>OZ020308.1:6921224-9598873 GCA_963971305.1 Arcuatula senhousia
AAAGTTGACTTTTGCCCCCCCTTTTTTTGAAAATTTGGAAATTTGCCATTTTTGACAAAAAAATGTAATTTTTGGGTAAATACACCTTATTTGACCATAATTAGATGATATCAACCCTAAAAACCCAGAAAAAGTCCCATCTGCCCTCTTTTTTAAGGTCTTTCCCTTTCCAAGGGAAGACCTTATTGTATTTCTTCTGATTATTATTATTATTTTTTTTCTTCCGCCAAAAATCAACTTGTAGAAGTACGCGACATATCGCAATGATAGTTGGTACACTTTATCGGTCAAGGTTTGTCGTCTCAGAAAAAACACTTGGGTACCGTACCCTTTCGCGTATAAGAATTATCTCCCCTTTCACTGTAAAGTTTGTTGCTCTATCTCCTCCTAAGCCATAACAGGTATCAAATTCAATCCTTTTGAAACAGGTAGAGTAACTCATCATGTTGTCAAACTACTATTTTTCATATTGATATATTCAATAATATAGGAGTTATTCCCCTTGAAACTTTGACTTTTTTAGTATAAAATTACCCGGTTCCCAAAATTGCGCTTTTTGTTAAAATAAACAAAAGTCTGTAAGAATACACTTTTTATTTTTTCTGAAAAAGACGGCCCTGTCATTCCTCTAACTTTCTATTACCTGTGCATAATGTTTTTTGTAGAAATATGTTAATCACAACAAAATGTTGTCTAGTGAGTGGCATTTTCATGCAAAAAGTACCACATAGACTAATAGTTTGCGCTGGTAAGAGGTAATCGAAACTTCAAAACAACACTTTCAGTTTTCAATATCTAAATGGACATATTTGGTCTCACTTAAGCACGACATGCGTAGAAATAGATATTTTTAAACCCAACTTTTTCTCATTAGTTATAAGCAATTTAATTTTTGTGTGTGTGTGAATGGATTTTTATAAATATAACTTTTTGTGGCAGTATATGGTTCCATCATCACTACTTATCTACTTTGTATTTAAATTTCTTATTAAAGCATATGAAAGCTGAAAAAAAATTAATTACTATCCTTGCTTTTGAATTTTTTTACTTTAAGAAATATTCAATTATTCTTATCAAGTTTTACCTTTCAATTTGGATAGCATCGTTATTTTGTTTTCAGTTAAACACGGAAATGTTATAATACTGAGCATTGATTTCTGATTTGACAAGTTTTGATATTCATAAAACTAGTTTCTTGATCGATCAAAAATAGTTCCCACCGCATGTTAAAGTTTGATTCCTGTATAATGAAAATATATGTTAACGAACGCTATAAAGATAGTTCTATCAAACACAAGCGTTTTTTAACAAGCAGTTTACTGTTATATAGCGCCCCTGCATGGTTTTATGGCGTTAAACTCGAAAACAGCAAGACTGTAGGAAAGGGAAAGACCTTACAATTCTTCCGGAAGAATTGTCATTTAATTATATATTTTTTTCTTGCCAAAACGAAAAATCAAGCCCCCCCCCTTTTCAAGTTAATTGGTCTGTCCCTGACGGCTTAATTTGTTATTGGTCAATGCTATTTTTTTTATTCGAAAATTTGGAATTTTTTACTTGTACACTGTAAAAAATGTGTTTAGGGCCTAAACATTTTTCTAAACACTTTAAATGTAACAAATTGGTGTCATGTTTAGGGTCTAAACATGTGTTTTGGCAAAACATGTTTAGATTAATGAAAATAGTATAGGAAAATTTCTAAAATTGATATTATTAAAAAGTGAAACATGTTTAAAACCTAAACATGTTTAGATTTTACATGCTTAATTTGAAAAGTGTTTAGATTTTAAACACAATTTTTAGTATAATATTCAGTGCAACTGTTAAGTTTTATAATATTTATAAATTTGTGACATTTATTTTTGAGAAAGCCTCCAAAGTAACAAAAACTCGATCTTTAACATGCTTGAACTTCATTCAAAATCCCATTAAACTATATATCCGACCGTGTGTTGTTAAGAATTTAAAGCGACATTATATCCGGCACATAAATGAATGTTAAAAAACAAAAAAACACATATTAAAGCAAGAACTGGTACCCTGACTTAAAGGTGTTTACTTTTTTTCTTGTCTTTTTAGTACGTCTACTGAATCGTGATTTTGTCGTGTCATTTTATATAATAAATTTTCCGATTTTCGAACGACCCATTGGTACTTCTTTGCTTCATAAACAACTCGTCTATCAAAAAATGTCATTATGTCACCTAAAACTATATTCGACCGTTTGTAGTACTAAGTCTTGACACAAAATATATTCGTAATTTGGTTAGCTATAGTTATTGCTTTTCTCTATATACATATCCGGGAGATTAACATGTAAGGGGCGATACAATAAACATGAAATGATGATGAAGTGGAGGAAGTAGAGACAAAAGGCCAATGGGCAAGGAGAGTTTTGTATCACTAGAAAAAAGGAGTGATGGGAAGGGACTCGCAATTTTGCCTACTACAGGGGGATCCTACGGGTCCTATATACGCTCTCACGGACACCTGTTACAAGGTTTTTTAACGTGCAAGGAACGTGACAATTTTCCCAACAGGGTGCACCAAAATAGTTTGCGTCAGGTTTTCCGTATTATAGCCTGACGACCACGGCATTCATTATGACATTGCTGCACCCATTCAACCACCTAGGGCACACATCTTAGTCGATTTGTGGATAAAGCTGCCTGACCTGATGTCAGGGTTTTGAGCGCTGCTCGGTGCACTTTTTCCGGCAAGCTTAGCGTTGCTGCGGGCCTATTCGCCTCCCAGGACCCGCACGCCGTAAAATATTCGGTACATATAACTACTTTAAAACAAACAAACAAATGATATAATAATGTTTATAAAAAAGCAGGAACTGATAATCCTTTATAGGGAACACTGACTTCAAAATGCTCATTAATATTTGGTATTTTGTACGGTGATTAATGGTAAATGTCGGGTGCAGTGTCAGATCCAGAAGGGGGGGGGGGGTTCCGGGGGTCGGAACCCCCCCCCCCTTTCCTCCGAAATTTTTAAATTTTTGTGTAGATTTTCAGCAAAATTGGTCTGGACCCCCCCCTCTTTTGGCCCACAGAACCCAGTATGTGGGACCCCCCCCCCTTTCGAAAATTTCTGGATCCGCCCCTGTGGTGACTAAAGAAATTTTCGTAACAGTTTTCTCAGAAACTACTGATCCCAGCCACTTGATATTTAGTGTACAGCATCAGGATGGAGTCTTATACCGTGGGATTTGATTTGATATCTGTCGCTCATCTATATCCTGTTTAACGAAATCCGGCCATTTCTGTCTGGTAATTCTTTGCTTTTTAAATCAAACACAAATGAACATAAGTTTAACCGAGTATCTTTGGATATGGGTTTATACCCATATCTTTTCTTGTTATTTTTCAATATCATATGTATTATGGCTTCCAAAAATTTGTTCAACCTAAGTAGTTTAAACGTTAACGGGATTAAATGTAAAGATAAAAGAAACCGCGTAATAGAATGGATAAAGTCACAGAAATGTTCAATATGTTTATTGCAAGAAACCCATTTCGACGAGGACATTGAATCAGAGATAAATAATAAAACCAATTTTAAATGTTTTGTAGTAATGGAACAACCGCGAGTAGGGGGGTTGCCATTATTATCAAGCGATCTTTAAACTTTAAGCTATTAAGCAAATATACCGATGATGATGGCAGAATTATTTTAATCAACGCGGAATTAGATGACAGTATATTTACGTTTGTATGTCTATACGCGCACAACTGTAAATCTACAAGAAATGCATTCTTTAAAAAAGTCGATGGTATGCTGAAAGAGTATGGAATAGGAATACCGATTGTGGGGGGAGATTTTAATGAAGCGCTAAAAGATATAGATAGGAAGAACACACGCACCATCGCGCATACAGTTCAGCCGGTTAATAGTTTGAAAGCATTTATGAAAAATAATAAGTTAATTGACATTTGGCGGGTTTTAAATCCAAACGCGACACAATTTACTTGGAGAAGAAACGATCGATTACAAGCGAGTAGGATTGATTATATTTTGATAGGGAGTGACTTTAGTTCACTAGTAGAATGTTGTAAAATAAAACCGGCAATTATTGGCTCTACCGATCATCAGAGCGTTTTTATAAAATCTAGAAGTGGGGCTGCAGAAAAAGGGAAGGGGTATTGGAAAATTAATAACTCTATTCTAGAAGATGATAATTATGTAAGTGTAATCAATGAATTGATAGATCATCACTTTGATGAGCTGGAAAATATATCAGATATCAAATCTAGTTGGGATGTTTTTAAAGTTAAGGTCAGGGATATTACAATCAAATTTTGCAAATCGAAAGCAAAGTTAACACGGAATAATCTCATGAAGCTAGAAAAAGAATTAGAAGAAAAACTAGAACTAAGAGACTCGAATGTTCAGGTTAATAGTAATTACCTAGAAGTCGACATTAACCGAATATCAAGTGATATTCAGAAAATATATGACCAAAAGGCAAAGGGTGCACAAATTAGATCGAGGGTAAAATGGATAGAACTTGGAGAAAAAAATAACTCCTATTTCTTTGGTTTAGAAAAACAGAGACAGGTTAAAAAATCAATCGTTAAATTAAAAGATAAAAATGGAGACCTTGTAGTTGAGCAAGCAGAAATACTAAATATGATTAAAGATTATTATAAAGAATTATACTCCTCTACGTATCCAAATAAATTATTGAGTGATCAATACATAAACAACACTAGGCTAGAAAGCACCCTAGACGAGGAAACAAAAAAAAATATGCGATGGTCTAGTTACAGTAAAAGAGTGCACAGATGCAATCTTCAAAATGAAACTCATTAGATGCGCAGGCCTAGATGGAATATCTGTTGAATTTTATAGACGTTTTTGGAATAAATTAAAATATATAATTGTCAAAGTTCTAAATGAAAGTTATGAAGATCACTCTCTAAGCTTTTCCCAACGAACAAGTGTTCTTACACTTATTCATAAAAAGGGGGATCCAATGTCATTAAATAAGTACCGTCCAATTCCTCTCTTAAATGTAGACCTCAAACTATTGTCATATGTACTAGCTCAAAGACTAAAGATAGTCCTACCTTCTATAATCAACGAAGATCAGACGGGTTATGTTAAAAACAGGTTTATAGGCTTCAATCTCAGGCAGATACAAGACATCATAGATTATGCCGATTCATATAAGATAGAAGGAGCAATTGTTTTCGTGGATTTTTCTAAAGCCTTTGATTCTTTAGAATGGGACTTTATGTTTTCCACTCTTAAACATTTTGGGTTCAACGAATCTTTTATCCAATGGGTTAAAACGCTATATAACAACATTCAAACATCTGTTATGAATAACGGATGGATATCCGAAATATTTAAAAATACAAGAGGTATAAGACAAGGTTGTCTACTGTCTGCTTTGTTGTTTGTCATATCGGTTGAGATTATGGCTCAACGTCTACGAAATAACAAAATATCAGAGGTATTAATGTTAAGCTAGACTGTAGAAATCATTCAATTAAGATTTCACAACTAGCCGATGACACTACATTATTTTGTGGTTCTAAAACTGATATAGATTTGGCAATGAATGAAATAGAAGTCTTTGGGTCGTTTTCGGGATTAAAATTAAATAGAAATAAAACAGAAGGATTATGGATTGGAAAACTTAAATCATGTCGTGACAAGGTAGCTAATATTAGTTGGACAGACTCGCCAGTAAAAGTCTTGGGGGTTTATTTTGGGCACGACAAAGAGCAGTGTGAAATGATGAATTGGGAACATAAGATAAATAAGATGAATAAACTCTTTGATACATGGAAAAAGAGAAACCTAACTTTATTGGGTAGAATTTTGATAATCAAATTATTAATTATTCCAATTTTCACCTAGGTAGCGACTTCGAGTCTGGTATCCGAAAAATATCTGAAAGAAATTGAAAGTCGATGCTTCAGATTTGTGTGGGATAACAAACCAGATAAAGTCAAACGAAATCACATCATTGATTCTTATGAAAACGGGGGCCTCGAAATGATAGATATACGTAGTTATTTTACATCTTTAAAGGCATCATGGGTAAGAAGACTCATTGATGGATCGATCGCAAATTGGAAGCTTATTCCATTGAAGTACTTTAACATTTTCGGAAATGATTGGTTTGTCTTTGACACCAGCAACGCGGATACGAAACGCAACCGATTCTTGCAAAATCTACCGGAATTTTATAAAGAAGTTTTTAAATCGTGGAAAAAAGCAGGAGGGGGTAAAGTTAAAAACCCGGAAACATATATAGATATTAGAAAGCAAATTATATGGAACAACGAATTTATTACTTTTAACAATGAAACACTTGTATTCCAAAATTGGATAAAAAGTGATCTCATTTATATCAACGATATCGTCGATGAAAATGGACTGATATCCGAGAGAAACATTTTTAATAAATTATTATATAGGTCCAACTGGATGATAGAACTAAATATAGTTAAAAACGCTATACCGAAGCATTGGTTGGATGCTCTAAGAGCCGAAACGTCAAAAAAGACAACAGTTAATATAGTGCGTAAACAATTTCATTGGAATGATATTGTAATTAAAGACTTATTATCGCTCTCAAATAAAACATTATATAAGTATCTTATAGATAGTAAGACAGAGGTATCAATAGGGTTAAAAAAGTGAGAAAGGGTCCTAAATTATCAATTTGATTTAGTGACGGGTAGAAAATCATTAAATATATTCATGTTTAAATATCTCAAGGAAAACAAATTAAAAGTCTTCAGGTGGAAACTTCTACAAAACATATTACCAAATAAACAATTACTGTGGAAATGGAAAATTACTCCTAACAGTTTATGTAACTTTTGTAATACTGAAGAAGATTACATGCATTTTTTTATATTATGTCCTTACTTGAAAGATTTTTGGATTAAAATACATGAAATCATGGCACTGTGTGGCATGTCATTTATAGTTTATAGTTAATCTCAAACATTTAGTCTTTGGTTACAAAATTTTTGATAAAGATTATTATGAAGTAAATTTCTTTTTGACAATACTTAGTTTTTCAATTTATAAGTCATATTATGACTATTATATATCAGAGCAAAAAACAAAGAAAGTAAAAGTTTTCAACATTTTTAGATCAGAATTTTGTTCAAGAATTGATGATAATGATAAAAAAGTTTTGTTAGAGAAGCTTAAAAAGACAGTATTGAATAAGTAATTCTTGTTTATTTAATGAGGTGAAATATTTGTATGAATGTAGTATATTGTGATAATTTACAGCCATTTGTTATCCTGGACAAATGGTGGAATATTACAGGAAACATCAAGAGTTGCTTGGGCTCCTGATGTGAAATGTCACAAGCACTATTAGAAATAAAATATATTATGTTGTTAAAAAAAAAATTTGCTCACACAGGGTTATGTTGCTCATTGGTTGCTGTCTTCACTCAAGAAATTTTACGGAAGACATCATGCACTTATAGACAAATATGGGATTTCGATCTTTCAGATGAGTGCAGATGTTGGTTTGTCATAGGGTGTTGTTTTGTCTTCCTTTACCGGATTTGACACGCTGAATGGACTATTGGCAACGCGACGGGTGTGCTATAGCAAGCAGGAACTGCTTACTCTTCCGGGGCACCTGAGTTCACTCTTGTTTCGACTGGAGTTCGCGTTGTTGATTGATTTTCAGTTATTTTTTGTTTCCATGTTTTACATGTTCTATGTTTTTGTCCCGTTCTTGTTAGTGTTTACTGGTTTTGTCTCTGCCTTTTCGGACTTTTGACATTCGGATACCCCATTGGTACCTCTGCTTCTTTCACTAAGTTGTTTTACCTCAACTTGAAAAATGCGCTAATAACAGCAATAATGCTGTAATTTATATCCATGAAACAGATGAATATAACAGTTACGTTAACGTCGTAAAGGTCAGCAAAAACAAATACATTGATAGGGCCAATTTAAAAGTTATATTCCAGATTCATAATATAATCTTTTGTAAGATGCATAAAATGAAATATTATATATCAACCGAAATTTCATAATGAAAAATGATAAAAGAAATTGGTTATATTTAAATAAATAAATTCAATAGTTATAAAGTGTTAAACATTCAGAAACAGCAGTAAACATCTTATTCATGTTAAATTTTACTTTCAGGGGTAATGTGTAAAGGAGTAAAATCAGGAAGAGCTAAAATCGGCCCTATATTTCCACAAATTTGTACTTTGTACCATTTCAATGAATTTACTGTAATTTACTCATTAGATAACCGAACTTTAGATATCTAATCGATTTCTAATGCTGACTACATTATGCAAGACGGTATGAAGCCATGATCAAGCTGTAATTCAGAAAATTTCAATATTTGCTTCATTTTTTAGAATTACACAAGTGATTTTTCTTGAAATTTATATTGAACGCATTCTTCGACAACATTCTTTGCATATCTATTTTTTTCCAAAAAATAAGCATTTTATCACAATTTTGTTTACTTGACATATACGCTATATGTAAAATTGAGAGATTTCTTACCAGAACTGCTCAATTATTGTCAAAAATCTATAAAATCTATAAAATCATATAATATCCAGGGCAGTTTTCTCCAAGCTGCTGAATATTATGTAGATTTCCTTTACCAGATTACATGTTTTATACATTTACCAGCTTTTGGTATTTGTTTTCTGACTTTCAATTTTCCTTGAGTTAATAATCTTTACCAATAGAGTTAAATTCAAAATTACAAGAAAGTTCAAGGTTAAAATTTCGGCTATGCCTGACGCAGGATTCTTCTATAAAAGACCCATCACATTTTTCGATTTTGTTACTTTCTCTATCTTATATTTCCTCAGAAACTTGAGATAAAGGACACTACAGATTCTAGGAAGTCTGCTTCATATTTAGAACTACATCTTGAAATAGACTATCGAGGCAACATTTTAACACAATTCTTTGACAAACGTGATGACTTAAACTTTTCCTTCTTGTGTAGCAACATTTCGTCCGCCCCAGCTTATGGAGTTTACGTATTTCAATTGATTCGTTATTCGAAAGCTTGCGGGAATAACATCGATTTCCTTAGCAGAGTGTCACATCTGACAAAAAACATGCCTTGATGTTGAACACTATCCGAATATGAAAAGATAAGAGTGGATAAAGGTAATAACAAAACTACTGAACTTGAATGATCAATCTCATAGTCCAGAGAAAATGACAAAAACGAATCAGTCATAACGGAGAACTGGTGGATCGCAATGGTCCTGACTTGGTACAGGCATTTCAAACGAAATGGTGGGTTAAACCAGGTTTTATGGCGCCAAACCTCCTTTAAGATGATGTTTCTAGTTGTCATACATCTGACCTACCACAATTATTTAATGTCTTCTTGATGTTAATCATAGTATTACAAATATACAATAAATACTTATATGTTCGGGATTAAAAGGTTTGGTTACACCAATAAAAATAGTTCCATGTACAATGTACGTTTTAAGCGTTTGTTTTATATTTAAATTAAAAAATGTAATTAGGAAAACATAAATGATATATGATATGAAATTGTTTATAATATCTTTTAAATTTTTTAAATACCTTTTTTTAATTTAACATCTTTAAGTTCTCTGCACCAAAAGATCCATTGTACTTTAGATTGTTCTCCATGGATGTCACTGTTCTGTATAGTAGCATTTCTAACAATGGTGCTATGATTGCTCTAAAACATTTTTGTGGACAGAAAATGTTAAAACTGGAATATTCTTGAAGTAAGCAGAACAACATTTTCGAATTTAAGTTAACGCGAATTTCTACTCCATATCCGGTCTACGATTTGTCATTTACTATCACCCTGCCATTCAAAATACAAATACCATGATAACAGGTATAGAAACGGGTAAATTGGTGATGCTGTATATGAAGATTTTAAGGAGTAAACTCTTATTCTAATGTAGACCATGCCCACGAACAAAGGAAACCATGACCGATAAGCCACGTGTATATCTCTAATATACACCGGGTAGACGCCACAGTTATTTTAAAGCTGAAAGCAGCGACGCCATAATATATTTTGTGCAAAAAAAAAATACATTTTGTTATCTTGCAGAACTTGGAAAATAAAAACAAAAAGCTTCGCTGCACTACACTTAGAGAAAATATCATCGAAAACAATGGCAACCCATGTTAGAATCTCCGACAACCACGGCCACGGATTATTTCCTAACTAGCAACATATGAATCAAAACATTGGAAGGTCAAAAACCAAAAGTTTTGATTGAAAAATACTCAAAACAAAAAAAGTTTGAACAGGAAAGCTTAATCCGGGAATATAAGTTAGAAATCACTTACCTGAAGCAGAAATAAGAAAAAATTGATATGGATTGTTGTAACAGTTTCGGATCCAGGGGGGGGGGGGGTGATGTATTTCGGGAACCTCCTGATTCAACTGCAAATAATGTTATAATTTGGTATAGATTTCAGACAACATTTGTCTGCCTCCAGCCCACTTCGGTTGCAAGTCTGTACGTTGAATCTTCCCGTTTTAGAAAATTTCTGATCCGCCCCTGGAATATCTATTTTAAATGAAGCTACTTAAATGTGAATGCATTTCTTTGTGTTACGCATTTTTAATTGCCGTGTTATCAAATTTGGTTTAAACATATTCATCCTGTCCAACGTTTAATTTAGAAATGGATAATGTGTTGTTGGGTACACCACTTTTCAATAAAGAATTTCAAAGAAGCAGCGGAACCCATGGGAAATCCGAATGTCAAAAGTCCGAAAGGGCAGAGACAAAAGACCTTTTCTTCAATAAAAGTTCATTTTTTCCTATTACCGGAATAATAAATATGAATTTTAAATAGCCTAAAAGGTATTGAATAATATGCACAAAATAGCTGCCACACACTCATGATGTTTAAACAGGCTATAAGAAAGTTAAGCGTCTCGAGTATCAGCTGGGCCTCTGAACTGTTTTCTCTTTTTATAGACTCATTGATGATAAAATATTCTGTATAACCTACCACCAGATATATGTGACTGTGTTAACTGTTTTCCATTTTTATTTGAAGAAGCTATGTTTAATCAGCTGTGACTTAATTTTAGCATATTGGGTAAAATTAACTAATGTGGAAGAATTCAACTGTTTTTAAAATGTTAACAAGACGAAACTGATCTAGTTATGGAGAATGCTTTAGGATTTTATGACGTTTGATTAATACCATTTCTGAAATAAAAACAATTGAATAATATAAGAGGCGATATTCTATAACAGTCTTTATTGAAGTCAGAGCCATGAAGCCCTGTTTGAAAGGAAATACGTATCTTTTTTTGTCTGTATGGTACCTTTTTTCTCTTTTTTATCTAGAGTATTAATAAATCTCTTTAAAATTTTGTTTTCAGTTTGTTTTTCGTTATATTATTGCATTTTATTTGATTTTTTCTTGCATTTAAGTCATTGCTCTAATATTATTTTATAATGAAAATGAAAAGAAATCAAAACCACAGATTTACACACGCAATCTGGAAACAAAATATACAAAATTCAATATGTTCTAATTAACGTATATCAGATGCTAGTATCTTGTTCAGAAACTATTGGAAAATATCCCGGCTTCAATTTGCAAACAAAAGGTAAACTTAACTTATTATGGTCATAGCCACTTATTCAATTAATTCTAATTTACTTGCTTCGTTTTATATTTATCTAAAATTAAGTTCATATGTTCTTGTAAGATATTTTAAGTTCGTGAAAAAAAAATAGGACATAGACATTGTTTCCACTCATGTTTTTTCTTTGATTTTTCCACGCGTAGTTTATTCTTTTAAATCAGCCATGGCACAAATTATGAGCTTGTTTCCTCCCAAAGAATTATTTATTTTAATCCGTATAACAAATTATATATAGATAAAGGCAATAACAAAATTACCGGACTTGGAGAATCAATCTCAAATGTCCACAAGACTAGACAAAACAAGGAAGGAAGATATACAGGAAAAATTGAAGACCGCAATGGTCCTGGCTTGATACAGGCATTTCAAAAGAAATGGTGGGTTAAACCAGGTTTTAGGGCACGCCAAACCTCCCTCTTCCATTGTGGTCTTTGGGTCCGGTAGTTACACAAAACACAACAGGTTTGTGATGACATATCAGGGATGCTAGGGCGATCATCTCAGTGCATCAACCAGTCAAACACCAATCAAAGCAAGAACTAACCATTTCGTCTAACATGATATTGAATTTTTCTACCAGTTGCTGAAAACGAAGAAATATTTTTTTTAGAGATCGTATGAGACGTATGTTTTTATAACCTTGGTCTAATTGTCGGTTACGGAGAAAGCGGTGTGGGATAAAAAAAAACCTGGAAAATGTGTACAAGCCCTGGTATATCGAATAAGTTGTGAAATATAGACACCGTATGCAGGTGACGTAGGTATTTTACTTTCCAGGTTAGGAAAATTAATAGTTTTAAAATTAAAATCGTCACTTTTATCGTAACTCAATGACTCGTGATAAAGGACACAACGGATTCTAGGAAGTCTGCTTCATATTTAGATCTACATCTCGAAATTGACTCTCAAGGAAGACTTTCAACAAGGCTCTATGACAAACGTGATGACTTCAACTTTCCAATCGTCAACTTCCCCTTCTTGTGTAGCAATATTCCGTCAGCTCCAGCTTATGGAGTTTACGTATCTCAATTGATTCGTTACTCCAGAGCGTGCGGGACTTACATCGATTTCCTTAGCAGAGCGACACGTCTGACGCAAAAATTGCTCACACAGGGTTATGTTGCTCCTCGGTTGCTGTCTTCACTCAAGAAATTTTACGGAAGACATCATCATGTAGCCTTTTCTCCTAATTCCATTTTTAAATTTATACCTGAATGAAACTTTTTTATTTGGTTTCTTTAGACCTTCCAAAAGCTGAAACTACACATGAATTCATTTTCAAATAGCTAACTTTTGTTTTTTTTGCAAAAAAATATAAATTGTCCTTGGTCAGCTCCTCTGGAACAACATAGGTAACTCAACTTAATTATCTATCATTTTTAATGGTGTAAGGGAAATAATCCATGCTCATTTTCTACTATGCTCTATTCCAAAAAAGGAAAAATATCTGCTAAAGTGTTTTCAATTCTTTATTGATCTGAAAAGAAAAAAAAAAGTTATTCTTACAATGTTTGCATGCTATAATTATACAAAGAATGACTTCAAAATTTTGTCTTTGCCATGGGCAGCTGGATGGGACGGATCCATAACATAATGGCATACTTTCCGTTCTTCTGAAGCACCCGGATGTACTTCTTTTGTGTTGCACAGTTTATAATGTGCTTGTTTATTCTATTTTGTTTTGTTTGGATATATTTGTCCTTAGACTTTAACATTTTCAAAAAATAATCCACAATATAATTATTCTGAATATATTTTTAGTCTAAATTACACATCCCAGGCATGGATGTTTAATTTGATATTTGTTATTGTGCCACGTATGCAAAACTTTTCTTACAATTGTCAATATTTTCGGTATCTTCGGTGCTGGATTTGGCTTCCTTGTTTGAAAGTTTTGGTTTTGAGTACTTTTCGTTTTCAATATTTTTGGTTTTTCAAACACAGTTTTGATTCAAATGCTACTGATGATAGGTTACATTTTGAAATACGGATATATAGCATAACCAAATTATTTTGGTATTTGTATTTTTTATGTTTTTTTTTCTTACAAGTATCATGAGTATTGCTAACATAACAAAAATAATTACCAATAAATTTCAGAGATCCCTTTTTAAAGTCGCTGATGATTTGTCCGACTGGTAAAATGTATGAAATGTCCTGAGTGACTATCACTTCCTCAGTTTCCCAGTATCTGACCTGGAATTAAAAAAAAAACCAATAATATAATATCTATTTAAAATGTGGGTAAAAGATCAACACTAACATTATTAAAAAGAAAAAAAATGACAACAAATTACGCACAAACATAAAACATAAATATTGCTAAAAAATACAATATCCCTTACCAATAAAAATTACAACAAAGTTCCAGACAATAAATTTTGCTACGCCTGACGCGCGTTTCGTCTATTAAAGACTCATCAGAGGCGCTCTACCAAAATATTGAAAAAGTAGAACGACCTGAAGTTCTCTCACGAAAAGGTAATGGATCGTTTATAAATACATGGTAAATACAAGAATGCTATACATAAAAATCAAATTATCAAGGTCTAATTTACATGCATATATGAATTGATTTTATTGAATATGGGGCACACTGTTAAAACTGGTCTTTAAAATGACATTTTTTTTATTTGTGTTTAAGGAGGTATTGATCTTTAAGGCATGCATAATTTCAATTAAACTCCATGATAATATTACAAAAAATGTATTGCAGCCTTCAACCACATCCCAACAGATGGAACAGAATAGAAATAAGGAAAAAAAAAGAATAGTTGATTAGAGACATGCGTTATAGAGAAATCTAATGCAACACTTTTTATGATTTTTATCTCGCATGGGACGACGGCAGTCTAAAATGTTTTGTAGAACTTTTGTGGACAATGAATTGAGAGAAAAGTATAATAGGAAGACATCTAATATTTGGTATGCAGTCACTTTGGTTTTCACAACTCATTCCATTGAGTTTGCTCCTGATCACATTTTCATAGTTCAGTGAACTCTGTGAACTTGAATGATTACTTTCGTTGGAAAGGCTAGGCAACTGATATTTTGTATACAGACATTTTAGACTATGATATACATCATTGTCTTCCTTTAACGTGACCTTGAACCCCTTATGCATCATTAAAAGAATTTGTGAATTTATCTTAATTGGTTCCTATTTTTCAAGTATGACATTATTTCACCTTTTACAAACTGTATTTATTTAAGAAGTTACGGCCATGATAGACCTTAAACAAGTTTTGTCACGGTGCTGCCAGGCGAAATATACTTTTAGTGGCCTTGTCTTTTGGTTCATATTAATTTATCTTGTAAAATTAAATAGTTATGCATATTATATGATGTTGCGTTAGACTGTGGAGATAGCATTATGGAATTTATATATTTTAAGATTTGCTACACCAATTCTTAGATATTTTGATATGAAATATTTGTTTTAACCATTAAAGTAAATGGTGCAAATCTAGTACGTAATTGCAAAAACTATACTGCTATCTCATATTTTGTTATGTTGTTAATATATAAAAAGGTCATGCCATGCCAGTATTAACCTTAAAATGGGCATCTCTGTAAGAAAGTATGCGCCCTTTCCACTGTTTATCCTCTTTTGTTGGTCTATCTTTCCATTTAAGTTTGTTGATATAAATTTCTGGCCTTAATTTTCACGCAACAGTATCAACTTGGACAAATTGTCAACTAGAGCTCCTTCATTATATTGCTTGCCCTTGGCACTAAATTGAAATAAAAGTTTGTTTTCAGAGGTAACTTTAATAAATTGTTTCATTAAATTAATTTGCTTTTTCAGGGCTTTAATTTTTTCTGCTTTTGTTTTAAATTTTGCAATTTCTATTTCAATTTGAGAACGATCTTTCCATATCCCAACTTTTTCTAGGTGTTCCATTTGTTCTTTTAATTGTTTTTCTTTTTTTTCTTTTTTAAGTTTAATTGATTCTTCCCTTTCTTTCAAAATTTTGTTACGCTGTTCAGTCAAATCATCTCTCCGTTGTTTTTCTAATGCTTCTATAGATGGTCTTTTCTTTCTAGCAGATTCAATTATCCTGGTTTGCTCTGCCACTGGTAGATCATTCAACCAAGGTCCTACCTCATTATGGCGGTACATGATAGAATTTTGAATGTTTGAGATATTTGTTGTCGGACCAGACTTTAGTTGTTGGTCAAGTCTAGCCATAAGTCTTTCTGACCGGATATTGTTTGGAGGACAAGATAGAGATTGTTCCACTAATTCTTTCGATGGTTCAAAGAATTTACCTCCAGGAATGTGATCTTTGAATATGATTTCACACTTAGATTTCAAAGCGGATGCAAATTTCTGAAGTGTAAGCTGGGTTTGTTCGTCTAAATAGCTTGGCAAGAACAGAGAATTAGAAATATGGTCTAATGGTTTAAAGGGACCATACAAAATTGAAACTTGGTTTTTTAAAAGCAATTGTGGATTAACAGAGCATTGTTCAAGCATTTCAATTAATCGGATATATACAGATCCCATTGACAATGCTGTAGTATCTTCTTTAGCAGCTTTTTCCAAATATGGCTCAGTAATAATCTTTGATAGAATACCAAGTGCCCTGCAAATTGCCATAATTGAAGAATTTTTCAGACCCTTTAAAATATACGCCTGAGTAATATTCAATGATGTTTTGGAAGTTTCGAAATACTGAATCAATAAATTAGAGAGGTAAAATGTTCCTGCAGCATTATGAAATAAGACATTGAAACGGTTACCTCGAAAATCCTTAACAGGTAAGTCTTTGATCCCCTTGGTTTTTAAGTATGCTCTTGCATAAAGAGGATCTCCAGATCCATCCTTGAAAAATAACTTAGATACAAAACGCAAAAGCATTAAAGTTTTACCGTCGTTCTTGTTATTATGTTCATGGTCCAAATCAACAGATTTCTCTAATATGTTTATCTCTTTTTCGCAAACCTCAGCCATTTGTAACACAGGATGTACTGCACATTTAAATTCATTTAATTTGTCTATTTCTAGGTCGCTATCTGAAACAAGTAATTTGTTAACTTTGCCCTCAGCAGCGCACCGATCAGTCATGGTGTTGCTTGTTCTATTCAAGATACTGTAATTTGACGAAATGTCTTTTATCATTGTCTTTGTATGTTTTACATATGTTTCCGCTTTCCCATCCGACACTTCCCTTAAACCTGATATAAAAGATTTACCATCGCTTGTAGTGAAGTTGACGCCATAAAAATGTTTCCCACCCTTCGTAGTGGCATCTCTGTACATGGTCAGGTCTTGTTCATTTTTGAGTTCAACATCAATTTGATTTTTTGCAACTATGCCCATCTCATGGTTCATTTTGCTTGCTGTTGTTACTGATGGCAAATCTGCAACTGAATAATTTACCAGTTGCAAAACAGCACGAATAAGTGGGCTTATATGTTCATAACCTATTTTGCGGCTTAAAAATTCATATATTAGTTTTCGCATTTGCTCATTGTATGGTTTCCCCTTTTCATTTTCATAGCGAAAGTTTATTTGTTTTTCTTCATTATCTCCTTCATTATTGTTTTCATCAAGCTTATCAGCATGATCAGTCAGTTTATATACTTGATTTTCTAAATTGTTTATATGGGCTCTTAGGGTGTTGCATTGCATTGTTGCATCAACTCCCGGCAAAGGTTTTTTAATGCATGACTTTTCACATTCTTTGGTTTTTTTTCTTAGTTTGAATCTCAATTCTCTATTTTCCTTACATAATCTGCTAATTGTATTTTGCTGACGCTGGATTCTTTCATTTACCTTTGAAATATTCAAGTTTCTTATTTTGATCCTCAATGTTTGGACATCATTCATTAACTTTTTGATTATTTTCTCATGTTTCTCACAGTCTTTCTTGAATTTATTTTCCAGTACTTTGCATTTGGCCTCTGATCGTGGCAGAAGAAATTGACGAAGACAATAAGCACGGATGTTATCGCTATGAGCACGTCGTAGTTTGCCAATGTACTCATGTACCCTTTTTGCCTTGATTTGTAGGCTTAAGGGGTTAATACTTGACTCAGATTTTCCAGACAATCGGCATAATGTGTTGTGGAGGTCTTTAATGTTTCCATTCAGTCTTATGAATAAATCATTCACGATCTCATTAGTGATTACTAGGGACATGATAAACTCATAACAGGATTAGTATGCAGTGATATATTTACCCAATTAAATAGCTAAGTGTATGGTAATAAATGAGACAAAACAAACATATAAAAATGACTAAAAGACAAAATACATAAATAAAGACAAGACAAAACTAACACAAGATTGCTACACATAGCTTATGTGCCCCACTGCCACATTAAAGTTGAAAATTTACTATAACTTGCTGAAGCAATATTGTATTTCAGAGAAGTTGTGTACAAAAAAAACGTGACAAATGATCGGACACCATCAGGGGCGAAAATAGAAAAGTTTCAAAAGGGGGTTCCACATACATTTTTTTTGTACATATACTGGGTAATGTGGGACCAAAGGAGGTGGAGTTCAACCAGATCAATTTTGCTGATTGATTGATTTTTGTCTGCTTATTGTCCCGCCGGTTATATTGCAGCCATCATCACTGAAAATCTACATGAAAATTTTAAAAAATTGGAGGTCAGAGGGGGTTAAATTATTGCCCTTGAATATCTGACAGCAACAAAAATTCAAAATTCAAGTGTCATCCAAATCAATCAAACAGTTTGAGAGGTGCTAATGTGGTATGCGGACAGACAGTGTGATTCAGAATTTATAAATTATAAAATACCTATTCTTGGTTACAGATGTTTTTGTGCATTAAGTGAGATGTAATATGCACATTTACTCCATATCCTCCCTTTCAATCATCAAAGTATTAGATATTTACCATATAATGCTTGTTTTGAAAGTCTCATCACAATATAAGGGTACTGTACCAAAAGTTTATCACCTAAAACAATAAAAAAACATCTTTATTAATCTTTAACTTAACTTCTTATCAATAAAATAATCTATATCAAGACAAGGCAAATGATATAAGTATGGTTTTCTATCTCTCAGATGAGTAGCGATGTTGGGTTGTCATAGAGCTTTGTTTTATCTTATTCCTCTATAGATTTGACACCCAGGATTGACCATTCGGAATGCTACTGGTGTGCTATATTTCAAAGCACATGAGTTCATTTCTGATACTACTTGAGTTTGTGTTATTGATTGTTGTTTTCTGGTAATAACTAATTGTATCTTTGTGTTTGCTTTTGTTATACATGTTTAGTGGTTTTCAGACTTCACACTATGATGCCCCATTTGGTACAATGTACCTTGTTGCCAATCAATAATTGAGATTTATTTCGATTCTAGTATGTAGGCTAGGAACTGTGTAAAGTGTAGGTCACAGTAAACTTAATACCAGTTGACTGTGTCACGGTCTGTCATTAAGACTGAAAAAATATCATAAGAAATTTTACGGGAGACACCATGAGCTCATTGACAAATACGGGATTTCTGTCTCACAGATGAGCGCAGATATTGGATTGTCATAGGGCTTTGTTGTATTTTCTTTCTTCACTGGATTTGACTTGCTGAATGGACAATCGGTGACACGACAGGTGTGCTATAGCAGGCAGGAACCGCTTACTCTTCCGGAGCACCTGAGTTCACTCTTGTAACGACTTGAGTTCGTGTTGCTAGTTGTCATTCAGTTGTTTCTGTTTTGTGATGTATGTTGTTTCTTTTTGTGTCTTCATCGTTTTTGTTCTGTGGTCTTGTCTTCGAAATTTTGGACGTTTGATATTCGGATGCCCCTTTGGTACCTCTTTGGCTTCTTTACTATATAAACCATGCTGTATATACATTTGTAGTTTGTAAGATATGGAGCTAAACCAAGAAGTGCTTCACATGTTTATACAAGCATAAATGTATTATTGACATGTACAGCAGGCACGGATTTAAAGGCGGCCCTTTAATGGGGGTGGACCTGGTGTAGCCCCCCCCAAAAAAAACTGACAAAAATTGTACTTTTTGCATAAACATGATAAAACAACGTTAAAAACACTACAAAAAATTTTGCCTTGCTCCACTCTGCAAAATTTTCACGCCCCCCCCCCCCCCTAACCTGAAATCTGAAAATTTTTAAGTGTTTTTGACGTTGAATTTAATAATACAAAAAAATATTTTTTCCAGTTTTAGTGGGGGGCGTACGCCCAGTACGCCTTTCCTTGGATCCACGCCTGAGTTCAGCCGAACATCTTTTGCACATGTTATAAAAAATACATACATATAACATTTATTACAGAGACATACCATGATAATCATTATGAAAGATCCCATCAGGAGCTTTTTTAAGACATTAGTTTGTTTATAAATCTATTTATACCATCATTATATATATTTATAATATTTATTTCCTGTTGTTCATGGTTTACATTCAATTTTGCATGCAATTGTCTGCCGTACAACAAGATACCATGGTGCAGAGCCTCAGATACCTTACTATGGAATGTTCATCATAGCATGGTGGACTCATGGCGCTCTAAATAGAAGTCTGCATTATTCTATCAGGAGCTTTACCTGTTGCATTGCATTACCATGAAAAACAGTTACAATAAATTACTGTGAAATAATTGATATAGTTCATGTAGTTATAAGCTCTCGAAGGGAGCTCTAATGGTAGAAAATTGAACTAAATTGGGTACATACTATGGGCTGAAAATTCTTTCAAAATCCGGTTTAGCACGTGCATATTCCCACACTTCACCGGAAGTATTCAATGTATTTTGACGCTTGTCTGGATTTTACAAATTTTGTGTTTTATAAAACATTTTTTTGACCCAGATATAACACCACATTACACAATTCGGTCTGGTCGCCCCCACTTTGAAATTACGCAATCTTCGGGAGCTAAAGTACAGGTTAAACCTGTCTCATATTAAACAAGATTTATTTTCAAATAAATGCATGATATCAAACAAACCTGCAATTTTATTTGTACGAGGATTACATGTATATATATTATTTCATGAACACAATACTTACATGTACAAATACTGCTTTAAAAGCCAAAATGGGTATAAACAGAAAATTTGCACTGGCATGACTGGGTTGTCTTAATAATCTGAAAAAATCATGCATGTACATATTATGCATGTAGATTCAAAATGTATTAAACAAATAATTAAAACAATGCTTTGATGTGTCTTAGACTGAGAGGATGATTGAAAATTAAAAGCATCCTCGTAAATTTAAACAATTTATCTTCTTCAGTTGTATGAAGTGCATTTTCATAAATTACTTAAGATCTATTTTTTCAGTGGCCAAATATTACCCTTAGCATACCATATTCTTTGTAATTTCTTACATATATCAGTGGTGGATTCAGAGGGATGGTCCAGGGGGTCAGGATCGACCCCCTTTTGTTGCAAAAATTTGTGATTTTGGACAAATTTTGGCAAAATGAGTCAATTTGAAGTTTTGGAACCCTCCCCCGTACCTTGGACCCCCTTTTAAAAAATCCTGAAGCCTCCCCAGTACAATTGTATATCATGTTATGATGTATAATATAATATGTAGATTGTTTTCATATACATGTACATGATGTACAGACTATACTAACAAGGGACATAATTTGTGTATTTTATCACAATGTGCCAAAAAAGGGTACATTGAAGCAGTTTTTGTTTTAAAAGTCATAAAAATATTCCGTAAGCAACTAAAAGAAGTACTGCTAGTGCATGTTAGCTATGATTTTTTTTCACTTATTTGCAAAATACAGCTATGGGTCAAAGCAACTGCAATCTGCATTGCATTATTTTTAGGGTCCGAAGAAGATAATTTCCATCGTTCTCATATTAAAAAATCGTTGTTTTACTTGTGTCACCAACAGACACCAAACAAACTTTATAATATGAAGGAAAACCTACAAAAAAATCACTCAATTACCTTTTTGTATCGTCGCCCAAATTCTGAATGTCCTCGATTTTAACTTTATCGCGACTTCCGGTACGTGGCGGGAAACGAACGATAATTCAAAATTCGTTAGCGGAAAAGGCTAGATCATCATGCACTTATTGACAAATATGGGATTTCGATCTCTCAGATGAGTGCAGATGTTGGTTTGTCATAGGGTGTTGTTTTGTCTTCCTTTACTGGATTTGACACGCTGAATGGACTATTGGCAACGCGACGGGTGTGCTATAGCAAGCAGGAACTGTTTACTCTTCCGGAGCACCTGAGTTCACTCTTGTTTCGACTGGAGTTCGCGTTGTTGATTGATATTCAGTTGTTTTGTGTTTCCATGTTTTACGTGTTGTCTGTTTTTGTCCCGTTCTTGTTTGTGTTTACTGGTTTAGTCTCTGCCCTTTCGGACTTTTGACTTTTGGATACCCCATTGGTACCTCTGCTTCTTTCGTGTTTTTTCTCTGGCATTTAATTTTTTAGATTTTTTGCGATATTTTAAAAATTGCGAAAATAAGAACATCCGAAAATATTATCGTAAATAGTATCTAAACAGTTTATACATTCATATAAATAATCATGAAAATTGAATTCTGCGAAAAAAGACCTTCCACTTTGTTTAAAATTTGGCTCTAGCAAAAAGAACCCAACTCATACGGTATATTGAATTTCGAATTTTGCTTGAATTTCGAAATTCGAATTTCGAATCTCGAGTCTCGAATCTCGAAATTCAAATTTCGAATTTCGAATCTCGAATTTTGAATTTCGAATCTCGTATGAGCCTTCTGGGCTTTCGTATATATTACATATTCAAAAATACTATATAATTTCTTAATATAAACATGTTAAATATAGCTTCTACGAATCGAGGTGATTTTGGAATTTTTTACATCAAGGGAAATTAATCATATTTTTTTAATGGCGAGGCTTGCCGAGCGATTAAAATATCAAATTTATTTCCTGGGATGTTAAAAATTCCATTATCATCGAGAATTAAGTTGAAGAAGGTTTTTCTCTAATGTCTACAGGTAAAAAAATGCAAAAAGGTTGGGCATCAAATACACGTGCAAGTACGCCAAGAACATTTTTTTTTTCTAGAGGTTGATGAATCGGATGCAAATTAGAGAAAATTTAGTCACAGCGTGTAGTTATAAGGACGGGTACTCCACCTCCCACATTTATTCTTATATATCCTTTAAAAATACGCCTACTTTATTTCAAAAGTTTAAATTGTCCTGGGTGTGGTGGTAATATGGTCAAATGAAGACCACAAGCCTAAAATAAAGATATGAATGATCCACCCGCTGTCCATCCAGAATAGATCTTATCTGTTTTACAATTTCAATATGCACATGATTTTTTTTAAAATTTGTTTATAGAGTAAAATGAAAATAATATTATATGTACTGATCGTCTTTGGTTGTTGCTATACCACGAGTGTTGCCTCAGATACAGAGAATGGTAATCCATTGATGTGGCTTCTTGTTAGACAATTTGAGAGAACGAGCGATGATTTAAAAAAGCTGCAAGGTCAAATACAAGATACAAACACCAAGGTAGACTGGAATGTAATACAACTGAAAGGATGTAGAGACGACATGAATAAAATACAGTCTCAGATTGACAAAAAGATCAGCGAAGCACTTGAACCAATCAACGAGAGTCTACAGGGAATCCAGGCACAGTTGGTCAATAAAACCAAAATCATGGAAAACATTGATCGACAAGCAAAGGAACGTTATACGAAGGTAGAATCATTAGAAAAACATGTAGAACATTTTCGAGTTGACATAGAGAAGATGAAGTCAGGAATGGATTCGACGCTTCAATCTGTGAAGCAGAGTCTCCAGGCTCAGTCAAGATATAGCGAAAACAACCTTAAAGTCATCGACTCAAAACTGAAGTTACTGTCAAATTCAGTTGAATATCTTCAAATTTATCATAGTAAGTATAGATTATAGGCGAATATACATTTTTTTAAACCCTTTGGTCGATGTTGTGGTTAATTTGTAGATATTTTATTCTGCAAATTTTACTTTTTTACGTTTGTCGTAAAATCTCTCCAGCGAAAACTAGCTATAGAGGCTGTGAGTAACAAATAAAAAATGATGATATACAAGTACACTACAGTACAATCTATGAAAAAGAAATATGTCATATGTCATATTTCTGAAAAAGTGAAGAGTTACAATAAAAAAGGTAAAGTCATCACGTTTGTCATACATTTAGATTTTTCTTTTCATGGAAGGTCATCGAGTGATTATTATTTTCATTTGAGATTTAAATCCAAATGTGAAGCAGACCCATAGTATCTATAGCGTCTTTAAGATAGATTTTTAGAGAAACACCAAAAATAACATAATGAAAGGTAATGGGTTTTTTGTTGAGTGATAAAAAAACTGCCCAATCTTAATGAAGAAACAAAGTTGTAGGCAATTGAACACAATTAAAACACTGAAGATACGACATGTCTTCAAAAACGCATCAGAATGTTAGATACAAGGTGCTAATGTTGGTATCAATGGAATACAAGGAAAACAAGGAATACAAGTTTATTGACCAATTATGGAACCTCAAGGGGCAATGACAGTACAAACAATAATGATGAAACGGTACATATTCAGTTACATATAGAAGAACTTCAAAGCAGCAACATTGGAATCAAATCATTGCTAGTAAAAAATCCAAAGTGTTATAGGAAGGCTAACCGTACTTAAAAAGTTCACACAAAAATCATGACCTTCATCAAAATTGAGCTTTCAAATGGTGTTTCTGTATAAAAGATATTATATGCTTAGGGGTAAATTAAAATCCCAAATTCAGCAGATTTTAAAACAAGTTTTGACTAGTGTTCGCGTTGTGTATTGATATTCAGGAGTTTTTTGTTTTCCATGTTTTATATGTTGTCTGTTTTTTTCTGTTTTTTGTTGTTGTCCCGTTCTCGTTGGTATTTACTGGTTTTGTCTCTTCCCTTTTGGACTTTTGACATACGGATTTTCCATTGGTAACTTTGGTTCTTTTCAGGTGAAACAAATCTAGATTACTCAAATTGATGGTAGTTTTTATAACTTCAACTATGGGCATTAGAGTATAAAAAGATATTTTTGTTCGTTTGTTGATTCATATATAAACAATCATTTACATGAATAATGAAAGTGAAACACTGTTTGGCTCATTGTTGAATTTGCCAAGAACCACTAGAAATTTTAAATTTTAAAGCCTTTTAAACAAATCAGCCACTTCGGGTGATTTTTAACATCACAATTGACAATTTTAACCAAAACTAAGGATTTTTTTTCAAATAATGTAAAGTTAATATTGCTGATTAAATCGATATTCATATTTAAAGCCAAATTAGATATGAGCATACCTTGTCGTTTGTCATCGAGAGGCATTCTACATATCATTTTCTTAAAATCTATTATCATTCACAGAATGTCCAACTGGATGGAAGACATGGAATGGTCATTGCTACTACTTCGGCAGTGAGAACGTCACCTGGGATCAGGCCAAGGTACCGTAAATTAGGATATTTTGGATGTAGCTTTAGTTTGGTTTATTTGGCGCCACGCATGAACGTGCCAAATTATTAACACCAACATAAGTTTGGAATGCATAGAAATGTATGTGTTAAAAACAATTAGATGTAACATGTGAACAAAAGTACAAATATAGAAGGATATTGAGTAAAAATGAATATCAAAAAATCATTTAATTCATAATCATATTTTTTAATGAATGATTTTGTCTACTCAATTTTGTAAAGAGCTAAAATATTATTACTTGTTTGTCAAATTATCATTACACAAAAAAGTTGTTTTTAATGCTTGAGTATATACTAGTAAGTTTAGGATTAACAACAAACCTAAGCTTATTTACTATAGAATTGTGAATATAAATTCAGTTAACTTATTGTACGGATAATTTCAATCATTAAAGAAAAGCATTTTTTTCTAAAAATAATGCACATCAAAATTAAACAATCACGAATTATTTGATCTCACTTGGATTTTCTTCCGATGGATGAAATCGATGAAAAAAATCCTTTTCGTATAACCTTGGTATTAGAAACGGTCACAGACAAATCAGTGTCATTTCAAACAATCAGAAAATGTATACAAGCCCTGACGTATCGAATAATTTGCAATTTGTAAGGAAAAGCTTAGAATCTTGAATCGTTTATGTTTTTACTAACACCCCCATCAACAGAGAAATTAATCACATGATTTCATTACAATGTTGCATTTTAAATGCTAAGAAACAATGTATGGAAGGTGCGCTGCGTAAAAACGATTGAGAAGTACACCCGCTAAAATTGATTAGTGCTTTTATGGTGGCTTGTGGGTAAATCAGACGAAAAAGACACCCGAAATTGGGAATTTACATCTAAAATGCCAGAAATATGCCTACTAGTAATGTTTTTTTAACTGGAAACTATTATTAAGGCATTTATGTTACTAATGACTTAAAATAGACTTTGATTTAGGTCTTAAAAATACAAATTAAATACTTAAATGCATAAATATTCCGAAAATCACGTATATAAAACATCATAAGTATTTAAAACATTATTTTTTATCCTAAAGATAAGCTACCTAAATAACAATATATTGAAGGGTGGAGAGTCGTTTTATTGTGCCCTTTAATGATAAAACACCACATCGGTGCACAAGTTGTGAAGTACATATGCGAAAGTTTTTTAGTACATCCGCACAAGTTGAATTGTACATCTTTTAACGATTGGCGAAAGTTGAGATGTGCAAATGCGACAGTTGAGATGTACCACTGCTTTAGTTGAGAAGTACAACGAAGAGTTGAAAGTACCAATAGGTAGATTTTTTGCTTTACCTCGTTTCGATTTAAGTCACATTGGTGGATTTTCAATTTCTCACGGTTCAGTTTTGTAAGTGTGTTTTGTTTTCTGTTATCCGATTATGTATGCTAGATTCGTTTTTGATCTTTCTGAGTTACCCATTTTAAAATCTGCAAATGCGACTTTATGTTTTAAAAATAATATTTCCAGACGAAATTGAAATGAAATACAAAATGAAGTCAATTTTCAAAAAAAAAAAATGTCCATAAATCATTAGCTTTTCATGTTTGGACCATATGGTTTGATCATTGATCAAATAAAAGGGAGTCGGCGGTAAAGTTGTTAGCGCGTCGGGCTACCAACACTGGGTCTCGTGGTTCCATCCTCGTCTGAGGTGAAAATTTCATGAACCAATTTTCCGACTCTTCTCAACACCATTTGTGAAAGTGGTTTCGAGGAACGATGCCCAGTCCTTCGAAATGGGCAAAAAGTTGTCCTTTTTAATATGGTAAGAGGAATATATTATGCTCGCTTTATAAGTTCTTTGAAACTTTAAAGTCCTCTCTTGTTTGTTCCGTGCTTCTTTTGTTATGTAATGACCGATTTTGCCTTCGCTCTTCTTGACTTTTGGCTTCGGACTGCCCGATTGGTGTCTCCTGTCTTCTTACATGTATAGTTCGATAAGAGGAGGCTCAATTGTGCCGCTACAACGTTAACGCTCGCAAACTGCAAGACAAAATTTTGTAGCAATATATACGGTTTTCAAGTTGCATGTATTTGTAAAATATAGTGATTTTCATGGTCCCAAAAATGCAAAAATTGTCATTTTATGCCACCCGCGACGCCACGTCGGGGGCACTAGGTTTTACTTATGCTCGTACGTCCGTATACGTATATGTATAATTCCGCAAAGCGTTTCTAAGAAACCGTAAATGGAGATGGTACTTGGTAGGAAGGTTCAGTATGACAAACAATGCATCCTAAGCCATAAGCGACTCTCAGATCTGTAGGATTTTCAACTTTTAATTTGGGGCTAACGGGGGCATCCGCGTCCCATGGACACATTCTTTCTTTATCTTTTTTTTTTATCTAATATCGTTGTCATCTTCAACAAAATTTCGAATTCATATATTTTAAGATGGAGCGTTACACTGGTCATGTGACCGCGAAAAGCAAAAAGTGCAACAATATGTGCAAATGTCATTAAATATGATTAAAATTTAGGCTAAACAGTTTTTTTTATATTAAAAGTTTAGGATTACTTTTGAATTATTATCAAACTCCTCAATCAAACGTATATACATGTACATACATTTTTTTTTTATTTTTCAAGGGAAATAATTCATACAAAAACTGGCAAAAATTTCAAAGGATTAAAGTGTTGGCAACATTTTAAGCAAGTGACCCACTTTTTATAGTTTTAATTCAGAACATGTTGAATAAAAGGTCATATTGATTGAATTTTTCTTGAGAACATATTTTATGCAAATATTTTGACCGCTCTTGTATAAATTAGGATACTTTGAACCCTGATACTGGGGAAAACAAGGTAAGTGACCTTGCTACGTCTGACACGCGTTTCCTTTAGTCATAACTTCGCAAAATATCTGTTTTCAATCACGTTGTATGCAAAGTTCTCGCAGCGCTCTGTATTGTCGGGTCGGGAAATATTGAGTTTTTTAAAAAATACATCCTTAAGTAAATTTCTTGTCTAAGGTGATTGCCGATTTTTATTAAAATTGAGTATTTTTCGTGTTCAAATGTGTATAAACAAAGTACACTGTTGCACTGATAAACTTTAGCTTATGTACTATTCAACATGTGCTTGTGTACTATTCAACTAGTGCACTCTCAAAAAAGTTGTACTTCACAACTATAACATGAAATATTTTACTTGCTTTTAAAGATAGATTTGTAGCATTACTTAATACCTTTATTTCATCTTTTTTATTATATGTTTATTGAGGAAATTGATTAAAGTATACAATATATACATGTTTTATTTTGTTTGTTAGCCCATTTTCATGCAGCGGCTACTTTATTTCAAAAAATGAACAAAACGTTCGACTTTTTTATTCTTACTTGACGGCCATTGATTTTAGTTAAAAACGAATGTCATTTCATAGGACAATGTAAAGTATAGTAGCAAAAGTGCCAATTAAATTCAAAGGAATGACTGCTTACAAGTCTTTTTTATGGAAAAAGCCAAAAAATATGCAGACGGTTTTCTAGGTTGCACAAGTCAACTATGACGTATGTACTTCTCAATCGTTTTTACACAGCGCACCTTCCATACATTGAGAAAGACTTAAGAAATATTTTTTTGCAACTATATTTATTGGATGCAGCTCAAATGTGGTGGGCAAGGAAGTCATCTTGTTCAAATAGATAATTCAGAAGAAAACAATATACTAGTGGCTGAAGTGAGAAAATTGGGTATGTTTATGTTGTGTTAAGACATAGTGTATGAAAGAAATTCATTGAGGTTAGATCTTACTCTAGAATTTCATACCTGTTGATGAGAGGTTACTCTTTGAAATATCAATATACAGCCTAACCAAATTAATCGTTTTATTCCCTTTTTGATATTGTATTTTGAAACCACTGGGTGGATAACCGCCACTGGTGGACCAGAGGTCCCCAAGGGTGATCACAAGCCTGGTCGTCAGACTTATCTGACACGATATTACCAATAAATTTCTAATATTTTTGTTATTGAAATTTCCGATTGTTGAATTCAAAATTGTTTAAAGCACCAGGTTTCTTTCCTCGAAATGCAAATGATCGATACCCTCGGTGATGGATTTGGCTTTCCTGCTCGAACTTTTTTGGTTTTGAGAACTTTTCATTCAATATTTTGGGTTTTTGATCTTCCAAAGTTTTGATTCAAATGCATGTGATGAGATGCAAATTTTTGTAATATCTATATACAGCATAACCAAATTAACCGTTTTATACCCGTTTTTGGTATTGTATACTGAAGATGTTATTTTAGGCAAAAAGGGCAAATGTTTAAGAAATGTTGAAAAAAAGTCTTCCCACTATAATGGTGGCTTCAGGAACGTATGATAATAAAGAAAAAAAGCATGTAACATCCAAACATATTTACTTTGTTACCAAAAAGACAAATAGAAATTGAAAAAAGATCAAAAGATATTGAATAAGTATACGCGACACAACCAGCATAAAGGTTAGACAATTTTTAAAATCACAATGAAAAACAGCAAGCAGTCTTCAAGATGACCAGAGGTCACTGCGCATTGTCTTGCATTGGCCAAAGACTAAACATACAAAACTTAAGAACAAATCACTAAATTATCAACGAAAGACCCATTTCTGGACAAAAACCAGATAGATGACAGGGAAAAAAAGCTTTGACAAGGATTCCTAGGACCAAAAAGTCTTTCTGGGGATTCGAAATTAACGAATTCAAAGCATAATCTACAGAATGTTCCTGCTTTAAATTCTCGTTAAAATTCAGCTTTTCTGGTTAGGTCCTTGCCGGACCCCTGGAAATCATAGGTAAAACCTACGCTGCAATGTTTGTGCAGAAGGGGCGAAATATTGCTTAGCCAAAAGTGATTAACTGGAATCATAATTTCAATAATTGATTAATTAGAAGATTATATGAAAAGATGAAACAAACAGAAAAAAAACACGAAAAATTAAGTAATGTTCTCTCCTAATGGTGAAAATATATGAGATCTTAAGTTTTTTAAAGATGTAATTACATAAAACATGCACAGTTTAAATCTCGTTTGGCGCAGTATATCAAAAAGTCCAGGATAGGCAGGTAAAACATATAGTAGTCGACGATACCTTATTGTATCCATGACTAAAGATAACAAATATTAACGAATAAGAGAATAAGAAATGTTAAATTTCTTTTCAACATCATATTTGTACATTTTGGTTAACGTGTTTTTCGGAAATTAATTGGCACCCCGATGGGTACGATAAGTACATCGTTGCTTAACAATTTAGTAACTAGACCAGTTTCCCTTCCGTGTACTGCACATGGTCGGTATCTTCGGTGCGGAATTTGTCTTCCCTGTTCGAACCTTTTGGTTTTGATTTTGAGTACTTGCTGTCCTATATCTTTTGTTTATGATCTTCAAGGGTATTTTACTACTAGAAACATCGATATACAGCATAAACAAATTAACCGTTTTATACCCGTTTATCGGTATTTGTATTTTCAATCAATATAGAGCAGACCTATTAAATCAGTTAAGACAAAATGTCGATTTAATAAACAATCCTCAGTTTGGTGACTTTTTACATCGCAAATGTCTGCAAGAATTTTTTTATAAGTATGCTACCGATTCTATGAGGTCTGCCTTATTTTCAAATCTTTAAATCAACGCACAAAGAATGCTTTGTACAAGGCTCGATGATGAACGTTATTACTTCAACTTTCCAATCGTCAATTGTAGGTGAAGCAACATTCCGTCTACTCAAGCTTATAGATATAACGTATCTTTATCGCTTCGTTGTTCAAGAGATTGTGAGCAATAATAATATACTGTGGATAAAGTCTTATGCTTGTCGTATTGATTGCTCGTAATTTGAGTCTTTTTTACTAGTATTGTGTCTTTTGTTGTGATTATTTGAGTCGCTTGTCTTTATTTTGGAATTCATTTTTTTTAAGTGAACCTTTGCTTTTCTCTTGAAGCAGATCTACTAATACCAGTAATATATATGTTTGAAATCATTATCTTTAGTTTTTGTTTCATTCATTTTATTTTCGCCTCCTAATTATTGTTTGAGTGGGTTAAGCTCAACTTCTCCGATTCTTAATAACAGGTGGCAAGTATTACTGGATATCTGCTAATGATATTGCTGGAGAGGGAACATGGGTCTGGGAATCTGATGGCACAGCCGTGTCTTATTCTGATTGGGCTCTGAATGAGCCTAATGACTGGGGAGGTTTTGGAGAGGATGCAGACTGTGGCCATTTACATTCTGGATACAATCACAAGTGGGATGATAATAATTGTTCCTACAAAGAGAACTATATTTGTGAAAAAGGTTTGTAAATGGACAAAATATTTAAAAAGGAAATGTAAATTCATGTTCATGATACAGTGTCCAGTGCAACAATGTTTCAAGCATGCTAAAACAAAAGAAAATTTAAATATTAAAACATGTGCAATGAGAAACAAGATTTGTATGATAAATTATTAAGTAATGACGCAAAAGTGTAGTGTTAAACACTTTTGAACGGTAACCTAAGGTTCGTATGTTCGATCCAGCATTCTTTTCAGACTGTATCATTAACCAAACGAAACATATTTTATATTCCATGAATGATTCCAGTTGTTCAAGATACATGTATAACTGGATAGATGGTCAGGTCGGAAGGATGAAATGCTTTATATACCAGCAGCGCACGTCACCTGAATGCTTCGTTAGGGTTGTGAAATGTTTACTAATTATGAAATGCATAGAGTTGTGAACCGTTTTGAGAATGGTGGTGATACGAAACAAGCAATGAGTGTAGCATATAAATGATATAACTTTAACGCATATAGTAATCTTTCAAATGTATATTTTTGAGAAAATCAAATTGAGTTTGTCTATTTCAGAATTGTAAATACAGATCGGAGAGAAGTGACACAATAGAAATTCTCTGACTAAGCGATGGTTTGAAAACAAAAATAATTTTAATGTATTGATTTTGGTATTTCCCTGCATAGAAATTGAGGTAAAATAGTCATACAGCTGTCATGATGAGTCTCTGTTTTATCTACGATGTATAGTGCTTGCCTCTTGTAGTAATTCTTACTTATTCGCTTAATAGATTTTTAATGAACATTGACATCTTAGTTTCTATACTTTACATCCAAAAAAGACTAGGGTTATGGTTATAGCTTCAAGACTACCGTGATGACGTCATAAACTTTCCATTTTTGGACAGTAACATTCCGTCAGCTCGAGCTTATTATATAGGAAACAAATAGGTTTTCTGTGAAGGTGTATGTATTAGACCTGTCAATCATGCTGGAAATCTGGTCAAAGATGTAACTAACAAGATCGTTTATACATAAAAAACTTAATGTATTTATAAAGAGAGAAAATATAAATTACTAACTTTGGAGGATCATTTTCAATGCTCGAGAGAAAAGACAATACAAGGAAGAAAACCGGAAAAATTGAAGATCGCAATAGTCCTGACTAAATACAGGCATTTTTAACGAATTGGTGGGTCAACCTGGTTTTATGGCACGCCCAGCCTCTCTTTTTTATAGCCATTTTAGGATCCGGTAGTAAAAAAACAGCACGGTTTGAAATACCTGATAGGGATATTAAGGTGATTATCTCAGTACAACAATCAGCCAAACACTACTCAAAACAATCACAAACCATTAAATTTAATATAATTTTGATTTTTTCCATAAGTTGCTGATCACAAAGGAAGAACTTATGAATTTAGGGAAATTAACAATTTGAAAAATGAAGTCGTTTACTCTCTTATCGTAAAGTTTGTACCGTGATGAAATACAAATGACAACAAAGTTCAAGACAATAAATTTTGCTACGCCTGACGCGCGTTTCGTCTATTCAAGACTCATCAGAGGCGCTCTACCAAAAATATTGAAAATGCCAAACACTATATGAATATGAAGAGCATAGAACAATAAAACCAAAAATACCAAACTAAGGAACCAAATTATTAATAAGATAATCAACCTATGTCTGGGGTAGGAAGAACCTTAGGGTTTAGACAATTTTGAAATTTAGACGGATAATTTAAAGCTTTGATGTTTTCTCCAACTCAAAAGTGTTGGTGCCGGAGCGGGCTAACCTCGGGGAATTAAAACTCCACCAGCAGTGCTAACCTTCACGTGTGTTCGAAATACAAATGACCACAAAGTTCCAGACAATAAAGTGACACCCTGGTCAAAATTATCCGTCTTAAAATCAAAATTGTCAAAACGTTACCCAAGACATGACTTGTTCCTAAACAATTAATTAATCTATTTTCTATGACCCTCTATTCAAGACACATCACTACTCAATCAAACATTTTGGTTTCATTATTATGTGTGGGTATCAATATTCGTGGGTCTCGTATGTGTCAATCTACAACGAGTATTAGATTTCAAGTTTCATGGTTACACTTCTAATAAAATGGTAGATTACGACAAAGTAATTGTAACAAAAAAAATTCTACGCCTTTCATGTGTTACGTGTACTAAAGGTTCACCAAAAGCTCTCTTCCTAAAAAAAAATGAAATTGTCAAACACTATAAATATTAAGATAATAAAAAATTGACCTCATAATGATTAACCGGAAATCACAGTATAAGTCAGATTAACCTATATCTGGGGTGGGTATAACCAATCAAAATTAACAATCAAAACGGATGTGGTTTAAGCTTTGGTATGTGTACTGTTGATGCCGGAGCGGGCAAAACTCAAAGTTAACATTTGGTTTTGAGATCTTTTAATTTATCATTTTTAGTTTTTAATCTTCCAATGCTTTAATTCAAATGCTGTTGGTGAGAGGTTACTACTTGAAATATCGAATCTACCGTTTTATACCCGTTTTTTTAAATGTTTTTCAGGGTTATACTCAATCTACAGCCCTCGTTTGTATAAAAATTGATTGTTAGTACGAGGAAAATGTACAATGTGTCCAGGATATTACAAGAAATCACCGATTTACATTAAGAGATTACAATCTCCCTCATTCTTTCAATGTTTTTTTTTTAAGAATGACACCAAGGAGTAACGATCAAAATGTTTACCGTCAGCATGGAAGTTAACACCTAAAATGCTTTTTCAGTGGTTCATTTGGATCACGAAGTAAAGTAACACCTGCTCAAATATATCAAGTTCAACCAACAAAAGACATTGATAAATAGAAAATAATGAGATGTGGAATAAGTGTTCGCGACACAGCCCACAATTAAACGGCAATTTAGAAAAACCACAATGGACAACCGCCAGTAGCCTTCAACGAGGCCATTTGGCACTGCTCGCGGTTCTGCAATTGGCCCATGGTCTAAATAAAATGCATATAATTCAAATCACAAACATAGAAACTAACCGATCGGCAACTAGAACACAGGTCGCGACTCATGTGTTAATGATGGATAATCAGTTACCGTAAGACATATGTCGTGTTGTTGACGGTCAATTCAGCGTAGCAAAAAAACGACAAAAGAAAAAAACCGTTACTATAGCAAACCAACATATGTTTTTACTGTAAGATAAAAGTCCGAAGTTTGCATTAAATACACCGAAGAACTCCTTAGATTTTTAGAAGTGTAACAAAATATCAAGCAGATGGCCTACAAGTCGTAATGTCCTTTATCTTAAGTTCCTGAAAATATCTTAGATGGAAAATATCATAAAAGGGAGGATTACACAGTGAAAGGACATCATCAATAACAAGAGGCTCCCAGGAGCCTGAATCGCACTTAACATATGTGTCTGAAGTAAATATTATTTGGCATAACATAATAAGTTTGGTTTCAATTGGACTTATGGTGTCAGACGATTTAACGTTTTCAATGTAATTAGGAATTGCTGTGAAAATATTCAATTTTGTGATCTTAGGGGAAAAACCCTATAAGAAAGGGCCCTACAACGTTGACCCTTTACATATTTTGTACTTGATGTGCTTATCAATATGCAATTTAAATTGTTCCAAGATCTTATACAGTTTTTAATATATTGAGCTAAACAGGTGCAAAATTTGTAAAAAAAAAACACAAAAAGGGCAACAACTCCTACATGGAATGTTGGATTTTCTTCAAAATTTCAGGGTAGGTAGATCTTGATGTGTAAAATCTGTCACCGTTTTTGAGTTATTTGCAAAAAACTGCCATTTACCTCTATGTTCTATTTTATCCACAGCGTCCATGTTTTACGACCAATCAAAAATCCCCACATCTGTTCTATACACTTAATGCTAATAAACAGCATTACAAAGCTTGGTTGCAATTTGACTTATGGTGTCAGAGGAGTTACATTTTCAATGTAATGAGGAAATGCTGTTAAATACTCAATTTTGACGTTCTAAGGGCAATAACTCCTAAAAGGAAAGGTTCTACAACGTTGACCCTATTACATATTTTGTAGATCTTGATGTGCTTAACAATATGCAATTTAAATTTCTCAACTATCTTGTATAGTTTTCAAGATATTGAGATAAACAGGTGCAAAATTTGCAAAAAGTCTACAACAAGAGGTTCCCAGGAGCCTGAATCGCTCACCTGACTTATGTGCGTAATTTATAGGCTATTAGGCAAATACTATTTAACATTGATCCTTTTCTAAGCGAAATAACTCATTAGCAAAAAAATAGCAATTTACCCCTATATTCTATTCTTAGTCATGACGGCCATTTTTTCAACCAATCAAAAATCCTTACATCAGTTCTAAACATTTTATGCTAATAAACAACTATACCAAGTTTGATTCAAATTGAACTGAAGGTGTCAGAGAAGTTAACATTTTAAATTTAATGAGTAAAAGCTGTAAAAATGGTCAAATTAGACGTTCTAAGGGGAATAACTGGTAAAAAGAATGGCCTTACAACATTGACCCTATTACATATTTTGTAGATCATGATGTGCTTAACAATATGCAATTTTCATTTCTTAATTATCGTATATAGTTTTCAAGATATTAAGATTGATAAGTGCAAAATCTATAAAAATCAAGGAAAAGGGCAATAACTCCTACATGGGTTGTAGGATTTTCTGCACAATATCAGGGCAGGTAGATCTTGAGGTGCAGATAACTTTTGTTCTTATCAGAATTAAAAATCTGTCACCGTTTAAAAGTTATTTGCAAAAAACTTAATTTTACCCCTTTGTTCCATTTTTTAGCCATGGCGGACATGTTTTACAACCAATAAAAAATCCCCAATGCAGCTACGATTTTTCTACTTTGTACACTAACCTTCCTCACTGTCTTATTAAAAAACAATTTGAATATCTGGTTAAATGGTGTTTCGATAAATCTAAAAGTGACTATATCTGCTCTAAAGTTTCTAAATTATTTAATAAATCGTTTTTTAGCAACGAGACTCATAAAGGTTACGTCAATTGGACTGATGCAGAAACGATAACTGCTCTAAATTATCTTTTGGACAACATTTATATTCGTTTTGGGAGAACAATTTATCGCCAAGTCATTGGTATCCCTATGGGAACTAATTGTGCCCCACTTATTGCTGACCTTTTTTTGTATTGTTATGAATCCCAATTTATGGCAAAACTTCAAAAAGACCCCAACAGACAACATCTCATTGAAACTTTTAATTATACATACAGATATTTAGACGACATTCTTTCACTAAACAATCCGACATTTTCTAATTTTATTACGGAAATTTATCCCAAGGAATTAACTTTGAATAAATCTAACCTTACTGGTGATAGATGCCCATTTTTAGATCTAGATTTAAGTATAATCAATGGAAAATTACACACTAAAATATATGATAAACGGGATGACTTTTCATTTCCCATTGTGAATTTTCCTTTTCTAGAGGGAGATGTACCACTTGCTCCGTCTTACGGAGTATATATTTCACAGTTGGTAAGATATGCTCGGATCTGCAGTGGTGTGTCTGATTTTAATGATAAAAACCAGTGTATTACAAAAAAATTACTAAAACAAGGATATCGTTACCACAAATTAGTGAAGTCGTTTACTAAGTTTTATCATAAATATCTATACCTTATTGGAAAATTTAACTGTACACGACGACTTTTGATTGTAAAGGGAATATCCCATCCAGATTTCTACGGTAATGTTGTTTATAGAGCAAATAAATTCAAAAACAATCCGTTGGGAATGCAAAATTGGCTTAAAACTTTATTAAATAAAGGTTATGAAATGGATATTTTAGTAAAATCTTTGAATTTAGTCTTCTTTGGTAAAAATATTGATAATTTGATACTTACTTTAAAATGTTAATTGCCTTTTTATACTTATGTCATTTTTGAGCATTACAGCGGTCAAGTGTGTCGGTTTTGTGTGATGATGCATCATCAAATCAAGTGTTTGACCACGGCCGTCATTCGGTATCGTGAGTTTTTGACTCGTGAAGGAATCGACAACGGCGGCAAAGTATAGAAAGCTGCTCGTGGAGGGAGGAGGCGACGGTTCGTGGTGGAGGAATTCGGACATTTCAAATAGAAGGTCAGTCTTTTATTCTAATTTTCTTATATTTATATACAAAATATTAAAAAAACAAATATGTCTCACAAAATTAATGAACATTATGAACAAAAGCCAACAAAAAATAAAAATAAAAATGCATTACTTTCTTCAAACTCATTCAAGGCGAATATTTCGTCATCATTTTTTCTGTAAACAAACATGTTATTCTACGAATTGCGGGTTGCCTTTTGCATAGAACGTTACCAATTTGGTATGTGCGTGTGCAGCATCTTTTGTTTTTACAAATTCCACACCATTATAATGATTTAAAGAAAAAATGTATTAATGAGCTAAGAAAAATATGCTCGGTACCGAAAAATCGACTCGTGATGAATGGTGTACCGTATTTTTTTGCTCGTGAATTATGCTCGTGATGGAGGAATTTATCAATTATCAAAACTTTGTACCGGCACTAGAATCAATCATAACCTAAATGATATTGCATATAATACTTATATATTTTTAAAACAAATTCGCTTGGGTATTTATTGTCATATTTTTATAACTGTAGATCATGAAAAGAAGAATGAGCAATAATTATGACAACAGAAAGAGACATTGGGCAATGAAGAGAAGAAAGTTACAAACAACAACACCAGGAGAAAATGGGACGACGACCACAACACCAGTCGAAGACGAGACAGTAACACCAGTTGAAGATGAAACAGCCACGCAAGTCGAAGATGAAACAGTAACACCAGTAGAAGATGAAATATCCACATTAGTCGAAGATGAGACAATAACACTAGACGTCTATGATGGATCAATGCTGCCAAAGAATACTAAATTGAATTCAAACAAGAATGATCAACTCTACCCAATAATTGTTTTAACATTTTCATTCCCATTAATTGTTTTAAAACATGTATAAATAACCAAAGAGATTCACAATAAAAAATCGATGTGATGTACCATCTAACTCACCTTTCTGATATGGGTATGTTGTGTTGATAAGTTTTTCATTGGCAAAACCTGCGTCGGGCCCAATCATGTACTATTAACTTAAACTGATCCAATATTAAATTGTGATGCGCGATTAGACAGCAAAAAGGTCTAGTCAATCATTTCCGCAAAGTAGATCTTTTGCCTTGACATTTCACTGAATATACAATGAAGAACATACATGTAATGATAACTTCAATAGTAAGCACTTTTACAAACGGCGATATGTAAATGAATGTTTCGCTGCACATATTGAAGAAAATGTTCATTTATGAATTTTATTTTAATTTTTTCAACATATTTATATATTTGTCTATAATCTTTCTCCAAGTTTTGGTCCGTATTGTATCTAAATTATTAGAAATTGACCGCTTATGATCTGTAGATTACCGGAATAACCGTATCTATATATTTTTTTTAATTTGGATTTACTTTTTGTGCCTACTTAATGGCCGATTTATTGTTTGATCTAACTATTTTGAGGCCATTTTTTACTGGTCACGCTTGCTACTTCACGAGCGATAAATCGTCGCCGCATTCTTCACGAGCAATAACAACATCTTTTTTTGGAAAAAATGAGATCTAATTACATTTTAATAACTTTTCGTTTCATATTAGCTGTCAAGATGTGGCAAAAAGTGTTTTGGATATAATGATATGCTTAAAACGTCATTTTTGTGCAATTTAATACATATTTGTATAAAAAATGTCCTTTTTATAACCCCCAAAAATATAGGGTGCAGTAACGCCTTTGATTAATTCTCGAAATTGGTAAAGCTTTTTCGTGTACTTTTTTTTCCATTCTACAGAGTAAAAACAATCATTTTGTGAGACAGTTTTATTTTCTTTATTTTTCTTCAAATAACTTTGATATTGAGTGAAATAAATCAACTTTCAGAAAAATTATAGTTTATGCTCCACCACGAACCGTCGCCTCCTCCCTCCACGAGCAGCTTTCTAAACTTTGCCGCCGTTGTCGATTCCTTCACGAGTCAAAAACTCACGATACCGAATGACGACCGTGTTGACGTGTTGTGTCGGATTTAAAATCGACATACTTGATTTTTTTACATCAGTCGATGGATGCTTCTTAGCTAGCTGTCAGTAACTTCGAGTGTTCTCAAGAGAGTATCTTTACGTCCCGTTAATTACCTGTTGTCCTTTTGTCTCAGATACTCTCTTGTTGAATTGAACTTATATCGATTTGATTTTTACTGTGTGTTAGTTTGTGCTTTGTTATTGATTATCATTAGGGGGAAGGTTGGCGCCAAAAAACTAGTTTAACCCCGCCACATTTTAATGTGCCTGTCCTAAGCCAGGAATCTTTATCAAAGCTTATGTTTGTATTTAGTCGAATTTTTGTTAATTGTTTTTTGTCAAGAAGAGGGTCTTTCAATGCACTTTGGGATTGGGCTTGAATCATATGTATTTTATTTTCAATCCAGGGGCCAATTGAAAAACAGCGAGCAGCGACCGCTGGTCACATTGAGGGCTGCTGGCTGTTTTCCATTGAGGATATTTAAAATATACGTTTATAATGTAGGTTGTGTCGCGTACACTTATTCCACATCTCATTTTCTTCTATAAATCTAATGTTAATGAACATTTTTACCAAGTTTGGTTCCTATCGGACTTAAGATGTCAGAGAATTTAACGTTTTAAATGATACATGGAAATGCTGTTAAAATGGCTAATTTCGACGTTCTAAGGGGAATAACTCCTAAAAGGAATGGTCATATAACGTTTATCTAGTTACAAATTTGATAGATCTTGATGTGCTTAACAACATGCAATTTAAATTTCTGAAATATCTTGAATAGTTTTTAAGATATTGAGCTTAGTACAAGTGCAAAATTTGCAAAAAATCCAGAAAAAGGGCAATAACTCCTACATGGGTTGTTGGATCTCCTGGAAAATTTCAGGGCAGGTAGATCTTGAAATGGTGAACCCTTTTTGCCAGAATTTTGATATCTGTAACCGTTTTTGAGTTATTTGCAAAAAACTGCAATTTACCCTTATGTTCTATATATTTTTGGCCATGGCAAACATGTTTTTGACGAATCAAAAATCCCCACGCTAGTGTTCAACTTCCTATGCTAATAAACAACTGTGCCAAATCTAAAAGCCATTGGACTATTGGTGTTAGAGGAGTTAACGTTTGAAAAATGTAAACGACGACGGACGACCGACGACGACGGACGCCAAGTGATGGCAATAGCTCACAAGGACCTTCGGTCCAGGTGAGCTAAAAACGGAAATCATAACTTATTAACACATTCAAGAAAATAATTAGATTTGCTATGACTTATGCACGATTCGTCTATTCAGGACACACATGAGGAGCTCTAGCTAAAAGATAGAAAATGCAAACAACTTTATAAACAATACAATCTAAGATGCCGACCTGAAAACCAAATTTTGACTAAGATTAACCGATGTCCGGGGTAGAAAACACCCTACAGTTACAGTTTTGAGACTTAGACGTTTAATGGAAAAGCTTTGATATGTCCTTCAATATACAAGTGTTGATGCCGGAATGGGTTAACCAGGCGGAACCTAAACAATACTATGAGCGTTATCAATAACGGGTGATGTGTGTGTGTGTGTGTGTGTGTGTGTGTTTAACGCTCTTTTTCGACGGTCATGTAGGGCTGTCAGTTTTAATAGTGGAGGAAACCGGAGTACTCGGAGGAAACAAACGACCTTGTGCATGTAACTGATCAATAGCGTGGTATTTAAACCAGCGCCTTAGACCACTCGGCCACACAGGCCATATCATCACGGTTGATAGAAATTTTAACTATTACAATAAAGTTTCAGCAATTTTATCTTCCTTCACCTGAGGAGCGTCTCCTTTATTCTACACTTTTCAGAGGCGCTCTTCCTAAGAGACTGAAAACGGAAAGCATAAACAAAACAAAAACAAAAATACCGAAGTTGAAACCCCGGCGTTCAAAGAAGTTGGAGAATGGGCTGGAGCAGACTGAATTTTGCTACACAAGAAGGGAGAGTTGACAATTGGATAGTTGAAGTCAGCACGTTTGTCATAGAGGTTTGTTGATCATTTCCTTGAGAGTCAATTACAAGACACAGATACAAATAGGGAGCAGACTTCCTAGATTTTGTTGTGTGCTTTATCTTATGTTCCTGAGGATATATGAAATGAGGAAAGTCACAAAATTGGGAACTGTGCAGTGAAAGGATATCGCCAATTGAACGGAACGTTATGTTTAAAGAAGTCTGCTACATATGAATGAAGAAACAAACCAGCAACCAAAGGTGCTCAAATAGTGCCCAAGGAATTTCTATTTTGGCTGAAAAATACGTCCACCAAACTGAACAAATACGCATTAAAACATTTCAATTTTGAGGACCTTTCGTTTAATACTTTTAGTTTTTGACCTTCCAATATTTTGATTAAAATGCTGCTGATAATAAGAGGTTACCCCTTGAAATGTGGAACAGCATTAAAAAATTACCCGCTCTATTACCGTTTTGGTATTGGTAACCTGCTTTTATATAAAACAAAGAAAAAATATTCAAATATATTCAAAATATATTCAAATTTGGCTCAGGTTTATATAAAAAATTCATCATTCCGATTATTTGCTGCTCAGTAAATATTTATTTTCGAATTAAGAATAAACTCCATAATTTCATTCAGATTTTTCTGGTATTGACATCATTTCTAGAAAATTAACTATCAGACTTTTTCTTCAGTACTTAAGTCAACAGCGCTACAAAAATAACAAAAGGTTGACTTAAGTGATTCAATTGGTTGACTGAGCAAAACGTGATAAAAGAAGTTTTATCATAGGTTCTGATATAGAGTTCTATTTTGTTTACAACTATTTGCGTATGGTGACATCCTAGATTTTTTTATGTTTCTATATTAAAGAGGTTACCAAAAACCATTTTGTTCCAAACATAATCAAATTTTGAAATATATATATGACACTTACATGACTTAAAAACATAAAAGATTGTTGATATATTAAGGCTTTAATTAACAGTTCTATTTTGTTTCCAAGTTAGTTTCGTATTATGACATCCTAGAATTTGTAAAGTAAAAAAAACCAAAGGTCGATTTTAAGTATATAGCTGTTAATAAAGAATACATTGAAATACATGTATAGTAATGACAGTGTGCTCAGTTCTTAGGGAATCTCAGAGAATATTTTGAACAAAGTATAAAAATATTCGAAAAACAGCAGCAGTTATTAACCTAGTGGTTTTCATTTTACAAAATTTTAAAGCTTTATTACACTGTTAAATTTGAAAATGATGTTCAATGTATATCTCAAGCAGTAACATAGTATAAGCAGCATTTGAGTCAAAACATTTGAAGGGCTAAAACAAGAAGTCTAGGTATTCAGTTCCTAATCATTCGAACATGATTCCAAATGAGTTACCGAAATTATATATCGACCATGTGCAATACGAAAATTTAAGCGTTTCAAGCTTTTTTGATTTGGTGCATTGCTTTATGTCTTTTTGATTTGGTATTTAGGCGTATTAATACTATTTATTGATTAGAAATGCGTCACTTCCTTTTTGGAATAGCGTTTGTTTAGTGCAGAAGAAGAAAATTATCGATAGCAAAAACCCTACCCTCCGCACACAATTTACAGTTTATTTTAATTAATTGTCACCATTCAGATATTAAATATGAAGAAATTTGGTACTGCGCTTTGTATGTATTTTTCAGATGAGGTCTCTTTGCTGTTTTGGGCTTCGTGTACACCATGGGTTACTACACAAATGATCTTGAGCATCTTTGATCAGCGACTTGTTTTGCAGTCAACTTTATTCTAATTGCTACAACATTTGGAAGATAAACATTTACCAACCATGTCGTCGTTCGTTTTTATCACTGAAGATGGACATTACCAATAATCTCTTAATTTGTCTAAATTCTGAAAATGAACATTTACAAACTGGACTGTCATTCTTTTCTGTCTCGGAAGATAGACATTTCCCAACAAAGATGTTATTCGTCTTTAATCACTGAAAATGGATATTTACAAACCGTGTTGTCATTCCTACCTTAACGTTATTGGTTTTTTTTTCACTGAAGATGGACATTGATGTCATTTGTCTCTTATCACTGAAGATGGAAAATGGTGTCATTGGTTTTTATTACTCAAGATTTACATTTATATTCGCTTGTACCATTTTTAGCTCACCTGAACCGAAGGTCCATGTGAGCTATTACCATCACTTGGCGTCCGTCGTCGTCGTCTGTCGTCGTCGTCTGTTAACAATTTTTCAAAAATCTTCTCCTCTGAAACTACTGAACAGAATTTAATGAAACTTGGTATGAATGATCCTTAGGGTGTCCTGCACCAAACATGTGTTTCAATTTTTGATCCGTCAAAAAACATGGCCACCGTTACTAAAAATAGACCAGGGGGTCAGACTACAGTTTTTGGCTTGTAAATCAAAAAGTATAAGAGATAGATGAAATCTGATGCACGCTGCTGCTTCAGCATCAAAAGTTCTACAAAAGTCTCCATTTGGTCGAAGTTGTCAGATGATCCCTTATAGGAGTTACAGCCCCTTAAAGGTGAAAAATAGCGTTTTTGCATGTTTTTTGCCTATAGAATGAAAATTATTGCAAATAGAGAAAAGCTGTTGCTTGCTTAAATGTTCAGCTCATTTAGCTCTACAAAAGTCTCCATAAGGTCAAAGTTGTCAGATGATCCCTAATAGGGGTTACAGCCCCTTTAAGGTGAAAAATAGCGTTTTTGCATGTTTTTGGCCTTTAGAATGAAAACTATTGTAGATAGAGAAAAGCTGTTGCTTGCTTAAATGTTCAGCTCATTTAGCTCTACAAAAGTTTCCATAGGACATGTAGGATCAAAGTTGTCAGATGACCCCTAATAGGGGTTACAGCCCCTTAAAGGCGAAAAATAGTGCTTTTGGCCTATAGAATGAAAACTATTTCAGATAGAGAAAAGCTGTTGCATGCTAAAATGTTCAGCTCATTTAGCTCTACAAAAGTCTCCATGAGGTAGAAGTTGTCAGATGACTGTTTATAGGGGTAAAAGCCCCTAAAAGGTGAAAAATAGCGTTTTTGCATGTTTTTGGCCTATAGAATGAAAACTATTGTAGATAGAGAAACGCTGTTTCTTGCTTAAATGTTCAGCTCATTTTCCTCTACAAAAGTCTCAATAAGGTCAAAGCTGTCAGATGACCCCTTATAGGGGTTAAAGGCAAAAAATAGTGTTTTTGACCTAAAGAATGAAAACTATTGTAAATAGAGAAAAGCTGTTGCTTGCTAAAATGTTCAGCTCATTTAGCTCTACAAAAGTCTTTATAAAGTCAAAGTTGTCAGATGACCCCTTAGAGGGGTTACAGCCCCTTAAAGGCGAAAATAAATTGGCCTATAGAATGAAATTATTGCAGATAGAGAAAAGCTGTTGCTTGCTTAAATGTTCAGCTCATTAAGCTCTACAAAAGTCTTCATACGGTCAAAGTTGTCAGATGACCCCTTATGGGGGTTACAGCCCCTTAAAGGCAAAAATAGTGTTTTTGGCTTAAAGAATGAAAACTATTGCAGATAGAGAAAAGCTGTTGCTTGCTTAAATGTTCAGCTCATTTAGCTCTACAAAAGTCTCCATTGGGTTGAAGCTGTCTGATAACTCCTTATAGGGGTTACAGCCCCTTAGTGTTTTTTGATTATTTAGAATGAAAGCAATTGCAAATAGAGAAAAGATTGTTCATGCTTATAAACTTTCAGCTCATTTAGCTATACAAAAGTCTTCATAGGGTTGACATCAAGACCAGGTGAGCGATTCAGGCTCCTGGGAGCCTCTTGTTTATTGATTTTGTTACTTTTGTAAGGGATTTTACCATTTAGGCCATCACCTGTGTTCCCACGGTGATCTAAATTTTCTCTTTTATTTCCTACCATAAACTGTGGTAGAACTTGTATGACAATTTTGATTAGTTCCCATAATCGGCTAGCTGTCGGCAACTATTTAATTATTTGAGAACCATAAATTGTGGTTATTTGAATTTATTTCTATTTGCAATTTTTAAGTCCATCTGACTTTGATTTTAGTTTGTTGAATTTTTCAATTTATGATTGTATCATGTATTTTTATCTTTATAAAGGTGTGGTCAATTTCTGCCAAATATGTTGTTGTGTATTATTAATGCATCCAGGATAGTAGATATTAAACAAGCTTTTGCATTTTAAGACAATCTGTAATTATTATAATGATTTTCTTTTCATACAAATGATGTCACTATATGCACTTAAAGTTGGAGTTTTCTTGTACTAGACTTCCCTTTTTAGCTTTTGTTCTGGGTTTTTTATTTTTTTTTTTGCTATTTAATATTATCTGATCTATGATTTACATTTCAGATATTGATTATATCTTAAAATGAAAATAAAAGTAACTGATATCACTGGTTAACACACGCAGTTTGGAAACACAATATGTTACAAGTAACGTATATTTACATATATGTAACTCGTTAAGCAACAATTGCATGAACAGTTTTTTTTTGGTAAAAGGTAAAAGGTAAAATATACATGTTTTAAGCGCATTTACTAAAATCGATGATATCTTTATATTCATTATATTCATTTTTGTTTAAAACTGAAGAAATATATTTTTTTCTTTTAAAAAATATCTAAAATTGCACCCAAAAATCGTTTAGGCGTGGACACTTTTCCTTAATCTATGAACAATGCATGTTATCCATAACTTTCCCTTTTTTTATAGCAACTTACCGTCCGCTCCTGCTTATGGATTCTTTGTATCACAGATGATTCGTTACTTCAGAGCTTGCGCGAATTACATCAATTTCCTTGGCAGAGAGTCACGTGTGACACAGAAATTGCTAACACAGGGCTATGTTGCTCCACAGTTGTTGTCTTCACTCAAGAAATTGTACGGTAGACACCGTACACTCGTACACAAATATGGGATTTCTTTCTCTCAAATGAGTGCAGATGTTGTTTTTTTTGTAGAAATTTGTTTTGTCTTCCTTTTCCGGATATGTTACACTGAATTGGAAATTAGTAACATGACGGGTGTGCTATATCAGGCAGGAACCGCTTACTCTTTCGGTGCAACTGAGTTCACTCTTGTTGCAACTTGATTTCGAGTTGTTGATTTCCGTTCGGTGGTTTTTGTGTTTTCTTCGTGCTGTTCTTTTTTGTGTTTACCGGTTTCCTCGTTGCCCATTCGGACTTTTGACACTCAAATGCCCAATTGGTTCCTCTTTGCTTCTTTGACTCGCGACAACAAACGGAATAAAGTTGTACTCTTTTAAAAAAAAATTTAACAAACCAACATGACAATGAGTGACCGTGTGTTAGTGTTCCCATTTATCTCACTGATGATGGACATGAGTTGTATATTGCAATCAGGTTTATGAGCATTTAAGAAGGTGATAGTATTTAACCCATTTTTAAATATGCATTAAGGCTACCCATGGAAGTACATTCTGTAAGTTTTGAAAATGAATGAAACATTAAAACCCGTAGAAACCAAATAATTAATGGCAAATAGTATAAAATCCTAATTAATTACTCACTATTAAAGCAATCTTTTAAAAACTTACCTAAAATCTTATCTACACATAACTTTTAAACGTTTATTTCAGCTTATTTGAGAAAAATGAATTTGATATCATTTTTCCTGATCATCTTTATTTGTTGCTGTAACACGAGTGCTGCTAATTATCAGAATAGTAAAGGTTCATTAATGTGGCTTATCAATGATCTGAAAAAACTTCAAGGTCATATACAGGTTCATTCAGAATATAACGAAAACAGAATCAAAGGAATCAACGCAAGACTTAGTTCTTTGGAAAACTCCGTTCAACATCTTAGAAAATATCATGAAGGTAAGTGAATCTGCATTTGCATAAGTTTTCCTTCAATAAACGTTAATTGTTTTTCATTTTAATAAATCAGCCTTTTAGATAAAAAAAGTGAGATATGGAACAAGTCTAGGCGACACGGCCCACATAAAAGTGCCAGCAGCATTCAACGAGGCCAATTAGCGCTGCTATCAACCCATGGGCTAAATAATTCAAATTCAGTCCTGAAATAGCTAAAGATAGGCCCCCAGGGCCCTTTTTAAACACGGATCAGAAAACATCAAAAATACAAGTACAAACGAAAGCTTAATAAAAGATTTCTGGCTCAGGAGAGGCAAATATAAAATGTTGCGGGGAAGCTGAAAAGTAAAGTTAGAATAAAGTTGTAGATTTCTTTGGTGAAAGTCGTAAAGACCTTAGACCGAAACGTTTAATGAATGGAAACAGCTATTATATAAATTGTTTATTTACATAGGCGTGGAAGAGTGTGAGTCAGGGTGGAAGAAATGGAAACGTGGTTGTTACTACTTTAGCACTGAAACCTTAACATGGAATCAAGCCAAGGTATATATGCATATATTAATAATGTATTCATAGAATATATCTATAAATAACATCAAACCACGAAAATTGGTACCCACAAAAATAAATGAATCCACAGTTTTTAGCGCTCCATGTGCATGATAACTTCCGTAAACTTTCATAAGCGATGATTTCTACAAGGAAGTCACGTAACCCTGTGTTAGCAACTTTTTTTCTCGGACGTGAGTCTGTATCAAGTAAGTCACAATATTCTTCACAGGAATAACGAATCAGCTGTGATAGGCAAACTCTATAGGCTGGAGCGGACAGAACGTTCCTACCAAAAAAGGGAACTATAGCGATTGGGAAGTTGGAGGCATCAGTTTGGCCATAGAGTGTGAAATTAGGTGTTGCGGAATGTGATCAATTTAAAGCATAATATGTTAGAAGAGTATCCAAGTCATCTCAGAACATTCTTGACAATAAAGTGAGAAGTTTTGAAGTAATGTGCTATTTAAAGTTAATTTTTGTTTTTCCTTTTTTTAAGCTCCAATGTAGAAAAAGAGGAGGTCACCTTCTTAAAATAGAGAACTCACAAGAAATTAATATGTTATTAACTGAGCTAAAACAATTAGGTATGTTGAAATAATAGTAAGAGATAAAAACAATGTCATTTTTTTATGCAAACGCAGCACGCTCATTAATGTTAGTCAGTCAAATTGCACAAACTCGAAGCTCATTCGTTTTTTTCAAACGTTTTAGAGTATACCTCTAAATACAATGGGAACTACTACATTGTATCACAATGTCTCTATCTAATCCCATGGAACTTGTTTTTTCTAATCGATAAATTACGTTAGGTGTTTTTGGTGGTGTCTTTTTTATATTATGTCGAAAGTACTGAATTTGTCATAAAGTTAATTTGTATGAAAGTCTAGAACGGAATTATTTTATCATATCTATTGGTAAGAGGGTGTCTTTTAAAATGATGAGGTTTTGAAATTAGGTGCCATTCTCTGTAAGAATAACAAAAAATGCATTGGCACTTTTTTTAAAAGTCAGTAATTTGAGATATATTTTGGTTGAAATGCATATAAAATTTGAATCTAAGGGAGATAACTCTGTCAAGTCACACTAAATTCCTATCATTTTAAACAGAATTTTTTCTCCATCCTCTGACACTCAAGACAACAACTAATGTATGTTTCTTCATTAGAATGCTATTTTGAGTGACAATTTATTGTCAAAACCGTGTGGTTTTAAAATCATGATTCAAAGTTTTTAAATTTTGCCTGATTCTTACAAAGAACTGCACTTAAGGCTTTAAATTATAGGGAATAATTTAAAATACAAAATGAGCTTAATATTTTGATAGGTTACCGTGCTCGTTTTAAAGATAATAAGAGTTCCAAATTTGGTGGGAAAAGGTTTTCTCTGTTTTTTTTCATAGCTTTATCATTAGCATAGTTTAGCTGTTTTAACCTGTGAAACAGTGATTAGAATTTGAAATAAGTTTGTAAAACAGTTATTTATGATGTGATGAAGCCCTTACACAAAAGAAAAGTATGAGTTACCGTGCAAATATTTTGTTTACCTTATTTTGATGGAAAAAAACCTGAGGATTCCGATAGAAATGTCAAAAATCTCAAAATCTGACCCTCAAACATCCTTAAGAGATAATAATAAAAAATCTTTGTTTTAAAGAAATTTAACACAGCAAAACAACAATCTGGTTAATTGTGTGCTTGAAGATTGATACCCTAAATTGTTTTTTCATGTGCTTGAATTTCGATGGCGTTAGACTTGCAGCATTGAAAAATAACCTTAATGTTATGACCGTTATGAAAAGTAAAACATTGTTGCAGTAATGCAGTATTATTAACCAACTAGTATAATTATTACAATAAATGCCTCATTTTGATTTTAAGGTTCATGTGGACACCTATACTGAAAAAAAATCTGTCATTAAACATTTGATTTTATGGTCTAAAATGAAACATGTTAAAAATATCCTTTATTTAAAATAAAAATAAGGATAGGTCACCATGCTCGTTTTTGCAATATAAGTGGTTAAAGTATGCCTGAATTACAATAGATTATATAGGAAAGGCCAAATTTTAGGCATAAAATCATGTATCAGAAAAATTCCTTACAATAGGATCTTGTTTTTATTTTGTCAAAAGTTATATTTTTACCTATATATTGAAATAAAACATAGAAAACAGGGGGTCACCAGCTTAGATTTTTGTCTACTATTCAATTCCATTGTAAATTTAGGGTAAATTTGAAGTGAGTTATCTCCCTTGTTTTTGTCAAAAATTGCGATATTCAAGAAACAATTGATGCAATTTTTAAACAATTGAATATTTATTACTCATTTCAATAAATTTAATTATTCAATAATATATAAAACATTTTGTATAAAAATAATGTGACTGAAAAAATTGAATAAAAAAGGATATTCACTAAAATAAAATGGTTATTCATCGCGGGAAAATGCATGCGGTTGATATTTATAGAATCCGGTTATTCCCTTTTTTGTTCGACCAATCAAATTAGATTAACAACGGCGATATTATCTATTAATAAAATATGCTGTTTTATTTTCACAATGGCCGAATCGGACAAACGTGTCCTTATTGAGAGCAAAAAGCGAGATTTGCGTTCGTAAGCGATGATGCATGCTTTAGCGAAGATAATGCTAGACAATGACTCAGCTCGTTCAATAATTGTTAACAGAATATGTCTTATATTTTTCCGATAAGTGGAAATACCACCCTCCCGAAAAAAAAAATATAACAAAACAAAACCAAAAAAAAACCAAATTATTTTGTAACACTATGTAATTTAATCATAAATTTGATATTTGATTTTTGTTGCATCATTGTGCATTATTGAATAAAACAATAACTGTCTTTTGATTCGGTAAATGTGTGGAGTTATTGACTTTTGAAAAAAACTCTTTGTTATTCACCTCGCCCGCTGGGCTCGGTGAATAACAGTTTTTTCAAAAGTCAATAACTCCACACATTTACCTCATCAAAAGACAGTAATTGTATAATATTCTATTTTTTATTATTGACTTTATAGACACTGGTCTTAAATTTTGCATTTTTAAAGGTACAAAAGTCATGTGACACCTGTCTGTATTAACCTTAAATAGAACTGTATTATTAGATTGACATTAGTGCTTGCCGGTCCAGTATTGCTTACTCCCGGTTCATTATGGATCTAGCCGGTCCATTATTGAATGTTGTTGCAAGTGCAAAAATATGGATGTTGATTGATTTATCCATTAAAGGTGGATTGATTTTTTTAGACTGATCATGCAATCAGATTCACAATATTTTATCATTTATTAAAGTAAACATCCATTTCATTAACAACAAAGAACAAGTTTCCTACCTTAAGTAATGGAACTTTCAGTGAAGATAAACGGAGATAGAGATAATATCATATTGGTGCAGCCAATTATTAAAACAACCTTCCGAATGCCAATAGTTTTAATTAAATATTGGTATTCAGAAAATCAACTCAAACCCTGACAAATTTCAAAGATGTTTACAAATTTTGTTGTCTGCTGTAGGGGAAATCTAGTTTGGGTAAAGAAACAGGTTGGTAATTTAGTAAAATGTCATCTCATCTCCTTTTTGTTTTGTCACTAAAATATTTTTTTTTAAAGAATTAATTTTGAGACGAAGACCTAGTGCTTCTCAAATCTTACTTAGTTATTTGTTTTAGTTGGTTAATAAAAGTGTCAAGAAATGGGTGATTATAGAATGGCCCTAGCTAGCTGTTATAAGTTCTTATTGCAGACCTTAAACATATAACTGGACCATTATAAAAACACCCATTTATTAATACTATAATAATAGATAGTTTAAAACATGTGTGTTTGCCTTATATTTTACCTTTACTGCTTTAATATGATAGTCTCGAGATGATAATCAGACCATTAAAGAAGCATCTATTTATAAGTCTATACTTGAGGACGGACCATTTAACTTGAAGTGGGTCTTGTTATTGCTATTTTTGGGGGGTCAGAATTTCTTTTTTTTAAAACATCTATTGTTGAAGATGTCGCAGCAGAATATTTTTATCCTCTACAACCAAAATATTTTCTTATTTTTTAGGAAAATAAATAACAAGCCCTCCCTCACATGTCTAACGTCATCGACAAGTTAAATAGTCGGTCCCCTATTAGCATCAATTTGTTTTTTCTAATTAACTTATCATTAATTTGTTCTGCATTTTGGTTCATAATTAGTTTCTCTTAAATAGGTATTACATTTTACTGGATAGGGGCAAACGACATTGCTGGAGAGGGAAGATGGGTATGGGAATCTGATGGCACCGCCGTGTCTTATTCTAACTGGGCACAAGGCGAGCCAAACGACCACAACGGAGGGGAGGACTGTGCGAACTTTCATAGCGGGCAGTCTAGATTAAAATGGAATGATATTCCGTGTGAATTAAAAAGGAACTACGTTTGTAAAAAAGGTTTGTGAACAATTTTGTTGAAATAACTTGTTATGTTGAATAAATGTTTATGAAACACAATCCAGGACAGCAATGACAAAAACATTGATCTGTTTACTGATATAACACATAAAGAAAGATTTGACAATATTTTGTTTTGAAAATTACAGTACTGTTCTGAACGTATAAGATGATAATTAGAATAAGTGTATGCAACACATCCTACATAATCAGCGGTAAAATAAAAATCCTCAATGGAAATTAGCCGGCAGCCTTCAATGGTCAGTGGTCAATGCTCGTCCTTTTGCTTTAAATTAGCCCTGGTGTTGAGTATATGAGGTTTGACGATGCAAAGTAAAATAGGAAACGGACCCTTAATTTGAAGTCCTTAAGCTCAAAGACATCATTTGATCATAGATAAATAAAAGGTTCATAATTCTCAGATGATTGCATATGTTTTTTGGCATAGGGTTTTGTTTTGTCTTTCTTGACCAGATTTGAAAAACTAAATTGGAAATTCAGAAGCAGATTCAGGACTTTAGGTTAGGGTGGCGTGATTTTTTTTTTAGGAGCAAAGCAAGTCGTGATTTTTTTTGACAAGTGTTTTTTACGTGAAATTTGTGCTAAAAGCATAATTTTTGACAGTTTTTTTTTTTTTTTGGGGGGGGGTGGGGGTACGCTTGGGACGCCTTTCCTTGGATTCGCACCTGACATTGGCAGCACGACAGGTGTGCTATAGCAAGCAGGAACTGCTTACTATGCCATATCACCAATGTTGGCTCTTGTAACGACTTGAGTTCGAGTTTTTGATTTCTGTTTGATTGATTTTAACATATAAATGTTTAACAAGAATGATTTCTTGTGTTCATTCGAAAACATTTACGTTAGACCTTGATCTAGTAAAAAGATACGGGATCTGTATCTCCAAGAGGAGTTTAACCCCCGTCACATTTTATATGTGCCTGTCCTAAGCCAGGAATCCTTGTCAAAGCTTTTGTTTGTCCTTGTCTACTATCTGGGTTTTTTTTTTGTTTTTCTTTTTATGTCCAGAAATAGGTCTTTCTTTGAAATTCTAGGGATTTGTTTGAATCTTTTGTATTGTATTTTTAGTCTTGGGCCGATGCAAGACGGCGAGCAGTGACCTCTGGTCATATTGAAGACTGATGGCTGTTTTCCATTGTGATTTTTTAAATTGTCGTTTCTTTAATGTTGGTTGTGTCGCGTACACTTATTCCACATCTCTTTATCGTCTATTGTGATGTTAGTTTATCATAGAGTTTTGTTTTGTCCTCTTTTATCGGAAATGAATGTTAAATTTACAGTTAGCATTGCGAAGGGTGCGTTGCAACAAACAGGATTCTAGATCCTACTGATATTTTAAATGCATTTAATAGGATTATTTCATAATATTAATTGAAACACAAATAAAAAAAAACATAGCGCATGAATTAGAATTATATTGCATAGAAATTGTTTTAATTGATATAGTATTTCAACTCTTTAAAATTTATTTTATTTATTAGAATCTGTATTGAGTCATGTTAAATCCAGGTACAACGTTTCCCAGAATATCTTCATTTATATTTAATATCCCGGTGACAAATAATAAAATAGTCTAGTCTTAAAGACATAGAACCTATCAATTTTGCATTTTTTTTGGACATTGAATAAAAAGTACATATATTAAAAATATACTATCTAAAACTTACCTTAACCAACATAAAAACTCAATGTTTTGCAGTTTTCTATAAGATAATCATATCTTAATTATTCGCGTTTTTATTAAGTATTGTCCAGCATAATTTTTTTACTTTGGTAAACTTGGTACTGTTAAACTGAGAAACGAAATGTAACTAAACGAGGCGAAGAGAAAACGAAATCGGTAAATTGAGAAAAACGACTGGTGTCGGCTAAAATCGATTCCGTTTTCTTTTTTTACCAGTTTCGCTGGATTTCGTTTCCTTTCTTTAGAAGATAATGCGATGTATGTGGAATAAGTGTACGAGACACAACCTACAGTATAAACGACAATTTAAAAAATCCACAATGGAAAACAGCCAGCAGCCTTCAATGTGACCTTCTGCTCGCTGTTTTGCAATTGGCCCTGTATTGAAAATAAACAACATATGATTCAAGCCCAATCCTAAAGGGCATATGAAAGACCTCTTTCTTGACAAAAAACAATTAACAGAAATTGCACAAAAAACAAACATCAGCTTTGATAAAGATTCCTGACACATCTAAAATTAAAATTCAAAAAACTAGCCCACAGCAAAAATTAAATCGATAGAAGTTCAATTCAACAAGAGAGAACCCGAGACGAAAGGACAACAAGAAAATAACGGGACGTAGAGATACTCTCTTAAAAACACTTATAGTTAATAACAGCTAGCTAAGATGCATATATCGACTGATTTTAAAAAATCTAGTACGTCGATTTTAAATCCGACACACCACGTCAAACAATTAATGATTGGGGATGTATCAATCAATCATACAAATGCGACACACTTGACCACTGTAATGATCAAAAGTGACATTTATAAAAGGGGGTTACCTAACATTTAAAGTAAGTATCAAACTATCAATATTTTTACCAAAAAAGGCTAAATACAAAGATTTTACTAAGTTTCTGTATTTTGTTCATGATAATTTTCATACCCTACATGTCATATTATTTTCGACTTATAAAACTTATTCCAAGAAAATTTTACAGTGTCACACTATTTTATGTAACTATTTATTATGGACTTGAAGATCACAATGGAAGATGGAGGTTTGGCGCCATAAAACCTGGTTTAACCCACCATTTCGTTTGAAATGCCTGTACCAAGTCAGGACCATTGCGATCCACCAATTCTCCGGTATGACTGATTCGTTTTTGTCATTTTCTCTGGACTATGAGATTGATCATTCAAGTTCGGTAGTTTTGTTATTACCTTTATTCCATTTCATAACCTTTATTCCATAAAGTTTTAAAGGCATATTGTCTACCAAAAATTTGTTTTTTTTCGTGCCCAATTTTTTATTGTCATTTAGACAAACACGTAATAAAATAAAACTTTGAATATGAATTTGTTGCCTAATTTGCTGTAAATTTGGATTATTTTGATTAAAATTGTTCGACCAAGATGATTAACAAATTGATTATTTATTTACATTTGTGACAACAGATATATATTTAGCGTATTTAATGCGGCCATCGATCGGGATCTCGGATGTTTTGTTTCTGAAGACTTTAATTTGGTGACAAATTAAACAAATTCAATTTAAACTAACTTAATCATCTTCATTTATTATATTCGAGCCATAAATGTCATTTTCTTTGTTTAGCGAACTTGGCGTTTTCGTCGCCGTGTATATTTCTACGGGCTAAAACTTCGAGATACAGTGTACAAGCCGCGATTTTGAACAAGCAAAGTTTATAAACAAAATTATAAACAGTGCGCATGCTTAAGGCGGGATTAAGCTCATGAATATAAAATATTGTAATTTAAAAGCTTTACAAATATTATTTGGTGATTATTGTAAATCGATTTTAGATTAATTTGGTACTATAGCCGTACTTTTGTTGTCCAAATGCTTAAAATTAGACAAAACAAGTTGTCTGTTGGCATTTTGTTGTTAGTAAAAAAATTTCGTAGACAAAATCCCTTTAAGCCAGTTTTTCATTCCCAAAGGATTGTTTTTGAATTTATTTGCTTTATAAACAACATTACCTTACAAATCGGGATAGGATATTCCCTTAGGGACCGACCATTTAACTTGAAGGGGGGCATTGGTTTTTTCCTAAAAAAATATTTTGAAAATGATTTTTGATGAAAAAAATATTTTGAAAATGATTTTTGATGAAAAAAATATTTTGAAAATGATTTTTGATGAAAAAAATATTTTGGCAGCAGAGGGTAAGAAAAAAATATTCTGAAGAAGAATTTCTGCCATATAAAATAATGCTAATAATAAAAAAATATTATTTTCTGTCGTGACGCTTTCAAAAAATAAAAATTCTGTCATGACGCATTCACAAAATAAGTTTTCTGGCCAAAACAAAAAACCAAGGCCCCCCTTCAAGTTAAATGGTCCGTCCCTTAAGGAGGCTGGGGTTGTAAAACGGAGCATATTTTTCAGTCATCTTGCAAATGTTTGGCATATCTGTCAGTTTTAAAGACTTTTTAAAATATAAATGATGTAAAATTTATTTCTTTATTATATTTTATTAATAAAAAATTACAAGATAATCACAAATTTTGATTAAAGGGGAGATAATTGGCGAGAAAATGTGTGACTTTTTTTAAAAAGATGTGCTTTATAGAAAATTTAGTTTTCCTTAATTATCTCGAAATAAATTACAACAAAGTTCCAGACAATAAATTTTGCTACGCCGTACGCGCGTTTCGTCTATTCAAGACTCATCAGAGGCGCTCTACAAAAAATATTGAAAATGCCAAACACTATATGATTATGAAGAGCATAAAACAATAAAACCAAAATTACCAAAATGGGGAACCAAATTATTACTAAGATGGTCAACCTATGTCTGGGGTAGGAAGAACCTTAGGGTTAGACAATTCAGAAATTCAAATGGATAATTTTAAGCTTTGATGTGTTCTCCAACACAAAAGTGTTGGTGCCGGAGCGGGCTAACCTCGGGGAATTAAAACTCCACCAGCAGTGCTAACCTTCACGTGTGTTCGAAATAAAAATGACAACAAAGTTCCAGACAATAAATTTTGCTACGCCTGATGCGCGTTTCGTCTATTCAAGACTCATCAGAGGCGCTCTACAAAAAATATTGAAAATGCCAAAGGAGTACCTTGACCCAATGTTTTATTACAGAAATCAAAGGTACATCCCACTTTTGTTATTTTACACAAATTTGTAGAAATTTCTATGTCAGGTTTTAAAAATATATGCATTTTGAGTTTTTTTTCTAATACAAACTATACAAATTTCTAAAATTATTTCAAATTATTTCAAAAATGAGCACCATGACCTTTTGTTTTTATTGTATATTTTCGATGCTCGTACTAATGTCAAATTACTATAAAAGTTTGAAATAGATCATAGGCCATTTGTTTTAGACCCCCGACCTCCTTAACAATCAAAAACCTACGTGTACAGTTAAATTTTTAATAAGGTACAGATATTTATGATAAAACTTAGTAAAGGACTTCACTGGAAACGATATTCATGTTGTAGTAATGTTTTGTAATAAACCGTTTTTTTTTCAATTAAAATCCGACCAAGTCCGTGCCATAGCGATCTTTATTTTTTCCGGTTTGGACACTGAGATTGATCCTCCAAGTTTGGTAATTTTGTCATTACCCTTATTTTCAAATCTCATAATGTATAATTGTAAAATTATCCAATCTTGTAACAATATTAAAACAATAACTCAAAAGGATAAAGAATCGTCCTATGGCAAATATCTTGATATCTCAATTTGTCTTAAGAGAAATTGGAACTCCGATTTTCATTGGATGAAATCATGTCAATCATAATTCCAATTTGTCATAGGATTTAACTAGAATTCCAATTTGCTCTAGGAGGATTTCGGATCGCACTGTAACATATGCATGAAATACTATTTTGTTCCCGACGGTTTATAAGAACTCCGGTTTGTAGAAATGAAGAATCAAAAGCAAGTAATGCCGCACAATAAAATTTTATGCACATATAAGGTTGTATACTCAAGTTGGCAACCTATAAAGGACAGTAAATAGTAGCGATATGACTAAAACTTTTTTCAGCCGAGTTTGAAGATTTTGTGTAATGACCTCGTGTTTATATCATGTTGGTTGTATAACATTAAGTAATTATCGTCTATAAATCATGAAAGCCTGACTTTTTCTACTGAATCCTGGTTTATATATATTTACTTCAAGACAGAAATCCACATTGCTAAAACAAAATTGTAGAGTCGTAATATTTAAAAGCTTTTACATAAAGTATTTCTAGTTTTTTAATTTCTAATATGTATATTATAAATTTGAATTTCGTTTTTGTCTGTTTCAGCGCTGTCCAGATGAAAAGCAAGTCAGACTAAGCCATTCAATTGAAATAAAACTTAATTTTATGACAACATTGTGCACTTATTTAGATTACATTCGTTGTAAACATTGTCGTTTAAAGTGGTGTGGTGGAAGATGTTTCATGGTATCAAACGCTTATATCTTCATCTAATCCTAAATATTAAATGGACTTTTCTGAAACTTTCAACTTATTTCTTAACAAAATTTATATGTCTATCTAAAAGTGATAATTCCTGGCCCTCTGAATTAGAGGAAAATGAAATCACCGAATCAATCTGCTTCACAAAATTCTTGGATGTGTATCTCGAATTTAAATCGATGCTCATCTCTATACAAACAAAAGACGAACTTGATTTTAGGATTATTAATGTTACTGATCTGGAAAGTAATATACTTACCTCATTTTATATGGTGTGTACATTTTATTCAACATGCTAGGGCTTGCATATATTGCCTATGATCATGACATATATAATGTCTATCGTTTGTGTCAAAAAGGTTCACAGCAGTTACTTCATTGAGGGCTAGATGAATTTCCTACTCCTTTTATATTATCAGTGTTTCCAAAAAGTAAAGCAGTTGAGGTGTACTCAGAAGTGGACTATTAGTCTTGCATTTTTTTTCTGTTACACGTATTTTGATGTTCAAGCATTAATCATGGCTAGGTTGTGATATACAAAATCGGACTTTTTATTTTCAAATCTATGACGATTCATGATAGAGTGCAAAGGGTTTTTGGTTTCATTGACATACAACAGCCCATATAATGTGCATTCATTACTGTTAATAACATTCGACAGAATTGTCCAGATGTTCGTGTGATATGGTTTTATAAACTTTACCATTGAAATTACTAGTTGACTCATGAGAGGTAAGGAGCATATCACAGGTCTTGCGTGTTGATTTCCTTTGGTTTTAGATTTACAGGGCTAGGTCGAAGTAGTAGGTAATGAATTAGATTGAGTAGGACCGTTTAGAACGTCCGCTAGTTTAATGGAACATTGCTGAATAATTTGAAATTAATCCTAAGTTTGAAACAATAATTTCAATCTGGCTGTACTTATAACAAATTGGGTGTACCCTTAAAGGTGAAAAATAGCGTTTTTTATGCTTATAGAAATACAAATGACAACAAAGTTCCAGACAATAAATTTTGCTACGCCTGACGCGCGTTTCGTCTATTCAAGACTCATCAGAGGCGCTCTACCAAAAATATTGAAAATGCCAAACACTGTATGAATATGAAGAGCATAAAACAGTATATCCAAAAATACCAAACCGGGGAACCAAATTATTACTAAGATATTCAACCTATATCTGGGGTAGGAAGAACCTTAGGGTTTAGACAATTTTGAAATTTAGACGGATAATTTAAAGCTTTGATGTATTCTCCAACTCAAAAGTGTTGGTGCCGGAGCGGGCTAACCTCGGGGAATTTAAACTCCACCAGCAGTGCTAACCTTCACGTGTGTTCGAAATACAAATGACAACAAAGTTCCAGACAATAAATTTTGCTACGCCTGACGCGCGTTTCGTCTATTCAAGACTCATGGAAAGTATTGCAAATAGAGAAAAGCTGTTGCTTGCTTAAATGTTCAGCTCATTTAGCTCTACAAAAGTCTCCATGGGGTCGAAGTTGTCAGATGACCCCTTATAGGGTTTACAGCCCCCAAAATAGGTTTTTTACATGTTTTTTGCCTATAAAATGAAAACTATTGCGGATAAAGAAAAGATGTTGCTTAGTTTAATGTTCACCTAATTCAACTTTACAAAAGTCTTCATAAGGTCGAAGTTGTCAGATTACCCCTTATAGGGGTTAAGGCCTTTTATAGGTGATAGAGAAAAGCTGTTGCTTGCTTTAATGTTCAGCTCATTTAGTTCTACAAAAGACTTCATAGAGTCGAAGTTGTCAGATGACCACTTTTAGGGATAACAGCCCTATATGAGTTGTTTAGCTTACCAGGTGAGCTATTACCATCACTTTGCGTCTGTTGTCTTCGTCGTCGTCGTCGTCGACTGTCGTCCATTAACAATTTTTCAAAAATCTTTTCCACTGAAACAACTGAACATAATTTAATGAAACTTGGTATGAATGATCCTAAGGGTGTCCTGCACCAAAATTGTGTTTTGATTTTCGATCCGTCAAAACATGGCCATCGTTACTAAAAATAGACCAGGGGGGTCAGACTACTGTTTTTGGCTTGTAAATCAAAAAGTGTACGTGATAGATGAAATCTGATGCCACCCTACTGCTTCGGCATCAAAGTTACAGTCCCTTAAAGCGAAAAATAGTGTTTTTGGCCTATAGAATGAAAACCATTGAAGAAAGGGAAAAGCTGTTGCATGCTTTAATGTTCAGCTCATTTAGCTTCACAAAAGTCTTTATAGGATTGAAGTTGTCAGATGACCCCTTCTAGGGGTTACAGTCCCTTAAAGGCGAAAAATAGTGTTTTTGGTCTACTGAATGAAAACTATTGCTGAAAGAGACAAGAGGCTCCAAGGAGCCTGAATTGCTCACCTGAACTACACAGATACACATATTTTGTAGATATTATTGTGCTTAACAAAATGCAATTTTAATTTCTGAAATATCTGATTAAGTTTTCAAGATATTAGGGCTTAATAAGTGCAAACTCTGGCAAAAATTATGAAAAAGGGCAATAACTCCCACTTCAGCAGTATGATCTTTTTCATAATTTCAGGTCAGGTAGATCTCAATATGCTGACCACTTTTGATTATTGCACAGTTTTGAGATCTAAAACCATTTTTGAGTAATTAGCAAAAAACTGCAATTTACACCTATGTTCTACTTTTAAGTCATGGCGGCCATGTTTTTTGACAAATAAAAAATCTGAACGATAGAGTTGTAGCTGATATGCTATTAAACAAGTGTGCCAAGTAAAGATGCAGTTGGTCTTACGGTGTCAGACAAGTTAATCTTTGAAATGCAGGGAAAAGTACTAAAAAATGGTAAATTTGGTCGCTTTAAGGGCAATAACTCCTAAAACAAATGGTCATACAGCATTGACTTAATTACATGAAATGTAGATCATGATGTGCTTAATCATATACAATTTGAATTCTTGAAATATATTGTATAGTTGTCAAGATATAGGGCTAAATAAGTGAAAAAAAAATTTAAAAAAATCAAGAAAAAGGGCAATAACTCCTACATCGATAATCGGATCTTCTTGAAAATTTCAGAACAGGTAGTTCTTGAGGTGCTGATAACTTTTGATTTGCACAACTTTGATATTTATAACCAATTTTGAGTAAATAGCAAAAAACTGCAATTTACCCCTATGTTATATTTTTAGCCATGGCGGCCAAATGTTTTGACGAATCAAAAATCCAAACGACAGAATTGTAGCAGATATGGTTTGTAACATGTGTGCTAAGTTTTGATGCAGTAGGTCTTATGGTGTCAGACAAGTAAATTTTTGAAATTCAGCGAAAAAGTAATCAAAATGGTAAATTTTGACGCTTTAAAAGCCATAACTCCTAAAAGAAATGGTTTTACAGCTTTGACCTAATTACATGAAATGTAGATCTTGATGTTTTCAATCAAATGCAATTTAAATTTTTGAAATATCTTGTACAGTTTTTAAGATATAGGGCAAAATAAGTGCAAAATTTTGAAAAAAAAAAAACAGAAAAAGGGTAATAACTCCTACATCGGTTGTTGGATCTTCTTGAAAATTTCTGGGCAGGTAAATCTTGAGATGCTGATCTTTTTACCGTATCTGTTACCGTTTTTGAGTTTTTAGCGAAAAACTGCAATTTACCCCTATGTTCTATTTTTAGCCACAGCGGCCATGTTTTTAACGAATCAAAAATCCAAACAACAGTTTTGAAGCACATATGCCAATTTACAACTGTAAAAATATTGGTTGCAATTGGACCAATGGTGTCAGAGGAGTTAACGCTTGAAAAAAGCTATACGGACGACGGACGGACGGACCGACGGACGCCAGTGATGGCAATAGCTCTCATGACCCTACGGGTCAGTTGAGCTAAAAAGCTGTTGCTTGCTTAAATGTTCAGCTCATTTAGCTCTTGAAAAGTTTCCATAGGGTCCAACTTGTCAGATGACCCCTTATAGGGGTAACAACTTATAGGGGTTTTGGTCCCTTTAATATGAAAAATAGTGTTTTTGGCCTGTAGAATGAAAACTATTGCAGATAGAAAAAAAAATTATACATTCAGCTCATTAAACGCTACAAAAGTCTTCATAGGATTGACATTAAGGCCAGGTGAGTGATTCAGGCTCTTGGGAGACTCTTTTTCATATACACATCTCCTTTCATACCCTGAATTAATTAAGAATATTGAATCATCTTACTTACAAATATAATAACGTTCAGGCGTTCATGTCGTTCTTGTATATAACTAATAGGGACTCGAACATTGGCATATTATGTAATTGACTAGTGATTGATAGACATGATATCTTATTAATGTGAATAGCTCACAAAAATCCTTTGAACAGTTAAGGATAAGTTATGAATCAGAGTTTAATACCCTGGGGTGCATACGGCTTCTTCTAAGATATCTGTATATCTGCTTTCATTGGTTGTGTCGATAGTTCTGAAAGAACAAAAAAAAAATGTATTTTTTATAACATCATATTATATAAAATTGTGAATGATTGAATACGGTATGTTTAATAGTTTATATAAAGATGTTAATCTTTATGAATATACATTCTTTTAAGAGGCTGTCCAAGCAAAACCCAGGCAATAGCTGGCACATGACAAATTTTCTTTTTCAAAAATTTTCATTGATTTCACATCAGGTTAACATCCATTCCCCAAAACAAATGCAGATTTTTGGTTTATTGAAGTGATAACTTAGATATAATTTATATAGATTGCATTGAAAATATGCAGAAAAAGGGAGATAACTCTTGCATATTTGCAAAATTTGGTTGCTTTGTTACTGAACTTTAAGGCTGAATTACAAGTCATCCATGTTGCTTTCAAACGAATCCTGGTGATTTTTGTTTTACATATGAGTCCAACAATTTATTAAAACAATAAATTTGCTGGGATAAAATTCTTCATGTGCCAGCTTCTATAGGCTTTTGCCTGATTTCTATATGGACAGCCTCTTAAATGTTGCCTAGAATACATTTATTTCTGTCCATTCTTGCAGTGTTTGTCACATTTATATTCAATGCCTAATTTGTCTTTTACCTATCGATTGACGAAAAGTTGTTAAATTAAATACAAAATTAAAAATTGAGGCTCCAATGTCTCCCAATCCGTCACTCTGTCTTTACTATACTGATTCATTTACCATGTACTTATCATATACTTCATTATTGCTTCTAATAAATCTTTAACAACCAGTGTAATGCATATAATTCCATAAAAGGACTATTTAAGGTTTGTTGCATGTTCAAAATTAATATATAGAAATATTTCATAAAATCTTTAATTTTCTTTCCCATAAAAAGTAACCTATTAACCTTTTTCGCAGATGTATCTTTGAAGATAGCTACAAGGGTGATCATCCCACTGGTACTGGTACCAAAAATGTAGATGTCCACAGTCAGCATCGCTCTCATTGACACCATAGTCATTTGGTTCACTCGGTGCCCAGTTAGAGTAAGACACGGCTGTGTCATCCTCCCACACCCATGTTCCCTCTGATGAAATGTCATTGGCACCTATCCAGTAACTTCTGTCGCCTGTTTTAATTAGGAAATAAAGTTTCAAAATTGATTATAGATTACAAAAAGAACAAAATCACACAATCAAAATGAAACCAAAAAACCCAAAAAACCAGCAAACACCATTTAAATATGATGATAAGACATAGATATAATAAAGGTTCATAAATAACCCATCGCTACCTCTTTGCTTCTTTCAACATGTTCACGACATTGATACATGTGTAAAAATCTAAAAAATGGGCAAATATATGGTTGTCACATTAGTGTCTTATGAAAGCAAAAATGTGCATGTTAAAGGTCCGTTAAATTGTTACGATAAATCAATAAATCAATCAAAGCCACATTGACACACATAGATATATTCTGATAAAGTTAAATCTTGGTGTTTCTCAAATTTTTGTAACTTACTTGGTAATGTAATGGAATTGTAGGTATAATGGTGGGTGCACACCCCCCCCCCTTATTACGATATTAAGGACTGTTTATTACACGAAACACAGCAAAAAAAGGTTAGGTATATTGCAGGTTCTAAATGGTTGAAGTTTTGCTGTAAACGGGCAAGTTCCAATTTCACATAACAATTGCTTGTTTTATTAATAAATTTGGTTTCATTCAGCGTAATCGAACTGATCATATCCTGGAGTGTCCATTATATTATAAGATTTACATAGACAAAATTTTCTTTCAAATTTGTTTATGAATACACTGCATTAAAATTCATTTATAAAAATATTTATTTATATGGATTTTGAATAATTGAAATACAATTTTTAAAGTAGATATTTATTACTGATCTTCCAGATTATAGCGAGCATCGCAGATGCGAGCCCTACGGCATTGTGCATGTTTTGAGATGTGCCAGAAATATACTGACAATAAAACCGGAACAGGTTTACTTTTACGGAGTGAAAAAATAATAGGCACGGAGCAAGTAAAACAATCAACTCTCTGGGCTTATAAAAAATACATCATAATCTGTTATGCAAAAATATGAAAATTGAAATTAAAAAAACCCTCATTCATCTACTTGTTTATTTTTACACACAGATTTTTATTTAAACACTATTCGGTCTTTTCCGCTTAAAAACGATTTTCCGGAAATTAATTGGACTAAAAAAGAAAGTGAATTTGAATTTGAATTTAAATTATTTAAACTATAAAAGAGACATGTTAGAAAAAAAGTTGCATTACTCATGCTATTGAGTATATATGTTATTTCTTACCGTTCAGCAGTGGAGTTCCTGGAATGTCTTTGATTGTTATTTCCATTTCGTCTTCTAAAATAGATCAATTGGTGAAGATGATTAACTTCATTTGGTAGCAAAAAAAGTAATAGACACAGCATAAAAAACTTCCTTGCTTAAATTGTTTAATTCGAATGCATTTCATTTTAGCTACTTTGAAAATGCCCCCCTTTTGCCAGTTGCGCGAATTTTTCTTAATAATTTCACCGAATTAAATTGGGCATGCTAAATACAGTTTCTTTGCGTTGTTCTCGTCTTTGTTTACTTTTGGTCGTTTGACGTTTGTATGCTTTTTTTTCAAATTTGATGGTCCCTTTGAACTTCTTAACTTTGCCTCTTTTAAATAACAAGTAATTACCGGTGTATTGTATGATCTAAAATGAAATTGGCAAGAGATTGGCAGAGCTAAAATCGTGTCAGTCATTGAAAGGCACGGAAAAGCGCACACTCCATGTCAAAATCAAATAACAGGTATATAAGATTTACTAAATGTAATTAAGACGGCGTATTGTGTATACCAGAGGAATTAGTTCCTGAATCGGTATTGATTGGGAGCAGGCCGACTCTGAAAAAAAAACAGATGGTCGTAGGAAAACATTTGGGACCGCATAGGGGGCTGTCTTTGATCTCTCAAAGTTCCATTGAGCAAAGAAAGAGTGCTTTAATTGCTGTCCTCATCCTTAGTTTTTACGTGTTGCTTGAATATTCCTAAATACTGAATCGGACTATGTATTCATTAATTCGTTGCTAATTGCAACTCAGTAATTCTAAATGAAAGGTTGGTCATGAAAGGCAATGCATTACAAATATGATTTTCAACTAAAGTTGTATTTTTACTTGATTTTTGTCCTTTCGATCTGAAGAAAGATTAGTATATTCAATGGAAGTAACTTCTTTTCTTTAGTAGCAGAAATTTTGTCAAATAAAACATAAGTGTATCGTTTCATTTTATTTGCCTACTATATATTACAACTCTGTTGATGCCGATTTGATATATGAATTATAACAGCTGAATGTTGTTCTATTATACTTAAACTTACCTATCTTTTCCACCTCAGTAACGAGCATATCGTTTTCTTGTTGGTTTTCTATTTTCACTAAATGACTTGCATGTGCACTACATTTAAGCTAAATAAAATTTAAACAAATCAATCGGCGATTAATCTTGTGAAGTTTTTTCTCTTCCTTTTCCAAAACCTTTACCGGATTTGATACATTGACAATTGACAGCGAGACGAGTGTGCTATAGCAAGCAGGAACTGCTTACTCCTCCGTGGCACCTGAGTTTACTTTCGTTATGACTTGAGTTCGTGTCCTTTCTCTTCAGTTGTGTCTACGTTTTTATGTTTGTTTGTTTTGTTTTTTTCGTGCTGTTCTCGTTCGTGATTACTGGTTTTGATTTTGCCCTTTTGGACTTTTGACACTCAAATGCCACTTTTCCAAAACTTTATTTACGAGTTGAAACCCTTTTCGAAAACGAGTTTTCAGGTTAAATGCCTGTCTATAGCTAAAAAGGTTCATTTGACCATTCTTTAACGACCGAAAGAAGTTCATCTACAATATTTTTGAAAAAGTCTTTCCATTCTGTTTAAAAAAATAGTGGCGGGGTGCTCAGGGGATCAAGCTTCCTTTTTAAAAAAATAGTAGAAAATAAAGGAAATAACTGAAGTGTTTCGGAGTCTGGGTGACTCTTTGGACAGTCAATGGACCCCTTCAGCAAAATAACCGAATTTATCGATCGTTGGAAAATGTATTTTACTTGTTAACCTTAGATTCTGCCCATGTCAGTTTCTCGCTGCTGAAATAATAACAATGGTCATTCCATTCCTTCCATCCGGATGGGCATAATCCTACAAAGCATAATGAAATATCTTTTAAAACAAGTATCTATGAGGAACAATGGTCCACACAATTATGCAGTAAGTAAAGAAAAGTTAAGATGTGTGTCTTTCATGTTTTGTATTTTCTCTTAGACATTGAGATTGATCCTCCAAGTTCGGTAATTTTGTCATAACCTTTATTGATTTTTTCTTCACGGACTTGTTAAATTAATAAAAGTTATAACAAAGTTTCAGGCAATAAATTCTGCTACGACTTAGGCGCGTTGTCATGAATATAATGTCTTAAAAGTCGAGCATACCATGATAACCCCTCAGAAGATCAACGGAATTTTTTAGCCAACCAAGTCTTGATTCAATGCTGTTTAGCCTTTGGTCGGTGACTGGGACAGCACTGGTGGTAAAGTAACAAGTTGATATGAGCAGAAAAGATAATATCAAGTCCATTCTTCTCTAAAAAGTAATAAGGTTTTCTTATTATACATAAAAATGGAAATAGTAAATTTATATAAAATAATAATTATATGATTTTATGGTGTATATCCGGCGTTTCACAAATATTCAGAAATACTAAGTACAATAAAGTATATTCCTATTTTTTAATATCAATAATGCATTTCGTATAGGTTTCAGACTTGTTTATTTCTTCTCTGAACTTGCGCCGTCGCTAATGTACAATTGAAAAATAGATAAGTGCACTCGGGTTCTAAGAGCTACTACAGAGGAGTTTTTTTTTGTAAATTAAAGCAATAAAATTTTAGTTTTCTATACTTATTGAAAGAGGTTAGAAAATAAGATCATTTCAATTGAAATGTCAAACTTACTGTTCGGTTACTTGTCCAATTGGCCAAAGTAGGAACGATAGGGGTTCGATATTATGTAATAAAAATGTCATATTCTAATTGGTTGGTGATTCTTCCTGTGAATATACTCAAGTTACATAATGACAAACCACAAGTTCCTGAAACAATGTCATAAAGCTACAATGAAGGATGCACATTTGTCGACACGATTTTCCTTGTAATCTTGAAGAACATTATTATGTTACTTTCCGTTAGTTTGGACATAAAAGTTTCCTTGTTATTGTTTACGTACTCATAATTCGACTTGAATGGCAAACAATTTGCACATTTATTTAATTAAAGAAGAGAATACAAAAATTAAATATAAAAAAAAAACAGAAAAAACAAGACAAATCAGAAGACAAAAAAAGAAAAAGAAAAACCCAGTAGAAATATAAAAAGAACAAGACAAAACCAATAAACATAAATCAGTAGACATAAAATACAAGACAGAATCAGACGACAAAAAAGACAAGACAAAATCAGTCGACATAAAAGACAAGACAAAATCAGTAGACATTAAAGACAAGTCAAAATCAGTAGACATAAAAACAAGACAAAATCAGTAGTCATAAAAGACAAGACAAAATCAGTAGTCATAAAAGACAAGACAAAATCAGTAGATATAAAAGACAAGACAAAATCAGTAGACATAAAAGACAAGACAAAATCAGTAGTCATAAAAGACAAGACAAAATCAGTAGACATAAAAGACAAGACAAAATCAGTAGACATAAAAGACAAGACAATATCAGTAGACATAAAAGACAAGATAAAATCAGTAGAGATAAAAGACAGAACAAAATCAGTAGAGATAAAAGACAGAACAAAATCAGTAGACATAGAAGACAACACAAAATCAATAGACATAAAAAACAAGTCATACAAGACAAGATCAGTACACATAAACAACAAGACAAGATCAGTAGACAAAAATACAAGACAAAATCAATAGACATCACAGACATGACAAAACCAGTAGACATAAAAGACAAGACAAATCAGTGAAAAATTGTTAACAGACGACTTCAGACGCCAAGTGATAATAATAGCTCACCTGGACCTTTGGTCCAGGTGAGCTAACAAGACAAAATCAGTAGATATAAAAGACATGACACAATCAGCAGACATTTGCTTACCTTCGTGGACCACCTTTCTTATTGACAATCATTTTGTTTTAGTTCATGTTGCTGATTGCAGCTGGTTGTACATGTAATATGTGTTTCTTTTTAATTGTCGGGTTTCTTTTTGTTATTTTTCTTCTTTGACTTTTTGGACCTATGTCATAGTTGTCTCATTTGTACACCTTTAGCTTGCATCTTGTCGTCTATCAAGAAATATCATGAAGCACATCATGTGTTTGAAGACAAACAGTTTATTGTTTTTTTTTCATAAATTTTGTATTGTCCTTCACCAGATTTTTTTCTAAATAAATTACCGATGGCACCCAAACAGGTATTTTTGAATTCACTTTTCTACAGCATCTGAGTTCACTTTTGTTTTGTGTGACCTAGGTTCATGTTAGTGGTTCCAGTTCAGTGGTTTAATGTGTTTTTGTAAGTTGTGCTCTTGTCATTTAGTGTGTAATTAGCATTTTCATACTTCTGACATTTGAATGCCCCATTGTTCTCTATCCAGTTGATGTCTTACCAAAGTAGACTGACTTGCGAGCTCAAATATAATATTGATAGGTGTATCTAATATTTTAGCTATCAGCGTGGAAATTACTTAACTTCCCAAACCCTGCCCCGTAAGTCTGCCACTGAGTTAAGAAATAAGTCATATCAATCTGAATGCTTTTAATAATAAAAACTTGTCATAATAAATCAATAATAATCACAACAAATCAATCATGGGAGATAATCATTATTTCCTCTTTGGATCGAGGGAATCTCTGTACTATTATCAAATCAGGGCTCCATTCTGATTGGTGGGTATTTTAAGACATACAAATAAAAAAAGTTTTTAATCAAAACATCACAGCCCTGACGGAACTAGAGGAGACAGATTAAGTACACATATCATTGTTTGGAAAGAAAGAAAGGGAAAGGTGGCTGTCTGATGTGAAACAGCTATCAATAAAGCCAAACATTCTTTTTCTGTATCTTTTAGCAATATCAGTAATATTTATTACAAACCAAATACCTGTATTTAAAAAAAAAAATACTGATGGAGTTCAAAGACAATGGTGACAGTTGATTACCATAGATCCCATACAGTCAGAAGAGGATCTACGATAATCTACGGTGACAGTATGGATATAATTATTAATTTGTTCAATCAAAAGAAAGCAGAGAATTTATGAATTTGACATAAGACACCAAAACAACTGCGTTCACCTTTCTTCTTTCCATACAGAAGTGCATAATACATAGCAATAGATATCAATATAAACCAGATATGACAATAAATTCAACTAAAGTGAAAAGATGAAATTTCTTCATTAAACAGTTATTGGACTAGAATTAAGAAATTGCATTGAACAATGAATACTTGCATAACTCTAAGATAATAATAATACAATATCAAATCTCCTTAACTTCATTGTTGTGATTTCATGACAAGTACAAAACAATTTACAACCAACCACTTCACATTAAAATAAAACACTGGTAAAAAGTTTATAGTTTAAAGTTTTTAAATGTACTTTTTAATTCATACTGAATAAAATGGTAAAACCAAAACTGACAATTGTAGAATAAATATATCTGTATCCCTGAGAGGGATAAAGACTGGGATTAAGATTCATCAGAGATTTTATAACCAAAGATTTCAAAATGCCAGATAAATAAATAAATATTTTTACAGAAAAATTAAGATTTGAAAAAAAAATGCCTTTTCTTAATGCAAATATTCTCCCCCTTATTCTAAAGGCTTGACATAACATTACCTAGATTTCGCTACATATTTTTAAAAATTTTTTTTAATAACTAATTAAAAATGTAAACTTGACAAATAAACAAGAGGCTCCCAGGAGCCTGAATCGCTCACCTGGTCTTGATGTCAACCCTATGAAGATTGTTGTATAGCCAAATGAGCTGAATGTTTATATCTACAATAGTTTTCATTCTATAGGCCAAAAACATGCAAAAACGCCATTTTTCACCTTTAAGGGGCTGTAACCCCTATAAGGGGTCATCTGACAACTTTGACCCTATGAAGACTTTTGTAGAGCTTAATGAGCTGAACATTTAAGCAAGCAACAGCTTTTCTCTATCTACAATAGTTTTCGTTCAATAGGCCAAAAACATGCAAAAACGCCATTTTTCACCTTTAAAGGGCTGTAACCCCTATAAGGGGTCATCTGACAACTTTGACTTTATGGAGACTTTTGTAGAGCTAAATGAGCCGAACATTTAAGCAAGCAACAGCTTTTTTCTTTTTACAATAGTTTTCATTCTTAAGGCCAAAAACACTATTTTTCGCCTTTAAGGGGCTGTAACCCCTATAAGGGGTCATCTGACAACTTTGACCCTATGGAAATTTTTGTAGAGCTAAATGAGCTGAACATTTAAGCAAGCAACAGCTTTTCTCTATCTACAATAGTTTTCATTCTATAAGCCAAAAACATGCAAAAACGCTATTTTTCACCTTTAAGGGGCTGTAACTCCTATAAGGGATCATCTGACAACTTCGACCAAATGGAGACTTTTGTAGAACTTTTGATGCTGAAGCAGTAGCGTGGCATCAGATTTCATCTATCTCTTATACTTTTTGATTTACAAGCCAAAAACAGTAGTCTGACCCCCCTAGTCTATTTTTAGTAACGGTGGCCATGTTTTTTGACGGATCAAAAATTGAAACACAAGTTTGGTGCAGGACACCCTAAGGATCATTCATACCAAGTTTCATTAAATTCTGTTCAGTAGTTTCAGAGGAGAAGATTTTTGAAAAATTGTTAACAGACGACGACGACGACGACGACAGACGACGACGACGACAGACGACGACGACGGACGCCAAGTGATGGTAATAGCTCACATGGACCTTCGGTCCAGGTGAGCTAAAAATGCTTCCATTGATGACCATTAAGTAGATAGAAAACATGGTTTAAATTATAACCATTCTTTTAAAGAAAATTTTATTTTGTTTCATGTCATGATAAAGTTGTTCATTTTTTTTAAATGTTGATCTAATAAAATTGTTAACCCATTATATTCTACTTGAATAAAAAACAACCAAATAATTAAAATAAATTAAAATAAATCTCTAGCAATTAAATTAACTGTTTTTTAATTAGTTAATACATTGAACTATGAAAAGGATATATTAAATGTATAAATAGATTATATAAATATACAATGTTCATACATGTAAATACTGCCTTGCCAATCCATACAAACATTCTAATTATGATTAAGTACATGTTTAATAGTTATGCAATAAAACCAAAATTATTAAAAAAAATCAATAAAATTAAAAATCTGATGCTTTAAAAACATTAGCAAACAGTTTCATTTGCATTGCCTTATGATGAGGAGAAATTCATACCTGACAATTTCTTCATCTGACTGATTGAACAGTCTTCAGAAATTGTGAAGTATGTCAGATCTTTTTAAAAAGTCGTCATATTAAGGGTGTTCCTCACACACTACCTTAATCGGACCAGGCTATAGAAAACGTCCCATAACCTCTATCTGAAGAGAGTGTGCATTTTGATAAATAGAACATCATTATGACAAAATGATTTTTATACAGTGTGTTTCATAAAGGTAATACTAAAACTACTTGACAGATTATTAATATGAGAGGAAGACAGTAATATTGAAAATCACAATGGTCCTCACTTTTTACTGACTTTGTACAGGGTCAACAACAGAAATGTTAGTAATAGCTTTAGTTTTTGTGAATAAAATTAGATTTAATTTGATGATTCAATACCAATTTTTCCTGAAGTAGCATGGAAGACCAAAGTTAATCTTGGTGTGTATTGGTAAACAAGCTTTAAATCAATGATTTTCTGTGATGATAAGCAACTGGCTTGACTTGTATTTTCTTATATAAAGTATAGATGTGTGTAGCATAACAGTTTTATAATCAAAATGCACAACTTTCTTCACATGAAAATGTTATACAATAGTAACAATACACAAAAAACAACAAATTTTATAAAAATTGAGCACAAATAAATTCCAACTACATGTATTTTTTTTCTACAGACTTTTTTGAAATTTAGAATCATTTAAATTTTTTCCAGTAGACTTAAATAGTTTTAAGTATGGTTTCTGAATTTAATATTTATTAATACAATTTTGGTTCAACTAAGGACTGATAATTCTGACCACCAGATGTAACTTTTTCGAAAAACTGACACAATCTAATTATTGAAAGAACATTAAAATAATATTGACTTAAAAAGCACAAAATTCCAACTCAATATTGGGTGAAATAAAATGAGGATTTTTTTCATAATCTTTTTAAAATAAAACATTTCTGACCACTTTACTTGAAATTAAGTTGAAGTCTTAAACTGTGAGGAAATAGTTTTCTTTTGAGAAAAAAAAAGATGTGGATGAAAGGGGAGTAACTGGAGGTAACCATTGGCCTTAGGCAAGTAACTGACAAAAGTTAATACAAACAGGTATTTGACAGCAGCCTTAGATAGAAAAATTGAACATGCATTTTAATTGTGTCAAGATATTGAGACAATGTGTGTAGGAAAACTATTTGAGTTATCTTTCTTGCTCAACTTTTATAAATTTACTGGCTAAATAAAATAGACACAAGCTAAAATTAGCATACATTAAAAAATTGACATTTAACAATACAACTTCAGAAACAAAACATAATACATAAGTAAAAATCTGATAAAAATGATGCTTTGCATTGAATACATAAAACTTTTGAATGCACCTGGGTTAACATAATGAGGCAAGAAATTGATTTAACATCGTAATAAATTTTTAGCAAGACCATAGGCACAAACACAAATAATTAAAAAGAAAGGTTGTTTCAATTCTATCATAAAACAGTACCTTTATTTGAATCATATGCCATATGTTTTAAAGCACAAACATGAAATAAAACCAACTGGAAATATAATCAATATTTTATGGCACAGATACATGTATTATCTTGAAAAGTGAATTAAAAGGGATGAAATATGAATGTTTACAAGATTTCTGTTTTAAAAAAATGTTTTGTTTTCAAAAATGCAACAACAAAAATAAAAAAAATAATGGAACAAGTAACTAATTATAAAACATTACATTTCTATGTCCCTGCTCTGCTTTGCAGCAGAGGAGAAATGGAACAACCTGTCAATTTCAAAACATTTCAATAATGACTAGTTCAACTTTTTGAAATATCACTAAACTAAAGAAAGATTTTATGCTATAAGGACATTTTTGTAATAAAAACATTTAAAATTTATCTATACATTGAATGCAATATTTCAAAGTTTTATTGGTGTGAAAAAGCGTGGTCCTAAGCACATTTTTAATGAAGCACGGTAGCGCTTCTTGTTGAAAATGTGTGAAAAGGTCCATGCTTTTACACACCAATAAAACTAAAAAATATTGCATTCAATGTATATAATTTCATTCTGATAAAATATGTTAAATGTTTGCACAGAAAATTGGACGAAATAAATGGTTTATCTTTCTTAAATTAAATTTCTTGGTACCCTGGTAGTGTTGGCAGTAAACATAAAATAAAACATGTTGAATAAAGAAATGATGGAACAGATGCAATGGAAATGGAATGAAAAGCACTAAATAAATAATTATTATTCATTAAATAAATTAAGATTATTTTCATCATAAGGGGAAATCCTAATTTTCATAAAAATTTTAGTTTTATAAATTTTAGTTAAAAAATCTACAAAGAAGATGTACATGATCATGATGATGTAAGCAGAAAATTTCAAGCCTGGAAAACCACAACACAAAAAAGATGTGAAGTTCGACAATCAGTTGTTTTTTTTTTTCTATTAAAGTTGCGTAGATAAAATTTAAGTTTGTTAAAATAAAAGAAATTAAAAATTGTAATTTGTTTTCTGAAATAATTTGTATTTCCAAAAACATTACAAAGATAATGAAATACCAAGTATAAAGAACACGTATACAGCACTAAAATAAATCTTCTGTTTTGGCATGCTTCATCTTTCTTCTTGTCAAAGAGTTTTATAATGAACGTTGGAAACAAAGATTTAAGACTTCCCTCATTTTCCTGGTCAGTTGATTTCGGTTTGTCCTTTCAATAGATAGATTTTTCATATTTCCTCTATTTTGCCTCCCCAGTTCAATTTATACTTTTTATGTCTCCACTTGACCACTGTATGTCTATGAGATTGTAAAGTGAGAAAAACGGCCAAACATTCTCTCATAAACCAAGCAGCTATAAACTCAAACTTGGAAAATGGTAAAGGTCCATTCTGAAAAAGGTAAAAATAACATCATCTTCAAATTCATCTGATATGATCCTAGAATATGTACATTGCCCTATTACTAAGACATTAACAACTAGTTAAAAGACACAGATATAACTGTTACTGTAATGTATACATTGTCTTTTGGTACAGGTCGTTATTGCTCTTGCCCTTTGAGAATGTCTGAGTTCAATATTGTTTTTTTTTTAGTAATGCAAGTAAAAAAGGTAATTTATGTTGTAATTTTAGATTTTTCACAAGGCAATCAAAGTGCATTTGCACAGTATATTGTTTTATTCAGTAAAAATACATAAGAAATATATATAATGACTTGGTTCTTTATTGCATTCATGCTTTCAAGCCTTTGAAGTAACTACATAATTTTCTTACATCCTACCCAAAATCATAATGATGTAGTCCCCAAACATCTGTACGGCTTATTATGCAGAAGAACTTAGGAATAGCCTGCCTAACTTTCCCTACCAATGGGTCCCTAACATTTACCTCAATAATTCTTAGCAGTGTATAATCCAGAAGAAACCAGACTAAGATGTGCATCAGGAAAACTCCCATTGAGCTGATTCCAAACAGGTACTCTAACGCCCAGGAGCCACACACACCCATCAACATACACTCAGAAAGAGGCTCTAATAAAATCAGGTGGGGAAGCAATGCCATCCGTAACTGGGCCCATCTGTAAAGGAAAATATGTAGATTAACATATAAACCATACATTCTCATCAATACCTTACTTATGTTGTAATTAAAACAGGTGGGTTAGTAAGGCCATTCCTAAATGGGCATGTATGTTAAAAGAAATATGTAAAGATACAATATAACAATACACTCCTGATCAATGTTATAATTAGATCAGATGGGAAAGTAAGGATGCAAGTGGGAACATCTACAAAGTAAAAAAAAATATTAAATTCTGTCCAATAATTTGTCTCACTGTCCTCGTTTTTATACTAAGTCTAATAAATTTTTGTTCTTTGGACCTTTGTCAGAGGAAAATAAAATCATATTGATAACAATTTTTTGAACTTAGGTTAGAGCTAGGATGTCTAAAACCTAGCATGTTATTGTGTTCTTAAGCGGCTAAGTAATTAAGTTGATACAGTCTTGTGAGCACATGAAGATCATTTTTAGAAGAAAATGTTTTTCTTTTGTTTTTTAAAGACAAACAAAAACCTAATGAGTATGACGAGACACTGAAATCATTTTGTAACAAGTGTGGCCACTAAAAGTATGTCTCGCCTGCCGGCACCATCGCTAAAATCAACTACCTAAGCTTTCATTTCTTGATATAAACACAAAAAGTGTCGGTATACCTAATAACAGATGCCTAGTTATTATACTATTCAAGCAATCCATTGTCCACACAAGTATTACAAAAAGTTTTCTGTCTGAAAAAAGACCTAAGTTCACAGAGTCACTGGAGCGTAAAAATGGGGTCATGGTCACATGGCATGGTGACAGTTGCGTTGTCCATAACCGCAACTGTCTGTTTACCCAATATCAGATGCCTAGCTATTATAACTTTCCAGCAATTCATCTTCCATAAAAGTCTTACAAAAAAGTTTTTCGGCCTGAAAAAGACCTAAGTTCACAGAGTCACTGGAGCGTGAAAATGGGGTCAGGGTCACACGGCATGGTGACAGTTGCATGGACCATAACCTAAACTGTCTTTATACTAAATATCAGATGCCTAGCTATTATACTTTTCAAGCAATTCATCATCCACAAAAGTCTTACAAAAAAGTTTACGGCCTGAAAAAAGACCTAAGTTCACAGAGTCACTGGAGCGTGAAAATGAGGTCAGGGTCAAACGGCATGGGAACAGTTGCATAGACCATAACCTGAACTGTCTGTATACCATATATCAGATGCCTAGCTATTATACTTTTCAAGCAATTCATCGTCCACAAAAGTCTTACAAAAAAGTTTACGGCCTGAAAAAAGACCTAAGTTCACAGAGTCACTGGAGCGTGAAAATGGGGTCAGGGTCAAACGGCATGGTGACAGTTGCGTAGACCATAACCTGAACTGTCTGTATACCAAATATCAGATGTCTAGCTATTATACTTTTCAAGCAATTCATCGTCCACAAAAGTCTTACAAAAAAGTTTACGGCCTGAAAAAAGACCTAAGTTCACAGAGTCACTGGAGCGTGAAAATGGGGTCAGGGTCAAACGGCATGGTGACAGTTGCGTAGATCATAACCTGAACTGTCTGTATACCAAATACCAGATGTCTAGCTATTATACTTTTCAAGCAATTCATTGTCCACAAAAGTCTTACAAAAAAGTTTACGACGCCGCCGCCGCCGCCGCCGGAAAGTAATACCTATGTCTCGCCTTCCGCGACTATTCGTCGCAGGCGAGACAAAAACCTATTAATCACTTCACAAGAATTATTATCTGTACAAAAACGTGCCTGACAAACCTTTATTTCCTTTGTTTATTGCTATAATGTTTGTGTGTTTTTATGTGGTCTGTTTCTTTGTGCTGTTCTGAAATGTGTTTACTGGATTAGTCTTTGCCCTTTTGGACTTCATCTGAATGCCCTATTGGTACCTGTTGTCGCTTCTTTCATTTATAATTGTGCTTTCCCACTCTCACCCAAACATATGTGTCTACTAACCTTACGAGTCTTTGGTGGAATGCACTGACTGAGGCATAGCCATTGTTTTGTTGTGCTGGCAATGTTGATAGAACAGACCTATAGCCACTGAAAAACAATGAAAGCTTGAAGCAGGCATATATCATGCAATATTACAAAAAGTGGTATCATTTTTGTTTAAAAAACATCATATCCAATTCATATTATAAACTTGGAGTGTATAACATTCTAATTTTATCTCATTAATTTCAAATGTATTTTTCTCTTTTACCAGAAATGTCCTGTAATCATGTACATTGCAATGGAAAAGTCAAAATATTTCATTGGACAAAGCAATTTTTTTCCAGATTTGTCTGACGTCGGATGTCTAACATTTAAGTTAGATTTTCAATATATTGGACAAGTTCCATTATAAATGTTATTCATGCACAATATGTACAGTGATGTGCCCAAATTGATGCAATTTTTTTTAAAATCCCTAACAAATCAAATTTTTTATAGTTTTTTAAGAAAAATTGACATGAATTCATTGATGGACCAATCTTTTGGATTTTTTTTAAAGATGCGAATTTACAAGTAGAATATTTGTTTATTTGGGTTTAACTTCCGGATTGTAGTTTAGACACAGATACAAAAATAATTGTTTATGATCAATTTTCCCTATATATTCAAAATAAATTTGTGGCATAAAAATTCTACTTTCTGATAAAATAATGATTTTTCTAGGTCCAAGTCATAGACAAGTTTTTCTAATAAATAAAAGTTCCTTTTTTTAACTGTGAAAATTTGAAGAAAATCTTTAATATCAACAACATTACAATAATTTTTCTTTTTTGTTTGTTTGATTTGTTAATAATTTTCAGGAGTTGCATCTATTTCAGCATGTCACTGTATATTAACTTGAATAAAACCTATTATGAATTGTTAAATTTAGTATATTTGACTTTGTATTCAAATCATTGAGGACACACAGCAGTCTTAATTTTCTTGTAACTTACGCCTTAACGATGGTGTGGTTAAGTACATAGTCTTCAGATAAGTACTCTCCAAGAGGAGCAAGTCCTCCTGCTTTGTCGATTGGCTCACGTCTAAACAAACATGACATCCCAGTGCAGGCGTTGATTCCTGTAGCAAAAGCATCCAATGTACTTCTGGATTGGAATGTTCCAAAATACACCTGGAATATACAAAATACATTATTTAAAATGAAACTGAATAAACCTGAAAGGTTCAAAGTCAAATTCAAACATAGATTATAAAATGTCTCAAGATAAACACTTGAATTGTGCAAAATTTGTCAAAGACAAAACTGATAGGATTTTATTGAACAGTAAGTTAGTGTCAAACTGGTTACCAAATCCCATATAGGTGTGTGTCTGTGTGTTCGGGTTTAACACCCTTTTTAATGCACCTGGGCCATATAGGGCGGTCAGTTCTAATGGTGAAGGATACCAGAGTACCTAAAGGAAGCTACGGACCTTTGGCAAACCTTATCACACATATGACTTAGAGGTGGGGAAGTCGGTTTTTGTAAATAACAAACGGGACTAGAACACCACCTGAGAGGTAATCAGCTAGTGATCAATAGTGGGGTATTCAAACCAGTACCTTAGACCACTCAGCCACCCTGGTCCCACCCACAAAACAGGAACCCAGGCTGAGGCTGATATATTATTGCTGAAAATCTGTTATCCAAAATTTTTTCCTGAAATATCTGCTCAAAAATACATAAAATTAAAATGTCTTTGGTAAATGAATTCTGAGTAAGTTATCGTGAAATATAGAATATAGGACTTTTTTATTTTGAGATCCATTTTATCACTTGTTTGAACCCGAAGGGTGAACCAAAAAAAACAAGTGATAAAGTCGATCTCAAAATCAAAAAGTAATATATTCTCTTTATCGGTAATTGATTGTGAGCTAACATACTGACCCGATAATTTCGGTGATACACACCTGTTTGTGAGACAGACTTTATCAGCCAATACACATCAAAGGAAAAATGTACTAATTACCGAGATAAATATATCTAACAAGCCTTTGTGTTTCAATCTACATTGATGACCAACTCTGCACATATTTGTCATTTTTGTTTGAAATTCATAATTATTTATGTGATGTGTTCTCTTTGCATTGGTTACGTATACAGAAGTTCATTAAGACCAAACTTATGATTTTCATTATTCAGCTAAAACTCTTGAACCTGAAGTGTGATCAATGCACATACAAATTGACAAAAAGACGGACAAAAAGAAAGTATAACTGTTTGTCCCATATCTATTGCTTGTGTGTCATAAAATTTGGAGACAATCAAATTGTAAGCCTAAAATTCTTTGAAGTAGATTTATCAGTATACCTTTTCATAAACAGCAGCAAATCCCAGTTTAGGACGATTTGCAAAGTATGGCATCTGTACTACAAGACCTACATCGGGAACCATGCAGGAGACCATCTCCATCAGGGCATCTTCATTCACTGTATACAAATAATGAAAAATATTGATATGTCCTTCATAAATCAACTACTGTAAATTGGGATATTTTGGATGTAGTTTTATTTTGGTTTATTTGGTGCCTCACCTAAATGTGCCAAAATTAAACATACCAAAATAAGTTAAGAATTCATAGAATTAATGTATTAAAAACAGTTGATAGATATGACATAAGTAGTAGATATTGATTGAATGAATGAATGAATAGTTTATTGCAAAAGCAAAACACATGCTATAGCAAACGCAAATATACAATAAAGACAATAAGACAGATAACAGAGAACATTTGATATTAAGATAACATATGTGATCTTATTTTCCAAGCTGCATTAAGAAAGTTACATAATTTAATAATGAGTCATTTATTTCTTCCTTGCATAAGGGTAAAAAACTTCTGTTTATTTGGCCACGAACAATAGTAACAAGGTAAAAAATTAATTCTTAAGAACCTATATGCAGGACATACAATAACAAAATGATATTCGTCTTCAACAATATTCATATTACAACAGGTACATACCCTTAATTCCCTTTGAGTATTTTGATATCTATCAAGCTCTACATTTAATTTAAGTGTACCACTACGAAGTTTGGTAAAAATATTAAAATTACAATTGTAATCAAAATAATTCTCAATACAAAAAACTACTTTGATTTGTTTATAAATACTAAGTTTACTACATTCTTGTACATCAGAGTACCAGTTCTGTAAAAATTGATCTTTAATACGAGCTTTCAGTATCTCTAAAGAAATCAAACTTGAATCTTGAGCTAACCACACATAGTTAAAACCAAGGTTAAATAATAAATCTCTGACATTAGATGTCCAATTTATTGACATGATTGAGTAGAAAAGAAACAAGGTATTGAGTTTTAATGTAGGTAATAATAAAAAAAAAAATCCTTTATTAATGTCACTTTTTATTTCTTAATGAACAATTATGTTTACTTAATTTAGTAATTAGTTTGGTTAGAATTTAATTACTTGATTAGACACCAAAGTCTTGTTTTTAAAAGCCAAAATATTTGAAAACAAACACCATCTAATTAATATTAAAAAGTAGAATTGTGAATGTAAATTCAATTAATTTATTATTGTATAGATGGTGTAAAGTATTAAAGAAGAACATTTTTTTTTCAAAAGCGCCAAAATTATACACACCAAAATTAAACATGGGCATTTTGATCAAACACCGCCAAAATATCCCTGCACCAAAATATCCCAATTTACAGTATATCTAATCATCTTTAAGCTTTTCAGGGGAAACAGTTGGGGTTTATGGCACATAATGATACTTCTTTTATTTTTTTACTTGAAAATGCTTTAACAAATGTCTTTCTATCTCCTTATTTCAGATACACATTTGCCAAATCAACATATATTTAAGAATTGAATGTTTCTATTTTGGTGTTTCATTGGTTTTATATGCCTATGAAACATCCAAATACAAACATTCAATTCCTATAATTACATTTTAATGCTTTTTTTATTTGCTTCTGATTTTTCGTTTTGTTTTATGGTGTATGCTTGTGTGTTTTTTATATATGCATAATATCAAAATGCGAATTCAAGTTGTGAGAATTTACCTGGATAAGAACAAATTTTAGTTGTGTGTATAGTAAGGTCATGACCCAGCTACGGCCACATGAAGACAACTCAAGGTGTCAATTAACCAATAGAATTACTGCATTTTAATTACTGTGGATTCATTTATTTTCGTGGACATCAATTTTCATGGTTTGGAAAAAAAGACCAGTTCTTTGATTCTTAAATTTGTGGTTCTGTGGTCTGCAGCATACATATTAATGTTAAATTTCCTTTTCGTGGGGTATCAAATTTTGTGGGTCCAGACCACCCACGAAAACCACGAAAATTGATACCCCTTGAATAATAATGAAACCACAGTATATGCACAGTAAATGTACAAATGTAATTATATACTTATAACATTTATTTTAAAGATATAACTGTATATGATATTAGACTTGAAAGAAAAAATATTAGAATACTCACTTTTTATACAGCTATCAGAGGTAAGTAAAACAATGTTTCACAGTTTTATACCATTCATTGTGTTTTAGAAGAATTACTCACTTTTTATTCATACCCTTTGTTGTGTTTTAGAAGAATTACTCACTTTTTATACATGTAACTTTGTCGTGTTTCAGAGATCAGTATATGGTCATGTTTAGCTGTTTTATACCCTCCGTCATGTTTTAGAAGAATTACTCACTTTTTATACAGCTATCAGAGATCAGTAAAAGGTCATGTTTAGCAGTTTTATACCCTTCATAATGTTTTAGAAGAATTACTCACTTTTCATACAGCTATCAGAGGTCAGTAATAGGTCATGTTTAGCAGTATTATACCCTTCGTCATGTTTTAGAAAAATTACTCACTTTTTATACAGCAATCACAGATCAGTATAAGGTCATGTTTAGCAGTTTTATACCCTTCATCGTGTTTTAGAAGAACTACTCACTTTTTATACAGCTATCAGAGATCAGTATAAGGTCATGTTTAGCAGTTTTATACCCTTCGTCGTGTTTTAGAAGAATTACTCACTTTTTATACAGCTATCAGAGATCAGGATAAGGTCATGTTTAGCAGCTTCATATCCCTTCACCATGTTGTTTATTTTACCATTAGCACCAATGTACTTGATTCCTGAAAATAATTGAATTTTCATTAAGGTGCAAAAACAATCATTGTTTAGAACTATATTTATGTTATTCAATCATTTCAAGGGTTTCGTTATTATATATTGGTCTATTATTCATGTTAAAAAGACATTGCCGTGATCATGAGTTTAACAATGCTGTTCAATTTTTTCGTTGTTGAATTTGAATTTTACTGGTTGTATCTGGTCTTTCATGTCTTTAACTAATTACCGTGAAATAAAATAACAAGAACATTTTATATAAATAGATGTCTTGACCATTCTAGTCTTTCTACCACTCCAACACTTGAAAATTCATGTAATTTGTCATACATGTCATACAAGTATAGAACTTAAATATTCTATGGTCATTAGCCTAATTAATATTTACAGAACATCAACAAGTGGAAACAAAATGGAAGTCCCTCAATGTTCTTAAAGATTTGCTAATGAATGTAAAATAGCTAAAGGTAAAGGTAAAAGATACCTGAAATGTTCATCCTTATTCAGAATAATTATTTTATTTATAACATGGTTAATATACAACATGTACACAAACAATGTACATGTATAATTATATAGCACCACAATAAAGGATGTTAATGACATACAGACACACACAGTTGTCACCATTCATAAACAAGCGTTAAAAGATTTTAAACTCTGTGAAGTGAGTTACATGAAAAAAAAATGTCTTCCATTACCGCAACTACTAAATCTACTTACACCTTGTAATTTAATGTGATTATGATTACCTATGATATAAATACATCTATTATGATCTATATTTATTGACTAAAATGGTGGTCTTCCATGGAAGACAAATGTCGCCTTGTCTTAAAATATTCGGTAAACTGGAGGTAGATGAGTTACAGGCATGAAATCGCTTTACACCATATATTACTATAGGAGGAAGCTTCATACCAAATATCAAGAGGTTTTGACTTGTAGTTGCCTGTAAAACTACAAGGGATATTTTTGCAACACCACAGGACGCATGACGACGTTTAGCACAGGCGACATAAAAATGATTTTTTTAAATTTTGTGTTCTGAAAAGATTCATTGAAACGTCAATCATTTACTGCAGAAGAGATTTGAATTGAAGTGAAAAAAAATCACATTTCATGCTCTACGATCCTCACATATGTGAATGACATAGTTGACATGCAACATTTTATAGTAACATGAGCAGACCTGTCAAGTTTCACGCAAATTTCTATGATCTTTTAACATGTTTAATTTTTCCTTTGATCATTCAATTTTTTGTCGAATCTCACGCATGCAGCTAATAAAAACTTGACAGCCCTGCATCAGTAAATCATGAAAGTGCAAATCTTCAATACATACATGTTCACATGTATAATCATTGTGCACATTTTGATAATTACTTTTTTCCGTTACAAATGAGACAAAAAACTAGATGGTCATGATGGTGTTGAGCAGTCACAAGACCTACTTTCTGAGTTTCACTTTTAGCACATATAAAAACATGAGTTAATATCAAAAGAACAGCTACAACATTGTTTAAAGGAAAGAAAGTGCTTCCAAAAGATAATATCACACATTGTTATATAAATCATCAAGCTTACTTCTATGTTCTTTTAACCTGTGAAATATAATCCATTTACAGACACATGTGAACAGCATAGAAATATTGTGGACTTGGGTACACATTACTGTTGCTTAAAACACGTGTAAAAAAAATTAAAGCATACAATTTTTGGACTATTCTAATAAGTTTTATGTTCAGCATAGTTGTAATAAATACAGAGTGATACAACAAGTATATATACACTTGGCCATTAGTTAGGGACCACCACCTTTTTATATCAAGTACCATTTTAGATGTGTAATATTGGCAAAACGTTAAAGCATAGGTAGTAATTTCCAAGTAAAGTACTAATTTTAGAACATTTTAAAGACAAATTTACCACTGGATATTAAAAAAAAATCATATGGTGCCATTTGATTCCAGTTTGAAAAAAGTGAACAAAACCCAAAAAATCTGACGCCAAAAAAGTTTGAGTTTAAAAGCTCAACAATGCCTGGTGTAAATTGCTAGCATGTTGAAACCTTTTGGAAGATAAGAGGAAGGTATTTGTTGACATGAATTCGGCGCACCTTGTTAGAAATGAGCAAGATATAGGCACTTCCGGTTACTTTTTAAAAATTGCCTCTTAATAACATACACAATGATGAAGGTTGTTACTTAAGGCATTGGTGATGGTTTTTAATGAAAGCGTTACTTATCTCGCTTTTTAACACCATGTTCGGTTATATTCGTCAATTTGCACCCTGCATTTACTGCGAATGCGCTGCCAGGATCACATTTTCTTGTTTTGGTTGGTCTCGTTTAGGTCATTATCAGTAAACCTCTCGACAAACCAAATGAAAAACCGTCTCATTTATGTGAACAATCATTATCCTGCATGACCACGTACGGTATTTAGTGACTTTGACATGATAAAAGCACAACAAATAGTGAAAAAAGCTTATTTCTAGAGATTTTACTAGGTAAAACTGTAACTACAGGAAACCATCCCCAAGAGGTTAATTGCCAGAATAAGGCTAGAACATGGTGAATTTACTACAAATATTCCATATTTTCACTAGTAAGTTTGTTTTTGGTGTTTTTGCTCTTTAGCACTTCCGGTCGCACATAAACGTTGAACGCGTTTCTTTATGGTCATATGCTTGCCATAGAATTTTAAAATTGTGCTCCATAACTTTTAAACAGACAAATACCTACAAATCATTCAAAAACCTTAAGGTAATGTTATACCATTTAGAAATGTGTTTCTTAAATGATAAAATCAGTCCACTGTATACATGGAGATGGAAAGTTTAAAAAGCGAACCAAACTTGTTTTTTTAAAGCATAGGGGTAGCATTTTTGCAACTGGAATTTAAATATCGGAACTTGCATCAATTTGAATATTTTAAGGGTAAAAGTATACATTAAATATTAAAATCTAAGCACAATATCTTGCTTTTTATAAAGTAATAATTTACACATTTCTTTTAATCACTCAAACTTGGTGGTCCCTAACTTATGGCCAAGTGTATATATAACTGAATAATATGGTGTCATTTTACCTGTAAATATATAGGGACAATCCCTCATATTCCTTTGGTAAAGGGGACCATCTAGAATATTGTTGAGTTTAACTTCAGTGCACATGTTTATATAACTACATCATTAAGTTAAAGAGAAAAAAAAATAACTACAGATTTGAAAATGCTTGTAACTTTAACTAGAGCATGCACATTAAATTTGTCATGCAAGGACTTGGTATGCATGCAAAAATAAGCCATAGCTCCATATACATTTGAATAGCTCCAATTATGGGTCATCTGACTATTTTGACCCATTGCAGACTTTTGTAGAGCTGCAAGTTTTCATACTGCATATTAAGTTTGGCAAAAAAACATAAAACATGAAAACCCCACATTGCCTTGGACCAGGTGAGCTAAAAACTGATGAAGCAAGCAAAACTGTAAGAAAAAATACTACCTGCATCAAGTGCATGTACATGTATGTGCTAGTTTCAGTACATGTATCTTACCTATAAAAAGTTTAGCATCTATTTGTGGATAAAGTTCTATTAACTTCTGTACAATCATTATGGCTGGGTCGCTCTCATCTTGAACACAAAATAAAATTTCATACTGAAAAGAGAAGAATAAAACATTGTAATTTATACAATTCAATTCAATTCAATTCTTTATTAAGCCAATTTGGTCCCACAGGGGGCATTTACAATAGACCAATCGCGAGTTAATCCATTCCGAAACATTCCAGATATTAGAATGTCCAAATGTCAAAGGTCAACTGAGGTAAGATCTGACGTCAGAACATTGGGAGCAATGGAAGCAACATGTTTACCGATTTATTTTGGGATAATTTGAAAGGAAATTTAATAAAAAGTTTTGTTTATCAATTTGTGATGGCTAAAGAAATATAAAAACAAACATTTCCAAGGGATTGGAGAGAAAAGACAAGGTTTCCCCGTTTGATTGATCACATAGTAGGTACAAGTTTTCCAGTAAAATCGAGGTAAAATGGCGGCTATTTTGGAACTCGCGATCCGGGTATAAACAAGTATGATTTTGCTAACAAGTGACAGATCTACATTGTTACAAATATAGTGGCAATTTTACATTAATAGCCATTGTCTATATAGAGAAAATACAAAAAAAAAAACAATAAGACTCAACACAAACATTGTGAAGAATATAAAAAAAATGACTAAATTGGCAGCTAGTGCAGATCAGGAGTGTTTCAATAATTAATAGCTACATTTGTACCTTGTTGCGGTTGAGGATGTATATTTGCGTGTAAGTAAAAGGCACTGTGTACATGTATAAGACTTAAGACATAATTTATTTGATATAAATCTCCTAAAATGTCATCAGACTCCTAACATCAGGTACATTCTTACTTTGGGATAATACACAAGTATATGTGCTGTTCCTTTGACTGTTTATTATCCAAACTGTGATTGTTTTATACATGTATTATAAATCACTAGGACACTTCTTTTTAAGATCGATAAATTATTAGCCCAGCAAGCCTATGTGTACATGTGACATAATGAAATACATGTATGATAAATTTTTGGGGTCTTTTGAATGTTTCATTGAATTGTTGTCTTGAGTGTTGACATTATTTTGTCTTCCTTTGTTGGTATTTCTTCTTTTCCATATATTACATGTAATCAACCTTTTCTGTAATAATTGCTTTTGTAAAACCTAAATATTGGTATTCCCATCCCTCCCCTACTGGTAAGTGATTCATTAAATGTCTATGACATGTATGAGACATGTAATATACATGTAATTACATGTAAGTCAAAACTACAAATTCATACTTTCTTTATACCATGCTTTGACAGTACCATGTTTTACAACTAGTATTCTGTCCATCTTATTAGATTAGATTTTGGTTTTCCATGGATAACAAGTTCACAAAATTTACTTCCTTGAACAAATTACATTTATCATTTAAATAAATTTAGAAACATGAGAAAGGTATTAAATTTGAAGTGCATAAGTCAATTTTATCTTAAAACTTTATAAAATGATTTTACATGATTCATACATGTATCTATAGACCAGGACACACAAACAAAAACATTGCATCCAAGACGACAAATGATTTCTAGATAACTGACTTATGTTATCAGTAGACAGAGAATATCCTACATGCAGAGTTATCTGTACCCAATCTATATAGTGTCCGTGATAAAATTAGTTGGCCTTTACTAATCATAAGATTAGGCTTTTATGTACTACTACCTATAGTTTGTTTGTCTGATGTTTAAAACATGTTATACATACATGTATAACTATAAGAATAATAAAAAGCTACGCCGAGCGCAGCATGATACGACCGCAACAAGTTGAACCCTGTACGTTGGAGGCCCAGTATGGATTGTCCATTGCTTTGGTCACATGAAGCCCATGGTGGACTTACAAAGCTTTTTGACACATGCATCCTGTGGTGGACTTAAAAATGCATTTTTGACACATTTATATTTACATCAACATCTAATACAAAAGCCTTATTTATATATACATGTATTAATTTACAATTTTGGCCCTTTGACCCCTAATTTCTCAAAACCAGTAAAAATATTGCAAATCCGATTAAAGAATAAGGCAGAAATATTCACAAGGAATCCAATGAAAAAAAAGATTTTGAAAATCGGACCACAAATAAAAAAGTTGATTTTAAGGGCATGGCCTGTCTTTAGCCCCCCTGTAGAAATGTTATGGTGAAATACATATCAAAATCATTGACACATTACCCGTCCCTTGGTTTTCCATGACATGCCATCGTTTTCACCAAATTTTCATGGAATTCCATGAAAAAATGGTGGAAACAATGAAAAAAAGGGTGAAATGCCATGAAATCCATGAAAAAAATTTTACATGGCAAAAATGCCATGATTTTCATGAAAAATTGTTCATGGAAAAGGTGAAAATGTCCATGAAAATGGTGAAAACGAAGGAAAAATGATGGCGGAATTGGACTTAGAATTTTTTTAGGGTGAAAAGTGGTGGAAAAGAAGAACTTAGAATTTTTCTGAGGTGAAAAGAGAAAGTTTGACTTAGAAATTTTTATTGAAGATGGACTTAGAAAATTTTTGGAGAAATTTTTGAAATGATGAAAACCCTTAATATCCGTATTAAAAGAAGATATAATTGAAATCATGATATTGCTTGCACAACATGTATCTGTCATATATTTTAGCTACAATTTATTGTTAAAGATAAAGGTAAATAATTATAGTTTAATTTACTTCATTTGTATGTATTATCAAAATGCATCATTGATTGATTAAAAACACGCATTTGAAAGAATATTTAATAAAGAAAAAAGTCCCCAATGCATTTATATACATGTAATTTAGTCAGCATGGAAAAAGATATGTAGCTATTTTGATTACAAAACACTTTTTAAAAATAATTAGAAAACATATATACATGTACATGAAAATAGTGTGTTTTAAAGTTTATGGCTGATGATTAATCCTCTGGCATCTAACTGATATGACCCATATGTTCTTAGGTAAATATAGAGAAAGTGCCATCACATTTTTTCACTGTTTTCACCATCATATTTCCTCCATCCCAAATAAAATTAGTGTGGAATCGTGTATGAAAATATCAATCCTGACTTAAATTAATTTGATTTGTCTACCAATTTATTTTTATTTTCATTTAACTATCATAATTTATAGATAAACAATTGATAAATCTTTATTTTTACCATAAAGTTGCTTATTTCTAATGCAAAAGCTGACATAGTTCTGGAACTATATCCAGCAGTGTCCTAAGTTCAAAGGTCAAACAGATGTGTACACAGAATTTGAAAATGTTTTGTGGAATGGAGGATGAACAACAGAGCCAATTTTCTTTGCTGTTACCATACTATGAAATCAGATAAGTACTTCTAATTACTTTTAATGATATCATATTAATGTATTATGTTTTTTATTCAAATTGTTGATTCCACTTTGAAACAATTGTTAAAATATGAAATTGAACTATTTCAGGAGTTATGATTTTCTATGCATGTGTTCAAATTATGTTGGACAGAATGTGTAGCTACACAAATTCACATATGAATCTTTACCATCTTTTTCCAAGTATCATTCAGATTTTCATCATGTTTATGTAATAATGAAGGTATATGCAAATATTTTCCAGATATGAACCAATTACTATCTGGAAAATATTTCGCTTATGCACGACATACATCTCTACTGATATTTAATCACTATGCCATGTAGTGTGGTTTCATCCATTATAATTGACTTATCCTTTTTAGGAACAACTTCAGCAGAAACTCCAGAAAGAGTCCTGCTATAAGAAGGGGACCACAATGTTGTTCCGATCTATGTTCACCACAGAAGAGTACGAAGGCAGATCCATGACAGGGCAGGGAAATAGACCTGCCCTGGAGAATCAAGAAAAACTGGAGGTCCTCAAAAGTAAGTTTTATTTAAAAAATATAAATGTTTTAGCAAGACGTTGGGGGTTGAGTTCGAAAAAAGGTGACTTGTTCATTTTTGAAAAATTCAAAATGGCCACCAAGATGGTCGCTGTAATAAGCTAATGTCTACTGATTTCAAGGAAAATTTGTATTTATCTGGCGCCAAACAAGATTGCAATATTCATTGTTAAAAATTTTAAGATGGCCATTGAAATTACATTCTGTTGATACATATGTACCAGGTGTACGATTCAGGCCCCTATGAGGCTTCTTCATCTAATCATTTATCCTTTTATTATCTAATACAAGTACAAGAAGAGACATCTTACTGAAAAAAAAACAGCATCAAAAACATAATTGTATTCAATGGTTTATTACAAATAAAACAAATATTATTACAAATTAAATACTTAATAACAAATTCAAAAATATTTTGCATATTGTTTCAGGTATGATAAAGGACAAGTGGCCTAGCTTGCAGATGGTATTAGTACGGCAAGTTATCACTCATCTGCTGAAGCCAAGCAAAGTTAACAAGACGTTGAAATCAACCAAGGAGAAAGACATTTCCACTAGTGAATGATGTTTACAATAGTGACAGAAACTCAACACTTTCAGAAAATTCCATTGTTATCATTCTGTTTATTTAACATGTTATTACAATGTTATTAATTTCTGAAATGTCTTATCTTTTTTATATATTTAATAGTGAACATTGGTGTGATTAAACAGTTCAGTAGATAGGAAATATGATTGTTGAAGGGACAACAACTCCGCACAAGTAGATAAACCACAGCCATTTTAACTTTTCAAGGAACATCTAGGAATTCTCATACATAATACTTTTGAAAGTAAATTTCAAAACATGCATCCCATATAAGGTTTGTTATTCATGCAGATTTTACCATTTTAGGCTGAGATCCAGAAAGTCACTCGAGCATTAATTTTTCATGGAAACCATGGCACTGCCATGTTTTTCATGGAAAAGGTGAAATTTTCATTGAAACTATGGCACTGCCATGTTTTTCATGGAAAAGGTGAAACTAATTGAAATTTTCACCTTTTCCATGAAAATCATGGCATTGCCATGGTTTCCATGAAATTTTCACCTTTTCCATGAAAAACATGGCATTGCCATGGATTCCATGAAAATTTCACTTTTTCCATGAAAAAATCATCTTCCTCCATCCTCTCATTTTTGAAAAAAAATTGCATGAAAATGTCACCGTTTCCATCGTTCCAATACTCCACCCTTTTCACCCTTTTCATGGAAATTTTTATTTGTTCATGGAATTCCATGAAAATTCTAGGGACGGGTAGGTAGATAGAATTTAATGTTGAATTCAATAAAAAAGAATTTTCAAAATCGAATGAATGATAAACATTCTACAACAGGTTTGTCAATACACCCGTTTTAGCACTTTTTGGCCTTTTTTTCTAAAACAGAAGGGGCCACAAACCCCAAATACAAAACCAACATTCCTTTAGTGGATATAATCATCATATTAAAATTTCATAAAAATTGGCAGGCCCACTACAACTTAATTTTTGGTTTAAATGACAAACTTTTAAAAACAGCGTTTTTGGCCCCTTTGACCCCTAAATTCTCAAAAACGGTAAGAGATATTGCAAATCTGATTGAAAAATGCAGGCAGGGATTTTCACAAGGATTCCAATGAAAAAAAGATTTTGAAAATCGGACCACAAATAAAAAAGTCAATTTTTGGGGTGTGGCCCCTTTTTGACCCCCAGTAGCAATGTAACGGTACAAGATACATCAAAGCCGTTGATGCATTTTGTTGACAGAATTTATTGAGGAATACAATAAAAAAAGAATGATCAAAATTGGATGAAAATTAAACATTCTACAGACGTTTTGTCAATATACACATTTTTGCCCCTTTTGGCCCTTTTTTCTTAAACGGTAGGGGCCAGAAACCCCAAATGCAATACCAACCTTCCTTTAGTGGTTATAAACATCATATCAAAATTTTATAACAATTGGTTATCTACAACTAAAGTTATCGCACGGAAACCAAATTGTCTACAGACGACAACGACAACGACGACAACGCCGACAACGACATCGCCATAACATAATACGATCGCAAAAATTTTGCGGTCGTATAAAAAAAGGAAAGAAGTACCCCAGAGTGGGCCATAATCAATAAGACCTAAGAAACAAGGAAATTATCTTTATGGCCTCTCCAATAATTATGTTTTTAGTGCTAGTTTCAGTTTGTTTGTCTGGTGTTTTACGTGTAGCTATAAACATTAAAAAGGAAAGAAGTACGAGTGGGTAGTAATCATCAGACAAGGAAATCACCCTATTGGCCTATACATGGTATTAAGTCTCCCTTGCCCAATAACTAGCTTTTTATGTACTAGTACATGTAGTTGGTTTATTTGTATGTATATCAAACTCATGTTTACTTTTACAAGATTATCAACTTATGATTAACTAAAACTTGTAATGTCATGCAAGTTTTTCTAGTTTCTATATGATGTTCTACATAGATTAACTGAGATGTTTTGTTTTTTTTTACATTGTAAACCAAGTCTATTACCGTAATATATTTGTATCATATAGTGCTGTTGAAAGGAGTATGTTCACAAAGGCCAATAATTGGCCCTGTAACAGTCCAAGATTTTATTGAAAATAATAATATTACATTTTAAAGTAATATTACTAAAATGGTAATATTACAAGAAAATGTAATTTAGTTTGATATTACAGAAAACTGTAATTTAGTATATTACTTATTTTTGTAATATAAAATGTATATTACAGCAATAAGTAATATTATGGAAAACTGCTTATATTATTGTTTCTAGTAATATAATTGAAATAAACATTTTCTGCCTCAAAATCACCATGTGATCAACTTGGGGTATCAAATTACATTAGTATAAATACTGGTTGGCTGTGAAGATTCAGTACAGACATCAAAGATAATGGAGAGTTCAGCAAGTACAGAAGAATCAGTAGAAATAGATGACTTTAGAAGGTAGGCCTTTACATTTTCTTAATTATCTATTAATAATTGAATTTTTTGGCAGGTATAAATAATTTTCCTAGGTAGTTGAATTATTTAGCTAAATCATGCAATTTGTTTTAAATGGTTGGGCCTCCTATTAAAAAAGTGGGCTGTGCTCTGAAAATTATACCCATTCAAAAAACTTTTGAAATTCATGAGGAGATAACTCATGAGGGACTAAAATGTTCATGTTTCCTTCATTTTAAACAACCATATGATTGTAGTATGTGGTGTAAATAAATGCTTTTTGGTAAAAGTATTTTAACACATTTGTGTGAAATTAACATGCTAAATTGCTAGAACCAAAGTTTTTGACAGTGACATCTATATTAGTTGTCGAAAAATTCAAATTCTTGTCATTTAATTATTTAGGTATTTAAAACACAAATTAATTTTTCTTATATTTTTTGCATTATTCATGTTATTTCTTACATTAATTTTTTAAAATGTACAGCATGATTTCAATATTTTATACATGTATAGTCAACATTTTAACATGTTTAATTTATGTAATTGTTGCATTAAGAATTTTTAACAAAACTTTTATCTAAAGATTACATTGTTAACATATTAAAGTCTAAAAGAAATTAAAAGTTACAAATTAAAATTGTGCTGTGAAACTAAATATTATTATTATTGTATTTTGTACACAACAAATGCAACTAGGAAATCTATAACATTGAGTTTTAACAGAATTAAAACTAGTTAATCAATTATTATTTATTTATTAATTTTAATAAATGTTTTGCAATGAAAATTTTGTATTTAAGTGTAAATTAAGAGATATATTTAACCCCAAGTAATACTTGTGTACTTTTAAATAATTTGGTAATTTGATAAACCTTAATCATGCGAAATTTACTTTTATAAAACTTTAAAATTGAACAAAAAATGAGTTGAAACTGCTACCTTAACTTAGAATAATATGAGTAAATATTACCATATAGACTATTATAGCTAAAATTATCAAATTTATTTAACGATTGGTAATTGATTTCATGTTTTTTTTTCATCCTTTACAGTTCAATCATTAAATAGTAATCCTATGAAAGTACTAATAATATCTTTTACTTTATATCATGTACATGTTTCATAAGCAATGATTACCATATTTATATATATATTGTTTTGTATTGTATTTGCTGGACTTTTGCAAGTAAAGCATTATTAATATAGGTAGGTTCTTTTACTAGTGTAGACAAAAACAAATGTCTGGTATGTCATGTTATGCAGGTCATAAATATACTGTTTATAGAGGTTTTATTAGTTATTAATTATATTATACTAATAATTCGTTGGAAATTATGTTTTATATTAGATTTTTATAGCTGTTTTCTATTTTGAAAATAAGATAAAGTACACTAATGATGATTTTTTTTAACAAACTTTTAAAAATGTTAATTGGTCAAATGTTACAGAAAAAAACAGTTAAATAAAAGACATTCAAAAATTTGCTTAGCAAAAAAACAAATTTTAGAAAAGTATAAGTTGCTTTTGTGTTGAAAGAAAATAAAGGTCCTACATGTCAAAATTCTTAAAAAATTGAAAGAATTTGATTTGACCTATCTAATACAGGATGCAGCAAACATTACAAAATGAAGTTTGTAGAGTTTGAGGTTGTACAGATGCACATGCATTTTGATATTGAGAAGTATATAATAAATATAAATTTGTAATAAACTCAATATGGACTCCAATTCATTAATTGCAGCAGTTTTCCATAAGAAATTAATATACAAGTATTTAATACAAAAATTGTTTTAATTAAAGAAGCATAGTAGAATTTTTCATGGTGTACATTTTACATAACGAAATGCAAAGGCCACTTCAAAAGGACCCACTTATCTTAATCAGTGCTAATGTCATTAATTAAATCCCATCATGTCATCACCGCATGTGGTTTGTCAATACTAAGATCGTACACAATTGTCTAAAGTCAATATTTTCGTTTTATACATTTACAAGCATGGCGAAATTTCGGACAGAGCAATAGCAGAAATATTGAAGATATTAAAATAGAAGTTTATTTTGATTGAAATTCAGAGAAAACTTCTGGAATTGCCAGATTGTAAAATTAAATTTTATCATTCTTTGTGTTTCTCCATGGAACAAGTTTCATTCTGCACGATTTAACATCCAACGCCGATGTCTCTTGAAAATTTTGTCTTTTCATACGAAGGCGGATGGTTCTTTTTATTTCTGAAGTCAAACCACAAAGCCGACAAATAAGGTCATATAAATTCAGAGTCTATCATAAAGACATATTAACTCGCAATAGAAAACTTTATTTTTTTATCCGTTTGCGTTTAAACGATATGTGTTTAAATACAACTTTTTTATGTAACTGAAAGAAGTACAAGTATATTTAATTCTTTACAGCCCTATTTTATATCTATATTATAGAATTTACAATTAAATATAACTTTTTTATCAATTAAATGCGAAAAAAATTATTTTTTTTACATTTAAAAATAACATACCCGTACTTCATGCTGTGTTTAATTAAAATTATCAAATAATAAAAATAAAACACTTGTCTTTACTCTTCTATTTGCGCTAATTAGTAAGAGTTTTTTTTTAACTCCATAACTTTTCTTAGTTTAACTACATGTCGCTACCTGTCGCAAAAAAGACCCATATCATTTAAACGATAATTTTCTATTCTGTCTTTCCTTAGTAAGATTATTTTCTGGAATTTTCTTATGCTCAAGTAACATTGAATTTAAAAAAAAAACATTCACTTTTTTAAAACAATGTTACCATTTTGGTTTACTTGTATTGTGGTCAAACAACAATGGCATCCCAGACAGTCATCAAAGAGCTTATCAGTAATTAACAAATTAGTGTTATAGCATGCACTTTGAAGGGAGAAAACAGTAGGACCAGTACATTATAATAATCCAATTAATCAGTTGGATTTCCTCTCCTATAATACTTTCATGATCCTATATATAATTAATAGGATTAATAGAACTCAAGCTAAGATTAAGTAACAAATTACATGTGGTTTGTAACTGTAGAACTTGCAGATGTCAAAAGCTAATTGGCATCTGATTTTGTTCAACATTGGGACCTTATCTCATAATCTCATCATCATTTGTATCCTTATTCCAATTTCTCTTCCAGCGGGTCATTCCCCCCTCCCCCCACTAGAATCTACCAGTCTATCTAGTTTTTATGAACTACAATGTTATTGATATATTTAACAACGAGAATTTGAAACTGGCAAAAAAGGTTGTTTTAAAGTTTATTAATCTCTCCCCAAGGGCATACACTAAAAGCTGGTCTGGTCTCATTGGTCTGGTCTGGTCTGGAAATTGGTCAGGTCTGGAAATTGGTCCCTAAATGACTAAAACATGGTCTGGTCTCGAAATTGGTCTGGTCCGGAAATTGGTCTCTAAATGACTTAAACATTGTCTGGTCTGGAAATTGGTCTTAAAATGACTAAAACATGGTCTGGTCTGGAAATTGGTCTTTTAATGACTAAAACATGGTCTTTTTTAAATTTTAAAATCTTTAAGTGTCTGATATAATTTAATGTAAGATATAACTTATTTTTAGTTTTAAATAGATAAAGAATTAGCAAGATTTAGATTGTAGTAATGTATTTTTGTTTACAACAATTAATGAAAGAGAAGTCCTTTATCAAATTCTACTTACATATATATTAGTAACCTACTACAGAATTCATAAAACATAAAACAAAAGTTTGAATTGTATGAGCTGTTTAATTCATAGAAGATAGTGAGATGTGGAATAAAATTTAAGCTGACTTCAATATGTTAAAACTTAACATTGAAATGCTCCCAAAATAGTGTCATGACTGGAACCAAAGAGAATATATCAAAGATTAAAGGTTCCAGCATAAGACTATTTTAAGAGATGTTAGGCCAAAACAAAATATATGTTTGTTTCCTGCTTCCTACTCTTGAAAATTAGGGTAGGTAGGTAGGAAAATTATGTTTTTTTACAAAATTATTTTACATTGAGTCAATGAGGAAGCAAACCCAACTTTAACGGTGCTTGTTCCAAAATGCCAATAAAAACTTGAGGGTAGGGCCAAAAAAATAGGGTAGGTAGGGAAGCAGGAAACAGACATATATTTTTTTTTGGCCTTACAGATACACTTTCATTATATGAATTGTAATAGTACCATAACCAAGAGAACCATGCCACCAATTACTGTCAAAGATTCTCTTGTTTGGGGGGTTGAATATATTTTAAATTGTTTAATTCAATATATGTTTTTAATTCCATTTCATACGAACAATATGGTATTTTCTTTTTCTACATGCATGTTTAGCAATAAACATGAAAAAAAATAATAATAGCTTGTTTGAATGACAAATCCCCAACATATTTTTAGATTGAATTTTTTTATTATTACTTTCACTACAAACAATAATAAAGATTAAGAATATATAAAATTTAGTAGTATTCAAAATATATGACATACCAATTCATGATTTCGCCATTTGAGACCAATTTCCAGACCAGACCATGTTTTAGTCATTTAGAGACCAATTTCCGGACCAGACCAATTTCCAGACCAGACCATGTTTTAGTCATTTAGAGACCAATTTCAAGACCGGACCAGACCAATGAGACCAGACCAGCTTTTAGTGTATGCCCTCCCCAAGACTCCAGCTTAATAATTTGTCATTCAACAATCAGATAATCTACTGGAAACAATGTACAACTGCAAAAAAGTGTGGGAATTAAAAAATTACAAAAACACAGATAAGAATTTGGTATTTTGAAGTCACTGGCTGGACATAAATCTGTCACTTTTACTGCCATCATCTCCATTATAACTGTAGCATCAGAGTTAATTAATGCACTTTAGGTCATCAGCACTGGTTTCAACTGGCAATTTAAAGGATAAGAACAAAATTGTGTAAAAAACTTCCTCTATTCAACAATCTTTTTTTTTAAAAAAAAATATTTGCAATCTGTCCAAAAAAAAATGACTATCACAATTTGTTATAATAATATAATTGCATATTCCCCCCTTTAAAAATCCGTGTTTTTTAACCACAAAAAAATATAACCTATATTCAATCACATATTTTTGGCCAGAAAAAAAAATATTACATTTCAAACCACCTGTAGCGATTTAGTTTATAATAGAACAAAGTCAAAATGTTGGAGCATATAAAATGTGGCATTTTTGTCCCTTTTGGGTCCCTATTTTCTGAACAAAAAAGGGGATCGTGTTAGATCAACACCATTCATATTGTAATGGTGAAATATCAAAAACTATTGAATTCCCATACTATATTACATGTACATTAACAATTTGTTGGGGCATTGGTTAGAAATACAGGTTTTACATGACAGATACAAATTTGCAAACCAAGAAGGAAAGCTTGTTGTTTGGTTTTGGGGTTTGATAAATTGACATAACAATATTATTTGTTTGAAATTTAAATTGAAAGACTTTTATACAACATTGTAATTGTCTGCATACAAAATATTTTACTTTTATGAGTTAAGAAATATGAAGAACTTTACAATATCCATACAAAATAATGAGATGAGAATAGGTGTACATAACACGAATGTAGGAAAAATAGTCACAGGAAAAAAAGTCACGGAAAAAAAGTCACGGAAGAAAAGTCACAGGAAATAAGGTCACAAGAAAAAAAGTCACAGGAAATAAAGTCACAAAGAATACATATAATATTTGAATGATTAAACAAAAAATATAATAAAATTATGTACTTTTATACTGTATATTTCAAATATTCATAAATAAAAACAAAGTGCAGGCATGAACAAAACAATAATGAAAAACATCCACCAGCCCTGCTGTTCACTTGGCCTAAGCAAGGTTAAAATGAGAGGCATAAGATTCCCCTCTTAAAAAACAAAAACTATGAACAAAGGCTTAGGACAGGCACATATTTTCCAACCTTTAAAGCTGGCACATGCTTTTCACATGTTTACATTTTTGATGTTCTTGAATGTTATAAGCAGAGGTACCAATGGGGTACTTTAGTCGTAACAAGAGTAAGCAGTTCCTGCTTGTTTCACATCTTGTTAACATTAAAACAACCAAAAAGTTCCATTCTTGAATGTGTCAGAAAAGTATCATAGTAAGGTTATATTGGATGAAACCCTGTTATCCAATTAATTTTAAAACTGTTATGGATAGTTGTTGGATATGGTAATTGAATTTCTGTTGTTAAACTTTTTTGTTGAGTATATTTGATTTATAAAGTTTAAGAATCCTAATTGATTCAGTCTTTTTATTAGACTAAAAGCAGGTGACCATAACATTACATGCTAGCTGAATTTATAGCTCACAAGTTAGATGTTTGCCTTGTTTAGCTAATGATTATAAACCAGTCCTGAGGCTTTAAAGCCAGGATAGTGTCCTTATAAGCCCTCGATAGCCATATATACATAGTTTTAACTTTTGACTATTAGATCACTATTTTCTTTGGCATGCCTGCAAAAAAACATTGCATAATCTTTAACATGATGAAGGAGGCAATGAAGCAGTAAAAATCAATTAAATTTACAAGTCTTGACTGATCAAAGAGTCTTGTTTCTCAGGAACATCATTATCTTTATAACTGTTAAGTTCATAAAGGTTTGATTAACATTGTTAGACATTACAAATGTGCGCTTAGTGGGCAAGTTTTAATATATACCAAAACTATGTGCATAATCCCCCCAGAAATAACACTTTAATATTATTGTAAAATTATTAAAATAACCAATTATAGGGCCTTATATGATGAAAACAATAACATTACAGTGCAGAGCAGTAGATTATGTTGATTACAAACATAATCATAAATATTGTACTGATACAACATATTTGTTATAGTTGTTTCTTGTATCATATTGGACTTTAAAAAATGATAGTTTTATACAGTTGAAATTCTAGATTTCATTTCACTAAGTGTAGCTATATGAGAATATAGGAATGACAATTCCTAAAATATTCAATGGATTTCAATAAAAGGAATTTACTTAGTTAAATGTTTTAAGAATTAGATTTTAATTTAGAGCATACAGGACACCCAAATAAATATGAATCTTCTATATTTCCATTGTTACATAAAAAATCTGATATTCTTGCTTCCGTATTTTTTCAGAAATAATATCTCCCAAGTGCAATACACAGTCTAAAATTAGTAATAACTAACTTTTAATCATTTTTTAATTTAAAAAAAATCTGTTTGGATTGAATTTCCTGTTTCATTATAATATTTTTTTTATATTGTTCCAAATATTCAAAAATTTCTGCCAAACATTTTATTAATGATGATTTAAATTTCTTTTACTTAGTCCTCTTTTTATATATGAAATAATAAAATTATAATATTAAAACACATACTACATAACAAGCCAAAATATTTTCAACATTATAAAAACAAATCTTTTCCATAAATCTGGACATGAGAAAAAGCTGTAAACTTTCAGATGAGATTGCTTACACAGCTGTCAATAGTAAATTTATCAAATGATGCGTTAAATGCACGTCTCTGGTGATTCTATAGATAAGGGACATCCAAATTAACTTAGAATTTGCAAACAATATTGCTCATTTTATATTTACTACACAATGTGAATGAACTTTAAAATAACTTTGCATGTGAAATTATAGAATTAAAACAATACAAACTTTACAAAAATTAATGTGCCTCCTGAACAATGTGTTTATAGTTCTGGTCAAAGAGATAGCTTTTTTTGTTTTATGCTATTCAAAATTATATAGTGTTTGGCATGTAGAGTGCTTCTAATGAGTTTTGAATAGATGAAAGCACGTCAGGCATAGCAAAATTTATTGTCTGGAACTTTGTTCATTTTTTTTATTTTTTCGAAACTTTTCACTATTTTTTTAAATCACTGAAAATGTTTTATTTAATGAAAAATGTTATCACAATTTAACTTTATAACACAAGGAGCAAATTATAAGTGTTTGGTTAAATGATTAAAAATGGAGATGTTGACTTATACAACATAAATTTTATTTCATTCAGGTTTTATTGATCAGGATTAAAATGTCCCTTTTAAATAAAAAAATATTTCGAGTTATATTCTAATTTGACTGCTGATTATTTAAAAATAAATATTTTCTTAAAACCCCATTCAAAATATTTGTCCATTCATTTATTGAATAGTTGAATTGTTTCCCCTAATTGGATCCCTAATTGCTAAAAGAAACACAATATGTTCAAAAGACATAATGAACCATCTTTTTACGGATGGAAAGACAGACTAACCGAAGAACAGACCCAAACACTTTATGCCCCCCTACTTCCATAGAAGGGGAGAAGGGGCATTAAAGGGAGACACCCAATATCAATCCCATCCATGGTAGAACAATAAATTTTACTTACATTTGGATAATTGAATTTTAATGCAGTCAGTTTAAAAGATTTTTAGAAGATTAATAAGGATTTCATTATTTGTGTTACATACTGGTATTTGAATTCAGTTGGTCAGATCTATATTGTTACCTTTTTATATTGAGATTGAGATTTAGTATCCAATTGTCTTAAGATGTCAATGCATGATTGACTATTTAATTTAATATAGAAGGGGTTTAAAATGAAATATCTTATTAAAGAATGATGTTAGTGTTTTGTCTCTTTAAAAAAAAGAATATAGCATAACTAACAAATGATTCAGATTATGAGAAAATTATCAATATCATTGCAGTGCAGAGCAGTAGATTATGTTGATTACAATCATAATCATAAATATTGTACTGATACAACATATTTTTTATAGTTGTTTCTGGTATCATATTGGACTTTAAAAAATGGTAGTTTACAGTTGAAATTCTAGATTTAATTTCACTAAGTGTAGCTGTATGAGAATATAGGAATGACAATTCCTAAAATATTCAATGGATTTCAATAAAAGGAATTTACTTAGTTAAATGTTTTAAGAATTAGATTTTAATTTAGAGCATACAGGACACTCTAATAAAAGTGAATCTTCTATATTTCCTTTGTTACAATAAAAATTCAGATATTCTTGCTATTTTCCAGAAATAATATCTCCCAAGGTCAATACAGTCTAAAATTAGTAATAACTAACTTTTAATCATTTTTTAATTTAAAAAAAATCTGTTTGGATTGAATTTCCTGTTTCATTATAATATTTTTTTATATTGTTCCAAATATTCAAAAATTTCTGCCCAACATTTTATTAATGATGATTTAAATTTCTTTTCAGTCTATGAAATAAGCTAGATGGATGCTAGATTTCTTATCTCTAATCACTTAAAATTAGTTATAAATATATCAACACCCAGTTGAGTTTCTTGACCACAAACCCTATGGTGCACATATCATGTTACAGAATTTTCTTCACAAAAATGAAAATATTTTACATGATTTCAAACATCACTTTGAAGTTGACAGTGTACAAGTAATTAAAACCTATGTAATGTTTAACTTTCACTGCCTTTATGGCCATCATGCTGAGAGGTTACTGATTTAGCTGATAAAGATTGAGATAAGAGGGCTGATGAAAATCATCAGCTTTTCTTAGCTTGTTTCATAGACTGTTTTACTTAGTCCTCTTTTTATATATGAAATAATAAAATTATAATATTAAAACACATACTACATAACAAGCCAAAATATTTTCAACATTATTAAAACAAATTTTTTCCATAAATCTGGACATGAGAAAAAGCTGTAAACTTTCAGATGAGATTGCTTACACAGCTGTCAATAGTAAATTTATCAAATGATGCGTTAAATGCACGTCTCTGGTGATTCTATAGATAAGGGACATCCAAATTAACTTAGAATTTGCAAACAATATTGCTCATTTTATATTTACTACACAATGTGAATGAACTTTAAAATAACTTTGCATGTGAAATTATAGAATTAAAACAATACAAACTTTACAAAAATTAATGTGCCTCCTGAACAATGTGTTTATAGTTCTGGTCAAAGAGATAGCTTTTTTTGTTTTATGCTATTCAAAATTATATAGTGTTTGGCATGTAGAGTGCTTCTAATGAGTTTTGAATAGATGAAAGCACGTCAGGCATAGCAAAATTTATTGTCTGGAACTTTGTTCATTTTTTTTATTTTTTCGAAACTTTTCACTATTTTTTTAAATCACTGAAAATGTTTTATTTAATGAAAAATGTTATCACAATTTAACTTTATAACACAAGGAGCAAATTATAAGTGTTTGGTTAAATGATTAAAAATGGAGATGTTGACTTATACAACATAAATTTTATTTCATTCAGGTTTTATTGATCAGGATTAAAATGTCCCTTTTAAATAAAAAAATATTTCGAGTTATATTCTAATTTGACTGCTGATTATTTAAAAATAAATATTTTCTTAAAACCCCATTCAAAATATTTGTCCATTCATTTATTGAATAGTTGAATTGTTTCCCCTAATTGGATCCCTAATTGCTAAAAGAAACACAATATGTTCAAAAGACATAATGAACCATCTTTTTACGGATGGAAAGACAGACTAACCGAAGAACAGACCCAAACACTTTATGCCCCCCTACTTCCATAGAAGGGGAGAAGGGGCATTAAAGGGAGACACCCAATATCAATCCCATCCATGGTAGAACAATAAATTTTACTTACATTTGGATAATTGAATTTTAATGCAGTCAGTTTAAAAGATTTTTAGAAGATTAATAAGGATTTCATTATTTGTGTTACATACTGGTATTTGAATTCAGTTGGTCAGATCTATATTGTTACCTTTTTATATTGAGATTGAGATTTAGTATCCAATTGTCTTAAGATGTCAATGCATGATTGACTATTTAATTTAATATAGAAGGGGTTTAAAATGAAATATCTTATTAAAGAATGATGTTAGTGTTTTGTCTCTTTAAAAAAAAGAATATAGCATAACTAACAAATGATTCAGATTATGAGAAAATTATCAATATCATTGCAGTGCAGAGCAGTAGATTATGTTGATTACAATCATAATCATAAATATTGTACTGATACAACATATTTTTTATAGTTGTTTCTGGTATCATATTGGACTTTAAAAAATGGTAGTTTACAGTTGAAATTCTAGATTTAATTTCACTAAGTGTAGCTGTATGAGAATATAGGAATGACAATTCCTAAAATATTCAATGGATTTCAATAAAAGGAATTTACTTAGTTAAATGTTTTAAGAATTAGATTTTAATTTAGAGCATACAGGACACTCTAATAAAAGTGAATCTTCTATATTTCCTTTGTTACAATAAAAATTCAGATATTCTTGCTATTTTCCAGAAATAATATCTCCCAAGGTCAATACAGTCTAAAATTAGTAATAACTAACTTTTAATCATTTTTTAATTAAAAAAAAATCTGTTTGGATTGAATTTCCTGTTTCATTATAATATTTTTTTATATTGTTCCAAATATTCAAAAATTTCTGCCCAACATTTTATTAATGATGATTTAAATTTCTTGTACTTAGTCCTCTTTTTATATATGAAATAATAAAATTATAATATTAAAACACATACTACATAACAAGCCAAAATATTTTCAACATTATTAAAACAAATTTTTTCCATAAATCTGGACATGAGAAAAAGCTGTAAACTTTCAGATGAGATTGCTTACACAGCTGTCAATAGTAAATTTATCAAATGATGCGTTAAATGCACGTCTCTGGTGATTCTATAGATAAGGGACATCCAAATTAACTTAGAATTTGCAAACAATATTGCTCATTTTATATTTACTACACAATGTGAATGAACTTTAAAATAACTTTGCATGTGAAATTATAGAATTAAAACAATAACAATACAAACTTTACAAAAATTACTGACAATTAGAACAATTTTACTTACATTTGGATAATTGAATTTTAATGCAGTCATTTATATTCATAAGGATTTCATTATTGATGTTACATATTTGAATTCAGTTTGTCAGATCTATATTGTTACCTTTTTATATTGAGATTGAGATTGAGGTTTAGTATCAAATTGTCTTAAGATTTCAATGCATGATTGACCATTTAATTAAATATAGAAGGGGTTTATATTTTATCCCATATTCAGAATCATGAGATAGTTTTTATTTTTATTTTTTTAGTGTTAAAATTGGAAAGCATTGCTTCTGCTGTAGTGCTCTTAACAGGAAAAATCAAGTTAAAAGGTTTATCAACGAGACCAAATTAATACTGTTCATTCCATACAACTTCATACACGAACAAAACTGACCCCCTTCCTGTTTTAATTTCAAAATTTGACCCCCTTTCAACGAAGAAGAAAAAACTTTACCCCCCCCCCCCCTAGCGTTAAATTTTTATTAGTTCCCCAATGATGTTCTGAAGTGGAGAATATCAATTTCAACATCTGGTTGTTATCATAGCCATCTCATGTGGCAAGTTTTTATCAGTCTATAGAGCATACAGACTAGTAACACTTACACTTATTGCAACCATTTGATCCACCTATCAAAATATTCCAAGGAAATATTAATCTATTCACAGCAACAATTCTTTTAGAAATTTAATGTACCATGAACTGGACTGTTAAGATAATATGGACCATATTGTAAAGTAATTATAACTCTTGGGCAAAATAAAAACAAAGAATTGAAATATATTTGGTGGACAAAAAGACAATAAAACTTTGTGTTTGTGAAAAATTTATTAATTATCATTACGTTTCGTTTTAATAAGAAAATGTTGGTTCTACAATTTTCAGTAAAATATGGTTTGTGTGATGCATTTAAAAATAAATATTCATTAACTAGTTATATAATTGGGTTTTGCAAAATGTTTTTTTTACACTTTCAAATTATGCTTCTGACTGAAGCCATCTTTGAAAATTGTATATCATAAGTTTTGTTTTTAATTAATTATTTTTGTTAATTAAGTGAGAATTAAAAAGTACAAGGAAGTTCCTAACAGCAAGTTTTGCTACTCCTGACACATGCTTTGTTTAATCAACAACTCATCAGAGGCACTCTACCCAAAGATTGAAAATGCCAATTTATTGATATGAAAATCATAGAAAATGATTTTCTTTAAAACATAATGAACTTGTTCTGGAAAATTTCAATATATATTTTTCAGTCAAGAAATGTCAAGACATAAGCAGTTACTTGAAATAACATGCAGGGTTTGTGGTAGAAGGGGTTTGCTAAATTCAACAAGACACAAACATGAATTTACACTTGAAATAAAGGAAATATTTGGAATTGATGTAACCAGTGATCAAACTGATGTTCATCCTGAAAAAATATGTAGAACCCATGAACAGTTTCTTTTAAAATACAAAGCTTTTAAAACTGAGAAGAAGGGGAAACAGTTTCGGACAAGTCTTCAATTAACAGATTTTCAACCACATTCAACCCAATGTAAAGTTTGTAAGAAAGCGTCTGTGGGAAGGAAGAGTAAGCAGACTGGGGTTAAAACTTCTGAACTCAAATGTGTTTCCCTACAAGAGGATTCTCAAGATGATCATAATGAAATTGAAATGACAGACAGTTCTTTTAATGAACCAAATAGGGAAATTGATATTGGTTATAAAAGTAATGATAGTAGTTTGAATAAATACAACATAGATTACCAAAGAATGTTAAATGATTTTGATGAGCTAGATGAGTTGAATCGTAAGTCATTTCTGAAAGAATTAGCAGGAAGGTTGTCTTCTTCTGAGTCAACAGTACTTGCATTTGAAATTGGAAAACAGCAAAGTCAGAACATAGCTAGAGATATTGATGATATTTCCCATCAATACTTAGACAAGGAATTTTTAGAAAACTTTGAACCAACTCATTGGTTAACTAACAGAAATTTGCCACTAGTCCATTTCATTCAGGGAATCACTGGTTCTTTTTTTGAAGCATGTCCTGAATACATCCAGCTCTCCGTATGTCGTATAATTGAACAAATATACCGGGTAAAGAATCAAAAACTTGTGGCACCTATTTCATTTTTGATATCGCTTCACATATTTTCAAAAACTAGCAGCAGATCAGTTGTAGACCTGTTATGTAAAACAACACCTAGTGGTTCGTACACAACTCTTCAAAAGTGGATTTCAAAATCAGGATCTGATGCACCACCATGTCCAAAGGGATTGGTTATGGCAGGTTTTGACAATGAGCAAGTGATATCATATAAGAGAGGTATTTCACCAAACCAGAAGTCTAAATCGTCAGTAATAACAACTAACTTGTATGCTGAATTGCACTATGACTCAAGTAAGCAAGATATTCAGAAAAATGAAGCATATAAACCTAAAAATTGGTTTAACATAAAACATTTTGATGAAAAATTGAATAGTATAAGGTGTGGGGTACTTCAAACAGACGAAAAGCAAATCCAACAAGATAAGAACATTTTTATTGAAGGTGTTAAAGACATTCGAGATCAAACTAATAAAGAGTATGAAGACTTAGAAAAGATTCATTTCGAACAATTACATCATTTTATAAAGATAGCCATTGATACAACAATAGCTGAACATAAACAGGACGAAGAAGAACTTGTCGATGATATTGATAAAGCTATACATGAACAGGAACGGTTGAAAGATATTTTAATATGTGCCCTTTGTGGAGCTGAAAATGCCAGAAACAAACAAAAATGTGCAGAATGCAACCAATTTGAAGGTATTAGGACAGCAAGGCAAAAAAGGAAAGCAAATGATATTCAGCAGGAAAAACCCAAAAGATCTAAAATTGAGGAAATTGTAATTGGTGAAAGTGAAGAAAATGAAGAAGGATATCAAAGATATGAACATATTCAAACAAACAATGATGGCACTGCCTCGATAACAATCGGAATGCCCACATTTGTTAATCCAAATAGCAATGAAGCCGTTTCATTAGTTCTTCGTCATATTGGGTTAAACTGTGGCGTAAAACGCTATGGGGGTGAAGATCGAGAATGGGCATTTGTTTGTTGTGATGGTAGACCGCATAGTTTATACCATAAACTACTAGATGAATGTGTTGTTTGTATTCATTGTAGCCAGTCTTTCACTTCAAGAGGGGAATACAAGAAACACCATAAGTCTAATCACACCAACCTATCACCATCATGTTCAAGAGAATTTGACTGGCTTTACATGCGAATTGGAGCAGGTCATCTTGAAATGAATGCATTTAAAGCCTTTTTTGAACTAAACTGGGTCCCTTATTTAGAGAAAATGTCAGAGTTAATGGGATTTACTTCAGAAAATGCTAAACATTTTGCAAAATCCTGCAAAGATCACCATGTAGCTTGGCAGTTACTTCTTACATTCCATACCTCAGGATTGAGAGAAATGGTTTTGCCATTCGTTAGAAGCTTGAAAAATTCAACAGCAGAAGCAACTGTTGAGAATTATTTTAAATTCTATAAACAATTTCTAGCCCACAATCCAAATCATGCCTATTTGCACCTACAGCTTTGCAGATTTTCCCAAGCCTTAATCAATTTACGAATGGGCATTCGACGAAATAATGCAGAGCTTGTTAAAAGTGCTAAATTTCATCTAAAAGAGCTGTTTTATGGTCGCAATCACCCTCACTACCAGAACATTGAGTTATTTGACTGTATTCAATACAAGTTCATGCCTGATGATGTTAAAAGAGTTTGGGATAGAAATGTATCTTTTACTGTAAGTGGTAATCCATCAAAGGGACAAGACCTTGATTTTGTTTTGGAGGAAAAAAATAAGGCGATCAAACAGTATCTACCAACTGGAAGCGTCCCATCAGATGAGACATGGAAATCTATCTGTTGTAATTTGAGCTTTTTCGAAACCCTACAAGAAAAAATATCATGTCTTCTTGATCTCCAACCCCAAAAAGAGTATGGTACTAAAACTATTGATATATCTGGAGCAATCAACTATTTCAGACCAATTATGCGCAAACATCTGACAAACATGACTGACTCCCATGTTTCTGTAGATGGAAAACAGCTTCATCCTAATTTGATCAACTTTTTAGAAGACTCAACCCTTAAACGACAAGCAAAAATAAATGAAAACATCCTTGGAATCACAACTGAAGTACAAACTTTACAACCAGTTTTTATTACAAATGAAGAGGAAAATTTGTATAAAAAAAAGATGACAAAAGCTGAATTAACTGTGAATATTAAGGCAATGATTAAAGATCTGGACAAAGACTTGAAAACCCACTACAATACTGTTCTGGAAAGTTTGACTGATGGCAACACAAATAAGGACACATTTCTTACTCTGTACTTTGAGCTTCAGGATGTAACATCATCTTCGTCATCAGAACTGGATCAATGATCAAGGTACACCAAATCAATCGCTTGTAAAAGCACTATATAATATCCATTTTCATTTTGCAATTGAACCAAATCAGTTTTATTATTTACAAACAAATAATTAATATACATGTACCGTCTGAATAAGCCCATTGATGATAACAAATAACCAAACTACTTGTTTAATTGATATTCTAGACTTGCCACAAGTCCCTCTCTATCATATTTTAGGTCTGTCTTACTGATAAGTATCATCACTAAAAATATGTTGTCTCTAATAGCATAATTTTTATACCCCCTTTACAGTCTTGGAATTATACAGTTGGATGTCAGATCTCTTATCTTTTGGTCACTTAAACCAATGATTCTTGCTGCTGATAAATCTCTTAGCTTCCCAGTTGGTGATCAAATGTTTCTATACATTAGATATATTATATTTGAAACATGTTACACATGATACTTAAATTATTCTTATAATGTTGAATGTTGTAATAATAAGGTGCCTAGGAAATTCTTAGTTCTATTGAGTTTTATTTTTTGTTTTGGGTATATTTACCCTGCATCTTAAAATTCTAATAAGTTAAAATTTTCAATCAATGCATTAATTGATTAATGCCCAATTGTAATAAACTAATGTAATTGCATGTTTACATTAAAATAGTTTATAGAAAGGGACTTGTTGCAAGTCGATTGATATTCATATTGATACTTTGTATCTTGACTAGAATTGTATAAACACTAGTGAGTAAGGGAAGGGTCATTATTTATCAGCTGAGGGGGTTGGGTGATTTTTTTCAAGTTTCTTGTAAAAATTTTCAACCCCCTCATTGATAACCATAAAAAAACTTCAACCCCCTCAGAAAATCTCAGGAAAAAATTTCGACCCCCCTACTGTTACAAAAGTTATTTGATGCAGTATAGACTAAATTATTTTACAGGAGCAATTTTATGCTTATTGATGTTTGATAATGGGAGCTTTCCATCTATATATTAGTTTTAAACTTCTTTTTTTTCTCCTGGATGTGGAAACAAGCTGTATGCTTATGTGAACCCCTCTCCATTTTGGAGTTTGCGAGTGTGGTCTTTATTAAGCAGCTCCCATTGAGCCTATTGTTATATAGCTCTACGGAGCTAATGCCTAAATGGTTTTAACCTGCATGGGGTATTGCTCTCCGTTTTCATATACGGGACAAACTTTCATCCCTTCCGAAGGTGTTACAGTATGATTACTTGAGTCAATTCTCACAAAATTTGCTGTAGAGACAGTTCATAAAATTTTCACACCTGACGAGCATTCAACCACAAACCTTTTTTAGTATTCATCTTCATCATTTTACAGCATGACAAATGCAACAATTAATTGTACAGCCTACATTGTATTACTGTTGTCAATAAGAAAATCGTATATGCCTCAAATTGGTCCATGGTTTTGCAAATCTTATCTTAATAAATATGCGATGTCTTAGAAGAATATGTACAATTAAAGCTCAACATAGTTCCTATATTTCAAAATGGTTAGAAATCACAATTACAACAAAGTTCCAGGCAATCAAATTAATATTTTTCAACGCCTGACACACATTTCCATAGGCGGATCCAGGGGGGGGGGGGCCTGGGGGGCCCGGGCCCCCCTTTTGGCGGAAAAATTTGGTTGAATATATAGGAAATCATTGAAGCGTGACCAAAGCGGGCCCCCTCTTAGGCCAGTCAGTGGGCCCCCTCTTTTCAGAATCTCTGGATCCGCCTCTGATTTCGTCTATTTAAGACTCCTCAGAGGAGCTCTACCCAAAAAATTAAAAATGCCAATTACATTATGAAATTGAAGAGCATACCAAACCGAGACCGGTATGCCAAACTGAAACCATTTGAATAAGGTCTATCATTTCAACTTATTGTGTTGTAGAGTAGAGTTAACATAGTAAAGCATTAAAAGTTTTCAACAAATGAATTTCTGAAAACAATCGAAATTTAAATGCAAAACCTACTTCAAACAAGAATACATTGCATACTCTTTAAAAAATGAAATATTAAATTTTGACCCCCTCATTTGATGTGAGTAAATAATTTTCGACCCCCTCAATTTGGCATGAAATTTTTTTTCGACCCCCTCTAAAATCACCCAACCCCCTCAGCTGATAAATAATGACCGTTCCCTAAGTGCAAAGACTGGCCTAGAAAAATGATAATATACATGTAAAATGATATAGAAAAAATATTTTATTGTTAAATTTAAGAAATAGACAAAAGTATAATAAAACTTAGATAACACTTCAAATAAGAATGAAACATGCTAAATTCAGCTGATTATTTGAGAAATTAAGTAAGGGAAACTGATTATTAAGAATATTTTATTTGATAATAAACCAGTGTTACCTCTACTTTAAAGATAAGATGTATTTTTATACTACAATCATATAGGTTTGTTTTATTTGCTGGTCCAAGCTTTTTTGATTCATTATTACAATGTATTAGTTTGAATGTTAAATAGAACTTAATTATTTTTTAGGGAATGCATTCAGATAAAGCCTGGAAAAAGTAAAGATTACCAAACTGAAGAAGAAGCATTTGTGGCATTAAGAAGCAATGAGAGACGAATAAAATCCAATGCCATAAACCAAATAAAAAAACAAGTACAGAGACTTTCAGATTTAAAAACAATTGATTTGTCGATTGTTTTTTGTGTGAGTGATGTTGTTCAGCAAAGACAATTAATTAAATACTGTGGAAAAGGACAATTCATAAAAAATCTGAAAGAATGTAGACCAATTCTGTCTGCATCAGAATTACAAAAATCACACGAAGATTATCTTCCAAAACCAAAAGGAACTTCTGGTGATACTATTAAATTTGTGTCACCAGCAAAGCTTTCTTGTGCACCAGGAGTGTCAAAGGAATTAGCCAAAAGGCAAAAAGAAAAGTTAATGGAAATAGATTTGGTCACAGAATCTGCAGAAGAAGAAAACTCTTTCTCATTAGGTAACTCATTGGGTAACTCAAAAAGATACATACTACTTTTACTAATCATTTTACATATTCTTATTCAAAATGTGTGTAACAAATATCATAATATTCCTCAAAGGACATACATTTTGTAAGTTATAAATGTTCTTAATATTATCATGTTCAACAGTTGTATTCAAATAAGTCTGATTTAATGGCAAAACCAATAAACTCATTAAATCAATCCCAACAGTATAAAGATTATTTTTTTTCATTTAATCAATTCTGATTTAAGCATTGAATTGATCATGGTCTGATAAAATAATTCATAACTATTCATTTATTTACAAAAAAATAAGTCACAGTCTAAAATGGCTGGATTTTGTTAAACATGAAGTAGATTAGTGACATATCTGAAATCTCACAGCAAAGGACACAATGCTGAAGTTGCAATTACCAAATATCAAAAATTGTGAGTTGCCCACCATTAACATTCACCATTTTACAACCTGCATTTTTCTTTTCCTATGAAAAAAAATGATAAAAAAATAATAAAAATACAATGCCAACAGGAAATATGGTTATGTTGTATATCAATAATTCAAGGTGTAACCTCTCATCAGCAGCATTTGAATCAAAACATTGGAAGATTGAAAACCAAACCTATCGAACTAAAAGTACTCAAAAAAGTTTGTTTTAAATTTTTTTAAAGCCTATTTTGAACTAAATATATAGTATGGATGACTGTTGTTATCAATTTGTATGTACTAATTCAGAAAAGACATCCCTTATCATTTTATACTTATATATATTCAAAAAGATGTTATGAGACTAGTCTTTTATTTCTATTTTAGATATGGAATCCCCAGTCAAAAGGAAAAAATCTGCACCAAAAGGGAAACTGGCCAAGTGTGATGACATTTCCCAGAAAAAAAAGAAGACAGCAAAAAGAAAATTAGTTGAAGGTATTTTCCCTAGTGAATCTATTAGATTTTAAGCATAAAACGTTTTGGTTCAACATACCATTTGTAGTATTTTTTTTCAGAAATTCTCATTTGTACAATTTTTAAGATTTTATGGCATACCCACACATATACAAGATTATACATGTACAAATGTATTATGAAAATTATAAACCATGACTTAACAAGTTGCTTGTATTTCGTATTGATATCATTGGGACATCTTACTTTTTTTTCAATTGTACAATAATAATATGTTATGAATTTCAGAATCTGACGAAGAGTCTGAAATAGAGGCTGTTACGGTAAGATATACATGTATGGTAAAAATTCATATAAAAATATACTACATTGGAAGTATTGTTTTCATTTTGCGTTCTAACTCTAAATGAAGTTTTAACAACCTTGTCTTATCATTTCATTTTAATATTTTTTATTAGCTAAAATCATATAAAAGATGGTTATTAAATGTTAAAATGTCAAAAAAAGTAATCTTTAATATTTTTTGATAAAAAAATTGAAAAATGTAGTTTTACTTTGTATACAGTTTGTTTTTCATCACTAGTATTACACATATCCCCTAACTTTAAACTTGTATTAGTAATGGCTAGCATAAGTTCGGAATATATAGCCATTTGATGATAAAACTATGCAAGTTCAAAGTTGATTTGTAATAAGGTTAACAGATGTTTAAAAATTTTCAGGATGAAACCATTCAAAATTAATGTGTAATATTGTTTTAAATGTACAAAATGTGCAGTCACTTCACACTTGTCCTTCTTCTATAACTTTGATTTATCTGATCAAATAAATTTTAATTTAATGATAAAAACCATAAGAATTTTTGAGAGTTTTCAATATGGACATGATAAGGAAAATATGAAATTAATGTTTATCTCATATTTTGAACTTATTTTAACTGTCATTGTATATGTCAAAAACTGATTATCACATCAAAGTGATCAAACACCTGACTGCAATAAATTTACAAATAATGATTATAATTGTAGCCTCTAGATGACCTTGATGTAGATATACTACTGGGACAAGAAAATTATCAAGAAAAAGAAAAGAATAAAGGAGAAAAGGAAAATGATAAGAAATCCAAGAAATCCAAGAAATCCAGTTCCAAAATTAAAGGTTTGTTTTACAGACCTTCTGTTGTTTGTTTTTTTAGGCTTGATGTTTTATTATGTTAGAAACACTACTAATTACTATTCAACTAGTAAAATTAGATTTGCAAATGCTCAATTGTTGAACTTTTTGTAAAGTGGACATTAAAATATTGCTAAAATCTTTGATAGTCTCTTGAAATATTTTGTCAATATCTTTTAAACATGTCTAATATCTATTTTTGATTACTTTATATAAACTTTTTTGTTTACAGATACTTCTTTAACGAAGGAGCAGGAGAATGATAATCTGCCAAATCTGCAAGTGTCTGGTAAGACATTACTTCAATATATGTACAATTACAAAAATATAAAACAAGTACAATGAAGTATATGTTTGAAATGTAAATAGGATTATTGGATAAATTATCTTTCTCTTATACATGCCGAAGAATCCAAAACAATGATTTCTTTCTTGATAAATTCAGCTAAATTTGAAATTAGTTATGCTCAAGGTTATGCACCTTTCATCAAATTATAATTTTCTTCTTGATTTTTAGAAAAGAGTAAACAAAGACAGTCTGACAAAGAAGAAGCAATCCCTATGTATTCTGCAACTGAAATAATTGCAGGTATATTTCATATAAATGATATAAATGAAAAAAAGAAAGTATTAACGTATAACTATATTGATTTGCTATATAATATTTCTCGACAACTAAAAACTTAAATTTAATGAGGCCACAAAGTAAAAAATACCTATGTTTTTTTAACAATCTTTTTTATAAATTACTTCACTTTTCATAAAACGTCACCTATGTTGCTGGTAACAACATTACAGACAACATCACATTTGCCTGAAGAGTGCCAAGAGGCAACAAATTAATAGCAACAGTTTGTGTGATTTGAATTCTTATTTTTTGCATTATGTACCTAATATACATGTAGTGTTTGGAAAATCTTAGTTATTACTTCCATACATTTCTGTACACAAAAGATCTTTCTAATATTTATTCTATATGTATATTTATATATAAATAAAGAGTCTAAAAGAAGCTACCAACCAGTCAACTTATTGAGTATCGGATCGACAAAACAATTGACGATGCAACATAAACAAAATAATATAAAAGTCTAAAGGATTATGCAACGATACAATAATGATGTTATAAATTATAAAGACAGATATTTCGACCAACAGATGGCCTTCATCAGTGTCAAAAATACACAACTTTACACTTTGAAAGATAAATGTAAACTGAGCTGTTAAATGGTGTCGTAAAAACAACTCACTACGATAAAGTTTGTTTATTATCGTCACTTGCATATTTAAAACTCATTAATGAAATACGTCATCAATGTAGATCTTGAACTTTATCTGACAACAGAGGATTACAGACAGACTAAAAAGATGATTGATTGATTGATCATGATTGATTGATCAATCAATCAATCATCTTTTTAGTCTGTCTGTAATCCTCTGTTGTCAGATAAAGTTCAAGATCTACATTGATGACGTATTTCATTAATGAGTTTTAAATATGCAAGTGACGATAATAAACAAACTTTATCGTAGTGAGTTGTTTTTACGACACCATTTAACAGCTCAGTTTACATTTATCTTTCAAAGTGTAAAGTTGTGTATTTTTGACACTGATGAAGGCCATCTGTTGGTCGAAATATCTGTCTTTATAATTTATAACATCATTATTGTATCGTTGCATAATCCTTTAGACTTTTATATATAAATATATATATGTCTTTTTACAGAAGATGAAGAGCACCATTGGTGCAAAGACACCTACTATGCTGTGGCATTTGACAATACTTGGTATCCAGGTATTGTCACAGATATTGACAGCAACAACAAGGACTTTGCCTGGCTAAAATACCTGCACCCTTATGGAGAAAGTTTTAAATGGCCAGACAAACAAGACATTGGGTTGACACATATAAACGCAGCTTTACAAAAAGTAACACTTATTTCCAAAAACAATGGCAGATTGTGGTCTGTAGAAAACAAAAGGCAAATTGATGATTTGTACAAAAGCCAATCATCAGTGAATGTTACAGTTGCAATAGTAGAACCTGTAAAGAATTAGTTGACATTTGCAATATATTGAAAGTAGAATAAAATGTTGACAGATAATAACAATACTGTGTCATCAGTTCATGTGTCAAGAAAACAAAAAATACAGTTCATTTGATGTTTTGTTACAGCAAACTGTAATATCAGCTTCTTCCGAAATTTGATGGTTTGTGACAGAAACTTTAATGTTAAGTTCTCAATATGTAGTTTGATGATTTGTGACACAAAACTGTTATATAAAGTTCTTAAGGCCAATTAAATATGTGTTTCTGGTTTCTCTACCCTATCATAGTTTTTCATACCGACCCTAACCTTTTTATTGCCATTTTTGCTTAAGTACTGTTAAACTTGAAATAATTGAAATCTACTCTCCATTGACTCAAGATAAAAAAAAATTTAAAAAAACTCCAAAAAAACAAATGCCTACCTTTTGGCCCTATTTTTGTCCCCCCATAAGCCCGCAACGAGTTTGAGGGACCTAGTAATGTCTCTCCGTCACACTTTCCTGAACGCAACTCTTCTGAGACTGCTCAACAGATTTTGATAAATTTTTGTCGGATTGTTTGTCATGATATGTAATTGATCGTATTGCACTGCCATTTTGATTTGATAAATTTTTTAAGACTTATTGGACTTAATCGACTTAGTTCATTTGAGGTCATAGGAACACTTTGTGAGCACAGATTTTGATGAAATTTTTTAAATTTGTTTGTCATGATATGTAGGAAATCATATGGCAAAGCCATTTAAAAAAAATTAACGTTACTGTGGCAGGGAACATTGGCTACCTGTAGCAATCTTGATTTTCAAGCATGAAACCAGAAACACACATACTTTTTTTTTGCCTTAAGTAATTAAAGCTGTATTATAAGGTCTTTAGACTATGTATAAATATGAAATATAAGGTTCTTTATTACTTTGATGTTTTGTGACAAAAACTGTAATATAAAGTTCTTCAGTAGTTTGATGCTTTGTTACAGAAAACTGTAATATAAGGTTCTTTGGTAGTTTGATGTTTTGTTACAGAAAACTGTAATACAAGGTTCTTTGGTAGTTTGATGTTTTGTTACAGAAAACTGTAATATAAGGTTCTTTAGTAGTTTGATGTTTGTTACAGAAAACTGTAATATAAGGTTCTTTAGTAGTTTGATGTTTGTTACAGAAAACTGTAATACAAGGTTCTTTGGTAGTTTGATGTTTTGTTACAGAAAACTCTAATTTAAGGTTCTTTAGTAGTTTGATGTTTTGTTACAGAAAACTGCAATATAAGGTTCTTTAGTAGTTTGATGCTTTGTGACAGAAAACTGTAATATAAGGTTCTTTAGTAGTTTGATGTTTTGTGACAGAAAACTGTAATATAAGGTTCTTTAGTACTTTGATGCTTTGTGACAGAAAACTGTAATACAAGGTTCTTTGGTAGTTTGATGCTTTGTGACAGAAAACTGTTATTTAAGGTTCTTTAGTAGTTTGATGCTTTGTGACAGAAAACTGTAATACAAGGTTCTTTGGTAGTTTGATGTTTTGTGACAGAAAACTGTAATATAAGGTTCTTTAGTAGTTTGATGTTTTGTTACAAAAAACTGTAATATAAGGTTCTTTTGTTACAGAAAACTGCAATATAAGGTTCTTTAGTAGTTTGATGCTTTGTTACAGAAAACTGTAATACAAGGTTCTTTAGTAGTTTGATGTTTTGTGACAGAAAACTGTAATATAAGGTTCTTTAGTAGTTTGATGTTTGTTACAGAAAACTGTAATACAAGGTTCTTTAGTAGTTTGATGTTTTGTTACAAAAAACTGTAATACAAGGTTCTTTAGTAGTTTGATGTTTGTTACAGAAAACTGTAATATAAGGTTCTTTAGTAGTTTGATGTTTGTTACAGAAAACTGTAATATAAGGTTCTTTAGTAGTTTGATGCTTTGTTACAGAAAACTGTAATACAAGGTTCTTTAGTAGTTTGATGCTTTGTGACAGAAAACTGTAATATAAGGTTCTTTAGTAGTTTGATGTTTGTTACAGAAAACTGTAATACAAGGTTCTTTAGTAGTTTGATGTTTTGTTACAAAAAACTGTAATATAAGGTTCTTTTGTTACAGAAAACTGCAATATAAGGTTCTTTGGTAGTTTGATGCTTTGTTACAGAAAACTGTAATATAAGGTTCTTTAGTAGTTTGATGTTTTGTGACAGAAAACTGTAATATAAGGTTCTTTGGTAGTTTGATGCTTTGTTACAGAAAACTGTAATATAAGGTTCTTTAGTAGTTTGATGTTTTGTGACAGAAAACTGTAATATAAGGTTCTTTAGTAGTTTGATGTTTTGTTACAGAAAACTGTAATACAAGGTTCTTTAGTAGTTTGATGTTTTGTGACAGAAAACTGTAATATAAGGTTCTTTAGTACTTTGATGCTTTGTGACAGAAAACTGTAATATAAGGTTCTTTGGTAGTTTGATGTTTTGTTACAGAAAACTCTAATTTAAGGTTCTTTAGTAGTTTGATGTTTTGTTACAGAAAACTGCAATATAAGGTTCTTTAGTAGTTTGATGCTTTGTGACAGAAAACTGTAATATAAGGTTCTTTAGTAGTTTGATGTTTTGTGACAGAAAACTGTAATATAAGGTTCTTTAGTACTTTGATGCTTTGTGACAGAAAACTGTAATACAAGGTTCTTTGGTAGTTTGATGCTTTGTGACAGAAAACTGTTATTTAAGGTTCTTTAGTAGTTTGATGCTTTGTGACAGAAAACTGTAATACAAGGTTCTTTGGTAGTTTGATGTTTTGTGACAGAAAACTGTAATATAAGGTTCTTTAGTAGTTTGATGTTTTGTTACAAAAAACTGTAATATAAGGTTCTTTTGTTACAGAAAACTGCAATATAAGGTTCTTTAGTAGTTTGATGCTTTGTTACAGAAAACTGTAATACAAGGTTCTTTAGTAGTTTGATGTTTTGTTACAAAAAACTGTAATATAAGGTTCTTTTGTTACAGAAAACTGCAATATAAGGTTCTTTGGTAGTTTGATGCTTTGTTACAGAAAACTGTAATATAAGGTTCTTTGGTAGTTTGATGCTTTGTGACAGAAAACTGTAATACAAGGTTCTTTGGTAGTTTGATGTTTTGTGACAGAAAACTGTAATATAAGGTTCTTTAGTAGTTTGATGTTTTGTTACAAAAAACTGTAATATAAGGTTCTTTTGTTACAGAAAACTGCAATATAAGGTTCTTTAGTAGTTTGATGCTTTGTTACAGAAAACTGTAATATAAGGTTCTTTAGTAGTTTGATGTTTTGTTACAGAAAACTGTAATACAAGGTTCTTTAGTAGTTTGATGTTTTGTGACAGAAAACTGCAATACAAGGTTCTTTAGTAGTTTGATGTTTTGTTACAGAAAACTGTAATATAAGGTTCTTTTGTTACAGAAAACTGCAATATAAGGTTCTTTAGTAGTTTGATGCTTTGTTACAGAAAACTGTAATACAAGGTTCTTTAGTAGTTTGTTGTTTTGTGACAGAAAATTGTAATACAAGGTTCTTTAGTAGTTTGATGTTTTGTGACAGAAAACTGTAATATAAGGTTCTTTTGTTACAGAAAACTGTAATATAAGGTTCTTTAGTAGTTTGATGTTTTGTTACAGAAAACTGTAATATAAGGTTCTTTGGTAGTTTGATGCTTTGTTACAGAAAACTGTAATACAAGGTTCTTTAGAAGTTTGATGTTTGTTACAGAAAACTGTAATATAAGGTTCTTTAGTAGTTTGATGTTTGTTACAGAAAACTGTAATATAAGGTTCTTTAGTAGTTTGATGCTTTGTGACAGAAAACTGTAATATAAGGTTCTTTGGTAGTTTGATGTTTTGTTACAGAAAACTGTAATATAAGGTTCTTTAGTAGTTTGATGCTTTGTGACAGAAAACTGTAATATAAGGTTCTTTAGTAGTTTGATGTTTGTTACAGAAAACTGTAATATAAGGTTCTTTAGTAGTTTGATGCTTTGTGACAGAAAACTGTAATATAAGGTTCTTTGGTAGTTTGATGTTTTGTTACAGAAAACTGTAATATAAGGTTCTTTAGTAGTTTGATGCTTTGTGACAGAAAACTGTAATATAAGGTTCTTTGGTAGTTTGATGTTTTGTTACAGAAAACTGTAATATAAGGTCCTTTAGTAGTTTGATGTTTTGTGACAGAAAACTGTAATATAAGGTTCTTTAGTAGTTTGATGTTTTGTGACAGAAAACTGTAATATAAGGTTCTTTAGTAGTTTGATGTTTTGTTACAGAAAACTGTAATATAAGATTATTTAGTAGTTTTATGTTTTGTTACATTTTTTATTTTTTCAAGGAAATTCAATTGAGTTGACGTCAATGTATATAAATACAAGTATTTTAATTGTAACCAACCTTCTTTGCCATTTTTGCATTTGATAAAAATGGTTTTTCTTGTGAAAAAAAATTCTTTGATACTTTAATCTAAGTTCCAGGTTTTTTTTTTGCAAAATATAGGCTCAAAGCTTATCCACATTACTATAGATTATATAGAAAATACCAAATAATTAGCACAAAATCTTGTCACAGGGGAACATCTAGGAAATTATTATTTTCTTTTATTTGTTAAAAATCATTGAAATACAATATATTTTGAAATAAAACAATAAAAACTTGGGGTCACCAGCTTATTTTTCTGCCTACAACACAAATCTTTGTAATTGTTTGGTCATTTTTCAAGTGAATTATCTCCTTTGTTTTATTTGAAAATTATAATTATCATGGAATGGTTGATGTATTTGTGTAAAAAATAATTTATTTTGATTTATTCTTATTAAATGAAACTATTCAACACAAGTTTCAAAGTATTTGTGACATTTGCACTTGTTTTGTTTGCATTTTTAGCTGTTTTTGGACACATGACATGTGTCCTCACTAACCTAAATTACTTTCTATAATGTTTTAGTCATCACATTAAAAAAATATGCAGCACATTAAAATTTGTAAAAGTGTAAAAATATATCAATGCTTTTTAATGTATACTACAGTTTTCATTTTAAATGTATAGATATAATTAATAATACATCAAAATTACATACTATGGTTTGTTTTTGCTTTATTATATAGCATGGTGTCTTTTGTAGATATATAACCTGGGCTGAACTAAGATTAAAGAAAGGGAGATAATAAAAAAAGAAAGATTTTAATATTACATTTTTCTGTAATATAAACTGTACTGATGTAAGGGGAACAACCCTTGTTTTCTTAAACGAAAAACAATAATATTACTGAATAATGTAATATTATTGTTTTCAATAAAATCTTGGACTGTGTAATTGGGCTGATTTTTCATTTTCAAGAAATTTAAATGAATGCATTGGAAATAACTCACAGAATACCTATATTTATTTTAACAAATATAATAGTTTCCTAGTGATAAAATTGTGTTGTTCCTTTGAGGACACCCTAAATATGAGAACAAATAGGAAAATCTTCTTTTTTGTCGATTTTTTAACCCCTTTTCACCAATATTGTGTCAAAATCAAAAGTGGCCGCATGCTCTGACCAACAAAGATTTTTGTTTATCAATTTATTACTTAAAAGTGAATATTGTAACCAAAAAATAATTTTGGACAGAGTATGCGGCCAACAATATATTCATCATTTTCCACAGAAAAAGAGGCTTAATATGTCAAAAATAGCAATTTTTAAAGAATTTCACTTACTTTAAAGCTTCTGTTGTGCACGAAAGTAATTAATTCATGCACAATTTATGTCATTTTATAAAGTATAGAGTCTTATGACCATTCTAGCAGAATTATTTTGTAGCTGTCTCGAATTTGAAAAATGGCCCTTTCCGAACATACTCCTTTGACATTTTCAATAATTTGAAATGTTATATTTCTCATGTTTCTATACTAATTTGTGGTTTAAGATTGTTTTCCAGTGTGGTGCCCCTTAGCCACCTTCCAACATGGAAAAGTACATCTAACATCATCCTGTGGGTAAACCTGATCAAGGATTGATGAACACCCAATCAGAACCAAACATTATATACATGTACAATGTATATGCATGCATATCAGGATATACGGCCTGTATTTTTTTAAAGGGACATAAAAAGTGTGTAGAATTTTTAATAATAATATACCTTTTGCGTGTACATGTACCTGCTATTTTTTATTTTATTATAAATCAGTTACATTCTTGTGTACAGAAGAATATTTAATTATCCATAAGAATGGGCCCACAAGGGCCCAACAGCAATATAGAAAGCTGACTGCCGCAATCTAAAACACTCAGCAGTTTCCAATCTTGATGGTTGAAACTGTTGCACTCGGTCCACAATAAAATAAAACAATGCACATACCAACAGAACACTTCTAAACACAGAAAAACAAACAAAAGCATAAAGACATTATCTAAAGGCACCCTGAACTAATTCTTCTATTTTCATTCTCCTTGGTGGGTACTTCAATTAATATATTTAGTTATAAATTCTATTAATCTTTGTTTTGGTATAATGTACTATATGCACTTCATTCTTTAATCTCAGGTCAACATCCTTTATCGCTATGCATATATCATGTATATATATATATTTATATGTCCAATGTATTGATGTAAACACCGTAAACAAGTTTTTTAATATCAATAAAAGATTATTGCTGTCATGAATAGTTATAAGAATGACTAAAGAAGGTATGATATGGGAATACATGCTTGAGTAGGATGCTATTATCGTACATCTACCACACCTGTACAAAATTAATGAATTGAAAATGCTAGCTATATAAACGTGATAAACTTTATTTTTCAAATATCCGACTTCAGTCTTCCATTTCACTGGTAAGGTGGGTGTGAACTGGATCTATCATCTACGTGTACATGGTGTACATAACTGTATCACTCATACCTTACACTGTTATATTGCATACAAAATTTATTGCCTGGAACTTTTTTGTAATATCGATTTAGATTGTTTCATGTATAATAAAACATGTACTTCATGTACTTGTATTATGTACTTTGTACTCTTGTCAGGAATGTTTTGCCTTAATGGGAATATAAATATTGGTAATGGTATTAGTTTTTTGAAATTGTTGCAAACAGTTTCTTAACCTTAAGCTAGTGCATTTACAATGTATGTCATTTAAATATAATCATGGGTTCAACTCCAATTAGGGCACATAAACCAACCATGGTAACAAGACATAACATATTTTTCATACAACAAACAAAACCCATTGATAACTTTAAGATCAAGTTGACATTGTTGGTGGAATTTCTATGCATTATAAATATTGACAAAATTGAACAATACTTGAGATATTTCTATTTGAAGAAAAAAATATATAATTAGACTTAAACTAGTGCATCCAAGTCATTCAATATATATATGAGTTCAACCTCAAGTAGAGCGTAACCTTCCATGGTTACTACATAACAAATTAACATTAAAATTCAAAATGTCATTGATCAAAACCCATTCATGCCTTGAAGATTTAGTTGAATGATGTATGTTCTTTGTGCGTGCATGATAAAATTGAACATGAATACAATACATGTACTTACATTAGGGTATTTCAATTTGAAAAAAGATTCTAAGTTTCCATACAGATGAGGGTCAACTCCAACCAGAGGTTTGATAATGGAGACACCTGGGATATCTTCTGGCGAGGGCCATGGTGCTGGGCGATGAAGGCGATATTTTCTACAACGATAAATTACATGATCAGCTAACTTTAGGCAAGAGCCAACATGGTGCTATTTCAAAGTTGATAATTTATAAACTCAATTATCTACTGAAATCTATTATTCTTAATAGTAATATTTTGATATTTTAAGGTCATACATGTGATAATGCATTGCTTCTTAAGCATTGATCATGTTGATTACAAAATGTTCCAGAACTGTAGCATTATATACCATTTCTACATGAAATTCATGATCATGTAATAAATATCGTACATGTTACATGTACATCTTCAGCAATGCAGTTCATGAACATGATGAATGCATTTAACTTCAATTTGCATTGTAATTGCATTACCCATACCATTTCAAACTATTTTTAAACATGATTAACATTATTAACATAATTAAGCTTTTAACATAAAAACTGTTTTAAAATTTCCTTGATTTAATTTATGTAAGTATTGGCAATTATTACCTGGTTATTAATACAAAATACTTCAACTTCCCTTGTTTAATTCATATAACAGGAAATAAATACAAATAAAACTGAGGAACAATTGATATTTACTGAGATGATTCCTCAATTTCTCTTTTATCATGTTTACGTCTCACAACAATGTTAACTTATGTTATATGTTTTAACAACAATACATGTAGTATTTAATAACATCAATCTCCTTTATTATCAATTGACAAATGGATTGCTTATTTAGATGTACAAACAGATTTTAAACCATGCCACTCATCATCCTCATACCTGTATTTATGGGCATTCACCTTATGTGTGACTGATTTATACAAACGTACATGTAGTTTTACGGTAAAAAAACATAACAATACATGTATTTATGACTTTTATTTGCAATAAATATTATTGTGTGGACTGCGGAAGGCTTAATTTTTTATGCGCAATAAACATGATAAAACAGGATAGTAGATGAAATAATTCTTAATTGAAAAACGAAAAGAAATTTGCAATTTTCTGTTAGCTCAAATTCCATACTAAGGTTCATGTTTACACTTTTAATAAAATTGCCAATATTTAACGCCTTTTTTTGTCTAAACTACACATTCTATTGCTTAATAAGGCAAAACAGTGTCTAGAAAAATATTTTCTACCCATAGTTTTAGTATATTTTACGTGTGCAATTGATCTGTTTTGCCAGAGCATTTTCTTTGCGTTTTTCAGTTCACCATGTGTTCACCCAAATATAGCAAAATATCAACAATGCTCTGTAATTTGGCCTCCAGGTGCAAGGTTATTTCATGATTGTTTTATTACGTTTTAAAGGAAAGTTATTTAGGGGGAATCCGTACTTATAACTTAATTTAAGGCAAAACTTGAACAGAAAGAAAATGAATAGAGAAAACAACTAAGTTATCTTGTAACATGACAGAGAAATAGTCTGCAAATTCTATGTAAAGATGCTGCTATACCCAATTCTTTATTTCTACATCAAAGGCGGATTGATGTTCCTCCAGGCGCGCACCCTCCCATTTGACAGGAAAAGATGCCATCATGGTTAAGAACTGTATGAAACAAGACCTCAAGAGGCCCCAGATTTTTTTTTAACTGCGAGCCCTCCAGTTTGAAATATTCGGGCTCGGTCACAGTATATGTATATGTAGTTTAAGCTCCACATAGGCTATAAAAAGTGTTCAAATATCAACCATGAAAGTGTTACTGTTATTAATTAAGTTAACCATGGACCATGGTGAACTTTAACCATTAGCTGATATTTAGTGCCCAGATCCTGGGATCACAGAGATGATAACATCAAGTTATCTTTAGTATTCAGAAGTTTTGATGTTAAAAAATCAAAGAAAATGATGAGAAACAGAAATGAGCAATGAGGGCGTGTCGAGCCTGTGGCGGTAGGATTGACAGGTCATGTTTTAGCTTGTGCCGTTCCTTACCCGTAAATCAGGGCGATGATGTGCATTATCCAAACAAATAGCCATCCTCCTGAAACTAAAATGGCTAGTCCAAAAGCTATATAATGGTAAACGCTCATATTAAGTTCATCTTGAAATTTTAGTGCTGCCCTCGTCTGTTGAAAAGAGGAAATTATAAACCGAAAATGAAAAGGCGCATGCGTAAAAATTGGGGTAACCGAAAGGAGAATGACCCGTTCTATTTATACTTTAAATCGTTGTATTGATTGATTGATTGTTCTATTCTTACTGACCGGTGGTGATATTTCTAATCAGGACATAAACACAAGTCGAAATGAACACGAATATGTAAATGTATATCTCCATCCCGGGGAGGTGGTTTACTTGTTTTTTGTTGTTGTTGGTTTTTTTTGGAGGGGGGTGGAGATGTGCCATTTTCAACCCATATTTCAATATAAAATTTCCAATTTTCATGACCCATATCATGATAGATCGTCAAACTGTAATTAATCAAAACTTGAGAAAATCATAACGAATCATTGTCTCAGTCAAAACTGTATAATAATTTCACTAAATATTTCACATTCGATATTTTGATATAATTTATATATTTTAAATTTGTTGCCAAATAAAATTAGAGATGCAGATTATTTTTCAAAGCTTATTGCTCATATTTAATTTTATGGGACATATCTATCTAAAAATGGACAAAGCTAGACCAGATTATTTTGCAATGGAAATTAAAAAGCATGATACCCATTTTTATATAAGATTGCCATAGCTCAGGAATTTTTCGACACACTTTAGTCACAAATTTATGCTTATAGTAACACTACGAAACTTCTTATTTGTGGAGACTTCAACAGTCGAATAGGTGATAAGCAAGACTTTGATGAAAGTATTGATACATGTTTAATTTACCACATAGAAACCACATTGATACTGCGAAAAACAAATATTTGGGGATTACCTGATTGACTTTCTTCAGGACTCAATTCAATTCAATTCAATTCAATATCTTTAATTCCTCCAGAAGGAGATAATATTACATGCATGATTTAATCACATATCATTTAACTCAAGGAAAAATATTTACAAATGTGTTAAATTATAGAAAAAGTTTCAAAAATGACAGTTAACAAAAAAACGAGCAGTGACAGTAAGTACAAGTTCGGGATTGACGATGTCATTGGTTCCACCTAGTAACACATTGCAGACGTCGAATTCGTTCATGTCAAGTAGATACATTAGAATGGATGGTTCGATTAGAAGCGAAAGTTCATTCATCATGATTTGCCGCTGGTGTTGTAGTGCAGAACAGTTCATAACTTGATGACAAATTATGTCTTCAGTTGTAACCTTGCACAGTGGGCATAGTCCAGTTTTAATTGGTGCAGTCCATAATTTAGAAACACGCTTTGCTATTTTGAGTTCAGAAGACGTTTTACTAAATGTCCAAATGGATGCAGGCTTTCCGTACTGAATAAGCTTCGAAAATCGGCGGAAGTCGACATCACCGTCCATTCTGGTTGATAAACACATTTTTTCATTTTCGTTTATAGCAAGTCTTACAAATTGAATGTTTTTCCATGCATATTTAGTCGGAAATGATCCTGAGTATATATAGTTCAAAAGGTAGGAAAGAAGTCCATATTTGTTCAGGATGTCCATGATGTCTGGGATAAAACCAATCTGTTTTCTACTTGTGTTATACAAATACTGAAACAGTCTAAATAGAAACACGCGTTTTGTAAGACTATCTGGGTGAAATGTACATAGTTTTTGAAGAAACATCAGTTTGCGTTTGTCAACTATAGCGGGTAGTCTGGGTAAGTCTATCATCGTTTCGCACATATCAGAGCGGGTTTGTCTGCTGAATCCTTGAATGTGTTTTGCAATGAAGTGTTGGAAGATTTGAAGGTTGCATACGTCTTTCTGAGTCAAAATGTTCCAGAGTTCACTTCCATACAGAACAGACGGAACTACAATTTTCGTGTATAGACTGCATACAGTTACTGGATTCATGAGTTGTGAACCTAAACCAACGATCGCAAAGTGCGAGTTTCGACCCTTTCTGCACGAGATTTCGATGTCACTACTAGATTTAAGATCAGTTGTTCGTGTTATACCAAGATGTGTGCATGAATTTGATATGTCTACTATGTCATCACTATGTTGATAGCAGCACGAACTTTAGAGTTAGTTTAGTCGTTGATGTTTTGAGTGACTCGAACATTTACCAAGGAGCCGGAGCTACAATTCCAGACCATTCTATTCTAAGCTATGCTATGACACTATCAAACTACTTCGAGTGTTTAAATTCAAATTGTACGATATAAGCAATATCGTTATGTCATTACGATTCGATGGTTAGGTATAGAGTATCTGAAATCCCTGCTGAGACATTCACGAGCTCTCGATGCGCAAACGCTAAAAATTTCCGACGTTATAAGTTGCTTACAAAAAGTACCTGTAGGAGAGTTTAAATGAAATTGACAATGTTTATAACCAGCTGGTTGCGATCCTACACAAAGAAATGGATAAAAAGCTTGGTCACAAACCGTTACATACTACTGGGAAGAAATTTACCGCGAAACGTATTGCAATAGGGATTTAGATAAACTTTTTTTACGAAACAGAAGAAGCCGAAAAACAATTCATTCGATGCAAACAAAGAGGAACATTACAAAACAGTCTAAAATCAAGGTTATAACGAAGCGTAAAAGTTTTGATATACGTTTTCGACAAGCTGAGCGACAAATCAGAAAGCGATTGGACATCCAGAAACTAAATACTCTAATTCCGAAGGAATTTTTGCGGGAAATAAGAAACCTAGGTCCGAAACAGAAGAAACAAAAAGTGTCCTGCTCGATGATCAAACAGTCTCATTTGATTGTGATATTATTCTTCAGAGATGGAAAGAACAATATGCTAAACTGTTCTCTACAGAAGGAGTGGAAGTCGATGACGCCTTCATAGAGGAACTAGAGGAATTAGCTAGTCAAATGGACTCAGAGTACAACGAGTTAGAGCGGGAAAATATAAATACCAGTAGTGACCCACGAATTTAGTTGAATAGAGACATTACGTTGTTCGAGATAGAAAAAGCTATTGATTATTTGAAAAACAATAAAGCAGTAGGAGTCGATAACATTCCCAACGAAATTCTCAAGAACAAGAAACTTCTAGCGGTGCTTCAAGAACTCTTTAATACTTGCCTTAAACACGGAATAGTACCGAGTCAGTGGAATAAAAGTATTATCTGCCCTATCTTGAAACCCGGGAAAGATGACCGAGATCCGCTAGGCTACCACAGCATAAGTCTGGTGTCAACTGTAGCAAAGCTTTTCAATTCTATTCTTAATAACAGACTTACAACATTTCTTAATGATGACAACAAAATGTGTGAGGAACAAAATGGCTTTCGGAATTTGAGACCCTGCATCGACCATATCTATTCACACTGTACAATCCTAAAAAAACAGAAAACAGAAGAAGGACACCTTTCTGTGTTTTGTCGACTTTGCAAAGGCATTTGACTCTGTTCATCACTAATTTCTTTGGTATAAACTAAGAAAAATCGGAATCAATGGGCAGTTTCTGAAAGTGATAAAATCCATGCATGCGGATCTGAAGAGCTGTGTGAGAATCAATGAAATCTTTACCGACTGGTTTGCAGTTGAAAAGGGAGTGCGACAGGGTGATAGTGTTAGTCCCCCCCCCACGCTATTTGCGATATTTATTAACGATTTCGTCTCAGGCATAAACGTATTAAACTGCGGTGTTTATTTGTATGAAAACTATATGATAAGTTCGCTAACTGTATGCTGACGAAATCGTCTTCATTGCGAAATCAGCGGAGGGACTACATCAACAACTTGACAATCTTAACCTGTGGTCAAAGAAATTACAGCTCGAGATTAATGTCGACAAAACAATAATCCTCCATGTCCGTAGAGCAAACCCACATCGTTCAACGTTTCAGCTCCGTCTCGGGGCACAGTGTATCGATTTCGTCGACAAGTACCGGTATCTAGGATGGACAATCCCAGAAACGCTCGACTTTAATATTTCTCTTAATGAACTAGTGACCTCAGGAAGCTGTGCTCTCGGTGCGTTAGTTTCAAAATACTTTAGTGCAGACGGTATTGATTATGATACGCATACAAAAGTTTTTCAAAGCACAGTAAATCCTGTTACAGACTATGCTGCTGGTGTATGGGGTTATAAACATTATGATTCTATTGACAAACTTCAATGCAAAGCGATCCGTTCGTTTCTTGGAGTAGGAAAAACCGCACCGATTCCAGCAATTACGGGTGAGATGGGCTGGATACCACCGTTTATATGCACACAGTCGCATGTCGTGAATTTATGGTGTCGCATTATGAACATGAATCTTGAAAGAATTCCTCCACGTGTATTCATATGGTATGATCGTACTATTTCCGTAAATCATCACGACACCTGGTTTGATAGAGTGAAAAGGATAATAACAGAATGAGGTCTGGAAAATGCATTCATCTTGAATACACGGATGGACTAAGTTGTAGATTTTTCACGAAACTTTCCCAGGACATTCTCGTTCAAATGCATCAGACTTCTTTTTTATTAAGCGTTCGTTTCTTAAATTGTTTATTAACGATGAGTGCATCATAAGCCTGTGAAGGCTGACTGTTTTTTTTTTACCTTTGTATTTTGATATATATGTATTGTACATGTTAAACAGGTTACACTATAAAATAAATATATTATTATTATTATACGAAATTTTGCCTTCAAACTATACCGATCTTTATAAAAATTCAAATATTTATTAGCACAATCTCATAGATCAGTACATGGTTAAGGCACAAAGTTATAAATGAAACATACAAATGTAATATAAATTTTACGTTATAAATTGAACTTATAACTATATAGTGATATAATAAGCAAATTAAAGCAAACAATATAGCTTTATATAAATCCCCCCCCCCCCCAAAAAAAAAAAACTACCCATTTTCTGGCACATCCACGTACACCTTATGTCTTATATAGGTAGTTACCACCCTCCGAATTTATGATTATAAGAATATATTTGTATACATGTAAAGGAATGTGATTTATCTTAAACATAATTATCACCTTGTTTTTGTTAAAGGGATCATGAGTTATATTTATTTTTAATTTTAAATTATTTTTGTTTGGATGGGGTAACATTTGTTGCTTTGGTTTAAGCAAAGGCAGGGTGGTTGGTGTTTTATGTTGTCAACATAAGAACAAATTTTAAGACAAATTACAGAATATATACATTTTTTAATCGCCAGTTTATTTTTCTGTTTGGAATCGCACCTTTCTTTTCACGTACATGCACCATTCGCCTCGTTGTAAATGTCCAGTATGGATTTAGACGAGTATCCTAGTTGAAGTTGAAGTAAGAGCGACATGTACTCTAACCACAAAGCAATAAAATTGCAGCAACATTTTCTAGGCAAAGTTTTGTCATTCATCTAGATTTGTCACTCTAGTTGCTTGATGTTTCTTTAATAGTGTAAAATATAAATTACGTTTTTACATATTTGTTTGGATTGTTGGAGATTCGTAGATAAATAGGCAGTCCGAAATCGTTTTCAAACTATCCAGACAACAACTGACCTAACGAAAATTGACCGACTGAAAACTGTTGTTTATCACTGATCTTCATTGATATGTCCGCTTGGTCGGTCAGTTTGATAGTAGGTTATCACAAAGTTAACGGACGCTGAACGTGGTGATTGGAATGTGTACATATTGAGAAACTTACACGGCATAGTTCGTTTACCTTCATTAATACAAAATTATAAAAAGTTCGGTACCTTCTACCGACGAGCATTTCTTCCATACATGTATGTCACTTTAGAGAGTGGTGTCATTTTATTTCAAAATACAAAGGAAAGGCTGATTTGTCTCTAGCTGGAGTTCATTTGTTTACAAAAATCTGGTGATATGAATTAGTTTGTGCACTCCAAACCCCTTTTCCTCGCAACTTTTAAAAATTCAATGCAGATTTTCGGCAAATCAAGCATTTCGTCCTCCACTCTCTTACGGTTGACCTCCCTTAAAAAAGTTTATTGAACAAATAAGTTTTTTTTTTAGATTGCAGTCTGAATTCTTATTCTAAATAAATAAATAAAAACTAACAGGAACTAAATAGTTAAATCAGGAACGGCGTATATATCATGCAGTCTAATTCCTGGTTTAATTATCTATAATAATAACTTTATTCTCATAACCATTGGTACAGAGACAAACCATTTACATAATATACAACAAATACAAACATACATAAAACAAAGACAGACATACAGAACAATAATGACTGCAAGAGTTACACCAATCTATAAGTCTGGTGACCATTCTGATATGAATAATTACAGGCCTATATCAGTGCTTCCGGCATTATCCAAATTATTTGAAAAACTAGTTTATTTGCAGGTCTACGATCATCTTACAAAGAATGATTTAATTCATCAGAATCAGTCAGGGTTTAGATCCAAGCATTCTTGTGTTACAGCTATGACAAAAATTGTTGATGATTTTTTAAAGGCAATGGACAAGGGAAATCTAACAGGAGTTTTATTTCTTGATTTCAAAAAGGCATTTGATCTTGTTAATCATTGTCTTCTTTTATCAAAGCTTAAATGTTATAAATTTGATGACCTATCAGTTCAATGGTTTAAATCCTATTTATCAATGAGGTCTCAAAAAGTTGTAATGGACAATACAGGATCAAATTCTAGTAATATTCATTTCGGTATCCCACAAGGAAGTAATTTAGGTCCTCTTCTTTTTCTTTTATATATAAATGACTTGCCTTTGCACTTGGAACATGGTTCTTCAGATCTATATGCAGATGACACAACAGTACACCTCTCATCAAACTCATTATCTGATATTAACTGTAAACTGAATGTAGATATGTTAAAAATACATGAATGGTGTATCAGTAATGATATGGTTATTAACACTAACAAATCTAAATCAATGTTGATCGGGTCAAACCAGAGGTTGCAAAATTGATGGTGTTCTTAACGTTATTTACAATAATTCTGCTCTAGAGTATGTAGAATATGAAAAATTACTGAATATAACCATTGATAACACATTATCATGGTCACAACATATAGGAACCTTAGTCTCCAAAATATCATCTAGGATTGGATTGATGTCTCGTTTGAGGACATACCTACCGAGGGAAGGGCTTCTATTATATTATAATGGGTATATCTTACCGCTTTTTGATTATTGTTGTATTATATGGAGAGAAGCCACGGGTACAACTATTGATAGGGTTTACAAACTGCAAAAGCGTGCAGCAAGAATTATACTAAATGCAAAACATCATGCTACTTCATTGATTTTATTTAAAGAACTTGGGTGGTTAACTTTCATGAATCGTGTACACTATCACAAAGGTGTATTATTGTTCCAATGCATTAGAGGATGTGCACCTATATACTTATCCTGCTTATTTGACAAGTCTTCAGACATCTCCCCTTATTCACTAAGATCCGCTGAGTCTGGCAAATTATTTGTTCCTAGACCAAATTCTAACTTTATGAAGAACACTTTTCATTATTCTGGAACTATCTTATGGAATACTCTTCCTCAACAATTAAAAGATATTCAGAGTGTTGAGTCTTTCAAAAAACAATACTTGAAATTCTTGTCATTACAACAAGAAAATAATATTGAATGATTTTTTACATTTCATGAATAATGTTCATTATACAAGTATAATTTTGTTTATTTGATTTTTTATGTATTTATTATATTTTATTGTACATACATTATGAGGGCCTTTGGGAAGATTAGTTTTTGTACTAACTGTGTTATCCTCTTAAAATAAAGTGTTTACTTACTTACTTACAGACTATTAGTTGGGAGGACTTGCTCTTTTCTTTATTAGTCGTAGCATTTTGATTAAATTAGATCATAGTAGAAGTTGATCTTGCGACGTCATTAGATTCTTAAACTTTAAAACATTCGGACTTCTAGTAAGATTTCTTTTTAGAAGTTTATTTCTGTCACCGGCTAAAACTGGACATTCTAAAATATAGTGATATTCATCGCCGATTTGATCATTGCATAAGTTATATTTTCTGTTGTTTATTTCTATAGCTTGCCATCTGCCAGTCTCGATAGGCAACTTGTGGTTCCCTGTTCTAAATTGGCACAAAAACATGATCTTTTGAGCTTAGAATATCAAAACATTTCTCTTGTTCTAACACATCTTTGAATAATCGATAGTTTGTCGCTTTGCTGCAATTTTGAATTTCATCATGCCAGTTTTGTCTGAATTGATCTGAAAGACATTGTTTTATTCTGAATTTTAACCACTCAATGTTTGGAATAGTCTGCGAGTTCCAGAAATAAGCAAGTCCACACTCATTTAAGATACCTTTTACAAATTCAAGCCACTGGAAGTTAATATTTTGATTAATATATAATTGATACATTAGTTTGTATGATAATGAACAAAGATTTGTTTGTTTTCCAATTATTAATTTGACCAATATGAAATTATTCTACATTTAATATCTACAATCAGTGGAAATCGACCAAGTTCTCCATACACAAAACAATAAGGTGTAGAGGATTTCAGCTTTAAAAGAAGTTTACAAAACTTTAAATGTACTGTTTCAATCTGGTAACAGTTTTTATATCCCCAAAGCTCACATTTATGTAGTAGAATTGGTTTTACCATTTTGTCGAAAAGGTCCAATTGGCATGATATAGACAAATTATGGTATTTCCCCAACTTAAGAACTTCATACATGGCCGTTTTGTTCCCTTATCAGCCTGTGCTTTTATTGCTAAGTTGTAGTTGCCAGTCTTATTAAGGGTTGTGCCTAGATAATTAAATTCTTTGACACTTTCTATTTCTTGATTTTCAAGAATAAAGTGTACATTGTTTGGAAGTCTTCCGCCAGAGAAACATACAATTTTTGTTTTATCTATATTCACTTTAAGTTTCCAGTCTAAGCAATAATCATAGAAACTATTTAATTGTTGTTGGAGTCCGACAGCGGATTCAGACATTAGTAACGTGTCGTCTGTGTATAGTATTGAAAAGATTTTGAGATATATGTCATATATTCCCAAGTTGGATTCAATATCTTGACTTATCGAGGTAAGTCCGTTATTATTTTGAGTTTCTCAGTACTGATGTATGAACTTTGAAATCTGACGCATGAATGGTACCTCTCACTTTTGCACAAATAGGAAAATGCATAAAATGTGAAATTGGATCTCCAACTGTCTAATTACTAAAAGTTCCCTAGGTGTCATACTTGTGTTAAAAATTTTAAAAGTTTCCCGCGATTTTTTTAGTCGTTGTTGTCTCCCTTAGACTTAAGTTTTCGGTTCAAATATCTTTTTTTCACGTCGTTTCGGTAAGTAGAAGAATATTTCACATCAAACAAGATTGTTAACAATATTTGCATAGAAATTTGGTATTGCAAGCATCCTTTCCTTTTATGGAGTTTGACAGATCCCGTTGAAATATTTCATCGGTTTAATGACATGCGCAATGGTTGCTTCCGGGACATACAGGAAGCAAAGGAGGGCGTTATTATCTTATTGAAGCCGGTTCATTTTACCCATTCAAAACAAATTATTGAGGGTATGTTGATGTAAATTAAGTTGTCAACTGGCTACAAAATATCCATATATAAATGCTATTCTAATTCATATCATCCTTTAAACGTTCCCTCAGTAAAACTCGTGTTTGTTTATTTTTTGTTGCAGAGGATGGCTTTTCGTATGAGACAGTCAAAATATCGTCATGTTTTTGGCAAAGAATTGAAGAAGGATCAATGTTATGATAATATAAGGATATCTAAAATTTCATGGGACACGACTCTGTGCTGTGTCAATCCTAAATATATAGCTATCCTCACAGAAGCTGCAGGTGGAGGGTCATTCTTGGTTCAGCCCATCAATAAGGTGAGTCATGAAAATAGGATGGTGCTCAGCTGGCTTGTAACTTACAATTTTAACCCATTGTGTTCATGGGTTCTTGCCTTGATAGAAGTCTTGATTTGTCCCACAATTTTAAGAGTGTGTCATATAAATTATTAAGTTTTCAGCACAGTAAGAGAAAATCTTCTTATTACATGTATTACTCATCTTACTTTAAAAGCAGATCGTTGATCCTCAGTATTTCTCAGTTTCTTGCAGAAATGTCTGACAATGTATTTGCAAGGTTTAATTTAAGTGATGTATCTGACTTAAAGTTTGCATAGAAATCAGTCTCATCATGTTTAAATGTACAAATCTGCTAAATTCACTTAAATATATATATTCCTGATGATACATTGTACATGTAAACCTCTGCATCTTTTTCTCTACAGTTACAGTTAGATACCTTCTTGTTATTCTTCTTCAGATCATAACTTTATTAATGTAACCGCCCACACCTCTGGGTATAAGTTATTCTGAAACATAATGGTCTATCAAGACAGTGATTTAACTTGTGTACCATCATGACCATATACATGTAGATGAAGATGTAGATGATAATTTATTATGTATATGTGTAACAGTACCTGTCCAACTTGTTTTTAAGTTTCACATTGTAATCATATCTAGATTGATCATTAAGCATTTAAGAGGTCAGGATTCAGATTTCATTTAAAAACAAGGGCATTCAGTGCACATTCAAACCACCCTTTGTAACATTTAATGATTGATGATATTCCTAGCATTTAACTGTATCTTACCTACTCATTTAATGACCCATGGCTTCAACAGTCAAAAACACCTAAATTTATGACACAGTTTACAGTGTATCATGTAGTATCTTAAAGCAGGATAGGAACTCTGCTGAAAAAGTAACCAGCCCTGAATTGAAATTCTACCTGTTTTTACTATATAGCCTAAGTCAGTCAAATTTTCAAGAATTTCAGCCAGGCCTGCTCATAAATTGCCAGTCTCTGGCTGGAGGTCAGGCTATTATTTCAAACTCTGTATTAAGGCCACTAATATTATACACAAACAAAGTGAACAAGGACAAATAGTCAATTATTTCAGATGAAGACGAATATGAATATACATGTAAGCTGAAAAATTTATTAATTTACAAAGTCATCAGTAAGTAGTTTAAACTTGGACTTGTTTATGTGTGTCAAATGTAAGATCAGCTGATATTGATCTTACATGTAGAGATACATCAACAGGAAGGATGTTTAAACAGGAAGAAATCCAGGAAACTACTCTAATGTTATCCTTGTATGTTCTAAATCTTATTGATAATTTCAATGTAAATTGTATTTAATAGTATTTTTTATAAGCTAGACCACAAGGAAATTATTATGTAATTGTATTGTCTCGACCTTTAACCTTTTAAACATTTACTTCTTAATAATGCATGTTCTTTTAAACATTTTAAGCACATGTTTTACATTTTGTACATATTAATGTATTAAAATGTTATGTAATATTCATGATATTTGTAACTTGGCATATGAAATGTACAATTCTTTATTTTCCAACTTGTACATGTACATGTATGTCTTCTTTTATAGTAACTTGAAGCAAAATTTCAAAAACATGACTTTTCTGTTTCAAGCTGTTAAAAAGACTTGTCAAATCATTATAAAACCTATATATTTTTTTTTTTGCAATCACCATGATCACTACACTTTTCATTAGGTATTGATGATTTAACCTAAGTCACTGTCTCACCGACTATTTATTGTGATAGTTTATTTGAATGTTTGATACTTTTTCAGCCAGGGAGAATTGAGAGAGATGTTCCATTGGTCTGTGGTCACAAAGCAGCTGTTTTAGACATAGAATGGTGCCCCCACAACGATGATATCATAGCCAGTGCCTCAGACGACTGCTATGTCAAAGTCTGGGAGATCCCAGAAGGGGGTGTGACTAAAACATTAACTGAAGCCATAGTGGATCTTCAGGGTCATCAGAAGAGGGTTGGCTTAGTTAAATGGCATCCCTCAGCACAAAATATACTGCTTAGTGGAGGCTAGTATTTCTTAGTGATTTATGTACTACATGTCAGACCTGGGGTAATTAAAAATGTAATTGTAATTAGCTGTAATTAATTACATGTTTTCCATGTAATTGAATGTAATGTGTAATTGAGGCAAATCTGAATTACTTGTAATTGAAAGTAATGCATTACTTCACATATTTTGCCTGTAATGCCAAATTACATTTCAATTACATATCATAATGCTTGTTCTAAATATTTGAAAAATGAATTTTGACACTAAATAAATCAAAAAGGAGTATCATGATTACAGAAACATGATTTTTTTCATTGGTCATCCTTTTAAGATACAAAATATTCACATGCAATTGAACTTTTGGGTAATAAACATAAATTATTTGTTTATTCTGTGAAAGAAATGATTGTATCAAACTAAACAAAGGAATGGATTTTTTTTTTTAAGTTTATCAATATTTTTTATTTAAACAAACAGTTATCTAAATAACATCCAAGCCATTTAACCACTAAAACAACATATTTCCAAGCCCTGTGCACTAATTTAGATCATAAGACATAAATCTTTAATCAGCAATAACAACAAACTGATTTCTTTTGTCCAGTAAATGTCAAACATGGCTTCCAAAAAGAAAACTTTTTGGGTTATTTTGTCTTTATTTGTGTCATAAAGAAGTAAAGTGTTTCAAGCTTAATACTGTTATTATTTAGAATATATCGAAATATATAGAAAATTTGAAAATCAAATAGCTGAATATTAATAAAATAGAGCATGTAAATTTATAAAACAAATACTAAAATGTTACTTGTTCGCTCTGAAAGGGAATTTAAGCTATGTTTGAGTTGCCATTTAATGCATGTATGACATGCATATTTTTAAACCTTGCTAGATGGCTTATAGTTTTCTAGTTTTATTAAGGGGTTAGTTATGAATAAAGATGTACAAAAAATGTACAAAATGGTCCAGTCAAGTTAAATAAATAGAGCAATATCTAAATTGCAAGCTTCATGAAAATTCATACGATGAAAAATCCATAAAATAATGGAGAAAAAAAGCAATACTTATTTCATAATGTGTTTTAATATTTCAAATAAAAGTAATTCAAAAGTAATTAATTACATTGCCAAAGTAATTGTAATGTAATTAATTACTTTTCAAATTTTTGGTAATGTAATGTGTAATTTAGCTTAGAACAAATTACATGTACTTGAATTGTAATTAATTACATTAATATGTAATTGACCCCAGGTCTGCTACATGTACTAGCTACATGTAAGATTGATTTGTATTATGCATTTTTTGATATTTCCAATCAAAAGGAAAAGTTCAACACAAGATTTTAGAGTAAATTATGTTTGTTTTTAATCACAAAATAAAAAAAATACATACATGACATATTAATGTATAAGAAAACTTACATGGCATGTGTTATGCACCTCAAAACGTGTTGATCTATTAATTAAAAAGAATAAGTTTCAACATGCACAGTGAGTAAACTGGCATAGCAAGCTTATTCTTTGTGTCTAATTGCAGAAGAGGATGAGATACTTATAGTTTGTTATGTATGTATAGTGTTAAAAAAGACCTGTTTAGAATTTACACTGGGAGCATAGCTCATTCCTTATTTCTCTTTGCAGGAGGGGATGAGAAAATTATAGTTTGTTATGTATGTATAGTGTTAAAAAAGACCTGTTTTGAATTTACACTGGGAGCATAGCTCATTCCTTATTTCTCTTTGCAGGAGGGGATGAGAAAATTATCATATGGAACGTAGGAACAGGGGAAGCTTTAGTGGAGATTACAACCCCAGACTATGCTCTGTCAGCCTCCTGGAACTATGATGGGTCAAAGTTTGTAGCAACATTCAAGGACAAGATGATGAGGGTGTTTGACCCAAGGAGTGGAAAAATGTTAGGGGTAGGTCATTACTATTGCAATAGGTCATTGGTTCAGGGTTGCCACGCATCCTTGAAACCTGGAAAAACCCTTGAATTTCATTTGTCAGTTCAAGGTCCTGGAAAAGACCTTGAATTTTGAAAAAAAATGAAAATATCCTTGAAAAAATCTGGAATTGGATAGTTCCACAATCAAAGGTTCATGATTGATCGGTTTCACAGAAAATTTCATAGGGGAACTGAATATTTGTCGACTATTTTCATCCTTGAAAATGACTTATATACCCTTGAAAAGTCCTGGAAAAACCCTTAATTTCGCAACAACAAAATAGTGGCAACCCTGTGGGTTAATGTTAGGGTATGCCATCACTATAGCAACAACAGGACATACATGTCGTTGGGAAATGTAAGGGGTAGGTCATTACTATAGCAACAGGTCATGGGGTAATGTCAGGGTAGGTCATCTCTATCATGACTATAGTAACAGGTTATTGTGAAATGTTAGGGACAGATCATTACTTATCAACAGGTCATAAGAAATTTTATAGGATAGGGCATCACTTTAGCAACATGTCATGATAAAATGTTAGGTATGTCACCACTATTGCAACAGGTCATAGGAAAATGTTAGGTAGGTCATAATAAAAGCAAAAGTTTAAATATGATAAGATGAATTGAGCCATATTAATACATCATAAATGTTTTAGAAGATGCAAGGTGAAGTTCATCACTGTAGCACCATGATGTAATTATATCATAGTAAATATTAAGTGACATTTTAAGGTTAGCTCTTTACTTAATAAAAACATTTACGTAACTTCAAACAATATACTTGCTAACATACAAAATGAATTACTTGTCAACATTGTCAAGGAAGCGAGGAATTACTTATGGGGCATATGAATGTCAGAAGTTACAAAAAAAAACCAAAGACAAAAATCCAAAATTAGTCGATACGAGTGAAAAAAAATCAAGTAGAAAAGGATAACATTAAAAAGCAGTCAAAAACAACTAAATTACAATCAGCAAGTTGAACTAGTTCCTGTTTGTAATAGAAATTAATGAGATGCGGAATAAGTGTAGGCGACACAGCCCACAATGAAGCGGCAATTCAGAAAAAACACAATGGGCAACCACCAGCAGCCTTCAACAAGGCCAGTAGGCGCTAAATATGAAATTGACTACAACATGAATGAGATAATGTATGTTGTACATGTTAACCCATCTTGCCCATGCCGATCTATAGCTAAGACTACTTATGTCCCCTGAATGACCTTTTCTTATCTCTTTTATTTATATTTTGTAGGAAACACAAGCTCATGCTGGTGCTAAACCTACCCAAGCTGTTTACTTGAAGGAAGGTAAAATCTTGTCCTGTGGATTCTCCAAAATGTCCAGTAGACAGTACGCCTTGTGGGATGAGGTAATCAGAAAATTAAATTTGAAAGAAAATCATGGTAACAGTTAAATTGACAAATAGAGATAACATTGTAGTAAGAAGTACATAAAAAGGACTTGGAATGTAAGAAATTGAAAAAATCAAGACTACATCAGTAGACATTCAATACAACAGTTATATAAAAAAAATAGAGGATACTGATTGATATTCATGTTTTGTCCTCAAGTGTTGGATTGAAATAAATTTCAAAACTAACCAAGAGAAAATACACAAATAATTTATGTAAGGATATGAAGTAAATGAACACGAGAACACAACACATTTGTTAACTCCAACTGCAATTAATTTTTATGAACTATATGTCCATTTCGGAAATTTATTCCTCATCATGCTTAAAACCAAAGGAAATTCAAATAAATATAGTGACAGGCAAAATACGATGAAGGGAGTTAAACCTTAGGTTTTAGAATTAACATAAATTTAGAAAAAAGGGTTATAAACAAAGTGTACACATGAGAAGTAATCTCATGTACAAATACACCATATTTAGATATCATTTGCATACATGGTATACTCATGCATTGAAGTTTTATCATATTTGATTTATTTCAGAATAATTTATCTAAGGAGATGATGAGAGAGGATATAGACAATAGTAACGGAGTTATGTTTCCATTCTACGATCCGGATACCAGTATGATCTATATTCTAGGCAGAGTATGTTTCATCTATTTAGCTGTTTATCTTAGAACAGGGAAAAATATAAAGGTCTTTAATATTTGATAAAGGTTATATATGTCTTAATTTAGGCAGAGGTAAAAGTTATCCATCTATCTAATCATTTGTACATTGTACTTATCAGTATATCATTCTATGTATTTGCTATTGTCTTTTTCCATTATATTGTCCCCTTTAATAAGGGGAGGGACATAAACTGATAGTAGGTGTCTGTGTGTCCATTATGCCTTAGGGTACTTATCTCTTATACATATAAATCAGCAGCTCCTGGTATAATACTCAATTGAATTTCTTGATACTTTTTTCCAATGTAAATAAGTTTATTGCACTATTGCTGTTAACAATAACTTACTACTACTATAAAAGCATTGGTAGCAAGAGTACCCTGAAAAGTTAATGCCCAAACCAACATGGTATTATGATGGCAATATACTAATTATTAATTTATGTTAGTTCAATTACACTTAATCTATTTCACAAGTACAACAAATGATGCAATGTTCGCTGGAAAGTTTTCTGTATTTGACTTTTAAATTACCACTTAAAAGTACATTAGCATGTGTATAAATAAATTTTCTAAATAGATTTAAACTGTATGATTTAGATTTAAATGACAAATGTGTATTTATAATGCCTTAGGGTACTTATGCCTTGTAATCAGCAACTCCAGGTGTCATGATTAAGATGTGCACCTTAAGTTTCACCTGTCTTTAGGGTGTGTGGGGTATTAATTTGCATGTTGCAGGTCAGTTTTCTAGTTTTTTTCTCCAAATTTTACTCTTATCTAGGTGAATATCTTGAAAACTGTATAGGATATTTGTGAAAGTTAAATTGCATATTGTTGAGCACTTTGTGATCTACAAAATAGTTAAAAGATGTACATGTATGATCTTTTGTGTTTAATTCAGGGCGACAGTATTATACAATTCTATGAAGTTACTTTTGTGTTTATTTCAGGGCGACAGCTCAACGATTTTATGAAGTTACTTTTGTGTTTATTTCAGGGCGACAGTATTATACGATTTTATAAAGTTACTTTTGTGTTTATTTCAGGGCAACAGTATAATACAATTCTATGAAGTTACTTTTGTGTTTATATCAGGGCGACAGTATTATACGATTTTATGAAGTTACTTTTGTGTTTATTTCAGGGGGACAGTATTATACGATTCTATGAAGTTACAGATGAGGCCCCTTATGTACATTATTTAAATCTTCACCAAGGAAAAGATTCTCAGCGAGGGTTCTGCTGTATGCCAAAGAGAGCACTAAATGTAAACCAATGTGAAATAGCTAGGTAAGGGTCACAAACAGGTAAAAAAGCCTATTACGTGTGACGGCTGTTCCATTAAAATTAACATGGGAAGGGGGTTGCACTTTGTTTAAGACCTCACCCACTAACATAAAAAAGTCATTACATACCCACACAAAATGCATATAACCCCTCAACAACAGAATTTTTTTTAAAAACTGCAACCCCCCATCCCATGTGGATTTGAATGGAACAGCCCTGATACCCTTCATTATGTTTAATAAACATCCGCCTGTCTAGTGTCTATCTGCAACATAACTTTCGTAACAAATTTCCCAGCAGCTGCAAATCATTTGACTTTTATGGTTTCAGTATGGGATTCTATTTAATGAGTACCTAAATCATGTCTGTCAGATATCTACTTTCTGTTTAACAACTTTATCAATTTTCAACATTAGTGAATTTTCTTAACAGTTTTCTCATCAACTACTTATCACAGGATCTTGATACTAAGTATATTACTTCAGTATGATATCATTTATTGAAAGTAACAAAATAAGCTCGAATATCTATTTCCTGTTTACTGACCAAGTCAATTTAGGGAGTAGCAAAGGTATAATGAGTGAGCAGTGGCTCTCATATTTCCTCTTTGGAAATTGAAATAAGTAAAATATTTTGAGTTAGATCACATTGTAATTATTTTTTTGGTTCGTGTGATGAAGTATTTTTAATTTTAGAGTTTTTAATTACTCTTTCTTTTGTTCTGTTGTCTCATGGTTTAATTGCTTGAATGGACCTTTGGATTCAAATGCCTATGTGATATTTATTTGCCTTTTTATTAGCAAAAATGTACTTAAACCTGAAATTGAAACAACATTATAATTCTACAGCAAATTAAAAACAAATTTTCCAAAAAATACAACAAAGCCACAAAAACCACTTACAACATCAATAATTTGACATCAAGCTACCTTGGCTGAATCATATTTATAGTTTTGATAATCATGGATGTTTTTACTTTCAGATTTTATAAATTACACAACAATGGTTTATGTGAAGTGATTCCATTTACTGTACCCAGAAAGGTAAGCTTGTTACAGCACCTACAACTATTACTAAAGTTTTGCTCCTCATATTTTGGAGTTTTTGTCAGACACAAATTTCACTGTCAAATTTTTTAGATCCTCAGTTTTAACCCTGAAAATATTTTGCACACAAACTCCTATTTTCTCTTTATTAGTCAAAAATATGTCCACTAGGCCAAATAAAAATTAATCATTCTGTTCTTAGACATCGCCGTGCGCTAAAAAAAAAACTTGGAGGGAACAAGTTTTTTGCCGGTCTGGAAAAAAATCTCCGCCGTGCCGACACCAATTGGTCAAAATAAAAATTTAAAAGCTTCTTCCAATAAAATGCATAGATGATCAGAAATCTTTGTAAATAATCATGGTGTCCGATATAGTTCTCGTGAGTCTTGCTGTAAATTACAAGGCCACACAGATAGTTCCATGGACAATTAATACTGTAGAGGCAAATGACACTGTTGAACAGTTGTGTACATAACTGTTTACCAGCGATTTACTGGAAATAACAATGGCAAAAGAGAAAAACCCACTCGAATCTCAGGGACTCGTTTCGATGTATTAGTTGGCAAGACCAAATCAGTTGATACCGACCCGAAACTGTGAAATTGAACATAAAAATAAAATAAAAAAATAATACTTTTAAATGTTTAAATTAAATGTAAGAGGGCCTGGGTTCACTCTTGTCTCATCCTGAGTTTGCCTTGTCAAATGTTTTTCAGTTGTTTTTGTGTGTCTTATACATGTACATGTATGTGCTGCTTTCTTCTGTGTTTGTTCATTTGGACTCTTGACTTTTGAATGTCCCATTGGTACCACTTTGATTATTTCATGTCAAACTTCCCAAATATTGTATGTCATGGCATTAAAAAAGGAGGACAGTCAGCTCAAGTTTATAGCTATATAACCAGATGATAGCTACAAGCTTAAGCTTTTACATAAAAAATGAACACAACTTCAGTTTACAGATATTTATTTCCAAATATCAAAATGATATAATAGTATCATACAACATGATAATTATCACGTGCATTAGAGTTAAAAAACCTGCACATTTCAATCATGTACAGAGTTCTTGTACCTACATTGTCGTAATTGAAAAAAAAAATCCAGGAAAAAAAAAGACCTTGTAACAAAAAATCCCTTGCCTTATAAAAAAAACAGTAAAATTAAAAATTTATTTTCAAAATTAAATGTCTGATAACCAAAGAATTAATTTTACATGGCCTTCGATATGCAGTTCATGAATTTGTATGAAATTTTATTTACCTGTTTACTTGGGACCATCATACATTTTAGGTGATATAGATAGTAAATACATTCATGTCATACTGTAGCTTGTAAGCCCAACGAAAAAGTACAAAGATAGAACATGGTTAAAAATCAATTGGATAAAAGTTCTATTTACATGATTTAAGGATGAAACACATCAAACATATGAATCATCGACTCTGGTGTAATCATGAACATTTGGGTTGTAGGGGTATCATTTAGTGAGCTAGCAGCTCATTGTTCTGATCTCTGAAGATGAATCTTTTATTCATGTTATTTGCTACTTTTACAGAGTGAGCTATTCCAAGATGACTTATACCCTGACACTGCCGGTGATGTTCCTGCTCTTTCAGCTGATGATTGGATTGCTGGCAAAAATGCATCTCCTGTTTTAGTAAGTAGGAACTCCTAATGTGTATCTGACTAATAAGCCAGTATGTTGTTTCTAAAGGAATCATTACATATGCATGATTGTTACATGAAACTAGCAAAAACGTTGGAAAACCTTGCATAAACATTGAAGAGGCTGTCCAAGCAAAACCCAGGCAATAGCTGGCACATGACAAATTTTGTTTTTCAAAAATTTTCATTGATTTCACATCATGTTAACATCCATTAACCAAAACAAATACAGATTTTTGGTAGATTGAAGTGATAACTTAGATATAATTTATATAGAATGCATTGAAAATATGCAGAAAAAGGGAGATAACTCTTGCACATTTACAAAATTTGGTCGCTTTGTTCATGAACTTTAAGGCTGAATCACAAGTCATCCATGTTTATTTCAAATGAATCCTGGTGATTTTTGTTTTACATATGAGTCCAACAGTACATTACAACAATAAATTTGCTGGAATGAAATTCTTCATGTGCCAGATTCTGTAAGCTTTTGCCTAATTTCTACATGGACAGCCTCTGAAAACTTCATGAACTTTTTCAACTATCCACGAAAATATCTGGAGAAATAAAGTTCACAAACTAAAGGAAAAAAATGATTGCCACCATTTTTAATTTAGACAGAATCATTGTTGTCCCCAGTTGTAACGCAGAGTAGGGACATAGAAATGCAGGGCTTCCATCGGTGTATGCGATCATTTGTGTGTCTGTGAGTCCAGCACACTTTTTTGTGACAGATTTCTCAGCAACCACTATTCCTAGGCTTTCAATATTTGGTTTGCATCTTCAGGTAGGGATCTCATGGTGGAATGTAATACCAGATCTAGATCTGTAGCTTCCTTACTTCCTGATAAGGTAGCGACCTAGAACTTTTGCCACTCAGTGTGGGACCCAGGAATTCTGTTCTTGTTCATGGTTATTTCGGCATGTAATCAACTATTTGTGATGGTGTATAAGCCTTTTTTGGTTGGGGATTAAATTTTGTGGTTAAGTCATAAGAACACAAAACTAAATAGGTGTGGACAAGTTTTTGTGAATTTTAATTTTGATATTCACTCTTAAACTAAATTTAGATTCGTAAGGATTTGATTTCGTGGGGTTTTCTTACCCAAGAAATAAACAAAGTTGAATCCCCTCACAAATATTTCTGTTTGTACAGTAAGTCATATCTACTTTGTGATTTTAGTGTTATAAAAACTTATGCCCCACCTACAACAGTTCTATCCATTTAACAAGTTTGTAATAATAATCTTATCTTCATTTTAACAGATATCACTTAGAGAAGAACATGTACCCCAACAGAGACAAACTTTTAATGTAGTTAGAAAGTCTAATGTCTTAGATAAACCAATTCCTAAGATAGCACCAACACAGAATTCAGCTCCAGTCAGTACCCCAGTGGCCGCACGAACTTCAGCAGTGGACTCAGGGTCAGAAGCTGCTGGTGCCGCATTACCCCCAGTAAGTCTGACATTTATGCATGATATTTCTTCTATAGGGAATGAAAACCTATCAGTTAGTGTATCACAATAAACAAATTTCATATCTTATACACTGTTTACAATGTACTATCTACTTATCTGTATGTACAAACTTATGAGAAAAAAAAACACCGTAAAAATTTATGTTGTCCAGATAAACGTATATCTAGATAGTGTCAGACCAGGAAGTAATTTGAAATTTTAATCCTTTCTGTATTTTACCATTATTTACTCAAATTCAAGTATTGAATGCTTCAGCAGATTTAACAAATTAGAGATTAAAATGGTTGAATGTCTATTTAAAATTCTGCTTCTCTTTGCTTTTTAAAGCTTGAATAATGTAACACTTATTCTCTAAATGTCCCTTGTTAACAAATTATTTTAAGTATATTTTCTATGTTAACGATATATGAATATAGCATGTAAGTTATATCTAGAAAATGCCAATAACGGTAAAGTGCAAACTTTGCATTTCATAAATGAGAAAAACAATACAAAACATTTAGAGAAACTGTTCTACAATCATGACAATAGTCTTACTACTGTAAAGTTTGCATTTTTTTCAATTTTACCGGAGATTAACATACATGACATATGTTTCAGTTGTTAAACTATGCCTTAAGCCCTTTGATAGAATTTAAAAACAGCCCTATCTCTCAGCTTGCTTCAAGACAATCTGTTTTTCTGTAATGCATGCCTTTCTATTTACCATACAGGGGTTCGATCCACAAGGAATTTTAGAAGATATACGAAAACTTAAATTAATTGTTAAAGCACATGAAAAACGAATAAAGACATTAGAAGAAAAATTAACGCAATTCGAAGGAAATTCGACAGAAGAAGAGGAGGCAGGAGGAGATAATTGCTAAAATGTATACACTTTGTTTTATCATGTAGTGTTTTTAGTTTTGGTTTAGTTTTCTTCCCTAGTTTTATAGCCAAGAGTGTGGTGGTAGTTTAGTTGTGAATGATCATGCACTGTTTATTTTTTTCTTTTTGCTTAGGTCATGCAAAGAATAGCTAAAGAACAAAAACAATGCAACTTTTTTAATGCTAGATGGGATTTTAAATTAGTCATTCCTTTATAAGACATTCATCTGAAACCTAATTCCTTATTGTAAATATTAAAATGTGCATCTGGGTATACATATCTTTAAGTTATTCTTGCATGCTAAAATCACGCAGATTATATATAAACTTTGCATGGCCTACAAACACTTTCTGCATGCTATAATAGCTTAACCTAGTACCCTTCATAATCCTTTGTTTTGTTTCTTAAAACTGATTTTAGGCCAGATTTCACAAAGTGAAAAATCCAGGCTGTGAATGGTGGGTGGACATGTAGGCTGGTAAAATATTTTTGTCACAGTTGTCTTAGTGACTACTTACCACAGCCGCTTAATATTTGGTTTGTAGATCAGAATATGGTCCCATAATGTGGGATCAGGTTTCAGGTCTGTCGTTAAACGAAATCTGGCATTTTTTTACTTTGATAAATTTTTCAATTAAAAAAATCTGTCAAAGTAAAAAAATTTCCAGATTTCAGGAAGAAGGTGAGTTACAGACCTGAAATGAAATCCCTTGTTATGGGACCTCATCCTGAGCTGTATACAAAATATGAATGAGTAGTTAATGAGAAAATCATTACAAAATTTCTTCACCGCCCACCCACGCACTACCAGACATTCATCATCTAATAACATGGATTTTTTACTCCATGAAACCCGACCAATTTATTATGTTTAATGTGATATTTATTCTTTGTTTCATCATGTGATTAGGGTCCTTCTGGAATTAATTGTATGGGGAGGTAGGAAGGCATTATTGTCTTGCCTGCGACAAATAGTCGTGGAAGGCGAGACATAGGTATTATTTTCCGACAGCGGTGGCGGAAACTTTTTTGTAAGACTTTTGGACAATGAATTGCTTGAAAAGTATAATAGCTAGGCATCTCATATTGGGTATACAGACATTTAAGATTATGGTCTACGCCACTGTCACCAGGCCGTGTGACCCTGACCCTACTTTCATGCTCCAGTGACTCTGTGAACTTAGGTCTTTTTTTCAGACTGAAAACGTTTTTGTTAGACTTTCGTGGTCAATGAATTGCTTGTAAAGTAATATAGCTAGGCATCTGCTATTTGGTATACAGACAGTTTAGGTTATGGTCTATGCAACTGTCACCATGCCATGTGACCCTGACCCCACTTTCACGCTCCAGTTACTCTTCATGCTCTTTGAACTTGGCTCTTTTCAGTCCGAAAAGTTTTTGACATTGAATTGCTTGAAAAGAATAATAGCTAGGTATCTGATATTGGGTATACAGACAGGTAAGGTTATGGTCTACACAACTGTCACCATGCCTTGTGACCCTGACCCCATTTTCACGCTACAGTGACTCTGTGAACATAGGTCTTTTTTCAGGCCAGAAACTTTTTGTAATACTTGTGTGGATAATGAATTGCTTGAAAAGTATAATAGCTAGGCATTTGATTTGGGGTATACAGACACTTTTTGTGTTTATATCAAGAAATGAAAGCTTAGGTAGTTGGTTTTAGAGATGGTGCTGGCAGTCGAGATATACTTTTAGTGGCCACACTTGTAGTTTAATTATTATGGGTGGTGGTCATTAATTCTGGAATAGCCCTAAAGTATTTTTTTTATCTTTGATAGATAAAGCCATTTGTTTGTTGACCATTGTAACCATGGTAACAATCAAAATACTTTTGTTCATTTGAAATATTAGTCATCCAACAAAAATTCAAAGAACAACATAAAATAGATAACTATTTGAATCCCAGTATCTCTCAGGGTTTGCAATCTACAAGAAGTTTTTAAATGAAATTGTGAAATATGTGATTTTATATGTTGTAAGTTAGATTTAAGTTGATGCTTTAAAAATTAGACACACTCAGCATAAAGTTGAAAGTCTTATTAAACAGGAAAAAAAGAGAACAATAGAAGAAATTGAAGTGTATTCCAAAAACAAAACTGAGAATTAACTGTGCCTAACAATAGAAAAAATTAAATGTTTAAGCTATGTAGAAACAACAACTTTTTTCGACCTGATTAATCTATATTTATCTTCTATTTTACAGACGTCTGTGGCAGTCAGCAAAGAAATCCAAGATTTAAAAAAACTGGTCGAACTTCAACATAAACAAATCCAAGATCAATCAAAAATCATTGAGGATTTAACTGACAGAGTTGCTGCCCTTGAAACAACTCCATCAACAGATGGCATCACTGATAATGATGAAACTTTAGGGCAAGACAATGCTGAAGAAAATGAATAAGTATCTGATTGACTGCTGATTTATTGTGGTGATTTTTTTATCAAATATTCATTACAAATTCATTTGACATTAGAACAATATTTTTTTCACACAAGGCGTAATTTATTATAGAATTTTTATAGTATTTATATTTATATATTAGCACAGTATTTATACATATAGCAATGAGGATTTAGTTTTCATTTAATATCAAGTCCTGTTTCAACTCAGGGGTAGTTAGGGTTGAAAAGTCTTGCATTGTGGGGAACACTATTACATCTTGTTGTAAACTATTTTGTCTTTGGCTAAAAACTTCACAAAAATTGTCTCCCTTGTAACCACAATGCCTGTTGATCATCATAAGGTGAACAAAACAGAAAACAGTTCCTTCCAGCGTTAATGATTTTAGATTTTTGATTGATAGAGAATTTTAGGATAAAATAGCAAAATAGACAATATCTTAATTAAAGTATTGGTAATCATGGATTCCAAACAAATACATGTGGTATTATCACATAAAGAATGTTTACAATTAAAATTAACAATACACTATTAACACAATTATATGAAATACACAATTGATTTTGTACATGTATATAAAAAGCTGCACATTTTATTGCATACTATAAGCTTTTTTCCATAACTGCCAAATTCATTCTAATATTGATTTGTCATATAATTGTTAAATGTCATACAATGAGGGCCGTTCCAGTAAAATCTGTCTTGCTTCTATTAAGACTTTGGTAAAATGAAAAATTCCTTTTAGAATAGATTGCCTTTTTGCAATTGTCCTCTCCAGTCTTAACATCTATTTATAGAAATTCAAAACTTTAAATTGATTAACATTAGTCAGTGATTAATTCTGAGGGGTTGTTTTGGGCTGTTGCAATCCCATCTTTCCATGAAAATTAGTAGATTATCTGCAAAAAATTTCCCTTTTAAACATTTTGCAATCCACCTGGATAGTTTTGGCTGGATTTATAAAACGATGAATGTCAGACGGCGTGGGAGAAATTTCTATTTCAGTTTTATCAGCCACTTGATATTATTTATACAGCATCAAGGTGGGGTCCCATTATGTAGGATTCAATTTTAAACCTGTCACTCACCCACTTCCTATTGAAGGAAACCTTGCCATTTTGTACATTTGAAAAATATTTAGTATTCGTTGCACCATTGTTACTTCATACTTTATATGTAAGGTTCAGCAGGATAGTTTACTGGAATAGCCCTCAATTATTTTTATGTTGTTATGCTGTTCATGTGGTAAATGTTTAAAAATGTTACTCTTTTATTTTGCTTTGATTGTTGATGATTGAAATGGCTTTAATTGTCTCTATATATATACTGTGTTTTAAGGACAAGATGCTAACACATTTGGTGCATATTATGATTGGTTTGACACTGTTTTTAACTAGGTTTCAGGTCAGTGTTGGGGCATAATATAAATTTGGCCCGACAATTATAACAAGGTATTGTTTATTTCTCTTTAACTTGGCAACAGGAATGAGTTAACATTTTTTGTGATTTTTGAGCCCCATAGCAATTACTTTTGGTTCAGACCCTATCTTTTTTGTTTGATTGGATATGACATGGATATTTAGTCTTCCATAACAATGATATTGTTCCCAGATTTCATGACATGACTGTGCATTCCATAGCAGTGCTGGTGATATTATGTGTATATAATGATGTGGAGTTTATTACATGTTTTATATTTTTGGTACAATTCCATGTATCACTGTATTATATATAGTAGATGGGGGACCTGTTATATTAACATTTTTGCTCCCTTTTCACTTTACATGTAATGACATCTTTATTTGTATTAAGTTAGTGTTAAGTTATTGTATTCTTAAAATAAAATCAACCAAAGAAAGTTATTGTTCAAAAATATACGATATATTTTAAGATGAAACACAGAATCATTTGGTGTGATGTTCTTATATCTTTGTCTAATTTCAGATTTGAGTTATGAATTGAAGTCAAATAAGGAACATTTTTTATCAAAGGAACCACTTTAAAAGTTAAAATGCAGTTTTGTGTGCTGCTGTTTTATAATGCTATCATAAATTGATGTCCTTGCTATACCATTCAATTGAATGGGACAACATTGACATTAAGTCACTGATTGTTTTATGAAACAGTACTCTGATTCTTCCATTCATTGAGATTTAGAGATACTTTGTTGTTTTTTAATGTCTATGCTGTGTAAGTGCTATTTTGGTTTATGTTTCTAGTCTCCTGTGTGTTATTTATTTTCATGTATTTTAAACAAGAACAATTAAAAATCATTTCGTTCATTTCTTAAGATCAATGGATTTGGTAACTACTCTATGATTTGGAGGATTCTCATACCGGTATTAGCACATGTTTTTTTGTAAGAAGTTTTAAAGTTATTAAATTCTGATGGTGATAAAAAAAAAATTTTTCTCTGTCTATGATTTATTCTGATGATAATAAAACAAATCTTAAAAATGTTTTCAAATTAGTGTAAATCAAAATCAAAAGATCAAATGAGAATGTGACCCCATTAACATTTTTACACCCCCAACCAAAAATCATTATAAAAATAAGAAAATTGGATACAGTTGTTCATTTTCCTATCTTTTTATTCAATAATGTAGTATTTTCTACCTCTAAAAACTGTTAAGGGGAGCAAGCTTACTCTAACAAACATTTTTACTAACATCTGTATACAATTTAATGTAATGCTAAGAGAACTCATATACTCAACCAAAAGATTCAATACTTTATCATATCTACATGACATAATTATTGTTGTCACTTAAAAAAGTTCTTTCTATGAAAGATGGGATGTTCATTTTTGTACTTTATCTGAGTATCTTAGTGCTTTGAAAATGCATGAATTTAGCTATTTGTGGTACAGATGTTCTCAATATAGTAGTAAATTGACTGTAAATATTCCATTATTAAAGTGCTGTTTGTGCCAAGAGATCATTTAAAAATGATACCATTTATGAAATATTTTGAAAGAGCTTGTAAAATTTTATTTTTGTTGTTTGTGTGGATTTGAATATTTTTTTAAAACCTTTTGTTAAAGTAGTTTTTTGTGGCATTTATCTCAATTTAATATACACTGCCATATTAACTCTATTTAATAGGTAAATATGATCAATTGATAGAAGTTTTTTTTAAAATAAAGCTTAGTCTATGAAAAAAAATATATTTCGTGTTCATTTTGTTGTCCAAAAGAATTTTCACTCTTTAATTAAGTCATGTAAGTGAGATAAAGAAATATTTTAAAGACTTAAATGTAATATTTTGTCAGTTAAAAATCAAAATATAAAATTTAGTTCACAAAGATTCTGACAGTTTAGTTTTATCTTGCCAGTTTTAAAAGAAAAACAGTGTGTTATTTTAATTAAAATAATTCAAATAGAATTTGATGTCAGTAGAATTTTTTAAGATATTGATTAGGTTAATTAACATTGGAAACAAAACTACAAAAATCATACCAATATGAAATTAAAGTTACATTTTTTTCGAAAAATATTGTACTATGTAATTTTGGATTAAGATATTCTCTTGGGTATTCATAACCATATCTGAATGTCTAAATAATAACCGACCCTATTAAGATATCTAATTAACAAAAGGTTATTATCGTTTTTTTGGTCAAATACAACCATACCAATGCCTAATTAACAACCGATTGTATTTTCTGTCTTTCATCACGTCACTTTAACAATGCCATAGTCGTTTGTATATTTGATAAAGCAATAAAAGCATACTCAAACATTTTAACATTTGGTTAGATTCTTATTAATGGTTGGCTGCCAACAAACGATAATGAAATGTGAAATAAGTGCATGGGACACAACCAACATAAAGAAAATGGGTTCTATCCAGCTCACACCCTGTTGGATTTTCCTTTGTTATTTGCAGTACAAACACTTGTAGTCATACTGTAAAACAAAACACACGTTCCAGTTTGCAGCTGAACCCTACCATATCCATTATCTATAAAGAAAATCACAGTGGAAAACAGCCAGCAGTCTTCAAGATGAACAAAGACATTGCTCACTGTCTTGCATTGGTATCCCACAATAATAATGAAATCACAGTATGTCCAGTGCTACTGTCCTGACCGTTGAAGACAAGATCTTAAAGTCATTTTAACCATATGATTTTATTTAAAATATGTTACAACAGTGAAACATAAAAATAATTATATGGAGTAAAGAAAAACACAATGATTTAAATTAGACATTAAAAATAGAAAAGTACAATTTTTATTAGACAACACATATAAAAAGCAGGGGCGTGGGTGACCGAGAGGTCAATGAAACTAGTTCAAATATAAGGCTATTGATCATTAGTCAAGTACCTTACAGGTAATGGGGCCTTGGTGGCCAAGTGGTCATACCACACTTGTGATCATTGGCAAGTTATCTCTCAGGTGATCTTCGTTTCCAGCTTAAAATTTACAAAAACTGGACCTCCCCATCTGTATGTGATTCAGTATGTCAGGTACCTGCCCTAGGTTGTTGGTGCCCTCCAAAAACTGGACCTCTACCTGCCTTAGGTTGTTGGTGCCCTCCAGGTACTCTGAATGCCCCCCTCCAATAAGAATTAAGTTTCTGGGTCGAACCCTAACACACACACCTTACAGGTACTGAATTCAGTCAAATCTGATTCAGTAATTTACAAAAAAGGACATTGTATTTTACTGTATAAGGTTTGTCATATACCCAACCCTCACCTTCTTCCCAATATTAAGCAAAAAATGTTTATATTTCAATATGCAACAAACAATAATTCTTATTCAGTGCAGTAATACAATCAGTAAGATTAATGGGATTTGGAATTAAAGTTTTCTAATTATTAAATCGAAATATATTTCAAGTCCATATTGATAATATGGTTATTAATCAACCATGAAGTAGACGACACAAGTATTATATAACTTTATGATGTTTTTTTTTTTTTTATAAATATGACTGTCGGTAGTTTAATCTACTTGTGTCAAAAATCTACTTCTTTCAATAGTCCTGAGAAAAGTCTACATTTTTCCATAGTCCTGTAAAAAGTCTACCGGATTAATGAGTCTACTGCTTTTCTATGTCCTGAACAACGGTCCTGTTTTTCCTCTTACAACAAGCAGTGAACAGGATGACCAATAGTTCTACCACCTCTGCTCAGCTGAGGACAGAAAACCCTCCCCAAAGACCAAGCTGTCCTCCAATATCACTCACAAAGTTCTCTCTCTGAAATGAAGGTAAATTTTTTCGACTTATTATTTTCTGGCTCTAAAACACATATGCATGATTCCGACTAGTAGTACAATCAACATTTATGAAATAGTCCATGGCCGTTGAAAATATTTTGGCAGCAGAGTTAAAAATTCGAAAAGAACAAAAACAAAAGTTAAAAATCCAATTCTTGGATGTAAATGAGTTAAAAATTGAACAAAAATATGACTGTTGTAAACGTTGTTAAAGAGTCTTGGAGGTGGTGTAAACTTTTAATTTGCTTATTAAACTAATTTAACGCTGCAGAATAATGGAATCTAAAAGTAAACCATGAAGTATTATTCTTACGTTACCATATCGTGTAACCTAATTCTAATTTTGATATAAGTTATTATAAACATAGCGGTATTAGAAAATTCAAACGTTACCGTGTAGAGCTATTACTCGAACGTTACCGTGTAATCTAATTCTTACGTTACCTTGTATGCTTACTTAACCGTGTTCAGGAATTTTAACGTAATAGAAATCTGAATTCTAGATAGCTTTGCCGTGAAATGCACCTCTACCGTGACCATGTAATCAAATTATAACATTATCGCGTTTATACATACTTTCAATTTTAAATGTCTATCGTTGCCATGTATACAAACTTTACCATGTTAGCCAATCCCAACGTTACAGTGTAATATAGTTTTAACGTTGTCGTGTTAGTTTCCTCTGACATTGCCATGCAATCTTATTCAAACGTAGCCGTGTAAGCTTGTGTAAGCTAACGTTATTTGAACGTTCATGATGTAACGGTGTAATCTTATTAAACATTACCGTTTATTAATATACTTTCAAGGTTACCGTGTAAGTTATTGCTCACATGGCCATGCAATCCAATTTTAACATCCCCTTGTAATGCATGTATAATTCTAACGTTACAATGTAAGGTAACTAACTACTTAACCGTTATTAGGTTATTCAACGTTACCGAGAAATCTAGGTCTAACTTCAAGGTGTAAGCAAATTCTAATGTTGCTATACTATATAATCTACTAACTTCCTGTAATCCAATCTAACCTTTTGTGTATGCTGATTCTAATGTAGTTCTTACGTTACCACGAAAACTAATTGTAATGTTAGAATTTAAGCTACTTCTTATGTTACTTGTAAGCTAAATGTAACGTTACTATATAATCTAGTTCAAACGGTACGTGTAATCTTAATTAATATTATCGTGTAATCCAATTCTTATGTTGCTATATAATCTAGTTCTAACGTTACCGTGTAATCAAACTCGAACACCCCAGTGCAAGCTTGTTCTTACAAGTGTTACCGTGTAAGCTTACTCAACGTTACCGTGTCGACAAATTCTAACTTTTATAAACTTTTCCATGTAATCCTTTTAAAGATTAACCTTGCAGTTTTAGTTCATTCTAACGTTGCCATGAAATCTTACTATAACATTACAGTTTCGACGTATAATTCAATCGTTGTGGTATAATTAAACGTTACCGTTACTTAATGTTACCGTGTAAGCTAATTCTTCCTCAATGACCTCCTCTGTGAGTGAATCGAGAAACACCTGAACATACACCATACTGTCGCTGAAAAAAAATAATACGACAACATATAGCAAATTAGAATTTCGTTTAAACCGGTTCTTGTATATTGTCGGTCATCATTATTTGTTAAAGAAGTAAAACTTTGTGCCAAGTAAGTAAAAAATATGTTCAAACAAAAAATGATTGCATATCTGTTTCCAAATTGTGAAAAGATTTGATTATGATCATACATGTATATTCCATGAATTATTCTCTCATTACATTTCATATCATCACATTTTTAGTGGGTCAAAAAGGCTAAATTTTCCACCCCTTCCCATATCTCCCCTTTTCCTCTGGTCTTCAAAATAAGACATTAGACATAAGACATAATTTTTTTTGTGTTTCGATACGATTATTTGAATACAAAATACAAAAGAGAATCCAAACTTGTAACTTTTTTTCTTCGCCGAAAAAAAACACATTCTTATTTAATTCCTTTGCGTGAATTTTGGTAAGTTTTGTTATTCTTTCGTGAACTCTTCTAGTGGAGATGGATGAAACCGTTTTGTTTTTGTTTTTGTTTTTTTCATTTTATTTAACCGTGACAAAGATACTGTCCGTATTGGATGTACTTTTTAAAACAAATCCATCAGTGCATTAATTTTACTAGTATAAAGAGAGTATTTGCTCCTCGAATTAAAAAAATCTATAAGTCCGTTTGAGTTTTATAAATCAACGAAAAATGGCTTGTAAATTTACGTCTTGCAAAATATTTAAAATATTTTAGTATGTCCTGACTTTTTAATGGCATACGAACTCAGGTAAAAAAATTCAAAATTTTTGCATGATTAATAAAAATGTTTTCCATAGACCTTAATAGTAAAAATGGACCAAAAATTCATAGAAATCCATGGGAGTACAACCTAGTGACCAGGAACAGCATTTGCTCCCCTTTGTGGAGCTAATTGGTCATCTGATCTCCTATGACTGTGAGTGCTTGATTAATTAATAGAATGATTGTGTTTTTTTTTGGTTGTTTAGAATTATCTATCTTAAACTGGTAATTTGGAATTATTTATCTCCATTCGGGTAATTGGGATTGGTTATCTCAAACCGGTAAATATTTAGAATATGATATCTCCAACCAGCTATACTTTTCAAAAAAAGTTACGCAAAGGTAGAAAATTCCTATATGCTTAATACAAACCCACACCATTTCGAAACAATATAACTAAGCTTGTTCGATTTTGATGAAATAAAAACAAATAAAGAGAAAAATAAATGAAACTTTATTCTAAAATCTTGAGCAAAATCGTAAAATCGCTGATTTTTAAGATACTGCGAGTAGAACTTCAGTGTACATTTTAAGCACCAACTACCCGTTTAGATCAATACAAAATATTCAACTCGCAATATCTTACAAACCATAACAGTTAGAATTTGGTCAAAATTAATCAAAACATCTTTTATTCTTTTTCTTTTTACTGGATTTTATTTCACGAAAATCGGTTGCAAAAAAGCTCGGCAAGATTATTTTGAAATAGTGTGGGATTGTATTAAATGTATACCTATGCATAACCTTTTTGAGGAGTATATTTGATATAAGTTATCCTCAACAGGTTATTTGAGATAAGTTATCTCCCATTGGTATTTTTAGGGTTGGTTTTCTTTAATTGCATCGAGGTAAACCATGTGTTTTGAGTCCACACCTGTGCCAAAAAGGCTCTCTCTCTCTCTCTCTCTCTCTCATTTCAGAATGATTATCTATGGAACGCCAGGACTGCCTTATGTTGGTAACCATCATTATACTCAGGCGTAACGCCATTATGCTCAGTCGTTACAACTTTATACTCAGTCCTTACTACATTATATTCAGTCGTTACCACATTATACTCAGTGGTTAGAATATTATACTCAGTTGTAATAACATTATGTTCAGTCGTTATAACATTATGTTCAGTCGTTATAACATTATGTTCAGTCGTGTCAACATTATACTCAGTCGTGTCAACATTATGTTAAGTCGTTTCAACATTATACTCAGTCCTTAAAACTTTATACTCTTTCATTACATTATTATATTCAGTCATTACAGCATCATACTATGCAGTTTTAACATTATAATCAGTCATTTCTTTAGTTTACTCGGTTGTTCAATATTATACACTGTCGTTACAGCATTATATTCAGTAGTTATCACATTATACTCAGGCCTTACACCATTATACTCGGGCCTTACAACTTTATACTCTGTCGTTTCATCATTTTACGCTGTTGAGACAACACTATACGATGTCGTTACCACATTATAGTCAGGCGTTACAACATTATGCTCCGTGGTGACAACATTATACTATGTGGTTAGAACTTTATACTCAGTCGTTGGATCATTATACGCTGTCTATTCAACATTATAATCTGGGGTTACAACATTATAATCTGGGGTTACAACATTATACTCTGTGGTTGCATAATTATACACTGTCTTTTCGACATTATACTCTGTGATTACACCATTATACTTTGCTGTCACAACATTATACTAAGTTTGTGCAACATTATACTCAGTACTTACAACATTATACTATGTATTTACAACTTTATACTATGTGGGTACATCATTATACTATGTGGTTACAACATTATACGCTGTCGTTACAACATTAGGTGCTCTTTTAAGTGGTTGTAACTCGGGGGAAATCGGAAATCAACGACAATTTCCGAACTCGGATTTTTTTGTAAGATTAAATTTTACACTCACCGCCTTAAACAAAATGGCAAGTATGGCCAGGCGGTTCTGTTTAATATGGATAAGGGCACTCTCACCGAGCTTTTTCTTGAACAAAAAAAAAATGATATAAAAATCGCCAAGCAATTATCAGACGACGAACTTGCCGCTCTTGGTGTCGCTACAATAGGTTTAAGGGGATCGCTAACGAAGTCACAAGCGGGACCACAAGACACGTGCACCATCCGGACAGATGAAGAAGAACCTTCTACGAGCAGTGCTATTGTATCTGATCTATTGATAAATTAATTTCAACCAACCAACAGGGGGGTAAAAACATTTCAATCCCGTATTTTCATTTTTGTATCATGAACACAGAACAGATGCGATCTGTTAAAGTACATCTTATTAACCTTTTAATAATAAAAGTGTTTTCTCTATTTAGTTTTTGTAAATCTATTTTTTTTATATCCAATCGTCTTTTGCTACAGCAACAGCTAGACCAATGATTCATTACATGTACGGAAGATAGCTAAATTACAGTCTTTGTTAACTTAAGTTTGAATCAAATTATAAGATGTAAAACAACTTTAAAAATCTGTGAGCTTATGCACACTTGTGAAACCCCGCTTCCAAAATTAGGGGTTGTGTAAATACCTAAGTATTCGGTGAACAGGAAGTAGACGATCTAGGAACATCAGATTGCTAATACGCTATATGGTACTTTAGTATAAAGCAATATGCAAATATCAGGCCTTTGCATCATGTATAACAGTCTTGTAGTTGCTTAGAAAACTTTGACGGAAATTTTGCATATATGTCCAATATTTGTAAAACCCTTAGTATCCGGTAGACATGAAGTATATGACATAGGAGATTAAAATTACTATACGCCATATGGTACTATAATTATAAGATAAAGCTATATTTATATACAATATATCAGGCCTCTATGTCATGTAGTCGCTTAGAAAACTTCTTTGAAGCGGGGATGTAAAAAACTTACAATTTAAAAAGACAGAAATGTTGATAAAAATAACTTAAAATATCGGGCTTTGGTGTACATGTTTTTACAGTAGCACCCTTCAAGTTACCGAAATTCTCTCTACAGGCCAGTGAGAGACCTAGATTTTGTTATTTTCTTTCAGACTTTCGCGTCTTATATGCACAAATATACATATACACATAGTGTACTGGCTACATGCCGACTTTCATAAATTTCATTGTCATATGTACTTGTATTTTTTAATGAGCTGAGAGCGGAAACCTATGATTAAGAAAAGTCTTAAGATCAATGGACAATAAATCCCACAAAAAATTGAGGATAGAGATTTCCTGTTAATTTTGCCCAATTTCATATTTATGGTGTCCTTGCTACATATCAACTTTCTTTAAGAAGCTGAACGGAATAAGTGTGACGGACAGACGACAGGACAAACAGACAGGCGGACGGATAGAATAAAAATATGTCTTCCCACAAAGAGGGGGGATAAGCATAACAAAATAAAATAAAAAACTTGACTGGAATAATAGCCGCTTGATACTAAGAAATGCTATATCTGTTAAGAGTAAAAATGTGTCCAAGGATTGTTTCCGATCTACGTCTTATGTGTTTAATTTTAAAGAGTACAAAATCTTGATACAGGGATTTAGCATAAAGTACAGCTAATAATAGCTTTTTCGTATACTATAGTTCAAGAAAATTCTTCTGACAATATTGGTGAAGCAGAAGACTCACAATTCGAAGGATTACCTTTAGAAAATGCAACCAACATTGAGGTTAAACAGATGCATATGACCTTGTATAAACCTTCTAAATCTAAAACTAACTTAACCCTGTAAGTGGGCATTTTTATAAAGGGCAGATGGACGAACGAACGAACGATCCTGGACATCAATTTACTTTATTCACCTCTACTTTTGTAAGCAGCGCAAAAGTAGTAAGCAACTTCCTTCTACCAACAGGAATTAGACCTTTCTCTATTGTATGGTTATTTAGATTTCTGTATTTGTTTTTTTTATTTTTCGGGTTGCTTTTCATTTTCCCCGCCGAAACGCGGAGCAGGCATATAAAAATATGTAGGGCGTCCATCCGTCCGTTTGTCCGTCGCACTTTTGCCCGTAACAGATTTCTCAGCTACTAGTAATCCAAGGCTTTCAATATTTGGTATGCAGCTTCAGGTAGGGGTCAAAATAGAAAAAAAATCGTAACAGAGTTCTATGCTTTTATTATTCGTACGCTTTCAATATTTGGTATGCAGCTTCAGGTAGGGGTCAAAAATGAAAAAAAATTCGTAACAGATTTCTAGGGTACTACTACATGAAATCGTACGCTTTCAATATTTGGTATGCAGCTTTAGGTAGGTGCCCCATGTGGTGAGATGCGTTTCCAGGTCTGCAGCTTACCTACTTAACGAGCTGACTTAGCATTTTAAGGGTCATAATGGAAAAAATTTTCGTTCAACATTTCTCAGCTATTACTTTTCTTAGGCTTTCGATATTTTGTATGGAGCTTTTGATAGGGGTCACATATGGTGGGAAGCATTTCCAGGTCTATCGCTTGCCTACCTCCTGTTTAACGAACGGAAAAGTTTTTGCCACACGGCGGGGGGGGGGACCAGGAATTTCGTTCTTGTTGGTTTTGTTTTTGTTTGTTCGGGTTTTTTTTCGAGGGGGGATATGTTAATCCCGGGTTTTTGTTCTGCCATTGTTGCATTGTTGATGCACAACCACTATCCGACCCGAAACTTTCTTATGTTTTCATTCGTGTATTTGCTAGTCGCTATTTTGATTATTTATCATGTTTTGGGACAAGCAGGGACATCAGTGTACCATGGACACATTCCTTTTTTATTGGAGATAACGTTCGAATTCAATAAAAGTCATATCAAAATACACTACATGACATTAAAACATATTGCAAACTCAAAAAGTAGACCCTTTAGGCCGCACCTATGTACCTATGTACCTATCCCCCCCCTCCGGGCCGAGAAAAATTATCAAATATCTCAGCTCACTGTGAGCCAGTACCAGGATCGTAGAATGTTTACCGAAAGTTACGGCTTGCTTCGCAAGTGGTAAGCTTAGCTTTTTTTGAATATTTGCGTGTGGTGAGTTTGTATCTGAGATCTTTCAATTTAGTTTTTAAATTGACGCCTTTTATTTTTGATTATTGAATAAATCGATTCTTGAGTGGATTTAATTATATAACTAAATACAAATGCTTTAGAAACATCATTACTTATTAGGCCAACAAAAAATTATGTGTTTCCGGTTTCATCCCTGAAAAAATGGGGTCGGTAAATAATTCAAGAAAGGATAGTAAGCATATTTTTTTAATTTTTTTACCTTGAGTTAATGGGGAGTTGATTTCAAGTTTGACGGTGCTTAAGGAAAAATATCAATAAAAGGCTAGGATTGGTAGGATAAAATAAGGGTAGGTAGGGAAACCTGCAACACACATTTTTAATTTGGCCTCATCTAAAGTACAAGTAAAAAGTGTATAGTACTTTGCTATATGATGCAAATACGCCATAATCTTTACGTTTACACTGTATATAGGTTTGAGGTTGAAATGGCTCAAGGCAGTTCTACTATCGACTATGATACACATCCAATAACAATCCCAAGTTTAAAAGGTTAGATGTACTTTACGGTTCATCTGTACACTTCGGAAAAAATGACCGATATTTTACGTCTTTTTTCATTCTATGTGGAGCCTAAACTGCACATTCAATTGCTTAATAAGGCATAGCAGCGTCTAGATAAATATTTTTGTATAAACTTTCAGTATTTTGTACATATACACTTGGTCCGTTTTGCCGGGGCATTTTCTTTGCGCTTTTTAGTGCACCCAAATATAGTCAATTATCAACAATGCCCTGTCATTTGGCCCCCACGTGCTAGGTTATTTCATTATTGGTGTTATTAAATCTACTCACAATCGGTTTTATGGAATGTTATTAAGGGGTAATTCATACTTTATTTATGGAACAATTTGAACGGAAAGAAAATGAATAGAGAAAACAACAAAAGTAATCTTGTAAACTGGAAGGGAAAATGATCGACAATTTTTATATCTAGACGGTGCTACACTTTATTTTGTGTTTCTATGTGTCGTTTAAGTCGTACATCATTAGACTAGAAAATAGGTCAAATATCTACCATTTCATTTGTTTTATTTGTTTTTAGGTTTTAAAGGTTTTATTTCTTTATATTTCTTATTTAGTTTTTACCTTTTAAATGTGGCTTCACCATCCATTTATTTATCTATTATATCTACCATTTCATTCGAAGTGTAACCATGAACCTTAATTAAAAGATCGCATCTGTTCTGTGTTCATGATACAAAAATGAAAATACGGGTTTGAAATGTTTTTACCCCCCTGTTGGTTGGTTGAAATTAATTTATCAATAGATTTGCCTTCTCATGGGGTTTTTGATTACATGATTCCCAGGCCATTTTAAAGGTGATTACTTGATTACAAGAGCAAATATTTAATGATTATTAGATTACCAAGGTTTGAATTATTGATTACTTGATTCCCATTGGGAAACAGTTTTTGATTACATTACTAAAAAATATATGTTTATTTGATTACTTTGGCAAAAAAATGCTGATTACTTGGTTTTTGGTACTCCCCATGAGGAGCCCCATAGATCAGATACAATATCACTGCTCGTAGAAGGTTCTTCTTCATCTGTCCGGATGGTGCACGTGTCTTGTGGTCCCGCTTGTGACTTCGTTAGCGATCCCCTTAAACCTATTGTAACGACACCAAGAGCGGCAAGTTCGTCGTCTGATAATTGCTTGGCGATTTTTATATCATTTTTTTTTTGTTCAAGAAAAAGCTCGGTGAGAGTGCCCTTATCCATATTAAACAGAACCGCCTGGCCATACTTGCCATTTTGTTTAAGGCGGTGAGTGTAAAATTTTATCTTACAAAAAAATCCGAGTTCGGAAATTGTCGTTGATTTCCGATTTCCCCCGAGTTACAACCACTTAAAAGAGCACCTAATGTTGTAACGACAGCGTATAATGTTGTAACCACATAGTATAATGATGTACCCACATAGTATAAAGTTGTAAATACATAGTATAATGTTGTAAGTACTGAGTATAATGTTGCACAAACTTAGTATAATGTTGTGACAGCAAAGTATAATGGTGTAATCACAGAGTATAATGTCGAAAAGACAGTGTATAATTATGCAACCACAGAGTATAATGTTGTAACCCCAGATTATAATGTTGTAACCCCAGATTATAATGTTGAATAGACAGCGTATAATGATCCAACGACTGAGTATAAAGTTCTAACCACATAGTATAATGTTGTCACCACGGAGCATAATGTTGTAACGCCTGACTATAATGTGGTAACGACATCGTATAGTGTTGTCTCAACAGCGTAAAATGATGAAACGACAGAGTATAAAGTTGTAAGGCCCGAGTATAATGGTGTCACGCCTGAGTATAATGTGATAACTACTGAATATAATGCTGTAACGACAGTGTATAATATTGAACAACAGAGTAAACTAAAGAAAGGACTGATTATAATGTTAAAACTGCATAGTATGATGCTGTAATGACTGAATATAATAATGTAATGAAAGAGTATAAAGTTTTAAGGACTGAGTATAATGTTGAAACGACTTAACATAATGTTGACACGACTGAGTATAATGTTGACACGACTGAACATAATGTTATAACGACTGAACATAATGTTATAACGACTGAGTATAATGTTCTAACCACTGAGTATAATGTGGAAACGACTGAATATAATGTAGTAAGGACTGAATATAAAGTTGTAACGACTGTGCATAATGACGTTACGCCTGAGTATAATGATGGTTACCAACATAAGGCAGTCCTGGCGTTCCATAATTATCTATATCGTTTGTTTTATCATTTATCTCCAACTGGTTGGGTGAGTATCCTTAATCGTTTAAGAATGGATGATTCCCAATCGGTTGTTTGGACATCGATTCTCAATTGGTTATTTGAAGGATATTTCCGATTGGGTATTTGGAAAGGATGATTCCAATTGGTTGTTTGGAAAGAATGATTCCCAATGAATTTCTGGTACAGGGTTATGTTATTCCACGGTTGATGTTCCCACTCAAGAATTGTTACGATAGACGCCGTGCACTCGTACACAAATGTAGGAATTAAATCAGATGTTGGTTAGTCGTAGAAATTTGTTTTGTCTCCCTTTACCGGATTTGACACACTGAATTGGAAATAAGCAACACAACGGATGTTCTATAGCAGGCAGGAACCGTTTATTCTTCCAGAGCACTTGAGTTCGCGTTGTCTGTTTCCGTTCGGTTGATTTTGTGTTTTGTGCTGTTCTTGTTTGTGTTAAACGGTTTCAACGTTGCCAACTCGGACTTTTGACACATCGGTGCCTGTTTGCTTCTTTCTATCATCAGTGAAATAAATTTGATTATTTTAATGGAGAGGCGTGCCGAGCGATTGAAATATCTTATTTTCCGAGGGAGAGATATGGAGGGGCGGAAACACTACTTGATGAATAACAAAGAAGGGTATTTTACGTGCATCTGTACACATGTTAGCCCATTAATGTCAGCAAAACCATATTTGGTATTGATCTTGGGATTTCCATCTTTTTTCGTTTAGAAATAAGGGACCCAAAGAGGGCTTGCTATCTATAGAAGATGAATCGAGAAAATCTACCCAGAAAAAAAAAACTTGTTGACAGTTATTAGCCACGATTTCTCCTTTTATTGGTTATAATCACCTACTGCTTCAAACCTTCTCACTCGAGAAGTTCTTGAAAGAATAATTGTAGAACTGTTACCTTAATCCCTCATCTGTGCTGTACATTATTTCAGAGAGGACATAATCAAAGTTGTACGCCGGGTATTGTGTCATATATACACTTTTGTCATAAAATAACTCACTGAAAATATATATATATATATACTGTCTATTAATATTAAAAACGAAAGAATATGGAATATGTGCCAAAAATGATTTTAATAAACGTACAAAAGCAACGCATATTTGCTTTTTGATAAACACATTATTAGCCGAGGTAATCGCTAGCGATTAGCCAAGGCTGATTAGCCATGGCTTTAGCTACGATAGCCTTAGCTGTAGATGGGTTTTCCGGCGGTTCACCAAAAACCTATTAGTTGTAATATCAATGCACGCTTGCAATATAGTTCCCTTTCCAGATCTGTTTATTCGTCGCTTTACTCGCAGTTATGTTATAAAACTTTTTAATTCAGTGTTCAAATTTTGTACAAGTATATAAGACGCCTATTTAATGCGATGGTATCAAATGATTAAAAAATTATACAAAAGCGGATTGATATTTTGTTTATAGGAGTGTTCGCCGATCTCATTAGTGATGTCATATTCACTAATTTGCATCTCATTATTAAGTGTTAAACTGGATGGCAATAAACAATGCGATGGGCAGGATAATTTACCCAAAGTTCAAATCCTCATATTTCTTTTTATTTGATCAGATAAAATGGTTCTATAAACGGTTCTTTGAAGAAGAATCTATTCATATATACCATTATAATTGATTTTCATGATTTTGAAAATAAGGCTACAAAATTGTAAAATTGGTGTTTGACCAAGTAATTTTTCATTGAAAATTTTTAATCAACCAAATTTTCGATCTTAACCACTGAATATATTTATTTTCAAGATGTACTACAAAAACGATCTTGTTCTGAAAATTGTAGAACCGAAAGAAATTTTTTAATTATCTTGAAAAACAAAAAAATGTTATGGATATCAAGACGTTTTTAAACACAGTTTTATTGCCTTTTTGCTCTCCAAAACATTTCCACAGGTTAGCGCTGACGTTTCGGGCGAACATTCCTATGATCTTTGTGATTGTGCGCCTAATAATACTTTGTAAGTGTGACTTCTCTGGAATTGCTTAGCAGATTTCGATGGTTAAAGTCTAAACCCACTTACTGACAAGTACCACATCATCTTAAGTGGTATGGTAAGGTGCACCTAGAGATGCTTAGAAAGATGCATGCTTCAGATGCTGGCTGTGACGTCTTTTTGCAAGGATTGAGCACTTAAAATTTAAAAAAAGTTAAAGTCCATTCCCACTTGCGCAACGACGTGAGCTTCATAATCGATAGATTACCTATGTTATGTAATTCTGTCAACTAAATATGTCAATGGTTTCATTACATTGCAAGAGGGGATCAAAAAGGGGACTTACGCCTTAAATCAACTTTTTTTTATTTTAGTTCAGATTTGCAAAATCTTTTTTTTCATTGGAATCCTTGTGAAAATCCCTGCCCACTCTTTACAATCAGATTTTCAATATTTCTTACCGTTTTTTTTTTGAGAAGTTAAGGGTTAAAGGGGCAAAGAACGCCATGTTTTAGAGTTTGTTGATGCTAATGCGTACATGACAGTTTTACACAAGAAATTAAGTTGTAGTGGGCCAGTCAATTGTAATGTAGCTTTTATATGATGATTATATCCACTAAAGAAATAACGGTGTTGTATTTTGTGGCCAAAAGGAGCTAATATGGGTGTATTGACAAAACGGCTGTAGAATTTCTATAATTCATTCAACTTTGAAAATTCTTTTTTATCGAATTCTTCAATATATTCTGTCAACTTAATATGTCAATGGTTTTTATATATATTGCACCGTTACATTGCTACAGGGATCCAAAGACAGGCCACGCCCATAAAATCAACATTATTATTTTGGTTCGATTTTCATTTTTTTTCATTGGAATACTTGAGAAAATCCCATTTACACAAAAAGTAGCTTTTCATTTTTATTTTTTGCTATTAAACAATTTAAAATTTGTAGATTACCCCGGCTACCAGTGCTTTCAGTACTTTGATATTTATTTGTATTTCATATCACCACATAGTCACCAGCCGTCACACTTTTCCGTCAGGTAGAACTGTAAAAACGTTAGTGAAGATCTTTTTTAATACAGGATTATGTAGTTATAATCTCATAAAGATCCAGGGCCCTGTGAGGCCGAGTGGTATTAGGAGAATGTTAAAGGTTCATGGTTACACTTTATATAGAATGGTTGATACTTGACCCCTTTTTTATAGTCTATATGTAGCGAAAACTACATATCAAAATAACAAAAATAAGGTATAGAAGAGTCTAGATATAAAAAATGACAGATCATTTTCACCTAGAAAGTAGATTTAATAACAGCTATAATGAAATTACCTTGCACGTGAAGGCGAAATGATAGGGCACTACTGTTGATATTTAGCTATATTTTGGTGTACGAAACTGCCCCGGAAAAACGAATGAAGTGTACACTAAAAAATATCAAAACTTTATGCAAAATAAATTTATCTAGATGCTGCTAAAGCAATATAAGGTGTAGTTTAATGTACTGAAAAAGAGGCGTTAAATATCAGCCATTGTATTCAAAGTGTGAACATGAACCTTAAATACCACACTATTGATCACTAGCCGATCATCTCTCAGGTGGTGTTCGAGTTCCGCTTGGAATTCACAAACATGACTTACCAACCTATATGTGATTGGATTTGTCAGTTACCTGCCCCGGGTCCAGGGTATTTATTCTCCGGGCACTCTGCTTTTCCTCGATCATTTAAACTGATTGCCCCAAATGGTCCAGGTGCGCATATATGCATTTAAGGTAAACCCAAGAATGCAGGTTTCCAAAACCTTTGTGATTCCAACAAGGGCTTCATGTGTAAAGCAATTCGAAGCAATTGACAATTCATATTGGGCCTTAAAAGTACAGGGTTCAACATGTTGCGTTCGTATCATGCTGCGCTCGCAATAGCTTTTTTTATTGTTTAAGGATCATCTTCACACTTTGGAAATAAGAACTGATAGTTTACGCCTTTTTAAGTCTATTTGGAGCCTAAACTTCACATTCAATTGCTTAACAAGGTCTAGATATTAAATAATGCTAACATAAACCCGAGTATCAACAATGCTTGTCATTTGGTCTTCACGTACAAGGTACTTTCATTATTGGTGTTATTAAATCTCCTCGGTTATATGGAAAAAACCTTCCGTTAAACCGATTGTGAGGAGATTTAGGGGTTATTCATGCTTTTTAAGGTTCAATTTAAAAGGAAACAAAATGAATAGTTAAAACCACAGCAGCAATCTTGTAAAATGAAAGGAAAAATGATCGGAGATTTCTTTATCTAGACATTGCAACCTTTTTTTTAAATTTTTATCTGTAGTTTAAGTCGTACATATACGGTACTAGAAAAATAGGTCAAGCGTCAGGCGTAGCAAAATTTATTGTCTGGAACTTTGTTGTCATTTGTATTTCGAACACACGTGAAGGTTAGCACTGCTGGTGGAGTTTAAATTCCCCGATGTTAGCCCGCTCCGGCACCAACACTTTTGAGTTGGAGAATACATCAAAGCTTTAAATTATCCGTATAAATTTCAAAATTGTCTAAACCCTAAGGTTCTTCCTACCCCAGACATAGGTTGAATATCTTAGTAATAATTTGGTTCCCCAGTTTGGTATTTTTGGTTATACTGTTCTATGCTCTTCATATTCATACAGTGTTTGGCATTTTCAATATTTTTGGTAGAGCGCCTCTGATGAGTCTTGAATAGACGAAACGCGCGTCAGGCGTAGCAAAATTTATTGTCTGGAACTTTGTTGTCATTTGTATTTCAAATATCTACCATTTTATTTGAAGTGTAACCATGAACCTTAACCATGATTTAAAAAACCTTAATTAAAATGAATACTAACTTGCACGGAGCTTTACATTTGCAGTCTAACGATGCCGCTTGTGATTCAACGTAAGACTTGCATATCAGCTCTAAAAACAGAAATACATGTATAGTTATTACGATAAGACTATATATTAATCAAACTTGATAAAGAAGCCTATTATCACGTTGTAGTGGACCAGCCATTTTTCTTAAAGTGGAGGAGGTTTGGTTTTATTAAAAAAAGTATTTTGAATATAATTTTTGACGTAAATAATATTTTGTCAGCAAAGGATGAGAAAGAAATAGCACTATTCTGAAAAAAGGATTTCTGCTATAATACTAAATAATACTTATGATGAAAAAAAAACCATTGCCATGGAGCATTTTATAATATGTAATTTTTCTGTGCGCCGTGAGAAACACAGCTATGTAAAAACACAGCCAGTCCACTTGGGGTGTCCAGTAATCAATGCAACTTACCAGATATGTAATAACACATCCAGTTCACTTGGGGTGTCCAGTAATCAATGCAACTTACCAGATATGTAATAACATACCCAGTTTACTTAGGGTGTCCAGTAATCAATGCAGCTTACCAGTTATGTAATAACACACCAAGTTTACTTGGGTTGTCCAGTAATCAATGCAACTTACCAAATTTGTAATAACACATCCAGTTCACTTATAAGGGTGTCCAGTAATCAATGCAACTTACCAGATATGTAATAACGCATCTAGTCAACTTGGTGTGTCCAGTAATCCATGCAACTAACCAGATACGTAATTACACATCTAGTCCACTTGGGGTGTCCAGTGCTCAATGCAAGTTACCAGCAATGTAATAACACATCCAGTTCACTTGGGGTGTCCAGTAATCAATGCAACTTACCAGATATGTAATAACACATCCAGTTCATTTGGGGTGTCAAGTAATCAATGCAAATTACCAGCTATGTAATAACACATCCAGTTCACTTCGGGTGTCCAGTGCTCAATGCAACTTACCAGATATGTTATAACACATCCAGTTCACTTGGGGTGTCCAGTTATCAGTGTAACTTACTAATTATGTAATAACACATCCAGTTTACTTGGGGTGTCCAGTAATCAATGCAACTTACCAGATATGTAATAACACATCCAGTTCACTTGGGGTGTCTAGTAATCAATGCAACTTATCAGATATGTAATGACACATCTAGTCAACTTGGAGTGTCCAGTAATCAATGCAACTTACCAGATATGTAATAACACATCCAGTTCACTTTGGGTGTCCAGTAATCAATGCAACTTACCAAATATGTAATAACACATCTAGTCAACTTGGGGTGTCCAGTAATCAATGCAACTTACTAGATATGTAATAACACATCCAGTTCACTTGTGGTGTCCAGTAATCCATGCAACTTACCAGATAAGTAATAACACATCTATTCCACTTGGGGTGTCCAGTAATCAATGCAACTTACCAGATATGTAATAACACATCCAGTTCACTTGGGTTGTCCAGTAATCAATGCAACTTACCAGACTTGGGGTGCCCAGTAATCAATGCAACTTACCAGATATGTAATAACACATCCAGTTCACTTGGGGTGTCCAGTAATCAATGCAACTTACCAGATATGTAATAACACATCCAGTTCACTTGGGGTGTCCAGTAATCAATGCAACTTACCAGCTATGTAATAACACATCCAGTCCACTTGGGGTGCCCAGTAATCAATGCAACTTACCAGACATGAAATAACACATCCAGTTCACTTGGGGTGTCCAGTAATCATTGCAACTTACCAGATATGTAATAACACATCCAGTTCACTTGGGGTGTCCAGTAATCAATGCAACTTACCAGATATGTAATTACACATCCAGTTCACTTGGGGTGTCCAGTAATCAATGCAACTTACCAGCTATGTAATAACACATCCAGTTCACTTGGGGTGTCCAGTAATCAACTGACGGTGCACAATTGCACTCCTTAGTTATAGCATGACCAACGCAATCCTCCATACAAGGCTGTAAATATTTAATAAGGGGATACGTTACGTTAAAACGACGTTATCGATAAAATTTACCTGTGAAACTGTTGAAAAACGTCCATTTTCGATTTGAAACGCAACGTCAATTTTACTTGAATAGCGTTGAACTTTAACGCTATTGTTTATCTTTGATGTAATTTCTTGAAAAAAAGATGGTCCATGACCATTCAAAAATATATATTGTAGTTTAGAGAAAGATTAGGACTTTCTTGTGTTAGCTTTTGGTTGAAATGTAATGAAAAAATTTTGTTTTTAACCAATGGAGAATAACGAAATTTTGAAAATATTGGATCTTTTCCCATTACTTCTATATAAACTTCCCGCCAAAAACAATAACTTCAAAGTGAGACGACTTGAAAAATCGACCCATGACCCCCTATTTCAAATGAATATTTCAATATTTCAATATGTTATGGTAATACCATTAATTATGCAATTTTTTTTGAAAAGTTATATGGTCGACCAAAGTAACGTATCCCCATAATTTCTATTTTTATGATTTAACATTTTAAACACAAGAAAATGAGTAACAAATTTGTATTTACATGTCGTACGTTTGTATAGGTGTAGCCATTAACAAGAGACACAAAAGACAGACCAATATTAAATGAAACAACATAAGAAAAAATGCAATAACCAACGTGATTTCAGTTTGAAACGAAAGTGAAGTCAGGTAATCCCGGAAAAGGCAGTTAAAACACTAGCAAATGAGTAACAAATTTGTATTTACATGTCGTACGTTTGTATAGGTGTACCCATTAACAAGAGACACAAAAGACAGACCAATATTAAATGATTAACAAGAGACACAAAAGACAGGCCAATATCAAATGATTAACAAGAGACTCAAAAGACAGACAAAATAAAAAAAATGCAATAACCAACGTGATTTCAGTTCGAACTCAGGTAATCCGGGAAGAAGCAGGTAAATCACTAGACTGTCATTCACGTCGGTCAAATCCTACAAAGGGCGAAAATACATATACAAATCACTCATCTTGGAGATTTGACTATGAAAACATTTTCGTAAAACATTGGAGTTAGAACGCACTTTTATCTACAATATTAGAACATTAAAAAAATGAGGTAAATTTGCTGAACAGGTGAATGGATGGTTGCATATGTCTTTGGCATAACTCCAATGTTAACCAAGGCAGAAGCAATTCCGAATGTTAAACACTTGATAGCAGTAATACAATACAAAGGTATTAAATATCTCATTAAGGTCTTTCCCTTCCACAGAAGGAAAGACCTTACTGTATTTCTTATGATTATTATTTTTTTTTTCCGCCAAAAAAAAAAAGAAAGAAATACTTATCGTAACATTACGAAACTTCATACCATTAACCGACACTATGAGGGCATGACTTGAGTAACCCTGCGAAACCAATCTATTTTTAGTAACGGAGTTATCTGCCCGCAACCCAAAAACCTTGTTTGCAGATTAACTCAAAAACCGTAACAGTTATCAAAAATCTGAAGTGGGGAAAATGTTGCTAGGCTCATGGTCATGATTCGTCATGCAAAAAAAAAAGTTTTGATCAACTTCCTGGTTACGCGTTTTTGAGTCGAAACCTGTTGCAATGCGTCAAATTTTTCTTCTTCAAAACTGTTAGTCCTAGAGACTTGGGACCTTCACCAATCATCCTAGGTGACCTATATTACATTTAAAAATGTCAAGGTCAAAGGTCAAATCTCAAGGTCAGAGGTCATGGCACACCTTGTTTGCAGTATAGCTCAAAAACCATACAAAATTGAAGCAGACATGTAATGGGAAAAATATTTGTCTCATTTAGACCTTTATTTGATATAAAAAGTCAAACACTGTACGACAAACCGTTTTCGAGTTATGGCCCTTAACGCGTTTCGGCTTATCCGTTTTTGGCTTATAACTTTTAAACCGTCAGAGATAATATAGTAAACATATGGGTTTTTTGTGACCGTCATTATATGTCCTTCAATTTAAGACAAAAGTCGTATGGTTACGGGCAGCCATTTTCAAAATGGCTGACACCGTAAACAGTTTTTATGAAATAACACTTAAACCGTACAAAATTGAAGCGGACAATACATGGAAAAAATGTTCGCCATGTCGAAATCTACTAAAAGTGTTTCAGGTGCGAAAGCGTAAAACTTGTCGTTTTTGAGTTATCGCCCTTGATTCTTATTTTTAAAATGATTTTTTGTTTATAACTTTTAAACCATTAAAGATGATGAATGAAACATAGGGTTCATTTGAAACAGGATTAAATTACCTACCATTTGAACCCAAACAGTACATGATTCGGTTGAACGGTTTCAAAATGGCGGCCAAGTTTCGCGAAACACGTTTTTTGCCAATAACTTGAAAACCATAACAGATAGTATAGTAAACATGTATACTTAAATGAATCAGTATATAAAGAGCTACAATTTGAGTCCAAGGTCAAAGGTCAGAGGTCAAGGTCATTCCCTAGCAACAAGGTAACATTAATGAAAAGTCCATAGCAACCAGATATATTCTAAACCAAGACTACTTTTTGAGTTAAGAGTTAAGTTTTTTCAACCGGAAGTAACCCCTAGTCCATAGCAACCGTCATAAAAGTCATTAGCAACCATACTTTTTCTGACTCTAGGTCCCCTGCTCTTCATTCTGGAGCCTATATCACAATAATTGGCAACATCTTGTCATAAACAAAGTGACTCAAATGTCTTTAGTACTTGTATAAAATATAAAATACCATAACAAAAACATAAGACAGGGAAAGACCTCACATTTGTTCTCTGAACAAATGACTTTTTAATTGCTTTTCCAGTTTCTAATTATTGAGCGTCTCATGTAGGACTGTAAATTACGAGTAAACACTACTGCAAACATTGGCTTTGAAATTGAAATATACTTTCGTTTTCCATCGAATTAAAATATACAAAATTAAGAATAGGTCCAAGAGAGAAACTTTCCTATCTTGCAGCATTTGGGACTGACAGAAGTAGTATATATTTGGAAATCATTTATCATTTTTCAGGTGGAGTAAGGTGGAGCAGCCCTCTGCGCAGGTCTGTGACGTCATATCCACTTTCGGTCCGCCATTTTCTTCCGGTTCCGCCATTTTCCTACCTGTCTGCCATCTTGGATTTCGGCGGCCATCTTGGCTCTCGTCGGCCATCTTGCTTCCGTTGACGCAACATCCGGTAATTAAGGGAGGGTAATTCCGCAAAGTCACCGAGCGGTAAAAGGCTTGAAACTAAGTTATTCCTTTACCGATTTCTTTCGGGTTTGTTGCATTGTCTTAAGTATGACAATGTCTTTTTTCTTTGTGGTCTTCAGTGGTCATTAGAGGCTTGACCAGTAGGTTACCATTTCCTATTTCTTATCAAAGGTGGGGTTGTCGTATATCGTTGGAAGGTAGCAAGGTGTAGTTGCCATTTCTGAGTTGTTTGAGTCGGTAGTGGTCAGTGGTCAGTCAGGGCTTGACCATTAGGTGACCTCGTTTTCTTCTTGTTGCATACTAAGAGTGTAATATGTCATTGTAAAGCTTGTGAGGTCTAGTTTTATATTCTTTCTTTCGTGTCAATCTAAGGGAAGTAACTCTTGGTTTCTACCGGTTTTAAGTCTTGTAATTGATACCATTTTGTAAGGAATTTGCCAGGCTTTGTTGGGTAGGCTTTAAGTACTGGTTTGATCTTATTTATAGGGCGTTAGGGATAACAAATCGATTTTAAGTTTCGATACTTTATTTTGACCACAGTAATAGGTTTCAGTCTTCATCCTCGTCTTCTTCACTCTCTTTGTAAGGCCTGAACTGTTTTTTTTTCTCATCCAGCAAGTAATTTCTCTTCTCAGTAGCGTATTTTCAAGACTCTTCATACTCATAATCTTCATCGTCCCTCAGTCGTTTTGCCGTTTGTTTGATCTTCTTGTGGAGTGGATCTCGTACCATTTCCATTTGCCACATAATGTTATTGACGTAGCGATTTTTGGAGCTTCTCTATAGAGCGGGAGCAAATCCAAGTCAGCCTTTGATATTGCCTCTTTTTCGTGGTGACCTTTTTCCGTGTATTCATCCACTTTCTTTTCGTGTTCGTCTTTGTAGCTGATCATCATTTGTCCAATAAAGCCACCCCACGGATCAAACTGTTCTCCGGGTAAGTTTCTTCGTCACTCTTTTCTGATTCCGTATCTTCCTCAACTTCTTCCTCAGTTTCCTATTCCGGGTCCTCCTTCAACCATTCCGGTTCTTCCATTTTTCTTTGATGCCTCTGTTATTGGTGTCTCTGTAGATTGAACAACTTTTGGTTTGTGTATCCGCATTCGTCGCAATGGTACACCTTTCCTTCTCGACGGCCGGGTTCTATCTGAGGATTTTCGTTCTGCCCTTGTAAATTAACAATCACTTCTGAATAGTATAACATGTTGTTAACAGAACCCTCATTGCCGGTGCGAATTTGATCGGGTCTTGTTAAATTGTCTTTCTTTCCTTTCCATACATAGGCAAAGAATGCATTCCTCAATTATGCTAAGCTCTTTCTCTTGTATGCACGTTTCAATGCTTTGAATCTACGCCATTCTTTAAATATTCGCTGCAGTCTATGCACGGCACAATTAAATTTTGTATCGATTTATAAAACTGATCTTTTGGCTTTCTCTCGCCGCATTTACGACAAACACGTTCCCCGTTCTCACTTGCAATGTTCTTTTCTATGAGTTTTGGAAGATAATCCATTCATTTGCCTACGCCTTGTTCGAATACTTTCGAGCCACTGACAACATTGTTCATTTATTTTACCTTTTCAAAATTGTATCGTCCAATCATCTCTCAGCATTTTATTATGTGACTGACTTACTCTTTGCTCTTCTTGCTCTTTTGTTTGCTCATTTTGCGCTTTTGCAGCTCATCTTGCTCTTTTGTTACTCATCTTGCTCTTTTCTTTGCTCATCTTGCTCCTTTCCTTGCTCATTTTGCTCCTTTTCTTGCTGATCTTGCTCTTTTGCAGCTCATTTTGCTCTTTTGCTTTGCTCGTTTTGCTCATTTGCTTGCTCATCTTGCTCTTTTGCAGCTCATTTTGCTCTTTTGCCTTGCTCATCTTGCTCTTTTGCTGCTTTTGGGGGGTATTTTAACTATTTAAGTCACTCCAGCAACAGCAGCAGCAGCAGTAGCCGTTTTACTCCTTCTCCCCCACTTTTTCTACTCGAGCAGCAGCAGCCGTTTCTTTACCTTCTTCTCTTTTCTTCTAGTTGTGTTTTTCCTTTCCCGTGTTAACTTGTACACTCCCCTTTTTTGTCAAGCAGGGATTCCATACCACTTTATACTTTTTATTTTCCATAGGCCCTGTGTTAAATCTGTTTGCGACTCTTGTCGCCCACCCCCCCCCCCCCCCCAAATCTGAGGGTGTCACAGCCCTTTTGGTACGCGGTATTCCGTGCTTTTAAAAGAGTATTCGGTACGCCAAGGTGTGCTACGCGGTACGCGATGTTCCGAATTTTTAGGCTTTTGGTACGCGTACGCCGTGATCTTTAGAGTATTCGGTATTCCAGTCCTTTTAACGGTATTCTGTCCTTTTTTAAACGGTATTCGGTATCCCGGGTGCGGGGCTGTGACACCCCCAAATCTCAGCAGTAAAGTCGTGTGTAATCATGCGGAACTAAAAATTCCATTGAGATCATTTTGTACTTGATAACCCAATAGCTCCTAACCAGTTCAAACCGGTTTCTTTTTGTTCCAATACTAACCCTTTTCAGTTCTATTTTAGCCCTTACTTTTAACTCTAACTCTCTTTGATAGTGTTGCCATTTCATTTCATTTCTAACCCTTATCCTAACTCTATCTTCTCTAACCCTAACTCTTTCTCCTTTCAGTTTTATTTTTACCCCTTACCCTAATTCTAACTCCAAGTCTCTATGATAGTGTTGTCATTGTATTTTTAGCTCAAACCCTAATATTTTCCTAATCTACAGAGCAATATACCTACTTCCCCTGCATACGGTGTTTATATTTCACAACTTATTCGATATGCCAGAGCTTGCACACATTTCACAGATTTTATGATCAGACACCGATTTCTTCGTGACCAACTTTTGGAGAAGGGCATTAAGAAAATACGTCTCATACGATCCCTAAAAAAATCTTTCTTCGTTATCAGCCACTAGTAGAAAAGTTCAAAATAGACTTAAAAGATATGATAGTTAATTGTTGTAATTAGTGTTTGACTGGTCTGCTGTACTGATATGATCACCTCAATATCCCTATTGTGTCTCACAACTATGTTGTGTTCTATGGTCATTACCGGATCCTAAGATCGCAATGGAAAAGGGAGGTTTGGCGTCATAAAACCTGGTTTAACCCACCATTTCGTTTGAAATGCCTGTACCAAGTCAGGACCATTGCGATCCACCAATTCTCCGGTATGACTGATTCGTTTTTGTCATTTTCTCTGGACTATGAGATTGATCATTCAAGTTCGGTAGTTTTGTTATTACCTTTATCTCTCTTCTCTAACCCTAACTCTCTTCTCTCTAACCCTATCCCTAAGCTCTCTTCACTAACCCTAACCCTAACCCTAATCTCTAACCTTAACCTTTTCTTTTTTCTTTTTTTATTTTTTAACCCTTGCTCTAATTCTTACTCTAAGTCTCTTTGAATTTGTTGTCATTGCATTTTAACCCTAACTCTCTCTTCTCTAACCCTAACCCTTTCTCTTTTCAGTTGTATTTTTAGCCCTTATCCCCATTCTAACTCTAACTCTATTTGCCTTTGTTGTCATTGTATTTCTAACTCAAACCCTAATTTTCTTTTCTCTAACTCTAACCCTAACTTTCTCTTCTCTAACCCTAACCCTTTCTCTTTCCCTTTCTATTTCTTAACCATTTACTCTAACCCTAACCTAAATTTTCCTCTGTTGTGTATAGTATTTCTATTCATGTTTGTACCTTAATCCTAACTCTTCTGCTATGTAGCCTTAACTCTAACTCTTGGTCTCTCCTTTGTTAGCACGTAGTGCTCCTTTTGTTGTTGTTTTGTAAATGCATTATTGTTTGCATTGTTTTTGTTTTACTTCACAAAGAATCAGAAATTGGCGCAAACGTGAAATTACAAACCGCTCATGAACAAGAAAAGCAGAACAACAACAAAATTAAGGAGCACTACGTGCAAACAAAGGAGAGATCAAGAGTTAGGGTTAAGGAGATTTTCTTCGTCCTGTTCGGAAAAAGCCGAGTCTCAATATGTTTCGCGCGCCAGCGCGCAGTTTCATAGCCCCTCCTAAAAATCAAATGGTCGCTCCCTTATTGCATTTTGTAACAAAATCAAAGGATGGAGAAAGAATTTAAAACTTGACTTTCTCTGTTCAAAGGAGAACATGTATCTCCCATATTAAATGCTAGAGTTAACAACTAAAACAGGAAATGGCTCTCATATCGAAATTTCATAACCGATCAAAATTTTAATTACTTGGATAACCTTGGTTTGAATGGGAGAAAAATATTAATATTCTTACCAAAACTCCGGAATAAGTGTTGTTTATATCACATTGCTCATCTGCTCCAGGATACCTAACGAATCTTTTCTGCTTTAATGACACGTGGGTTTCGGCATTTGTAGAAATAGATATTCCCTGAGATGTGAGATAAGGCTTGGAGTTCTTCTGGTGTATGGACATCCTAATGCCGGCTGAGTCTGCCACTATTGGGACGTAGTCGGCCTGCTTTACGTTTAATAGCAACTTCAATGCTACAATCAGATAAAGGTTACAACAAAACAGATGATCTCAGAATATCAGGTGGGGCCCTGGTGGCCGATTGGGTTAGGACACTGGTGAATTGAACACTAGCCAATTAACTCTTAGGTTGGTGTTGGAGTCCCATTATGACCCAGGTGCCCCAAAATTGGCGTTATATATAGAATATTATGTACTTTCCTTTTCTATACTATCTATATCTTTGTGGGTATAGGAGTAGTACATACTATTCTATATATAACTCACAACACATAGATTGTCAAGCACTATTACACTGCCGAATACAAATCGCAACGGTCATGACTTAGTACAAGCATGCAGTCTTTCCATTATATAGATAAAGATTTAATATCGTCATTCATAAGTTACATATTAAATTTTTAGATATTCACGGAGTGAATTACTGGGTTTATTTAACTCGCTTGCAAATCTATTTTTCCCTCGTGAAGTTTACCGCGAAAAACACGTAACATAGACAAATACACGATTCGTCGATCATTTTTTCATTGTTTTCATTATTTTGATGATCTATTTGCCACTTTTGTCCAAATTATCTAAATAATAAAAAAGTAAAACTAAATCAGAACAACAAATATCAATTATAATGCCATCAAAGATTGGTAGGATGAAGTTAACTTAGTTCTTTGAAATACTGGGTCTAGTATTTTGTAGCTAGGACCGGCGAAGCTAGTTCTGGGAAACTAACCGAAAATAGAACTGGCAAGGCTATTTCTTATAATGCTTCATGAGTAAGGTCCGGCGAAGTTACTTCCAAAAAATCCACGGTTGATAGGTCCGGCGAATTAAATTTATCCTGATGACTTTACTGAGGCTAGGCCCGGCCAGGTAAGGTCCTGGAAAACTTACCAAAGGTAGGTCCGGCAAAGTGGGTCCTGAAAAACGTACCAAAGCTAGGTCCAGCAAAGTGAGTCCTGAAAAACGTACCAAAGCTAGGTCCGGCAAAGTGAGTCCTGAAAAACGTACCAAAGCTAGGTCCGGCAAAGTGAGTCCTGGAAAACTTACCAAAGCTAGGTCAGGCAAAGTGAGTCCTGAAAAACGTACCAAAGCTAGGTCAGGCAAAGTGAGTCCTGATAAACGTACCAAAGCTAGGTCCGGCAAAGTGAGTCCTGGAAAACTTACCAAAGCTAGGTCAGGCAAAGTGAGTCCTGGAAAACTTACCAAAGCTAGGTCAGGCAAAGTGAGTCCTGGAAAACTTACCAAAGCTAGGTCAGGCAAAGTGAGTCCTGAAAAACGTACCAAAGCTAGGTCCGGCAAAGTGAGTCCTGGAAAACTTACGAAAGCTAGGTCCGGCAAAGTGAGTCCTGGAAAACTTACCAAAGCAAGGTCAGGCAAAGTGAGTTCTGAAAACTTACCAAAACTAGGTCTGGTAAAGTTAGTCCTAGGAAACTTACCAAAGCTAGGTCCCGCAAAGTTAGTCCTGGAAAACTTACCAAAGCTAGGTCCGGCAAAATTAGTCTTGGAAAACTTACTAAAGCTAGGTCCGGCAAAGTGAGTCCTGGAAAACTTACCAAAGCTAGGTCCGGCAAAGTGAGTCCTGGAAAACGTACCAAAGCTAGGTCCGGCAAAGTGAGTCCTGGGAAACTTACCAAAGCTAGGTCCGGCAAAGTGAGTCCTGGGAAACTTACCAAAGCTAGGTCCGGCAAAGTGAGTCCTGAAAACTTTCCAAAGCTAGGTCCGGCGAAGTTAGTCATGGAAAACTTACCAAAGCTAGGTCCGGCAAAGTGAGTCCTGGAAAACTTACAAAAGCTAGGTCCGGCAAAGTGAGTCCTGGAAAATTGACAAAAGCTAGGTCCGGCAAAGGTAGTCCTGGGAAACTTACCAAAGCTAGGTCCGGCAAAGTTAGTCCTGGGAAACTTACCAAAGCTAGGTCCGGCAAAGGTAGTCCTGGGAAACTTATCAAAGCTAGGTCCGGCAAAGTTAGTCCTGGTAATTTCAGGTGTAAATGTGTAACATGTACCATAGTAATGATCCCGTATTCTTCGTATAGTACTGCAACAAAAAATAGAGGCAAAAGTTAGAAGCAGTAATCAACCATAGAAAGGTGAGTTTACTTTAAAATGGTTATGGTAAAAAAATGTGTTTCAATAGGAATATTTAAATCACAAATACTTCAAAAGCCAAATACAAAACACTATTCAGATTTGTTAACCTTTTTCAAGACCGGACAAAACATTATCCATTTACATGGCTTGTAAACCAGAGCCAACTCTAAGTGAAGTCTTGATTAGCTTTGTAAGTTTCTCAAAAACTTCCTCCTGGTGAGCTTGCTATGGGCGTTAATATGAGTGTCAGTTACACAATCACAGGAAATATAGCTATGGACGTATGATTCGATCCACACATAAATCACCTGTTTTTCATCCCTAAAATGGTTTTTTATCCATGCCTTCTTTTTCATCTATAATTAACCATACAAAAAAATGGATGAACATACGGGTGCATCCGTAAAACGGTTGTTTTTTCATCCGTATCATACAAATGTCATTTTGCAAACATAATGCCCGAAACCGAAAATTAATGCTTAAGTCTGCAATATTCTAGCAACGAAGCGATCAGCCTTGTATTTTACAAAGTACGGATGATTGTCATAGGGTGTTTATGGCACGCGATAATAACAAAAACCTGATAAACCACATTTATCGACCGTAAACTATAGTTTGCTGTTGATAAACTGGGTTTATCGCACGCTTACTATAGTTTACGTTCGTGAAACCAAGTTTATCAGCGATAACGTTAGTTTCCGCGGTGCAAATGCTATTTTATCAACGCAAAACAGCATTTATCGACCGTAAACTATAGTTTGCGGTTGATAAACTCAGTTTATCGCTGATAAACTCAGTTTATCACCGATAAATTCGGTTTATCACCGAGAAACCCTAATTAGCATTTGAAAACCCCATTATCGACCGCTAATGATAAATTTCAAACAACTGAAATTATCATTAGCATCAGCAAACTATAGTTAGCGAGTGATAAACCCAGTTTATCGACCGCTAACTAGAGTTTACGGTCGATAAACTCAGTTTATGGGGTTTTGTGACAGTCGCATGCCATGCAGTTCAGCACCCAGGAACCCTAATTAGCATTGGAAATTTCCATAGTCGACAGCTAATGTTAATTAAACAAATTTGGTTTATCAGGGTTTTATAACCTACAATGCAAAGTTGTTTTTGACTGACTCGAGCGTCAGCCCATCCCACCTGTCTGCAATCATATTTTATGGACGCAAATCCTCTGAAACTACTTGGCAGAAATAAATGAAACTTGGTATGCAAGAAGTACACTTCGTAAAGTTGTGCATATAATTAGGATTTTTTTTCTGTATTTTTTTTATAAAAGGTGCAACCCTTTTGACTAAGAAAATCTTGAATTCTGCATTTCATATTTCTAAGTTTAACGGAATTTTGTTATGGCATTCATATACATGCAAATTATCTTTACAATGCTTGTTGTACCTCAATAGGTATTCCTTAGGGATAATATTAATTGAACTCGTAGGGTATGAAAGCACGCTTACTTAGTTTCTGTTATTGATACTTTCCAAACCGCATGACATATTCATAGCATGCAATAGCAACCGCATAATAAACTATTTTATAGAACGTAAACCATAGTTCACTCGGTTACTTTAGTTTGCGCGGCGCAAATGCTACTTTATCAACGCAAAACAGCATTTATCGACCGTAAACTATAGTTTGCGGTTGATAAACTGAGTTTATCGCCCATAAACTCAGTTTATCATCGATAAACTCAGTTTATTGCCGATAAACTCAGTTTATTGCCGATAAACTCAGTTTATCACCGATAAATTTGGTTTATCACCGAGAAACCCTAATTAGCATTTGAAACCCCCATTATCGACCGCTAATGATAAATTTCAAACAACTGAAATTATCATTAGCATCAGCAAACTATAGTTAGCGAGTGATAAACCCAGTTTATCGACCGCTAACTATAGTTTACGGTCGATAAACTCAGTTTATGGGGTTTTTGTGACTGTCGCGTTCCATAGGTGTTGATTTGTCTTCCTTTACCGGATTTGACACACTGAATGGACTATTGGCAACGCGACGGGTGTGCTATAGCAAGCAGGAACTGCTTACTCTTCCGGAGCACCTGAGTTCACTCTTGTTTCGACTGGAGTTCGCGTTGTTGATTGATATTCAGTTGTTTTGTGTTTCCATGTTTTACATGTTGTCTGTGTTTGTCCTGTTCTTGTTGGTGTTTACTGGTTTTGTCTCTGCTCTTTCGGACTTTTGACATTCGGATACCCCATTGGTACCTCTGCTTTTTTAAAATTAATAATGATAAATTCTCAAATTTAAGTGCCTATTCCTGAATAGTTAGAAATTTCTTATACTGACCAAGCACCCGATGCTCCTTCTAAACAATGAAGTTTTAGCTTCAAGTCTTATTTTATTCAACTATGCATATTTTCTTACCACAAGTATCATCTACTACGAAGGACCAGAATGCTCTTACGAAATTCGAGACTCGGAATTCGAGATTCGAGATTCAAAAATCGAGACTCGAGATTCGAAATGCGAAATTCAATATACATGTACTGTATAGTTGTTTTTTTGCGGGAACCAATTTTCGTGATCATTTATATGCAGGTATGTACTGTAAATATACTATTAACGATATTTTATCGCGTGTTCTTATTTTCTAGGTTTCTAAACTATTACAAAAAATATTTTTGAAAATTGATGCCCGAGAAAAAACAAGTGTCATTAAAATTGCGAGTTTTGTAGAACTTCGCAGCTACTCAAAGGATGAGTTATTAAGTAATAAAGCCTGATGTACTTTAAGGATCCCTAAGATGATATGTGATATAAATACATGTATATAAATGATTTGCCAATGGGCGTCTCCCGACGAACCTGGAACGTGGAGTCACGATGTAGGAGAGGGTTCCTTGCTCTTGTTCAACTGTAACTTGAGTATCTAACTCTGGCGGTGGTGTGTCATGAGCTGGACGACTTATGTCAGACAGCGACTCTGGCGGTGGTGTGTCATGAGCTGGACGACTTATGTCAGACAGCGACTCTGGCGGTGGTGTGTCATGAGCTGGACGACTTATGTCAGACAGCGACTCTGGCGGTGGTGTGTCATGAGCTGGACGACTTATGTCAGACAGCGACTCTGGCGGTGGTGTGTCATGAGCTGGACGACTTATGTCAGACAGCGACTCTGGCGGTGGTGTGTCAAGAGCTGGACAACTTATGTCAGACAGTGACTCTGGCGGTGGTGTGGCAAGAGCTGGACGACTTATGTCAGACAGCGACTCTGGCGATGGTGTGTCATGAGCTACTCTGGCGGTGGTGTGTCATGAGCTGGACGACTTATGTCAGACAGCGACTCTGGCGGTGGTGTGTCATGAGCTGGACGACTTATGTCAGACAGCGACTCTGGCGGTGGTGTGTCATGAGCTGGACGACTTATGTCAGACAGCGAGTGTTTAAGTAAGCAGTCGCTACATGTAATAGGGACGTTTTAGTATGGTATAGGAATTTTGGGCTTCCGCACTACTTTTTTTATAACATAAACTAAAGGGAGTGGATGGGGGGCTTCTGGAATTTAATGCTGACCGTTTGTTTGGTTATTAGTATATCAAATTTCGGGTTTCGAATCTCAATTTTGGAATTTCGAATTTTGAATCCCGAATTTCGATAACTTCGTTTTTTTTTTAAACTATTTTTATTGGTACAGGTTAATAAAACAAGCAATAAGTATATTGAATTTCGAATTTCTGGGCTTTCGTATCTATCTTCCTTGGTATACCTTTTTCTTTTTTTGTAATAAACCACAATTCTTAAAGTTGAAGTGAATTGTTCTTTATCGAGACCATGACAAACAGAGGGTTTCCGATGACGAGTCAAAAAGAAATATTATATTAACTCGTTACTGTTGAATTAAGTCGTCGCTTATTCATTAACTGACCAAATTGAAATACGGAAGGCTTACGGATAATTCGTTCGAAGCTATTTTCCCTGAGTATAGAAAACAAACGATTCAGATACTATAGATACCCTGACACTGAGACGATATTACAAATAAAAAAGCCACAAGGTGTAAAGTGTCTTCCGACATGTCACAGATCTTAAGATTTACTGAATGTATAACTTACGATTTCGGACATTTTGTGCCCTGATATTTGCACTTAACTATGAACTCATCCTGGCTATCACTGCTATCAAATATGTAATAGTCTCCGAAAGTTCCCATTGTCAGGTGAAAAGATTCTTGAGCATTGCTTTCAAGGTCCTCAGTGCCTAGTGCAAAAGAATGATTTAATTAATTATTGTATCGACTGAACATTTAAAATGATTTTTATTTGATTTACGGGGGCCTGGGTGGCCGGGTGGTCGAAGGCGCTGGTTAAAATAACACACTTTTGACCACTAGCTGATCACCCCCAGCTGGTGTTTGAGTCCCGTTTGTATTTAACAAAAAGGGACTTCCCCAACTGTATGTAATTAGGTTTGTCAGTTATCTGCCCAAGGTCAGTGGTTTCCACCGGGTACTCCGGTTTCCTCCACCATTAAGACTGGCCGCCCTACATGGCCCAGGTGCGTCGAAAAAGGGCGTTAAACCCTAACATGCACACACACACACACACACACACACACACACACACACACACACACACACACACACACACACACACACACACACACACCCTCACACCCAAACACACATATTTGATTTACGAAAAAGTAATCTATCAAAGAATACTGCGTGATATATTAGACAAAGCATTTAAAGAAACAATAAACAATAAAATCATGATCTAAACATTCGATATGCTTTGTGGGAAATTTGGCTTGCTCTTAGATATTTATGAGTCGTCTTTACAGATCTACGAACAACTCATAGAAAAGAGTGATACTCCTAAAACTCTTGTAAATTCTGTCCGTTTGGATCTCATCATTTTGACGTGATCTGGGATTAAAAGACGTTTTGAGATTTTCTCTTCAATGTCTTAACTGAAATTCATTTTTGCACCTGCAAATGTTTTGTCGATTCCTCAGCGGGATTCGAACAGATACTGGAGTTTTATCCGAGTTTTATAGTTTTCATAAAAATGTAATAACATAACCCATTTACCCATGTTGTAAGGCGTCAGGTCACGTGATTTTACGTTACGTTAATACATTTACATTACCTGGGAAGTATGGATCCAAATGTTGATACGATGCGGGCTGAAAGACAAGACAAATATCTATTTTTATCATGTTGTTACATGAAAAGATCGGATATGATGTGTGATTATATCAGATTTTTAGATATTTATCATTATTTCTAAGAAGAAGGCTTAGCACAAAAGAGAAAGAATATCAAAAATCAACTACCGTCACTACTTAAGTTACAAGATGTATCTTTTAATAAAGTCAAATTGGTGGCAAACAATGTAATAGTTCCATAATTTCTGTGCAAAGTCAGTCACCATACCAAAAGCTTGTTTGGGAATATAATACATTTATCACCGTAGTTGGTGTGTGACCCAGATCATACTTTATTGCAAAACAAAAACAAAAACAAGAGTGGTGTGCACGTGCAAAATCTCATTAGAGGGTGACCTTAACCATGCAACCCAATGATTACCGGTTGAACCAGCGAAATAGCACATGCCATATGACCGCGTCAGAGCGAATCGCAATAGAGATTTTTATATGAGATTAATATTTTCAGTTTCATTAAAGAGCACGTCACGTCTGACATGCAAGCTGCTTACACAACGCTATGTTGATCTCCCGTTGTTGACGTCACACAGGAAATTTAACACGAAGCCATCATTTGCTTGTAGACAAATATTGTAATAAATAAAAATGACAACAAATTTTGCTATGCCTAAGGATATATATCTCAGTTATGTGTTCGTATGCAAAGCGGGTCCAAACTGTTATCAGCAACGCGAACTTAAGTCAAAACGATGTTGAACTCAGATGCTCCGGAAGAGTAAGCAGTTCCGTCTTGCTACCCGCACACCACATTAAGTTGCTACAATCGATTTAGTGGGTCAAATCAAGGGAAAGTACGACAATTTTAGATTTCAATACCAGCCAACATATATTTGAATAAAACTTTGAATCTCGGTGTTTTAATGCCCAATCAACGAAAGTAGGGGGCCTATAGTGATCGAGTCCGTTCGTATACCCGTCCGTTCATCTGCCCGTCCCAAATGTTGCAAGATGGGGCGTTATGTATGTTAGACAATTCTTGTTTGGTAGAAATATTGATGAATTAACACTGACTTCAAAAGATCAAGTATGTCGGTTTTGTGTGATGATATTCCACCAAATCATTCATTATCTGAAGTGTTGTGTCAGATTTAAAATCTCTATATTTTTTTTTAACATCAGTCGATTTATGATTCTCAGCTAGCTGTCAGTCACAGTGAGTGTTTTATAGAGAGTTCCTCCGTTCGTTTTTTCTAAGTGCCTTTTGTTAAAAGTTCTCTATAGTTCTCTCTAGTGGATCGATGATTTTTATAGTGTATTAATTGTTGTGTTTTGTCTAGGATTATTGATAGGAGAAAGGTTGAGCCTAAACAATCTAGTTTAACATCGCCTAATTACATATGTGCCTGTCCTAAGCCAGGAATTTTTTCCAAAGCTTTTGTATGTACTCGTCTTTTTGATGTGTTCTGTTCCCTGTTTAAGAAGGGGGTCTATCTGACTATTTCAGGACACGATTTGAATTTTATGCATTTAATTGAGACCTTGGGCCGATTACAGAATGACGAACAGCGCCTATACTGACCTCGCTGAAGGCTGCAAGCGGAATTCCATGCATTGCGTTTTTTTTTTCTAAATTACCGCTTCTTATGTGAGCTGTGTCGCGTACACTTATTCCACATCTCATTATTTTCTATCTGTGATCATCTGAGAGATAGAAATTCGTATAAATAAGCAATTTGCTAGTCAGACTTGATGCTATGTCAAGGAAGTCACAATATTCCACAAAAGTTATGGAAAAACGAAACAGGTGTGATAGAGCAATGTGGAATTTGTCGTCTCGCAGTTCCACAAATACGTTGGATTGATTAAAATGGTTCAGTGTTGTTGTCCTTTATCACATAGTTATCAATCGGATTTCAACCCCAACACTTAATCGGTAGCAATACGGGTGCGCTATAGCAAGCAGGAACTGAGTGGTTGATTTCCAACATGTTTATTTTGTATGTTGCGTGAAAATTTTATGTCTGCCGATTTTGTCTTTTTAAGACTATTGACGTTTCATTGTCTTATTTGATTATTAACATTTTTGCTTCTAGTCTACCACTTATTGAAATGCAAGTTAATTGATTAGTTCATTGGCGTTGAAAGTGAAATGCTGGTTGGTGAACGTTTTGTTGCTTCCTGTTTGATTGTTGTTTATACCAATACCAATACCAATACCAATATCTAATTTTTTTCCAAATTAGGTCCCCATTAGGGCAATTACATATAACAGTCATGATCGAAACAATGTTAACATTACAGTACATAAACAAGTACATGTATAATGAATAAAATTGAAATGTAAATATAAGATTTAAGTATCGATAGTGCAGATGACAGAACCAGCACTCGCAAACCCGAACAGCGGATTGAAAATATTTTTACAAGAACTGTTTGGTTTAAAAATATATATATATTCAATTTACCAGATTGTCAGACTGCAGCAGGCACCAAGGGATGGTGCTTAAGGTATGTGAAAAATTTCACATCCTCCTCGTGCCTGTTGCAGTAGAACAAGCTGTGAAAAAGGTGCATGATCAATACGGATACATTTTTCATACATCTTTATCATTGAATAAATACAGTAAATAAAATGATGAATAAAATAATAGTTTTGTTTTTCAGCAGAGGGCACCAAGGGACAATGTTTACGGTATGTGGATAGTACATGTATTTCACATCATCCTCGTGTCCAACGCTGTAAAGCAAATGAGGAATATGATCTTAAGAAGCCATACAAGTTATTTTTTTTCGAAATAAATTTTGCTGTTGCCGAAAGCATTGAATGTTCCTCCGAGTTTATGAGCCAAATTACCTTGTTTAGCACCCAGTTTAATTGAAAAAAACAGTAACATATGAATTGGACAATTTTACACAAGATTTGCTCAACTCATACATACTTTTAATAATTTTGTAAAATAGTGAACCAACGCCAATAGAAAGAAGCTTAATTTTGATACCAATATGGATAACAGTGTCAAAAGCCTTCTGGAAACCAACAAAGCAGGCATATTCTTTATCATTTTAGGAGTGACAGTATTTATCAATATAAATACATTTAATAATAAACATATGGTCAGTTGTTCTGGCTATTTTTGTGAACCCTATCTGACAGCTCTCAATTATTCAATTTTGGTTTATAAATAATATTCGGAGGGTCCTGTGAACTAATAAAATCTTACCAAATTTAGAATATATAGATACCTGCACACCATCGTCGAAGATACTTAAATCTAGATTCATCCCGTTGGCTGTTTCATTGATGATCTGATATAATGCGGGAATTTCTTTCACCTTCTTGTAGCTGAGGGGGTTTAGGTTACAGAAGGTAACGCTCGGGAAATCTAGTGGTGTATACGACGTAGATATTTTAGTGTTGACGTTCTCGCTGTAATATAAAACGTTGATGATCATAGATCAAAATGTTATAGAACTTTAACATAAAAAGACCACTATGATATTGAATATGCAATGCATAAAAACACATAGTAACATATGTATTACAATTATTTCAGTGTATTACATATATTGAGAATCTTACTGACTTAGCACGATTCTTGATACATGTAATAGACTGAATTTTTTTTTAACAGTCATATATCATTATTCAGAGAATGACATTTTTTAAGGTAACCGTCTTTATAGCATAAGACAAATATTTCTCTGTCTAGTTTTTATGATTATTTCAGGCTTTCATGATATGACAAGTTCGTCTAAATTTATTCCTTGTGCTCTTCCATTTTAAAATCTTGGAAATATGAGCACAACCTTTTTAACCATACTCAGGGATTATGCCTCTAGAATAGGAAGTGAAAAAGTTGTCTCCAAATATTACAGATATATAAGAATTATTTCTGTCTGTTTCATGTATCATATGATTCTTTCCTTTCTTTCTTTTTGGCTAGTGAAATGAATATCTTTAACTTAAGTTTATAGGATCATAAGATTAATCGATTTCTAAAATATATATCTTTTTTTTTTGATTTGGTACCGACCATTCAACTTGAAGGGGGGCTTGGTTGTTTCCTAAAAAAATCTTATCCTTTAAAGCAGTTTTATCCTTTCGCACACCCGAATTCACATGTGAATCTTTTCTATGTGACTTCTTGTTAATTCTGATTGCATAATAAGAGTTATTTTGGGTCATTTTCAAATATATTTTACACTACTTATGTGGTCTTTCTTTCGTTTTATCATTATGTCTTTCTATTTTATCTTTTTTTTTTCACAGGAATGTCCCATTGGTACTCATTAGCATTTAAAATATAGATGAAATGATACACATAGCTAGAGAAAACGTCAGTAATAAATAGAAATTCTGAAATTCACATCAACACACACACACCCACCCACACACTTAAAAAAACAAGAATGGATACATCACTTTACCTTAAATACTGTTGAACCAGGCGAGTGATCTGAAAAATACACATTGAAAAAGAGGCCACGCAAACATTTTCCTCAGCACGAAAGAAACATCTGCTATCCGCCCGATACCGTGTATTGAGGTGTAACCTGCGAACTCTTTTAACTTTCTCAGTATCATTATCTTCTCGGTCTTGATATTAAGTCTGGGTCTGAAAGTTGTCTTTTTTAAAAAGCATCAATGTCCAAGACACGAATTATATTAAACAATGGTCAAAGGCAACTTCATAATAAGCTATCACTATAGCAATTGTTGTAATTAAAGATTAAAATGTTTCATATTTGATTATTAAAACAAAATGCTTTAAGAAATTATCAATAACATGAATAATGTTTGTGGATAGTTAGAGACGGCGGAAATATAATGACATGGCTTCAGGGTACCTGAATAATTGATAACCCTCAATATTTTGAACTTTCACTGTATTTAAAGTTGAATTGTACCATTATATCAAAAGGAAATTGTGCAAAATTATATTATTCATGAAGGATCTATAGACATTCTTAAGCCTTGCTGGACGGGAAACATACATACTGCATAAGGGAACAAACGGGTTTAAGCCGAAAGGGTGATTGATATAAGAATAGAAAATGGTCAAAGATCAAAATGAATATTTATTTACAGTCTATGTATTGATTTCGATAGGGTTAGTTTAGGAATCGGGTAACTTCTATTGTACATTTATTCGAACTCTGTGATAGTGATTCCACGTACTTCATCCGTTAAGGTTAGTGAGGACACCTGACCCCAAAAATAATGCTGAATTTAAAATGTCAAATTTTTTGATATATTAGTATTAGGTATATCCTTTATCTTGTGTGAAAATATTGGACCCCCTTTCCAGGCTTGTTTTCCTCAAATTGAGGCTCAAAGTTTTCCCAAACTACTATAGATTATATAGGAAATGCCAAATAATTAGCATAAAATCTTGTTGCAGAAAAAATCCACGAATTTGAATTTTATTTTTATTTGATAAAAATCAATGAAATACAATATATTTTGAAATAAAACAATAAAAACTGGGGGTCACCAGCTTACTTTTCTGTCTACAATACAAATCTTTGTAAATTTTTGGTCATTTTTTCAAGTGGATTATCTCCCTTGTTTTATTTGAAAATTTTATTAATGAAGGAATGGTTGTTTCATTTGAATTAATGTTAATTTATTTTGATTAAGTTTTATTAAATAAAACTATTTAAAACAAGTTTCAAGGTATTTGTGATATTTGCACTTGTTTTTTGCATTTTTAGTTTTTTTTGGTCACATGACAGGTGTTCTCACTAACCTTAAATCTCCTAAGAAGTCCCCTAGTTCTGCTTTCTATTCTCCTGGTTTATGTACTAAATACAATCAAATGTGTGCCACACTACAGTACTCTTTGCTCCTTAGCTCATGTAATATCATAGCATATAGTAACAAGATGCCCATGTCACATGTTTGGTTCAAGGAAGTGTCATACACGTCAACGTCTTAATTTGTTGTTGTGTGTATCGGCACGCTAATGTTTTGTTAAATTTCGATAGTATAAATCAATTGTATATTTATTAATTGGTCTGACTAATGGTACAATATTATCTAGAATTCATTGAAACTTCCAATATCACAAGTACTAAGAACCGGCGTGAAACCTAACAAATATACGACATGTTTACATAAACGGGCACTTGCACACTAATATGTAAATCACGAGAATCATGACGTCATAGATGCGCATCAGTAATACAAATGACAACAAAGTTCCAGACAATAAATTTTGCTACGCCGGACGTGCGTTTCGTCTATTCAAGACTCATCAGAGGCGCTCTACCAAAAATATTAAAAATGCCAAACACTATAAGAATATGAAGAGCATAGAACAATAAAACCAAAAATACCAAACTGGGGAACCAAATTATTACTAAGATATTCAACCTATGTCTGGGGTAGGAAGAACCTAAATTACGCTTTTGTTATAGGATAAAATAAACACAATGCAATATAAAAATGATCCTTACATTACAATGCATCGAATTTTTCCAATTGTTGTCCATAATATGTTCATGAATGAAGTTTATTCTCACAAAACTATATGACATAGTTACAGAGAAAATAATAAACAATTATAATACAACAATTCAAAGTGCACATGTGTGAAATACAAATTACTAGTAAATTAACCAGGAGGGTTGACTATCACATTTATAATTTTAATGAATCTACATAGTTTTTCTAATTCTATAACATTATTTGTGGAAAATAACCTTTCAAATTTCAAAACATTATTTCTCCTATTACAATATTGTGGTAAAAATGTTTGTCTCTCTTTCTTGAAAAACTTACAAGACATTATATAATGGTACTCATCACCAACTTCAATAGAGCCACAAAGATGACACAATCTTTCATTTCTTGAAAGATTCTGCCATCTTCCCGTCTCTATCGGTAGGTGATGATTACATGTTCTAAATTTACAAAATGTAATTGCAAAACTGTAGTTCAACAATGATAAGTAGGGTTCAAATTTTAATTCATTTTTGAAAAGTCGATAACATAGTCCTTTTGACGAATTATTAACAAGCGAAAACCATTCTTGTAGAAACTGGTCTTTTAATCTTAATTCACAACATGATATTAGCGTTGATTTTTAAATTTTGTTGTCGCCTGCCATCTTGGGATGATGGTTAATGGCGATTGGCTGTCACTATAGACGCTTTCATTTGATTGGTTGTTTCTGGATCAGTACCGCCATTTGGAACTTGAGGCCAGGAAAGTTCCAAATGGCGGGTTAAAAATTATAAAAAAATAAAGGTCATTTTGACAGTCCGTGGCTTAACGCAGAGGACTGCTGTTAGAACTGCAATCTCCAGAAGGGAAAATAAGATGGAGAAGGTATAGAACACGTACAGCTAAGTAACTAATATGTTTTGAATAAGTGTTGTTAAGAATATCTCAGTATATTTATCTAAGAATTGAGTGTTTGTATTTTGATGTTTCGTTGGCGTGTAAAACCGTTGGCCGTAGCACATTTTGAATGAAGCGTGCGTATAGTAAGGTCATAACCCGGCTACGCCGGCCACGTGAAACAACTGACATTTCATCGAGGTATGAAACACGATTCAGTTTGTAAATTTACCATAATTATGACATTAGAATTACTGCATTTTAATTATATGAACGGTAAATTTAATTATTAATACATTGTTGGAAAATATTTATTTACATTCTTGGAAAGATCTGCTAGGTTCAGAGACGTTGTGCACAGGTCATAATATTTGTATGATAGGCACTTACAAGTGAACATAGTTCTCCAAGAATTATTATTAGAATATAATTTATCTAAACCTTATAAATTAACGTTCAATATTATAGACAAGTTTTCCTTTTGAACGTAGGTATGACCATCTTGATTAGATATTAAAGGAGTGGTGACCTCAACATCAAGAAACACTTGTATAGTTATAGATTAAAGACAATTTTAAGTTCAAACCATGAGATATTCTACAATAATCACTTAAAGTATGTAAATAGAGTATTGTTAAATAAAATAAGGGTTAGCCTTACATGTATATTTTCTGTTGTGCTACATGATGACATGCATCCACCACGAGTCTAAGATAAACATGAGAGACTTCATTCATAACATAAAGACAATTTGTTTCTTTATACTTCATTATTATAATTCATAAAACTGTTAATTATTAAATTAATAAATTCATTGTTTTTTTTAAATTAAAGTATTTGTAATTCAGTCACCACAAGCCAAAGACTTGACGAACCTGCTGTAACGTTTAAGAGTTAAAACTATTTTGTCCTTGTTGATATATTAGTGTAACTTCAATAGGCAGGCTAATACTATGAAGTCTTATTAATATATTGCCCTTGCTGTTGTGGAATAGCTTCTGGTTGGGTTTAACTGCACCACAAGAGGTTGTTTTTATAACAATAAATAGACCGCCCTCCCATTGTCAGGACAAGATATTGGTTTTTAACCCTTCCTACCACCGGCCGCTATATTTATTTTGTTTGTTTTACTTTAGCATTTAGTTCTTGAAGTTTTAAAAAATGAAACTTATGTTTGAGATATGTTTTCAGAAAAAAACAGAAAAGCACTTGGTCTAATGTGATTTTTTCTTAAATCTTATTTCAGATCTGGGTTATCTCATGAATCTATCGATTAATGTTATTCTACGGAACGCTTCATCAATGTTTGTTAACAAGCAGTTCTTTGTGATGCTGTTTTATAATGCAATTTTAACAACCATGCTTGATATCCCCTGCAATTATTTGGGACAACATGCATGTAAGGTCAATGAATGTTTTATGAAAGGGCACCATGATTTTCGGGTTCTGTTCAAGTAAATACCATAGTTTAAAGTTCAGGACAATTTTCCCCCAATTATTGTTATAAAAAAAAGAAAATAAAGAGATGTGGAATAAGTGTACGCGACACAGCCCACAATTGAACGGCAATTTAGAAAAACCACAATGGACAACCGCCAGCAGCCTTCAACGAGGCCATTTGGCACTGCTCGCGGTTATGCAATTGGCCCATGGTCTAAATAAGATGCATATAATTCAAATCCAGCCCAGAAATAGTCACAGATAGACCCCCTTCTTAAACAAGGAACAGAAAACATCAAAAAGACAAGTACAAACGAAAGCTTTGTCAAAGATTCCTGGCTTAGGACAGGCACATGTAATATGTGGCGGGGTTAAACTAGTTTTTTGGGCCCAACCTTCCCCCTATCAATATTCCTAGAAAAAGCACAAAAACTAAACACACAATAAAAATCAAATCGATCAAAGTCCAATTCTACTAGAGAGAACCTAAGACAAAAAACAAGAACAAACAAAAGGACGGTAAAGGAACTCTCTATAGAACACTCGCTGTTACTGACAGCTAGCTGAGAATCATCAATCGACTGATGTAAAAAAATCAAAAGTATCGATTTTAAATCCGACACAACACTTCAAGCAATAATGATTTAGTGAAGTGTCATCACACAAAACCGACACGCTTGATCGCTATAATGCTTATAAATTGAATTTTAAAATATGTTATTTTTCAGATGTCTGTGCTTTCTAAATGCTATTTTGGTTTATATTTTAGTCTTTGTGTGTTATTTATTTTTCATGTTTAAAAACATGAACAAGTAAAAATATTTTTTGTTCATGGCTTTAGATCAACGAATTTGGTAGCCACGCAATTATTTGGAGGATTCTCATATTGTAACATCAATACGGCAAATAAATGTTTGTAATTAGTTCAAAAATTATTTTGTTCTGATGATTTGTTTTTCTTTCTATAATTTATTCTGATGATAATAAAAAAAAACGTTTATATCTGGTTAAAATGTTTCAAAATTGATGTAACTATAAAGTGGAGCAAACTTAATATAACAAACATTACTTAAAACTTTTTACAACTTAATGTGATGCTAAGAACCAAAAGATTTAATACCTTTTTTTATTTTTTCATTTTTATTTCAAGAAAAACATCGAATACCGGTACCTTATCCCGGCTCCGTTAATGTGAGTATAATATTTTGAGGTATTGCATTTTGGAGTAGCTAGTGTTAGTACTTGTTAGTAGAAAGGTACACTCCAACATTAAACTATAAATGTACAATTTGAATATGAGGATGGTATAATATTGACACATAAAAAGAAAACAACAAGCAGCAAAAAAGGAAAAAACACAAAACAAAAACAAATTCAAATAATAAAACAAAATCATACTTAATCATATCTACATGACATAATTATTGTTGTCACTTAAAATTATTTCTGTGCAATATGTGATGTCCATTTTCGTTCTTTATTTGAGCGTCTTAATGCTTTAAAAATGCAATTAATTTTTTGTAGTACAGATGTTTTCAGTAAACTGTAGTAGAAAATTGATCGTAGATATTCCAAAAAGTGCTGTTTGTGTCGAGAAAATCATGAATATGACAACATTTTAAAATTCTTTGAAAGAGCTTGTCAAATTTTATATTTTTGTTCGTGTGGAATAAAAGCATACTCAAACATTTAAACACTTGATTGGATTCTTTTTCATGGTTGACTGCCGACCACTAAAACAAAATAACCCATCATGAGATGTGGAATCAATGGGATGTTGAATAAATGCACACGACACAACCAACATAAAGAAACTGCAATTTTGAAAATCACAATGGAAAACAGCCAGCAGTCTTCAACATGCCCAGAGGATACTGCTCGCTGTCTTGCCAAGGTTACCCAACAATAATAATGAAAGCACATTATGTCCAGTGAAACTGTCCTATCTGTTATATCCTATAGTCATAATAATTAAGCATATGGTTTTATTTCAAATATGTGACAAAATTGAAACATGCTCAAACATTATGAAATTGAATAAACAAACACAAACATAAATTTAAATTTGACATCAAAAATAGAAAAGAACAATTTTTATGAGACAACACATATAAAAAGCAGGGGCCTGGGTGACCGAGTGTTAAAAAATAGGGCTATTGAACATTAATCAAATACCCCACAGGTACTGGGGCCTTGGTAGTTGAGTGGTCTATATATAGATAAGAGCTTGTTTAAATAGCACACTATTGATCACTAGCCGATCTTGGAGTAGAGCTTTAAATCTACGAACACGGCACACCCCCACTTGTGCGTGACACGATTTGTCAGTTACCTGGTTATGGTCGGTGGTTTGCTCAAGGTACTCCAAATACCTCCACCATTAAACTAAGTTTCCTTTATCATCGAGATGCGTCGAAAAAGACATTGAACCCTAAAACACACACCTTACAAGAACTAGATACAGTCACATTTTGTTATTTACATAAAAGAGGACGTTGCATTTTACTGTTTAAGGTTTGCCATGTACCCTAACCTCACCTCCTTACCGATATAAAGCACAACGGGATAATATTTCAATGTGCAACACACAATAATTCTTACCCAGTGTGATACAATAACATTCTGAAATGAAGCTCGCGAGTTATAAAATAGAAATATATTTTAAATCAACATAGTCCATATTGATAAAAAATGGTCACATGTATCAACCAAAACAAGTATAATTTTATGGTGATTTTGGGAATTACAGTTATTGTCTTGAACTGCGATAAAAGTTCAGTACACTTGTGTCAAAAAGTCTACTTCTATCTTGGTCCTGAAAAAAGTCTATTTCATTTCATGGTCCTGATAAAAGAATCTACTTCTTTTCGTAGTCCTGAACATCGGCCCTGTTTTTCCTCTTACAACAAGTAGTGAATAGGATGACCAATAGTTCCACCACCTCTGCTATGCTGAGGACAGAAAACCCTCCCCAAAGACCAAGTTGTCCTCCAATATCACTCACAAAGTTCTCACTCTGAAATAAATGTAAATATGGCCGACTTATTATTTTCGAAATCTATATCACATGTACATGATTCTTACTATCAGATAAAATAACATTCAGCATTTAACACAAGATTTATTTTTGTGTTTAAACAAGCCGATTCACGAGAGAATACTCTGACCTGCCAAATGTTCCAACATGTCGTGTTAGGAAACTAGTACGTTACCGTGTAAGCTAATGCTAACGTTACCGTTTAGTTTAAACATATTTATTTAGAAATGACATACATACATTTAAATATAACATAACATATTAAACAAAAGGATTCAGAAACAAGCACAGAGTGCTTATATAAATCTGTCTCCTGATAGTAATTACAACTTACAATTAATCATATATCATTAACATGTTCTAAATGTTGCATATCAAATATATATATAATTGAAAGAAAGAAATCAACAATAACACAAGGTGAATTAAGAAAAATGTATAACCATATGAAGAAGAAAATATATACAAAGGATACATTGATAGTTCTAAGAATGTTGTGCGGTGAAAAAAAAGAAAAGAAAAAAAGAGGCAAGTAGATGAAATGCAAAGTATGTGTTTAGTTTAGCTTAGCTTTGGCCGGGTGCGAATCGTTTTGATTTGATAATGAAAGTTTGGACATATTTAAACAAAGTTTCGTTTTCGTAGTCATTCAAGACAGTTGAACCATATAGTAGTACCTCAAGGCGTAAGTTTATTGGAAACTGAACAAGGTAATTAAACATTTCGAGACGTAGGGCATCATAGATAGGACAACATAGAAGGAAATGTTTTATTGTTTCTATGCTTCCACATCGACAGTTTGGGGAGTCTACTAGGTTTCTTATGAACAGATCATAATTTAAGGAACTAGAGTATAATCTTAAACGCGCGTGTAGTATTTGTCCCAGACGTGTCCCGGAATAGTAATAATTTGGAACTTTTCCGTTTTCGCTTAAAAGTTCTTTCTTAAAAGTTGAGATTGTTTTACAATTTTTAATGGTGTCAGAGAGGTTGTTCCACATATTAGAAGTAAGAGGTAAGAAAGAGTTGGAGTAATGGGCGGTTCTAGTGATAATTTGCGTGAGGTTGTTAGCTTGACGTGTTCCATAAGTATGACGGTCTCGAACTCGAGCCGGGAGAAGGTTGCAAAGATATTGCGGAGATAGACCATTTACCATTTTATGAAAAGTTATTAGTTTATGTGAATGTCTTCTGTTGGATAATTTTTCCCATTTAGTTTCCGTGTAAAGATTTCTCGCACTAGTTAGCTTTGTTCCTCCGGTGACAAGACGAGCTGCGTCGAGTTGGGCATTTTCCAGCTTTTGGATTTGTATTTGGGTTAAGTTATCCCATACAACATCGGCATATTCAAGGATTGGTCTGATAAAACAAAAATAGATTTTTTCTAAAGTAAATCTGTCTAGTGTATATTTGAGTTTCCTCAATATATTTATACGTTTATAAGCTTTATCAAGTATATAATTTATATGATCATTCCATGTACCATTATTTGAAAAATATACACCAAGGTGTTTATGACTCGTCACTTCTTGGATTCCGTGTTCGTTCATTTTAAGTACAGGATGGTTTGATTTTATAATTTTTCGACTAATAGTCATGGTTTCGGTTTTTTGCGGGTTGAAGTTGACTAACCAGTTTTGAGACCATTTGTGAATTTTTGACAAGTCCTGATTTAGTATATCAGAGGCTGTTTGGGGATTATCAACAACAATGTAAAGGCTTGTGTCATCTGCAAACAGTTTAATAATTGCGTTAATATCAGTTACTATGTCGTTTATAAATATTAGGAATAAGAGAGGTCCTAGTATAGAACCTTGTGGAACTCCGGCTGATATAGTTTGCCAAGTCGACTTTGATCCGTTAATAACAACTCGCTGTTCCCTCCCAGTTAGATAATTTTTAAACCAATTAAGGACTTTACCGGTTATTCCAATAGTTTGGAGTTTATATAGAAGACCTTTGTGCCATACCCTGTCAAATGCTTTAGATATGTCACAAAAGACTACTCTAATTTCTTTCCCCTCATCTAACGCTTTACCAAAATCGTTTGAGATGTCAATTAGTTGATTAACAGCAGAGTCTCCTTGGGTAAAACCAGATTGATTTTTTACTAATAATTGAGTTACGTTTTAAGAAGTTATGAACGTATTTATACACGCAGCGTTCCATGCATTTTGATAGTATGCTAAGAAGTGATATTGGTCTGTAATTTTTAGCATCACAGGCTTGTTTACTTTTGAAAACGGGAGTGACATTTGCCTTTTTCCATTCGGTTGGAAAAGTTGACTGGGATATGGACAGGTTGAAAAGTTTACAGAGCGGGGTTTTAAGGACAGATGCTGCTTCTTTTAAGAGCCGCGGGCTTATAAGATCTGGTCCAGATGCTTTGCTTGGATTTAGGACTTGCATAACATCTTCTACATCCGTTTCTGTTATTTTTATGTCACCGAGTAGGTCTTGTGGATTATTGTTTAAGTTTGGGAGATCATGTCCTGTATCGTTTAGTTGAGTTTGTTCAACAAAGAATGCATTGAACTCATTGGCCTTTTCCGTATCATCGGAGATAATAGTATCGTTTTTCATTAGCGGTGGAATACCAGTATTCGATTGTTTTATCCCGGAAAACTTTTTCACAATGTTCCACCAGTTAGAATCTGATGTTCTTTTTTGTCTAATTTCTTCGATTATTTTTTGGTTATATGATGACTTAGATTTTCTAATCAATTGAGTGGTTTCATTTCTTATTTGTCGAAATTGCATCCAATGTTGGGGTTTTTTAGACTTTTTAGCTTTTTTATGAATTCGGTTTTTCCGTCTAATTTGCTTCTTGATTTCAGATGTTAGCCATTGGGGATCTGACTTACGGACCGTTATAATTCGATTAGGTATATTTTTATTCGCCGCGGAAATAATGGCTGATGTAATGTTTTCAGTAATAAGATCAATATCATTTGAATCTGTCAAAGCGTCCCAGTTAACATTTCGTAAGTCGTCTCTATAAGATTCGTAGTTTGCTCTTTCGTACGACCAAATCTTGCGTTTGAAAGCTTTTTGTGTCACTTTGGGGGTGTTTAGGTATCCTATAACGGGGCAATGGTAACGCACAAGATCTTGTAATGGTGGACCTGTACCAGAATGAGCTATTAAGTTCACATCACTTGTGATAATTAAGTCAAGTAACGTAGATGAATGTTCTGTAAAGTGAGTCGGTTCGTCAATTGTCTGATTAAGAGTGAACTGTGTTAACAGCGATTTAATTTTGGTGTTATTTGGGTCAAACTGATTTTCATTAAAATCTCCAGTAACCAAAATGTCTATATTTTCATTCATTGCGGTGTCTAGATTTCTTTCGAGGGACGACCATGCGTCCTGTCCACAGTTTGGGGGTATATAATATGTTCCGAATAAGATTCGTTTGTTCTTTAACTTAACTTCCAGCCAAACAACCTCAAGGTCATTTGCCTCTAAGTCTGTTCGACGGATTGAGTTAATTTCATTTTTAACATAAACTATTACACCTCCTCCCTGCTTATGGGCGCCCCTATCCCTTCTGAACGGTTTTTGGAAGTTGGACAGTTTAACAGATTCATCATTATGGTTTTCATTAAGCCATGACTCGGTAAATGCCAGGATATCAAAGTCCGTGTATTCACATTCTATTAGATCTAGTTTGGGTAAGATACTTTGGATATTTAAATGTAGAAATGAGACACACGAGGAGCTTAATTTAAGAAAATTTGATATGTCCTCAGAGATAATTGAGGTATCAGATGTATCTGAATTTGATTGTGGACCAGGGTTTATTTCAATTCCAGAGCAGATGAGTAAGGTTTGGATAACTAATAGAATAAAATTTATAAACATAAACAGAGTAAAATCTTTTGTTTTTGGTTGCTTCGCGACAGCTAATAATTTCTCCGGCACGAATGGCTTTGATTCAGTGGAAACGCTTGTTAGAAAGTAAATAAATACTAGTATCGGTAGTGCGTTTATTTTGTGTCGACGAAACCGCAAGAACAAGTTAATACACAATACGTCCAATAACGACAAAATTTCTCGGCCACGCTTCGAATTTAGAAAAAGTCCCACTCTCAGGCGATACTGCTCAATGCTTACTCCCATTGTTTAGGTTATACCACTCTCGAATATCATCAAACATTGAGAGTGAGACCAGGACGCAAGGTAAGTAAGTATTTGCATTTCATCACAAAATATGTAGTAAGTACAAAAGAAAGTGAGTTGAACAAAGTGTGCAATAATACAGTAAAAACAGAATGAACAATACAAGTACATGTATGAGAAAACAATAATCTTCACAAATAAACTAATAAGGAATGACACGAGTAAGAGAAGGCGTGACATTGTAGTATAAGGAGGTGATTGGTTGTTCTATTTTTTATTATCCAATCAGGTAAAATCAGGTAAATATGTAATGACCGAAGTTAAATGCTTGATTCGGTTCAGTGAATATTTTTACTATGAGAGCTTGGTAAAGTATTTCTATTGTCTTTGGTATGCAGAAAAGTTTTAAGCTGAGCGTATTCATGAACATATGAATTAAATGTAAAATTAATATCATGAGTCAAGTAGTGTTTTAGAGAATAAGTTGGCAAAAAGTCGGGGGGGGGGCTGAACATCTACAAAATAGCATTAAATTAAACATGAAACAAGAAAGGTACAAGCAGTAACATTAAATGGAGTTAACATTACAGTCATCTAGTTGCAGCTTGGGCGTAGGTTTTAAAGTTCCGTTTATTCTGAGGTTGACCGAATTGGCTATGGCGACGTTCCCTTGCAACTCTTTCAAGATGATCCAATAGGTCAAGAGCCCCTGGACCGGCATATTTGCCGCAGAAGTCGGTGAGTTTTTGAATTGTGTTGGTGACGTGGATCTGTTCAAGATTGTCCTTTACAAATATTTTACCGTCAACCGTCCAAGTGTCTTTAATGTGCAAGCTATTTCTTACGTTACCGTGTAGTCTAATTATAACTTCTTTCAGTTGTTTTAACTTTTTAATTGATAGCGTATCAAAGGTTAAAGTATCGAAAGGCTAACATAACCATGTAAGCTTATTTAAATTAATCTTGCAGTGGAAATTATCATTCTAACGCCGCCATGAATCTTACTCTAAGATTACGTAACCATGTTATGCTGGAATAATTCATCCGCTGCAGTGTTTTAGCTAACTTTAACGTTAATCTGATTTATTGTTACCGTGTAAGCTAATTCTTCCTCGATGACTTCCTCTGTGAGTGAAACGAGATACACCTGAACATACACCATACTGTCGCTAAAATTCAAAATTAATATAAGAACATATAATTTCTTAGAATTTGGTTTAATACGGTGCATGCATATTATGAAGGCAGAAAGGATAGAGTATGAACATTCTCAATCGTACGATGAACAATAAATATAGATAGAATACTGTGGTTTATTCATTATTATTCGTGGGGTATCAATTTTCGTGGTTTTCGTGGGTGGTATCGACCCACGAAATTTGATGTTCCACGAAAAGTTAATGTAAGATTGATTTATATGGTGTAGACTTCAGAACCACGAATTTAAGAATCTATGAACTTATCAATTTTTATCAAACCATAAAAACTGGTACCCACGAAAATAAATGAGTGCACAGTATCGGACTTTTCAATCTTGATATCGAGTTTAACACTGGTTTATGGTGAACACAAAGGGTGAACCAATAAACCAGGGATAAACTCGATCTCAAGATTTAAAAAATCCTATATTCTCTTTATCGGAAATCCCAGAGCAACAAAATGTAATTTTTTCGTTAAAAAGTGGTCTTTTTATGTTTTTCTTTATATAGAACTTTTTTGTGTGCGCACTGATAAAACACGTGCTGCGGCACTTACTCATGATACAGGGTTTATCAGCGGCAAAAATCAAAGGAAAATGTAATGATTACCGATAAAGTTAAAAGCGGGAGCCCTTGAAGAACAATACTGTTATCTTTTTCTTTTCATTACAAAACACAAAGTAATCAAAACAATCAGGAACATGTGATCTGCTGACAATTAGAGTTTTCTCCCCCAATGCCTTATTACACATTTGTTGCAAGAAAAAAAAATGAATTTTTGATAGAGTACACTATATTTGAATTATAGAATATTGCATTACAAAATGGAGTTTAGCAGCAGTAATAGAAACAAAAATGGTTGGCCAAGTTGGTACACGTATGCCCTGGCTCATCATATCATATACACTCTAAAATACAATAAAATGCAAATAACACTTACAAGTTTCATGACAACATTTCTTCGTTTACCAGGAGCATTCCTTTAATGACTAGTACTATTCCTTTACTTCGTTAACAAGAATACCTTTTTTTATTACCAGAAAGATTTATTTGATTGCCATAATGATTCTTTTAATGGTTTACCAGAATGATTCTTTTACTGTTTTACCAGAATGATTCCTTAACTACCAGAATGATTCCTTTAACTACCAGAATGATTCATTAAACTGCCAGAATGATTCCTTTCATTGCTTACCAGAATGATTCCTTTAATCGTTTGCCAGAATGATTCCTTAACTACCAGAATGATTCCTTAACTACCAGAATGATTCCTTTAATCGTTTGCCATAATGATTCCTTAACTTCCAGAATGATTCCTTAACTACCATAATGATTCCTTAACTACCATAATGATTCCTTAACTACCAGAATGATTCCTTAACTACCATAATGATTCCTTAACTTCCAGAATGATTCCTTAACTACCAGAATGATTCCTTAACTTCCAGAATGATTCCTTAACTACCATAATGATTCCTTAACTACCAGAATGATTCCTTAACTACCAGAATGATTCCTTAACTACCAGAATGATTCCTTAAACTGCTTAACTGAATGATTCCTTTAATAATCAGAAGGATTCCATTTATCGTTTACCAGAATGCTCCCTTTAATAACCAGAATGATTCCTTTTATTGTTTACCAGAATGATTCCTGTAACTGTTTACCAGAATGATTCCTGTAACTGTTTACCAGAATGATTCCTGTAACTGTTTACCAGAATGATCCCTTTAATTACCAAATAAAGGTAATAACAAAACTACCGAACTTGAATGATCAATCTTATAGTCCAGAGAAAATGACAAAAACGAATCAGTCATACCGTAGAACTGGTGGATCGCAATGGTCCTGACTTGGTACAGGCATTTCAAACGAAATGGTGGGTTAAACCAGGTTTTAAGGCGCCAAACCTCCCACCTACATTGCGATCTTCAAGTCTATAATATATAGTTACGTAAAAAAATATAATGCACTGTAAAATTTGCTTTGCTCATACATGTAATATATAAATTGAGCGATGCTGTAATATTTACTCGGAATAAAGTTTATAAAGTTTAACAAGATATGATATGGAAATTATCATAAGCAAAATCTCGAAGTTCTGAGAGTTGTAATGAAACCAGAAGAATCAAATATCGCAATGGTCCTGACTTGGTACAGGCACTTCCAGAGAAGTGGTGGGTTAAACCAGGTTTTATGGCGCCAAACCTCCCTCTTCCATTGCGATCTTAGGATCAAAAGGATTCCTTTAACTACCAGAATGATTCCTTTAACTACCAGAATGATTCCTTTAACTACCAGAATGATCCCTTTAATTACCAAAAGGATTCCTTTAACTACCAGAATGATTCCGTTAACTACCAGAATGATTCCTTTCATTGCTTACCAGAATGATTCCTTTAATAACAAGAATGATTCCATTGATCGTTTACCAGAATGATTCCATTGATCGTTTACCAGAATGATTCCTTTTATTGTTTACCAAAATGATTCCTTTAACTGTTTAACAGAATAATCTCTTTAATTACCAAAAGGATTCCTTTAATTACCAGAATGATTCCTTTATTTACCAAAATGATTCCTTTTACTGTTTACCAGAATGGTTGCTTTAACAACCAGAAAGATTCCTTCAGTTACCAGAATGATTCCATTAATCATTTACCAGGATGATCCCTTTGATTACCAGAATGATTCCTTTAATTGTTTACCAGAATTATTAAATTGATTGTTCACCATAATGATTCCTTTAATTGTTTACCAGAATTATTAAATTGATTGTTCACCATAATGATTCCTTTAATTGTTTACCAGAATTATTAAATTGATTGTTCACCATAATGATTCCTTTAATTGTTTACCAGAATTATTAAATTGATTGTTCACCATAATGATTCCTTTAATTGTTTACCAGAATTATTAAATTGATTGTTCACCATAATGATTCCTTTAAATTTATTTACCAGAAAAATCGATTCCTTTAATTACCAGAATGATCTTTTTATTCTTTGTTCTTTTATCATTAGGATTTCTATAGTACTTTCTCCTTTGATTCATTCTTCGGAAGCAATCACAAAAATATTAATCTGGCTTGTAATATACTATTCTTGAATTAACACGGGCAGTTATCTCTGTACATATATATCAAAAATAAAAGTGTAGTTGAACTTTCCCAAGATAATTCCCTGCTATATTCGAGAAGAATAATTCGCAATCAGTTGTTTGGAATTGACTCTCGTATACTTAATTTGGAATTATTTATCTCCATTCGGTTATTTGGGATTGGTTTTCTCAAATCGGTTTACATTTAAAATAGGCTACTTCCAACCATTTATTTGATATTGGTTATCCCAAATCGGATATTTTGAGATAAGTTCTCTCGCTCTGGTTTTTTTTTAATCCAATCGTGGTAAAACATGGGTTTTGAATCCACGCCTGCTTCTAAAAGGGCTCTCTCTCCCTCGAATAACCGACAATGCTCCTATCGGTTATTTTAGAATGATTTTCCATATTGTTTATTTTATTATTTATCTCGAACCGATTATTGGAGATTGTTTATCTCCAGTATCCGTAATCGGTTATTTGGAAAAGATAATTCCCATTCGGTAACTAGTATTTGGAAAGAATGATTCTCAATCGGTTATTTGTAAAATACTTCCCATTCGGTTATTTGGAAAGGATGATATTCAATGGTTATTTGTAGGATAATTCCCATTCGGTTATTTGGAAAGAATGATTCTCAATCGTTATCTATAGGATAATTCCCATTCGATTATTAGGAAAGGATTATACCCAATCGGTTCTTTGGAGGATAATTCACGTTCGGTTATTAGGAAAGGACGATCCCCGATCGGTTCTTTGGACGATAATTCCCATTCGGTTATTTGGAAAGAATGATTCGCAATCGTTATTAATAGGATAATTCCCATTCGGTTATTAGGAAAGGATGATCCCCAATCGGTTCTTTGGAGAATAATTCACGTTCGGTTATTAGGAAAGTGTTATCCCAATCGGTTCTTTGGAGGATAACACTAATTCACATTCGGTAATTAGGAAAGGATGATCCCCAATCTGTTCTTATGAGGATAATTATTCGTTTATTAGGAAAGGATGATCCCCAATCGGTTCTTTGGAGGATAAGTCTCATTCGGTTATTAGGAAAGGATGAACCCCAATCGGTTCTTTGGAAAATAATTCACACTCGGTTATATGAAAAGATGATTTCTAATCGGGTATTTGATCCACGGTAAGTCATTTCAACTTGGGATAATAATCTTTAACCTATTAAGGATTGATCATCATCTATTGGATACCTGAGATTGACTATTCTAAATATGTTATTTCCGTGAGTGAGTGAGTGAGTGAGTGAGTGAGTGAGTGAGTGAGTGAGTGAGTTGGTGTTGTTCGCCCGTTCAACGTTATATAGATTATTTACAGGCGATGAACACGAAAAGGATGATAAAATGGACATGAAATGTTATAATAAATGAAAAATGGGGATGGGATGGGAAACAAGGGAACGGTGAATATTGAAGAACCACAGGAAAAAGGGGACAGGTGGGTAGGGACGGAATTTAGCCTATGTGATGCACTACTTGGCGGTCCACAAAGGGATCTTTTACGTGCATGAAGCGTGGCACTCTCAACACACGTTGGCCCACTTTGGTCAGCGGTCAGGGTTTCCGTATAACAGACCGGATAACCCCCGTGGACGAGGGCCACCCTATTCAGCCACCTAGGGTACACATTTGGTCGCTCTGTGGGCTGAGCACTGATCCGACGTCAGAATTCCATGATCCTTAGTCATCTCTTACGACATGCAAGTTTTTGCTGTGGGCCTATTCGCCACCCGGGCCTCGCACGGTAATTTCCGTTAACTCCCTGTAAGCTATTTGGAGTTGATGATTCTTTTTCGAGTATTTATAATCGGTTATTTGGAATGAATGATTTCTAATCGGTTATTTGGAATAGGTGTTTATGCCCACGCAACTTTATTCGGGAGTAAATATTGTATTTACTGGTCTGTCCGTCCGTCCCTCTCAAATTAGTTACAGATCAAGTCAGCATTACGTCCCGGTGCGTTGGTTTTCGTCGAAATAATGGCTTTCGGGAGACAGAAAAAAATTATGAAAATAATAGTTTTCTGTGCCCGGTTACATTAAACATGTAAACTCCTCTACTCAAAAACAGAATTTCTATATCAAGTGGAGGAAAATCTCAAAATTTGAGGAATACTTCAGTTAAGATGTTTTATGAAACTTTAGCCTTGACCGTTTTCCACATGCTTGCAATGTTGTTTAGCTGAATTTGGTTTGTGAGTCTATCATGATGAGTTTGCATTTTGTTTAGGTCCGTTGATTTGTACCGAAATAATGGTCTCTTGACTTCAAATTTCAAGAAAATAACAGTTTTCCGTGCTGTTTTCCCCATTTATGCATATGTTGATCTGAATTTGTGTAAGTATGTCTACCATGATGAGTTACAGATCCATTTTGTGTTTCGGTCCGGTCCATTAGCTTTCCCAAATATTATGCCCCTTGGACGTCGAACATTTTAGAAAAATAAAAGTTTTCTGGAGATTGTTGTACAATTGTAACCTGGTTTTTGAGTTGATTTTTCAAAACATAGCTGGAGCATGATCTGTGTCTTACAGATAAAATAACATAGCTACTTGCAGATTTAGGGTGACGATGAATGAGTCTATTACTCAATACATTTTATACTGGGCAGCGGGGGCATTACCTTTCTAGTTTGTGATATATATTCCTCACTCGGTTATTTGTGATAGACTATTTCAATTCGATTGACACTCTAAAAAAGGTTACTGTGGTTTCATCATTATTTGTGTGGTATCTATTTTCGTGATTTTCCTTGACCCACGAAATTTGATACCCCACAAAAGGGAAATTTAACATTGATATTCATGGATCAAACTTCAGAACCACGAAAATAAGAATCCATGAACCTATCAATTTTCATCAAACCTCGAAAATTGATACCCACGAAAATAAATGAATCCACAGTATTTATGATTATTTAGGTTTTATAATTCCTAATCATTTATTTTAGAAGAATTATCTCAAATATTCTGTTCCGTTTATTTGTGGTAGATTATCCCAAGTCGGATTTTCCTAATCTTATATCCCCAATAGGCTAATTACGATTAACCCCTGTAGATTATTTGGGTTTGGTGATCCTCATGAATTGATCCCCAATCAGTTGTTTACTTTTCGTTATTTGCAATTGGTAACTAGTATTTGAAATTAATGATCCCCAATTGATTATTTGGGATTGATGAAGCTCTTTGGGTTATTTGGGATTCAATAGAATTGATGATCCTCAATCGCTCATTGATATTTAGAAGAATTATCCTCAACCTTTCATTTCCAACAATTATCCCCACCCTTCCGTGTTCGAACATTTTGGTTCTGAGGATTTTTCGTTCAATATTTTTTTGTTTTTCGATCTTCCAATGTTTTGCTTCAAATGCTGCTGATTAGAGGCTACTCCTTGACGTATCGATATACAGCATAACCAAATTAACCGTTTAATACCCGTTTTTGGTATTTGTGATTAAGATTGATAATCCCCAAACGGATTTTTAAGTTAGTTTGTTTTGATTGCTATCTATAGAAGATAAATCGAGAAAAATCTACCAAGAAAACTAAGCTTTGTATACCTTGCAGCTTTTAACCTTTTGACTCGAGAAGTTCTTGAAAGAACAATTGTAGAACAGTTACCTTAAGTCTTCCGATGTGCTGTTCATTATGTCAGAAAGGACAAAGTCAAAGTTGGAAGCCGGGTATTGTGTCATGAATATACTTGTGTCATAAAATAACTCCCTAAAATAAAATAAAATATAAATCAGTTAATGCATATAATTTTTTGCTTTTTGATGTACACTATGAAACTGAGCAATGTAAGCCGTCATACTCTTGCGTCAACTAGAACTGTATAAAGCTCGAATAAGCTCATTAAAATCTTGGGGTCTGGCTGGCCGAATGGTATGAGTCGCATGTTTAAATACCACCTTATTGATCACTAGCCGATCAACTCTCAGGTGGTGTTCGAGTTCCGCTATTAATTTATAGATAAAAAAATGGACTTTCCAACTTTTGTGTGATTAGGTTTGACAGTAACCTGCCCCAGGTTGGTGGCTTTCTCCAGGCACTCCGGTTTTCTTCACCATTACAACTGAACGCCTAAATGGCACAGGTGTGTCAAAAAGGCTGTAAAACCTTAACACACACACATACACATGAAAATTCCTTTCTTGTTTGCAGTTTGGCTTTAATTGTAAAGGCTCTCAATTAGGGACCATGTATCAATCTTTATATAAATGGGTTTTAATGGGCATTGAGTATTGCACTCCCTAAGCACGGTACAACCCTTCTTCGTCACTTCCAAATGCTTGAAATCATCCTGGATTCGGGTTCCTTGGATCTTTAACTAATCTGATATGGAATAACTTTTGACTATTGACTTTCATATGGTTAACTGTGTTACACAGGTTGAAACATTTTAATTATTTTCATGATACATGTTCTTGTTTATGCATTGTTTCAATCGTGTCAGACTGTTATATTATGTAAATAAATGGGGACCTTATTTGAAAAAAAAAATTGTATTGGTATTGTAATTAGTCCTGTGTCCATAAGTTTGTATATCTATTTTATTTGGTAATTCGGTATTTCGATTGTGACCATAATTTTAAAACCTTAATCAAAATTAATACATACTTGCACGGAGCTTTGCATTTGCAGTTTAACGATGCCGCTTGTGATTCGACTTTAGACTTGCAATCCACCTCTAAAAAAACAGAAACATAGTTTTTCTTATCCGTAATTAGGTCAAGGCAAGTTAAAACTTAGTAAGGAAGCCTTTTATCATGTGTTAGGGGACCGACCAAATAATTAAAAGGGGGAGGAGGCTTGGGCCTATCTCAAAAAAAGTATTTTGTATCTAATTTTTGACGTAAATAGTCTTTTGGCAGCAGCAGGTATGAAAGAAATAATACTATTCTGAAAGAGGATGTCTGCTATATCAAATAATAATTATGATAAAAAACATTGTCATGAAGACTTTTATCATATATAATTTTTCATAAAGAATGAGAATAAAAGCCAAGGCCTCTACCTTTAAGTTAAATGGCCGGTCCCTAATTTTCTTTCCACGATCCATGCCTCAGAGAGAAAATAAGAAAGTTAAATGATTGAAACTCAAACTGTTCGTGAATGATGCTGACACTGTCATTGTTCAATGTGCCCCATGTTTTGGTCTTTAATAAATCGATAAGTCCTTTATCATATAAAATATTGCATGCAGAATAAATTAAGGCTTGATCGAATTATACATGTATATGAATGGGCCTGACGACATAATAAATAATGTCAAATACCACTTGAAGTTTAATATACATGTATAGTTCCTAATAGATCACTGCTGTAATGAAATGGAACCAAATATTACTTTCCTGCTCTAAACTTTGCTCTTTAGCTTTAAGTACTTTTCATTCAATACTTTTAGTTTTTGGCTTTCCAATGTTTTGAATCAAATGCTGCTGATGAGAGGTTACTCCTTGAAATATCGATATACAGCATACTAGCAACCAAATTAACCCTTTTATACCCGTTTTTAGCTCACCTGGACCGAAGGTCCAGGTGAGCTATTACCATCACTTGGCGTCCGTCGTCGTCGTCTGTCGTCGTCGTCGTCTGTTAACAATTTTTCAAAAATCTTCTCCTCTGAAGCTCCTGAACAGAATTTAATGAAACTTGGAATGAATGGTCCTTAGGGTGTCCTGCACCAAACTTGTGTTTCAATTTTTGATCCGTCAAAAAACATGGCCACCGTTACTAAAAATAGACCAGGGGGGTCAGACTACTGTTTTTGGCTTGTAAATCAAAAAGTATAAGAGATAGATGAAATTTGATGCCATCCTACTGCTTCAGCATCAAAAATTCTACTAAAGTCTCCATTTGGTCGAAGTTGTCAGATGATCTCTTATAGGGGTTACAGCCCCTTAAAGGTAAAAAATAGCGTTTTTGCATGTTTTTGGCCTATAGAATGAAAACTATCGTAGATAGAGAAAAGCTGTTGCTTGCTTAAATGTTCAGCGCATTTAGCTCTACAAAAGTCTCCATAGGGTCAAGGTTGTCAGATGACCCCTTATAGGGGTTACAGCCCCTTAAAGGTGAAAAATAGCATTTTTGCATGTTTTTGGCCCATAGAATGAAAACTATTGTAGATAGAGAAAATAAATGTTCAGCTCATTTAGCTCTACAAAAGTCTCCATAGGGTCAAGGTTGTCAGATGACCCCTTATAGGGGTTACAGCCCATTAAAGGCGAAAAATAGTGTTTTTGGCCTATAGAATAAAAACTATTGCAAATAGAGAAAAGCTGTTGCTTGCTTAAATGTTCAGCTCATTTAGCCCCACAAAAGTCTCCACAAGGTCAAAGTTGTCAGATGATCCCTTATAGGGGTTACAGCCCCTTAAAGGTGAAAAATAGCATTTTTGCATGTTTTTGGCCTATAGAATGAAAACTATTGTAGATAGAGAAAAGCTGTTGCTTGCTTCAATCCAGCTCATTTAGCTGTACAAAAGTCTCCATATGGTTAAAGTTGTCAGATGACCCCTTATAGGGGTTACAGCCCCTTAAAGGCGAAAAATAGTGTTTTTGGCCTATAGAATGAAAACTATTGTAAATAGAGAAAAGCTGTTGCTTGCTTAAATGTTCAGCCCATTTAGCTCTACAAAAGTCTCCATAGAGTCGAAGTTGTCAGATGACCCCTTATAGGGTTTACAGCCCTTTAAAGGCAAAACATAGTGTTTTTGGCCTATAGAATAAAAACTATTGCAAATAGAGAAAAGCTGTTGCTTGCTTAAATGTTCAGCTCATTTAGCTCTACAAAAGTCTTCATAGGGTTGAAGTTGTCTGATAAATCCCTTATAGGGGTTACAGCCCCTTAAAAGTTGAATAATAGTGTTTTTTGATTATATAGAATGAAAACTTTTGCAGATAGAGAAAAGCTTTTTCATGCTTAAACATTCAGCTCATTTAATAGCTATCTAAAAGTCTTCATAGGGTTGACATCAAGACCAGGTGAGCGATTCAGGCTCCTGGGAGCCTCTTGTTGTATTGTATTATGTAACCTACCAGTTTGGGTTAGACACATCCCGCTCACTGCGAGCGTCCTGTAATCATATGACGACAAACAATTGCACTCCTTAGTAATGGCGTGGCCAATGCAATCCTCCATACAAGGCTGTAAATATTTAATAGGAAATGTTACTTAATTTTGTTTTTTATGATTTAAAATCTATCGTTTGGTAAGGTGTAGCCATTTACAAGAGACATAAAAGACAGACCAATATTAAATGAAACGCAATCGATTTAAGATCGAAACGAGAGGGAACTCATGTACCCCAGGAAGGGAGGCAGTTCCTCTTTGTTATAACATTCGAAGGAGTTTCACGTTGGTGAAATCAGAAAAAGGGCGACAATACATGTACAAACCACTCATTTGAGAGATTTGCTTTGCTATGAATACATGGTGCCTTTCGTCTTTAATTTGAACGAGAGCAGTAGTTTCATCTACACTATTGCGAGTACCTTAATAAATAAATAAGTAAGCATTTCTTGATTTAATGAAAAGACATATAGATGGTTGCATCTGCCTATGGCATCACTCCAAATGTGAAGCCTGTTAAACACTAAGATAAATTATTACAAAGCTTTTGAAAATTATATTTTTGCTTTTCTAGTTTCTAGTTCATTTGTATTCGAGAGTCTCAAGTAGGACTTTCGATACAAGCAAACAAAACTGCGACCCTTTGCTCTATTACTAAAATGAAGTTTAGTTCTTCTGTGGAATTGAAATATTCTAAAACAAGAATACCGGTATGTCCAAAAGACATAAAGCCCCATCTCACAACATTTGAGATGGACGGACGAACGGACCCTAAAACTGTACCTATTTTCGTAGATGGTCCTTTCAGTTTCTTGTTAGAGAATATCTAAAGTATATAGTAAAGACAACGTCTTGTTGACAACAAAGTTTCTCGCCTTGCTCTTATCTAAAGCCTTTATGGCTGCCACAGGAAAAAATGCGGCTGTAACTGGCTAGCAGCCACACCGATTTATACGTCCTTACGTTTAAACATATAAAAAGACGAATTCGTTGTTAACGGTTTTATTTTAAAACCCATGATAATAACCCTGTGGCGGGGATATAAACTCACGAACATTAGGAACCATATAGGAGTTTGGAGGCATTGTAGCTTTGGTGCTTTGGCAACAAAAACAATGAACAATGTCGCACCAGGAGCAATGATTCTGAAGTAATTTATAGATTGCAACGTCACTTTTTGGTAGCAGTGACTATATCGAAAAAAAATCCAATACGGCAGCACCATTAGTAATTATAAGTGGATTAGATGATTTCTTTTCTCCTGATAATTTTTTTTTCCATTTTGAACATTATTGCCTTTGTGAGCATGAAAGGCTGGAAAACGCATATCGAAATTTCAATTCCATTACCTACCGGTAAGTAAATTTGCGCGTGTAATTTTAACCACTTGGATAATCTTGTTATAAATGGGAGAAACCCTATAAAAATCTTACCAAAACTCCAGGAAAGGTGTTGTTTATATCACATTTCTCATCTGCTCCAGGAAACCTAACGAACCGTTTCTGCTTTAATGACACGTGGGTTTCCGCGCTTGTGGCAATAGATATTCCCTGAGATGTGAGATAAGGCTTGGAGTCGTTCTGATGTATGGACATCCTAATGCCAGCTGAGTCTACCACTATTGGGAGGTAGTCTTCCTGGTGTACGTTTAATAGCAACTTCAATGCTACAATTAGATAAAGGTTACAACAAAACAACTGATCTCAGATTGTCAATTTGGGCCTGGGTGGCCTATTGGTCTAGGGCGCTGGTCTAAATATCACACTATTGAGTACTTATCAAGTAACTCTCAGGTAATGTTCGAGTCCCTTAATGGTCCAGGTGCGTCAGAATGGGCTTTTAACCTTAACACACACTGCACATAGAAGGTCATGTAGTATTATACTACCGGGAAATAATAATAGCAACGGTCATGACTTAGTACAGGCATTAGGTATTTTAAGAGCTGTGATAAGTTTTTTTAAGGTTAATATCGCCAAGATTAATCTGTTTGTTTCGCACGTAGTTTGAAATGGACTGAGACGGATCATGTTAACCTTTCAAAGCTGGTTCTGGGAAAAATCTTGTAAAATTAACCAAACAAGGTCATGAAGGTTTGGTGAAACAATTTTTTATGTCATGTTTCAGTTCCGCAAGTCCTGTTAAACTTTTGAAAGGTAGGTCTTGCAAATTAGTTATAGCACCAAGAAACTTACTGAAGCTAGGCCCGTCAACGGTGACTCTATAAGAAGCAATGAGACACCAATGGTGCATTCGAGCGTTAAAAGTCCTAAAAGGCAACGACAAAACCAGTTTGCACGAATATGCAGAGCAGGAAGAAACACAAAGCACAAAATCAAGAAGGCAAACAAAGTTTGAAACTTTCTGAAGCTAGGTTCGTCAATGGTAGTTCTAAGAAACCTACCAAACCTCAGTATCGTCCAGTCTAAGAAATTAACAGAAGCTTGGTCCAGCGAAGTTAGGTCTAGGAAACAAAAAGAAGCTTGGTCCGGCGAGGTTAGGTCTAGGAAACTAACAGAAGCTTGGTCCAGCGAAGTTAGTTTTAAGAAACTAACAGAAGCTTGGTCCGACGAAGTTAGGTCTAGAAAACTAACAGAAGCTTGGTCCAGCGAAGTTAGGTCTAGGATACTAACAGAAGCTTGGTCCGGCGAGGTTAGGTCTAGGAAACTAACAGAAGCTTGGTCCAGCGAAGTTAGGTCTAGGAAACTAACAGAAGCTTGGTCCAGCGATGTTAGGTCTAGGAAACTAACAAAAGCTTGGTCCGGCGAGGTTAGGTCTAGGAAACTAACAGAAGCTTGGTCCAGCGAAGTTAGTTTAAGGAAACTAACAGAAGCTTGGTCCGGCGAGGTAAGGTCTAGGAACCTTACAGAAGCTTGGTCCAGCGAAGTTAGGTCTAGGAAACTAACAGAAGCTTGGTCCGGCGAGGTTAGGTTTAGGAAACTACCAGAAGCTTTGTCCAGCGAAGTTAGGTCAAGGAAACTAACAGAAGCTTGGTCCAGCGAAGTTAGTTTTAGGAAACTATCAGAAGATTGGTTCAGCGAAGTTAGTTCTAGGAAACTAACAGAAGCTTGGTCAAGCGAAGTTAGTTTTAGGAAACTAACAGAAGCTTGGTCCAGCGAAGTTAGGTCTAAGAAACTAACAGAAGCTTGGTCCAGTGAAGTTAGTTCTAGGACACCTACCGAAGCTAGGTCCGATAAAGTTAGATCAAGGAAATTTATCGAGGTTTGGATCGGCAAAGTTCGTTTTAAAGAACCTACCAAAGCTACGTCCGGTGAAGCGAGGTTTAGGACAACCGTCGAAGCTAGGGCCGGTGAAGTTAGTCCTTTCTGGCGAAGTCTGTTCGAGAAAACTTGCCGAAGATTGGTCCGTCTAAGTTAGTTTTAGAAGGGAAAAGAAATTAGTCAGGAAAACTACCTAAGCTACGCCCAGTAAAGTTAGTTCAAAAATACTTAACAAAGAAAGATTGGACAAAATTAGTTCTTTAAAACCCCCAAAGACACTATTAGGTTGAACGAACTACCAAAGATAGCTTGGACAAAGTAAATTCTATGTGACCTACCTAAGATATGTTGGACGAAGCTAGTTCTGTGAACCTTCCAAAGATAGGTTGAACAAACTACCAAAGATAGGTTTGGCAAAGTTAGCCCTACGGAACCTACCAAATAATAGGTTGAACCAACTACCAAAGATAGGCTGAACGAAGCTAGTTTTATGGACCCAACCATAGATAGACATGTAGGTTGGACGAAGCTAGTTCAATGAAACCTTCCAAAGATAGATTGGGCGAAGCTAGTTATATGGAACCAACCAAAGACAGGTTGGACGAAGCTAGTTCTATGGAACCTATCAAAGATAACTTGGACGAAGCTAGTTCTGTGGAACCTACCAAAGATAGGTTGGAGGAAGCTAGTTATACGGACGGTACCAAAGATAGGTTGGAAGAAGCTAGTTCTGTGGAACCTACCAAAGAAAGGTTGAACAAACTACCAAAGATAGGTTTGGCAAAGTTAGCCCTACGGAACCTACCAAATAATAGGTTGAACCAACTACCAAAGATAGGCTGAACGAAGCTAGTTTTATGGACCCAACCATAGATAGATATGTAGTTTGGACGAAGCTGGTTCTATGGAACCTACCAAAGATAGATTGGACGAAGCAAGATCTATGGAACCTACCAAAGATAAGTTGGACGAAGCTAGTTCAATGAAACTTCCAAAGATAGATTGGGCGAAGCTAGTTCTATTGAACCTACCAAAGATAGGCTGAACAACCTACCAAAGATAGGTTGGACGACGTAAGCTCTATAGAATGTTCAAAAACGTTAGGTTGAACCAACTACAAAAAATAGGCTGAACGAAGCTAGTTATATGAAACACACCAAAGAAAGGTTAGACGAAGTCAGTTTTATGGAACCTACCGAACGAAGCTAGCTATATGAAACATACCAAAGATAGGTAAGACGAAGCTAGTTCGATGGAACATACCAAAGATGCACATGTAGGTTGGACGAAGTTAGTTCTATGAAACCTACCAAAGATAGGTTGGACGAAGCTTGTTCTATGGAACTTACCAAAGAAAGGTTTGACGAAGTTAGTTCTATGACATTTTATAAAAGTATGCCGGCGAAGTTAGTTCTAGGATATCTACCGAAGCATGGCCGGCGAAGTTAGTTCTGGGAAACTTACCAAAGCTAGAACCGACACAGTTTTTTCTTATACTGCTTCATAAGCTAGATTCGGCGAAGTTACTTCTCAGATATTAACGTAAGGTATGTCCGGCAAAATTATCCTGATGAATTTACCGAAGCTAGGCCTGGCCAAATTAGGTCCTGGAAAACTTACCAAAGCTAGGTCCGGCGAAGTTAGTCCTAGGAATTTCAGGTGTGAATGTGTAACATTTGCCATAGTATTCATCGCGTATTCTTCGTATAGTACTGCAACAAAAAGTTAAAAGCAAAATTCATAAGCAGTTACTTAGTATCACCCCTAGAAATGTGAGTTAACTATAAAATGGTTTTGGTAAAAAAATGTGTTTCAATAGGATAATTTAAATCACAAAATACTCAAAAAGCCGAACACAAAACATAAATAAATTTGTTTATCTTTTTCTAGACCGGACCAAACATTATCAAGATTTGTTTACCTTTTATGTATACCGGATAAAACATTATCCAGATTTATAAACCTCTTTTTCTAGACCGGACAAAACATTATCCATATTTGTTAACCTTTTTCTTTACCGGACAAAACATATTCCATTTACATAACTTACCAGAGTAAACTCTTAGTGAAGTCTTTGTGAGATTTGTTAGCTTAGTTTAAACATATTTTATTTGCTAATATAATGTACATGAATACAAATTCATATATACTAGGCACAAAAGAAACGGTACCAGAATTTATAAAGTAAACGCGAAGTTGACTTCTTAAAAAGTAACTTAACACGGCTTTATTTAAAAACGAAGTTATTTGACGGCATAGAAAAATGTTGTTCACTGCAATTGAAGGGAAAATTATTCATCTCATTCATATAACAAATTGCAGTCAAACAATTTTATTGGACTATGGACATAAAATAGCTTTGGTATCGTTTCTATTTGTGGCTAGTATAATTAACAAAAGTTATCCCAACTTACGTGGTATTCCCCTAATTAATGAGTATAACATATATTGTGTGAATGTGCAAGTAAGGATATTAACAATAATGATTTTTTTTCTGTTCTGACCTGAGCAACACAAATGATGTCTGATCGCCTTCTTTAACATTATTCGAAATCTTTCTGTCTTTTTCATATATTCAAAGACATGTTTGAAAATGTTTTTATTAACCTCATCAGAAAGCTGTTCACTTCCAGAAGTAATTAATGGTATATCTTTGTCAATGTTCAACAAGGAATTTAGGTTTTCAAAGAGAATATTTCTTATGTAACTATAAAAGGGGCAACCAAAAATATTGTAGACTGTCTTCATCGGTTTGTGACCAAATTTACTTCAAATAAATCATAATCAAGAGAGGAAGCAGAACATCTGAGCTGAGTCATTATTATGTTTAGTTAGTTTCTCGTGAACTCCTCCCAATGAGCTTGCCTTGTGCGTTAATATGGGTTTACATTTAAGTTAAACATACAGATGACATATAGATCTGGCCCCAGCGCCTCAAACACAAAATATTTGATAGTTCATGTTCTCAACTCCCATATTTAATACATTGAGTTAAGAATATTCTCAGACTTAAGTATCTTTTAAAGTTTTGTGGTCCGGGATCTAGACTTGTTATTCAATTCATCAATAAATCATCCGTTTTCCGTCCATGAAACGGCTATTTCACGCACGTCTTGTTTTCATATTATATAATTAACTATCCCCAAAACGGATGAACATTTATGGAAGCATCGGTAGAACGTATGTTATTCATCCGTATCATAAAAATAATATGATACAGGTTAAACCTGATAAGCTCCCGCAGATAAAGTAACTTTCTTATATATATATATATATGGTGCCTCATACCCATAATTTTGAAAAAAGAACGAAACTGCAAACAGAACAAGGAAGTGATTGCCTCGGACGCGGACCTCGCAGAACACACCCTTTAAATAATATTTCTACTTTCATTTTCGAATGCAAGTCCGGTTATAAGAGAGAAATTTGTTAACTGAGGACAAAGTAAAAATTGCTACTGGAAATAAAATTTGTCCGCTGAAGTATTCAATTTATTTGTTTGGTTGACAATGCACCGCTTTTTTTGGGGGGTCTTGTTTCGCGAAAACTAGAATATGTCCCCGCGCTTCTGTCATTTTGTTTTGATGGACGCGACTTCTAGTGACATGGGACGCAGTCCCACATATGTAGAAATTTCCAAAAGTTAATGGTTTGTTAGTCTCGAACCCAAACTCATACTACCAAGGTAGTGAGTCTGGGAAAACACCTATTGATTTCTCGTAACCACTAGGTGGCGATCGTTATATCTTTTAACCTATACCACGTGTGTATATGACGTGTTTAGCATACAAGATTCATTTCAATCTGAAATGAACCAACTTAAAAAACTCAACGTTTCATTGGTCTTCCGTGGTTTTTGACAACAGGTTCTGCAAAATCGAGAATCGGATTGGTCAAACGTGTATGGTTCTGTAATCAAGAATGTCCCAATTTTTAACTCCAATAAACATAAACAATTTCCAAAACCAGGTAGACGCCCGTGAGTACAATTTAACGATAAAACGATTTTTTTTATTGTAAACAAAACCAACTTGTGTTCAAAAATGTAAAATATGATGTCTTATTATAAAATAAGAAATGCAATGTTATAAGAGAACAGCTCACATCAATTCGAGAAGTTATCTCGCTGTTGCATTTGCATAAATTCACTGAACCATAGGCACAGAATTCTGAACATACGGTTGAGTGATTTTCGTCAAACACTATGATAAAGCCTGAAAGTACTCCGAACGTACACATAACAAAATAGGTAATAGGACTGTTCCAGACTCTTATCATCTATTGATAAGTGTCTTGGTGATCGAGACTAATGGTTTGTATTTTTTTCGAAACGGATGTGCCGAGTGCACACTGTAAGCGCACTAGGCATGAATTTCTATGGGGCCAGAAATTCAATGCTTTTTTTTGAATAAATTTTAAAATTAACAGATTTAATAACCACAGTTAAATTTCTTTTAAAAATATACAAGGGAAAACGGATGGAAAGTCAAAACTTAACTCTCTAAATATATTTTCTCGCGAGAATGATCATTGTAAACAGGTGCGTGAGGAAAAATCGTGATTGTAAACATGGATTATCCTCCGACCCCCTAAGTTCGCCAGCCACCTTACTTCGCCACCATTTTTTGTTTACATCCTACGCGCATGCGGAAAGGTCGTGACGTCATTTGACAGCTGAACTGCGTTCTAAATTTAGCCGAGACAACGTGTTTAAACTGAATCAAAATATGAGGTTCAAACAGGTATTTAATGCTAAAAAATAGATAAAAGTGATAAAAATCAGTATATTTACTAATACTCTTTTTGACCCTACCCATAAATACATTTTAAAGTATGAAAATCCACCTAAAAGTGCTTTCCAACAAGTTTGCTGGTTTGTTGACATTCCAAAGACAAAATCATGTGACATATTAAGAAATTTTCTAGGCCAAGCCTATCGCAACTAACGTTTATCCCAAAAATGTCATTTCTTATTTTTCTAAACCAGAAATCATAAAAAGCAGGAATAAATGCCAAAAACATTGAACAATATGATAATTGAAAAAAACAGGTGCTTGTTGTGTGCAATCAGTCCCACTTCAAAATAGCCTAGCTTCCTTTATAGATGTCCGATTTTGATCATTTTTGGCTTAAAAATGAAGCTTGAAAAATTCTCTACAATTATGTTAAACTCCCAACTTGAATATTGTTCTTATTTGATGCAAAATCATTGAAAATATATGAAAAAATACAGAATTTAACATCCTTATATGTAAACATACTTGAATTTACATAAAAGTACAACTTAAGGTACAATTATTTTAGGTTAATCCAGCTCACCTTAGACAAGATAAAAAGTATCGCCTGTATAGTCCAACTTCTTTAACCAACGCTTACTTAGCTGTCTTGAATAATGAAATGTCACAGAAGAGAGCATCAATTCAATTTAATGTACCAAGAACAACACTGTGAGATCGAATAGCAGGCAGAATTGACCCTGAATGTGTGACAACAGGTAGAGCACCAATCTTTACTCTTGAAGAGGAAGAAAGGATAGCTGAACATGTAAAGATCATGGCATCTTATGGGTATGGATACACTCGACAAGAGGTTACAGACCTTGCTACTGATTTTGCCCACACACTAAAGAAGAAAAATGAAAATGAGGAATTGTCATTAAGATGGTTTGAGGGATTTATGAAAAGATGGCCAGAGCTAAAGGTAACCAAACCAAGAAGTCTTGAAATACAGCGTGCCAAATGTGGGTCTGTTGCCAATGTGGAGAAGTATTTTGCTAGCCTTGAAGATGTGTTGAAGAAATACAACCTGTCAGACAAGCCACATTTAATATTCAACGTTGACGAGAAAGGTATCACCATTAATCACAAACCACCCAATGTTGTTTCTGGATTAGACTGGACTAACTCAGCTGTAACCTCCGGCAGATCAAGTACCACCACTATCTTATGCTGTGGGAGTGCTGCTGGTTTTGCATTACCGCCATATTTTGTCTTTGAGGGACAGCGTATGGTTGATGATTTGATGAATGGGGCCACACCTGGTGCTGATTGCACACTTTCTCTTACTGGCATGGATGGTCAAATACAAAAGTGTTCAAAAAATACTTTTCAGAGCATTTTATTAAGTACGTACCTGGGAGGAACAATCAACCAGTACTTCTTCTGTTGGATGGTCACAAGTCGCATGTTGCGGTTGACATCATAGAATGGGCACAGGAGCGTAATATAATCCTTCATATCTTACCAGCGCATACATCTCATATATTGCAACCACTAGATGTTGGATGTTACGGTCCGTTGCAGAGAATATATGACAATGAATGTCACAAAACCATTCGGAACAATCATTCAGTCATCACAAGGTATAATATATGTGAACTTGCCTGCAAAGCTTACCAGAGGGCCCTCTGTCCAGAAAACTTACAATCTTCTTTCAAGAAAACTGGCATATACCCACTTTACAAAACAAATATCAACAAGGACCTACTAAAACCTTCAGAAATATTTCATTCTGCTTCACCTACCGATGAAAATGAAATGGATACAAATCATCAAATCCCCGAGAAACCCATTCCAGATCAATTACAAGAACATGAAATGGAAGTTGATCATGAGAGTGACCCAGAATCTATGGCTGCAATAGAATCGATGGCTGCAGTTGGGGATGTTCTCGATAAACAAATATTAATTTTTTTTACAAGTAGGGTTCAAAATCTGAAAAAAAGTAAAGTCTGAAAACCAAAAGAAGGAAAGAAATACTATAGGAAAGATAGTTTCAGGCATGCCAGTCACAGAAAAGGAAATACTGGAAAAAGTAAAAAAAAACATGTAGAAAATCAAGGAAAATCAGGGAAAACAACATAGAAACGCTTGAAAGGGAAAAAGAAAAGTGAAACTAAATCACCAAAAGCGGGGCCAAGTCACATATATGTTACTTCTTCGGATCCAGAAATATCCGATACAGATGATGAAGAAATACCTGAGTCAGAAAAATGCTGCGTGTGCAAGCAGTTCACACCCAAAATTGAAAATTCAAAAAAAGGAATTTAATTTTGCATTCCGTGTTATTGGGTGCGGATTTCTGACTAGCTTATACGTCTTCCGGTTTAAGGCATCATACTCAGTCAATTTAGCTCCCGCTCTGTGGGAGCTTATAATTTTTGGACAAAAGTTCCCGAAAATCGATCTAAAATTAATGCTTATACTGCAATGTCCTAGAATAAAAACGATCAGCCTTGTATTTCACAATGTAAAAGCCTTTCAATATTCGACAAAGGATCCTATACGTTTATTGCAATTTTTATAATTGACCATAGTTTGGTAAAAAAACGAACTTTAGACGTTCAGTGAGCAGCCACTTAGAGTAAAATTGTCTGAATTTGGTAAGAAGCTCAGTTTTGACAAATTGTATGGAGTCTTTGAAATTTCAAATCTGTCCTAATCGAAGTTATTCAAAATGCCTATCGTGTAAATGAAAATGTTTTTTTAATGTTTTTCTTTACACGAAACGGAAAGACAAGTTGCCGCCATCAGGTTTAATAATGTATAGAAAGGGAAAACCCTAATATGTACAGTTTACAATTATTTCTATTAAGGAGTTTGTGATTTTTAAAGATCAAGGCATCATGTTTAGTAAAAAAATAAAAATTAAAGGCACATTTGTACGTTAAAATGTGATTTTTGTTAATTGTTTGGGCAAAATTTTTCGTTAATGATTTCATTTTGTGTTTTATACTCGGTAATTATAATGAGTAGCCCAACATTTAAAGTGATTCCATATGATATTTTTTTTTCTTGGCACCGTTGAAGTATTGTTGATTTTAATTGACTGTTAATACAGTGAACTATCATCCGATTAGGTCATATTTTAAGCTTTTTTTTTACAAATCTACCATTATTACAGCCAAAGAGGTATAGAGACTTTTAAAGAATACAAATTATTTTTTTTTCTAATACATATTTGGTTTTTTTTTACAGACTTTCAATAGGTAACAATAAAGTTGAATAATTCCAATCAAGTTTTACAGTGTTACAATATGCTTCGTTTATTTTTTGTACTTGAAGATCGTAATGGAAAAGAGAGGTGTGGCGCTATTAAACCTGGTTTAACCCATCATTTCGTTTGAAATGCCTGTACCAAGTCAGGACCATTGCAATCCACCAATTCTCCGGTATGACTGATTCGTTTTTGTCATTTTCTCTGGACTATGAGATTGATCATTCAAGTTCGGTAGTTTTGTTATTACCTTTATTTACAAAGCTACTGGGATTTGTGCCACCGTTGTTTAAATCCGAGAGCCTTGTCATACTGAATGCTATGGTCGTCAGGCTATAATTTGGAAAACCTGACTGCAAATCACAGTGGTGCATCGTGCAGAAACGTCACGTTCCTTGAACATTGAAGAATCCTGCAGCAGGTCTCGGTAAGAGTAGAACCAGCAGAATCTCCATACAGGAGGCTTAATTGCCTATCCCTACCCATCACTCCTTTTTTCAGTGGAAGTCAAAACTGTACCCCCCCAGATTGACATTGTATCATCCTTTCCCCCACATTACCTTCATTACATGCTCTATGAGCTGAATTTCCTTAATTCAACGTCCGGTTTAGCACGCTTGTTTTCCCGAACTATCAGTTTCTTTTAACCCTTTTATGCAGAGCCTTATGAAGTCTGTATAGACAGAAAATCGGTCAGGCAATATTTCTACTAGTTGGTCTATATTGGAACACTTATCTTGTTTATTTTCATCGTTTCAATATGTTAAATGTTATACAAAGTGTCTGTACTACCTGTAATAGGTACATCTTTATACCCCTTTATAAATGAATGTAACAATAAAGTTGAATAATTCTGCCGTTTCTTGCTGAGAAACATGTATCAATTCACCAGTTGATGTATAATTGAGAATTATTGACATTTTACTTTAATTAACCAATATACATTATACACTTTTCTCAACAAATGATGATGAATCAAAAGTAGAAGCTATCGCTTTTATTACAAATATTATATATATTAACTCGGTAACGTGCAGTTTCCACGATTGAGTTTTGTCGACGCTTACTCAATTGAAATACGGATTGTTTACGGATGAATTCGTTCTTTGCCAATTGCAGAACCGCGAGCAGTGCCATATGGCCTCGTTGAAGGCTGCTGGCGGTTGACCATTGTGGTTTTTCTAAATTGCCGCTTAATTGTTGGCTGTGTCGCGTACACTTATTCCACATCTCATTATTTTCTATTTGTTGTTTATGTTTTGTTTTCTGTGAATAGAAAACAAAAGATTTAGATACCATGTACTCATACATAGACACTATAGCCGGTATAATAAATAATTTAAACTACAAAAGACCACTAATAAAATTCATCCGGTGTAAAGTGTTTAATATTGATGCTTAACTTACGATTTCGGACACACTGTGCCTTGATAGCTGCACTCTACTATGAACTCATCCTGACTATCACTCGCATCAAATATCTGAGAGTCTCCCAAGGTTCCCATCATCAGGCGAAAATTTTCCTGAGCTTTGCCTCCAATGTTTTCAGAGCCTAGTGCAAAAGTGCATTCGATTTAATAATTGTCTCCATACACAATTCAAATATGATTTTAAGGTGGAGAAGGACAGTGGCCATGTGACTTGCCCAAAATATAATGAAAATTGAAGAATATTTTGAGATTTTTGTGTTTTGAGAATCTTTTTAGCGAGCACAGCTCGTAGCGGGCACGACGTGCCAGCGGGAACGGAGAGCTCTACGGCAAGTTCCCGCGAAAAAAAAAGCCTAATACTGATATTGTTTTTTTCGTCTGGATAAGCTCCTCACAGTTTATATAGGTCCAGTGTGAATTTGAAAATAATTATCAATGTTGCTAGTCGTTTTCCAAAAATTATATATTGGACAAGGAGAAAAATATTCTGATTACGATGAGCTACTACATTTTCTAAGTTAACAAATTTTATTCATTTTTATTACACTTTAGTTTTTACGCTCATTCGCCCCAGCGCTTCGTCCCAAACTTAACACTGATTAAAATGAAAATAAGTATGATGAGTTCAGATCTATCAATTGTGGTGTTTTAGGAAGAGATCACAGCCATTAACATTTTCATCAAGTGTCCACGTCGTTTCGGGAATGAGGTCATTCTGAATTCTGAACGATTTTAACCCTCGTTTGGAACTTCGTCATATGAGGGCAAAAAAGAGGATGCATCTGAGCTGTTTCATGTAATATGGGGGAAGCTCAAAAGGATATGTTAATGTATTGGAAATATAAAACTGACTATTGCCAACTAATATTCATGCTGTGCACTCGCACTTGGACAATGCCTACCTCATATTACCATGTTAGGCACATTTTATTAATACGATTAAAATTTGTATTCTAAAATTAGTATAAATTTTTTAGCTATCTCTTTAAAGTTTTTAAAGTACGTCAAAGGAGGTAATTTGGCAAAACAAAAGGCTCCCAGGAGCCTTAATCGCTCACCTGGTCTTGATGTCAACCCTATGAAGACTTTTGTAGAGCTAAATGAGCTGAATGTTTAGGATCAAATTATGAAAGAGAACATCATTTTTGACATTTAAGGCAATTTTGAAGAAAATCTATTGACAAATCAATTTTGGACCCAAGTGCAACGCTCTACTTCAATTGATCTTAAAAAAGAAAATAGGTTATACAAGTAAAGCCTTTTGGTTTGGTGACGTCAATGTTTCTTGTAATCGACACAAGAAAAAATATATCGACTGATGACAAAGTCAGAGGTCGATATATTGCTTTTTTTCTGGGTTGATAAAAACATGTAATGGAAAGAAATAATATATAGGCTATGCATTTTATATTAAAATACTTCATCAACTTCATTTTTTTTTGTATCAGAGCCACAGGCTACAGGCTAATATCAAAGGAAAATACCGCAAATTGCCAAAAACACAGGCAACGTGATCGAAAGTTTAATAATAAATATTACAACGTTACCTGGGTTGTATGGAACCAAGTGCTGATACGATGCGGGCTGAAAGACAAGACAAATATCAATTTTTATTATATTTGTTTTAGCAGAGACAAGAAAAAAATATTTTCTAAATGGATCCGATGCGGTGTTCAATCCAACAGATCAACCTGGCGACATTATTAGTTATCAGTCAATGTTTCTAAAAGATAGGCTAAGCACAAAAAATAGAACTTCTTATTAAATAGTTTTTGATGTACAAATGCATCTTTTAAAACCTCAATCTTAAAAGAAGAACTGGTGTTATTATACTATTTATTATATACTTAAAGTGAATAAAACATTTTTTTTTTCACTTGGTGATAAACCTGCTGATCATAAAGTCAGAAATATTTATTCGAGGTTTTATGTTTCATGGCTGATAAAGATTTGACGTCATCTTCTGAGGCTGATAAAGCTTTATCACACCCGCTTCCGGTAATTTTGCACATGCATGAATGCATCCGTATCAGTAAAAAAAGGAATTGCCTGGTAGGGCTTGTCATTAAAATCTAACCTAGAGAGGACTCAGGTGCTCCGGAAGAGTAATCAGATCCTTCTTGCTTAATCACATCGGAAACGTTGTCAACGGTCGATTGAGTGGGTCAAATCCGGGAAAGGACGAAAATACTAAATCTCTATGCAAACCAATATCTGTGCTCATCATATGAGAGATAGAAATTCCGTATAAATTACCAATTTGCCCGTCACACATGATGCCATAATATCCAAATCAGGTTCTTGAATAACGAAGTCATAATATCCAAATCAGGTTCTTGAATAACGAATCAGTTGTGATAGAACAAATACGAGATTTTTATCTCTCAGTTGAGTACATATGTTGGTTTGACAATAATGTTTACTATTGCCGTTCTTTACAGGATTTGACCCACACACTAAATCGATCGTAGGGAACAATACGGGCGAGCTATAGCAAGCATGAACCGTTAATGTTGTGTACAATAATTTTATGTCTTCTAGTTATTGTATTAGTTCATTAGCGTAGAAATTCTAGCTGGTTTATGAACTTTTCGTTGTTTCCCATATGATTGTTGTTTATAAATTACTGTTCGGCGGGTCGTGTGAACTAATAAAGTCTAATTTAGAATAGATACCTGCACTTTATCGTCGAAGATACTTAAATCTAGCTTCAGCACATTGGCAGTTTCATTGATGATTTGGTAAACTTCGGCAACCTTTTTCCCCTTCTTGTAGCTGAGGGGGTTAAGGTTACAGAAGGTAACGCTCGGGAAATCTAGTGGTGTATACGACGTGGATATTTTAGTGTTGACGTTCTCGCTGTAATATATAGAAGGTAAATACAGATTGAAGTTAAACAATCATATAACAAAATGTAATTGATAGAACTTTAATAGTGTGGTGACAATAAGAAAAGTTTGACTTTAATGTCCTTAGCTGACACACGGCTATATTTTATATCAATCGAACAGGAACGGTGTACTTTCAGAATATCTCTGTCTTTAAAATGGAAAAGGGTCACGATTTTTTTAATTTGCATGAAAGCTGATTTCAGAAGTTCGTAAAACTACTTCAAAATGCAGGTTTTCCTCTCAAATTTTAATACTTCATTCTTTATTAAATTCTACTACTTTTGATAAATAACGGGCATTTGTAACCATATTTCCCAGAGGAACTCTTAACTCCTTCTTGTCGGCTTTAAATTCACATTCTCTATTAAGGTTTACGTTGAGTCATTAAAAGTAAAGTGGTTTGTGATCTTTGAACAATCAGAGGTTTTCTGATTTCTCGAAGTTTTCTTACTTAGCGGGCAATTAACGTAAATTGATATCAATTTAAAGGGAACTCCCTTTTGTATTTTGTTCTGCACGAAACAACAATTGACTGAGGAATAAATAACATTGACTGGTTTGCGTTTTATGGAAATTTCAAATGCACCATTTACGTGGAAGTCGCGTGACTTACAAGTATAGAAATGGGTCGAAATTTGTTCCGCATCCCGAGACATATAGCATTTAATTTTATGTGCATTCGTCTTCCGGTACAAGTTTTTATTTTATGGTTGGGGGGCTAAATGAGCTTTCTAATCTATATTTTACAAGCCCCTACAAATTTTCTGATGTGTTTTCAAATTTCATATTTTATGATAATATAGTATTTTCTATATTTTTCATAACCTTTTTAAAACTACAGTTAGTGTATCACATGACTTTAGTCATCTGTGCGATGGGGAAATATATCTAAGCGGGAATATACAAATTATAGAAATTAAAACCATTAATGCCTAATATTAAAGTTATTGGAAAATCGATTTCATATTGTGGTAAGATAGCTTGGTTCATAGATAAATAAAGGTCTATTTAAATTCAGTAATTACCTTCTTCTGTCGAAAAAGTTATTAACCACAACACAGATCACTTGCCTTCGTTCAAATGTGACTTCCAAGTATACGGTACCAACGGTACTTTTATTCTAACTCTTTGCACATTGAGTGGGTTTTTTGCCTAACCATGTTAAAACAGATGTTTAGATTTTAGTCTTTCAAACAAAAAATTAGAATTGTTTTAGGTATTACAACTGATGTCTCCCCCTTCGTATCAAAATTGTTTATTTTACATGTATAAAGGTATGAGGTGAAAGATCAACAGGGATTATGAAGGCAGGAGGGCATGGGCCATTGGCACATTAAAATTGAAAATGGACACGCTCATCTAAAAAAATATGTTGAATATTAAGAAATGACCCCGTGAAATTTTGAATTTCCATTTAAAAAGAGGTAAATGGCCCTTTGTTAAAATTCCTTCCCAATCCCTGGATCAAGGTCGATTATGTTGGCATGGAAATATGTAGTGTCGTACCTAGTACATACTAAACATCTTAGGCCTATGTCAAATACAGATCAATTGTGACCCACGCAAGACTTTGGAAAACAAATCATCAAAATGATCTTGAGGTCAAAGGTCAAGGTCAACCATGTTGATACGCCATTCTATACTGAACAACCTAGTATATACTCAATATCTAAGACCTAAGTCAAAAGACAAAAGGTATAGCCTGGACAGGACCGGTCCTTTATATCATCAATATGTCTGTCCTTGAGGTCAAACGTCAAAGTAAAACATTTTAGTAACTGTCGACATTCGTGTCAGAATACCAAGAATTTCAAAACCTCTGTGACACACCCACATTATACAATGTGTTGCCGAGTACAGTCGAGCATGCAGATATGCTGATGTATGCTATGATCGATGATTATTTTTACTTATATTTACTTATTTACAATATATCCCTTTGTGTGTCATTACACTTATGTACCCTGTAAATATGTTAATTATTATGTTAAACTTATCTTGCATTGAGTTTATCTTTTGTTATATAATGTATTGTACTGTCTTATATGTATTGCATATCCAGAAATCTGTATCAATTTTCTAATTAGCATATCATAAAATCAGGAACGTTTACGGTCATAATTTTTACTATAGGGGCAAAGGGATAATATTTCTATATTGAATAAATGTTAATAAAAATTTCTTGTACACAAGTTGCGGGGGTTGATTTTGGAAGTACACGTAAATGGCTTAATAATAAGACACCTCTAGACATTGGGCAGTAAAATTTCAAGGTTCCTCAGCTGTGAGAGAATTTGAGGCGTGGGGTCCTTCATTAGCTATATAAAACATGGCGGATAATTGTACAAAATGAAGAAATTTCGGTTTTGGATGCATTCTTTTGCATGTAATAACAAAATGTAAACAACTTGCTGGGGTTGAATTCAATGCATCAAACAGCAAATAAGTGGACAAAACAAACCATATAATCATAGCTGATAAACTCTAGGTTCCCACGAAGCACAAAGGTGGTCAAATTCAAGCCGTCGGTTCAGTCAGACGTCCAATTTACATCAACATTTATTCAAAATGTTTGTTTTTATCCGCCAAAGAAACTTTGAGGAAGTCAATTTATTATTATAAACCATATCGGTTACGGGTAACACCCTAAAATATTCCGGATTATCAAAAGTTATAAAAGCATGTTACCGTTACTAATTAAACAAGTTTTGTCACGTGACAAGTTATCTAATTTGCATACATGAATATTAATGAGGAAAAGTGATATTCATTTCTGGCTATGTGTTCATAATCTCTATAAAGAGATAATAAAGATATGAATGAATGAATGAATGAATGAATGCAATCATCCTACACATGCAATTTGTCTTAACGTTAAATTATTGTTAAGCTCGATTAACATTAAGTTAACGTTAATGTAACACTAACTTAACGTTAAATTCACGTTAATTTTTTTTTAATATTTTAACGTTAATTTATACTGTTAAACTTTTTTAACGTTATTTTTTTCTGTTGGGATATGTGACGTCAAATGTTAAACTTTAACGTTGAATTAACAATCGAAGCTCGATTTACACTAATTTAACGTTAATTTTAGCGTTAAATGTACGTTAACAAAATTGCCTGTGTAATACAAATCAGGATATCTCAATTTCTCCTAGTAGAAATTGGAATTCTGTTATGTACTACATTTTAACCAGTGCAGATCAGATTTCTATTTGGTTTTATCTGAAAATTGGAATTCCAATTTGTCCAAGAAGGAGTTCGGATCCCACTGGATTCCAATTTGCCCTGTATATATATGACATATACATACTAGTAGAACAGAATATCATTGAAGAAATAAATTGAGGATATGCATGCAATTGACCTCATTTTCTCAACTCTAAATATTGGCTAATAAAATTGATAGAGATTGCACAATACATCCATATCATATTGATTTTGGATATTTTAAAGGTTAATTGATAGAGTCAAGCTGATTTTAAAAATTTGAACATTTATTAATGACATGAATGAGAATGTTAAAGAAATATTTCGTTTACTTATTACTACTATTTTCACTATTAAAATGAATCTCGTCATCTGAGACCTTGAATACTATGAAAAGTTTCTGTTCTGTTTTTGTAGAAATATTGTCGGTGATGCGGAATTCAGTCAGAATTTTTCGAAAAACAAATATTATATAATCTGTAACATTTATGTTCGATTTTAAATTTATGAAACGGTAAAAACAAGAGTTGGTTGTCATCAAACTTTAAAGGATTAATTATAAGGATTAATTATATTTTCAACAATAACTCGTACTAATAAATAGTTCGACCCTTTAAGAGCATGGCGGGTGGGATTTTTATTGCGATATTTTCTCTTTTATAAGTACTTTAAAATGCATAAATATTCATAGAAAATTACAAATTTTATTTGAATGGTTTGTAGACAAAAACGGGTTTTTTGTCTCTCAGATGAGTCCTCTTCTAAGTGTAGATGTGGTTTTGTCATGCAGTTTTTGTATCATCTTTTACCGTATTTAGACATAATATTGATCGTTGGTCATATGGCAGGTGTGGTAAAAACAGTTATTCTTTATCCTTTCGAAGCACCCGCAATCACTATACATGTATTTCGTTTCCACCTGACTTTGTGTTTATACCGATTGCGATTAGTAGTTTTTGGTGAATATCTTAATTGTGCATTGTTTTCTTTCGTCGTGTCTCATGTGTCTGTGTTGTCCTTATGTCTACCGATTTAGTGTTGTTGTTTTCGGACTTGCAATATACGAATGTCCCATTGGCATGCTTGGTACTCATTTGCCTTTAAGATATAGATACACTAATGCACATATTAATTTAAATGTTTAAGCTTGAGAAAACTTTTGTACAAGATGAAAATTCTAAGAAAACAAACCCCACACACTTAGAAAAACAAGAACATGTAGTGGATACAACAATTTACCTTAAAAACTGTTGAACCAGACGAGTAATCTGGAAAATACACATCGAAAAGGAGGCCAGGCAAACACAAACCCAGAATATCTTCCTTAGCACGAATGATACATCTGCTATCCGCCCGATACCGTGTATTGAGGTGTAACCTGCGAACTCTTTTAACTTTGCTAGTATCATGGTCTTCTCGGTCCCCGTATTAAGTCTGGGTCTCGGTCCCTGTATTAAGTCTGGATCTGAAGGTTGTCTAACGCATTATCCGATTTTATAAAGCATCGATGCCCTAGACACGAATCAGATTAAACAATGGTCAATAGCAACTTCATATTTAGCATTTACTGTTACAGTAGCACTTGTTGAAGTTAAAGATTAAAATGTTAAATATTTAATTATTATAACATGTTATTTTAGAAATTATCAATAACATGATATAATGCCTTTGGATGGTTAGAGATGGAAATATAATGACATGGTTTCAGGATACCTTAATAATTAATAATCCTCAATCTCTTGAACTTTCACATTATTTAAGGTTTAATTGATCCTATTATACCAATAAGAATTTGTGCAGTATTATATTATTCATGAAGTAGTCTTTGACCCATAATAGGTGTATAGACGGTCTTAAGCCTTGCTGGAAGGGAAGCATACTGCATAAAGGAACAATAGGTATTAAGCCGAAAGGGTTAATTATATAACAAAAGATAATGGCCAAAGATCATAAAGGAAATTTATATATTGTCATTCTATATTTTGATTTCGATTGGTTTATTTTAGGAATTGGGTTACCGTGTGAGCACATACATGACATTAATAATTTTACTCTTAAAAGTGTATACATATATGTACGAGGTACAGATTACAAAACCAGACCTGTCTTAACTTTCAGAATTTTCTCAAATTTATATAGGAATTCTTATAGAGAATGGGAGCTGAGGAAATGCTCAAATTTGACTAGTTATTGTAGTACTCAAATGATATGTTGGTATAAAGGAACAAAATGTATATCGACCTATGGATAACCAGTATAGAAAGTCAACAGTCATAGGTCATGATAATACATGTACAGAGTCTCAAGATTTAACAATATATACATATAAGATGGCCGGCATGGTTTTATATTCATTTCAGCCATGACAGTTTACTTTTTGAACGACTTATCAATACAAAATATAACCCAAGATAAGGAAATTCAATAAATATGTCATAAACGAATAAATAATGAAAATAACTAATTAGAAATTGTAAGAAAGAGTACTCAAAAGAGATTATATCTGCTTTTTCTGACTTTGAATATAAATTTGTTAATTAATATACTACGTGTTGCCACGACATAAGAAATTGAATAATTCCCTTCTGAACAAAATTTATATACTATTGTTTTCCCTAGCCGAATTCCAATTTGTTTTCTAATTGTTTTCATAACAAGATTGTCATATTACTGCAAGCCATTGAACGTTATGGTGTATAAGTAACTAGTGATAGTTCTAGGTCGTTGATCATTTATGAAAACGAATTATATATAGTAAATAACAAAACAAATCCACGAAAAGCAAAACACACATTACATTATAACCATACGAGCCATGTAAGATGTCCTTGTCTGACTTGCTACTAGTCCCTTTCTTTTTGAAAATAACTTTTTTCATTAGTAGATACGAATTTACTGAATGCTGTGGAAACATGGGCTTTAGAATGTGTTGTTAGTAGAGGTAAATTTTCATTCATATAGAATGAATAATACAGAGGGACTTGAAATGTATAGGTCCTTGATAATTTAGCCTTAAATTTTTTTTTCCAATAAAATAATATATATTTTGTCTCTTCTCTCTCAGATTTATGTTTATCCTTGCGGACAAGAATATCTACAAAAACAACCATTTTGTTTTATAGAGCTACCACTTGGAAAAAATACCAAGGTGGGAACCCCCCCCTCCTCCAATAAAACAAAACCAAAAAAGCCCAACCCCCCAAAAGGGTTAATTGGTTTATGCTATATCAAAACGGTTTATTTATTTACGCTATATATATTGATATTCATATTCAAAGGATTGACCACGCTCACTAGCAGCATTGGATTAAAATACGCAGAGGTAACAGTCAGGTTAATGGGGCATTCTTATGTCAAAAGTCCGAGAGGGAAAGACAAAACCAGTAAATACGAACGAGAACATCACGTAGAAGCAGACAACTCAAAAGCGCAAAAACAACCGAATAGCAATAAACAACACGAACTTGAGTCATACAGCGAGTCCCTGCTTGCTATTTCACACCCGTCACACAGCTAATGGTCAATTCAGCATGTCAAAATAATCCGACAAAGGGGTAAAACAAAGCCCTATGACGAACCAACATCTGGACTCATCTGAGGGGTAGAAACCTCCATATTTGTCTATAAATGCATGATGACTTCCATATCATTTATTCAGTGAACACAACAACCGTATTTTTGTGTCAAACGTGACGCCCCACCAAGGAAATTGATGTAAGTGCGGACACAAGAAGGGGAAGTTGACGGTCATCAGGTTTGTCAAAGAGCGTGTTAATTTCGAAATGTTGCTTTAAAAATGAAGCAGACCTCCCAGAATCCGTAGTGTCCTTTATCTCTTGGGGATAAATGAAATAAAAAGTCACCAAATCAAGAATTGATAAGTGAAAGGATATCATCAATATAACGGAATGCAAGGTTGAAACAGAGAGCTAGTCTATGATCTTTATTTTGTCAAGAAGTGATTGTAAGAAATCGGCTTTATATCGATGTAGAAACAAAACAGCAAGCACAGGTATTTGAATCCATATTGTTTGCTAAAAAAACATCCACCTAACTGAACGCATATGTTGTTTATAAGAAAGTTTAGCATGTCGATTTTTATTCTTTTTTTTATATTCAATGGTGACAAAGTCAGTCTTTGTGGAGTAAAAGAAACCTGCGCCGCTTTTCCATTCTTTTTTATAGCGTTAAATTAGCTGTGTCAATCGTGATTAGAGTTGTGTGTGAGTTGATGTTGAAGTATGAAGTGTTGAGAAATCGAGCTACAAGATACAATCTCCATTTTTCAGGATCCACATTTGAACATTTCGTGGTCGAAAACCAACAGGAAGAAAACCTTATTTTTCGGACCCAAAAAGCTCGAACAGGATGACGTTACAAACGGTGTTGTTACTAACTTGGTTTTATACAATACAGCTATTTTTTAAAGATCGCCATGATTAATGAAGAATAATTGTACCTATATTACAAATATCCCCTCCCCCTTTACACGTGAAGAGAAAAATAAAATTTACAAAGTTTGAAACCTTTAAATTAAAAAAAAAACATGAAAAAAACAAACATTTTTTAGGAAGGGCCTCTAAAGTTAAACTGATGGTGTTGATTGAACATTGTCAAATATTAGACGGCAGTATATGGATTGATTGATTGATAATTGCTCGGCGTTATTCCAACCATCATTATATGTAATTTCTATTTCTACACCATATGGTACCGGTAACAGTAAGTAATTATTTCAAAAATCGATATTTACATTATTTTTGTATTTCCGAGATCTGTTGCAAATTTATCATCTTTAAATTGGTTGTAAAAAGACATTATGCTTACATTATGATAAGGTTTAGTAAAACTTTCCCCTAAACAATGCTAGGGAGAACACTAAGCAGACAATCTGTAGTTTTAGCTTTACTATGGGTCTCTTTTGGATTTTATATCTTTATTTTTTGGAACGTGTCCGTAATTCAGACTGATATTTTCAACAGAGGTCATGAGCTTCTGTTGTCACAAGGTACGTACATTGACGTTAGTATAAATATTTCTTTGAGAGCTGGTGGTTTAGTGGTAAACGACCGAATAACTGAAATCAAGGACCGTGGTCCAATTCTCGTTTGAGTAGAAAATGTCATAGTCAAGACTCTTTCTCTTGTGAGGATTGCCTAAAGGGACGAAACATGACTGTCCCGTGTACCGGGAGAGCATTACTTAGGCATCTTATATATCTCTGTAGATTTACTTTAATATGCTCGCTGCAAACGCCACAATCCCTCGTTGCAAACTAGAGACAGATTCACAAAGTCTTAAAATTCGTTTCCCAATCGAACTAGAGTATTCGTAACATGAAGTCTTAATAATAATAAAAGTAACAACGAAGCAAAAAAAATACCTTAGTGACATTCGAATTTTAAAGTCGACAACATAGAAAGCAACAGCACAACAAATCTGCCATCAGCCATGTAGACACAAGTGCTCTGGAAAGGTAACATGAACAACAACACATCCGCTACTTTGACGATAAACGGAAACAGAGTTTGTTTATGAACAGACGATATCGATGTCTCCCGTATGTTTTGAGTAAAGTTACAACATAGAGAACTTAGTCTAGCAGTTTATGTCAGACGTGACGCAGTAGTAATTATTGATTTCTAGAGTCCCCCTCCCCTTTTTAGCACACCTGAACCGAAGGTCCATGTGAGCTATTGCCATCACTTGGCGTCCGTCGTCGCCTGTCGTCTGTCGTCGTCTGTTAACAATTTTCAAAAATCTTCTCCTCCAAAACTACTGAACAAAATTTAATGAAACTTGATATGAATGATCCTTAGGGTGTCCTCCACCAAACTTGTGTTTCGATTTTTGATCCGTCAAAAACATGGCTACCGTTACTAAAAATAGACCAGGGTGGTCAGACTACAGTTTTGGCTTGTAAGTCAAAAAGTATAAGAGATAGATGAAATCTGATGCCACCTTACAGCTTCAGCATCAAAAGTTCTACAAAAGTCTCCTTTTGGTCGAAGTTGTCAGATGATCCCTTACAGGAGTTTCAGCCCCTTAAAGGTGAAAAATGCCGTTTTTTCCTGTTTTTGGCTTTAAGAATGAAAACTATTGCAGATAGAGACAAGCAGTTGATTTCTTAAATGTTCAGCTCATTTACCTCTACAAAAGTGATCAAAAGTCTTCATAGGGTTGAAGTTGTCAGATGACCCCTTATAGGGGTTACAGCCCCTTAAAGGCAAAAATTAGTGTTTTTGGACTACAGAATGTAAACTATTGCAGATACAGAAAAGCTGTTGCTTGCTTAAATGTTCAACTCATTTAGCTCTACAAAAGTCTCCATTTGGTCGAAGTTGTCTTCTTCTTCTGTTTGGGAGGCGACTTACTTTAAAGTACTTCGAAGTTATCAGGTGATCCCTTATAGGGGTTTCAGCCCCTCAAAGGTGAAAACAACCGTTTTTTCCTGTTTTTGGCTTTTAGAATGAAAACTATTGCAGATAGAGAAATACTGTTGCTTGCTTAAATGTTCAGCTCATTTAGCTCTATAAAAGTCTCCATAGGGTCGAAGTTGTCAGATTAACCCTTATAGGGTTTACAGCCCCTGAAAGGCGAAAAATAGTGTTTTTGGCCATTAGAATGAAAACTATTGCAGATACAGAAAAGCTGTTGCTTGCTTAAATGTTCAGCTTATTGGGTTGAAGATGTCAGATGACCTCTTATAGGAGTTACAGCCCCTTAATGGCAAAAATAGTGTTTTTGGCCTATAGAATGAAAACTATTGCAGATAGAGAAAAGCTGTTGCTAGCTGAAATGGTCAGCTCATTAAGCTCTACAAGTCTCCATAGGGTCAAAGTTGTCAGATTACCCCTGATAGGGGTTACAGACCCTTAAAAGCGAATAATAGTGTTTTTTGGCATATTGAATGAAAACTATTGCAGATAGAGAAAAGCTGTTGCTGGCTTAATTGGTCAGCTCATTTAGCTTTAATAATGTCGTCTATTGTCGAAGTTGTCAGATGATCCCTTATAGGGGTTCAAGCCCCTTTAAGGCAAAAAATAGTGTTTTTAGTCTATAGGAGATAGAGAAAAGCCATTGCTTGCTTTAATTTTCAGCTCATTTAGCTCTACAAAAGCATTGGTAGGGTTGAAGTTGTCAGATGACCCCTTATAGGGATTACATTCCCTAAATCAACATTTGTTTATGCTTTTGGCTTATATAATGAAAACTATAGCAGATAAATAAAAGGCTGGTTGCTTGCTTAAATGTTCAGTTCATGGATTAAGCTCTTAACAAAAGTCTCTATAAAGTCAAAGTGTTCAGATGGCCCTTTAAATAACATTTTGCACGTTTTTGGCCTACACAATAAAAACTATTGCTGAAAGAGAAAAGCTGTTGCATGCTTAAATGTTCAGCTTATTAGCTCTACAAAGTTCTTCATAGGGTTGAAATCAAGACCAGGTAGGCGATTCAGGCTCCTGGGAGCCTTTTGTCTTGTAAACATTTAAGATTGATCCAAGTTCGGTAGTTTTCCTATTACTTATATCTATACACGGGACTGTTATTTTTCTTTTCAGTGAACAATGGGGAAGAAAAGTCAAGGGGAACAACTTTTGTAACTGCTCTGTACGACATCAAGAGAGCTAACTGGAAGCAATGGCAAAGATCCTACTCAGATTACATCGAATACTTTTCTAACGTTTTAAACCTGCAGTCAAACCTGGTCATTTTCTGTGATCATCCCGCCTGGGAGTTACTTAGATTCAACCAAGCATTTCTTTTACATTCCAACATCTCACTTCACTTAATCCCATTTTCTGAGCTGGAATATTCAAAATATTATGACAGCGTCAATAAAACGATGAACTCTCCGAGCTTTAAGGAAGATAACAACATGCTGAATCACCCCGAGTCATTCTCGCCGGAGTATATTGTACTTATGAGTAATAAATTGTCTTTCATGAAGAAGGCAACAGAGTTAAATCCGTTTAAAACTAGCCATTTCTTCTGGCTGGATGCTGGGTACGGCCATGGCAATAAGAGCCATTTTCCTCTATCAAAATATTCCCATTGGGAACCGAAGAAACTTCTTAATTTGACAAACGTTATTACTTATATTACACTTTATAAAAATCCTTACGCTTTTAAGGGATATGAGAAACAAATTTACAAAATGCGTGTAGGACCTATTTTGAATGGCGCATTTTTCGGTGGAGATGCGGCAGCGATAATTGAATACTACCATTTGTATGGCTCAGTTTTTAGAAAGTTTTTGTATTCCTACAACATTGTGGACGATGATCAGAGCATGGCAATCTTCTGCTTCTATCAACGTCCAAAATTATTTAATCTTGTGTACGGAGGTTGGAACGATGTTATTAAAATATTCAGTTGAGCTACAAGTGTATAATTATTTATCACATTTTAAACAACTCAATTACTTAATAGATGAGTATGTTAATTCTTGAATAGCAAAAAAAAACATTACCGATGGGAATTCGAATGTCCTTCGTTTGAAAAGCAAGAACCATTAAAAACAAAAAAGCTACAAACAAACAAACCGCACGCCATCAAAATAAACCAAACATGAACAACTAAACTGCAACCAGAAATGTGAACTTGGCAACATACATCACGTTTCTAACAACCTTTTCCATGCAGGTGAAATCCGGTGAGGGACAATACAAACACTCTATGACAAACCAACATATGTACGCATCCGAGAGATAGCACGGGAAACCGTTATCCCATAGACCTATTCGAATACATAGATGACATACAAGCGGATGATATCTTCCATGAAATTTCTGGAGTCAGAGTGACGACATACTGAATAACCTGTGTTGGCAATTCATTGATCCGAGGTGACATTCCAAAATTTAAAAGCTCTGGAATAACGGACAATTTGCAGTGCGTAAACAATACATTTAGCTAGAGCGGTGTTTATGCATAACAAGAGTAAACACTAAAGTATGTCTCGCTTGCCGGCACCATCAGAAACAATTATTCTTTCTTACTTCCACTGTATTTTGAATTTACATGGATTTTCAGTTTCTAAGATCAAAAGATGTTTATAAAACTAAAACATTGCTAATACATGCAATAAAAATAATCAAAGTCACTCAACCAGAAAATCAAGGTCAAGGTCAAAAGATGGGGACGCAACTGTGCTTAGTTACTCCTGGGGTATATGCATACCAAGTTTCATCAACCTACGACTTATAGTTATTGAGAAATGGAGGTGCTCGCAAAACTTTTCCATTGCTATTATATGTATTGAAAATTGTCTAAGTCACTCAACTGGAAAATAAAGGTCAAGGTCAAAAGATGGGGATGCAACTGTGCTAAGCTACTACTGGGGCATATGCAAACCAAGTTTTATCAACCTAGGACCTATAGTTCTTGAGATATGGAGGTGCTCGCAAAACTTTTTCATTAATGTTATATGTATTATAAATTGTCAAAGTCACTCAACCGGAAAATCAAGGTCAAGGTCAAAAGATGGGGATGCAACTGTGCTAGGCTACTACTGGGGCATATGCATTCCAAGTTTCATCAACCTAGAACCTATAGTTCTTGAGATATGGAGGTGCTCGCAAAACTTTTCCATTGCTATTTTATGTATTGAAAATTGTCAAAGTCACTCAACCGGAAAATCAAGGTCAAGGTCAAAAGATGGGGATGCAACTGTGCTAAGCTACTACTGGGGCATATACATACCAAGTTTCATCAACCCAGGACCTATAGTTCTTGAGATATGGATGTGCTCATAAATTTTTTCCAAAAAGTTATAAAGCCGCCGTAACCGCCGCCGGTAAAGTATCACCTATGTCCCACTCTGCTTCGCAGGCGAGACAAAAAGGGGATATTGACTTTAAGGATTTTCAAGGAATAAGCTGTGCAAATATTCCCTACAAGATAAACGCCACAGGAAACTCTGCTATGCAAATAACAACTAAAAGTGCCCACGTGACTTCTTCGACCTAAAGGATTCCATTAACATAAGACGTTTAGATCTTAGTCGCTGAATTTTATATTTGGACATTTATAGATGCGCCGCGTCTCAAACCGAACCCATTTTTCGCATAGCAAAATCACTTTTTTGATCGTGGGGGGGATAGGCCCACAGCAGCATTAAGCTTATCGGTAAAAATAAACCAATGTGCTCTTCGTATGTTAACAGTCCAGGCACTTACTATTTGTTGTAATATTACTACGGCACGTAATATTACAACAAATGATAATATTATTGCAGGGAATAATATAAGGCTTAAATTACAATATTTTGTAATTTTTTATATTATTGTGTTTCGTAATATAGCGTTGGTAAATTACAGTATACAATAATATAAGGAAATCTTTGCTAAAAACAATCTTCGACCTCTTTTTAAATGATTGTTTTAAGAATTTTTTAAAGACTTAAGTGTGTTTAACAAAACTACCAGCAAGAGAAAATTTTCATTTTTAAGGAACACACAAAAATTTTCGAATACATGGTGAAATATCACAATTTCCGCCTTTAACCTCAAACTATTTCTTTTTAAATCGTTTGTGGTCCTTCGGGCTAAGCTTCGACGAACTATTAATCATTTATCTTTCTAAAAAAGTATAACATATCATTGTAAAAACCACCACGTTTTCATGAAAATTATTTTAACACTAAGTGGTGTGTCTATTTAGGGGAGACAAACATTGTTGTCTTGAATGATAAAAATCGGTTATCTCCCCTATGTTATACATTGAATGATTCGATTTTTTTCTCAATATAATTTTTCTGCACAGAAACAGTTAAAAAAATGAAGACATTTTCTGCTTCACTACTTTTATTATTTATATTACTGTTTTTGAAATAGTATCAATGACGGTCGACACGCGATCATTACATGCATAAGGTACATGGGAAATGGCTTTATCATATGTACCCACATTTTAAAAAAGTTGATCTATTTATCATGCTTGACTTCAAAAGTCAACCATGTCACTCATGTAACTAAATAATAAAACAAGGATTTTTTTAATACATTTGGTTATTTTTTTATACAGATAAATTGTATTAAACCATGTGCAAAAAAACATTAATGCATGGAAAAGGATGATGTTAACTATATGTATTGTTACATAATTCGATATAGACCGGGTAATTTGGTTAGGCTGTATATACATATTTCAAGGAATAGCCTCTCATCAGCAGCAATTGAATCAAATTATTGAAAGGTCAAAAACAAAAATTATTGAACGAAAAGTACACAAACCCCAAAATGATCGAACAGAAAAGCCAAATCCAGCATCGATGATATCGACCATGTGCAGTACAATGTACAAGGAAAGAAACCCAGTATTTAAAAAAATTCTGAATTTTTCAATCGGACATTTCAACGACAAAAATAGTTTTAAAATTTATTGGTATATTGGATGATATAAATGTAATAAAATTAGCAAAGCTTTAAGCGTAGAATGTTTTGTTAACCGTTTCTGGCTGGCTGATTGCCGAGCCGAATATATTTTATCTTTAATTCAATACCACCAAATTTCCTATTGTTACGTGGCTTCTATACTAAATGTATACTGCACAGAAGAAAACGGGAAGATTACTTATGTTGTGATTATATTGAAAAAATACGATGGAACATAATTAAAACTACGAACTATATATTTACATGATTTAGCCAAAACTCTACTTTTACTACTATTATCATTTGCCGCACATGTACGGGAAAAATGCAAAACAAGAAAGAGATCAACGAAAACTGAGAGTAATAAAAATAAGAAAATTAATTTATTACATGTAACATTTAATTTCTTGGTTACTAACTATAATTTACAAGTCCCTATGTACTGAAACACATTCTAACTCCTGCAGCAATCAGTAAATTTGTACCTGCTAGAACAATTATCTTTAATTGAGAAATAATTAAAATAATATGTTTAAAAAGAAAGGGACTTGCAGCAAGTCTTAAACAATAACTATAAATCAAACTTATAATTGGTTTTGGCTGTACTCATTTTCCACGCATCAAAAACATCAGCAGATTGCAATCGGCAATAAGTGTGCCATTTAACAGGTCAATGGAATAAAAAAATATATACCACTAAGTTGATTAGAACCCTGCACCGAGCACGCGGAAGCCCAATTGTTTTCACATTATTCGTCGGTCTGTCCGCTTAAACGCCAATGTTTCTATTCATATTATTATTATATGAAATACCTATAGACCTCATCGATCTTATAGAAAACAAAAACACAAAGCCCTTAATTACAAATAGAGAAGAATAACCTTATTAAATCAACAATTACAAATAACAAAACGCGGGTATAAACGGTTAATTTGGATATGCTAAATATCGATATTTCAAGGAGTAACCTCTCATTAGTAGCATTTGAAGGTAAATAAATTATATATATTAAATTATCAATATAAAAAATAGACCAAGACCCCTTCTGAATTCGAATCAAGTCTGGACAAATATCTTTAATGTAAGAATCGCGCAACAACTAGTACATGCATTTCGCTGAACTTTAAAATCCGTTATTATCACAGTGTTCATGAGATAACAATAAAAATCTGTTGATAAAAATATATCATTTGCATCTCGTCCAGTCGGTGTTTTTCTATCTGTCAGACAATTATTCTCACGCCGCTACAGTTACAAACTTCAGTGATATAAAGTATTGTACCAGATCGTAATATACTTTTGTTGTGAAGGGAATTTTAATAATTGCGAAAATATATAGAGGTTAACTACACATTTATTAACCGGCTATTCTTTGTTCTTTGTTATTTAAATTTACTGTTCTTTGTTATTTAATGCTTATTTCTCATACAATGTCATATTATTTTTGATGCATGTAGTAAACATGTTTATTTCATCTAAGAAATTTTCCATTATACCCCAGTCACTCATTCAGGGATTTAAAGCCGGATCAGCTATGGAAACAATCCGGCTCTGTATCATTTCGTTAGAGCGACAAACTACGCGTAGTTGCGGAAAGTTGAACGAATTTAATAACGAATATCAAAGAACATTTAAAATATTTAATTAAAATGATATACACAACAATGATAAACCGCATAAATCAAACATCTTAATGATAATTTTCACATATTCATGGGAGCTCTGGTTAGGAAATAAAAATCCCATTTATTTTTACAAAGCACTTAAGCTAGTTTACTGTTATGGTAATAGCGATGATACTTTAAATTTTGTTGGGTCTAATATTTTTTTTGTAAACGAAATTTGAACCAATTTTACTAGTGTTTCGATGATCATCGTAAACGGCCGTAAAGCCCCGATGAGTGTCGTATTATTCCGATTCTGTTACATCGTAGAATATCGACCGTAGCACAGCCGATATAAAACTTACTATTTCGTGTCCAGCCTTCCAATAACCGTGTTGAACTGTACAGTTCCGTACTTATCCGACCTAACAAAGGCGCAAAATTTACCGTTATTCTAGATATTCCGTTGTTGTGCATCGATCCGTACTAACTCGTACTATGGCTACGGAAAATAGATTTTTCGGCGTCGACCGTGGCGGAACCGTGGTGTTGATCAGTGAATGTGTGACTTGGGCATTAAAAAAACTGATAATAATCGTGAGGATCCTGCTTGGTCTTCCTTATGCAACAAGAACATAGTATTAAAAAATGATAAGTAAACTGCGTCTATTCATTAACAGTCGTCCCATTCTAGCCTCTTCTTGAACATTTTTGCGTATTCAAGACATGTACAGCTATTCTTATTTAAACAAACGATAATGTCACTAGTTAAACATGTCGTTTGTTTGAAATTAAGTCCCGTGCAGGGCCCGGGAGGCGAATAGGCCCAAATCAGAGCCTAGCTTGTCGTAAAAGGCGACTAAGGGTCTTGGTATTCTGAGGCCGTGTCAGTGCTCAGCCCACAGAGCGACCAAGTGTGTACCCTATAGGTGGCTGAATAGGGCGGCTCTCGTCCGCGGGGGTTGTCAGGTCTAAAATACAGAAACCCTGGCCGTCGACCATAGTGGGCCAACGTGTTTGGAGAATGTCACGCTTCTTGCACTTAAAGATTCTTTTGTGGACCACCAGTAATGCACCACCCAGGCTAAATTTACTGTCCCTACCCATCTCTCCCCTTTTCCTGGTCCCGTGCGGGGCCTGGGAGGCGAATACGCCTGCAGCAGCGCTAAGCTTGTCGGTAAAAGTCCACTAAAGAGCGCTCAGAAACCTGACATCGGGGTCAGGCCGCTTTGCCCACAAAGCGACTGGGATGTGTGCCCCAGGTGGTTGAATGGGGCAGCCCTGACATCGAGAGATGAGGGGTCGTCAGGTGATAATGCGGAAAACCTGACCGCAAACCATAGTGGTGCACCGTGTTGGGAAAAATGTCACGTTCTTCGCACGTTAAAGAACCCTGCTGCAGGTCTCGGTAAGAGTAGGACCCGTAGGATCTCCATGCAGGAGGCAAAATTTCCCGTCCCTACCCATCACTCCTTTTTCCAGTGGCAGTCAAAACTATCCTAGTACCCGATTGTCCTTGTGTCCCCATTTCCTCCACTTCATCATCATTTCATGTTCATTGTGTCATCATTTTCATGTTCATCTCCCGGATATAGCCGAAATCGTGCTGCTTGGGAGTAAAGCGATAACTAACTAACTAACTAACCCCTTTTCCTGTTGTTCTTCCAAATTTACTGTTCTTTGTTTCCCAACCCATTCCCATCATTTCCCCAACCCATTCCCATCATTTCATGTTCATTTTATCATCACTTTTAATGTTCATCGCCTTTAAATAACTTATTTAGCATTGAAAGGGCGTAAAACACCAACTCTGTTTAAAATTAAACACTTTAGAGTGTTAACAAAAGTTGTAACAAATTGCCGTTTTTTCTACAAAATCAAATCCAACTCATTTCACAGTTCACAAAATTCATTTGTACATGTTGTATCGAAGTTAGAATGCATGATCCATATGATTGCAGGTTTAACATGTTCACCTTGTAAGCATTTAAGTTTTTAATATTAGAAAGAATTTCATTCAAGAGCCCTGCCTTGGACAAAATTTAAAGTTAAATACAAGCGCTTTGTTGATTTGCAACAATTGCAGTATTGGATCTGGACAAAACTGCATGGTTTTCTCTGAGACATGCACGTAAGAAAATACTCAAAAACGGTGTGCAAAGATTAAGACTTATAAAACAGTGTTTTATGTTACTTAATAATACATTTTCACAGTAACGGTAACAAATTATGAATTATTTACAAAAAACATGCCGAAATAAAAAAAAGAGAGAAGCTGCATTTTGTCACTACCATAACGTGCAACATAAACCTATAGATGGCGTTACAATTAATTATTTTTGTCCAGATTTTTTTTCAAAGGTGTCGCGACAAGATATTATTTCTCCAATATTAGCATTATTTATAAGACAGAAATCCTTATACAGAATATTTTTTCTTCATTGCTGCCAAAATATTTTTTCATCAAAAATCAGATCAAGAACAGTTTTAGAAAGAAAAACCAAGACCTCTCCCTTCTGGTTAAATCGTCGGACCCTTAGGTCGGCCAGGTCAAATTATCGTTTTCTTTTCATTCTAATACCCGAGGTATATGGTTTGTTCCGTCTGTCCGTTTGTCGGCGTGCTTCTTGCCTTTCCCCCTCAATTCCCTCATACTTTATGTACTCTTTACTAAAATAATTATTTTAGTGTTCGATACGACTATTTAAACTACAAACTAATAAAACCGAATCTTCACTTGTTTATTAATTTTTCCCGGACAAAGCATTATCTTTGTAAATGCTTTCTAAAACGAATGTAATGTGAATCTTGGTATGTTTTGGTCATCTTTTCGACAGACAGAAACCGAACGAAACGGAGAGTATAACATAATACCTCGCCACTTCGTGTGGCGAGGTATATAACATACACAATACAAACTAAATAGCAACCAACAACGAGAACTCGTTATGAGTGCCCCGGGAAGGTCAGCAATTCCTGCTTGTTGCAACTTCTTTACATATACACGAATTAGCTTTATGCGGATGAATTAAAAATTTTTAAAAGGCATTTTCAATATCATACTGTCGATGTCAGGCTTGTCAGACCATGTAAATGGTTATTTTCTTTTCAATTTTATAACCATTGACACGTGCTATGGTTTGTTATGTCCGTACAGTACATCTGTCCTTTCTCCCGTCCTTATTTGTCCGCCCGTCTGTCCGTGCATCCTTCCTTTTTGCCGTCCGTCCGTCTGACCGTACTTCCTGATTATTCCGTCCGTCAAACGTTTTGTATCTACTCCTAAACGCTTGATGAATATTCTTCATATTTTTGAGAACCTTTCTAATACAACATAGATTTGCGCATACTATTTACATGTAATTTGTGGTGTTTATGGGGATTTCTTCAAGCCACTTACATACGTAAGCAATTGACACATTAGTTGTTCATATGTTGCATCGGCTTATCTCTCAAAATTCTTACAAATTAAATGATCTGGTAAGGGGGTTTCTACTGGAACCTTTAAACCTCTAACGCATCAGAGACTATCATCACATAAACCCAAAAGTTACTACTTCCCAAAGCTTTTATATTTGTCTTCGCAATTGCATGTCTTTATGCAAAATAGGACACCTTTTCCTTTGTCTTTTAGAAGTGAGACGTCCATAAATGCCATACCATTTTTTAAAAAAGGAAATTCAAAAATGTAATAAAATAATGGTAACCTACTAGGCCAACTTCTTTCTCGTCTTTCTTACATTATAAACTTAAAGCCCTTTGATGCTGGCTGATAATATGGTTGTAAGAAACCCGATTCCCATTTGGCAAAAGTAAGTACTCTGATGAAAGCTACACCGTGCGCTCGTAGACAAATATGGGATTTATCCTTAAGTTACCAATACAAGACAGTCATAAGTACTTTTTATCTTTTTTTATTTTCCGATCCGTCTTTACCATACTGTGGTTTCATTATTATTCGTGGGGATATCATTTTTCGTGGTTTTCATGAGTGGGCTTTACCCACGAGATCTGATGCCCTACAAAAAGAAAGCAAACTGTATGCTGTGGACAGTTTTCAAAACCACGAGTTTAAGAATCCACGAATTAATACTTTTTCATCAAACCCCGAAAATTTGTACCCAATCCACAGTATTTGACATGTTGTAATAGCAGCAACGCTACGAGTGTGTTGCAAAAAGCAAGCATCATTCTGAGGCACAAAATGCAAGTTCACCCTCGTTATGACCTCAGTTGTTGATTATTGCAGAGTTGGTTTTTTCGTGCTTCTATGTAATTTTCTGTTTATTGTCTGGAACTTTGTTGTCATTTGTATTTCATGATGTTCTCGTAATATTAACTGAATTTGTCTTTGCACATTGGCACCTCTCCTTTTTCATTTTTTCCCCTGGCCATGTGGTCGTTCGGTTATAATGCGGAAAACCTGACAGCAAACCATAGTGAACGAACGTGTGCGTAGATGATCCCCTTGTGGATCCCAAATTAGTGCACCACATGGACTTAATTGTCAGCCCCTACTCACCTCTCCCCTTGTCTGTAGTCTTAAAAATTTGCAGTTCCTTTGTTTCCCAGCTAACCCCATTTTTCAACTCCCAGTATGTGTATGCTCAACCAGCATTGTATTTAAGACGGAAAAGGGTCGTTGATGTGAAACTGGATAAGGGTTGGTTATAGTTAGTTAGTTATTGCTATTGGGGACACAGGCCAATCAGGTAGGAGAGTTTTGACTGCCACTTGAAAAAGAATAGATGGGTAGGGACGGGAAATTTATATGAGCCTCCTGCATGGGGATCTAGTTAGTTAGTTATTTCTTTACTGTCAATCAGCACTACTTCGGCTATATCCAGGCGATTAACATGAAAGTGGTGATACAATGAACATGAAATGATGATAAAGTGGAGAAAATTGGGACACAAGGACAATCGGGTAGGAGAGATATGACTGCCACTGGAAAAAGGAGTGATGGGTAGGGATGAGAAATTTAGCCTCCTGCATGGGGATCCTACGGGTCCTACTCTTACCGAGACCTGCAGCAGGGTTCTTTAACGTGCGAGGAATGTGACATTTTCCCAACACGGTGCACCACTATGGTTTGCGGTCAGGGTTCCGCATTATAGGCTGACGACCCCGGCATTCATTATGACAGGACTGCCCCATTCCACCACCTGGGGCACATATCTCAGTCGCTTTAAGGACAAAGCGGCCTGACCCGATGTCAGGTTTCTGAGCGCTCTTTAGTGGACTTTTACCGACAAGTGTAGCGCTGCTGCGGGCGTATTCGCCACCAGGAACCCGCACGGATGGGTTGGTTATATCCTACTAAAGTAAGTGTTTATACGCTTGTGTAAGGGTTTTTCATTGTCAATCACCATAGGTAAGGATTCCAGAATGTGTGAAGTTTTGGCCGAGGATTTCGTCACTTTCCGAGTACATTGGTTTATGGTTCATTGAGGGTACATTGGCCTGTTTTGTGAGTTGGTTCATTTTCTCTATCTATGGCTAGTGGTCGTACATTGGTCCGATCTGGATGATATACATTTATAACTCTGTGTCTTGGGTGGGTCTACACATTTCAATTTGTTGTTGTCTTTTCCTGATTATGACTGAAATGCTGTCGACTAGGCATAAAACGAACAAAAAACGTAAAATTTCTTGAGTGAAACAACCTGGGAGCAACGTACCCCTGTGTTAACAATTTGCTTGTCAGCCGTGTAGCTCTATCAAGGAAGTCTTTGTACTCCCCACATGCTCTGGAATAACGAATCAATTGTGATACGTAAACTCCATATGCTGGAGCGGACGGAGCTTGGAGAAAAAAAAAGCTTGAAGAAAATTCGTACAGACATTTATGTCGGTTTGTCCGTATCCCAAACAAGATGTTGAAGTCTGACAGGTGAAAAAGTCGTAAAAAGACCTACAGTTCGTCATATTGAACCACCCTACCACGTTTCAAACCATTCATATGTAGTGTTTTGGCAAAAGCTTGAAGTAAATTTTAACGGAAGAAAATATCCAACAGGTCGGAAAGTCGCTTATGACGTACAGTTTGTCATACTGAGCAATCCTACAAAGTTTTGGATCATTCTTATGTATACGGTTTCTGGAAAAAAAATGACGAAAATTCGTACGGACGGATGGACATGAGTAAAGCCTAATGACCCTGTCGACATGTCGGCGGGCATAAAAAAGCAGGATTCCAGATATCAGACAGAATAGTGCATTTTGACTGAATTAAAAGGAATTACAGTAGATTTAACAAAATGCGCGCATTAGCGAATACGAATACGAATACGAATCTTTATTGTCATTAAACTTTTATACAGTTTGTGAAACATAAACATACACAGATATAAAACTAACTAAAGCACACAATAATACATAGTTACAAATAAGAAAAATTAAGGGTCCCCTGTCCTCAGTTCAAAAGACTTTTTTATAAAAGATCCTAGTTTATTTACTTGCAATGGTGTTGAGGGGTTTAACAAATAAGTTACTTTTCCTTCATCATTCAGATTATTGAATGATATGTGTTCTAAAGATATTAAGTTAAAATAGGTTACTCTTAAGTTTGCATTGGTACATCTTAGTAAAAAATGATTCTCGTCGTGCAATTCCTGACATTTTTGACATAATCTTTCTTCTCTTTTCTTTCTTGCCTTCCTTTTTCAATTAATAGTTTGTGGTCACTGATTCTTAATTTTGTAATCAGTTTCAAAGTTTGAAATTGAGAGATATGGTTTTATTTTTAAGGCTGGATTTAACTTTTTTTAGAAATTTAGTTTACTTTTCTCATCAACACTATTCATTTTGTTTTTTACAATATTTTCATAGAATTAGTTTATTTGAGTTTTTACATATTTTTTCATGTTTTTCAGTTGTTTTAATTCCGTACAAGTCTCCAGTCTTTCTAAATCAATATTTGTTTCAAAAAGTATGTCTTTTACATATGTATACCAGGTTAGCAAGCAAACTAAAATAAATCGTTTGCATAAGTGTACATAAAGACAAATATAAATTATAAAAATCGGTTCTTTCAAGACAGATTGGCTTCAGTAATTCTGTTTCCACTACAATTTTACTACAAAATTGAACCACCTGTTTTCAATACAAAATTATACAAAAGGATGGGTTGCGATAAGGCCGTTTTTCAGCCCACCGCGAATGTAAAAAAAAAAATTAAGTAAATTCTATCACAAAATGTCTTGTAGGAAAGGTTAATATTTCTATTTTTTGAAAATAAAAGTCTGTAGTTGAAAAGCTCATTTTATTTTTCAGTAAATTGTGTTTGAAATGAACCACTGCAAATGATTTTAACATTGTGCTTATGGTAAAGTTGCAAAAATGAGTGACACACATCCTTCCCGGAAGTATAGCTTTGCACGTGGAACCAGCTCCATATTTTATTCTAAAAATGGTATTACTAGAATACATCTTTTATAAAAGTTTCAAGCTGGTTCCACGTGCAAGACATACTGAAAATCTAAAAAGACTGTAATTTTTGAACTTATTGTAAGTACTTAAAAAATGGGCGAAATCTCTCCGTTTTCGTCGTTTTTCTTGAAATTAGCTTTCATTTCAATTTCAAAATTGTTGTTTAAAGTAATGTATATATACGATGAACCTTTTATAGAATTGTAAACACGGGCTTCAAGCATTTTAGCACAAAATTTCAATTTTTTTAAGCCCTACCTTGAAATTTTCTTTAAACCAAGATGAAATTTTCATTTAAAATGGGTCAATTTTGAATCCGATTTTCGAAGCTGTGTTCGTGCAAAAGTATTTCAAAGTAGTTTTTCACAACAGTGCAATCATTTTGCAACAAAATAAGATATAAAGTAACATGCTATGAAAAACTTTTCATTTTTCGCCTATAGATGGGCCAAAATAGGGCCTTATCGCAACCCATCCTTTCAGTATATCTGTTAATCGAGTACATTCCGATTCAAATTATTGATAACATATGTTTATCTATTATACTGATATCATTGTTTCGACACAAAATAATCTATTTTATTCGGGTTTTTTCAATTTCTGTTTCAACTTTGACGAAAGAACAAGGAACACAAAGTGATTCGCAACAAACATGTATGTTTGAAACGCGAGAAAATTTTGTCATTCAGAACAAAAACCATCTGTAAAATAAACCACATATTTCATCTTTATAATCACGTAAAATAGTATCTTCTTGTGAAGCAGAAACCTTGGAATTATGTTTTTTCAGGGTCAGGGAACTCCTCATGATAGATTTATGACTATAGTCAACCTAATCAACATTCATCTAGTTCAAGGTTCTTCCACAAACATATGTAAATGAATCTGCACTGAAAGTTTTTCAGCTTTTCCCGCTATAGAAAACCATTTTGTCGTATTGAGTTTTAAGTTCGTCAAAATGTTTTTTTTTTACAATAAAAACCATTATACATGTAACTTTATTTCAGTAAGATGAAATCATAAAGTTTTGAACATTTGATGCAAATATTTTAAAGGCCGGACCATTTAACTTGAAAAGGGGGGCTTGGTTTTTAGCTCACCTGACCCAAAGGGTCATGTGAGTTATTGCCATCACTTAGCGTCCGTCGTCGTTGTCAGTCGTCGTTAACTCTTCTTTGAAAATCTTCTCCTCTGAAACTTCTGAATGGATTGCTTTGAAACTTTGCACACTTCATCTATGGGATGTTCTCTACAAAGATTGCACAAATGATGACTTCCGACCAAAAAACTTGGCGGCCATTGCTAAAAATAGAACAAAGAGGTCAGACTCTAGTTTTTGGCCTATAAATCAAAAAGTATAACAGATGGAGAAAATTTGAAGCAAAGATCCTTCTTCAGAATCAAAAGCTCTACAAAAGTCTCCATTGGGTCGAAGTTGTCAGATGACCCCTAATAGGGGTTATGGCCCTTTAAGGTCAAAAATAGCGTTTTATTCATGTTTTTGTCCTATTAGAAATGAAAACTATTACAGATAGAGAAAAGCTGTTGCTTGCTTAAATGTTCAGCTCATCAAGCTCTACAAAAGTCAAAGTTGTCAGATGACTCCTTATAGGGGTTATGGCCCTTAAAAGATCAATAATTTAGCGGTTTTCCCCCTATAGAATGATTATTGCAGATAGAAAAAAAGCTGTTGCTTGCTTAACTGTTCAGCTCATTGAGCTTTACAAAAGTCCCCATTTGGTCGAGGTTGTCAGATGAGTGGTTACGTATGTATGGCCCTTTAAAGATAAAAATAGCGTTTTGTCATGTATTTGACCTATTGAATGAAAACTATAGCAGATAGAGAAATTTAAGCTGGTGCTTGCTTAAACCTTTAGATCATGGAGCTATTCTAAAGTCTCCATTGGGTCGAGGTTGTCAGATGATCCCTTATAGGGGTTATGGCCCTTTAACGGTGTTAAATAGCATTTTTTTTCATGTTTTTGGCCTATAGAATGAAAACTGTTCAGATAGAGAAAAGCTGTTGCTTGCTTAAACCCTCAGTTTATTCAGTTTTTCGAAGGCGTTACGTCACGGTAGAATTATATTTTTATTATTAGCATTATTTTATTCATTATTATCATTATTTTATATGGTAGACATACTACTTGCTATGCTCTGCTGTCAAAATATATTTTTTTTTCAGAACATTTTTTAAGGAAAATAGCAAAGGCCTTCTTTTCAAGCACTAGTTAAATGGTCGGTCCCTATGATCAAAGTTCTTGGTTGTTGATTTTTATACAGAATAGGGATAGACGTCGAGTGGGTGAGTTAGTATGTGTTTTACGCCCTCGCAACACTTTATAGGTTAATTGAAGGCGATGAACATGAATGGAAGATAAAATGAACATGAAATGATGATGAAATGGAATATGGGGTGGTGTGGGACACAAAGGCAACAGCAAATTTTAAGAGGAAAAGGGGGAGAGTTGGGTAGGAACAGAAAACTTTCCCTATGTGGTGCACTACTTTGCGATCAACAAAGGGATTTTTTACGTGCATGAAGCGTGGCACTCTTCACACACATTGACCCACTTTGGTCAGAGGTCAGGGTTTCCATATTATAGACCGAACACTCCCTCCCCCCCCCAGCGGACGAGGGCCACACTATTCTGCCACCTAGGGTACACATCTGGGTCGCTCTGTGGTCTGAGCACTGACTCGATTTCAGAATCCCAAGACCCTTATACGACAAACTAAGCTCTGCTGCGGGACTATTCGCCTCCCAGGTCACGCATAGGGCGGGATAGAAATCGAAAGCATTGAAAGCATATTTTAATGCGTCAACTTATCATGCTTATTGAACGTCTAAATATTATTTCATGATAAAAAAAGGAGTAACAACAAAATTACCGAACTGGGATGATCAATCTCATACATCTAAGAAGAAAAGGCAAAACAAGGCAAAGACCTACCAGAGAAATTGAAGATCACAATGGACATGACTTGGTACAGGCATTTCTAAAGAAATGGTGGGGTGAACTAGGTTTTTTGCCGACAAACCCCCTTTTCCATTCCGGTAACATAAAACACAACACATTGGGATACAGGGGTGAACATCTTAGTACAAAAACTAGTGCTCATGACAATTTTAATGTTATTTTAATAAAATATATAGTTGACACACTATATATGACTTTATATGTAAAACAAGTGAATCTGTTAGCTTTAGCTCACTAGTGATAACCCTACTCCCAAAGATATACCATGAATAAAAACATAAGAAGTCCGTAATCAGAAAGAAGATGATCTATAAATCTTCAATCGCTATACGGCATATGGTACTATAGGAAAAAGCTTGCCTACATGTAAAATTTCAGATCTCCGAGTCATGTATTTGCTTAGGAAACTGTGACGGAAATGTTGAATGTATGTAAACTATGTATAAAATCCTAAATATTCAGTTATCAAGAAGTAGATGACCTAGAAGCATAAAATAGGTATAAAATATATGGTACTATAGGATAGATATATATATAGCTTTAAGTTGTGACTTAAAGCTATATTCAAAATACCAGACCTCTATGTCATGTAGTTGCTAAGAAAACGGTGACGGGAATTTTGCATTCATGTACACTATGTCTTCAATAAACAGGACATAAATTACCTAGGAGCATTGAATCGGTATACAACATACAGTACAATAGAATAAAGCTATATGTAAAATATTGGACCTCTTGGTTATGTAATTGCGTATATAACTAGAAAACTGTGACGGAAATTATTGTACAGACGTACGGACGAAAAAACGATCGAATAGACGGATGAACGAACGGACAAGGTTAAAACAGTATACCCCCGCTAGATCTTCGTTAAAGAGAGGGTATAATAATGCATGCTCATGTGAGAAAGGAAAGGTATGAAACACACCGACACAAATTTATGTGTAGGGAGACAATTCAAAAACTCTATGGCAACCCAACATCCGCACTAGAAAACTTCTTTTTTTTTGTGTCGCACAGGGTCTGGGTGACGATTCGACACAGAAGCGCTAAAGTCCATTTAAGAGCGGTCGCATTGCCCAAACAGCGACTTTGAATTGTGGCGCAAGTGGTTGAATGAGGATACCTGTTGTTCTTGTTCGTGTTTACCGGTTTTGTCGTTTTGACACTCGAATGCCCCATTTTTGCTTCACACAATTTTACTACACAAATGTGACGACAGTTTTGATTTACAAGGAGTTTCTTTAATTGTGGGCTTATTTTCAAAATACTAATTATTTCAAAATATTTCAAACTATAAGTTGGAGTGTATTGTTTAACCCTTGACCGAAATTATAACCCTTAGACTTACATGTAAAAAAATCATAAAAAAAACTGTTTTCCGACTTTTTCCACATGCTTGCACATATTGAATTGGTATTTTGGAATGGAAGTCATAGGCCACATCAGTTAACTTTGATCGAAATAAAAATGTCAACAAAGTTCCAGACAATAAATTTTGCTACGCCTGACGCGCGTTTCGTTCTATTCAAGACTCATCAGAGGCGCTCTACCAACATTATTGAAAGTGCCAAACACTATTGATTATGAAGAGCATAGAACAATAAAACCCAAAATTACCAAAATGGGGAACCAAATTATTACTAAGATGATCAACGTATGTCTGGGATAGGAAGAACCTTAGGGTTAGACAATTTTGAAATTTATATGGATAATTTAAAGCTTTGATGTGTTCTCCAACACAAAAGTATTGGTGCCGGAGCGGGCTAACCGAAGTTATTGCTCTTGGACTTCGAACATTAAAAGAAAATACAAGTTTTCTGGACACTTTTCTACACAGTTTAGCCAGATATTTTCAGTTGAATTTTTCAAACATCGCGGGGCATCATCTTCAACTTACACACACTAACAACATTTAGCTACATGTACTTCTATGAACATTGTATACTTGTCTGGACATTCAATTTGAATTATTATTTTAATCCTAGGCGTTCCACAAAGGGATCTTTTACGCGCATAAAGCGTGGCACTCTCCACATATGTTGTCCCACAATGGTCAGTGGTCAGGATTTACGTAATATAGACCAATAAGTGCCGCCCTATTCAGCCACTTAGGTCACACTTTGCCGCTCTGTGGACTGAGCACTAACACTATGTCAGAATCCCAAGACCCGTATACGACTTTTACTACAAGTTAGCTATAGGCTCTGATGTGGGGTTATTCGTCAAGCATCCGGGCCCAGCGCGGAAAAAAAATCATCTTAAACAACATTTAAACAACAATTTAATTATATTGTGATTTATACGTTTTAAACTTGTTTTTTAGTAAGTTTTACTTTAATCACAAGCAGCAATATTCGGTAGTTTACCATATAAGGGATGATTCATTCATGTGCATGTAAGGGTGTACAAAGACTTTGTGACGCTCATTTGTCCAACAGGATAGTCAGCTTAATGGATAACGGTGTTACCAGAGGACATGTTTTTGGGGTTTTTTGGGGGGGGGTGATGGTGTATGTGTATGTTTGTTCTTTTTTTATTGTTGACTAAGGCTGATACAATGACCATGAAATGATGAATATATAAGCAATGGTATATCGACACATAAGGCCATAGAAACCATCCATTTTTGATTGCCACTTTTAACCAGTTTAGTTTGGACAATTAGCCAACTCTAGAGAAGCAAAAGCTACACATTTTATCGAAACATTTAACATGCGAGGAACGTGACCTTTTTTCCATAAAAGTGTACCTCTCATATGGTTGTCTGGCGAACCCGGGAAACTTGTTTACAGGATTTCTCCATTTAATCCCTTGGGTGCATTTTACAGTCACTATGTGTACAAGAGTGTACAAAGCGATCTGTCCAGAGACCCGGAATAATAGTCGCTCATAAAAACTTAGCACTGAAGCGTTCCTATAATATTTGGATTACTGAAACCCTCTCGAGGCCGTTACATTTTTATACCATACCAAACCGAGTATCAAATGCCATTTTATATTAGAAGACTATAATATGTACAAACATTACTTACTAGGTAGTCTTTTAATCTCAAGTTAGCAGCACAAATTCGGCTACATGTACATGTAAATCAGGGAGATGAACATAAAAAGGACTATAAAGTAAACATGAAGTGTTTAAGTTTTCATATGAAATGATGACGAAGTGGAGGATATAGGGACACACGGACTTTCGGGGAGATTTTTCGCTGCCGTTGGAAAATAAGAAGGGCAGGATCTATCAATAATGCCGCTTGCAATGTGATCCTAAGGGTCAATTTTACCAAGGCCTGTCTGAGCCTCAGTCTTTTTTCATTTGCGAGAAACGTGAATGTATTCCCACTTCGGACGGTCACACTATGATTTTGTCTGATAACCCCGGCATTGAAGCAGTAGTCGTTTTGTTTGCAATCGGCCTTACTCGATATTAGTTTTCTGGCCGCTCTATATAGTAGACTTTTACCGGCAAGCATATCCCTGCCGTGTTCAAATGCGTTTCAATCAACTCTTGAAGATAATTATGATAGACTAAGAATGAATGATATTTTCTAACCAATTCTTGTTTTAGTGTAAAATTGGCAAAAATTAAGATTTTTCTATTGATATTTCATAAAGGACAACGTTACCTTATTTCATTAATTTTAAATAAATTTTTTAGAAAATATTCCCATATCAACAAGAATCATTGTCTATATTGTTTTTTGACTGTGGCAATATACTAGTAGAGTAGACGGAATGAAAAAAGACGCTTTATTTAAAAGTTTAATGTACCCACAGAACATACGGCTAATTGTGGGCTGAAACGAAAGGTACAAGCTTCTAGTTTAATATTTTACTGGTCGTAAGAAGTTCGGATGGTCGTGGTGATCAAAATAATCCGTTAAACAAGGGTACCCTCGATCAACTCTTTGATGGTATGACAGTAAAAGGTAGTATTCAAAACAAATAAAATACATTCTAGCATTGGTTTTGAATTTATGACTTTCAAAATAGACATATCTTGCATAGAAATGCATTAAGTTAATCTATAGGGTGTGTTTTCGTATACATAACACGATTTGAAAAACTCCTTAAATATTAGCAAAATAAAAGGTGATTTTTAATCACAATTTCTAAATCTTTTAGGTATCATTTATGAAACTGGTCATTCATATTGACATGTATACATACTTTATTGTCTATAAATTTTATTTCGATACGGCAGTTAGTTTTGATTTAAACGTGGAAAAACTGTCATTTTTATCTGTCAATTCCGACCCGGAATGATCAATTCCGTACTTGTTTCTCTTTTACACTATCATTTACTATACTTTTTGGCTGTGAGTTATAGGTAGTATTGAACATTATTCCGTGTGAAACGCCGAATTCGAGAGTAAACAAACAGTGAATTATCATTTGTGCATCAAGACTGTGTTACAATGATTTTGTCAAAAATTTATCAAATTTGTGATTGTCGTTTTTGAGATATAATGAAAAACGTATGCGAATTTTACGGTCAGAAATAGAAAAACACGAAATATTTCCAAGCTAAGAACAATTTTTGGCGTTTACTGTGGCATTTAGAATTAAAATTGGAAGTATCGTATATACTGACAATGTTTCTGTAAATTTATGTGAAATTTAAAGCAGTTTCAAAGGCGTTGTTACGACTAAGAGCTGGGTACCCCCTTCACTTTAGCCAAAATATGCACTTACTTTTCTATGAAGAATCTTTATTTTAAATCAGATAAAAACAGTTAATGGGTATGTTAAACTACAATATCTATTAATGATATTGCCTAAGTTTCATAACGTTTGAAGCACTGGTGGCGATATAGTGGCGAATGAAAAATGTACAGCCAATTGATGACTTTTTCAAATTTGAGCTAATAGAAAACACGGAACATTATCTAGATGCAATTTAAAACATAAAAACACAGTAACACTTTACGGAAAAGGAAAACATCTGTATTCCGAAAAAATCAAATATAGCTGAAAGGAAAAACAAAGACGTAAGAGACAAACATCGCGTTTGTAATGCAATGTCAACGCGCGAATTTCGTTTATTATTGTTCTCTTATGTAACGATTTATCACTTTTTATAAGTAAAGACGAAAAAGCACCATGCCACTTAGTGGATGTGAATATATCAACAAGATTCTTCTAATAATGGCGTAGCAATATTAGTTACAAGAAAGGTACCCTGTCACCCAAATATTCTTCTTCCTTGTTTTAAGAGCATTAAACTCCCAATTTTACTCGTATTTAATTTTTTGGGATAACAATATCAATGTTGTAATATGGACATTATTATGTTCAAATATCATCAAATTCTTTAATGTTTTGTAAGAATAATCGATCATACTAGATGGACACATTAGATATTTCGGGTGGGAGTGTGGACGTTCAAAATGTAAGAGTTGAAGCCCTTGGAAACATATAAAATAGTTCTAGAATCTCTATTCTCCCTAAGTACATTGAAATAAATGATAAATAACATAAGTGCATTGAGCAATAAGCCAAAATAGTTGAGAGGGTGGATTTTGCGCTAATGCTCATAATATCCCCCCTTTTTAAGTATCATTTAAACTCAGTTTTTTATTATGGTACGGCCATATAACATTTTAGAAAACAGATTTGGTATGTATACGATAAGGTGAACGTAAAAAAATAAAAAAATATTATTCAATATAGAAAAAAATTGCGCAGAAAATCTCTTCCGAAAAAAAGGGGGAAATTCGACCTTCATGTAAATTTATTAAACTATTAGTAATAACCGGTGCTTCCTGCAAGCCTTTTTGATTTTAAATGTTTGTTAAGATATTATTTCACATATTTTTATCAGTGTCTTTCAGTTTTGACCATAAAGAAATACGGAAATTAACAAAAACTGTTGAAGGGCAATTTTCGTTTGTTTTCTGCTTTTTGTCTTTGACCTTGAATTTCTCAAAACTCGACCAACTCTGATTTTTACGACCAACATATTTTGATAGCTTAGGTCTTGCTCTTTCCAATGATATATAATATGCGCGTATGTTCGGTGGGGACATTAAATTTTTAAAATATGGATGTCGTCTACTCTATTACACATGTATCAAATCATATTTCGTTATCTCGTTAACTTTTTAAATCATAGCGCTGAATAAGAAAATTCTTTATACTACGTGTTCAAAAATTTTGTGATATGAATGTTCGCGCTTGAAATAGCCAGAAAATAGCTAGCATGTTTTCAAATACAAAAAAAAATGCTCAACCGGTTGTTGACCCCATGCACGCATATACTTATGATATACTGTAAAATATGGTATTTCAAAAAATATATACGATAATGTCAGCAATATAATAAGACTGAATTATAGTTTTGATACTGTTAATATAATTTGCGATCGTGACAAAGTATTAGTACTTTATAATCTTGCATTTAAAATGTACCATAAACGATGAAAAGTGTGGCATGCAACATTTCTTTCCGATAAGAGGGGCGCTATGATTTTTTGTTGTTTTTGTTTGAGTTATGTATTTTTAAGAGCATTATTTTATAGTCCTCTTTAAAAAGTGTTGTTATCTGCCCTTTATTCGAACTCTTTAATCGATGAAGTTAGTGGTAAAAATATTCGAGTCATTTCCGGGTAGGCCCTTCGACGCCATTTCATAGAGATTACAAGATGCCAATTCACAAACGCTTTTGTTGTATATGTACCAACTACGGTGGAAAAATCGTGGATGACAGAAAGGTGTCAATGCATCGATTTCCAGCCAACAAATGTGCATTTAGGGTGTGGATAACGAGGTGTAAGAATGCCAGACATGACTTCGAGTATGTAAACAACGACCAGACAAGAATATGTGGTTTTCATTTTATAGGCAAAGCAGGTCCGTCCAAAGAACATCCTCTTCCAACTGTGTTTCCAAGAGCAGATGGGACAGAAAAGATTTATAAATTATCGGTAATTGTCAAATTAAAAACCATATCATATGCCCACTTCCCAGTCATCCAGTGCACCAACCAGCCAACATGGGGGGTGTTCATTTTTAAATGCAAATGATATTTTTTTATTTTTTGCTATTACATGGACCATACTCATTGGGTTCTAACTTCTTTAATGAATGCAATATGCATTGATAATTGATATTATGAGGGTGGTAAAAGGATATTTTCGTGCTATGTTTTCGACGTTTTTATTTGACACGTTTTTGTGATTTTGACTTTTATTTCTCGTGTTTTCGTGTTGAGGAGGTTGAACATGCTCCATTTTTGCTGTATTTTTGTTCCGTGTTTCATGTTTTGAGATTTTTATTTCCCGTGCTTCATTTTCTGCCTTCTTGAGGCACATGATTTTCATGTTTTTGATTATCTTAATTCATTTTTCTCGTGTTTCGTGTTTGGCAATTTTTTTTAACTCGTGCTTTGTTTTCAGCTCTTTTGAAGCATGTTTTTTTTTTTCGTGTTAGGACCCTCCTTTACCACCCCAATAATATAAATTTACAACATGAACTTCCCTTTTGACAGGCAGGTATTTTTTTGGGATGTTTGAAATTTTTTCTGTTGAGCCTACATTTGTACATGTATGTACAGGTGATATTTGAGAGTACCCCCCTGGGGCACACATGACCATAGGGGGAACTTTTGTTCAAGTATCTTGGGGTACAGATGTGCGGCCCAGAATTTTTATACCCACCCCATTCATATTGGTCAATAGTATTACATGTTATAATCTTCTAAACCACTGCTACAACTAGTACTACAAGGCAATAATTAGGTCATCTGAACACTAAAATTTTGTATACATTTACTATAACTACTATGAATGCATGTCTATTCTACCATATAAATCGTGAACATTCACTACATTCTTGGATTTTCATCATGTTTATGGGGTAATTAGATTAAAATTTTTGAGAATTCAGAAGCATTTTACATTTTTGCTTATTCTCAATTTGAACCATATCATAGACAAGTCTATGGCCATATGCATGAGCCCATGTGAAAATTTTAGTTAAATCTTTAAATTGGATTTTGGACCAATGCAAGACGGCAAGCAGAAACATCTGGTCATGTTGAAGACAAGTGGCTGTTTTTCATTGTGATTTTTAAAATTCATGTTTTTTTATGTTGGTTATGTTGTGTACACTTATTCTACAACTCTCTATTGTCTAGAAATAATCCTCAGGATATAGGGCTGCTTTAAATTAGGTGTATAAATCGTTTCATTATTTTATTTTGCATAGATTGACATTTTTCTTTTTTTTGTCATTTTACATGTACATGTATTAGTTGAAACAGAAAAAATAGCAAGTAACAATTATTGTCAGAATTACATGTACATGTATATGGTGCGGTGTATATCATGATTCCTAGGTTTGTCTTGCAATCTAACCTTTTGATGCTCCAATTAAACTTTTGCCTCACATTGTCTATATACATGTAGCAGATAATGTTTCTGGTAAAAAAAAAAGTCAGTATAACGAGAAAATTTTATAAAAGATTGACCTTTGACAGTTTTTTGATGTTACCAAATTAATTGCTGCTTAAGATATTTTTATAACACATTTTGAATTAATATTTTGAATTTTACAGTCTATGGACAACAACACTAACATAACTGAGATGGACATGGAAATAGATGAAGAAAAGAGGAATGATGTATCTGTCCATGATGGTAGTGAGCATGAACTTGAACATGAAACAGCTGATTCTTGTGGACTAGTGATGGAAGTAGACGAGTCTGTCCTTGATGTTTCTTTGAAGGTAATTTAATCATGTTAATAAAAAAAAAAACAGCAGGGGCATGGTACACTGTCTTGTGGCAAGAAAATAAAATATATTAATGGTCTGGGTCAAATAAAAACAAAAAGTTATTTCTTAATTCATATGTTGCATATAACATTTCACAGATGCTTCAAAATTTGACAATTTAAACCTTAAACTGGCATTAATATTACAAAATTTATTTTCGTGAATATATATATAGATTTCCATATCAGGTCTCATATCATTTCGAGACTCCCATATTAGGTCGAGACGTAAGCAGAGAACATAATATGGGTCAAGGAGTGAAATGGGACCTGATATGGAAAATCCTGTGTCATAATCTCTTATCACCACATTTCTTCATAAATCTTAAAATGGAAAATTTATAACCTTAGGGCTATTCCAGAATTAATTGTATGGGGGGTCGGAAGGCACTATAATTAGAATTTTATGGGTGGTGGTATTTTTAGATATTTCTCAAATGCAACAGAAAGGGGAAAAAATTGAAATTTTATGCATGTATTAAAAAAAAAGTGCCTTTCGACCCCCCCCCCATACATTTATTTCTGGAATAGCCCTTATAAAATTGAACCTTTAAAAATCTTATTAAAACATTATTAAATTTTCAAAAAATTATAAATTTCTTTTTAATATGGTTTGAATTATTTGATTAATCTTGAAATAATTACAGGTAATTTTAAAGGGCGGAGTTAATGACGTTATATGAGCACGCAAGGCCTTGATAAGGATACCATATTGCAAATACAGGATACAAATATGGCCTGAACACTTCCGGCTGTTTCACTTGGGCAAAATCACACATATAAAGGCTAAATATGTGATAAAAACATGTACCAGTATGCTTTTGCAGCTTTGCTACATATTTTTGTTGTAATTTTGACTGCAAAAACAATTACACAGTATAATTATCTGTCATATCTTATCTTTATTTTATGTATTATATAAATTCATGTTAATCTTTCTTTTTAGTTTCATGACTATGAGGGAGCTGAATCTGTTCCAACTGTTGGAAAATTTAGGAACATGTCAACACAGACGGAGTTGAATTATACTTCTGCATCTACTCAGACAGATGAAATACTTATTGTTAAAAAGGCCAGCATGTCAACACAAACCTTTACACCTTCTATTAAAAAGCAGGAATTTGGAGTTCAGGTTGATTCGCCATCACTTGTTTTTGATGACATTCGAGGCAATGACAGTAAAGTTTTATTTTACACTGGTATACCTGATGGTAAAACTTTTGATGCCTTATATTATGAGATGGAAGGAGGAATGAAGAACCAAAATGAATTTGGCCGACCTAGAATTTTACGCCTAATAGATGAATTTTTTATGGTTCTTATGAGATTACGTCTTGGTCTACTTCTAGAAGATTTATCTGACCGTTTTAATATTTCTGTTAGCACATGTAGCCTTATTTTCAATAAGTGGGTAAATTACTTAGATATAAACTTACAGTTTCTTATTATGTGGCCATCTCGTGAAAACATTGACAACACTATGCCTGAACAGTTTAAGAGAAAGTATCCTAAGTGTAGGGTTGTTATAGACTGCACAGAAATTAAAGCTGAAACTCCTAGCTCTCTTCAACTTAGATCGCTCCTGTACAGTGATTATAAGTCACACATGACATATAAATCTTTGGTTGGAATAAGCCCATCTGGCATTGTAACTTTTGTGTCTGATTTGTATTCCGGGTCTACAAGTGACAAGCAAATAACAAGGCTTTCTGGTTTGGTAGATTTGTGTGAGGAAGGCGATGCAATTATGGTGGATAAAGGTTTCTTAATATCTGACCTCACAACACCGAAAGGAATCGACCTTATTATTCCGCCTTTTAAACAGAGAAAACGTCAGTTTCTTCCCTATGAAGTTGAGGCAACTAAAAGCATTGCTAATTTGAGAATCCATGTAGAAAGAGAAATGGAGAGAATCAAGAACTTCCGCATCTTGCAAGGAGTTATGCCTATAACAATGGCGTCACAGTCATCAAAAATATGGAAAATTTGTGTCAGACTTACAAATTTGCAGCCTCCACTTGTTCTAAATAACATAAATGAATAACAGTCTTATAAATTATTATTGTAATTCACTTGCCTGAATTTTTTAATTTTTTTTGCTTTACGTCCAATATAATTTTGCTTGCCCAAAAGGGCTGTATATATGGAAGAAACAAAGAGGTGCGAATGGGGCATTCAGATGTCAAAAGTCTGAAGGTCTGAAAGGACAAAGACCAAACCATAAACAAGACAGGAGCTCACCTGGTTTTTGAGCTACAAGCATGATAAGTGTCAATCAAACTGTAGATATTGCCTGTATAAGGGGTTATATTACAACTTTAATCCAATGGAAACTTTTCATGCTTTTGTAGAGCTTAATGAGATGAAGGTGTAAGTTACATGTACAGCTTAATTTTGTCTATCAGCAACTCTATTCATTCTATATGCCAACACTTAAAAAAACCTATTTTTGACACATGGCCCCTCCTAAAAGGATCCCTGCAATAGGTGGCATGGATCATTGGTCCAGATGAGCTAAAAAGCACATTAAAACATCAAAACACAAAAACAACTGAATAGTAATCATCAATGCAATATATTGAGGTCAGAGTAATTGTGAAGTGTACACAAATGTAAAAAATTGTTGTTACCAAAAATTTAAAGTTCAATCCAAAACTTCTGAACATATGCATGCATAATTTGTAAGTCAAAAAGAAGAGAACAAAACAGGTCGAAGAATACTGGAGAATTTTAATGAGCAATGCAGTTATTCAGGCATTTCAAATGAAATTGCAAGAGAAATCGATTTTTTTCAGGCCAAACCTTTCTTTCAAAATTCGTTATTTATACATGCACCATTCTACATCTCAAAAAATAATGTCGGTGGCAAGTCCACCAAAGGCTGCATGTGTCCAGGGCAATTGATTATACATATTGGGCCTAAAACCTACTGGGTTCAGCATGTTGTGGTCATATCATGCTGCACTCAGTGAAGCTTTTATTCAATGATTAAAGATGGGTACTGTTGATAGAAAAGATTTCTTCAATGTTCCAATAATTTACACAAAAAGTTTTTTTCCTCGCTTAATTCTACGAGAAAAAAGTTCTGGCAACACTGCATTCTTGTAAAAGTATTCAAGTTTAACTTTGGTTTTTTCCCAATGGCTCTGGTTGAAATATAGTCTCTCGACAGATACTCCTTTGAGGGTCCACACAACAAAATCACACCAAGGGTAGCCAGTAACGGCCAATTGACCCATTACTTGATAGTAATAATTATGGTTGGGTTTTAGTTTACATGTTTTGCTTATGTTATCATAGCAGCAGAAAAATTCTTTGTTTCTTGAACATTCTTCTGGAGATGTATTTTTCCATTTTTCTGATGCTGGGCACTTAATTTCGATTAATCCCTTTTGTTCTCTCTTGTTTTCATCTATGTATGTGATCACACCATCAGGACTGGCACCTAAGTACGGCATATCTGGGGAAACGATTAAACCTACGTTAGATACTTTTACATCTTTATGAATTTTCTTCATCATTATGGTGTATTTCACTCTGGCAGCTGCTTCGTGTTTAATCCCCCATTCTGTATACTTATTTCTGATGTCTCCATATAAAACTTGCTTCAGTGTCGAGTCTGGTTCTGTTGTCTCTTTAAGGTTAACAATTCTTCCAAAATTTGAACTTGTTATTCTAAATAAAAAAGAAGAAAACAGATGTTCCTGCTTTATGCAGTTTAAAAATGATTGTTTGAAAGTTAATTGCTATAAAGTAAAAGGCTGACAATGATTTTTTCACAAAGCAAATATTTTATCTTTTTTTCAATGTTTTGGCCAAAGTGCCTCTGATTACAGATAAAACCGACCTCTGTCATAGCAAAATTTGTTGCCTTGAACATGGTTGACAATTTTGATTTGTTAAATACAGTTTAAAAAGCCATTTGTCCCATCTGTAATGGAAGCAGCAGAAAGCAATAACTTGGGTATGTTGTGTTATCTTTTTTTCTGAATTCTTATGAACTGAAATATTATATTTCTACAGAAAACCAGAATATGCCTTAAAGACATAATGCTCCATCTTCCACATTGACTAGAGAACAGAAAGACAAACAGACCGTAACACTATATGCATCCTACTTTCGTAGATGGGGCACAAAATTTTAATGAATATACCTGTATGACCTTTGGTCTTTCCACATCCAGTTTTTTGACTGTCCTCTGGTTTTTGTCTCAATTAAACTTGCCTCAGATGCAGTAATAGTCATGTCATCAAATATCTTGGAAAGTTCTGCTTTTACTTTAGAACAAGATAGATCTACTGAATCATGATAATTATAATCAATACTAAAAAGTTGTGGAAGTTTTTTCTCCACTGGAGAAGAAGCAAAGTTTAAAAGCCATCCTGCTTTGGAGTTATTTTCTTGCAACTTGCCACGAAATCTATCTACATTTACTGATGGTTCTACACTCAAATCTGGCTTGTTAGAGGAACTGTTTGTAGATGAGCTTGAAGGAACTGGAGAATCAAATTTAGTTTTTCTGAAGGTTAGGTCCTGCACCTTTTTAGGGGATAGTTTTCGCTTTCTCGGGTTATTCCATTCACATTTCCGTGATGTTGAAGAAAGAGTCCCATCCTTCTTCTGATTTGTAATTGCTACAAGTGCATATAACATTGCTCCTATATGGTTACAAGATTCTGCCATTCTGAAATAATAATTTTGTAATATTTATTCCATATAGCTGTTAACAATAATCAATTACGCATTCCCCTATTTAAACATGATCCCCAAAAAATTACATACATGTGAACATAATGAAATGGCAAAACATGATAAAAAAATCCAAAAGTGTAGAGTTTTTATATATAGATTATTTCTGGTTGAGGCACAGGGCAATCTCCTCATTTTGCACCAGCAGAAACATAAACTTGTACCAAAGAATGAATCTCAATAATATAAAAATCAGATTGTGATAGAAGAAAGACTATTTTTTAACATTATTTATTTATTTTTTTTATGAATACATGTATATATAGAAATTGAAAGAATAACCAATTAAAAGAATCAAATTCAAACAAATTCAATTGAACTAAAAAACTTGCTGGATTCATGTATATTGGTACAGGTTTAATATAAAAGCCCTGGGTGGGAATCGAACCCACATACCAGAAAAATCATATAAGTGGTATTTTTTTCAGCTATAATTGTGCTTTAAATCAAGAAGCCAAAAGCTAAATTTAGATACACATACAAACATTTGACTTTATACAATTCACTTCTATACATTTTGAACAAGTCCTAAAATTGATATTTTTAGACTACAGACTTTATAGTTTTAAAAATGTATACCTTTATTCTCCTATTAATGATTTAAATATACATACAGTATCATTTTGAAACATCAGTCATGACTGTTCTTCAAAAGATTTTCATTCATCCCTTGACTTTACAGGAAACTCCAAAGGTAAACATCACTCCGAACATATTTTAAGAAAGTCAGCTTAGTGCTTACATGTACATGTACCATACAAATGTCCAGGTCATTTTTAAAATAATGAAACTCATGCAAAACAAATATGATTAAACATGAATGAAAACAACACACATGTACATGTATTAAATGTTTTTATAATATATGGCAACTTGAATTTAAGTGAATATTTTAATTTTTATTAAAAAAGAGTATCATACACTTGTACATTATTATGTATAATGAAGTAGGAAATCACATAAATTACTTCAATCAAGTTGCAAAATATTTAGGTTTATGTATTTACATGTAGTTTTGAATACCTACACTTGTATATTTAAAAGGTGGGCACAGTGTACATGTACATGTATGTACATCAATGAGTCTATACTTTGCAGATAAACATTTAATGTGCAGCATTATGTGCCTATCCTAAGCCAAGAATGTTTGACAAAACTGTTGTTCCTTGTTTACAAATTAGGGGGGTCTATCTGAAACTGTTTCAGGACTGAATATGCATATCATTTAGACTTTAATTTGGGCCATTCGCAGAAAGGTGAGTAGCCCCTACTGACCTCGAAGGCTGCTGGCAGTTTTTCCTTGCGGGTTTTTGAAATTACAGCTTGTGTACCATGTATGTGAGCTATGTCACATTCCTATCCCACATCTCATTATTTTCTATGTAAACATGTATTGGGGAGGAAGGTTATATTTGGAGTATACACATGCACTCGTACCCTTTTTGAAATCAAGTTTCCCCTCCCTCCCTGTGTATTCAGTTTAATTTAAGTAATTTTATTGGACATCTTCCTTACCCAACTGTACAATCACACTCTGCCGAATGAATCTGCCCAGTGACTTTTGACATACACAACCAAACATTGTGATCTGGATTATCCTTTTCTTTTGCACTTGGTAAAGATGGTAAAACTCTTCCTTTTACAAAGCAATAGTTGGATGTTTCATTGATACCGTGGAACGATATGGAGTGAATGTGTCTATCTTCAAGGTAAACCTTGGATCTTAACTGACGCTTACTATTCATTTTCAGAACCATATAATTGTAAATATCTTTGTCTGAAAAGTCAGGAATATCCGTCAAGTCATTTGTCCATGCCAAAAGAGTATTGGGGTGCGGTAACTGGCTACCTATAGGCGTTGTCAATTTCGACGTCTTCCTTTTTTGAACGTCCTTTTGTCCTTCCCACTCAGCTTCTACATTTCGACCTAACCTTAGCTTTTTTACACCTCTAGCACGTTCAACCAAACTGGCTTTGTTCCCCGAAACGAACTGATTATGCTCTCTTAAATATTGTCGTAGCTGGTTACAATTAAGCCGGTCAAAATCGTCTAGTTCTCTCGTTGATTCTTTACCATCCATGACACAAGGGCCTACCCAGAAGTAGTTAGAGCAAACTAATTGCGGAAACGCCTGTTCCGTCAAGAGAAATTAACTGAGTTTTTAAAAAGGACTATAGATCAATATCAATTTTTCTTCAGGATGGCGTTTTTGGTTGCACAGACAATAATAAATAAACTTAGGAAAATGCCACGCTACGTACGATTTGTCAAAAAATAAAAAGACAGGTTGAAAAAGATTCAAAAGCCCCTCCTCTATAAAAATCTGATAGCTGGTCACTTATACATGTTTTATTTATCACCTAGTCACACGGTTAGTGTGAAACATATATTTCTAGCATTTCTTTAAGACATACATTATGATTATTATAACATGTGCACTCATTATCAGACAGTAAATAGGAACGGTCACTCTGTTCATGTCTGCTTTTGAGGAAAATGTATCTGGTAAACCGATTGATCTTGATTTTAAAAATGATTTAGGTTGAATGACCACAAACAACACACGTGGATCACGGTTATGACTGTGGCTAGAGTATCTTATAAACAACTGAAAAAATACTTGACAAATATCTCTGACAATTTCAACACGCGTATCGATTGCAATAATTTTTACTTGTGCTAAATACTTTTCTTATAACACAACTGCATTATCGTCGAGTGAAATAATTTTTCGTATGAATAGACCCTACGATGCTATGGTCGTCCTTAACTTTCAGTGAGGTGCGTTGGACTCTGTGACTTTATGAACAGTTATAGTGTTTTTATACCTGTTATAAATTCGCTTTTTTGCAACATCTATAATAACGGAATCACGCATACTCAATCTTCTTCTCTTAAGTGCATAGAGACCAATTCAAGATCGTTTTTCTTTTATTTAGGTGCATAACTTTTTTTTACATAGATAATGATTTGTCATTTTTATATATCGTACAATACAATGTTGACAGGCATGACAGGGTTACGTCTATTCGTTGATTGCATTTGGTGGATTTAAACAATTTCAATGGAACTTTTCTTTCCAAATGTGTTTATTGGAAAGATTAAGAAAGGTCGGTCGTACGTCTGACATCGTGCGTTTGGAAAAAAAGTTTACACTCCAATAAGTTCTCTGTACTCATCATGCAATTCATAATTAGAACTAAGAAAAATTCGATTTTATCTTGAATACTTGACAAGTAAGAGATGTTTTTAGAAGCTCTCCCCCCTATCCCCGCTCTTCCGGAAAAAAGATCGGCTGGACACTTTGAAAGTGTGTTAAAAATAAATGCTAAAACAGAGAGAGTGCCTTTTTAGTGTTCTTGTTTAATTGGCAAAAGCTTCCTTATAAAACCAAAAGCTGATTTACATGATTATTTTTTTCAAATATTGACGGATCCATGACGACTATTTAAATGTTTTCAAATTGTAATTAAGACACATATTAAGGACAATTAAAGATAAACAAAAAGAATATTTTTAAAAGTTAACAAACATCTGCCTTTTATTTTATTTTTTGTGCATTCAATTTGATATTTTGTGCATGCCGAAAAAATAACTAAATTCAGTTTGCCCCCAAGAACGAAGTTGCAAGGCCATACTTTGTTGTACCTACTTAGTACTTATAACATACATTGTATATTATACAATCTGCAATTAAAACATGTAAAACACTCAAATGAAAACTTTTCCTTATTAAATATACTAGTATTTTCTCCTACATACGATTACGCGATTTTGTAGTAAAGAAAGATAATCTGTTTTCATTTGTTTTCTCATTTTTCATGAAAATATATGAGGTTGTGTCCCTTTAGTTTTTTTACAAAAGAAAAATCGTCTGGACAAAGGGAAACTACTCAATTATTGCCTTATTTTACAAAACCGTGTAATATAGTTATATTATTGTCTACTGTAATATTACTTTACTTTGTAATATTACAATAAATAGTAAGTGCCTGGACTGGTTAAAGAATACTTCTACCATGGCTTAATTGAGATTTTATTGCAAAAATTCATATGTCCTTCTGTAAAGTACAGGATCAAATCTACAAACACTATTCTTTCTGTCACATGAACTTCTTAATAAACATTTTGGACGTCTATTTTCAAGTTAAATTACGATTGCATTGCCACCACGAAGTGAGAAATCTTGATCTTTAATCCTCGCTACTGAAGCACATAGACCTGTATACAGGTCTATGGTTAACAAGAGGCTCAAATAAGCGTCAGTCGCTCACCTGGCCCTTAAATCATCCGGGTTTCTCCTATTGAGGGTCATCTGAAAACTTTGATCCAATGGTTACTTAAGTAGAGGTTATTGAGTTAAAGGTCTAATCAATCAACAGGTTTTCTCTATCTGCAATAATTTTCATTCTTTAGATCAGAAACGCTATTTATTGACAATAAAAGGGCCATAACCCCTATAAAAGGTTCATCTGACACTGTTGTCCGAATAAAGAATTTTGAAAAGCTTAAAGAGCTGAATGTTTAAGTAGGCAACGGCTTTTTCTATCTGCAATAATTTCATTCTATGTATGAAAAAAAAAACGAGAAAAAATCACAGGCGTTTTGGTATTTCCACGTAGAAATAGTATAGAGACGAGATGATTTTTTTTATATACACGTTATTAATAATAAAATAAAATCCTGGACCCAAACGCCTGTGGAAAAAATGCCTTCTTATAATCCCTTCATGGGGTCATCTGACAACCTCGACCCAATGGAGACTTTTGTAGGGCTTTTGATTCTGGAGAGCCTGGCCATGGATCTTTCCGATTTTTCCTATCTGTACAAAGTATTTAGTAATAGGCCATTTTCAGTGGTTTTATCCTATGTTCTATTTTTAGTAACAACTGTCAATATTTCTCATCAATATTTTCAAAATGATGATCGTTTTTTTGCCAGTCTTAAATAATTCCTGTAAAATTTCACTCAAATTGGTTCAGTTGTTTTAGGGGAGGAGATTTTCGATATACATGTAGTCTAATGACGACTTCAATTTATTGCACATTGCACGAGACATATGATTTGTTTGTTATGATTGTGTTAAATTTCAGAAAGAGTCTGTGCAACAATGTGTAATTTTTTGAGTTCCAGGTAACACAAACCGGTACCCCTACTGTAATGACTGTGCAACTGGATGAAAAAAAAAATGATTGGACAGAGTGACCTCACTCCTAGACATTGAGGTGTCATAGATATAGCTTCTACAACGGGATCGAGTTGATTATGAAATTTCTAACATCGAGGGAAATAAATTTGATTATTTTAATGGCGAGGCTTGCCGAGCGATTAAAATATCAAATTTATTTCCCCGAGATGTTAGAAATTCCATAATCATCGAGAATTTAGTTGTAGAAGGTTTTTCTCTAATGTTTACAGGTAAAAAGTGCAAAAGATTGATCATTAATTGCACGTGCAATTACGCTGAGAACAAAATTTTCTCTAGAGGTGAGAAATATTTTTCCAACACTGGTTGAGAGGTTGATAAATCGGACGAAAATTAGAGAAACTGTTTTCCATTGTTGATTTTGAAAATTTTACTTGCTTTTTCATGTTTTATGTAGGTTTTGCACATAAACATTATTACACATCTTTTTAATTCCTGTTTTGAATATCTTAATGAGATAAATGAAGGAAAAAACGTTTCTCTATCTGCATATAATCATTATAATAGTTTTCACTCTAAAGTGCTAATCATGAAAAACTGGTATTTTCATGCATTTGTTAAAGTTCCATAACCCCTTTACAGACCCACAGTGTCACCTGACATGCCTGACAACTAATTTTGTTTTTTCATGTTATTTGATTGAGATTCATTCAGAACTTCTGAGTTATCAGCAATTCAAGAGATTTTCCACTTTTTTATGACTGTCCTTATTAAACCATGTTTACAGCAGTCACATTTTTATTATAGATAACACAAGGGGTTGCACTAAGTTGCGCTCAGCATACCCCCACTCGACGATTCAGAAAACAGCATGTAGATGACCGACTGACCTGGAAAGGAAGGCACAGTACAACTCATCATCCTTAAGCTGTGTACCAAATTAAAAACTAATCCCTTCAGTAGGAGCTGTGAAATCTGTTACAATTTTTTTTTCCATTTTTGACCCTTGAAATAGTCTAAGACAGCTTAGAAAACAGGAAGTAGATGGACTGATTGACCTGAAAAGGGGAGGTACAGTACAATTCATCATGCTTAAGCTGTGTACCAAATTAAATATCACTCCCTTCAGACCTAGAAAGTAAAGGAAATGTACATCCCATCATGCTCATTTGAAATCAATCCCTTCAGTAGAAGCTGAGATATTGTCCTGGACGGACCAAGTGATTGCAATCTAGGATTGTTTGTTTCCTACATATTATTAGTCATACATGTACATGTACAAGTACAAAAATGTAACTGTTAACTGTAACAAGTTAACTGACAAAAAACTCATGTGTTGAAATATAACCAAAGGTCTGTTTTAACAGTTTCTGCCAGTGGGCAGTCCCCAATAAAAATATGCATAATAAATAGAAACAGAAAAACAAGACAAACATTAACCTTTACAATAATTTATATAAAATCCTAACATAAGATGGATGTCTTCAATACATTTTAACTTTACAACTGTCATGTCCGTTATGCTGAGTGTTAAGTTTGTACACAATAAAATGTTCTGGATTTACACAAAGTCAACACTAAGCACATCAGCTTTCCTTTATCTAGATTTATTCATCAACTTCCTGACTTTTCTGACTGTAGTACTCCTGTACAGCATCATACATTTTCTGAAAAAGAAAATAAAACAGTTGATATTCATTTAATTGACAGAGAATGAGAGATCTATGTGAAGTAAGAAAATGGGATCAAGTTTCACAATAAAATTAACATGATTTTGATGGCCAAAATTGATTTGAACTGTACAAAAAAACAGGACAAACTCAGATTTTACTGAACCATGTGAACAGGCTCTGTCTATATTTGGGGAAAATGTGGGAATGTCTGTCAACCTTAAATGATTACCAGATTTAACCTACACTTAATTGATCATTGGCAACAGGATGACTGTTATTTATAATAAGCATATGCATACTTGAGTGCTGCCAATTGGTTTGGCTGTGCACTGTTGAAAGTACATGTAATGGGTGGATATCATAAACCAACGGTGAGTACATTGTAATTGAGAGAAGGTTTTATTATCTTAACTACATTTGGTTTGGTTCTCCAGACCGCATTGGGTTGTTTTGTACCCAAAACATGTTAACCTGTTCATACCTCAGGTTGTTTCGTACCAAAACCTGCTTGTGCCGGGTTGTTTTGTACCAATAGTGTGAATAAGTAATTTGTTTCGTTCTTATCTTTTTTAGTATTAGTTTCCTGTGGCAGATTCAGAAATTTTCAATTAAAAAGGCACACAATAAAAAAATCTTTCTTGGACCTCTTGTTTCATATAGTTCCTAACTTAATTTTCCTGTCAAATGGGAGGGTGCAGGCCAGGCCTTTGGTTTCATTTAATTCAAATTGTCTATATCTACATATGAAGAGCCATCATATGGCTGTGTTGCAGTATATTTCATGGTTTACATGTACATGTACTTAGTATAGACCATGTTGAAGATCGTCTTATATACCCCATGTACCCTGGCTTGTTTATCATTTGTATATTTGATCTTATTCCTTTTATATCCAAGGTTTTGGCACTTCATTCTTTACAAATTTTTCATGAAAAATGATATTGCAGTGTTTATAATCATGATAAAAGTGTAAAACAATGTACATGTACATGTAATTGCAACAAACAAATGAAGTCAAAATGGATACATGGGATACTTTGAAGTTATAAATGAATTTAATTGACACCCGCAATACAATTACATGTAATAAATGAATAAAAAAAATAACATTAAAAGGTTATCTGATTACTTAGACTGATAATTCCCCTTAATGGCAACTATCAACAAACATATTTTTCTCCATACAAACAAACAAAATATCTAACATGTACAAAGAGCGATTATGTAACGGTTTATTTCTTCCCCAATGAAATATTTTCCAAAGTCATGATTAAATGCATAATTCACAGAATAAACTTATTATAAAGCTGGATATTACGCTCCTGAAGGGAGCAACAATGGTAGAAATGTCAATATTTTAGTTGTACTAGGAGCTGAATTTTCCTTCAACGTCCGGTTTAGCATGCGCTTGTTTTCCCGAACTTTCGGTGTCTTTTTAACGTTTTTATCTTTGAAAATTGTAGACGTCATTAAACGCTCACGTAACCCACAAGAAAAGCTAGTTTGTTTTTATTTTCGAATAAAAAAAATTAAACTTCGAGAGCGTAACAGGTTTTACCTACCACATATTATTTAATAATATGTCAATTCAAAAAGCTATGAAATAATTTCCGTAAAATATTTTCCCCATAAAACCCAATCATGCCAATAGGAACCTGAAAGAAATATCACAGGTTGATGAATTTCACACCCTGAAGAAATTATCTCTTACAATTACATGTTAATGTTTTTTTTCACAAAATGGTTGTGATCTGTTAATTTCACTTTTGCTTTTTACAACAGTCTTACTAGAATTTTGGACACCTCGGCCACTCTTTATTTCGTCCTTAGGAAGTATTGGCCACATGACTCCTCGGCCGTAGACACTTCTGCCATGCATGTTCCGGCCATACTATATGTAAATCTCAGATGTATAATATCAAACAACTACTTTCTCTCTTTTACTTTTGTACCTCTCATACTGATTGAAATGATTTCACTTTTTATGGCCTAACCACGTTAATGTGGATCAGACATATAGTTTTACCCTGTCTGGCTGTATGTCTGAAGTCATAGTATGGACTTATTAATTGGTACTAAACAACCCGGTGTGAATGCAGAATGGGCATGGGAATACACGCGTTGCGCATTTGCGGGATTGCTCACTAATTTAGCCAAAAGAGGAGGAACTGGTAAAAAAACTGGTTCCAACATGCTAATGGACGAAGAAAGTAATTTCTTTATTTCTGTTCAAGATTGATTTTTTTATTGGTTGGTTTATTTGTCAGTTGCAAATGATTTTTACCCTATATGTTGAGCAATTACAGAAGAATCATTGATAGAAAATGCTGTTCCCTTTGTCCCATGTTGAATGACGTCGTTTTTCCTCCCCGTGACCCCTGATGACCTCGTCTAAATGACGAATCAAATCCGGAACGGATATATTGTGCAACCTTAGTATTGGTACTAAACGACCCGGATTCTTTCAAGACATGTATACTATTTATACATGGTATGTGTACATGCAGCAACCGCTTGGTCACATTGAAAGCGGCTAGCTGTTTTTCGCTGCAGATATTTAAAATTGTTGTTAAATTGTAGGTTGTGTTGCGTACAAATATTCCACATCTCATTATCTTCTATACAAGCATGCATTCAACCGGCCTGTCAAGTCTCACGCAATTGCCGTGAGACTCACGCATTTTTGGACCAAATATGGGGCATTTTCCTTTGATCTTTAGTTTGCTGCCTTTGATATGGGACGCAGTCCCACATATGTAGAAACTTCCCCAAACTAATGGTTTGGTTTTTTTTCCAAACCGGATATGCCGAGTGCGCGCAAGCGCACTAGCCACGAATTTCTATGGGGCCAGAAATTCGATGCTTTTTTTTGAATAAATTTTAACATTGACAGATGTAATAACCATAGTTAAATTTCTTTTTAATTTAAACAGGAGTATACGGTAGATATGTCCTAAAATGTGCACCAAATTCAGGTGCTCTTGTTTTGTAACCCCCATAAAGTCAATGGTTACATGGGGTTACATTGGTTACACTATGCCAAGAATATGTAACCTTATGTACGGGAGATAGGTTATCCTCAACAGAAAAAATAAATGTTAACATTGATTACGTAGGGTTACATTGGGTTACACAGGGTTACAATAGGTTACAATGGTTACATTGGTTACATAGGGTTACACAGGGTTACAAAAGGTTACAATGGTTACATTGGTTACATAAGGTTACACAGGGTTACAATAGGTTACATAGGGTTACATAGGGGTTACATTGGGTTACAATGGTTACATTGGTTACATAGGGTTACATTGGGTTACATTGGGTTACAATGGTTACATTGGTTACATTGGGTTACATTGGGTTACAATGGTTACATTGGGTTACAATGGTTACATTGGTTACACAGGTTTACAATAGGTTACATTGGTTACATTGGTTACATAGGGTTACACAGGGTTACAAAAGGTTACATTGATTACGTAGGGTTACATTGGTTACACAGGGTTACAATAGGTTACAATGGTTACATTGGTTACATAGGGTTACACAGGGTTACAAAAGGTTACAATGGTTACATTGGTTACATAGGGTTACATAGGGGTTACATTGGGTTACATAGGGTTACATAGGGGTTACAATAGGTTACAACGGTTACATTGGTTACATAGGGTTACATTGGGTTACAATGGTTACATTGGTTACATTGGGTTACAATGGTTACATTGGGTTACAATGGTTACATAGGGTTACAATAGGTTACAATAGGTTACAATGGTTACATTGGGTTACACAAGTTTACAATAGGTTACATAGGGTTACACAGGGTTACAATAGGTTACAATGGTTACATTGGTTACACAGGGTTACAATAGGTTACAATGGTTACATAGGGTTACATTGGGTTACAATAGGTTACATAGGGTTACACAGGGTTACAATGGTTACATTGGTTACATAGGGTTACATTGGGTTACAATAGGTTACAATGGTTACATTGGTTACATTGGTTACATAGGGTTACACAGGGTTACAAAAGGTTACATTGGGTTACAATGGTTACATTGGTTACACAGGGTTACAATAGGTTACAATAGGTTACAATGGTTACATTGGGTTACACAAGTTTACAATAGGTTACATAGGGTTACACAGGGTTACAATAGGTTACAATGGTTACATTGGTTACACAGGGTTACAATAGGTTACAATGGTTACATTGGGTTACACAAGTTTACAATAGGTTACATAGGGTTACACAGGGTTACAATAGGTTACATTGGTTACATTGGTTACATAGGGTTACAAAAGGTTACATTGGGTTACACAGGGTTACAATGGTTACATTGGTTACATAGGGTTACATTGGGTTACAATAGGTTACAATGGTTACATTGGTTACATAGGGTTACAAAAGGTTACAATGGTTACATTGGTTACATAGGGTTACACAGGGTTACAAAAGGTTACAATGGTTACATTGGTTACATAGGGTTACATTGGGTTACACAGGGTTACAATAGGTTACAATGGTTACACAGGGTTACAATAGGTTACAATGGTTACATTGGTTTTACACAGGGTTACAATAGGTTACAATTGTTACATTGGGTTACACAGGGTTACAATAGGTTACAATGGTTACATTGGTTAAATAGGGTTACATTGGGTTACACAGGTTGTGTGAAGTGTTGTATCAGATTTAGAATAGAATCGATGTGTTTGATTGTTTTTACATCAGTCGATTAATGCTTCTAGCTAGCTGTCACTCAGTAACTGCGAGTGTTCTCAAGAGTGTTCCTTTACTGAATCTTTGTCAAAGTTTTAGTTTGTCTCTGTCATCTTTCTATTCTATGTCCAGAAATTGGTCTTTCGTTGATAATTTAGGGATTGGTTTTGAAACTTAAGTATTGGCCAATGCAAGACAAAGAGCAGCGACCTGGCTGTTTTCCATTGTGGTTCTTTAAATTCCTGTTTCTTTATGTTGGTTGTAGCCCAGGTGCATCGATAAATGGGGTTAACACCAACACACGCACACAAACCAAGTATGACCCTGTTGCAGACTCAACCGAATATAATTAATTTCCATGGATACTACAATATGTGGGGGTGGAAAGGGGGGACGGTGATACGGTGGCTGAAGGGGCGGGGAGCGGTGGTTGAAGGGGCGGGGAGCGGTGTTAAAATAGACGGGGGACGGTGGTGGAAGAGGCAGTGGTAATCTAGCATGGTCGGTAGTGTAGCCGTTTTAGATTTTTGTACATGCTTCATAATTGTGTCTTTATTGTATGTTCTTAATCTATTATGATAGAATCTGTATTTTGCTTGCCAAAAGTAAATGTTTTAATGCGCATTTTTTTTAATCCCGATTTTTTATATTATCGGAATCGCAAGCTACCAGACGGTCGCATCAATGCACTTTTATGCTTTGGGGAACAACACGGAAAAGGTGTTAGGCATAGAAGTGTAAGGTCATAAATTGTGATTCATAAAAATTGTAATTTTTGTGAACACTAAGTACAAAATTTTTACGTATTTTCACATGGAAGAGGTAGGTTTTATGCCATAAAACTTGGTTCAACCCAACGGTTGCTTTGAATGCCTATTCCAAGTCAGGACCATTGCGATCCTCCATTTCCCCGGTGTGCTTGCCTTGATTTGTCTTTTCCAATGGACATTTGAGATTGATCCTTCAAGTTCGGTAGTTTTTTATTACCTTTATTCTTTAAACAAGAGGCTTCCAGGAGCCTAAATCGCTCACCTGGTCTTGATGTCAACCCTATATTTTGTAGAGCTAAATGAGCTGAACATTTAAGCAAGCAACAGTTTTTCTTTATCTACTATAGTTTTCATTCTGTAGGCCAAAAACACAAAACTCGTTATTTTAGGAGCCGTAACCCCTATAAGGGGTCATCTGACAACTTCGACCCTATGGAGACTTTTGTGGAGCTTTATGCGCTGAACATTTAAGCAAGCAACAGCTTTTCTCTATCTGCTATAGTTTTCATTCTAAAGGCCAAAAACATGAAAAAAGGTTATTTTAATGGCCATAACCCTTATTAAGGGTCATCTGTCAACTTCCATCCTATTGAGACTTTTGTCGAGCTATAAATAAACTGAACATTTAAGCAAGCAACAGCTTTTCTCTTTCTGCAATAGTTTTCATTCTATAGGCCAAAAACATAAAAAAAAACCCATCATTTTAGGGGCCGTAACCCCTATTAAGGGTCATCTGAAAACTTCGATCCTATTGAGACTTTTGTAGAGCTAAATGAACTGAACATTTAAGCAAGCAACAGCTTCTCTCAATCTGCAATAGTTTTCATTCCATAGGCCAAAAACATGAAAAAAACATTATTTTAGGGGCCGTAACCCCTATAAGGGGTAATCTGAAAACTTCGACCCTATGGAGACCTTTGTAGAGCTAAATAAGCTGAATATTTAAGCAAGCAACAGCTTTTTATACGACCGCAAAATTTTTGCGATCGTATAATGTTATGGCGATGTCGTCGTCGTCGTTGTCGTTGTCGTCGTCGTCTGTGGACACTTTGGTTTCCGTGCGATAACTTGAGTAAATATTGACCGAATGTTATGAAATTTTGATATGATGTTTGTTACCACTTAAGGAAGGTTGGTATTGTTTTTGGGTGTTGTGGCCCCTATCATTTTAGAAAAAAGGGCCAAAAAGGGCTAAAACGGGTGTATTGATAAAACTGTTGTAAAATATTTATTATTCATTTGATTTTGAAAATTCTTTTTTTATTGAATTCATCATTAAATTCTGTCAACAAAATGTGTCAATGGTTTTGATATATATTGCACTGTTACATTGATACTGGGGGTCAAAAAGGGGCCACACCCAAAAAATTGACTTTTTTATTTGTGGTCCGATTTTCAAAATCTTTTTTTCATTGGAATCCTTGTGAAAATCCCTGCCTGCGTTTTTCAATCAGATTTGCAATATCTCTTACCGTTTTTGAGAAATTAGGGGTCAAAGGGGCCAAAAACGCCATTTTTAAAAGTTTGTCAATGCAAATAGTTTTATACCAAAAATTAAGTTGTAGTGGGCCTGCCAATTGTTATGAAGTTTATATATGATGATTATATCCACTAAAGGAATCTTGGTTTTGAATTTGGGGTTTGTGGCCCCTACTGTTTTAGAAAAAAGGGCCAAAAAGGGATTAAACAGGTGTATTGACAAAACTGTTGTAGAATGTTTATTATTCATTAGATTTTGAAAATTCTTTCTTTGTTGAATTTGTCATTAAATTCTGTCAACAAAATGTGTCAATGATTTTGATATGTATTTCACCATTACATTGTTACAGGGGGCTAAAGACAGGCCACGCCCATAAAATCTACTTTTTATACGACCGCAAAAAATTTGCGGACGTATTATTGTATGATGCTGTCGTCGTCGTCGTTGTCTGTTAACTTTTTAGTGTTTCCACAATAACTTTAGTTCCAGTTATCCGATTGCTATGAAACTTTACAATGATGTTCCTTACCATAAAAGGATGCATGGGATTGATTTTGGGGGTCCCCCCATTTTTCGTTTAGAAATTAGGGGCCAAAAAAGGGCCAAAAATACTACTTTTTTGTTTGTTTCCACAATAACTTTAGTTCTAGTTATCCAATTGCTATGAAATTTGACAGTGATGTTCCTTACCATACAAGGATGAATGGGATTGATTTTGGGGGTCCCCCCTTTTTTTGTTTCGAAATTAAGGGCCCAAAAGGGGAAAAAATTCAAATATTTTACTTGTTTCCACCATAACTTTGGTCCTAGTTGGCCTATTGCTGTGAAATTTGTCAAGAATGTTTCTTACAATAAAAGAATGAACCTGATGAATTTTTGCGCCCCCCTTTTTCTCCGTTGTGTAATTAGGGGCCAAAAGGGGCCAAAATAAAAACTTTTTTATTTGTGGTCCGATTTTGAAATTTTTTTTTACATGTTTGTTCTTGTCAAATAGCGGATACAAAATTAAGAATTAATTTTTGCGACCCCCCCCCCCCTTTTTCCCCTATTACGTAATTAGGGGCCAAACGGGGCCAAAATCGAAACTTTTTTATTTGTGGTCCGATTTTGAAAATTTTTTTTGCAAGTTTATTTTTGTCAAGTAGCGAATCCAAATTTGAGAATTTATTTTTGCGACCCCCACCCCTTTTTCACCTGTTACGTAATAAGGGGCCAAAAGGGGCCGAAATTGAAACTTTTTTATTTCTGGTCCGATTTTGAAAATTTTTTTTGCATGTTTGTTCTTGTCAAATAGCGGATACAAAATTAAGAATTAATTTTTGCGACCCCCCCTTTTTCCCCTTATTACGTAATTAGGGGCCAAATGGGGCCGAAATTGAAACTTTTTTATTTCTGGTCCGATTTTGAAAATTTTTTTTGCATGTTTGTTCTTGTCAAATAGCGAATACAAAATTAGGAATTAATTTTTGCGACCCCCCCTTTTTCCCCCTATTACGTAATTAGGGGCCAAATGGGGCTTTTTTATTTGTGGTCCGATTTTGAAAATTTTTTTTGCAAATTTATTCTTGTCAGGTAGCGATTCTAAATTTAAGAATAAATTTTTTGGGCTGTAATCATAATTTAAAAAAAATTCTGGTTCGATTTTTAATTTTTTCCCCAAACATTATTCTTTTAAAGAGTAGAATACAACATTCAAAATTTATATTTTTACCCCCTGGGTTGAAAGTCCATCAGAGAAGCATGTGTCAAAAACCTTTGTCAGTCTACCATGGGCTGCATGTGTCCAGAACAATAGACTATCCATATTAGGCCTAAAACGTACAGGGTTCAACATGTTGCGGTCGTATCATGCTGCGCTCGGCGAAGCTTTTTATTTTCTATCTGCAATAGTTTTCATACTATAGGGCAAAACATGAAAAAACGCTAAAGCCTATTTTTCACCTTTAAGGGGCTGTAACCCCTATAAGGGGTCATCTGACAATTTGGACCAAATGGAGACTTTAGTAGAACTTTTGATGCTGAAGCAGTAGGGTGGCATCAGATTTCATCTATCTCTTATACTTTTTCATTTACAAGCCAAAAACAGTAGTCTGACCCCCCCTGGTCTATTTTTTACAACGGCGGCCATGTTTTTCGACGGACGGATCAAAAATCCCCACGCAAGTTTTGTGCAGGATACCCTAAAGTACCACCAGACTAAATTTGGTTTGAATCTGTTCAGTAGTTTCAGAGGAAAAGAAGTTTGAAAAAGTTTACAGACGACGACGACGACCACGGACGCCAAGTGATGGCAATAGCTCACATGGAGCAGGTGAGCTAAAAAGTGACATCAAAGTCCGAACACACAGTCGCATAAAGAAATATACATGTATGTCTGCGATATGTGGGTTTAATTTTGACATGTTTTACGAAATTATGAATATTAAATTGTGGATACATGTTGAAAAAGAACAAACAACATTTCTTTAATAAACTGTTTTTTATGTATATTGTGGGCATTGTGTGCATTTTTGATACGCACAATCACTCCATATATATCATTCTTTTTTCTAACGGTTTAAATTGATAAAGAAAAAAAAATCCGTTGTTATGAAATCTGATGGTTTATCTAAGCTCTAAGGTTTTTCCTAGCCCAAACATAGTTTGATCTTAGTCATAATTTCTTTTCACGTTCGGCATTTCTGGTTTTATTGTTATATTACGCTCTTTACATTCGTATAGTGTTCGGAATTTTCATTGGATTTTTTGGTAGAGTGCCTTTGCACGATGAGCCTCGAATAGACGAAACACGCGTCAGACGTATTGTCTGGAACTTTGCTGTAATTTTATTTATTTTTACTATAATCAACTGTAACGTACACAATTTAACTAAAGTCATTAATTTACCGAAAATGGCTGGCGCATATTAAGGCCGTCTTGGTTGATAGACTGTCTAATATTGGTATCCTTGAAAATAGTGGCAGGTAACAGCGTAGTTTTCGGTCAAAGGTCATGATCATCTAGAGAATACCGTTCGGGGTAAATCGAGTCTTGAGGCAAGTATCTACCACAAATAGTTATCATGTTCCAAGCGTTTTTATCATGTTTTAGGGACCTTTATATAAAGTCTTATAAGGCTACGTTGTGAAAATAACTGGCCACGGGTGAAATTATAGGGACGGGGTGCGGGGAGAAACTTCAAAGGGGGCGGGGAGCGGTGAGATAGGGGGCGGTGAGCAGGGAGATAGGGGGCGGGGAACGGGGGGAAAGGAGGCGGGGAGCGGGGATTCAATACCCCCATTTCCACCCCCCCCCAATATGGGACCCCATTTGTATACATTACTATGATAGAATTACCATGGGTTACACTTTATATATATAAATGCAACTCATTGTACAAACTGATACAGTGGGGGGGGGGGGGCACTTCCTATAAAAATGTAACTTTGCTTTTTTTAGTCTTGCTTCCTTTCGCTTTTTTAATACTTTAAATTATATCTTTGTTTTTATTTCAAAGGCAATTTTAACAGAGGATTTGCTTTCTGCATTTGTAATCAATCACAAATATGTATGAAGTCTAGTATAGTGTATAAATACATAAGTTTAATCATTAAGAAATAATAACTACCAAGCTTTTGCGTCTAGCATTGTTTCAAAGGGCCTAACATTAACAGGTGATTTCTAAATAATTTGATTTACAAGATTAGCGTCTTCCTTTTGTCAATATAAATTATATCCCTTTGCGATACGTGTAAAAAAAACTTCATTTTTCCCTCTTAAACAGTTATAAAGCCGTAATAAATAAAGTGTTGAAAATATAATAAAAACGGGTTGCCGAGTATGTAATTTGGATACTTTAACAAGTCTTTGCATTTAACTTTACAGTAAGAACCAAGCTAAGAGAGAACTGACTTAGTATACGGAAAATGCTATTTGAAACAGGGAAAAAAAATACATGAAGATGAAAGTACATTCTCGGGACTTTACCAATACATGTAACGTAAAACGAAAGTAAAAACGTCATTAAAATTCATTCGGATTTCTTTCGAGTTTCGAGATTTTTCCTTGACGTAATGCTTTTCATGTCCAAGCGATTGCCAAATTTTACAAAATTGCCCGAACAAAGCCCGATTTTGAGGCTGAAACGCAATGAATGTAGATATATTTGGGTGTTTTGGAAAGGAAAATCATCTATGAAACGAATTATATAAGAAAAGGTACGAGATCAATGATATATTAAAAGAAAATGGAATTAAAGAAAAGGGTGGTGGTGAAAGTAGTATCTCCCTTGTGTTTTTTTCCTACCGCACATTGACTCTTAACAAAATATTGATAGAGGGGAGCAAGTCCCTGTGCTCAAATCGCATGCGACTTTTAATTATAATTTAAATACTTTATTGCATTGAAACACCAAAAAGTGTTAGCAAACATTAATAGACAAAAAAATAAAATAAAAATATATTTATTGACAGACACATAGTACAAATACAGCCAAAGAATGAAACAGTAGCTTTTACAAATATGTGTGTATTTGACCAATGTGGAAATCATTGTCGCAACTCAAATGATTGCTTTACAAAAAATGTGGAATAAGTGTACGCGACACAACCTTCAATATTGACCATTGACAACAATTAGAAAAAATAGGGCATGTAATGGGACATTAAATGATACCCCGCCACGTTATAATATCAAAAGTTCATAAAATTTGATTTCAAAGTGGCCTTTCTCGAAAACTATTTTTCATATCAAGCTGGAAATTGAACTTGACCTGTATTTTATTGTACTCAATAGCTGTACAAAATATCATTTGAATCCCATGAAGCGTTTTCAAGTTATTGGTCGGAAACTCAAAATTTCATGCAATTTGATTTTTCAAAGTGGCCTATCTCGAAAATTATTTATTGGATCATGCTGGAAATCGAACTTGACCTGTATTTTATTGTACTTAACAGTTGTGCAAAATATCATTCAAATCCTTTGACGCGTTTTCAAGTTATTGGTCGGAAACCTTCGGGGGACGGACAGACAGACGGACGGACAGACGGACAGACAGACGGACGGACGGACAGACACCGAAAAAAACTGAGGGTATAACATAATACCCTGCCACTTCGTGTGGCGGGGTATAAAAACACAACTTAAAACAGCCAATACCCCATGTTTTAGTACCTTTAAAATTTAAAAACTTGGGTTGTTCGAATATTTCGGGGAGGGCTTTATATGAGAACCTGTCCGACAAGAGGCACCTAACAGGTTTATATATGAGTTAAAGCATATACAATTTCTAAGCGAGTGTTGTCCATTTCCCAGATTTTGAAATTGTGTTGTTTAAATGTGGCCTACAACATGTTGCAAATCGACAAATAGAATCCGTACTTTGGCACAATCTGTCGTCCTTTTTACCGAATATTTTAAGACGCATGAGATGAGTCTTCCATGGCACACCACCTTTTTAGTTTATCGAGGTTGTGTAAAGTACATCTATTCTGCCTCTTTTGTATCAATTTATCTGAAAAGGATCCAGATACTAACAAAAGTTGTTATCCAAACTAGACTGAATCTGAAAGTGTTTGTTTTTGTCATAATTTTTCAAAAGATGAAAACAAAACAAAATATGAACAAAGGACTTAGGAAGTCAAAATACATGCAAAATAAAACGCTCATCAAACATTTAATGACCAAAACTAAAACACTTCTAATTACATATTTTGCAATTGCTTCTGAATTAAATACCTTTAAGTAAAATATTCCACTTATTCGTGCATTTAGGCATGTATTTACTTTTTTACATGTCAAATGATTGCTATTGGCTTTAAATATCTGAAATAGTGCACTTCTAGTCTGAAAACAGGAACACAAATTTGGTCTGAAAGGGTGGGTTATTAATATACATCATGTTTGATATATTGAAGTGATTTTTTGAATAAGTTTGTTTACCATGATGATCCATGATGAGTAACAGATCAAGTTCAAAGTTTTTTTTTCTTTTATAAGAATATCAGCTGTCAAAATACATTATTAACATCAATCAGAAAATGGATCAGAGTGAGATTCAAAATATTCTTGTACAAAGGAAGAACCAAGGCCCATGGCCTTCAAGTTAAATGGTTGGTCCCTAATGACATGCACAAATATACATTAGTGGTAATTGATAAAGCATGTTATTGAAAATTTTTTAACAAATATTCATAATAGATTTAACTTGATTTTGTAACTTTCATGCATGTTTTGAATTTACTTCTCCAAAATGGGTCAAAGACAGAAATGGCCAGATTTTGTTGAACAGGAAGGAGACAAGCGACAGACCTGAAATTGAATCCCACATTATGGGACCCCACCCTGATGCTGTATACCAAATATCAAATGACTGTGATAAGTTATTGTTGAGAAAACTGTTACAAAAATTTTCTACTTTAGATCATTAATTAACTAAGTTGGTAAACAGGTAGATGATGAGCAAGAGACTTGAAATTGAATCCCATGTTATGGGACTCGATCCACTCTGATGATTTAAACCAAATATCAAGTGGCTGTGATTTGTAGTCGCTTAGAAAACTGTTATGAAAATATTTTCCCCGCCCACCCGTCCGCCACTCCCCATTTTATAATCCAGATTTTCACTCTGTGAAATGCGGGTCTAAACACCACATAGGACCCAAAATGTGCACTAAGGACATAATGTTTTTGTGTTATGTCATTATAGATGATGTAAATGGTTTCAGAATGTAAGAAATAAAATATTTTGATTTTTTGGTAAAAATATTTCAATCTGTTTAGGAATTATAGAGATTTTAATTAAAATCGCCTTTGATATGGTGCCGGTACATCCTGCTGGGACCCCCAAATCATGCATGGAAATTCAAATAACAGAATAAACAACAAATAAACAAATTATACAGGTATAGCCTAACGAATTTCAGCTGAGACAGTTTTCAAATGTTCAACAAATATAGGCTTATGGATCATTGAAAAAACATTTTCTGTAAATTTGTAAAGAAAATAAATTTAGCCATTTTCTTGACTATTGCCATGCCTTTAGTGACTTATTTTAGCGCAGTTTTTCATTCATGCAGTGACAAAAAATATAACGCAATGACCCTTCCAATCTTCAATCAATCACATTGATTCGAAGAATTTCAGTGACTCAATGAGCACAATTTTTTGTTTATAAATTTAGCATTGGGAGAAGTCACTCCGAGCATGGAAGTAATATACAAATATTACTTCCATGCTCCGAGCAACATGCCAATCCATTCCAACAACAACAACAACGACAGCATCATACCATAATATGTCTGCAATTTTTTTGTGGTCGTATAAAAACCTAAAACCTACGCTCGTTGGGGTATCCAGGAATTCTGTTCTTGTTGAGCTGTTTTTCATATGCTTTAAATTAAAGATGCTGAGAAAAAGTTTATTATTCTCACCTCAAAGAAGAAATAGTATACTATACATGCTGTATTACCTTTGTTTGTGCTTATAAATATTTTCTGATATAAAAAAAATGTAAATAAAGAAATATTAAATGTTTTAAAATAAATAATTATTTTCAACAATTAAAAATATTATTTAAAAATGTTTTTGTTGAGATAGTCATTAAAATATAATGTTTTTATTGAAATAATTTTTTTCTTTAATTTACAAATCTTATTAACAAAGAGTATTTAAAAAAAATAAACATTTCATTTTGATAGATAAATACATAGGAATCTTTAAAGTAAATTAATAATGTAATAAACAATATTCTTAAATAGTTGTGTTTCAAATTATTCTTAAAAAAATAACCGAATAAAATATGGTAATAATTTTAAAATAAGAAAATATATGAAATATATAGTTTTATCAAGGAATTATATAGATAATATATAATTCCTTGGTTTTATATTACTCAAGTCAAATGATAAATAAAATCCTCATTGCTGTTAACTTAAGGTCGCTCTAGGCTAAAGTTAACTTCAGGTCGCTCTTATGCTAATTTAGTTAACTTTAGATTGGTTCTAGCAGAGCGGACTAGAAGAGCAGACCGTGGACCAAGTCTGCTATTACAGTTAACTTTAGACCAGTCCAGTCTGCCTTCACAGTAATCTAAAAAGCAGACTACAGTTAACATGATTAATTTTAGGCAGCCAAAAAGATTACTTTTCTAGTTTACTTGGCATACAGGTTATGTCTGTTCTTCACTGCAAAATATCTTCTTTTTTATTTAACTTCAATTATTCCTCTTTAAATGCATGTTTCAAAAATTGTAAGGGTTAATATAAGTTATTTTTATGCATCTCTATAATTGTCTACAAGTCCTGCTTTCATATTTACATGAATAAAATCTTACTTCACATCAATTCTGTCATATTCTGTAATTCTAAAATGTATTCACTCATATCTGATATTTGGTAAACATGTAATTTGTTAATTGAAATGGTATTGTGAATTGGTTCCTTGCTGTGCACCATCAATTGGTCACTTATATATAATTCCTGTATATTGTGGATAATCTGTTATTTGTTTAACATACATGTCAAAGCTGCAAGGGGTCATTATATTAAATTTGTTCATGTTGTTTCTGCTTAAAAAACAATTAAGGAATGTAAGTTTGTGATAAACTCATAATAATAAAACATAGATCTACAGGTCTATAAATAAATGAAAAGATTTATATAATATATATTTTTTTAAATTAAGAAATTTTTTTTTATAATTATTTGAATTAATTAGAGAAAACTTATAATTTATTATAAGCATAGACCTGTATATTTATTATTGTTACATACAAGTATTAAAAAATGTGCAAATTCGCAAATTCGTTCCTTTCAAAACAATTCCAAACTATGAAATTAGGACAACTTCCTTCTAATTAAAATAAAATTTTATAACCATATAAATCCAAATTTAAAGAAATCCACACTTAACAAACAAGAGTAAACACTTAAGTATTTTAGCTAGCCAGAACTATCTGAAAAATAAATTCCTTGTTATTAATTTCCTATATTTTGATCAGTTTATATTAATAATATAACTTGAACTTAAACATTTCTCAAAATACCAGCTCAACTGAAAACCCAAACTGAGTCAAGTTCAAAAGATGAGGATGTAGCTGTAACCTGAGATAATTAAACTTAAGAGATAAGTCTCATGAAGCTGTAACCTGAGAAAGAGATAAGTCTCTCCGATAAGTTGTAAACTGCAGATATTGTCTTCAGATTCTCTGTTGAAACATGGTATAATATTCGAGGGTAAACACTTTTATTATAAATCGGACATGTAAAATATTTATATCCTTGGAAAGAGAAAATCCTGCTACATGCCATAGGCTAATTTTCTTATAATTTTGATGAGGCATTTTCTGAAAGAGAACGGTGCATCTTTTTACCACAGAACACCACAGAATACCACAGAACATAGCAGAATACCACAGAACGCTATTTAAACACTACAAAACAGTTTTAAATAAATAGAAAATAAACAAAAACTAACAAAATTCAAAACGGGTTGACGTTTTGTCTAAATCATTAATGTTTTAATTAGTAAACTGTTATACACAAGTACCACAGAACACCTTATCTCTACACTACAATAACTGCGTGCATTACTACCATTGACTACATTCAATTTCATATCTGTGTCAGTTTTTCTACTTTTTATTCAACTTTTATACTCATGGAAAAAAGAAACTGTGCATGTCTATTGGAAATCAATTGTACCCATACTTCTTTTAATCAGAAAATCGTAAAAGATACAGTGATCGAGTTGAAATTTTCACTGAATGTTGAGTGAACCATGCAGATCATTTTTGGGTAAAAATCCGAAAAAAATTTTATTCCAGTTTCTGAGATTCAAAAAACCACTTTTTTACCCAAAAATTAAAAATCAAGATTTTCACTCTAATAAAGGTAATAACAAAACTACCGAACTTGAATGATCAATCTCATAGTCCAGAGAACATGACAAAAACGAAATTTAACCTGTTAACTTTCAACCACTAAAAGACGAAACGTTTTAGGTGAAAATCAGCTGAGAAAACTTCAAATTTCAAAATTTCAAAAATGTGCATTGTTTCCGAAGTGTGAATTTGTGAATTTCAAATTGACACTACCTGATTTTAAACTGCAAACAAAACATCTTTAATGGGTCTAAAAATGAAATTTTTGGCCAGATCTTGAGAAAAATGATTTTGCAATACTTTTGTGATAAAATGTATCAAATTCTAAAAAAAAATTTTGAATTTGTGATTTTCAAAGTGATGCACAGTTTCTTTTTTCCATTAGTATATAAAACTTTAGTAAGTAATCTTTCATAGTACATTAAATACGTTTTTCGGTGTTTTTTGTTTGTTTGTTACTTCTTTAATAGTAATGAAATTTAAGTACGTTATACTTAAATTTGGTTATCGCGGTAAGTACCTTTTGTTAATGGTTGTTAGTTTATAGGTTTTACGTCGTTGTTATTGTTACGTCACAATGTCAAGGACGTCATAAGTTCATTGAAGACAAGACGAAGAATTGGTTGCAATACAATTTGTATGGCAATTGTTTCTAAAAAGAATCAAACATTTTTGTTTAAAATGTGAAAATTTAAAGATAATTTAGGTAAAATTTTATGTTGTACACAAGTCCTTAACTTATTTTATGATTTATTATAGTTCTGGGCCACAATTAAAATATTGTTTGTTTGCTGTTGCCGACTCAGGGTTGAAACAGGTGGGTAGGTAGGGAGGGAAATTATTTTTTTTTTTGGTCTGACAGAGGTTTTATATACAGAGTTAAAAACATGCATTCAAAGCCTTAGTACTAGTATAAGCAAACTTACATTTAATTAAGTTTTATACTACTGAAGGAAAAGGGTTACTAAATCCTTTTTTGAAAGATTTTCTACTTTGCAGGTTAACTCCTAAATTTATATACTACATGTACTACTGGTTGAGACATGTTCTAATTTGTACTGTTCCTGTACATGTTATTGGCCAGGGGGTGATGGGTCTGCAAATGGCTTTATTTTAAATGTAACACACTTTAAACTTTTTTCAAAGTTCAGTGCAACACCGATGGTTTCATTTAAATCAGGATGAAAAACGTCCAGTGATTTCAACTTAGAAGACAGGTTTATTGAAATTGTGTCAGCCTTCCCCAACGTAAAATTTGGGGAATCTTCTAGTAAATCGTCTAAAACATCACCCCATGTCTCGTCGTCGGAGTACTGATACAGAGCATTAGTTACAATATTGTCTCTTCCTTCGACCGTAACGTTGCAACACAGTGTTACAGTCTTCGATGAAGCTCGTTTCACCCCCGGCCCCGTTTCGAGGGACGCCATCCTCTCACCTCGTGGTACTTAATTTTTAATCAATGTCGTTAGAAAACGTGCTTTTAAAGCTCTTTTCGGCATCTTTTCAAACGTTTAATCGATCGAGAATCAGCAGGAACGACTAATTACCGAAATTGAATAAGAACAGAGATATACCGCAACGGACGCGAGGTAGACGAAAATATTAGAAATAAAAAAAATTTCTTTTTCTGGAAAGCAAAATAATTTTCCCCAGCGGTGGTAAACTGTCCCAATCGGCCGGAAACGGCAAACAACTAAAATTTTATTTTTGGCCCTGTGGTATTCTGTGGTGTTCTGTGGTTAAAAGACGCACCCGAAAATACTGTTTAAAGTCGTCAGTTTAAAATAAAATATCTTCTTTATACATTCTTTAAAAGTGATTCTATGAAAATCTTATAAACTTTATTTTGATTTTCATAAATTAATTTCTTTCTAAATTAGAACTGTTAAATAGGGAAAAGTTGAAAGTGAAATTTTTACAATAATAAGGTGAATTTGGGACAAGTAATTCGGTACGTTAACGTTAGTGAACTGAGGACACAAAATGTGCACTAAGGACATGATGCTTTTGTTTTGTACCATTCAAAATTATGTTAAAGGTTTTGGAATGTTAAAAATAACATATTTCGAAAGTTTTGTTCAGATATTTTAAATGTTTTCGAGTAATAGTGCATTTAAAAAAGACCTTTGATGTGCCCGAATATCATGAATATACCGCTTGAAACTGGTTGACAATAAACAGATACATGATATAGACAGAAGTCAATAAACAAAGTCAAGCATCATTGAATCTGGAATTAAGAGAACTAACATCCCAGATTGAATTGAATAAATTTCAAAAACTAATTGTGGTGCTTTAAGATTTCAGGATAAAAATAGAAAAATGCTTCAAATGACTTGCACACCTATTCTTTTAAAAGTAAAACATACAATAAAAAGACTTTCAATTTTCAAAATTTAAAAAGTTTATTTTCGACTTTCTGATTTTTCTCATCCTCCCAAGTCAGGTTTTTGAGTCCACGTCCCGCTCCCCCAAAATGGAGCGGGACCTGGGCTCAAAAACCTGACTTGGGAGGATGATTTTTCTAAATTATCATTGAAAATTTGAAATTCCTGAGATTTTTTTTAAATAAGTATAATCAATTGTATTTGAAAGGCTGCGTGGACAAAGCAAGGCAGGCGGAGCACAAGGCCCTGGCTATTCGACCGGACCCGGTTGAATAGCCTCACATTCTATTCGACCGGACCTGGTCGAATAGCCAATCCATAATGGACAGGCTATTCAACCGGACTTTATAAAAACATTAATTTGATTTTTAATTAGATGTTAAATTACATTAATTGTCTTAGGGTAGACGTTCAGCCCCGATCAGTGTAATAAAACGTCACGGTATCAAATTTTATTTCAGTCATAAAGCATTGATAAACAGCTTGTAACAGATTTAGCAGATATTTCATTAAAGTTTATGAATAATCTTTAAAAGGTATTGCAGTAATGTTAATATCTAGTGGTAAACACAGGATTGATTTTAAATAATTGGGATATTTTGTAAAAGTATTTGTTCCGTAAAATAGAAAAAAAGTTATGTTTTTTTCATCAACTATTTTGGGTTTCAAGATCTTCCGGAAATTTTGTTATATCGACCCAGCTTGTGCATGTTGTGTCTTAAGTTATGACCACACATTATGAATTGCACAAGCAGTATTATTCGTTCACAATAAGTCTGTATTTTGTAAGAATTTTAACAATTAGTACACTAGTGCTACAAATGATTAGGTTTCGGGTTTTAAAGATGTTTTGTTTTGTTTTTGCTATGTTTATTTGTTCGCCTGTTTCCTAGCATTTTTGCTGCAGTTGCATCTAAATATTTAAGTCATTATGGTTAGAAGCAAAGACTTTAATCATCACCAACCACATGAAAAACAGGAGCCCAGTCTCAGACACGTGCGAAGACAATGACACCAGGAAGAGTTAAAGAAAAATGATCCCACACAAAGCGCAAGAATGAAAATTTTGGATAATTTCGTCAGGATTTTCCATTTGAAGGTGCTACTTTTCCTTAAAGCAGCACACATATTTTTTTATTTTATTTTTTTGGGGGGGGGGTGCTATATTGATAAAAAAAGGATGATAAAATGAACATGAAATGATGATGAAGCTGAGATAATGAGGACACAGGGTAATCGGAGAGCTTCTAGAAAAGGTTCATCATTTTTTTATAAGATGGAAGACCTAGCTATACTAACTTTATATAAATCACCCTTTTGCACAGTTCGTCTTTTTTCATCTGTTATTTTGATAAATTTGAGTTTAGTTTTCGTCTTTTGTATTGTAAATAATGTATGTGCATGTTTCTGGAAACCTAAAGGTTTATACAGTTTTAAATTATAATAATGATAATTTATATTTTGATCCACAAAGTTAACAAAATTAAATAGATTATCATATTTTCACTATAAAACAGAAACTAATCAACCATCTGGAAAACGTTATTTGCAAGCTTAGAAAAAAAAGACCTCTAAAAAAAAATAAAGTCCATTAAAATCCGGTCGAATAGCCAATCCAATATGGAAAGGCTATTCAACCGGACCCGGTCGAATATACACAAGCTATTCGACCCGATCCAGTTGAATAGCCTATCCATAATGGATTTGCTATTCAACCGGGTCTGGTCGAATAGCCACGGCCTTTTTTTTTTTTTAATATTAGTTTTAATAAAAAAAATCTGAAAATTAATTTTGAACCTGGGAAATATGAAAAAAATCCATTCAAGATAATATTTGAAATCAGGATCATATTGAATATTACAAAAACTCATAAAACCAATGTAACCGTTGTAACTTATTGTAACCCTGTGTAACCTTTTGTAACCCTGTGTAACCATTGTCACCTATTGTAACCATTGTAACCTATTGTAACCTTGTGTAACCATTGTCACCTATTGTAACCATTGTAACCTATTGTAACCTTGTGTTACCAATGTAACCATTGGTTATCTATTGTTACCATTGTAAAAATAGTTTGAAATAGACCTCAGTCATGTAACAGTTATAATGCCAAGGAGATGTTGCCATGGCAACCTTGAGATTTAAATGGATTTTTGCTGATTTCTAAGTGGAAAATATTTTGTAACCGATGTAACCAGGTGTAACCAAAGATTATATGGAGGTTACAAATCACGAGGAGGGTTAATTACATGATTTCTAGTTCCAGAAACTAATGTTACCAATGTAACCAGGTGTAACCAAAGAGTTAATGGGGGTTACAAATTAGGAGTTCCAGAAACTAATGTTACCAATGTAACCAGGTGTAACCAAAGAGTTAATGGGGGTTACAAATTAGGAGGGTCTCAATTGGGTGCACATTTCATGCCCTATATGGTATACGGATGGAAAGTCAAAACTAACTCTCTAAATATATTTTTCAAGGAAACTCTCGTTGTCAAAGAGATGAAACGATCTCGCCAAGTTCTCTCGAGAATGGACACTGTAAACAGGTGCGTTACTAGGAACAATCGTGATTGTTTACTGGTAATTCAACCAAATTATGGCGATGTTTAAGACAATATTTTAAATAAAGCTTAACAACACTGAATAGTAAAAAAGATGGTCTTACCTTAGCTGATCATGGAGATTTTTAAATCAATCCTGTGCATGTGCATGTTCCAGTGTTTTTTTTTCTACAAAATCCTGATTGAAACAAGTCGTCATTTTCCGCCAGGTTTTTATATCAATTTTCTCCACCCAATACTTCTAAAAAGATATATTAGTATACAGAAAATCACCCAAAACCTGACTGAAAAAAAGTTTCTTTGTTTACTTCTGCTGGAGCGCGAAATACTCTGACCGGGAAATGACGTCATGGATTACGTAACACCAAAAGAAGGTTATTTCGTCCCGTCAACGTCATCCTATTACATTTTGACACTATTTTAGAATGTTACAAATATTTGTAATTTGCATAAATAATTCGATATCTGTAATTATTAGTTATTGATCACGACATTTTTTGGCAACGTTACAATATTCTAAAACTGCGTCCCATTTTAGGTTGCACCTATTATCATATTATTTGTCTCCTTTTATTCTGTTATTTATCACTCAGCTTCTAAGCTCCATGTGATGGACATAGAACCAAGGAATTAGATCCATTGATAGAACCAAGCTTGCATGTAACACAATGTCAAACGAACAAACCACTGACACTGTCATGACTGTCCCAGCAACTTACCCCTCGGTTTGCATAGGCGTAAAAGTTGTTTATTCCTTGGTTTATTACAGCTTCTAGACCAAAACCTGCTATAACGAATGTTAACACAAATGTGGATGTTCTTCTAAAGACACCTCTGTACAATGTTTGTAAAACGGCCATCGTTTTGCCGTGAAATAATAAAGTCACCTTCGAAAGGACCGATTTACTGATGCGGTGAGTAGGGATACGAAACCATCTTGGGTTCTGTTTTTTGATTAATTACGATAAATATCATTTGGAGGCAATGCAAATCTTAGATTAATAATAAAGTGAAAGAATAAAGATATATGTCAAGTAAATATTTATTTCATATACAAAAAAATATATTGAGTTCTTTTCGCACTATTTCGCTAAGCGTAAATTATCACCTTTTGACACTCCACACAAAAGAGTAAAATTGTTATGGTTATTCTAAAATGCGCCCAAATGCGAACAGCTTTAATCACAGTGGCTTTAATGACCCGAGAAAACTTATGGGCAAGTGACGATACAATAATATCACCTTTATCAGCATAATTACGTCCATTAGGATCAAAACAATAAACAAGTAGAAAAAATGACACACGGCTGAAGCTGAAATAAAAGGCACAATAATGAATTAACTACAAAACTGCCGGGCAACACAGAACTAATACATTAAACGCAAGATTTTTAGGATATCACCAGTGACCAGATTATTGGGAAAATATATAGAAATAAGTATTCCGTAATAATGAAAGAAGAATTTGTCCATGGGACACGGATGCCACCGCTAGGTCCCATTTCCGACAGACCTGAGTGTCACTTAGGACGTACAGCTTGTCATGCTGAACCATCCTGCTAAGTTTCAAATCATTCCCATGTAAAGTTTCTGAGAAAAGCTTGACGGAAATTTTCAAGTTGATTTTCATAGATTTTCATTTCAGCCTAGCCCTTAACAGGAAGTAGATGTCTGACAGACCTGAGAGTCGCTTAGGAAATACAGTTTGTCATCTTGAACCATCCTACCAAGTTTCAAATGATTCCCATGTACAGTTTCTGAGAAAAGATTGACGGAATTCGTATGGACGGACATGAGTAAAACTTAATGCCCCCCCCGACATGTCGTTGCGGGGGCGTAATAACAGTATCGGTCCGCCACAAAGGATTGTCAATAACGTACCCAAATATTCCCGAAAGGTATAGGAATCCGTTACGTAACAATTATAATAGCATTAATGCGGCGTCATTGCCGCAACATGTTGCTGCACTATTGCTGCAACACCAATTTTCGTTTGCAAATCAGTTTCCAGCATTAATATTGGACAATATTGCAGCAGCCCTGCGGCAATATATGTTGCTGCATCGTTGCCGCAACATAGTGTGGCATTATTGCAGCACTATATCTGCAATAGCGTTTTCCGGATGCAAATTAGTTTTCTGGCACTATGTTGCAGCAACGCTGTGCACAGCAATAAATATATATATATTTAAGTGGATGAATTTTTCTGGCTCTAGTGTAGTATGTAAAAAATGAAAGATGAACTCAATACATTCTTTAATATTATCAAAAATATTCAAATATCAATATGATTTCAATTTTTGTTCCGATGTAAATTCAAAGTAGCGTAGTGAATAGTCGCAATGTTTTGTAGGCCCCTACATAGTTGATACATGAACGATTATAGTTAAGCTTGCACTTACTAAAACAAAAACATACATGCACGCATTATATGGTTTATCTATCTAGTATTATCTACTGTATGTCAAAGTCAACTTTGACTGACCAAATTTGACCTTTTCCTCTGACTGCAAATTTTGGTAATTACTTGAACAAATTTGTACAAAACATGAAATAAATAGTTCCTACTGTTAACAAATGATGTCTTACCTTTATTTAGTAGAGACTTATCATATGTGGTATTAATTCTTTTCATCAAAACAAGAAATTTGCAAATGAAATAAAAGTCTGCTGATTTCAATTCTTGCCGCCATCTTAAGTTATTTCTAATAATAGAACGAAGTCAGCGATATCTAAATCAGTACTAAAGTCTTCTAGAAACATCAATTTCTGGCATCATTGTGGTGACAAATCATTTTTATTGCTATATTGCTGCACTAAAAGTTATCCTATGGCTATATTGCAGCACTAAAATTTATCTTTTGGCTATATTGCATCACTAGAATTAATCTTACGGCTATATTGCAGCACTAAAATTTATCTTATGGCTATATTGCATCACTAGAATTAATCTTATGGCTATATTGTGGCATTAGAATCTTTAATGCCTCAGCAGTGCCATAAGATTTTTGTTTGTTGCGCTATCCGGCTACATATTTTTGTATGGAACGCCACAGCTGCCTTATGATACAAAACGACAAATCAATAAGACAACAAGCGCCGTTATTTAGCCAATATCCCATATCATTAGGTCACCAAGTCAAATTACATCGATAGTTTTCCATATTACAAGGCAACAATGCAAATCTATAAGGACATTTCTACACTCCACGAAGGCAAACCTATACATTATTTTGCTATCATAATATAACATTAAGATACTTCATCATATCATTATGTCCTTTAACTATAGTATTAATATACTTAACTATAATATGATGTCATCTTTTTAAATCACTAAGACATGTTACTAAATCATAAAGACATCTAAATATACCATGACGCTCATTTCATATACTATTAAGATATTTTACTATAACACGAAGACACTTTGCTATATCATTAAGACATTATACTATAACAAGAAGATACATTGCTACACCATTAAGACATTATACTATAATACGAAGACACATTGCTATACCATTAAGGCATTATACTATACCACAAAGACACTTTGCTATATCATTAAGACATTATACTATAATACGAAGACACTTTGTTATACCATTAAGACATTATACTATAACACGAAGACACTTTGATATATCATTAAGACATCTTTCTATATTACGAAGACACTTCGCTATACCATGAAAACTAACTATACAATGACACTACAAAAAATGAAGAAATCTAAGAACGATGTTACTTCATTATTATACATCACAAATAGACGATATTGGGATGTGGAACGGAAAACAGCCAACAGACTTCAACATGACCAGAGGTCACTGCTCGTCATCTTGCATTGACCCAAGACTTAAAATACAATAGCAAAGATTCAATACTAATCCCAAAATCATCAACGAAAGACCCAATTCTTAACATGAAACACTTAACATGAAATGACAAGGACAAATGCTTTTGCAAAAAAATTCATATATGAATCCCCCTTCCATTTACCTTAAACTTTTAAGTCTTTGGCCAATACAAGACAGCAAGCAGTGACCTCTGGTCATTTTGAAGACTGCTTGCTGTTTTTCGTTGTGATTTTTAAAGTGCTGTTTGTTTATGTTTGTTAAGTCGCGTAGTCACTCTTCTAGAGCACATGAGTGAATTCTTGTTACGACTTGTGTGTATTTTTATGTTGTTTATTTCTATAATTTCGACTTTCCAATGATATCTTATTCTGTTTCTCTGCTGCTCGAATTATTTTCAGAATTATGGTTACATTCGCGTCCGTTAAGGAATCATTATCATTATGTTTGCCCTTACTGACTAACTAAACTTTACAAAATCTTAGTGGCCATGGACAAGCTAAAAGTACGTTAAATATTTTAACAAATATTTTTTGTTAGCTGAATCAGAATGACCTGAATGTATAATTTCAGAGGTCAATCCTGGGATCGGGGCCACAGCCATCCTCATATAAAAAAAATGGTTGACTATAAATAAAATTACGGAAGCGTAACGAGGACGCCCCTTTCGATCCAACGCTAAAAATACATACAACCAAAAGAAATTCGAATAATCAGTGATTAAAAAAAATACGATTTAAGGGGTTAATTTCATGAATTTCGAAACTCGAATAAAACTTGCATCTGGTAACAATAAACAAAGGAGTAGGTTCACGAACTGCCTTTTTTGGCCCTAAGTCAGGTCATATTTTCAAATTCATTTTTCAGATGAGACTGCGTGTCAAATCCAGTATAGGAGAATAAAAAAGTTTTTTGACAAAGCAAAAATTAAATCTGTACTCATCTGAGAGACAGAATTTTTATAACTATCAATGAGCTGATCATGATGATGTAGATTAAGATGTTTTAATTTAATTGAAGTGAACATACAAAGCAAGAAACATTTTTTCTCTGTACAAAAATGAAAGATACTTTGAATATGAATACTTATATTTGGCTAAGTGATCGATAAAGTGTACTTATAGCACACCAAAATATCGTTTAAATACAGTTATATGTTGCTATGACATTACACAGTAAAATACCTTATAGTTAGATGTCTTGACATAGTGAATTGTCTTCGTTACATTGAAAGATGACGTCATATAGTATACCCTAGTCCCATGGTAAAGTATCTTAATGCTATGGTAAAGTATCTTAATGCTATAGTAAAGTATCCTAATAGGGTCTAGAAAATGTACACAACATTACCAATTGATGTTAAATAATTTAAAGATTATAGATATTTCGGACATTCGTATGTCCTTCATCAGTATAATAAACAATTTTCAAACACAATAACGTAATAACCCTACTTAAAAACAGGTCATTCTAAACAAACTAGTCAAAATCGGAGCATGCTGAAATTTACTGGACAGGTAAATGATCATAAAAATAAGAACATATGTACAATGCAAATAAATAGTGAGTGAGTAGGTGTTTAACAAAAGAAATGATGATAAAATGAATACAAAATGAAGATGTTCAAAGTGAGATGGAAACTGGAATATTTAATGATACAAATCAATCCACTATCTAGATTTTCTCGTTTATACCGTAGGGATTTCTCGTTTCTAATGTTTTAATCCAGAAACTTTCCCGAGCTTGCCTTTCATAGGTTGACCAAGACGGATTGGAAACGAGAAATCCCTACGGTATAAACGAGAAAATCTAGATAGTGGATTGATTTGTATCATTAAATATTCCAGTTTCCATCTCACTTTGAACATCTTCATTTTGTATTCATTTTATCATCATTTCTTTTGTTAAACACCTACTCACTCACTATTTATTTGCATTGTACATATGTTCTTATTTTTATGATCATTTACCTGTCCAGTAAATTTCAGCATGCTCCGATTTTGACTAGTTTGTTTAGAATGACCTGTTTTTAAGTAGGGTTATTACGTTATTGTGTTTGAAAATTGTTTATTATACTGATGAAGGACATACGAATGTCCGAAATATCTATAATCTTTAAATTATTTAACATCAATTGGTAATGTTGTGTACATTTTCTAGACCCTAAAGTATCCTAATGATATAGTAAAGTATCTTAATGCTATAGGAAATGATCGTAATGATATACTAAAGCATCTTTACGTTTTAATAAAGAGTAAAATATAAAATTACCTTTTTATTATTAAAAGATGTCTTTATGATGTAGTTAATGAGGTTTATCTATTTATAAGATAAACCAGTTTAATGAAAGAGAGATTAATAATATTTCGATTTTTCTTCTCCGTAATTTACTATCCGTTTTTTGTTCCGGGTTTTATAATTTTATACATATGTTGACATTGATGGACGAATGAAACAAAATTTGTGTTTTTTAATCCAAGCAATCCTTCATTCTACCCCTTATCAAACTGAAATGTTTGCCGCAAGTTTGCAGCAAGTGTGCAGCAAACGTACGGTGAACAATTTGCTTACCACAACAGTTTGCAGGTTGTTTGCCATAAGTTGCAAACATTTGGTGAACATTGGAGCATTTTTCGGTGAATTTGCAGCAAGTTTACCAAAACTCTTATGATTACCAGAAGATTGCTAAAACATCTCTGATGTTCACCGAAAGATTGCCACAAACTCTAATTGTAAGAAATAGTCACCGGAAGCTTGCCAGAATGTTTTAATAGAATAATCTTATTTGCCAAAAGTTCACCGTAAGATTTAATTATATTTATAATGGTATTTGCCAAAAGTTCACCAGAAAATTGAATTTGATTGGTTCTTGTTGTTTTTCCACAATTACATTTGAATCTCAGAAGAAAGAGGTCATGCTTTTGTTTTGAACATGCTTAAATATTGTGGAAATTATGGATTCTGTTCAGTATAATTACATGTTATATTCTGCCCGTGAGGCAGGTAGCTAACCAAAATCTATACGGGGCAAAACAAACGCCAAATCCGGGGATTGCACATTTATTAGCCAGTATAAAACCAGAAGGTAAATTGCTGAAATACAATAAAAACGAGCATAAATATTAAATCGTTAAAAGTTACAAATTCAAAGTTAATTAAATTTACGAAGCGTGAAAATTATACATAAAGATCGAAAATAACAGCCTCTAAAATTAATGTTTATCTATAAAAGGCAAGCACAGTTAAATAAAGAAATTGAAAATTACATTTGGCTAATTTGATGACAAGAGTCAAGGTCGAGTAAATTTCCATAAAATATGAATAGAAAACGAAAGTAGAATTTCAATAATAACAACGAATCTTTCAAAGATAAAATAAAAGATGACAATAAACAGCCGAAAGTCTCACAAAATTAACTAGAATTAAATGAACTGTCTTACACTGTACGGCGGCAAGGTTTAACTCCTTGAAGATGAGATCTTGACGAACATGTTGTTGTCGTTTCTAGAAAACGGAAGAGAGCGAGAATCTAAAACCTGCGAGTCAAATACGGAAACGTCACATAAAAACAGGAATACGGAACTGATCCATCAAATTAATTAGACGTGGTAGTTTAAACGAATGCAAATATCAAGCAATAATTAATAATCCATTCATGAATAAATATTTGTAATATAATTACAGCACACTCCCCGCCAAATATCCATGTGGATATTTCTCTAACTTTCTTTTAAAAACACAGATTAATTGAAATGAATTCCAATATCCAAAGAAGAAATAAATGAATATCACATAAATCCAAAGTAGTAAAACGATAGAATATGTACAGTTCGGAGAACGATCCAACGGCTGTTGTTCTGGAGATCCATCGTTGTATGGCTTCCAGCGTTGCCCAATGGGAAGAGTAGATCTGTTGCTCCAACGTTGCCACGCACGGCGTGGGAAGGAACGACGTGTTCCTTGAAATGGACCCCGACGGGTGAATTCAATAAATCGAATATGTTCAAGAAAAAGACAGTTATTGTACACAAAAAAGGTTTAATGTGGAAAGTCACATTAGTAGAATCATGTCGACTATCGCAAGTGTATGTTGCGGGATTCCCGTTTATGATCACAGGCATCTAGTTTTCCTGGCGAGTATGAGCTGGATGGCACTCAGCTGCTTTGTACCTACGTTTGCGGCCAGTCGCTTTGAGAGCAGCAGTGAATTGAGTCAATTTTGACCATGACGAAGAGTCGGAAAATTGTTCCTCACAAGTTGGTATGCGGTCTGCATTGTAAGTTGTGTCGACATTTATGACGGGTCGGATCACTTTGTCCATTCCGGGTTCTTGAAGCAAACTGCTGTCTTGAATATCAGAAGACTGAAAGAAAGTGGTTCCTGGATCAGTCGGATTCAAGTTAATTGGGACGTATACATAGTTCCCATCGTATGACCTACTGGTAGAGACATCTTGTCTGTTGTCACGGCTGGTGTTCTTCGGGAAGAACTGTTGCTGAATTCCAAAGTTGCTTTGGCACAGTTTTGTCACCGTAGGGTAGCCAGAAGTGGACACGTGAGTCCTTTTGACGTTAACATCGGCGGGTGTTCGCCGCTGGTCTAAACAAGTCTCGCCCACTACGACCCAGCCAAGTTCGAGTCGTTGAGCGTATGGAGCCCTCGAGGGTCCAATGCGTTGGTCGAGCACATGGTGTGCTTCCGGTAAATCTCGTCCGATAAGAAGCATTACGTTGCAGTTTTCGTCTAACGGCGAAAGGTGTTCCGCTATATCTCGCAAGTGAGAGTGTTTGTAGGCGACATCTGGTGTCGGAATCTCGTTCCTGTTGTCAGGAATGCTGTTACATTCTATTACACCAGGTAGGTCCAATGTGTTGTGACCATTGAGTGTTGTCACAACAAAACCATTTCCTCGTCTTCCGGATGTTATGGTCTTTCCAGAGCAAGTTGAAAGTGTATACGATTCGGGAGGTTCCCGTACATTGAAATACTTGAAGAACTCCGGTGATGCTAATGACCTGTTGCTTTGGTCGTCAATTATGGCGTACATTTTCCTTTTGCGACCTGGGTGGTCCTTGTGAAATACGTTAACTAGGAGAATTTTTGCACATGATTTCCCGCCATATTCTTTACATATTTCCGTACAGGATGAATTGACCGTGTTAACGGTAGTAGCACTGTTGGTGTTACCTGACTCCCCGCCGTTGTTTTGTGCGGGTTGTGACGCAGGCTTGTCTTTATGCAAATGAAGAGCTGTGGTATGTTTATTGCTTCCACACTCCTGGCATGAAACACTAACGGGACAGTCCCGACTGATATGTTTAGTTGACTCGCAACACTTAAAACACACTTTGTTGTCCTTGAGCAGGGTTTTGCGTTCTTCCATGGGCTTGGAACGGAATCCACGGCAGTCGTTCAACGAATGGTTGGTGCCATGCAAAATGCATTTCTCAAGCTTGTCTGATAGTTCACTGATGCCAGACGTTTCGGTTTTATAAACACCAATTTGAGGTTGGGGCTTAGATGTGAACCTTGTCGAATTCCCCTTTTGAGTGGAAGTTGTGGGTTCTGAGTCGTAGATAAACCCTGGGTTGTTTTTGATCCTGCTGATCTCCCGTATGAATGCGGAAAACTCCGTAAAAGGAGGAAATGAGGTGGAGTGCTGCTCATTGTATCTTACAGCTCTAGATGTCCATTTTTCTTGCAGACCAAATGGTAGTTTAGAAACAATGGGTTTAATTCCAGAAGAAGAGTCGAAGTAGCCTAACAGGTTTCTGAGTTCTGGTTTCTCTTTAACATACTCGATCTCTGACAGGATGTCTGATAACTCATAGAGACGTATGTTGTCTTTGTTTGTGAGCCTTGGGAAATCGGCTAGCTTCGCTTTAAGGGAAGCTTCTATCATTTCCGGGCAGCCGTATCGTTCGTCTAGTCTTTGCCAGAGACGTTGTAGACCCCTTGCTGGGTTGTCGGCGTTCGATGCGCGGATACTGACCGCGTGCTTTGAAGATTCTGTGCCTAACCATTTAACGAGTAGGTCAAGCTGCTCTGAATCTGAGACGTCCAGTTCTTTCATTATGCTGTCGAAGCTGGACTTCCAAATTTGATATGACTCAGCCTTATCATTGAAAGTGCTGAGCCGGGAAAATATCAGATCCTTTCTCAGTAGAAATTTTGTTATAGCAGTTGTCGGGTCGGAACCCGTAAAACCGGATGTGGGTTGCTTGACATCTGTTGAACTATGCATAGGATAGTCTTGATTGGGCGTAAAGGCAGGTGCATCGGTGTTGAGCCCAGATAAACCGGATGTATGTGTTTTGGTAGCTGAAATATGTCCATTATCGTTAATTGGCGTGGATGCGGCTGACGGCAGTCCAAAATCTCCAATCGGCGAGTGACATGAAGGTTGCTGATTAAATGTGACGGCTTTAGTCAAATCAAGCTGTTGTTGGGTGTTGTATCCGGAAGGGCCCAGTTCCGAGTGTACAGAACGGGCATAACGAGATGTGTTGGTCGGTTGTGTAGAAGGTACGTGGTAACCCACGTCTTGCAACCGATTATCCTGTTCGTTGTTAACACTGTATTGTTGGACATAGTCATGTACCCGTTTTAGCGGGTCTTCAATCTGAACCGGAAGCGGATCCTCTACCTCCTGTTCCATGTCGTCCTCCTGTTCTAAAACTCGGGCTTCGGCCTCTAGCTCGGCAGCTTGTCGTTGTACGTCTAGAAGGGTCATTTCTGCTTTGATTTCAGCCTGTTCTCGCTTCAATTGAGCTTTAATACGGGAGGATTCCCGATCTTCACGAGCTGCTTTCTCTTGGATTTCGGCTTCTTGCTTAGCCATTAATGCTTGTTTTTCGGCAAATGCGATGGCTGCTTTTGCCGCCTCTGCTTTGGCTCGTGTTCTTCTAGCCAGACTGGATGTGTTCGAAATACGAGAACTGGTCTCGCTATTTGTCCTTGACCGTTTGGATTTAACGGATCTAGCCATGCTGGTCTGGCCTAGCACTTCATGAAGGTTGGCTATGGCCGATTCATACATTCGTCGGCGTACGTCAATGACCGGAGCTATGACGTCTAAGTCTTGATTGGCCAGTGTTGTTCTTTGGCTTTTTATGAATCCGAGGTATTCCTCGCACAGCCTGTTGTATCGTGTGTAGGCTTGAACAACCTTTTGTTCAAGTTCCAGACATTTTCTAGCCTCCGCTGGTGGGTTGTCTGTTTCTTGTAACATGGCGTTACACATTGACCAAAGAAGCTCGACGTCTTGTGTGAGCTTATCTCTCCTCTGGACGTACTGGTCCTCCCCTTTAGGTGTCAGTGTCCGTGTTCTGGACGTGGTTGACATCTGGTCGTCTGCTAGATCCATGATTGGCGATGTTGTGTTGACCTGCAAGCCGTACAACGGTGCCCCGAAGAAGTTTACCAGCCAGATGTAGTCAATTTACTATTCTGCCCGTGAGGCAGGTAGCTAACCAAAATCTATACGGGGCAAAACAAACGACAAATCCGGGGATTGCACATTTATTAGCCAGTATAAAACCAGAAGGTAAATTGCTGAAATACAATAAAAACGAGCATAAATATTAAATCGTTAAAAGTTACAAATTCAAAGTTAATTAAATTTACGAAGCGTGAAAATTATACATAAAGATCGAAAATAACAGCCTCTAAAATTAATGTTTATCTATAAAAGGCAAGCACAGTTAAATAAAGAAATTGAAAATTACATTTGGCTAATTTGATGACAAGAGTCAAGGTCGAGTAAATTTCCATAAAATATGAATAGAAAACGAAAGTAGAATTTCAATAATAACAACGAATCTTTCAAAGATAAAATAAAAGATGACAATAAACAGCCGAAAGTCTCACAAAATTAACTAGAATTAAATGAACTGTCTTACACTGTACGGCGGCAAGGTTTAACTCCTTGAAGATGAGATCTTGACGAACATGTTGTTGTCGTTTCTAGAAAACGGAAGAGAGCGAGAATCTAAAACCTGCGAGTCAAATACGGAAACGTCACATAAAAACAGGAATACGGAACTGATCCATCAAATTAATTAGACGTGGTAGTTTAAACGAATGCAAATATCAAGCAATAATTAATAATCCATTCATGAATAAATATTTGTAATATAATTACAGCACATGTTATGTTTATGATAGTCATTTATATAGCAATAAGCATATATTAAGAAATTGATAACTTGAATTAAAAATTGTCTGAATTCAATTTGGTAAACTTTCACAGATAAAAATTACTTGAAATCAAATTATAATGCACACAATGAACTTTATGTAGGTCATAGAATACATTTGTAACAAGATAAATATTTGTGCGCCAAAAGAATCGCTGCTTATTCACCGGAGATAACCTATATTTAATACAATGTTCACCGAAACATTCGCAACAAGCTTCATTTGCATAATCATTGTTCACCGCAAGTTTGCGGCAAACCTAATTTGCATGGTAAATTCATCGCCGTAAACTTGCGGCAAATATGTGCTGCATATTTACTGCAAAGTTTGCCGTAAGTTTGCAGCACATGTTCGCCAAAGGCCTATTTTTTCGGTAAGGGACCCTATAATTAGAGGGCAAATTTGCTGAATTTAAGAAGCATTTATATGGTGCGATATTCTCGTCAGAATTTAGGACAGTTGTTTTGACATTATTGGAGAAAAATTTGAAAGTTATCCAGCCAACCTTGTATAACAGTAGGACATTGAATCAACAAGCATGGACAAACATTGTTTTTAATATTTGTTAAAATAATTTGAACCCTTCTGTTTGAACCATCGTAAAACCAAAGGAACCAGCCGCTTTCCTGGAATTGAATCATTACAACATGACCATGAAGAAAAAACGATAAAAGAAGAAAGATTGAACTCTGTCGCCTGTGTCGGTACATATCTTTTACTTTCTGTCGAAAAACTAAGGAAAAAGAGAATTGAACTCTGTCTGTACATATCTTTATGTCGAAAAACAGAACTTACTAAGGAAAAACGATAAAAGAAGAAAGATTTAACTCTATCGGTACATACCTTCGGTCGAAAAACAGACCTTACTACATGTACTAAGGAAAAACGATAAAAGAAGAAAGATTGAACTCTATCGGTACATATCTTTCGGTCGAAAAACAGAACTTACTACATGTAGTCAAGTACAGGAAGATGCTGATAGGGCCATCTGGTGCTTCAAGGAATCAGGATAAAGCAGGACTGTAGCATCTTCTTTTTCAATGGGGGTCAGATTTATAATTCAAGGTACATGTTTATGTTTAATTAAGAATAGCAGCTATAACACAAATAAATCTACTTTAACTCAGCTTATACCAGGGTAGGATATTGACCATTAAATTTTACGATATTTATTACTTTCTGAAGTAAAAGTTTGACATGTCAAAATCTTGTCATTCACATCTTGTTTGTATTATGTCAACCAAATCACATGACGGGCACCTGTAAATTGACGTTACGTCACATTCAAATCAAATCATTGATGTCATGTAAACATGGTAAACGAAAACAATCACAAAATGTACAAAACTACATAAAACATATACACATGGTACATGCCGTATTAACAAACTTTACATCAAACGTAGCTATTCTTTAAATGATTTCATTTTTAATTTAAAATTGAGTACTGCTCGTTATATTATATTTCAGTAAACCTTTCTGTTGTGTTCTATAATATGTTTTTTCGTTTGCTTTAACTTTGTTTTTGTTTTGCTTATACTTTCATCGCACTAGTGCATGAAGTGACAAGTCAAATCACTGTGTCTTCCCGTCCGTCTTTGAACCCAAGCTTTGAACTTTTTGTTTCAGAACGATTAAGAATTTTCCGAATAAGTACACACTGTCCTTATCTCCATATAAGGTTTAATTATTATAACTTGTCAAGCTATTTTGATTTGTTCTGCATCTAAAGGCTTAATATGAAACTACACATCTTATTTTTTCCAGACTGCTAAACTGTATATTGAATATTACAGATCATATCTTTAGACGTTTTCCTGCATTTAACAGGCTGGTCCTCAGATTAATACAAACGTACATAACATGTCACATGAGAAATGGATTGTTAAAATTGTCCTGTGGGGCATTACGCCCCCCCCTCTTTTTTAGGTCATTCGATCATTTACTTCCTGTTTCAGACCCAGTCCTTTTTTGTTTTGGTATTTTTTCACGGGGTTATTCAAGTTATAAAAATTTATTGTACAGAAACTGTATTCTTAAATTGAAATTTTGGAGTACTGACAGAAGAATAAATGCTGGTTATTCTTATTCTCCCCAGCCAAGACTTGTGATCTTTTTATCTGAGTATATGAATTTTCATTCCATACCATTTCAGCATTATTTAAAGGCATATTGTCTACCAAATTCACATATTTTTCGTCGGACACTCCTATCTTTTGATGTCATTTTGACCGAAATGTAATGAAAGATAACTTTGAACATGTATCATGTTTACATTTAAAACCAATATTGCATTAAACTTGGTTTATTTCGCTCACAATAGACCAACGTGGTTGATTATTTGTTTGCCTTCGTGACGACAAACATATTTTTAATGTATAAATTTAATACAGCCATCAGTCTGGATCTCATACATGTATGTTTCAGTTGTTCATTATAGTGACAAATTAAACAAATTCATTTACCGGTATATTGTCATTTTCTTTGTTTGGAGACTCTGGCGTTATCGTCGCCTTTAAAATTTCTACACGGACTAAAACCTGAGACGAGAAACAGATAGCTAACAGCGTGCATTAACCGTAAAAGTGTTTGAGCAAAGTTTGACACAGTGTGCATGATGCTAAAGGCGGGATTAGATCTCATGAATATGAATTTTAATTTTTTGTTGTTGTTGTAAAACTTTAGATTATTGGGTTTTTTTTTTCGGTTTTTAAATTAATAGAGTACACCGACTTTATTTTATTGTCGTTTATATATTTTAAAGTTTAGAATTAGACAATACCAAGTTTTCTGTAGGCCTTTTTGTTAGTACACAAAATTATTTTCGTAGACAATATCCCTTTAACTTATTCAATTTGTAACATTTGTTTTCTGCATAATTTTTATGATAGTCAATTGATTGCGTAAGTATTCTTGATATAACCATGTTTACTAGATTCCTATTATTTGCATGCTGTACATGTTGACAATACAAATATTTAACGACAAAAACATGAATGCAGACACTGAACATTTACATTTACTTCTTGGATTGAAACTATAAGGATGCCAAATTAAACTAGTGGCACAATAAGAAAATCTTACATATCTTCATTAATGCAAAACATGTTCAACCCTTTGATCGCTTAACAAGACAGTAGATAAGTTATAGAGATTCGTTCAGGCGCTGATTGATGAATTATGTTGTTTCATTATAGTGCATTGTTTTATCACATTGAAGAAGGAAATTATTCTCATCTTATATACGCTCAGTTCAGAAGAATTTAAGTCATTCAATACTTTGAAACATGAACAGTCCAGCAATACTAAAGAAGTATAGTCTACTTAGGTGGGAAATACAAATCATATTTATGGTTTCTACTATATTGAATAATTCAATTATACCTATGCTGATGTGTCCCTTATTGGCCCATGTTAACTCAGATTGATAGAATGGTAGATAAAGTGGGCTGGTGGGGTAAAGTATGAACGTGTATAGACACTTTCATTTGGCAATAAATGGGAGACACTGTTTTTGCTCCAATGTGATATTAATTAAAAATTTCTAACGCTTTACCGTTGGAATTTGGTCTAGACCATCTCATGCCTCCATGAGTGGTCGGTTCTGATGAATTTGGCCAGTGTTTTTTAGTACAAAATAAAATCCAAACTACAATTAAACAAAAAGAAAGTGTGTCCCAAAAGAGGGCCAGGATGGATTTTGAACGTGTATAGACACGCTCATTTGGCAAGATAAGGGGACACTATTCTTTCCTTAATTGTACGTCGGGTCATATTACCAAAAAACTTTCCAACGCTTTACCGTTGGAAGTTGGTCTAGACCATCTCATGCCTCCATGAGTGGTCGGTCCTGATCTGTTGTCACCAGATTGGATTTGGCCAGTGTAATGTATAATAAAAGTAAATCCATGGTAAATCTAAATCAAAAATAATATTAATTTCACTCCCATGTAATAAAAAATAATCCATGGGGTGACAAAATATGAGCTGGCGTACTGGAATATTGTGTCCCTCGTTCTCTCCAGGAACCTGAGAGGAATGTGAGCATCCATTGCCTACCAATGGTGCACAGACTTGTCCGTATATCCTAGTGATTGGCATTCTGTTTCCCTATCTTGTCAATTCCTCTCTTGCAGTTAGCTGTGGCCGTAATTAGCCATTTAATATGTTTGTGTCAGTATTTATAGGCCAAATCATTGAGTCTTTAATTAATGAGGTTTATCTATTTATAAGATAAACCAGTTTAATGAAAGAGAGATTAATAATATTTCGATTTTTCTTCTCCGTAATTTACTATCCGTTTTTGTCTCGCCTGCGACGAATAGTCGCGGAAGGCGAGACATAGGTATTACTTTCCGGCGACGGCGGCGACGGCGGCGGCGTAAACTTTTTTGTAAGACTTTTGTGGACAATGAATTGCTTGAAAAGTATAATAGCTAGGCATCTGATATTTGGTATACAGACAGTTCAGGTTATGGTCTACGCAACTGTCACCATGCCGTGTGACCCTGACCCCATTTTCACGCTCCAGTGACTCTGTGAACTTAGGTCTTTTTTCAGGCCGTAAACTTTTTTGTAAGACTTTTGTGGACGATGAATTGCTGGAAAAGTATATTAGCTAGGCATCTGATATTTGGTATACAGACAGTTCAGGTTATGGTCTACGCAACTGTCACCATGCCGTGTGACCCTGACCCCATTTTCACGCTCCAGTGACTCTGTGAACTTAGGTCTTTTTTCAGGCTGTAAACTTTTTTGTAAGACTTTTGTGGACGATGAATTGCTGGAAAAGTATATTAGCTAGGCATCTGATATTTGGTATACAGACAGTTCAGGTTATGGTCTACGCAACTGTCACCATGCCATGTGACCCTGACCCCATTTTCACGCTCCAGTGACTCTGTGAACTTAGGTCTTTTTTCAGGCCGTAAACTTTTTTGTAAGACTTTTGTGGACGATGAATTGCTGAAAAAGTATATTAGCTAGGCATCTGATATTTGGTATACAGACAGTTCAGGTTATGGTCTACGCAACTGTCACCATGTCATGTGACCCTGAACCCATTTTCACGCTCCAGTGACTTTGTGAACTTAGGTCTTTTTTCAGGCCTTAAACTTTTTTGTAAGACTTTTGTGGACGATGAATTGCTGGAAAAGTATATTAGCTAGGCATCTGATATTAGGTATACAGACAGTTTAGGTTATGGTCTCAGCAACTGTTACCATGCTGCGTGACCCTGACCCCATTTTCTTGCTCTAGTGACTCTGTGAACTTAGGTCTTTTTCAGGCTGAAAAACTTTTTTGTAAGATTTTTGTGGATGATGAATTGCTGGAAAGTTATAACAGCTAGGCATCTGATATTGGGTAAACAGACAGTTGCGGTTATGGACAATGCAACTGTCACCATGCCATGTGACCATGACCCCATTTTTACGCTCCAATGACTCTGTGAACTTAGGTCTTTTTTTCAGACAGAAAACTTTTTGTAATTCATGTGTGGACAATGGATTGCTTGAATAGTATAATAACTAGGCATCTGTTATTAGGTATACATACACTTTTTGTGTTTATATCAAGAAATGAAAGCTTAGGTAGTTGATTTTAGTGATGGTGCCGGCAGGCGAGACATACTTTTAGTGGCCACACTTGTTTGTTCCGGGTTTTATAATTTTATACATATGTTGACATTGATGGACGAATGAAACAAAATCCCTCCATCCATCCCCCTTTTCACCGTCCAACATTTTTGCTGCTGTTGTTTTATTTTATTTTTCAGGCTTTTCAAATATGACTACAGGAGCTCTACATATATACGGACGATGCAGTTTGAAATACACTTGGATTTTACAAAGATGACCATGTTACTGTTCATTTTGCTAGTTTCATTGACTTGTTTGAAATGTTACTTATATATTTATTTATTTTTTCTAACTGCATACCACTAGTATACCAAAAACAGATATTTTAAAGTTATAAATTATCAGTTTTTCATTCAATTTTTATACATTTTTTGTGTTTGTGTGTATAAACTAATATTTTTAATAAAAATTCCTGTCACAGTCTACTAGGGCGGAATTTGGCAAGATAAGGGGACACTATTCTTTCCTTAATTGTACGTCGGGTCATATTACCAAAAAACTTTCCAACGCTTTACCGTTGGAAGTTGGTCTAGACCATCTCATGCCTCCATGAGTGGTCGGTCCTGATCTGTTGTCACCAGATTGGATTTGGCCAGTGTAATGTATAATAAAAGTAAATCCATGGTAAATCTAAATCAAAAATAATATTAATTTCACTCCCATGTAATAAAAAATAATCCATGGGGTGACAAAATATGAGCTGGCGTACTGGAATATTGTGTCCCTCGTTCTCTCCAGGAACCTGAGAGGAATGTGAGCATCCATTGCCTACCAATGGTGCACAGACTTGTCCGTATATCCTAGTGATTGGCATTCTGTTTCCCTATCTTGTCAATTCCTCTCTTGCAGTTAGCTGTGGCCGTAATTAGCCATTTAATATGTTTGTGTCAGTATTTATACGCCAAATCATTGAGTCTTTAATTAAATGTTTTAGTGATATAAAAAGATGGCGTTATATTATAGTAAAGTGTCTTCATGTTTTAATAAATTATCATAATGATATAGCGAAGTATCTTTTTGTTATAGTATAATATGTAAATAGTGTAAAAGATTGCATTTGTGGAGTGTAATCATACCTTAATAGTTTGAAAATGATGCTTATTAATTTGGAGTATTGCCCTTGTAGTTTGACTTTATGTCTAAATGATGTGGAATACTAACTTAATAGTATGTTTGTAGCCTTAATGATATGGGTTTGTGTATCATAAGGCAGCTATGGCGTTCCATATTTTTGGCACATTAATTTGATTACAGCAATATTACGGGAATAGTGCAACAATGTTGCTGCAACAATTTCATTTCCATACAGGTAAAAAGAAAAAAAAAACACTGGAGAAATTGAAGATCGAAATGCTGCTGTAAGAGTTGCAAAACATTGTATTCAAAAAGTACATAATAATATTATATTCCTTTTTAAATTTTGATTCAAACCAACATATTTTTTATGGAAACATTCAAGGCAAGCATAGCAAATGCCTGTGCTAAGTTACGATAACGTACCCTTCCTACGATTCTCTTCGCGAGGATACGAGAGAATCGTAGGGATGATTACGTTTCCGGTAACTAGTCTGTGCTAAACAGCAGCATACATTTTATTCTTTGTAATGTGTCTTCAGAAAGGGGTCCACATAAATGAACAGTCAACTGACAGGGAGAAAGGGGGGTTTCAGAACTATTTTCAGAAAATAACACAATATTTGAAGTAATTCAACCTCTGCAGGAGCTAGTTATATAGTCACTGTAACATATGGGACTTCGAACCGTCAACTTGTTATTATTATACATGACTACCACAGTATACTACAAACACTTATCATGATCAGAACACGCAATCAAACAAAATCTTCAAATTGATCTTTTTTTCAAATATAAAATGTAAAAATAAAATGAACATTTCATCATTTATAAAGTCGTTTTTGTGTGTGCATATCTAACAGTATACATTTATGTTTTGCATATGCTTTTCACAACATGTTTATCAATGTAATGCTGTGCTGACTGTGTATGTCCTCTTTCTTGTGCATTCTGTAATACTGATGACACTGATGTAAACCCCATCCCGATTTCTACAGTAATGTTGTTTTAAAAGAAAATAAATTCAAAAACAATCCTTTGGGAATGAAAAATTGGTTTAAAACGTTATTGAATAAAGGTTATGAAATGGAAATTTTAGTAAAATCTTTGAATTTAGTCTTTTTTGGTAAAAATATTGATAATTTGAATTACTTTTAAATGTTAATTGCCTTTTTATACATTTTTATACTTATAACATTTTTGAGCATTTCAGTGGTAAAGTGTGTCGGTTTTGTGTGATGATGCATCATCAAATCATAAATTATTTGACGTGTTGTGTCGGATTAAAAATCGACATACTTGATTTTTTTACATCAGTCGATGGATGCTTCTTAGCTAGCTGTCAGTAACTTCGAGTGTTCTCAAGAGAGTACCTCTACGTCCCGTTAATTAATTGTTGTCCTTTTGTCTCATATACTCTCTTGTTGACTGAACTTCTATCGATTTGATTTTTACTGTGTGATAGTTTGTGCTTTGTTATTGATTATCAATAGATGAAAGGTTGGCGCCAAAAAACTAGTTTAACCCCACCCCATTTTTAATGTGCCTGTCCAAAGCCAGGAATCTTTATCAAAGCTTATGTTTGTATTTAGTCGAATTTGTGTTAATTGTTTTTTTGTCAAGAAGAAGGTCTTTCATTGCACTTTAGGATTGGGCTTGAATCATATGTAGTTTATTTTCAATCCAGGGACCAATTGAAAAGCGAGCAGCGACCACTGGTCACATTGAAGGCTGCTGGCTGTTTTCCATTGTGGATGCTTAAAATTTATGTTTATATATTGTAGGTTGTGTCGCGTACACTTATTCAACATCTCATTTTCTTCTATTTTAAGATCCAGAAATCATAGGGCAAATTGAATGCCATTTTCTGCTAGGACTAATTGGAATTCAGGTTTGCCCTGAGTTTATACCAGTGTAAATTGGAATTCCGATTTCTATAGGACTTATTGGGATACATGTTTGCCCTACGAAATATTTTTTTTTATAATTTTTCCAGTAAACAAATAATAAGAATGTTTGGCCTTAAACAGGTTAATAATACATCTTAAACTTTTATTTTCTTTTTTAAATCTTAGTAATACCGGTATGTATCTTTATCAGATGATTTTCATTTTATAGTGTAACAATGATTTAACAATAAGTCACATCAGGAGGATCCAAAATCGTCCTAGGGTAAATCTGGATATCTCAATCCGGTGAAAGATGTCCATTTTTAAGTATTGTGGCGAAAATTACAAACCAAAGTATATGAATACCCACCTATTATATTCCACTAGCGCCGTCATAAGGGGTTTACATTTATATGCTCGGATCTGCAGTGGTGTTTCTCATTTTAATGATAAAAACCGTTCTATTACTGAAAAACTATTAAAATAAGGTTATTGATACCACAAGTGAGTAAAATCGTTTTCTAAATTCTTCCACAAGTATCGATCTCTTATTGAAAAATTTAATTGTACACGTCGTTTTCTGATAGTGAAAGAAATATCACATCCTGAATTTTATGGTAATGTTTTTTTTTATGAAGCTCACAAGTTTAAAAACAATCCATTGGAAATGAAAAATGGCTTCAAAATTTATTACGGAAAGGATATGAACTGGTTATTTTGGTTAAATCTTTGAATTTAGTGTTTTTGGCAGAAATATTGATAACTTGATACTTACTTTAAAACTTCCATAAGCCTTTTTACTATTGTCATTTTAAGCATTATAGCGATCAAGCATGTCGATTTAATTTGTGTGATGACACTTCACCAAATCATTATTGTTTAAAGTGCTGTGTCGGATTTAAAATCGATATGTTTGATTTCTTTTACATCAGTCGATTGATAATTATCAGCTAGCTGTCAGTAGCAGCGAGTGTTCTGAAGAGAGTTCATTTACCGTCCTTTCGTTTTGTTCTTGTTGTCTTATGTCTAAGGTTCTCTCTAGTGGAATTGAACTTTGATCGATTTGATTTTTATTGTGTGTTTAGTTTTTGTGCTTTGTCTAGGAATATTGATAGGGGTCAGGTTGAGCCCAAAAACTAGTTTAACCCCGCCACATATTATATGTGCCTGTCCTAAGCCAGGAATCTTTGACAAAGCTTTCGTTTGTACTTGTCTTTTTGATGTTTTCTTTTTTTTTTCATTGTTTAAGAAGGGGGCCTATCTGCGACTATTTCAGGGCTGGATTTGAATTATATGCATTTTATTTAGACCATGGGCCAATTGAAGAACTGCGAGCAGCACCTACTGGCCTCGTTGAAGGCTGCTGGCGGTTGTCCATTGTGGTTTTTTTTTAATTGCCGCTTGATTGTGGGTTGTTGCGTTCACTTATTCCACATCTCATTATTTTCTATTGTTCTAAGAGAAATTGGAATTCCAATTTACACCGGCAAATCAGAATTCCGATTGGAATAATCGGAATCCATGCAATTCGCCCTAGGAGGATTCCGAATTGCCATTCGTTGCCCTGTAACATACATGTATATATATGTATGCATTTGCCGGTTTATAGAGCACATTATTAACAAATAAATTATAATCCTAACCGATTTTTGATACTGTTTTGTTTGTATCACAGAAACAAATTGTCAGCTATATCTTTTTATTATTCTATGGAGCAACGATTTGTTTATAAAGGGGTGGGCACTTTTTGGTCCTGTCGATTTTTCTGATGGTTATGATCGACCTTTTATTTTCCTGTTGTGGAGTTTTTTGTGCGTGAAATTTTGTATTTTTTGTTTTATTTGTTTCAAAATTACTGTTTCCGCTACGCAATTAGTCTACATCAAAGTTGACAACTTTTTGGTATTTACATGTGATTCAAATGTCTTTCCATATTTCTATAACTCTTCGTCTATGATCGACTGAAAAAAATGAGGACACGACCAAGTACAAAAGCAAAAACAGGTAAATGAGCCAATGAATCAAATTGAATTTTAATAACTTTGCATCTTTTTTTAAGATCCAGTCTGCTTCTCGACGGTTTAGTAAGAGTTTTCTGGTGTTCTTTAGACCCGTATTCCAGTTGCATCTGTGGGTTCCATACCATCACTTGAGATATTCATGCGGAAGCCAGATTTGGTGGCTGGAGAAATCTAAACTCGCACGAGCAAGATGAACATTGTCCATCAGAAGGGGTGTACATCGTTATTACATCATTTAAAAATGCTATAAATTTAGACTGTTACGTCATTGCGTTCGCAGAATAAAAAGTTGTTATACTGCTGAAAGATATTTTTTAGATCTGGACTTCCAACATTTTTTACCCTAGCTTCACTAAAGATGAGATAAATTCTCGAAATGGCCATATAGAGAATCCGAATTTCCGTAGAGCCTAACATCAACTTTGCTTTACTTTCGCTTTCGTCTTTTGACTTCTATTTTTGTTTATATAGTAAGCAAATATAATAATTTATATAGCGGAACCCTGTACGTTATTTTTTCCACTTCATAATCATCATCATTTCATGTTCATTTCATCAAGGACGTCGTGTTCATCTTCGTCCAACTCATTTTTTTGTCACGTTTCAATGATATTCACCCTCCCAAAGTGGTGAAAAATTCTTCCAGTGTTAAGACCTTAATTATCGCCCGACTGTTGTGTTATTCTTTTGGACTTTACAAACAAAGATAATACATTAAATCAATTAGATTTCTTTCAAATATTTAAAATAACTTTTGTTAATTGTTTTGAAAACACTCACATTTTTGGATTTTTTTAATTTCTCTTGGTAGTTGTTCCATTTAATTTCTGAGAAGTAAGCGAATGATTTTTTCATTGTATTTTGTTTTGGAGGAAATACTGTTTAGTTATTCGTTGAAACAGATCTTAAATTCTTAGTAGTAGAAGTGCCCGTTCGAGCGGAGAGCTCTACGGTATTTGTTCCCGCGAAACAAATGCCTAATGCTGATATTGATTTTTCATGGTCCGGAAAGGCTCTCAAATTTTTACAGGAACGGAGTGAATTTGAAAATAATTATCCATTTTGCTAGTCGCATTCAAAAAATTATCTATTTAATAATGTTAAAAGAGCAAAATATTCTGATGACGACGAGTTGCTACATTTTTTGTAGTAACCAAATTTTAATCGATTTTTTCTTATTTTTCTATTCAACGTTCAATCGCCCCTATGATCCCGTCCCAAATTGAACGTTCTAGAAAATAAAGGTAATAACAAATCTACCGAACTTGAATGGTCAATCTCATAGTCCAGAGAAAATGACAAAAAGGAATCAGTCATACCGGAGAATTGGTGGATCGCAATGGTCCTGGCTTGGTACAGGCATTTCAAACGAAATGGTGGGTTAAACCAGGTTTTATGGCGCCAAACCTCCCTCTTCCATTGCGATCTTAGGATCCGGTAGTGACCATAGAACACAACATAGTTGTGAGACATTAGGGATATTGAAGTGATCATCTCAGTACAAAAGACCAGTCAAACACTAATTAAAACAATTAACTACCATATCTTTTAACTCAATTTTGAACTTTTCTTCTAGTGGCTGATAGCGAAGAAAGATTTTTTTTTAGGGATCGTATGAGACGTATTTTCTTATAGCCCTGCTCCAAAAGTCGGTCACGAAGAAATCGGTGTCTGATAAAAAATCTGTGAAATGTGTGCAAGCTCTGGCATATCGAATAAGTTGTGAAATATAAACACCGTATGCAGGAGAAGTAGGTATATTGCTCTGTAGATTAGGAAAATTAATAATTTGAAAATTAAAATCGTCTCGTTTATCGTAAATTTTTGTACTGAGATGACCACCTTGGTCAAATTCGAGGTGCAAATCCAAGAAAGACGTGAAGCAATTTTATTCGGTGGTCTCTTTAATCTCCAATTCCGGAGGATATATTGAAGGAATCCATCTACCAAATGAAGTGTTATTGACAGAAAGGACATCATCAATATATCTGAATATAAGAAATTAACCAAAACAAAAATAACTACGATGGTTTCAGATCTTATTTGACTGCATCGATTCGAAATCATTTTTTTTTATTGAACAGAATTATGCTGTGCTCGCATTAAGGCACTGCCTATTTCATATTAGAACTTATTTCAGAGCATGGAGTACATAACGATTTTCAGTAATCGGGTGTCTGGTTTCTCAAAGTTTTAAAAACTAAAACTTATTTGTGATACGACACATTGTCTTCAAATGGCAGCCAATTTAGAGTATTAATTATTTCCTATGATGGTGTAAGAAGTGGAGAATCAAGAGGCTTGTTTAGGATATATTGGGATATGGGATATCCACACATTTTCTTAGTGGGATACGGGATATTTGAGGCAAAACTTATTGGGATATGGGATATTTTTGTCAATTTTATTTACAGGGATATGGGATACTGGAAAAACATTTTTTGGGATACAGGATATTTTATGAAAAATTTATGGGGATATGGGATATTGGTACTCCCCCTAAACAAGCCCCAATCAAGAAATATACGAGCAGCTCTTTTTGTAATTTCGTAAAACCATTGAATTGAATCATCTGAACAATTTTCCTATAATGGTGTAAGAAATGGAGCACCAAGAATTATACGAGCAGCTCTTTTTGTAATTTCGTAAAACCATTGAATTGAATCATCTGAACAATTTTCCTATGATGGTGTAAGAAATGGAGCACCAAGAATTATACGAGCAGCTCTTTTGTAATTTCGTAAAACCATTGAATTGAACAGGGATGTCCAAAACAAGGGGATGAGCAACATCCAATACAAACTAACAAAAAGTCAATATTTTTCTATGCCTCCCCAACTTTTTTCTTTATTAACACAAATTTCACTAATTGAAATTACACAATATTTATATCATTGGAAAGAGAAATTATTCAGGAATTATAATATACAAAATATTTGGCAATCACCCTTCAAATATTAATTTTATATTGAATAATGTAAAGATGGTCCAAATTTTTTAAGTAAAATTTTCAATAAATGTGCCAAATTAATAAGGAAAAAATCAATAATTGTACATTTTTATCAGCAAGTGCCTCAGGGGAATTAAGTGAAATTGACAAACTTCTACCTGTAAATTGATGGTCTTAATTGTATATTACTGTCATAAAATTTATATCACCTGAAAGCCCTTTCTTTGATCTGTTTATTGAATATAATTTGTTTTAGATTCACAGTAAAGTTGTTTATTAATTAAGCCTGTGAAATAACAAGAAATTCAAACTTTGATGTTTATTTTAAGTTTTATTGAAGATAAGTAATTTGAATTCTTTGATATCTTTGTCATTTCTTAATATAGAAATACAGAGTTTTACAATTAGCATTTGAGAAAAAAATTGTCTTTTAGAGGATATAATTTCCATTTTGATATACTTATTATTTTCAGAACCAACCCTGGAGAAATTTAACCTTTATGAACCTTCTGAAAATGACATTGAACTTAAATTTATACACCTAAAATTAAACATGAAAATTTTCTTTTTTTTAAGTTTGTTTCCCTTCACATGGCGAAATAGCTATTTTCCATTTTTCCCTCTTTCATTTGATATAAATTTAATAAAAATCTGTTCAGTAGTTTTAAAGCATACCCTGGAGAAAGTTGACCTATTTTCAACAGAAATCATGCAAAAATATGACAAAATCTCAGGTAAACAGGGGAGGCATAGAACATTAGTGATTATCTTAAGATACATATCCCATCAGTTTTATTTAATCCCTGAATTGAATCATCTGAACAATTTTCCCAAATAGTACAACAGTAATCATATATAGGCAGAATATAATCAAAGTACCGTTGGTACCGTGTACTTGGAAGTCACATTTGAACGAAGGCAAGCGATTTTTGTTGTGGTCTATAACTTTTTTAAACTAAAAACATTCTATGATTTGTTTATTCCCGCTAAAATATATTTCCCAATCGCACAGGTAACTAAAGTCACGTGATACACAAAATGTAGTTTTTGAAAGGTTATGAAAAATATAGCAAAAACTATATCATCATTTAAAACGAAATAAATAAACGAATCAAGTAATAACAAGGGGTTATACATGTACTAACATAGATAAGAAAGTTGGTTGACCAAAAAATAAACACACTCCTACCGGAGAGCGAATGCACAATAAAATAGGTTATACGTCTCGGGAAACAACGCGGATGGATTTCTCCGAAATCATAACTTTACTTTGGAAGTCCTTGACTTCCAAGTAAAAATTGAAAAATAAAACATTTGGTATCTAATTACTTCTTTATCTTGTTGAACAAAAAAGTCTTGAACTGATCATCATAGATTTACAAACGTGATCAACAAAACATGCACTTGGTGTTTCCAGTCAAGAATGTGATCAATATATTATTCCTAGTAATTTTTTAACATCTACAAAATCTTTTCTTCCTCCGTATATTCTGGTTCAAGTTGATACCCCTCTTGACCCGATTGACCATTCAACCATTTTTACAAAATCAAACACCTTATTCAACCCCGTTACACAATCGGGAGATGAAAAAGTCTAAGAAAAGTGCATGATCTTCTTATATGATATTCAATTCCGTATCTTTAATAAGTAGCTTTTTAGGGCTGTACCTAAAACATCACAGTAGATTTTCTAGGATTTAATAACCATGGTATTCTTCACACAACATGTATTTATTTTATTGAGATCGACTTGATTTAAATTATTTTCAATTTCTGACGTGGAATAACTATGGTTATGTAATGTGATATCATCAGCATACATATCAATTTCCGAGTTTATGTTTTCCGATGGTAAATAATTAATAAAATAGAATAAAAGCAAATGACTTAAAATTGATCCCTGTGGCACTCCATACTTTCAATATCAGAATTTGATATATTGTTTCCAATGCAAACTGACTGAGTTTGATATGCTACATAAGACTCAAACCACTTCAAAGAGTGTTTACATATTTTATAGCATTCCATCTTTTTGCAAAAAATATAGTGATCAACTGTATCGAAGGCCTTTTTATACAGAGTACCCGGGCAAACACATCGGGTATGCGATACCATTATAGAAAATTCAAATTTGCCAGGAATTCAAAATTACATCTTACAAGTTGGTGGAAATGATGCTAGTCAAAATCGAGACCTAGAACTAGTTGAATGCGAAATCCTTAACATTATCAAAACCATTCGAAAAAGCAATCCCATCGCTAAAGTGTACCTGTCAGAATGTCCACCACGCCGTGACGTAAATGTCAAGCAAGTGAATAGGGTAATTCGCAGAGTAGCAAATGATTATAATGTTAACTGTCTAAGAAGTACGAACAAACAAAATACATGTATTCGTGAAAGAAACTGGTCATATTCATAGTTTGCTAATTTGGAAAGATAGAAATCACTCGACAGACAAAGATACAGCGAACTTAGTGAAACATTTCAACGAAAATGTGACCGCCATAATAAAAGCGAAAATAAATACGAAGCCGAAACTGGAAGCATATACTGCTACAATTGTGGCGAGGAACTGTCGATTTGGTCAAGAAATTCAGTGCTTGGAATATGGGAAAATTGGACATTTAATGGAAGAAATGTTGGCACAATTATCCAAAAGTCAACACTGAGTTCACTTTCATTACGACTAGAGTTCGCGTTGTTAATTGATATTCAGTAGATTTTTGTGTTTCCGTGTTAAATATGTTGTCTGTTTTTTTCGTCCTGTCCTTGTTTGTGTTATAATTGGTTTCGTCTCTGCCCTTTCGGACTTATTTGACATTTGGATGCCCCATTGGTAACTCTGCATGTTTCAACAACTATGCCCAAATACATGTAAAAAAGCTGAATTTAAATTCTTATTTACAAATAAATTTCAAATCATTTTCATCTTGCAATTATATGTACAACAGCATCAATGCATTATTTTGAAAAAAAAGAAGTTTGCTTAAAATTATCAAATGTTATAAAAGTTGATTCGTAAAATGAAAATAAAATCTTGTGAAGTGCATAATATGTACATGTAACTTGGTTAAAATAGACGCTATTTGCCCTGTCATGCCTGTGTCTGTATAATTATTTGAAATCCTATTCCTACACGATGTATAGATTTTAACATTTCGAAACCAATGTGTATTTGTTGGAATGCACATTCAGCTATTTTTTTCATTGGAAAAATTTAAACCCATCACATCTTGACATGGTATCAAGTTAGTTAGGTATCGTTTATTTTTGGCCTATGATATAATCTATTTTAATGATCATACAAATTTTTCAAAGTTTATATTCATGTCAACATATGGGGCTCCCGCAGGGTACCCCCTCAGGTCGCAAGATCGCTTTTAAAAGGGACCTGAGGTCGCAAGGTCGCCTTTAAAAGGCATATTTTGGCGGAGGTCGCAGGTCGTTTTTTTTACTTAGGTCGATTTCATGAAGTGTGGGTCGGAAGTCGCCCTTAAAAAGCCCTTAGGTCGCAGGTTTGGGAGCTAGACATATTAGTTGTTCTTACATAGATAGGACATCATTTCAGACCTAAGTTCCTTTCATAAATGACAAGTACCGTTACAGTTTTTCGAACTGAGATTCAATCTTTATTTAATATACTAGTATGACAGTTACAATCATTTGTATTCCTAATGAAATGGAACTTTTTATTTACTATAGAACACTAAGCAGAAAATTATAACTTTTAACAACAAAAGTATGATATTGGTTCTTTTTTGCTAAAGATCTCTCCAACAAACACATTAAGGGCCCTTAAATTATTTTGTTTGCTGTTCGCAAATAATAACTAAAAAAAACAAGTCCTTTGTTCCTTGCATTCTGATGATAATTAAAAACAGAGACTTTGTGAAGTAGCTTTAATTTTTCGTTTTAGAGATAAAAAGTCCAGCATTTTGAAAAAACATCTAAACTTCAGAATTATATTTTTACCTATCATAAATCACCATGTTGAATGAAAAACTTAGTATTTGCTGTCTTATTTAGGATTATATACGTTTAAAAATGGTAAAAAAATTCTTAAAGATTGATTTATACTTTATAATTAGCAAATTTAACACAAGGAAAGAGGATGACTTTCAAAGAATAAAATGCTAGTTTAAATTATAAAAGGAGAATATCAATAAAATATATCATATTTTAAAATGCAATTGTGAACTTAACTTCTATATTCGTAATATTATGACACGGACAAGATTTTCTGTCATAATTTTAGGTGACACACAGCTCCAACCTCTTACCAATGTTCATATTTTCTTAATGTCCTTTGATCCCATTTATCCAACTTAAATATACATTTTTATTTTGGTACAACCATATATTTTTTTTTTTTGTTGGATAAATGAGAATGAACGTAATATATAATAAAGCATATGGTATTGCTGTTCCTATTCTCCGACCCCTTGACGATGAACGAACGTTACACGTAGTTCTAGCTGACGGGTTATCCACTACAACATAAAACCAAAAAACCCTTACATGTACCATTTCTTTAAAAAAACTAATTCAACTTTGCATGCAAAATTATTGATTTTTACTTAAAGAAGTGAATAGTTAAAGATAATGAGATGTGAAATAAGTGTATGCGACACAACCTACAATTTTAACAACAATATTAAATCAAAACGCTTAAGTGTTAAAAGGGAAAGCTAAATCTAAGTACTAAAATAAAGAACGATCTGTTTTTCACCAACTTTTAACATTAAATACGTTGAAATTATAATTTTACAGAATGAATATATATATTCTATAATAGATCCTCTGGTAGGAATATTGCCTGATCGATTTACCCTAAAAAACCGCGAAAATCAGATAGCTTTATGACTACATAGGGCTCTGCCTAAAAACCACAACGAAAAACAGCTATAGCAGCTTTCAATGTGACTAGTGGTAGCTGCTATGCAATTGGCCCTGGAGTGAAAATAAACCATATATGATTCAAGCCAAATCCGGAAGTTTCAATGAAAGACCCCCTTCTTGACCCCCCCCCCAAAAAAAAAAAAAAAACAACAACAAAAAACAGAAAAAACAACAACAAACGAATAATTATTCCATAAATTGGAAGATTCAAACATTAGCTTTGATAAAGGTGGGGTTAAACTAGTTTTTTAGCCCAACCTTCCCATATTATTAACAAAGCACAAACTAACTCACAGAAAGTCCGAAAAGGCAACGACGAAACCGGTAAACACAAACAAGAGCAGCACGAAGAAACACAAAACACAAAATCAACCGAACGGAAATCAACAACGCGAACTCAAATCTTAACAAGAGTGAACTCAAGTGCTCCGGAAGAGTAAGCAGATCCTGCCTGCTATAGCACATCCGTCTTGTTGCTAATTTCCTATATAGTGTGCCAAATCCTGCAAAGGAAGACAAAACAAATTTCTACGACAAAACATCATCTGCACTCATTTGAGAAATAGAAATCCCACATTTGTCTACGAGTGCACGGTGTCTACCGTAAAATTTCTTGAGTGAAGACAGCAACCATGGAGCAACATAACACTGTGTCAGCGATTTTTGTGTCAAACGTAACGCTCTGCCAAGGAAATCGATGTAATTCCCGCAAGCTCTGGAGTAACAAATCAACTGATACGAAGACTCCATAAGCAGGATCGGACGGAATGTTGCTACACAAAAAGGGAAAGTTGACGATGAAAAGTTGAAGTCATCACGTTTGTCATAGAGCTTTGTTGAAAGTCTTCCTTGAGAGTCAATTTCGAGATGTACATCTAAATATGAAGCAGCCTTTCTAGATGCTAAGTAACTAGAGGCTCCCAGGAGCCTGAATCGCTCACCTGATCTCTTATGCCAAAGTTTGAAAATTTTTCACAAACTTTCAAGTATACAAAGTTGCAAAACAATCCTTTCAGTTGTTTCAGAGAAGATTTTTGGAAATCAGTTTAAATTAATAAAAAAAAAACAGTTAAAGGGCAATAACTCCTTTAAGGACCTTTTGATGCTGAACAAGAATAGTTGCTTTGGAGTTTCTCTATCTCTTATACTTTTCGAGTTTTAAGCCAAAAACAATGGTCTGACCCCCCTGTTCTAGCAATGGCGGCCATGTTGGTTGGTCGACATGTATAATTCACAAACTTGGTAGACTCATCCTAAAGATCAAGTGTACCAAGTTTCAAAGCAATCCCTTCAGTGGTTTCAGAGAAGAAGATTTTTGAAAATCAGTTAAAATTAAAGGAAAAAACAGTTAAAGGGGAATAACTCTTAAATGGCTGATCTGACAATTTTGACCCTGGAATCATGTTTGTAGATCATTCAGAATGAGCTTAACAATTCTGCAATGCTAACTTTTCCTCTAGATCTAACGGTTTTCAAGATATTGTCAAAAAACTGCAAAAATGGTCAATTTTGACGGTTAAAGGGTAATAACTCCTATAAGGAGTTGTTTCACAATTTTGACTCAATGGAGAGATTTGTAGAGCTTTTGGTGCTGAACATGGAAGGTTGCTTCGGATTTTCTCTATCTCTTATACTTTTTGAGTTACAAGCCAAAAACAATGGTCTGATCTGCCTGTTCTATTTTTAGCAACGGCGGCCATGTTGGTTGGTCGACGTGTATATAATTCACAAACTTCGTAGAGGACATCCTAAAGATTAAGTATACCAAGTATCAATGCAATCCCTTTAGTGGTTTCAGAGAAGAAGATTTTTGAAAATCAGTGTAAATTTATGGAAAAAAAACAGTTAAAGGGGAATAACTCTTAAACGGCTGATCTGACAATTTTGACTCTGAAATTATTTTTGTAGATCTCAATGAGCTTAACAATTCTGCAATGCTAACTTTTCCTCTAGCTCTAACGGTTTTCAAGATAAAGTCCAAAAACTGCACAAATGGTCAATTTTGGTGATTAAAGGGCAATAACTCCTATTAGGAGTCGTTTCACAACTTTGACTCAATGGAGAGATTTGTAGAGCTTTTGATGTTGAACAAGGAAGGTTGCTTCGGATTTTCTCTTACACTTTTCGAGTTATAAGCCAAAAACAATGGTCTGACCTCTGTTCTATTTTTAGCAACGGCGGCCATGTTGGTTTGTCAACATTTATATAATTTACAAACTTGGTAGAGGACATCCTAAAGATCAAGTATACCAAGTTTCAATGCAATCCCTTCAGTGGTTTCAGAGAAGAAGATCTTTGAAGAATAGTTAACGGACGGACGACGGGCGAACGACGGACGCTTAACGATGACAATTGCTCACCTTATAGCTGCAGCCACTTAAATGTACAACCTCTATAGTTACAAAATGATATCCACTCTTTAAACAATTTCATATACTAGTAGAGGCTATTGCAACTTAATATACAATTTTTGATATGTTTGAAGATTGAAGTCATATTTCAAACAAATAAAATAAAAACATTCCAAGCTATCACAAAAAAAAGCCAAAAGATATATAATAAGGTATGAACTAGGCTAGGTTAACCAATGTAAAAATACTATTTCTGTCTTTATATTCAACCAAAGAAACATGCAAAAAACGAGAAAATAGTCGTAATAACGAGAAATGAAACTCGTAATAACGAGAAAAAAGTCGTAATGACGAGAAATGAAACTCGTTATAACGAGAAACAAGTCGTAATAACGAGAAATGAAAGTCGTAATAGCGAGAAGTAAAATTCGTTATAACGAAAAGTAAAAGGCGTTATAACGAGAAACAAGTCGTAATAACGAGAAATTTAACTCGTTATAACGAGAAACAAGTCGTAATAACGAGAAATGAAAGTCAAAATAACGAGAAGTAAAAGTCTTCATAACGAGAAGTAAAAGTCTTCATAACGAGTAATAAAAGTTGTAATGACGAGAAGTTAAAGTCGTAATAACGAGAAACAAGTCGTAGTAACGAGGAAAAAGTTGTAATAACGAGAAAAGAAAGTACAAGTCGTAATAACGAGAAACAAGTCGTAATAACGAGCAATGAAAGTCGTAATAACAAAAAAGTCATTATAACGAGAAGTAAAAGTCGTAATAATGACTATTTTCTCGTTATCACGACTTGTTTCTCGTTATTACGAAGAATGAAAACAAATTCTTACAACGAAATTGGTCTCAATAGGCTTTCGTAGAATCTTGATCATAACCAACTAAGTTAGGGCTTGTGAATGGGTATCAATACATTTAACAAATTTTGAAAAGCCAAATCCACTCCTAGGAACACGCGAATCGATCCAGGTAAATTTTACTAACACTTTATATAGGCAAATAGAGTCTAAAGATTTTTACTAACATGTTAAGGATTTTTCATAACCCTAATTATATAGCTATGTCAGTGGATCTCCTTCACATTTACAATTTATATACAATTGGTGTCAATGGGAAAATGTTTAAGTCCCATGAGTTCGACAATTCAATAATTTGACTAACGTACAACTTTTATTTCGAACGAGCGCAGCCTTAATGCTGGCGTCACACTGTCCCGATTTTGACATACGATGGACACACGAATGTGAAAATTTCAACTTCGTGCGAAGTAAGTCCCGAACTTGCTAAAACTCAAAATCAAAACCGAAGGTTATACGATTAGAACTGATGGCTAAGCGATCGGAAAAGTAGCACATACGAATAGCTGCGAACCGATTACGAAGTTGTTACGATGTTATCAGGATTAGTCGAGAATTTGATCCGAAGGAGACACGAATTTATACGACGGCTGTACGACGTCGTGTTTAGCATACGATGGGTCTACGAAACATCACGATGGGTATACGAAGTATGAAATAAAATAACGCGATTTGCAATAAGATTATATAATTTAGTCTATATAAATTGTCCTTTGCAGCCTCTAATTAGTATTTATGGATAACAAGTTAAAACGATGGCTCTCCAAGCAAAACCCCTGCTGTCCCTGATGTCGAGTAGAGTAGATAAGACATTTGATCTAAAGCTAATATGTAGAGCCTGTTCAGATAGAACAAAAAAGATGACGCTACTTTATCTTGTTTCAATATATTGAAATTGAAGTATTAAAGGTGCCACAAAAGCCTGGACGAGGACGCGAAAGAGGGAAGCGCCTGGCTGAAAAGAACAGGACGAAAAGAAAATCGTCAGAAGATTCTAGATCCAGACTGTCTTCGCTTTGTTTTGTCTTTTCTTCTTGTACTTTTGAGACTGATCATTTCAGTTTCAATTTTTTTTAATTTCTTTTATCAATTTTTCGAAACTGAAAAAATTATGAATAAAGAATTAATGAGGATACTTGTATCATAAGCTGCTGTCTTGTAAGTCTTCCTCCTGCTGCATTTTAATTATGAGGGGGGAAAACAGAGCTATATACATGTACTTAATTTTCTTTTTCTAAACGATTTATTGTAACACGCCCCTAACTGAAATGGATTAATAAATGCCCCATATTAGGCACTTTTGACACGTTTGATATTTTTTTTTACTTCAGAAATCGTACTGCTTTGACGAGTGCCGTGTTTCCATCTCCATGCCATTACTCTATGCCATTACATTAGTTACGACGGATATACGAATACAAAGCGAGGTCTTTGCGACGCCGTGTTTCCTTCGCACCACCTTCAGAGAGCTTTTTGTTTTATTCGTGCCGCCTTCGTAAGATACATTAAGCCGACGACACTTAGAAGGCAACACGAAATCAGAAGATGCTTTCACGAAGCCATTACGATAGAAAGGATGGATTAACGAACACAACACGAACAAGGACCTTCGCACGAACCTTCGGGAGTTTTTTAACATGTTAAAAAATTAGGAAGGCATTACGAAGTTGCTCCCGGAGTTGGAATATTTCAGCCGATGGTGCTACGATGGTAAAAGATGGCAACACGAATAGCGCAATTTGAATACGATCACTCCCGATTTTGAAAATAGCCATAATCGTGTTTCCATCGGGGTCAAAATCGGGATAGTGTGACGCCAGCATAATGATTTTTAAGAAAAGTCATTTCATTCGATTTGCTTTGAAAGTTTATGCAGTTGATTATAAGAAAAATCATTTGCGGAGTTTAGAAAAATTACCTGGATCAATTTGCGTGTTCCTTGAAGTGAAATCTATGTCGATAAAACGGTCTATTAATGCATTTAAATGTATAATAGTTAAAAAAAAAGTAAAAAGCATTTCAGTTCCTTAGTATACATGAAATCAATGTCTGATTTTGAATTCATAAAACTGTATTTTATATAGAATCTTAAAAAGTATTAAAAGAAGGAAAAGACGCCTTTTCGAAGTCTAAAAAAAGATATAAAACAACTTTCCTAAGATATAGATGCTGTATCCTAATGTTTTACCATTTTGAAAGAGCTTAACTTTAATGTTTCTACTTTTTTAGGAGACATCGCCAGCGTATTTACGAAACCCTAGGTAAACTGGATGAAACAGGTTTGTTTCAATGTCAAATAATAAATGTTAGATTTTTCTCACAGAAGTTCCCCTTTACTGAGAATACCATACACTTCTTCCTCATTTCAACGTTATCATACAGATAATGATTATCTTTTCTCCCATTCAAGTCTGAACTATCAATTGTCAAGTATTTGAACAATCAAAGTAGACTAGTTTTTGAAGACCTTGCACTTCAAGATTTTAATTTGTAAATTTTGTGCGAAGACTTTTAGTTTAGCACTAGGTGTTATACCATAATGATAAAGGGGATAAATGGACATTGAACCGAAAAAGAATGTGAGAATTGTATACCTGAGTGGGCGCACTGACACTCTTGACGTTTGAAAACACCGATAAGACAAAACGTCTTATGATACAAGAACACTTATTCGGCAAAGTCTTAATTTGTTTAGCACTTTAGAATAAAAGATAATCTTTCTATATAAATCTGCGAAACATCAATATTCTTTATTTCAGCTCCGACTTCTACGAATGCAGTTATCTGCGTCACTAATTGAAAATGAGTTCAATTTGTATGTTGTGTTTTATTTGCGTTTTTAATGCTTTCAATGCCTTCCTCCTGGACCCTTCCGGTTTGAGTGGGAATCAGACTGGTGGTTCTAGTGTGGGTAATACACAGTATTTGACACTTGCTAGGTACTTTGATTACCAATCACAGGAACGTCAAGCGACCCAGCAAATGTTTTCCGTCCTTACATCACAGTTAAACAATAGATTTAGAATTCTCGAGGGGACAAACTCGATTTCTGAGCTTAAGCAGAACTTGTTAGACTTGCAGCGTAACATGACCGAATTGCAGCAATATTTTGATAAATATACGACTGCAGAACGCAACGCAACTGACAATAACAACACTGTGGATAACGCCGCTAATTTGGAACACCATGTTACCGAGCTGCAGCGAGAGCTTAATAACTATAAAAATCTGGAACTTAATGTTACCGAAATCAAACACCAACTTGATCAATATTCAGCCTTAGAACAAAACCTGACCGATCTCAAACGTGAACTGTACAAATATTCCCGATTGGAAGAAAATCTTACTGAGGTACAAAAAGAGCTTAATGTTTCAAACGAAAAGGGCGAAAAGATGAACGAAATGCTGAACCAGTTGACATAATTATTTCAAAACGAGACCAATCGAATCAATTCCGAGATTAATGCTTTACAAAACTCAAAAACTCCCGATGCTCCGCAAACCGGAAATTTATTGTCGATAAACAGAGACATCAGTTACCTGAAAATGGAAACAATGAACTTAAAACAAACTCAGCTTGCGAGGAGTCAGGACTTCCTGGCTTTCTACAACGACACCTTTTATTTTAAGAAGTCAGTCAATAGCAGGATGGTCCGAACAGACAACAAAATAAACGCCAACCTTCAGCTGATTGATCAGCTCCGTACAAACCTGACTAACGAAGTAACGGACCTCTCAATGCATATGAATACATCTCTGATGAACATAACAGACCACATCAGGGAGGCCGATAGAAAGGGTAAGTAACGTACATTTTTCCTGAAATCTGTAATTACAATTTGTCGTATGGATACGTTGTTGTAATGTCAAAAAGGCTCTTCCAAAGTTTAGTAGTGTAGACATGTAAATGTTTTTCGTGTGGTGACACTTCACTTAAATGATTAATTGTTTGAAGCACTTAAATGATTAATTGCTTGAAGCACTTAAATGATTAATTGTTTGAAGTGTTATGTCGGTGTCGGATTTTGCTTTCCTTTTCGAACCTTTTGAGGTTTGAGTCCTTTTGTTCAGTATTTTTGGTTTTTGACCTTCGAATGTTTTGATTCAAATGCTACTGATGAGAGGTTACTTCTTAAAATATGCATATACAGCATAATCAAAATACCCGTATCATACCTGATTTGGTATTTGTATGTTGAAACCACTGTGTCGATAATGCTGCTGGTGGACCAGAGATTTCCGAAGGTTACCACAAGTCTAGTTGTCAGATTTGTCTGAAACGAATTTACAATTTTAATACTTTTTTGTAGTTGAAATTTCCGATTGTACCTGATAAAAAATGGTTAAACACCAGGTTTCTTTCCTTGTACTGCTTATGGTCGATGTGCTTAGCGCTGGATTTGGCTTTCTTGTTCGAACTTTTTTCTTGTTCTTATTGAGATTTTTTTCTTTGGTCTTTTTTTCAGGTTTTTCTTGGCGAATAAGTTAAAATCCTCTTTTGACCGATTGAATTTGAAGTTATATACAATTTGCAATTGATTTATTTTAGATATACCCGGTATGTATATATTATATTGGAACTGAAATGAAGGCCTCATATTATTTTATTTTCCAGTTGCAATGACTGCTTGTGCTGAGGCCCAACACCAAGTAGGAGGATACATCGTAAAGTTTACCATGATTAAATCAATAATTGGATTCTCCAACACGTCCTCTTTCCTGACCGACGGTAAGCTAAGAATAGAACACACTGGGATTTACCTGCTTTCGATATCCCTCACGGCGTACGACACGGAGATCTACTATGACGTTTACGTTAACGATGAATACGCTAGGGTGTTAGAACTTGACAATACCGTGCACTACCAACGAGGAGCAATCACCTTAGCTCTGGACTTAAAAGAGGACGACTTTGTATGGGTACGACTGGAAGACACGATGTTTGTCTCCAATGTATCGTCCTGTTTCACCATTGTAAAAGTTCGGTAGCACGTGCTGCATCCCATACATGTAGCCTTATTAATTAAAAAGTAAACAGGTGTGTTTTTAATTGTATATCTCTTTGACTAGAAAAGTGATATACGTGTATAGTGATCGGGGTGACATTTTTTGTGACCGATGCAGGTCAATTCCTCCTAAACAGCTGAGTTGATTTTCATGATCTTTCATTGAAATACTTACAGAGAAAAAAGGAATAAGTCTCATCACAATGTCCTCTATACCAGTTGCTTTTTTCCTATCCTATGCAAGGGATATTTGTCAAAGCTAATGTTTGTACTTGTCTTCCTTTTTTGTTGCCCTCTTTCCAGAGGTGGGCCTTTCTTTGGTTTTTTTAACATTGGTTTAGTTTCATTTGCATAGCACTTTTTAATTTGGACAATTGTAAGTCGACAAACAGTGAACATTGGATAACATAACGCCAATGTCAGCCATCTACAGGTTACAAGTTGCTTGACATTTTAAGGAATGTTTATTCATGATCATGACTCGCACAAATAAAGCATTTACTTGCACTAGTACTACCAAAAGCAACAGGCATTCTGAGAGTATGTCAAAACAATATTTAGTTCCCTAACGGCACCATATTTCAGTGTTTAAATGATATTATGGTAGAAATAAGTGTGAAGCGAAAAAACAATTTTAAAGAACTTGATTAATTCATTAAATATAAGCGGTAAAAATAAAATGCTATAACTTAAACTTCAGTTATGGCCCTTACTCTCGAAAAAAATAGGGGACTTCAAGAAAAATGGACATGATCTGTAACTCATCATGGTAGTAGTCTCACAAACTAGAAATCGAATCGTTATTTGCAAGCGTTAAAATGTTGCAAAAAAAAACTATTAATCAGTTAATTTTCTAAGTTCAGAGGGGCACATCTTCCGTAAAAAAATTGAAGACTAAAACAAAACGTGAACTTAATATGTAACTCAATATGGTAGACTCACATACCAAATATCAATGCATTATCTGCAAGCGTTTAGATAAAATTGAGGAAAACTGAAATTTCAGTGAATTTTCAAAGTTCAAAGGGCCAAAACTCCCATACAAATTTGCGGACCGGCACCAAACATAAACTTAATTGATCTGTAACTCATCATGGTAGACTTACATTCAAAAAACCGATTCATTATTTACAAGTGTTTAGAAAATGTGGGGAAACTAAATTTCCAGTTAATTGGTTCGAAGGGCCATAACTACCGTAAAAAATGCCGACCGAAACAATACTTCAACTACCTAACACAAGTGATTTTCCTTTTCGTTTTTCAATTTTTTTTTCAAAAATTTTTTTTTTCGAATTTTTTTTTTTTGATTTTGAATAGGAAAATGACCCATTTTCCTTTTCGTTTTTCATTTTCCTTTTCGATTTTGAATAGGAAAATGACTCATTTTCCTTTTCGTTTTTCATTTTCCTTTTCGATTTTGAATAGGAAAATGACCCATTTTCCTTTTCAAATTTTTTTTTCTTTCGAATTTTTTTTTTTTATTTTGAATAGGAAAATGACCCATTTTCCTTTTCGTTATTCATTTTCCTTTTCGTTTTTCATTTTCCTTTTCGATTTTGAATAGGAAAATAACCCATTTTCCTTTTCGTTATTCATTTTCCTTTTCAATTTTTTTTTTGAAATTTTTTTTTTTCGATTTTTTTTTTTTTTTTTAGATTTTGAATAGGAAAATGACCCATTTTCCTTTTCGTTTTTCATTTTCCTTTTCGATTTTGAATAGGAAAATGACCCATTTTCCTTTTCGTTTTTCATTTTCCTTTTCGATTTTGAATAGGAAAATGACTCATTTTCCTTTTCGTTATTCATTTTCCTTTTCGTTATTCATTTTCCTTTTCGTTATTCATTTTCCTTTTCAAATTTTTTTTTTTCAAAAAATTTTTTTTTCGAATTTTTTTTTTTGATTTTGAATAGGAAAATGACCCATTTTCCTTTTCGTTTTTCATTTTCCTTTTCGATTTTGAATAGGAAAATGACTCATTTTCCTTTTCGTTTTTCATTTCCCTTTTCGATTTTGAATAGGAAAATGACCCATTTTCCTTTTCAATTTTTTTTTTCTTTCGAATTTTTTTTTTTTTATTTTGAATAGGAAAATGACCCATTTTCCTTTTCGTTTTTCATTTTCCTTTTCGATTTTGAATAGGAAAATGACCCATTTTCCTTTTCGTTTTTCATTTTCCTTTTCGATTTTGAATAGGAAAATGACTCATTTTCCTTTTCGTTATTCATTTTCCTTTTCAATTTTTTTTTTTTCAAAAAATTTTTTTTTTCGATTTTTTTTTTTTTTATTTTGAATAGGCAAATGACCCATTTTCCTTTTCGTCTTTCAGTTTCCTTTTCGATTTTGAATAGGAAAATGACTCATTTTCCTTTTCGTTATTCATTTTCCTTTTCGTTTTTCATTTTCCTTTTCGATTTTGAATATGAAAATGACCCATTTTCCTTTTCGTTATTCATTTTCCTTTTCAATTTTTTTTTTTCAAAAAATTTTTTTTTTCGAATTTTTTTTTTTTTTTTTTTTTTGATTTTGAATAGGAAAATGACCCATTTTCCTTTTCGTTTTTCATTTTCCTTTTCGATTTTGAATAGGAAAATGACTCATTTTCCTTTTCGTTATTCATTTTCCTTTTCGTTTTTCATTTTCCTTTTCGATTTTGAATAGGAAAATGACCCATTTTCCTTTTCGTTATTCATTTTCCTTTTCAATTTTTTTTTTTCAAAAAATTTTTTTTTTCGAATTTTTTTTTTTTTTTTTTTTTGATTTTGAATAGGAAAATGACCCATTTTCCTTTTCGTTTTTCATTTTCCTTTTCGATTTTGAATATGAAAATGACTCATTTTCCTTTTCGTTATTCATTTTCCTTTTCGTTTTTCATTTTCCTTTTCGATTTTGAATAGGAAAATGACCCATTTTCCTTTTCGTTTTTCATTTTCCTTTTCGATTTTGAGTAGGAAAATGACTCATTTTCCTTTTCGTTATTCATTTTCCTTTTCGTTTATCATTTTCCTTTTCGATTTTGAATAGGAAAATGACCCATTTTCCTTTTCGTTATTCATTTTCCTTTAAAAAATTTTTTTTTCAAAAAATTTTTTTTTCGATTTTTTTTTTTTTTTCGATTTTGAATAAGAAAATGACCCATTTTCCTTTTCGTTTTTCACTTTCTTTTTCGATTTTGAATAGGAAAATGACTCATTTTCCTTTTCGTTATTCATTTTCCTTTTCGTTTTTCATTTTCCTTTTCGATTTTGAATAGGAAAATGACTCATTTTCCTTTTCGTTATTCATTTTCCTTTTCGTTTTTCATTTTCCTTTTCGATTTTGAATAGGAAAATAACCCATTTTCCTTTTCGTTATTCATTTTCCTTTTCAATTTTTTTTTGAAATTTTTTTTTTTCGATTTTTTTTTTTTTTTAGATTTTGAATAGGAAAATGACCCATTTTCCTTTTCGTTTTTCATTTTCCTTTTCGATTTTGAATAGGAAAATGACTCATTTTCCTTTTCGTTATTCATTTTCCTTTTCGTTTTTCATTTTCCTTTTCGATTTTGAATAGGAAAATGACTCATTTTCCTTTTCGTTATTCATTTTCTTTTTCGTTTTTCATTTTCCTTTTCGATTTTGAATAGGAAAATCGCCCATTTTCCTTTTCGTTATTCATTTTCCTTTTCAAATTTTTTTTTCAATTTTTTTTTGAAAATCGGGCAGCCATATTTAATTTTTTGCAATATCTCTAAAATTATACCGACGTTCATTGGACATAGGAAAATCTCATTTAATGCCTAACATGATAAATGGTTTTAATCTAAATATTCGGCTTAAGAAATAATTGTTCTCTAAAATATTATAATTTTCAAAATATTACAATAAAATTTTTTTCCATGGAAACGGTGCAAAACTGGTAGGTCTCAGAAGACAAAAACGGCATTTTTACGTTATAATTTTAAAAGGGAAAATGAGTGATGTGTGTGATTGAAATCTGATAATAAGAAATCTTGCATGCAACGTTCTTTTGAAACAAAGGATTGCAGTTTGAGAGCTGTCTTGCAAACAAACTGATTGACACAATTCTTAATGGCATGCGCCCTCGAATTGCTAATAGTTTAACAAAATTTTAGCAACTAAAGAAAAAGTTGCCCCTTTAAATTTGCAACAACTTAGTCAAAATTCTTACTGATATTGCAACAACTGATGATAGAAAGCACAACTTTTTTATGTGATGTAATTTCAATTTTTTTTTTGTATGTTGTGTTTCTTTTTTTTAAGAGGGTATATAACGTTAACACGACAAAGAAACACCTGTTGAAATGTAGCAAAACTTTGTGAAGAGTTTGTGGGGTAGCCGATAATATTAAAGCACAAGCAAGACTAATATTTTTTTTAATACTGAAAACTTATTTTCAGATTATAAGCGAGATACCGGAAAAACAGAACGAAGTTGCTATTAAAGAATACTTTACGAAAGGCACACAGGTCAATGCGAACAAACTGGTCAATATGGAAAAGGGCAGTATAAAAAATCATAGACTTATTCTAATACTTTTACATTTCACGCATAACTATGAATAATAAAAGACAACAAAACTTTGGGTGAGAGACAACAATAGAATATAATATATCAAAAGGAATATAAAACCGAATTAAACTTTGTCACCACTGATGAATTAGGCTATCGACAAAATACATGCATATACATGTATAAATAGATTAAAGAGGCGAAATTATCTATCCATTGTTCACCGCACATCCATAAAAGATAATGAGATGTGGAATTAGTGTACGCGACACAGCTTCAACATTGACAACGATTTAAACATCAACAACGAACAACAACCAGTAGCCTTCAATGTGACCAGCGGTCGCTGCTCACTGTTTTGCAATTGGCCTTAGATTGAAAATAAACTACATATGATTCAAGCCAAATCCTAAAGTGTCGATAAAAGACCCCCTTCTTGACATAAAAACAAGTAGCATAAAAATACGACGACTTTGGTTAGGACATACTTAGGACATGAAAGTATTATATGAATGTCATGTGTCATCGATGGAGATATATGTTAAAAATATGCTTTTTAAAGTGATTTATAATCTTTGAACTTTTAAAGTTTAAGTAGTATTCTAATTAAAAGTCTGGTAGAGAGTAGAACATCATTTTTGTTATTCAGTCTCTTTTGCTTAGATTAATTTATTTGGTTACAAAACCAAATTTCAACAAGATTTCATATTTGATTTTATTCTAACATATGAACACAGTATATGAAAATATAACTTTCCAGAAAGAATAATCTTTGGCTGGTTAGGGAGCGATCATTTGATTGTTAAAAGGGAGGGGGCTATGGTGAACTTTGAAATAAAAAGGCAGGATGGCAAACATCCAGAAATAAAATGGCAGGACAGTGCTTTGAATTAAAAAAGGCAGGATGGTATTTTTTGCTAAAACAAATATAAAAGATTGAAAATAAAACAAAAAATGCGCGTGCTACCGCACATAAAAAATAGGCTAGTTTTTTTTCCGAAAATAAAAAGGCAGGAAAAAAATATCCATAGCCCACCCTCCCCCATTAAAATCAAATAGTTGCTACCTTATAAAGATTATTTTTGACTAATGACAAACTTTGGCCGACATATTTAGGTGGACTGATACACAAATTTGAATATTAATTTGTTTATGCGTTAATGCTGATGTTTTTTTTTATAATATTCGCATAATTAATCCTCCTATGAATTTTAACTTGTTTACAAACATTATTAATAATTCTTTTCTATGTTTGTTGTAAAGTAATTTATTTAAGATTTACTGTTGATTTTTTTTTAAATCTACGTTTCATAGGGAAGCGGGGTATACTAAGTTCAGCGTCAAACATGAAGTAGAAGTCAGAAACAACCAAAAGGTCTCTAAAAATACCTTCAAATACCTACAGTTTGTTATACTGAACTTCAAAACCAAATTTTAAATCATTCTCATGTGCGGTTTCTGGGAAAATTTTAACGTGAATTTGTATACCAATTTTCATATCGGCTCAGCACGTGAGTACCAAACGGGAAATTGAAGTCGGGCAGTTCCAGAAATCGCTTAGTACATACAATTCAGTATACTGAAGAGCCTGTCAAGTTTTAAAACATTTTCTTGCACAGTTTTTGAAAACAAACCCCGAGGCAATTTATTTTATTTAATTCACATATCGGCCGCTCGATAAATAGGGCGTAGAAATCCGACAGATCTTAAAATTTCTAAGAAAATACTGTTTGTCATACTTAACCACCCAAATTTCAAATATGAGTAGTTCTCATGTATGGTTTCCGAAAAATGCTTGACAGAAATTTTCGTACGGACACACGTGCATAAGTAAAACGGTATGCCCCCGACACGGTTATTGTCACAGTGGCAAACATAAAAATAAACAGATTTACATGCATATGCATTTGAGACAGACAAACATGTTTAAAATGTCACAAAATTGTCACCCAAGTTTGCTAGTTGCGTCTCTTTATACGTCTATTAATTAAGTGACCATTACAACATCTGCATATGGTGAACATATGTCATTTTATGTCTTTTTACCCAACACCGTGGTCTCCTTGACCGCCTTTAACTAGATATACGTCTGATACAGTCTTTACAAAGTTTTTCCTCGATATCAGCCATTGCGGACAAAATATTGTCAGATGAAATGGATCGTGATTGTTTATTAGTTTTGGTTGTTTGTTTTTCTGAGATGATCACCTTACTATCTCTATATCTTATGTGTCTCACAATGTTTAACCGTGTTGTGTTTTCTGTTACTACTGTACGCTCGGGTCGCAACGGAAGAGAAAGGCTTGGTATCATAAAACCTGGTTAAACCAACCATTTCTCTGGAAATGCCTGTGTACTAAGTCAGGACCATCGTGATCTTTAAGTTTTCTGATGTGTCTCTGTATTGTTTCGTCTTTTCTTCTTGGGCATTTGAGATTGAACACCACAGCTCGATAGCTAAGTTATAACCTTTATTATTGGACCGATCAGAGGTTAGGACCTTTAGCCAAAAGGTTGATGTTGCCAAATACCATTTAAATATGAAGAGCATAGACATACACGTAACAGTTAAACAAAAAAAAACGATTAAGAGGTCAAATTATGACTATGTTTAACCTATGCGGATGATAATTCCTCTTCCAAAGGCTTCAATTGTCCGGCAAAAATGAACAATAATTTCAGATCGCATCTGATCTAAACCTTAAACCAAACTTGATAGAAACATTTTATGAGATGCTGATAATCATATTTCTTAACTCAAATCATTCAAGAATAGGAAAATCAAGATTTAAAAAAAGAACATGTTCTGCTATTTTTCGTTGTAAAAGGGGTGACACACCGGTATCATACACTTTTCCTCAAGTCAAAACCTTTTTGTTTCAATAAAATCATCAATAACTTGATCATCAATTGGAAGAAACTGTAGAATGGTCAAACTGTATACAATGTACAACAAATTGCAGGCTAGAAAGAAATAAAGAGTAGTCCAGTTAAATACAACGACAAACCGAACATGATAGCAGAATAATAGCGGCAGCGAAGTATCAATGGGACATGTTAATAGTCCCAAAAGGCGAATACACAATCAGTTAAAACTAAACATAAAAAACAGAGAAGCAATCAGCAACGGCTTTTCGCGAACTCAAATCGTAACGAGATTGATCTCAGATGCTCCGGAAGGATAAGTACGTAGTTCGTTCTTGTTGCAACACACTCGCCGCGTTCATAACGGTCAATTACAAATGAAAGCAAAACTTAAAAACTGAATTACATATATAACATGCTTTTCAAAAATTTTACTCTTTGCGCTTATAGATCAATCATTTTCAGTTTGCAGAATAAAATGCAGTGTAAGAACACGAGTTCGTTGATAAGCAAACGATTTTTTATTTCCAAAAGCTGAAAAGTTCATCGAAGGAAAACGTATACTTTTAAAGCAAAGCACACTTATAAAAAAACCAGGATTGTAGTATGGCCTGATAAGTCACAGAACACTGATGGATTGTTTCACGATTGACTGGAAGTTTTCAACCTATTAGGACAAAATGAAGCAGAGGTATCAATGGGGTATCCGAATGTCAAAAGTCCGAAGGGCAGAGACAAAACCAGTAAACACCAACAAGAATGGGACAAAAACAGACAACATGTAAAACATGGAACACAAAATACTGAATATCAATCTACAATACGAACATCAGTCGAAACAAGAGTGAACTCAGGTGCTCCGGAAGAGTAAGCAGTTCCTTTTTACGTTAGAAATAAAAAGAAATGAGTCCCTTCATGCACAACTCCGGAAACTTATAAGAGACACGCATAAAAAAAATTTCTCGCCACGGCGAGCTACTATCTCGCCTTGGTGACTTATTATCTCGCGTCGGCAAGTTACTATATCGCCGTGCGACTTACTATCTCGTCCCGGCGACTTTTTATCTCGCCCCGGCAAGTTACTAACTCGCATCGGCGACTTACTATCTCAACTCGGCGACTTATTATCTCGCCTCGGCGACTTATTATCTCGCCTCGGCGACTTATTTTTTCGCCCCGGCAAGTTACTATCTCGCCCCAGCAAGATACTATCTCGCATCTGCGACTTATCATCTCGCCTAGGCGAGTAAATATCTCGCCGCGACGACTTGTTACCTCGCCTCGGCGACTTATTATCTCGCCACGGCGGGTTACTATTTCACCCCGGCGAGTTAATTCTCTCGCCCTGGCGACTTATGATCTCCCGGTGGCGAGTTAAATATTACATTATATTAAACAGGAAGTAGGACTTTTTGGGGCATAAAATCGCTTTACACCTAATGGTACAATAATACAGCGATACATGCTAAATAACTGTAGTTCCTTTTGTTCTTTTTTTACAATATCTTGTATAAAATGTATATGGGATCGTGTCTCTCTGGCATATATTCCATATTTTTTTCTTCTCAATAAAGACTTCGATGAAAATTCTTTATAATGTCACTACATGTGAAAAAAATCAACTTCTCGGCAAACAGGAAGTAGGCCTTTTGGGGGCATAAAATCGCTTTATACCTAATAGTACAATAGGACAAAAATGCATGACAAATATCAAGAGGTTTTTTAATGTAGTTGCTGAGAAAACTGTGACGGAAGTTTTTGTGTTGAGACATGATGAAGGACGCAAAGCTACGGATTGTGACACAGTGTCTGTAAAACAGATTTCCAGGAGCCTGGATCGCTCACCTGGCTTCAAGGACTCAATGTATCAATATTTTTCATTGCCAGCATCCATCTTGAACCTTTGTAGTGCTCATTAAATGGGCTTTTAAACAAGCAACTGCTTGTCACTATTTTCTATCGTAGCACACCGCCTATAAAGTACAATCCACTTTTTGTTTTGGAAATTAAGGGGCCATCTGACAATTTCACCCAAATGGACAATTTTGTAGAGCTCAATTACCAAAACATTTAAGTATGCAAAACCTTTTCCTTATATTCGTTGGTTCACATTCTATAAGGCTAAAAATTATGAAAGGATATGGAGCAAAATGAGCACGAGACCATCTCACAAATTAAAACTGCAATTGCAATTAATTTTAATGAGCTGTATGGTCATTGCGGTAATATTTTCCTCTTTAAAAGGACTTGGACCCCAGAGATAGGAAATCCACATTATAAACATGAGGCTCCCAACTGGCTATAACAACGTACTCAATGTATCAATATTTCCCATTGCCAACAGCCTGGAACCACTGTAAAGCTTAATTAACTGGAGATTTAAGCAATCAAAGCCATAATTTTCATTATCTTTTATCCTTTCAATGTATAAGGCTTCAAGGGGACAATAACACTTATAACGTGGTCATCTGACAATTTTAATTCTTGGACAATTTTGTAAAGCTCTTTTAGCTGAACATGAAGGCAAACAAAACCTTTTCTCCATCTTTTACGGTTCAATTCTGTTCAGATAAGGATAACAACGGGGTACCAGCCTATCACTATGAAAATCACTTGAAATCCAAATGTGATACAAGTAGCACAAGCCTCGGATTTATCGTGTATGTCTGGGTTAATCTTCGAGAAACAAGCGGCTCACAGGAGCCTGAATTGCTCACTGGTCCTTGAGCCATAAGGGTCTTTTCTATAAGGAGTCATCTGACAACTGATACTCAATGGAGACTTTTGTGAAGCTCTAGTAAAGAGATGCATACATAAGCAAGCAACATATTTTTTTATCGCATTAGTTTTCAATCTATAGGACAAAAAAATGAAGAAACGCTATTTTTGACCTGTAAAGGACCATGACCCCTATAAGTGGTCATCTGACAACTTCGACCAAATGGAGATTTTTGTAGAGCTTAATGAGCTGAACATTTAAGCAAGCAACAGCTTTTCCCTATCTGCAGTAGTTTTCATTCGATAGGGCAAAAACATGAAAAACGCTATTCTTGACCTTAAAAGGGCCATAACGCCTATAAGGGGTCATCTGACAACTTCGACCCAATGGAGACTATCGTAGCGCTTTTGATTCTGAAGAGCCTAAAATCCTCAATTTTTTTCTATCTGTTATTGTTACTGAGTTATAAGCCATTTTAAGTGATTTTACCCTATGTTCTATTTTTAGTAACAGCGGCCATGTTTTTATCGAATCATTTCAAAATTAAAATCTTTTTTGTCAACATTTCATAAATCATTCCTGCAATGTTGTTTAAAATTGGTTCAGTGGTTTCAGAGGAGAAGATTTTTGAAATTGTTAATGAACGACGGACGACGACGGACAAAAGTTCAATTAAATACAATAGTACATTACCAACAGAACAGTTATACATATAAGTTAAGATTTTAAAATAATACGTGCCTTAATTGGAAGCCAATGCAATTCAAACAGAGCTTGTTTAGAACTGTCATACATAGAACGACACATTACAAGTTTAGCACACATTTTCTGAATTGTTTCATGTTTTGACAATTCAGTTTGTGAAATACCATACATTATATTATATTTCAGTAATCTAAGTGAGATATAACCAAAGATAGTACTAGGGTTTCAGTGACTTCTTTTGACAGGAGTTTTACATTTTCTTTTTATGCGCTCTTTAAAATTCAAAGATTCATCTATAATACACTAAGATACCTACTACAGTTTTCAGATTTAATTTGGTTTTCACAGATGTTAATTTCAAGTTGTTTCTTACTTTCAAATAGAATGAATTGTGTTTTTGCATTGTTCAATTTTATTTTGTTATGGTTCATTCATTCATTGATGGTCACTGCACAGTCCTGACGTTCTGTAACGGCACGTGTTCCTCTGTTACCGATGGTTTAATTCTCGTCTGTTTGCCGTGTGATCGTCTGCAAAACCATACACTGAATGGAGGCAGGGACTGTGTCAAAAATTGTTTCTGCATAGGTTAAGTAAAGCCACGGCCCGAGGCTTGCAACTTCCCTGTGGAACACTGCAGTCAAGTACTCGCACTGAGGACACATTGGAGTTAACATCAACTCGGCAATTACGGGGCCTCATATACTAGTACGACTCCATCCATTGGAATGCATAATGACCTTTTTTAACATTCAGCAATATGTCATGTTCTACTGTGTATGTGTTACCGGTCTTCCAGTTGTTCGGCCCCTAGCTTGTCTGATGAAGGTTTATCCAGAAAAACGCTAAACGCGGTGAAATTCATTTTGATCTTTTTTAAATAATATGATGTCTATATGTGAATCGTGTCTTTCTGGCACACATTTCATATTCTTTCGTTTTAATATTTACAACCATGTTGTGTTTTTGTTACTACCGGATCATATGAATGTAATTGAACAGGGAGGTTTGGCGCCATAAACGTTTCAAATTTGAACGCCTCTACCAAGTCAGGACTATTTTGATCATTCATATATCCGGCGAGTGCTCTTGATTTGTCTTTTGCAATGAATATTTGAGATTGATTCTTCACAAGTTCGTTATTTTTTTTACCCTTGCAAGAATTTTGATATAGTTCTATGGCCGTTTTGAGCTTTTTGCAATAAACCTGTTATTTAACCCTCCTGCTCTATTTTAGCAGCAGCAGCAGGTTTCATCGGATCAATTTAACTAGAGGCTCCCAGGAGACTGAATCGCTCACCTGGTCTAGTATGCTTATATGAACGTTTTGTGCAAATAAAATCTTAAATGGAGACTTTTGTAGATCTTTTCATTCTGAATGAGGATGGTGACTTCAAATTTCTTCCGTCTATTATTGTTTATGGGTTGCTATGCCCTTAAGTTAGTTTTATCCTTGGAGGTAGGATGTTCTATTTATGTCGCCTGCAACCTGTTGCAGATGCGACATGATATAGGGATTACTTTGGCTCCATCCGTCGTCCTGCGGATTCACAAAAAATTCCGTCGCAGTTTTCCAGGCAACTTTATGCCACAGCCTTTTGATATTTAGCATGTAGCTTCATCCCAAAGTACTATAAGGTGTAAAGCGATTTTATGCCCGAAGAATAACTACTTCCTGTTTGGCGAATAACTTAACGTTTTATATACAATGAACATATATGCAAAATTTTCGTCGCAGTTTTCCGGGCAACTATATACCACAGCCTTTGATATTTGGCATGTAGCTTCATCCCATAGTACTATAAGGTGTAAAGCGATTTTATGCCCGAAAAAAAAAAACTATTTATGTTTGACGAACATTACCAATACTAAACGTTTTATTTTCAATGAACATATATGCAAAATTTTCGTTGCAGTTTTCCGGCAACTACATGCCACAGCCTCTTGATATTTGGCATGTAGCTTCATCCCATAGTACTTTAAGGTTGATATAAATTTTATGCCCGTAAAATAACTATTTTCTGTTTGACGAATACGTTTAAACGTTTTATATACAATGAACATATTCGCAAAATTTTCGTCACACTTTTCGGGTAACTGCATGAACGTTTTATATACAATGAACATATACGCAAAATTTTCGTCACACTTTTTGGGTAACTGCATGCAACAGTCAGACCACTTGATACTTTGCATACAGCTTCAGCCTATAGTGTTTTATATGGTATAGGGAGTTTTTTATGCCCGTAACTCATCTACTTCCTGTTTACAAGAAAACATAGATACGCAGGCGACATATGCCTTCCGGGGAAGGCTCCATTTAGTTTTAGCAACAGCCACCATATTTGTGGATAGATAAAAAATCCCAAATCAAACTTTTTGCATAATACCCTTAGGTACATTTATGCCAAATTTTACTTCATTTTTGCCTTCTGGTTTTGTATAAAATGATTTAAAAGTTGCTAACAACGATGGCGGACGCCAAGCAATGACAAACTAAAAATTAGCAAAAAACGACAAAAAGGGCAATTACTCCAGCATCAGTTATCAGATTTTTACGGAAATTTGTCCACAGGTAGTTTTCATCATTCTGAAATTGTTTACCCCTCAAAGAATGTGGCTTAACCTAACCATTTTTGCGTTATTTTAAAAAAAGTGCTGTTTTACCCAATGTTCTATTTCTAGAATCGGCGGCCATGAATTTCTAAGAATAAAAAATCCCCACATCAGTTCCGTGCAGGATACCCTAAGAAACAAATATATCAAGTTTGGTTGCATTTGTCCAAGCAGTTGTTGAGAAGATTTTTGAAGTTATAAAAGTAGAAATCGGCAAAAAATGTCAAAAAGAGCAATAACTCCGTAATGGGTTAGCCGATTTTTACGGAAAAAAAATGGCGCAAAAATCTTTCGTTACTCGCTATTTTTTTAAAGGATAAGTCGCCGGGGCGAGACAGTTAACTCGACAGGGCGAGATAGTAAGTCAGCGAGGCGAAATAGTAACTCGCCGGGCGAGATAGTATTTAGCAGGGGCGAGATAATAGTCGCCGGGGCGAAATAGTAAGTCGCCGGGGCGAGATAATAAGTCGCCGAGGCGAGATAGTAACTCGCCGCGGCGAAATAATAAGTGGCCAGGGCGAAATAGTAACTCGCCGCGGCGAAAATTTTTTTATGCATGTCCATAATAAGCTTCCGTACATAACATATTGGTGAACCTAAACATTTTGAACATTTTGAACTCTTATGACTCTAGCTGAAACACTAAAACACTAAGTAGAAATTAATTCAACAAATTACGATAACAAACAAAACAATGTATTTCCAAAATTAACAATTTTTAGGTTATATATTCTGCACGTGAATAATTACAGTGGTTAAAAATTTCAAATCGAAGCTTGGTTGAAAGAAATATTTACTAGTAGGGTTAAAAGTTGGGGGGTTTTTCTATTCAAAATCGAAAAGGAAAATAAAAACCAAAAGGATAATGGGTCATTTTCCTATTCAAAATCGAAAAGGAAAATGAAAAACGAAAAGGAAAATGAAAAACGAAAAGGAAAATGAAAAACGAAAAGGAAAATGAATAACGAAAAGGAAAATGAGTCATTTTCCTATTCAAAATCGAAAAGGAAAATGAAAAACGAAAAGGAAAATTGGTCATTCATTTTCCTATTCAAAATCTAAAAAAAAAAAAAAAAAAATCGAAAAAAAAAATTTTGAAAAAAAAAATTTGAAAAGGAAAATGAATAACGAAAAGGAAAATGAGTTATTTTCCTATTCAAAATCGAAAAGGAAAATGAAAAACGAAAAGGAAAATGAATAACGAAAAGGAAAATGAGTCATTTTCCTACTCAAAATCGAAAAGGAAAATGAAAAAACGAAAAGGAAAATGGGTCATTTTCCTATTCAAAATCGAAAAAACAAAAAAAATTCGAAAAAAAATTTTTGAAAAAAAAAATTTGAAAAGGAAAATGAATAACGAAAAGGAAAATGGGTCATTTTCCTATTCAAAATCGAAAAGGAAAATGAAAAACGAAAAGGAAAATGGGTCATGTTCCTATTCAAAATAAAAAAAAAAAAAAAAAATCGAAAAAAAAAATTTTTGAAAAAAAAATTTGAAAAGGAAAATGAATAACGAAAAGGAAAATGGGTCATTTTCCTATTCAAAATCGAAAAGGAAAATGAAAAACGAAAAGGAAAATGAATAGCGAAAAGGAAAATGAGTCATTTTCCTATTCAAAATCGAAAAGGAAAGTGAAAAACGAAAAGGAAAATGGGTCATTTTCCTATTCAAAATCAAAAAAAAAAAAAAAAAAAATCGAAAAGAAATTTTTTTGAAAAAAAAAATTGAAAAGGAAAATGAATAACGAAAAGGAAAATGGGTCATTTTCCTATTCAAAATCGAAAACGAAAATGAAAAACGAAAAAAAAAATGAATAACGAAAAGGAAAATGAGTCATTTTCCTATTCAAAATCGAAAAGGAAAATGAAAAACGAAAAGGAAAATGGGTCATTTTCCTACTCAAAATCGAAAAGGAAAATGAAAAAACGAAAAGGAAAATGGGTCATTTTCCTATTCAAAATCGAAAAAACAAAAAAAAATTCGAAAAAAAAATTTTGAAAAAAAAATTTGAAAAGGAAAATGAATAACGAAAAGGAAAATGGGTCATTTTCCTATTCAAAATCGAAAAGGAAAATGAAAAACGAAAAGGAAAATGAATAACGAAAAGGAAAATGAGTCATTTTCCTATTCAATATCGAAAAGGAAAATGAAAAACGAAAAGGAAAATGGGTCATTTTCCTATTCAAAATAAAAAAAAAAAAAAAATCGAAAAAAAAAATTTTGAAAAAAAAATTTGAAAAGGAAAATGAATAACGAAAAGGAAAATGGATCATTTTCCTATTCAAAATCGAAAAGGAAAATGAAAAACGAAAAGGAAAATGAATAGCGAAAAGGAAAGTGAGTCATTTTCCTATTCAAAATCGAAAAGGAAAATGAAAAACGAAAAGGAAAATGGGTCATTTTCCTATTCAAAATCGAAAAGGAAAATGAAAAACGAAAAGGAAAATGAATAACGAAAAGGAAAATGAGTCATTTTCCTACTCAAAATCGAAAAGGAAAATGAAAAAACGAAAAGGAAAATGGGTCATTTTCCTATTCAAAATCGAAAAAACAAAAAAAATTCGAAAAAAAATTTTTGAAAAAAAAAATTTGAAAAGGAAAATGAATAACGAAAAGGAAAATGGGTCATTTTCCTATTCAAAATCGAAAAGGAAAATGAAAAACGAAAAGGAAAATGGGTCATGTTCCTATTCAAAATAAAAAAAAAAAAAAAAAAAAAATCGAAAAAAAAAATTTTTGAAAAAAAAATTTGAAAAGGAAAATGAATAACGAAAAGGAAAATGGGTCATTTTCCTATTCAAAATCGAAAAGGAAAATGAAAAACGAAAAGGAAAATGAATAGCGAAAAGGAAAATGAGTCATTTTCCTATTCAAAATCGAAAAGGAAAGTGAAAAACGAAAAGGAAAATGGGTCATTTTCCTATTCAAAATCAAAAAAAAAAAAAAAAAAAAATCGAAAAGAAATTTTTTTGAAAAAAAAAATTGAAAAGGAAAATGAATAACGAAAAGGAAAATGGGTCATTTTCCTATTCAAAATCGAAAAGGAAAATGAAAAACGAAAAAAAAAAATGAATAACGAAAAGGAAAATGAGTCATTTTCCTATTCAAAATCGAAAAGGAAAATGAAAAACGAAAAGGAAAATGGGTCATTTTCCTATTCAAAATCGAAAAGGAAAATGAAAAACGAAACGGAAAATGAATAACGAAAAGGAAAATGAGCATTTTCCTACTCAAAATCGAAAAGGAAAATGAAAAAACGAAAAGGAAAATGGGTCATTTTCCTATTCAAAATCGAAAAAACAAAAAAAAATTCGAAAAAAAAATTTTGAAAAAAAAATTTGAAAAGGAAAATGAATAACGAAAAGGAAAATGGGTCATTTTCCTATTCAAAATCGAAAAGGAAAATGAAAAACGAAAAGGAAAATGAATAACGAAAAGGAAAATGAGTCATTTTCCTATTCAATATCGAAAAGGAAAATGAAAAACGAAAAGGAAAATGGGTCATTTTCCTATTCAAAATAAAAAAAAAAAAAAAAATCGAAAAAAAAAAATTTTGAAAAAAAAATTTGAAAAGGAAAATGAATAACGAAAAGGAAAATGGATCATTTTCCTATTCAAAATCGAAAAGGAAAATGAAAAACGAAAAGGAAAATGAATAGCGAAAAGGAAAATGAGTCATTTTCCTATTCAAAATCGAAAAGGAAAGTGAAAAACGAAAAGGAAAATGGGTCATTTTCCTATTCAAAATCAAAAAAAAAAAAAAAAAAATCGAAAAGAAATTTTTTTGAAAAAAAAAATTGAAAAGGAAAATGAATAACGAAAAGGAAAATGGGTCATTTTCCTATTCAAAATCGAAAACGAAAATGAAAAACGAAAAAAAAAATGAATAACGAAAAGGAAAATGAGTCATTTTCCTATTCAAAATCGAAAAGGAAAATGAAAAACGAAAAGGAAAATGGGTCATTTTCCTACTCAAAATCGAAAAGGAAAATGAAAAAACGAAAAGGAAAATGGGTCATTTTCCTATTCAAAATCGAAAAAACAAAAAAAAATTCGAAAAAAAAATTTTGAAAAAAAAATTTGAAAAGGAAAATGAATAACGAAAAGGAAAATGGGTCATTTTCCTATTCAAAATCGAAAAGGAAAATGAAAAACGAAAAGGAAAATGAATAACGAAAAGGAAAATGAGTCATTTTCCTATTCAATATCGAAAAGGAAAATGAAAAACGAAAAGGAAAATGGGTCATTTTCCTATTCAAAATAAAAAAAAAAAAAAAAAATCGAAAAAAAAAATTTTGAAAAAAAAATTTGAAAAGGAAAATGAATAACGAAAAGGAAAATGGATCATTTTCCTATTCAAAATCGAAAAGGAAAATGAAAAACGAAAAGGAAAATGAATAGCGAAAAGGAAAGTGAGTCATTTTCCTATTCAAAATCGAAAAGGAAAATGAAAAACGAAAAGGAAAATGGGTCATTTTCCTATTCAAAATCGAAAAGGAAAATGAAAAACGAAAAGGAAAATGAATAACGAAAAGGAAAATGAGTCATTTTCCTACTCAAAATCGAAAAGGAAAATGAAAAAACGAAAAGGAAAATGGGTCATTTTCCTATTCAAAATCGAAAAAACAAAAAAAATTCGAAAAAAAATTTTTGAAAAAAAAAATTTGAAAAGGAAAATGAATAACGAAAAGGAAAATGGGTCATTTTCCTATTCAAAATCGAAAAGGAAAATGAAAAACGAAAAGGAAAATGGGTCATGTTCCTATTCAAAATAAAAAAAAAAAAAAAAAAAAAATCGAAAAAAAAAATTTTTGAAAAAAAAATTTGAAAAGGAAAATGAATAACGAAAAGGAAAATGGGTCATTTTCCTATTCAAAATCGAAAAGGAAAATGAAAAACGAAAAGGAAAATGAATAGCGAAAAGGAAAATGAGTCATTTTCCTATTCAAAATCGAAAAGGAAAGTGAAAAACGAAAAGGAAAATGGGTCATTTTCCTATTCAAAATCAAAAAAAAAAAAAAAAAAAAAATCGAAAAGAAATTTTTTTGAAAAAAAAAATTGAAAAGGAAAATGAATAACGAAAAGGAAAATGGGTCATTTTCCTATTCAAAATCGAAAAGGAAAATGAAAAACGAAAAAAAAAAATGAATAACGAAAAGGAAAATGAGTCATTTTCCTATTCAAAATCGAAAAGGAAAATGAAAAACGAAAAGGAAAATGGGTCATTTTCCTATTCAAAATCGAAAAGGAAAATGAAAAACGAAACGGAAAATGAATAACGAAAAGGAAAATGAGCATTTTCCTACTCAAAATCGAAAAGGAAAATGAAAAAACGAAAAGGAAAATGGGTCATTTTCCTATTCAAAATCGAAAAAACAAAAAAAAATTCGAAAAAAAAATTTTGAAAAAAAAATTTGAAAAGGAAAATGAATAACGAAAAGGAAAATGGGTCATTTTCCTATTCAAAATCGAAAAGGAAAATGAAAAACGAAAAGGAAAATGAATAACGAAAAGGAAAATGAGTCATTTTCCTATTCAATATCGAAAAGGAAAATGAAAAACGAAAAGGAAAATGGGTCATTTTCCTATTCAAAATAAAAAAAAAAAAAAAATCGAAAAAAAAAAATTTTGAAAAAAAAATTTGAAAAGGAAAATGAATAACGAAAAGGAAAATGGATCATTTTCCTATTCAAAATCGAAAAGGAAAATGAAAAACGAAAAGGAAAATGAATAGCGAAAAGGAAAGTGAGTCATTTTCCTATTCAAAATCGAAAAGGAAAATGAAAAACGAAAAGGAAAATGGGTCATTTTCCTATTCAAAAAAAAAAAAAAAAAAAAAAAAAATCGAAAAAAAAAATTTTTGAAAAAAAAAATTTGAAAAGGAAAACGAATAACGAAAAGGAAAATGGGTCATTTTCCTATTCAAAATCGAAAAGGAAAATGAAAAACGAAAAGGAAAATGAATAACGAAAAGGAAAATGAGTCATTTTCCTATTCAAAATGGAAAAGGAAAGTGAAAAACGAAAAGGAAAATGGGTCATTTTCCTATTCAAAATCAAAAAAAAAAAAAAAAATCGAAAAGAAAATTTTTTGAAAAAAAAAATTGAAAAGGAAAATGAATAACGAAAAGGAAAATGGGTCATTTTCCTATTCATAATCGAAAAGGAAAATGAAAAACGAAAAGAAAAATGAATAACGAAAAGGAAAATGAGTCATTTTCCTATTCAAAATCGAAAAGGAAAATGAAAAACGAAAAGGAAAATGGGTCATTTTCCTATTCAAAATAGAAAAGTAAAATGAAAAAAGAAAAGGAAAATGAATAACGAAAAGGAAAATGAGTCATTTTCCTATTCAAAATGGAAAAGGAAAGTGAAAAACGAAAAGGAAAATGGGTCATTTTCCTATTCAAAATCCAAAAAAAAAAAAAAATCGAAAAGAAATTTTTTTGAAAAAAAAAATTGAAAAGGAAAATGAATAACGAAAAGGAAAATGGGTCATTTTCCTATTCAAAATAGAAAAGTAAAATGAAAAAAGAAAAGGAAAATGAATAACGAAAAGGAAAATGAGTCATTTTCCTATTCAAAATGGAAAAGGAAAGTGAAAAACGAAAAGGAAAATGGGTCATTTTCCTATTCAAAATCCAAAAAAAAAAAAAATCGAAAAGAAATTTTTTTGAAAAAAAAAATTGAAAAGGAAAATGAATAACGAAAAGGAAAATGGGTCATTTTCCTATTCAAAATCGAAAAGGAAAATGAAAAACGAAAGGAAAAATGAATAACGAAAGGAAAAATGAATAACGAAAAGGAAAATGAGTCATTTTCCTATTCAAAATCGAAAAGGAAAATGAAAAACGAAGAGGAAAATGGGTCATTTTCCTATTCAAAATCGAAAAGGAAAATGAAAAACGAAAAGGAAAATGAATAGCGAAAAGGAAAGTGAGTCATTTTCCTATTCAAAATCGAAAAGGAAAATGAAAAACGAAAAGGAAAATGGGTCATTTTCCTATTCAAAAAAAAAAAAAAAAAAAAAATCGAAAAAAAAAATTTTTGAAAAAAAAATTTGAAAAGGAAAATGAATAACGAAAAGGAAAATGGGTCATTTTCCTATTCAAAATCGAAAAGGAAAATGAAAAACGAAAAGGAAAATGAATAACGAAAAGGAAAATGAGTCATTTTCCTATTCAAAATGGAAAAGGAAAGTGAAAAACGAAAAGGAAAATGGGTCATTTTCCTATTCAAAATCAAAAAAAAAAAAAAAAAAATCGAAAAGAAAATTTTTTGAAAAAAAAAATTGAAAAGGAAAATGAATAACGAAAAGAAAAATGAATAACGAAAAGGAAAATGAGTCATTTTCCTATTCAAAATCGAAAAGGAAAATGAAAAACGAAAAGGAAAATGGGTCATTTTCCTATTCAAAATCGAAAAAAAAAAAATCGAAAAAAAAAATTTTTGAAAAAAAAAATTGAAAAGGAAAATGAATAACGAAAAGGAAAATGGGTCATTTTCCTATTCAAAATAGAAAAGTAAAATGAAAAAAGAAAAGGAAAATGAATAACGAAAAGGAAAATGAGTCATTTTCCTATTCAAAATGGAAAAGGAAAGTGAAAAACGAAAAGGAAAATGGGTCATTTTCCTATTCAAAATCAAAAAAAAAAAAAAAAATCGAAAAAAAATTTTTTGAAAAAAAAAATTGAAAAGGAAAATGAATAACGAAAAGGAAAATGGGTCATTTTCCTATTCAAAATCGAAAAGGAAAATGAAAAACGAAAAGAAAAATGAATAACGAAAAGGAAAATGAGTCATTTTCCTATTCAAAATCGAATAGTAAAATGAAAAACGAAAAGGAAAATGGGTCATTTTCCTATTCAAAATCGAAAAGGAAAATGAAAAACGAAAAGGAAAATGAATAACGAAAAGGAAAATGAGTCATTTTCCTATTCAAAATCGAAAAGGAAAATGAAAAACGAAAAGGAAAATGGGTCATTTTCCTATTCAAAATCGAAAAAAAAAAAAAATCGAAAAAAAAAAAATTTGAAAAAAGAAAATTTGAAAAACGAAAAACGAAAAACGAAAAGGAAAATCACTTGTGTTAGGTACTTTACCTTGATGTGTAACTCATTATGGTAGACTTACATATCAAAAATCTTTTTTTTATCAGAAAGTGTTTAATAAAGTGTGGAAACTTATTTCAGTGAATTTTAGAAGTTCTAAGGGGCATAATCCCGCAGGCCAGAACAGAATTTTAACTCAAACAAAAAATAAATTCGTTTAGAAATAATGTGCGGAAAACGGAAGTGTGACATATGAACGATCGGACAGACAGACAGATGGACAAAACACTAATCAAACGTCTTTCGCCGATAGAGGACTAAAACGGTATCGACAAATGAAAAAATCAAGATGAGAACAACAAGTGATTTTTGTGCTCTCAAATTTCATATTTCTCAAACATTCTAAAGAACTGATGGAAAATCTCCATTCTAAGTCATTTTCATCATGTAATAGCATTAACACGTTTGATTTCTCTACATTATATACTTCAATTCCACATTCACAATTAAAATCTCGTTTGGCACAGCTGATTAAACGTAGCTTTATCAAAAAGAACGGAAAACGCAGGTACAAGTATTTGGTAGTCGGTTATAAAAAGACTTACTTTGTCATCCAAGAGTCTAGCAAGAAAAACAAATTTACAGAATATCAAATAATAGAAATGCTCAACTTTCTAATCGACAACATATTTGTACAGTTTGGTGGACATGTTTTTCAGCAAACAATGGGTATCCCATTGGCACAAATTGTGCACCATTGCTTGCCGATTTGTTTTTTCATTCATATGAAGCAGACTTCTCACAATCACTTCTAGACAAAAAGGACCGCAAACTTGCTTTATCCTTCAATATCACATTTTGTTATATTGATGTTGTCCTTTCACTAAACAATCCTCGATTTGGTGACTTTTTACATCTCATATATCCGAAGGAACTTGAGATAAAGGACACTACAGATTCTAGGAGGTCCGCTTTATATTTGGATCTATTCCTCAAAATTGACACACAAGGAAGGCTTTGTACAAAGCTCTATGACAAACGTGATGACTTCAACTTTCCAATAGTTAACTTTCCCTTTTTGTGTAGCAACATTCCGTCCGCTCCAGCATATGGAGTTTACGTATCACAATTGATTCGTTATTCCAGAGCATGTGGGGAGTACAACGACTTCCTTGATAGAGCTACATGGCTGACAAGCAAATTGTTAACACAGGGGTAGGTTGCTCCCAGCTTGTTGTCATCACTCAAGAAATTTTACAGACGACATAATGTGCTTGTATACAAATACGGGATTTCTATCTCTCAGATGTTGGTTTGACATAAAGTTTTGTAATGTCATCCTTTCCGGATTTGACCAACACTTAATCGATCTTTGGCAACGTGACGGGTGTGTAAGAAGCAGAGGTACCAATGGGGTATCCTAATATCAAAAGTCCGAAAGGGCAGAGACAAAACCAGTAAACACCAACAAGAACGGGACAAAAACAGACAACATGTAAAACATGGAAACACAAAACAACTAAATATCAATCAACAACGCGAACTCCAGTCGAAACAAGAGTGAACTCAGGTGCTCCGGAAGAGTAAGCAGTTCCTGCTTGCTATAGCACACACGTCGTGTTGCCAATAGTCCATTCAGCGTTATAGCAAGCAGGAACTGCTTACTCTTCCGGAGCACCTGAGTTCACTCTCGTTTCGACTTGAGTTTGCGTTGCTGAATGCGGTTTTGTTGTTATGTGTGTGTGTGTTTTATGTTGTAATGTTGTTTGTGTTGTTGTGATGATTTTTTGTCTGCCGGTTTTGTCTTTGTCTTTATGGTTTTATGATACTGATTACTCCTTTGGTACACCTTTGCTTCTTTCATATTACTCGACTTTTTCTTTTGAGGTATAAAATGGCTGATATTACACTAATTTGCCAGTCTTCGAGTGGCTTTAACTGCACATATGATTGCTAATAAGGCATAGTAGCATCTCAAAATACTATTTTTATATAATTTCATATATTCTATTAATTTTATGGAGGCATTTTCTATCTGTTTTTCAATTAATCCAACAGTAGAATTATATTAACAGTACCCTTTATCTGGCCTCCATTTGAACATGTTGAAAGAAAATTGAATTATTATTGTTATTAAATCGACTCACACGTCACGTATGTGTTGAAATAAAAGGCTATGTAGGGAAAATTCGTGATTTATATAAGGCACAACACATATGCAAAGAAAATAGGAAGAAAAAAAAACATTTAGTAATCTGTTAAAGGCATATTGTCTACCAAATTCACATTTTTTCCTCCTTAGTTTTTGGATGGCATTTAAACCCATACATCTATTACCAGAGGACAAGGTATTATATGAATAGGCAAATATTTTGTCCCCTGAATGTCTGAAAAATAAAACATTGGTCTAGAGAAAACTCCTATTGTTATTTAGTGAGTTAAATGAATGCAGAAGCTTGTAAGTAAAGTTTTAAGATTACAATATTATGTTGATTGAAAATATTTTGTCAAAACATGGTCAATATGCCTGATTTCTGTCAAATTTTCTGAAAATAGTTAATTAATTAGTTGTAAAATTCATGGTCTACATTTGAGCATGCCTTTAAAATTAACAAAATAAGTATACACTAAAAAAATGTGTCTATGAGCTACGGAATGGCTATTGACCCCAGTATGTTTTAACAGAGATATGGACCTTTACCAAAAAATAACCAAGTGTTCATGCCTAAAATATAGGTCATAGTGATCTAATTTCTATTGGGTGGTGTATTGTTACCCAAGACCCGTCTAATGATGAAATACCATTGACCCCAACTTCTAGTATCCAAGTTATGGACCTGAACCAAGACTTTAATCAAAGTCACTATGCGTAAAATATAGGTTGCAGTGACCTCATTTCTTGTGGGTTGTGTCACATTACTCAAGACACATCTAGTGGTGAAATATCATTGAACCCGAACATCTAGTATCTAAGTTATGGTCATTCATGTGTAAGAAGAAGAGGTACTAATGGGGCATCCGAATGTCAAAGTCCGAAAGGGTAGAGACTACACCAGCAAACACAAACAAGAACAGGACGTAAAAGAGACAACATATATAACACAGAACCACAAAAAAAGACTGAATATCAATTAAGGGGATACGTTACTTTGGTCGACCATCTTATTTTTTAAAATAAATTTGCATAATTAATGGTGATACCATGACACATTGAAATATTCATTTGAAATAGGGGGTCATGGGTCGATTTTTCAAATTATTTCACTTTGAAATTATCCTTTTTGTCGGGAAATTTATATAGAAGTAATTGGAAAAAATCCAATATTTTCAAAATTTTGTTATTCTTCATTGATTAAAACAATTTTTTTTCATTACATTTCAACCAAAAACTAACACAAGAAAGTCCAAATCTTTCTCCAAACAACAATATATATTTTTTCATAGGTCATGGACCATCTTTTTTCAAGAATTTACATCAAAAATAAACAATAGCGTTAAAATTCAACGCTGTTCAAGTGATATTGACGTTGCGTTTCAAATCGAAAATGGACATTTTCGATATGCCAGGGCTTGTACATTTTTTTTAGATTTTTTATATGACACCGCTGTCACTTTGTGACCGATTATACGACCAGGGTTACAAAAAATCCACCTTATACGATCTCTAAAAAAAGTTCTTCCTCCGTTATCAATCACTGGTAAAAAATTCAACATTGTGTTAAGGTAGAGCGTGGCACTTGGGTCCAAAATTAATTTGTCAATAGATTTTCTTCAAAATTAACATAGATGTCCTAAATGATGTACTTTTTCATAATTTGATTCCAAGTTCATGGGTTTCTTCCCTACTTTTCGAGTTATATCAGGTTAAAGTATCAATATTTTACTATGAATTATATAGGGAAAGCCATAAAAACACACAAAAATGTTCCATTACTTTTTTTCCTGTCAATAGATTCCCCTCATTTTTTGACATTTTATAGATCTTGCAACAATTCATCATCTTAAATCAATTTAAAGTGGGGTTTCTTCCCTTAATTTTTAGGTACAAGCAAAAATAGGAGACAAAAACGATGATTTTTCATGATTTTTGCCAAATTACCTCCCTTGACCATACTTTAACAAAGAATTTATACTACTTTTAGAATACATATTTTACTCATATTGATAAAATGTGCCTAAACATGGTATAAAGATTCTAAAAACACAAAAATCTCAAAATATTTTTCAAATTTCATTTTATTTTGGGCAAGTCACATGACCACTGTCCTGCTCCACCTTAATGGTTAGTGGTTGTTTTGATAAGTGATTGGCTGAGTGTTGTACTAATATTATCACCTCAATATCCCTTTTATGTCTTTAACCATCAGAGTGTCACGTTTGACACAGAAATTGCTAACCCAGTGTTATTTTGCTCCTCGGTTGTTGTCTTTACTCAAGAAATGTTAAGTTAGACACCATGCACTCGTAGACAAATACAATGTACTAGTATGGGGTTTTTATCTCTCAGATGTTGGTTTGTCGTAGGGTTTTGTTTTGTCTTCCTTTACCGAATGTGACACACTAAATTGGAAATTGGCAGCGCGACGGGTGTGCTATAGCAGGCAGGAACCGCTTACTCTTCCGAAGCACCAGAGTTCACTTTGTTACGACTTGAGTTCGCGTTGTTCGGTTGATTTTGTGTTTTGTGTTTCCTCGTGCTATTCTTGTTCGTGTTTACCGGTTTGTTGTTGCACTTTCGGACTTTTGACTCTCGAATTCCCCACTAGTGCCTCTTTGATTCTTGCCTTCCTTCTTTCAGTTAGTTAAAAAAAGATTACCAGTTTCTGCAGATGTTTTAATCTATAAACTTCATATAATAAGAATATCATTATTTTCTAAAAAATTGCGAAAATGATGGGTTCTATATATATTAAGGTTTCTCTTCTGCGTTGTTTTCAGATGTATAATGCATATGAACTTTCATCAATTTGGTTTTTGTATTGTGCTATTTCTGCTTTGTTCACGATTACCACAAACAAGCCAGGGACCTTTGTCAAAGCTTATGCTAGTTGTTCTATGCCATGAAGGCAACCTTTCATCGATAATTTTAGTACTGACTTTAAAACATAATACATATAAGATTTTATCTTGAGCCTACTGCTAAACATTGAGCGAGACCACTAGACATATTGTAGGTTGGCGGTTTGTTGTAATATTTTGATTATTGTTATTCTAGTAATGGTGTCAATCAAATGTGACTCCAAAAGAATTCGAAAGAACTGATGGAGATTCTTAGCTTTAAATCGGTTTCATCTTTTAACAGCATCAAAACTTTCCATTTCTTCACACTATAAACTTCTATTACACATGAGCAATTCAAACGCATAACAGTTGATTTTTTCAAAAAGACTGGGAAACCCAGGTACAAACATTTGGTATTTGATTGAACCAGGACTTACTTTGTTATCAATGAGTCTAAAAAAAACAAATTAATAAAATAATTGATATTCTAAACTTTCTTAGTGACAACATATCTGACCAGTGTTCATTTTGATGAACCTGTTTTCAGCAACAATAGGGATTCCAGTGGACAGTAATTGTTTACATTTGATTACTGATTTGTTTCTTCATTCACATAAAACAGGCTTCCTACAATCACTCCTAGACAATTTACCACGTGCCCATGTATTTGAAAGTTTGCCATTGGTTTAACTTTAGATTATCACAAAAGTAGAATAAGGAAGGTATAATTGCAATCCTATAGCCTAATTTCAAGAAAGTTTAGATTTAAAATGTTGAAAATATGGGGATAATGTGAAGAAATTGTCACGACATATATAAAATTCAATGCTAAGAATTCGTTAAGATAAAATCAAGACAAAAAGAGACATCTGTTGAATATCGCTCACTAAATTAAAACAAGTTTCTCCAAAACATTACTTTTCAGGCAAATAAGATTTGTGTTGATCGATAAGCTTTCAATTACAATCGTATGTTTTCGGATGTAAATTGTATAGCAAATTCAAGACATACATAATATCAAGAAATTATTCATATTGGTGCCCTTCGTAATCGAGATATTTGTTTATATTCGTGTTTTTCAGTGTCTGAATCGGGACAATGTGGCGATAGCATAATGGAAACGTCACCAAAGAACACGACATAGTACTTAAAAGTAAGCTACATCCTTATTCTTTATTGTAAATTTAAGTTACTTTTTCACCTCTCCCCTTTTCCTGTGGTTCTTCAAAATTTACCGGTCCTTTGTGTCCCATCCCATCCCTATATTTCATTTATCATCATCATTTCATGTTCAATGTATCATTTCATGTTCAATGTATCATCCTTTTCATGTTCATCGCCTGTAAATATCCTATATAGCGTTGCACGGGCGTAAATCACGTTGAAACAGATTTTGGTTCAACGTTCAACATTCAATATAAGAAAAAATTTGAACGTTGAACGTTGAACCAAAATCTGTTTCAATATTGAACTAAGAAAAAATTTGAATGTTGAACGTTGAACCAAAATCTGTTTCAATATTGAACTAAGAAAAATTTTGAATGTTGAACGTTGAACCGAAATATGTTTCAATATTGAACTAAGAAAAATTTTGAATGTTGAACGTTGAACCGAAATCTGTTTCAATATTGAACTAAGAAAAATTTTGAATGTTGAACGTTGAACTGAAATCTGTTTCAATATTGAACTAAGAAAAAATTTGAATGTTGAACGTTGAACCGAAATCTGTTTCAATATTGAACTAAGAAAAAATTTGAATGTTGAACGTTGAACCAAAATCTGTTTCAATATTGAACTAAGAAAAATTTTGAATGTTGAACGTTGAACCGAAATCTGTTTCAATATTGAACTAAGAAAAAATTTGAATGTTGAACCGTTGAACTGAAATCTGTTTCAATATTGAACTAAGAAAAATTTTGAATGTTGAACGTTGAACCGAAATCTGTTTCAATATTGAACTAAGAAAAATTTTGAATGTTGAACGTTGAACTGAAATCTGTTTCAATATTGAACTAAGAAAAATTTTGAATGTTGAACGTTGAACCGAAATCTGTTTCAATATTGAACTAAGAAAAAATTTGAATGTTGAACCGTTGAACTGAAATCTGTTTCAATATTGAACTAAGAAAAATTTTGAATGTTGAACGTTGAACTGAAATCTGTTTCAATATTGAACTAAGAAAAAATTTGAATGTTGAACGTTGAACCGAAATCTGTTTCAATATTGAACTAAGAAAAAATTGGAATGTTGAACGTTGAACCAAAATCTGTTTCAATATTGAACTAAGAAAAATTTTGAAGGTTGAACGTTGAACCGAAATCGGTTTCAATATTGAACTAAGAAAAATTTTGAATGTTGAACGTTGAACTGAAATCTGTTTCAATATTGAAATAAGAAAAATTTTGAATGTTGAACTAACAAAAAAAAAAATGAATGTTGAATGTTGAACGTTGAATATTGAACCAACTTAACGCTGGTATCTTTAATTATTTATTGTATTGAATTTTTTTTCTAAATTCGTAATCAAGCGAAACAAGTTACTTTTTAAATTTTTATTACCACTCACAATAAATAAAAAAAAAGTTTAAAATAATAGTCTGCATTATTCAGTGATGATTGTGACATCATCCGAAAACGTGACATATCTTGCTTCTGTGATGTCATCAGGACAGACAAAGTCAGTTTTCAGGACGTCGTTTATGTAGACCCCGACCTGTCTCTTGTCCTTTACGTGAAGCTTGAGTTCGTACCTGTTGTCGAAGAATATAGTCTTCACATCCATCCCAGAAATGGTTACTTCCTTCTTCCATTTCTTTTTAATACATGAGTTAATGGCGACCTTTGAAGAGGGTCCCCGCGGGTTAAAATGAAACAGAATGTTTCCCGAATCATCATGTTTGGCTTGGAGGTTTACTGCATAACCACTGAAATTTGATAAAGAAAATCAAAGATTTTGAATGCTCTAGTACTTCACAGATTAACTGCTTATAGTTTTAGAAGTAACACTGTTCGAGTATCATATTATATAAAGTGGCATCAAAATGCACAGTACTATATCAGAGCGATTTGTGATGCAGTTCTATGTATGTCAAATGTGCAAAGTACTAGTAATAGAAAATAATGAGATGTGGAATAAGTGTACGCGACATAGACCACAATCAAGCGGCAATTCAGAAAAACCACAATGGCCAACCTTCAACAGCCTTCAACGAGGCAAGTAGGCACTGCTGGCGGTTCTGTAATTGGCCCATGGTCTAAATAAAATGCATATAATTCAAATCAAGTCCTTATTACAGATAGACCCCCTTTTTAAACAAGGAACAAAAACATGAAAAAAAAACAAAGTACAAACAAAAGTTTTGTCAAAGATTCCTGGCTTAGGACAGGCAAAATACTGACTCTATTTTATCCACAAGGTTGGGCGGAGCTTAAATTTCTCAGTCTTTTAGGTAAGATTTAAACGTAGAATCCCGAAACAATTGACCCGTGACCAGCCCGGTCAATAAAATAGAGTAACACCGGTATATAATTTGTGGCGGGGTTGAAACTATTTTTTTTGGGCCAAACCTTCCCCCTATCTACGTTCCCAGACAAAGCACAAAAACTAAACACACAACCTTTGATTGTGAATGTCTTTTATGCACGAAAAAAAAATATCTGCTAATCAGAAAAGGCCTACGGAAGTCAAATATATTAAACAAGATCAAAATTAATAGACTTCCACAAGAAGGAAATGTCCTATAGGTTTTGTAATAAGATAAGTGAACTAGAGGCTCCCAGGAGCCTGAACCGCTCACCTGATCTCTTATGCCTCTTAGCCTTTTACCTAGTGTGCAACATGGTCTACATGTACTTGGTAAGTAACATTAAAGAAACTAGTTAGGATAGAAAACACTTTTAAAACCAAGAATACAAAGTTACAAAGCTTTCCATTTGAAAAAAAACCAAACATATTAAGTTAAAATTGATTGAAAACACTTAAAAGGATGATCTGACAATTCTGGAATAATTTTTGTAGATCTTAATGAGCTGAACAATTTTGAAATGATAACTTATGGCTAATAAGATAAAGTCCAAAAACTTTGAAAATGGTCAATTTTGACTATTAAGGGGAAGTAACTCCTATAAGGAGTCGTCCAACAACTTTGACTCAATGGAGAGTTTTGTAGAGCTTTTGATGCTGAAGAAGGATGGTTGCTTCGGATTTTCTCTATCTCTTATACTTTTTGAGCTATAAGCTAAAAACTATGGTCTGCCCCCCCCCATGTTCTATTTTTAGTAACGGCGGCCATATTGGTTGGTCGACATTTACAAATTTCACAAAATTGGTAGAAGACATCCTAAAGATCAAGTGTAAAAGTTTAAAGAAATCCCACCAGTGGTTTCAGAGAAGAAGATTTTTAAAAATCAGTTAGAATTGATAGAAAAATCAGTTTAAGGGAGATAACTTTAAAACAGTTGATCTGACAATTTTGACCCTGAAATCATTTTTGTAGATCTCAATGAGCTGAACAATTTTGAAATGCTTTTTTTCCTCTAGCACTTACAATTTTCAAGATAAAGTCCCAAAAATGTGAAAATGGTCAATTTTGACGATTAAGGGGAAATAACTCCTATAAAGAGTCGTCCCACCGATTTGACTCAATGGAAAGTTATGTAGAGCTTTTGATGCTGAAGAAGGAAGGTAGCTTCGGATTTTCTCTATCTCTTATACTTTTTGAGCTATAAGCTAAAAACTATGGTCTGACCCCCTGTTCTATTTTTAGTAACGGCGGTCATGTTGGTTGGTTGACATTCACAAATTTCACAAACTTGGTAGAGAACATCCTAAAGATCAATTGTACAAAGTTTCAAAGCAATTCCATAGGTGGTTTCAGAGAAGAAGATATTTAAGAAAAGTTAACGGACGGACGGACGGACGACGAACGCTTAACGATGACAATAGCTCACATGACGCTTCGGGTCAGGTGAGCTAAAAAGGCTGGCAAATATAAGATGAGTCTATTTGCAGGTTGGGGAAGCAGAAGGAGTAGAACATGCCCCTGGTTTCAGTCACCACAGTACATAGTATAGTTAAATATTAATAAGTAAATATTAAGCAGAATTTCTAGAACCTAATACAAGAATAACTATTTATATGCATCTTCATTCTGAGCAATCAAAATATTACCAGAATTGCACTTAATTTACACAAGCCACTGTTCATCAAACGGTCATGTTGACGAGTGACCGGCCATATTTAACTTGGAGGGGGACATTGTTTTATATTCCTTTAAAAAATATTATTTTGAATCAAATTTGTGATGAAAAAATATTCCGGCATCAGAGGTAAGGAAAAATATTCTGATGACAAATAAATGCTTTAAAAAATTGTGTAACTTATAAAAAAAATATTTGGTAAATTTATATTTTTTTCCGCACTGTGCGCGGAAATTTTTTTCTGACCAGATCGAAAAACCAAGGTCCTTGTTCAATTTTTGAATGGTCAGCCCCTAAATTACATGAAGAAAACAGTAGACGTTGTTTGTCAGTGTCTTCTTAATACCAAAGTTCAACAAAGCACTGGGAAACCATACATGTAAACAGTAAAAAGGTAACGCTCCCGGTTTTTTTTCACGCGACATAGCAAAGATACCAGGAGCGATGCTAGATCGGTTATTAATTAAAAGATTCGGTCACCTGTTGAACGTCAAACTGAAGCGAATAATAATTTCGATCAGACTGCCTCTAGAGACGAATCGACGCAATAGAGTCGAAAAATCATTTTAGGGTATAAATCACTGATACATATAACGACAAAGTACAGTATAACGGCAATTAGTTAAACACAATGTGACAATGTTCAATTCAATAAAAACACCTCCTTCACTCGGCTAACTGAGAACTCGGTCAGTTGGTTTTATTTAACATGGAGGCTATATGGGAAATGGGTCTGTTGAAGAGTCGGCTATAGGTCTGTTGAGAGTAAAATCCAATGGATGGTCATGAAATTTTGTGAAAAAGATGTTATTTTGGCAAAATGACAATTAATTGTCAAAATACAAAATCTTTCAACCAAAATGATATTCATTTGAGCACATTTTCAACTTGCAACAGAGTCAATTAGTTATACCAGTGTTCGATAAAACGAAAAGGCGAGACAGCGGTATGCTCAAATTTGGCAACTATGAATGATTTTTTTTTTACAAATAAACAAAATTTTTATACTTTTGAAATATAATTAGCGATTCGGAAAGTAATCTTCAGTTTAAAAATAAAATATTCAAACAACAAAAAGTGATTTAATGTTAAAATGTTATAAAAAATGAGTTTTTCTTAAAAAAGTGCCGGCTAAAGTCTGTTGGTGAGTCGGCAAATCAAATTAAAGTCTGTTGAGAGTTAATTAGCCGAGACAGAATAATTGCAAGCGAGGTATATTTTGAATTTTTAAAAACTTTCAGGATTAACATTTTATATTGTATTAAATCAAGAGTGAAATTATCTCTAATTTTGCGTGTATGTACAGGAAAAAGAAACCTTAAAGCACGAAATCAGTACACACTATATGGTTCTATAGGATAAGGTTGTATACAAGGTATTATACCCCAACTTCTATGTCATGAAGTGTCGAGAAAACTGTGAGGAATATTTTGCATGTATGTACAATACATCTAAAAACCTAAGTTTTCGGTTAACAAGAGGTAGATGACCTAGGGGCGTAAAATCGAAATACACCATATGACACTTTAAGACAAAGCAAAATACCAGACCTTTACCTTATGTAGTTGCTTGAATAACTGCGACGGAAATTATGTCACGTACGAACGAACGGACGGACATATGGATAAGGGTTAAACAGTATACCCCTCTTCTTAAAAGCGAGGGCATAATTATAAGAATTTAAGTAGTCGAAGCAGCCACGCTGCATACCTCCGCGCTACTCTGGTGTTTGATAGTATAAGGGCAAATAATTAAAAGAAACAAACTATGACTATAATAAGCATTACTAGTACTATCAAATGTGTATGTATTAATATGAGACTTTTCCCTGGTCACGCTGGTCGTGGGAGTGATAGTCATGTAATGAATTATGCATGACGAAGGAATAATGTGCCCTTAGGCAATCTATGCAGCCCAGCCCCTAGGGGCATTATCAAAATTCCGAAACCTTTGGCAGAATCTACATCCATACTCCATAGTGCAACTAACAAGCCAAGTTTCAGTTCCATATTCCAAATAACCTAGGAGGAGTTGCGTGACGAAAGAATAATGTGCCCTTAGGCTACCTATGCAGCCCAGCCCCTAGGGGAATTATCAAAATTCCAAAACCTTCGGCACAGACCCCACCCACAATGCAATTAATAACCCAAGTTTCATCTTTCTACTCCCAGTGGTTACAGAGATTATCCTGGACATTAACGCAATACGTACGTACGTACATCGAACAGCAAAACATTTTCCCCGCGCTTTCGCTAGCGCGGGGATAATAATATGGCTTTAAAATTGTTGATTTTAAATTAGTACTTTTTACTTGTACACATTTATAAGGGCTTCAAAATGCATAAATTAGAACCGATCTGATTTATGGATTCAATCACCGATTATCATATGGAAATAAACAGAACGAACGAACATCCCATCCCCCAACCCACCCGGGTAGTAACAGACTGTTTAAATTCTCGATTTTTTAATGCACGTATCATGTATGCTTTAAAACGATTGCCATATATATATAATACATTATACTTTGGAGGTTATAATGGTTTTTGGCCATGTTTGCAATACAAAATCAGTTGGCATAGTTTATAATTAGTTGTAATCTTCTTCACTCTCTTTCTAAGACTAGTGTTCCAATTTTTTATTAGTATTTTAGGGATAAGCGTCTCTTGTTAAACGTCTTCATCTTTGATTTTTTAATTCTTTATTTTTTTTTCTTTCCATGCTTTCTGTTGGAAAAATTCATTCTTTTTCTTTTCATACTGAAAAATTAATGGTAAGCTTGATCAAACAGACTGATGTGCTTGTTATAACGCTATTTATATTAATTTTACGTCTAATCTATGACTAAACGATCATCACTACGAATATATACGCTTTATGTCACTTTGTAAGATATTTCTATTTGTTAAAAATGTGTGTTATGGCACAAATATAGTATGATATCAGTTGAATAATTTACTCTCAACAGACTGACCAACAGACTGAGTTCATTATAGCCGACTCACCAACAGACCCAATTTAAGGCAAAAACGCAATAAATGCCACAAAAACGCATGTCTGTCGGTTTTTCTTTCTTATACGTACAGTTATATGTCAAACATACATGATGTACAATTTAAGTTGCGTTTTTCGTAATGCTTTCGACTTAATTTTAGCAAAACGCTGTTATGTTTACATTTTTGAATGACAAAATTGATAGAAATATCTCGATGAGTAACACACCTTTCCAATTTGTAGCTTACCAATGTAAGCTACAGAGAAAAACAATATATGAATACGTTCAGTATTCAATATTGTTTTGCCCAACATAATTTTTTTTATTATTAAAGTAAGTAAAAAAGAAATATTTAGTAAAATATATTGACCTTGCTATGTTTTTCTCGATATTATTTGACCAACAGACTTTAGCCGACTCTTCAACAGACCCATTTCCCATATAGCCTCCATGTTAAATAAAACCAACTGACCGAGTTCTCAGTTAGCCGAGTGAAGGAGGTGAAAAAGGACGATTTCGAAATTTCAGCGAAATCCAAGAATAAAATAAATGAAATAAAAATTACAACAAACTACAGACGACAACGAATCGTGCTACGAAAGGCGCTTTTCGTCAATTCAAACTTTGCAAAGTTAATACTAAGTATATAACACCAGGATATTTTTTCTTGTTTTTTTTTCTCTTACTTACCCAGCGATCGAGGGGTCCTGGTTGCTTTTGATCCAAAAACGGCAGTCTTCGCCAACTTCTAACCTCTGTTTCAAGGATGCTAGCTCTAGCTATAGGATGAAATAAGAATTAAGCACAAAATACGGTAAAACTTTAAAATATCAGTTGATTACAGGTTTAGAACTACATGTAAACCCATGATTTATTAACTTTTACGTTTTACGCTCCTAGTATGTTGAATATTTTGACCACGCTATATAATATCATTTAATTTAAGTTGTGAGACTTCTGTTTTATTCTAAGGCTTCATTCTATTAAAACTTTTGGCAATGTTTTATTAACATTTCTTATATGACATCATAACTCAAAACAACGGAAATGGACAAATCAATTGTTGTTTGTACTTTGTGTTGTTTTCTGTTACTTGTTATATTGACGATGTCATTTCACTGTGCAATTCTCGATTTGGTGACTCTCTCCATCTCATATATCCCAAGAAATTTGAGATAAAAAACACAATGGATTCTATGAAGTCTGCTTCATATTTAGATCTACATCTCGAAATGTGAAACGTGAAGACTTCAACTTACCAATTGCAAACTTTCCCCTCTTGTGCAGCAACATTCCATATGCTCCAGCTTATGGAGATTACGTATCACAATTGATTCGTTACACCAGAGCTTGCGGGAACTACATCGATTTCCTTGGCAGAGCGTCTCGTATGACACAAAAATTTCTAACACAAGGTTATGTTGCTCATTCAGGGTTAGGTTGCTCCTCGGTTGTTGTTGTCTTCCTCAGGAAATTTTACGGTAGACACCATACACTCGTAGACAAATATGGGATTTCTCGCAGATGAGTGCAGATGTTGGTTTTCATATAGTTTTTGTTTTGTCTTCCTTTACCGGATTTGACACTCTGAACATGCTGAATCGGAAACTAGCAGTGCGACGGGTGTGCTATAGCAGGCAGGAACCGCTTATTCTTCCGGAGATCTGAGTTCACACTTGAGTTGTTATGATTTGAGTTAGCGTTGTTGATTTCTGTTCGGTTTATTTTGTGTTTTTTATGTTTTGTGTTTCCTCGCGCTGTTCTTGTTTGTGTTTACCGGTTTTGTCGTTGCCCTTTTGGACTTTTGACACTAGTATGCCCCATTAGTGCCTCTTTGCTTCTTTGACTATTAAAGAACTGGATCTGAATTATATGCATTTTATTTAGACCTTGGGCCGATTGTAGAACGGCGAACAGCGCCTACTGACATTGTGTTTTCTTTTTGTTTTGTTACATGTACGCGAGCTTTGGTTGTTTTTTTTTTTTTTTGGTATTCATATATAAAATAAATAATTTAATAAATCTTAAAATTTCTTTGTAAATTTCTTAGTTGCTGCTTTCCTGTCTTTTTGTTTTGACTTGAATTACAGATCACATATATTACTGTGCTATGTCCAATAAAGATATTTGATTGACTGATTGATTGATTGATTGAATAAATAACGGCGCTATCCCTGTGTAACATAATCCATATATCATTCAAAGGATGTTAACTTTTCAAAATCAATAAATCATCTTTCAAAACTTACATATGGCATGGTCTCAGAGGATGGTCTTCATATAAATGCAACCAAAATGACCACAACTTACTACCAGAACTGAAGCGGAAGAGTAGCCATGAATTAGTAAATAGCTTTTTTATTAAATATAAAGGTGCGTAAATGGTTCAATCAACAATATGCTTACTGGGGTTTAGTACAGAAGACGTGATTAACGTAATAATATGCATAATGGATGTTTGACGCAAATTTTCAATAGTGGCTTTCTTCTTAAAATGCACGTGGCTTTAGTTAATCCTTTGTTGTTGTTGTTGTTGTCTTTTTTATCTTTGTGAATGGCTTGCGTAATTGTTCTGCATTTTAGAAAGCGGGTGTCGTTCTTTGATAATTCTGATATTAATAAATTGTAAATTCGTGTTATATACATAAACGTTTGCAAGACGGCGAGCAACAACCACCGGCAATGGTCCACCGTTATTGAAATCCAGCTGTAGGATATGTTGTTTATTTATAATTAAAAAACATATCTATGCAGGTGTTCATATTTTGTCGTGTTAATTCGATGAGCTCTTCGACCTGAAAAACTTATGCATACAATTTTCCTTACAAAAATATTTATTGACATTCCTACCTCGACAGCCAACGGGATCACTATTTAAACATATAGTAAGATGAACATCTTAAACTTTGGACAAATTACTGCATTTAATTCAGCATTATATCAATCGATCATTCAATACTTTATTTCATATTGACAAGATGCAACTTATAGTACTAGTGTAATGCATCAAATAAAAAATAATTTTGATTCATAAAAATAATAGAAATCTTACCTTGCTTAAGCTTTATCAGTGATGTAACGTCCATGTTCCCTCTAGACAGTAAGGCGTATAGTGTATTGCTTGTAGCTCATGTTGTGACATTTATTACTGATACATGTAGAAAGTCCTTGCCAAAAACTTCATACAAAAGTGCAACATGCATGCATTATTTTGATTTATTTTTTTAAGTGCAAGTCAATTATTCTTTCTGTTGCTGGTTTAGTCGTTCTGAATGTTTCACCTTTGGAAATAATAATTTGAAATTTTCCAGAAAACAATTTGTAAGCTAGAGATTGCTGACAAAACATATCGATTTACACTGACGGGAAAATCTTGCGAAAATTATGGTCATTGGCATTGTTTTCCGCAGAAAGTGTCTCATCCCATTTGGCGGAGTGTTTCATCCCACTGCGAAATGCAAAAGGTGTGACTTATTACTTTATGGCATAACCATTCATCCTATTGTCTGGTTTTTGAAACTTTCCAACCTATCATGCATGTCTCAGATAAACGACAAAAGAAAAAACAAATGCAAATATCCTGAATATTTGCTGTTCTTTTTAATATTCGTGTTATTCGGTGCCTTAACTTTTTTCACCAATATTGATACTGATTGGAAACGATCGATGGGCTAGAGACAAACGTTCAAAAGAAGCAAAAAGTAATATCTCAAAATTAAGACTAGTTGAAACAAAAATCAACGACCCACAATAAAAAAGCAACTGTTATCATCAACGCAACTCCACATCAGGTTCAGTGACTACTTAGTCTTGGCTGTGACACGCCAAAAAATCTAGTTTAACCCCGCCACATTTTTAATGTGCCTGTCCTAAGCCAGGAATCTTTACCAAAGCTTATGTATGTATTTAGTCGAATTTATGTAAAATAAAATTGTTTTTGTTTTTTTTTTGTCAAGAAGAGTCTTTCATTGCACTTTAGGATTGGGCTTGAATCATATGTAGTTTATTTTCAATCCAGGGGGCGATTGAAAACCACTGGTTACATTGAAGGCTTCTGGCTGTTTTCCATATTTACGATTATATTGTAGATTGTGTCGCGTACACTTATTCCACATCTCATTTTCTTCTATACTCCCATTTAGTGTATATATTTGCTATACATGTAGCAGGCAATTCTTGATCTTGGCTAGAACATCTCTGATGAGTCTTATAATTATCTATAATGTTTGAATGGCAACATATTATTACTTTGCAATATGGAATTATTGACCATATTGGATTCTTATCTCTTGTATCCTTACTATTTTTTAAGAATCGACTAATTGATTGTTTGATTGTTTGTTTGCTTGGGTTTCACTCCCTTTTCGACGCACCTAGGCCAGACAGGTGCTATCATTTGTAATGGTGGAGGAAACCGGTGAACCAGGAGGAAACCACCGTCTGATTGACGTCATACCGAAGCTCCTCTTGAGTGATGGGTCTAAGACCCTTCAAAAGTGACTGAAGATAAAGTATACCACAGAACACTTATTCTTAAATCTAAAATGGAAATCCTAAAATTTATGAATTTACAGAAAACATCAAGATCAGGAAATGCTACTGCTTTATATTCTGAAATGCACATGCTATTAATGCACAAGTACTAAAAAAATCCATTGTTTTTTTTTATTTTGTCGATACTTCCAGGGTATATGATATTTATCACCTTGTTGTCACATTTATTGCTCACAACTTTTCTATAAAATTTTTATATTTTGTACTACATATCAAGTTTCATGAAGCATATAGGCTTTTGGCCATTTTTCATTGTAGATTTTTAAAATATTCATTTATATTGTAGGTTGAGTATACACTTATTCTACATCTTATTATCTCCTATTCTATTGCAGTAAGTGTGTTAGAAATGTATCTTTGATACAACCTAATAAAAATTACAACTTCCAAAAAATTTCCTTTTATTATTCTTTTTTTTTACATGCAAATATTTTTTTTAACAATTTTCTGGTCCTTTGCATTCAAGTGAATGAAACATATTCACAAAATAACAATAATGCTTATCTCTATTCTTACAGTTAAAACTAATGAACTTCATACAAAACGATTTCTAATGAACAGCAAAATGTTACACTTAATCCAACATCTTGCTAGCATTTTTAAGAAAAAATAAGTGAAGACTAATAACCTTGGAATCAATGGAAAACATTTACAAGTCTTGTGGAGCCATTTGTCACATCCTATATACCAAGAGAACAATCAGATACTAGTAAAAGGAAACTTGTTCAACATGAAACACTTAGGAAAGAAATCTAACTGTACAATACTATTTACATTTCTAGTTAAGTACAAAATGCATTTTACAATTATTTGTTCAATCATAACTCTGACTGGGGAGTTTAACATTGTGACTATACCTAGATATAGGTCTGCAGCACCTAATCATTACTCAATAAATACAACTGTTTTAAATTGAAACTCTCACCGCACCCCCCTCCCAAGTGATTGTTTATGTTTGATTTCCTGTATTAACTTTTATTTAAATTTAATATGCAAAATCTAATACATATATTTAACATGTATAATTCTAATTCATAAGCAATGGTCAATCTCCCAATATTTTTTTGTCAGAAATTGTCAGGATGTTATACTTTAAGGTTGATTTCTGCATAATATAAGAATTTTATCTATTGATTCTTTGAACCAATTTGTATCTTGTTTATACAACTGGTGAATATAAATTAAATTGAGACAAAATAAAGAGGAAGATGGATTGTAACTTACTCTCATTAACCTTTTAACCTTTGAACTTTTTAGAAATGCCTGTGAATATTCTCTTGATTTGTAAACTTTTAATATTAGTATACAAAATCATCTATAGGTGTGTTTTAAATATTCTAAATAGATAAAGTGGCAAAAAAAAAGCAAATAATTTTGGATATGTTATAAAAAAAATCTCACAGCCTTAATGGACATAAAATTTGCACCACAACAGAAACTTTTCATCTAAACTAAAGAGAAGTTTAAATGTGACTTGTGTTCATTTCAAAGCAAATACTACATATTTACGTGCACACACACACAGATGATTTATTCTGAACCTTTACCAAAAACATGAAACACTGCCTTACATACAAACAAGAGGCTCCCGAGAGCCTGAATCGCTCACCTGAACTACACAGATACAATTATTTATAGATATTAGTGTGCTTAACCATATGCAATTTAATTTCTGATATATCTTGGTTAGTTTTCAAGATATTGGGCTTAATAAGTGCAAATTTGGCAAAAATTAGGAAAAAGAACAACAACTCCCACACCAGCAGTCATATCTTTTCCGAAATTTCAGGACAGGTTAATCTTAATATGCTGATCACTTCTGATTCTTGCTTAATTTTGATATCTGAAACCATTTGTAAGTTATTAGCAAAAATATGCTATTTACCCCTAAGTTCTATTTTTAGCCATGGCGGCCATGTTTTTTCAGGAATCAAAAATCTGAACGATAGAGTTGTAGCATATAAGCTATTAAACAACTGTGCCAAGTTAAGATGCAGTTGGTCTTACCGTGTCAGACAAGTTAATCTATGAAATTCAGGGGAAAAGAAATGAAAAATGGTAAATTTTGTTGTTTTAAGGATAATAACTCCTAAAAGAAATGGTCCTACAGCTTTGACCTAAATACATCAAATGTAGATCTTGATGTGCTTAATCATATGCAATTTAAGTTTTTGAAATATCTTGTATAGTTTTCAAGATATTGGGCTAAATAAGTGAAACATTTTGAAAAAATCCAGAAAAAGGGCAATAACTCCTATGTCAATTGTTGGATCTTCTTGAAAATTTCAAAGCAGGTAGATCTTGGGATGCTGATCACTTTTGTCTCCCATCAGAATTTTGATATCTGTAACTATTTTTGAGTAATTAGCAAAAAACTGCAATTTACCTCATGTTCTATTTTTAGCCATGGCAGCCATATTTTTTGACGAATCAAAAATCCAAACGATAGAATAGTAGCATTTATGCTATCAAACAACTGTGCCAAGTTTGGTTGAAGTTGGATTTATGGTATCAGACAAGTTAATCTTTGAGATTCAGGGGAAAAGTAATGAAAAATGGTAAATTTTGACCCTTTAAGGGCCACAACTCCTAAAAGAAATGGTTCTACAGCTTTGACCTAATTACATCAAATGTAGATCTTGATGTGCTTAATCATATGCAATTTAAGTTTTTGAAATATTTTGTATAGTTTTCAAGATATAGGGCTAAATAAGTACAAAATTTTGAAAAAATCCAGAAAAAGGGCAATAACTCCTACATCGGTTGTTGGATCTTCTTGAAAATTTCTTAGCAGGTTGACCTTGAGGTGCTGATCACTTTTACCCTATGCCAGAATTTTGATATCTGGTACTGTTTTTGAGTTATTAGCAAAAAACTGCAATTTACCCCTATGTTCTATTTTTAGCCATGGCGGCCATGTTTTTTTACGAATCAAAAATCCGAATGATAATTTTGTACACATAATGCTACTCAACAACTGTACCAAGTTTGGTAGCAATTGGACTTATGGTGTCGGACAAGTTAACGTTTGAAAAATTGTTAACAGACGACGACGACGACGACGGACGCCAAGTGATGGTATAAGCTCCCATGGACCTTCGGTCCAGGTGAGCTAAAAAGGAGTCTCAACTTTAAAAATAAAATCTTTTGCACTGAAATTACACAAAAACAAACATTCATATCAACACGTATGAAATGTAATATCTACAAATATAAAATAACTATACTGTCTGACAGCCCTAACTGTTAAGCAAAAATAAAACTTGATACAATTTGTAAATGTGCTTCCATAAATAAGATTTATAGGGCAAATTAATAGCGAAATAAGTTCACATTTTTTACATATGAGCAACTTTAATATTTTAGATATATATATATTATAGAATAACTTTAAATTCTGTTTCAAAACTTTTGCTCTAATTAATTTAAAAAAAGAAGATAAAATAAAAATTCTGCATTTTTAAATCATGAAATGATCAAATCAAGAACAGAGTTCATACCAAAAAACCTACAATGCATTATGTAATGTAGTAATATCTATATAATATCAGTAAATAATTACAAAGCTAAATAACTTGTAAGAGTAAAATCGATTCAAAATAAAAATTCTACAAATTTATATTTTCATCTATAATTTCATTACAACTGATTATCAAAATATTAATTATTTTTAATTCTAAAGTTTAGCTTCGTAAAGTTTCATTTCATAATATTATTTATTTATCAGGGGAAAATTGTAAAAGATACAATTTTTTTACTGGGATTCAATTATGTGATCCATCATTATAGAAATGATATTGTCTTATAATTAACATACATTTTCATGTTAGAACACTCCTGGTAAAACAGAGATCAAATATGTAATGCCCAAACTAAATTATGATATTATGAACACAAATATGCCACATATAGTCTATTATATATCACTGATACTTTTTGCATATGACTTTTTGTTCTTAAACATGATAATATAAGCTCAGCTAACATGTCAAAGTAACACCAACCGACAATTATACATTGTGTAAAAATTAAGTTCCATATTTGGTTGGCTTGAAATGCAGAATTATAAAATCAAAATGACTAAAGCCAAGAACAAGGGAGATAATAAGTTAAAAGGAAAAAAGCAAGACAGACAATTATGAAAAATAAACATAATCTTGAAAATCTTATAATACAATGGGATTTTTTTTAATTATATTTAAAAATTGCTATGGACCCTGTATGGTACATGTATTTGGAAAAACAACATAGAAGAATGAATGAGATATCAAGACACATGCTTGGAATATTTCACTTCACAAAACGGAATGCTTAAATTGGTAACAAAAATATTTCCATTAAGAAATTTCCATAAGTTTTACATTAGGTTTGATTTGGATTTGCATGATTTTACTTGACATTACTTCTTTATGAACTTAAAAAGAAACAAATTGATTTTTAGAAGTTTTGATGTATCAGCTTGTGTGAAATAATTAATCATTAAAAAATTAGAAAATAAAACTTTCAAAGTTCAATCAATTCACGTCAAGAAACACCTGTTACTTTAATTTTGGAAGATTAAAAAACAAGAGGCTCCCAGGAGCCTGAATCGCTCACCTGGTTTAATGTCAACCCTTTGAAGACTTTTGTAAAGCTAAATGAGCTGAATGTTTCAGCAATAAAAAGCTTTTCTCTATCTGCAATAGTTTTCATTTCAATGCAAAAAACACTATTTTTCACCTTTAAAGGGCCACAACCCCTTAAAGGGGTCATCTGACAACTTCGACCCTATGGAGACTTTTGTAGAGCTAAATGAGCTGAACATTTAAGCAAGCAACAGCTTTTCTCTATCTGCAATAGTATTCATTCTATAGGCCAAAAACTCTATTTTTTGCCTATAAGGGGCCATAACCCCTATAAGGGGTCATCTGACAACTTTGACCCTATGGAGACTTTTGTAGAGCTAAATGAGCTGAACATTTAAGCAAGCAACAGCTTCTCTCTATCTGCAATAGTTTTCATTCCATAGGCCAAAAACATGAAAAAATGCTATTTTTCACCTTTAAGGGGCCGTAACTCCCATAAGGCATCATCTGACAACTTCGACTCAATGGAGACTTTCGTAGAGCTTTTGATGCTGAAGCAGTAGCGTGGCATCAGATTTCATCTATCTCTTATACTTTTTGAATTACAAGCCAAAAACAGTAGTCTGACCCCCCTGGTCTATTTTTAGCAACGGCGGCCATGTTTTTCGACGAATCAAAAATCCCCACATCAGTTCTGTGGGGGATACCCTAAAGTACCACCAGACCAAATTTGGTTTGAATCTGTGCAGCCGTTTCAGAGGAGAAGAAGTTTGAAGAAAAGTTAACGACGACGACGACGGACGACGACGACGACGACGGACGCCAAGTGATGGCAATAGCTCACATGGCCTTTGGCCAGGTGAGCTAAAAATGATTTACAAAAAAATATATCACAATAAAGTTTATACAAATACACATTATTTAATAACAGATAGATTTACTACAAAAATTAAGGAAAATATGATTTTCAAAACTCCTTCAATTCATAAGAATAGACATGTTACTTTTGCATGAAAAGGCTAGAAAAAAAAATCTTTTACAAAAAAAAACATCATTATAAAGAAACAAATAAAAATTATTCAGATACATGAAATTTACAGACAAAAAAACATTAGTCAATTTTAACATAAACAACTTTTTGTCCCGGATGGTACTTATGAATATGTGGTGCCACCTCACTCATGGAGAGTGGCACTATACTCGCACAATATGGACATTTTAGGGGTCTTTGTACCACTGCGGCCATCTGATTAGGACTTTGTCTCTGTACACTGGGTCCCTGATTATAACCTGGCTGTGAGTATGGAGGGGGAGGTCTATACATTGGATTGTACATTCTGGGTGGCCTATTATGATAAGCACTAGGTCCATATGGTCCAACATGTCTTGGTTGACCTTGAAAGTTGGGTGATGTCACTCGTGGTGTTGGTGGTCTTTGTGGCTGAAGGTTAAATATTTGAAAAGCATCCGGTGGCACATCATCTGCATCATCAGAATTGTCATGTTGACTATTTGGGGTAGAGTTTCGTGATAAATCTAGTGGAGTTCCACCCTCGGGCACCCTGCCTTCTGCATGGCTAGGAGAGGTTGTAGTCCTTCTGAAATTGACTGATGGCACTTTAAGTACAGGTCGACTTTGTGGGGGAGGTGACACATTACTTGACATTGGCTGACCTTGAGCATGTGGATGAAGTCTTTGCACTTTATCAGTCATAGAAAAGTTTGTTTGTCTAATTGATGAAGATGATGATGGAGGGTTCTGAGTAACATTTCCTTGGAATCGAATTAAAGGAGGAGGTCCCCTCATTAATGGAGGTGGAGTAGCTTTCTTCTCCTCACTACGGACAGAATGATCCCCTCCTTGTGGAATATGTACGGGTCGATATGACTTCCTCATGGCAGCCTTATTCATTGGTGGATTAGGCTGCTGAGGGCGAGTGTTCATTTGTGGTTGAGGTTGAGATGTTGATGACATCGGTAATGATCTAGGCATTGAGGCACTAACTTGTCCTTGACTTGACATTGGAATGCCACTGTGAAATGATTGTGGGACAGAACTTGGTACAGATACAGCTATTTGACCTTGAACTGACAATGGAATACCACCATGTACAGAATGTTGAACAGATCCTTGTAAAGGTGCTCTGACATTACTTTGGGCTGATGTTGGCATACCACTTTGTAATGAGTGAGCAACAGTACTTGGTATATTAGCACGTCCTTGAAATGACATTGGGATGGCACCGTGAACAGAAACATTATTTTGACCTGGAACTGACATCTGGACACCCCCATGTACCGAGGCAGGCACTAAAGGATGTCGGGGCTGATTCTGCAGCATGCCTGGAAACACAGGCTGCATGCTCGGTCTGAATGTCTGGCCTTGTGGAAATGAATACACAGGAAATCGTTGTGTTATTTCGGGTACCTGAGGTGGTAAGGGTGCTGTTGGTCTGTTCAAATTGGTCATATTACTTAGATTAGTCAATGGATTGGGGACCTGTTTTTGAGTAGTTCCTTTATTTTGTGATTGTTTGTCTTTTGTAAGGCACATGACTCTAGTGAACAGATTTTCTTCTATGGCTAGAGACAAGATGATATCATCTGTGTTTTTGTTATGCACTGTCTTTATGTGGTTATATACTACTTCCTCTTCCTTTGCTCTGAATTGTTTACAGTCTGGACAAACATACACAAATACTTCATTATGGTCCTTTTCCAAATGTTCATAAATATAATCCAGTGAAGGCATGTGTCGTTTACACTTTAAGCACTTGTAAATGTCCTTATCCATCAAATATTTACCATTGACTTTAGGAGTGTCACCTACAGGCACTTCAATTGTTCGTAAATGTTGTTTAGCGTCACTAGATAGAGCCACTGGTGGGCTACGAGTGTCAGGAGAAGGATGGAACTGTTTAATATGTTTGTGAATGTCTGGTTCTGTAGCCCCTTCATATTGTCTACAAAATGGACATAGAAATAATCGCGGAATTTCCTTGTGGCCGTTACGTAGATGCTCCACCATGGATGACAACACAGGAGCGTGGACATTACACTTTTCACACTTATAAGTCTGACATGTCTCCTTCATTTTGGCAGCATCCATTTTGCTAGCTTGCGGCATGGATTGTGGCAATGGCATTATTTGCCGCTTGGGTTGTATCGGCTGGGGAACAGATGTAGCAGGTGCTTGACCTTGTGGTCTCACTACTGGGGGTCTTTGTAACATTTGAGGGAGGGACATGGTTGGTTTGCTGACTGGTGTTTCACCCCAAACATTCTGAACAAAGTCACTAGATCCTTGTAGGCTGACAACATCCACAATTTTAAGGCCCATGTCATTGTCTTCACCAAGCTGGCTGTCCTTCTGTGGACCACTGAAAAATATATACACCTTTTTAACACAAAACAAGATTACAAATCATGGTTATACGATGACAAATAACAAAACATATATATATCAATCATTGTCAATTAGGCCAATATGAAAAATATCCTAGATTCTCATCCCCTCCTGCCCCAATTTTCTCAGCTGGCCCTTAAAATTTGATTTGGATTTTTTGGCAAATTATGTCCATTTGTGGACTCTTTTCTCCGGCTCTGACACGCTGAACTGACTTACATGTATAGCAACCCATTGTGTGTACTATATCAAGCAGGAACTGCTTACTATTCAGAAGCACATGAATTAACTCACCTTACGACTTGAGTTCACACTGTTAAAATTACAGTAGTTTTTGTTGTTTTTTTAATGTTGTCTGTTCTGGTTCATGTTTTGTCTTACCCTTTAAAAATGCCCCAATTGGTACCTCTTTGCTGTTAACATGTATAAACATGACAAATATTCAAAGAAAGTATTAACTTGGACTGATTAGAGTCTTTTTTTCCTCATTTTAATGACTGCTCTATGAAAGACCATACACCAGAGCAGTCAAGTTTTGATGAGCTGTGGGTGTGAGATTTACCAACAAATTGAAAGATCCAAGGAAAAAATCAAAAATAATTTGCCTCCAAATTGAGGACTAGATGTGTGAGTCTCATGCTAGTTGTGTGAAACTTGACAGGTTGATACAGTTTAATTTGTGATTTACTGATTTAAGGGAGTACGAGCTTCAGAAATTGTACATTTTCGAGATCCTCTGCTTTTATCCATTCAAATGCATTAAAAAAAATTCAACATGTTTTCTTAATATTTGTTCTGAACTATTAAGAGAAGGTCATAATAAACACCCTATAACAATTTCATTCAATTCTAATTACAATTTCTATGTTAAAACAGAAGACGAACTTTCAATGTATTTCCTATGAAAAATCTAGAGAAGTTTTTTTCCCGCCATATTTTTAGTTGCTTATATCTTAAAAACGGCTCCATGTTTTTGAAAACTTTTTTCATAAAGTCTAGCTATTTTGAGCTATTCTTTCCAAATTTTCCATTTAAAATAACTTTTAATTACAAAAAATGTCAGGCTCGTACTCCCTTAAAATGATAATTAAGTTTATCAAAATTGTTTAAAACAAAAGTAAAGTTTTGCTCAGCTACTTCTTATAATAAAGGTGCACAGGTGTGACATCTGCTGTTTAACTTCATGCACTTAGGTAACTAGTACATTATTATGAGTTCAATAAATATATGTCCCAACAGCTTTTGATTCAATTTGTTCTATGCATCAAGATCAATGTATTAATGGTATCTTTTGTGTTTTTAAAAGCTTTTGTACTATTTCAATGCATTCAACACTGAATCTGTATTTGTATGATATTTTTCATTATATGCATTTTAACCCTGCATTAAACAAAAACCTCCCAAACCTGACACTTAACAGGATTAAAAGTTCTATTAATTCTAAATCTGTAAAGTAGTCAAAGCACCTGTCAATTCCAAACAAATTATTCAGCCCAAAGGGATTCAGAATAGGCAGGTTTCACTGTATGTTACAAAGAATCTTGAAACTTTTGTGTCACTGTAAGTTACAAAGAATCTTGAAATTTGAGTTTCACTGTTTGTTACAAAGAATCTTGAAAGTTTGTTTCACTGTAAGTTACAAAGAATATTGAAAGTTTTTTTTTCACTGTATGTTACAAAGAATCATGAAATTTGAGTTTCTCTGTATGTTACAAAGAATCTTGAAATTTGAGTTTCTCTGTAAGTTACAAAGAATCTTGAAATTTTTGTTTCACTGTATGTTACAAAGAATCTTGAAAGTTTTTTTCACTGTAAGTTACAAAGAATCTTGAAATTTTGTTTCACTGTATGTTAAAAAGAATCTTGAAATTTTCGTTTCACTGTATGCTACAAAAAATCTTAAAATTTGAGTTTACAATCTATCTTGAAATTTTTGTTTCACTGCATGTTACAAAGAATCTTGAAATTTTTGTTTCACTGTAAGTTAGAATTAATCTTGAAATTTTGTTTCACTGTATGTTACAAAGAATCTTGAATTTTTTGTTTCATTGTATGTTACAAAGAATCTTGAAATTTGTGTTTCACTGTTTCACTGTAAGTTACAAAGAATCTTGAAACTTTTGTTTCACTGTATGTTACAAAGAATCTTGAAAGTTTGTTTCACTGTAAGTTACAAACAATCTTGAAAGTTTTTTTTCCACTGTAAGTTACAAAGAATGTTGAAAATTTTTGTGATTTCATAGATATTTGAATCTGATTTCAATAAATTACTAAACAAGAGGCTCCCAGGAGCCTGAATCGCTCACCTGGTCTTAATATCAACCCTTTGAAGACTTTTGTATAGCTAAATGAGCTGAATGTTGATTTACAAGCCAAAAACAGTAGTCTGACCCCCCTGGTCTATTTTTAGCAACGGCGGCCATGTTTTTCGACGAATCGAAAATCCCCACATCAGTTCTGTGGGGGATACCCTAAAGTACCACCAGACCAAATTTGGTTTGAATCTGTGCAGCCGTTTCAGAGAAGAAGAAGTTTGAAGAAAAGTTAACGACGACGACGACGACGGACGCCAAGTGATGGCAATAGCTCACATGGCCTTTGGCCAGGTGAGCTAAAAAACAAACAGGTATCCGAAATATGAAGCAAAATGGATCTGATATATTGGAAAATTTATATAAAAATACTAGAACTAAGTCATATTTCAGGCAAAAAGATTAGAATTACAGAGTTATAATGGAAAACAAGTATAAAATTGCATAGTTATAATGTACTTTCTAAAGATTACTAAAATTTATTAAAATTAATGATCAATACATTATTCTTATAAAGAATATTTGAATACTAAAGACCAAAATATTGAAAAATAATTAAATGTTATTTTTTTCCAATCTTTTCTGATAAACTCCTTTTAAGGCAAAAATACTTTATTTTTGACATTAAGGCAAAAATACTTTATTTTTGACAAAGTGTAAGAAATGTAAGTACATTAAAAAGAGTTTGATTGAATGCATTGATCTTTTGTCAAGTTATCAGAAGATATAGTTATAAAAAAAAATATTTGGCAATAAAGTTTTGTGGCAAAAAGGCCTTTTTACAAATGGGTTTCCCCATGTTCTTTATCAGTAAATGTTTCAAGAATAGTACATATATAATGTATATATAACTGTTATTGTGATACACTCAGAAAAATCGAAATTACTTTTGATATTGTATGCACTGGTATTTATTGATCAATGGGGCATTAGAATAAGTTAAACAGGATTAATGAGGAGTGGTTTGAAAATATAACAAGGATCATAAAAAGATCATCAATGCAAACTATCAATTTCAAAATAATTTCATTCCAATAATTGCATTTTTCATTATTGGGTCCTTATTTTGGTCAATATAAAAAAATATTCTAGATTCTCATCCCCTAGCTCCCGTCCGTTTATTTTTGATTTTTTGCTAAATTATGTAAATTTCTTTTAAGATACAGCATATTTTATCAAAATGGATAAAAAATAATATGTTGAGCTACAATAAACCTAAGCTAGCTAGGTACATCATGAACATATGGTACACAAGCACTTGCTTAAAATACATGAAATAACAGCTTGAAAATGTTATAAAGTAGAAAGAAAAACAATTACAATCTCAACCACAGAGCCATGCAATTTTATGTTAAAATCAATATTTTTTTGCACTAACACACACTGATTTTAAATTTTTTAAATTAACCATTAATTTTTCAGCCAAAGACAGTCTTCTGACATTTTTTTAAAATATTTCAAAGTACATGTATCATACTGCCCTTTGATTCCCTGATTTTTTGTATCCCGGCCTGCCTTTTTATTTTAGATTTCATCATAGCCCTCTACCATAAAAATCAAATTGACGCTCCCTTATCATGCTTATACTTGATTAATTCATGAAAAAAATTTCTCATTTAAAGAAGGAAGGGCATGACCTGAGATCTCCTTAAGAGGGACAGAACCAGAAACTTCTGAAAGGGGCCCCTTTCTACATACAGTCTAATGTTGACGAAATATGTTTTGGATCTTAATGATCTTTAAGCTATCAAGTGCTTAGTTATTTGATGGGTTGTGCAGGCATGATCCTCTAAGCCCCTACCCCCAACCATAGTACAAAATATTTTGCCTCTTATTAAGCATCATAAAAAGTACTACATGTTCATATGTTGGAATCACAAAAACTCTCAAGATATCAAGCAATTTGTCATATGCTTAAAAGATGGTGGCTCATGACCCATAAGACCCCCCCCCCCAAAAAAAAAAGCAACAATAATAACATCATGAAAGTTTTTTCCCAAAATATTTAGATTTTCATGAAACTTTTATTTGTTATGCCTCAAAGAGTACTTAATAGCTGTGTGAAAGTTCATATCAGTATTCTTTATAATTAAGTTTTTGAACTTTGCAAAAGTGTGGATTAAAGGATAGACAGACAGACAGACAGTCTAAAGTAAAAATATACAGCAGGGCTTCTGCATCCTCCATTGCCCTACAAATTTCACACCAACAACTTGTTATATCACAAGACACCATATATATGCTATTATTAAAAAGTTTAGAAGATCATGTCTTTTAATTTTATATTCGAGTGCTAATAATTTAAAAATAAAAATTAACTTTCCCATTAGGTGTGTGGCACTATTTTGCTTTACCCCACCACCCCCCAAAAAATAATTAATTAATTTTAATCATTGTTCTTCACAAAATATTTCTAAAACATCCACCACCCACCTTGTATGTAATAGAAGTTCCTCCCACCACCCCCCCCCCCCCCACACACACATTTAATTCTGGAACAGCCCTTATCATTTGTTAATGATATTTAACATTGTTAAACAAAAAAATATTTTTGTGAATGTGTCTATAATTTTGGATTTAACCAGTTATATACAAATAATTAATCATGTAAATACATGTGAATACATTAACATCCCAGCTGCTGTTTTATATTTTCTCTTCATTAAGCATGTTAAGTATGCTCCTTTGTAAAAAAATATATTAATTTTCCATGATAGTTTTTTAATATTTGTAGTTAATATGCACTCACCTTTTATCCAGAGAGCTGCTTTTCTCATCATCTGTGGAGGTTGGTGTCCCATACATCTGTGCTAACTGTTCAATACCATCTGGTTCTTTGACTGTCTCATTAGAGGAAGCCTCAGAAGTGCTAGGTACCAGTTCTTCTTCTGTCTCAGCAGTTGTGCTATCAGCTTCAGCACTGGTTTTCTCAGGAACCTGCTTTGATCCTTTGTCTTTCTTTCCAGTAAATAAATCACTCATTCGATCAAAAATGTTACCCTTATCGCTACTGGTTGGTTTTTCTATTGTTTTTCTAATATCATAGAAGTCAGGCAAACTCTTATAGGCTACAGGTTTGTCAGGGTGTTCGTTAGAGAAATGTCGAGCGATGCCCTCGCCGTAACGGTTGACTGGTTTGTTACAAACGTTACAGATATACTGAATGAGTTCTTTGTGTTTGTCTTCCACATGTTTATTCACTTCCTGTACGATGTGAGACGAGAATTCACAATGGCTGCAGCAATAACATGAAGAAGAAGCTTCCGTTATATTTTTCGGTAAACGTAAGCTGATGATGACAGACTCTGAAGAGTGCTGGAAATCTGCTATGTCTGCTTGTATGACGTTTGAATTGTCTGTTCTCGCAGCAGTAGTGATCTCCTCGTAATATTTACTCTCATCAATAATCTCCATAGGTGTGATTTTAGGCTCCTGACTGGCATGGCTAACTTTGCAATGATTAAATGCCAGGTTTTTAGACTGGAAATGTTCATCACAATGCGAGCATTTGAATGGAATGTCCAAGTGTGTGTAAACATGACATTCTATGATTGATTTTTGTTGACATCTGAATTCACAACTTTCGTTAGTACACTTGTAGCGGTAAGTATTGCTCTGTGAAGTTTGAGTGGTCCCTATCGTTGACACTGCTGGTTGATACCCAGTCGACTGATTATCAAATACACCATCTTTGGAGCCCAATGTCTCAAATTCAAACTGCTGCTTTGGCAAAATACGTCGATAAGTTGTCATTTGTTTCCTAGCTTTGTTTTTCATGGTCCATTTATTTCCTTTGAGCCGTTTCTTTGACTTAATTTGCTCTGCCTGTTTAATTTTTAATCTCAGTGGGGGCACTGTGAAAGATGGTGAAGTTCCTTCCTGTGGTTCTGGGCTTGAAACGATTTCGGCAGTTAACTTGGCTGAGTAGTTATAAGATTTTGCTTGTTTTCTAGCTTTTGCAGGCCGTTTCGGTGGCGAAGGTTCTGAGCCATCATTTGGTTGAGCAATGCTTGCTGTAAATGAGTTTTCAATCTTTGAAACATTTTCATAGTCCGTTGCAGATTTATCCTCAGCGTTATAATTCTCATCAATGTCCATGCCATGTGAAGAAGTCTTATCAGAACTTTCATTCATTTTCAAATATTTAACAAAGTCTATCAGCACAACAGAGCATGGCCTACATAAGGGATGGACTTCCTGCGATATGTCACATTTTTCAGGTGAGTCTTGAAGCATCTCTCTATGTCTTAACAGAAGCTCTGTACTTTGTTTCGGTGGTGACAATTGTTCAATCTTTTCACGAAGAAGTTTATTCTGGAAGATTTTCTTCTGTTTTTCCTCGCGTCTCATGGCTCTCTGTGTTTCCTCCAACATGTATTGTCTCTCCTCCATGCTGTGTTTCATAGCAATGATTTCCAGAGGAGAACGTGATGCCTTCTTACGAAGCTGGAATACTCGTTTAACCTCGGTTTTACCAGCGTCAGGTGAAGTAAAATCTGGATCAGCGATATCTTCTGTGTCAACTTCAGGTTTCAAAGTGTCAGTTTCCTTCCGTTTCTTTTTCTTCAATAGACCATCGCCTGGTATCTTCGGACTTGTTTCATCATTGACAAGATTTGTTTGTTTAAAGTCTTGAAGATTGTCCTCGTTAACTTTAAGACTGTCACCCGACTTTTCATCTACAATATCTGATATTTCTTTTAAGACTTGTTCGGTTGTCTTTTCAACATGCTCAGAAGAGTCTCGACTATTTTCATTTGTTTTAGCTTTCAATTCACCTGTTACATTTACAACAGCTTGGACTGTCTCATTTGCATCTCTTCCAGGTAAATTGTTCTCGTTAAGTGTCACAGGTGAACAGCTTCTATCCTGATTGTGTACTACTTGATCTTTTAACACTTTCTGTTTCTCATCTATATTCAAATCATCTAAATTTGCATCTTTTACATGTAAACAATTATTTTCACTTGGCTCAGAACAAATTTGATTCAAGATGTCTCCCAATACTTCCGTTACAACAGTTTTAGAGACAGATTCTGTTTGTTCACAACTCAGTGGCTCCGTTACATTTTTATCTAGTTCTTCGTCAAAGTTTGTAACAGGTGCATCACTTATTTCATTATATTTTGTATCTTTTACATCTTCTTGTCTTAATGTTATAGGATCATTGATTTCTTTTACCGACTCAGAGTCCATCTTCATTTCATTGTTTTCAGATATATCATCCATGTTTGAAGATTTGTCATCATCTAGCTCATTTTCAATGTTTTTCAATTTGTCTGACACGTCTGTATTTTGATCATTTGCTAGTTTTTCTCTGCAATCATTTCTTTCTACATTTTCATTTATCTTGCAATCTAAATTGGCATTTTCCTCTATCTCATTTTCATTATTTTTTTCAGTTATTGAAACTTCCATAGCGTCTATCTCTCTTGGAATAGATTCTATGTTTTCATCTTTGTCAACTGTAAGACCTTCACTGTTGTCCTGTGCTGGTAGTTCATCTTGTCCATCTATATTTTCATTGTCCTTTAGATTGTCACATACAGATTTCATTTCATTATTTTCCCCCAGATTTGGTTCTAATGAATCTGCCTCTGTCATTTCCATTGTGTCCGTAACTTTTGGATCTTTTGCTGTTTCTACCGGTAATTTTGGACTGTGGGCTGGTGAAGATTTTGGTGTTCCTTCATATTTGACCTGTTGAAGTGATTTCATAATGGTTTCTTGTGATATAATGATTCCATCATCAAATGTATCCTTAGGTTTAACTGAAGTTGTTTTTTCTTCAGATGTATCTATTTTAAGTTCATTGAAAGTCTTTGTCTCTGTTTTAAAGGAAAGATTTTCTTTAATACTTTCGTCATGTTCGATATGTACAGAGATGATTTCTTCCATGACCGCTGACTCCTCATTAGGAGTTTCAATATGATTTTTGTCCATGGATTTTCCATCTTTCTTCATTTTAATAAACTGAATACCGCCTGGTCCTATTATAGTAAGCCGTCCTGTTGGATTCAACCGTTTTGCTCTTTGTCCAGAGATTACATTAGGTAAATGTTTTTTAGGTCGACCAACTTTTGATGGTCTAGACTTGGGTTCTACTGAATCTACATTTTCATTTTCGCTCTCCTCCATGCTAAGCCGCGATGAGTCATTAATGTCCATCCAGCTATCATCAAATGACTTAACTGTCGATTCATCATCATCTTTTTCACGCATTTGTTTTCTGAGTGATGCTTCATCTAACAAATCAAACTCTCCACTCAATGTGCGTTTTCTTTTTTTCAGCAGTGATGGTCCACTTGATTCTCTAGTTTTCATACTATCTTGACTCCTTGTTAACTTTGATGGTCCTAGCTTGATACCATGGTTAAATATTTTCCTTTTCTTTGTTTTAGATGATGTGGTACTGAGGTTTGAATCTATGCTTTCATTTTCTGAGTCTATGTTAACATTGTCACTACAAGATAACTGACCAGACATCAAGGATTGTCGTGTGTCATCATTCAAAGCTGCCTTGTTTAGTGATTGATGATTCAAGGAAGTCCAACCAAGACCTCGACTCCTGCCACGGCCAGCTCCTCGTCTCGGCTCTGACGGTGTTTCACTAGTTTCTCTTGGTTCTGAGCCATCTCGAACATTTTTCCATGGGCGGCGGCCTCTTTTAGCCTTGGGCTTACGACCCCTTTGAGGTATGTGTACAGGATAATTTATTTGTGAATCAGAGTTTTCATTTGACAACAAAGTATTCTGGGTAACATTAAACTGTCTATTACCAACATTTTTTACACGTCCTCTATAATGACCTCTACCTCTCCCTCTCCGCCTCTCATTATTTATTTGTTCCTTTAAGAGTTTTAGTTTATCTTGATTTATTTGCAAATCCATGTCCTCGTCTGGAGGAATTGGTGAATGGAGTTCTCGTACTCGGGTGATTCTTCCACGACCTCTAGCTTTACCTCGTTCTATGTGTCTTTTAAGAATTTCAAGTCTCTTCAGACGAATGTCTTTGGAAAGAATTTTCTTCTTTTTTACTTGCGTGGGTTTTTGTTCAAATGAATCAGGATTTTCACAAATGTCTTCTCCCTGTTTGCTTACGTTAGAGTGTATATTGTCTTTTGAATTGGCAGTGTCAGTTTTAACTAGTTTTGGACGTCCTGGTTTCCTCTTGGGAATGCTAGTGTCACTATTTGTTTTTACTTGATCAGAACTTTTTGCTGTGTTTAGTTCCTTCTCAGTAGCACTCTTAAGTCTCTTGCCAACACGATTTGCCTGCTTGATTCCTGTCTTATTAAACTTCCACTTAACAGGTGCCCCAGTTTTGTCTTTGCTGAGGTTGTTCAACATGGCAACAATTTTCTGGTGACTCTTGGACGTCTTGGTTTTGCTTCTGGTTATCAGCTTTGTGGGGATCTTTGGTGTGGTCTGAAAGTAGAAAGAAAATAATTGTAGAACTACAAATAACAGCATATTGACCATAAGTAATGATTCCTACAAAATGTGTTTATGTTAACATTAATATATTGATAAAAAGAATATAGGGAAATCTGTTTTAACTGAACCCATGTATCATGTTTTGGCTAAAGATTAAGGTTGGTTTTGACAGGGCATTATACAGGTTTATTGCACAATGTACACGGCAACAAAATTACCTCCCCTTAATAACATCAAAGAGTAATGAAATTTGTTCATGCATATCTCTGTTGGGCCCCTAATTTCTAAACAAAAAAGGGGGGACCCCAAAAGTCAATCCCATCCATCCTTTCATGGTAGGAACAACACTGCCAAATTTCATAGCAATTGGATAGCTAGAACTAAAGTTATTGTGTATACACTGAAGTTAACAGACAACGCAGATGCAGACGTGGACGACGAAGACGACGACAGCATCATACCATTATACGTCCGCAATTTTTTTGCGGTCATCATAATAAGCTTTGCCGAGCGCAGCATGATATGATCGCAACATGTCAAACCCTATTTGTTTTAGGCCCAATATGGATAGTCAATTGCTCTGGACACATGCAGCCCATGGTAGACTCGCAAATTTTTTTGACACATGCAGCCTTTGGCAGACTTTCCATATACATTTCAGAGGGAATCCATTTTTCCTTCAAAAGTAAACCAAAAGTAATAACAGTTACAAAATATTACATCTTTTCACCCCTTATCATCATGATCATGGGCACCTGCTATAATAGCTACCTTTCATTTTTGCCCCTTTGGCCCCTAACAGCAATTAGGGGGAGGAGAGAGTCATATAATTAATCCTTAAAATTTGTAAATTCACCATGTTCACTACTTGATAAGAATTAATTAGCAAAAACAAATTTTGAACTCGGACAATAAATAAAAGATTCAATTTTGGCCCCTTATCATGCTTATTGCACAAAAAAAAAAAGTGGGTGCGAAAATTAATCCTCCATTCTCATTCTGTATCCACCATTTGACAAGAATTAAATTGCGAACAATTTTATAAAAATCGGATAAGAAATAAAAAGTAACATTTTTTTGGCCCCTTATTTCTCAATGAAATGAGGGGTGACCCCCAAAATAAATCCCATATTTGATTTAATGGTAAGGCAAATCATTGTCAAATTTCATATAAGTAGCAATTGGCCAACTTGAACCAAAGTTATTGTTAGAAAAAATAAAATATTTGAGCTTTTTTGCCCTTTTTGGGCCCCTAATTTCACAGGTGCTTGGGTACAATTTGTGTTTTCTTGGCTTTTATCTTAAAACCCCATTATAACCTCATGTTTTACCCGTTTATGCATGTCTGACCTGTTTTGATATATAGAGGGGAGATATCAAAGTTATGAAAATAAGCTAAAAACAGGTCAGACATGCGTAAAGGGGTAAAATATGAGGTTATAATGGGGTTTTAAGATAAAAGCCAAGAAAACACAAATTGTACCCAAGCGCCTGTGCCTAATTTCTAAACGAACAAGTAATACTGTGAGCGAGCTCACAAAAGGATACCCCCCGCTTCATATTGGACTCTGTACTGTAAAAAAAAATCTCAAGTCCAGTTATCTCATCTCAGTAATAACCAAGAGCAATACAAATTCTTCATGCACATCTACAAATGATGTACTTCTTTCATGTAAAGTTTCATCAAAATCCATCAAGCGGTTTAGGAGGAGTTGCGCTTACGAGGTCTCCCATTGAATAATGTATTTAAGAAGTCTAAGTCCAGTTATCTCCCCTGAATGATGTCTGATTGCAATGAAAATTCCTCATGCACATCTACATATGATGTACTTCTTTTATGTAAAGTTTCATCAAAATCCATCAAGCGGTTTAGGAGGAGTTGCGCTTACGGGTCTCCCATTGAATAATGTATTATAATGTATTTAAAAAGTCTAAGTCCAATTATCTCCCCTGAATGATGTCTGATTGCAATGAAAATTCTTCATGCACATCTACATATGATGTACTTCCTTCATGTAAAGTTTCATCAAAATCCTTCCAGCAGTTTAGGAGGAGTTGCGCTAACAAGGTCTCCCATTGAATAATGTATTTTAAAAAGTTTAAGTCCAATTATCTCCCCTGAATGATGTCCGAGTGCGATGAAAATTCTTCATGCACATCTTCATATGATGTACTTCCTTTATCTTAAATTTCAGCAAAATCCTCCCAGCGGTTTAGGAGGAGAAGCGCTTACGAGTTATGTGGACAGACGGACAGACGGACAGACAGACAGACAGGGTGTTTCCTATATACCCCCCCAAACTTTGTTTGCGGGGGGTATAATAAACGAGGGACCCCCAAAATCAATCCCATTCATCCATTTATATTATGAAACATTATTGTAAAATTTCACAGCATTTGGTAAAACAGAACAAAAGTTATTGCGGGAACAAACCAAAAAGTATCATTTTTAGCCCCTTTTCAGTCCCTAATTTTTAAACAAACAGGAATGCTACACGTAACCAATGTCTACAGCCGCCGCATTTAAGTTGAAAATTTACTAAAATTTGAACAATTGAAATTGCATTGCAATTTGAATAACAACATATCATGACAAACCATCCTACAAAATTTCATTAAAATCCATTGAACGGTCTCAGAGGAGTTGAGCTGAGAAAAGTGTGACGGACAGACACATGAAAACCATAAGCTAGGGCCCTCCATCACGTTGCGGCGGGGGACAATAAAATAGGGACCTACAAAATCGATTACATTCAACCTTTTAAGGTAAGGAACATCATTGTCAAATTTCATAGCAATTAAATAACTAGAACTAAAGTTATTGTGGCAATACTAAAAGTTAAAAGACAAAGACAATGAAGATGACAACAACAGCATCATACTATAATACGTCCGCAAATTTTTTTCGGTTGTATAAAAAGGAATGAATTGCATTTACATGAAACTTTTCAAATTTGTCCAAAATTGGTCATTATACACACAGGATTTTTTAAAGTCAATTGTAAATCTTAATAGATTGATGAAAAATTATTTTAGCTGACATGGCTGGATTTCTTGAAGTGAAGCATCTGGGTGAAATAAAATAATCAATGACAGGCAGGCAGCAAAAAGGTAACTACTTGTCACAGCCGCTTAATATTTGATATGAAGCATCACCATGGGGTCCTGTGACATAGAATTCAATTTCAGGTCTGTTGCTCATGTTCTTCCTGTTTGATGAAATCCAGCCATTTTTTTTATTGGCAGATTTTTTAAATGTTAATTTTATCTTATTTTTTAAATATTATCTTTGTGTATGAAAAAAAAATTTAGTGTATCAAGTTTAATAAACTGTTTTAATTATATAACACAGAGACATGTCTCGCCTGTAGCAGCTGGACACAGTATAAAACAAGGAATACTGTGAGCGAGCTCACGGAGGATACCCCCCGCTTTAACAATTCTAAGTCCAATTATCTCCATTGAATGATATCCGTCAGCAACCAAAATTCTTCATGCACATCTCCATATATTGTACATCCTTCATGTAAAGTGCCATCAAAATCCATCAAGCGGTTTGGGAGGAGTTGTGCTTACGAGGTCTCCCATTGAACACCAAGTTTAAAAAGTCTAAGTCCAATTATCTCCCTTGAATGATATCTGATAGCAACCAAAATTCTTCATGCACATCTCCATATAGTGTACATCCTTTATGTAAAGTGTCATCAAAATCCATCAAGCGGTTTAGGAGGAGTTGCGCTTACGAGGTCTCCCATTGAACAACATGTTTCAAAAAGTCTAAGTCCAATTATCTCCCTTGAATGATATCTGATAGCAACCAAAATTCTTCATGCACATCTCCATATCGTGTACATCCTTTGTGTAAAATTTCATCAAAATCCATAAAGGGGTTTAGGAGGAGTTGCGCTTACAAGGTATGTGGACAGACGGACAGACGGACAGACGGACAGACAGACAGACAGGGTGATTCCTATATACCCCCCCAAACTTTGTTTGCGGGGGGTATAATGAAGTAAAAACAAGGAATACTGTGAGCGAGCTCACGGAGGATACCCCCCGCTTTAACAATTCTAAGTCCAATTATCTCCCTTGAATGATATCCGACAGCAACCAAAATTCTTCATGCACATCTCCATATATTGTACATCCTTCATGTAAAATGCCATCAAAATCCATCAAGCGGTTTAGGAGGAGTTGCGCTTACGAGGTCTCCCATTGAACACCAAGTTTAACAAGTAATACTGTGAGCGAGCTCACAAAAGGATACCCCCCGCTTCATATTGGACTCTGTATAGTAAAAAAAAAATCTCAAGTCCAGTTATCTCCCCTCAATAATAACCAAGAGCAATACAAATTCTTCATGCACATCTACAGATGATGCACTTCTTTCATGTAAAGTTTCATCAAAATCCATCAAGCAGTTTAGAAGGAGTTGCGCTTACGAGGTCTCCCATTGAATAATGTATTTAAAAAGTCTAAGTCCAGTTATCTCCCCTGAATGATGTCTGATTGCAATGAAAATTCCTCATGCACATCTACATATGATGTACTTCTTTTATGTAAAGTTTCATCGAAATCCATCAAGCAGTTTAAGAGGAGTTGCGCTTACGAGGTCTCCCATTGAATAATGTATTATAATGTATTTAAAAAGTCTAAGTCCAATTATCTCCCCTGAATGATGTCTGATTGCGATGAAAATTCTTCATGCACATCTACATATGATGTACTTCCTTCATGTAAAGTTTCATCAAAATCCTTCCAGCAGTTTAGGAGGAGTTGCGCTTACGAGGTCTCCCATTGAATAATGTATTTAAAGAAGTCTAAGTCCAATTATCTCCCCTGAATGATGTCCGAGTGCGATGAAAATTCTTCATGCACATCTTCATATGATGTACTTCCTTTATCTAAAGTTTCAGGAAAATCCTCCCAGCGGTTTAGGAGAAGAAGCGCTTACGAGTAATGTGGACAGACGGACGGACGGACAGACGGACAGACGGACAGACAGACAGACGGACAGACAGACAGGGTGTTTCCTATATACCCCCCCAAACTTTGTTTGCGGGGGGTATAAAAAGTCTAAGTCCGATTATCTCCCTTGAATGATATCCGACAGCAACCAAAATTCTTCATGCACATCTCCATATGGTGTACATCATTTGTGTAAAGTTTCATCAAAATCCATCAAGCGGTTTAGGAGGAGTTGCGCTTACAAGGTCTCCCATTGAACACCAAGTTTAAAAAGTCTAAGTCCAATTATCTCCCTTGAATGATATCCAACAGCAACCAAAATTCTTCATGCACATTTCCATATAGTGTACATCCTTCATGTAAAGTGTAATCAAAATCCATCAAGAAGTTTAGGAGGAGTTGCGCTTACAAGGTCTTCCATTGAACACCAAGTTTAAAAAGTCTAAGTCCAATTATCTCCCTTGAATGATATCCGACAGCAACCAAAATTCTTCATGCACATCTCCATATAGTGTACATCCTTCATGTAAAGTGTCATCAAAATCCATCGAGCGGTTTAGGAGGAGTTGCGCTTACGAGGTCTCCCATTGAACAACATGTTTCAAAAAGTCTAAGTCCAATTATCTCCCTTGAATGATATCTGATAGCAACCAAAATTCTTCATGCACATCTCCATATAGTGTACATCCTTCATGTAAAGTGTCATCAAAATCCATCAAGCGGTTTAGGAGGAGTTGCGCTTACGAGGTCTCCCATTGAACAACATGTTTCAAAAAGTCTAAGTCCAATTATCTCCCTTGAATGATATCTGATAGCAACCAAAATTCTTCATGCACATCTCCATATGGTGTACATCATTTGTGTAAAGTTCCATTAAAATCCATCAAGCGGTTTAGGAGGAGTTGCGCTTACAAGGTCTCCCATTGAACACAAAGTTTAAAAAGTCTAAGTCCAATTATCTCCCTTGAATGATATCCAACAGCAACCAAAATTCTTCATGCACATTTCCATATAGTGTACATCCTTCATGTAAAGTGTCATCAAAATCCATCAAGCAGTTTAGGAGGAGTTGCGCTTACAAGGTCTTCCATTGAACACCAAGTTTAAAAAGTCTAAGTCCAATTATCTCCCTTGAATGATATCCGACAGCAACCAAAATTCTTCATGCACATCTCCATATAGTGTACATCCTTCATGTAAAGTGTCATCAAAATCCATCGAGCGGTTTAGGAGGAGTTGCGCTTACGAGGTCTCCCATTGAACAACATGTTTCAAAAAGTCTAAGTCCAATTATCTCCCTTGAATGATATCTGATAGCAACCAAAATTCTTCATGCACATCTCCATATGGTGTACATCCTTTGTGTAAAGTTTCATCAAAATCCATCAAGGGGTTTAGGAGGAGTTGCGCTTACGAGGTATGTGGACAGACGGACGGACAGACGGACAGACGGACAGACGGACAGACAGACAGACAGACAGGGTGATTCCTATTTACCCCCCTAAACTTTGTTTGCGGGGGGTATAATAAAAATGCAAATGTATAAAGTTACTACAGTACTGGCAATTACTCATGATATTGATCTGTATTGGTGCAAATGAAGCTGTACATCAAATATCAATGGTTTACCATTACTTGTTTATATAAAACAGACTTAAGAAAAAAACCAAACATTTATAGTCAAATGAGTATAAAATCTCAGTCAGTAGACCATGACTGCAGGAGCCAAACAGATAAAATCCTCCTTAAACTGATCTCAACTGATGCTTAAGCAGCTGCATACCAAATATAAATGGTGAACCATAACTGCTTTATATAAAGGCATGCCTTATATAAAACACTCATGACATAAATAAAAGTGTAACAGTGTAAAATCTCAAAGTCAGTAGACCATGACTGCAGGAGCATACAGATGAAATACTTTTGAAATTGATCTGTACTAATGCTAATGCAAGTGCATACCCAATATCAATGGTGAACCATTACTGCTTCATGTTAAACAGAGGTAAGAAAGGTTAACCTCGGCCAAATCAGTGTAAAATTTCAAAGTCAGTAGACTGTGACTGCAGGAGCCTACAGGTGAAATCCTTTTAAAACTGATCTGTACTGATGCTGACGCAACTGCATACCAAATATCAATGGTTTAACATAACTAGTTCACATAAAACAGACTTAAGCAAAAACTTTAATCGGTTGAGGGCACTGCCGCCCGAATCGCCATGCCTTAGTCTCGCAGGCGAGACAATAAAAAAATTGGATTTGATTCTAGGGTCCATTTAAAACTATTCATTGAAAACAAATGAAGGTTAAAAGGCCCAATATGGATAGTCAATTGCTCTGGACATATGCAGCCCATGGTGGACTGACAATGGTTTTTGACACATGCAGCTTTTGGTGGACTTTCTAAATTCACATTTTAAAAGGAATTATTTTTTTCCAAAAGAGATCAAAATCAGACCACAAATCTACAAGTAAAAATTTTTCGATTTTGGTCCCTTTTGGCCCCTAATTACATAATAAGGGGGAAAAGATGGGGTAGCAAAAATTTTTTTGTTATATATATTTTATTTCTGTCTTATATCGTCATCACATTACAAAACATACATATTCAACAAATCCAACATTATATTTGTATAATTCAACAAAAAAATTCAATAATTGTTATAGCTATATTGAAATTAATACCATTATTTTGTTACATTATTCACCCTCGTCATATAAATTTTTAATTAAGGCCCATTTTTCTTTAAATTTGTTGATTTTTTTCCCCAAGCACAAACCTGCAGAGGCCATATCTATTCTGTTATAAAATTTTAGCCATTCTATTCCTTCATTAACTAATGGAAATTTATTTTTCATTTTGCATATGTAAATGTATCTTTTCAGTATTAGAACACAAGAATTTAAAATTTCAGCATGAGAATGGGAATCTAGTCCAAGGATAATATTTGTCAAACTAGGAGTAAAGTTAATATTGCACTTTTCACTCAACTTATCGCAAAAGTTTAGCCAAAAAGTCCTCGCATGTCTACATTAAAAAAATAAGTGTCTATAGGTTTCTTTTGTTTCTGTACAAAAGGTGCATAACTCAGTTTCACTGATATTACATTTCATCAAGATACTATTAATTCCTAAGATTCTATGGAGAAGTTTAAACTGAAACGCTCTTAAGGCAGGGTCCTCTGTAATCAACAAAGGTAACTTGAAAAATGTATTCCATTTTTCATCCTCAATTTCAGTCCCTAATTTTTGATTCCATTTTTCTTTAAGTGCTGTGGGACTTTCTTTGACACTATTTAATAAAAAGCTACGCCGAGCGCAGCATGATACGACCGCAACAAGTTTAACCCTGTACATTGGAGGCCTAATATTGATAGTCCATTGCTTTGGTCACATGAAGCCCATGGTGGACTTACAAAGCTTTTTGACACATGCAACCTGTGGTAGACTTAAAAATGCATTTTTGGCACATATATATTTACATCAACATCTAATACAAAAAGCCTTATTTATATACATGTAATAACTACAACTTAGTTTTAAGTATAAAACTATTTGCCTTGACAAACTTTTAAAATTGGTGTTTTTGGCCCCTTTGACCCCTAATTTCTCGAAAACGGTAAGAGACATTGCAAATCTGGTTGAAAAACGCAGCCAGGGATTTTCACAAGGGTTCCAATGAAAAAAAGATTTTGAAAATTGGACCAAAAATAAAAAAGTTGATTTTATGGGCGTGGACTGTCTTTAGCCCCCTGTAGCAATGTAATGGTGAAATACATATCAAAATCATGGACACATTTAGTAGACAGAATTTTATGAGCACTTCAACAAAAAAAGAATTTTCAAAATTGAATGAATAATGAACATTCTACAACAGCTTTGTCAATACACCTGTTTAAGCCCCTTTGGCCCTTTTTTTCTAAAACAGTAGGGGCCACAAACCCCAAAAACAAAACCAACATTCCTTTAGTGGATATAATCATCATATTTAAACTTCATAACAATTGGCTGGCCCACTACAACTTAATATTGGTTAAAAACTATTTGCCTTGACAAACTCTTATAAATGGCGTTTTTGGCCCCTTTGACCCCTAATTTCTTGAAAACGGTATGAGATATTGCAAATCTGATTGAAAAACGCGGGCAGGGATTTTTACAAGGATTCCAATGAAAAAAAGATTTTGAAAATCGGACCACAAATAAAAAAGTCGATTTTTTCGGTGTGGCCCCTTTTTGACCCCTTATAGCAATGTAACGGTACAAGATACATCAAAGGTGTTGTTACATTTTGTTGACAGAATTTATTGAGAAATACAATAAAAAAAGAATGATCAAAATCGGATGAAAATTAAACATTCAACAGACGTTTTGTCAATACACCCGTTTTAGCCCCTTTTGGCCCTTTTTAGCTCACCTGGACCGAAGGTCCATGGGAGCTTATACCATCACTTGGCGTCCGTCGTCGTCGTCTGTTAACAATTTTTCAAACGTTAACTTGTCCGACACCATAAGTCCAATTGCAACCAAACTTGGTACAGTTGTTTAGTAGCATTATGTGTACAAAACTATCGTTCGGATTTTTGATTCATAAAAAAACATGGCCGCCATGGCTAAAAATAGAACATAGGGGTAAATTGCAGTTTTTTGCTAATAACTCAAAAACGGTACCAGATATCACAATTCTGGCATAGGGTATAAGTATTCAGCACCTCAAGATCTATATGCCCAGAAATTTTCAAGAAGATCCAACAACCGATGTAGGAGTTATTGCCCTTTTTCTGGATTTTTTCAAAATTTTGCGCTTATTTAGCCCGATATCTTGAAAACTATACAAGATATTTTAAAAATTCAAATTGCATATGATAAAGCACATCAAGATCTACATTTCATGTAATTAGGTCAAAGCTGTAGAACCATTTCTTTTAGGAGTTATGGCCCTTAAAGCATCAAAATTTATCATTTTTCATTACTTTTCCTCTGAATTTCAAAGATTAACTTGTGTGACACCATGCATCCAACTTCAACCAAACTTGGCACAGTTGTTTTATAGCATAAACGCTACAATTCTATCGTTGGGATTATTGATTCGTCAAAAAATATGGCCGCCTTGGCTTAAAATAGAGCATAGGGGTAAATTGCAGTTTTTTGCTAATTACTCAAAAATAGTTACAGAAATTAAAATTTTGATGGGAAACAAAAGTGATCAGCATCTTAAGATCTACCTGCTCAGAAATTTTCAAGAAGATCCAACAACCGATGTAGGAGTTATTGCCCTTTTTCTGGATTTTTCAAAATTTTGCGCTTATTTAGCCCTATATCTTGAAAACTATACAAGATATTTTAAAAATTCAAACTGCATATGATTTAGCACATCAAAATCTACATTTCATGTTTATAAGGTCAAAGCTGTAGAACCATTTCTTTTAGGAGTTATGGCCCTTAAAGCGTCAAAATTTACCATTTTTCATTACTTTTCCCCTTGAATTTCAAAGATGAACTTGTCCGACACCATACATCCAACTTCAACCAAACTTGGCACAGTTGTTTTATAGCATAAATGCTACAATTCTATTGTTGGGATTAATGATTCGTAAAAAAATATGGCCGCCATTGCTAAAAACAGAACATAAATTGCATTTTTTTGCTAATAATTCAAAAATGGTTTCAGATATCAAAATTGTGCAAGAATCAAAAGTGATCAGCATATTTAGATCTACCTGTCCTGAAATTTTGGAAAAGATCTGACTGCTGATGTGGGAGTTATTGTTCTTTTTCCTAATTTTTGCCAAATTTGCACTTATTTAGCCCAATATGTTGAAAACTAACCAAGATATTTCAGAAAATTAAATTGCATATGGTTAAGCACAATAATATCTACAAATTTATGTATCTGTGTAGTTCAGGTGAGCGATTCAGGCTCTTTGGAGCCTCTTGTTTCTAAAACGATAGGGGCCAGAAACCCCAAATGCAATACCAACCTTCCTTTAGTGGTTATAAACATCATATCAAAATTTTATAACAATTGGTTAACTACAACTAAAGTTATCGCACGGAAACCAAAGTGTCTACAGACGACGACGACAACGACAACGACGACGACGACAACGACAACGACAACGACATCGCCATAACATAATACGATCGCAAAAAATTTGCGGTCGTATAAAAATTGATTGTAAAAATGTTTTGATACTTTTTCTACTCTATGAAGAGTTAAGATATTCTTTTGGGATACATAGATTAATTTGATGGCAACATTTTGTCGTATGATATTTCTCCACACAGCTGGAATAGCCTGAATAACTCCATAGAATTCTAGGAAGTTTGTATCTATGTTAAAAAGTCTAATAAATTCATCAAAGTCATAAAAATTTCCATTTTCAGTTAATATATCATTCACAAAAAAATATACCAGCTTTGATCCAATTTCTATACAGGACATTCTGACCATTTATCTTAATATTTTCATTTAAAAATAAGGGTTGAGATAGTATATTATCTGGGGCTGCGGTTGGAGCTTCATACAATGAGGACCATGAAGTTATTACATTTTGCCAGAATATATTAAACTCTGATTTTATTTTGCTTAATCCTGACTTGGTTAAATACCATATTTTCTCTCCTCCATATTCATCTAACAAATCTGAAAGTAGAACTTTCCAAGGGGAATGATTTCCTGGATCAAGAACCTTTTTAATCCAAGATATTTTCAGTGACTTAATAAATGATTCATTGTGAGGCATTTTTACACCTCCTTCTTCATAATTCCCAACCATTATTTTTCTTTTTATTTTATCAGGTTTTCCATCCCAAACAAACTTATAAAATGTTGACTGAATCTCTTTTAAAATGTCAGAAGGTGGATCAGGTAATACAGTAAAGCATTGAATTAATATTGGTAATGCAAGAGTTTTTATGACTGTAATTTTTCCATATATTGTGATATTTCTCAATGACCAATCATTTAATAGTTTGGGGTAGCAAAAATTAATTCTCAATTTTGCATCTGCTAATCATGCTAATTGACAAGCACAAACATGCCAAAAAAATTTTCAAAATCGGTCCACTTTCTTTCCATTTTGGCCCCTTTTGGCCCTTAATTACTTAACAGGGAAAAGAGGGCTCGCCAAAGTTCATCCAGTTCATCATGTTCATTCTTTTTTTGTATGAAACATTCTTCACAAATTTCACAGCAATAAGCCAACTAGGACGGAAGTCATTGTGGAAACAATTAAATATTTGAATTTTTTGCCCCTTTTGGGCCCCTAATTTTGAAACAAAAGAAGGGGAGATTCCCAAAACCAATCCCATACACCCTTTTATGGTACAGAACATTATTGCCATATAACAAAGCAATTGGATAACTAGAACTAAAGTTATAGTGGCAACTAACATAAAAGAAGCATTTTTGGCCCCTAATTTCAAAACCAAAACAGGTGGGACCCCCAAAATCAATCCCATCCATACTTTAATGATAAAGGTAAATCATTGTGAAATTTCATTTCATTTGGATTACTAGAACTAAAGTTATCGTGTATACACTAAAGACAATGACGATGACAGCATCATACCATTATACGTCCGCAAATTTTTTGCGGCCATATAAAAAAGAAAACAGAATGCACAGTCAACATTTAAAAATAAACAGTTGGAAACAATTTCTTATTGTTGTAAGGAAAACAAAAAACTATTTTAACCCCGCCACATTTTAGTGTGTCTGTCCTAAGCCAGGAATCTTTATCAAAGCTTATGTTTGTATTTAGTCGAATTTATGTTAATTGTTTTTTTGTCAAGAAGAGGGTATTTCATTGCACTTTGGGATTGGGCTTGAATAATATGTATTTTATTTTCAATCCAGGGGCCAATTGAAAAACAGCGAGCAACGACCGCTGGTCACATTGAAGGCTGCTGACTGTTTTCCATTGTGGATATTTAAAATATATGTTTATAATGTAGGTTGTGTCGCGTATACTTATTCCACATCTCATTATCTTCTACTAGTTACAAAACACCATTTAGGATTGGTACATGTAGAAGTATGTGTGTATCACTAGAAGGATTCTTCCATGAAGTTGCTTGGGGATTACATGTAGTTCCCTACTTTTTTTCAGTGGGTACATGAAATCCCTAATTTTTTGTTAACATTTTAATGGGTTTTCCCTGATCACAAAAATGACTTTAAAATGAACCTTTTTCCACACTTTTTTGTTTTATGTTATTATGTTCCACTTAAAATTAAAAAAATAATTTTTGTGCCTAGACATTTGTTTTCATATATATCTTAAGATTAGCATTGTGTGAAACTTATCAAAAAAAGCTTGCAAAAAGTTTTCGTCCTGAGTCTTTTTTTACAATGGTTTAATAATTTTTTTTTTTTTTTTTTTTTTGGGGGGGGGGGGGGGTATTTAAGCTTATATCAAATATGTTTTTATTAGGATGTATCCCAATTCATATGAATGATCACTCAAGCTATTCATATCAAACTAGAACAGAGTTAGTACATAATTGATTGGACCTCTCAATTTCAAAACATTCTTTCAACTTTTCTTGACTTAAGGTGAGACAAATTTTGGAAATGGCCATACATGCAGCATTTAAAGTTGTGCAACTTAAAGCATGTCAAGAATTATTCTCTTTCGTTGGAGCTTCACTTTAAAGTTCTATGTCTGTTAATTATTCAGTTTTATACCACATCCAATACAAGTGTGGCCACTAAAAGTATGTCTCGCCTGCCGGCACCATCGCTAAAATCAACTACCTAAGCTTTCATTTCTTGATATAAACACAAAAAGTGTCAGTATACCTAATAACAGATGCCTAGTTTTTATACTATTCAAGCAATCCATTGTCCACACAAGTATTACAAAAAGTTTTCTGTCTGAAAAAAAGACCTAAGTTCACAGAGTCACTGGAGTGTAAAAATGGGGTCATGGTCACATGGCATGGTGACAGTTGCATTGTCCATAACCGCAACTGTCTGTTTACCCAATATCAGATGCCTAGCTATTATAACTTTCCAGCAATTCATCGTCCATAAAAGTCTTACAAAAAAGTTTTTCGGCCTGAAAAAGACCTAAGTTCACAGTTTCACTGGAGTGTGAAAATGAGGTCAGGGTCACACGGCATGGTGACAGTTGCATAGACCATAACCTGAACTGTCCGTATACTTAATATCAGATGCCTAGCTATTAGACTTTTCAAGCAATTCATCGTCCACAAAAGTCTTACAAAAAAGTTTACAGCCTGAAAAAAGACCTAAGTTCACAGAGTCACTGGAGCGTGAAAATGAGGTCAGGGTCACACGGCATGGTGACAGTTGCATAGACCATAACCTGAACTATCTGTATACTTAATATCAGATGCCTAGCTATTATACTTTTCAAGCAATTCATCGTCCACAAAAGTCTTACAAAAAAGTTTACGGCCTGAAAAAAAACCTAAGTTCACAGAGTCACTGGAGCGTGAAAATGGGGTCAGGGTCAAACGGCATGGTGACAGTTGTGTAGACCATAACCTGAACTATCTGTATACCAAATATCAGATGCCTAGCTATTATACTTTTCAAGCAATTCATTGTCCACAAAAGTCTTACAAAAAAGTTTACGACGCCGCCGCCGCCGCCGCCGCTGTCGCCGCCGCCGCCGCCGGAAAGTTATACCTATGTCTCGCCTTCCGCGACTATTCGTCGCAGGCGAGACAAAAAATGACGGTTTTAATTTGTCCCTCTCTGTTTATTTTGAGATTTTCTAATAAATTTTGATAAGTCTTTTTTCCATAGGTCTTCCTCTTTAAAATAAATCAGTTTACATGGTTTAAGGCTTCTGCTTAATGGTGTTAAAGTGCATTTCAGATTTTCTCAGAGATCCTGGTTAGCATTATAGGTTAGATTTAATTCAGAGGTATTGTGAACCACATATACTTTTTTTGGAAAACTGAATATCACATGAATATCATGGTCCAAAAAGAAATTATATTTACCATTTACATAGAAAGAGTTTCAAATTCATAACAACATTATGAACTAAAAACAATAGTTACCCCTCCCCTAAATTTCCTTAGATAGAATTATGATATAATTGGATGAAATCTGCAATAGTAAATTCATTCATTGGGGCAAAAACATAAAAAAATGCTATTTTTTACCATAACCCCTATCAAGGGCCATCTGACAACTTCCAACCCAATGGAAGTAGATCTTTGTACATCTTTTGAGGCTAAAGAAGGATGGTTGCATCAGAATATCCAGGGGATGGATCCAGGGTTTCATAAAAGAGAGGGCTTAAGGGGGACAGAACACCCATGGAAAATAACTCCTAAATAACACTTGAACCTTTTAGTCAGTCACATTGTTTTAAAGAAATCAAGCTTATCAAGTAGATATTTAAGCAAATTTTCAGGAAAATTAAACGACACAGTTTTATTTTAGCCAAAGTGTTCGGTACCCACTTAATTGCTAAAAAATGTCAAAAGTTTTAAGTAGCTTGGTTAATAATATACAATTTTTTTTCTTTCTTATCTAAATTAAGTGGGTGTATGCCCCCTTCTCCCCCCCCTTGGATTCACCACTGTTTTCTCTATCTCTAATACTTTTTGAATACAACCAAAAACAGTATGTAGTCTGACCCCCATGGTCTATTTTTAGCAATAGTGGCCATGTTATTTGACAAATCAATAATCGAAACATAACTTTAGTGCATGGAGCTCTGTTGTCATTCTTATTTCTACAAATTCTATCTTTAGAAATCTTAATCAATCAAATACTAAACGCTATATTCATAAGCTTTGATTTATATTGTTGATGTGTCTTACTGAAGGAAAACATTAATATAACCATTCAGAAGCCAACAGTATCATAGCTTAGATGAATCGAACCTTAATTTTTTTTTCTAAAAAGGTTGCAAAAATGACCAGGTCATGCAAAACGGTGTGAGTGACATATTTGATGCCTTCATTCTGAATTTACTAGTTTAAAAATAGCATGGAAATCCCCCTCTATTTTTATCCACAACATACTATTCAATATTCTCTTCTATATATTTTTTATTCAATTTGAAAATCTTTTGTTAATATACTATAAAGGAGTTCGTGCATATGTTTTGTTTGTTGGTTCTTGTTTTTGTTGTTGTTGTTAATTTCATTTTATGTAACATTCTTAAAGTTGAATTCAAAATTAAAACAGGATTTGTTTTATGTAAAGTCATTTTAAATTTTACCACATTGTCACTGTAAACTAATTATATGCATTTTTCATCAGTTTGCATAACTTTTTTTCATTTACATTTTATCAACAAAGTAGATAAAATGTCAATTAATTTTGACATTCGTGTGTTATTATTTTTTCAATGACAACTTCAAATTTTAATTAACAAATTCAATAACAATTATCCTCGGCTTTCTTTGATCTATTAATTTGTTATTTCCAACATGTAAACAAACACCGGTCCAATACACAGCATGTCTAATTACACGCGTGTTTATTTTTAGCGTGTAACCTTTTTTTATCGTAGTAACATAAATCGATAAGCGAGGGTACATAAAATAACACTCATGTCAATTAAAAAATAGTTGTCAAACATTGTTTTGGTGTCAATAAAGTTCGCGACAAATATTCAGAGTCCTTTACCTGATCTTCCATTTTAATATGCGTTGTAAATATGTCTTGTAAAAGTTGTATATCGTCTTGTTTTTGCGCGAGTTCTTTTCAGGGACGTGATCATGGCGGCCTAGTGCTGCCAATCTATTTAGCGGACGTGACGTCAGCTAGCTTGACAAAGGGGTTCTACAGAATGAACCAAGGCAGTCAGTCATTGATCGCGTAGACATTGGGTTTAAAAAATATAGTTTACTCGATGAAGCATGGGTTTAAATGAATGTTTAGCAGTTAAAAACAACTATTTAGAGATTAAAATATGTCTTAGTATAATTCTTTTCAACAAACAACGTATAGTTAAATGACAAAAAGCAGATAATCTTTCTGGTATCTTGTGTTGATATGGTTAATTGTACTGTCATGTGATAACTTGTCATATCAGATTTATTAGTGACATCAGTGAATGAACATAGTTTGGATGTTAGTTAAGTGACAGATGGTATAAATAGCAAAGCATCGAAATGCGAAATAAAACATTTTAACTTGCAGATAAATTTATTTGTACTAACACATTTCAATAAATGGTACACAACTAATGAATTAATAAACATAAAATACAAAGATTAATTTAGAAACAATATGACTTAATAAATGAAAATGGATGGGTATATAATTGTTGAAATTGTTTTAACTGCACTGCAAACCACAGTGCTGCACACATGCACTTAAACCCCAGTACCTAAAGCGGAAAACTTAATACACCAATATCATTGAGCACTACTAATATTATTTTCGTATTTCAAAGACTATATATTATATATAAAAATGAATAACCATGTTCTTGTTCGGACGAACCGCATGACACAGCCTGGAAAGTTATAGAGATTGGTAACCCATTATAAACTGAAAAAAAAAACCGTCTAGCGCGATGGTACCCAAATTGCAACAACTTTGACGGTTTTTGTCTCGTATCTTTATTTGGACACGATTGCTTAAAAATGTGGTCAACTTTGTTTTAAGAGTGAGGTTTGTATTTATCCACGAGGAAGGAATTTTAATATTAAGTACACAAATGTCATAAAACAAATTTAAAGACACTGGGAATGACCCTAGTTAAATAAAAAAAAAACGTCTAACATGGCCTATATATATACAATATTATTTGTTTTCATGCATACCCCTGGATACTGACATTTGGTCGTAATTGCTCTTTATTGGGGAGCACGCTTATAATTATTTCAAACATAGAGAAAATCAATAGCTTCCTATTTATTTAAAGCATCTGTTTGATGATCGAATATTTGTTTTGAATCACTCCTGTCTAAATTTGAGATCGGTTTTTAATGACGCAAGTCTGCAGAGATAGAAAAGTTGTAGTTTCATAATATGACAATTTTATATTTTTATTTCAGACAAAGAGGCACACAACTTGAGTGGAACAACAACAACACAACCCCCCATAATAAGAGAAACAATGAAGAAAGTAACAAACCGAAACCAACAAAACAACGACAAAATATAATTATTAACCTCGATGCTCAATTTCGTCGTAATCTTAACGTATGCTTATAAAAGGGTTACACAAATAAAAAACAAAACAAACTAACATTAAACAAAACAAATATAAAAAGGACAAAACAAAACTACAGAAAACAACAACAACAAAAAAGATATGTGTTGTGGTCTCATGTTCATTTACTCCATATCCTTTCATAAATTAATCAAAAGAAAATTGATAGTATCTGGCTTGAATAATGAATCTTGAAATGTTCAAGAAAAGTTTAATACACGTAAAGAACGACGATATTGGAAAATATATTATAGAAAATAAGTTCAAAAGAAGGTGAAACCAAAGAACGGAAAAAAAAAGACTTAAGAAAAGCAATAAAAAAAAAAATAAAGCGAAAGAATCAAAAATGAAAATAAATATTTTGGGAAAAAAAAGCATTTTATAAAAGAAGAATAGCAGAAAAAGAATATTGGTTAAAAACTATTAATTAAGACTATCCCGCCAGATAAATAAATGATAATAGAGAGATTGAGAGTGACCAATTGGAAAAAAAGGGGGACAGAAAAGCCAGAAAATAAATGAATTTCCATTGTACAAAGCTAAAACCAATACAAAAAGAGCATATATTTTTTATATAATTATAATGATAGCAAAGCAAACCAAGAAAACACCATGTTTGATATTCGATCAAGACGTTGTCCATTGAAGTTTTTCTGAATTGCCGCTTGATTGTGGGCTGTGTCCACATCTCATCATTTTCTATATTTAAGACTTGTCTTCATCAGTCTTTGCTGAAAATGTTCACCCTTTTTACCTGGTAACATTTGATAGATCTTTTATTTGCCATATACTTGAATTTTAGCAAGTAAGAAAAAGGCATGTTTTTGTAAAAAAATACTATTGACAAATCTAAACAGTTTGTTGTTTGACAACATTATTATTTGTTTTCTTGTTTGTATCTATTATTTTCTTGCGTTTTTTAACCACGTTATTTGTTGGGTTTTACATGTTTTATACAATTCAATTTTGTTGTGACGTTTCCTTGTTTCTGTTATTTTTTGTAAATGTACATTTAGAAAGGCACAGAAATAAATATATATAATATAACATTAGATAACTTCCGCATTTGACATTCTTCCTTGTATAAAACATATTTCAGCACGGAAGTTTTCTAAGGTTTAGGGTAATATTTCTTTCTAACGACAAATCAGTTTCACCTTGTTTTAACTCTTAACATTTTCTTCCATTTTCATGGACTGATTTTATTGCATATATAAACAATATATATAAAGAAATATTGTTATAGCTGTCATCATTGTTGTAAATGTTTTTATCATTGTTGGGATATAAAACTTTTATTTTTTTTGTAAATTGTAAACAAGTCCAAAGATAAAAAAAAAAAAAAAATTTATTAACAACAACCTTTTCGCAAAACAACACCAAACAAGAACACGATCACAAAATGAGTACAATTTTACCAGGAAATATAGACAAAAATAATAACAAAACAAACCCACAATATGAAGACCTGTTTACTTCAACTCTATCAATTCCTGGTACTGCTGACTTTAAAAAACTTTAATTTAACAGGACCATTTCTGATATGCTACGACAAATTCCGAAAATATGTAGATGTTGAAGTGCCACATCGCCTAAATAGTAGACTTTTCTTTTAGTAATATGACTAATTTTTATTTCATTCTTCTGTATCAATTTTCATCTTATTTTTAATAATCATTCATAGTTATTTTGTACAAAACTACATGTGAAAGTGACATTTAGCTAACATGTTTTGAGTGACATATTGAGCTCGTTGAATTAAAAAATGTTTTGTTGATCATAAAAGTATGTACATAAGATTTCATTAAAATATTCAAGAAAACAGTAATGGAAAAAATCAATTTCTGACTGAATTTTTTTAGAGCCGAAAATTTGACAAATATGGATGTTGCCCATACTTGTATCGTAGCTGTTTTTTTATACATTTTTTGGCTATATTTTGGGAGCTCTTCACAATTTATATTCTAATGGGTTTTTTAAACCTGAACTATAACTGAAACAATAATAAGCAATATATTGGTCTTGAGTTTCTGTTTTTGAAGTTCTACACCATCTGTAATGTTTAAGAATAGACCATATCTTCATGATATGATATACACAGTGTAAAGTTTTTTCTATATCTTTGGCATAAACTATTATTGTATATTACCAATGACAACTTATCATATGCTCCTTAAAATGTTAAAACAGTACAAAATGATCACTCTTAATTTTTGATTTTATTGGTTCTCCGTTGGAGAATAATGCTAGGGGGAAGGCTTGCATATCAAATACCAGCCTAGCTTAGCCCTACCACATTTATTATGTGCCTGTTCTAAACCTTATATCTGTAACAAAGCTAATGTTCTGGCTTGTCATCCTTATGTCCAAAACAAGTTTTTTTGGCAATTTTTAATTGCCAATGATTTATTAAGATTTATTCTACATTTGTCAACTTAAAGATTACTTTAATTTCGTCAAATGAATACTAGTATGGTGAATATAATTTCAAGTTATACGTCAAATTTATTAAAGGGTGCCAACCACTAAATCAGCCAATTAGATTTGGAACGTATGTGAAAATAGTGCTTAGTATTCCCAAAGTAGTGATTTCAAGGTTCAATATTTTTCATAAAAATGTAAAGTTTTGTAATATCTGCATATATTTAGAACAAAGGACATCTCTGTAACATGTCCAACCCAAATTTATTAAATTTTAAGAAGACCTTAGTTTGCATCAGGGGGGTACCCCAGGACCAATACTTTTTTGAAAATGCTGTCTGTTAATCGTTTCTATTTTTAGGCCGCTCTTCGACGAGGAGATAGCTTTTCTCTATAAGGCTTTAAATGTGTTATGAAAACTTGTTAACAAACTAGATACATGTTAAGGATTCTGAGGATATATACTTGTCAAGAGGTTTTACTCAAGGTAAACTTGATAGAGGGTTTTGAAAAACTGATTTTTTAGTTGATTAAAGAGGGGACTTGATTTAGTACTTTGTAACATAAAGAATCATTCCCTTTGCACCACATTTGTTTTCAATTTATGACATTAATTATTGATTCACGTTAAAACATTTTCTTTGTTTGAACTATCAGATTACAACATATCGTTTATCAACATCACGATGAACAAACATGCTTGCAATTATGTTTGGATAGTCACGAATTTACACTATGAACAACAAAACATGTATAGAACAAAAACAGTTACAACAGAAAATTACAGCACAGCTCTTGGTGAATAAAATCTGCACCTAACACTCATATATGCAATATATGCGTAAATCTAAAATCATACCCAATGTTAAACGCTTCAAAGAAGCAAAGAGGCAGCAATGGGGCATTCGAGTGTAAAAAGTCCGGAAGGGTAATGACAAAACCAGTAAACATGAACGAGAACAGAAGAAAAACACAAAACATAAAACAACAAAATCAACACGTAAATTACATGCAGGCCATTTATCGATGCCCACTGTCTTGTCCCATTGGTACCTGAAGTCCTTACAACATTGTTTTATATAATTTTAGTAACCACCAAGTTCGTTGGCCTTTTAAATGTAATTAATAACACAATATCTGCTTTAGTTTTTCTAAAATTCTCGTAGAAATTTCCCTTTCTTAATTAAAGATTTGTTTCGTTTCCATAACAACCAAGGAAATGAATCTTGATACTATTGATATATGAAAACGTTATATGAAGATTTGTAAAAGAATATTCATCACAATATTGACATATAAAAGAAAATATTTAATATTTGAAACTAGTAATTAGACAGGCCAATATTAGTTATTTATTTAAAGAATAAGAAGCTTAAGCACAATGCACGTGAATCATAATTTCTATCTATTATTATTATAAAACAAATGATTACGCAACAGCAACCCTTTTCTCTACTACATTTGTAACATGCAATTTCAAATGGGTCTATTTAAAAATAAATTACAGTCTCAATCAGCCTGATCAAATCATTTCCCACGAGCACTTCGCGTAACAAGTATTAAACACACAATTTAAAGAACACATACCTTAATATACTTTTCAAGACGTGTAATATGAGACTTTGATATTAAAATATAAATAAACCTCAATTTTTTTAAGACTAGGAAGTTGCAACCTAAGAAAGTGCTCCCTTTGATATAAAAGATCTTGATTAAGATTTTCTTAAGTACTAGGGTCAACGCTGTTACAGTCAATGATATCGGTAAGAAATTACTTCCTTTTATATCAGACTATCAATTATTTTATAATTCTCTGTTGAACTTTCAAATTTTTCAAATCCTTATAATTACTCTAAGGGCTTGATGTTTGGCCCTTGCACGATATTTTGGGATACAATTATGTGTTTGTTTTATTTATTTTCTTTGCTACTTTTGATTCAGAGCTTTATTATCTCCTTTAATCAGAACTTCAGGACATACATAGTTTTGCATTCTGCTTTTCAATTCTGTCACCTGCAAACTATTGCAGTTCAAGCCATCCAAACAAACAAAATAGTCATTCTATCATCTTAAACCTGTCACCATCAAAACAAATAGGAAATGTCATAGAAAAATAGTTGCAATTGAGGAAAGAAGACGGTCATGGCGGTTATTAATTCTTATTTATTAACTTGTTATAATTTTATTATATGATAATAAGGTATTTTTTCATTGTTCCCCAAATCCTGCAGTCCCAGTTGCATAGTATAATTTAATTTATGATAAGACGAAATCTATTGGTACAATACAAAAATCTATCTTTATTGTATAAAAATAAACATACAAAACATGTTTACCGTTAACTTTGGTTTTCATTGATTTATTTCAGCCGAAGAGCTTTAGTACAAGTACATGAAATATGGATGATCTAAACATTTTTTCCGTACAGACGTACTAAATACTTCATTGGTGAACGATTTTTGTCAGTCAATCTAGAATTTGTATGATATCAATTTAGAATGAACGAACATTTACGTGTAATTTGGTAATATTTGGGTTTTTTTTCTAAAAACTTCGTGGTATTTAGAAAATGATTTTAAGTGCATTCAGTGCGTAGCATATTTCAAACAGCTTTAAAACGTTTTATGTTATAATCATGATTGTTTATTTTTTTCATGCTTTATGTCGCCTCACCCTGTCATTTCAGTATACGCATTATCACTAAGGCAAAATAAAAAAATATTAAGCTTCTCAGGTCCCTGCCTGATATGTTCTGAGGCAGCCTCATTGTCCCTTTTATTCTTTTTTTTGTAAAATAAAAAGAAAAAAAACAGTTGCCTCGTCACTTTTTTATGTATTTGCAATGTAAAAAAACTGTCTCATCCGTTTCATAGACCAATAAAAGAATAAATTAGAAGTCTCTCTGCCTCATCTGTTTTTGGCAAAATAGCCAGCCTGAGAAAATAAAATTTATTTTTGTTTGACCTAAGTAAAATGTTTTTAATGGGAAAGCATATGTGAGCAATAGGTAATCTAGATTTGAAACAGTAATATGAAAGATTTCCTAATTCAAAAAGGTCACATTCTATGCAAAATATTGATTTTTTGGTGTTATGTGGATTCTTCAGGCTCTGCTTTTTATTTCGTTGTCTGGTTGGGCCATTACATGTGTTTGTGGTGTTTAAACTTAATTTTGCTATAATTTTGAAAATTGATTTTTGGACTTCCATTTTCACATTGAAACAAAGGTAGTATTGTTGAAGTAATACATCAGATGATACCATTTTACCTATTCCACCAAACAAACACAAGTCTTGTCCATTGCATTAAAAGTTAGGTATGGGCGTCAAAAAGTCAATTTTTATGTTGGCAATGGTGTATGCAGAGAAGCATAGTTAAATAACCAATAGAAATAAATAATTTTATCGACTCTTTAGGATTTGCATTTTTATCAGCCAAGTTTTATAACTGTAATAATACTCTTCGTGATTAATTCTTTTATTTTTAGTGGATATACTATATATATATTACAAAGAGGTTTTTCTCGTTAAATTACTATTATTCTATACACCCAGTGTTGGATAAGACTTTTGGTTAGATTATTCAAAACCTCCAGCTTTATTCAAACGTCCCTTCTCCTTAAAAAATTAGACCGGTTCACACTCGGCCAAATTATTTAGTTCATTGTGTGGGACGAAAAATAAATCATGGTAAGCTTGAATGAGATCTTGAATTACTTATTACTTATTCTCTGCGGTCATTTATTATAATAAAAATTTTTTTATCTGGGCCAATTTTCCCAAGAAAGACTAAGCCCCCCTTCCATGCCTTCTGAAGTGAAATATTCATGTTGTTAAAGTACACGTATATTGTCGCATATATTTCATAGTGTGGTAAAACCTCTTTATCAAAGAAATCATGATATACCTTCTCAGACGTTAACTGAACATTCTAGCAGCGTGAGTGGAAGGAATAATGGTACACAATGCGTCATATTGTCATCACTCAAGAAATTCTATGGAAGACATCATGTGCTTGTAGACACGAAATTTATATCTTTTAGATGAGCACAGATGTTTGTTTGACATAGAGTTTGGTAATGTCATCCTTTCTGGATTTGACCAAGACAAAATGGATCTTTGAAAATGGGACGGATGTGCTATAGCAAGCAGGAACTGCTTCCTCTTCCGGAGCACCCGAGTTCACTCGCGTTTCAACTTGAGTTCACGTTGCTAAATGTGGTTGTTATGTGTGTCTTTTGTTTTTTGTTTGTTTTTTTTCGTTGTGATGATTTTTTTGTCTACCGATTTTGTCTTTGTCTTTTACGGTATTATGATGTTTAATTACCCCATTGACACATATTTGCTTCTTTTTTACAGACCTTTGTATATATCAAGTTTAACTTTGATGTAAATATCGATATGTAATACCAAACAGAAGCACCCTCTACAGTGTTTTTTTAGGGACGGACCATTTAACTTGAAAGGGGGGGCTTGGTTTTTCCTAAAAAAATATTCTGAAAATTATTTTTGATGAAAAAATATTTTGGCAGCTGAGGGTAAAAAATATTCTGAAGAAGGATTTCTGCTATAAAAAATACTGCTAATAATGACAAAAAATATTCTGTCACGACGCCTTCAAAAAATAAATATTTTGTCCGCGCTCTGCGCGGAAAAAAAATTCTGATCAAAACAAAAAACCAAGCCCCCCCTTTAAGTTAAATGGTTCGTCCCTTATATAATCTTCGTCAATATTTGCCGTGGCGACTGCAATGAAGTGAATGTGATTTTTCAGTTGCAGGCAATTATTGGTAAACGGAAAGAAGGGTTTAGGATAGACAAAATGATTAGCCAGTTACGCAGAAAAAAAACAAAAACAAAAAAAAACAACACTCAGACTAACGGCATACTAATTTTGCTTTAAGAAAGTAAAGCATTTCATTTTTTTGCTCTTTTGCAAACATGCTTTTACATTTCCGTAGTTTTCAAAGTAACTACTTTTCAACAGTCAAGATCTATGGTTTGCCTATATAATAAGAGTGAACAGAATGGGCAAATCAAATAATTCAATGTTTTAACATAATGAAAATGCTATGATGTAGGAAAATATACACCCCCTTTGTTGCATTTAAAGATTGCATCTAAGAATGATATCATACATGTATCATTTTAATGTCTTGATTTAATTGCCGTCAATGTTGCTGTTAACAGATGAAAATAAAAATTATGTTTATCTGGATGGATCATTATATAAATAGTATAGTTTTGTAGACTTTGTAAAATGAGATGATTTAAAATTGCTTACTTAAACATATTTAAGAGGCAGGAGATACCAACGGAAGATTTGGATGTCAAAAGTAAGAAAGGGCAAAGCCTAATCAGAAATAACGCAAGAGACAGACAACAAGAAAACCTACAAAACAACTGAATAACAGTGCTATGGGTAAGTGTAAGCAGTTCAAGTTTGTATCAACGCACCAGACGCGTTCTACGCGCCAAATCAGCGTGTTCAAACTTGTTAAAAAGGATTAAAAACCAACATCAATAAACAAAAAATCCAAATTTAATGTATTCTGTTAATTTTTCTAAGTAGAGAAAACAATCAAGGAGTGACCCTGCGTTAACAATTTTTGTGTCAGACGTGATGCTTTATTAAGGAAATCAATATGATCAATGTAAGTTCCACTAAGATCTCTTTTGATATGTAAGCTTCATAAGATGGAGCGAATGAAATGTTACTATACGAGAAGGGGAATTAGACAATTTAAAAGTTACTGTCGCTTCGTTTGTCATAGATCGTTGTTGAAAGTCTTCCATGATTGTATATTTCGAAAAATGTAGGCATTTCATCAACTAAAAATTATTTTTTTTGTAAATGGATAAGACATGAACAACTGTCGGCTTAACAACTTACCCATAATGGATTCTACAACCTGAAATAAAAAGAAAATGTCTTCAGTTTATTTAATTCTAAAACTTGAGCTGTAACAATTTATTGTAAGTCTAAATTAAAAGCTTATAAAAGCTGTCTATCTAGCGTTGATGGCTTAATTCGTGTGCCTTGAATTTCTCTGTGAGTTTACTTGCAGACGAAGAAATAGTTATAGTTGTTGTTTGTTTGTATAGTTTTTTGCGCTCTTATTGGAAAAGTCAAAATGTGGAAAGTCACCAATTAAGGTTAACCCTTCATTTCCATAAAATGACTTAATTTGAGATTACTTAGCTGGAACTTGGGTCTAAAGAAATTCAGAACACCCTTACACCGTCAAGCAGTGGACTGAATCTAAAGCTATGCAAAGTTAAAAAAAAATACACAGCAAAGTTTGAACATTACAAAGCAATCGATCTATAAGGTGATAGCATTGGGAGATTCTTTCCACAGCTGAAACTCCATAAATAAAACATAAAGCACAGCAGTCCTAGTTAAAAAAATTTTTTTGATACTATTACTTTTCATGGTTGATACTAATATTTATAAGTAAGCTATGCCGTTTCCACTTTTAAGTTCTGTCGATTTAAGGTTAGTATCATGTGGCTTCGAATGTCATGACACATGCAAGTATGATTTAAGTAAAAGTGCTCACCAATAGGTTGCTAAAGACGTTCAACGGAATAATATTTTCCAATAAAAATTTGAACGAGAAAAATGTACCGGAAAACTGTGCTATATTTGTCAAAAAATATGTCAATATTATATGGTTTGTCAATAACTAGGTCCTACTACACTTTATTTGTTCCAATATGATATCGTATTTGATGTATTAAGATTTTCCTTAAAAAATTGAATCTGTCCGAATGACCCTTAAAATACCTGGTATATGTACTTAAAAAACTTAAGCCTTAATCATCATTGTCAAAATAATACCAGTTAGGTTCTGGTTATGTTTTTAAACGTCAGCTCCCCGTTCACAGCAAACGTATATATCGTCTCGAAAACATCCCCCAAAACATTTAGAACATCAAATATATTTGTAATGAATACGAAGGCATATAAATATCTAAAATGTTTCGCAATTCATTGGATGTTTGCAACAATCAGCAACCGTTTACCCTTCCGGAGCATCAACTGACAAGTTAACTGTTTAATTGGAGTTTTAATTGCTTGTTATGCTTACTACAGTTATGTTGTGCTCTTTTAGGTGTTTATGCATTGATTGCATCGTGGTTTTACATGCTATCATTCGAATGTCCCTTTAGTTTTCTTTGTTTTTGTCCAGTGTTTTCTTATTTTTTCACAGTCTTCTGCCGATTGAACATACAATTCTTACCATTATTGTCTTGATATTATTGTTTTCACGTTGCCCTTTCGGACTTTTGACACTCGGATGCCTAATTGGTACTACTTTTCTAATACATTAAAATTTTATTTAATTTTGTACTTGGACTTTTTGGACAGGTAAAAGACGTCTTAAAATGATCAGGCTGTGAATTTAGACACAGACCTAGAATCAGGCCACATTCCAGCTAGTAAAAAAAAGAAGTTGTTCGTTTTGACCTTCCAATGTTTTGATTTAAATGCTGCTGATGAGATGTTACTCCTTGAAATATGCATATAGAGCACAACCAAATTGCACCGTTTTATAACCGTTTTAGTTTGTGTATTTTGAAAATTGTAGATTACATTTTATGTTTTTTTAAAAGATAAATATTAATACATTTTTGTAGCTTTTTTATCTGTTCTAAAGAATCTACGTGTCGGACAGTTTTGAAATATCACAAATAATCTAACAGTTAAAATATTTCAACGCGACTAATTTTGAGCTGAAGCAAAGGCCAACCTATAAAATCATAAAATGCTTGGTGTTAGGTGTTGAGCAGTTTCTCCGTGTATCACAGTTTACTCTTAGTTTTGAAGTTTCCAGTAATATGTTTACTTACTATCAATTATTCTGTCCTATCGTGGAAATCTACAATGAAACATACCTTAAAGCTAGAATAGTGACAGCATTTGATAAATTAATATGCATTATATCTACATGACCTTTTAATGATAAATGAGATCATACATGAAATGAATTTGTTGTATAATTTATTAGTGATGCACTAACAGAATACAAAAAAAAATATCACATTAAAAATAGATAAAAACAATTATGATATTAAGCATTAAACAAAATAGGATTCCAATCAAGCAAAATCTATGTAGAACTTTTCCAATCAAGATAATAAATACGTCATAAAAAGGTTTATTTTACCTGGACTTCTTCTTTCGTTGATTACTTCTGAAATAAAACAAAAGTATAATGTAACATATGTGAACACAAGATTGAGAAAGACAGAGAATCAATATCATACGTTGAGGACAAACATAACTTGAAATTATTATTTATTAAAAACACGAAAAAAAGACGTAGAAATTGAAAATTGAAACCGGTTCATATTGCGTCATTGGAGATTTCCGAGATTTCATTTAGCAGACCGCTGTCAGTCGAAGCCATGTGGATTTCAAGTATCAGAAATACCCGTTTACTAAATAAGTTTACATTTCAAAAAGTCGAGAGAAATTTTTTAAAGAAAGTTTAACAATATCTTTCATCCCAATGACGTCATAAATTACAATATGATCTTGTATAATGCCTTATCAAACCAAATAAAAGAGAATGCATTAGAAAAGTGGAGCTGTCAAGCATCTACAATAAAATGACAAAATCTGCTGGTATTCATCACACAATGATAAACAAATGTACAGAAAAAAACTAAACGTGAAAGATAAAGATTTACTGATACATTGGTCGAAAAACACAACGAGACAAGTAACTGGCGAATGCATATTTAAAATGAGTCCCTACTTTAAATGACATCTTCATGATATTTGGTTTAAGACTAGGAACATGTCCACATGTAAACAAATAAAGTTTCAATAAAAAGTAAAAAGAGTTTAAACAAATTCAGAGTTTTAGTAACCTTTTGTGTCCTGGAAAATCAATGAATGAAATATGAATTGCGTAGATAAGCAGATGGTAATAGAATTCAAAAACAAATTATCGACAAAACATATCAAGAATTTACCTTTTCACTATATTATACATGTTATATAAATAGGTAATAGCCCTGTATCGATAGAAACACATTTCAATGTTAATATTGGGATAAGCGATACAAACCAATCCGTAAAATATACTGTAAAAATGGAAATCAAGTTCATGAACTTTTAGATTATACATTCATTCTAGATAATAAGATCATGTTACGACAAAAACTGAACCAAACAAAAACAATGAAAAATAAACCTTCAAGGGGAAAATTTAAACAAACAAACAAAAGCAATAAATTGAAACCAACATACAAAAGCAATAAAAACCGATTAGTTTTAAAAGTAAGTTGTACATATATATGATATCTTTTTTTAGTGTTAAGTACATGTAGTTGATCAAGCAAAATAATTCAATAACAATTATGTGTTATTTAAAAAAAAATATATTACATTTCGTATTCGTATTGTTTGTTTACGAAAATACATACTAAATTGTTAACTTGCTGTCGAATGTTTCTCAGATGCTTTATATAAATTTGTCATTTAAAGCTCTTTAGCTGAAGCACTGACGTGTTTTGAATCAATGAAATGTATGGCTTTGTTTTATTCTTGACGTTGCATGTGTTACGCTTTATTTTTCATAAGTGAATTTCTATAGAACTGTTTTCATTATGTGTTTCTTCTGCTTTGTTACAGATATATCAATATAAATAGAGAGAATGTATCGACAAAACAAGTAGTACATATCTTATGTAACTATTCAAAGTCATGAAGCAATCGAATGGGGAACTTACCGTTTATCGGGTTATTTTGGCGTGATGGTAATTTTGGCTATGTTGGCGTGCAAGGAAAAATCGCCAAAATCAAAATCGCCATCTTTTAAATCGTGTCTAGCGTATTTTCATTGGTAAAAATTAGAGAAACACCAAAATATAAAGCACCAAAATAAAACCTGCAAAAATGATTTAAAAAACACCAAAATTTTCGTCCGCCAAAATAACCCGATAAACGGTACTATAATTGATAAATCTTATATTAGATCTGAATCAAATCATTAAATATGTTAAACTGCTTAAAGTGTCTTTTGAAGAAGAAGATAAGCAGTTTATTCTCACAAAACTATATAACATAGTTTCAAAGAAAATAATAACCAATTATAATACAAAAATTCAAAGTGCACATGTGTGAAATACAAATAAAATTAACCAGGAGAGTTGACTATCACATTTATAATTTTAATTAATCAACATAGGTTTTCTAATTCTATCACACTATTGTGGAAAATGACATATCAAAATTCAAAACATTGTTTTTGATAGTATTACAATATTGTGGCAAAAATCTCTCTCTTTCTTAAAAAAACTTACAAGACATTATATAATGATACGCATAACAGACTTTAAAACAGCCACAAAGATGACATATTCTTTAATTTCTTGAATTATTCTACCATCTTCCCACCTCTATCGGTAGTTGATGATTACATGTTCTAAACTGACAAAATGTAATTGCAAAAATTGTCGAAATTTGTCATATTTCTTATGTTTCTGGAGAGAGAAATATAAAATATTTAAATGACTTTCTTTCAATATATGCTCTGTTTTTTAAGGTGTCAGTTTTTGGTAGCAATATCCCATGTCTTATCACTGAAATTAACAATATCAAGTGTTATGTTTTGACCAAGGTGCATTTTGCTCAAAAACATAACATTCGTAAGTAATTCAGTCCTTTTAAACGTGAAATTGGAATCTGCCAGTATGAATTAAACTGCATTTGTTCGACTTTTCTTTTTATATTATTTTCACTAAAATGAACAGACGACCATTTAAACAAGAATTAGCTTTCACTTAAAACAATTTAACAACACTCATGGAACACGATCTACCGACGTTTTATTTGGAAAACAAATGTTTAATTATAGTGAGGTATTATCTTGTTGAATCAGTGAAGATTTAAATTGTACAAGTTTCCTGTAATCTATACGACCCAAGTCACGCCAGAAGTTCACATTGAACACCGTCTAATTTAAAGGTCAAAATGCTTAAAATGCACTTGACGCTGTCCTCGTCTATACAAGACTCAGATAAGTCATGCCAAATGGCATTGTAGGACGTGGAGCACTACCTAAAAGTATTATCTTAGTTTTTACTCAAAATAAAGTTTGAAAATAGTAATTGTTTCCATTTTAAACTTTTTATTAACAAAAAAAGAAAAAAGTTATTTTACATAAAAATAATAGTGATATTATAAAACCAAAACTAAAAAAACTGACTAAGTTCAGGTGTTTGTTAGTTTGAAATGGTAATAATAAATGATCTTGAATATGATTTCCAAATATCAGCAATGTAAATTCTTAGAAATGAAATCTAAATTGAATGTTAAAATCTAAAAGAAATACTATGTTTTATGTTAACAGACATTGAAAAGTCTCCATAAAGAAATAACTCGAGCAACATTCACCGGTATAAAAATAACTACCACACAGTATTAAACGAATTTATAATTTCAAAACGTTAGATCTGATGTACTATTATATAAGCACAAGATTTCATCCATCCGTTCAGGTAAAGGTGCTGGTGTATTACCTCACAAACAGTTGTAATCTTTATTTGGTTACAAATTACCTATCAAACTTTGGATGATCAATAAAAAGATAAAAAAACCTTTACATTCCTGTTAAGTCTGTCAATTGTGAAATAAGGCCATGGGATATTGCGTAATACCGCATATACCAATGCCACATAATTTATAAACTTTATTCAATGCATACATTACATAAATATGAAAATGCAACCATGCAGTTAACTCTATTTTGCAGGATTGGTCTTATAGAATTTCCGGTCGAAAAGTTGCGAGCTCGATAAACTCTACATACATACATCAATAACATTCATCTCCGTTTCATGTGTATTTTGTTTGGTAACATAGTTCCAATTTACACGTATAAAAAGTATCAATATGCTTATATCTTTCTGGTCACAGAGCTAAATTAATTTCACCCAATTGAGCTGAATGACATTTCTATATGTATTATTTTGTGATACTCCGTATAGCGTGATGTTTGACACTTACATTGTATACTTTCCCAAACATTTAAAAGAATACGAACATTCATATTAATACAGTTTTCGTCAATTGATCTGTTTGTTAACGAAAATTATTCATACTTTATACAAGATTTTTCAAAACAAAACTATTATTAATTTAGATATTAGTTGATTAACTGCGAAAATCTACAGTCTAAATTCGATAAATTTGGATGGTTCGTATGAAACACTAAACACTGTAAAAATCGATGCTCCTCTACGATATATTTCCATAGCGCGAAATTTATTTATAGCACAATGGCCAATAGTTATATGTTCAAATAGAAATTAAAACACACTTCTTTCGTATTTATGATATTGTACATTTTGTTTTGTATAACAGAAACTTTATACCTTAAAATAAGATAGAAGATAATGAGATGTGGAATAAGTGTACACGACACAACCTACGATAAACGGCAATTTAAAAAAAAATCCACAATGGAAAACAGCCAGCAGCCTTTAATGTGACCAGTGGTCGCTGCTCTCATCTTTTCAATTTGCCCTGGATTGAAAATAAATTACATATGATTCAAGCCCAATCCTAAAGTGCAATGAAAGACCCTCTTCTTGACATAAAACAATAACATTAATTCGACGAAATACAAACATAAGCTTTGATAAAGATTCCTGGCTTAAGACAGGCAAATTTGAAATTTGGCGGGGTTAAACGTCTAGTTACATAAACTAACGCATAGTAAAAATCAAATTTATAATATACACATTAAGATGTAAAATAATGTTAATGTTTCCTTAACTTTAAAAACTTTTAAACAATTATCAGAATTATTTTTTAATATCCAATTTGCTCAAGTTTCATCCAAAATAATTAAAAATCGACACCTGAAATATAAAGTTATATAATAGATTTGAGATGGAGAGTATGAAATTTCCTTACAACAGAGACTTAATAATATGAAAATCATTTGGGTCAATTGATGAAAACAATGAAAGAACATCCCCACTTATGATTTACTTTATTCATGCCAATAAATGTGGATAGTTTTTCTCATACTCAATCAATTGGCAATTTTATACATGTAAAATTAGCATAAAACCTCGAAAAAATACGTTAACGTAATTCAAGCACTTATTTGACGTTAAGTTAACCCTTCAATCATGACTATGATAGTATTATTGTTTACATTAATTTAATAGCAGAGATTAAGGTTTACTTTTTATGATTAATTGGTATGTTGAATTATGTGTTATAAAACACTTTTAGGCCTAAGATTGATACAAATTTCAATTCATACTTATTTTTTATATAACGTTAAAGCTTATATACCTTGATTTAACCTTGACACGCGTAGGCTAAAAAGGCACAATATTTAGTGTATGAGTCGAAGCTTAACTATACAACTTATTGAAAAAAATATATCAAAACAGCTACGTCACTGATTGACCTATTATGATTTGTTAAAAAAAATATCATGTACAATAAAAAAAACTTTTTTTTCTTGTAACGAATTTAATACAAACCTTTTTCCGCCATGCACTAAATAAATATACATAAACAAAAATGCTCTCTTTGACATATATACAACATATCATCGCATTTTGAACTTTATACAGATGTACACGTCATATTTCCTGTCTGTTGCATGCTTGTTCTACCTTCAATCAAAAACCTACCTTTACTTTGGAGCTCTGCCAAAATCTTAGAACTGTACCCTTTCATCAAAACTTCCAGAATCTGTAGTTAGTTGTCATCATAATAAACAAACTTGTTATTTAATGATTTACAAAACTTACAGCCCTCACGTGGTCGTGTCGTTCTAATGCTATCTATATACAATAATACAAAGTTGATAACATAACTTTAGGTTAATTTTGAGCTTTACCTTAGTAGTCTTTCCAGAACAGTTTAAAATATGCGTCTAATCTTAGTTCTACATCACTAACTATTAAAGAAATGATATATAATAAAAACTTACCAATACAAGTTCTTTGTCTGTCTATAATTGTTATTTGTTTCTCGTCGGGACTCTAGTATTTAATAGTGACGATATAATGGTTGTACTAAGAGTTTATACTGACGGTATCTGCAGACTCGGTGTAACTGGGTCAACAACCAGACGATATAGTGGCGGAAAATGTATTTGGCTTGGTGTAGGATATATTTTCATTTCTATGAACAGTATTAAAACTCTTAAACTATAATGAGATTAGGTTATTTTACCTTCATTATAATATGAATATTGCGAGATCAGACATGTAGTGTGGGGTTTAAATATATCCTTGTCTTTTCGACATATTAATATTTTGTTATTAGTCATTCTTTATTGGTAATTAAGTAGGCCATTATAACTGGTAATATGCACGACCAAATTAAACGCACAACGCTTTAAACAGTTTCAAGGTTGTTAGTATATAATATTTGTCCGCCATGTTTTTATTCTGTCGTCTGCAAACCTTGTTATCATCAAACGGGAAATAGTTCTCACGACTTACTAATCTGATTATACAGACTTCATTTTATAAAGCTTTGTCGAAATAGTGTAATAAATTGATGTTTATAACCAAAGATATGTATTTAACATTTACACATTTTTATTTCGTAATAATAGGTACACATTGTTTCTATCATATATTTGCAATGACACCATTCGTGCCATTATTACACCAATTGTCAAAAGGTAGAATGGATTCTTATCAAGACATATCTAAACTAATATATTAAGTTTGGACTTTTAACTCCAAGAGGTTCATAGCTACAAAAAAACAACAACAAACAATCAAAAGTAAGAGACGTGCAGATGCTGGTTATAAGTAAACAAATAAGACATGCAAGAAAAAACATAAGAATGAAATATTTCGGTTAATACCAAGCCCCGGGTCATAAAAAGTTTGTTTAAAAGAAGATCTAATTTATCCTCGAATTCTGCATTTACTTTCGAATTTAAATGAATTTATATGATAGTAGAAATAGAAACATTAAGTCTAAGAGCTACCCACTTAAATGTACAATAATTAAAAAAAAGTTATGCATAATGATAGAGTGTCTACGATAGATATTGTTTGCAGCAGTAGTATTGATATCAATCACTTATACACATGGTTTGTAGGTCAATGGTTCCACTTCGAATAAAATTGCTACTATTTTGCCTGCGTATAGCCTATTCATAGCTTATATACCATGCATTTACGTTATGACAATATAGATATAAATTTGCCTCTCCTTTTAGTCTACGAGATAACTTTTGTTGTGCAGTTCTCTATTAATTTTCCTAATAACTTAAGTTATTATTGATGTATTATATAGGCATGAATTACCAATGAGCAAGCTTCCGTGGAAGCAAATTTGAGTTTATTAAGATACAACGATATTTGTATTACTACATGCATATGGATGCCAAAATGAAAGGGTATATAGTTAAACCTAGTCATTGAATTTGGATGATTTGAAAAAGGAACAAAATTGCCTCTGCAAAACTTATTAAGCGCACGTTGAAATAGCTAGTTAGTCTGATAAACAATTATCCAGACGCTGCTATTCCTTTATTTTGTGTATTAAAGCTATGTATAGGCTGCATGGAAACATACACTAGCAGCAATTTTGTTTTAAGTGTTAATATATATCATAATTTGTTACGGATAGGGTTTAAATTAAAATGACTTCATACATTGATAGCCTTTTGGTAAGGTCGATATATGTTTTTAGCGACTCGAGAAAAACTATTATAAATTGAGGACGAAATCCGATGTCGATATATTGCTTTTTTTGATTTGATAAATATACAATATTGTGTACTTTCCTTTTTGATACTATCTATATCTAGGTTAGTATCAGACAAGTCCGGTAGGACGAGTCTGATATGAGACAAGGTGTAGATAGTATCAAACAGGAAAGTATATGATAGTCTGTTTATCGGTAATTAAAACACACACATTTAACAAGTTTTCAGTACAATAACGTTTCATGACGTTACAAATTACGTTACATTTCATCTCATGACGTCACATTTATCAAGTGCTCCCACCTAATATTTTCTTGTATCACGGATGGTCCATGATACTTAAAAATATAAGGCAGATGATATCAAAGGGAAAAGCCGCTAATTACCGATAAGAACATGTATTGAACGAAATGTAAAAGGCTATAATTGTTTTATTATACTACTTCATGATTATTTTGACATTGCACCTTTATGTTGAATATAAAATGATTAAAAAACTATTCATTTTTCTACAAATATCATTTTGAATTAAACATTTTTTATAGAAAATATTAATATCAGTACAATAAAGTACAAGCAAAGCAAGTTTCCAGGACATACCATTCAACATGATTTTTTCATTTAGAATACAAACTTATTTTGAGAAAAAGGTTAGTCTATAAACATTCTATTTCTATAGAAAGCGGTTGTCCCCCAACTTTAAAAATTCTATTTCTATAGAAAGCGGTTGTCCCCAAACTTTTGAAATTCTATTTATAAGAAGTCCTCTACTGCAAACTATTTACAGTTCATTCATGCGATCTATTTTGACCAATGATAGATCCTGAATTATCAATATTATAATAAAATACAGATGAATTCAATCCAAATGATAAATTTTGGTTTAATTGCTGATTAGAGAATATTCATTGACATAATAATATCAAGAATATTCAAATATATTCAAAAAGGGACCAACAAAAATACCGAATGGGATTAAATGCTGGACGATAAGCAGAGTTTTAAACATAGAAAAGCTTGAAAAGTTGTGCTGGACGGTTATCTTCTTTTGTTTCCCAAATTATCAGAATGAGATATAATTTAAAGGATAAAACTTTATGGCATGTTAATAACATGTTAATAACATGCAGCACGTGCCAGCTGTCGTTTACACACAGATCTTACCAGTGTAAAATTAAATCAGGTTTTCATGATAAACGATTGATAATTGAATCTTTGATAGTATGAGTATCAGTTAAATATCAACACTGCTTTAAAAACGTAAAATAAAATTATAATATATATATTTTTTTTATTTTTAGTATTCTATATCCGTCATTTTTTTATTTCTTCATAATAGACGTGAATACGTGCTTGTAAACATGGTGTTTAAACAGGCATGCTGTATTGTTGTTATACGTTGTAATATATTAAAACAGGAAAAAAGCATGTCTATGGTTATTGTGATTATCTTAATCAAATATGGTGTCATTGTGTAAAACAAATGACACGAAAGAAGCAAAGGTGTAACAAAGGGGTAATAAAACATCAAATTATACCGAACAGACAACGACAAAATCGGTAGACAACAAAATCACCACGACGAAACAAACCACACAAACAAACAACAAACAAAAAAAACTTTACTTTGCAACGTGAACTCAGGTGCCCTACAAGAGTAAGCAGTTTCTGCTTGCTATAGCACACCCGTCACGTTGCCAAATGTCGATTTAGGGTTGGTCAAATCCGGAGAGGAGGACAGTACCAAACTGTATGTCAAAGGCCGTGGAGGTTACTATATAAATTATGCCTATTAATGATTTCATCGACATCAGCTTTGTAACTCTTACTAAATAGACCAAAGATTGACGTCGATACGCCGTTCCAAAGTGCCACTGTCAACCAAATGATTTCAGTATATTTCATGGGAACGTAGCTGAAAATACTATATACTGTGGATTCATTTATTTTCGTGGATACCAATTTTCGTGGTTTGATGAAAAAAGACCAGTTCGTGGAATTTTAGATTCGTGGTTTGGTGGTATGCAGCACACATGTAAATGTTAAATTTCCTTTTCTTGGGGTATTAAATGTCGTGTGTTCAGACCATCCACGAAAACCACGAAAATTGCTACCCAACGAATAATAATGAAACCACAGTTATTTTGTTACAAATAAAACGATGAATGTACATCTATATTGTAAGATGTCTTTCCAATATCTTAGTTTCGACTTTGGTTCACGTTGCTGAATGCGGTTATGTTGTAATGTGTGTGTATGTGTTTTATGTTGTTGTTTGGTTTGTTTGTTATGATGATTTTTGTGTCTACCGGTTTTGTCTTTGTCTTTACGGTTTTATGATATTGATTACCCCATTGGTACACCTTTGCTTCTAAGTATTCTCATTTGGCCTCCATGCCAAAGGTTATATTAATTTTAGTGTCTTAAAATTAAATCAAACTATGTACAACAATAGATAAAAGTTATCAAATACGAAAAAAAATAATATTGATTATTACGAAATACGTTTGCTTTCCCATAAACTTTTGATTGGATTGTCATGCACATGTCTTTTTTTTCAACAATATCTATTTATATGTAAAAAGGAGGAAAATGTTTCAGTATAGCAAATAACAATCATTTGTCTCAATACTTAAAAGTGTATTGAAATCATTTTGGCATGCACTGATAAGAACAATTTTTAAAACGGTGTAATTGAGATGTGCATTCAGAAAAAGAATGTAGAAAATGATCAATTTTATTTAATGCGTAACAACACACCTCATGAACTAATAATATAAATCTGAGATACAACAATTTTAGCGATGATTTATTTTATCGAAAAACTTAACATACATAGCCAAAAGCCAAAAATATGCATAAAACAATCATGTTCTTTTCAATGAAAAAAAATCACTGGATAAAGTGAAACTTGATGATAGAGAATACTAGATGTTCTTATTCCAGTCAACAATATAAGGAAAATGAATGCCAAATATCTTATCTTTGGTCAATTATCAACTAAAAACCATGGAGATTTCTGACCGAAACTGCATGAATTGCTAAGTAATATTAAGTTAAAGAATGAATTAACTAAATTGAAATGAAAATTTTTGACATGACTTGAAGTTGACAATGTAATTAAAACAATATTATTTGTTTTAAGGGTTGACTAATTTTAGACTGAGAAAAGAGGGATGGTAAGTGATGAAAACTATCATCTTTAATTGAGTTAAACCAACCTTTCATGTCGATAAGTTTTTTAGCATAGTGCTAAAATAAATGTTTTTTTTACAAGTTAAAATAAATGTTTCTTTAAACTTGTAGTTATAAAGCAAATGAACTCAGGTAAGATTAAATTATATGAAAAAACCGAGGTACAATACGGTATGATTATACAAATTATAAAGTTCTATCGTCAAAGGTGAATATATGGAGGTTTAATTTTATTGAACGATTTTTAAGTGAGTTCAAATGCAGTCTAAATTCATGTCATTCGTGTATTTGAAATCTCAAATTAAACTGGATGGTAATCTCAGAACAAGCACTAACGATCAAAGTTTAAATTATCAATTAACATAGCTTTGGATATAATATATATCTTCTTGGCCTGCATAGGGTGGTTATAATGCACAACTTCCTGGATTTGCCAGGGCTTGAATATATTTTTTCAGATTTTTTTATTCGACACTACTGTCTCCGGGGCCAAATATCAGATCAAGGCTTTAGGAAATAAGCCTCATACGAGATCTAAAAAGTATTAATCAGCCACTAGTGGAATAACTCAAGATTAAAATAGAAGAAATTTTTAGTGATTATTGTTACAGGTGTTTGGCTGGTTGCTGCACTTAATTGATCATCTCGATACCCCTATTATATCTAAAAATTGTTTGGTTTTACTACCTGAGCTTTAAATTGCAATGGAAGAGAGGTGTTTTTAGCCATAAAACTTGATTACACCAACCGTTTCTTTTGAAACTCATTTATCAAGTCAGTACCATTGCAGTCTCTTGTTTCTCCGGTATGTCTGCTCTGTTTTTTTTTACTCGTGGAAATTTGATAAGAATCCTCCAAGTTAGGTAACACATTATGGAATAAACCGTTCAATTATAAAATTGCAATATGGACATGACATAAATATAAAAGGACAATTATACTTTTAAACACGTTTAAAACATACAATTCATTAGGTTCACAATATTTAGACCCAAATCACTGCATTTTATGATACTAAGCGAGTTAAAAGATTAAAATAATACACAGATGCGATCAAAACTCAAGAAAAATCAAAATGAAACATTACTGCTATGGACAATCAAAGTGATATATTTATATTTCAATTTCAAGTGCTTGTTCCTCAAGTTATTTCCACATTAAGTGATTCGAGTTACCGTATATCATTAATGGTAGCAATCATAGATGGGTTTCAAAATTCATACAACCGATGGACATTGTACACTCTGAGACATTTTCATTTTATATTCAATTTCTTCCCTCCTTTTAATTCTTCAACTCTTCATTAGTAACTAAGATTTCGTTTGGCACAGTTGATCCCGATGATTACACAGTGTGCACCATTGCTTGTTTTATATCCATACGAAACATGTTCATTTCCATCACTTGTAGACGAGAGGATCCGAGGGGTGCTTTCTCATTTAAACTCACATTTCATGATTTTGATGATGTCTTTTACCTAAACAACCCAAGATTTTGACTCTTTTGACATCTCTTATATCCCCCAAAAACTTATTTTGATTCACAACCTTTAACTAACTCACAAAGCAAGATTTCTCTATTTATATATTTGACTGTTATGTGGTCTATCTTTGTGGTGGATCTTTGCCTTTACGGACCAACGACTTCTTATTGTCTCATTGGTAAACTTTTGACTCTGTTTTCTTCTCTTTAATAAAAGTCTATATTTATGGTGACATAACATTTTTATACAAAATGAAAAAAATATTAAGATAAATTGAGAGTGAGTTGGTGTTTTACGCCGTAAGAACACTATATGGGTAATTTAAAGGCGATGAACATTGCAATGATAATAAAATGAACATGAAATGATAATGAGAAATGAAATCTGTGGATGAGGTGGATTACAAAGATAACAGACAATTTCGAAGACCACAGGAGAAAGTGGGAGGTGAGGTGGGTAGGGGCAGAGAATTTATCCTATATGGTGCACTACTTGGCGGTCCACAAAGGGATATGTCTTATGGTATATCCAAATGTTTATTTTTATTATTCATTGATAAAGTGGTAATAAGGAAGGTTTGAATCTTGTTCAACATGTATAGTTTTGTTCTGGCTCTGGACTAATTGCAAATCAGCAAGCAACAACGACTGGTTTCACGGGAGGCTGCTGGCGTTTATCGTCGTGGATTTTTTTATATTGTTGTTGATGCACACAGGTTGTGTTACGTACACTTCTTCCACGTCTCATTCTATGCTATTAAGGTTTATTGAATGTCATATTCTATAGCTTTTATTTGACGTAACTTTTGTCAATGGCCCCTCTAGTAGAAACATCTTCTGTTTGCTGCTGTTTAGATTTTTTATCTGTTTTTTTTTCTGATTGAAAATAAAAAAAGTGTGTACTTATAAAAACTATCGCTAGCTAATGTATTGATCAGGCTTCATTCTAATGTTTCATTGATCACAAACTGTAAAAAGAAAATAATGAATAAAACCAGCCATCAAACATCTATCTGGATGTAAGCTAGAATGCACTTTATATTTTCCATCTGGTGTTGTATTTTAAGAGGAAATTGAACAAAATAATCTATCATTACAATGCATTATATTAACAATAACTGCTGCCTATAATAGACGGATAAGTAAAATTTCTAGCAACTATTAATTAACCTTAAATTGAGCATTGCACGAATTCATTGTCCATTGCCTGTGTTATCTAAAGACACAAAAACACACAAGACTAGTACTCGTATAATACTAGGAGTAATATTGATAATAATACTGATAATCACCAGCGTGACATATTCTAGGTAGATTTTTTTCAGCAATTATTTACAAATCCAATGTATAAGTTATCAATTGTAAGACCAATATCTACCTATTGATATTTACTGTGGTTAATTTATTTACCTGTCAAACATTAAATTCATAACCCAATAAAAACTTTACTGACATTGCCATGTACACAAGTTTACCTTTTTATAATACACTATACTATGTATCCTTAGTTTTCGGTATATGTCTATAATCTTTTATTTATAGGTGCACAGAAAAGCTATATTTGGTCCATACATATCAAAACGAACTTTGTGATTTTCATATGGTGTGATTGTTCCAAAGGTGACAATACAGGCAAATTTGACTCGCATAAGTTTTAAAAGAAAAATTAACATGAAGTTATCTTATATCAAGCGTATTTTTGAAACTCACATGGAAAAGTTTACATGAGTTTCATGTAAAATGATATTTACATGAAATAATTTCACATCGATTTTATGTGAAATGTTCACATCAGTTTAATGTGAACTGTTTACAAGTGAAACTCATGTGAGTTTTATAAAAATTCTCCTGAGATTCAAATTGATATATTTCATGTGTGCTAATATTTACATGAAACTCATTTGAGCCAAATTTGTCTGTGTAAAGGTCTTTATGTGTAAATAAAACCATAAGAACTGAACGCTTCTACATTTTATTTAAGTTCTTATCTATATCAAAATTGCTTTAGTCAAGGTATACTTGAATTCGCTCAAGAAAATATACCCTGACCAACACTATGATTGTTTTGATTTTAGATTTCTTTTTTATTTTGTCTAGCATTTTCGAAATTACTAAAGTATGTGGTGAATAATGCGTTTTAAAGAAATTAAGTATTTCGAATTATAATGAGAATTTCCATACACAAGCACGTATATTGGCCATGTCATTACTTGTTAATATTTTTCAAACAGAAATTTAGTGAAAATGTTTAGCCAAATTGAATCAAGGTATAGTAACGAAATTTTTCCGGTTTCTTATAGAAAAATCTGTAAACAGGATGTACTTGATGAACGATTGCTGTGGGAAGTACTTACACGTTAATAGATATAAAAACTTGTTAGGTGAAATTACACATAACACGACACTAATTTGTACAATTATATATAAAGTTTGCACTTTTATATTAAAAAATGTCTGAAATGGATATTTGAGGTAATAAAAAAGTTAACATAATAATGAATTAAAAATAGCTCACCTTTCTTATTCTTATATACACCATATTTGTTCAGTTTGGTTGACGTGTTTTTTTTTCAGCAAACAATATGGATTCAAATGGGCCCTATTAATTATGCAGATTTCCTTGCTGATTTGTTTCTTTATTCATATGAAGCCGACTTCTTTCAATCTTTTCTAGACAGAAAAGATTTTAGACTAGCTTACTCCTTAATATTACGTTTAATATATTGATAATATCATTTTACTGAACAATGCACGATTTGGTTACTTTCTCCATCTCATATATCCCCAGGCAGGAACTCGAGATAAATGACAAAACAGATTCCAGAAATCTGCTTCATATTTTGATATCTACCTCTAGAAATAGACTCGCAAGGAAGACTTTCGACATCGCCCCATGACAAACGTAATAACCCCCCCAAAAAAAAACGAACACAAGGTTGTCTTTGGTTGTTGTCTTCACTCAAGAAATGTTCTGGAAGATATCATTCGCTGAGAAACAAAAGTGAATTTTTTTTCTATCAGGTGAGTGCAGATGTTGGGTAAAGTGTTTTGTTCTGTTTCCCTTCTTTACTCAATTTGACAAACTGAATTGACAAATTGCAACTGACAGCGTTTCGCAAGCAGGAACTGCTTATTCTTTCGAAACACCTGAAATCAATTTCTTTATGACTTGAGTTTGCGATGTTCATTTATGTTAGTTTTTGTGTTCTAAAATTAATGTTTTGTGTTTAATTTATTCGTACTGTTTTTCAATGTGTTAACTGGTTTTGTCGTTTCCCGTTCGGACTTTTGAAACTCAAATGCCCCATTGGCGCCTTTTTGTAGCATTCAGTTCTCTTCAGACGTGATGTTTTGTAGTCAAATTAGAATTGGGTCTTTCGGTGATAATTTGGGGATTGGTATTGAATTTTATGTTATTTTCTCTTATTATAATAATTTTAGTCGAAAAGTGCCTGTAAATCACAAAGAGCAAAGAGGAGTACAAGGAATAATTATAGTAAAACTTATAAATGAATCCGAATATAAGGAAATTGTGAACCAGTGACCAAACAATCCGATTATTCGTAGGTTGTCTTGTCTGACACGAATTACCATAAAATGTCTTATATTTTGTCGCTGAAATTTCCGATTGTTAAATTCAAAATTGATGAAAACACCAGGTTTCTTTCCTTGTAATGCACATGGTCGATATCCTCGGTGCTGGATTTGGCTTCCTTGTTCGAACGTTTTGGTTTTGAGTACTTTTCGTTTTCAACTGTTTTGGATTTTGACCTTCCAATGTTTTGGTTTAAATGCTACTGATGAGAGGTTACTCCTTGAAATATCGATATATAGCATATCCAAATTAACCGTTTATACCCGCTTTTTGGTATTTGTAATTTTGAAACCACTGGGCGATAACCGCTGCTGGTGGACCAGAGGTCCCCGAGGGTAATCACAAGCCTGGTAGTCAGACTTGTCTGACACGAATTACCATAAAATGTCTAATATTTTGTCGCTGAAATTTCCGATTGTTAAATTCAAAATTGATGAAAACACCAGGTTTCTTTCCTTGTAATGCACATGGTCGATATCCTCGGTGCTGGATTTGGCTTCCTTGTTCGAACGTTTTGGTTTTGAGTACTTTTCGTTTTCAACTGTTTTGGATTTTGACCTTCCAATGTTTTGGTTTAAATGCTACTGATGAGAGGTTACTCCTTGAAATATCGATATATAGCATATCCAAATTAACCGTTTATACCCGCTTTTTGGTATTTGTAATTTTGAAACCACTGGGCGATAACCGCTACTGGTGGACCAGAGGTCCCCGAGGGTAATCACAAGCCTGGTAGTCAGACTTGTCTGACACGAATTACCATAAAATGTCTAATATTTTGTCGCTGAAATTTCCGATTGTTAAATTCAAAATTGATGAAAACACCAGGTTTTTTTCCTTGTAATGCACATGGTCGATATCCTCGGTGCTGGATTTGGCTTCCTTGTTCGAACGTTTTGGTTTTGAGTACTTTTCGTTTTCAACTGTTTTGGATTTTGACCTTCCAATGTTTTGGTTTAAATGCTACTGATGAGAGGTTACTCCTTGAAATATCGATATATAGCATATCCAAATTAACCGTTTATACCCGCTTTTTGGTATTTGTAATTTCTAAGCTTAGCGACCATATTTTGAATCTTGAATAAGTACTTATTTTCTAAAATAGGTCAAACCAAACGATTTAATAGAATGCTGACAAATGAACATTTCCGTTCGTCACCCATGATTATATTTTAATTCTATCAATGCATTGTTCAAGTTAAGTACTGGACAAATTAAAAACCTCAATGATTCTGACTCGGTACAGGGACTGTCATGACTGTTATAGTACTTAACCCAAATAAATAAACCTTAAACCTGTTTTCTTCCAAGGTTGCAAAAAAAATCATAGGAATAATTACCTTGCAAATAACTTCAAAACTTGACAAATATATTTAGACCATAGACCAAGTCGTTTTTTATTGTGCCCAAGCTCACCTGAACTAACGATGTACGTTTGATTCAAGAGTTTAGTAAAAGGTTCATTTTAGTGAAAGCATTATTTTCTATCTTATCTAATATATGGCTTTATTAACATGCCTTGTTAAAAAATGGTTGAAGTAATGAAGATAAATTTATTTTTCAAATGGGTTTCCAACATGAAAAGTAGCCACAATAAAGGCATGAAGAGTAATAACAAACTTCTAAACCAGGGCGACCAATTTCATATGTGAAAGAAAAAAAGACAAAAACACACTAAAGAATAGGAGCCAGAAAGGGACCGTACTTGGCATAAACATCACAAAAGAAAAGGTGGGTTAAAAGAGGTTCTTAAGGCGATATTAAGAAAATATTTGATGGACAAAATGACAAAAAAGTAAAAAACTAAAAAGAAAGGTTCATCGGCCATTTAAAAGCGCTATCGCTTGTGTTAAAATAACACAAAATCAATATTTCTATTTAAAAATATACAGGGTGAAAAACAATAGAGGCACCTGAAGAAGAATTCCTACCAAAGAATTAGCTTAAAAACTGAAACAGTCCCTTTTTTAAAGCTATCCGAAATTGTCTGAAAAAATATTGGGCCGGTGTTCATTTTTTTCTTTTGATTTAGTACGAAAAAAATATTATAAATGATTAAAATGCCATTTACCATTGGGTAATTACTCCTTATTTGAAAAAAAATATATATATTATGATATATAGAAATGGTTTGCTCAGGCCAGGTTTTTTTAATTCTATACAAAATCTCAATATGGGGAAAAAGGTGCTTAGTTCACTCTTTGATAACGTCCGATTTTTCACATTTATACACTACCTTGCCACACGAAAAACTAAAATGTCGCCTGAAAAAAAACTGCTCGAAAAAGCCTTTTCAAATTCTAGGAATTTTGTTGTTTTGGGTTATAACTCTTCATGCTTTACCAAAACATCTTTCAAAGATAGAACTTGTTACACACTGGAACAAGTTTGCAGTATGCTTGATTTCCTCATTGACAACATATTTGTCGCCCTCGGAGGAGAGATTTTTCAACAACAAATCGGCATCCCAATTGGCACAAACTGTGCTCCTCTTCTCGCCGATTTGATTTTATACTCTTACGAGACTGAATTTCTTCAGGGACTCGTAAAGAACAAAAAGATGAAAGAGGCTAGGTCATTTATTCTTACATTCAGATATATTGATGATGTCCTTTCTGTCAATGACACTTAATTTGGTAGATGGATTCCTTCAATATATCCTCCAGAATTGAGATTAAAGAGACACCGAATCAAATTGCTTTACGTCTTTCCTGGATTTGCACCTCGAATTTGATCAAAGTGGTTATCTCATTACAAACAATTTCGATAAAAGAGACGATTTTGATTTTCAAATTATTAATTTTCCTAATCTACAGAGCAATATACCTACTTCCCCTGCATACGGTGTTTATATTTCACAACTTATTCGATGTGCCAGAGCTTGCACACATTTCACAGATTAATTGATCTGACACCGATTTCTTCGTGACCGACTTTTGGAGCAGGGCTATAAGAAAATACGTCTCATACGATCCCTAAAAATTCTTTCTTCGTTATCAGCCCCTAGTAGAAAAGTTCAAAATTGAGTCAAAAGATATGGTAGTTAATTGTTTTAATTAGTGTTTGACTGGTCTGCTGTACTGAGATGATCACCTCAATATCCCTATTGTGTCTCACAACTATGTTGTGTTCTATGGTCATTACCGGATCCTAAGATCGCAATGGAAGAGGGAGGTTTGGCGCCATTAAACCTGGTTTAACCCACCACTTCTTTGGAAGTGCCTGTACCAAGTCAGGAACATTGCGATCCTTAATTCTTCTGGTTTTGTGTTTCTCTCAAATAAAAATTACAACAAAGTTCCAGACAAGAGGTTCTGTATTTTGTTCATGATAATTTTCATATCCTACATGGCCTTTTATTTTCGACTTATAAAACCTAATTCCAAAAAAAATTATACAGTGTCACACTATTTTACGTAACTATATATTATAGGTTAAGCAAATTTTACAGTGTCACACTGTTCTATGTACTACTTCTTTCTCAACCTTGAAAAGTAATTAATATACAAACCGTAAATATCCTTTTTACATAAAATACCAAAATCAAATGATCAACAACATGACCTTGATGCTTATGTGTGCGTAGTTGCAAGAAGTAATCAATTTTGTTTCAAGGTTAACTTTTTTTTCGAATATCACACTTCATTTCCTTTTGTACATTGTTTATTACTAATATTTTAAATTCAAAAGGAATCAAAATTACAGCAAAGATCCAGTCAACATGATGTGCGTTTTTTGTAATTTAAACACATCAGAGGTAAAAGATTGAACATGCCAAGCACAATATGAATATAAAGTGCATAGAAAAAGGCAAAAAATATACCGAACTGACCAAAATTCATCGTTAAGATCTAACGATGCCAGGGGAAGAATAAGATAAGTTATAAGAAAAACGTTATCTTGAAGGGATTTATTATCATTACAGGTAAAAATATAAGAAAAGAAAGGTGTAGCGTTGTCTTAAGCAGCAGCCTAAACCACAAACGAATCAATAATGGAATATAAATTTAGTTACGTTTGACGCGCGTTACGTCTATTCATTATCAAGCCTCACCAAATGTTTAAAGATGCCAAATATTATATGAATATCAAGAGCATAGAATAATAAAGCTAAAATATATCGAACTGGAAACGAAATCTTGAATTAACATATGCCTAGGGAAGGAAAATATAACGTTTTTAGAATTTGAAATTTTCACTAGCATTAGTGTATTATACAGCGTAGAGCCGTTAATGCCGGGGCCTAAAGAGGTATAAATGACAATTAAAAGTATGTACTACTTTATTTCTGGTTTAGACCATCAAATTATAAACAAAGCTTTTTAATTCACACAAAAAAAGGCACTTCCTTTGGACTCTAAATGTATATGATTATTATCTAATATGTTATGAAAATCGTTTGGGGGTTTATGCTGTGTTTTTAAATTTGGTGTTCCTTTAGAGAACTGGCAAAATACGTATTATATCTAATCAGCCATTTCATATGAGGCATAATCGTGAACGCTAAATGCTAAATAAGACTGAGATCATTTATGTAAAGATAAATTTGGTAATTCACTGACCTAAAAGAAGTAATGTTCAATACAGAAAAAAGTAACTTCAAAGGGATTCAGCAATAAATATATCATAAAGTTGAGGAAGTTAAAAAAAAACAATGTACAAAACCTGTTTGTTAATCAAAGGTTATACATACCCATAATTTTTTATTACTTATATATATAAGCTCATGGATTGTTTTGTGAATATGCGTTTATTATTTGACTTTTAATGATAAAGGGTCTACATACCCATAACGTTTTATTGCTAAATATAAATTTTAAAGGCATTTTGCATGGATTGTTTTGTGAATAAATTAAATCATTGAAGTATCTTAGTGAACCTTTGGTTAATGGTTAATTGCGTTTATGCAACATTTTTGTTTCACTTTTAATTAAATTCTTTTTAGTGAACCTAAGGTGAACTAATTACAATATGCATAAATTTCATCAAGAAAGAAGCAGAGGTACCAATGGGGTATCCGAATGTCAAAAGTCCGAAAGGGCAGAGACTAAACCAGTAAACACAAACAAGAACGGGACAAAAACAGACAACACGTAAAACATGGAAATAAAGGTAATAACAAAATTACCGAACTTGAATGGTCAATCTCATAGTCCAGAGAAAATGACAAAAACGAATCGGTCACACCGGAAAACTGGTGGATCGCAATGGTCCTGACTTGGTACAGGCATTTCAAACGAAATGGTGGGTTAAACCAGGTTTTAAGGCGCCAAACCTCCCTCTTCCATTGCTATCTTCAAGTACAAAAAAAAAAAACGAAGCATATTGTCACACTAAAACGTGATTGAAATTTTTAAAATTTAAATTAAAAAACGAAAAGGGGTGTTAACAGGTATATAAATAAAGATAATCACTAAACTACTGAACTTGGAGGATCAATCTCAAAAGTCTGGAAGAAAAGACTAAACACAAAACAACTGAATATCAATCAACAACGCGAACTCCAGTCGAAACAAGAGTGAACTCAGGTGCTCCGGAAGAGTAAGCAGTTCCTGCTTGCTATAGCACACCCGTCGCGTTGCCAATAGTCCATTCAGCGTGTCAAATCCAGTAAAGGAAGACAAAACAACACACTATGACAAACCAATGAATTTAATATTAGTTGGACTTGCATTCCAGTGTTGTTCGTCAATATACTTTGGTTTTATTAATATTCTTGGGGTATCATGTTTTGTGTTTTTCTTGGGTGGCCTTGGTCCACGAATTTTGGAAACCCACAGAAATTGGTACCAATGCAAATAACTGAATCCACATTATTTTTGAACAGTTTCGACCAATTATGTTGACCATTAGAGGACATATACATTGCATTAAACACACAAAAGCACAGAAAAGCAATTGAATAAAAAATCAACATCGATAACTCAATCGTAACGAGATGAGTTCCGGTGCTCCGAGAGGGTAGAATGCTTTATTAGACTAGTGCAATAGACAATCAAACGTTTAATATACAATCATAATTCATATGTTTTAAATAAATTTGTGGTTTTTCCACCAATGGCTGATTTTAAGATTTTTTAAAATTTATATGAGAAGTATCTACTTATCCAATTTAAAAGCCCTTAATTCAACCTTCGCTCTAAACAAATCTTAAATTTGAAAAATCAAGGTTGAAAATGAGACTTTAAGGTTCATGGCTACATAGAATAAATTGGTTGATATTTGACCTATTTAACTAGTATATGTACTGTTTGAACTTTACGTAGAAACAAAAAAGGTATAGCAGCGTCTAGATGTAAAATACGCTGCCCATTGATTGTACCTTAGTGGTACAAGGTTAACAGTGTTGTTGTTTTCTTTATTCGTTTTCTTTCCGTTCAAGTGATTCCTTAAAAAAAACATGAATTATCACTTAATAACCCTTCAATTATGTATATACGTGGTGGCCAAATTAAAGGGCAGTGTTTGTGTCACTCTTTATTTAGGTAAATAGAAAGTCGTGAACAACCTCTACAAAAGAAATCAATGGTACACACTGTTTGTAAAATGCTCCTATGCCTCCGTTAGCGATATAATGTATATTTTAGACTGTGCCCAGAATGAGCAAAAAGATGTAAAATATGAGATTTATCATGTAGAGATGAACCTTTAGTGTCCTTTGCGTTGCTAGCTCGTAGAAAGTCTACAAACTACAGACAAAAATAATCTTATATGATTGAGCTTGATCCTGTCAAATCAAGTTAATATACAAAAAAACAAATTCAACATCTACATACTTGGTACATAATTATCATTGTAAAACGATTTGTAAATATAAATCTAAGTATACACCAGATATCTATTTAGAGAATGATAAGAAGTTTTATTGGCACATACCCATTATACATCTATTCTGACGTAGTATTGTCAAAGAAACGTGCTATTTAGTATTACATGTAGTTTACTTATATGATAAAAGCAAAGGTGTGCCGAATGGGTAATCAAACAGCATTATACCGAAAAGAGTTAATGCTTCTTAAGCAACGGGGAGTGCTATTGGTCAGACAAAAATAATTCATTGTGAAATTTGTAGGAATCTACATGTAAATGAATGCATAATAGTGCATCAAAATCAAAAGAACTTCACACATATTTCATCAATAAGGAATCGTGTTTTTATCTTAAATGGCTCATTTATTTTTATCGTCCAATTAAACATAACTCTCTTAGTTGCAAATATTACATCTAGATTATACACGTTTTCATTAGATTTTATTTTAAAACGGGACACTTTGGTAAGAACATATCAAATAAGACAGAAGTTTAATCACATACATGTATACATGTTTAAACAAGTTGTATAAAGTGGGACTTAGTACACAATATAAGAATGCAATTAATAATATAAATTCCTCATACATGTTTAAAACGTCGGCTGCCACATGTGTTATGAGTTTTAATCCAAATCAATGGGAACAGATTGTTTTAAAGACCAGATCAATACAAACATGATGAATATGTTTTGCGATATTCAGTCAAAAGAACAATTATATCGTGTGTATGTTTGAATTATTCAAACCATTGAAGTATTTAGACGAAGTCCAATTTTATTCGAGATTGATCATCCACATTTCTTTATTATCTTTGTTATGCTTTAGATCACACACTATTTCAGACGCGCTTAAGGTTCATCTTGACACTTTGCAAACGATGACTGATATTGCACGTCTATTTTCAGTCAATGTGGAACCTAAACTACACGTTCAATCGTTTAATAAGGCGCAGCAGCGTCTAGAGAAATAATTTTGTATAAAGTTTTAGTATTTTGTAGGTTTAAACATAATCCGTTTTGCCGGAGTATTTTCTTTGCGTTTTTGAGTTCACCCAAATATAACCAAATATCAACCTTGCCCTGTCAATGGCCTCCACGTGCAAGATAGTTCTATTATAATTGATGTTATTTAACCTACTCACTATCGGTTTTATGGAAGGTTATTAAGGGATAATTCGACATGCTTTATTTAAGGTACAATTTGAAAAGAAAGAAAATGATTACACAGGCAATTTGTTTTAACGTTAAATTAACGTTACACTAACGTTAAATTAACATTAAGAAGCTTTGCATGTATAGAGAAAACAACATATTTACTTTGTGAAACATAAGAGAGAAAATTATCGGCGATGTTTATATCTAGACGCTGCTACACGTCATTTTTCATTTCTATGTGTAGTTTTAGTCGTACATAGACTAGACACAATAGCTCAAATATCTACCATTTTATTTGAAGTGTAACCATGAAATTTAAATGAGTCTATTTAAAAATGATTTTTGAAACTATAAAATAATATTCTATTCAAATGGATTTGTTCCCAAATGTTTATAGTTATTGTATTTTACTTATTTAATAAGCAGCAAAGGACAAGTGTTGGTGTATTCACCTATTGAAAGTTCGGAAAAGACAATATCAGTACAAAATTAAAGACAAGATTCAGCATGCACTAATAACTCGACTAGTAACTGGTGCGCAATGTATGCCTTTAATATTTTTTTCTCTTATCATTAGGTACAATAATAGTTTCTTTTTATTTGAACAAAGACATGTTATAATAAGCATGCACTGTTTCTATTGTCATTATGTATTGTTATAAAGTGAATAAACCCTCCGTCGTCTGCTTGATTTATTATTGACTATCACCAGAGCATGAACAGAGATAAAACATTCTTTGTGTATTTAATTACCTTGGCTGATAAAACATATTTACAGAACGTAAATATTATGTACACATACATTCCTTGTACAGGATTTTTTCATCGATAAATGTATATGGTGTCATGGCTACATACATGGCATAGGGAATATATTATGACAGATTTGATTGACTAAATAAACAATTCTTTCTTAATTTTTTCGTACTTTTATTGCTTACTATTTAATGGTTTTGCAAACATATATTTATATTGCACATAGAAACATTAAAACAGCACACAAATGATTGTTCTACTTATAATGCTAATGGCGACATGATAAAAACATGCTTAACTGACACAACATTCAAATGGTCTACGTTGAAATTACAAATTATCTTACATGTACCGGGATGGTATGAAAAGCATGTGACGTCATTCTAGTTATGCCATAAATCATAGTTTTAAATGACAAAAAAGCATCTAACATGTGCTTTGTTAGGAATAAACAGTATGAATGGTAATTAGAGCAAAGTTCAGAGTTGGCAAATTGTGCCCATACTTTTCGTTGACTTGTTTTGACTCCCTTTGTTTGGGTTTATATCTTTTGTTTATGAGGATTCATATGAGCGATTAGAATTTCAAAAATGGTCAATTTTAAAATAAAATTCCTATTACTTTACATACGTATATAGAATTGCTAACTAAGGAAGAGCAAACGGCTGAATAACAAAGGTAAAAATGAAACTATTTTAATTTAATTTTTGGATCAAATTCCAATGTCCAAGAAAAAAGCTCAAGCAAGGAAGACATACCGGAATAATTTAATACCTAATCTTACTGATATAGTTCAGGCATTGCGTAAGAAATGTGGGTAAAATAAGGTTTCATAACGCCAAATTCCCCTCTTCTTTTGCGATTTTAACAAATGGCTATTTTAACTTTTACACTTGATTGGTTTCGCTGAGGCATTTTTTTTTCATTTTTGTTTTCATTCCACCCAAACATAGAAAAATGATAACAGACAAATTGACAAAACGGCAAAGCTGACCAGACGCTTTTATATCAAATCATTTTTCTCTGTGAAGATTAAGCTATACATATTCTGAAAATATAGGCAAACAGAGGCAGTGGTTTTCTAGCTGAATACCTGTAAATTAATACTGTATAATCATTATTTTTTGTTGAGATAACATTTCGGTACAAAACCTGAATTAGTGGTAAAACATTTTGTGGGTTTTTAATTGTGAAATGCACTCTTCAACAACATATCTTTAATTTGTGGCGATCTTTTATACCCGCGGAATAAACAAACATCCCAACGCATATTTTGTCTCCATGGTATTTATCTAGCCATTAAAACCTCCTTGATTTCAAAGTATTTTTTAAATAAAACATTTTACAGATATTTGGTCAAACTTATTATGCTTTACACTTTCACTTTAGGAGGGGGTTGGGTTCAAGCTGAATGCACAAAATGATTAATATTACCTTATTTCAAATATGTGAAAATATTTTTATTGCAGGCATCCGTATAAATTAATGTTTTTGATTTTTTTTTAAATACGCTGTTTCGAACTTTGTTATTTTTGCTGGTTTGTGTTTCAGTTTTCCCAAAAAAATCGAACATTTTTTTAATATGTCTACGCCAAGTCAATGAAGTTGTGAAATATTAAACTTTTTTTCTAATATGCACCTTTTAACTATTTCAACCTTAAATATAAGTAACTTTTCATTGGTATGATAAACAATTATTTTTGCACATTGTATATTCCGCGGATTAAATATGTATATTACAGATGTATATCAATGTATATTAATTGTGCAAAACCCAATGGAAGAAAACATATAACAGTCATTCATTTTAAGACAATTTGTAAAACATTTTTAAAAAAATGAAAATTTTACTTATAATAAATTTAAAATGTTACAGACAACAGCAAAGTTAAACTAAATAATTCTTTTTTTTTTCTTTTTCAGGACTCACAAAAATGGCTAGGACCAACAGACTTTCATCAGAAACGAACACCACAATGGAATGTTCAAACAGGACTGCAATGCATCCTGTTTATCTGGAAGAAAATTAACATGAGACCATAATACATATGTAGACTCCAACTGCAATTAATTTTATGAAATGAACGATGTATGGCAATTTTGGAATTTTATTTCTCATCTGCAGAACTAAAACCCAAGTATGGGAAGTCAACAATTCAATAAAAGAGTTGAAAAAGCATGAAACAAAATAAAATCCGAAAAAATCTTTAAAACCATAAATATCCAAGGACAAACTACGATGGAAGGAGTTGAACTTAAGGTTAATAAATCTAAATCAGTTAGAATAATAGTGTCTTTTGTTACTTTATTCTCATTAAAAATTGACATTATTAACAGTTTAACAGATGGAAGTACACGACTAATTCCTTTTTTTTTCCGTTTTTACAAATTGAAGACCAAATTTTAGTTATTGCTGGAAAAGCACAACGGCATCAATGGGCCTGTGTTAGAAAAAAAGTATACCAATTACTACTTGTATGTTATTTCATGTATTATGCTTAAACAAAAGAACATTGCATGATTTGTTGTTACATTTCTAAAAGCTTTCAATAATAACAAAATTTCTTTATTGCATATTTGATTAAATAAATGCATTGTTGAATAATCAATATAACCGACAGTTACCTCTCCATATTGGTCCTAACGGGCTTATACTACTTCATTAGGTGTGCCTCGTGCACCCGGAAATATGTAAATCCTAAATATAGTGATATTTTTCGCTTTAATTCGAATAAGATATTTATAAAGCAAAATCTTCCATACCTTAATAAATATCGTTTTTGAAGAAAACAGGAAAGGTAATTCATTTGAAAATTGACCCAAAAATTACAAAGGTTAGTTTACATATCTCAATTGATTCGTTACTCCAGAGCGTGCGGGACTTACATCGATTTCCTTAGCAGAGCAACACGTCTGACGCAAAAATTGCTCACACAGGGTTATGTTGTTCCTCGGTTGCTGTCTTCACTCAAGAAACTTTACGGAAGACATCATGCACTTATAGACAAATATGGGATTTCGATCTCTCAGATGAGTGCAGATGTTGGTTTGTCATAGGGTGTTGTTTTGTCTTCCTTTACCGGATTTGACACGCTGAATGGACTATTGGCAACGCGACGGGTGTGCTATAGCAAGCAGGAACTGCTTACTCTTCCGGAGCACCTGAGTTCACTCTTGTTTCGACTGGAGTTCGCGTTGTTGATTGATATTCAGTTATTTTGTGTTTCCATGTTTTGCATGTTGTCTGTTTTTGTCCCGTTCCTGTTGGTGTTTACTGGTTTTGTCTCTGCCCTTTCGGACTTTTGATATTCGGATACCCCATTGGTACCTCTGCTTCTTCATTGTTATTCCAATAAAAAATCCTGACTTTCTGACCATGTTTATTTCCAAATGCTAATTTTTCTTTTTAATCCACATGGAAATAAAACGTTTACTTTTCGATGATGATTAAATGAGATTGTTTAAAAGGGTTTATTACAGATTTGAGGCAAAAAATCTTTTTTCATGGTTTTTCAGAAAATGTCTTTTTTTTTTCGTACAACTCAAAAAATGAGCTAAAACTGTTTCCAGAAATACATTTCTGTCATAAGAATTGTGTGATCATAACACTTATTAGGTAACAGTTTTGTGTGGAGAATGATTAACATATCAGCGAACTTTTATAGTGATGAAAGGACATTTTCTTTCAAAAATGGATTTTTACAGATTTTAGAAAAATGATGTTTTGGACAGAGAACAAACACCATTGCTTGCACAAATTAATACGACATTAAATTTTGAAGTTTCTGACGCAAAAAGTGTCCATACCAATTCCATTTTCTAAGGGCAGCATCCTATTTTCAGTTTGTGGCCTTAAATTTGACCAGAAAAGATTTATCCCTCTTTTCAAAATTTATATTGGATTTTGTTTGATCATTTTAATGAATATGTTTTAACAATATGTTTTTCTGTAAGACATCAAGCCAACTTAAAGAACATACAACTTAAACTGGACAAAATTTGAATTTCTCGTCAAAGTTTTCTAAGAAACATTTAAGACGTTAAATCATGTTCTGTTTGAAGTGTCTTTTCACTTAAGATTTCCATCACTGGCGAATACCCTTTGGTGTATCATAACTTCGAAATGTGTGTTTTAGGAATACACATTTAAAATATACCATATCATTAACTGGCGTTTGCATTTTCACTTTGAAATTGTACTTATAAAAATATATAGGGTGGTGCTTAACTTAAGGCGGAGTGTATATATAGTTATTTATACATGACATTAATAAAAGTGAAAAGAAAATAGGGTAAATTAATTTCCAAGCATTTTAATGAATAAAGTCAGAGGATATCGAAAAATATTCAAAATATTCAAAACCACAGGATCGTATCTCCTTTATAAATGCATATGTTTTATTATTGAATTATCATTAAAAACTCTAATGCTAATTAAGGAGATACGATCCTGTGGTTTTGAATATTTTGAATATTTTTCGATATCTTCTGTCTATATCCATTAAAAATCACAGGAATTTATCTACCCATTGACCTCCTATTTTCTCTTCATTATTTCGAATATCATGTGTAAAAAGTAACATTTTTTCAGAAAGATTTAATTATTATTTCCATGCCTAATAGGTCAATGTTATTCTAATAAACAATCCAGAGGAGACCGAATTCCCGCCAAAGTCCATATATCTTTAGGTGTTCTTTTAATATAAGCCATTAGTTAAAAAACAAATTTCCCCCAAAAAATGTAATATGGTCAAAATTTTTAAGAATATTCCAATCATTAGGAGTCCGCCTGGTCAATCATTCGTTGATGTGATATGAGATTTTAAAACTGAACAGATCGTCATCCCTCTTAATTCTAAGTTCCGTAATATTGGTGATGTCTTTTCACTGAGAAAGTCTCGATTGTGAATGATTGTCTCACATAGTTGTGAGACACAATATCCCTATAGTGTCTCACAACTATGTTGTGTTCTATGGTCATTACCGGATCCTAAGATCGCAATGGAAGAGGGAGGTTTGGCGCCATAAAACCTGGTTTAACCCACCATTTCGTTTGAAATGCCTGTACCAAATCAGGACCATTGCGATCCAACAATTCTCCGGTATGACTGATTCGTTTTTGTCATTTTCTCTGGACTATGAAATTGATCATTCAAGTTCGGTAGTTTTGTTATTACCTTTATTTAGTGACCTTCTCCATCTTATATATCCTCACAGACTTGAGATAAAGGACACAACAGATTCTAGAAAGTCTGACCATATTTAGCATCTCGAATTAGACTCTCAAGGAGAACTTCCAACAAAGTTATATGACAAACGTGCTGATTTTCCAATCGTCAATTTTCCCTTCTATAGCAACTCCAGCTTATTGCTAACACATACAGGTTTTTTTTCTCCTCGGTTGCTGTCTTCACTCAAGAGTTTTACAGTAGACACACTGCACTCGAAGAAAAATATGGGATTTTTATCTCTCAGTTGAGTGCAGATGTTGGTTTGTCGTAAGGTTCGGGAGCAACCGCGTTCACTCTTAATACGATTTGAGTTCGCGTTGTTGATTTCTGTTCGGTTGATTTTGTGTTTTGTGTTTCCCCGTGTTGTTCTGTTCGTTTTTACCGGTTTAGTCTTTGTCCTTTCGGACTTTGAACACACGAATGTCCCATTGGTGCCTCTTTGTTTATTCTATTGTAAATGGAAACTAAGTCTGTGAGCTGGAAAGCAACATCAGGAGCACATTTGGAAGTAATAGAAAAGGTTAAAGAGTGAACAATTGAGTAAATTGATCTTAATAATAATTTAATTGTTTGGTAGTCGATTTATCTTGCAATTGGTCAATAGCATTGAGGTCTAAAACATTTTTTTACAAATAGATATGATGTTGCTATTCTGTTCTTCATTTTGAAGTTGCATGCATACAATTACAAAAATATGAAGTGTATCCCGAACTATACATGCAAATTACCTGTCAAAGCCCATTGGCCACCATGTTTACTGACTCAGTAGTGTGCTGTATAAATAAATATGACTACCTTATTTGTCATTTTCTTCATTTGCATTTTGGTCAACATCATACTTTTAAAACATATCTGCCAACTGCCAAAGGAATAGCTGTTTTTGCTTGCTGTGAAGATTTCACTGCTGACATCATTACTGAGGAGGTAGGTCACTTTAGGCCCTGATCACCATGGAAGGGCTTCAAACCCCAAAATGTTTTTGAAATGCATTGAACTAAGAGACGGAAATTAGCAGGCTTTCCACAGATGGGTGTTAGTTTCCCAATTTTGGCTGGGATTGAAAATATAGAAAATTTGACAAAACCTGTTGCTATGGTAACCTAATATTATATTATATATTTTTAATTGAAAAAATGTGGTATTTGGCACTTCCCAAAAATTTTGATACATAAGTTAGTGTTGCTAGCTTTATATGTAAACAAAATGGCGGATGCAAAGGGAAACTAGGATGGTGTATCTAGGTATTTTTCATGCTTTAAAATAAAATAAAAAAAACTTTTTATGGCCTCTAAGATAGCGCAAAATCAAAACGGCGACGACCCAGGTTGAGGCTATTTTTCTCAAAATTAAACATCTGCTCTACAGGAAACTGAAATAAAATGTCAACATATCTGGGAAGAACAGTGTTCATTTCATGCAAAAAAAGTCTGTTGACACTGTTTTTTTTCAGGTTTTTTGAAGCAAATTATTGCTGTTTCCATGGTAACAGTGTAATGTAAAATTTCTTTTTATACATAATGACTACCTTTTCTCAAAGTTTGTTTATTTATGAACCACTTGATGTATACATGTAGCTATGTCAGAAAAACAGTTGAATTGCTACAGATATCTAAGTAAAGGGGATCCTGCCCCATAAGAAAAAGCAGGGCTATCTGCGGAGCGCTGGCTTAGCTAAAATGTTTACTTAACGGTTAAACCTTTTATAGTAATAGCGAGCATCGCAGATGCGAGCTCTACGGCATTGTGCATGTTTTGAGAAGTGTCAGAAATATACTGATGATAAAACCGGAACAGGTTTACTTTTACGGAGTGAAAAAATAATAGGCGCGGAGCAAGTAAAACAATCAACCCTCTGGGCTTATAAAAAATACATCATAATCTCTTATGCAAAAATATAAAAATTGAAATTCAAAAACAGTGAAAAAACCCTCATTCATCCACTTGTTTATTTTTACACACATATTTTTATTTAAAAACCATTCGGTCTTTTCCGCTGAAAATCGTTTTCTGGAAATTACCGAGCTAGCTTTTGGCAACATGGGACAAGTCACACCAAATGCATGGTACTGACCGAGCTTTGTTAAATTCTAAGTAAAATAAAATAAGATAAAGAAATACATAAATTGACTGAATAAAACCTACTCATAATAATAAATAAAAGGTTCTTACCTGAAAATGAAAGAAGAGTCCAATCCTTTGGGGTTTCACTCACTTTCCTCAATCCTGCATGATATTTCTACTTTACCGTTTTTTCTGCCAGGTTTCTTAATATACCTTCTGTTACCAATGCTTCAAATAAAACACTGATACTCAGAAAATCTCACAAAACCTGACGGAATCTGAATGTTGTTTTGGTCTGCTGAAGAAGCGCGAAATACTCTGACAAGGAAATGACGTCACGCAATCCATAAAATGGATAATTTCGTCCCCGCTTAATGTCGTCCCAGAATGTTACAGGATTTATTATTTGCACAAATAATTGAATTTTTAATAAGTAGTTATTGATCCCATATATTTTAACAACAACTTTCTCAAGTGTATATGATTTGGGTTTGGTGGGGCCAGACTTTGCTACTATTTAATTCCTTTTTTAAAAGTTCCATCTTTACGCTAAACTTAGCCGGTCGAGCACATGGATTTATTTTTAAAAGGTATATAGATTTTCGATGCTCGCTAAAAAGGCAGGGTCTTAATCATATTATAACTGATCCATTTTAATTGCCTAGCTTGCATTTTAATCTTGAATTGTTCTTTACAAAAATAAATTGGTGTACCGAACAATTGATCCTTTCATTAAATAAGATATTATCAGTCTCAAACATGTTCCAACTACAGGTCCTTGTGCAAAATATGTTATTTTCATCCAAAACATCCATAAGAATTATTTCTTGTACAACTGAATATGTTTTAACACAAATAATCCGATAGTAATTACTTGTATGGTTTTCCATATAAGTTATAACTTGTAAACGATTATAACATATAGACGACATACAGATGGGTGCAGACATAACCTGTACGGTAAGTTAACTTGAGAAGCAGACATCAAGTTAACTTCAAGTTCACTTGCGACTGGTCATGCGACTGCTTTGAGCAGACGCACGACTGGTTCCAAGTTAACTTGAAAAGCAGTCATAATTCCATGTCTGCTTTTTAAAGCAGTCACATAATTATGACAGGTCTGGTCAAGTTCTTGAAATGTCTGCTTTAAAGATTGAATGTAAAAGGATAATTTTTTAGTTCTTTTGCCTAAACTGTATTTGAAACTCATTTTTTTTTAAAGACAGTCTTGTAATATTAGATATAACCCTTGCATTATTAAACATGTCTGGTAAGAGCAGACTCGTTGCAATGACTGGTCTGGTAAAAGCAGTCATGTCTTTGTGACTGGTTATGACCAGTCATAAAAAAAGCTGTCACAAGTCTGCTTTGACCAGTCATGAGTTAACGCAAGTTAACTTGAATGTCTGCTAAAGCAGACATGAGCAGACATGGAAAGCAGTCACAAAGTTAACTTTATGTTAACTTCCGTACAGGTTATGTGTGCACCTATCTGTATACTATTAAAAAGTATAAAAAAATTACATTATGTGTGTATTTTATTGGTTTTTTTTCTTCATAAAAAATAACTAATTAATTAAATAAAACCTAAATTACAGCTGATTAAACGCAGCTTTTTCAAAAAGAATAGAAAACGCAGGTACAAATTTCTTGTAGTCGATTATACCAAGACTTACTTTGTCATCAACGAGTCTAAGAAAAAGAACAAATTTACAGAAGACCAAATAATCGACATGCTCAACTTTCTTATTGACAACATATTTGTTCAGTTTGGTGGACGTGTTTTTCAGCAAACAATAGGGATTCCAATGGGCACTAATTGTGCACCTTAGCTTGCTGATTTGTTTCTTCATTCATATGAAGCAGACTTCTTACAATCTCTTCTAGACAAAAAAGACCGCAGACTAGCTCTATCTTTCAACCTCACGTTCCGTTATATTGATGATGTCCTTTCACTAAACAATTCTCTATTTGGTGACTTTCTCCATCTCATATATCCCCAGGAGCTTGAGATAAAGGAAACAACGGATTCTAGGAAGTCTGCTTCATATTTAGATCTACATCTAGAGATTGACTCACAAGGAAGACTTTAAACAAGGCTCTATGACAAACGTGATGACTTCAACTTTCCAATTGTCAACTTTCCCTTCTTGTGTAGCAACATTCCGTCCGCTCCAGCTTATGGAGTTTATGTATCTCAATTGATTCGTTACTCCAGAGCGTGCGGGACTTACATCGATTTCCTTAGCAGAGCGACACGGCAAAAATTGACAAATAGACAAATATGGGATTTCGATCTCTCAGATGAGTGCAGATGTTGGTTTGTCATATGGTGTTGTTTTGTCTTCCTTTACCGGATTTGACACGCTGAATGGACTATTGGCAACGCGACGGGTGTGCTATAGCAAGCAGGAACTGCTTACTCTTCCGGAGCACCTGAGTTCACTCTTGTTTCGACTGGAGTTGTTGATTGATATTCAGTTACTTTGTGTTTCCATGTTTAACATGTCTGTTTTGTCCCGTTTCTGTGTGTGTTTACTGGTTTTGTCTCTGCCCTTTCGGACTTTTGATATTCGGATACCCCATTGGTACCTCTGCTTCTTTCTAAAATCAATATATATAAAATATATAATTTTCCTATCTTATTTCAATTGAGCAATTCGAAAATGCCCCTTTTTACAATTCCTATTTCTAAAATATTATATCTCTTAAATTATTTTAACAAATTTACAAAAAAATATATATTAATTGACATGTATCTTATAAAATATAATGTGCAGCATCATAGAAGGATGAATGCAATTTACAATTATTGATATTTTGACATCATTTATACGGTCTTATTTCAATTGAGCAAGTCAAAAATGCCCCCTTTTTAAAATTGAGCGAATTTGAAAATGACCCCTTTTTACAAATGAACTATTTTTTCTCTTTTCAATTGAGCGAATATTTTGTCCAGGTAAATACAGATAAGTATAGGTATATTGCTTTAAAATCTATACAAAAAGTATGAAAGAAAAGGACTTAAAATTTCACACAGAATACTTAAAAACATTTAAGATGGTTTTTTTTGTATTAGAATCAGTTAATGGTTGCAAAAAGATGCATCCAATTAGCAATTGTAATACATTGACTTATTTAATTCTTTATTTCTATCTATTGTTAGTTAGGCTGCTCGGATACAAATTTGGTGCTTGCTTTGACTTGTCAAATGATAAATTCATTTTAGATGTTAACAAATATATGGTACTGTAATATTTTTTAATTCTAAAATATAGTCATGGACAAATGAAACGTTACATATTTGAATATTAAGGAGATTTGTAAAGAAATACAAAACTACATATTTATCGACAGAAATAAAAAAAAATGGCTGAATGGTATCGGACAAAGACAAATGAACTTTAAATGACCTTAATTTTAAGCATTTAAAGATGAAAATATGAAAATCCAAATTCACAATTCTGGTTACCTCGTAATCTGTAAAAATGTGAAATGACTATAAGAACACTATCAGGATGCCTTTGAATCATTTTTATATAAAAGCAGAAGTGATGAAAATTTGGATTTTAATGAACTATTGTTGATTCAAACAACATATCCCTGTTGCTGTTGAATACCTTGAAATACCCACTACTTGGAAACACTTTCGTATCTGAATGAATGTTTTGCTACGAATCTACCCAATACTAAAAACAAAACGAACGGAATAAAAAAAATGCGTTCGAAAACATTTCTTCGAATGAAAATCAACATTTTAACGCCTGTCCATATCAACTTTCTGTTAAAATCTTTTAAACAATTGGTGTTTTAACTTTAGTGTTTTTCTTCCAACTCAATACACAAGGGGATATTCAATTTGACCTTTCGGACAATAAGATTTAATCTTGGATACAAATTTTCAGATTCATTGGATTTTACAAAATCAAAATAGCTGCATCTTTTTTTCACCATTTTCAATAAATTTTCCTTGATAAACCCCGGTAAGGATACGTTCTTATACAATAAAACAAGTAAATGACCAGAATAATTAACTTGTTCTGATTGGCATTAATTTTCAGGGTGTAACCTTTCCTTTTGTCAACGAGTTTATAGAACGAATGGTACTAGTGACTTAGTTAATATTATAACAAATGAAATATAAGTCAATAAATAACTAGTGCTGACTGTGTTTGGGATGCCCAACTAAAAATTGTCTCCCAAACGTACGCATATTGTCACTCTATTGCAAAATTTGACATCGTGTCCTTTAAAACCCCTAGATACCAAATGTTGATGAAATCGAAGCATTTTGAAAATTTTTACATTTTCGGACCCGAAAAATCACTTTTTTGTGAATAACTAGTAAACCATATATATCGCTTTGAAATATTTTCATATTATTAAAACCTTCTTTAGCTATATCAACCTACAAAATTTTTGAACCCTGCACACCTAGGTAACCGAGATATTGTAATGTCCTATATGATGATATTATCCTGTTTCCATGGAAACGGCGGCCATTTTGAAAATAATAAATGTCGTTTGAAAACAATGTAGGTCAGTTTTAATATATTTCCAAAGTTTCTTATGGATTGAGTAATGTATCTGTGAGAAACATTGCAGACAAGATTGAACAGAAAGAAAAAAGGAAAAGTAAGGAAGAAGAAGAAAAAAAAACGGACAAAAACAATACGTCTCCCAAAACTTTGTTTGGGAGACATTATAATAAGAAACAGAGTTAAAGCATTTTGTCTCCCAACACATAGTATTAAGTTAAATAAAAATAGATAATTTATATAGCAAAATGCAGGAGGGATACATTATACAAAAAAAGTAAGAAAAAAATTATGAAAAGATAGTTGTTCTTCACATTTAAGAATTCAAAATTAATTTTTTACATTTTGTTTCGACTGGATTGGATAATATTTTTTATTATTTTTAACACGAAGAATGTGTAAGAGAAAAAACCTTTATCTGTTAATAGGTAGTTTATTCAAAGTGAATGCATAAACATTTTTCTGTTACTTTTGGCCACCTAAAAAATAACATTCACGAAACTTTTTTGCTTGCTGGTAACTTTTAAGCATTTATGAACTAAACAAAAATAGTAAGTGCAAAAACAAAATTAATTCAATTTTATATATTGAACAATGTTACATTAAATGTTAACATTTACTTATTATTAAAAACATTAGAATTTAAAATTTAATATATGTTGCTTCCCAGTTGTTGTCGTTACTGTAGAAATTGGACAGGGAAAAGTTGATGTGCTACATGTATCAGAAAAATGCGGTATTGCTTACTCTTTAATGAGCACAGATCATCATTTGAGTAAGAGCTTAAGTATTGTCGTTCGTTACCAGATATGACCCACCCAAATTTTGACGGTTGTGCTAATGCGCACTATAATTGCTTACTCTTCAAGAACATCTGAGCTCATTCTAATTTTGACATGGGTTCACGTTGCTGATTGCGGATACATTGTTATTTTTGTTCGTTTGTTGTGTGTTGTTCTATGATTTTATGATTTTATGTCTACTGGTTATGTCTTGGCCCTTTCGGACTTGTGTCACATGATTGACCAATGTTTTGAAAATATGACTTGGTAGTTTTAAGACAATCATCTATTACAATTACACATACCCAAACCTGCATTTATCTTCTTTTGTTTTTGTGTTAAAAGTACTTTTTTCTTTCTGATAATTTAAGATTAAGTAGACACGGACGAATGAAACCAATTAGTTGTGTCATTAAATAATTAACATAAACATAAGAATATATGCTGGAAGTAGAGAACACTATTTTTCTTACAAATTCCTCCTGCTTTATTTTTTTCTTTAAAAGTATTTATTTTCATATATATTTTACGGCGTTAAATTCATTCGATATATCGGTGTATATTCTATTTAAAAAAGCACATTTGTTCACGCTCAATAACCCGCGAAGAATCTGGTCTTAAAGTGTACACCACTGAGGAATTTCGAATAAACTGAAAATATATCACACATGTCACAATAATAACGTATTCTTTAACCTATAAAGTTATATTCAGTAAACAAGTTTGAACAAAACATTGATGACATCACAATCAAATAACAAAATTTGAACTGATAGACGGAAATGTGTAAGTCAATCATAAATAAATTATGTTTAAACAAGTTTTAGAAACAGACAATTAATAACACAATTACGAGTCAGCGACCACAAATTAAATATAGAATTAAGAAGATACAGATAAACACATCATTTTAGGTATTATTAAAATTGGTGAAATATTTAGCATTAGACCATATGGAAAACTTTTTTCTTTAAGAACAAAACATCTTGGTTTTTGTTATCAGAGTTCGTATACTAATAAAAAGTTTATTTGTGTTTAAAAAATAAATTTTATTTGAGAGACAAAAACAATTTTAAAGAATTTTCGTTGATTTATAGAACTCAAATGGACTATAGTCACACTGAAAGCTGCTGACTTTTTTGCATTTCGTATTTATTGCCTTTGATATTGTACATGTAGGTTGTGTCGCGTTCACTTTTTTCACATCTCAATATCTTCTGTAAGTAGTTTTAACACACACATAAATGATCTTTCTATAATACTTCCTATTTTACAACCCCTCTTTTTTGCTATTTGATTTCTGTTCGGTTGATTTGGTGTTTTTTTATGTTTTGTGCTTCTTCGTGCTGTTCTTGTTCATGTTAACTGGTTTCGTCGTGACTTTCGGACATTTGGCAGACCCATCGGTGTATTTTTGCTTCTACCAAATTTATGCTTAATCAGTTCATTATTTTGCAGGATTGTTCAGGAACCGCTGAAGTAACTTGGGATAAACTAGATAAAAGTAGGAACAAAAATCACATTCACAATGACTCACTCAAAGAACAGTGTAACTATGTAAGAAATGTCTAACATCCAAAGATATGTTTAACGCAATGGTTAGTGATCGTTTTGATTAGTGTTTTTGGCTTATTGTTGTACTGAGATGATCACCTCAATGTATTCATCAACCTGTTGCGTTTTGTGTTACCACCGGACCCTAAGGTTAAAATGAAGGGGGAAGGCTAGGCGCACCATAATAATGGCTGTACTAAGTCAAGAACATTAAAAATTTCAATCTCCATTTTGTCCGGTATGTCTTCCATTTTTTTGTCTTTTCTCTTTGACATTGAGATTGATCCTCAGGTTCAGTAATTTTGTAATTACTTTTATCTAAAGCCGTAGATGATACAAGTACCAGGAGTAAGATATATTGTTACTTTTTAGGTGATATTAGAGAAAGAAAATAAAAAGGAGATTTGAGTTTCATTTTGTTTGTTTTATTTTTACATTAAATATTTTGGAATAATGCGCGATATTCATATCAAATCCATATATTTATTTTCACCAAAATAAGAAGAAATGCTTAACGTGCATGACGTGTCGAATCTCAGGACTACTATTATACATTGATAAAATGGCTAAATAGTGAGTATGATCAAATTTATAAACAACACGCATTTTAATAAGATTGAAGAGGAGAAAGAAGTCAACAACAAAATAAAAATGACAATTAAGACAAACAGCAAATTCCTAACATGATAGTAGTTCAAATATATAAGGCGTAACGTCTTATATCGGATCAATGATCTATAAACACTGTAATAGAACACTGGTATACATGTAAATGTTAACCGCATTGTTCAACACTATCACATTCTAATTTTATTGATATCCTCTTTACGTTCCGTTGTCATGGCAACTGTCCAATCTGAAGCTTTAGATAAGTGATATTGGAAGAAAACATCAATAGTTATACTAAAATGTAATGAGATCACGTGATATAATAAAAGGTCGTCCAACTAGAGAATTAGGTAGCAATTACGTTTTAATATGAATACATTTATATTCCGATTACAATTTGGCAACATGAAGCTACTAAAAAGCTATAATAAAAGGTATTTTCATAAGCAAAGGCAAAAGTAATTTAGTATCCTACTGTTATAATAATATCAGGTGAAGCGAATCGTACCACACCCATAATCAAATCTAATTCAAAATGAAACGGAATTGTGGTTATTAAAGGGTTATCATATTATTAAGTAGTTTTCTAAGCTAGGTTTTTATTAGATTGAGAGAACGAATGTCTGAAAACGAAATTCAAAAGCACATTTTGTGGAAAGCTGCAGCTTATAAAATACAATCGTTGTGAGAAACTACGAAGGATATAATTGAAAATAGAATCCATAAATAAACGTAAAAAGTGTAAACACAAACAATAAAACACATTCATGGCATTTCTACATTTATATATGCATGAATAATACATGTTTACATCTTTTGTAAATGCTTTGATATTAAAAATCATTAATAATTAAGAACATGCACAAAATGGCATTGTAATAGTTGTAAGGTATTGATATTCGTTGTTGTGTATGGTTTAAATGTTTAATACCACAATCGACAAAACATGAAAAAGGCCTTGTATTATGTTTTAACAAATGTAAGGATTACTTTTTAATTGTATTTCTAACCTTATAGTCAGTGTATTTGTAATATAGTTATGATATAAGAATCACAAGCAAAATATCCATGTGCTTGAATTAAAGTTACAAACAATTACATGAAATAAAACAAGAAACATTTAACAAAATAGCATATTCATTTTAACAATCGATTTTTTAAAACCCATCGGAGCCTCACATCCCTGTGAAACATGGTATTTAATGTGTGTATGACTCATTTCTCTTAACAACAGATTGAATTGTATATACGACATTTACTTAGAAACTATTTATAACCCGAGGCGTGTTGTGATAAGAACGAAATAAATCACGTACGCACGGAACACTGATTTATAATCTTATATTTTGGCAGGCTATCAAATGTCAATATTTCTCCTTATCTCGTTAAAGCCTGTACTTTATGGGTGTATAGTGGATTTAAAAAAATCTTAACAGAACTTAAGAGTTTAAATAATAGAAGTGCAAAATGCTTTAGTAAATATTCGTTACCACTTTTGTTTCTTTATTTTATATGTTGCCTAGTCTTAAACACGATTACATTTATATTTGTATAAATAGAAAGAAGTGTTTGTCCGTTTACAGGACTAGAATATATTTGATTTGAATTGAGCTCCATGTATTCTTCAGAATCGGGTCTTAGAAGCACCATCAAGAATTTGCATCTTGAATTCTACTCGGGGGTCATCTGAATACGAAAACATACGCCAAAAGAGGTGATTTTTTCAAATGATTAACTTTCTATACATGCATGACGAAGAATTGCTCCTATTTAATTTTCTCGTCTCTATAACACGTATGACTGGCATTTAGATGAATGCTTGAAATCACAAACAGTCTCCCAAATGGTTTTTCTCTTAGTATCAGCAATTTACTGATTTATGACTTTTGTGAAAATATGGTTCCTAATTGTTTCGGTACCCTGGATGATTGTGCTTTGTGCTAAGATAAACTCATATGTCATGAATTTTGTGTGAAAACGAGTTTAATGATGCCATTTCAAACCTGGCTTAGCCCATCATTTCTTATGCACTGCAGTTGTTACAATGAATATAGTCATTTACATATGACAGATCTAGATGAACGAACATATGTATACATGTTATATTTGTATTCATTAATGATTTATATAAAAAGAAATATAAATTTATTTCCTTTGACAAGATCAAATAGATATTAAATACCTTTATTTCTACAGTACATGTAATGAAAAAAAACACTAAAAACCCTATCAGATCGTAAACCTTGTTTGTCGAGTTCACCAAGTCTTAAAATCGTCCACCAAAAGAAACACATTAAAACCCGACTCTTTCTGGGATCTCTTTGCTTCTTTGTCTAAAATACAAATAAAAATGTGAGATAGTAATATACATGATATGAAAAATCCCAAAAATAGTCCCAAAGAGTAATTGCCACTTCCTAGCTTAAAAAAACCCTTCTATTAAAAAAAAACCTAGGATTTTAGGAAATATAAAAAGTCTCGTACTCTCGCTACCTGCTTTTGTGAAAATTGTCTGACTAACATAGAAATCGATTTTGAATGGTCATATATTAATTTTCTTGATTGTATTCCAAAATGTCGCAATTTGTTACAAAAACGAGTGGGTCAAAAATGGAATATTGTGTGCCATTATTTCATTTCAAGCTTGATTTGTTGAAAATCGACAATTCTTATCATTGAAAATTATGTGTTTTATGATTGCAGGATAAACACAATACGTAGATCATTTCCAAATAGTTTTGATTTATTTTCAGCGATGCAATTCCACCTGTATTTAATACTGACCCAAATAGATTCCATCAATGGTATTGATACTAGGTGTATATTTAAAAGGTCAACGCCGTACTACGCTTCCATTCAGGTTAAGACTGCTTGTAACAAAATCAAGCTATATAACAAAAGCATACCCCCTTGCAAAAATAAAAATTCTTTTAGATAGGGTATTCCTTGTATTCAACAAAACATAATTCAGTATCTTTATGGATTGCATAATTATATACTTAAGGTGTACATAATTCCTACCAGAAACACATAAATAAACAACCGACAATATTTCTCTGCCTACAACTCAGCAATCAAATACATTCCTAGTTAATAATATAAAAATCCTAGCTTTTATTTTAAAAATGGTGTTCAAATTAACCCTTTCCGATGTTATTAAAGATATAACGAGTTTTCTTATCTCTCTATTATATGCTTAAAAAAATGTGACATGTTTTGAAATTATTTTGGTTCCAAATTAGCATATTTTTGTTTATTTTCCTATAATTATAAATGTATATAATTTTTGGCATGTTTATTTTGTAACAATTTGCAACATTATTTGTAACAATTGTATGTCAGATACCCCTTAACAATAGAGTTCAACATTTTTTTTTTGCGACGGTTGTTCTTTCTTTTACAGTTTGATCCGAGAAAGTATTTTTGGTGTGAGTATTAGCATAGAATGCCCTTGATATGACTAGCTACATTTTGAATTTAACAAGAACTTGAAACCAAATTATGATAATAAGATTAAGATTGGCCTATTTCTGGTGTAGTAAGAACCTCAAAGTTTGACGATTTTGAAATTCAAACAGATGATATATAGCATTGACTTGTTCTTAACACAAAGGTGTTGATACTGGATCGTACCTTTTAGTTAGCCATAAATGAGTTTTAATCGAGCTTCAATTGTTAATTAAATGCTAAATAATTGTTTTAGTCAACAGGACAATTAACGTTTAAAAGGCTATTTTAATTTTTATCACTTACTTAACTTTTGCTTCTTTAAGACCTGGGACGTTGAATAAACGTTTATTGAACTTAATAATAGTGCTACATGATGTCAATCGAGCTTAGCTTGTTAATTTAAGGTTAGAAATTAGCTTTCGACGTCACACAAATCTACAAGAGAATGAACGTTTAAAAGATAATTTTAATTTCTATTCTTAAATTTACGTAATATTAGTCTTACATTTACGTAGTTTATCGAGCTCGTAACTGCTTACTCTTCCGTAGCACCTGAATTAACTCTTGTAACTACTTGAGTTCGGGTTTCTGATTTCTCTTCGGTTGATTTTGTGTTAAGTTTTTCTTCGAGCTGTTCTTGTTCGTGATTACCAGTTTTGTCGTTGACCTTTCGGACGTTTGACACTCGAATGCCCAATTGGTGCCTCTTTGCTTCTTTCTCTCCAGAAACGTAAGCAATTCTTGCTTGCTGCAACAAAATTTTCACAGACAAATGTGAATCCGAGTACATAACAAAACTCCATGACAAGCAAACATCTGGACTTATCTTATAGACTGAAAATTCTGTATTTGTCTACAAGTAAATAGGGTCTTTTGTAAAATTTCTTTAGCGAGAAACAAACAATTGTGACAATACTACTACCTGATGTGTATAAGTTGTGGGTCAGACGGAAAAACATAATATGTCATACAGGCCCTGGAATAAAGAATCGACTCAGACTAAAAAATGACACAAAACACTATCAAATGGCTATGTTACCTGATGCATTAACAATACGCCACAATATATTTGACAGGTATTTATATCTATAAATACTTTATGAAGCAAGATACAGTTATAAATTAAAACATTAAACAATCTGAAATTAAGTCAACTAGACTTTAATATTGCAATAATGCAAATATACATAAATAGAAACATTAATTTATTAAAAATTAAAGTAAAAAAGTACAAAAAATGGTCGGCCAAGGCAGCAATCATCTGTTTTCCGGAAATTAAAGGATTGCGATAAGTAACAGTATGTTGAAGTCTCTATCATATCCCATATTCAACTGATTAAATATTTATTTGGTACTTCAATTATCTAAGGTTTATATAAATATTTGTCATTGTGTTCGTGTTACAAACGTAGAGACCAAACATGACTACAAATTCTTCCTTAATTAGTAGGAAAATGATTGTTTGCTTATCATGAATTAAAAAATAACATTTGATGTCATGTACTTCCTGACTTTTAAGTGATAACTTCCGTATTTATCAATTTTTGTCCTCTCATGTCTCCTTTTTTTACAATATTTTCCCTTCTGCAATGGAAGAATATGATTTGAAAAGAAAAGTGACGTATTGTTTCTATTAATGGTAAATAAAGGTAATAACAAAACTACCGAACTTGAATGATCAATCTCATAGTCCAGAGAAAATGACAAAAACGAATCAGTCATACCGGAGAACTGGTGGATCGCAATGGTCCTGACTTGGTACAGGCATTTCAAACGAAATGGTGGGTTAAACCAGGTTTTATGGCGCCAAACCTCCCTCTTCCATTGCGATCTTGGGATCCGGTAATGACCATAGAACACAACATAGTTGTGAGACACAATAGGGATATTGAGGTGATCATCTCAGTACAGCACACCAGTCAAACAGTCAAACACTAATCAAAACAATTAACTATCATATCTTTTAACTCAATTTTGAACTTTTCTACTAGTGGCCGATAACGAAGAAAGAATTTTTTTAGTGATCGTATTTTCTTAAAGCCCTGCTTCAAAAGTCGGTCACGAAGAAACCGGTGTCTGATAAAAAAATCTGTGAAATGTGTGCAAGCTCTGGCATATCGAATAAGTTGAGAAATATAAACACCATATGCAGGAGAAGTAGGTATATTGCTCTGTAGATTAGGAAAATTAATAATTTGAAAATTAAAATCGTCTCGTTTATCGTAAATTTTTGTACTGAGATGACCACCTGGGTCAAATTCGAGGTGCAAATCCAAGAAAGACGTGAAGCAATTAGATTCGGTGGTCTCTTTAATCTCCAATTCCGGAGGATATATTGAAGGAATCCAGCTACCAAATGAAGTGTTATTGATAGAAAGGACATCGTCAATATATCTGAATGTAAGATTAAATGACCTTGCCTCTTTCATCTTCTTGTTCTTTACGAGTCCCTGAAGAAATTCAGTCTCTTAAGAGTATAAAAACAAATCGGCGAGGAGAGGAGCACAGTTTGTGCCCATTGGAATGCCGATTTGTTGTTGAAAAATCTCTCCTCCGAAGGTGACAAATATGTTGTCCATGAGGAAATCAAGCATACTGCAAACTTGATCCAGTGTGTAACAAATTTTATCTTTGAAAGATGTTTTGGAAAAGAATGTAGAATTATAACCCAAAACAACAAAATTCCTTGAGTTTGAAAAGGCTTTTTCGAGAAGTTTTTTCAGGCGACATTTTAGTTTTTCGTGTGGCAAGGTAGTGTATAAAGTTGAAAAATCGAACGTTTTCAAAGAGTGAACCTCAGAAAATGATCTAGATTTAAAATGATCTAACAAATCTTTTGAGTTTTTCAAAATCCACATATGGTTAATTCCACTACGATTATAAATAGTGTCGCAGTATGCTTGTTGACCTTCTTTGACAGCAGACAAGATTTGAGTTAAATGAACGGACAGCTCTGTAGTTGAACATGATGAAGATCCAGCTATATACCTTTCTTTGTACGGAATTTTGTGAAGTTTAGGTATCCAGTACAAATATGGTAACTCTTTATGTTCCTCTTTCATTGGAATATTGAAAGAGGACATAAAAGAGCTATGGTTGGCTATGATTTCATCTTTGTTAAATGTAGTCCGTGTGTATGTAGCACTAGCGGAAGTATTACCATCAATGCCTAGTTCTTTTATTAGAGAATTGTAATAATGTGCTTTACATACAAAAACTATATTATTGGAAGCCTTGTCTGCTGGCGTGACAACATACCTGTCATGTAAGGAAGAGAGACAATTGAGAGCTTCACGATCTCTAAATACAGAAGAAGGCCGGGGGTTCACACATTTGCGAAGTTTGTCTATTCGGCTTCGTACAAGAGATCGGATAGTCCTTACCCAGTAAACTGATATGTCTAATACCCAATGTAAATGAAATTAATCAAGTGAAATCCTTAATTTTTATAGTGATAGCTTCCTTTCTTTTTCTTTTTTTTTTTGCAAATGATTTCCCTTTGCACTGAACGAACTCGATTTGGTTAGGAAAATGACGCAATACTTCTATAAATAGAATTTTTATATCTCTGGATACCCAATTTAAATCAAATAAAGAAATGCACCATGATTGATCCAAATTAAGCTTTAAACGCTTAAGTTTTCTTACTAAAAAGCAATCGATCAGTCATAGCTTTATATGAAAAACCAAGACCTTTGATGTTTTCATGACAATTCGCCCTTCTTTCGTCGTCATTTGTTTTGGGCAAGACGGAAATTCATTATATTATTGTCCGATTTCGTGAAAATTTGAAGTCTATTCCAGATTTTTTGTAGATCACGATTGCCAACAACATTTGCGAAAATGACAAATCAATGGTAGGAATGATGCGGAAAATGACATTTTCCGCTTACTGTGAAAATATCAATATTCGTGGGGTACCAATTTTGGTGGTTTTCGTTGGTCAGACAAACCATCAAATTAAATTCACAACGAACAGAGAATTAAACTTTGCTTTTAATAGAGAATTGTGTACACCACGAATTCATGAATCCACGAATATGCAATTAACTTCAAATCCACCAAAATTGATACCCATGAATAAAGGTAAAAACAAAATTACCGAACTTGGAGGATCAATCTCAATGTCCAAGAGAAAAGACAAAACATGGTAGAGACACCGGAATAGTTATAGATCGCAATGGTCATGCCTTGGTACAGGCATTTCAAATCAAATGGTGAGTTAAACCAGGTTTTATGGCGCGCAAAACTCTCTTTTCCATTGCGATCTTAGGATCCGATAACGACTATAGAACACAACATAGTTGTGAGACACACTAGGGATATTGAGGTGATCATCTTAGTACACCAGACCAGTCAAACACTAATCAAAACAAATAACCACAATATCTTTTACTCAATTTTGAACTTTTCTACTAGTGGCTGATAACGAAGAAAGAATTTTTTAAGGGATCGTATCAGACGTATTTTCTTATAGCCCTGCTCCAAAAGTTGATCACGAAGAAATCGGTATCTGATCAAAAAACTGTGAAATGTGTGCAAGCTCTGGCATATCAAATAAGTTGTGAAATATAAACACCGTATGCAGGGGAAATAGGTATATTGCTCTGCAGATTAGGAAAATTAATAATTTGAAAATTAAAATCGTCTCTTTTATCGTAAATTTTTGTACTGAGATGACCACCTGGGTCAAATTCGAGGTGCAAATCCAAGAAAGACGTGAAGCAATTTGATTCGGTGGTCTCTTTAATCTCCAATTCTGGAGGATATATTGAAGGAATCCATCTAACAAAAAAAGTGTTATTGACAGAAATGACATCATCAATATATCTGAATGTAAGATTTAATGATTTAATTTTGCATCTTTATAGATCGCAATGGTCCTCACTTAGTACAGGCATTTCAAATCAAATGGTTGGTTAAACCAGGTTATATGGCGCGCCAAACCTCCCTCTTCCATTGCGATTTTATGGACCGGTAATAACACACAACGCAAAACGGTTGTGAAGACATAATAGGGATAATAAGATGATCATCTCAGTACAAAAATCAGCAAAACACTAATCACAACAATCACTAACCAAAACGTTCAACTGAATTTTGAATTTTTCCACCAGTGACTGATAACGAAGGAAGAATTTGGGGGGGGAACGTATGAGACTTTTCTTGTATTGTCTTGTAACATTGGTCTAAGAATCGGTCACGTATTTTAGTGCTTTCACAGTATTTAAAAAAATTCTTACGAATCCAAGTCAATTAAATGTATCAAAATTTATCAAGAACACATCTACAGTTTTATATTTTGAGTTACTCGCAATCACAATGAGTTTTCCTGATATTTTCTACGTGTCTTTCATGTTAAACTGTTTTGTCACGATAACAAATATATCGAAAAGTCATTGAAAATCGTCAATGATTTTCGTGACAATCGAATGCAATGACACTCCATGACTCTTAATCATATAAAATAAATTCATGGGTTTCAATCGAGAAATGTGATTAAAACATCATGTTTTTACATCTTGTTCAAAAATATGATTTCATCGTTTTTCATTCTACAATATTTTTCTAAATGTCATTTAAAATCACCATTTCATAAGTAATGTATTTATATCATATATCTGACTCTCGATTTGACATAACACCCATGTTTATATTTGGCTGATACGTTAGCATGTGTAAATGAACGATGCTGTCTAAAATGAAAACTTCGAAATTGTCCATTTTCTGCTGAAGACACAACAATGCTAAGGAAATTCCCAAAGTAAACTTCATAATTCCTTATCAGGCATAATTCAGGTGCCAGTTCGGCATATTTTTGGTTTTTCTCTAATGCTCTTTTCATTGACATATCATTTGGTATTTTAATGAAAACTGAATGAATTTTGAACATTGTTAGAATATTTATTCCGAAATCCGTTATGGGTAACACTCATGGTTAAGCTTTATTTCCGTGTTGAAGAACAAATGAAGTCAAATCAATGAAATTCTCCGAATTAATTAAAAAATGTAAAATCTTACAATAGTTGCTTTTTTTCTATCCTATGCATAGGTTTATCGAAGTCATAGCATTGGTTCCAAATTGGCATATTTTGTTTTATTTTCCTATACTTTTATATGTATATATTATTTTGGCATGTTCATTCTTTTTTATGAGTCTTAAGTAGACGATATGCACGCCAGTCGTAGCACACTTTACAACCTTTAACATGTTGTAATTTTCATTCATACTTTATCGTAAAAAAGATATTTCTGGCAGTTTAATGGAAGAGGAGAGGTTTAGCGCTTTAAAAGCCTTTTTCACCTACCATTTCATTTGAAATGCCTGAGGACCATTGCAATCTTCAGCTTTTCTGGTATGCTGTGCTTTGTCGTTTCAATTCATTCTCAAATTTCGGAAGTCTTGTTTTCACCTTTAATTCTATGAAGAACATCCATTAGATAACATAGAAGGAAGCAAAGAGGCACTAATGGGACATTCGAGTGTCAAAAGTCCGAAAGGGCAACGACAAAACCCGTAAACACGAAGAAGAACAAGAACAGCACAAAGAAACACAAAACTCAAAATTTACCGAAGCGAGAATCAACAACGCAAACATAGACTCTGAAGCTCTTCAAAACGAGATATTTAACAAAAATGAAAAATATACCTGCAAAATGTCGTCAACCACAAAATCATGCTATAAGGATGACACATTTCAAATGTCCTTAAAGCAAATACAAAATTTCGTTGCAATTGAACCAATGGTGTAAGAGAAGTCAACGTTTGAAAATGTTAACTGAAGGACAATGGCAATCAATTGCTCACAAGACCTTTGGTGTCAGACGAGATGTAACATATTTAATGTAAATTATCCCTTTATATCTTCGGAATATTCTCGTTATGGTTACGTTAAAAACTGGTTTTGTAAGATATATTTTCACAACCTTTGTCAAATAATTTTAAAATAATTTTTAAAAATTGTAATCATTCGAGCAATTTTTCATTCTTTATACATGTGATGTGAAAGACGTCCAATATGCATAAACAACTGACGTGAAGAGATTGATAAAAATACTTCATTTACTCATAAAGTACAGATGGGTCCAGACATAACCTGTATAAAAGTTAACTTTAGGCAGTCATTTAGGTTTTCTGGTTATACCATGGTCCGCTATCTAGTTAACTCACGTTAACTTTAGCCTTGACAAAGCACAATCTGGACAGCTCTGGACTGCTCTTGTCCAGGCAGTTCGAAGTTAACTTAAGGTTAGAGCAGTCCAAAGTTAACATAAGGGAACTTGAGGTCGCTAGCGGACCAAAGTTAACTTTAGGTCAGAGCAGTCCAAAGTTAACTTAGGAAACTTAGGTCGCTAGCAGACAAAAAGTAATTCTTAGTCACTGAAAATATATTTTTGCTATTCTTAAATAATAGAATACGATGCATTTTGTAATTCAGATAATATTTCTAAAATAAATGAATATTGAAAATAAAAAAATCAAATACATGTATAAATTTATATTTTTAAAATACAATGATATCGGTAAAGCAAAAATTAATATATAGGAAAAAATAAATATAAAATAAAATAAATATAGCAATTAGATAAACATTTTGAAACGAATTATTATTTTATAAATTGATATTCTTTAAAACTGTTTTGTTGCATTTTTTATTCAACTATTATAATGTTTATTTTTTTTTCAAATTGATAAGTTAAACGTATACGAAGTTTGCTAAAGACCAAATCGCGATAGGTTAATAGAATAAAGCTTTCTTAAATTAACAAATCTTGAACATAAATACGTTTTTTTTAATAAATATTCCATGTAAATTGATAAATATATTTTTGGAGTAAATTAATAAATAAATGTGATGAACATTAAAGAATTAAAATTTGTTTTTAACAAATATATTTTCAACAAATATTCATATTTAAAAACAAAGTTATAATCTGAAAATAAGTAAACAATTAAAAAATATTGTTTCAATAAATCAAGTCAAATGATAAATAAAATCGGAGCCAAGTTAACTTTAGGTCGCTCTTGGCAAATGTTAACTTTAGATTGCTCTTAGGCTTAAAAAGAAGCAAAGGTGTACCAAAGGGGTAATCAGTATCATAAAACCGTGAAGACAAAGACAAAACCGGCAGACAAAAAATCGTCACAACAAAACAAACCTCATAACAACAAAACACACACACATAACAACAAAACCGCATTCAGCAACGCGAACTCAAGTCGAAACGAGAGTGAACTCAGGTGCTCCGGAAGAGTAAGCAGTTCCTGCTTGCTATAGCACACCCGTCACGTTGCCAAAGATCGATTAAGTGTTTGTCAAATCCGGAAAGGATGACATTACAAAACTCTATGTCAAACCAACATCTGTGCTCATCTGAGAGATAGAAATCCCGTATTTGCATACAAGCACATGATGTCGTCCGTAAAATTTCTTGAGTGATGACAACAACCTGGGAGCAACGTACCCCTGTGTTAACAATTTGCTTGTCAGCCGTGTAGCTCTATCAAGGAAGTCGTTGTACTCCCCACATGCTCTGGAATAACGAATCAATTGTGATACGTAAACTCCATATGCTGGAGCGGACGGAATGTTGCTACACAGAAAGGGAAAGTTAACTATTGGAAAGTTGAAGTCATCACGTTTGTCATAGAGCTTTGTACAAAGCCTTCCTTGTGTGTCAATTTCGAGAAATAGATCCAAATATGAAGCAGACCTTCTAGAATCTGTAGTGTCCTTTACCTCAAGTTCCTTCGGATATATGAGATGTAAATAGTCACCAAATCGAGGATTGTTTAGTGAAAGGACATCATCAATATAACGAAATGTGAGATTGAAGGATAAAGCAAGTTTGCGGTCCTTTTTGTCTAGAAGTGATTGTAAAAAGTCTGCTTCATATGAATGAAGAAACAAATCGGCAAGCAATGGTGCACAATTTGTGCCCATTGGGATACCTATTGTTTGCTGAAAAACACGTCCACCAAACTGTACAAATATGTTGTCGATTAGAAAGTTGAGCATTTCTATTATTTGATCTTCTGTAAATTTGTTTTTCTTGCTAGACTCTTGGATGACTTAAGTTAACTTTTGGTTAGTTCTAGGCTAATGATAACTAGCAGAGCGGTCAAGAGCAGCAGACCGTGGACCAAGTTTGCTATTACAGTTAATGGGCAGATTTTGAACAAGTCTATTGCCTATTGTTATATAAAAAACAAACCTCAGTTAACTTAAGGCAGTCTAAATGTTTACTTTTCTGGATAACTTGGCATACAGGTTATGTCTGGTCGTATCTGTAAATCGTTATTTAGTAATGAGACTCAAAGAGGTTAACTTGACTTACTGATGCAGAAACTATTACTTCACTATTTCATTTGTTAGATTATCTTTACATTCGTTTTATTGACAAATTTATCGCGAAATCATTGGTATACCTATTGGAAGTTATTGTGCACCACTTATAGCTGATCTTTTCCTTTACTGTTATGAATCAAAATTTATGGCTTAATAACAAAAAGACCCCAACAAACAGAACCTTATCGAAACTTTTAATAATATTTTTTAGATATTTAGACAAAATTCTTGCACTAAACAATCCTTCATTTTCTAATCTTATTACCGATATCAAATTTATTGTGCGTAGGGGCTGCTCTGCTTGTATCTGCTTTATCCGCAGGAATAAAAACATACTGCGAACCTAGCAAACGTAGTTTTGACTTAATTCTGTGGATGCAAGTGTGGGGTCGAAATTCTACAAATGAGTTTTGAAAATGGGTTATACGTAATTTAACAATGGCCAGAAATTATTCTTAAAACAGTCTAAAGATTTTTCATCTACCCCTTCTCTTCTAATCAATGACATACAGTAAGACTGAAGAGCTGCATCAACACAATCAAAACATGAATTCCAGTTAATTTTTGAGGGAGGTCTGAATTAAGGTCCTTTTCTCAAAAAAAATAATTGCCTCTGGATCATTGACGATGTTAAGGTCGCCGGTAATAACATGGCCACAAGGAGCATATCTAAAGTCAGAATTAGCACAGTTGCATGATAAAGGAATATTCCTGTCTAGTTCTTCATCAATTGTAGTGGATGTATATAAAAATAATATTACGTGTGGGCTTTCTATATTTGTAAAATACGATAGGAGGTTCAGTATTTGTAATATAAGGTGGTATAAATTCTTTAATTGTATGATCAATAAAAATACTAGAACTAAATCCATATTTGGTAATGTGACGGATGTTCTATAGCAAACAGGAACTGCTTACTCTTCCGGAGCACCTGCGTTCACTCTCGTTTTGACTTGAGTTCACGTTTCTGGATGCGGTTTTGTTGTTATGTGTGTGTGTTTTATTTTTTGTTGTTTTATGGTTTGTTTCGTTATGATGATTTTTTTTTGTCTACCGATTTTGTCTTTGTCTTTTCGGTTTTATGATGTTGATTACCCGTTTTGTACACCTTTACTTCTTTAAGTGGTACAACTGGATGACCCTTTAATGAAGCGTTGTTATAAGAGGATGGCTTATTTTCTAGACCAAACATTTCTAAAGGTAATGGGTAAGATACTTTTGCATATGGTCGATTTCTTCGATATTGGTTTTGACTTCCTTTTTCAAGCTTGTTTTAGTATGAGTACCTCCAATTCGATATTTTTTTTTGAATGGGCTTTTCAATTTCCTCAGCATATTCATATATACAGCATAACCAAATAAACCAGTTTACGGAACTATGATTTGGTATGTTAGTTCCTTAATTAAAAAAAGACATAAGCAACAGGCATGGATAACCTGTCTAAATGTTAAGAAGGACACTTAAACTTCAACTTTGTAAAGTAGATCAAATCATTGTAATAACTACTTTTAAGTCTTATTTTATGTACAATGTTCAAATTATATAAAAGGTTGAAAATATATGACGAAGACCACAAAGTTTATCTTAAATAAGGCATGTCTAAAAATAGATTTTGACACATAAAAGTTCATGCTGATCATTTGAAGGCACATACGATAATAAAAGATAATGGAACTGGCGGATTCTGACATTTTGCCAAGCGGGGATAATTTACTTACCACAGACAGGACACTTCAATTGTTTCTTACAACTTTTTTTCATTAAGGGGTGGCCTTTGAATGCCGTTTGGTCTATCTAAGAAGCAGAAGCAACCATCTGCTCTCAAAATATCAAAACGTTTAAACACTCCAAGTATTTTCCAATTGTCTAATGCAACAAATTTTTCCTCCAAAATAAAGTTCGTTATTTTTTATGAGAATATAGTAATTGTCGAATTTAATGTCACAAAGTAAGCATTAAAACAACAACACTTATTGAACAGCCATATTGGTTACTAGCGAAACACGTGAAGGCTAGATAAAAATGTAGTGTGGATCAAATATCAAATACAAACAACAAGTTGAAGAATTGCTTACGCTTTCAGTTAAGAGTTCACTCTTGTAACGATTTGAGTATGGGTTGTAGATTGCTTTTTTGTTATTTTGTGTGTTTTCTGCTGAATGTTTCTTCATGCTGTTCACGTCTGTGGTAATTGGTTTTATCTTTTCCATTTCAGAATTTTGATTTCTAAATGTTCCATTGGTCCCTATTAGCTTCTCTCAAAAATAGAATAATGCCTTTGCTGTTTAAAAAAAAACGTTTTATTGACTTTAGTATGGGCAGCCATTCGGGCAAAAATTAACAAAAAAATTAGAAACAGACAATAAACTTTAAACAGACACAAAAACACAAAAAACAGACATGAAATTTTATAAACAGACAAAAAAATACAAAAAACAGACATGAAATTTTATAAACAGACAAAAAAAATACAAAAACAGACATAAATTTTATAAACAGACAGACGATTATGTAAAACAGACACAAAAATACAAAAACAGACATGAAAGTTGACAAACAGACAGTTGTAAAAAGCCAAACAGACGTTTTAAAAAACAGACCTAACAGAGGGCGTGACGATCGGGTGTCGGTAATTAGTGTAACATAAACCCGAAACAGGACCGAAGGTTTTTAAAACGTAACTTTTTTTTCTATTTTAACAAAATACTTCGAGAAAAATAGATCAATGGTTCTAAGTTATAAAAATGTCACATACGGTGGTTAAGAATTAAAAAAAGAATTTGAATATAATATAATTTGTGTAACACACATCTTAATGCGATTAAAGTTTAACATGTTGCTCCTCAAATCCATTTTTTTCCTGAATTGATCTGAATTCGTATTCTGTTGTGGTAGGTTGGAAAAAAGGAACCATAACTAGATGATTTCACCAAAAGACTCATTGTTTCTATATATTCAAATTGGTTTGAATCTACAAAGAAAAAGGAAACGTTGTAATTGGGAACGGTCATTATTTATCAGCTAAAGGGGGGGGGTAGCAATTTAGGGAGGGTCATGGGCAGAATGTTTGGAATCCTGGTAGATCATCGTTAAAAAAATCAAATTATAGGGGGGGGGGTCACCTATGGTAAAATTGTTCCGCAAACATTATTTACGGGAGTCCTTCGATTTTCACCGGAGCTCATAATTTTTTACTTTTGGCAACTTGTGTGTTGACATGTGACTTGTATTACCAAACTTCATCACCAGACATTTTTTTCACTAAAATCCTGTAGTCCGTTGGCTCCATCTTAATTAAATGCTATTGTCCAAAGACCATTATATATGATTGAACCTGAATGTGTTAAAATCTATAAAAATCAGTGTCATTCCAGTGTTGAATAATAATTGATACATTTCATTTGCATACCATTGAGAACATGCATTGTGACAGTACTTTGTATAGTGCTAGTATACGTAAAAGATGTATTTTAAAGAATAAATCTTTTATTTATACAAATGTAACAATAACATACATTGTACATGCATACCCTAAGATTCCACTTGTATGTTTTACATCATGCACTGAAATCAGATGAAAATCCTTATTAAATTGTATATTTTAATCATTTCCAATACTTCCAATCACGTTTGTTGGGTACCATTTCTATAAAAAAAAGAACGTTACTTTTCTCCATATATTATTGTTTTTATTTTTAATGGACGGGCTATTTTATTTAACAGATGCCCCTGTGTTTTGTTTTGTTAATAAAGAAAACAATATGCAGAGCAGCATACTATACAATTTTATTTATCTTCAAGGTTGGACCATATATCAACAAAAACATGCATATCTTTTTCACTATCTATTATCAAGGAATTATATTTCTTGCTGTTATGCATATAACATTTAAATATAACGCTAAGAACAGGGGGTCATGCATAAAAATTTCAACTCATAATGGGGGGGGGGTCGAGGACCTAGATCTCCTCCGATTGGGGGGTCATGGGTCACAGGTCAGTTTTTGGTTAATTTGCTCCAACCCCCTCAGCTAATAAATATTTCACCGTTCCCTTAATTTATAAATGAGTCTTAGTCATAATTGGAAAGTAGTTAAGAGTTAAATGCAAACAAACTTGCAACATCTGTCTAGCGAAAGACCTGTGCTCTTTAGCGTTCTCCTTTCTTCTTAGAAACCTATTTTGAGTGCTTAAATCGTGTAAACAACGCCCCGAATGTCATTGTAACTAACGTGAGGCGCATCGACCCCCAAATTCTATAAGTATCAATGAAATACATAGAAAGAAATCAATCTTAAAACCTTTACAATTCAAACCTGAAAGATTAAAAAATATAATCTACATAACACAATGTGACTGAAACATACCTAGAAAACAACGTGAAATCTTATATAAAACAAGGGTATATAAACTCAGATGGTCTGGTAGGGAAAGTAGTTCTTGCGATGGGCATTTTAGGGTAAAACTCTAATGGGGGGGGGGGGGCGTAGGACCTTTTTCGGGACACCGGGATTGGACATATTTAAGCTCGGGATTCCGGGATTTGGACAATTTAAGTTCGGGATTCCGGGATAGAATTATATCAACTTTACCGGGCTTCGGGATTTTCTCATTTTTAAGTCGGGATGACGGGATTTTGTAAAAATTAGTTCGGGATTCCGGGATCAGACCCCCTCCTACCCCCCCCCTGTCTAATACTACGACAGACCAACATCTTTACTCATTAAAGCACACGATACGTCTCTATTAAGGACATCCATTGTGATATCGGTAGTCAATTTAAGGTAAAGCAAGGGCTGTAAACAGATGCAAGGCACATTTGTTGGAATCAACCAATGACATCGATGGTATAATCTGAACTCAGAGACGCAAACTCTTACCGAGGGTTTCTGGGTAAAAAAGGACACGTTATATGTATACATTTGTGACCAGGTGTTACGAGAGCACCGAAAACCCAATACATGTATTAACCTAATAACCATCATATGAGACCCCTACTTCAGCTGAATGTCAAATATCGATAGCCTACAAAAAGTAGTAGCTGAGAAACCTGTCCAGATTTTTTTTTTCGATCCTTAAAGAACTCTTAGTTGATTTGTTAATTTAACAGGAAGCCAAATATCGGAAGCATACGAGTCTTTTACGAAAAAAAAAGTGTAACGGACGGACTTATTGGGGGGACTGGTTCGCGGGAGTATAATTATATAACTGGGTATCTTTTTCGGACATCTTGCAAATTTTTAGAGTGCATTTCAATTAAAATGACTTAAAATATCACAAAACAAGCAATGCTTCTTTTAAATTATCTTGTTTTGTTAATGAAATAAATATAACACATATATTTAAAAGGAAATTAAGATTTTCTAAAAATTTCTATTTTCAGGGGGGGGATTATTTGCGGGAAATTTTGTGACATAGCAATGTGCAGGAGAAAATAGTTTTTCTTTAAATATATAAAAGGAAGGTCCATGACCCTAAGTTTTTTAAATGTTTTTTCGGAAGATAGTATAAATGACTTGTCACTTGTGAAAGATAACTAAAATCTGATTGATTTCCAGCTCCAGCTCACAATGATGTTAAATAACTCTTTTCCTATTTAAAATACAAAACTTGAGGTCACCAACTTTGCAAGGTCACCTTTAGAAAGGTAGGTGACCCCAATTGTTTTGCATTTTTTAATGTTCGTTTATGAAAGTTAATTCTGCAAAATAAAAAAAAATACGAATTTTGCTTATACCCCCGAACCACGTTGTCATGCGCTAAAGACAAGTAATGAATAAATTTGTCCTGCCTTGTACATTGTAAGTAGTCAAAATCAGACGTTTTGGATTCGATCACTATTAATTTTGAAAAAAAAAATCTAGAGCGACTGCCAATTCGAACTTTGGAACACGTTGGATTGAACATTATAGTGCGACAGAGCCATAACGTTATAAAACACACGAAATATACTTCTTACGATTGCAGCTAACGAATTTTAATAAACTAAATTTATTTCACCATATGAAAGAGTTAAGTTAGAAAAGTTTCCTGCATGTTCCAGTGGAACAACATGAACGATTGCTAAAAAGACAACGGTTTTTCTTTGTAACTACATGATTGTATAGACCTACCCCCCTCCCCCCTCCCCCCCAAAAAAGAACTATAAGATAATTGCACTATTCGGCTACATGTACATGTGTTGTGCATTTATTGTTTTTCTGTTATATTTTGTTTTTGTCTTTAGGTTGCCTTTTTAAAAAATATAAATCCGTTAAATGCAGTGGTATTTTGGATACAGAACAATCATAATTGTGATACTCGCATGATGAAGATAAATTATGTTGACGTTCATCATATGTTAGTTTGAGTTTACTTTCAAGTGTCATGAATCTACGGGAAAAAATATTTTTTAGAAAGTGACAGAAGGAATGAAATTGAAAAACTTTTACCACCTACATGTAACACAGTGCGTATAAACCTAAGAAGCAAAGAGGCCCAATGGGACATATTCGAGTGTCAAAAGTCCGAAAGGGCAACGACAAAACCGGTAAAAGTGAACAAGAACAGCACGAGGAAACACAAAACACGAAATCAACCGAATAGAAATCAACAACGCGAACTCAAGTCGTAACAAGAGTGAACTCGGGTGCTCCGGAAGAGTAAGCGGTTCCTACCTGCTATAGTTAATACATCTTAATACAGTATTAATTTGACAATTTGAAATTCCAAATTAAAAATTACAAAATTTACACCTAAGTTCTAGACAATTTCTAGTAATTTTGCTACGACTGACGCGCGTTTCGTTTATTCAAGTCTCAGCAGAGGCGTTCTACCCAAAAGATTATAAACACTATAACATAACATATTTTATTTTTCCAAATTATATGAAAACGAATTAAGAGCATAATACAATACGGCAAAAATTCTGGGGGAAATCAGCATGCGCGTGTAAGATGACTAAATAAACACAAGTCAATTTTCTCGGTTGAAAAATTGAAAGAGAATAATGATAAACCTTGTTTTTTTCCACTAAGATCCTGAAAATCGATCAGACCGACACCAGCCGGGTTACACAAAATATCAACTTGGGATCGATTAGTTTTAGATAAATGTGAAAATAATATATTTCCACAAAATTAAAACAGTTTTTCTTTCGAAAATAACATATAGACATTTAAAAATTTTTTTTTTAATTGTTTTTTTTTAACGGCGACCAATTCAATTTGATTTCTTTCTGTTTTGAAACCTCAGTTCGGGTTCGGGTTTCACAAATTACCAACACCCGATGGTCACGCCCACTTTTAGGTCTGTTTTTAAAAACGTCTGTTTGGCTTTTTACGGTTGTCTGTTTGTAAACTTTTATGTCTGTTTTTGTATTTTTGTGTCTGTTTTACACAATCGTCTGTCTGTTTCTAAAATTTATGTCTGTTTTTTATTTTTTTTGTCTGTTTATAAAATTTCATGTCTGTTTTTTGGTATTTTTTGTCTGTTTATTTTAAATTGGTGTCTGTTTCTGTGTTTTTGTGTCTGGTTTAAGTTTATCGTCTGTTTTTAAAATTTTTGTTAATTTTTGCCCGAATGGCTGCCCATACTTTAGTTGGTCTTTTTGGTTTCACCCTGTTTATAGTTTTATGTATAAAAACACGTTGTCAACATCACATCCAAAAATCTAAAAAACTCGGACATTAAATCTTTAATCATAAATTACTTCTGTATGATAAACAATTACTTTTATTTATTTCGAAGATTGTATAGCGAAGACTATTTATTTCAGTGTTATTGGACACAACTAAAATATATGCATTAACAATTAGCTTACACGAAGCATGAATAATTTCAATAATATTACTGCTATACCTCTCAGAAACATTTAAGGTAATGGAAATTCAATATATTGCTTTCTATAAACATTAGTAATCACATAATAGATGTTTTGGAACGTTCTAACATATCAAACTTCTATATTTTGTTTTCATTAAGCATTGAACTATCTGGTCCACTGAATAAATATAATTGAGAAAATCAATAAAGCTTTATTGCTTTCGGGTCTGGTCTATTTAATAATGTCACATGGTAGGGGACGATTTCTTCTAACTATTTTGTGTATATTAAAACAATTTGACCTTGAAATTGTTTATCATTATCAAAAGTGTGTTCATTATTGTAAAACGATCTTTGCACACATCCCTTACTTCATTTAAATAGGCAATTATGTTTTTGATTGATCGCATAGAAAAAAGAAAATATGTGTTAGGAAAAACTACATAACAAGGTGACCCACTTTAAAGGTTATGATATGTCGTGTTTTACAAGAGAAGCGTTAAAGGTTGATGCCCTACAATAATTCATACCTGTAAAAATAACTTCGTTGTTTCTGATACGTTTAAGTACGTCTTTTTTAGAACTGGACTCACTTGAGAAAATAAAGATTTAAAAAAGAATACTTTATTGATAGTAAGCCAACATTTCTATTTCTTTTGAACCTAAATGACACAATAGTAAAACAGCAAAATTATCGACCAAAAACGTATTGTTTTTATAAAATGGGGTTATATTGGCCAGGTTACTACGGTTGCTTACTTTATTTGTGTATTACTAAAATTGCTGTAGCAATATATCATGTCACCCATTTTATTATCCTAAATTATGGACATTTTAGATTGATTCTACAAGTTCGGTCATTTTGTAATTACCTTTATTTAATTTGACAGATGCTCATTTATCACAGATAAGTATGTTCTTTTTTAAAATACTTTTTAAATTTTACACTGTGTTTGTTAATTAAGGCATCATCAATAAGATCAAAAGTTTTTTATAATTATCCAAAAAAAGCCCTTTTCCGGTAAAGAGGTACTAACATGTAAACTTATTTCTTTTTAATTAAGATTGTCGATATCCTCGGTGCTAAACCAGGATTCTTATTTTCAACATCAGGACACGAGTGTTTCTTTTTACATCAAACGTTTGTTTTCGGCCTTCTGTTATTTTGATTCTGTTGCTGATGAGTTTCCTCACTGAAGCAAAATGACATCAAAGTTATAAATATTTTTTATTTCATGAAAATCGGTTTTAGAACAGCTCAGCAATATTTTTTTGAAGAAGTGAGGCCTTGTATTAAACCTAGAGGGAATTTTCTGCCTATGCGTAACTTTTTTGAAGTCAATCTTTACAATAAGAAGAGGGAAAAAACTTGATTTGTAATAAATATCATACGTTAAGTTAAGTTCTCCATATCTTTAAGACCAATTGTTTTCAATAGTATTTAATGCATCAGCAGTGATCCAAAAGGTATAACGAGTTGATTGTAAAATAGGTTTATTTCTAGGCTTGATACAGTTTAATATGTATTATAGGAATTTTGCCATGCAATAATTCTTTATAATTGATATAAACTCACTCAACCAATAAACACAACATTTATTGTCTGGAACTTTGTCGTCATTTTAATTCAAAAATTTGGAAATAACATCGCATATAAATATCGTTTTTTCTATCATCAGTTGTTGTAATAATAATGAGAAATTGATTTGGTAATTGCAGAGGGGCCACTTTTATCTTATTTGCAAAAATATTAAGAAATTGTCAACACATTCAGCGCACACTCCATTAAAGATTTTATAAATTAATTTGTTTGCAAGAAATTACTCAACTTGATATCCCAAGATTCAAAAGAACGCTGTGCGCAAGCTTAAAGTACCAGATTTCAAACACGCACAAATGTGCGCTCTTTTCCTGCATGTGTGATTGCACAATTAAGCGTTGGTGCATGCGCAGATCCAATTTATTCATAAGACGCCTGGTTTTCTTTAAGATCATTTTTAGAAATTCCTTTGAATGCATCGATGAAATGTGTTCAACGTTTGTTTTGCTATCGGTAAGGTTTCTATAGCATCCATTTGACCCTTGATGCACTACTCTCTTCCCAATTTTTCAAAATCCATGAATCTTCCTCGTTACATTTGCTGGAATAAATTGCAAGAAATTGTGTTTTAGACAGGGACAATGTTTTGATGCTGGTTTTTCCCCTGAAAGAAAAAATAAAGGCAAAATACCTTCTTCAATATTCTATAAAAGGATATGGAGTAAATGAGCATGAGACCACAACATATATGTAAACTCTAACAGCTATTAATTCTTATGAGCTTTATGGCCGTTTCGGAATTATATTCCTCAATAACAGCACTAGAACCCCAAAATCAGAAATCCACAATTGAAAATGTGTTGAAAATGATTAAAAACAAAGGAAATCCGAATTATCTGTAATATCAGATAACTCTAAGGACAAACAACGATGAAGAGAGTTAAACCCAGACTTTAGAATTAACATAAATTAAGAAAATAGAATTTAACAAGATGTACACATGAGAAATAATCTTATGTACAAGTACACAATATCTATAATTATATAGATCATACATCTGAATACGGGGGGTTATTCGAATAACTTCAAGACTTTTTTTAAACTGATGTGTCGTTTACAAGATATTTTAAACCTTATGTTGAGACCGCTTATGATCACCAGAAGAGAAAGTAACGTTATGATAATCATGATGAAATCACAAAAAGGCGTTTTATGTTTAGTTTTTGAACGAATAAATTCAGTGTTTCAAGCATTGGCCACCAAATTTACTGAATGTTAACTTAAGGGGATACAGAGAACCTTAGGAAAATAACTCTTCAATATCACTTGAACGTTTTAGTCAGGCACATTTATTGAAAAAAATCAAGCTTCTCATTGATCAAAATATGAAATGTTGAGACTCCATTATGTTCAATGAAAATTTTCCCAAAAAACCTATGGTTCCATTTTCTGTAGATTTAGCCATTGCATGTATTTGACTTAAGTACATATATTTGCAAATTTTCAGGAATATTAAACGACAAAATTTTATTTTAGCCAAAGTGTTTGGTACCCCCTGAAGACCTTAAATTTCGATGATTTTTTTTCAAATTTGGCTATGCGCAAGCGCTAACATCGCCAAATGTTTCAAAAACTTGGGTTATTGGAGTAGAGGCATTAATATGTGTTAAAAAGGAGCCCGATGAGTAAATGCAACGTTTGTACGAAATTTGGAAGAGCACGAGTTTGGTCGTGATGCAAGCATTAAGAGCCTGTTCGTGAGAAAACCATGCAAAAATTTTGTCCAGTAGCAAGGTTTTTTAATATGTAAAAGGTATAGTTGAACTGAAAAACCATTCTATAAGACTACTTTGAGCAAATGTATTGTTTCGAAAATTCAAGATGGCCGCCCTACAGGCCTAAATAGCTAAATATAGCTTTCATCTGATTTATAAGTGATTTCAATCAAATTTTATTAGAAAATTTGACATTTTCATTGGTTTTTTTTCAGTTTCCGTATATGGAATGAAAATTGTGGCTATAATTTCAAAATAGTGATAGTCTTTAAAATTCAGTGCAGTAGTCGTAGTTCATAATTTTGTTCCTTTGGTACCATAAGGTAAGACTGGGGCAATATTTCAGACTGCTCAAAATTGCAAAAACATTGCATTTTTAAAGGTACTTTTTGTCTAAGGTAACACTTTTATATCCTTATTTTTTAGAAATTCAAAAATACTTACGTATCAAGATAAAAATATGAAAAAGCCCATTTGACATTTTACATTTTGCATTAGTCACAGCCCCTGGAAAATGACATTTTTTGATAATTTAACATTAAAACCCCTATTTCACGGAATTAGTTTGAAAATATATGTGTGTTTGGTATGAAACAAAATACATTTAGAACATGATATACATACAATTAATTATCACAATACTAGTAAGGGGCCAGGAAATACGTATACTTGGGTTGGGGATTAGGCATGTAAGGTGGAAATATCTGTTTTTTTTAGTAAAATGTACAAAAAATGTCAACTTTTTGAGAATATTTTTCATAAAAGAAATGTTGGACTATTACCATGGAATATATTTCCAAAAGACTGCTTTATCGTCTCTCGAAAAAAATATTTGCAACTTTGCTTTGAGTCATTCCTTCAATGTTACACATCAAAACTAGAGATTTAGTCATTATAGCATATGGCTACAATGGTCTACGGGGGTATGATAGTTACATCTTTATGAAAAATATAAAAGATTTGTAGAACAGCAGACTTTATAGGCACACTGTATATAATTGATTCTTAAACAACAATTAGTATTATGGAAATCAAATAAAAGATGACTTTATATTTGGAAGTCCAATATTGCCACCAGGGTCATTTGACAAAGTCTCCAGAGTCTCCAGCCATCTAAAAAATTCCAACCTTAATGTGAAAAAAATATGTACCAGGGAAACTCTTCATTTGTTATATTTGACCATGTCCTGCACTATAAAACACTTTGTATGATAGGTCCTGACTTTAAAAATGTTTTTATAGACGACAAGGGACTGTTTTGCCCAACGGCCCTGGCGGCCTATTAATTAAGTCTGTTGTTCTGCAAATCTTTTTAGTTTTTAAGAGATGGCACTTTAATGGCCCGGAAGCCAATTTTAGCCATATGCTAAAATGGCAAAATCTCTAGTTTTGAAGTGTTGTAACATGGAAGGAATGATTGAAAGAAAAGTTGCAAATATGTTTTTGTAGAGAAAATATAGCAGTCGTTTGGAAATATATTCCATGTTAATGGTTCAACCTTTTATTTATGGAAAATAGTCTCCTAAAGTTCACCATTTCTGTACAATTCATTGAAATTCTTCACTCGGCCCATAATCCCAAAGTATATGTCATTCCTTGCTGTTAAATGTTACTTGTATTGTGATCATCACTTGTATCACATGTTCTAAATGTGTTTTGTTTAATGTTTAACACATACAGATTTTCAAACTAGTTCCCTAAAATTGTAATTTTATGTAAAAGTATCAAAATAAGTATGTCATTTTCCAGGGGCCGTAGCTTAGTCAAATTTAAAAATCCCAGAATGGCTTTTTGATATGTTTGTCTTGATATGTTAATGTTTTTCGAATTTCTAAAAGATAAGGATAAAAAAAGCGTTACCTTGGACAAAAAGTACCTTTAATAAAAAGCAAATTTTAGCATTTTGAGCAGCCTGGAATATTGCCCAAATCCTATGATATCGATGAATAACAGGCTTACTAAACAAAGTTTATATTTGTATGGACGTGCTGATCTTGGTTTATTAGTTTTATTTATAATGATGTTATTTTTATATCTTTCTGACAAAAGATAAAATAAAAATAAAACCGAATTGGAAAAACATTTTTGATATCTTTAATCTTACGTCTGGGTTTGAAATGATAATAAATAAAACCTAAAAATAAGGAAAAAAATCATTTAATTTAAGAAAATCTTTTGATTCCTGTTTTTTTTTCGTTTTTTTTTCTACCACCAAATAATTCGAACAAAAAGATATTATGTAAAATCAAGTGAAGTTATTTTATCTATGATTGAGGAAGAATTATTAATCTTGCAAACCATTCATTGGTAGAAAAATAATTTTTTTTTCAAAGATTATAATTCGTTATTGTTTTAATGCATTTTTACCTGCCGGGTTGTACTAAAATCTTCAACGCCATTGGGTTTCATAACTGTATTTGGATTTATATGTCTATTATATCCTACTTTTACAATAGAAAATAGAAAATACATGTTTGCCCCCATAAAACTCGGTTAAACCCACCGTTTCATTTTATTAGCATATACCAGATCTTCTACGGTATTTGGGCAACTATCGAACAGGGATTATTTATCTCAATTTAACAAGAAAAAACACCAGAGAATTTGAGGCTTCAGTGGTATTGACTTGGCATAGTAATTGGAAAAAATATATGGTTGTAACTATGATTGAACAATGCCATATTTGAATTTTAATTCCATATAAGATACAGTGTAAGCGTTCTAGTAAAAAAATGAGATGTCCTGCGTTTTAACCCAAAAAAAAACACGGAATAGAGTAAAACTATTTTTTACCCAAATTAACATTTTCATTTTATTGTGGTACGTAAGAATCACAAACCTTGGCTTTCTTTTCATACACGTACATCACATGTGTTTTTGATTTCATTCAACAAGACTTCAACACATTAGTTTTTCAAATGCACGGAAACAACAGTTGTTTAAAAAAGGTGTACACCATATTTAAAAAAATGAAACTGCGAAATGCTAAATCATTCTTATTTGAATGTCATCCAAGGTCACACAGATGAAACGGGAACTGTCAACATGTTATCATTCTAGAAATATCATGTTTACCTCGTTAATACATCCGCTAACAAGTTAAAAATATTAGATAAATAGCTTTTTCTATTGTCTAATTGGGTTTTAGTTTATGTTTTACGATAGACTAATTTTGTAACTTTGATATATTATGGTAGCCTGACAAATGATAATAAAGAAAACAAAAGAACATTTATCATTTACATATAATATAAAAAGACACGTCGTTTTGTGTTTTTGAAGACATATGACCTCAAATCAGGACAAGTTGTTTAAAGTTCATGTTTTTTTGGAATAAAATTGCTGATGTTATACGACTTTTTCAGCTTATATGTTGTCTAAACTACATATTCAATTGCTAAATAAGGCATAGCAGAGTCTAGATGAATATTCAAGTTTTATTATCTTTACGTGTGCATTTATCCGTTTTGCAGAAGCATTTTCTTTGCGTTTTCCAGTTCACCCAAAATATAACCAAATGTACTTCCACATGGCTTCCACGCGCAAGATAGTTTCATTATTGTTGATATGAATTTACTCATTAACTTTAAAGGGTAATTTATGCTTCAATCAAGGTACAACTTGACCGTAAAAAATGAATAGAGAGAAGAAAACTAATCTTGTAACACAAAAGATAAAATTATCTGCTCATTTCCATCTTCTCGATACGCTGCTATACCTTACCTTTTTATTTGTATATATAGTTTAAGCTCCACGGAGACTATAAAAGGGGTCAAATATCAACCATTTTATTCAAAGTATAACCATGAACCTTAAATTCATTTCACAGGAAAATTGAATATGTTTAACTTATGTTTGCAAAAACACAATGTTACCAATATTATATAAAGGTAATAACAAAATTACCGAACTTGGAAAATCAATCTCAAATGTCCATAAAACGAGACAAAACAAGGAATACATACAAAGAAAATTGAAGATCGCAATGGTCCTGACTTGGTACAGGTGGGTAAAACCAGGTTTTAAGGCGCGCCAAACCTCCCTTTTCCATTGCGATCTTTGGGTCCGGTAGTTACACAAAGCACAACAGGTTTGTGATGACATATTAGGGATGCTCAGGTGACCATCTCAGTACATCAACCAACCAAACACTAATCAAAGCAAGAACTAACCATTTAGTCCAACATGATATTGAATTTTTCTAACAGTTGCTGATACGAAGAAAGAATGTTTTTAGAGATCGTATGGAACGTATTTTCTTATAATCTTGGTCTAATAGACGGTTACAGAGAAAGCGGTGCCCGTTAAAAAAGTCTGAAAAAAGCCCTGGCATATCGAACTAGTTGTGAAATATAGACACCATATGCAGGTGACGTTGGTATGTTACTTTTAAGGGTAGGAAAATTATTAATTTTAAAGTTAAAATCTCTCTTTTATCGTAATTTTTTGTACTGAGATGACCGCCCGGGTCAAATTCGAGATGTAGATCCAAGAATGATGTGAAGCAAGTGGATTCGGTGGTTTCTTTAATATCTAGCTCTGGGGGATATATTGAGGGGTCCATCTGCCAAACGTCGAGTTATTGACAGAGAAGACGTCATCAATATATCGGAAAGTGAGATAAAATTACCTTGCCTCTTTCATCTTTCTGTTCTTTACGAGTCCCTGAAGAAAATTCAGTCTCGGAAGAGTATAAAATGAAGTCGACGAGGAGAGGAGCACAGTTTATGCCCATCAGAATGCCGACTTGTTGTTTTTTCCTCCAAATGTGACAAATATATTGTCAATAAGGAAATTAAGCATACTGCAGACTTGATCCAAAGTGTAACAAATCTTATCTTTATAAGATGTTTTGGAAAAAATGTAGAATTATAGCCTAAAATATCAAAGTTCCTTGAATTCGAAAAGGCCTTTTCAATAAGTTTTTTTCAGTCGACACTTAATTTTTTCGTGTGGCAATGTGGTGTACAAAGTTGAAAAATCAAAGGTTTTCAAAGAATGAACCTCAGAGAATGACCAGGATTTAAAATTATCTAACAAATCTTTTGAGTTCTTTAAAATCATCATCTGATTAATTCCAATACGATTATTATAAAGCTTGTTGTCCTAATTTGACAGCAGACAAGATCTTAGTAAGTTGAGCCGACAATTCTGTAGTTGAACACGATGAAGATCCAGCTATAAACCTTATTTTGTTATGATTTTTGTGAAGTTTGGGTATCCAGTACAAATATAGTGACTCTTCATGTTTCTTTTTGAATGATATATTTAAAGAGGACATGAAAGAGATATGATTGGTTATGATCTCATCTTTGTCAAATGATGTCTGAATGTATGTAGCACTAGCAGATGAACTACCATCTATGCCTAATTCTTGAATCAGACATTTGTAGTAATGTGCTTTACATATAAAAACTATGTTATTGGAAGCTTTGCAGGTGTGACAACATATTTTTCATGTAAGGAAGAAAAACACTCGAGCTTCACGATCTCTGAATGCGGAACATGGCCGTGGATTAAGACATTTTCGAAGTTTATCTATTCGGCTTCGTACAAGAGACCGGATAGTCCTTCCCCAGTCTGACAGTGACTCTAGTTCAATGGAAACATATGTTTTAAAACATGTGTTTAACATGTGTTTTTATGTTTGATACGACAAACAAATGATTTAGAAAAAAAAATATAGAACAAAATAATATGAAATGTATTACATGTACCACAAAGCTTTCATTTAAAATTTTAAGGTGTTTCTTACCATATGTTTAACCTATGTTCGTTTCTCATATGACCGACCACCAAACATGAGGTGACATTTGTTAAAGTCATATGATTAACATCTGTTTCAGCTTCAAAAGACCTGTGTAATAGTCGGTTTATACTGTTTTCATTTGTATGAATAATGAAAAAGTTTCAAGGCTTGTTTTTGCAAGATCGAGTTTCAAAAAAGATAGAAAAATTCAAAAATCTTCTTAGAGAAAACAAATAACTAATACGTTCAATTCGATTTTGAATTTTTCCACCAGTGACTGGTAACGAAGGAAGATTTTTTTAAGGAAGAAGCAAAGGTGTACCAAAGGGGTAATCAGTATCATAAACCGTAAAGACAAGGACAAAACCGGCAGACAAAAAATCATCACAACAAAACAAACCACATAACAACATAAAACACACACACACATAACAACAAAACCGCATTCAGCAACGCAAACTCAAGTCAAAACGAGAGTGAACTCAGGTGCTCCGGAAGAGTAAGCAGTTCCTGCTTGCTATAGCACACCTGTCACGTTGCCAAAGATCGATTAAGTGTTGGTCTAATCCGGAAAGGATGACATTACAAAACTCTATGTCAAACCAACATCTGTGCTCATCTGAGAGATAGAAATCCCGTATTTGTATACAAGCACATGATGTCGTCCGTAAAATTTCTTGAGTGATGACAACAACTTGGGAGCAACGTACCCCTGTGTTAACAATTTGCTTGTCAGCCGTGCAGCTCTATCAAGGAAGTCGCTGTACTCACCACATGACCTTATGAGACATATTTTCTTGTAACCTTGGTCGAGTCGGTCAAGAAAACAGCGGGGTGTTGTATCAAAAAATCAGAAAAAGATGTACAAGCCATGGTATATCGAAAAAATTATAAAATATATATACCGTAAGCGGGTGAGGTAGGTATGATGCGTTCAAGGTCAGAGAAATCAATGATTTTAAAAATGAAATTTGTAGGTTAATTCGTGTCAGACAATTCTGTCGGCTAGGCTTGAAATTTCGCTATGGACGTCTGGTTCACTTTTTATTAGCAGTGTTTGTTAACAATGATTTTTTTTAATACAAACCCCAAAGCTGGTTTAAAATAGTTAATGAATACATATGCAAGGAGTTATGTCTCATTAAAAGCATTTGAAAACAAAACTAGATATTTTGAATTATTATTATACGAACTTTATATACTGATGCTAATATATTGATAAAATACAATACCAAAACGTGTATAAAACGGATTTGATTATGCTGTCTAACGATGTTTCAAGGAGTAGCCTCTCATCATCAGCATTTGAATCAAACATTATAAGGTCAATTACCAAAAGCATTGAATGAAAAGCACTTAAAGCCAAAAGGTTCGAATAGGGAAGTGTAATCCAGCACCGATGATATCGACCATGTGCAGTACAAGGAAAGAAACCTTTTAGAATTTAACAGTCGGGAATTGTATAACAAAAAATATAAGAAATTCAATGGTAAATTCGTGTCAGACAAGTCTGACGACCAGGCTTTTGATTAACCACGGGGACCTCTGGTCCACCTGCAGCTGTTACCGACCCATTGATTTCAAAATACAATAACAAGAAGGTATTTAAACGGTAATGTTATATATGAATTGAACATTGTTGTTAAATCTTTGAATTAAGGATGGTCGAGGGTGACTTTGAAAGTGATGAGGTTCTGAAATTTAGGCTCTAAATCATAAGGAAATAATTAAAAATACAAAATAAGGTTAAAAATTTTGAAAGGTTACCTTGCTTGTTTTAAAGATAATAAGAGTTCAAAATTTGGCGGAAAAAGGTTTTCTCTGGCTTTTTCTTAGCTTTATCATTAGCATAGTTTAGCTGTTTAAACCTGTGAATGTGATTAGATGTAAAACAAAATTATGATGTGTAACGAACTTACACTAAAAGAAAAATAGGGGTTACCGTGCAAAAATGATTGCCCTATTTTGATGGAAAAAGCCAGAGGATTCCGAAATTTTTTTTATAAAATCTCAAAAGCTGACCATTCAATATTCTTAAGGTTTTTTGGGGGAAATATTGATAACTTGATACTTGTACTTACATTAAAACTTCCATATTAAACTAATTGTCATTTGTAAGCATTATAATTATTTAAAGTGCTGTGCCGGACTTAGATTTGACATGTTTTTAAATCAGTCGATTAATGATTCTCAGCTAGCGTTTGTTTTTAGTTGTCTTTTGTTTTTGGGTATTCTCTTTTCGAATAGAACTTTGATAGATTTGATTTTTTAATGTGTGTCTTATTTTTTGCGTCTAGGAATATAGGTAGTCGGTAAGGTTGGACCCGAAAAAACTAGTTTAACCCCACCACATTTGATATTTTCCTGTCCTTAGCCAGTAATCTTTTACAAAACTTTTGTTTGTACTTGTCTTGTTGATTTTTTCAGTTTTTTATTTAAGAAAGGGTCTATCTGTGACAATTTCAGGAAAAGTTTTGAATTAGATGCATTTTATTTAGACCATATGCCAATTGCAAAACAGCGAGAAGCGCCTACTGGCCTCGTTGAAGACTGCTAGCGGATCTCCATTTTCCCTAAATTACCGCTTGTTACGTGAGTTGTGTCGCGTACACTTATTCCACATTTTATTATTTTCTATTTATTAATGTAGCACATGTTGGTAGAAGATTATAAATCACCACAGGTTCAATCATATGGCAAGATGCTACAAAATATATTAACAGTTGGTCCTGACGCAAGAACAATTTGTGGAAAATAATAGCATATAATATTAACCATTTCACTGTTGTGTTTATATCAAAGGGAACGAAATAATAGCTGGTAATAAATCTAAAGTTGCAATTTAGGGTACGGTAGTAACACAAAACAAGTTTATTATACATAAAAATGATGCATAGGTCAACACACATAAACAAAATATTAAAACTAATCATTTCATCTTTCTTCTGCCAGTGCAAAAAAGAGTTCTTTTTTTAATATGCAAACTTGTCCATGCAGTAAAGACTAGGGTGAGACTGGTAAACAGTTTACTGTTTGTTTATGTCATTGCTGACGTCATTGAAATCCAAGACATTTCTTTGATAAAGAAAGGAATATAAATTAACACCCACTTTTTCCATAATTGGCAGTCATTATTTCATATGATTAACTTTATTGGTAATTTTAAGGATATAATTTACAACACTCATATATTTTACTTGCTATTGTCTGGAAATTGGTTTTTACATCATATTACGTCACTTAGATAAAGTTGCAAATAGGAGGCCATTATCTTATAGCAATGCGTCGAAGTTGTAATTTTTCTTATTACTTCTTTTTGATAATGATAAGATTATGTTCATAAACTCACGAGTACTGATTTGTATATTCTTCAGACTTTTCTTTACAAACATTAGTAGATTGTAAACATTGGACTTTTAATTAATAATTAAATATACGTTTTGAAAAGAACGAAAGCTTGGATATATAACGTCACCAATAGTAAAAAAAGAAATTTTAGATTTTGAAGAACTTTAAGACCTTAAGGATTTGGTCGTAAGAGCAAAAAATCCATAACGTTGTATCACAAATTGTCCGAATCCAGCAATAAATGCAATAAGATTAATGGTTCAGTGTGCAATAAGATGTATGGTTTCGTGTGCAATATGAGGTATGACTCAGTGTGTAGACTATAAGCTATAAAAAATCATTTTTGCTATATTAAAGATGTGCTCAATAGTTGCTATGGCACAACAATTACAACAACAACAATAGAATATAACAAAAATGTTTGTAACATGTAGTACATAACATATAGTAAAAAACTTTATTTTGGCCTAGGTATATTCACTTTATTGTTCATTTTGCACGAACTATATACATAAAAGCTAAATATTTCGTCAATATGTATAACATGTTTTTGTTATGAACTACAAAAATCAATACTATAGGCCTTAATTTCAAATGGTATCCCGTCAAACAGCCGTGATCAATAAATCACCATGGAAACTAGTCAATTTACAGTATAATCGTGCTCCAGAATCAATTATGGTATTGGATTTTATTAACAAATATCATCCAAACATGACTTCTTCAGACTTTGTTACTTTAAAGTTATTACGATAACAGTTTTAGTGAAACGTATTTGATAAGATTATATATAGCCATATCAGTAAAAACCATTATAAAACGCTAACCTTTTTATATCAAAGCAATAAAATTTGTATAACAGTTCATGTTAAAATGGGCGACTGTAAACCCCTTGCTAATTACTATAGCTTTAAAACAAGTACTTTCCCTCCTTTTAATGTGTTTACAAGCTTTGTTTGAAATTGTTTTGAAAATAAACTAAGATTATGTTGTCCATTAAGCTTCGTCCACCCGTTTATTTTACAATAGGCAAAGACAAACGCTAAGTGTGGCATGAGATGGCATGCGACTGAATCGATGTTATGTGTCCGTATTGTATGGATGCTTACCTCAACTATGTTTCGCCAACTGTCGAGTAAAGCACTTTATTCGAAAAGTCAACCGAATTTTAAAAATTGGATAGCTGATAATGCCGGTAATTGTAGATGAAAAAAATTTTTCTATTATGTCTTCACAACCGTGTTGCATTGTGCGTTATTACCGGTCCCTAAGATCGTATTGGAAGAGGGGGGTTTGCGAGCCAAAAAACCTGGTTTAACCCACCATTTCATTTGAAATGCCTGTACCAAGTCAGGACCATTGTGATCTATAACTATTCCGGTGTGTCATGTTTTGTTTTTTCTCTTCGAAATTGAGATTGAAAGAAAAAAAAACAAAAAGTGACGTTCTCTTAATGAATAATGCAATGTCAAATAATTACAAAACGAATTGCTCAAAAATATCTAAAACAACATAGCAACAAAACTCCCCATATCTGCATGTCCAATCATGTTGAACTAAACACAAATATATAACATACCGGATAACGGAAACCACAAATTGAAATGCTGATTGGTATAGGTATATAATACAAATACTAATACAATCTTATTAACAAAAAGTATGGTTCAAAAGAGACATAAATATAAACAAACACATGTGATTAATATTTGAAAAAGATAAATGACAAATAGGAAAGACATTTAATATGGATTTATATGGATAAAAGATTTAATATGTTCAATTGGGTTACATTACATTCAAGCAGAATGAGCACAACTGATTTTGAACTGCCGTATATACTCTTCAAAAAAAGTTACCCATAGATAAAAAATTCCCCGTAGGTTTAATGCAAATTGAAACAATTTTAAAGCATTATTGCCGAGCTGTTCTTCAACCGATTTTCACGAAATAAAATTCAGTAAAAAGAAAACAAAATAGAGATTGTTTGTTTAATTTTGAGTAAAATCGTAACATCGCTGCTTTTTAAGATATTGCAAGTGGAACTCAAGTGTACATTTTCGATTCAATTTCCCGTTTAAATCAATGCAAAATGTTCCGTGAAAAACATTAGTCGTGTTCTACTCACAATGTCTTAAAAACCATTGAAGTTAGGATTTTGGTCTAAATTAATCAAACAATCTTCATTTTGTTTTCTTTTTACTGGATTTTATTTCGTGAAAATCGGTTGCAGAACAGCTCGGCAATAATGTTTTGAAATTGTTTCGATTTACATTAAACCTACGGGGAATTTTCTATCTATGCGTAACTTTTTTTGCAGAGTATATGTACAAATGTTTTTAAGCACCAGAACATTTTTTTTTTGGAAACGAGGGGAGTTTATACAAAGTTTTCAATACAAATAGTTGTTTTAAAGAAATTATACGAAAAAATCAAACACAGAAAGATACAGAAAATGGTATAATATTTCCATTGAAAAGACAGGTTGAAGGATTAAATATGTTTTTGAATCCTTTCTCAGTGATCGGACATTCATATCACTTTTCCTGCGACAACTTCTCTGTATTTATATTGCAAGACAGAATCTTTTCTAGCCTTGAAAATAACGTATATGAAACATTTTCAAATGTTGTGTATTTTCCACAACATATTTGCTATGTCAGAGTTTATCTGAGTTTTTTAACCAACTCCATTGTTTTCTTTGACTTTGTTTCTCTCTGACGTTTAAGATTGGGATGGGCCATTTCTGCTTTGGGAGACAATGGTGTTGGTGTAAAAAATCAGTATAAAATCTGGCATAGCAAATATGTTGTAAAAATACACAACATATGCAAATGTTTCAGATACGTTATTTTCAAGGCTAGAAAAGATTCTTTGATAAAGTCGTTTTTTCTGTTTAAGTACTGGAATGATACCTCAAAAACATGTTTAAATGAGTGTAGTTATGCTTAGTAAAACAGTTTAATAAATGCTAATTTGATTTTCTTTAGATTTATATAGAAAGAAGCAGAGGTACCAATGGGGTATCCGAATGTCAAAAGTCCGAAAGGGCAGAGACAAAACCAATAAACAACAACAAGAACTGGGCCAAATCGAAATCCCATATTTTTCTACAAGTGCATTATGTTTTCCGTAACATTTCTTGAGTGAAGACAGCAACCGAGGAGCAACATAACCCTGTGTGAGCAATTTTTAAGTCAGACGTGTCGCTCTGCTAAGGAAATCGAGCTAAGTCCCGCATGCTCTGGAGTAACGAATCAAGTGATATACGTAAACTCCATAAGCTGGAGCGGACGGAATGTTGCTACACAAGAAGGGAAAGTTGACGATTGGAAAGTTGAAGTCATCGGGTTTGTCATAGAGCCTTGAACAATCATGAACAATTTAGATCCTTCATTGACATTATCGTGAAAATTTGGTTTTGAGCTAATGCCTGTACCAATTCAGGACCATTGCGATCCACCAGTTCTCCGGTATGACTGATTCGTTTTTGTCATTTTCTCTGGACTATGAGATTGATCATTCAAGTTCGGTAGTTTTGTTATTACCTTTATTGTAAACAATTTAAACATAAAAACAAAATTGCGCTTCGACGATTCGTTTTTGTAATACGTTAAGATTGAAGCTTTTACAAATATTGAAAAATGCAATATTTGGGGAGTAATAAAATGGCTTACTGCTGACAGTATTTTGAAATGTGGAGGTTTGGTTCTGCTAAAGAATGAATTTGAATAAATAGGATTGAACCTGGTTGTTGTTAAGATATTAGCAGAAATTATTACTCTATTTTATTGACCGGGCTGGTAACGGGTCAATTATTTTGGGATTCTTCGTTTAAATCTTACCTAAAATACTGAGAAATTTAAGCTCCGCCCAACCTTGTGAATAAAGTAAAGTAATAACTAATCCTTTTTTTCTGTTTTTTTTGTAATTTTCATGACGTCACAATATGTTACCAAGGACGATAGAATGGCATAATATCCCCGTGTAACTGTATAGCATGCCCTTTAAGTTACTTTGAAGAATCACTGTAGTAATTACCAGATTATAAAATAATCCAGTATTAGACTATATTTTTTTATCAGTAAAAATCTGTTTTATCCTTAATTTAATATTTACCGTTTTTCAGATCTCTAGCTTTCTAAATCTTTATCAAAAACAAATTAAAAAGATTTTAACTGAATCCAATACTGGATACTTCTTTAAATCTGATAACTACTACTGTGATTCTTTCAAGGGAACACTTGCGGTAAAGCAAGGAGATAGTTTAAGTCCCATATTATCTAAATATTTTCATTGATGAAATATCCTCTTGTTTTGAAAACAATAAAGATATATGTCCAGTTACTATTGATAATATTAATTAAGTTAAAGCAACTTGGACTAAGTATTGATATATGAATCTCCTTCAGGTCTTCACCACTGTCTAAATGCTGTAGAATCATATTGCACTCGTTTGATCCTTAATGTCAACACCAAGAAAACAAAGGTAATAACTTTCTTGTCAAGACAAAGGTCGACCGAGGTAACCACCCAGTTTCATGTGGGCCTTAACCAAACAATCCAATATTTTGGAATTATTTTTTTCCTCGAATTGTAAATCATATAGAAAAGGCAAGGAAAGCTTTCTTTGGTCTCAAATCTAAAATTCCTAACGCAATTCGATAAAATTATATGAATCGGTTATCTCTCTAATTATAACATATGACTTTGAGATATGTATTTCAGATTTAAAATTATATATAAAATTATATGACTCGGTTATCTCTCCTATTAAAACATATGACTATGAGATATGTATTTCAGATTTTAAATTATATATTAAATTATATGACTCGGTTATCTCTCCTATTATAACATATGACTTGGAGATATGTATTTCAGATTTTAAATTACCCCAAGTGTTCCCTCGAAGGGATCACTGTAGTAATTACCAGATTTAAAGAAGAATCCAGTTACAAAATATGATTCTGAAATCTGTCTTTTGTGTCCATTGTTAGACTCGAAAACTAGCTATACATGTAAAACTAGGATTATATCCACTTTTTTATAGATGTTTAATCTCTTGTTTAATTATTAAACTAGATAAGAAACGTACAACAAAATGTTGATAAAAGAAATGTTTATAACATTTTACATTCAGCATATAAGGAGTACAAAACATTTTATAACACGATTATTTCATGCACCTCGAATTTGACCCAGGTGGTCATCTCAGTACAAAAATTTACGATAAACGAGACGATTTTAATTTTCAAATTATTAATTTTCCTAATCTACAGAGCAATATACCTACTTCTCCTGCATACGGTGTTTATATTTCTCAACTTATTCGATATGCCAGAGCTTGCACACATTTCACAGATTTTTTGATCAGACACCGGTTTCTTCGTGACCGACTTTTGAAGCAAAGCTATAAGAAAATACGTCTCATACGATCACTAAAAAAATTCTTTCTTCGTTATCAGCCACTAGTAGAAAAGTTCAAAATTGAGTTAAAAGATATGATAGTTAATTGTTTTAATTAGTGTTTGACTGGTCTGCTGTACTGAGATGATCACCTCAATATCCCTATTGTGTCTCACAACTATGTTGTGTTCTATGGTCATTACCGGATCCTAAGATCGCAATGGAAGAGGGAGGTTTGGCGCCATAAAACCTGGTTTAACCCACCACTTCTTTTGAAGTGCCTGTACCAAGTCAGGACCATTGCGATCTTTAATTCTTCTGGTTTTGTGTTTCTCTCAAATAAAAATTACAACAAAGTTCCAGACAAAAGCTTCTGTATTTTGTTCATGATATTTTTTTTATATCCTACATGTCCTATTATGTTCGACTTACATGACTTATAAAACCTAATTCCAAGAAAATTTTACAGTGTCACACTATCATGACTATTTTACGTAACTTTATATTATGGGTTAAGCAAATTGTACAGTGTAACACTATTCTACGTAACTATATATATTATGGACTTGAAAATCGCATTGGAAGAGGGAGGTTTGGCGCCATAAAACCTGGTTTAACCCACCATTTCGTTTGAAATGCCTGTACCAAGTCAGGACCATTGCGATCCACCAGTTCTCCGGTATGACTGATTCGTTTTTGTCATTTTCTCTGGACTATGAGATTGATCATTCAAGTTCGGTAGTTTTGTTATTACCTTTATTCATCACTTTCCAAATTTGTACAGCAAATGAAATCTAATTTTGAATCGACAGAGCTCAATCTTTCTTCTTTTATCGTTTTTCCTCCAGGTCAAGCTGTAACGATTCAATTCCAGGAAAGAACGCTGGTTCCTTTGGTTTTACGATGGTTCAAACAGATGGGTTCAAATTATTTAACAAATATTAATAGTAAAAGTAATTTTGAACTAAAATCTCTTGCTGTGAAACTATTTAATTTCTTAGATAAGATTCAACTCTATCTTTTAGAGAGAATAAATAATCAACCATCTCATATTAAAGCAATTGAAGCTGGGAAACTTTGATTTATTAACGAAATATGTTTCAAAGTATCTTGTTTTTGGTAAAAGATTCCGTTCAAATTAATGAAACTTGGAACGAGTGCATATCCTTTAGCTATTGAAACATGAAGGTATAATAGACTACCTATACCTGCAGAGTTACATTTCTGTAGATCTTCAAGAAACCAGATTGAAACATTGTTTTAAATTGCAATTGTTATACAGATATTCGGGAGATATATGAATCTGTTGTAATTAAATAATAATAATTTATCTGATGACGATTTTATTTCTTCCGGAGCACTTGAGTTCACTCTTGTTTCGACTGGAGTTCGCGTTGTTGATTGATATTCAGTTGTTTTGTGTTTCCATGTTTTACATGTTGTCTGTTTTTGTCCTGTTCTTGTTGGTGTTTACTGGTTTTGTCTCTGCTCTTTCGGACTTTTGACATTCGGATACCCCATTGGTACCTCTGCTTCTTATTAAAGAACTTATAAACTAAAAAAGAAACAAAGTATACCTTTATGTTCTTGAACGAGGTTTTTCAAAGATATCTAATACCCCCCCCCTAAATGTATTATAACTGAAGAAGTGCTATATTCGAATTCCATGTACAGGCATCTTCATCATATAGAAATATATAGCAAATAAAGGTAATAACAAAATTACCGAACTAGGAGGATCAATCTCAATGTCCAAGAGAAAAGACAAAAAATGGAAAACACACCAGAATAGTTATAGATTGCAATGGTCCTGACTTGGTACAGGCATTTCTAATGTAATGGTGGGTTAAACCAGGTTTTATGGCGGGCCATACCTCCCTCTTCCATTGCAATCTTATGGACCGGTAGTAACACGCACCTCTACACGGAAAACACTAATCATAACAATCACTAACCAAAACGTTCAACTGTTTTTTTGATTTTTTTTTTCACCAGTGGCTGATAACGAAGGAAGAATTTCTTCTAGGGATCATCAATATATTTCTTTGTATATCTCTTTGTAGCTGCTTTCTATAATGTTTAACTTGGATTTGGGATCACATATACTACTGTGCTATGTTCTATAAATGCATTTGATTTGATTTGATTTAATTAACACTTTTTTATTGAATTGCATGAAGAATGAAGGAATATCTTCTACATAGCATTTACGAAAACACAATAAATGAATCAGCGAAAGAAAAATATTCTTTTTATATTCAACAAATTTTGATAAAAAGAAAAAAAAACATAATATAACATTCAATGTTTTAATTTTTAAATTGTCTAGATCCTAAAGGTTCTTCCTTCAAAAACATAGATTGATCTGAGTCATAATTTTGGTTCCAAATTCGGTATTTTTATTTTCATTGTTTTTTCTGTCAATAATCGTATAGTGTTTGGCTTTTTTCAATATTTTGGGTAGAGCGCCTCTGATGAGTCTTAAATAGACAAACCGCGCGTCAATCGTACAAAAACTAATTGCCCAGAACTTTTGTTGCATTTTTTTTTAACATAATTTGAATATATTAGCCATAATGAACAAATTTCAATTTGTTCCAATGGTTATTTGAATACGTTAATTTTATTGCATTCTTTAAAACTTCAAATCGAAATTAAATGAAAACTAACTATTAATGATTTAGTAATGGTTATTTTACTTAATTTTAATTTATTTATTTAACCTTAAATGGGAAAACAAGCTATATGCTCATGTGAATCCTTCTCCGGTTTTCAGTTATGAGTGTGGTATTTGTCAAGTGAAGCATATCATAAATACGTTTATCTAATAATATTGTTTTTCTATTTTAAATACAGAGATAGCGTACGTGTTATAATAAAAAAAGGAATTGACTAAACAAATTTGCAGTACTAACATGATTTATTAGCTGTTGAATTAATATTTGATTGTATGGAACGTGTTTTGGAATAAAAACAGTATTTAAGACTGATGGAAGTCTGTTGCCTTTTAAAATAATTAGAATTAATCCATCCTCTTGTGTGTAACCTTAATAAAGATACGTGCAACTAGCTTTTTTCGAGAATACAAAAACTAGAATGTTACAATGGTTGTAAAGTTTTAAATACAGTTGGGTCCAAACCTAACTTAAAAAGGCAGACCAGAAGTTTTGTCTAAGTTTACATATCTCTTTGTTTGGTTTATTAAGCACACCAAAGTTTACTTTAATGTTTACTTGTTTTTAAATTAGATGAATATCTAACTAGGTGCGCGAAAGCTGATATAATTTATATAGCTAAATTTCGATTTCCATTCTAAACTTTAAAAAGAAACTTGAAGATGGAATAACATACCTAAAGCACTTAGAATATCTTTATTTTGTAACCAGGTAGTAGGTGATGAATCTCATACTTTATTGAAATGTCAGAATAACAATCTATGTGAATTGCGACAAAAATGTATACCAAAATATTATTTGAAACAGTATATTATACAAGATGGAGGGAAGTTTTGTGTTTTGTAATACAAAAGTGATTTATAATTTATTATATGTACATTTATTTGTCTGTTAAATTTGTCATTTTCTGTAACTATTATGTTCATTGCACCTCATGTTACACTGTATTGTGTTGTCAATAAAAGTTGAAAGTTGAAAGCTGATAGCAAACCATGATCATGCTCAGATGATTAAAATAATCAAAGTAAAAGGACGTCCGAAATATTTCATGATGATCGCTTTCGATGAACAAATATTTCGATTGCTTATTGTTTTACTCGAAGTACTTATTATGATTTAGATATTTAACATCATATTAGATTGGTTACCTCAGAGTACATCAACAAAGCGCCCTAGTTTGATTTGGTCCGAGCAAACCGGTTTGGTTTCGTTTCTTTTTCAAACAAAACCAAACTTGAAAAAGCAAACCACGGTTCGTTTTGAACAAACTACGGTTTGCTTTTTTGTTTGACACAAGCAAGCCAAACCAAACCAGAGAAGTAAACTACTGTGGCTTCATTTATTTGCGCGGCAACCAATTTTCGTGGTTTGATCAAGAAAGACCATTTCGTGAAATCTTAAATTCGTGGCTATGAAATCTGTAGCATACATATAACTCTTAAATTTCCGTGTGGTTTTAAATTTCGTCGGTCAAGGCCACCCACGAAAACCACAAAAAAATGATACCCCACGAATAATAATGAAACCATAGTAATTGTTTGCTCATGGTTTACTTTTTCAGACCCATCTTTAGATTAGATTCAGACCATGTTCATTGCCAATTTCGTTTGTCATTTTTAACATCATTTTACTGGTTTTATGAGCTACTGATTTATTTTTATTTTATTCTGTAGAGGACAGCATCGAAATGAAAAGAAAAAAGCGTTCACAGTTGTTTATAAGTCTGCTTATAGCACAACCTGAAATATAACAATTTTATTTAAATATAGCAAATAAATAAAAAAATAGAGTTGCCCCTTGCTCATTCTTTTTGGCGTTTGTTGTTTCTGTTCTTAATTTTGACAAGACATCATTTTTAACGATGTTATTTTTGGTCCTACTATCAGAACAATTTTCGGACTTAATTTGAATCTTGCGTATTTAGGTAGTTGGGGTCTAACAGTTTGACGGACGATTTTTCAAACTTTCATTTAATAGAAATTGGTATAAGCCTTGACAATATACAATAAAAACAATAGGCCTTGGTGCTTTTTTTAAATATTGTGATTCCAATCTTTAAAAAATGTGTATCGATTATATAGACAAAACCCTCAAAATCCAATATTTTTAAGACCTTACATAGAATTTCATAAATATTGATATATAATAACAATAATAGAATATAACATTGATTTCTGTTATAAAAGCATGGGCTCAAATTCCTTTACCGGATTTGACACACTGAATTGACTGTTGGCAACGCGATGGGTGTGCTATAGCAAGCAGAAACTGCTTACTCTTCCGGAGCTCCTGAGTTCACTCTCGTTTCGTCTGGAGTTCGCGTTGTTGATTGATATTCAATTATTTTTGTGTTTCAATGTTTAAATGGTGTCTGTGTTTGTTCCGTTCCTGTTGGTGTTTACTGGCTTAATTGTCTCCGCCCTTTCGAACTTTTGACATTCGGATACCCCATTGGTACCTCTGCTTCTATCATGGTACTTCTATTTGACGTATTTCAGGAAAAATAAATTTTCGAATGAATTTTATTTAAAAAAAAATAGTCGCACATTTCCCCACATATTATCTAACCTGAAAGGTTAATTAAAAGTAATAACAAAATTACCGAACCTGGAGGATCAATCTCAATGTCCAAAAAAGAGACAAAACAAGGAAAACCAACCAGAAAAATTTGAAGATCGCAATGGTCCTGAAATGATACAGGCATTTCAAAATAATTGCGTTTCTTTTATAAACAGCTTAATATCTTTCGAAGTGTTTATTTTATATTTTTTGAAATTTGAAAATATTTACACCATTAATGCTATAAGAAATATTTAAAATTATTTTTTTTGTACTCTTGTAAACAGTCACCCTTGTACTGTCCCCTAACCCCTTGGTGCAAATTCTTAGAGATCAACAGCAAACATGCCGTACACAACAGGGAAAATGTTAGTAAAATAATATTTTAAAATATCGACCAAGCTATTTATCAAAGTCAAATTTGTTGTTCGTTTATTGCTATCAGTGGCTATGGTTTTGCTTTATTAATTTTTTAACATATTTGGTATCGTTTGGGTTTATTGACCTGAATATGTCATGTGCATTCGTTGTATTTATATATGCTGATATTACAATATAAAAGGTCAGGATTGAACTTAATAAAAACGAATTGTAAAGAGGATAAGCAAGATAAGTAAACATAATTTATAGGTAGAAATTTTCATTATTCTATAGGCCTATCTAATATCAGAGTTCAAAATGAAGAACTTAAAAGCACTACATGAAATGTTAATGCTAAAAACTAGACTGTGTTTCGTTTGAAAAGTAAATATAAATAAGTTTGTGACTTTGATGATTTGAAACGTAATATCAATAGTCGTGAAGTGTTTTTAAATCATTTACAGGAAAAGCGAGACAAAACCCCATGTCTCATAAGCATAAGTCTTTGTTGTTAAATCTAAAATAAATGCACCGAATAATAGATTATCTAAAAGAATAACATGAATAAGCCTTTGCTCATTTATAAATGATAAAATCGATACTAGAGTGTCTGCATTGTTCATGATGTTATCTGAAGCGTGATAACCAACACATGTTACCGGCCGACTGCTTGGCGTCTCTATTGATCTTAAATATTTGGGTCAGGTTACAGTTTTGTATGGCAGCCATTAAATATTTTATACATTTCTAATCTCTTGAAGATTATATGAGGTATTTAAAACCTAATAAACGTAGGCGTTATAACTTATCATGCTAAATATTGGAATGAATTTACAATTTTGACTTTGTGATGACATTGAAGCATATAATGCATGCCTTAACAAACTTCAGACATCATATTCTCCCAACATGAGATCTGGTTGTTTAACACATAGAAAAACTACGTTTATAATTACAAGGAAACACACATTCTTTTCAAGTAGTAACAATATAAATTTAAAGCCCATTGGCTAAAAAATGTTTTATGGTTATGAATTGTGACGTTATTTGAATTATTAATAAATTTACATTTTTTTACACTTTAAACCATTGTGGATTTTCATTTCGATTCGCGTACAGTTGTTCCCCATCTCATATTCAAAATCATATAAAACACATGAGGAAGATGTGCATTGTACAAGTAACGTTATCTTTTATTATGTCCTTGTGATGTCGACGTTATAAATATAAATCATATAAAAACATTCAGGTAATGTTGTCCATTGTTTGTTCTTGTCATTATTCAAAATTGTTTAGAATCTATGAACTTTGGTGACGTCTTATTTCAGTAACAATTTTAATAATATGGCATTTGCGTTCGTTTAAAAAAAACATTTTCAAAAGAAATCTCTATTATGCTTCCATAGTTAGAATGATATTAGAAATTGGAATTGGGCCTATTTATGACAACTCTTATACGACTTTCACTGTTTATAACACACAAAGTCATGTAAATCTTCATAATTAAATAGCCAAGAATGTTTTTTCAATGTCACGGACAGTTCTTAAGCAAGCAGATGATGAATATTACCATATATTTTATTAAAGTAAACTTACGCCTATAAATCCAGTCAAACGTTTAATAACAAAAAGGTAGTAAAGACAAGAACAATTAAGGAATTCTAAGATTCCATGTTACATGCACTTATATGACTACAAATAGGCTTTCTGATCACATTAATGCAAGTGCCCTTAGATAATAAAGAATAATTACTGGTTTAATAATAATAGGGTTTCTTAATCCAGGAAGCCATTAATTGGAAGCAGAACTTTAATATTAGCATGGACGATGTTTAGAACTTTTGAACAAGTATAAAAATTGGGTTGATCAAGAACCAGACCATTAAACATGTTAACATTGTCAGACTGGGTTCGAAATATTCGGTCTCTTTTCTAGAACCGAAACGAATATTTTCGGTTATGGGTTAATTTAGCACAATTTTGTCTGGAACTTTGTTGTCATTTTAATTTTGAACACCCGTGAAGGTTAGCACTGCTGGTGGAGTTTTAATTCCCCGAGGTTAGCCTCCCCGGCACCAACACTTTTGTGTTGGAGAACACATCAAAGCTTTAAATTTTCCGTTCAAATTTCAAAATTGTCTAAACCCTAAGATTCTTCCTACCCCAAACATAGGTTGATCATCTTAGTAGTAATTTGGTTCCCAAGTTTCGTATTTTTGGTTTCACTGTTTTATGCTCTTCATAATCATATAGTGTTTATTTTTTTTAAATATGTTTTATACACTGCAAAAAATGCCACACATGTGAAAGACATGTAAAATGCCACACCTGTGTCACATGTGATTCACATGCGTTCCACATGTGTGTCACATGCGTTGTAGACTCGCATGTGACACATGCGTGTATTACATGTGTGTCACATGTGTGAGGCACATGTGTTTCACATATGTCAAACACATGTTGAAATTTCACATAAGCACGATGCATGCATAAAATCATATGAATATATTTCAAATTATTTTGAAATCTACACATGTGATACATGTGTGGCAGGAAACATCTAATTCACATGCGTGTCACACATATGTGAAACACATGTGACACATATGTATCACATGCGTGGCATTTTTACGGTGTAGAGCGCCTCTGATGAGTCTTGAATAGACGAAACGCGCGTCAGCATAGCACAATTTATTGTCTGGAACTTTGTTGTCATTTTAATTTAAGACACTTTAAGAAATCGTGATCGTTAAGCTCCTGATTGCCAATTTTCCTGATTTGACAACGCCTGGTGCGGTCACATCATCAGACTAGGCTTTAACAAAGGCTTTGTTTTATCACATTTGATAGTTATCCATCTGATTGTGATCTATATACTGGGATTCTTTGAAAGAGATGTGAAGAATTTTTTTCTTTTATATATTTAAGTACCACTTTCATAAGAATCATGCAAAGAGCGATTCATGGGTGGAAAGCCTAAACCAATTTATTTTTGATGTGTTACTCCTACTAGCACCCTGCTTTGATCTTTTGTGCAAGATTTCTCCCAGGATCAGGCAGTTATGAGCAAATTGATTTATTTTTTATTTTATACAATTTGAGCTAGCTTTCGGCAAAAAAAACCACTGTAGCCTTTTTATCGATGAATCACTTTTCTTCAATTTTGAATGATTCTAACGTGGACTTCTACTTAAAATACAATACAAACAAAAAAACTGATATAAGGGAATCATCATCATGAACTGTCCGTTCGGAAAATTTTTTTGCTGTTGACGATGAATACGTCAACAATTTACGGCGATAATATTCTAAAAGTAGATTCAATTGCATGTGGATTTTTTTAGAACCGCTAAACGATTTAAGGAAACCTAAATTCTGATCATTTCAGAAAGTTGTACCTTTTAAACATTCAAATCTCAATAGCAGAACAGGGCAAAGCAACCCCAGTAAATGAAGGAGAACCCCAAAAGAAATAAGCAGCATGAAAACCCAAAATGCAATTACAAACGTGCACTCAAGTCGCAAAGAGAGTGAAGTCAGACGATACAGTATTAATCGAAGACCATGTATATGTACAAAAGCCACATTTTTTGCCATGCCATGTTATGTTAATAAAAATGACTGTTTGTTTGTTAAAACATATTAAATTGTACTTAACAGTTCGTATTTTAGTTTGCAATATAAATACAAAGACTATCAGTTCTGTCTACCCCAGACATAAGTTGATCATCTTATTAATAATTTGGTTCCCCATTTTGGTATTTTTGGTTTTGTTCTCTGTTCTTCATAATCATTTTCAATATTTTTGGTAGAGCGCCTCTAATGAGTCTTGAATAGTCGAAACACGCGTCAGGCGTAGCAAAATTTATTGTCTGGAACTTCATAACAAAACACAATAAATAAATAACTCACTAATTTCATACATTTTAAGAAACTAAACGTCTGAAAGAAACAGAGATACCAATGGGGTATGCAAATGTCAAAAGTCCAAAAAGGCAGAGACAAAACCAGCAAACACCAACAAGGACGGGACAAAAACAGACAATATGCAAAACACGGAAACACAAAATAACTTAATGTCAATCAACAACGCAAACTCCAGCCTGACGAATGTTTGACGCAAGTTTGAAAAAAGGTACATCTGCCGTTTGTTTTGACGTACGTCTACCGTACGGCGGTTAGAAACATATGTTTAATGTACCTTTATAAGCTACGTTAGACGCACTCGTTTACAGATGTACGTTAGACGTATGTCTTAATCTTGCCTGTGTAATTCTGCAGAGTATCCGATGTGAAATAAGAAGCGACATGCCCTAAAATTGAAATGCCATTTTTTGAAATCCGCAATGGAAACAACCAACAAAGTAGAGTAAACGACAGATCGATTTGAAAAATTAAAGACCCCGGCAAATATTACATTTTATATATCGCTGGAAAGAGCAGGACCTAAACTATCGAAATATATTTGACGTAAGAAACAGAGTTAGTCAGGTTTTATGAAAGTTAAGGTCAACGAAACATAGAGGCACCAAGAGGACATTCAAGTGTGAAAAGTCCGAAAAGGCAACGAAAAAAAAACGGTAAACACTAAATAGAACAGCACAAGGATACAGAAAACACAAATCTACTGGACAGAAATCAACAACTCGATCTCAAGTCGTAGCAAAAGTTAACTCAGGTGCTCCTGAAGAGAAAGCTGTTACTGCCTGCTACAGCATACCCGTAAGGTCAGAAACCAACAACAACAAAAAAGCAGAAAAAACACAATATATTTTTTATTTGCGCATTTATTTATACCCAACATTATAAAAAGCTTCGAAAATATATGGCATAATCTTAACACACCTTTAAGAGAAAAATCAATTCGAAAGGACCATCGATATATCGTTAATATTTATAACATTTACATCTAGGTGGAGTTTCCAAACTTTTGGTAGGTGTTTTCAGTTGGATTTTGCTTTCAATTCAAATTTTATTTACTGCATTTTTTTCAGTTTGCCTCATGATAAACAGGTCAAATATGTTTCCTTAATCACTTCCGGCCAAATTATCATTACACTGTAAACAAATATGTCTAGGCTTAAGACACTTTTGTAGAAACTACCCATGTCTCACTTTTTAGACACGTTTAGATTCAAGACACGTCTTATAGCTAGACATATGTTATAGTTATTGTCTTCTTTTAAGACAGGTCTTATGAAAATGTGCTTAGGTCTAAGACATGTCTTACATACTATTGGTGTTTTGATGAAACACAGGTTTCAATTTCACGTAAATCAATCCTGTATCATGTCACATTTTGCAGCAAATGTATTTTTTTAATGCTTGAAAGGTGTGTCAAAAACATGTTCAACAAATATTAACTTTTTTTTTCAAATATTTTGAATGAATCTTTTTTTCAATAAGCAATTCTTTCACATCTTGCTGACTTCGATATTTCCTGCTATTGGCATCTTGGGTCCTTAACCATTCTCTCCAGTCTTCAAGAGGCTTCATTGGAAATAAAGGAATAACAAGAAGCCATTCTAAGTCATCGAGGGACAAAAAAAGTATACCCCTTAATCAATATTCGTTTAGCTCCATTGTTTGTGATTGACTCACGCAGCAAATGGGCCGTCTCGCTTTGAAAATCACGTGCGGTTGTTTTGCTCCTACATATCTTGTTTGGTGACGAGTTTTGACCAGTATGTGTCTTCATTGGAAGCATGTCCAAAACACGAGCGTACAATTTTTGCACATTGTTTTACTTAGTGACATGTCTTACATGATGGGTATCATATTTAAATATGTCTAACGCAACGTGGAACAGAATTAAACATGTTTAGGACAAAAATGCACTGAAACATGTCTCCCAACTAGACACATTTGTAAAGTGTAATACATGTTTTTAAAAAAAATTCAAAAGGGGGGTATTGTGAACAAGATATAAAAACCAAGGTGGGAATTTAATTTCACATTTTGCCATAGGCTCAAATATTTTAAACCGTTTAGCAAAACTCATTGAGGACATATACATAGTGTACGCCTATTTTATACTGGTTTCAAAGATAAGCCTGTTAGTGTGATCATCAACTCCTCCTCCAAAATAATTCGGGGTCACCAATAAAGAAAGACAACTTTCTCATACAAAATTTTAAAACTTCAAAAAACTTACAATAATATTTTGCATATCAAACCAATGATTGCTTCATATCAAAAATTTCAATTATAGTCTTATTTGGGGGTTTCCCCATAGCAAAACAAATGTTTTCCATTGAAGTAGGGATATTGCTTAAAATTTCACACACATTGATCATGTGTTGTTATATGACCTTAGCTAAAAGATTTTGATACGGATGACAATAATTTGGGACATTTGTAATCGAAGCATGTATTTTCTTATCTGTTTAACAAATGTGACTTTTATTTGTAACCCCATTCTTTTCTTAAGAATGTCTTTGATATTTAAGAAATTCATGCATTGCCTTTCTATATAGTCGTATTGTATTTTTTAATAATATAGATTGCATTTAGATACTTTTTGTGGTTCCTTATTGGTCTAATTCTGAAGGTAAGCAATGCTGGTGGAGTTTTAATTCCCTTCCCCAAAGTTAGCCCACTCCGGCACCAACACTTTGTGTTGGAGAACACATCAAAGCTTCAAATTATTGGTTTAAATTCCAAATACAAATGACAAAAAAGTTCCAGACAATAAATTTTGCTACGCCTGACGCGCGTTTCGTCTATTCAAGACTCATCAGAGGCGCTCTACCAAAAATATTGAAAATGCCAAACACTATGAATATGAAGAGCATACAACAGTATAACCAAAAATACCAAACTGGGGAACCAAATTATTACTAAGATATTCAGCCTATGTCTGGGGTAGGAAGAACCTTGGGGTTTAGACAATTTTGAAATTTAGACGGATAATTTATAGCTTTGATGTATTCTCCAACTCAAAAGTGTTGGTGCCTGAGCGGGCTAACCTCGGGGAATTTAAACTCCACCAGCAGTGCTAACCTTCACGTGTGTTCGAAATACAAATGACAACAAAGTTCCAGACAATAAGTTTTTCTACGCCTGACGCGCGTTTCGTCTATTCAAGACTCATTAGAGGCGCTCTACCAAAAATATTATAAATGCCAAACACTATGAATATGAAGAGCATAGAACAGTATAACCGAAAATACCAAACTGGGGAACCAAATTATTACTAAGATATTCAACCTATGTCTGGGGTAGGAAGAACCTTGGGGTTTAGACAATTTTGAAATTTAGATGGATAATTTAAAGCTTTGATGTATTCTCCAACTTAAAAGTGTTGGTGCCGGAGCGGGCTAACCTCGGGGAATTTAAACTCCACCAGCAGTGCTAACCTTCACGTGTGTTCGAAATACAAATGACAACAAAGTTCCAGACAATAAATTATGCTACGCCTGACGCGCGTTTCGTCTAATCAAGACTCATCAGAGGCGCTCTACCAAAAATATTGAAAATGCCAAACACTATGAATATGAAGAGCATAGAACAGTATAACCAAAAATACCAAATTTGGGAACCAAATTATTACTAAGATATTCAACCTATGTCTGGGGTAGGAAGAACCTTGGGTTAAGACAATTTTGAAATTTAGACGGATAATTTAAAGCTTTGATGTATTCTCCAACTCAAAAGTGTTGGTGCCTGAGCGGGCTAACCTCGGGGAATTTAAACTCCACCAGCAGTGCTAACCTTCACGTGTGTTCGAAATACAAATGACAACAAAGTTCCAGACAATAAGTTTTTCTACGCCTGACGCGCGTTTCGTCTATTCAAGACTCATCAGAGGCGCTCTACCAAAAATATTGAAAATGCCAAACACTATGAATATGAAGAGCATACAACAGTATAACCAAAAATACCAAACTGGGGAACCAAATTATTACTAAGATATTCAGCCTATGTCTGGGGTAGGAAGAACCTTGGGGTTTAGACAATTTTGAAATTTAGACGGATAATTTATAGCTTTGATGTATTCTCCAACTCAAAAGTGTTGGTGCCTGAGCGGGCTAACCTCGGGGAATTTAAACTCCACCAGCAGTGCTAACCTTCACGTGTGTTCGAAATACAAATGACAACAAAGTTCCAGACAATAAGTTTTTCTACGCCTGACGCGCGTTTCGTCTATTCAAGACTCATTAGAGGCGCTCTACCAAAAATATTATAAATGCCAAACACTATGAATATGAAGAGCATAGAACAGTATAACCGAAAATACCAAACTGGGGAACCAAATTATTACTAAGATATTCAACCTATGTCTGGGGTAGGAAGAACCTTGGGGTTTAGACAATTTTGAAATTTAGATGGATAATTTAAAGCTTTGATGTATTCTCCAACTTAAAAGTGTTGGTGCCGGAGCGGGCTAACCTCGGGGAATTTAAACTCCACCAGCAGTGCTAACCTTCACGTGTGTTCGAAATACAAATGACAACAAAGTTCCAGACAATAAATTATGCTACGCCTGACGCGCGTTTCGTCTAATCAAGACTCATCAGAGGCGCTCTACCAAAAATATTGAAAATGCCAAACACTATGAATATGAAGAGCATAGAACAGTATAACCAAAAATACCAAATTTGGGAACCAAATTATTACTAAGATATTCAACCTATGTCTGGGGTAGGAAGAACCTTGGGTTAAGACAATTTTGAAATTTAGACGGATAATTTAAAGCTTTGATGTATTCTCCAACTCAAAAGTGTTGGTGCCGGAGCGGGCTAACCTCGGGGAATTTAAACTCCACCAGCAGTGCTAACCTTCACATGTGTTCGAAATAATATTCAAGACTCATCAGAGGCGCTCTACCAAAAATATTGAAAATGCCAAACACTATGAATATGAAGAGCATAGAACAGTATAACCAAAAATACCAAACTGGGGAACCAAATTATTACTAAGATATTCAACCTATGTTTGGGGTACAATTCCAATACCTTTCTTACATAATTTCCATGTGTAATGCGTTATTACAAAGAACTGTGAGAAGGCTCAATGAGGATACCCTCGCTTCATATTAGACTCTATATAAGAGAAAAATAAAGCAAACTACCACATCTAAATAATTTTCTAAAGCAAAGATATCTTATAAAGTATATCTAATATCTAAGATATTTTATATTATTCATATGAGATCTTATAAAGAAAATAATGTGAGATATCTTATGAATTATACAAGATATCTTAAAAAAAACTTTATGACATATCTTGTATACATTATTAGATATCTTATATACTTCATATGATATCTTATCTTTTATACATGTATGATATATTTCATATGCTTTGTAAGATGTATTTAATAAGAATTATCTAAAAGATATCTTCTACAGTTTATTAGATATATCATATATGATATATAAGAAATGTTATAAAATATCTTATATAACATTATACAATTAATGACTTTTGGTGATGTTGACATGAGGATTTATCAACCTCAAGTCATGAAATATTCACTGAGGCCAACGGCCGAGGTGAATATAACCACTTTGGGTTGATAAATCTCATGTCATCTGAAACCTAAAGTCAACAATTGTTTAATTAAATGACTGATATGCATTTTCAGACATAGATTTGACATATTTAACAACCTTAATTTCTAAATGTTGAAAATATCACATTTTTATAACAATATAATAGTTTCCTAGAAATCGGTTTATTCCATGTCGACGTCAAATAATATTAGACTTTTTGTACATTTCTCCATTCTCGGTACGAACTTCTGTTGACAAAATACCGGTAACATCAAGTTCACTGTTTGGAAGCGTTTCAAATTCTTCCGGTAGAATTTTCTCTCGTAGACATGCGCGAAAAGTACGTTCAGTTGTTTCCGTGGCCCTTGTGGTAATTTTAGCATCTTTCTCGTAAAGAATCTTGTCCAAGGCTTCGGTGTCAATAGTTACAAAACGTTTACTAGGGCCCCAACAGTTTCAACGTCGTCTGACGCAATGTTTAAAGATCGTTTATAAGACACGCTATGATTGGTCGTTACAAATATTTTTATCCAATGAAAAAAAAGCCTTTAATTTTCCATTTTGAGGGCGGTGCTAAATCTATTTTTGGATACATGCTAACACGACATAATATTTATTCCCATCGCGTTCATAGTTGCGCGGTGGACATAATGTTCTATTTCAAAAAGTTAAATATACTCCAAACCAATGAAAATAAATACATTTTCTAGTCATTCAATAACATGTTTTACGGAACACTTAATTAGTATTGCACGAGGCCTTTGGCCGAGTGTCGATATCAGATTTAGGTGTCCCATGCTATTGAATTATTTTTATTTCAATATATTCAATATTTACATCTCAATATAAAAACGATGTTTGAAAAATTATATAAGACCATTTATCATATGATTTAGCTAAAGCTCTCGGGATGATATTGGCGTCTCGGAAAGTTATGAGATATGAAATAAAAACAGCCATATGATATTTTATATATAACGTAAGGTACATCATTATGTCTTTCTTTTTTGATGATGTTGTATGTTTTCTAATATTCATTTTTATTTGAATTGTATTTTCGCCTTTCTTGATAAACGAACCGCTTCATTCCATGATTTCGTTTTATGAAATCTTTTTTATTCCTTTTGATGTTGTCGTTTTCAAAACGTCTGTTTTTTATATCTGACGTCAACCAAATTGTTTAAAAAATATTAATGACGTTAAATTCAATTGGCAAAGAATGAAATACAATGGAATGGGAATTTCCCATTTCCCCTGTTACCAAAAAAAAGCCAGCTTGCAATATCACTTTTTATGGCACTCCTAAGCGTGCAATATCACAAAATATGCAACGTCAAAAAATACACTAAGTAAATGGAGAAAACATATACAGTCAGGGGACCAACTTGTACAAGTCAGAATGATCAGATTCAATCTTACTTGTACAAACAAGTCAGATTAAACAAACTAGAGTTATCTTCTCCTTATTTTTAGAAATTTCAATCTGACTTCTACGAGTAGAATATACTAGAATGTCTTTTTATCAAAGTCTCTTATCCAGAGATATTCTCTATGGTTAAATTCTTTTTTATGGCACGCGATAATAACAAAAACATGATAAAATACATTTATCGACCGTAAATTATACTTTGCTGTTGATAAACTGGGTTTATCGCACGCTAACTATAGTTTGCGTTCACGAAACCAAGTTTATCAGCGGTAACTTTGGTTTGCGCGGTGCAAATGCTACTTTATCAACGCAAAACAGCATTTATCGACTGTAAACTATAGTTTGCGGTTGATAAACTCAGTTTATCGCCAATAACTCAGTGTATCACCGATAAATTCAATTTATCACTGTAAAACCCTAATTAGCATTTGAAAACCCCATTATCAACTGCTAATGATAAATTTCAAACAACTGAAATTATTAGCATCAGAAAACTATAGTTAGCGAGTGACAAACCCGGCTTATCGACCGCTTACTACAGCTTACGGTCGATAAACTCAGTTTATGGGGGTTTTGTGACTGTCGCATGCCTATGGCACGCGATTATAACAAAAACCTGATAAACCACATTTATTGACCGTAAACTATAGTTTGCTGTTGATAAACTGGGTTTATCGCACGCTAACTATAATTTGCGTTCGTGAAACCAAATTTATCAGCGGTAATTTCAGTTTGCGCGGTGCAAATGCTAATTTATCAACGCAAAACAGCATTTATCGACCGTAAACTATAGTTTGCGGTTGATAAACTCAGTTTATCGCCGATAAACTCAGTTTATCACCGATAAATTCAGTTTATCACCGAGAAACCCTAATCAGCAGTTGAAAACCCCATTATCGACCGCTAATGATAAATTTCAAACAACTGAAATTATCATTAGCATCAGCAAACTATAGTTAGCGAGTGATTAAGCCAGTTTATCGTCTGCTTACTATAGTTTACGGTCGATAAACTCAGTTTATGGGGTTTTTGTGACTGTCGCGTGCCATACTTTTTCTATATACTGAGATCTATTTATAAATCTTACAAAATAGTCAAGGGTTTATAATTTAGATTTTTTTGTTTTTATACCATTCTTACTTGTACAAGTCAGAATCAAAATTTTACTGCCCTCCTTTGGCAGTAAATTTCTCTACTTTGGCGGTCGTGAACACCATGGTCTTTAATTATGCTTAAATCATTAAATAACAATTATTTATCTAGTATAAACCACATTGGTGTTCAAAACCGTGGATATAAATGACAGTCTTAGATAATTAGCTATGAAATTCTTTGATGATAATTGAAACTTTACAGTCAATCTGTTTCCTATTTGCTCACGATTCTTTCATCCTAAATGCAGGATGTCATTGTTGACCTTGTGAAATAATTTGAATAAGATTTATTGGTTTTGAGAAATGTTATTTCAAAAACATTGAATATTGGAGCAAATTTAATAGAAACAATTCTTACTCTTACAAGTCAGATTCATTCTGACCCATAGAAGTCAGAATTGGATCTGACTCTACAGAGTAAGAAACCATAAATAGAATCTTACTGGTGCAAGTAAGATCTATTCTGACTTCTACAAGTTGGTCCCCTGACTGATAATGTAATAATTGATTTTATGCATCATAAAAGTTTAATGCTCAGAGTTCAGAGATATTGGTTTTTTTTTATCATAGAGGTTTGATTCTTAGAGTATAGAGATAAAACGTTTTATGCATCGTTTTTGTTTGATGCTTTGGGTTAAGTTATATTTGGTTTTATGCAACGTAGAGGTTTGGTGCTTGTTTAAGGGGGAACTTGCAGGTGATCACATGACCAGCCAAAAATAAATTTAAACCTACCATTTAATTAATACTAAAAGGTGTTCAAGATTTGAAAATTATTTGAAAAAAAAAATTATAGTGATGTATTTTTAACTTTGTTTTGATTTAAAAACATTAAAACTATTTTTGTCTTGATTTTCTTAATTTTGTTTTATAAAGTATTTTTCAAACCTTACGGAATCTCATATTTCTGCATTTTGACAAATGGAGATAATTTATTAGTAAATTTGCCAATTTTGACCACTTTTTGACATATTTTTGTGTTTATCTGAAAAACAAACTCAGAACACCCCCTTTTCTTTTTATCAGTTTAAAGCAATATAACAGCCCAATATAATATCAAAAAATTACAACATTCTATCGATAAGATTTTTGTAAAATCAGAATTTTCCTTTAAAATTTTGAATTTACTTTAAAATTTCAATGTAAAAAGGTCAACCTTCGCAATCAGAAAAACTATCTCGAAAACTAACTCAGAAGCATGCTTTTTTCAAATTGAATTTTCAAACTGTATCACTTGATGTATCGTTTTACAAATTTTCGAGAAAATCTATTGACGGGAAAATGTTGGTGTTTGGTGCAAGTACCCCCTTAAAAGGTTTCAACCGTAGGTTTCATGATTAGAAGTTTTATGGGTGATAGCTGATACTTCGAATCGTTATAAGTCAAGTTGTATGCATGCGTGACAGCCGAATCGGATCAAGGCATAAAATGTTTAGATTGAAATAGTTATACAGTTGATCCTGATAACATATTGTTTAGATCTTTTGTTCAAATTACTCGTCCAGTTAAGAATCCAAGTCTTCAAACGGTGAGAAAATAGAAGAACTAGTGTTAATAATTATCATTATCTAAAGATTATTCGACCGGTACACATAACACTTCAATCAGGTAATGATTTGTTGATTCATCGTCACAAAAAAAGCAAAACTCTTGATCACTCCTTAGCTTAAAAATTACACAAGTATAAGGGATGGACCATTTAACTTGAAGGTAGGGGTTTGGTCAGAATTTTTATTTTTCGAAGGCATCGCCGCAGAATATTTTTTTCATTACAAGCATTATTTTTTATGGCAAAAATTTCTTCAGAATATATTTTTTTCTTACCCTGAGCTGCCAAAATATTTTTTTCATCACAATTTATTTTCAGAATGTTTTTTAGGAAAAAACCAAGCCCCCCCCCCCTTCAAGTTAAATGGTCGGTACCTAAAAATAAAGGCAATTAACACTTTAAAGTAAGTGTCTGTAAAGGATACTCTGGAGAACAGAAATTCTTAGAATTTTTCTTTACGTCATAACTAGCATCTTTGAAATGTTTGCTATTTTTACTTTTGCACAAAAACGTAACTGAATTTACAAAAAAGAGTGAGAGAAAAGCTTACCTTTAAGATAAATGAAGCAAAATCACTTTGCCCCTTGTTTTTCCATTGTAAATGGCAGCCATTTTTGGAGATGCTAAATTTTCAAAAATCACTATATCATAGAATTTTACAATACCACTTTGACCAAAGAGGTATTTCGTCATCAACTTGTTTTTGTTTGCATCAGGGAGTGCATTTTGACGTCATATGACGTTACAATAGAAATTTTAGATTTTTTCCCGTACTTTTTTTACTATGGGAATTTCCCATTCAAATGTAAATATCTAGATTTTTAGAAAGTTGTTATATTTTTAGTTAGATCTTTTTGATACTCATAAGACTATGTAAATAAATAAAGGCTTATGTTTTTGAGAAAAAAATCAGTTTTGATTTTTTCATTCTCTAGACTACCCTTTACAGACAGTAGTATTGAATTATGAATGTATCTACACAAAATACTTAGTTCAGAGTTTTAACTAAACTGTTATGTTTCATCTTCCTCAAACGGGTTCGCCACACTAATTTGAGAGGAAGCCTTTTGGCATTCAAATGCCTGATTATTCTTCTTTCAAAACCTTTTTTTTTTAATTCCTAGACCGATTTGGAAAAAAAATGCTCGTTAATTCATTCGTTAATAATCAAGAAGTGGATACAATGACGAGGATTTTTTTTTGGTAAAACCCCCTTTTTCCGCTAAGGAGTTTTAGGACAAAAGGGGCAAAAACTTTTTAATTTATTTTCCGATTTTAGGAAAACAGTAATTAATTCTTGTTAAGCAGCGGATTTACAAAATTGATGACTAATTTTAGTGACACGCCCTAATCCAGCTAGGAAAGTAAGGTCCTAAAGGGTTATGATTTTGAAACAATGTTTTAATGGTTTCCATGAAGAAAATCTATTGCTGATGCTCAGAGAATTGGCAACATTTTTGGCCTCAAACTTAGAGAATTCAAAATGTTGCAGTAGTATGATGATATGCTTGCCGAAAATTTGTATTATCATTAAAACCAAAATTACCACTGCTTGAACAAGCATATATGTATCTTACCCTTTGTGAAATAAATACTCCGTTAGACAGGGCTACGGATTTATCTCCTTCCAGAAAGAGAAAATTTACAATAGATGATAAAAGTCGTCATTTTAATGTGTAATTTTCCATCAATAATAATAATGCTTAAATCTAGATCTAAAAATGAATATCTGTCACCGTTATTGTTTATTCAAGTTAAGTTCTGTGGGACTAGGTTTGGTAAAAGAATTAGTAAATGTCGTCCAATAATTAATATGAATTATTCAAAGTTTCAAGGTTATTACGTGTGTCTTTGTATGAATGAAGTTTCGCTATAAATTGGGATTCATAATAGTAAAAAGGTCAGTTATTAGTACCCATAGGGATACCAATGACTATGCGTGTAATTTGTATAAATGTTGTCAATAAGATATAACAGAGCAGTTATAATTTCTGCATTCCTTCAACTTTCCAATCGTCAACTTTCCCTTCTTGTGTAGCAACATTCCGTCCGCTCCAGCTTATGGAGTTTACGTTTCTCAATTGATTCGTTACTCTAGAGCGTGGGGGACTTACATCGATTTCCTTAGCAGAGCGACACGTCTGACGCAAAGTTATGTTGCTCCTCGGTTGCTGTCTTCACTCAAGAAATTTTACGGAAGACATCATGCACTTATAGACAAATATGGGATTTCGATCTCTCAGATGAGTGCAGATGTTGGTTTGTCATAGGGTGTTGTTTTGTATTCCTTTACCGGATTTGACACGCTGAATGGACTATTGGCAACGCGACGGGTGTGCTATAGCAAGCAGGAACTGCTTACTCTTCCGGAGCACCTGAGTTCACTCTTGTTTCGACTGGAGTTCGCGTTGTTGATTTATATTCAGTTATTTTGTGTTTCCATGTTTTACATGTTGTCTGTTTTTGTCCCGTTCATGTTGGTGTTTACTGGTTTTGTCTCTGCCCTTTCGGACTTTTGGTATTCGGATACCCCATTGGTACCTCTGCTTCTTTCAGTCCCTTTGTAGTAGCCTTTATGTAATTTATGAAAGGAAATGCAGTAAATGATCATGAGACTACAACACATATGTTAACTCAAAGTTCAATTAATTGTTAATGAGCTGTATGGCTTTTTCAGAAAATTATTCCTCATCAGCAGCACTAGACCCTAAACATATGAAATCCACCATTTCAAAAAATGTTTATCATGCATAAAACCAAACGAAATCTAAACAAATAAAGCTACGGGTAAAACTACGATAGAGTTAAACCTTAGGTTTTACAATTAACATACATTTTAATTTTAAATTAAATCTAACAAAATAAAGAGCATACAACTAAAACACGGGGAATTGTTCTACTACTAACTCCACACGGCATTAAAGACAAACTAATGTAATAAATAATTTATGAAAGTATATGGAGTATATGTCTCGTTTCGTTGCTAAAAACAGTTTACTAAATAAATTTGAAACTTTGAAGCACATATATTTACTTTTATAGTGAAACTAATTAACAAAATATTCAAATTTTTTTTGGTAAGATAATGAGGAAGGTTGATATACTAAGCAGAACAATTGTATCTATTGACTGTTTGGTACGTATGTTCACAAGCTTCGAGTTTTCCCAAAACATCAAACGAATTTTAACACTCCAAAAATGATCGTGTCACTATTTCAAAATTTCTTTTTGCTGTATCGAATAATAGATTAATTCATTGAAGTCAAGGCAATAGAACGGACTTTAGAAATATTGGTTAGATATAATTTACTTGAAGCAGGTATAAAACAGTATTTATAATGATTTTTTGTAATTTAGGTATCCAGTACATTGGCACCCTTACAAAATTTATTTTTCACAGTTAGAAAGATATGCTCGGATATGCACTAGTGTTTTTAAATTTATTTCTAAAAACCATTGTATTACAGGAAAATGTACAACAAGGCTTTTAATATCCAAAGTTAGTAAAATCTCATGCAAAATCCTTCCGTGAGTTTCGGTACCTTGTTGAAAAATAAAACTGGTTGTACTCGTGAAAGGATTCCTTCATCTTGATTTCTTAGGAAATGTTGATTATAAAGCAAAAAAGTCCAGAAACAATTGTTTTCAAATGAATAGCTGGCTTGAGTACAGAAACTGAGGTAAAGTATCTGTAAAATCTTTGAATTTTGATAATGTAGAAAAAATATTGTTCATTTGATACATACTTTAGAATGTTAATTTCTTTTTTTTTTCTTGTGCCATTCTAAAGAACTGCAGCGATCCAGTCGGACGTTGTTATATGATGACGTTTTACTTAATTTATAATTGTTTGAGTGTCGGTCGGAATTCAAAATTGTTACATATGATTTTTTTATATTAGTCAATAGATATTTATACGAAGCGAATATTCTCAAAAGATTTCCTCTCGTTCTTTCTTGTTGTCTTTATGTCTCGGGTTCTCTCTTGTTAAATGTAACTTATATCGCTTTGAAATTCACTGTATGTTATTTATAACCTTGTTAGAGATTTTAATTAGGAGGAAAAAACAGAGGTACCAATGGGGTATCCGAATGTCAAAAGTCCGAAGGGCAGAGACAAAACCAGCAAACATAAACAAGAACGGGACAAAAACAGACAACGTGTCAAACATGGAAACACAAAAATAACTGAATATCAATCAACAACGCGAACTCCAGTCGAAACTAGAGTGAACTAAGGTGCTCCGGAAGAGTAAGCAGTTCATGCTTGCTATAGTACACCCGTCGCCGGTAAAGGAAGACAAAACAAAGCCTTTTGACAGCCCAACATCTAGCTGCACTCATATGAGGAAAGTTGGGCTCAAATCATTAAATATTGGCATCTCTTACGTCATGTGTTTTGTGTCCAGAAGGGGTCTTACGTTGACATTTTAAGGATTGGCTTTCAATCGTATTACATTTTTCCTTTAGCCAATTGCAAAACGTCAAGCAGTGACCCCTAGTCGCGTTTAAGACTGCTGGCTGTTTTGCATTGTGGATTTCTAAATTCCCGTATATATTATGTCAGTTGCGTCACGTACAGTTATTTCACATCGCATTACCTTCTAGCTTGTTTTTAATAAACATGAATTGACGCATGCATGTTTTGATTAATTATCTTAAGTTATTTAATGTCGTGTTTCTGGCGATTTGTCATCGTTCGACCAGTGTACTTATTTAAAGGATTGCTACCAATCATTTCAGATGGTACTGAGATGATCACCTCAATATCCTTATTGTGTCTCACAACTATGTTGTGTTCTACGGTCATTACCGTATCCTAAGATCGCAATGTAAGAGGGAGGTTTGGCGCCATAAAACCTGGGTTAACCCACCATTTCGTTTGAAATGCCAGTACCAAGTCAGGACCATTGTGATCCACAAATTCTCCGGTATGACTGATTCGTTTTTGTCATTTTCTCTTGACTATGAGATTGATCATTCTAGTTCGGTAGTTTTGTTATTGCCTTTGTTTATCCAAAGAAAGACAACCGCTTACCATAATGCTATTAATTATTTATTCATCAATAATACAGACACACAAAAAACGAGCTAAAAGTAGGATATAAATTCTGTTGAAGTGTCTTTGGGTAGAATGAGCCATACTTTTTAGATAGATATGTTACTGTTCTGTAACAATATGGATTATGACTAGTGTTTTCTTTTTAATTCTGTAATAAAGAGAATAGGACAATGTGGTTATATTTTAATCCTTCAAAAAATGCAAAAATAATATTCGATCAACCATAATTGCTCTTTTGATAAGCTTCATTCATGTCTTCGTGCTATAGAAATAAGTTTGTTCATTTTGAATTAACATTTTAAATGAATATCAGTTTCATTACATTGCTTTATAAGTATGTTATTATAACACGACAGAAGTAATTTTCAATACATTTAATGTAGAGTCGCTCGTGGGGTGAGCAGAGGAATTTCAAAGTAATTTCATGTGTTTTATTTAAAATCCCTTTTTTGTAATTATTGAACTCACACCTTTTTCCCTAATGTTGAATATGGTTACAACTCGTACATTCTTCCGACCCAATGCGTATGTTGATATAAGCTTTAATTCGGGTACTTGTTTGGCATATTTTTTTCCATTGTTTTATGATCTTCATATCGATATAATATACTCTCTCAAAAAAGTTATGCAACAGTGGAAAATTTCACTATATGTTTAACGTAAACCTACCTTATTATAAATTGATATTGCCAAGCCGTTTTTCAATCATTTTTTATCAAATAAAAACCAAGAAAAAGACAAACAAGTGAGGTTTATTTTTTATCTTTGGGCAAAATCCTAGCTGTTACGGTTTTTGATAGAACGCGAGTAGAACATAACCAATGTTTTTCCACGGAAAATGTTGGTTGATTTAAACGGGTTGTTGACTCATAAAATTAACAGTTGATTTCTACTTTTGATATCTTAAAAACCGGTGAAGTGACGATTTTTCTAAAATCGGAAAAATAAATTACAATCATTTCTCGTTCTCATGGTTTTTATTTCATTAAAATCGGTTAAGAAATGGCTTTGCAATACAAAGATAAAATAATGTAGGTTTATTTAAAATATATAGGGAAATTTTGTATTGTTGCGTAACTTTTTTGAGTGAGTATAGTTTCAATCATTTTGGTAGAGCGCCTCTTATGAGTCTTTAATAGGCGAAACCCATGTCACTCGCATATTGTCTATTACAGATTGATCAAATTGAAAATTGTAAACTGAAACCCAAATTTTGATAAAGCCCAACCTTTGCTTTTTTTAAAAGACATATCATAGGCAAGCTGTATCCGTTACTTTCACCTTCCTTGCTCTTGGTGAAGTCCTTTCACTGAAAATTCTCCACGTGAAGATTTTCTTCACCTCATATATCCTTGGAAACTTAAGATTAAGAGATAAACGGTTTCTTTTAAGTCTGATGCATTTCGGAAAAAAAATGTTTAAAGAAGGCATTCGACAAATCTCATCTCATATATCCCCCGGAACTTGAGATTAAGGACACAACGGATTCTAGGAAGTCTGCTTCATATTTAGATCTACATCTCAAAATAGACTCTCAAGGAAAACTATCAACAAAGCTCTATGACAAACGTGATGACTTCAACTTCCCAATCGTCAACTTTCCCTTCGTGTGTAGCAACATTCCGTCCGCTCCAGCTTATGGAGTTTACGTATCACAATTGATTCGTTACTCCAGAGCTTGTGGGAGTTACATCGATTTCCTTGGCAGAGCGTCACGTTTGACACAGAAATTGCTAACACAGGGTTATGTTGCTCCTCGGTTGCTGTCTTCACTCAAGAAATTTTACGGTAGACACCATGTACTCATAGATAAATATGGGATTTCTATCTCTCAGATGAGTGCAGATGTCGGTTTGTCATAGGGTTTTGTTTTGTCTTCCTTTACCGGATTTGACACACTGAATTGGAAATTGGCAGCGCGGCGGGTGTGCTATAGCAGGCAGGAACCGCTTACTCTTCCGGAGCACCCGAGTTCACTCTTGTTACGACTTGAGTTCGCGTTGTTGATTTCTGTTCGGTTGTTTTTATGTTTTGTGTTTCCTTGTACTGTTCTTGTTCATGTTTACCGGTTTTGTCGTTGCCTTTTCGGACTTTTGACACTAGAATGCCCCTTTGGTGCCTCTGCTTATCTCAAATGCATTGTCACTTTAACTTTTCTTTTTGTGTATAAAAGTTACGACAGCTCAAGTTAATGGAGTTTTTATACCACTAGATTTTTTATTTCCGGTTCGTGTTACATGGAATCCCTTGACACAGGGCTATGAAACTCCTTTATTGATTTCTTTTTTGTTACATGTATCAATACCTCATTCAAACAATGATAGCTTAATTCAAAATATATATAGAGTGACGTCCCTATCTAAATTTAATGATGTACATAATTGAAGTAAATCAAGTAAATCAAGATCGTATCCAGTAAAATCAAGACATTAATTTTTTTTCTACGCTTGACGCGCATTTGTCTATTCAAAACTTATCATATGCGCTCTACCAAAAATATTTGAAGGTAGCCAAACAATTTTTAATATGGAAAGCATAGAATACTGAAATCAAAAATACTGAAATTGGGAACCACATGAACACATTGATCACTATATTATGTCTGAGGTAGGAAGAATCCTATGGTTTAAACAATTTTGAAATTTTACATATGATTTTATAGCTTTGAAATGCTCTCCAACATTAAAGTGTTGGTGCCAGAGCGGGCTAACCTCGGGGAATAAAAATAAAAACTCCACCAGCAGCGCTAACCTTAACGGATGTTTGAAACAAAAATTGCAACAAAGTCCAGGACATTGAATTTTGCTACGCGCGTTTGTTTCGTCTATTTACGAGTCATCAGAGGCGCACTACCCAAAATATTTTAAAAAGTCAAACGCTACATGATAATGAAGAGCAAAGAACAATAAAAACGCAAATACTGAAATGGGGAACCAAATTATAACTAAGATCACCAAACATATGTTTGGGCCAGAAAGAACCTTATGGTTTCAACAAACAGATAATGTATAGCTTTGATGTGCTTTTTTAACTTATATTCTTAACAATACACCAGTTCAGTGTAAAAAAGACTTGCCAAGTAGTCTATGACCTTCCAAGATATTTTAACACCACTGAACAATTTATCAGTTCAGTGTAAAAAAGACTTGTCAAGTAGTCTATGACCCTACAAGATATTTTAACACCACTGAACAATTAACCAGTTCAGTGTAATGAACAATATACAAGTTCAATGTTAACAAGACTTGTCGAGTAGACTATGTCCCTTCAACACATTTTTGGCATTACTTCTCATTGTTTTTATAAATACGTTGTTTTGATATATTGTAACGAGGGTTTTTACATTGACTACAATTCGTAATGTTGGTACGCTGTGAAATTTGATTTCTCGTGCCATGTGCTATGACTTGCCAAATTGCGATCACGTAATTTTGTTAGATTGATTACCAACATCAAAACTTTTAGATTCTGAAGCTGCACGGAATTGCTCTCTGCCGTTTTTGTACAGTGTGAAAGTTTATGCGAAGGTCTATCGTGGTGTACTGTCAGCTTATATTTTACCTTATTTCTTTCATTTGATTTATTATACATACATGTAACTTCATATGGATACAAAACAAGAGGCTCCCAGGAGCCTGAATCGCTCACCTGGTCTTAATGTCAACCCTTTGAAGACTTTTGTATAGCTAAATGAGCTGAATGTTTAAGCAATAAAAAGCTTTTCTCTATCTGCAATAGTTTTCATTCCAAAGCAAAAAACACTATTTTTCACCTTTAAAGGGCCATAACCCCTTAAAGGGGTCATCTGACAACTTCGACCCTAAAAAGACTTTTGTAGAGCTTATTAAGCTGAACATTTAAGCAAGCAACATCTTTTCTCTATCTGCAAAAGTTTTCTTTCTTTAGGCCAAAAACACTTTTTTTTTGCCTTTAAGGGGCCGTAACCCCTATAAGGGGTCATCTGGCAACTTTGACCCTATGGAAACTTTTGTAGAGCTAAATGAGCTGAACATTTAAGCAAGCAACAACTTTTCTCTATCTGCAATAGTTTTCATTCCATAGGCCAAAAACACTATTTTTTGCTTTTAAGGGGCTGTAACCCCTATAAGGGGTCATCTGACAACTTCGACCATATGGAGACTTGTGTAGAGCTAAATGAGCTGAACATTTAAGCAAGCAACAGCTTTTCTTTATCTGCAATAGTTTTCATTCTATAGGCCAAAAACACTATTTTTTGCCTTTAAGGGGCCGTAACCCCTATAAGGGGTCATCTGACAACTTCGACCCTATGGAGGCTTGTGTAGAGCTAAATGAGCTGAACATTTAAGCAAGCAACAGCTTTTCTCTATCTGCAATAGTTTTCATTCTATAGGCCAAAAACACTATTTTTTGCCTTTAAGGGGCCGTAATCCCTATAAGGGGTCATCTGACAACTTCAACCCTATGGAGGCTTTTGTAGAGCTAAAGGAGCTGAACATTTAAGCAAGCTACAGCTTTTCTCTATCTGCAATAGTTTTCATTCTACAAGCCAAAAACTCTGTTTTTTGCCTTTAAGGGGCCATAACCACTATAAGGGGTCATCTGACAACTTTGACCTTATGGAGACTTTTGTAGGGCTAAATGAGCTGAACATTTAAGCAAGCAACAGCTTCTCTCTATCTGCAATAGTTTTCATTCCATAGGCCAAAAACATGAAAAAATGCTATTTTTCACCTTTAAGGGGCCGTAACTCCCATAAGGGGTCATCTGACAACTTCGACTCAATGGAAACTTTTGTAGAGCTTTTGATGCTGAAGCAGTAGCGTGGCATCAGATTTCATCTATCTCTTATACTTTTTGATTTACAAGCCAAAAACAGTAGTCTGACCCCCCTGGTCTATTTTTAGCAACGGCGGCCATGTTTTTTGACGGATCAAAATACCGAACACAATTTTTGTGCAGGACACCCTAAGGATCAATCATATCAAGTTTGAAGAAATTCTGTTCAGCAGTTTCAGAGAAGAAGATTTTTTAAAAATTGTTAACGGACGACGACGACGACGACGACGACGACGACGACGCGGACGACGACGAACGCCAAGTGATGGTAATAGCTCACCTGGACCTTCGGTCCAGGTGAGCTAAAAATGTTTTGCGGCTTAATTATTTGAAAAATGCGAATGTGCATTACTTTTACAAATCTTTAAATATCATTAAATTAAATGTGTTTGCTTAAATTTTATTTCGTAAAACTTGTTTCAAAATTAGCACAAAAAATAAAATATTTGATTGATTGTGACCACAAACCTAATTAGCAATATCCATGCATGTGTTAAACCATGAATTAAATCATTCATAAAAATCATTCCTGTTTTTTCTTCATGTGCTTTGGTATCGATATCAATATTATCTGTTAAAATATTTGACGATTTGTTCCGGTGGGTAATATGGAAATGGTACTATGATTTCACACGCTTTTAAAATAGTACTGTAATTTCCGGTTGATTTCTGGTTAGAAAATGTACTTTGATCCTCTTTTTCCTGTCAATGACATCCTTTGATATATCCCCGCTTCAAAATAGGTGAGACACCTGGATACGAGTGTGCACACGACACATCTTAGGGTTTATCTCTGTTATCCATAATGCATTATACACCACTCAGTGGATTTCAATTGAACTTTCACAGCATCTGTGTGATGTACTGTAGAGCAGGGATATTCGTAGTGGATTCAATTTCATGGATAAGAAAATGCCATGAAAAAAGACATATTTCACTGAAGAATGATTTTTAAAATTAAAAAATCTACGCCTTTTTCTAACTAGTTCAGTTCTGCTGCCTTAATTACGACATAAAATTTAGTCCAAACGAAAATATTTATATTATGTAAATGTGAAGCTCCTTTATATTGCTAAATTTATCTCGAATTAGATAACAAGGGATTACTATTTGTTATCCACAACTTTTCCTTATTTAGCTACTCCAACTAAAAAAATAATTGCCGAATTCATCCATCATAGTAACTTAAAACGATAGGTATCTGCTTCAGAAAAAAGAAAATATAATTTTTATTTTAAAAACTTTAAAATTGCACGAAAAACAGTATTGTGAAAAAAAATGAAAATTTTCACTTCCTGTAATATTTTTTTTTCTTCCGGTCAGTCGAAGTTTTTCTCCCTTTCATCATTATGTATTTAAACTGATTCCCAAAATTTAATGGATTGTTTGGGCTCAGTAGTATTTATTTGTTAGTAGTGGCTCACATTTTTTTCGAGTTCACTTTTTTTACTGATACTAAGTCATGGACCAGCGTGCATGTTGTGAATGTAAAACCTCAATTAAAAGCGGCAAACACAAGCTCGATCCATTAAACCACAAGCACTGAAACACTACTTATCAATTGAACAAGAATAATGTAATCACATATAATTTCAGTACCAAAACAGTAACTAATAGTACCACAGGAATATCTACAGAGTGAAATCACAGTGCCAATTGAAAATTGCTCACAGCAGCAAATCATTGAAAACTTTTACAAAAAATATTGATATCGTCATCAAACCGCATAATTGGGAAAGAAAGTTGATTTTTATGACGGGTTTAATTCATGGTTTAACACGTTGTCACTGTTTAGTTTGGTTTTTGGTAACAATCAAATGTTTCATATCATGTGCTAATTGTTAGACAAGTGATATGAAAAAAAAATTACACAGATACATTTACTGTTTTATTTTAAATAGGATTTTTGTGAAATATTTGTAAAAGTAATGCACTCTTTTGTTTACAGCTAATAATTCTGTGTTGCTTCTGACTCGTAAAATTTAGATGTTATCAAACTAACTTGGAAAATCACAGTACCCTGTACCAACATTATGTAGTGTGACTGGTAGTCTAAAGCACCTTATTCTCGTTTCGACTTGAGTTTACGTTGTTGATGACAGTTTGGGTGTAATATGTAATTTTATATGTTGCATTATTTGTTTTTTGTGATTTTATGTCTATTAATTTTGTTTTTGCCTTCTTGGGATGACCTCCCCCTGTATAACTTTACTTTTTAGAAGTCTTTGCTGATTGTTGACACATCCACATGGACACTTTGCTGATTGCTGACACAGCCACATGGGCCCTTTACTAATTGCTGACACGGCCACACGGGCCTTTTACTAATTGCTGATACGGCCACGTGGGCTCTTTGCTGATTACTGACACTGCCATGCAGCCTCTTTGCTTATTGCTGAAACGGCCATGCAGGCTGCTTGTTGATTGCAGTTGTGTGATTATTTGTAAATAATCTTGTTTTAAATCTTCGGTTTAAATGTATGTTTTTTATAGTTTTTGTTTAATCGAACTTTTAGGTATGTTTTTTGATATACTGATTCTTTAGTTGAGATGAATATTTAAGGTCTTTGAAGATTGAACAAAACCTTTTTTGAAATTCTTAAAGCGATGGATGGTTTTCATTGGTATAGGTGTAAGAAGCAGAGGTACCAATGGGGTATCCGAATGTCAATTGTGTCTTAGATGTAGCCCAACCCAACTTCGTTCCACAATTACGGACTATTTCTGTTAACCCCTATGGTCTGTGTCGCAAGATTCATTTTCTAGCTTTTTATTTTTTATTTCAAAGTCTGTTGATTTATTTTCACACCGTATTTTTCATTATGAGAAATGATAAATGAACTACAACTTTTCTCCATTATTTTACCCCTCTTACCACCCTTGGCAATGCATCACTGATTTTAAAATTGTAACATTAAAGTTGTCGAACTTTCACCGTGTGGTTGTCATTGTTTTACTGGAACTATCATTGGCTATAATTTCATTTTCAAAATCAGTTTAATACTTGGAAATAACCTTAAAAAGCTTGTAATTCTGGAGTCTAGTATATGCCTCTGAATGTTTTGACCGGCGAAGTCATTCGATAAATGAATGCCGTTTTTGGAGTTTATACATCGTTGCATAATTCGTAGATATACATGATTGTATTTCCAAGATTTTGAATGAAATGATTTCCAACACAGTTTTTTGGAATGACTTCAACGTTTCAGATTTTAAAGATGAACTATGCATGAGCTAGAAAAAAATGATCGCATTTCCATTTCACAGAAGGCTTGTAATCTTCACAGCTTTACAGCACAGGCACTTGTTTCTTGAAAAAAATATATATACTAATATACACTTATATACTAACCATACCACAAGGTGTCTAACGTATAGTGTTTTTTTTTAAATGTACCTACTTTTGATATTTGCTTATTTATACCAAAAAGAATCATTGCCAAGGGACTAAGGGTTATATCATCGTAATGTAGAATGAATTATCTACAAAATGGTTTGTGTAACAACTACCTTCACTTGACCCTAATACCGCAGTGCAACTTTTATTTCTGACTTTTCACAACGTCATCCCAACAATACTTCATAATAGATTAATTTTCAAAAAAACGATACGTTAGACACCTTGTGGTATGGTTAGCATATAGGGGTTTTTTTTTCTAGAAACAAGTGCCTGTGCTTTACATGTAAATTATTCTGAATGGATATGCATGATAGCATATGATATACTTTTAGAATGTTTGATAATTGGACATAAACATTTATTTGTATTCTTCAACTTAAATTGTGTCTGATTTGTAACGATATCGTCTATATCAGGGTGTTTCATGTCATAATAAAACATCAATATATTTTATATCATTAAGAATAACATTGTAAAAGGTCTCTTGTGTCTAGCTGTATCAATCTTTTGATACAACTATTTTGACAGACAGACCTGTTTTTTTCATTTCTGTTCTGATCGAACTGTCCAATATGAGAGAGAAAGTTTTTTTTAATAATATGCAATAAAGAAATGTGAAATAAGTGTTCGCGCCACACCCAACATAATAAAGAAACGAGTGTTTAAAGTCTAAAACAATACAAGGAAAGCAGCCCTTAGTCTTCAACATGACCGGAGATCGCTGCTCGTCGATCTGTCATCGGCCCAACACAAACAATACAATGTATATTAAAATTCAAAACCAATCCCTAAACTATCAACGAAAGACTTGTTTCTGGACATAGACAAACGAACCAGATGGATAACAAGGAAAAGCAAAAGCATTGACAAGGATTCCCAGATTAGGACAGGCATATATAAAATGTGGCAGGGTAAAACTAGGCTTTTTTTGCCCAACCTTCCCCCTTTTGATAATCTTGTACAAATCAGATTATTTCTAACGATCAACAGGTGTATATATTTTATTGCATGTGGTAATTTTATTTTCAAATACTAGTAAAATATTCTATAACTTGTTGTTGTAGTAAGTTGAGTCTAAATTTCACTAAAACATAAAATACTCATGTTTTTGTGTGATTTTTATAAATAAGAGTTGTTACCCTTCCTCCACATTTATGATATTATTGTTTGAACGTAATAATGCATGTAGCCATGTTGTTATCCCGGGGGGGGGGTGGTAACTTGGTACTTTTTGGGGTAGGGATGAACCATTTTCGATATGAATTCAATGCCCATATTTATATAAAATTTCCAATTTTCATGACCCATATTTATATCAAATCGACAATTTAAATGACCAATATTTATATAAAGTAGACATTTTTACGACCAATCTTTCTATTCAGTAAACTGTATTACAGTAATATTTTTTTAATTAATGATATATTATGGCTCTAAATTGTTGCCAAATATAATTGAGGTTGAAGATTTTTTTCTCTCAGCTTATTGCTGGTGTAGAATTTCATGGGGTATATCTATATCAAAATGGACAAAACATAACCCATATTTATATGAGTCCAGAGATTTTTTCAATGAAAACAAAATGCATACCCATTTTTATATAAAAATTCTCTTAAAACTATACCCATATTCTATAAATTTTCAAAAAAACCTACCCATATTTTCGGTACATCCATGTACACATGGAAATTTTGTTCACGTGAAATTCACATGAAATTAACGTGAAATTCACATGAAAAAGTTAACGTGAATTTCACGTTAAACGAGCAATTTAACGTGAAGTTCACGTGAAAAAAATCACGTGAATTTCACGTGAAAAAATGCTCTCAACATTTTTAAATTTCTATAACTTTCATGCTATTCTACAAATATTTAGGAAAAAAATCTCATTTTTCAAAATTTTCTTGTGAAATTCACGTGAAAAAGTTCACGTGAAATTAACATGAGTTTCACATGATATTAACGTGAAATTCACGTTAAATACATTTCACGTGAAATTCACGTTAAATTGCTCGTTTAACGTGAAATTCACGTGAATGTTTCACGTGAAACTCACGTTAACCTTGATTTCACGTGAATTTCACGTGAACAAAATTTCCCTGTGTACACCTTTATATAGGAAATTACCCCCCTCCCGGTCCCGGGGGGTTGTTATGGCAGAAGACGTGATTCTTTAGGCTTAATTCAGTTATCAGTTGTGTGCTAGCTCACATACACTGCAAAAACCTTTTATCATAAGGTTTTGCTTTGCCTTTTTATACTGGATTTGACACACTGAATCGGAAATTGGCAGTGCAACGTGTATGCTATAGCAAACAGCAGCTTCCACCTGAGTTTACTCTAGCTCATTACAACTTTAAGTTCAAAGTCAGTATCACATCGGTATACCTTTGGCTTGTTACATATTGAGTTGGAAACTACATTTACTTAAGGACTTTATGTTGGTTGAGTCGCATACACTCATTCCACATTTCTTAGTCGTCCATTTCAACGCATACAAAACATGAAGTAGTAAAAGAGGCAACATTGATAATGTCAATCATTTATTTTCTTTTTGTGTTTTTGTTTTTTTTACAATGCAGAGATTTTGAGTACTTAAAATAGCAATGTTAGTCATATCTTAAACCCTGAGAACACAGAACACGGAACACTTCTCCATTCCTTTCTCAGTTGTTTCCCATCAATGTTCAGTACTTCCAGCCAGACTCTATCACCCTTCTCCATCTCAATGACAACAGACATGGATCCAGTCATTGCGTCAGGCACAGAATCGCTGTCTACCATGTTTGCAACTATGTTGGCGCCGTTTTTAACCAGGACCGAGGTAAAGTCTCTCTTTGCGTTGGAGACGGTGGTCCACGAGAAGGAATACAATCCGGGCACTGCAGCAGTGAAAATTCCGGTTTTCCCATCATAACAATTACCGAAATTCAACTTTACGACATCAAAGACGATATCTGTGCCACTTTGAAGGTCTTCTTTTGATTCACTGAGGGTAGCTTGAAATGCATATTCTGAAATAATAAGAAAACACTTATTCTCAGGAAAACTTATACATTACAAAGGTAACGTACATTTGAATTAACATTTATTTTTGAAATGTGCTGAAAAAACTTTGAATAAATATTTTATTCGAAAATATCCCGGACCCCGGAAACGCCACGGACATAAAATGGATGGACTCTTGATCCAAGAATAACCCTTGAGTGATCATGATCATCAAATTAAGTGATACATTCCATGGTAGTACGAATTTAATTAAACTAAATCGACTTTTGGTTTCATGAGACGGATTAACATAAGACTCTAAGTCTTGTTTCCGAATCTTATTAATTAATTGTATTAGTGATGACTGAAATTGTAAATTTTATATACATTATTTAATTAGTTAATAAAATATGTTTACACTTATGACCTACTTTCAGTATACTGAGATAACGACTCAATGACGTCATCAATTTTGTCATCGACGCCGTCACTTCCCCTGTTGATTCCTAATAAATGACTGGAAATGGTTTTGTTCAATGTTTTGGTGTATCCTACAACAGAAACAAGTAGCAAATAAAGTATATTAAAGGATAAACATGTACAAGTATTTCTTTGGAAAGTCACTTTCATCTAAAATGTCTACCAAATATTTCGAATATAAAGTACAAGCAAAATTATTTGCTAATTTAATCATATGTTAAGCAGCGCAACTTAAAGACAAAGTGTTTCATATAAAATTTTCTTTATAACCATGATAACAAAGGATCGGCCAATGAATTTGTAGCTTGAAAGGGGGGCTTAGTTTTTTCTTAGAAAAAATTGAACACGATTTTTATCAAAAAAATCTATGGTCAAGCGGTAAGGAAAAAATATTCCAAAGACTTTTTGCTATAGCAATAATGAAAACAAATTGTCACGACGCCTCTTCATGTTCTGACCGTCCCACCACACTCCTTTTCAAGTTCAATGGTGTTAACAAAACATGACCAATAACAATTCTTTATGTGCAGTACCAAATGTTCTGATTGTGCTTTTTTATTTGATGTGTGTAGAATAAAATTGCATATCAAATTAAAATGCGAATATTACAAATGGTGTTGACAGTGGGCATAGTGGGTGTTAACGACATGTATAACCCTCAACCCCGTTCCCGCTCTTATTGAAAATACTTAATAAATTGTATTATAAAAATAAAGATGTTATCAATTACGACATTGTAAGACAGTCTTATCTAAGTAAGCTACGTATAATGAAGTTACCTTCAATATAGTTTTGCACTTGATTTTCCAGTTCTTTCATACTTTGGAACACACTAAACACGCTCTGATTGAGGGACGCAACCATTTGGCTTTGGATCTCTTCTTTCACGTACGATTGTAAGACATTCTTCAGTTTAGAAACATCAAGATTAGCTGTCAGCGTCGCTTTCATGTCGTCAACCATTGGTAGAGAAACAACATCTTCTTTGACCACAGCTCCTTGAGAATACACAATCAAGAATAGAAATATATTGACACAAATCGAATCCATAACGAAATGAAGGATGGTTAAGCAATTTGAACAGTTTATCAGATGTATGTAGACTCACAAAAACCTTGTGCAATTTTATACTTTTATTTTGGATTTCCATTTTCTTCTTAATTACAAAACTTCCAAATCACAAATGAATCATATAATATACTTTAAACGGGGTTTTCCACTCTTGCACACAGTGCCAATTCTTGGTAAACACATATCACACATTACCACCGTAAATACTTGCAGCTGTTTTTGCTATTCTATTATTAATGAAACCCTACAATAGTATATCGCTGATAAAGATAAACATCATTGCAAACCTTTCATTAGTATAAAGCTTTTAAATTCCAACAAAGTTGCAGACTTAATTCTCGGTTTTCCTCATTACCTTTTACTAATTTTTAAGTTGGCATTCAATAGTAAGTGTGACAAACTGATTTCCTCAACTTGAACTTCATTTTTCTCATTACTCACATTAAGTTGAATAAAACTAAGATTAACAAAAAATACGGGAAAATCTTAGTTCAAGCAAGTCTCGGTTTTCCTGAGCTTATAAATGATAGTTAGGTCACTTAAAGGCATATTGTCTATGGCAAATTGTTTTTTTTACCCCCCAATTTTTTTATGTCAATTAGACCGAAATGCAATAAAATGAATATTGAAAAACAAATTTGCCACCAATTTTGCCTCAAAAGTACTTTATTTTGATCAAAATAGCTCGACAATATTGATTGATATTTTATTTACCTGCATTGCGTCACATTGACACAGATTTAAACTGAGTAGTTTTAACACGGACACTAATCGGAATCTCGGGTTTTGTCCTCGAATACATTGATATGTTGAAAAAATACCAATATTTTTCGTGTTTACCTTTTCGATCACATTCAAAACTTAATACATGCAATAATTGTCAGTTTTATTCATTAAGTAGCTCTAATATTCGGTTGTCGTTATAATTTTCTTCGGAGCTAAAGCTTCGAGAAACAGATTATGTACCACGTACAAAAACTAGGGAAGTTTTCAATCAAAGAAAGTATAGTGCGCATGCTTACAGCTCATCTACATCTCATGAATATGAATTTTTGTAAAGCTTTACAAATATTATATATTTTTCAATTTTTAATGTAATAAGGTAACCTAGTCGTATTTTGAACGTTTGTATCTTTCTAAATAAACAAAACAAATAATCTGACGACAGTTTTTTGGTTTTACAAAAAAATAATTTTCCGTAGACAATATGCCTTTGATTTTAGATTAAGCTCAGTTAATTCTTCTTAATTCTTAATCTTAGATTAAGCTCAGTTATTTCTTCGTTATCAGCCACTAGTAGAAAAGTTCAAAATTGAGTTAAAAGATATGATAGTTAATTGTTTTAATTAGTGTTTGACTGGTCTGCTGTACTGAGATGATCACCTCAATATCCCTATTGTGTCTCACAACTATGTTGTGTTCTATGGTCAATACCGGATCCTAAGATCGCAATGGAAGAGGAAGGTTTGGCGCCATAAAACCTGGTTTAACCCACCATTTCGTTTGAAATGCCTGTACCAAGTCAGGACCATTGCGATCCACCATTTCTCCGGTATGACTGATTCGTTTTTGTCATTTTCTCTGGACTATGAGATTGATCATTCAAGTTCGATAGTTTTGTTATTACCTTTATTTAATATAGGATTTAATACATTAATTTAGGTTTTTCTTATTATTGGGGTTGTGGCGTGCCATAGCCTTTCCCTGTGTAGTGAACAATTTTCTTGTACATGTCTCATATATTGGCTATGGTGACATCATTACATTTGAGTATATTTTGCTTCTGTAGTATGACTGGTTCGATGATGACTTTTGTAAGTTGTAGCAAGTCATTTGAGATTTCCATGCTTTGTTGTCTAATTCATATATAATTGTTTTCACTTCATTCAAGCACTCTCTCTGGTATGTCTGGAGTGCGTTACACCAAATGATTAAGTGGCAAGTATCTTTTGTTTCAATCTGACAAAGCCAAAGCGAGCATGCAAGACTGACATCGAGTTGATTGAATTTGCTGACATCACATGCATTACATTTGGGTATGTAGTTCCCAGTTAATAAACGAACATTAATCCCTTCTCTATCTTCATCTTTGGTATTGTCACTAACTGATTCCCAGGCTTTGTGTATCGTACTATTCTCCCAATTGATAGGTCTAATTAGTCACAAAATTGACTACAGTCTTTTGATAAGGTTATCATTCCAGTGTTTTATGAACAGCAGTTTTTACTTCCTTCGTCAATGTTAACCTGTTTGGTATAGTTTGTAATAATGTTTTTAAAGTAGGTAGACCGTACAGTTCCAATATATTTATGATGTTTATAAACAAACTATCTGACTCTGATGACTTCACCTTGATTTGTATTTCTAAGAAATACCTGATAGTTAGATTGTCACCTCTGATGATATCATTAATATGGTTTATTTGTCTTATATGTAATTCAGCAGTAATTGGTCGAATACCAAGAAGTAGGCAAGTAAATTCCGCTTCTAGGAGATTGAAATGGGATTTTTTAGAGTAAAAGTTTCTAGGCTATACAGTAAGCGTAGAAGTACGTTGGTATTGAATATGTTAATATATTTAGTTGGTGGAAATCCGTTGGTTCCATGTTTACAAGTCTCTGTTAGACGTGTTTTCAGAGCACAAGAGATCCTTTCTTCCACGTTGCCTATATGTTTTGTAGAATGTGATATTGAGATTTCTTCGTCGCCAGTCTTCCAGTCTGTGGATTTCACAGATGAAGACTTATTTGGTGTTCTCATCAATACAACACTTTTCTACGAATGTATGATATAACGTTCCCTGTTAGCAAAAGAGCTTGTGATATCTAACACTTGTCGGAGGCTGAGTAGGCTAGGAAAGCTTATAGAAGATAACGAGATGTGGAATAATTGTACGCGACACAACCTACAATATAAACGACAATTTAAAAAATCCACGATCGCTGTCTACCACAGTTGGGCATCATACATAAGTTGTTAAAATATGTGAACCAATGTAAATGCTTTCCAGAGACAGTAGAAGATCATTAACGTAGCATTTGTAGAGTCTGGTGGACATAATTCCGCCCTGGTGAACTTTTTGTTGTATAGGAAATGATTTGCTAAGATGAACAGACTAAATGACTTTAGATGTCAGGTTACAATACCATGTATCCAATAACTTCCAAAGGTTTCCATTGATTCCATTAAAAAGGCTTACATTTCAGTGACTGGTGATCTACAACATCAATTCTTTCTGGGAGTCTAAAAGGCTATATAAAGTGGTAATTTCAACTTTTTAGCTTCAACGATAAATTCGTGAATATTCACAGTCGCCAGAAGTTATTGTATGCTCCTTTTGTCAACCCTAATTGTAATTAAGATTATTGATATGAAAGTAAACGTTCAATTCTATTGAGTATTGCATGTTCTAATATATTTCAAAGAGTACTGGAGACTGTGATACCTCTGTGGTTACTAAATCTGTTGGATCCCGTACTTTTTGAGGACTGGTGATGGTACTATAGTTCCTGATAGGTATTGTGGTGGTATGTGACCATGTCTTAGTATTTCATTTAAAACGAGTTGAAATTTCTGGTGCTGGTTTCTGCTTACTTGAATTGTGCAGCATTTATGCCATATTCATCAGCTGTTTTGTTGTTATTTAGTTTGGATATTAGAGTGATAACTTCATCCTCTGATATAGATTCATTGGCACTTTCTTCGTCATTTACGATACTACTGATCATTTCTAAATTTCGTAGGTTTTCCTCCTGTTATGTTTTGTTATTGTTCTAGTTCTTTTTGAACTGCCAAATCCTCATAGAATTTAGAGAAACCTTTACATTGTTCTTGGTTGAAAACAATTTTTCCTTCACTTTGAAAACCCCGGGGTTTATTTATTGTGTACATGTAGTCCTCTACGAGTGAGTTTATAAAAACTGATATAACTGGTACATGACTTGATGTATTACAAATGTCTCTATCATAGATCTTGTTTTCTTGAACAAGATGATCTGCGTGGGTTAGAATATTGTCTATTTGTGACGATCCAATTCCTTGTTTGAAGCATGTTGTAGGTGTACAGAGGTATTGTTTCCTGACAAGTTCCCGAAAACCTCTATCAGAGTCTATAAAAAGGAGAGATCCGAGTCAGAAATATATTTGCTATTGTTACGAAATAAATAACTAGATTTGTGAACTTTTTAAAATTTCACAGCTCATTGTCTTCTATTAAAACTAAATGGCCTGACTGACGACGAAACTTAACATCAGCTTTTAGTGGCTTAAATTTCTTATTAACATTTGAGTGAAGACATCCAATCAAATCAGATATTGAAGACCTAAGTGATGGTTGCAGGGGCATACTAGAAAACGCGGGATGGGATCGTGGGATGGACTCATGGGATGGACCCATGGACCTTAAATGGGATGGACTCCAAGTCCATTAATCTGATGGACTCATGGGATGGACTCTTGGGATTGGCCCATGGGATGGACTCGTGGACCCAAAATGGGATGGATTCAAATGTAGAATTTTCAGTTTACTCTGGTTTAATAAATGGAATGGGAATTTTTATCAATGGCTTTCTTAGTACGTAAAGTAAATTGTTTACAATTATTATAGTGACTTGTGTTTATAATTGAAAACATGAATTAACAAAGTCTATTAAGTCAGCCTTCCTATCTAAATCTTTATCAGCTAATTCAGTTACCTCTTTGTCAGGAAACCCATAAATGCTTGGTTTCATTAACATTAATCATATAAAATGTTTTCATTCTTGCAAAAAGAATATTCCAAGTTTTGTATCTAAATTTTAATATGTATGACAACATATGCGGTCAGAGAGCTGCATTAGATGTTGATAGATTCAGTAGTAGTTTATAACAATCAGCGATAAGAAATCTATAACTCTTATAACATTGTCAACAATATAATGAAGAAATGGATATCATTTCTATATTATAAAAATTATTTTAACTAATGCTCGGTAAAATATTTTGATGATTTTGGTTCTGTTCATTAAGTTTTTAATTAAAATATAATCTCTATGGTGTGCCACTTAAGACAATAAAAATGTCTTTTTTAATAAATTAGCTTTGAAATATTGTTACATCAGCAGGTCTAGTGTAGCAGATAAGATCAGATAAGCAAAGAATTTGTCAGTTTTTACTAGGTTTATTTCCAGTCATAAAATAATAGAGGTGAAATGTATCCAGATACTTAATATATCAAACGCTAACTGTATATTAAGATAATAAGGATTTAATGAAAAAGACATTTTATAAATAATTTTAAAAAGTGGGTCCATTTTTGAGTCCAACATCCCATCCCATTTAGAGTCCATGGGTCCATCCCATCATCCCATCCCATTTTGAGTCCATGGGTCCATCCCATTTAGGGTCCATGGGTCCATCCCATGAGTCCATCCCACCATCCCATCCCGGGTTTTCTAGTATGCCGGTTGCAGGATCGTAGAAGAAAATGTTATGCAAGATCTAGCTTCTTGATAGTGTTCTAGGGATTTTCAGTTATGGCCCAGGTACTATCACTATCAGATTGAAATATTTACTAAAAATGACGAACTCTATTGACTAAGACACTTTGACCGGCGTCTGCAAACGGGGATGACATACGAATGAGATTGTTCATGTAAGTTTGTTTTTGAACTCAAAATGTTTTATCATAATTTGCGAAGTCGTTCTACAGATTAATATCGCACCACATGAAAAAATTTAAGTTATTAAATACACCATCACACAGTCAGCATCAGTGGTAAAGCCATCACTCTGTTAACTAAAGCAACCATTCTATTAATCACATCCTCGTCAATTCACTTCTGTTTTATCTATTAACTCCATTTTGTAAGCATGCATCATTAAGATTCGAAATAGATACCGTATGTTAATGTCAGTGATAAAAATTCATAAATCATTCATTTATCTTGAAAAAGCTAATACTTGTAAATCATTCATTTAGGCATCTCTTCTTGGAAGTGTATGGTTTTATCCTTTTACACTTGTATTTTGTTTTTGATATAGGAAGGGAGAAGACACAAAATCGTAAGTATTGCTTCAATAATTCAATTATATCAATCTAAATACTTACTTGACTATTTGAATGTTTGATGTTTAGTAAGTTGTTAGCATTTGCTCCATGTCGAAGGCCATTTGTAAGACTGAGAGGCTCATTTATTTTGGTATTAGACATTTTATAGCTACTATTCCCTTAGTGCATGTACTTTTGATGTTCTTGTTTGGTTGACTAGTTTTAAAATCACGTACAATCTACTTTTATCATTTAACGGGCCATAACTCCTATAAGGGTCATCTGATAATTTAAGCCTAATGGACAATTTTGTAGATCTCAATAAGCTGAACATTTAATCAAGCAACAGCTTTTCTCTGTCTGCCATATTTTCATTCAAGAGGCAAAAACATGATAAAATGCTAATTTAGGGGCCGTAACCCTTAAAGAGGTCACCTGACAACTTCGAACCTTTGGAGACTTTTGAAGAGCTCAGTTAGCCAAACATTTAAGCAAGCAAAACCTTTCTCTAATAACCTTCAAAATCTATAAGACTCGAACCACTATTTTTTTGCGTTTAAGGGCCCATAACCCCTTATAAGAGGGTCATCTGACAATTTCGACCTAATGGACAATTTTGTAGATCTCAATTAGCTGAACGTTTAAGCAAGCAAAACCTTTTCTCTATCTTTTATAGTTCATAATGTAGAAGGCTAAAACCACTATTTTTGGTGTTTAAGGGACCATAACCCTATAAGGACTCATTCGAAAATTTCAAGCTAATTGACAATTTTGTAAATCTCAATTAGCTGAACATTTAAAGCGTTTAAGGGGTCATAACTCCTATAAGGGGTCATCTGACAATTTCGACATATATCCCCAGGACTTGAGATAAGGACACAACGGAATCTATGAAGTCTGCATCATGTTTAGATCTACATCTAGAAATTGACTCTCAAGGAAGACTTTTAACACAGCTCTATGACTTGATTACTTTAACTTTCCAATCGTCAATTTTCCATTTTTGTGTAGTAACATTACGTCCGCTCTTGCATACGGAGTCTTTGTTTCACAGTTGATTCGTTACACCTGAGTTCACTCTTGTTTCGGCTGGGGTTCGCGTTGTTGATTGATATTCAGTTGTTTTGTGTTTCCATGTTTTGCGTGTTGTCTGTTTTTGTCCCGTTCTTGTTTGTGTTTACTGGTTGAGTCTCTGCCCTTTCGGACTTTTGACATTCGGATACCCCATTGGTACCTCTGCTTCTTCCATAGCTTGTGGGAAATAATACATCAATTTCCTTGGCAGAGCGTCAGGTTTGACACAGAAATTGCTGACGCAGGGTTATGTTGCTCCACGGTTGCTGTCTTCACTCAAGAACTTTTACGGTAGACACCGTGCACTCGTAGACAAATATGGGGTTTCTATCTCTCAAATGAGTACAGATGTTGGTTTGTCGTAGATTATTTTTGTCTTCCTTTACCGGATTTGACACACTGAATTGGAGATTAGCAACAGATGTGCTATAGCAGACATGAATCGCTTACTCTTCCGGAGCACCTAAGTTCACTCTTGTTGCGACTCTAGTTCGCGTTGCTGATTTCCGTTCGGTTGATTTTGTGGTTTGTTTTTCTTTGTGCTGTTTTTCTTCGTTTTTGCCGGTCTCGTCGTTTTGACACTTGAATCCCCCCAGTGGTGCCTCTTTGCTTCTTTAATTAGTTGAAAAATATGTAATTCAATTACTTCAATATCTTATATAGTTCTTGAGATATAAGACAAAAATAAGTGCAAAAAGCAAAAAAAAAAAAAAGAAAAGGGTCAATAACTCCCACACAGTTGGTTGGAATTTCTTCAAAATGCCGGCTAAGGTAGATCTTGACGTGTTAATCACTTTTAAACTACCGGAATTTTGATATCGTTTACCGTTTTTGAGTTATTTGCAAAGTACTGCTGTTTTACTCTCCTGTTCTATTTTTAACAACGGTGGCCATGTTTTTATCTGATTAATTTTAAATGAATATAGTTTGTAGCCAACATGTCACCAAGTTTCAGTAAAATTTGTTCAGTAGTATCGGAGAGGAAGATTTTTGAAATTGTTAACAGACGACGACGGACGACGACGGGCGGGCGCATAGTGATGGCATAAGCTCTTTATACACAATTGTGGACCATCTTCAGTTTGCCAACGTTTAACAATAGTGGTAATACCCGTGATCTTGACCACTATTGTTTTCAAGGTCATATCGTGTTTAATATTATAAAATCAAAGATTAATCTTATAGTGTCTCAAGGTATTAGAATTCTTTTACGTATTTTATTATTATTATTTTTTGGCACATGAATAGTCCTTAATGAATAGAACAAAAATATCAATAAAAAAGGAGTAACCGTTCATTTAAGAGCACAATGTTGTATGTATAGGGGTAAAAGTTAAGAAGACACCTGAAAATAGATTTTGTTTAAAATCTAAGAGACTAATCTAATCTAATGACTCCCTTTTCAATAGTTCCTTAAAATAATCTAGAAAAAAATTATTATCACTCTTCATTTTATTCAATTTATTCCTGTTCATTCTTTATTAATTATCCCTTTTTTATTTAGTACGGGAAATATAAATGATTATTCAAATGACTCTTTATATGTTATAATTGCTACTTATATGATATTTTTGTATTATATAACGTTTGTTTCCCCAAAACCAGCTTTCTTGTGATACCTCAACGTCAAATTATCAATCGAAGCTGAATCAACCTTAAAATTAATTGAATTAAACAAATGCTCTGTTTGGACTAACGTAACTTTTGTTCACGTGAAATCAGGATTAACATGACGTTTACGTGAACTTCACGTGATATATATTTTTGACATTAAAATTCTGAAAATGATATTTTTCCTAAAAATTCATAGAATTGCAGGCAAGTTATAGAACATTAAAAATGATGAGAACATTGTAATTGCGCATTGAACGTGACATTTATGTTAATTCAATGTGATTTCACGTGAAAAATACTTCCCTGTGTATCGTTAATCTGTTAAGGGTAGGAACGATGAGGGGGGGGGGGGGGTAGGACCTTTTTCGGGACACCGGGATTGGCCATATTTAAGCTCGGGATTCCGGGATTTGGACAATTTAAGTTCGGGATTCCGGGATAAAATTATATCAACTATACCGGGCTTCGGGATTTTCTCTTTTTTAAGTCGGGATGACGGGATCAGACCCCTTCCTCTCCCCTCAACGATATATAGCTCTTGTCGTTCGGCAATATCTTGATTTAACACGGATGTGGTGGCTTGTAAAATTAAATCAAAGACTGTTGAAAATTGCATTTACAAGAACAAATAAAAGCATCTATTAACGTGAAACAGTAGCTCGGTTTGACTACCACTTTCTGGTAGGCTTGTGTTTAAACAATTAAAATATCATCGTATTGGAAAAAATAATTAATAATAAAGCAACGACAAGGACAAATTTATTGAATTGTATGAATAAAAAAAAATAACAATTGAGCATAATTAGAAACTAAAAACATTCTGTCATTAGGGATTAAAATTTATGATTCTGACGCTTCAGTTTAATGTTTTCCTATGTGGTTTTTAATTGCAAACAGCAATTCAATTTTATATCAGTTTCATCTAATAAAGTCATACAAAACTATGTCAATATTTAACTACATTTCCTGTAATAAGGTAGGTTTTTTTGTGTTTTAGATCCAGACGGGAAAAGTTAACGGACAACACTGGTAGGTGGTTTTTTTTCGTACTATATCATTCAGCCATTGACAATATAATCACATATTTGTCTTTCTAGATTTTATAACTATCCATGTTTGATAACCACCGAAGCACTGCATGCTTTTTAGCACTTATGGTATATGCGATGGTTCCTACTGATCTAATATTTCTGCAGGCCGAACATACCTAAAAGAACAAAGCTCTTTAAACAATGACTTTCAAGTTATATAATTATAGCTAATGTTCATTGTACGTTTATAAAGAAACAACAATAATAACGAGATGTAGATAATTGTATGTGATATCACCTTCACCAACCCACAGCAATTCAATTAATCTTACTGAAACATGGCCATGGTCGACTGATGTTTTTAAAAACTTTAAAATTTAAGTACAGACTTTCTGCTGTAACGTATAGTGTGATAACGTTTGAAAAACAAAACTAAATTGATAATGAAAAAGGGTAACAAAAGCAGAAGAAAGACGCCAGAATAGCATTCGAAACTTTGTTAAAAACGTAAAACATGCTTGTCAATTTCTAAATAATTATCTGTTTGAATGAAATATGAATCGGAGAAGTTATTTCAATCTGATAAAAAATGAGTTGTTAAACACTACATTTTATCATTCCAATGGAAGTAGAATACGAAATCCGAGTAATGTTTACTTATACTAAGCCATTTTATTTTGTGTTCACTTAATTTTTCAACAAAAAACTGCTATATTATAATTTACATTTCCAACTGTTCAACTATTAAAGCTTTATTGGCGTTGTATTCAAATTGCTATGAAAATGGTGAAGTATCAATCATAAATGTAGAAGCTGTTTATATGGAATAAATCAAAGACTATGATAGCTTCATGGTATTTGTTTTGCACTTCAGAACTTTTCAGTGTTACATAACTCGTTCACGAATACAGAAAAGCTTGTTTAACTTCTAACAATCATTAGACGATTTTCTACCGAAAGGCAATGGCTAAATAGGAATAGTTATATAAGGAATATTGTTTAAGGATATAAGTATATAAAGGTTTTTATATGTTCCAGTTCTTAGCCAGGAATTTTTGACAACGCTTTTGTTTGTTCTTGTCGTGTTGATGCTTTCCTGTTCTTTGTGTATAATTGCCTTTGTTTTAAATATTTTTTTTGAATACTTATACTTTTAGAATACTTATCTTTGACTATTTCAGGACTGTTTTTTTTTAATTATATGCATTTTATTTAGACCATGGGCCAATTGCAGAACCGCGAGCAGCACCTACCAGCCTTGTTGAAGGCTTCTTGCGGTTGTCCATTGAGGTTGTTTTATAAATTGCCGCTTGTTATGTGGGCTATGTCGCGTACACTTATTCCACATCTCATTATGTTTTTAAATAATATAATAAAATTTCCTTTTCTATTAACTATATTTTAATTTTGACCATTATCACATTCTACCGGGCAATAGAACTGTGTTCTATTTCCCAGTGACGTTCTATTGCCTATTGACATTTTGACCTCAAATTTGATTGGACGATTTATATTATATACATAAATATTTACTATCTATTCCGGGTCATTTACGTAAAGTTCGTGGTGCAACTGCAAAGTCTGTTTGTGTGTGTTCTGGTTTAAACCGGCTGGTCTGTCATTACTTCCATAATAGGGTGTAGTTCAAAATGGTCATTAAACCCAATCTTTTTTTTTTCAAAAGTATATGGAAAAAATAACCTAATTTTTTTTTTCAGCACAATACGACTTACAATTGTATTAAAAAATATTAGGTAATAAAACAGTTATTGAATGTGTAGCAAGGCAATAGATCAGAACTATTCCCCCCCCCTTGGTATCCAGATTAGCTCCATGTTCTATTGCCCTCAGCCTACGGCTTCGGCCGATAGAACATTAAGCTAATCTGGATACTTAGGGGGAAATATTCTGATCCATTGCCTGGCTACACATTCAATAACTGTATACTATTATAATCGTTGGATAATTCTATTGCGAGCCTAATACAATATCAGAAATTGCAGTTTTAGTAAAAGAAGTAAAGTTTATTCCATCCCTTTTATATTTGCCTATCCATTGTCAATGATCTTTAGTAAAAGAAGTTAAGTTTAATCCATCCCTTTTATACTTGCCTATCCATTGTGTCACTGATCTAGCAAAATTTATGGTCTGGAACTTTGTTGTCATTTGTATTTCATGTTTTTTTTTCAAGATTTACACAATTTGAAATAGATGTGTAGCATTAGATTTGAAAGTAATGCTGCATTCATTAGTTCAGAGTAAAAGAATTTTTCAGAAATGTTTATGAAATATATCAAAGATTAAAGTTAATGCTATAACAGCCATGATGATTGAATTTTTACTTTACATTTAAAGTGTTACATAACCCGTTAACGAATGCAGAAAACACAGTCACTGGCTTATACTTTTGGCATAGTTTTACCATGCTATGAAATTATTAAAAACTATTCTGCTTTTAACTAAAGGCAAGTTATTGGTCTTTTTAGAGGGGGGTCTCAGCTCCAAGAACAGTCAAAGTGTACCGAAATTGCCAAATTGCTTGTTTATTACGCAAAACACGCCTGATTTGTAATTTGTTGGTCGATTGTTGAGGGGAATTTAATATATGTAGTGTTCAAGTTATATTCATATTCAGAAAGATGACTGGAACTTATTTAAAAGAAATTAAATCTTTCAGTTTATCCATTAATTTTTCAAACACTAGACTGTAAGTGAATTCCAACAACATTAATTTCCTACATGTATGTCTATCCTTTTTACATAGAAAGGTATATTGTCATGCAACCGTTACGATTCAAAGGACTTTTTTCAGTCATGAGCTCTAAGCAATATTTTCGGGAATCAAAGATTTTAGGTACACATATATCTAAGGACGAGTGCACAAAGCAGCAAGTTTAACATCCATTCTTGTCAAAGCTTTTGTGTTTGTCTCTGTCAACTATCTGTTTTTGTTCTATGACAAGAAATGTGTCTTTCTTTGATAATTTAGGGCTTTGTTTGAATCTTATGCATTGTATTTTTAGTCTTGAGTCAATGCAAGATGGCAAGTAGCGACCCCTGGTCATGTTGGAGACTGGTGGCTGTTTTCCAGTTTGATTTTTTAAATTGACATTTCTTTAAGTTGGTTGTTTCGTGTACACTTATTCCAAATCTCTATCGTTTATCCATAACTACAATTCGCCTTCAAAATGACAAGGTTCGCCATCTTGTATTTCACCACAACAATGAATTACAGATGGTAATTGAGCATTTGATCAAATGTTAAAATAAACAAAACAGTTCAAAGTTGAACAACCAAGCACCGAGAACACCATAGATAACGATTGAAAGACAAAACTATCATGATGATAAAACAGGGTATAAAGGATCAGAAAGACACCAGAATAGCATTCAAAACCATGTTAAAAGCTTAATAACATTCTTGTCTAATTCATGTATTTCTTATATTATCTGTTTCAATGAAATATGGATCAGAGAATTTATTACAAATGGATAACAAAATAGTTGTAAAACACTACATGTTATCATCCCAATGGAAGTAGATTACGAAATCCGAGTAATGCTCAAGCAGAAGCAATTAAATTTTATGTTCACTAAAATGTGTCAACACAAAACTGCTACATTATAATTTACATTTCCAACTGTTTAATCATTGATATTTTATTGGCGTACATGTAGTATCAAATTTGCTATGAAAGTGGTGAGGTATAAATTATGACGGTGGAAGATGTATATATAAATGTATCAAAGACTATGATAGCTACATAATGATTGGTTTGTACTATATAACTTTTAAGTGTTACATAACTTGATCACGAATACAGGAAACACATGTTTAGCTTCCAACATTCATTATACGGTTTTCTCTCGAAAGGCAATTTTGCAATGGCTTAATATGAATACTGATGTTATTAATAGTTATATGAGGGAGGTTGTTATTATAAAGGATATAAGTATATAAAGTTGTTTTTTTATATGTGCCCGCCCTAAGCAGGAATCTTTAACAAAGCTTTTGATTGTTCTTGTGCTGATGGTTTTTGTTTTGTTCCTTGCTTCAGAAGGGATCTGTCTTTCATTAATTCAGGACTGGATTTGAATTATATACATATTATTTAGACCTTTTGCCGATTGCAGAACGGCGAGCAGCAGCACCTCCTTGCCTCGTTGAAGGATGTTGGCAGTTTTCCATTGTGTTTTTTCTAAAGTGAGCTGTGTCGCGTACAGTTATTCTACACCTCATTACTTTTCTATTGTTCATAAGTAAACGTTGTTTCCTTACAACCTCTTTCATCGTGTACATGTAACAGGCCAATGTTAAACGTTCAACATCTGTACCATTTCATTGGTTTGGTTTTGATTTTTGATTTCTGTTTTTGTTTTGTTTTGTTTTTTGTAGTTATTTGTTTGCTTTTTTTTCTTTGTCTTTAGCAAAGGCTACAAAAGACAAAGGTTGAGAAATTTGACGAAAAATGTATAAGCCCTGCCGAGTACTAAACTTAACAGGCACAGCAAGCTACTGTGTTCTATCCATACAGTGAACTAATCCTCTTCTTAAGGTTTCCTCTGCCAAGTGCCAACCAAATTAATTCCTCTTACAAATGTTTTTGATGTTTATGATTGTCTGTCTTATTTTATTGTTTTGATTATAGTTTTTAGATTATATACTCATTTCCTGTAAAACCTGGTGTTTTAATCAATTTTAAATATAATAACAACAAAAAAGTATTAAAATTAATAGTGTCAGACAAGTCTGACAACCAGGCTTGTGATTACCCTCGGGGACCTCTGGTCCACCAACAGCGGTTATCGACGACCAAGTGATTTCAAAATACATCAAAATACAAGTACCAAAGCTGGCATAAAAACTTTCAATTTGGTTATACTGTATATGCATATTTCAAGGAGTAAGCTCTCATCTTCAGCATTTGAATCCAAACATTGGAGTTACCAGTACTGGGGCAGCAGACAACGTCACTTGTCACTTCAAAGGATGCTGTGGTTTTTTTTTCAATGTTAAATTTTTGAATTGCCATTGATTTATTAACAAAATTATGTCTTGAACTATAATTTCACATTTCACAATCTTCTATTTTGGACAAAATACTCCCGTTTTAACTGAGATATCCTTTCTTATGATCGATTTGATTTTTCTATGACATAGATTTATGAAAACAAAGAAAGAGTACATGGAAAGCATTTCATAAACCCTTCATTTACGAAATGTAGCATTTAATTAGACTTGAAAGTTTTGCAGCATTAATTATCAAAGTAAATGAAATTTTGTAGAAATGGTTATAAAATATATCAAAGATAAAAGTTAATGCTATAACAGCCATGATGATTGAATTTGTACTTTACGTTTAAAGTGTTACATAACTCGTTAACGAATACAGAAAACACTGACTTATATTTTTGGCATAGTTTTATCATGCCATGGTTTTATTAAAGAAAATTCTGCTTTTAACGAGAGGTAAACTATTGAGAATATTTTTTGTGTTATTTTGGGCGTATTTACAAATTAGATGACTTTTTAATGTGAAGCTCCAAAAGACAGCTAAAGAGTACCATATTCTTTGGTTATTTTTACAAAATATACATTATTTGTGATTCTTTGGTCTAGTGTTGGAGGGAATTCAACATATGATTAAGTGTTCTTATTCAATGTTCTTGTCATATTAAGAAACATGACTGGAACTAATTGTTAAATAAAATAAATCTTTCTTTTATCAATTGATTTTTTCAAACCCTAGTACCAATCTATCACCAGAGGGAGCGTCTATCAACACTGACCTCTATACTATCGCGCTTAGGATCATGGGAAATATTTTAATGATATTCAATCACCGAATTTGGAGATATTACCCACAATCCTAAGCGCGATAGTATAGAGACAAAACAAGGAAGACATACAGCAAAAATTGAAGATCGCAATGGTCCTGGCTTGTTACTGGCATTTCAAAAGAAATGGTTGGCAAAACCAGGTTTTAAGGCGCGCCAAACCTCCCTCTTCCATTGCGTTCTTTGGGTCTGGTAGTTTCACAAAACTCAATATGTAGTAAATGAAAAGCTTTAATTTCCTTCATTACATGTATGCCTACCCTTTTTACATAGGTCTCTTGTCTTGCAACCTGAATGATACAAATGACTTAATTCAGCCATAGCGTGTTGAGCTCTGAGCAACTTTAAAGGTATTTAAGATTTTAGGTACACATATATTGAAGGTTGAGTGTACAAAACAACAAAAACTGCTGAACGCAAGCTATTAAGATCGACGATGAAAAAAAACGGCAACAAAGCTTTTGGTCGGGGATAGCCTGATTAACCATGTCATTTGTGATGATCAAACCCATACACATAGTGAGGGTCTCGTGACTTAAAGTCCAGTGTCTTTTAGCTTTTTAGCCTTTTAGCTCCCTAATTAAGCAATTGCATAATGTTTATTATTTTGTTTCAGAAGATGGATCCGAGCTTCACACAGAGCCGTTATAACAATAATGTTACAGCAACAGGAAATCATAGTTTGACAAATGAAACCGATGGCCCTTACAACTATTATGCTGACTATTACAACAATGATGATTATGAACTCTATCAAAATGTGTCTAAGGTAGGGTTAATCAAACTAAAACGTTTCCAGACAGTATATTGTGCCGACACTCGTTCCTTCTATTCAAAGCTCATCAGAGACGCCCTACTCAAAAGACTGAAAATACCAAAACACTTTTTGAATATACAACAAAACAAAAACTGCCGAGCTGGAAACCAAGTTTTAAGTAGCAGTCCACCTAAGAATCATGCAAAATTGAAGAAAAGTGGTTCATCGACAAAAAGGCTACAGTGGTTTATTTTTAACGAAAGATAGTTCAAAGTATATAAACTAAGAAATAAATAACAATTTGATCATAACTGCCTGGTCCTGGGAGAAATCTTGCCATTTTGTTACATGGTTTCTATTGAAATTATTGACAATTTTAAGAGTTATCTCCCTTTCTTACATTTTTCCAATGCATTCTATATTTTTTTTTCTCTCAGGACCAGGGCTAGTTTGGAAAAAGAGCACAAAAAATCAAAGCAGGGTGCTAGTAGGAGTAACATATCAAAAATAAATTGGTGTAGGCTTTCCACCCATGAATCCCTCTTTGCATGATTCTTATAAAAAGTGATACTTAATTAACTAAAACAACCCATGTCTGAAGTAGAAAAACCTTATTCTTTTGACAATTTTGAAATGTAAACGGATAATTTCATAGCTTTGGGGCATTCTTCGATGCGAGAGCGGGCTAACATCAATGAACTAAAACTCAACCACCGTTAAAACGGTTAAATGGTTTAACTACATTTTAAAACAGACTATTATGAGCAACTTTAATTTTGAAAGGTCAACAACATAAGAAAAATAACAATTTACACTAGGACAAATTTGAGGAGAGATATGACCCTCGGGATTTCCTGGATGAAAATACAAACTACTAAGGGACAAAGGAGTATTAATTTAATTGCCCTAAGTCACTAAAGATTAAGACAAATTTATTGGAAGCAAAAGACAAAAATACGAAAAAGATAACACATGTTGCAAGCATACATTAACGAACAATTAACTGTAAGCAGAAATGCAACGTTTGACCGTAACAAGAGTAAACAACTTGGGCGATTCAGAAGCTATTTTTCCATTGTTATGCCTTCTGTAAGAGATAGAAAGTTTTTTTTTTATTTTAATAAAGCTCAGATTTCTCAACTTGTTTAAAAACACGGCAGTGTATTGATTAGGGTTGGCGTTACAAATACCAAAACGCGGGTATAAACGGTTAATTTGGATATGCTATATATCGATATTTCAAGGAGTAACCTCTCATCAGTAGCATTTAAACCAAAACATTGGAAGGTCAAAATCCAAAACAGTTGAAAACGAAAAGTACTCAAAACCAAAATGTTCGAACAAGGAAGCCAAATCCAGCACCGAGGATATCGACCATGTGCATTACAAGGAAAGAAACCTGGTGTTTTCATCAATTTTGAATTTAACAATCGGAAATTTCAGCGACAATATATGAGAAATTTTATGGTAATTCGTGTCAGACAAGTCTGACTACCAGGCTTGTGATTACCCTCGGGGACCTCTGGTCCACCAGCAGCGGTTATCGCCCAGTGGTTTCAAAATTACAAATACCAAAACGCTGGTATAAACGGTTAATTTGGATATGCTATATATCGATATTTCAAGGAGTAACCTTTAATCAGTAGCATTTAAACCAAAACATTGGAAGGTCAAAATCCAAAACAGTTGAAAACGAAAAGTACTCAAAACCAAAACGTTCGAACAAGGAAGCCAAATCCAGCACCGAGGATATCGACCATGTGCATTACAAGGAAAGAAACCTGGTGTTTTCATCGTGTTCTTAATCGTTTTTCCTATTTGTCCTTTACTGTAGGCCATGAAATGGATATGTCTAATGATTTTCATCGGAATAGTAATATTGAACGGGGTGCTGATTGGGCTACTCCTGAGAAAAAGAAAACAGTCCAGAATGTCATTCTTTGTTTTGAACTTGGCTATTTCAGGTAAAATTCTAAGACATAATTATAAATAGAACCAAAGGGAACACAATACTATCAAAAAAGCTTAAATGATAAAGATTTACTACTCGTCAGAATTAAAAAAAAACACAAAAAGTATTATAATACATATACGGCGTTTAAGTGGATAGTATGACAACATATGAAGCGAGAATCCGGCTTAATCAGAGAATAAGCATTAAGGAATGATAAAAGAACATAGAATGATAATGAAGAAATTTGATGGGAACATAATGCCAATAGGGTAAGCCAGTATATGCATGGAGGGGGCGTGTGAGGTCGGACAAATAACTCTACTGCCCGAGATCATACTCAAAATGAAACCTTCATCAGTTTTATTTAAGCTTAAACACAACCAAACTCTTTGAATGATTTAGTAAATGTATGCCTTGTATCCTTTACAAAGTTATATACAAGGAATAAAATATTTGTACCGTAAAAATTTGTCAAAAATATAAATTTATCAATGTAAAATCCTAACCAATGCTAACTTTGTTTTCTATCATTTCCAGATGCATGTGTTGGCATTTTCTATGTTTTTCCACAAGTTTTCTTCAACTATTTTCAAGTTCCGTGGAATAAATCCTACTGCCTAGGTGTATACGGGTACTTTTCGATGACGTCAGTTTACGTATCGACGTACGCTATAATCGTGATGACAGTTGATAGAGTTTTTATCATTCTGAAGCCCATGTCCCTATTATCTAAGAGGAAGGCCTACAGATACGGACTGGCATCCTCAGCATGGGTAATTGGCTGCCTCCTGGCAATACAGTATGCAATAAATACAGAGTTCACAGAATTTGAAATGTGCGAATACAAATTTGAGAATGCTTTAGTAAGTTCATGAAGCAAAGACTTATTGTAGGGGGTCCTGATGGGGGGTCCTGATCACGAATCACGAAAAATAAAAAATGCAAATAACGAAACACGGAAATATGGCTAATTTTTTGTTCACGGATAAAAGTTTGACTGTATATTACTGTAAAGCATGCCTAAAACGAATCACGGACAAAATACTTTTGCTGAGAACGGTTCACGTGCAATATCCAATCACGATGCACGGAAAAATATTTCAACAAATCTCAATTGAAGGAAAATAAAAATTGCCAAAAACGGAGAACGAAATACTGTGAATTCCTTTTTATTCGTGGGGTACCAATTTTCGTGGTTTTCGTGGGTAGGCTGATCCACGAATTTAAGAATCCAACGAAAAAAAAAACTTGTTGGAATTGCTATTTTGTGGTAAAGACCTTGGATGTGATCTTCTTTGTAGACCGATACTATATGGCCATTAAAGTTTATTCAAATTGTTTTTCAAGCTTTGGAACAGACATACCTTGAATATTAGCTTATCAATCATTAAATATATCTTGGAAAAGATTTTGTAATGTTAATTTGGCAAAACTCAAACGATTTTATTGTGTTTTTTTTTTAAGTGTTTTGTTGTAAAGTGTTCATTTTCAATATTCTTGCGTACTGAATATGTGCATTGGAAAAAAATACTGAGTACATAAAATATCAATTAAAATATTTTTTAAATTGTCAAAATCATAAATATGTCCTGTCACTTGAAGCCATAAACAGTTCCCAACCCTTAGGATAATTTAAACAATGTTAATCCCTTTGACCATCATAAATCAATTAAGTCTTACAAGGTGTTTTTCACACCTTCACAGCTTAATTAAAAAGATAATCAAGCTCTTCAACACATTAATCATTGGCAATTACATAATGAGGAAGACAATTAACTGGCATATGTTTATTTAAGAATAAAAAGTTAAATTTTAATAATATACAAATAAAATGATCACTTTTATGTGCTCAAATCATAAACAGATCAACAAATACCGCCATTTGTTTTTCTTCAAAATAATAAATCCACGAATTTATGAATCCACGAACTTGCAAAATTTGGTCAAACCACGAAAATTGATACCCACGAATTTAAGTACTTTCACAGTAAACCCATCGGCCCCCTCATTGTAAATATTATATTTTAAAATGTGTAGCGGATAAAGCTGGATCATTGTGGCCTTTATTCTATTTTTTAAGAACCCTTCTATTGACATCTCTTCTTTCACATTTCAAGATCAGTTATTCCTTTGTAATATTTTTTAAATTGCCTTACTTTAAACAAAAGCTTAAACTAATCTACGTTTTAGCTCACCTGACCCGAAGAGTCATGTGAACTATTATCATCAGTTGGCGTCCGTCTTCCGTAAGCTTTTTTAAAACGTTAACTCATCTGACACCAAAAATTAAATTGTAACTAAACTTAGTATGGTTGTTCATTAGCAATCGGTGCTTAGAACTGAGGTTGGGATTTTTGATTCGTCGAAAAACGTGGCCGGTGTGGCTAAAAATAGAACATAAGGGGAAATTACAGGGGTTTTTTGCAAATAACTAAAAAACGGCTACAGATATCAAACTCTGGCTGCAGGGTAAGTAATTAGCATCTCAAGATCTACCTACCCTGAAATTTTGAAGAAAATTCAATTGCCCTATAGGAGTTTTTGCCGTGTTAAGCACATAATGATCTACAAAAAAATATCTAGGGTCAGCGTTGTAGGACCATTCCTTTTACGAGTTATTCCGCTTAGAACGTCAAAATTGTCCAATCTTACAGCATTTCCCTGTTACTTTAAAACGTTAACTCCTCTGACACCTTTATTCTAATTGGAACCAAACTTGGTATAGTTGTTTATTAAGATTGGATATATAGAACTGGTGTGGGATTTTTGATTGGTTGTATGAGCATACAGTTGATGCCAGTTCTACCATCTCTTTAGAACTGTCAGAAACTGTCAGCAATCTGTTCTAATTCTGTTCTGCTGACAGTTCTAGGACAATTTATGACAAGCCTTGTCCTGTCATATCGCAGTTCTGAACAGTTCTACCCAATGACATATATAGAACTGTTCTAAGCTCTGAAAGTTCTAAGCCGTCTTCTGCCCTAGCAGCTCTAACCTGTTCCGCGCCCTGACAGTTCCAAGCTCTGACAGTTCTAAGCGCTGACAGTTCTAAGCCCTGACAGCTCCTGACCACCCCTGGCAGCTCCCGACAACTCTTGAAAGCATCTGACAGTTCTAAACATTGACAGTTTTAGAACTATTCTTGTTCATTGTCCAAAGTTATGAACGTTGCATGGCTATCGAGAATACAGTTGTAACAGAAAGCTAATAATCTTAAAAACAAAATTTTAACAACGCTGACAAAACATTACAAAAAGCATCAAAAGACGTCATCTAGAGCTGTCAGGACCTGTCACAACCCAGAACTGTTCAAATGCAGAACTGTCATGGACTAGAAGAGTTCTAAGTTGTCAGAGGATAGAGGAGTTCTTTGCTGTCAGGGCCTAGAACAGTTTTAGAAGTGTCAGGGGCTGGGACAGATTATGACAGTTCTGCCCCGGAGTCCTAGGTTAGATAAGCTCTAGAGATGTCATGAGAGCCAGACAGTAGAGATGTTAGAACAGATCTCAACTGTAGGGATAATTGCAGTTTTATCTAATAACTCAAAAACGGTGACAGATTTTCAAATTCTGATAGAGAACAAAAGTGATCAGCAACTCAATATATACCTGCCCTGAAATTTTGAAGAAGATCCAACAATTTATGTAGGAGTTTTTGCCCTTTTTCTTCATTTTTGTTATAAATTTTTCACTTTTTAACCTTAAAATCTTGAAAACTATACGAAATCATTAAGAAATGTGAATTGAATCCAGAAAAAAAATCACAAGGCTACAAATAATTAAATAAGGTCAATATTGAAGCATCATTCCTTTTAGGAGTTATTTCCCATAGAATGTCAAAAGATGAAAATAATACAAGCTTTCAATTGCTAAATATTACTGTACAGATTACTGCATTAAGTTAACCATTTTGTCAGATGACCTCTTATTAAAGCTATGATCCTTTCAATGTCAAAAAGTTATTGCCAAATGGCATATAGTATAGTTCAGGCACATAAGTCAAGCGAACGATTCAGGCTCCTGTGAGCCTCTTGTTAATCCTATTTATCAAATTGGTGACGCAAAAAACGCGTTGCGTGGGTGTAGTAAAAATAATATTCTTAATATATTCATTTTTATTTATTAGTTTGATTATTTTCTAACAGAAATGACAGTTTGGCGCTTGTGATCTGTCTAGACAATAGCTTTTGTAGTTCGCTTTTTCATCTGTGCAGTTTTGTATGCCAAAAGCCTTGAAATCGAATTAGTATTTAAATTAAAATATTGATAGGTCGAGAACCAAAAGGTTGGAGGGAAAATAACTCAAACCCAAGACGTTCGAATAGGCAAATTAAGCACCGTTAAACATGTAACGACCAAGCCATACAATGAAAGAAACATGGTGTTAATTTTAATAAAATTAATATTTATTGTAGTTTATCTTATGGTTTGATTTTGTGCTGATACTCGCTTTACCAGTTGCGACTATTGTTATATGTTATATTGTGATTATCGTGGCGTTCAACAGACGTGATACCCACAGGCTGCTAGCTAACTCGGAAACAGGTTCGTAAATGTATAGGGCGAACCCACTTCTGGAGGAATACATTTATAAATGCATTTACTTGTAAAAATTCACTTAAAATGGATTAAAAACTTCTATAAATATAATCTAAGACAGTTTGACCAAATAACCCCTCTTTAAACCCTCCCCCTTAAAAGTTTGGTTATAGGTATGAATTTACGCCCCCCCCAATAAAAATAAAAGTTTGGTTATGATATGAGTATGAATAATTTGGTCATTTTGTTTTCTAATGCAGGGAAGTCTACAGGCTGTAACAACATATCTAAGGCGAAGATTAGAACTATCAAGCTGCTTCTGGTGGTTGTTATAGGTAACAAACTTTTATATCTTAAGTACAATTCTACATAAAGATAGGGAAGCAATCCATTTTTTCGTTTGAAAATAACATGCATAGGGGAGGGAATAATGATGCGTATAAACCTTGTTTAACCAACGATTTTATTGAAATGTCTTTGTTAAGTTAGGACCACTGTGATCTTCAATTTCTCCAGTACACTTTTTGGCCATCCTATTTACTTCTTTGGGCATATGAGATCAACTACATTCAAGACAATAAACTTTGCTGCACATGACGCACGTTTAGTCTTCTCAAGACTCCCCGGGGGCGCTCTACCTAAAAAAAAACACTTTTGATTATGAAGAACATTCTAGCTCGGTACTTTTGTCGTTACCTTTAAGGTTAGTGAGGACACCTGCAAATATAATGCCGAATTTAAAATGTTTTTTTTATATATATTAGTATTAGGTATATACTTTATCTTATGTAAAAATATTGCAGGCTTGTTTTCACAAAATTAAGGCTCAAAGTTTTCCCAAATTACTATAGATTATATATGAAAGGCCAAATCTTGTCGCTGAAAAAAATCCAAGAATTTAAATTTTGTTTTTATTTGATAAAGATCAATGAAATACAATATATTTTGAAATAAAACAATAAAAACTGGTGGTCACCGGCTTACTTTTTGGTCTACAATACAAATCTTAGTAATTTTTTTGTCATTTTTCAAGTAGATTATCTCCCTTGTTTTTTGAAAATTTTATTTATGAAGGAATGGTTGTTTTATTAAAATTAAATTATTTGGTAAAGTTTTATTAACTGAAACTATTTAACACAGGTTTCAAGCTTAGGTATTTGTGACATTTGGACTAGTTTTTGGCATTTTTAGCTTATTTTGGTCACATGACAGGTGTCCTCACTAACCTTAAAAACAACTTTTTATTTCTTAATTTTTATTTCTGTGTGGCATTTTAACGTTTCGAGAAATAAGCATTTGCAATTTGTATGTTATTTATATAAGCATTGCCATTACCATTTGAAAATCATTCAATTATACAAATTCTATAATAAACTCGCTTCTGTCAAACCAAAGTTCACTTTTACAGCCTATATCGTATGTTGGACACCAGAAGTGTTGAACTCTATTCTGATTAGTTATAACGTGGAGGAGTCATTTGTTCTACCGTTGGTTCTCTATGTACTGGCGCCACTCAACAGTTTGGGGAATCCCCTGGTCTTCCTGTTGTTCAACCGGAAGATGTTTAGGAGGAAAGAAAAGAAACCGATGACGTCAGGAACAACCATGAGAACAACCTTAGATTCAACATGTGCTGAAAGAATTGCACTAGTGAAACAATGATATTAACAAAGGTCACGAAAAAAAACAATACTGCTGATGGTGCCCTACGTTTAGTTCAATGACATTGTCTTAGGACTAAGACAATAGACGATCTCCCAATTTCGATCTTTTTGGTAATTGTCGAAATCTTACCTCAAATTACTGGATAACTGGTTGCCGACGTCAATTGCAAGTTAAAGGGAATTTTTTTTCATTATTTAAGTGTAAATGAATTGGGTTGAAAGGACCCTCCGAGTGAAACAAATTTATTTATTTCATGTTTGATTGTTTTGCATTAGAAAACACATTTAATAGATTGATAGAATAATTCAGTCCCTGTGCTCTCTTCTAAACAAAGCCGCCATTTTACCCCCATTGACCTCTCGTGACCCCTATTCTAACATCCGGAACGTTCCGGAATGGCACTTTTGGAAGATCGTCTATGTCAGTTGAATAGTAAATCTAGCCTATACAGAGACATGGTGTTGTCACATCTAAGAGCATCTTTGATGACACGGTCCCTGCTTATGTAATGGATGGGTATTAAGCAAACAAATAACTTTCTCATTTTTTGTAGATATATTGATATATTATAAAACAACACTGAAGTAGCTTGACGCAGACAAGATAAAACTTATTAAAAAAGATTTTTTCTTCGGATAAAATGCTCTGTTCCAACATATATGATAAATTATTTTTTGTTTTGAACAAATAGATTAACCAAATTTATTTAAATGCATAATTTATACATTTAGTGTGACATAATCATATAAAAGGTATCATGCCCATTTCCAATAGAAGTCCACAATAAAGGAGACGCAGTGTAAGTACAAATAAAATGATACAAATGGGACAATCGAATGTCCTAAATCAGAAAAGGAGCAAAGACAAATATGGTAGACATACTATTAATTTCATCATCACTTAAACAAAACACACAATATATATAAACACATATCAACCAAATAACGAGCAGCAACGTGAACTCAAGTCGAAACGAGATTGAAATCAGGTGATTAAGTCATTGAGTGTGGTCCAATCCGGTTAAAGGGCGACAATACTATACCTCTTTGATGAGAGACATAAAGCCAGTTTTTAAAGAAAAACGGGAGGTACATTAAGAAATGTGGCGGTAAAATATTTACTACTAACATCATCAGAAAAGCATCGAGACATGTGAGACCCACATTGTGTGTATTAGGTGTTTATTTAGATTGAACAGACAACACAGTTGACGGCTCTGTTACTGACATAGGGAGGACATGGAAGAGATCCACACTTTGTTGTCGTAGCGTAAAACAGGTTCTCGTTGTTATTTCTCTCTCCCCCTTGTAAATATTCTGGATTGGTATCCATACATATGTAGGAAGAGGCTTTGCAGGTAAGGCATCCTGATGCTAAAATACCACTGTATTCCATCTTCCATCCTGCGTAACAGGATATTCGACCAGGAAATATGGCTGTAGTTGTAGTATTTGTGCTTCTGCAAAATGCACAAGGGACATCCTCGTCTTGGGCTCCAGAACCAAAAAAGTTGCCGTTTTCAAATTCAGAACCATAAATTACGCTGCTACCTGGAGCTGTCTTATTGCTAATTTCTGGATCATTTGGAAGACAAAGATTATTACTTGGTCCTCCGTGATACGACCCATGACTGTATTCTTGACCGGAGGAAAAACCTTAAAAATAAAGAGAAATTACTATTGTTTAATTACTTCATTCCTTCGCCCATAGTGTACAGTATGAAGAATCCCTTTCATTGCGAAAATTTCTGAATACGCCCCTGCTTTCGTCATCTCAATTTGTTTTTGCCTGTCTGTTAAGGATGCTCGATGGTCAAGTTTTGACATTTCTGTCACTTTACCAAGAAAAGTGTATTTAAATGTTTGCCTATGAACTCCATATGTTGTACCAACATATTTCATTTTACAAAAATGAGTTATTAACTAGCTTATATAAAAACCTGTATAAGAGCTTATGATAGTTATCTTCAACCTATGGCACAAAAAGTCAAAAAAGTAGTTTCCCGCAAAAATTTTAACGTCGATTATCTCTTAAACGAAGTCAAGAACCTAACACAAATTTGCTTATTTTACACTTTTTCGTTTAAAACCTCAATTTGAAATCTTTTTCATTCTTAAAATAGTAGCAAACAATCTAGTCTCTGAGAAATACAAACAAAACACCTCTAAAACTAAAAACAATACATACCAAGATATCTTTCTACTAAATATCATGACCTGGTATAAGCATTTCAAGTTAAATAGGTGGGGAAATGGGTAATAATTTTAAACACTGCTAGAACAAACTACCTGCCTGAGTAAACGGTTTCTGTATTTAAAGTTGAACATTGTTTTCTTCCCCAGCGAATGTAGGTTGAACCTAAAACGACAGAATAACAAGAACATATTTACTGCCAATATTTGTGTTTTATCCCATTAGTTAATGTGGTTCTAGATTTATTTGTAGTTTGCAAGTGTTACCCCTATTGTGCCTTCTCTTATCGAACGCTACAAAGGTGCCCACAACGTGCTTAAAGTATTTACACTTTTAATTCTGTTTCCATCTCTTCTGCAGTCTTTGCATTGAGATTATGACCTGAACCCAATTTTTATAGGATTCATATTGTCGTTGTAAATGAAATTTAAACTATTCTAGCTCTCAGAGAGGTATCAATATTTGAATGTTAAAAATCAAAAACGAAAAAGATATACAGAATACAGAATACAGAATATTTTATTTAGGAAATCGCTCAGTCGCAGAACCTGCGTAACAGGAGCACAATTAAACAAACTACAATACAATACTAATATAACTGCAATACAGACAATTAATTACATACCTACATGTACATACAAATATTTTTTTTTATCACAACTGATATATGAAAGAAAAAGACAGTACAACACAAATATGATAGCTACTCTAATAGTTTACAAACTTTTTGAATAAAAATAGACACATTTTTTAATAGACTAACATTACAAAACTTGTTAATCCCCAAAAACTTTTCTTTGTTTTGATATTCAACATAATACTTAGGTATGTACTTTCGCCTTAGCTCAAGTACATTGATATTAGTGCATAAACAAACAAAGTGGTATTCATCTCCAAGACCGTTCATACACAGATTACAAATTCTATCCTCCCTAGGAATGTTTCTCCATCTACCCACTTCTATGGGAAATTTAATGTTACATGTTCGGAATCTACTTATGTGTATACGACGAACTCGGCTTGGTCGTAACAGATATGGCTCTAGTGAAAATAACGACTTAAAGGACAAATAATACTCCCCCTTGACGAATTATACATATCTGCGAACCATTTTTGTATGAACTAATCCTGGAGACGTCGTTTAACTTCTACCTTTAACAGATTTATATTATTAAATTGTTGAATCTCCCATGCCCCACTTAAACCGCAATCATCAAAAATCGACTTTACGTAGTTGATCCACTTACATGTTTGATTACCATTACTATTAAGCTTTACCAAAAGTGAATATAATTTACTCGAAAGTTTTTGTTCGTTACATACTAATCTATACCAAAAATTAACCATTTTCAATTTAATTTGTAGCTCTAAGGGATACCTTCCTAGTTCACCATATACCATAAAATTTGGAGTTGATCTTCTCACTGAGAGAATACGCTTACAGAATTGTAGGTGGACCTTTTCTATAATATCTTTATTTTCATACCCCCAGATCTCCGACGAATATGTCAAAATCGGAGTAACTAGAGTATCAAAAAGTTTTAATTGAAGGTCAACAGGTATAGCTATATTTTGATTTTTTCTATATAGCGCATACAAAGCTCTCTGCCCTTGTTCGACAAGTTTTTTACGAGTTTGGAAATATTTTCCATTATAGTTGAACAGTATACCCAAATACACATAAGAATCTTGTATTTCTACATCTTGGTTACAAAGTGTAAAATTAATATTAGGTTTGAACTTTCTGTTTGAAAAAAATACAATTTTAGTCTTGTTTACATTAACAGAAAGCTTCCATTCTCTGCAGTAAATTTCAAATTTATCTAACATTGTTTGCAGTTTTTCTGCAGATTCAGCAAAAAGATAAAACCACGCGAATGAAGAAACAGACAACAAAAAAATATACACACAAAACGAAGAGTAATCAACAAAGCAAACTCAAGTCGTAAGGCGAATGAACTCAGGCACTCCGGAAGAGCAAGTAGTTATTGCTGGTTGTAATTCACTGGTCGCGTTGCTTTCTGTCATTTATTCAAAAAAGAGGACAAAATGCTGTGACAATCATCTGTACTCATCTTTTTTTGAGTAAGATATTCCTTATCTGTCTACGAGAACATGATGTCGTCTTGTAAAACAACAATCAACGTAACGCTCTAAGTCAAGGAAATCGTGAATTCCACAGGTTCTGGAATATCGAATGAGTTAACGTTGTGAAATGTAATGTATGTAAACCTCATTAGCTGAAACGAACGGACTGGTCCACACTTGGAGAGAAAAAGAAATGAACCTCATACTGGTGTAGCATGTAATCAATATAAACGTGATTATATTGTATCTCTTTTACGTAAAAAGGTAAATGGCTTACCGTGATTAGAATGTGACGTAGTTTTTAGCTCCGTTTCTAACGTTGTAACTGTTTGTGTCAGCTGTTGGATCGTCTTTTCCATCGCCGTCATTCGTGCAAGAATGACATCCGGATCAGTTAATAAAAGACGTTTGGAATCCTTTTCATCACTTGCTGCCACTGATGGAAGCCATGCTGAAATACACAAACAAAGAATAAGGAAAATCATGATTGTCTGTGTACTGAGCCGCACCATATATGACCTACTGACTTCATTATAACGTATTTGATAAGATATTACATTAAGTGGGCATCATGCAATACTAATGTTTACTTGTCTGGAGATAACTTGGTTTCAAAATTTTTACCCAAATCCACAAAATCAGTGATTTTTAGCTGGGTCAACAAAGCGTACACATATTTCATAATATTCTGTCATTTATTTTAATATTAATACTGCCCCCCCACCCGAAATAGTTCGATTAATTGTAGTTATCTAAAAAAAATAGCGTCGATCAAATTAGGATCTTTAATCTAAGCGCTAAAGCTTTAAAAGACAGAGCTAAATATAAGTACTAGATAGAATTTACAAAGTGAGTAGTGATGCGGGCAACTCTAGAACACTTTGACCCCGATGACCCCGAGTTCATTACCATAGGCTTCATGTTAAATCGTTGCTATTTTTGGTACTGAAATACCCACCCAAGATCTCTAGCATGTAAAGTCGTATGCAGTTATGCGGAACGGCGACTCGTCCCATAATTTCGTCCCTTTCATTCGCCCCATTTATGTTAATAATAGTAACTTACCCTAACCTTAACCATATCTAACCCTAATGCTAACCCTAACCCTAACCCTTACCCTTAACCTTACTCTTTTGTGAAATACAATCCTCTAGTCCTTTTCCTGTGTGACAGTTAAGAGTTTCTGTTGTCTTCTTTTGATCTTATAATCGCCTCTTACGGTCCTTGTATCGTTGCTGTTGATGGATACCATCTCCTTGATGATGATGATTTGGCACTGCTCGGGGTTCTGCAATTGGCCCATGGTCTAAATTAAATGCATATAGTTCAAATCCAGTCCTGAAATAGTCACAGATAGACCCCCTTCTTAAACAAGGAACAGAAAACATAAAAAAGACAAGTACAAACGAAAGCTTTGTCAAAGATTCCTGGCTTAGGACAGGCACATATAATATGTGGCGGGGTTAAACTAGTTTTTTGGGCCCAACCTTCCCCCTATCAATTTTCCTAGACAAAAACAAAAGTCTGCGTAAGGAAGACTTTAAACTAAGCTATGTGACAACCGTGATGTATTCGAAATCCCAATCGCCAACGTTCCCTCCATGCGTTGAAACAATTCCATCCTCTCCAGCTAATAGAGTTACTCGTAACTGTTTTATTCTTTTGGGATATTTAAGATTTTTTTAAATATGGCGTCAAATTGGACATAAAAATTGATACCACACCCCGGTACTTGTTTTCATTCACGAATTTAATTCGTCGTTATTTTTGGTGTCAGGCCTGGGTTGCATAAAACATCTTAGGATTTTTTCCTAAAGTTTGAGGATTTCCTCATACGAATTTTTAAGAGAAATTTGGTGGTGAGATAATCCTCAAATTTGAGATGTTTTATGAAAACGGGCCTAGGCATAATTAACCCATCAAATGAGTATATTAACAATTATGAATTTAAGTAACAAAAATGCACCAAACAGTAGCAGATCCATTGTTCTAAAGAATTAATCCCTATGCTCATAAAGCGTCGCTTCCGGCTGGGCATGGTGACCAGCGGATTGGCTTAAAGTTAAATGTGTTATTTTTATATTTTTAATTTTGGACAATTTTAGCGGAAAAAAGAGCCGAAGTCGGATAGGTTTATTTGTCTTTAAAAGAAAGAACTGTTTTCGGGCTTTCATTTCATGCATGTAACGTTTCACCTGAACCGAAAGCTCGATTACTGGCAACGTTCAAAAAAAGCACAAAACCCCGATTTTTGCGTATTTTTGTCCCCCATTTTTTACATATGTTAAGAGTTCCTAGGGGCAACAAGTACAACAAAGAAACCAAATACGACACTAAACACGACTTATCATGCCTGGAGTTTGGAACACCACCTAGTTTGATGTGCAAATAGTAGTTTAAACGATACATGAACGAACCCGGGACAAAACAGTCAACGTCAAGCACATGCAAAAGTGAGCCAAATATATTAATTATGGAGTACTACCTATATTCCCAGAAGGAAGACCGTTTAGGATATCAACCAGGAGGCCAGTTTAGAAGCAAAATACTGACAATTCTCGAGGGAGAAACAAAAAACAACATTTAAAACAATTCTAAAAACGATCTGTTTTTCTTGTTATCTTTTACAAAGTTGTAAATTGATTCTCATCATCATCATCATCATTTTTTTTTGACGTCACGAAGAAAGCGGTAGCTTTCCGCTCATGACATTTCCTATATTTACTCCGATCTTTTAGAGCACCGTTTGGTAATCTACAATATGGCGTTATTCAGTGTTAATTTTGCGTTGCATGAAAAGGTCGACTTGCAACCTTATTTATATAAGGAGCGTGTCTATGACAAAATGTAACGGGCGCGATGAAAAATTATCACTGATCATCTACCTTGGATGAGAAGCATTCATATTTTTTCTGAATTTCCACGAATGGATATTGCTAACATCATCTAGAGGAAAATTTCAAGTGATGGAAACTGCGAATTTAATAAACTTTTGTCGTTTTCTTGGAACTGACGCACGACAAAGAAAGTCATAGGAGGACTATTGAACTGTTAATTTTATTTTTTAATGCGTTCTATATAATAGAATCATAGAATATTTAATATGGAGTAGGCATTGCCTAAATGCGAGCATAACTAAAAGGGACATTTTTGTCTTTAAGGTCTTGTTTGTTTTTGTACCCTTGTCTTACCAAAAAGTGTGAATGAGTGGACAGAAATTATTTTTGTGTTGGATCTTCTCCGAGCATCTACTCAAGTTGGATATTCACAATCAGAAGCAGACGAACATTGTGGTGCACGACCTTTGGTTCATTTTAATTACACAAAATTCATAAGTTTATTTGGTAAACAAGTTTTTCCATTTCTAACAATCTTTTTCATATATATTTTCTATTCATATTTTGTTCTAAATGTCGACATTCAGGGCTATCGCTATCATTTAATTTCCAATATTTCCATTTGCTTATTTTGGGGCGAGATGGTATGGGGCGATAAAGCTTCTAGACACGTTAGTTTCGTACGTGCATATAACCAAGACGAAACGAGCAGCTTATGTGTATTTATTATTTTAAGAATATTATTTTCTTGTAAAAAACGCAATTTATTATTTTTTAAGCATTATTTCTTTTCTTATAAATTATTTTAACATTCACTCCGGTCCTGTCAAAATAATAATCCTTTCCGGACCAGAAAAAATCTAAATCAGCATTAGCAAATTTCTCGCGGAAACAGATACCGTAGAGCTCTATGCTCGCTATTATGTTCTGATCTTCAGACCTTCAAAGGGTGTCACTTGACATTCTTTGATTCAAAATTGATTGTTGAATTAGCAATTTAATACACTTTTGTATTTTTTTTGAATAGGAGAATCTAAACATCACCATGATCACTGGAGTATTGTCTTCTGCCTAATCTCAATTCCGGACGACCGTACACTGACAGGACGATGTAGCACACCTGATGTGTCGCACCCAACCTTACTGTTACTGCACCGGTTTCTTCGTGACCGACTTTTGAAACAGGGCTATAAGAAAATACGTCTCATACGATCACTAAAAAAATTCTTTCTTCGTTATCAGCCACTATTAGAAAAGTTCAAAATTGAGTTAAAAGATATGATAGTTAATTGTTTTAATTAGTGTTTGACTGGTCTGCTGTACTGAGATGATCACCTCAATATCCCTATTGTGTCTCACAACTATGTTGTGTTCTATGGTCATTACCGGACCCTTAGATCACAATGGAAGAGGGAGGTTTGGCGCCATAAAACCTGGTTTAACCCACCATTTCGTTTGAAATGCCTGTACCAAGTCAGGACCATTGCGATCCACCAGTTCTCCGGTATGACTGATTCGTTTTTGTCATTTTCTCTGGACTATGAGATTGATCATTCAAGTTCGGTAGTTTTGTTATTAACTTTATTTACAAAACCATGAAAATATAGCTACTCCAACAATACATTTCGTTAAGAGATTAGTAATTTTCTAGATATTTCACTTCTAAAATTAATGGTGACCCTAACGTGGATGAAATGAGAAGTGGTATCCCTCGTATTCATCTGTGCATTTTTTGTTAAAATACCAAGTTTCAAATTATTTGATGAATGCACGTTGATGCACGCCAAATTTAAATTTTGTATGTTTTGCTATTTTCTCTACTTTTTAAAAAAAAATTCTGATTTTTTATTGCTAACAAGGGCCAAAGCGCCATAACTCGAGGCCATTTAACTTCGGGATACAGTTTAAATCCATGCACGCCAAATTTAAATTTTGTATGTTTTGCTATTTTCTCTACTTTTTAAAAAAAAAATTCTGAAATTTTATTGCTAACAACGGCCAAAGCGCCATAACTCGAGGCCATTTAACTTCGGGATACAGTTTAAATCCATTATGAGGAAAGGGAGAAAAGATTCGACTGACCTTAAATGAAATAAAAGCACAGTAAGTGACAACAATTCTGTACTCCGTGCAATTTTAAAGTGTTTTTTTTTAATATTTTTTTCTTGTTTCTGAAGCAGATACCTATCGTTTTAAGTTGCTTTCAGGAATGAATATGACAATTAAATATTTTAGTTGGAGTAGCTAGAAAATATTTTTTAAAAACCGTCCAGATGTAAGAACTTTAATCGTAATGCCCGAAAGTAGTGCATGTGCAGCAACAATAAGTCATTGTGAGATTGGGTAACAATCACACCATTATTGACTAAATTAAATTTCCTTTCAGGTCGTTTAAAACATACTAAAATTTTATAATGAATGACTGACTTAATATTTATTTAAATAGAACATACAACACAGTTGACAGCTTTGTTGTTGCTGTATGGAGGACAAGGGAGCGATCCACACTTCGCTGTTGTCGCATAAAATAGATTCTCATTGTTACTCCTTTCGCCACCTTGTACGTATTCCGGGTTACTATCCATACAAATATAAGTTGATGCTTTACTAGCAAAATATCCCGATGCCAGAATTCCCGTATATTCTCTCTTCCACCCGCGATAACAAGTTTCTCTACCCGGAACCATTACCGTCGTCGTTGTATTTGTACTCCTGCATAAGGCGCATGGGACATCCTCGTCTTCTGCTCCAGGACCAAAAAAGTTGCCATCTTGAAATTCTGATCCGTAAATCAGACTTCCACCAGGAGCTGTCCTATTGCTGATTTCTGGATTATTAGGAAGACATAGATTATTACTCGGTCCACCATAATAAGAACCATGACTATATTCCTGACCTGCTGTGAAACCTGTAAATTGAGTGAAAATTATATAGATGATAAGTGTCTTTCGGACCACCCTTTCCATTAGGGGTTCCGTTACGAATAGTTACTAAAGCACGAGTGCAAATAGTATTACTCTCAATTACTTTGTACGTAAATACATCTTTAGAAGGATAAATTGTATAGGACCTCCCTTTTTTCAGGTCAGTCGATATTTAAGTAGTAGTCCACCTAAGAATCATGCAAAATTGGAGAAAAGTGATTCATCAATGAAATGGCTACAGTGGTTTATTTTTAACGAAAGATAGTTCATAGTATACAAAATAAGAAATAAATAACAATTTGCTCATAACTGCCTGGTCCTGGGAGAAATCTTGCCATTATGTTACAATGGTTTCTATTGATATTATTGACCATTTTAAGAGGTATCTCCCTTTCTTACATTTTTCCAATGCATTCTATATGATTTTTTCCTCTCAGGACCAGGGCTAGTTTGGAAAAAGAGCACAATAGATCAAAGCAGGGTGCTAGTAAGAGAACACATAAAAAATAAATTGGTATAGGCTTTTCACCCATGAATCGCTCTTTACATGATTCTTATAAAAAGTGGTACTTTTATACTTCTTTCCATGCCGACTATTTCAAAGGTAAAAAAGGAACATTTTTGTAGTAAGAGATTTGGCGCGCCATAGAACCTGGTTTAACCCACCATTTCATCTGAAATGCCTGTACAAAGTCAGGACCATTGCGATCTATAACTTTTCCGGCGTGTCTTCCATGCTTTGTCTTTTCTCTTGGACAATGAGATTGATCCTACGAGTTCGGTATTTTTGTTATTACCTTTATTTCCGAATTTATCGTCTGTTATCGAATGGATTGATTTAAAGTTTCATAACTTTTAGCATGACGTGTTGTACCGTGTCTGCATCCCCAGGTCCTTCGGACATGACACTTATTTCCCGTTTCAAAGCCGAATAATGCAACCTGTTACAGTATTCTAAGGGACAATTTAGAAAAAAAAATATTTAGTAGAGATTATTTCGATTCCTACTGAAAGGATTCATATAATTTTTAGCATGGTTAGCTCACAGCTTTGACGCGTTGTTCTGTATTGTGCCTCTTTATTTCAAACTCAGTTGGCCTTCAGTACAACAAAGGCTTTAATTTGTCATAGAAAATAAAACGATGTGCAGCACAACATATATTTCATATGATACTCTTCTGTCAACAATTTTAGCATTCCTACCTGAATACACAGTCTCTGTATTATCTGTAGTACACTGTTTTCTTCCCCAGCGGACGTAAGTTGAACCTAATACGGTGATAAAATTAATTTCAAATCAAAATTCAGGAAGACATTTAAATAATAAAGCTGACTGTGTTGGGGATGCCCAATACAAAAATATCTTCCAAACGTATGCAATTAGTCATTTTACCTATATTTTGACCTTATATCCCATTTCACCATCATATAAAAACCCTATATACCAAGTTTTAGATTGAAACATTTTACAAATTGTTCATTATTGCACCTGAAATGTCACCTTTTTGTAAATAACTCGAAAACCGTAAATTTCTCTTCCATTATTTTCATATTATTGACGAGCTTAATTACAAAACCCTAAGCACCTAGACAACCGAGATATTATGACCTTTTTCCTTTATCCATGGAAACGGCAGCCATTTTTAAAATTATGATTTTCTTCGTGCACACATTTGAGTGCCACTTTATCACCATATAAAATTTCATTATGATCCGTAGGGTAGATTATCAGAAGCCGTCGGGAAAAGTTTATGACTGAAAGAATTTTTTAAAACCCCAGAATAAAAACAATATATCTCCCAAACAAAGTGTTTTGGACAGATGATAATAATGCAACGAAGCCAATTAAACGACACAAACAACAACTAGTAGCCCTCATGATATTTAAACAAATTACTTCAGAGTTGTCCGAAAAAGTGGGTAGTTTTATTCTCCTTCTATCAAATGAATTACACCCCAGTTCTATTGTTTAAAGTCGAACTTTCATTTTCAGAAACTTTATTTGTGTGAATAACTCTTTTGTTCTAAGAACAATAGGCTTAATTCACAATGGCAAAAACAGGGGTTTCCAGATACTCCTGCTTTTGCGCTTGTGAACACACCTCATGTTCATAGAACAAAAGAGCTTCTCACACAAAGAAACTTCTGTAATATACAGCCCAGGGCATCTGAGAAGGAAATGAAAACAGTTCACTTTATAAAGTTTAAAATCAATTCTAATTTAAAAGTAGCAAAATAAATAAAAAAAAACAATAAAGCAAAACATTAAAAAACTGAAAATAAACAGACAAAACAAAGCAAGAATATGTCCAATAGACATAATGCCGATATTTCGCAACATAAGAGACGGACGAGCACACGGACGGACAGACGGAAGGACTAACAAACGTATCCGGCGACTGTATGTCCCAATAACTTTCGTAGATGGGACATCAATGGGTCAAAGATAGAAACGGCCGGATTTCGTTAAACAGGAAGTAGGTAGACAATAGACCTGAAATTGATTCAATGGAATGGGACTCATGCTGATTACCACATATCAAAAGGATATGTAATAAGAGGTTGCTGAGGAAACTGTTAAGAAAATTGTCCATAATTGACCATTTATGCAAAAAATTAAGTAAGTCGGCAAACAGTAAGTAGATGAGAGAAAGACTCTTATTCGAACCCCACGCTATAAAGGGACATCGTACTGCATATGTATCAAAATACAAAATATCAAATCAAAATAAAAAAAATTTTCTTCAAATACGCAATTTCATTAACTAAATTACCTGCTCTCAGAAATTAATGATATTCAAAGGGACAGCAGCCAAAGCACATCCGTCTTTCCTGATGGTCAGATAGTAACCGAATGAATCTTAAAGATATTCGGTTTAGAAGTGTTCACTGTTTGAATTAGCATGATACAAAATCATCAATTATTTGTAAAGTAACAAGTTGATTAATCTGTTTTAATCCTAAAATCATCTCAGTTGCTTAATATCTTGAATTAAAGAGGCCCCTGTGTGGGAAAGAAAAAAATCAGAAATATGTTACTAACTCAGTTTTATAATTAAAGCCACATTTTATTGCTTTCTATCAAAAATTGTAATTTAGTTTTGTTCTAAGTTTACTGGGTTGTAAGTTAGTTATACCATTCGGTATACGGTGTTTCTGGATTAGAAACCCACTCGGACCTCCGGTCCTCGGGGTTTCTTATCCAGAAATACCTTTACCTAATGGTATAACTATTACAGAAAACTTGAAGTCTACATATATAAGGAGCTAATTATGAATTCTCATAACACAGAACATTAACACAAAGACTAATAAAAACATGCTTTGCCATAGACTCCTAGCTCAAGGCACATACATATAAAATGTGGTGGGGTTGAGCTGTTTGGGCCGTTTTACCCTACTGTTATCAAAGCACTTTTAATTACGTGCACAAAGTAAAAATCAACTGAATACAAGTGCAATACAACAAGAAAGATAGGCATAAACATGATAAAGATAACAAGAAAAGAACGAAACAAAGAAGAGCAAAGTTCTTACCTAGTTTTAACTGTTCTAGCAAGGTAGTTTTAGCCGTAAGTTCTGCCTGTACATTAGAGAGGGATTGTTCCAGTGAAGCAGTTTTGGCCTTTGATTCTGATTCCAGCTTAGTCATGGAAGTTTTGGTTTCTGCAAGGGATTGCGTAAGCTGTTGTATAGTGTTTTCCATATTGGCAAGTCTAGCTAGGGCATCCTGGTCATTCAGCAAGAGACGTTTAGAAAAGTCCTCATTGACGGCCACAACCCACGGAACAAGACAGAGAATCAAAATCAGAAACACACGCTTGTTTAATACTGCCATTTTGGATTTGATAAGGTCGTTACCATGTCATGTTCTGATAAGGTACATCTCATAAACTCTAAATTTTTAAATGCACCGATTTGACTTTAATCATATACTAGTGATAATAAAATTGTTATGTGTACGCGACATAACCTACAATATAAACGACAATTTTAAAACAAACACAACGGAAGAAGCCAGCAGCCTTCAATGTGACCAGCGGTTGCTTCTTGCTGTTTTGCAATTGCCCTACATATGATTGAAGCCCAGTCTTAAAGTGTCAATGAAAAAAGCAAATTAACATAAATTCGACGAATACAAACATCAGCTTTGGTAAAGATTCCTGGCTTTGGACAGGCACATTTAAAATGTGCTGGGGTTAAACTAGGTTTCTGGGACCAACCTTCCCCTGTTGATAATCATTAAGAAAGCACAAAGTAACACACAGTAAAAAAATCAAATCGATAAAAGGTCAATTCAACAAAATAACTGTACGCAGAAGTATTCTCTCGAGAACACTCGAAGTTACTGACATTTTAGAGAGGGATTGCTCCAGTACTCTTATGTTAGTTTAAGCTTATGTCAGTGATTGTGTAAGCTATTGTATAGTGTTTTCGATATTGGTTAGTTTACCTGTTCATTCAGCAGGGGTTGCTTAGAAAATTGCTTATCGGTAGATATCACCAATGGAACCAGACATTGATCCAAAACCACTGCTGCACACTTGCTATACGTCGCCATTTGAACATGATAAGGAATTTTTAGCGTCGTGTTATGATAAGGAAAATAAACTATGCTGATAGATTATATAATTTTGATTACTTGAAATCATGGCAGAAAAACATATCTCCTGAATTGTGTTTTTAAGAATCATTAGTAAAACACAACAGAGCACGTTGAATCCCACAAAAGAATTGCAAGGTGGCCAAAACAGCAAACACCGGCCTTTTCATTATCAATAACAGAATAATGGATGCACTCCAAAAAGTGAGTACACCTCTAAATTCAAAACCGACAGGCATCCACACTTTTGAGGAAGTCCGTGTAAATTTTCAAATTGCCAAAACCCTAAGGTCCTTCTTATACTTTGCATATTCATATTGTGTTTGGTATTTTAAAGAAGAGCGTCTCTGATGAGTCTAGTATAGACGAAACGCGCATGACCGCTTGGTATTTGATTTACTTTTCAATAATCTGTGCGTTTGACAAGATTTTGAAATTTTGAATGAAAGCAAATTCAGAATATGACAAATAAGAAGAGCTCTGAATAATCAATGGCATTTCTTCATACATATGTTTTATTTGTAGACATCGACAACTTAGTGTGCCAATGACTCAATCAATTATTTCTTTGACATGTACTGTTTCCTGTCCTTTACCAGGCTTCTTTGTCACTGTTTATAAAAGTATGTACTTGCCCTTCTTGAATTTAAGGCCAATAAAGTTCGTTTCATTCTTGTCTCTTGAATTTATATAGGTGTGATAATTTGTGTTGTATTCCCATCAATCCGATTGAAAAACGACAAGCAGTTTCATGTGTTATAAAATATGATTTCATGTAAACTTATTCCTTGTATATTTTTACCAGGATGTTTTTCTTTAATACTTTTACCTACTATATATAAGTAAAGTATTTCAATATAATAGTCCCATGTTAAAGATGTTTGTGTATTTATTTAAATGGAACAAACAACGCAATTAACAGCTCTTCCACTAATATAAGGAGGACATGGCAGTGATCCACAAATTGTTTGAGTTGCATAGAATAAATGACCATTGTCATCTCTGTCGCCGGCTTGTAGATATTCAGGATTTGCGTCCATACAAATGTAGGAAGAAGCTTTGCAATTATAGCAACCTGATGCTAAAACCCCATTGTATTCCTTCTTCCAACCTGAATAACAGGTTTCTCGACCCGGAATCATCACCGTTGTTGTTGTATTCGTATTCCTGCATAGGGCGCATGGTATATCCTCGTTTTGGGCTCCAGGTCCAAAGAAGTTGCCATTTTCATATTCTGATCCATATATAAAACTATTGCCAGGGCTTGTTCTATTGCTGACCTCAGGATTACTAGGTAAACACATAGTATTACTTGGTCCTCCATAATAAGAACTACGACTGTATTCCTGACCTGCTGTGAAACCTGCAATAATAATTTGCAAAAAACGGCAAAGTGAATGAATATATTACATGCTTTCATAAAAGTTATTACACAGGGGAGAATCGGTATATCGTCAAAAATTACCGTGAACAATTTTCCTATGGCGGTCAAGTATTGTACATGATCGCGAACAATTCTTTTCTGGATCGTGAACAACACATATTGAGTTCTTGTTTAGAGTGTTGGTATTTTTTCTCTAATAGCACGTTTCATACAGCTAAATTTTGAAAAAAAAATAATCATGTCTGACAGAACGGTTAAACTTAAGAAATTAAAACACAAAAACTGTTTTACTAAGACTTTAATAATGAATTTAATAATTAATTTGAAAATTTTGAAAAGGCAGATAGTATGTTGATATAAAAAGGTCACAATTTAACACATTTTCAAACAAAGCCAGAGTCATTGAAGTAAAATAATGGGGTTATGGTCATATGGCATAGTGTCAATTGTGTAGACAACAACACAAGAGTCTACCAATTTTCAGATGCAAAGGAATTATACTTTTTCAAATTCATTTTCCAAAAAAGTCTTAAAAGGAAATTTACGCACTGAACAAGAGGCTCTCAGGAGCCTGAATCGCTCACCTGACACATGTGCCTGAAGTTAAGGTTATTGGCAAAATCTATTTGACATTGAAAGGGTCATATTTTAATAAGGGATCATCTGACAATAAGGTTGATCTTAAGGTGCTAATCACTTTTGTTCTCAATCAAAATTCAAAAATCTGTCACCCTCTTTGAGTTATTAGCAAAAAAATGCAGTTTGACCCAATGTTCTATTTTTAGCCACAGCGGCCATGTTTTACAACCAATCAAAAATCCCCACATCAGTTCTATACACCTAATGCTAATAAACAACAATACAAGTTTGGTTCCCATTGGACTTAAAGTGTCAGAGGAGTTAACGTTTTCAATGTAATGAGAAAATGCTGTTAAAATTCTCAATTTTGACGTTCTAAGGGCAATAACTCCTCAAAGGAAAGGTCCCACAACGTTGGCCCTATGAACATATTTTGTAGATCTTGATGTGCTTAACAATATGCAATTTAAATTTCTCAAATATCTTGTATAGTTTTCAAGATATTGAGCTAAACAGGTGCAAAATTCGCAAAAAAAAATCCACAAAAAAGGCAATAACTCCTACATGGGTTGTTGGATTTTCTTCAAAATTTCAGAGCAGGTAGAGATCTTGAGGTGTTGATCACTTTTGTTTCCAATCAAAATTTTAAAATCTGTCACCGTTTTTGCAAAAAACTGCCATTTACCACTATGTTCTATTTTTAGCCACAGCGGCCATGTTTTACGACCAAAAAAAATCCCCCACATCAGTTCTATACACCTAATGCTAATAAACAACTATACCAAGTTAGGTTCCCATTGGACTTAAAGTGTCAGAGGAGTTAACGTTTTCAATGAAATTAGAAAATGCTGTTAAAATGCTCAATTTTGACGTTCTAAGGGCAATAACTTCTAAAAGGAAAGGTCCTACAACGTTGACTCTATTACATATTTTGTAGATTTTAATGTGCTTAACAATATGCAATTTACATTTCTCAAATATCTGGTACAGTTTTCAAGATATTGAGCTAAACAGGTGCAAAATTTGCAAAAAATCAACAAAAAAGGGCAATAACTCCTACATGAGTTGTTGGATTTTCTTCAACATTTCAGAGCATGTAGATCTTGAGGTGTTAATTACCTTTTTTTCTAATCAAAATTTTAAAATCTGTCACCGTTTTTGAATTATTTGCAAAAAAAACTGCCATTTACCCCTATGTTCTATTTTTAGCCACAACGGCCATGTTTTACGACCAACCGAAAATTCCCACATCAGTTCTATACACCTAATGCTAATAAACAACTGTACTAAGTTTGGTTCCAATTGGACTTAAAGTGTCAGAGGAGTTAACGTTTTCAATGAAATGAGGAAATGCTGTTAAAATGCTCAATTTTGACGTTCTAAGGGCAATAACTTCTAAAAGTAAAAGTCCTACAACGTTGACTCTATTACATATTTTGTAGATTTTAATGTGCTTAACAATATGCAATTTACATTTCTCAAATATCTGGTATAGTTTTCAAGATAATGAGCTAAACAGTTGCAAAATTTGCAAAAAAAATCCACAAAAAGGGCAATATCTCCTACATGGATTGTTGGATTTTGTTCAATATTTCAGAGCAGGTAGATCTTGAGGTGTTGATTACTCTTACCCTGCCAGAATTTTGATATCTGTAGCCGTTTTGGAGGTTTTTTTTTTGCAAAAAACTGCATTTTACCCCTATGTTCTATTTGTAGCCAGGGCGGCCATGTTTTACGACGAATCAAAAATCCCCACATCAGTTCTAACCACCGAATGCTAATGAACAACCAAGTTTTGTTTCAATTGGACTCATGGTGTCAGAGGAGTTAACGTTTTAAAAAGTTTACGGCAACGGACAGACGACGGACGACAGACGGACGACGGACGGACGACGGACGCCAAGTGATGACAATAGCTCACCTGACCCTATGCCTGATAATGGTATCAATGCCACGATGTGATGCCCATTGCACGGAGAACAACCCAAAGTGTCTATATATCAATTGCAAATATCAGATGCATAAGTGTTATATATACTATTCAAGTCTTTGAATAACGCCGCCAATGGCAAGTTGTACCTGTCTCGCTTCCCGCGACTATTCGTCCCTTGTCAGACAAAAACTAAAATTTATTAATGATGTTAATGTCAGCCGCTGCGCGAAAAGTATATAATAGATATATAGGCCAATCCTTTTTTAGGAGCCCGTTCACGAGAAAACCCTGCAAAATCGTCCAATAGCAATGTTTTCGTTTTTGTAAAAGGTATATTGCAGATGAAAGACATCCTATATAACTTTATATCATATGGCAAGCCAAAGTAGACAAAAATGTCTATTTTCTAATATCAAAAAATCATTTTCTAATATTAAAAAATCATTTTCTTATACTAAAAAATCATTTTCTTATCCTAGAAAAATCATTTTTAATATTAAAAATGCATTATATAATATTTAAAATTCGTTTCATAATATCAAAGTTTCATTTTTTAATATTATAAATTCATTTTCTAATATTAAGAAAATGTTCATTTCTTTCTTAATATAAGAAATTCATTTACTAATATTAAAAAATGAGTTTTTAATATTAAAAAATGATTTTTTTAGTATAAAGAAATGATTATTCGCTAAATCTTCAAGCGCTTTCTCTATCTATCTAGAAATTATATAATTCTCACTTTTATAAAGCCTTTCTGTCCCTAGAAAGGCGTTAATTACCTGAATACACAGTCTCTGTATTATCCGTTGTACACTGTTTTCTTCCCCAGCGAATGTAGGTAGATCCTTACGGGGAATAGAATAAAGAAATTGACAAATGTGTAAAATATCATATACAGTCTATTGTATTCCACCCCACTTTATAACTTACACATTTAAAGTAAAAGCACTGGTGTTACATGAATATATGGTTTTGTTGGGTTTGTATTGCGCAAGAGTTACACGCCAACACGTGTTCATCGCTCATTTAAGGCTCATTGAAGACAATACACCACCTGCAAGATATCTTTTTGAAATAACAAGATCGTACATTACCCGTATATTGCATTTACACACACTTTACTTATTTCAATTTTATGACACACTGATGTATTGTTTGTATACACAAACCCGTCAAGTTGCTTTCGTCTTGGATCAACACGACAAAACAACCACTATGAAAATCCCAACTCCGCGCAGTGACTGTTCCCGTTTCGTCAACTAATGACAAAAAATAGTTCTGGATGGGGCCGATCACTGCGCAGAGGTTGTGAAAAACCAATATCTGTAAAATGTCTTGAGTGAAGACAACAAACAGGGAGAAACAGAAAGCAATGCTAGCAGTTTGTGATTCAAATGTGACGCTTTTTCACAGAAAGGATATACTAGTAATACTAATACTCCTCGAGCTCAGGAATAACAAACCAGTTGCGATACGTAAACTTCTTCAGCTGGGGCATACAGACGGAAGATTGCTCCAAAAAGTAAAGTTGACGATTGCAAAATCTAAGTCATCACGTCATAGGTTATTTACAAAGTCGTTTTGTGAATCAGCATTTTTAAATGTGTCTTCAAAAGAATGTAATATCCTACAGATATTAAACACTTCGTTCCAACTCAAGTAAAAAAAAAAAATTTTTAATGTGATCACCGCGTAGTTGCACTTAATATTGACCATGACGTCAACACAACGACATTTCAATGCTTTAATATTGTAACCTTTACGTAGTTTTCATGCTCTGCTAACACCGAACTAACAGTGTTATGTTCAAGCATATACAGCTAATTTTTTTGTCTAAAAAATTTAACTTACAAGCATAAAAGAATGTTGCGACAAACGGTGACAACCAAACTACACGAAACGTATAAGTGTCATTGAAACCGAAGGGTAGATGTCGTATTCAATAGGCTAGCTCTACGATCCACTAAGTGGAGCAGTTTTTTTTTCTCTGATATTAGTTTTTGATGTACAGCCGTCCCAAAAACCCTTATTCGGACTTTTGTTTGAATTTAAAAATCAACGTCTTAAAACAGTTGTCAGATTTGTTGCATTGTGTAATAACATGAGCTGGTGAAATTAAATGTGGTTTTCTATTGATAGCTCTTACCTAGTTTTAACTGTTCCAGCAATGACGTTTTAGCTTTTAGTTCTGTTTCCAGTGAGCCCATTTTAGTTTTTGTTTCTGTCAAAGACTGTGTTAAGAGTTGAATAGTAGTTTCCATGTTTGCTAGTCTGGCTCCCACCGCATCCTGGTCATTCAGGAGAAGACGTTTTGAATAGTCTTCGTCGTCGGCGAATATAAATGGAACAAGGCAAAGAACCAAAACCACTGTCGTACACTTGTTTGAAGCCGCCATTTCCATAAATAACTTTCCGTGTCGTGTTTAGATAAGGCACTTTTGATATGCTTTGTCAATGTACTTATGCACCAACATGACTTTATTCCTATATGACAATCAGTGATAAGAGAATTTCTGAACTGCAAAAATCAAGCCAACAAAAACGCGTAGTTACAATGTACAAATAAAAATCGAAAGGGTCCTGACATGATACAGACATTTTAAAGACATCGTTAGAGAATAACGAGTTCCGGAAAAAAAAATAGTATAAGCATATATCTTAATTGAGATTGTAATAACAAGGACAATGGGGTTTCCTAAGCCAGGCTTACAAAATAGAATGTTTAACATGAGTTATTGATATTTTTAGCAAGAAATTGTGGCCAGACGTTTAACATCTCATATAATATATAAGATATCTTACATAATCCAGTTTTTATAAGATATCTCATATAATTTTCTTTATAATATATCGTATTAACTATATAAAATATCTTATAAACAATATATGAAATATCTTGAAGTAAAAAGAAATAAAGTAAAATTGCTTGCCATAAGAAATCGTTACTCAAAAATACTCCCTTGATTAAAACGAAACACGGTGATTTTTAAGCTTTATACTAGTACATCTCGGCCATGATAATGCACATACTGCTGTTAATTAGAAATATCATTTATGCCGATTCCTCTTATAAAGAATTATATATTAGGTAAAAATAACTAGAGATTACTTTTTTTAATTGTGTTGCTTCGATTTTGAAACAATGTATTTACAAAAATAGTTGGCTATCGATCTGCGACCTAAAGGCTATTGGCGACTTACGACCTCTATTTGGTTAAAAAAAATCATTGAAAACGACATGCGACTAAATTAAAAACGACCACAAAACGATTTTAAATGCGACTGAAAAGAGGGGGTTTGAAGTCGGGACCTCAAATAGTGCAAGTTAGACATCTATTTATTAAAGCATGAAACCAGATAAGTGATCTGTCTCTTTTGATCAACTGATAGAATACCGGAAATATTTGATAAAACAAAAGGAGATAACTATTTTTAAGTACTAGTAGATATATTCAACAATGAAAACATGATAAAACCATTGTTATGATAATATTTTCTGACTGTATTTAACCCTCTTAAGGTTTAACATCCTCGGAAGTACAACTTAAACTCAAGTGGGTAGAAGACGAAACTCTATATATGCATATAGACTTAAGTTCATGTGAAGGACGTCACGGCAATTATATACTGGAACCACTTGGTGACTAGCTCTAACTTAGGATATGAGCAAGGCTGTTTTATTATACGATGATTTTAATGGCGTAGAAAGAATGGAAAATATGGATATGGATGAACATCTGATAGAGAGAAAGAAACAGTCGTTCTGGAGGAGACATAAAACCTTAGTCGTCGGTATAGGATGTCTGATCGTCGGTTGCCTCGTTACTGTCGGATTCAGCTACATGTTTTTCTCGCTGGGGAAAGCTCAGAACAGTGGAACGAGTATGCCTCAAGGTTAGTGCACTATGTAATTTTATGTCAGATCATATACATGTACTTGTTTCATTGCTCTTTGTCAGACGGGGGTCTTTTATCAATACTGTTGGGTTATACTGTGCTTTTCGAATCTTAGTCTATTTTTATCTTTCTTGCAAATGGGCGTAACGGACGTCAGACACTGGATAAAACTTCTCGCATAAAACTTGCTGTTATTTTGTTTAATGCAACATTTGTATCTTAAAGTAGATGGGGTGTCTATCATTGAGCTTATTTTTTGCACATCTATCATAACTTTAAAATTTATAATGCTTGTTGTTCTTGTTGATTTCTATTTGGCTAGATAAACATTAGAATTAATAATTACAACACAAATTTGGATAAAAAAGCACCTTCTTTGCGAATTTTAATATTTTCCAGTAATTTTTAAGGGGAGATAATTTGTATAGAATTTAAAGGTAATAACAAAACTACCGAACTTGAATGATCAATCTCATAGTCCAGGGAAAATGACAAAAACGAATCAGTCATACTGGAGAATTGGTGAATCGCAATGGTAGAGGAAAAAACACATTTTCACTTTTTTTCAAAAATTTTGATGGTGAACTTTATTTTTAATCTAGAATTTTTAAACATCAACACAAACAAGAATTTAAAGGAAAATCTATGGAGTAGATTTTTAAGGAAAAAGAAATTTGAATTATCCCCATTGGTCCTATACAAAAAGTACTAAAATCATGAATTTTTCAAAGTCGTTTCTACAAATATTCCTATGTTGAACTTTTGATTTTATTATCGAGATCTAATGCTAACTTGGGCCAAAATTTAAGAAAACTCTATGGGTAACTTTTCAAACACCCCATCTACCTGACGGTGAGTGGTGACCACTGATCAATTAAAATGCTTCTGATTGCTTTTATTGTGGATTAGATAATGAATGCTGTGATTAATATCTGTTGTACATTCATGACATTATGCACTTCTTATCAAGATTTGTTGTCTGTATACATGTATCCATCTTTTTTTAATTCAGGAAAAAAGTTAGGTAAAATTCATTCAAGTATGCAAATGCGTGCTTGTTCAATTAAATATTTCACTTTCCCGATTCGCAAGCTCTTGCTTTAATAAGTGTTGGTTATAGACATAAGTTTGTTTTCAAAGGCTTCTACTCGGTAGCTAAAAAAGGGCTATGTATTTTTCATCTTGTAATGTCATAATAAGTTATTGTATATTTTTCTCTTTTCAGCAGGGCCAGTCAATTCTGCTCAACACCAGTTACACACTGAAAAGAACAACAACAATTCAGGTAAGACACACGTGCCCTGTTCTTGAATGGTACAGTTTAAAAATCCCTATAGCAAGCAGGAGCTAGTTACCCTTTCGGAGCACTTGAGTTCACTCAAGTTGTTTTTTTGTATTTTTGGTGTTTTCTTCGTGTTTACTTGAACTGTATTTGACTTTTCGAACTCTGCCCCATTGGCACATTTGCTTCTTCCCTACAATCGAAGTGTCCTCTGTCACTGCCAAATACATGTTACACATTGAATAATGTATAATAATCTGTCCGATAGTAATTGTTTTATCACTTTTATCTTTGAGCTAAGTACTTCCTGTAAAAGCAAACTTTTGTGTTGTCCTTATATGCTGTACCTTTAGAGACTTTAATAAAGTATTTTTTATTTTTATTTTGAATAGTTGTAAAATTACAAACGATGATTGACAAATTATAAAACATACCTAAATACCATGCACTTCAACCTTGCCACAATCTATTTATGCCTCCATCAACCCTGTCCTTAACCACACTTGAAGCTCTTTTAAGTTTTTACATGATTGTGAATTGTTTTAAGTCTACAGGGAAGTATCTTTTTAATCTAACAAACTCTTTATGTAATCTGGAACAACATTGAAGTTTAAACACAAAAATAGCCATAATAACTCTTTTCAAGCTAAACTCTATATTATGCGACATTAAAAATAAAATTATGTAGTATTAAAGAATTCTTTTATTTAAGACTAAAAACAGTAAATTATTCTAGTGAGAAATACAACACTTATTATACCTTATATTGCAGACTTCCTGTTATTTACAAAAGAAGATAGTGAAAAACTTATACAGCTCATCCAAAATGTCAGGAACCAAAGTCAAGCAGGTAAATCGTCAATTTTTAAAAGTAAATAATTCCCTGACCAAGCGCCTCCTTTCATATTAAATGATTAGTCCCTAATTCGTTTTTAGCTCACCTGACCTGAAGGGTCATTTGAGCTTTTGTCATCACTTGGCGTCCGTCGTCCGTCCGTCCGTCGTCTGTCGTCCGAAAACTTTTTAAAACGTTAACTCCTCTTACACCATAAGTGCAATGGCAACCAAACTTGGTATGGTTCTTCATTAGCCTTCGGTGCTTAGAACTGATGTGGGGATTTTTGATTCGTCATAAAACATGGCCGCCGTGGCTAAAAATAGAACATAGGGGGGAATGGCAGTTTTTTGCAAATTACTCAAAAACGGCTACAGATATCAAAATTCTGGTATGTGTAAAAGTGATCAGCACCTCAAGATCTACCTACCCTGAAATTTTGAAGAAAATCCAACAACCCATGTAGGAGTTATTGCCCTTTTTGAGGATTTTTTGCAAATTTTGCACCTGTTTAGCTCAATATCTTGAAAACTATGTATACAAGATATTTGAGAAATTTAAATTGTATTTTGTTAAGCACATCAAGATCTACAAAATATATAATAGGGTCAACCTTGTAGGACCTTTCCTTTTAGGAGTTATTGCCCTTAGAACGTCAAAATTGAGCATTTTATCAGCATTTCCTCATTACATTGAAAACGTTAACTCCTCTGACACTTTAAGTCCAATTGGAACCAAACTTGGTATAGTTGTTAATTAGCATTTGGTGTATAGAACTGATGTGAGGATTTTTGATTGGTCGTAAAACATGGCCAATGTGGCTAAAAATAGAACATAGGGGTAAATGGCAGTTTTTTGCAAATAACTCAAAAACGGTGACAGATTTTAAAATTTTAATTGGAAACAAAAGTGATCAGCACCTCAAGATCTACCAGCTCTAAAATTTTGATGAAAATCCAACTATCCATGTAGGAGTTATTGCCCTTTTTGTGGATTTTTTTGCAAATTTTGCACCTGTTTAGCTCAATATCTTGAAAACTGTACTAGATATTTGAGAAATTTAAATTGCATATTGTTAAGCACATCAAGATCTACAGAATATGTAATAGGGTCAACCTTGTAGGACCTTTCCTTTGAGGAGTTATTGCCCTTAGAACGTCAAAATTGAGCGTTTTAACAGCATTTCCTCATTACATTGAAAACGTTAACTCCTCTGACACTTTAAGTCCAATTGAAACCAAACTTGGTATAGTTGTTTATTAGCACTAAGTGTATAGAACTGATGTGGGGATGTTTGATTGGACGTGAAACATGGCCGCTGTGGCTAAAAATAGAACATTAGGTTAAACTGCATTTTTTGCTAATAACTCAAAAAGGGTGACAGATTTTTAGATTTTGATTGAGAACAAAAGTGATCAGCATCTTAAGATCCACCATATTGTCAGATGACCCCCTTATTAATCTTATGACCCTTTCAACGTCAAATAACCTTTACTTCAGGCACTTATATCAGGTGAGCGATTCAGGCTCCTGGGAGCCTCTTGTTACTGAACACAACGTAGCTGTAGATGTTCTTCTTCTTTCAACATTTCCGACCTCAGTGTGTTGCTTCAAGACAAAAACCACACGAGGACTATCTCTCAATACCATTTAAACAATAATTGTTTTTGTCTTTTTCCTTATTCTATGTCGGTTTTTCTTCGTTTTTTGGGGGGGGTGGGGGGGTGGTTGGAGAGGGCTCAGATTTTGTAGTTTTAGAATCGGTTTTAGAAGTATGCATTATACTTTTTCTCATTGATTTTTGTGTTCACCATTTTTATATTTCGGACGTGTAAGGACATAAAACAAATATAACTAGACCGAAACTTTGATTTTTTTCTTCGACTACGACTTAAAGTTGTGTAAAACTCTTGAACATTGTAGCTTGATGAAATGTGCAACTTTCCACACACACAAAATATTCATAAAAAACAATCATAAAATGCGTAAATCTTTTTGCTCCATGCTAACTTTAAGCATTGTTTGTATTTACAGAATTACTACTTATCAAAGAGTCGAAAGAAGAGATCATGAAGCTGTTGGCTGAAATCAAAAATAAATCCAGTGAAGGTATGATTATAAACTTTAAATATAGTAAGTATATATAACTTTGAAATAGAAAAACATGAACTTCAAGCTAATAGTAACGTGTAAAGTTTTAATGGGGTTAGTCTAACAAAATGATGAAACATGATAAAAAAAGTTGAAAACAACCCTCTTTTTTAACATCCTGCTGATGGGACATTATTTATTATTATAATTTAAATAAGATATTACTTTTAAAAAATTGCAAAAAAACACACCACCCTTTCTTGTAACTCTTAAATAACGCTATTAATATCCTTATCCTAGAAAACACAATGCGGGACTGTGTTGATTGGAAAAACAAAGGCTACAAGTTGAGCGGTATTTATGAAATCAAACCTCTAGGAGCTCCAGCATTTGATGTCTATTGTGATATGATGACAGACGGAGGAGGGTGGCTGGTAAGTTTAAAGTAGGGGTATAAATAGGGGTACATAAACAGACAAAGCCCCAATATTTTATGATTACTGGGATAAAAAGACCTATAAAGGAAAGTGCAAGCTATACAATTAAGTTATGTCTATGACATTCAAACTTCTGAAGCCCAAGTGTTTGATATTAAGATAGAAGATTATGAGATGAATAAAAGTTGTAACTAAGTGGTATTTATAAAATTCAAATTTTTTAGCCCAAGAATAAGAAAATTATTTAGATATGGCTTGCATCTCTATTTTGATTTAGGTGGTCAACTAAGAACAAAAGCATACAAGATCGAGACCATTTCTGTTTCCTTACTTTCAATTTTCTTTCTTGATAAGCAACATATCTATCTCACCGCCAGCGGGTTTGTATATTTCACATATATTTCATACCATATGCCAAGTCAAGTATCTTTTTCTTATTTTTCACAGCAACATTGATGTCTCAGTAAAAAGTCTTTGTATCAATGTTATAGATATTGCTTTTGATTCCAATGACCAAGACAAACAAAGATTAGCTGTTATGTTGTTATACCCCCCGCAAACAAAGTTTGGGGGGTATATAGGAAACACCCTGTCTGTCTGTCTGTCTGTCTGTCCGTCCGTCCGTCTGTCCACATAACTCGTAAGCGCTTCTCCTCCTAAACCGCTTGAAGGATTTTGATAAAACTTTACCTGAAGGAAGAACATCATATGTAGATGTGCATGAAGAATTTTCATCGCTCTTGGATATCATTCAGGGGAGATAATTGGACTTAGACTTTTAAAATACATTATTCAATGGGAGACCTCGTAAGCGCAACTCCTCCTAAACCGCTCAAAGGATTTTGATGAAACTTAACATCAAGGAAATACATCATATGTAGATGTGCATGAAGAATTTTCATTGCAATCAGACATCATTCAAGGGAGATAATTGGACTTAGTCTTTTTAAATACTAGTACATTATTCAATGAGAAACCTCGTAAGCGCTTCTCCTCCTAAACCGCTTGAAGGATTTTGCTGAAACTTTACATGAAGGAAGAACATCATATGGAAATGTGCATGAAGAATTTTCATTGCAATCAGACATCATTCAGGGGCGATAATTGGACTTGGACTTTTTAAATACATTATTCAATGGGAAACCTCGTAAGCGCTTCTCCTCCTAAACCGCTTGAAGGATTTAGCTGAAACTTTACATCAAGGAAGAACATCATATGTAGATGTGCATGAAGAATTTTCATTGCAAACAGACATCATTCAGGGGAGATAATTGGACTTAGACTTTTTAAATACATTATTCAATGGGAAACCTTGTAAGCGCAACTCCTCCTATAACGTTTGATGGATTTTGTTGAAACTTTACATGAAGATAGTACATCATCTGTAGATGTGCATGAAGAATTTGTATTGCTCTCGGTTATCATCGAGGGAAGATACCTGGACTTGAGAATCTTCTTTTACAGTACAGAGTCCAATATAAAGCGGGGGGTATCCTTTTGTGAGCTCGCTCACAGTATTATTATACCCCCCCGCAAACAAAGTTTGGGGGGGGGTATATAGGAAACACCCTGTCTGTCTGTCTGTCCGTCTGTCCGTCCGTCCGTCTGTCCACATAACTCGTAAGCGCTTCTCCTCCTAAACCGCTTGAAGGATTTTGATAAAACTTTACCTGAAGGAAGAACATCATATGAAGATGTGCATGAAGAATTTTCATCGCTCTTGGATATCATTCAGGGGAGATAATTGGACTTAGACTTTTAAAATACATTATTCAATGGGAGACCTCGTAAGCGCAACTCCACCTAAACCGCTCAAAGGATTTTGATGAAACTTAACATCAAGGAAGTACATCATATGTAGATGTGCATGAAGAATTTTCATTGCAATCAGACATCATTCAGGGGAGATAATTGGACTTAGTCTTTTTAAATACTAGTACATTATTCAATGAGAAACCTCGTAAGCGCTTCTCCTCCTAAACCGCTTGAAGGATTTTGCTGAAACTTTACATGAAGGAAGAACATCATATGGAGATGTGCATGAAGAATTTTCATTGCAATCAGACATCATTCAGGGGCGATAATTGGACTTGGACTTTTTAAATACATTATTCAATGGGAAACCTCGTAAGCGCTTCTCCTCCTAAACCGCTTGAAGGATTTAGCTGAAACTTTACATCAAAGAAGAACATCATATGTAGATGTGCATGAAGAATTTTCATTGCAAACAGACATCATTCAGGGGAGATAATTGGACTTAGACTTTTTAAATACATTATTCAATGGGAAACCTTGTAAGCGCAACTCCTCCTATAACGTTTGATGGATTTTGTTGAAACTTTACATGAAGATAGTACATCATCTGTAGATGTGCATGAAGAATTTGTGTTGCTCTCGGTTATCATCGAGGGGAGATAACTGGACTTGAGATTCTTCTTTTACAGTACAGAGTCCAATATAAAGCGGGAGGTATCCTTTTGTGAGCTCGCTCACAGTATTACTTGTTTTTATCAGGTTTTTCAAAGAAGAATAAATGGTTCTGTCGACTTTTTCCTTGACTGGGCTTCTTATGAAAATGGATTCGGAGATAAGAGTGGAGAGTTTTGGTTGGGTGAGTGGATTTTCTCTGATAGGAATGAAAAAAGGACAAGGTTCCAACAAAAAATTCTGCTACACCTTACACGCGTCTAGTCTACCGGGAAGTTTTGCTAAGTAGATGGTTGGTTCGGTGATAAGAATGTTGATTTTATTTTAAGTGGGTAGTTTGGTGATAAAAAGGAAAGTTTTGTCTAGTTATAGAAAGGAGAGCTTTTGGTTTGGTGTGTGGGCAGTTTGGTGATAATAATGGAGAATTTTGGTTAGGTGATTGCAATGAGAGTTTTGGATCGGTGTGTTGGTAGTTTGATAAAAATGATGAATTTTTTGTTCGGTGATAGAAAAGGACAAATTATGGTAAGGTGTGTATGTAGTTCGGAGAAAGGAATGGAGAGTTATGGTAATAAGGTGATAGAAAAGGAGAGTTTTGGTGAGGTGTGTCAGCTTTTTAGTTAGGTTTTTAATTATCTCTGTGTTAAGAATGGAAAGTTTAGAATAGATGAACGTATAGGTAGGTGGAAAGAAGGGGACGTTTAGGTTAGATGAGTGGATGGATAGTTCGGTGATAAGAATGGAAAGTTTTGGTTAGATGGGTGGATAGTATTGTGATAGGAATGGGATTTTTTGGTTAGATGAGTGGATAATTTGATGATAAGAATGGAAAGTTTTGGTAAGATGGGTGGATAGGTTTGGTAATAAGAATGGAAAGTTTTGGTTAGACGAGTCGAAAATTCGGTGATAAGAATGGATAGCTTTGTGATAAGAATGGAAAGTTCTGGTAAGATGAGTTGATAGTTCGGTGATAGGAATGGAAAGTTTTGGTTAGATGAGTTTGATAGTTCGGTAATCAGACGGGAAAGTTCTGGTAAGATGAGTGGATAGTTCGATAATAGATATGGAAAGTTTTGGTTAGATGAGTGGATAGTTCTGTGATAAGAATGGAAAGTTTTGGTTGGATGGGTGGATAGTTAGGTGATAAGAATGGAAAGTTTTGGTTAGATGAGTGGATAGTTCAGTGATAAGAATGGAAAGTTTTGGTTAGATGAGTGGATAGTTTTGTGATATATAGGAAAGTTTTGGTTAAGTGGATAGTTCGGTGATAAGGATGGAAATTTTTGTTGGATGGGTGGAGGGTTTTGGTTAGATAAGTGGATAATTCGGTAATAAGAATGGAAAGTCTTGGTTAGATTGGTTATAGTTCGGTGATAAGAATGGAAAGTTTTGGTTAGATGGGTGGAAAGTTCGGCGATAAGAATGGAAAGTTTTGGTTAAATGAGTTTGATAGTTCGGTAATAAGACGGGAAAGTTTTGGTTAGATGAGTGGATAGTTCGGTGATAGATATGGAAAGTTTTGTTTAGATGAGTGGATGATTCGATGATAGGAATGGAAAGTTTGGTTAGATGAGTGGATAGTTCGGTGATCAGAAGGGAAAGTTTTGGTAAGATGAGTGGATAATTCGGTGATAGGAATGGAAAGTTTTGGTAAGTTGAGTGGATAGTTCGGTGATGAGAATGAAAAGTTTGTTAGATGAGTAGATAGTTTGGTGATAAGAATGGAAAATTTTGGTTAGATGAGCTAAACATTCGGTGATAAGAATGAGAGGTTTAAGTTAGATGAGTGGATAGCTTTGTGATAGGAATGAAAAGTTTTGGTTTGATGAGTGGATAGTTCGTTGTTAAGAATGGAAAGTTTTGGTTTGATGAGTTTGATAGATCGGTTATAAGACTGGAAAGTTCTGATTAGATGAGTGGATAGTGTGGTAACAGATATGGAAAGTTTAGGTTAGATGAGCGGATAGTTCGGTGATAAGAATGGAAAGTTTTGGTTAGATGAGTGGATAGTTTGGTGATAAGTAGGGAAAGTTTTGGTTAGATAAGTAGATAGTTCGGTGATAAGAATGGAAAGTTTTGGTTAGATGAGTGGATAGTTCGGTGATAAGAATGGAAAGTTTTGGTTAGATGAGTGGATAGTTCGGTGATAGATATTGAAAGTTTTGGTAAGATGAGTGGACAGTTCGGTGATAGGAATGGAAAGTTTTGGTTAGATGGGTGAATAGTTCGGTGATAAGAAGGAAACGTTTTGGTTAGATGAATGAATAGTTTGATGATAAGAATGGAAAGTTTTAGTTAGATGGGTGATAGTTCGGTGATAAGAATGAAAATTTTTGGTTAGATGAGTGGATAGTTCGGTGATAAGAAGGGAACGTTTTGGTTAGATGAGTGAATAGCTTGACGATAAGAATGGAACGTTTTGGTTAGATTGGTGGATAGTTCGGTGATAGGAATGGAGAATTTTTTTTAGATGAGTGAATAGTTGGGTGATAGGAATGGAAAGTTTTGGTTAGATGGGTGGATAGTTCGGTAATAAGAAGGGAAAGTTTTGATAAGATGATAGTTTTGGTAACATGATTGAGTTGTTTGGTGATTAAAATTGAGAGTTTTTGGTAAGTTGAGTAGATAGTTCAGTATTAAGAATGAGTAGTTTAGAGTTGTATGTAGTAACATTAGAGCTTACACAACAAAGACACATGTCCTAATAGAAACCAGCAGCAATTGTGAACGTCAGAACCTGGGTCAACATTGATGCAACAGAAAATTGAGTATGTCAAGTTCTTGGAGATGTAAATGCTATTTAGATGCATACAGCCGTGTGGATTAAACATAATTAACTTCCATGTGAACATGTATGAGTTTTTCAAATTTCTACAAATATCTTTGTCTCTATAAATGTGTAATTGTAAGAAGTGCTAACATCGAAACAGATTAAATATAAATATAACACACGCTATTGCTAATTTCGCTAATAAGAGACTCCAAAGATTTTTTTCTCATTTATACTTAGATTACGGAAGATATTATTGCTTATCAATTTTAATTCAGGTAATAAATTCATACACCTCCTAACAGCAGAGCCTACTGAGCTCCGTATTGATCTGGAAGACTGGGAAAACGAGAAGAGATATGCTAAATATTCCTCGTTCCGTCTCGGAGATGCTAAGTCCAAGTACACTTTATTTGTCGAAGGCTATAGTGGAAATGCTGGTAAGAAAATATGATAAATTTCTTAATCTACCCATATGATCAGGAGACTAACGCCAAAAAAGAAACAGTAGTCTTGTTGTCAACACTCTGGGCTATTAACACTTATGTCCATGGTTAAATCATCATTAAAGTGAACATCTATGCACCATCTGTCGGACTCTTGACAACATAAAGGGACAAATTTTCTGTCCTGTGTATAGGGGTGGGGGCGCAATATTCAATTGCACGCTAAAGAACTTTGTTAAAATAGATGAAAAGAAATATTGTTTATTAAGAACAATTTGATAAAAATAAACACTTTAAATAAAAGCTATGTAGAACATCCTTCGTTAGTTGATGCGAATTTCATATACAACAATATTGCACGAATCGTTCTCTTATTTGTTGTTTAAAACAGGGTTTATGATAAAAACCTCCATGACATGTAACCAGTATTTTTTGTTATATTCTTGGTCTAACCTACATCGAGCAGTAGTCTCTTATCAACAGCATTGAAAACAAATTGAAAAAATCCATAGAATTATAATCATTGCAGTCTCTTAGGTATCGTACTAGCAACATAAGAAACACACCTTTTCCATTCATCTTGTTTAATAACAAAACTAAATAGCCAAAAAATAGTTTTTAATCCCCCCCCAAAAAAAAAATGTTAAAAGCAGTATAAATTTGAGAAATGTTTATGCTTATCCCAATGTTTTGTCAGGCAACAGGTAAAAAGGCTTCATTTTCTCCGAATCGTTTGAACTTCTTCAACAATAGTTATTGCAGTTTACGCGCGAGAGGCAGTAATAAATATCTTATTTTGTTTAATTGAACATGATTTAATTTTTCAAAAAAGTATAAAAGAATTGGTTAAATTATAAAAGATCCTTTGATACAGAAGTGCTGGGTAACTTGTGACTTCTCTGTATATTTTAACTTTTTGAAAAAAAATCTTAATTTTTTCTAGGTGATGGTTTGGAACTGCACCATGAAGTGAAATTCAGCACATGTGATCAAGACAATGACATTAAACGGAAAGACTGCGCAAATTCAAATAAGGGGGCGTGGTGGTATGAGAATTGTTCTCATGCGTCGCTCAATGGCGAATATATCAGAGGAACAAATGGAAAGACAGGAAAAAATAAGGGAATTAATTGGGAAAAATGGAAAGGGGATTACTACTCATTAAAAGGAGACACAATGATGCTTCGAAGAAAATCATAAAAAAAATGTTTGTACATTTTGATACATCGGAAAATTATTGTGGTCCAAATACGAGTTTGGGCTGACTGAATGATTTAATAGTACAATGTCTTTATATGAAAGTTTATCGATCAGTAAAGACGTTTTGTCTCTATAATACCGTATTTGGACGTATTTATACGTCGAAAAGTTTGTACATTTTGATATTATTGTAGAATGTAAAATGTGAGGGTATTTTTTTCATACATGTTTTAAAAAGTACCTTTAATTCACAAATGCTAAATGGTCCTTCTTTTTTAGCATAGCAAATACATGAAATATTTGCACAGCGACCATTATATGGTGTGCCCTCTTATGTATAAGGTTACATCCGTATTCAATTAAGAGATGTGATGAAATTTAAACTCTGCAGGATCATTACTAAATTACCGAATAATTTACAGGTAACAATCAATGGGAAATAGGAAGCATTATATAATACTGGTATCTCTTTGAATAAGCCATCGTGACAGGTGTACAAATCAAAATAAAGAAAAGAAACATCAAATCGGTTTAATGTCTCTAATCTAAAAATAGGTTGCCAGTTTATAAAAATACCACATCCTTTTATAAAGATAATTACATTATGACAATGTAGATCAAGGTTTTATTGCGGTCTTTTTTAAAAATATGAATTAAAACTTTAATCCGGGATTTCTAACATCAATAGAAATCATGATTTGGCTTTCCGAGCTTTCAAAATATCAAATTTACTTCTTGACATGCTTAAAACTGCTTAACAATCGAGATTGACCTTTTAAATTCGTGTATTAATATAAAGTGTATAACAAGCATTTGAAAACGGTTTCAATATGACGTCATAAAATGTAACAAAGATGTCTTTAATCATTTTTTTCTTCATACAACTATATGCATGACTATATAGTTGGGACGTTGAATAAACGAAAGAAAGAATAGAAGAATTTGAACCGTCCGCCTTCGATTCTATCTTTCCTGTAATATGCTTTGATTTTCAATCTATTGAAATACAAATGACAACAAAGTTCCAGACAATGAATTTTGCTACGCCTGACGCGCGTCATTACGCGTCATGACGTAGCGCTGGTACATCGTTCCTTTTGGCACAACATTATAGTTTCAAGGGTGCATGAATATTGATTTAGTCTATGTATAAAAAGAAGGCATATGGCCAGAAAATCACATTATACTAAAATGGAAAAAAGCAAATGAGGAGCAGTTCCATTGTTTTTCTTCATCCTAATGTCATCAGAAGATCTCCAACGTGGAGCGAACACTGCCACCCGACTGCAACCTTAGGATCAACCAGGGCACCGTATAATGTATTATCTGTATTCTACATTCATATTAACCAAGGTTATACTAAGCTGAAATCTTTTTATATCAGCCAAAGTTGGAAATCTGGATTTTTATGAAACAAAACTTGCAAACTCAGGTTTATGTTGGTTTTCAAAAGTCAAAAAGAGTTGAAGGGGTGTTTATTTTTGTTTTTTTAAGACTTTTTCCAAAGAAAAGTTATCTTTTTAAAATATTTTATGTAGTTTAATGCCTGACATGAAATCACATTCATATATATTGACATGAAATAATAAAGGAAATAACAAAATTGCCAAGCTTGGAGGATCAATCTCAGTGTCCAAGAGAAAAGACAAAACCTGGAAAACATTACGGAAAAATTATAGATGGCAATGATCCTGACTTGGTTCCAGCATTTCAAATGATGAAAATGTGGATTAAACCAGGTTGTATGGCCGATCTTAAGGTCCGGTAGTTACACAAAACACAACACGGTTGTGAAGACATAATAGGGATAATATAGTGATCATCTCAGTACAACAATCAACCAAACAATAATTAAAACAATCACTAACATAATTTTGAATTTTTCCACCAGTGACTGATAACTAAGGAAAAAAATAAGGGACCGTATATGACGTATTTTCTTGTAACCTCGGTCTATCAGTCGGTCACAGAGACAGTGGTGTAGCGGTGTCGTATATAAAAATCAGAAAAAAATTGTACAAGCTCTGGAATAAGGTGTAAAATATAAACACTGCAAGCAGGTGAAGTAGGTATGTTGCTTTCAACGTTAGGATAATTTAGTCGTCTCTTTTATCGTAATTTTTTGTACTGAGATGACCATCCTGGTCATAATCGAAATGCAAATCCAAAAATGATGTGAAACAATTTGGGGGGATTCGGTGGTTCCCTTAATCTCTAACTCTGGAGAATATAGCAAATGAATCCACCTACCAAACAAAGCGTTGTTGAAAGCGAGGACATTGTCAATATATCTGAAAATAAAATTAAAGGACCTTGACTTTTTCATATTCTTTACGAGCTATTGACGAAATTCAGTCTCGTAAGAGAACACCAAATAACACCAAGTATTAATAATTAACACCAAATTGCATACAAGAAAGGATCAGCGAGTTCTTGTTTAATGCTCTTGCAACATTTAGATTTAATCAGGGTGATTAACATAAAATGGATAACGAAATTAACAGTAAATGATGATTAGAACTATCGGGTTCGGTAGGATAGAAAAATCCTTAAATTGTGAAGAATTAGATTACTGGAAAAGAAGAGATGTGTTAATGAGCAGAAAAGCGGCCAGGGCTTAAGGATCATTACTTTACTGTCCTCGAAGACAATTAACACCATATTCAGTCACCTTTAGTCCACACAATGTTCACTCAAATCAAAGAAACATGACTTTTGAGTGTTAATTATAATACTTTTTTTCAATTCTGTTCGTTGAAACCCATCATCCTCCTCTCTCCTATTGATTCTGGGAACATGATACAACCGTAAATGTTGTACATTCATCAATGATTTCATCTCTTCGTGCGTATTGCAATATACTGTGACATTCACTTTGGTGCAAGCACTGTCAAAACCCATGTAATCGTAGTGCTGGTTCATCGTTCCTTTTGTACAACGTTATAGTTTCAAGAGCGCATGAAAATTAGTTTAGTCTAGTCAATAACGTTATGTATAAAAGGAAGGCATATGGAGTAAATATACATGCCACATAATCACATTATAATAAAAAGCAATAAAGCAAAGTAGTGGCGTTCCTATTGTTTTTCTTCATCCAAATGTCACAAGTAGGTTTTCAACGTGGAGCGAACACTGCCACTCGCGATCGATTGCAACGTTAGGATCGCCCACAGCACCGTATAATGTATTATCTGTATTCTACATTTCTACATTCATATTAATCAAGCCTATACTGACTGATGGCCTTTTATAGTCGTGACTATAGGCTAAAGAGCCTCTGCATCGACTATTAACAGTTAAAAACTGTTAAAGACTCGCTATGAGCCATGGGTCGGCCAGCCCATGACACACCACCGCCAATGTTATCTGCCCCATAGTATCATAGTTATCGATGAATGCAGGACCCGTCTTCGACCACGGGGAGGTACTGGTTGGAATTCTGGAAGACTTTACTAAGCTGAATTCTTTTTTATATCAGCCCAAGATGCAAATCGGGATTTTTATGACACAAAACTTGCAAACACCGATTTATGTTTTATTTTGTCCTCCTTTTGACCGTTAGCAAAGCGATGGGTGTTTTACAAAAACTAGGAACTGCTTACTAACCTGTTTTCGCTGTGGTTACGACTTGAGTACGCGTTGGTGATTGGTATTGAGTTTTGTTTTTGTGTTTATGTGTTGTCATTTTTTTTCCGAACTGCTTTAGTTCGTGTTTTCTCATTCTGTCTTTGCTTTTTAGAACTTTTGACATTCGAATACCCAATTGGTATCTATCTGCTTGTACCCATTCAAATTCCCTTGATGTATAGGTCAACGAATAAAATCGGGTCTTTATAAATAAGACTAAAGTGAAATTGGATTTTTATAAGTTCCACGTGCAATTCGTTTTGGTCGATTTACTACCAGGATAAAACCACAATTCTGATTTCCATTTTTGATCTACAATTATTCGAAGGTGAAGACCAATAGAAGTAAGATATAGAAATTCAGGAAGTAAAAGATGGTATAAATATAAGACCTGAGATTGAAGGTAAATATTTCACAATGAAAGCTCAACAGGTAAGAGAGAAGCCCTGATAGCATACTAAACCCTAGGGCGACTAAATTGTAGTTTGAATAGTAAACGGCATTTAAATTTCATTCTAATGGAAATTATAGATATCATTTCAATTAGTTTCTGGATTCAATTATAACATATGATGATATCAGCATATCTGTTTTTCTTTTATAAAAAGTCAACAATTAAAAAGAAGACATTTAAATTAAATTACACTTTTAACCACTAAATGAAAGCGGTTTCCTATAACCATCTAATATTATAATAAATGAATTCACAGTTAAGAAATTAATTAAAATTCAATTATGATTTTTCAATTTTTATTCTACTTTTATATCAATTTTGTACCCATTATGTTGTCATTATAAAAGCAGTATTCTGCATTACGACAATTGTTGTGCTCTGATAGGGCGGATAAATCACCATCTGGGTATTTCAGTAAATAAAGATGCACCCAAGTTGATTTAAGCTATTGAGCAAGTTACCACTTATCTTTTCTGATCTACCAAACCATAATGATGACAGTTTTTGGCGTTGTCTTCAAATTTGGTTCAGTCCTCTATTTCTTTTAAAACGCTTATCTATTATCTTTTGTTGTACCTTAATACTAAACATATTATTACTATACATTTTGACAGGTACTTTACACTGTGTTGATTGTGCTGGAGATAATGTCCCTGATTTTATCGTCTACTATACGATGTAAGCATCCACCGGGAAGACAGATGAGAAGAATTCGTCATCATTTCTATAAACACATCTTCAATGGCCATGACAGCTTTGGGTCTTTGAACCTTGACAAAGATGTTCGACATTTTGAAGACATAGAAAACAATTGGATTCAAAAACAGACCCTTGGTTTCACGGAAAACACTTGTCCCACGAATCTTCAAGGGCAAAATGACCCGTGTCCTTTTTATTATGTCCTCGATGTGGACGAGTATAGGATACCCAAGGTCATTCTGCAAGCCAAATGTAAGTGTGTGCATTGTCTTGAAATAGACGGATTCTCTTACAACAATACAAGTCCGGGATGTGTTCCGGTAACATACAACAGCCGAGTGTTAAGAGTGACCGGATGTTCTCGTGGAATTTATCGATATGCTGAAGTGTGGGAACCAGTATCAGTCGCGTGCAGTTGTATGAACAGACAACATCAAGGAATGCAAAGCAAATAACAAAATACTAGTCAACTTCGCTATACATTGAAATCGACAATAACGTTCTAAGTCAGAACCTGTGAGTACTCATTATATGGGACATAATTAACTTTTGTTCAAACTCATGAAAAGGGTCATGGTTAATGTATACCTTTCAGGACAAACTTATTAAATGGGATATATTAGTTATGTACCCTTTAGGACTTATTATTTATATTGGACATAGTTATATATACATTTCAGGAGAAGCTCATTACATGGGACATGCCAAATATCAGGACAAAACCACCATATGTTAGTCAATAACACAATCTAGTCATTTTGTAGAGATTTGTCACTATTTGATTATTTATTTGTATTGTTATGCTATAGAATTTATCTTTACTTTTATTATTATTGTTTTACGCTACAAATAAAATGCCATGTTTTATTATGAATCAAGTATCATTTCAAAATTATGTTAAATGTAATTTTGATTAGCGTTAGGTTGATTGTTAATACTGAGATGATCACCTCATGGTCCTTATAATGTCTTCACAACCATGTTGAGTGTTGTGTTACTTCCGGATCCTTAGACTGCAATGGAGGAGAGATGTTTATCGCGCCTTAAAACTTAGTTTAACCAAACAATTTATTTAAAATGCCTGTACCAACTCAGGACCATTGCGATCTATAATTTTTCCGGCATGTTTTCTTTGTTTTGTCTTTTCTCTTGGACATTGAGATTGATCCTTCAATTCCTGTAATACTGTTTTTTATGTATAAAGTATCATCTTGTTTTTTTTCAAAATGTTAACATCTATACGTTGCAACAAACGCCAGATGCTTGTTTCCTTGGTACATGTGTATTTACAGACGGGAATTTTCATCAGAGCTTCTTGTTTGTACTCGTGGTATCTATAGATGTCTTTCGATTGATATCGAATCGCATTTTTTAAAATTTTTCAATCTAGAGTCGATTGCAAAACAACGAGCAGTGACCACTGGTTACTATTACATTGAACATGTTGAATGCTGATTACTGTTTTCAAATTTGGATTTTATAATTTACATTGTTATTTGCAACTTGTTTCGAGTACACTTATTTCATACGCGTTTATCACCATCTACTTCAAATGTTCTGGGGCGATTTGATTTGCTTTATCGTGGGAGGAGGTTTTGAGTCAGGAATTTTCGTCCTTTTATACACGTATTATATATGTCGCGAGCACCATACAATTAACTGTTACAGAAAATTAATAAAACAATTGTTTTATAGACATAACAGGTTCAATATTATTTTAAACATTTTAGGATATATATATCGATATATACTAAAACAATATTCATGTAGCATACAGATGCTTTCCCTAAAGTAAATTCTGTACGAGAATGGAAGTAAAAATGACAATAACGTAAGTCCTCCATATAAAGCAATACTAGTATGTTTTATATATCTTATCAAAGAAGATTGCAATAATTCTGACTTGGTGTGGGGATTTATTTCAGAAATGCCGAATTTAATCGGTATCCCTCACGCGATTCAGTTACAAGGGTGTTCTAACACAATTGAACAAAAAGTTGTTGGAAGACACAAGCTACCAAGAAAACAATAAAGGTAATTACATGTACAAAACTACCGAACAAAAATAATCAATCTCATAGACCAAGAAAAAAGACAGAACAAGTCAAAGACGTACTTGAGACAATGAAAGTCACGATGACCCTGATTTGTTTTAGGTGGTACAAGAAAGTAAGAGATACTAGTAATACTGAATCTTTTTAAGCAAGGTATAACTGTCCCTGTATTTGAAGTTTTGAACTTGATATGACCATCATTCAGGATTTTTTGTGCCAAATGGGTTCTATTGCAGCAGTCATTAACAGTCATGTGGTCGGTTCGAAAAGTGAAACACTTGTATAACTTGTAAGTGAAAATATTCGCGAGGGCTTAATTTGTAAGAATTAACCATTAGTGATATATTTGCAAAAATTAAACCTCACGAACGCAGTTCTAAATGGAAATACTTTTGATAAGATTTTATTGATTTAAAAATTTCAACTAAAAATCTCTCAATTTCGGTCAAACCTGCTGTGTCGCGTTTTGTGTGAGCAGTCTATAAGTTTAATCTGTCAGAAAAGCACCTCGTATCAATCCCAAACAAACTAGTACTTTTTCGTATCTAAGCCGGTGGTGTAGTGGTTAAGGCGTCGGGCTACTAATACCTAGGTTCATGTATGGTTCTATCCTTGTCAGGGATGAAAAATTCAATTTTCTAACTTTCTTTTGCCACCATTTCTGAGGTCACGGAACGACGATAGTCCATCGAAAGGGTGAGAAAAAGCTGTTCCGTGTATTCTTGCACGTAAAAGACTTCTTTTAGAGTTGATTTTATATGTTGTGTTTTTTTCGTCCTGCCCTTGTTTGTGTTTACTGATTTTGCCTCTATCTTTCCGGACTTTGGCATTCGGATAACCCATTGTTATCCCTACTTCTTTCGATAAGAGTAGGCTCAATGTGGGGCCGCTATAAAGGCTTCACTCGCAAACTGTAAACTGGAGAGGGATTCACTTAAGCATCAAGATTGTTTCCCAGTCCAGGATAAATAAAATATGTTTAAAATAATGTTTTTAATTAAATAGCTCTCACAATTCTGTACATTTTCCCCTGTTTCGTATATTACATTTACCTACATGTAGATGCGGTTTGCAAATTCAAATATATTGTAAACTACTAAAAGAGAAAAAAAAAGAGTATTTAGAAAACATGGTCTTAAAGAAGAAAACATGTAACATTAGCTGATCTATCGGAATGTTACAAATTTAAATCTATTACTATATTATTTATTTTTATCTGTAACCCATATCTTTATCAAAAAAGAATTTTTACCTGTCTTCCTGTCCAGTATCTAGGTCATCGGGAAGACAAAACGAGTCTATGCATTGGCTTACGTAGAATAAGGGAAGTAAATTTGGTATATACCACTTCGTAATCATAACAGCTTAATGATGAGTATTGATTTAATTCTAAATCAACATTCTAAATCAACAACAAGACTATCGTAGAAGAATACGGTATAAAATTATATTTAAACTATTCTTTATGCTTATCAATAAGTTCAAGAGTATTCATACCCATTTTTCCATATTTAAAACAATCTTAATTTGATCCCGGTCTGTAGACTGACTATTTAGGTCACCGTTTATGAATGGAATTTGATTTTATCAATATAAGTTCGATATACTATAATCGTTCAGATTTCCCTTTCTATAATCACCTTTGGTTAGGGAATTTACCTAGGTTAATTCTGTTTTTTTTTCTCTCCTATGAACAGCGTAGCTTTAGTCTTGTATATACAAAACTATACTGTCGGCTCGTAAACTGTGTTCTTATTTGTAATCAATCAACAGCAATATATACATATGTTGGCTTGGTAATAACGAATGAACGACCATGCAGAGAAAATGAATGCAACGATTTTTGCCTTGTTTTGTCTTTTCATATAAACATGAGTGATTGATCATCACAGTTCAATAATTACTTTTATTTAAAGACTCAATTAATTGACCATTTGCATCGACTTATAATTCATTAGAATTCTTGGAAACTTGCAAACACCAACTTATACTAAAAGAAATATTAGCAATACTTTAAAAATACTCATTTTAAAGTTTTGTAACAATTGTTTGTTTTTTGTTTATATAATGCATTTACTGTTAAAAAGGGGCTGAATTAGAAAGATCATTTCCGATGCATTTGGAACACAAAAAGGTTCATTTATGTGCGATATTTTATTTGATTAAGAAATCATATTCAAGAATAGTGTTACTTGTTCCAATTACTGTATTGTAACAATTTAATCGCAAGAAAAATGCCAGATTCGTTTTCCACTTATGACAATTACACTGCTTTTATATGCTCCAATTACTATTTTGAGACATAAAAAAAATACTGTGATGCAAACATATGCTATGTTCATTATTTTATTATTTATTATTTGTGACAATATTAACATAAGATGAAAGATTTTATTTCCTTCCTGATATCAAGCTACCTTGCTTGATTCGATAAAACATTACTGGTCTACAATATCATATCAACGAATCAAATAGCATTATTAACTGTCTTCACATTACATAATAAATAACCATTGTTTAAATCGTCCTTGTCCTTAATTGTCTTTATCTTATAATCTTTATTTGCAAAATACACCAATATGGGTCAAACCAAAAACAAAAACAAAACATGTAACATAAAAACCATATATAGAAACAACAGAGTATACAGAATATTAACATATGGAGTTAAAGTGTTGAGAGCATTTTGACCAATGTGGACCTTATTTTCGTAGTACCAGTGACTGCATTATATAAAGTATACAAATAAAATGATTTAAATAGAATTCTGTCGTGTTTACATGAATTTCATTTTGTACATGTTGCAATTTTGAGAATCTGTATATAACATAATTATATTCGTTTTTTGTTATAAATATATAAGAAATCTGTTACGTCTCATTTTACCCATTCATCTTACTTCAGAAGTCCAAAATCACACCTGTCAAACTCAACATAAAATATACTTGTATGTATTCGCATCATGTACTGTTTTTATATAACTAGTATCAAGATTCATCTTTACACTTCGATAAAAATGGCTGATTTTTATACTCCGCGACACGAAGTGACGAAGTATCATGTAATACCCCCAGTTTCGTTCGGTGTTCGTCCGTCCACAAAGGTTTCCAGATGAAAACTTATAATATTTTGCACAGCTGTTAAGTACCAAAAAAAAATACAGACCAAGTTCAAATTTAAAGGTGATCCGAATAATATTATTGAAGGTTTGCCACATTAATTTTTTTATCAATTTGACAATGATGAAATAGATAACCTATCAATATCTATTTAATGTATAGTATATATACAGGTATATTTAATTACTGTTTTATTACTATTGATGAATATCGTAGCGGGGTACCATTTAATGTCCCATTACATGCCCTTTTTTCTACGTATTTTTTTTTCAGTCTATGAGCAGTCTAAACTAGTCACTCAATTTCTAAATAAAGCGGCGTCTAGATAAATATTTTTCAACATACAATTGTAGTATTTTTCACGTATTCACTTGACGGGGCATTTTATTTCCGTTTATTAATTAAAGCCAAATATCAACAATGTCCTCTCATTTGGCCTCCACGTGCAAGGTACTCACATACTTTTAAAAGGAATGTTATTTAAGGGAAATTAATGTTTTGTTTAAGGTACAACTTAAACGGAAAAGAAATGACTAGAGAAAATAACAAAAGTAATCTTGTAAAATGAAAAAGAAAATGATCTGCGAGTTTCATATCTAGACGCAGCTATTCTTAATCTCTATGACGCGTGGTTTAAGCTGCACATAAACTAACTATAGAAAGGTGTCATATTGCAAATATCAACCATTTCATTTAAAGAATAATCATGTATCTTAGTCTCCCCAAATAGCACTGGTGTTTATTAAATGCATAATACTATTTAGAAAATAGGTAAATAAGTAATAAGTGATAAAAATACTAGATTAATTGAGATTATCTTATTCATTTCCTCCTACATTTTCCACTTGTAGCAATTAAAACTCCTGTAAATTACTGGAAATTATTTGCCCCATTTATCAGAAAAATATACTGTAATGCAAAAAATATATTATGTTCATTGAATTATTATCTATTTGTGACAATTATATAATATCAGATTTAATTTCCTTCCTGATAACGTATCAAATATCATCACATTACATGATATTTAATTTATAGCCATTTTTAAAAACAGTATGTTCTGAAATACAATGATAAAAAATATATCATTTTAATGAGTTTACATGACATTGTAATTTTATGTACTTTTTGTTCAATACATTTGATTATGACCTTTCAATGTTGATTTAAATGCTGCTGAAGAGAGTTTACTCCTTGAAATATGCATATACATCATAATCAATGTTTTAATATCCGTTTGGTATTAGTATTTTATTAATTTTCTTTATAAAAATGTAATAAACCAAAAGGAATATGTTCCAATTGGCTTCGCACGTCTTTTTTTTCCTAAACATGCATTTTGTCAGACGTCAAAAAGCACATCCGCCAAACCCAACATAAATGCTGGTAATTATTTGCTCTATCAGCTGTTTTTTCTAATAATTTTAAGAGTTACTCCCCTTCCACCTTTATATTACAAGTGTTTATTGATTGCATTTACTATTTACAAATGAATCCAGAATTAATCATTTCAATGTATATTAAACACAAGAAGGCTTGCTAGTCTAATTACTGAATGATATTAGTTGCTCCATTTACTTTTAGGGAAAAAAAACTTAACACCAGACTCATTTTCCTCTTGAAACGATGATTGTTGGTATTAACTTACTCCATTTATTGTTGTGTGACATTATGAAACCGGTAATTTTCTGTACAGCAGAAATATACAGTGTTCATTAATTTACTATGTGTGACAATTAGATATAAAATTCATTTTCCTTCCTGGGTGTTATCTTGTGTGATTCGGTATAATGTAACTGGTCTTTAATATCATCATGATCATATCAACACACTATGCCATGTTGGTACTCTATGAAATGTTATTTCCCGTGCCGGGTACTGTTATTTCCCCAATTGTGCATCACGTGGTTTTCTTATATTGATTACCGACACCTAAATTTAAAGATTCTGAAGCAAAACGGTATTGCTCAGCTGTAAAATGGAAAGTATATTACTTTTATGAACATTTCAAGTCAAATCTTTAAAAAATTGAAAAGTAAAAGTGTCCGTGTAAACTTTTATTTGATATTTCTTGCTGGAAAATTAGCACATTAACTGAAATATTTGATTGATTGTCTCTTAAAAACAAATAAAACAATAACCATGCATTAAATCATGAAGTAAACCCATCATAAAAATCATTTTTCTTTCTTTCTCATGCGTTTTGATATCGACATCAATATTATTTGTTGTGATTTTCAACGATTAGTTGCAGTGGGTAATTTTAAAATTGTACTGTTATTTCGCGTGGTAAATGTGGTATGGTACTGTTATTTCTGGTTAGAAAATTTACTATGGTACTGTTATTTCCTGTAAAGGGAAACTGTAGTTTATGCCCTCGCTTAATTATGAGTTATAGAAATGTACGTCCGTGACACCTTTGAGTTACAATTTTATATCAACCACTTTATTGGTATATATGAAACATTTAAACAATCTGTGTGACCTTCTGTAGATGCGCCTCTCCTTTATCATTTCTATTATTAAGTCTGATAAATATCTTACTTTATTACCTAATATAATAAAATTTCCTTTTCTATGAACTATATTTTAATTTTGACCATTATCACATTCTACCGGGCAATAGAAAGGTGTTCTATTGCCCGGTGATGTTCTATTGCCTGTTGACATTTTGACCTCAAATTTGATTGGACGATTTTTAAACATGAATATTAATTATCTATTCCGGGCCATTTTAATTCGTGAAGTCCGTGCAACTGCAAAGCCTGTTTGCGTGTGTTCTGGTTTAAACCGGCTGCTCTATCCGGCATTACTTCCATAATAGGGTGTAGTTCAAATGGTCATTAAACCCAATCTTTTATTTTTATTTCTCAAAAGTATATGAAAAAAATAACCTAAATTGTCTTTCAACACAATATACGAATAATAATTTTATTAAAAAATATTAGGTAATAAAACAGTTATTGAATGTGTAGCAAGGCAATAGATCAGAACTATTCCCCCCCTTGGTATCCAGATTAGCTCAATGCTCTATTGCCCTCAGCCTACGGCTTCGTGCAATAGAACATTAAGCTAATCTGGATACCTCGGGGAAAATATTCTGATCCATTGCCTGGCTACACATTAAATAACTGTATACTGTTATTCACAACGCCTAATTAACTTCTTAATAAATCTCCATTGGACTTTCAATAATACATGTGGATATGTACCTTCACTTTCTATTTGAATATTTCATCTTGTTAGTTATTTTTTGGATTTGTTTGTTGTTTTAGGTTGTTGTTTTCATCTTCTTTTTTTTGTGGGATCGGGGTTGGGTAGTATTTATTTGTGATTGGCGGGTCACAGTCTGCTCAAAAGTTCATTCTTAATTTGGTACTTTTTCTAAGCTGGTCTGCTTCGAGACTGGTCTACTCAAGGTCCGCTCTAAATATGGTTTGGTCTGAACTCAGGCGGACCAGGCCTACATAGAACAATCTCGACCTAGAGAACCTCTGGTTTACTTTTTAAAGGTAAACTGTTTTGTTTTGGCTACGAGTCGCAAAATAATGGTCATGTGCATATGAATTGGTCTTCCACCTCACAAAATCAGGTGCACTGTCTAGAATATCTAGTGTTTTTTTAGGTTCCTATCGGCGACAGTCGAAAGGGACTTTAGGTTTGCACGTCTAGCTGTCCGTCACGCCTCAGTTTTCCGCACTTTTTGTACTAAACCCTTGCAAATAATGAATTGATTTTTGATATGTGAGTCTACCATAACGAGTTACAGATCAAGTTCGCGTTTTGATCCGGTTTGCGCATTTTTACGGGTCCTTTGAACTTTAAGAAATTACTGAAGTTTGTTAACTGCACTTTTTTTATTAACACTTTTGTAAATAATAAACTGATCAAGTTTAAGTTTTGTTTCGTTACACTAATTTTTACCAGAGACTGAAATATGACGCCGGTAGGGGGACTGTTAAAAACGAAAGAATATGGAATATCTGCCAAAAAGACACGATACACATATTGAAATGATTTTAATAAATGTACAAAATCAAAATTTCACTGCGTGTGAAGCGCTTTTCTGGATTAACCTTCATCAGACACGCTAGGAGTAGAAAACTTGGAAAACCGGTAGAATATTAAATTTGATAAAAAAATGCCATAAAATATTACAACAATGACCAAACAGATAAATTTATCAATCTTAAAAGAAACAGCCAAACGTTGTCAAATTTTGGAAATATGTAAACTGTGTATTTCCAACACATATTCCAGTACTCGAAAATATATAAGAGCATATAACTGAAGCTATGTATTGTTTTGCAATGCTCTCAGAATGCTTGTTCAATTGTTAACCATCAATTCTTGCAAAAATTTGAACAAAGTTTTAAGTAATCACATGAAATATCAGTACCAAACCACAGGAAATAACAGTACCTCATGCATATTTGCCACGCGAAATAACAGTACAATTTTAAAATTACCCACCGATAATAATCGTTGAAAATCCCAACAAATAATATCGATGTCGATATCAAAACGCATGAGAAAGAAAGAAAAATGATTTTTATAAAAGGTTTAATTCATGATTTAATGCATGGTCATTGTTTTATTTGCTTTTAAGAGACAATCAATCAAATATTTCAGTTAATGTGCTAATTTTCCAGCAAGAAATATCAAAGAAAAGTTTACGGAGACATTTTTACTTTTCAAATTTTTAAAGGTTTGACTTGAAATGTTCATAAAAGTAATATACTTTCCATTTTACAGCTGAGCAATACCGTTTTGCTTCAGAATCTTTAAATTTAGGTGTCGGTAATCAATATAAGAAAACCACGTGATGCACAATTGGGGAAATAACAGTACCCGGCACGGGAAATAACATTTCATAGAGTACCAACATGGCATAGTGTGATCAACGAATCAAATAGTATTAAACTATCTTTACGTTACATAACAAATAACCATTGTTTAAATCGCCCTTGCCCTTAATCGTCTTTATTTATACAGTGTACTTTGAGATAAAATTATAAATATATTTGTGCTGAGTTTAAATGCATTTGTAATTTTGAGAGTATAAGTACATGTATAACATTTTTTCATTAATTGAACAATAAACGATATGTAAGATTTTCCAATTATTTTTTCCTAAACATTCATTTGTGAGAAGTCTAAAAGCCCATCTGACCAAAACACAACAAAAAATACTGGTAAGTAACAATTTTTAAAGTTACTCCCCTTTCACCCCCTATATCACAATGTTTGTTAAATGCTTTTACTTTTTTACAAATGAATCCAGACATAATCATTTTCAATGTATGTTAAATACAAGAGGGTTTGATACACCAATTACTGAATGGTATTATTTGCTCCATTTACTTTTAGGCAACCCGACCCATTTTCCTATTGTAACAATTATTGTTGGAATTCATTTACTCCATTTATTATTGTGTGACATTATAAAACCAGTAATTTACTGTAAAGCAGAAAATATACAGTCAGACAGTGTTCATTTAAAACTATTTGTTACAATTATAACAATAGACATAACATTCATTTTCCTTCCTGGGTGTTATCTTTTGTTATCATACCAACGAAACAAATAGCATTATCATAGATGGTTATCTATGGCATTATAAACTGTCTTCACGTTACATAATAGTAAGTTTTTGTTTATTATAGTGACATGTGTTATAATTACAAATAGAAATACAAAATGTATCAATGAAAAATTACAGTACACCCGACCCATTGGACCTATAAGTCAGCTTAGACTATAGACTACAAAAACAATAATTGTATATTAGCTTTTGTCACTTTTAACTGTCTGTTTGAAATGAAAAATATAATTACTATTGTTTAATTTGTCCTTGCCCTTAATCTTTATCCAATACAGACGATATTATTTAGATTAATATTAAAATAATGAAATTCAATATGGAATTTTGTTAAAATATATTTCTTATTTTGAGAATATAAATGTGACATATTTGTTATAAGGCATGTAAAGATCTAGTTTCAATTCACACATCTCATTTTTCCTATTTTTCAGAGGTCTATAATCACACCTTTCAAATCAAAATTTTGTTGTAATCTCATTCAGTGTTATTCATTGTCAATTCAGAAACACAACTTCTGTGGTCCTGTACAAAAAATGGACTAATACCATTAAAGGTTTAGTACATTTTTTTTCAGATTTTAAGGACCATAATTATTTCCTTCATTTATTAATATTAATTTATGTAAATTATATTTCTTTAATTTAAAAGTATGAATGTTATATATTTGGAATTAAATGTATCTAACAAAGGAAGCAAACTATTATTTAAATATTAGTCATACTTATTATGGAATTACAGTAAAAGACCAAATTAAAAAAACCAAGTATAAAAGAAAGAAGAAATTAATTATAAAATAAATTCGATTTTTTGCTTCTTGCAATGTAAAATAGAAACAGAGAAGTACAAATGGGGCACTTGAATGTCAAAATTCCGAACGAGCAAAAAAAATCAGTAAATATGATTAAACAAACGAAGAACATTGAAGTCATTACGCTTGTCACAGAGCTATGTTGAAAGTATTTCTTGGGTTGCTTTGTCGAGATGAAGGAAGCCCAATTAAATTGGGTTTATTTGTTTACATATTTGTAAAATTACTGGGTTGTTTTTTTGTGTGTTTTTTTTGGTTTTTTTTTTGCTCTATTCGGGATGACTTCAACTTTCCAATTGTCAACTTTCCCTTCTTGTGTAGCAACATTCCGTCCGCTCCAGCCTATGGAGTTTACATGTACGTATCTCAATTGATTCGTAACTCCAGAGCGTGTGGAACTTCCATCGATTTCCTTAACAGAGCGTCACGTCTGACACAAAAATTGTTCACACAGGGTTATGTTGCTCCTCGGTTCTTCACCGGAAGACATCATGCACTTAAAGACAAATATGGGATTTCGATCTCTCAGATGAGTGCAGATGTTGGTTTTTTATAGAGTTTTGTTTTGTCTTCCTTTAACGGATTTGACACGCTGAATATATACTGTTGGCAACGCGACGGGTGTGCTATAGCAAGAAGGAACTGCTTACTCTTCCGGAGCACCTGAGTTCACTCTTGTTTCGACTGGAGTTTGTGTTGTTGATGGATATTCAGTTGTTTTGTGTTTCCATATTTTACATGTTGTCTGTTTTTGTCCCGTTCTTGTTGATGTTTACTGGTTTTGTCTCTGCCGTTTCTGACTTTTGACATTCGGATACCCCATTGGTACCTCTGCTTCTTTCACTGCTTTGTGACAATTTAAAGGCCCAAAAATTACTGGTGCTCATTTTAGCTACATCATTCAATATTAGTTACATTTTAAATTCCAGATTTAATTTCCTTCCTGTTTTCTTCCTTTTATCTTTACGTATTCAATCACCGATTCATGTTTCATTATAATATGTATAGACTGTCTTGATAAATTTTACGGAAGACATCATGCACTTATAGACAAATATGGGATTTCGATCTCTCAGATGAGTGCAGATGTTGGTTTGTCATAGTGTGCTGTTTTGTCTTCCTTTACTGGATTTGACACGCTGAATGGACTATTGGCAACGCGACGGGTGTGCTATAGCAAGCAGGAACTGCTTACTCTTCCGGAGCACCTGAGTTCACTCTTGTTTCGACTGGAGTTCGCGTTGTTGATTGATATTCAGTTGTTTTGTGTTTCCATGTTTTACGTGTTGTCTGTTTTTGTCCCGTTCTTGTTTGTGTTTACTGGTTTAGTCTCTGCCCTTTCGGACTTTTGACATTCGGATACCCCATTGGTACCTCTGCTTCTTTGATGAATTATGTAATAATTACGATTGTTGCCTAGTTAGGAGGTAAATCGTTAAGCGATATATATTGAATTACTTTTAATCTAAAATAATATGAATTCATTATTTAAGGAAAATAGATAAAACTTTTTTCCATTTATTTTTTGTTATACGATATGCAAGAAGCGAAGAGGCACCAATGGAGCATTCGAGTGTCAAAAGTCTGAAAGGGCAATGACGAAACCAGTAAACACGAACAAGAACAGCACAAAGAAACACAAAACACAAAATCAACCATACGGAAATCAACGCGAACTCAAGTCGTAACATATTGTGAAAGGAGGGTGTTTTCTTTCAATATCCAAAATAAACATGATATATATCCATAGTCCTAGCATTATATGTGCTTTAGGTCTATTGTCACATCTTTCATGTCAACATTGTCCTATTCACAAGCTGAGCCATGTAAACACATTGACTTGTATTATCCATGATTAGCAATTCTGATTCAGTAAGGCAAAACAATAACAAAAATATAATATATAGCTAAAAGTGTTGACTCTATACCCTTGGCTGTAAAATGTGTCTGTTTCTGTCTCGAGGTTCATGTATAATTACAGGTTCGGTTTGCTTATTCATTGTGTTGTTTCCAGTGTCTCAGGGTCGGATATTTCATATATGGTAGACGGCATCTGCATTATACTGACAACCACAATTCCTTGATATGTGATTAAATAAGGTGAGGTGCAACTTCTGGTGCAACTTCTCATTGGTTTTACACCCGAGCTGGTTCCAGGTGGCGAATAGGCCCGCAGCAGCGCTAAGCTTGTCGGTAAAAGTCCACTAAAAAGCGCTCAGAAACCTGACATCGGGTCAGGCCGCTTTGCCCACAAAGCGACTGGGATGTGTGCCCCAGGTGGTTGAATGGGGCAGCCCTGACATCAAGAGATGCGGGGTCGTCAGGCAATAATGCGGAAAACCTGGCCGCAAACCATATTGGTGCACCGTGTTGGGAAAAATGTCACGTTCCTCGCACGTTAAAGAACCCTGCTGCAGGTTTCGGTAATTGAGAAGGACCCGTAGGATCCCCATGCAGGAGGCTAAATTTCCCGTCCCTACCCATCACTCCTTTTTCAAGTGGCAGTCAAAACTTTCCTACCCGATTGGCCTCGTGTGCCCATTTCCTCCACTTCATCATCATTTCATGTTCATTGTATCACCACTTTCATGTTCATCTCCCGGATATAGTCGAAATCGTGCTGCTTGGGAGTAAAACAATAACTAACTTACTAAATAACTACCTAACTTATTGGTTTTAAAGAGGATAACTTTATATTGCTTTTAACGACTGCATTCCACAATCTTTTTACGGTCGTTTTGATATGATTATTCTTTAATGCGATTAAATCTTGACGAGATTTTGTTGTTATTTGTACTTCAAGCATAATTCAGATCACCTCTTTAAAGATATAAGTTTATTTTGACGACCTACATTCCACATAATATTCATGGTTGTTTAAATTTCAATCTACATTAATGCTATTATTATAGTTATATCTGGTGGTTTTGTTGATAATTGCACATCGAGCACAATCCAGTTCACATTATGGAGGCTAATTATCTCTGCATATTTGCATGTTTAAGTATATGTCACCAAATGCGTTGAATTGATTTTTGTATATTGAGTTATAAAATAGCCTTTCCTATTGCTTCTTTTGTTATTATACAACTTATAATGAGACCTTTGAATTTTGTATTAGACGCCATCCATGTGAAACAGATCTTTTCTTTCGTCTTAGATCAATAGAAAACTTTAAATTTTAATGATAAGTATAGACATATCATTTTAAAGAAGGATTTAACATTGACTGTTCGTTATACTGTCACGGAGCATTGTCATTTACCATGATATATAAACAGGGTTATGTTTGTTTATTATCTAATATCGGCTTATAAGTGTTATAAAGACAGGCCATTCGGTTATTTAGGACTACTGCAGGAGACTTCTAAATTGATTATATTATAAGAATCGACCCACAAAAACTTTAACCTTCAAAACGATTTGAAATTGTGTGAATTTTCTGCATGCTATATAAGGATAGGGTAAAGTCATAATTTTAAATGTTTAAGAAAAGTTAGGAGAGAAGGACACAGAATATGGACCTTGAAACTGATGAAGGGTTGTCTGAAGACACCAAATCAAAACTGAGCATCGAGGGAGATTCCGATGGTGATTCAGAAGATTCTGATGACGTTCTGTCTATAGATACTTCGTCCAAACTAGGTGTTGAACCCGACTCTGAAGATGTGGTGTCTATAGACACGTGTGTTTCATCCACTGAACAGAGTACATGTCTTCTTACCGACGTCTGTTGTGACCGGAACTTCATGTTTGTCGTGGATAGCGAGAACAGAAAAATGAAAAGGTTTGCTAGAAATAGTAATAAATTCGTGGAGAGTTTAGATCTGGATGACCCATGTGGACTCTGTAAATTATTTCTATCTTCACATGTTATAGTTACAGAGCCATCTAAACGTCATCTGACGTACGTTAGCGTTGACGAAGAACTGACTATTAGCAATAGAAGGAAAACCAAAAAGAAATACGGCGCCATTCGATGTCTTAGTGAAACGCGGATTGTTGTTGGATGTTGCGAGTTGTCGAACGCTTCGGTTGATATTTTGGACTACACAGGAAAAATCCTCCAAAGTATAAACAACAATAACGAAGACGTTCCTTTTTGTATGACGCCGGCGTACCTGACTTGTCATCGAGAAGAACATATCATTGTGTCAGACAGCGGAACAAAAAAGGTCACGTGTCTAACAAAACTTGGAGAAATTGAATGGACAATTTGTTTTAAGTGTTCCCCAAGTGGTGTTTGTGTAACTCCATCGGGAACTTTGTATATTTGCTTGTTTGATGAAAATAGAATAATAATTGTAGACGATATACGTCATGGAAAAATTACCGGAAGTATGGGTGATCTCCCTTTGAAGAGTCCGTTATCAGTCTGCCATTCGTTTGGCTACCTGTTTGTTACGGAGGAGATGCCGAGTAATAGAGTTTTAAGGATACAGGTGATTACTGAAATTCTCGTTATAATCTCTTCATACCACAAAGAAATATCCTGTTTCCCCTTTTTTAACCAGTAAAATTGAACGCTTCGTTAGTCATATTTATTTAACACTACTATAAAAACTAAACTAAACTAAAAAAAATATTTATTTTACAAATACGAACATTTGATTCAGTATTGTTATCTATATATTTTGTTAGGTTATTTAAAACAGTATTAGATATACTCCGCTGACATTCAAAACACCACGAAAAAAATTCAATGTTTAGAAATAAATTTACTTTCTGGCTTAAGAATAACACATACCATATAAAACTTAAAATTCACATGATCAGTTTTTTTTCAATAACAGAATATGAAAATGAAAAAAAATAAAATAAAGCAGTAAATAATTGTGACATACCTCACCTCAAATCTAGAAAGGAACTAAAACAGAATTGAAATAACGTTACTATCTTATTATATTTCAATATTCCAAATGCGTAGAGTCTTACGTATCTTAAACACATGATTTCTTTCTACATTTTTTGTTTTGAAATTTTTGTCCGGCTTGCTGTCACGTGCATAGACAATTTACAACGGGTCCATGGCCAAATACTAATTGAAAGGGAATAGTGAATATTGGTTCCAAAAAAAAGGTTCAACCTACCATTAATTTCGGACAATCGAAGTCTTTAATTTCTCTAGTACTTTATCTATATTCTATAGTATTTTAGATTTATTATTCTTGTAATCTTAATTCTAAGAAATATCTTTATTTCGTGTTTTGCAGACTGACGACCCAGTGGATAAAGGGAAAGTGGTTGCTCTATCTAACATTCATCTTATTATAGAAAACGACTGTGATGTCGGGACGATAGATGTCGACGAAATAGCTTCATCGAACGACGACGAATATTAGATTAAACTGATAGTGCATTATTGTGTTCTTACATTTAATTAGATTTCAAGTTTAATTTTCCGATATAAAGAATAATGGGAGAACAAACAATGATAAGGCAGATTGTGGACCTAAGTTCCTATTTTTCTTTTATGTCTTTCAGAACTAAAGTATCGTATTTATTCCTTAAATAAATATATGTTAAAAAATACATGTTTAAAATTACTTTTTTAAGAAAATAATAAATAGAGACAAAAGAGGGTAAAATATCATAAATACTTGAATCCTGGAAAAATTTCTGTTGATATGATCGATATAATCAATCAATATGTTGGTGGATATTGGGGATATTCCTTGTACCACGTAACATGTATTTCAAAGTCCTACTGTCATGACTGTCAACTTAAATCACATCCACTACTTTTTGTTGACGCCTTTTTTAAGTTTGGTGATGAAATCCAGAACTTTTTGATACTGAGATAATTTCATAACAACTTTAATATCCGGGTCCTCGTCCCCTACGGGATTACCGGAAGCTTTCGGCTCATCTTCCGGTTTGGTGGAATTTGTTGGCTTGCCAGAACCTCCTGGTACATGGTCAGGTTTTGTAGAGTGTGTTTCTTCTTCGGGGGTTGAAGCGTTGGTTTTTGGATTAACGTCAAACTTAGGATCGGAAGGTTTCTTCAGTATTCCTTTCGGATATTTGTTGGTTTCCTTTGGCGGCTTTTCCATATCGCTCAAAGGCTGTTTTAGTTCCCGTTTCGGCGGCTCATGCTGGTTTCCGTTATCGGATAGGGGAGAGTCTACTTCGTTGTTCGAAGACGGAGTGTTATGTCTTTCTCTCCCACTCTCAACCGCCATACCCGGGGGAGCAGAATAGTCAGATGGTGGCCTCTTTTTGACAGTTTTACTATTATTTTCGTCAGGGTTCGGTTCTTTAGAATCATTTGTACTTTCATTAAGAGACGAATTAGAGAAATTTACAACTTTCGGAATGCCTTTTGAGCTATTACCATCAATATCTTCTGGAAAATTAGAATCAGTATTTGGCCTTGAATGACTTGTTTCCGACATTCTAGATGGATAATCAAGGTCTCTGTTTGTGTGAAGCGTTGGTAGTACCGGAACCTTGATGTTGCTTTTAACACGGTACTTTGGCACGCTGTCTTGATTTGTCGGTTCTTTTCTACTAGGATCGTCCCAGAATGGTACATCGTGGCTTGAGTCCTCAAGAGGGATGCCATAGTAACTCGACGGAAGCTGGTCTCCGTCATTTCTAGGAAGGTATCTATCATTGTCGCCCAATGAGTCGTTAGGATTTATATAAAATTTAGTATTATGTTTAAATGCTTTGGTTGAATTTAGTTTTGAATCGGATTCGTGTCTCTTCCTTGGAGAATCGTGGTAAAGCGGTTTAACCATAGTTGGTTTCCGGCCGATGGGATCATAGTCCTGCGGATATGATAGCTTTCTTTTGCCGGGGGAAGTACTGCTATCTAAATCATCCGCTTGATTTTTATTTCCCAAACCAACGGGAACTGAATGTGACCTGTGATAAGTGTCGTGTGTATTTCCTGATGAATTGGGTAAACTTGACCCCGCTCTCTGACCATTGTTGCCTTGACCTGTGGGTTTATCATTTTTTGTGTTGTTTGATGTTTGGAAGATATGACTCCTGTCCAACTTCTCATTGTCGACATCTTTGTCTTTATTTGGATTGTAAGCGCTGATGTTTTCTCTACCATTCGGGGATCGAGCAGAGTAATGTAACGGTTCTCGTTCAAATATCACCACAGCTTCATTTTTATGGTGATGGTGGTGGTGGGTGTCATCGATATGATCACCATATTCTTCATAAATGTTCGGCATGCTCTTATGTCCTAGTCCCATTCGGGGAGTTTTCAATGTCGGCTGTATATCTATTTTGTTATTTTTGTTTTTGAAGATCTTTAAAGGTTTGCTCTTTTCTGATCTTCCAACAGGTTGAGAATGTTCTTTAAAGTCTGGAGAGCTCATGCTAATACGGAATTTATTTCCACGATCGATAGCGCTATGGCTTGTCCTTTCAGGCCTTATGTGCGGTTGTCCCCGTTCCTTGGCGCTTTGAGAGCCAACTTTTGGTAAATTCTCATCATCGTCTTCAGTATCGGAATCCTCTTCTGAAACATCAGAATTCGTAAGATTTAGAACAGGTACTTTAGGTGGCGACTTTTTACCAATATTTGTTTTGCGTTTAGATCCAATGGTAAATACGGGTCGTTGTTTTGTGACTTCGTCCTTGTTTTCGTTAATTTCATTGTCGGTTGACGAATCATCTTCTTCCTTTTCCTTCGGGATCGCATCATTTTTTTCTCTTTTTTCTTCCTTATCTGCAACTGGATTTTCCTTAGAGGATTTATCGTTCTTGTCAATCTTCGGATCTTTTTTCGATTGAGGTTCATTTCCATTATTTGAGATTTCGGGGTTTTCGGTTATTTCAGATTCCGTTGGAGTGTCTTTATACTTTGGTTTGCCAGAACTTCGAAGACCAAACTTACTCATTACTGAGGGATCTTCTGGAGATGTTTCTGCCGCCATCCATGTGTTCACATGACCTTCTTTTCCGGACTTTACTGGTTGTATTCTCGCTTTCGTTTTTTTCTGGGGTTGTGGAACATCGCTATCGTATCCGTCGTCAATGTAATGTTCTTTATCTTTAGCTTGGTTTTCTGCTAGAATATTTTTGCCCACGACCGGAAGTTTCTTTTTAGGTGGCATCACAACGGTATTATAATCAGGCGGTTGTTCGTTTGGCGACAGAGATCGAATGACAATATCACGGGCCGTGACACCCCCTTTAGTCTTCCACGGTCCTTTGTGATCGTCATCACTTTCGTATTCCGGTGGTGGTCTAGAAATACAAAATGGCCAGAGTCAGTTTATAAGTTTGTATCATTTCCGGACTAATGTGACTGCTACGTGCGTAGGTGGTGCATTTGAAATGTTTGAATAATGATATTATTTTCCGTTGACCGTTTTGCCTAACGTTTCCGAAACAATCTTTCTTCGTCGTCATCATCGTAATCATCATATCGTCTACAAATATATTGAAAATTGAATGTAAATGACCTTTCATGGAAATCTAGAACAATTATTTTTGCGTCAACTTGTCCGCTTTTCACAAAGGTCGATTACCGGTGATTTAAATTGTGTATTGACATCACCTGCATGTTTGGCTCTGCTAATGGAGCAATGAGCTCGCTTACTCCTATACAAGGTTCGTTTTTCTATAGTTAAAATTTGGTTCTATCGTTATAATAGAAGAAAATGAGATGTGGAATAAGTGTACGCGACACAACCTACATTATAAACGTACATTTTAAACATCCACAATGGAAAACAGCCAGCAGCCTTCAATGTGACCAGCGGTCGCTGCTCGCTGTTTTTCAATTGGCCTAAAGCTGTTATAATGTGGTTGTCATGCTCATCCGGATATATACATTGGCTAAGCCTCAAAAACTGTTTGGCTTGAGCGTCTCTCATGGGTCTTAGATAAAAGAAATGCACGTCCGATTCAGTTTATTTTTTTTCGACTGAAATGTTGTTTGTTAAAAGCAAAGAAGTACCGATAAGGCATTCGAATGAGAAAAGTCCGAAAGGGCAAAGACAAAACCAGTAAACACGAGCGAGAAAGAGCGAGAATTGTTTGAAATAGGAATATAAAAAACTAACGACAATCAATATCTTCATTCTTTGCATTTAAAAACTATACCTTTATAGGTTTCTAGACCAGAATATATATGAAATCTATGATTCATCTCATTCGTGCCTTCTATTTCTTAAAGTGCTAAATAAAGTTAAGCATTAAATAGCTTGAATTTGAGATCAATATTTATTATACTGTTTTTTTTTTTTCTAACATAGCTAGTTTTGATATGTAAGCTTCTTTTCGAAACCAAACTAGAAGACTATACAACCAGGGGGTCGCGTTTTTTCATTAAGCGATCGCTGATTTCAAAATACTCGCTATCCTGTTCAGTTTAGATAGAATATCGTGCCCATTAATCTAACAATGCCCTCACTGGATCAATGATCTATTTGCCCTACCTACATTTGCTTTTCTTGGACATTTGATATCATATGATTATTGAGTTAATTCTTTGATTTTTCATGATTTTAAAAAGTTACAGCCACTAACCTCCTATCACGCCTTTCTCTTCTAAGATCGTCTTCGTCAGATTTTGGTTTCTTCATACAACAACAAACGAGGAGTATAAAGTTAAGCATCAGAAGGAAGCCCATTACTCCTATGTACACTGTACATGGCATCTCATCCCAGCTGAATACCAGGAGCCCCGGTATGGCCTCATAGCAGTAGTACTTCCGTACCACCTCTACAAACATGAAATATACATAAAAGTATATTGTCTATGACAGGCTTAAAAAATCTGTGAAAATACGTCGCAAATAGTTCTTTCAATATCATTCTGTCATATGTCATCCTTCGTAATAGTTTTAATTAGAAGTTTGCTGTTTTGTTTGTTGAAGTCACTAACGCAATCGTTTGTTTTTGTGATGTCTTGCGTTGTTTGCTTTGGTTTTGGTTGGGTTATTTCGCATTATCTTTAATTGCCTTTTCAAATTAACCACATTCGAATGTCTCTCATTGGTACTCTTTTGATTTGTTGAAAAAAGCTAGGGGTCGAAATCTTTTCTGTTAAAGTGTTTAGGTCTTTTTTTTTAATTTTTAACATGAATTAAACTGTTTTAAATGTTCTTTTAAAAATTTTGTTGTAACTTTTTTTTTAGATAAAGTGCTTTGTTGGCAACTGTTTCGGGGAAAATGAAAAACATGTAAGAAGACTTAGTTTAGCTTAGTTTAGTTTATTTATCCTGGATTGGTAAACAAGCTTGATGCTTATATAAATGTGAATCACTCTTCAGTAAGCAGTTTGAGGATGTGGCATTTGTACCTGCCCCTTCGAGCCTACTCATATCGAGCTCTACAAAGGGGTCCTTAACGTTCATGGGGTTTTGGGGTCTTTTCCAAAGGACTAGCATCGTTCCTTAAGACCATCCTAGCAAATGGTGTCAAGAGAAAGTCGGAAAATTGGTTCATGAAATTTTCACCTCGGACGAGGATTGAACCACGAACATTGGTGTTAGTAGCATGGCGCATTTACCACTGCGCCACTGGCTCCCTTAAAAAGACCCACTATTGTCCCCATTATAAATAATATGGAATATTACAAATTCCCTATTATAAATAATATGGAATATTACAAATTCCCTATTATAAATAATATGGAATATTACAAATTTACCTGGTGCATTGGTGGCCAAACCTGAAAAAGAATACATGACGTACATAAAAATGTTCACAAAATTATTATTATCTTAAGTATACAGTTTCCTCAATAAATATAAATTAGAAAGTTAAAATTATCGAAGGAAGAAAAAAACACACAAATATAGATTCTTAATTGTAAAAGGCATGCAATTGTTCAATTCTAAAGCCAGAAATCCTTGAAAAATGTCGTATGTTCTTGTCTATTTGTATAATGCTAGGTCAAACAAGGTGTCATTTTATGAAAACTTTATGACCATTATCAAGATAGAGAACAGCAGCCTTGGTCCACCTTAAAGGATGTTAGCTGATTTTTTTTTTTATTATTGATAATTTAGATCATAATACGTAGCATATCGGGCACCAACAAAACGGTAAATTTGGATATGTTGTACAGGTATAGTTGCATATTTCGAGGAGTTATCTCTCACCAGCAACATTTTATAATCCAGATCATTTATTAGAAAATGTATAACCGCTTAGGTATCAAAAAGTAATTGTATAAACAAAGTATTTAAAAATTTGAAGTATTCAAAAATTTGAGCTTAATGTCATTCACCAATTAGTGGAAGCTTACCCAGTGTCTTATTCGTATCCGTTGTGACGGGGCCATCTCCCACACTGGTATATGCTATAACTCCCACAAGATAATGTGTGTCGAAGTCTAAAGACTGTATAGTATACGTCGTCGTGGTGTTGCTGACTGTTATATAGGTTTTATAGGCACTTATATACTTATAATAGACTATTTTGTAACCTGAAATAGAAGTTCGGACCGATTTTTGTTATTCATGAATGAATATCCACTCAACGAAAGTTTAACATGTTCTCCTGTGTTAGAGAGATATTCTTAAGTCAACATTACATATTGTTTCCTTTGTTTATATCCAATCTTGTTCGCAGGTTCCTGTATTTATTTTCCTATACCAACATGCAAGCATAGCTGACCTGTTGAAGGTGGTCGGTGTGTATTCAGGGGATCTTAGTCTTTACTAGACAAAAAACACCCACTAATTAAGAATATCGTTTTTGCTCAATTATGTATTTTCTTTTGTCAAATGTAATTACGAGTTTCATTTAAAAAACGACTCAAATACCCAGAGTTTGAAGATCTTGTTAAAAACACGATATTGTATGTCTGATAGAAACCAAAACAGAAGACAATGATATTGTCGAAATTCCAGGTTATATTGTTGAAATGAAAAACAGAAAAAAGACCGCAAAAGTAAAATCCGGAGGTATCATGCTAGCTTATAAAGAAAAATTTGAAAAATATATTAAAACGATAGAAACTGATTCAAAGTTTGTTTTATGGTTTAAAGTTAACGGTAAAATAATAGATAGTGAAACAGATGCACTATTTGGCATTGTATATATTCCACCTGAGTATACATCTTATTCGTCACCAGATGCTATTAGTGAAATAGAAAATGAGTTCCTGTCTCTGTCATTCAAATTTAAAAACGTTGCACTTGTCGGTGATTTTAATAGTCGAACATCTAATGAAAGCGATTTTTTTCTATTTGAAGATAAAGATGATCTGTCCAATATAGCAAATGAATATATAGAAAATGGAGTTAACTTTCTAGATTTAGCAGGCATTTCTCGCGAACGTAAAAATAAAGATCTAGCTAAAAATAGGTTTGGTTCGTTACTGCTAGATTTTTGCAAGGGAAATAACTTTTTTATACTTAATGGAAGACTCGAAGGTGACAAAGACGGGAACTTTACATGTAGAAACGCTAGTGTTGTAGACTATTGTATTAGTAATGGTAATTTTGTCGATAGATTTTGTAGTTGTAATGTATTACATTTTTCTAAATTATTTTCTGATGTACACTGTCCTCTCTCGATTTGTTTTAAAACTTCTATTAAGAGCCAGGGGTGTGTAGACGAAAACAAGCACGAAGCTACTGATCTAAAAACAATAAAAAATGGGTAGATAGCAAGCGAGAATACTTTCAAAAAATGTTAATTCTAATCAAAAGGATTATTTGTATAATAAACTCTTAGAGGAGCATATTGATATATCAAAACAAGAGGTCAATAGTTTTGTCGATTGGTGAAATATTCATCGAGAGCGCAAAAACCACTTTTGGAACATATGGGAAAAATGCTAAAATTGCTAAAAAAGTTAATGTTAATAATAAACCGTGGTTCAATGACGAATGCAAATTCGCCAGAAAACATTACAGAAAATTTAGAAGAAAATTTTCAAAACAGCGAACGGAACTAAATAAACTACGACTTTCGGAGGCAGAAAAGCGATATAAGACAATAATGGATAAATGCCAAAAAGAATATTCCGATAACCTTTCAAAAAGGCTAAAAGATATGCGCCATAAAGACCCGAAAGAGTTCTGGAAAACCCTCCGACGCGGAAATTGTAAAAAAACAACCTAATATCCCTATTGAAAAATTGTTTGAATTTTTTAAAGAATTGAACGAGACACCTATCGAAAATGGTAATAACAATTTACCCACTCTAGACCACCAAGCATTAAATCAAATAAATAATGAAATTAATCTTTATATAGAAAAAGAAGAAATTTTAAAATGTATTTCAAAGTTAAAGAACAACAAAGCTTGTGGTGAAGATAAAATTATTAATGAGTATATTAAATCTACTTCTGACCAATTCATACATATTTACGAAAAGTTATTCAACCTCATTTTTGATACAGGTATTGTGCCTGATAGTTGGCTTATAGGAAGCATAAACCCCAATAATAAAAATAAAGGAGACAGTCAAGACCCTAAAAATTTTAGACCCATTACAATTGTGAGCTGTTTAGGTAAACTCTTTACAGCTGTACTTACAGAAAGGCTGAATAAATATTCAGATGAATTTCAAATACTTAACGAAAATCAATGTGGCTTCCGGCAAGGCTATAGTGTCACAGATAACTTATTTTCTTTACATGCATTATTTGAACTTCTCAAACTTAAGAAAAAGAAACTTTACTGTGCCTTTATAGATTTTGAAAAGGCATTCGATAAAGTATGGAGAACAGGTCTCTGGCATAAATTGATTTTAAGTAATATCAATGGCAAATTGTTAAATGTTATCCAAAACATGTATAAAAGTATAAAATCAAATATTGTTTCTAACAATGAGAATTCAGATTTCTTTTCCTGTAATAACGGGGTAAGACAGGGAGAAAATATGTCACCTTTTCTTTTTGCTATTTTTCTAAATGACCTTGAGTCATTTCTTGAAAGTCAAAATAATATAGGATTTTCATCAATAACTGATGAATTAGAAAGTAGTCTAGGAATTTTCTTGAAAATATTTGCACTTTTATATGCAGACGACACTGTCTTGATGTCCGAATCACCAGATGGACTCCAACAACAATTAAATAGTTTCTATGAATATTGTAATTCATGGAAACTCAAAGTAAACATCGGGAAATCAAAAATCTTGTGTTTTTCAAATGGAAGGCTCCCAAATAATTTACGTTTTGATTTTAATGACATCGAGCTAGAGATTGTAAAAGAATTTAATTACCTCGGAACAAACTTAACCAAAACCGGAAATTTTGGTCCCGCCATAAAAGCTCAAGCAGAAAAGGGAAGAAAAGCCATGTACGAAATTATCAAGCTAGGTCGATATCACAATCTATCAATTCCTTGTCATCTAGACCTGTTTGACAAGATGGTAAAACCAATACTTCTATACGGTTGTGAACTTTGGGGGTTTAAAAACTACCACTCATTAGAAAGAATCCATCTAAAATTCTGTAAACTTCTACTAAACCTTAAGTCCTCTACACCAAATTGCTTTGTATATGGCGAATTGGGACGATTTCCTTTGAGTGTAGATATCAAAACTAGTATGGTTATGTATTGGTCCAAATTACTAATTGGCAAACAAATGAAGCTATCTTCTATTTTGTACAGATTAATGTTACATCTTTCAAATATTCAAAATAAGAATTTCCCATGGCTTGTCTACATCAAAAATATATTCAATGAATGTGGACTAACACACATTTGGGACTCCCAAACTTTCCCATCTTCTGTATGGTTAACACAAAGTATACGACAATGTCTCACTGATCAATTTCGTCAGAACTGGCACGATGAAACCCAAAATTGTTCAAAAGCAACAAATTATAAGCTTTTTAAAGACACACTAGAATTCGAAAAATACTTTGAAATACTTAATAAAAAAGCCTCCATTTTGTTTTGTAAATTTAGAACATGTAATCATAAACTCCCCATTGAAACAGGAAGATGGCATAATATTGACAGATCTGATAGGAAATGTATGCTTTGTAATGAGCAAATTGGGGATGAATTTCATTATATTCTAGAATGCAATACATTGTCTCAAGAAAGAAGAAATTTGATCAGTGGACATCTAATTCGAAACCCAAATATTTTAAAGTTTAGAGAAACTATGACAACCCAAAACAAGGTTAAACTCTACAAGCTCTGTAAATTTATTAAGATAATCAATAAAAAAACGAGTCTTCTTGACTAACTGTCTGTCTGTCTGTCTGTCTGTCTGTCTGTTAATTACATTGTATTAGTATCTATATTTGTTGATGTTTATGATGTCATTTTATGTAATATTGTAAATATTGTATATAGTATTTCTCTGTACCTCTGTAAGATTGGTTGATGAGAATAAAGTTATTATATACTTTAGCGTTTCTTACGGTCTCAGAGGGGGATCCACATTTGGGCTAATTGGCAATACGTTTGGGCAAAAAAAAAGATTACGTTTGGGCTAATTGCAGTCGACGTCTGGACTAAAGCTTAATTGGAAAATACTAGTATACAGGTAAATACAGGTAAATATAATAAAATTGGGTATATTTTCTTATTATTTTACAAAGACAAAAAATTACATGATAAAGTTTTATTAACATCACTAAAGTTTGTTTAAGTTAAAATCACTCTCAACATGCTAAATGCATAATACTATAGAAACACAGTCAATGCAGACTTAAAGACGGGTCCATGCACGGAACTTGTAGCTTACAGCTTTCAGAAACTGATGTCTGGATAGACTTCCTGTCCAGAATTTCATGTGCATTTCAAACAAAAAGTCAAGCTTTTCCTGGTCCTTCTTTTTCAATATAGCTTTATGATTTTAATGTATGTCATTGCTTGAATATTTATTAGTACCTCAATAAATACATCACAGACGGATGTGGAGCGTAAAATTGTTTATTAACAAGTGTGGCCACTAAAAGTATGTCTCGCCTGCCGGCACCATCACTAAAATCAACTACCTAAGCTTTCATTTCTTGATATAAACACAAAAAGTGTATGTATACCTAATAACAGATGCCTAGTTATTATACTATTCAAGCAATCCATTGTCCACACATGAATTACAAAAAGTTTTCTGTCTGAAAAAAAAGACCTAAGTTCACAGAGTCACTGGAGCGTAAAAATGGGGTCATGGTCACATGGCATGGTGACAGTTGCATTGTCCATAACCGCAACTGTCTGTTTACCCAACATCAGATGCCTAGCTATTATAACTTTCCAGCAATTCATCATCCACAAAAATCTTACAAAAAAGTTTTTCAGCCTGAAAAAGACCTAAGTTCACAGAGTCACTAGAGCGTGAAAATGGGGTCAGGGTCACGCAGCATGGTAACAGTTGCGGAGACCATAACCTAAACTGTCTGTATACCTAATATCAGATGCCTAGCTAATATACTTTTCCAGCAATTCATCGTCCACAAAAGTCTTACAAAAAAGTTTAAGGCCTGAAAAAAGACCTAAGTTCACAAAGTCACTGGAGCGTGAAAATGGGGTCAGGGTCACATGGCATGGTGACAGTTGCGTAGACCATAACCTGAACTGTCTGTATACCAAATATCAGATGCCTAGCTAATATACTTTTCCAGCAATTCATCGTCCACAAAAGTCTTACAAAAAAGTTTACGGCCTGAAAAAAGACCTAAGTTCACAGAGTCACTGGAGCGTGAAAATGGGGTCAGGGTCACACGGCATGTTGACAGTTGCGTAGACCATAACCTGAACTGTCTGTATACCAAATATCAGATGCCTAGCTAATATACTTTTCCAGCAATTCATCGTCCACAAAAGTCTTACAAAAAAGTTTACAGCCTGAAAAAAGACCTAAGTTCACAGAGTCACTGGAGCGTGAAAATGGGGTCAGGGTCACACGGCATGGTGACAGTTGCGTAGACCATAACCTGAACTGTCTGTATACCAAATATCAGATGCCTAACTATTATACTTTTCAAGCAATTCATTGTCCACAAAAGTCTTACAAAAAAGTTTACGACGCCGCCGCCGCCGCCGTCGCCGCCGCCGCCGCCGCCGGAAAGTAATACCTATGTCTCGCCTTCCGCGACTATTCGTCGCAGGCGAGACAAAAAGTGCATGGAACGATTCAGCGCCGTTTGTAGTTCTCGTTGCTTCTGATGGTGTTTCTGCCCAAGAGGAAGGTGGGAACAAGTATCCAGTAACATAATGTTCTAATATGTAGTCTGCAAAATTAACGCACCTCTGACCATCTGGTGTGGTACTAAAAATGTCCTTTTTTGGGGGGTAGTTTTTTTTTCTTCAAAATTTGATATTTTTATCACTTTAATGTATATAATCTATAAAGACTTTGGTAGAAATCTACCTTAATCTAATTAGCCCAAACATCGAATGCAATTAGTCCAAATGAAAATCTGTATTTTTGAATTTTTGGCCTGCATTTATACAAACATATATAACTTTATTCTCATAACCATTGGTACAGAGACAAACTATTTACATAATATACACCAAATACAAAAATACACAAAACAAAATCAGACATACAGAACAGCAATGACAGAGTATTAAATGGGAGGACTTGCTCTCTTGTAATGCCCAAATGTAATGCGCCCGTCTCAGGCATGAAAGTGAAGTGTTGGTGTATTGAACAAAGTGCATGTAATTGCTAATCCATTATCCAGTTTGTCCCTAAAACCAACAATTGTCCGAGACAAGGCATACCCCCAAATAACTTGTTTTTTCTAGCTTCTTGTTGTGACTTCTCTTCTCGAACATTTTAAGATTTAAATGGTTAGACCCTTATTAAAACGTTAGGGTCATTCAAAATATGTCAGAACACGCAGGACCCTCGCCCTTTTTCAATTGCGATGAAAGAATCCCTGATGGGCTAAGGAAGCAACCATTTGATTTTTATGTTGGTATTAGAATTGGCATGGGGAATTTGAAATGAGAAGCTAGAATGCCAAAAATTAGGACGGTGTTGATTTAAAAAAATACGACAGGATATGGTATTTTTTTAAGTGAAAATATAAATTTCAGGCTCCAAATTTTCCAGAAATAAACAGACAGGATGAAAAAATATCCATACCAACCCCCAAAATCAAAATCAAATAACGGCTTCTGTGTTTACATAGAAAAATGCAATGAGTGTTCACCTGCCAATACCCCTCCTCTGTCTTTCTCTGCTATTTCATTCCAATCCACTTTGATCTCTGTATACGATATACCTACGGCCTCCACAGTTGATGGTGCTTGGTAGGGCACTGGAAAATAGGCAAACAAATCAGGGGATGACTTACTAGTAAACCACAGACTGTTATATAGGATGTTTGGGATCGAAACGTAAAGCAAGAAATTTCCTACCAGAAAAATTCGGGTCTAAATTAAGCAGTTTGTAATGGAACTTCAAATATCGATATATGTCATGTATGTTAAATAAGTTTTTTTTTTTTGCATTACTTTACTTTTTGTTTACATTACATTTACCGAGTTTTCCGTATAGATCATCCACTATTCCGAGTAATCGGTGAATAACCGGGTAATACATGTTGATCATTTTGCCATTACTCACTTACAAAAAAACACTGCATAACTATCCAGGTAATTGAAGCCCCCTCCCCTTACCCTCATTCTTCCCTTTCCCTCTCGTCTCCCACTGTGGTGTATACTTACCTCCTTCGTTAGATCTACATGTAACTTGTTGTACTGGTTCATCACCAGATGTTATGTGTTGATGGAGAGTGTATATACAGCATAACTTCCTAGATTACTGAAGCCCCCCTCTAGCTTCCCCTTCCCCTCCCAATCCACCCACTGCGGTGACGACCTATCTCCTTCGTTAGATCTACATGTAAATTGCTGTACTGGTTCATCGCCAGATGTTGTGTATGTGTTGATGGAGAGTGTATATACAGCATAACTTCCTAGATTACTGAAGCCCCCCTCTAGCTTCCCCTTCCCCTCCCAATCCACCCACTGCGGTAACGACCTATCTCCTTCGTTAGATCTACATGTAACTTGCTGTACTGGTTCATCACCAGATGTTGTGTATGTGTTGATGGAGAGTGTATATACAGCATAACTTCCTAGATTACTGAAGCCCCCCTCTAGCTTCCCCTTCCCCTCCCAATCCACCCACTGCGGTGACGACTTATCTCCTTTGTTAGATCTACATGTAACTTGCTGTACTGGTTCATCACCAGATGTTGTGTATGTGTTGATGGAGAGTGTATATACAGCATAACTTCCTAGGTTACCAAAGGCCCCCTCTAACTTCCCCTCCCCCTTACCCGTCCCCACTGCGGTGCAGACTTACCTCCTTCGTTAGATCTACATGTAACTTGCTGTACTGGTTCATCGCCAGATGTTGTGTATGTGTTGATGGAGAGTGTATATACAGCATAACTTCCTAGATTACTGAAGCCCCCCTCTAGCTTCCCCTTCCCCTCCCAATCCACCCACTGCGGTGACGACTTATCTCCTTTGTTAGATCTACATGTAACTTGCTGTACTGGTTCATCACCAGATGTTGTGTATGTGTTGATGGAGAGTGTATATACAGCATAACTTCCTAGGTTACCAAAGGCCCCCTCTAACTTCCCCTCCCCCTTACCCGTCCCCACTGCGGTGCAGACTTACCTCCTTCGTTAGATCTACATGTAACTTGCTGTACTGGTTCATCGCCAGATGTTGTGTATGTGTTGATGGAGAGTGTATATACAGCATAACTTCCTATGTTACCAAAGGCCCCCTCTAACTTCCCCTCCCCCTTACCCGTCCCCACTGCGGTGCAGACTTACCTCCTTCGTTAGATCTACATGTAACTTGCTGTACTGGTTCATCACCAGATGTTGTGTATGTGTTGATGGAGAGTGTATATACAGCATAACTTCCTAGGTTACTGAAGGTAAAGTTCTCTGTGTAGTAATCGTTGATGTCTAAAGTCTGAAATAGAAATAAAGTTCCAATATTCTTTGACAAATATCTTCCTTCACTTTGCCAAAGCTTTGGTGAGTTTTCATGTTAAATTTCTCAAAAATTGCTAAGTCTCTCGCATGTTAAGGATGACTGCTTTAAATCTCGGTATTGATATGATTTTATCAACCCTGCCCACTCCTCCTTTTTCCAATGGCGGTTTTTTTTCAGTCAAAGTGTGTATCTCCTTTTGGCTTGTGTTTCATTCTCCACTTTTTATTTCATTGTCATTTCATATTCATTTTATCGCCCCATTCATATTCATCTCCCTCATAAAGCTGATTCCGGCTGTTTGCCTAATCTGAGTGACCATAAGTATTTGCAACCAATCGGAGACAACATAATTGTGACATATCCGTGACGATGTAACAGGAAACTTTGTTGACCATTCATTTAGCAACCAAAGCTCACAGTTCATAGTATTGTCTCATCCCAGGACGTACTACACCATCCGGTAGATGAGTTTTTGGGTTTTTTTACAATTTGTATGCCCTTGTATTAGGCGAGCGGCGGATATCGAAAAAGTCGTCTAATTAAAAAGTTTAAATTACCCAAAAACCTCATGAGATTTTTTGAACTCAAATAAAAGGTTGATTATTTTATTTTATGGATATATTTGTTTGACAAGTCGAATATGGTCAGAAGATATAAAAAAATGTTGTTTTGTACATGTACCCTATGAAAATCTTTAACGACTTGATTTTTAAAATTATTTTTTTACCTGCAAAAACACACACGAAAAAAAATTGTAAATCAAATCATGAAATATTTTGCTCAATTCTTTGTTTGCAATTGAAATTTTCAAAAACAATAATAGTTTTCTACAATTTTTATCGAATTAAATATCACGAATAAAAGTAGCAAAAATACACGTTAATTTTAACTTTTCCAACATTAGATGTCATTTAAATCAAACAAATTGTATACTTAGATCAAGAAAATGTTGTAAGGCTACTTTTTAGTTAAAACTGCATACTTCTGACGAATGATAATAAAGTTATACTTCATTGAATATGTAAGATTTTGAGAAAATTGACTGCAGATGACTCGGAAAACTGTCGGAGTGTCCCGTATTTACATTTTAACTATAATCTGATTGATTAGTAAATGTAAGAATTTACATTTTTTTGTGTAATTATGAAGAATATGTGCTAGTTTTGGGTTTCTGTGAACACAAGAAATTTATTATTTGGTCTTTGCTTTTATTTTTAACCTGTGATGTTTGATAAAAGCAAAGTTTTAAAAATTTGTGAAAGGTGTACTTGACTTTTGAGGTGCGTTTGATATGTTGAACTGAATAAAAATTCGATTGCAGAAAAACAATAAATTAATGCCGTATATTTTGGCGAAAATATTTGAAATTATGTTACTAGACTATCTATTTGAAACTAAAAGTATAAACTGTGCACGTAAGCATCCAGGAGCAAATCAAGAAATTTTCGAAAAAAGGGGGAGGGCTCTACATAAAGCATTGTTGTTGAAGATGTTCATGACAGTTTTGCCTGAAATCTATAAGATTTTTTTTAACATTTTGTCACTAAGCGAAATTAAGGGGCTCCCGGAACACCCCTCCTGCTGGAGCCGTCATTGTACAATGATTTGGTCGTCTTTTCAACTTATGACTTCACGCTTAAAAAATGTATAATCTTTGAGCTCAAATTGCACAATGTTCTGACCATTTTAGAGGCGTCAAACTAATATGTTCTGAAAGCCAAAACTCTTATCTCTCTATTGAGTCCAAAATATCGCCAAAGGTTTGTTATTAAGTTATAAAACTTAAAAGTTTTTAAAACCTCTATTCGCCACTTAACTCTTATGTCATTTTTAGTTAGTTTTTCAATGATTTTCTTTCTTTTTTTCTGTGCAAAGTTATTGTTCTCTACTTAACTAGTTGGATTTAAGATATTGTTGTTGGTTTTTGATTCCTATTCCGTTGTAAACATGTTAATGGTAACTCAGTACACTTTTTATTAAAAACCTAATATTCTGGTATAATCCACAAATGTGGTGTTTTTGAGCAATGAACACATTTGAACGATTTATTTTTGTTACAAACGAAAGATAAGATAATGTTTTACAAATAGAGGAAAAAAGTGAGTGAAAATGTGTTTTTCGCAATTCAAACTTTTATACACAAAAATCAAAATAATTTGACCCTTTTCTTAAAATAGAAAAAATGACGTAATAAATTTCTTCAAGGAGACCAAAAGTGAATGATTTATATTCACTTATATATGTAAGTAATATTTAGTCTTTATTTTCTAACTTTTAACCACATTTGTAACATTTTAGTTGCCTTAATGTTTGCAGACTCAAACTTTTAGATTTTTTGTAGTGACCTTTGACCTTTAATTTTTTCATGTTCTGACCAGATTCCAAATGGCAAACATCGATATTATTAAAGCTGAAATAATAAACTATCAATATAGTTAAAAATATCCCATGAGGTTTTTGGGTAATTTAAATTTTTTTCAAGACCCTTTCCGCCGCTCGCCTATATGTTGAGTTATTCAAATGCTCTTTAGCTTTGTATACTTGAATAAGAATACTTTAATTATTTTGTATTGCTTCCAAGTCTAGATAAGCTTTATTTGATTCTGATTTCAATTGTGAGAAGAAAAGATTTATAAAGCTACCTATATCGCAATGGAAGGGGGCGTTTGGCGCACCACATAAAACCTGGTTTAGCCTACAATAATGGTTTCTTTTGAAATGCCTGTACCAAGTCCTTTAATTTCTCCGGTATGTCTTCCCTGTTTTGTCTTTTCTCTTGGACAATTTAGAATGACCCTTCAAGTTTGATAATTTTGTTACCGGTGTTACCATTATTTGAACTGAAGTCCGTTTTAAGTTACCAGTACTTGCCTTAAATTATCATATGGGTTCAGTCTTGAGCTGTATGCATAGTGAACCAGAAAATCTGACCAGATGCTCATTCTGGGCAGCTTTCTGTTCTGCCTTTAGAGGACCGTGGTCCGCTTCAAAGTTCACTTACAAAGCGGACTAGGCCCTAGGTCAGCTTTGACAAGACAAGTCTGGTCCGCTTTTAGTGAACCAGCACACTGGTCAGGTTCACTAAAGGCAGACCTTACCACTGGTCCAGTCAGCTCAAGGTCTGCTTTGGACAGCCTCAAATTAAAGCAGATCAGTCGTCATGTCAAATTTATGAAAAATGATATTGTCAAGTGTTAACAATAAATGAAAATCTACGAGTGAGTGAGTGAGTTGGTGTTTTACGCCCTCGCTATATAGGTTATTTAAAGGCGATGAACATGAAAAGGGTGATAAATTAAAAATGAAAGAACCTTAGTGAGCACGCTCACATACCCCACGCATCAACCTAATGGACAGAGAATATCTATTTTGAGTTAGGAATATAAAAGTCAGAGTTGTTGTCTTTCCAAGTCGGCTCATTAAACAGGAAAAAATGAGTGACAGACCTGAAAATGTATCCCACCATATGGGACTCATACCTTAAGCTATGTACAAAATATCAAAAGCCTAAGATTAATAGTTCCTGAGAAATCTGTGACGAAAATTTTCAACCCTGAAAAAAATATAAGTCGGCTCTTTAAACAGGAAGTAGCTGATCAACGGACCTGAAAATGTATCCCACCATATGGGACCCCTACCTGAAGCTACATACCAAATATTAAAAGCCTTCAATTAATAGTTGCTGAGAAATCTGAGACGAAAATTTTCAACCCTGAAAATTTAGTGAAAAAAGTCTAAGTCAGCTCTTTAAACAGGAAGTAAATGATCGACAGACCTGAAAACAAATCCCACCATATGGGACCCCTACCCAAAGCTATATACCAAATATCAAATACCTACAATTAATAGTTGCTGAGAAATCTGTTACGAAAATTTTTAACCCTGAAAATTTAGTGAAAAAAGTGTAAGTCGGCTCGTTAAACAGGAAGTAGATGATCGACAGACCTGAAAACATATCCCACCATATGGGACCTCGAACTGAAGCTACCTACCAGATATCAAAAGCCTAGGATTAATAATAGCTGAGATATCTGTTACGAAAATTTTGATCACGGACAGACGGACTGACGGACGGACGGACGGACGGACGGACCAGTCAAAAACATTATACCCTTCGCAACTTCGTTGCGTGGGGTATAATGAATATGAAATGATGATGATAAATGAAATATGGGGTAGGAATGGGAAACAAAGAAACAGCAAAGGGGTAGGTTCACAAACCTTCATATTTGGCCCTAAAATTTCAAGTGTTAGATAATCATGCCATATTTGCTGTAGATATAGTACTATGGATATACGCAAGACATATGCATTTGAAAGTTTGATTTGTGACATAACTACGTCCCAGTGACGTCACAATCTTCGGCATTTTGCAAAAAATATTGAAAATCTTTAGATTTTGCCTTTTTTCAATGCACATTTGTGCTTTGGAAATATAGAACGCACTCAAGGGCACCCTTCATAATTAAGTAGATTATAATTATGACCATATTAAAGGTTTTCTGAAAATAAGAAGGGTGCCCTTCAGAGGGGTGCCCTTGATTGCGCTCATATTTTTCTTGACCAATTTAGAACCAAAAAGTAGCAAATATGGTGAAATTTGTGATTTTTCGTTAAATTCCCCAAGTTTGACCCCTATGGTTGAATTGGTCTCTTATAATATGTCAAAAAGAAGTTCAGAATTAAAGAAACCTAGCACATGACTATACTTACTAAGAATTATATCGTGATATATTAAAGTTAAGATTTTTGCCAAATTGTAGGCCAAATAAGGGTGTTCGTGAACCTTCTCCTTTTGAAGAACCACAAGAAAAGGGGAGAGATGAGTATAGGGACGGAAAATTTAGCCTAAGTTGATAGTAGAAATAATGTAGAACTACCTAATTAAGAAATTATAGGTCTACAGCAAAGTTCGGGATTATTATATTGATGACGTAATTCTCAATTTAGTACCCGGGTTAGGCATTTAAGTTTAACATGGTTTCGTTTTTTGTTTTTTCTTCCAAAATAAAACTATTATTTAACATTTTCGATTCAAAATAAAATACAATTAATATTAAAAACGAAAGAATATGGAATATGTGCCAGAAAGATACGATCCACATATTGATATTATTTTTATAAATAGAACTAGAAATGTGTCTATGAGCCACAGGATGGCCCTCCCGTTCTTGAAATATCATCGACCCCCAATGTGCATTACCTGGGATACGTGAAATATTATTGACCCCTAACATGTAGTATTCAAGATATGGACCTTAACCAAGAACTTAACCAAAGTCATTCATGCGTAAAATATAGGTCACAGTCACCTCATTTCTAGTGGGTGGTGTCACCTTACATAAGACACATCTAGTAGTGAAATATCATTGACCCCCAACATCTAGTATCCAAGTTATGGACCTTAACCAAGAACTTAACCGAAGTCATTCATGGGTAAAATATAGGTCACAGTGACCTAATTTCTATTGGGTGGTGTCACCTTACCTAAGACACATCTAGTGGTGAAATATCATTGACCCCCAACATCTAGTATCCAAGTTATGGACCTTAACCAAGAACTTAACCGAAGTCATTCATGCGTAAAATATAGGTCACAGTGACCTAATTTCTAGTGGGTGGTGTAGCCCTACCCAAGACCCATCTGGTGGTGAAATATCATTGACCCCCAACATCTAGTATCCGAGTAATGGACCTTAACCAAGAACTTAACCAAAGTCATTCATGCGTAAAATATAGGTCACAGTGACCTAATTTCTATTGGGTGGTGTCACCTTACCTAAGACACATCTAGTGGTGAAATATCATTGCCCCCAACATCTAGTATCCAAGTTATGGACCTTAACCAAGAACTTAACCGAAGTCGTTCATGCATAAAATATAGGTCACAGTGACCTAATTTCTAGTGGGTGGTGTAGCCCTACCCAAGACCCATCTGGTGGTGAAATATCATTGACCCCCAACATCTACTATCCGAGTAATGGACCTTAACCAAGAACTTAACCAAAGTGTTACGGACGGACGGACGGACGGACGGACAAGGGTAAAACTATATGTCCGATCCACATACGTGGTCGGGCCATAAAAATATTTTTATATCTTTGTTTCTATAGAAATGATAAATATACATGCATATGACCATGTTATCAAAGGATTTTTCTTTAAAAGAAAAATCACCCATTACGTTTACTTTAACTTAAATAAATTAAGATAAATAATTAATTTATAGATAAATAATAAATATTTTTGAATGAAAAAAAATATATTTTTGCTGGGGTTTTATTTCATGTAAACATTTATTAACTAGATAAAAATAATGAGATGAATATGCTGTTTGAATTTTTTTTTTTAAATGGAAAACCGATTAATCAATTTGCAGTCCTGGCCACTGTCAAAAAAGCTGTCAGGTTTGGACAGCTCTCGGTGTGCTTCTAGCTGACCTGACCTGAGGATAAGTCAAATAGGGCTGACCTGACTTGTAGTCAAGTCCGCCCTTGTCCACTTTTAAAAGCAGACCTGAGCAAAAAAGTGACTTCGGTCTGCTTTGATCTGACAAAAGTTCACTCTTTGGACAGCTATAGCTAACCAGAAAAGCGAACCAAAGATCTGCTTTAAGTTCACTTTTGTACATGTTAGGACTGGATCCATCTGCAGAATACTTAAGCAATACATACAGACCTATATCAAAGTATAGTCACGACGTTAAACTCCCCAGTCAGTCAGCGACATCAGCGACAAATCCGTCCATCCGTCCGTTTCTAAGTTACAAGTACTGGCCCCAGTTTCATAAAACATCTCAAATTTTAGATTTCCTCAAATCTATCCTCAACTCAAATATTGACCAATGAAATGGCAAGAAATATCAGTTGAGGAAATCTCATATGAAACAGGGGCCTGTCTTTCAATTATAGCATACTTAAGCAGTACTTACAGGAACGACATCGGTGACGAGTCCGTCCGTCCGTTCTAAGTTGAGTTTATATCCTTGTACGACTCTTGATGGATCAGCCGGCCTTGCCCAGGTAAAATAGATGGCGTCGGCTGCTACTCCTGCGCATCCCAAACTTAGAACTTGATCTACAATTAAATTTTCTAATAAATTAGAAGGACATGTCGATCTACCTCATCAAATGTAAATCAAAATAACTAAACGTGTAGATACCTAGTACCTACAAATTAGCTTTGTCAAATTTTATCGGTTTTACTTATTTTAAGCTATTTTTTCTATTTTGATAAAACAATCAAACTGAGATTTTTTGACTTTTTTTCTCTTATTCATAACTAAATAAATCTCGAGAGTTGTTAAAATTTCGTCTCGTGTTTTCCTGCCATTTCATATTTTTGGACGTTTTCTACCCCAAAAAAGCACACGTCTTTGTTGAAATTTCCAGAAAGACTTATAATTTTTTAACACTTTATAGTTTTAAATTCATTTGTTTTGTGATTTCTGGTAGAAAAAAAAAAACCATTTCAAAAAGCTTACACCCCAGTTCTATTGTTTAAAGTCGAACTTTCATTTTCAGAAACTTTCTTTGTGTGAATAACTCTTTTGTTCTAGGAACAATAGGCTTAATTCACAATGGCAAAAACAGGGGTTTCCAGATACCCCTGTTTTTTTGCGCTTGTGAACACACCTCATGTTCATAGAACAAAAGAGCTTCTCACACAAAGAAACTTCTGTAATAGCCAGCCCAGGGCATCTTAGAAGGAAATGAAAACAGTTCACTTTATAAGGTTTAAAATCAATTCTAATTTAAAAGTATAGCAAAATAAAAAAAACCAGACAAATAAAACAAAACATTAAAATAATGAAAATAAACAAACAAAACAAAGCAAGACTATGTCCAATAGACATAATGCCGATATTTCGCAACATAAGAGACGGACGAATACACAGACGGACAGACGGACAAACACACAGACGAACAGACGGACGGACAAAGAAACGTATCCGACGAATGTATGTCCCAATAACTTTCGTAAATGGGGCATCAAAATGGGTCAAAGATAGAAATGGTCGGAATTCGTTAAACAGGAAGTAGGTAGACAATAGACCCGAAATTAATTAAACGGTATTGGACCCATGCTGATTACCAAATATCAAAAGGGTGTAATAAGAGGTTGCTGAGAATAGTGTTAAGATAATTGTCCATAATTGACCATTTATGCAAAAAATTAAGTAAGTCGGCAAACAGGAAGTAGATGAGAGAAGGACTCTTAATCGAACACCACGCTAAGGGACATCGTACTGCATATGTGTCAAAATACAAAAAAAATTAAAATGAGAAAAATTTTCTTCAAATACGCAATTTCCTCAATTAGAATTACCTGCTCTCAGAAATTAATGATATTCAAAGGGACAGCAGCCAAAGCACATCCGTCTTCGCTGATGGTCATATAAAAAACTGAATTAATCTTAAAGATGTTCAGTTTAGAAGTGTTCACTGTTTTAATTAGCATGATACATTGATACAAAATCATCAGTTATTTGTAAAGTAATTAATCTATTTAACAAGTTGATTAATCTGTTTTAATCCTAAAATCATCTCAGTTGCTTAATATCTTGAATGAAAGAGGCCCCTGTGTGGGAAAGAAAAGATTCAGAAATATGTTTACTAGCTCAGTTTTATAATTAAAGCCACATTTTATTGCTTTCTATCAAAAATTTGTAATCTAGTTATGTTCTTAGTTTACTGGGGTGTAAGTTAGTTATACTATTCGGTATACGGTGTTTCTGGATAAGAAACCCACTCGGACCTCCGGTCCTCGGGGTTTCTTATCCAGAAACACCTTTACCTCATGGTATAACTATTACAGAATTGAATGTTGAGTGTGCGTCTAGTAAATAAAGATCAGATATACTATTAAGTTGATCTCACTCATTATTTGTGTTCAAGCTCGGCATATTTCGGTTTGAGCACCTCTGATGAGTCTTGATTAATTAGACGAATCGTGCGTCAGGCGTAACAAACTTTATTGTCTTCAACTTTGTTGTATTTTTTTTATCTAAAACACCCATGATGGTTTGCACTGCTGTTAGGGTTTAAATTAAATTCTTTGATGTTTCCAGTAAGCTGTTTACGGCATTACAGTATCACTTGTTTTGAAGAACACATTAAAGCTATCAAATTATAAAACTGTCCGTATAAATTTCAAAATTTAAAAAAAAAAACCTCTGAGGTTCGTTCTACCCAAGACAATGGTTGGTCTTAAACATTATTTGGGTTTTGGGTTTTATTGTTCTCTGCTATTTATATTCATCTACTGGTTAGCATATTTTCAATCGTTTTGATAGGGCGCCTATTGCAAGTCTTGGTTAGAAAAAAAAAACACGCGTCAAAGGTAGCATTTATTGAATGGAACTTTGCTGTATTTATTAATTCTAGCATCCATGATCATAATGTTTAGTGCAATAGGGTAACGCGTTAATTATGCCTATTAATTGTTCCTTAAGAGAGCAGCCCAGTTAGGTGCTGTGGTTAACACATTGGGCTACTTAAAAGGGTTCGATGTTCTTCTAGAGTAAAAATTTCATGGACAAATTCTCAACTCTCTCTCGATAAAAATGGGAAGATGGTCTCGAGAAATATACCTAGTCCTTCGGAAAGGACGAAAAAAGGTGGGCCCGTGTATGGGAAGAGTAATATATGTGAACGGAAAGACCCCTTGATAGCTATAGAGAACGGGGGGAAATCAGGCCCAATTGGGACCGCTACAAAGACCATACTAGTCTCGTACACTACAAGCTGTAGATGGGTATACTTAAGCAAATAAATAGCTTGTTTATCAGTCTGTGATAAATATAATAATTCTAAACAAAAAATCATTTCTAATTTCAATTTACATTGTGTAATATTAAAAATAAAGATATTTTTAAAAAAATATATATTATCGAAAATACTCATTTCTTTCCTAACGATATACTTTTAATGACTTACATTAGATTATGACTTACATGTTTGAGCAAGGACGGTTGATGAGAATGATATGAAAAGAATCACAGACAATAATTTATCCATCACCATAGACCACCATTACACAATCAATGCAACCCAAGCAATCTGATTACCAGGACTCGGCAGATTAGTGAAATTTCACAATAAAAAGCAGCCTCTATAAACGGACCAGATTAAAGATCTACTATGGTTATAAGTACACGTAACATTTTAATTAAAATCTGATTAATCTTGCTTGTTCTACATTATGGGGGATTATAGATCTCGAGTGGTTCATAAACTGGTGAAATATATAGTGCAACTAGTTTAAAAGGTCGTCAGATGACTAGGGTTTATAAAACGGACTTTTAAACAAAATTCTGTCTGGATTTGAAAGTACCAAAAATTTACTTGATTTCTTTTGTTGCTCTTCGCTCGTTGTAGAGACTGTTAAAAAAGGCTGTGAGACATGCAGGATAAAAACTGTAAAATATCAATCACGTATGATTCTCTGAAGCAAGTCAGACACCTAGGAGGAGCCCCGTGTTTGCATGAAGACATATATAACCAGACAACAAACGTTCAATTGAAATACTTTTTGAGCGAACATGTGTTCAACATAGAGTTAAAAACTAAATGTAGGCTATGCATTGGAAATCTATTTGAAAAAAAAAACATTTTTCCTATAAATTTTCAAAAGATATATGTTGGTCATATCATAACATATAACATGTTCAACACACCTTTAACGTTATATGAACATTATTTCTTGCATGTACATGTGTTAAATTAACATGTTTCAATGTTTCCTGTGTATACAAATGTCCCTGATGAGCACGTTCATGCATGTGAAAGCATAAGAAGTTTTTCTTAGCTTTCCCCAAGATTTTCTTGTTCTATTCCAACAATTGATATGGAAAACTTTAGATAATAGAAATAAGTTCAAAAGAGTGTTACGGTTAAGGGATTGACCGGTTGTATATTTAATCCTTAATCCATCAAAGCTGCACATTATTATATATATGTATGGAAATAGTTCGCCCTCAACACAGATATGAATTACGTGGAACATTTATAATCTGACACCGGATAATGTGTTCATAGAGCAGAAAAGTTCGTGACTTATATAAATCTCCAAATAGTTCTATTGTTTTATATATGTGAGTTTCTTATTAGATATGGTCAGCAAGTTATACTTTTTGTTAGTTAAAGGATTTTTGATACCTTTTTCCCAAGTTATTTTGTTTCAAGTGTCACTGATTTGAGTAACTTCTTATAACATATGCACAGTCATGTAAATCCAAATTAACCATTTTATAACACCTGCACTTTGTTATACCAGAAAAGATTTCTTACATTCAATGAGATTTTGCCACTTCATTAAATTAATAACATGTTTTTTTTCAAATTAAAATATGAAACATAAGTTCAAATTTTGTTTGGATATTTCAAAGTTTTATAACATTTGATAAAAAAAAACTTTACTCTGTTGTTCATAAACATTTGCTTTGAATTGTCAATAAGCCAAAATGAACTTGAATATTTGAAAGGGGCCATATATTTGGAAAATGCGGGTCACAGACTCACAGCAAGCATCCAACGATCTAAATATCTGATAATATTTGAAGTTTTTGTGTCCATAAAAGAATGGTTGAAGGACTGGCAGACAGACAGATGGATGGACATAGTGAATATAATTGTTTTCCTGCATCCTTGATGTTTGGCCCCATTGAGAAATTTACATATTTCATTTAAAAAACTTTAGATGAAATATAAGTCACCTTCAGTTTTCCAAAAACAACAGGAGGGATCCCTACAATCTACAGTGTAATAATATGAGCAGTAATTAATAGAATTTTATACTTCTTGTTTTCTGCTGTTTTTTTTTGTGTTCTGTTTTGTTTAAGAAAGTAAAGCAAGAGTCAAGTTAAAAGGAATAACTTTTTTCTTAGCTCAAATCTTTTTGATTTCTTTTTTAGATAAAAGTTTTCTTAGTTTTGATTTCTAGTCAGAAAATTTCCTTTTATTCCAAATCAGAGAGTTTATAATTATTGATAATGAATAGGAAAAGGGATTACGAAACATGTTTGAGAATGTGTTATTGGAACTTAGGAGGAGTAAATTCACATAATGTTAATAAACTGAGTGATGATATCTTTTTAAAAGAAATTGAGAATTTTGATATTGTTATTTTAGGTGAAACTCATGTTGGTAATAATGAAAATTTGTTTATAGAAGGATTCACTTACTTTCCTGTATGTAGACCAATATCGACAAATGGAAGATACTATGGTGGTCTGGGTATTTTTAGAAAAAATTCAATTAAAAATTATATTAAGATATTGCCCACAAAATCTAATGACTATCAATGGATTAAATTTGAAAAAGATTTTTTTAATCTACAGAAAGATGTCTATTTATGTGCAGCATATATACCCCCTGCAAATTCATCATACTATATAAAACATGAATGTGATATTTTACAAACTATAGAGAAAGATATTATAATGTATAAACAGAAGGGGGATATATTACTATGCGGTGATCTTAATGCACACACATCTAACGAAGCCGATACTATTGTTGGTGATGACTCCTTGTATCTTCCTTTGTCAGATTCATACCAACCAGATTTTAGTTTAGGGGATAGAAGAACCTTAGATTTAACTTTAGATGAGAGAGGTAAAGAACTGTTAGATATTTGTATTGGTAATCAGTTGAGAATTGTCAATGGTAGATGTATTGGTGATTTATTTGGGAAATACACTTGTTTTAATACACATGGTCAAAGCACCGTTGATTACCTTATTACAAACGAAAAATTTTTTAACCAAATTTTATACTTTGAGGTTTCTGATTTTTTATCAACTTTTTCAGACTGTCATTGCAAGATATCATGGTCAAAATTAGCAAAATTTCAAATAAAAGAGAAATCACAAACTAAAATTCATAAAGCACCATTAAACTATAGATGGAATGAGAAGTCAGATCTAAAATTTCAGTATATTCTTGCATCAGATGAGTTTCAAAAGAAAATAGGTAAATATATTGAACAGGATGTGAAAGAATCACCAGATAATATAAATAAACTGGCTGATGACCTAAATGAAATCTTTATTTCAACGGCTAAATTGTCTTTAAGTAAACCTTCTAATAAAAAGAGGAAAAAAAATAAAAAATGGTTTGACCATGATCTTTTTAATATGAGACAAAGTCTCATTTCAGCAGGTAAACTCTTTGCCAGTTTTCCTAAGGATCCATTTATAAGGGGTAGATACTTTAAACTTTACAGAAACTATAATAAAAACAGAAAATTTAAGCGAAAAAAATACAAAGAGTCACTAATAAATAAATTAGATGACTTAAGGGTAAATAATCCTAAAGAATATTGGAATTTAATCAATGAAATACAGGAGCGAAAGAAGGATAACTGTGCTTTAAATATTGATACTAATAAGTGGTTTGATCATTTTCAAAATTTACACACTGCTGTTGATGATAAATTTAAGGAAAGGCTTGAAACTGTTGAGAAATTATTGAATGAAAAGGAAAAACTATCTACTCTTAATGAGTTGGCTACAGAAATATCAAATAAAGAGATATGTGAAGCAATATCTAAATTAAAATGTGGTAAGGCAAGTGGGCCTGATCTCATATCTAATGAGATGCTTAAATCAAGTCAATCTTTTATATTACCTTGTCTTCATAAAATTTTTAATCTATGTTTAAAGAATGGGGTGTATCCTACATCCTGGGCAAATGGATATATTTCACCCATATTTAAATCTGATGATCCATCCAATCCAAACAATTAGAGAGGTATTACTATTACCAGCAATATTGGTAAATTGTTTAACAATATTTTAAACTCAAGACTTGAAGTTTTTTTAAAGACTCACAATTTGATTGACCCATCTCAAATTGGATTTACAAAAAATGCAAGACCTGCAGACCATGTATTTATTTTAAAAACATTACTGGAAAAATACTGTCATCATAAAGATGGTAGATTATATTGTTGCTTTGTAGACTTCAACAAAGCCTTTGATAGTGTTATTCATAGTGGTCTTTAACTAAAACTGTTACAACTTAACATAGGCACCAAATTTTATAAAATTATATCTGCAATGTATGAAAAAAGTCAGGCAAGTGATAAAACAGGAGATACTTTGACAGAATCTTTTTTCATTAAATTAGGAGTTCGACAGGGAGATATTTTGAGCCCTGCATTATTTAAGATTTTTATTAATGATCTTCCAAGTTATTTACAGTCTTGTATAGATGAAGTATCACTTCATTTTCAAAAACTTAACTGTTTAATGTATGCTGATGATGTTGTGATTTTTTCGAAAACATCCGAAGGTCTACAAGAAAGACTAATAAAGCTCGAAATGTTTTGTAATGACTGGTGCTTAAAAGTGAATATTAAAAAGACAAAAATAGTAATTTTTAATAAAGCTGGTAGAAAAATTCAGCATTCTTTCCATTTTCAAAATAATTTAATTGAATGTGTTTCTAGTTATAGGTACTTAGGCGTTTATTTTACTGCATCAGGGTCTTTTCATTTAATGAGGAATGAACTTTATAACAAAGCTCTAAAAGCATATTATAAGTTGAGAGGTGATTTTTTAAGCTTGAATCCAAGTGTCAAGTCTTGTCTACATATATTTAACCATACACTTCAGCCGATACTGTTATATAATTCAGAAATATGGGGTAGCTATTGTGCATCTATTGCTAAGATCAGGTCATCTTTTAATTATGAAAATATTTACAAAAATGTACAGTGTGAAAAACTTCAAAATTTATTAAAAATATATTAGGTGTTAATAAAAAGAGTGTCAATTTTGCTGTTTTATCAGAGGTTGGTAGATTTCCATTATATTATGATATTATCAAATCAATACTAAGATATTGGTTTAGGTTAGAGAATATTTCTACTGAATTTATATTGTTAAAAGATGCATATCTTTGTAGTCAAAACTTAGATAGTCACAAAAAATGGTCTTGGTATACATTTGTAACCAAGTTATTGAAAAGTTTAGATATTGATATAAGTAAAAGAAGTTGTAAAAAGGGAACTTTTAATAATCTCACTGAAAAACATCTAAGAAGTAAACTGATTGAAAACTGGCATGTTCAAAGAGATGAAAAACTTGATGGAAAGCTTTCTACTTATTTGAAGTTTAAAAATAATTTTTGTTTTGAAAATTATCTTAATTGTGTTAAAGATTTTAACCAGAGAAAGGCATTGTGCAGATTTAGAATTTCTGCACATAGATTACAAATTGAAACTGGCCGGTTTAATAATACTCCTAGATCACAAAGAATTTGTCAAAAATGTTCATCCGGAGATATTGAAGATGAAATTCATTTCTTATGCTTGTGTCAATTTTTTGAAGTTAAAAGAGCTGATATATTTAATTTGGTCTCAAACAAATATCATAATTTTTCAAATCTAAACACTCTTAATAAATTCATTTTTTTTACTGACTTTGGAAGACACTCAGATTTTAAATGCTGTTGCTAGATTTATCATTGACAGTAACATTTAATAAAAGGTGTGTTTTTTGTTTTTGAAAATAGATGTTGTAAATTAGATACTATTCTATGTTTTATGTGTAAGTTGATTGTATTTGTTAAACTATCAATTATGTTCTTTCTCTCATTGTTGTAATCTCTTATTGCTCCTCGTGGGCTCCTGATCTGGAATAAAATGATGTTTATGTTTATGTTTTATGTTTATCTTGAGAGGCTTTTGAGTAAATCTCAGTTTGTCATGATAAGTCTTCCAAAGTATCAGCATGGTATTATGTGTTACTACTGAACCCCAAGATCACAATTAAAGTGGGAGGTTTGTCACCATTAAACCTTGTTAAGTCCATCATTTCTTTTGAAATGTCTGAACCATGTCAATCCCAATGTGATCATCAATTTCTCTGGTAGTCTCTTTTCGTCTTGAACATTTATCCCAGTTTTGAAATATTGCAGTTACTTTTATAATAAATTATAAATTGGAAGAGAAAACTGCAAGAAATATCTTTAAGACCACAGATAATGAAATCACATAAATGTTGCTTCTGAAATGATACATGTACATAGGGTATGTTCAGGGTCTTTAGGCCCTTTTAAACAGTTAGTTTTACTGGTGTACCAGCAGAAAACCACAGACCAGGGTAGGAAACTGAAAAAACCTAATTACATACAAATGGAAAAGTCCAATCTTTGTAAAATTACATGTACATTGTTGTGTATGTATAAGACTTTAACACTCTTGTCAATGTACCTGGATCATACAGGGTGGTCAGTGTTCATGGTGGAGGGAACGGGAGTACCCAGGGGAAACTACCAATATTTGCCACATTACTAACATCCCCGATAACATACATGGTAGGGAAGTCCTGTTTTTTGTAAACTATATTTATCTAATTACACAATTTCAATAATATTCTACCTCACAAAATTTTAAAAGCGAAAAAAGGGCTAGATTTTGATGGGACCACATGCTGTTCAAAGCTGCATAACAAAAAACAAGAGTGCACGATTAGAAGTTGCTGAGAAAACTATTATGAAAATTTTTGACATTCCCTATTCACACAGAATTGACATTGAAGGTACATACAACTGCATCACACAAATGATATATAAGTTATAAATCTAAGGCATAACTATTATGTAGACAAAACCATTGTTTATTTTCTATGTCTTTATATTTCTTCAATAATATTCATTTATAAAAAAAATAATGTATATAATAATCATAGTAAAATATGTAACAATCATTGTAACAAATCAACAGATGTGATGTGATATAAAAGTGTGAATAAATAGATTACTATTTAAAAAATTGAGCTGAAATAAAAAGATAAATAAAAAAACAATTCAGGTCTTTGGGGAAAAAATTGATGGAATGAAAAATAAGAACAAGATCCAAATAAAATACACAAATCAATTGCATAGAAGCATTTCTGAGTAAAAAGTATGGACAATGTAAAATGGACGGATTGGCACCAAAGTGTTTTGATATTTTCTCAAGGTGGACAACATAAATGTACATCATTTTCAGAGATTTTACCATGCTTTTAAGCAATCTGATGCATGCGTTATATCCATTTAGAATTTCTTATCATAAAATGATGCAGATTGTCCACCTTCAGTTTTAATTTCAATCAAACAGACATTTTACACTAACTAGTACTTACTAAACAATACATCAGTTAACTAGCCCTGTACTATCAATGAGTTCTACAGTAGTATAGAAATGTTGTAATTCATTAGCACCTATATTTTAATCAGGATTCACCGTAACACATGTACAGTCAATGCCAGAAATAACAACCATTCCATACAGAAAATTCAAAGTAAAGTTAAGATTGAAGTCCAATGCTGATTGTCAAAAAGCAGAGACATTCCAATCAGCTAGTGTTTTCTGTTTCAATGTCATTCATCTCTTCTCCCTGAAATACAAATTCTAACTTTAAGTTAAAGAGAAAAAATTTCTGAAAAGTAGTTATTAAGCTCATTTTATTCAAATAAAACACAGTGCTTATTTTTGAAGTAATTGTGTTTTAATCTTTAAAAATGTGTATATATTGTATAGGCAAAATTTCAAAATGCAAAAACCTGACATAGAAATTTCTACAAATTTGTGTAAAACAACAAAAATGGGATATGCTTTTGATTTCTATAATAACAAGACCAATTGATGTCTGGCCCTGCGTTGCATGGCAAAACGTTGAACCCTGTACATTTTAGGCCCAATGTGACAGTAAATAGTTTTTGACACTTGCATCCTATGGTGGACTGACAAAGTATATTTGTCGCATGCAACCCAATTTATAGACTGACAATGAATATTTAGAAAAAAAATTAAGATCCTAATATCTAACTAGAAAAACTGTGAGCCGCAGCTCACAAATAAATACCCCCCACCCCCCAAAAAATTAATCAGATAAAATTTTAAAATAGGAGATGCACATCTACATTATGTCACAAAGATTGTGTGTAAGTTTCATGAAAATCAATCAAGGGGTTTAGGAGGAGTTGCAGATAAGAGATGGGCACCCCCATGTAGTCGAATGGCTGAGTCCATGTTTTGCTATGGGAACCCCCAAAATCATTCTGATCAAACTTTCAAATAGTAGGTGCACATCTATATTATGTTACAAAGATAGTGTAAAAGTTTCATGACAATCCATCAAGGGGTTTAGGACAAGTTGTGGATAAGAGAAGGGTACCCCCATGTAGTCGAATGGCTAAGTCCATGTTTTGCTATGAGAAACCCATAAAATCATTCTGATCAAATTTTAAAATAGTAGATGCACATCTACATTTTGTCACAACAATTGTGTGTAAGTTTCATGAAAATCCATCAAGGGGTTTAGGAGAAGTTGCGGATAAGAGATGGGTACCCCCATGTAGTCGAATGGCTAAGTCCATGTTTTGCTATGGGAAACCCCAAAAATCATTCTGATCAAATTTTAAAATAGTAGGTGCGCATCTACATTATGTCACAAAGATTGTGTGTAAGTTTCATGAAAATCCACCAAGGGGTTTAGGAGGAGTTGCGGATAAGAGATGGGTACCCCCATGTAGTTGAATGGCTAAGTCCATGTTTTGCTATGGGAAACCCCAAAAATCATGCTGATCAAATTTTAAAATAGTAGGTGCACATCTACATTATGTCACAAAGATTGTGTGTAAGTTTCATGAAAATCCACCAAGGGGTTTAGGAGGAGTTGCGGATAAGAGATGGGTACCCTGAAGTGTAACGGAAGGACGGACGGAAGGACGGACGGAAGGACGGACGGACACCCCTATCACTATATACCCCCCACTTTTGAAGTGGGGGGTATAATAAGAATATAAAAGAAGAACTAAAGTTATTGTGGAAAACAAAATCAAAGTATCATTTTTCATCCCTTTTTTGGCCCTTTATTTCTAAATGAATAAACAGGGGACACCCAAAATCACCCTAATCCTTCCTTTTATAGTAAGTAACTGTAGCTGTAAAGTTTCATGGCATTTGGTCAGCCTGAACAAAAGTTTATGTGAAAACAAATATAAAAGTCGCTTTTTTACCCTTCTTTTGGCCCCTTATTTCTAAACGAAAAAAGAGGGGACACCAATCCTTCCAGTTCCTTTTATGGTAAGTAAATTAACAGTAAAGTTTAATGACCTTTGGTAGACCTGAACAAAAGTTATTGCGGAAACAAATATAAAAGTTGCTTTTTTGGCCCCTTTAGGGCCCTTAATTTCTAAACCTCAAAAGAGGGGACACTCAAAATCAGCCCATCCCTTCTTTTTGTAGTAAGTAACATTACTGTAAAGTTTCATAGCATTTGGTCAACCAGAACAAAAGTTATTGTGGAAACAAATAAAAAAGTCGCTTTTCTAAACGAAATTTTAAAATGATCCTAAAAGGGGAGGTGCACATCTACAATATATCTGTATTAAATCACTGTGTAAATTTTCAGAAAGATCAAGCGTTTGGTTTTTAGATTCAGGTTACACAAGACAGGCACCCCATAACGCAACGGACAGACGGAGTGACCCGAATACTAGACCTGCTTTCCGCCTTTGGCGACACAGGAAAAAACAAAGGGTCAGGGTATTCCATTCGAAATATTTCAGGAAAACTAGATTTCTTTGGAAAAATTAGTCACACATTTTCCTGCCAATTAGCTCCCCTGAAATCAGATTTTTAAGAAAAAGCTTAATATCTTTTGAATTTTTATCTTGTAATTTTTTTATTAGTAAAATATAATAAAGAAATAAATTTTACATCATTTATGCTGTAACAAGTCTATAAAACTGAAATATAGGCTAAAATTTGCAAGATGACTGAAAAAGATGATCCGTTTTAAAACCCCAACAGGTAAAAATAATTCAGTGCAAAAATCAATTACACAAGGTTTTTAGCCTTACCTCTTTGATATTATTTACTTTTGCTGTTTTTTCTAAGCTTGCTATCATCTTTCGAGATTCAAACAATAATTTCTGTAATTTGCTGGACGGAGAGGCATCAACCTACAGAATATAGATAAATATGTATAAAACTCAAAACTAGAAGGAATAAGGGGGGGGGGGGGGGGGTAAAGAACAAAAAAAGCAGTAAAGAAATTACAATTTGGAATCAAAAGGTTTTAAGAACATGTAATGACAGGGAATGAACAATATAACATGACAGAGAAGTTTCAATAACATGATCTTATATCAACAAAACCTCACGAAACACTCAAAAACTAGTAGGAAATATTCAAGCAGTTTTAGATTAACATTTTATCAATAATTATTCAGTGTGCATCGATCAATTTCCTAAGTTTGGTTTTGTCACACAAGTTGATATACATGCACTTGTACATGGTCTTAAACACCTCGTGTTATTTAAAAAAAAATACTTGAAAAAAAAATACAAAGCTTCATTTAAAAGTAAATCATGAACATTTATAATAATCTGAGTGACACATTTGAATTCTAACCCACCTCTTTCCTTGGACTCCCTAAGTTAAAGCTATGATTTAAATCCTCCTCGTCCTCATCATCTAAAAAGTTGGACAGTTTCTCCTCAAAAGAAATCTTCTGTTTCCTAGAAAAGTTTTGCTGTGAATCCCAGTGATGTGTGCCACTAATTCCACTGTCCTTAGTCATGGCACTAATTCTACTTTCCTTGACACTATCAGTCTGTTCGATCTCTCCATTTTTCTCTCCCTTGGTTCCTTCATTACTTAAATCTCGTAAATGTTGGTCAAATCTTTCTTTTATATTATCATCAAAATCGATTAGGTTATTCTCTACCTCGTCTTTCTTGGGGGACATTTTTATATCACTGATTTCAGGGTCTTCATACATGTACTCTTTATTAACATTTGTAGGAGTCGCGTGTTCATGGTACTGTCTGGAATGTTTAGGGGGCGGTGTGGATGGTCGGTTGTGTTGTGGGGAAGTTGGACTTTTCTCCCTGGGTGAGGATTGTTTTTTAGGAGGAGTCACTGGCCATTTCTCCTCAGGTGGGGAGGGTCTTCTGCGCTGAGGAGTAGGTGAAAGATCTGCTGTTATTCTGCTGAAGGATTTACTACAGGAAAAACAACTTCTAGAGGCACTGAAAAATACATAAAAATGATTCTAACAGATATAAACAGGAAGCAGGACTGAAAAATATGAACAAATAACAATTTATGAACTTAACCGTACATCTATACAAAAGATCCTGGATTTTGCCAACATTAAGATGTATCAATTGTTTTAAGCACTTGTACCTGCTATCTTTCCATTGTTTGAATTGATTGCTGCCGATGAGATGATTTGTTTTATTCACTGTGCTTACACTATAACCAACAGTTAAGTTGAAATTAGGTATCAAAGTTTATGTTTATACTCAGTCATTTTTTCAGAAGGGGGTCTTTTGTAAGTTATTTAAGGATGGTGTTTCATTCAAATGCATTAAATTGCATAAAATGGAGCCAGCAAGATGCAAGTCAGTCATGTCAGTGGGCTATGACATTTGGCCATAATAAATTGCAACCACAGGCCTGACAGGACTGCCAATCTTCCTGATTTTCACTGGTTTTTACAATTTTCAGGTCTTTAATTTATAATGAATATAACATTAAACATCACAGAATTACTAAAAAACCTGATTTCAAAATTTCAACAGCCCTGCAATTGAATTTTTTAGGCCTTGTCATGTAAACTTATTCCACATCTCATTATCTTCTATAATGTTTCACTGACCTCATTTCCTCTAGACTGCTCTGTTGTTTGTTTATCACCTCTTTAGAACTTTCAAGATTAAGTTGTAGCAAGGTCAATTCTCTCTGTTGTCTCTCAAACAACTAAAATATAAATAAATATACACTTTGAACTTTCAAGGGTTTAGCAAGGTTAACTCTCTGTGTTGTTTCTTAAACAACTTCAAATATAAAGCGATAATGAACTTTGAACTCTCAAGGTTAAATTGTAATAAGGTCAACTGTCTTTGTAGTCTCTGGACTAACTCAAATATAAACAATAATTCTTTCAACTTGTATGGGTAAACTGTAGCAAGGTCATTTATTCCTATATTGTCTCTCAAACAACTAAGATAAATAAAATATAAATTATATTCTTTGCATTTTTAGGACCATTCTGAATTTTTTTTTTTACAGAAACTTCGGGTTCACACATAATTTAGGTTTTAATGTCTAAGATAAAGATCGGCTGTTTCCCACCATAAAAAATCAAATTGATTTCATATCTATATAAGTTCATTAGATTTTTAATTTCATGTTGTGCATCAAAATAAAGCTCTCCATTTATAAATTGAGGAATCAAGCATTAGTATTTGAGTTTTAGGGTATGACTGTGACTTAAGGATGGTCACTCGTCATGTTTCAAAATTTCAGTATGATTTCAAAACTCCTCTAGATTATACCTTAAAATACTAAGGAAATTTTGTGCAAACTAACCCCTACTTGCCATAACATTTCATAATTAAAGACCTTAAAAACCAAGTGCTAAAATTTCTTGAAATTCTTGATACAACTTCATGTTTTTTTAACTTAAAAAGTCAAAATGTATGTAAAATCTAGAGGAGTCAGATTTCCTGCCAAATTTTATATCTCATATATCTCAGAAATTAGCAAACAGACCTATAATTTTCTTTTTATCATTTGATTAAGGTGGGACGTTACGTTAAAAACGACATTACCGATAAAATTTACTTGTACACTGAAAAATCTGTCTAAACGTCGTGAAACATAACGTCAATTTTAATTAGATTCTATTGCAATTTTCACGTAAAGGGAATGTTTATGAAATTGTACATTAATAACAAAGTCCGTGACATATCCTTTATTCAACATCAATGCATCGCAAATTGACTAAGTAACATTGTGTTAGTTTTTGGTCATAATTTGGATATTGGTTGTCCATTTTTGTGCACAGAAAGTAAAAATAAATTGTGTTTTTCCTATTAGTCTTTGTAAATTTCCCACCGAAATTGCAGTTTTCAAATGCATTTATTTAAACAACAAGGTCCATGACCCCTATTTTTTATTTTATATATGGGTGTCTATCATGAAAAATTATTCGTCTACCAAGTTTCATTAAAATCTGGATATATGTCATTTGATATCGTCCCATCTTAAGTAATCTATCATATCAATCACAAATCATAAAATCTTTGATATGAAAAAGTTCAGGAAAGACCATCCTTAAAAACAGAAGCATTTCTTCAATTTGAATCCTGATTAAACAACCTGAAAATTTTAACTCAACATTTTTTTTTCAGTTACCTCTCTGAGCTGTTTAAGTTGAGCATCAGTTCTACCTTGCTTGGACTTCAGAGATTCTATCAACTGATCTTTAGCCTTTTCATTGCTACCTACAAATATAAAATACTGTGGATTCAATCATTTTCGTGGTTTGATGAAAGAGGATAATTTCGTGGATTCCTAAATTTGTGGTTTCTAATATCTACAGCATACAGATCAATGTTAAATATCCTTTTTGTGGGGTATCAAATTTTGTGGATCAAAGCCACCCACAAAAACCATGAAAATCGATACACATAATAATGAAACCACAGTATCACAATGGCATTAAAGATTGATTAGAATGGTTTTTTTTTTCAATTACCAAACCACTGGTTAAAAGTAATATGAAAATGGAACCTCATTCTAACACTTTTTAATCTCAGTATCAACGTATATAAAAAAAAAATAGTCTAATTATCTCCTTCTAATGATAAACCAAAGCAATGAATTTATTTTACATGAAATCTCAAAAAAGATGAATTTTATTTATGCACTTAGAAGGATGTGGGTTTACAAGATATGTGGATTCAGTGATTCCTATACATGTATACCGTCTTATCTGAGTTTGCTGGAGGTAAAAAAGAGTATAATTATCTCTACATACTGCATTCCTCTTGTAAAGTTGTCAGTTGATGTTTAAATCTGTCACTCAGTATCAACTGCTGTTGGAATTCTTCATCTTTCTTCTCTAAGGCCTCTAAAAAGATAATATATATCATATTAAATCACATAATGTGGATTTTTTTGTGGGTACCAATTTTGGTGTTTTGGTTGTTTGATGAAAAAGAATCAGCTTGTGGATCTTTAAATTTGCGTTTTTTTATGCCTGAAGCATACAGATCAATGTTAAATTTCCTTTTCATGGGTTATCAAATTTCGAGTGTCAAGGCCATCCACCATACCATGAAAATTGGTACTCAATCAATAATAATGAAACCACAATAAATCAAATGCCAAAATTTTATATTCAAGTGTTAAGGTATAGTATTTAAATTACATAATATATATTCATCAACCTAAGACAATTGCTTATCAAATTTGATGAAAATATTAAGTTCAGGAAATGATTTTATTACCTTTTCTATAAGGTTGAGTAAGTTTAATTTGATTATATTCAAATATATAAAGAAAATATAAAGTTTAAATTAAAAAAAAAACTACTTTAAATACATCACAGCTTACAAATATCTGCCCTCATTGTAGAACACCTCTGCAGTATGTCTCAAAGTCTAAAATATTGACAAGGGGAAAAGAGGGAGCTGCAGATAAGAGACCGGATTGGACAGACAGACAGACTATAAACTTCCTTCCAACTCTTCAAGCAGGGTGCATAATAAGATAATGGTATAAAAATATCATTGAAAATAAGATAACATGTCCAGAAATGCATCTTTATATGATAATTCTGGGATTGGTATTGAATCTTATGTATCATAATCTTAATCTTGGGCTAGACAGTGAGTAGTGACCATTGGTCTTGTTGAAGGCTGCACGCAACCTTCCAGTGTGGATATTTTAAATTGTCGTTTGTTTGTAGATTGTGTCGTGTACATGTATTTCACATGCATCTCATTTTAGTGAATTACTGACAGTAACTTTAAACCAAACTATACAATGTACAATACCAGTTGATTCCTTAAGGTTTTCCTTTATCTGTATATACTGTTCTTTCCAATGGTTAACCTGCTTCACTGATTCCATCTCCCGTGACTGACATTCCCGTGCTCTCGTGTCCAACTGACGTAATCGATCACTTAATTCCTGTATCTGTGTTGTAGCCTGACCAAGGTCTCTGTCCTGGATTAAAAAATATAAACAAAATGCATCATTTGTGCATATCTTATCTTCCAACAGCAAAAGCAGTTATACATCTATGATTTGTATCAGACTTTAGTCAACTTTTATCTATCTTGCTTTTTTCATTTCGTTTTATATACATGAATTTATCTATATTACATGTACATATATGTTTATAACATATTTTTGATAAAGAAAAATAGGGCTTCTAATGGAACATTAAATGATACCCCGCCACGATATTCAACAATAGTTAAATATATTTGTATTATATACTGTATATACTATTAATATATATAGAGAGGGAAAAGAAATGAGATATCTTTTTTATCAGAAAATTTCATCATTTTGAAAATCGAACTTCATCTGTGTCTAATTGTATTCAACAGCTGTGTGGCAGGGCATAAAAAGTAAAAGTAAATGAAGTTTCATTTATAATGAATAAATATCACTGTTAAATTTCTTATCACATAATACATTTTAAATCTATATAGAGGTCTGGACCATTTCCATATTTATATAAGTATAATACTCAGGTGTGTTTTATTGAGATCTACATAATACCACTTTACTTTTAATTTTGACATTTCTGGGTATAATTCATTCATGCCATTCATGTCATTTCATATTGATCGCCCATAATTTAATTTTTAACATCCTTTTCTTTGGAATCAAAGTGGCTGTGTAGCATGTTTATTATCTTTAATTTGATTTTTGTCATTAGTTCCTGTTCTCTAGCATTAAAGTGGCCCTGTAACATGTATATTACCTTTACTTTGATTTTGTCATCAGTTCCTGTTTTCTGGCCTGAAAGTGGCCCTGTGACATGTATATTACCTTTAATTTGATCTTTGTCATCAATTCCTGTTCTTTGGCTTGGAAGTGGCCCTGTGTACTGGATATTTCTGTCAAATTTTTCTTCAATCTCTGATTTTCATTCTAATGAAAAGAAACAAAGCTTCAACACACAAACTTAAGACAATGCAATCAGTAGCTACTGTATCTATACTACTAAAATATTGGGGCATTTTTTTATAGCCGGGTGCAGCCTAAACAACGAATGCTACGACTTAGTTTCATATATCAAATAGTTGTGATGGTTGTACCATGTTACCATTTGATTGGCATATATGCAGTTGTGTTGCACTTCGCGAATGATTAACCTAATTAACTTATTACGTTAACGGCATTACATAGGTGAAATCAACTCTGTTGTATTAAGGTCTCAGTCTTGTACATGGTATTTATACAGATAAAATAAATAGTAAAAATCTTAAACTTATTTAAGTGTCAATATTTGGCTTTTATCCCTCTCAAAGAAGTGTTGTAAAGAAACTGATAAGCTGTAAAAGTAAACATCTTCACAAATTTTCGCCTGTTTGCCAATCTTGGCAAATATAGAAGGTGGGTTGAGAAAACACCAATTGAACTTAAAAGAAATATTTGTGTCCTTTGTGTTTGATACATTTTAATAGCCATTTTATTTTCACTTACAAGCTCAATTTAGTAAGATGTTGACTTTTTAGCATCACAATGGTATTGCGACAATAAATTGAAATTCACTGATGAAAATGAATGTTATGTGAACATGGATTTTACAATTGTTTCCATTTTTCTTTTGCAGGTACAGTCTTGGCACTTTTATTCACCTTTAATTCCTGAACATAATGGACCTGTTTAGAGTTTTCCTCTGTTATCTTGTTCAGCTGATCTTGTGTGGTTTCCAGCGTAGAATTCTGGGACGTACTTTCATTTCTGATAGACTTCAGCTGAGCCATGGCTTGTCTCAATTGTTTAGTTCTGTGTTTAACCTCATCTGTAAAAGGGTGAACATTAGGTGCAAAGAATAAAAAAATGATAAAACATCAATCTGTAAACCTCCTTTTGTCGAGATTTCCAACACAATTTAAAATTCAAGATGTTTAAATATTCTAGAATTCATCACTTCTATATATATAGATATTGAATATACTGTGGTTTCATTATTATTCAAGGGGTATCAATTTTTCGTGGTTTTCGTGGTAGGTCTTCAACCACGAAATTTGATACCCCATGAATAATAATGAATAATAACGAAAAGGAAATTTAACAGTGTTCTTTATGCTGCAGACTTCAGAACCACGAATTTAAGAACTGATCCTTTTTCATCAAACCACGAAAATTGGTACCAACGAAAATAAATAAATCCACAGTATTTACAATGATCTGATTTTCACACAATAATCTTTATATACCATCATGATTATGGTCCATGATCCTCAATCGAATGATCCTGACCAATGACCAAAAAATTAATAGATTTTTTCCTTACTGAATAAGCTTTATGTTACATGTGTGTAATCTTCATGAATTTATGTCAAGGTTTTCAAAAAATTTGTTCTGGAAACCAAACTTTGGCTGGAATGACAGATGCCAGGCAGGATGATATTGCTTAAGTTAAAAATATACATGTATTACCCCATTTTTTTACATAAGACAAGAGAAAATTTTTTCAAGATTTGGCCTTTAAAGCCTGTATGTGAAATATGACCTGGAGAAAAATTCTACCTTGGTACTGGTGACATTTCTGTTCCAATGTTAACAGCCTGTGTCTGTCCTGTTCCCAGGCCTGTAACTGGTGCTGATGGGCAAGTGTCATCTCGTTAAGTTCACGATCCCTGTCACGTAGCTCGGCCACTAACATCTGGATTTCTCTTCTCTGTTTGTTGATCGTTGTATTATCAGCCTCTGTGGGATTTGACTAAAGATAAAAGATGCAAGATGACATTAGAAAAAGGATTCATAGTCTTTTCATCTCAAATTTGAGGTTTAGCATTAAACAGGAAGTTTAAGTGCAATAGTCATGAAATCAGAAGCATGATTGTTCAGATCTGACCATGTCTGATGAAATGTATAGATTTTCTAAAAGCATTTATCTATCAGTATATTTTAAGTGTATAAGCAAATTATCAATTTTATTGTAACTATATTTAATACAGAGGCACATCATTATAAAGTGAGAAAGACCATAATATCACACATGGCATCAAATCCAGATTATTACAAACAATTTGTGGATGGTAACTTTGATGAACATTTAAAAGAGCAAAATGAAACTAATGGCAAAACTTCATCATGGGGTACCGAGGCGGAAATCTTTGCTGCAGCCGATGCATATCAACAAACTATTAAGGTGCTCAAAAGAGACAATTCAGATAAATCGGTACTGACATTTGAACCAAGTGGCCGATCACCTATTTCAACTGTACATATACTACTCAGGAATAACCATTTTAGTTTATTGAAATCTACAATACCAAGAAAAGAAACGGAAAATAATAACTCTGACATCATATTAGATTCTCGTGCAATTTCAAATAATTGCAACATTGATTTTGACTGGTTCGACATGACCAATGTGACAAATGGAACACCAAAGAAAGAAAATTGAGGTGAAAACAAACAAAAGAATACAAAGGAAGAAAACAGACAGACAAATCAAATACAAGTTGAAACTAGAACAACACATGAGCCAGCTCCATCAGAAGAGATAATAACAAACTTGTCTTCTAAAACGTTAACACCAGAACAAATATCAGTTTTACAGAAGGGGTTTACTTTCATCCCAACAAGAAACAAAACAGATATAACACAACTACTCAGTGATTTAGCAGAATGGGAAAGGCAGATGAGGCTGACTGAATATTTTTTTGAAAAAAATAAAACAAAAGATGATGAGGAAGAAAACATGGAAGAAAAAGAATGGCTTAAAAAGAAGAGTACATTCACCCCTCTACCAGGACGTGACAAGTGGCTAGACATGTACATTGACGTAGTGAAAGAGGATATACTCCACAGTATTAAGTCAAAAGTAGATATGAACATTTCACCAGCTGAAAACAAAGCGTTAAAAGAATTAATATTTGATGATGAAATAGTCATAAGACCAGCTGACAAAGGTTCAGGAATAGTAGTTGTGGACATTAAGGACTATATGTCAAAATTAGAAAGTGAGGTTACAAATAATAGTTCCTACAAACAAATGGAGACAGAAAGCGGAGGGACAGATATAGCTCTTAAGAATGTAAAGAAAGTTGTGAACAGAATGTGTAGAAACGGACAAATATGCAAGGACCTCAAGAAGTATCTAATTCCGAAGTATTCACATCCAGGAAGGCTCAAAGGTAACCCGAAGCTACACAAACAAAACAAACCGTACCGAACGATAGTAAGCGGTATAGGGACACCAACAGAAAAAATGGCCGGACTAATGGAAAAAGAGCTAGAGGAATTTGTCACAAATACACCAAGTTATCTTCAAGATACAACTGACTTTTTGAACAAACTGAACACTGTTAAGACACCACTTCCAGAAAACACAATTTTGTTTTGTTTTGATATTGTGAAGCTATATCCATCCGTCCCAATAAAAGAAGGTTTAGAAGCCTGCAAAGAAGCACTAAACTCAAGAGCAAATCCCGAAATGAACACCCACACTGCTTTGGAGCTAATTGAAACTGTCCTAAAGAACAACGTTTTCCAACTTCGAAGCAAAAAGTTCCTACAAACAGACGGAATTGCAATAGGTTCAAAACTAGGAAAAAACTTTGCTTGTACATATATGAGAAAATGGGATGAACAGCTAATGGAACATACTTACAAACCTGATTTTTATAAACGCTTCATTGATGACGGCTTTGGCATCTGGACACACGGCTTAGAAGAACTGAAGGAATTCGAATCATTTGCAAATAGAATACATCCGAACATACAAATAGAACTGAGATGGAACGTGAAGCAAATTGAATTTTTGGACACAATGATCATACTTGAAAACGGACGCTTAAAAACAGACTTATATGTGAAACCTACTGATAAACATTTATATGTAAATGTAAAATCAAGCCATCCAAACAGCACCAAAAGAGCTATACCATACGGTCTTGGAATAAGATTAAAAAGAATATGCAGTAATGAACAAGACTACCAACGACACAGAGGGGAACTTAAACAGCAATTAAGGAAAAGAGGATACAGTTCGAAACAAATAGAAACCCAGTTGAAAAAAGTTGATAAACTGGACCGTAATGAACTATTGAAATACAAGAACAGAAAAACAAAGAAAGACCGGGTACCCATGGTATTGACGTACAGTAAACACCTTCCAGACGTCCACCAAATTGTAAAGAAGCATATGAGCATTTTACATAAGTCAGAAGACATGAAAGAAATTTTCAACAATCCGCCATTAATTGCGTTCAAGAGGGATCAAAATTTAGGGGACATTTTAGTACATGGGAAACTGAACCGAATTGAAAGAAAGGAATTGTTAACCAACCCGGTAAAATGCCAATGTGAAGTATGCCTGAAATTTTCAAAGAAGCAGGAATTAAAAATTAATGATCAACTAACTATACCAATTAAAAGTTATTTTGGATGCGAAACCAGGAACGTGATTTATGGAATTTACTGCAAAGTATGCGATAGAATTATTTATGTTGGTGAAACAGAGAGATCAGCACAGGAACGCCTAAAAGAACATTTAGATGATATCAGGTTGAAGAGAAGGAAAAGTGTTGCTGATCACTTCAATGACCATGGACATGGAAGCGACAATGTAGAATTTATATTAATAGAAAGATGTACTTCCAATTCGAAATATTACAGACAAATTAGGGAACTCAGATGGATTGAAGATTTAGACACCACATCACCAAGGGGAGCAAACGTCAAAAAGAAAATGGGAATCCTTTGGAATGAATATCAGTAGACTTTAGTTGGCAGCAAAAAGACAGTGACTTTTGATGTAACGTCGTCAACGTTCACTATGACGTCATCACTTGCCAACACTTAATACACATGATTGAAAAGGAATCAGACAAGATGTAGTATTTACAAGAGGACATTCAACCCCCAGAAGAAGGCAAACGCCGAAACGTCGGGACATTTAGCCGATCTTTAATAAATATATGTTGTTTTTGTTTTGTTTTTTCGTCTATATCTACATGTATAGCATTCATAGTATTGTTATCCTTGATAATTATGGGATTACATACTGACTATTCCACACTTAAAGAAATTTTATCCTAACATACTCTTCTACATGTAAATCAAAAATTACCTTCAATGAGAACTGCTCAGTGATCTTTCCACTCCCATGTTTATAGTAATGTCTAGGACTGCCCGGGGCGTTTACATTTACATCTCTACTTTCTGTCATGTTTGTTTCACTAGATCGTACTTTAAATGAACCAGTATGGTTTAGGTTTACAGACTTATCCTTTACTCTGCCAGGGGGAAATAACTCCTTCACATGTTGTGGTGATCTCTCGGTTTTACTGACATGAGAGTGGTGTGTTTGAATTCCATGGAAGGAATCATCTGCATCAAATGGAGAATTGTAATCTTCTTCTTTCTTTAAAGTTTTTTCCTCTTGTTCACTGTTTTGGTTTCTAATGTAACTATTGTGAACATTTTGACTTACAACAGAGCGGTGTAAACTTTGATGTCTAGAATCATTTGCCCTTTGAATATCATGTTTTACTTCCTGTTGTAAAGGTCTAACTATAAAATCCCTTTGGTGATCCCCTCTGTCTGATGTAGTACTTTCCCTTTGGTGTAGTCCATCCACCTTATAGGAGTAATGCCTGGATGACTCTGGTCTGGTTTCCGAAGATTCAGATGAAAGTCTGGTCCCCGGTTCGGACCTTGATGAAGGAGGTACAGTTAAGACTTTCTTTGAGTGAGATCTGGTTCGAGTGGTGAATGGTGGAATGGATGACTGAAAAAGGGGACTTTAATTAGTACACACTCAGATAAACAGAAGACACAGATACATTTTCAACTACAAAAAAATTTTTCTAAAGTTGTGGCATTTGTTTTTTTATCTTCAATTTTTAAGCAACAAACCATGCATTTGATGTACATAAGGTAACGTTGAGAATTGAGATCCATTTTTTTATTTAATCTTTAGGAGGTTTTAATTGTGTTAGTCTACTCTTGGTTCATCTGACCAAGCCCATTCATTTACCATATACTAGATGTACAAGGTTTTTAATGTCCTGCATACACAACAAATGCCAATAATACCTTTGCTAGAGCCTACGATACAATAGGAGAAGCAATACATGTGTAGTGTTCATAATAATTTTTAAAAATTTCCTGAGATACAAAAGTAACATGTATTCTGAGATTCTGTGATACCAAATGAACATGTATTCTGTGATACAACTGAGATACAAAATTAACATGTATTCTGAGATACAAAATTAACATGTGTTCTGAGATACAAAATTAACATGTATTCTGAGATACAAAATTAACATGTATTCTGAGATACAAAATTAACATGAAATTAACATGTATTCTGAGATACAAAATTAACATGTATTCTGAGATACAAAATTAACATGTATTCTGAGATACAAAATTAACATGTACAGTACAACTTTCAGCATACAACTACCTATGCTCAGCAAAATTTCAATGATGAGCCTGCCTCAGCATTTTATGGCCCTTGGCTGAGCATCTATAAATTAACAATTAACAAGGCAATAAAACACTTGGACAGAGGTGGTTTGTTAATTGTTAATTATCAGTTTTGGTTACCATGGTCACAGTACATGGGAATAGAGTAACAGGTAAATGACACCTGTGGTTAATTAATAACATTTATCTAGGAAATGTACATGTATTCTGAGATACAAAATTAACATGCATTCTGAGATACAAAATTAACATGTATTAACATGTATTCTGAGATACAAAATTAACATGTATTAACATGTATTCTGAGATACAAAATTAACATGTATTCTGAGATACAAAATTAACATGTATTCTGAGATACAACATTAACATGTATTAACATGTATTCTGAGATACAAAATTAACATGTATTCTGAGATACAAAATTAACATGCATTCTGAGGTACAAAATTAACATGTATTCTGAGATACATTTGTGTTGTGTGCATTTTAGGCTATAATTTCTAGCATTGTTGCCTATGCTGATAAGTACTGATTGTTTTTTACTCCCTTGTTTTAAATACCCTTTGTCCCACCCTATGGAGCTAATCTGACACATTATGTACCTTGATTGGTGTGCTATGAGTTGGAATGTCTTCATTTGATGGTAGAGGGAACAGTTCTGAAAAAAAGAAAGAACTTAGAATATACATCTTATTATCATGATGATACACACCATACATACATTTTGGCATGCCAGTACAGGTGTACATGTACATACATTTAAATTGTAGCTCTGACCTTTTTTTAATAAATAATGATAATAATAATGATTAGAATTATCTTATTTGTTTTGAACCTTAGATGATAAGAATGTGTTATAAAAGTACCTGACACAACCTACCAGTTCATATATCAGATGCAATTGAAAAATTAGAAGGTTAAATACAATGTATGCTGATTAAAACATATTAACATTGCTAATTTTCGAAATGTTCAATAATGACATTGATCTTACATGTCTTACCAGATTCATCCATTTGAAATCTTCACTTTATCTAACACCATGATAGCTGGAATCTGTAATTTAAAGAATATATTTTCACTTCTTACAACATGTATTGATATTTAATGCCCTAATTTTATACAAATGTTTACAAGTGCTGTATCAAGTCGATTAAACATGCAACTTTGGTCTGACCCCCCTGTTCTATTTTTAGCAACAGGGGCCATGTTGGTTAGTAGGCATGCATTTTCACAAACATAGTAGAGGACACCCTATATATCAAGTGTACAAATTTTGAAAGCAATCCCATCAGTCAGTTTAGAGAAGAAGATTTTTGAAGGAAAATATCAAAGCAAGACCATACAGTTCAGATAGTTATTTATTAATGACCGAATGTTATTACAAGTTGATAGGTGACGATGTACATTGTAACAATGGAAGTACCTGAAGGTTTAACAATGACGTTCGCGGAATAATGGATATTACACAGACCACTGACATGACTGACACCTAATGATGACAATAGCTCACCTGACCCTTTAGGCATTTTACTGTAGGTGAGCTAAAAATTGAAAAAAATTCATGCTCTGAATTCTTCAAAAATAAAAAGGCAGGATGAGAAAAAAATATTCACCCCCTTCATCCCCTCATTAAACATGAGTTTAATGCCTGCCATCACAATCAAAATACCTTGTTATTCCTAAAAAAATATCAATGTCACTCAACTGTGCTAAGTTACTACTGGGGCATATGCATACCAAGTTTCATCAACCTAAGACTTCTGAGTCTCCGGTTACAAAATATAGGAAAATCTGAAGGGCTATTTACCGACTACTGTCTGTAGTGAAACCAACCGTCTTTATGCAAGTTCCACTATGTTGGTGTCATTTGTATTTGACATTGTTAAACCTTTTACCTTGCAACTCAAACGTTCGGCATGTGTTTTGTTGTTGTTTTGTTTAAACTTGTTTACAATCCGTTTTCCGGTTTAAATAAAAGAAGGATTTCAGTCACCCGTTCTTACTACTGTCACATGAGAATGTGTAATAATAAATACACTTATTTTTCCCTGTTCCGGAAAATCATGGGACAACTGAATATGTAAGAAAATTAAATTATATAAGATAATGATTTATGCAATGAAATTAAATTAGAACAATCTCTGGACAAATCCATCTATAATGATGTTTAAAGCATCAAACCTAGCAAGGTTTTACAGATATGAAATTCTTGGTTTGGGGAAAAATTCTAGTATTTGCATTCTTTGTTCATTCGAATACATATCTAACTGACTGTAATGAGTTGATGACAATCAAAGACATCGTACAAGTTCTATATTTACCGTTTAGGTAATACTCCAACAATATTCAGGCTGCCTCTTTTGATATATACTCTGAGAAAATGAAAAAATATTTTCTCAGATATACTATTAACGCCATATGTTAATTATACAGACAACCAATTTGATTTCAGAACTTACGGCTTTGTTTTACAATTTTGAAATATTTATTAGCTATGGTAATTTTATCTAAAACCATAATAGATAGTATCATAGAAACAAAATATGTCAATTGTGTCCAATAGAGACTGGAGATTAGACAAATATCTTTTATAAATGGAATGAATATTCTATGTACAACAAGAGATAAGAGATGTGTATTTGGCAGAGCAATCTAGTTTTAGCCGGGATGTGCCTGCTCCGTGTGCGATTGTTTTATTGTTTTTTTATGACATTTCTCTTTGGTAGGTCTGAACCACACAATGAATAATAAAAGTCACTGGCTACGTTTACACTGCTGTGTAAATCTAAGAAATCGTTACGTTTACACGTGAAAAAATAACGAAAACTTAATGTTTACACGGATAAGTAAAACCTGATCACAATGACGATGACGGAACCGAAACGTGTAACAATAGTTATTACTGTTACACGCCTTATTTTTACACGCAAATATTAATGTCACATGAAAAGTTTATTTACCATATTTTTTCAGTTAAACATTATAGTCAAAACCTCAAACATTTGCTCAACTTGGTATTGACAGCATAAGTTAATTAGCATTGAATATGTCATCATCGCTGGTAGATTAAAGGTAACAAGAAGAGCCTGATGAGAGATTGGAAATGTGTCGAAACAAATGATGTTTGATGAAAATATTAACATTCAAATGATAAAAAAAAACGGATAGAACGTCTTTAACAAGGAGTTCTCCGAGAAAAACGACAACGTGGAATATCTATGTGGAGTATCTGACGCCGATGTCCACACTTACCGTCAATCAAGTGTGACGGATGCCTTACTTGGTCTCATCAGAAATGTGTAGCATTGAAATCAGCACCAAATAAGCACCCGTGTAAACCTTTTTCGCGTTCCTTCGGTTCCCAGATTACTCATAGTACAACTAAAGTATTGACATTTCTACCATTATCGCTCCCTTCGGGAGCGTATCATTGTCACAGTAATATGAGGCAGGTTAAACCTGTTACACTCCCGATGTACAATGAATTTTATTCATTTTTTTTTTGTTCGAAAATTAGAATAAACTAGCTCTTCTTTTGGGTTACGCGCTTGCGTTTGATGACGTCTAAAATTTTCAAAGAAAAAGCGTTAAAAGACGCCGAAAGTTCAGGAAAACAAGCGTGCTAAACCGGACGTTTTTGGAAAATTCAGCTTGAAGATGAATAGTACAACTAAAATATTGGCATTTCTACCATTATCGCTTCCTTCGGGAGCGCATTATTGTCTATTTTCTATATATAAGATTGGAACATCTTGTTTCAATGGATCTGCTTTCCAATGCATCTTTTTAACGCCTTTTCTTTGATTTTAAAAACAAACGGAAGAGAAGAAGCTATGCTTACGAAGACATTCACTCTTCCGAGACATTCAATCTGGCATTCGACTTGGATAAACCAGCATACTACAAGAAACCAGATGAAGATGCTGGCTTTATACCACCAACACCGACCTCCTCAACGTTGCGACCTAAGAAGAAAAAAGCAGCAAGAAATCTACAACAGCTGCATGCATCTATTTGATCGAATCAAAGGTAATCTAAATATAAAGGTAAGTATGTTTGAGTATTAAATATTCTTCTTACATGTATATACATTTTAAGAATACATAAACGTAAAAAGCTTTAAATTTTCTTACAGAATTATTTTTTTATGTTCATTTTCATTCTCCTGTTTATGAAACAAATGTATTATATTTGACACTAAAATGAGTACCAAATGAAAATACAACATATTTTATAAATTAGGAGAGGATATGATAAGGAAATGATAAGGGCTGTTTTCGATACCTTTTTCAAAACTGACAAATTTCTTTGATATGTTCATTTTGATACTTCTCAAAAGTAGTGAATTGTAAATAATTTGTATGTTTCAAATGAATGATATATCAGTGTTTTTATCAGTACTGAACCTTTTATGTATGAAAAGCAACTTTTTCCATAAAAAGCTCGAAATAAGGTATCATGCGTTTTTAATTGTAAAAAGTATGAGCGAATCTGTGACACACAAAAACATAGGGTGTAGCATCATTATGCCAATGTTTTCTGAACTTGAATATCTTTGTAGGTTTGCTCTTGTTTAATTTTAACCAAAACTGCATATCTGTAGCTATTTTCAACATATTTTGTCCATATCTCCTTTTAACTACAAAATCCTACAATTACAATGAAATATTCCCAAAATGTAAAATACGCACAATACAAGGGTGGGGCAATTAGTTCACTTATCTTATCTTGTCCTTTCCACTTGTCAAAGATTTTAAACTTCTCAACCCAATCGACTATAAAATTACAAATACCAAAAGGCGGGTATGAACGGTTAATTTGGATATGCTATATATATCGATATTTCAAGGAGTAACCTCTCATCAGTAGCATTTAAATAAAAAAAATTGGAAGGTCAAATTCCAAAACTGTTGAAAACGAAAAGTACTCAAAACCAAAAGATTCGAACAAGGAAGCCCAATCCAGCACCGAGGATATCGACCATGTGCATTACAAGGAAAGCAACCTGGTGTTTTAAACAATTTTGAATTTAAAAACGGAAATTTCAGCGACAAAAATATGAGAAATTTTATGGTAAATCGTGTCAGACAAGTTTGACTACCAGGCTTGTGATTACCCTCGGGGACCTCTGGTCCACCAGCAGCGGTTATCGCCGAGTGGTTTCAAAATTACAAATACCAAAAGGCGGGTATGAACGGTTAATTTGGATATGCTATATATCAATATTTCAAGGAGTAACCTCTCATCAGTAGCATTTAAATAAAAAAAAAATGGAAGGTCAAATTCCAAAACTGTTGAAAACGAAAAGTACTCAAAACCAAAAGGTTCGAACAAGGAAGCCCAATCCAGCACCGAGACTATAATCTTTTAAGAGGCAGGCATTACTCATCTTTTTTTTGTGTATTCAATTGACTCTAATCTTGATTTTGGAAAATAATTGGAAAATTGCGTCTATCAGGAAACAATCGAAATTTTGCATTTTTACTACTATTACAATCGCCCTTGTATGTGAAGCCAGTACCCTAAAAGAAATCCGGATTTTTTTTTATCCCACCCGTCATTGTTTTACAAAATGGCGGGAGTAAATTCAAAAAATTCTAATTCATTGATAGAAGAGCGAGCAAATAGTTGGATTTTAGATTATTCGTATTACTGTGCATGGAAAGAATTCTCCAGAACAAATGAAATCGATTTACAAACAACAAGAGACTTTATACAATGTACTTTTAACATCACAAGCATGATTTGTTCAATGTTTACATTTATTTTTGCATGTTGTTTATGTTATGGAAACTTCATATCATTGTTTCTCCTCAATTTTCATGCTTACATAACTCTTCTTCTTCTTCTTCCAATACTGTCCACATTCAACTCTTTGAATATTCTGACAGGTGTGCGCATATGGTTAAAAACTGGATAAAAACAATTTGTATGCAGATTTAGATGGTACTTGTCACTTGAGCTTTGAAGGACTCAAGTGACTCTGCTCCGGCGATGTCTGGTGGTAGTTTGTTCCAATCCTTCACAGTATTGACGAAGAAGGACCATTTCCTGCTGTCTTTTGTTGCTTTTTGGATTTGGAAACCATGTGTACTGCCTAATCTGGTGCTCCTTGTAGGTCTCTGTAGATATTTTGTTTTGTCAATGGCAACCAGATCGTTGGTGATTTTGTACATCATGATGAGTCTTGCTTCTTTTCGTCTAGTTTCCATACTTTTCCACCCTAGTTCTTTGATCATTTCGCTGACACTTGATCGGTTTCTATACTTTCCTGTCACATATCGTGCTGCTCTCCTTTGCACCTTTTCTATTTTGTCCTTATGGTTTTGTTGGTATGGATCCCACACAGTTGTAGCATATTCCATTTGTGGTCTGACTAGACTTTTATAAGCCTGTTCTTTGATGGATTTGGATCCTATATGTAGATTTCGATGTAGGAATCCCAGGCTTCTACTCGCTTTGTTGCTGATGCTGTTGACATGTTCACCCCAGTCTAGATCGTGTGTGATGGTACATCCCAAGTACTTTACTGATGTTTCATGCCTGAGTTTATGACCATGTAGTTTGTATTCATGTATCCTTGGATTTTTCTTTTTGGTGACTGTCAGTACACTGCATTTTTCTGGATGGAACTCCATTTTCCATGATCTTTCCCATTCTTCAAGTTTCTCTAGATCTTTTTGGAGCTTCTTGCAGTCTTGCTCAGATGTTATTGTCATGTATATGACTGTGTCGTCTGCAAATAGTCTTACTTTTGAGTGTAGGCCTTTTGGTAAATCATTTATATAGAAAAGGAAGAGGCTTGGTCCCAGGACTGATCCTTGTGGTACTCCCGATTCTACTTTAACCTTATCAGATGATTTTCCTTCCACAACTACTGTTTGTGTTCTATTTGTGAGGAAGTCTTTTATCCAACTGTTTGTTTCATTTCTAATAACGTAGTGATGTAGCTTGTGTAGTAGCAGACTGTGGGATACCTTGTCAAATGCTTTAGAGAAATCTAAAACTATGATGTCTGTTTGTTGTCCATTTTCTAAATTCTTTGTTATATCATCTATGCATTCTAGGAGTTGTGTTTCACACGATCTTTTACTCCGAAATCCATGCTGTAGTGGATATAGTATATTGTATGCCTGGGTGATATTTCAAGGGATATTGTCGTTTTCTCTTGTTATTTTTCTTCTCTGTTTTGAAAAGCCGCCATTCAGTTTCTGCACATGCACATAACTGAATTACATCATAGCCGTATACTGATAACACTTTTGTCTATGGATTTTGTTCTGAACAACCTTTAAACTTAAACATTTAATAATATGAGAAAGACATTGCTCAGGGTAGGAAATTCACTGAAAAAGTAACCAGCCCTGAATTGAAATTCTACCTGTTTTTGCTATATAGCCAGTCAAACTTTCATGAATTTAAGCAAGCCCTGCCCAAAAGTTACCAGTCTCGGTCTGGCGGACAGGTTGTTATTTCCAACTCTGCATTGCCTTAAAAGCTCGCGTAGATAATTCCATTGAAAATTTCGGTCGCAGGTGGTTCCGTCCTCAGGTTGATCCGTCCTCGGTTGATCCGTCCACAGTAGATCCGTCCCTTAGTTGATCTGACCTCTAGTTCTTAGTCGGTCCGTCCCCAGTTTAAAATATAATGAAATAGTCTTTTTTCAAGAACGATACAATATTACTTTTAAGTTATAAAATTTTAAGATCTGGTTATTATCTAAAAAAAAGATAATTTTGAAACCTATTAATTTCACTTTTCGCTAATTGGCTTTATAAAATTGGATCAGTGTTTTGACAGGTGTTGATTGTGCCCTGTCACCAACAAGACCAACATGTTTATTCAACAAACTGTTATAAAAACTATTATAATAAAATCCCTAGACATGAGATCTGTATGGTTTCTTTAACACTACAGTTCGGAACATTCTTATTTTTCTTTTGAAGTTGAAATAGGATACAATACAAAAAGTCATTTCACTTTTTTTTTACAATCGGAAAGGACATTTACAATCGGAAAGGACAATATAGATAAAAACCGGTGCATTGTTTTCTTCATTTTGCGTAAAAGTATTTTTTTTGCAGTAAAAGCAATGACTTATGTAAAGCTAATAATGTGTAAAACACAATATCTGCATAAAAATCTAAATAAAAGATCTTAAACGCTATCGTGCAAATATCACCGAAATCCCCAAAGATCACCGTAGAACTTGTAAGAATTGACCATCTTGATTGTCATGCAATTCAACATTTGTACAAAAGCGACTTAAGTTTATTTAAGAAGTGGGTTTAAACTCACTTAAAAAAAGCTTACCTTAAACTCTAAATTCAAATTGTAATAACCGTTAATTGAGACTAGTGCAAATGAAAGATTTTTCAGTGTCGCAAATAAATTATAAGTTTGTGGCGCAAATGAAATATCGCATATCTGTAAAATTGGCGCAAATGCAATACACCCATAAAAACACCAGAACTAACACAAATCTGGAAACGTATTTAAAAACATTGTGACTCTATATCCTTTGAATTGAAGAAGACTTTCTCAGAAAGTTTCAAAATGCTGTCGCAGATCAGAGTGAGTGTTCGTTAGGTTTCTGCATGGTCATAAAAAATTTCGTTTTTTTCATCCTCAGACGGCGTGGAAAAGTTGACGGCATCGTACGTGTCCGTCTTAAAAAAATCTTTTTTAAAACTTTTTATAAACTTATCAAAACTATATCATTTAAACACGTAATTAAGTTACTATATATGCCGCACATGTCTAAAATATGTGCCTATACCCGTCAACTATTAACATGTATAAATGTTTTATTGGGGACGGATCTACTGGAGGACGGATCAACTAAGGGACGGATCAACCAAGGACGGATCTACTTGGGGCCGGATCAACTAGGGGACGGACAAGTTTGGGGACGGATCCACTGGAATTCAAAATTTCGAATAATGCCTGGGAAGATGTATTACTATTTCCCGCAATTTTTCAGCACGTGCAGACATTTTCCAAAACTTCTGAAAATCGAATGTTTCCGGTGACAGAACGATTTTTCTTCCATAATATTTTGATTCTCGTGCAATTTGGCATACTTTCTACATAAGAGAGCTCGCTACGCTCGCATATGATGCAGGTTAACCCTTTTAGTGCGGGAATCGATTCAAGAAAGGTTACAAAAAGTTTTGGAAATGAATGTGACGTCATTGTAGATTTGTGACACATTTTGGTAATGACGTTACATTTTTTTTTCACAAGTGCAAAACAAATATTTTTAATTTTTACAAAAACATAGATGTTAAATAATGCATCATTTTGCTTGAACAAATACTTTGACAAAATCACAACTTATATGTTTTGAAAAGGGGACATTTATGTCCTTCCCACAGTAAACCAATAAGGACATAAATGTCCCTCCCGCACTTGCACAAATGAGGACATATTTGTCCCTGCCAGACTGTGCCAAATTAATTTGGAATATGCCGAACATTCGGTCTGACAACATATTATTCCATGCCGGGCCAACCAAAATTTTAACGGACCAAAATTTTACCTGACTTTGTTATCATTGTCAAATTCCAGAAATTTTTCATGTTTTTCGGAAATCAACACAAATTTATACAATTTCTAATGATTATGCGTATGTGCCGCACAGTTTCTGTTCCCGGACTTTTAGAGACCCTGAAATTTTTGGTAATTTTAAGCAAATCCATACCGTTGACAAAAAATAAAGAAGTAAATCATTAAAAATTGTAAAAAGCTGTCAGAACAATAAAAATGAAACTTACAACTACATGTAAGTAACAAAAATTATGCCGACATTTGGTCCGGTATTGAGAATCAGTTTACAGGACCGACTCAATTTGTCTATCTGATGACATTTTGGAAAGACTGGGTTAAACCTGATAAGCTCCCGCAGATAAAGTTACTTTCTTTTTAATTAAAGCAAGAACTCATTATCTTTAAATGACAGCAAATAATGCAAGCTTATAGCATAATTTTTGAAAAAGGAACCCTCCTGCAAATAGAACAAGGAATTATTTTACTTTGACAAACAAATATTAGTGTACATACATATACATGTACATGTATTAATTGATTGATCATGTGTTATAAATACATGTAATTTTTTATGTATATTTTATTATTGAATGATAATTGTCTTTTCTTCCATCAGGGATTGTCACTCAGCCTTATTCCAGTACCACAGAAAGGAAGCAGAAAGTACAGATTTTACTATTCCTATGTCGACTGTCTGATGGAAATGATCACACAACCAGATACAGTATTAACAGTGACCTTACTGCACTAGAAGAAGCTTTGAAGAATGTTGACATCATAGAATCACTGGCTGGCTCAGATCAGGGGAAGACCATTTTAGCACTCAGAACAGCAGTCAAGAAACAGGTTTACAAACTGATGTTGTTTTCTGCATTTTTATTTGATTTTACATGTTTTATGAATTTGTTAATTTTCTAAATAATTTTTTGGTGCCAATTCTGATGGCATTAAGATTTTAATAATAAACCTGAATGCTACTTAACATAAACATGACAAACATGAAAATCTCTACTGTATATTAATGAATCTTGCAGGGCTGGAGATTTTCAATCTTTTTTTTTGGCTGTGCAAATATGGAGATTCCCTTTCTTTTGATAGATGTTTTCTTTTTTAAGAAGAGGATCTATCTGTGACTATTTCAGGACTGGATTTGAATTATATGCATTTTATTTAGACCATGGGCCAATTGCAGAACCGCGAGCAGCGCCAAATTGCCTCTTTGAAGGCTGCTGGCGGTTTTCCATTGTGGTTTTTCTGAATTGCCGCTTGTGATTGTGGGCTGTGTCACGTACACTTATTCCACATCTCATTATTTTCTATAAAGTAGGTTGCATGTGACAAATATGCTTCGTCAGTCCACCATAGGATGCAAGTGTCACATACTATTTACTGTCCATATTTGGTCTAGAACATACAGGGTTTAGTGTTTTGCCATGCAACGCAGGACAAGACATCGACTGGTCTTGTTAACCTGTGCAATGGAGATTCCCATTCTATTGTTAGACTTTTTTTATTTTTAGGCTGTGTTAGTGTGCTGTAGAGCTGGAGATTTCCCAGCAGGTAAAGATGTCTACAACAGATTGTGGGAGCAAGTTTTAGATAAAGAAGAGAAGGTACAAATTATATTTTCAACCTTCTTTTGAATTGAAGCTGTCTAGGGCTGCACCAGATTTAAGCAGAGTTTTATGAAATATGTTTTGGTTTTGCTGAACCCTCAAGCTATGCCCCATCTATGAAAGTAGGGGGCATATAGCAATGTATAGTGTTTGGGTTCGTCTTTCCATCCCAGATGCTGCAAGATAAGGCATTATAATGTCTTGTTGGATACATACTTGTTCTCTATCAATTTAAGTGTCCTTTTCCATTTTTTTTTTTTTGCTGGACTTCAACAAATTCTACTGGACAAATGGGCAGGTTCACCACATTTCAAAAACACTGTTAAATGTGAGGGGGGGGGTCGGGTCAGAAGGAAATTCTTTTATTTTAAAATTAGGGGTGGCTAGTTTCAAAGACAAGTTAATGGGGAAGCAATAAGGAAAAACATGTATCAAATTCATTGTGATGGGTGATTGATAAGTATAAAGAAGTGCCTCTTTACTTTCCCCTATAATAAATTTTGTTACAGCCCCTACATTGTTCAATTAAATCTGGCCATTTTTTTTACTTTGACATGTTTTTATCTTAATATCTTGAAATTCCAATTGACTTGTTTTTTTTTTCTATTTACAGAATGTAAAGGAACATCTGTACACAGTCTTTGAGTCTGAGGACAAAGATCATCCATACGTCAAGTTCAATACCTACGATAAATTTTTGAAGAAGGCAGTCAGCTGTCTAACAGTCATACACAGCACATTTACCGTTCCTTATTTACTTCAGGTAAGGTTTACATAAAAATGATGAATGTAGCCTTTCAGCCTCAGGGAAAAAACTTTGATATTTTGTTCCACACACCAACAGAGAGCAGGGGCTTAGAATTTTTGGCATCTGTGTAAAGGTTTGTCAAACTCTTGTAATTAGTGATTTCATACCCACAATTCTCATTGAATTTTTTTTGAAAATTATACTTAAGATTTGGAATACTTTAAACCAGAAATTTTTTGAACTGTCTTATTTTTTTCACGGTAGCACAACTGAATTTTAGTTCACACAGTTCTAAATTCACCCTGTAATGTTATTGTCATAGACTAAAATGGAAGACAAATATATTTTCATGCAAGCAACCTTGATGCGAAAATAAGAATATCACAAACATTTATTGATTTACACTATAAGGACCTTTGAAAATATTAAAATAAGCAAGATGTATGCAAAAAGGAAGTATTTAAGTACCAATGGGGGCATTTGAAACTCAGAAGTTCAAAAAGGAAAAGACAAAATATGTGTACATAAAAGACCAAATGATGGTAAAACATAACAAAGTGTACACACAATGGCTTTTAATACTTTAAAGTTGGAAATTAGATTTTAATTGTTGCTAAGTCTTGAAAGGCATGAAAATGAAAACTCCAAATTTGATTTACCAAAATAAATCCTATAATTCAAATTCAAAGAACATAGAAAAATAAATTTTGTTTCAATTTTTGAAATTTGAAGTCTGCAAATTATGAAAAACTATCTTTATCTTACATCCAGGATGTTGTGTTTTGACAAATACATTGTATTTCATGATGATAAACTTTATTTGTAGCAAGCTGAATTCTTTGTCAAGAAAAGCCATGCTGATGTTGCCCAGAATGATTCTAGGTAAAAATGACACCTAGGCATTATGATTGTATGAATCGGGAGAGTAAGCTTCTTTGTTATAAGCAGGCCATTCTTACAAAATGCAAACTGTAAACAGATTTATAGAAGTGGTTCCCAACTAATGTCATGAATGTGGTTTTTCGAGTTACTGTAACACAAAAATATACTAGTACATTGTGACAGATCAGCCATGACCAAGTTTTGAGATTTTTTTTTATTGCATTGAATTTTTTTTTTAACTGGTGCCTGCCTCCCCATTCCCCTAAAAAATAAACACACAAAAACTGGCTTTTCTAAATTTATTTTATCCATTTATTTATAATAAACAAGGTGCCTTTACCCAAACCATTAGAAATGTGTATGACTGAACAAAGGCAACATGCATGTATGTTTGAATTAAGATGTCCATACTGTTACATTTTGAAAAAGTGGGATATAACATTTGAAATTTAGAATCAAGATGGTAGTTGTAAATTTACTCTTGAAGACAACTTTTAATGCTTATTTACAGTACCTTTAATGTTTATTTACAGTACCTTTAATGTTTATTTACAGTACCTTTAATGTTTATTTACAGTACCCTTTAATGTTTATTTACAGTACCTTTAATGTTTATTTACAGTACCTTTAATGTTTATAGTACCTTTAATGTTTATTTACAGTACCTTTAGTAGAAGAAGCCTGGTGAAGTTAGCAGAGAAGAAGAATTTAAAGGACTTGTCAAACAAAGCTCAGAATAACCTAGAGATAAAGCTCAAACAGATCAGAGAAGCTGTATGTCTGAGAGTAGTTATACTGAGAAGCTTGTCTAAACCCAACACCTAGGGAATAAGTGTTAGCAGCAGTGTCAAAATATGCAATATCCACACTGTACAAATATATGGGGCTTGAAACATGTTAAAATTCTATGGCTAATGGTTAATGTATTTTAATGGGAGTGATACAAAATTATTAGCCTATGATGAATGTGGTGACCTTTATTGTTAACACAGGCTGATTGAAGAAGGTCCTCAGTTTATTCAGGTTCTAAGTTTATTTTAATCGAACACAGACTGAAAAGCTGATTTGGTAATTCAGGGTTTGGTGTAGACAAGTTTCTCTGTATATAGAAGACTATGAGATGTGGAATAAATGTACGCAACACAACCTACTATATAAACATAAATTTAAAAAATCTACAATGGAAAACAGCCAGCAGTCTTCAATGTGACTAGTGGTCACTGCGCACTGTCTTTCAATTGGCCTATGATTATGAATAAAATACATATGATTCAAGCCAAATCCTAAAGTGCAATGAAAGACAATCTTCTTGACAAAAAAAAAACAATTAACATAAATTAGACTAAATACAAACATAAGCTTTGATAAAGATTCCTGGCTTAGGACACGCACATTAAAAAAGTGGTGGGGTTAAACTAGTTTTTTGGCGCCTATAATGTATAATCTATAATGAATTCGTTTTATGGTCTTTGTGACTGAAAAAAAATCTTCCATATAACAATAGCTTCATAACAAAACTCTTTTATGTTACTTTGGACTATTTCATATTTTCTGTACGTCATTTTATGTGCAAATAATTGATGTCTTGCTCATGAATTCAAATCATGAAGCACAGGAATATAAACTGATATTATCGGTGTTAAATTTCTGTTATATATAAAGGCATTTCATTCATTTCAAATTATAGATAGCAGCTCTGCAAACTCACATCAGATTAACAGGGAATTCTAGTACATTGTACTCTGTTTATGTAAAATACTTTTATTAGAATTTATTATGTAAAAATGTTACACACAAAAAAATGTATAATTCATTGACAGGCTCACCAAAAGACATATACATGTATTTTGTTGGTCTTTTTATTTTTTAATCATATATACATGATATATTTTTTCAGAAAGCCGATGGTGACAAGGATGTTGAAAAGTTAAATGGTAGGTTTATGTTCTTAAATTATTAGATAAAAGGTATGTTTTAATTGCTCACCTAGAAAAATTGAGTTTTGCTTGTTTTGTTTGTTTTGATTGTGTGTTTTTCAACTGACACTGTGGTTTTATTATAATCATTCATGGAGTACACATTTTCTTGGGTGACAGCCAGCTACTAAATAAGTTCCACAAAGTGTTCATTGTACAATGATTCCTTTTCAGCTCTAGCAATAGACATAAGACAAATGTATGCAAGCCACAAAATTTAATATGCAATGCAATGTTGTTGAGGGGGTTGTCAAGAATATTTATACCCACTAAAAAGTGAGAAAGTAAAAAATGCATTTAACTTCGATCAAATGCTTGCACCTTGTTGCCAGTTTAGGAGCCTGTTGTTATTGTGTAAGTACATATCATTAACATGAAATACATGTATCAATTATGCGTGTATTTTCAAAGTTTATTATTTTTTTTTCGTTACAGGATCTGTTCACCAACAAATTGAAAAACGAGGGTAAGTGTTAAGTTGAAATCTTAAGATTCTTGCATGTGCATGCATAGATATATTAATGCGATGATTGATTGCAGCCAGAATTTGAATTCCATGGTTACTTTCTGTTCTAAGTTCTCTGGAGAAATTTTAGGAAATCAACTTTCATTAAGAATTTTTTTATATATTTTATAAAGTTTTAAACTTACCAAGTAATTCAACAGTTCATTTAGATACATGTATAATATATTTTTTTCTGTTATAGAATTTTTCTTTGTAAGTGATATAGAGTTTATTCATTTGAAAAAAGAATAAGTAGAAGTTTTTTGACAAATCTTTTCTTTTATGATTCTTCAGAGAACAGAAAACAGATATTAGTCATGGAACTATTCTGGGCAACGATCAAATTCAAGGCTCATCTAATGTGCTGGCATCTCTCTCTGGTCCAAGAAATGATTTTGTTGGACCCAAAATAGACAAAGTGATTGGACCTCTCTCTGATCAGTACAACGACCAAGATACCTTTAAAACAGACACAGAAGAGATTTGTCCTATTTCTGATACAGTAGAAATTTGTCCTATTTCTGGTTTTGAACCCAGTGTTGATATGGGTTTTGAAATAAATCTAGACAATTGTAAAGTTGAACCACCAGATAAACAGCCAGCATCTGAGGTTATACAAAATGATTGCCCTACCAACCAAAGAGGTGTTAATTGTTCAAATAACTTGAACCAAAATACTCAAACTGTTCTGCCAAATGCTCATAACATTCCAAGTATCTCAAATGTACAAAGTTCTACCTCATTTGAATCGAGTGTAAGATGTACATCATCAAGTTCAGCTATAATGACATTTCCGTACTATGATGTACGTGTAAAGCTACCGTTGTATGGAGCTAATGGCAGTAACAGAGAACCTTTACTTCCTGTTGTAAATATAAAAATAAAAACTGGGAGTGACAAGACTTGCCTGGGAAATTCTCAGATACCAAAGCCTAACAATGATATTGATATCTTACAAGATTCCTACAACAGATCAAATGGTGACATGGCTATGAGGAATCCAGATTGTGATGGCAAACCAGTTCACATGACAAGTGTTGATTACCAATGTTACGATAATTTCATATCAAATAGCAACACACCAGTGGACCAAACTGTTGATAGAAGATTAGATCAGGTGGTAAATGGTAACCATGGTAACTTTCAGACCCTGTCTAATGACAATTCTATACAAAACCAGAACAATAATTTTCAAGTCGAAGGTTCTGACAACCATGTTCCAACTGATGAGCCTATGATGACCAGTGGTATTGGTGGGAGCCAATCTTATTACGGTATTGTACAAAACGAGAACAACAAACCTAACACCAAAGGTTCATTCAGCATTTTTAATGGGCTTTATGATGGTGAAAACAATAATATTCCCCCTGACCAGTCTATGACAACAAATGAAGAAGATTTTACAAATATCATCTGTAAGCAGTGTTCCTGTCATACGGAGAAGATATCCATCGGCATTCAGTGTCATCCCAAGGAAATCTCCGAGTCAGCTGTGTCCACACTGTCAGAGGTGTCTGATCCATCTCTATACTTCAAAAGGGGGACATACAAACACTCACTGTTACAGGTTAGTCGGATTTCATGTTGTAGATTTACTGACTTAGAAGCATAGAAGTACCAATGGGACATTGAATTCTGAAATTTGAAAAAACAAAGAAAATTTGAATGGGTTAAATGAATTCAATGCCATGAATATGTACAGTGTAAGGAAACAACAATGCAATAAAACACAAGTTAACTGTAAAGTTTTCATATTTTAACTAAACAAGCATAATAATAGCAAAAAGTAATATAAGCATATATATGATAAATGGTGTTGCGTACAGCTCTGTAAAGTGATTAGTATAATATAGAATGGATATGGTGAGCTGCAAAGTTAGAAAGGGTGTCCGTGTGCCAACAGTGATGAAAATCATCTTTTTAAAGCCGTTGACACTGGAAAATCCAGCATGGGGTTGAGCTGGAATCGAACCCATACTCTGTCATCTATGGCAACTTCGCCTGCACTGTGTCCAGCGCCCTAGACCACTAGACCACCTAGGCTAGATAAAAATCTAGCTTTCGGTTGCCTAGTTAAGCCTCCTCGTAGACAATCTAAGGTTGTAACACAGTACACGATGAACATTAGGTGGGTAGGGAGAGAAAGATAGAGAATTGGATCACAACTGGTATAGTAATATAAGCATATATATGATAAATGGTGTTGCGTACAGCTCTGTAAAGTGATTAGTATAATATAGAATGGATATGGTGAGCTGCAAAGTTAGAAAGGGTGTCCGTGTGCCAACAGTGATGAAAATCATCTTTTTAAAGCCGTTGACACCGGAAAATCCAGCATGGGGTTGAGCTGGAATCGAACCCATACTCTGTCATCTATGGCAACTTCGCCTGCACTGTGTCCAGCGCCCTAGACCACTAGACCACCTAGGCTAGATAAAAATCTAGCTTTCGGTTGCCTAGTTAAGCCTCCTCGTAGACAATCTAAGGTTGTAACACAGTACACGATGAACATTAGGTGGGTAGGGAGAGAAAGATAGAGAATTGGATCACAACTGGTATAGTAATATAAGCATATATATGATAAATGGTGTTGCGTACAGCTCTGTAAAGTGATTAGTATAATATAGAATGGATATGGTGAGCTGCAAAGTTAGAAAGGGTGTCCGTGTGCCAACAGTGATGAAAATCATCTTTTTAAAGCCGTTGACACCGGAAAATCCAGCATGGGGTTGAGCTGGAATCGAACCCAATTCTCTATCTTTCTCTCCCTACCCACCTAATGTTCATCGTGTACTGTGTTACAACCTTAGATTGTCTACGAGGAGGCTTAACTAGGCAACCGAAAGCTAGATTTTTATCTAGCCTAGGTGGTCTAGTGGTCTAGGGCGCTGGACACAGTGCAGGCGAAGTTGCCATAGATGACAGAGTATGGGTTCGATTTCAGCTCAACCCCATGCTGGATTTTCCGGTGTCAACGGCTTTAAAAAGATGATTTTCATCACTGTTGGCACACGGACACCCTTTCTAACTTTGCAGCTCACCATATCCATTCTATATTATACTAATCACTTTACAGAGCTGTACGCAACACCATTTATCATATATATGCTTATATTACTATACCAGTTGTGATCCAATTCTCTATCTTTCTCTCCCTACCCACCTAATGTTCATCGTGTACTGTGTTACAACCTTAGATTGTCTACGAGGAGGCTTAACTAGGCAACCGAAAGCTAGATTTTTATCTAGCCTAGGTGGTCTAGTGGTCTAGGGCGCTGGACGCAGTGCAGGCGAAGTTGCCATAGATGACAGAGTATGGGTTCGATTCCAGCTCAACCCCATGCTGGATTTTCCGGTGTCAACGGCTTTAAAAAGATGATTTTCATCACTGTTGGCACACGGACACCCTTTCTAACTTTGCAGCTCACCATATCCATTCTATATTATACTAATCACTTTACAGAGCTGTACGCAACACCATTTATCATATATATGCTTATATTACTATACCAGTTGTGATCCAATTCTCTATCTTTCTCTCCCTACCCACCTAATGTTCATCGTGTACTGTGTTACAACCTTAGATTGTCTACGAGGAGGCTTAACTAGGCAACCGAAAGCTAGATTTTTATCTAGCCTAGGTGGTCTAGTGGTCTAGGGCGCTGGACACAGTGCAGGCGAAGTTGCCATAGATGACAGAGTATGGGTTCGATTCCAGCTCAACCCCATGCTGGATTTTCCGGTGTCAACGGCTTTAAAAAGATGATTTTCATCACTGTTGGCACACGGACACCCTTTCTAACTTTGCAGCTCACCATATCCATTCTATATTATACTAATAGCAAAAAGGACTATCAACATTATTTGTTAGTTTCAATTCTAGGTTATACCAAGTCTAGTTATTTCTTGATAAGATCATCTCTACCCGAAATTAAAATGTAATCATTAAAACAGATGTCAGTTCATGCCTCATACAAAGTATTTAATTGAATGTCAAGCTATTTATCCAAATAACAGCAAACCTTTGATTATACATTGATGTTGATAAAAGATAGATAAACCTCTTAAAACTAGAATTTTATCATGTTTATAAAAAAATTGACTACAGATTACCTAAGAACTATCATCAAAACAGTCAATTAAGGTTTGCTGTATTTGCATGTTTCAAAGATTAACCTCTTATTAGCGGCATTTTCACTCAAGATTATGACATATTTTTATTTTAAAATTGCTTCATTAGCATGTATATCTTTTATACTTTTTTCTACATTTCAGAAAAAGATTCACAATGTTTTAAAAAAGTACAAATTAAAAAGTGTTAAAGACCATACCTTCCAGACGTGTTTTGTAGAGGTTATGAATACCTTCCCTGACCTGAATCATGATGAAGAAACTCCGAACAAAATTAGAGATAGAATAGGCAAGGCTATGAGGTGGAAAAAGTTCCAGAAAAATAAAGGGTAGGTCTAGATGCATGAGATACATGGACTGCATATGGTTGGTTTCAAAGTAACGCTCAAATAATAATATAAATAAGTTCAAAGCTAAGGCATTTTTTATTTTTTCAAAAAATATATCTATATCTGTAAAGTTCTTTCTTCCCTTACATGTCCTGCCTATCAGATACTTATGTTGTCTGTAACATATAAAAGTACCACTTTTTATAAGAACCATGCAAAAAGCGATTCATGGGTGGAAAGCCTACACCACTTTATTTTTGATATGTTACTCCTACTAGCATCCTGATTCGATATTTTGTACTCTTTTTCGAAACAAGCATTGGTCCTGAGAGAAAAAAATATATAGAATGCATTGGAAAATTGTAAGAAAGGGAGATAACTCTTAAAACTGTCAATAATTTCAATAGAAACCATTGTAACAAAATGGCAAGATTTCTCCCAGGACCAGACAGTTATGAGCAAATTGTTATTTATTTCTTATTTTGTATACTTTGAACTATCTTTTGTTAAAAATAAACCACTGTAGCCTTTTTATCAATGAATCACTTTTCTTCAATTTTGCATGATTCTTAGGTGGAGTACTACTTAAGAAGTGAAATAATGGGGGGGTCATTTCTGCACCTTACATTGATTTTTGTTCAGTGGCATCACAAACATTTTCCTTTAAAGTTTTCTTCAGAAGACTTGATATTTAGATTGTAGCTTTTTCCTATAGTACTATATAGTGTAAAAGGATTTTATGACTGTAACTTATTTATTCCTGTTTACAATTTTTTTTAACTTTGGTGATTACCATTATGCGTACCATGAATATTAAAATAAGACGGTAAATATTTGAATTTTTCTCTTCAGTAAATGTACAAATGACCCTACTGATTCAGATGTGACAGATACTGTCGATGACCATCACATGGAGGTTAATGATTGTTCTAGGTAAATACTAAAAAATAATGAGATGTGGAATAAGTGTAAGCGACACAGCCCACAATCAAGCGGCAATTCAGAAAAACCACAATGGACAACTGCCAGCAGCCTTCAATGAGGCCATTTGGCGCTGCTCGCGGTTCTGCAATTGGCCCATGGTCTAAATAAAATGCATATAATTCAAATCCAGTCCTGAAATAGTCACAGATAGAAATACACTTCTTTCGTGTTGTAATTAATTTCACCAATCACTGCTGTGAGCCATTTTTCTATAAATTAAGTACTCTTAGTAAATATTATGCCAATTTGTTTTAATATTTGAATTTCTTTACCAAATCAGATAGAACTAGATTAATTAGGGTACCAAAACCAGCTTGCATGACTTCCACTGTGAACTCAAGTCGAAACGAGAGTGAACTCAGGTGCTCTGGAAGAATAAGCAGTTCCTGCTTGCTATAGCACACCCGACACGTTACCAAAGATCAATTTAGTGTTGGTCAAATCTGGAAAGGATGACATTACCAAACTCTTTGTCAAACCAACATCTGTGCTCATCTGAGAGATAGAAATCCCGTATTTGTATACAAGCACATGATGTCTTCCGTAAAATTTCTTGCGTGATGATAACAACCTGGGAGCAACGTACCCCTGTGTTAACAATTTGCTTGTCAGCCATGTAGCTCTATCAAGGAAGTCGTACTCCCCACATGCTCTGGAATAACAAATCAATTGTGATATGTAAACTCCATATGCTGGAGCGGACGGAATGTTGCTACACAGAAAGGGGAAGTTAACTATTGGAAAGTTGAAGTCATCACGTTTGTCATACAGCTTTGTACAAAGCCTTCCTAGTGTGTCAATTTCAAGAAATAGATCCAAATATGAAGCGGACCTCCTAGAATCTGTAGTGTCCTTTATCTCAAGTTCCTTCAGATATATGAGATGTAGATAGTCACCAAATCGAGGATTGTTTAGTGAAAGGACATCATCAATATAACGAAATGTGAGGCTGAAGGATAAAGCATGTTTGCGGTCCTTTTTGTCTAGAAGTGATTGAGAATTGTTTCTGATGACAGAACAGTACAACACTATTTGACCTGACCCGAACACAACTTCTGTTGAACCTTCATTAGCTTATGGCACATATTGTATTGATAGAAAAAAAATAGATAAAGTTAAGAGATTTAGAGTCTTGACAATTTGTTTTTCAAAATATTTCTTGACATTTCCATTCAATTTCAATTTTTTTAGACTTTCAGATATAAATGGTAGCTACAGTGCCACAGAAATGAGTTTCCTAGGGCCATGTGACCCGTCCTCATTCTTCAAACGTGGAACAATACAACATAATTTCCTACAGGTACAATGAAATCTGTCTCTTTTAAAACTTTAACCCTAAAAAGTCTTATCAATCAAATAGAAAAGAAGGTGGTTTTGTACCATAGAACTTCAAAAATATGATTTAATGTCAATATCAAACTTTGTTCAAACCTTTACAAAGGCGGGTCTAGGACTGGCATACCGGGCACGCCTTTCATGTTCATCTGCTTTATGTAGCAGAATTTACCCTGCTTGGGAGTAAAGCAAGGGCGAACTCAATTTGCGCCAAAAACGAATCTAACTGCGCCACAATCAAATTGCGCCACTTTCTTTGGACTACCCTAGGTAGAAACTGCGCCAATGAAAATATAGCTAACAACTGGTAAGCACATGTAAGAAGAAAATAAAGGACTTCCCTCCTGCTTTTTTCAAGGCTTGGGACCGGCAGCATACAAATGTACACTGGCGAGTTAAAGTCATTTTATTAGTAAGCACTATAGGTAAAATCAACGAATCAGCAAGTCAATAAAACTCTGGTACAACTACGGCCAAGGACTTAGCAAGTCAATAAAACTCTTGTAAAACAAGGGCCAAGGACGGTAGATTTCAATTAAAAGACTGAGTAGGCTGATATTTATAACTTTAGAGCGCGCACATAGTCTTTCCTGGAGATTTCACCTGCTGTGTATTTCTGATACCTCAACTGCAATAACAGGCTTTATTATATAGATATAGGTGAAATATCGTGATTTCCGAGTTAAATAAATTTCTAGATTTTCACGGAGTTAATTACAGGATTTATCTAACTCGTGTGCGAATTTATCTAACCCTCGTGAAGTTTCCCGCGAAAAATACGTTACATAGATTAGTGCGCAATACACAATTCATCAATCAATAACTTCTTTCGTTTTCATTATTTTGATGATCTATTATTCAAGTTTTTTTAAATAATCTATATAATAAATAGTATAACTAATTTGGGGTGACGAATTCAATTTTACTCGTGTCGAATAACGCTAGGGGATTCAACTCGTGCGCAAGTTCCGTGCACTTGTTGAATCCTGGCGTTATTCGAGACTCGTGACATTTTCGCCACCCCTCATTAGTTATACTATAATTCCTCTGTCGGATTCAATTTTTTTCACTTCTATATCTGCCATTTTACTCGACCACTTGTTAAATACTGATCATAATCAATACCCATGTGAATATTTTTCTTCAGTAAAGGTTAATTGCTTAAGGGTCATTTTGCAGGTAAAAATACAAATATGTATATACAGGTAAGGGTGGCGCTATTAGATTCCGTTTACTGGCGCAGTTAGAGTATTGGCGGAATTTATTTGTGGCGCAGTTATTATCTTTGAAAATACCCAATTGGCGCAAATTGATTCCGGCCTAAAGCAAAAACTAATTGTTTTGCTGGGTGTGTAATTATTCAACCATGGTTATAACAATCTGTTTCAACCTACAATGGTACACAAAAAAAAACATAAGAAAGAGAATACAACTTGTCAAAGTGAACATACAAAATAACCCACAAAAGAAATCCCACAGTTAACGTTCATATTCATTGAAAAGTACTATAAAGTCTCAGCAATATTTTTAGAACAAAATTAATTTCCAATAACACATCGTAAAAGCAATAGTTAACCAAAAAAAAATGTCAGCAATATATTCATTTTCTGTATAAATACAAAATAATTTCCATTGTCAAATTCACTTTCGCATTGGCATCATCACACCCAAGCAAAGTTTACAAGTTTCAAATATCATGGTTTATAAAGAGTACAAAATGATCCAGGGAATAAAATGGTACGTCAGATGTTGTCCTCAATATTGACCTATCGTCTCAAATGATACACTAATATAGTAATCTTAATGATAAATAAAACATGAGAAAATGCTGTCTATCAACTAAAAATCAAAATCAACATGTTCACTCATACTTCTGATGATCATGCAATGTCATTATCATTAATATTATTATTTATTGTAAATTACACATGTATATCATAATATATTATTATTTATTCCTCAACAAAGTCATAGATAAGTGTCATTGCAGAGGTAGATTATTGTTTAGGTCCAGAACCATAAATCACACAATGGCATGAATCATGTGAATAGTAAAGGTACAAAATTACAAATACCAAAACGCGGGTATAAACGGTTAATTTGGATATGCTATATATCGATATTTCAAGGAGTAACCTCTCATCAGTAGCATTTATTTCAAAACATTGGAAGGTCAAATTCCAAAACAGTTGAAAACGAAAAGTACTCATAACCAAAACGTTCGAACAAGGAAGCCAAATCCAGCACCGAGGATATCGACCATGTGCATTACAAGGAAAGAAACCTGGTGTTTTCATCAATTTTGAATTTAACAATCGGAAATTTCAGCGACAATATATAAGAAATTTTATGGTAATTCGTGTCAGACAAGTCTGACTACCAGGCTTGTGATTACCCTCGGGGACCTCTGGTCCACCAGCAGTGGTTATCGCCCAGTGGTTTCAAAATTACAAATACCAAAACGCGGGTATAAACGGTTAATTTGGATATGCTATATATCGATATTTCAAGGAGTAACCTCTCATCAGTAGCATTTAATTCAAAACATTGGAAGGTCAAATTCCAAAACAGTTGAAAACGAAAAGTACTCAAAACCAAAACAAGATAAGGAATATGTTTTTTTTTGTAATTAGGTGTTTCAATTTATTAAGAATCATTTCCATGTGGCCTGATATGTGTTTCAATGCAACATCTAGAAGTCACTTTGACACTATCCGTCGGCCTGTCATGCTTCATCTTTAAATTTCCATCACAGTATTCTGGGCAACTACATCATGAACATGACACATTCTCTTGATATTCGGCATATAGCTTCCTCTGATAGTACTTTATGGTGTAAAGCGATCTAATAGCCGTAACTCATCTACTTTCTGTTTACCGAATATTTTGAAACACAGGCGACATATATCTTCCATGGAAGACCGCCATGCTAGTATATAGGTTTATCATGTTTATTTGATTGTAAGTCTTGCTTTTATTCAGGAAAAGATAAAAAACTTGATAGAGAAGTATAAGCTGACCAGCGGAAAGTGTTCTGTGATTTTACCCTACGTCAGAGAAGTGATGTCCACGGTACCCTATCTCAACCAGGACGCCGACACACAGCATAAAGTCAGGGTCAGGATCCACAAAGCCATCACCTGGAAGAATTATTATGCTAGAATTGATAAAAGGTAGCCCGGGATGTCTATTTACATCTCTTTTACATAGAGTCATTTATAGAAATTATAATTCCAAAATTAAAGAGAAACAATACCCAAGATGCTCAATCAATGAAAAGGTACAGGTTTAATTTGTTTTTAAAACCAATGAAATGAAAAAAGGTAAACCACTTATCAATACACATGGTTTTGACTTCTAGTTCTGTTGTTCCTGGTCATTGATGAAGAAAATGTGTGAAAAATGAACCGATTAACCAAGGTTGTGGAATAAAACTCATGTAAAGCTATATTTAGCAAAACCAGAAATCCCACTGGGACTCTAACATTAGACATTTATGGTCAATATTAAAAAAGAAAAAAATGTGTAGGCATGATTTTAGGCAAGCATCCCAAAATCTATAGGGATTTGTTATACATGTATAAGTAATTGTCTTTTTCTGCAAACATGGTTAATAAGTTCTCTAAAGAATCGACTGCTTTACTTCCATTGTATGAGAAAAGGTATCAATTATATGATTTAAATACTCATTATACATTTTTTACAGTGGACAAAAGAATAAGCAGATTGCAAAGAAGAAAAAATGCTCAATTCCTAAACCCACTGGCAAACAGAAAAAAGTGAAAAAAGAAAGGTAAGCCATGTACAGCATTTTTGTTGAGCCTGATATAAGACAATGATTCACTTCTTTATGTAAATGTCATATTTACATGTACATGATATACTGTAGTGGGAATAATTTGTTCAGAAAAAAATGTGGAGGAAACCGTTTGGTTGTATAAAAAAATATTTATATAAGATAAGTTTTTTATTGTAACATAGAGGACTATTTATGTGGGCATTATCTAATAATTTACCAAAATTATCTTTAGTACTGAATTAAGTGATGAAAGTAGTTTTTGGTATTATCTCTTTTCTATAATTGTCCCCCCCCCTGCAAGGCAGAGTGTCACACTCTTGTAAGAGCTCTTATGCCTAAAATTATCAACTGATGTTTGTGAGTTATAAACATGGTGTGAGGTTTGCCAAGCAGGGCTATAGTTCCTGAGAGTAAGGCTCTGTCACCAAATTGATAATATTTATATCACTAATAGCTAAGATACTTCTATTTGATTTGATTTGATTACTCTGCGACTATTTTGTGGAATTTGTGCCCTTTTGACCATGAAAATGCACAGGCCTTTGGGTCCAGGATTTTATTGTATTTTAAATAACGTGTATATAAAAATTTTCATCTCGTCTATATACTATTTCCACAAGGCAAGAATGTTTGAAAGTTCAAAAAATAGTACTGACGGAAACTCCCTTTTTTCTTGTAGAAATATTTTTTACCATAAACAACTAGAACATTCTATAACTCCTTTCAGCTTTAACTCTCTTTAGGAAGCAAAAGTAAAGCATGTCAGAATGTATAAATCTCACATCGGGTCTTTTTTCCTACGAAGCGAAACAAAAGATCACCACGGACGGAAGTAGCCAAAGATTTGCAAGGGAAACAATATTCCGCCAAATAAAAGGACTTCCGAGTGACACTACAGTAAGGTAAAATCTGGGCAAGTTCGAACAAATCATTTGGCGGAAAATGTGGACTCAATTTTATTTGAAATATTTTTACTGACGAGTTGGTAGTATAATAAAACGTACATACAAACTACGACTCGATGGGTATTCCATAAATTTTTGAAAAGATAATAATTACGTGGTTATTTCATTTCAATGATAAAATTTGAAAAAGTAGAAGAATATTGTCTCCCTTTAAAATTTTAAACTACTTCCGTCCGTGGTGGTTTGTTTGGCCCGCTTCAGTGGAAAAAAGATTAGGCCACATAAAAAAAATCATTAGCTTCTCAGGCCACTTTTCAAATTTTTTGATGAGGCAGGGAGGAACCCTTTTTTTATTTTCTTTGTTTTTTTCTTAAAAAAATTGTTGCTTCTCCGGCCATTTTTAAAATTTTTTGACGAGGCAGGGCGGCTCCTTTTTTTTTTTTTTTGCAATTTGACAAAGGCTGCTGCATTGTCGGCTTTAATTGAATTTAACAAATCCCCAAGCGTACTCTCTGTCATATAATCGCAATGAATTGTCCACGGTATTATTGTTTTTCCTCCCGAGAGGACTTGACATGACACCAAAGACGATGCCATGAGGCGGAAGTAAAAAAACTATGTAGATTTAAATCACCACGCAACGTGCTAAAGCGTGTTCATGAAAACGTTTCGCTGATTAAGATCGCAATCATAAATTTTACCGGTAACTGAAACAGACGCGAAAAATTTCCGGGCGGGACGCGGAACTGCCGATTTTTTTTTTTTTTTTATATATGATAAAAAAACAACGAATGCGGCGGGTTTTAGGGAGATGCGGCGGGGCCTGAGAAGCTAATGATATATTTTTTTTGGCCTTAGTTTCAAAGTCATTGCGAATTGTTTCACGATAAATGTGTTCCCAATTGTGAGATTAAACTGAAAGGATTTAGAGAATCACCAATATTTCATGTAAAACATTTGATTCTATGAGAAAATATGGGGGTTTTCCGGGAGTAAATTTTGTTCTATTTTTAGAACTTTCAAACATTCTTGCCTTGTGGAAATAGTATATAGACGAGATGAAAATTTTTATATACACGTTATTTAAAATACAATAAAATCCTGGACCCAAACGCCTGTGTGAAAATGGGGTCCATGTATCCATTGCACTTTTGTAAGCACTCTCATGCCTCAAAATTTCAACTGATGTTTGTGAAATTTATGAATAATGTTTATATCACCTATTCCTTGGATGGTCAATTTTCAAATTTGGGTACAATTTGACTTCTTTTGGTGGAAGTTGTTCCCCTTTGCCCATTAAAATGAGGTCCATGTTTCCATCACACTTTTGTAACTGCTCTAAGTCTTATGACTAATAACTTGGACAAGTTCAAATTTTAGGACCATAAGACTGTATTGTAGAAGTTGAGCCCCATTTGATGAGCAGACTTTTGCCGCTCCGTGGCTTGTTGGTGGACTTATGATTGTTTTATTATAATTTCTATTATTTTTTTTTAAATACAAATTTCATGTTTACATTTCAAAAATAAGGTATTTTATTGATGGCCTCCCTAAAATATTTTGAAAAAGAACAGATATCTGTTTCCTTGCTGTGATTCATATCCATATTTATATGAATATTAATATGTGTATTTGTTGTTTTAGCCCAGATGGATAACAGAACACACCAGACTCCTGATTTATCAGACAGGTCCTGCTGACACCTCCTAACACATTCAACATTAGGAAGGATAATACGAAAATATCAGACTCTACATGATAAGTCCAACTATGCCACACAACTTTCAAGCATCTGGCTTTTAGAATCTTTTATACAAAAATGGATCTAAAAAAGATGACAATGGAATGAAGCAACAGAAAATTCTGAAAAACTATCGTGAAAATAACTTGATTCTGATGAAATTTCCAAAATAATTGTATAAATTTTTCATTTGATTATATATTTTGTACAATAAAATTTTTATTTTTGTTATTACTTTAGATTCATAATATTTTCAAGTTATTGGAAACATGATTGAGTCATGAAATGACTTCTTAAACATAGTTAATATTATGTTTTGGTCAATTAATTTTTTTTCGCATCTTTTACATGTTTTAATATTTAAATTGTAATCATATAAAGTGTAACTTTTGTTAACCATTAGATTTATTTGTTGATTAAGAATACTTGAGATGGGATCTGAATGTTCTTTATATTAAATTTCTTTAGCTTGCAATTTTATGTATTATCGTTACATTTTTATTAATTGCGTATTTCATGCATGTGGGTGTTGACATGAAAATTTATTCCAAATAAAATTAATTTTACTTTTATTATTTATGACGATATGTTTTCTGCTTTGTTTTTTTCAAATAAAAAAAACCAATACAATTCTCTGATATTTCATTTGTTTTGTAGATTTCATATACATGTAATTATGAAGGATTTTAAGGCAGATTTTCTTCAGAAATATATATTTAATGATTTATTATGAAGTGGCATTGTCTATGATAAATTTATAATGTTTCTATGGAGTTCAAGATTGCAATGGTGAATTGTGGGTTGAGATTGATCCTGACCATAAAATCATATTTAACACAATAGAATGTACATGTATATCTTTCTTTTTACATTAATACATATGAAAAAGACTGAAAGAAAGACAAAATTATAAACAAGTTGTTTAAATCCAAAACATATAAACAGAAAATTCAGGTTAAGGCCATAATAAGAAACGTCCTAAATTCTCATAGAAATTTCTAAAAAATACAGGGCATGTAAATTTTATTTTCTATCCCATCTGATTTCAGGGAAAGTGGCTAAAAATGAATATAATTTGCCAAAAAATCAAAGTATTTTTTTCAAACGGCTGAAAAAAATCAGGGCTCTGGGATATTTTTGATATTGGCCTTTATTAATACAGGCAACTGTACATTCATCTCCAATATATCTTACTGGAGTGCATGTACTGTGAAATCACCATCTGTAACAAAATAACTATATGCCACAAAAGTACAGAATCAAGAAAGGAATCCTTAGCTCTAATAATTGATTTTAACATTTGTATGTTTTCATTGAGTTTAAAAGTGCTTTCTAAAATTACTTTTCTACAAGTCTTACACTCAAAAAATTTACAAACTCTGTAATAGAAAAATGTCTTTAACAGAATTTCAATCTGTTAAATTCAAATTTATTCAAGATTAATTTCCTCAAGTAAATATGAATTATTTCAATCAATCTTATAATGTATTGAATGTATTTTTTTTAATGTAGACTGCGTGCAAAATTACAGAGAGCCAGCAAATCACCAGTTAACAAAAATGGTGTAAACAATAACAATAAGAAGAATGGAAAAAGAAATGATACACATCCTCAAGAGGAAGGAGGTATGAATATGTGAATTGATAAAGGGAGTCTTTTTTTAAGGCAAAAGTTAATTTACAATCGCTTTGTCTCGTGCTATTTAAGTGCCTTAAGACCTTCATGAAAGACTTATTTTGGCAAAATATTTTGTCCGGGAAATTCAAGATGGCCAACCTACATTTATTTTGCCAAAATAAGTCTTTCATGAAGGTCTTTTAGTTGAACCCTCTTAAGTTGATATGAAAATATTGGTTTTGAACATTTACATCAAGCTAATTGACAATGATTGCTTTATAAAATATCACTTAGGGTGTTGTTTCATTCAGTGAACTCTATAACCAAGAAAATTTCTTGAAGAAAGCCAACAACTTCACAGCAACATAATCTTTAGATAGAACTTTGTGCTAAATTTTGATGATCTGTTACCAAAGTCATGACTTATCCCACAGGGGCTGGACTGATATATCAAGTGTGAATCTAGACTCCGTACACTAGAAAGTAAAGAATTTTATTACACATGGTCAAAAACTGTCTTCTTTGTGCTTTAAATTGTATCCCTGGTGGATTGTACATACAAATGATACAGGAAAAGCCAACATTTTGAAACTAGAAAACAGAGTTACCTCCAAAAATAAACACCAGATTTAGATCATTTTATGACAGCAACTGGCACTGATAACTTATCTGTTTGTGTATTGTAGATAGCAGTCAAGAGGAAGATAATACTATCAGGTCAGATATAGGAATAATAATAATTTTGGGGTAAAATTTTCATGGTTTTTTGTGGGTGACAATCAACCAGGAATATATTTCAATGACACATTAATTTCATATTTATTCTTACTTGCAATACATGTATATTCAAAACATGAAATTAAAATATTATGGAAAGTCATACATGTGATTCTCCCGCCAGGAGACAAAATCTCCCGACTTTTTTATCCATCTCCCGTTCTCCCGACTTTTTGTGTAATCTCCCGCTTTTTCAACACATGACATAATTTTAATTTTATCATATAGACATTTTAATTGATCAGTCATAAAATAGTTCCGCTGTTTTATAGGGTTTGTTAATTGGGTAGACGTTAAATTAACAGGTATAAGTGTTAATTAAAGGTTTATTGCCATAATTGACCTGATGATTGTATAAACAGTTTGAGATTAATCAGTGAAGCCATGTATATTTGGCACACGCTAATGCCCTCAATTGACATTGAAATGCAATTTTAATGAGCGTTGAAAACCTCCCGGTTTTTTGTCCAATCTCCAGCTAAAAAAAATCAAAATCTCCAGCTAAAAAAAATCAAAATCTCCAGCTTTGTCATGACAGATCCGTCACATGTATGGAAAGTACTTTGCTGGGTAGGCACAAAAATTATTGAAATCACAAATACAAGCTTGAAAATAAAGAGCAGAACAAATAGATTTCAAAAATGACCTAAAAGAGCTATAGAACTGCAGCTTATACAACACTTACCGGTTTAAAAACTTGTTCATTAAACACAAAATGCTTTAACAAAAAAGTTGGCACTTATTCACTTTGAAAGAAATTTTAAATAAAGTTTTAGAAAAAGTTGTTGCCTGGAAGCCTGTGCCTATAAAAATCATTTTGAATTTGAAACGCATGTATTTATGATAGAGTTGTATAAGGGCTTAAACATACCTAGGTCAGTATGGGGTCAGGACACCACTTCTTGTTTGGGGCACCATCAATAGATTTTATTTACCAGGTAATTTCTTGCAATATAATTCATTAAAAAACATTGCAAAAACATCTTCTACCAGATAGAAAAAAAGGAAGAAGTGTTTGCAACACAACTCAAGGTTAATATAATCAGGAATAGGCTTTAGCTTGCATATTGGACAAAGCTCTTACGTAACCTCTAAAATGGAGAAAAAAAATATTGTCTTTTTATGCCCCTTCTACTAAAGTAGGGGGCATATAGTGTTTGGGCCGTTCGATTGTTAGTATGTCCGTCCTATTGATGTTGCAAGAAGGGGCATTATATCTTTCGGACATATTCTTGTTAAGTATAATTATGTTTGGTCTCGGGTTTGAATTGTTTATTCATCTGTTATGCAATCATGCACACACATGACAATAATTGCATTGTTATAGAAATATTCAACAGAAGTTCTAAGCTGATTGCATGGGATTGATTTACAAATGCTACTTCTAGTTTATTGTCAGGCTTCTGAGGCCCAATGTTAAAATTGAACTTGAATATTTTATGGTAAAGTTATAATTTATTGATTAGATTGAAGAAAAGAAAGACGGAGAAGATGGTGAATGCTTGGGTTCATGGACAACGCATGAGTGATGGAGAAGATGAAGATGATGATGACGATGAAGGTAGTATTTACTATTTAAGGTTTAAGGATATTTGAGTGTGATGATCAATTTTGAAATTGATGTCTGAAATCATAAGGAAATAATTTAATTACAAAATAAACTAAAAATTTTGATATGTTACTGTACAGGTTTTAAAGATAATAAGAGTTCAAAATTCTCTGTTTTTTTTTTCATTGCTGTAGCATTAATATAATTGAGCTGTTTAAACCTGTGAAAAAGTGATCAGATATGGAAAAAAAAAATGTAAAACAGATATTTATGATGTGATGAAGAAGACCTTAAACAAAAGAAAAATTTGGGTAGCCTTGCTAAATTGTTTGCCTTATTTTGATGAAAAAACCTGAGGATTCCAAAAAATGTAAAAAAAATTAAAAAGCTGGCCCTCCATCATCCTTAAAAATATGAATAATAAAAATTTAGATCCCCCTGTTTTTTTGCCTCCGCCGCAACGCGACGGAAGGACCTAGTAATGGTCTTCGTCAGTGCATCTGTCACACTTTTGTGAGCTGAGCGCAACTCCTCTGAGACCACTCAATGGATTTTGATGAAACTTTGTAGGATTGTTTGTCACAAAGCCATTTAAAATTTTAAATTAAGTTAACTTTAATACGGCGGCAGGGGACATTGGCTACGTGTAGCAATCTTGTTTCCTTTAGATTTATTCGAAAGAATGCTTTTGTTACCTGGTTTATTAATAACATACTAAGTGCATTAAGTGATAGATGGAAAAAAGATGTGGTAAAAGTGTATGTGACACAACTTACAATGTAAACAGATTGAAAATTTGCACTGGAAAACAGCAAGCAGCATTCAACTTGACCATTGGTCACTGCTTGCTGTTTTGCAATTGACCCTAGATTAAAATATAATGCTTGTAATTTAAAACCAATCCCAAAATGTAAAAGAACAAACAAGCTCTGATAAAGATCCATGCATGGCTTATGACAGGCACTTATGAAATGCGTTTGGGTATGTACACTGTATGTATATTGATATGCAAATTAAGGTGGCTCTATGCTTTTCTACTGAGCATCTTTTTGCACATATTGGTATTTTGTATAAAATTAATAAATTAACTGGATATGGCAGACAAAAAAATATATATTATTATATATTTTAACAAATTACAAGCAATTGTAATACAAAAAAGGTCTTTTTATTCATTTTTAGAATTTCCCGTACTAAATCATAGGGAGATAATTCATATAGAATAAAATATCTTGAAAAAATTAACGGTGACCTTATGTTTTTTATACCCCCCACTTCAAAAGTGGGGGGTATATAGTGATAGGGGTGTCTGTCCGTCCGTCCGTCCGTCCGTCCTTCCTTCCGTTACACTTCAGGGTACCCATCTCTTATCCGCAACTCCTCCTGAACCCCTTGGTGGATTTTCATGAAACTTACACACAATCTTTGTGACATAATGTAGATGTGCACCTACTATTTTAAAATTTTATCAGAATGATCTTTGGGGTTTCCAATAGCAAAACATGGACTTAGCCATTCAACTACATGGGGGTACCCATCTCTTATCCGCAACTCATCCTAAACCCCTTGGTGGATTTTCATGAAACTTACACACAATCTTTTTGACATAATGTAGATGTGCACCTACTATTTTAAAATTTGATCAGAACAATTTTGGGGGTTTCCCATAGCAAAACATGGACTTAGCCATTCGGCTACATGGGGGTACCCATCTCTTATCCGCAACTCCTCCTAAACCCCTTGATGGATTTTCATGAAACTTACACACAATCTTTGTGACATAATGTAGATGCGCACCTACTATTTTAAAATTTGATCAGAATGATTTTTGGGGTTTCCCATAGCAAAACATGGACTTAGCCATTCGACTACATGGGGGTACCCATCTCTTATCCGCAACTCCTCCTAAACCCCTTAATGGATTTTCATGAAACTTACACACAATTGTTGTGACAAAATGTAGATGTGCATCTACTATTTTAAAATTTGATCATAATGATTTTATGGGTTTCCCATAGCAAAACATGGACTTAGCCATTCGACTACATGGGGGTACCCTTCTCTTATCCACAACTTGTCCTTAACCCCTTGATGGATTGTCATGAAACTTTTACACAATCTTTGTAACATAATGTAGATGTGCACCTACTATTTTAAAATTTGATCAGAATGATTTTTGGGGTTTCCAATAGCAAAACATGGACTTAGCCATTCGGCTACATGGGGGTACCCATCTCTTATCCGCAACTCCTCCTAAACCCCTTGATGGATTTTCATGAAACTTACACACAATCTTTGTGACATAATGTAGATGTGCACCTACTATTTTAAAATTTGATCAGAACAATTTTTGGGGTTTCCCGTAGCAAAACATGGACTTAGCCATTCAACTACATGGGGGTACCCATCTCTTATCCGCAACTCCTCCTAAACCCCTTGATGGATTTTCATGAAACTTACACACAATTGTTGTGACAAAATGTAGATGTGCATGTACTATTTTAAAATTTGATCAGAATGATTTTATGGGTTTCCCATAGCAAAACATGGACTTAGCCATTCGACTACATGGGGGTACCCTTCTCTTATCCACAACTTGTCCTTAACCCCTTGATGGATTGTCATGAAACTTTTACACAATCTTTGTAACATAATATAGATGTGCACCTACTATTTCAAAGTTTGATCAGAATGATTTTGGGGGTTCCCATAGCAATACATGGACTCAGCCATTTGACTACATGGGGGTGCCCATCTCTTATCCGCAACTCCTTCTAAACCCCTTGATGGATTTTCATGAAACTTACACACAATCTTTGTGACATAATGTAGATGTGCATCTCCTATTTTAAAATTTTATCTGATTAATTTTTTTGGGGGGTGGGGGGTATTTATTTGTGAGCTGCGGCTCACAGTTTTTCTAGTTTCATACAATTTCACAGAGCTTTAGAAAAGGGACTTTCCCTCAGATTTTGAGCTGATTCTATAGTAGGTATTCTTCTTAATGTGCCATTATAGCTTTTCTCCCTATATATCTATATAAAAATATTAAAATTTTGCTATTTTTAGAAAGCTGCTAGAGCTCTAAAATGAATGGTGACCCCCTTTTTTTATTTGATATTTTTTATCTATGCATTAAGGTCTATCAATGTGCCAAAAATGAAAAAAATCTATAGTAGAAATCTAATAGCCCCAGGACACCTTAACTGTTAACTAATGAAAGGTTATGTTGGCTTACTAAGGCCATCATAAAATAATTCTTAGATTCTCATCCAAATTTCATGAAAATATTGGATGGGCAAGTGAATTTTATTTTTTATCCATTTTGGTCAAATATTCTCTTATTTTATAAAAGAATTTGTGAAAAAATCAAAATAAAAAGTAATTGAGGAGGGTGAAAAAAATCAGGGTGGGAGGGGATGAGAATCTAGGATATTTTTTTATAACTGCCAAAACATTGTTTTATTCGGAATAACACATTATCTTTTTTTAGAAGCTCCATTGAGGAAACGTCTAGATATAGATGACAATGCCTCCATCCTGAGCTCCCGGTCCAAGAGAATCCCATGGAATATTGGAGAGACCATTAATTTCTATAAATCTCTGAAGAAGTTTGGTGTTGGTAACTGGGCCAAGATCAAAGAGGACATGAAAACATTCAGAACAGGTGTCCAGTTGAAGGATAGGTGGAGGGTAATCTCTAAAGATAAACAGATGCTGGCGGACCTAGAGAGGAAATGTAGATGAGTCATTTAACATGAAAAAAACTCGAAAATGTCAATGATTCCTCTATTCTACTGAACAAATGATAGACATTAAGAGTGGTTTAGGTGAAACATCTTGAAAGGGAAAAAAATAAAGAAAGAAAGTGAGGATGTAGCATTTATATAACTGAACAACTTATTCACTTGGAGATCGATGACTTTTAAGTCTTGACAAATCTAAATTCAAGGGACTTAAAGTAAATGTAAATGATTTTATAGGTGACTTGTCTTGAAAGGTGAAAAAATCCTGCCGTATGATTTAAGTAAGATGATTCATCTGTACAAATTAACAACTGTACAACTTATAGAGGAAGTGTAGATGATTTTATAATCTCCATAAACTTTTAAATGACTTATAGTAAGGAGCCTGACTAAGAGTTTAGGTACAAAATGTACATACAAAGATACATGTATTTAACTGTGTAAGAATGTAGATACTATATGTAGGTTAAGATGATTTTTAAAGTTGCATGTTACATGTTTTAATACAAAGTTATAAAGTCAACATACATTAATTGTGAAAGGATATGTCTTGTGTATTGTAAGTTTTGTCATGGTGAAAAGAACTCAAAGAAAGTTTTAACACAGGATCCTGAAGTTGTTTTTTTCTTTTTAGTTACAATCATGGTCAAATTTTAATATTGGATGTTTATCCTTTTACATTATGTTCAGAAATTTTATCATGTTATGTGCAAAAATACTATGAATATGATGAATAAGATGGTTTGAATTGGTGCTATACTAGAAAACATTTTTTACAATATGTGAATTGTAACTGGTAGTAAATTCCATCATGTTCATTTCTAAAAAACACCCAAAATGTAATCAATACATTTAAAATGTTTTTGTGTGTATATGTTTGTTTATAGATATGGTTAATAGAACATTGACCTATAAATGGCTGTATGTTGTACATGTGTATAATATAATAAGCTTAAATGATGACGCTCTCGTTGGTGTTTTAAAATATTTGTCTATTATGCATGTTATGTTCATTGGTCTTGAATGAGTAATTTATTGATGCATTTAACCTCAGTGGTTAGTAACTAAACCATATGTGTTCATATATGACTTTTTTTTTAGGCAACGTAAATGTATTATTATATATACATTGTAGTTTGATTCACTTATATATGTACATGTATCTTGTTGGGAAAAAAAACAGGCCTGGGCGCCACAAAACCTAAAAAATACTTAAGTCTGAGAATTTTCTTATTTTCCAGGACAACTCCAATCAAAACTTTATAATTTAATGACGTCACAATGAGTTGAGAATATTCTCAGACTTAAGTATTTTTTAAAGTTTTGTGGCACCGGAGCCAGAAGTGTTAGACATCAGCAGGTCCTCATAAAACATCTCAAATTGAGTATTTCCTCAAATCCATCCTCAACCCAAAATCTAACAAATCAAAAAGTTTGAAATTCAAGTCTTAAAGATTTGAGGAAATACTCAATTCAAGATGTTACATGTACAATCACCTTGTCTGTACAGCTTCAGCACAATTAGCTGTACCATGCCTTCCTTTTCAATGTACTTGGTTCTCTACTTCCTGTTTTCCAAATCACTTTAGACTATTTTAAGGTAAAAAAATCTTAATTTTTAAAACAAATTACTCATTTTCTACAGATAAAAATAATGTCGAAATTGGTACACAGCTTAACCATATGATGAGTTGTACTCTGCATACCCTTTCCAGGTCAGTCAGTCATCTACTTCCTGTTTGTTTCTGAATTCTTAATTGGGTATGCTTAGCATGATGAAATGCAAACCTTTTTTAGTTGTTGTCTTGTTTCTTTTTTGCAGTGGCAGTAATGGCATAAACTTAAGTTTCTCTCTTGCTTGTGAAGTGGAAAAGGTTATAAGTTTACTCTTAATTTGGTAGCTTCCTGTATTTTTTGTGTTGTTACTGATGTTATCAATTTAAAAAAAGATAAATAAACAAGTTACATATTTTGCTTTTTGTATATATGAGATGCTGTACAGTTAATACCCAAATTTTGGTTTAGGGAGTGACCATTTGATTTTGAAGGTGAAATTTTGAATAAAAATGCAGGATGGCAAAACTCCAGAAATAAAAAGGTAAGAGAGTGCTTTGAATTAAGAAAAGGGCAGGATGGTATTTTTGACTGATAATTGTCTCGCCTGCGAAGCAGAGCGGGACATAGGTGTTACTTTACCGGCGGCGGCGACGGCGACGGCGGCGACGGCGGCGGCGACGGCGGCGTTAACTTTTTGGAAAAGTTTTATGAGCACCTCCATATCTCAAGAACTATAAGTCCTAGGTTGATGAAACTTGGTATGCATATGCCCCAGTAGTAGCTTAGCACAGTTGCATCCCCATCTTTTGACCTTGACCTTGATTTTATGGTTGAGTGACTTTGACAATTTTCAATACATATAATAGCAATGGAAAAGTTTTGCGAGCACCTCCATATCTCAAGAACTATAGGTCCTAGGTTGATGAAACTTGGTATGCATATGCCCCAGTAGTAGCTTAGCACAGTTGCATCCCCATCTTTTGACCTTGACCTTGATTTTCTGGTTGAGTGACTTTGACAATTTTCAATACATATAATAGCAATGGAAAAGTTTTGCGAGCACCTCCATATCTCAAGAACTATAGGTCCTAGTTTGATGAAACTTGGTATGCATATGCCCCAGTAGTAGCTTAGCCCAGTTGCATCCCCATCTTTTGACCTTGACCTTGATTTTCCGGTTGAGTGACTTTGACAATATTCAATACATATAATAGCAATGGAAAAGTTTCGAGAGCACCTCCATATCTCAAGAACTATAGGTCCTAGGTTGATGAAACTTGGTATGCATATGCCCCAGTAGTAGCTTAGCCCAGTTGCATCCCCATCTTTTGACCTTGACCTTGATTTTCCGGTTGAGTGACTTTGGTTATTTTTATTGCATATATTTGCAATGTTTAAGTTCTATAAACATCTTTTGATCTCAGAAACTGAAAATCCATGTAAATTCAAAATATAATGGAAGTAAGAGAGAATAATTGTTTCTGATGGTGCCGGCAGGCGAGACATACTTTAGTGTTAACTCTTGTTTTATACTGGTAATATCTTTTAAATTAAAAAATTGGCCTGCATAAGTGTGCGTAAAAAAGATTTCCAGGCTCAGCTTTTTCCAAAAATAAAAAAGCAGGACAAAGAAAATATCCCAAGCCCTCCCTTTAAAATCAAATGGTTGCTCCCTTACTGAAAGAAAAGAACAAGATTTCAAAATGCTCAGAAAAAAAAAACACTTTTACCATAAAAAGAAATAGATCAAGCTGTGCTCAGTCATGAGATGCAAGACTAAAGAAAGAAATGTACATTTCAGCAGAAATGGGTTTAACATTTGATTAGGTTGTTCGTTTGTCTGTATGGGGGTACATTTGTGTACTTGCTTAATAATTTTTGTTTTGTCAATAACTTAGAAACTACACATAATTGAGGGATGATATTTTGTCAGTGGGTATATCCTTGATGGTAGTCAGCATCTGTACCAAAATAACGTTATCTTGACCTACATTTTCTGCAGGAATGACTGAGGTTAAAGTTTTAGTTTAGGTCCTAATCTCAGCAATTGCAAGTGATAGAGAGATGATATTGGGTCAGTGGGTACATTTTGGATATTCCCCAGCATCTGTACCAAACTTAGATGACCTTGACCGACATTTTCCACATGAATGATTTGTGTTAGAGTTTCGGATGAGGTTAATTTATTTTGGATCAGTGGTTACATCTTGGATAGTAACAAGCATCTGTACCAAAATTAGGTTACTTTGACCTACATTTTCTGCATGAATTACTCAGGTTTAAGGTCCATATCTCAGCAACTGCAAGTGACAGAGAGAAGATATTGGGTCAGTGGGTACATCTTGGAAAGTAACCAGCACCTGTACCAAAATAAGGTTACCTTGACCTACATTTTAAGCATGAATGACTCAAGCTCAAGTTTGTCTCAGCAGCTGCAAGTGGTAGAGGTATGATATTTGGCAAGTGGATATATCATGGATAGTTACCAACATCTGTTGCAGATTTAGGTCTCCTTGACCTACATTTAATGTAACAGTTGAGGGGTTAAGCTGTTGTGTGTGACTGCTCCATGTCTTTATTTTTTAATTATAATACACTGCCCAAGGTAGCGATAATGGTAGAAATGTCAATATATTTGAAGTACTATGAGCTGAATAAATAACATGTTTATAAAAGTTTTCATCTCGTGGAAATAGTAATATAGTAATATAGCAAGGGTAAGATTTTTTTATATACACAATAAATAGAAAATAAAATCCTTGACCCAAACGCCTGTGGCTAAAATCAATTATGAAAACGTTTAAATGTGATGAATTTGTAACAATTCATGCTCAAAAATAAAACCAAGCGTAATATGAGGCAGGTTTAAACCTGTGATGCTCCGCAAGTTAAAACGTATCTATTTTACAAGCAAAATAATTTTTAACATGTTTATAATGAGATATGATGTCAACAATGTATTCGAAAATAAAATTTACTAGCTTTTCTTGTGGGTCTCATGTGCACTTGATGACGTTGGAAATTCGGGAAAACCAGTGTGGTATACTGTCGGGTGTGGAAGGAAAATTCAGCCCATAGTACAACTAAAATATTGACATTTCTGTCATTAGCGTTCCCTTTTGGGGTCTATAAATTATTTCAATACATGGCATTATAAAGATTTTATAAATTTATTGTAGCTTTGAAAATATTTAGGGAGCCACTATTTGATTTTTAGGGGGGGGGGGGCTATGGTGAAATTTGAAATAAAAAGGCAGGATGGCAAAAATCCAGAAATAAAAAGGCAGGATAGGGCTTTGAGTATAAAAAAGGCAGGATGGTATTTTTGGCTAAAAATTTATAGTTGCTTTAAAAATAAAGAAAATTGCGCGTGCAAGCGTGCAAAAAAAAACCCAGGCTCGACTTTTTCCAAAAATAAAAAGGCAGGAAGAAGAAAATATCCATAGCCCCCCATAAAAATCAAATGGTTGCTCCCCTAAAGATATGTTGTAACTTCGGGAGCGCCACAGGTAAAATCTGTCCTGTATTATCTTTTTTTTTAAATGATCTTTTGTCAATTTAGTTATAGTTTTTCTCATTAACATTTACATCCCCGTAGTAAATTAAAATTTTTTAGCTTTTGAAATATTAAAATTATTTAATGTAAGTAAAATCTTTCCATTACTCATCTGAAATAAGTGTACTTCCGGTTTGTTTGACAGCACGTTTTCTTGTTTTCCTCCCCTATCCATGCTTTCCCTTAATCAGTTTTAACTGTTTTGTCAGATTCTCGTTGAAAACTAAGGTAACATCATTAATAAAACAAATCATTTCAAGCTCAATTCATTAGAGATAATATGAGGCAGGTTTTTTTACCTGTTACGCTCCCAAAGTTGAATAAGACAAGTACATAAATGAAGTTCAATTCAACCAGCAGGACAACAAAAGTTGCAAATTAATTACACATGCTATAATATGGTGTAGACTGTAGCCTTAAATCGGACGAAGTCAAAAATAATAAAAATAAATATTTGAATTTAGTTTAATTTTCTCAGAATGAATAAAATGTTTGGGCAAAAATAACATCATCAGATAACAAAACCACATATGTAGGCACTTACTACCGTCCACCATCAGATAAAGGCGAATCCCTAAAACAACTCAATGACTCACTCCAAAATGTATGCAAAAATACAAATGCCAACATCTGGCTAAGTGGAGATTTCAATTTAGGTCACATTAACTGGAGTATCCCATCAGTAACACCAGGCAAACCAGATCATGACCTACACAACCAATTAAAAGACATCCTAAATGACAACAATCTAACACAAGTTGTAGACAAAAAGACCAGAAATGATCGTACCTTAGATTTACTCTGCATGTCAAATCCATCTCATGTCAACAGAATCGAAACCCTTCCACCGGTCGGTCATAGTGACCATGACATTATCTTCAGTGAAATAAACTTTAAAATGCCAAACTCAAACCAGACACCACACAAGGTTTTTATATACAAAAAGGCAAACTGGAAAGAAATTGAAAAAGACCTGAACAACACTTACAAACATCTAAAAGAAAATCAAACAAACATGACAATCGATGAATTGTGGACAAAATTCAAAAATGACACACTAGAAACAATTGACAAAAACATCCCTAAAAAGATGCTTGGGAAAAAATCTAAACTACCATGGCTTAATAGAGATCTAAGAAAACTCATTAAAACAGTGCTCGCCTTAAACTGGTAGCCCGAAGCCCGGGGCCACTAAAAATTCATTCGGGCTAGTGACTTCTACTGAACTTTCCATTGTTTGGGCTAGTTCACTGTTGTACATTGTTCAATTGTTCGGGCTAGTTCTCGAAATTCCCAAAGGAAAGGACTGTTAAAAAGAAAAACAAGCTCTACAATAAGAAGAAGCAAAACCCTACATATACAGCTGAATACAAAAAGGTAAAAACTAAATTACAAAAAGAAATGAGAAATGCCTATTGGACATATGTAGAAAATGTCATATTTGATACAGAAATAAAAGAACCTGACAACATCAAATACAAGAAACAACCAAAAAATCTGTTCACTTTTATTAAAAGTCAGAAAAATGAAAACACCGGCATTGCACCATTAAGAAGTGAAGGAGTTCTCCATACAAACCCTGAAGACAAAGCAAATATACTGAACAAGCAATTCCAATCTGCTTTCACATCAGAATCTGACACGACCATACTTAATAAAGGGCACAGTACACACCCCAAAATGAACGCTACCCAGAAGGAGTTCATAAACTATTAAAAAATATAAACCCTAAGAAAGCCACTGGACCTGACAACATCGCAGGCATGATACTAAAGGAAAACATTGACATCTGTACAGACATCCTCACCATTATTTACAATAAATCACTAGAACAAGAAAAAGTACCATCAGACTGGAACCATGCAAACGTGACACCAGTGTTTAAAAAAGGGGACAAACATCACCCAGGAAACAATAGACCGATTTCCTTAACTTGTATTGCATGCAAGATCATGGAACACATTCTTGCCAGCAACATGATGCACCACCTCGAAACAAACAAAATACTATACGATCTTCAACACGGCTTCAGGGCAAACAGATCTTGCGAATCCCAAGTTCTGTCTCTGGTTCACGAACTCACAGAAAACAACAACAAAAATATTCAAACTGACCTTATAATAATGGATTTCGCAAAAGCCTTTGACAAAGTTCCACACAAACGTCTAATATACAAACTTAAATATTTTGGCATAAATGAACAAACAACAAACTGGATTAAATCTTTCTTATCAAACAGAACTCAAACTGTACTTTTAGAAAATTCAACATCTTCAAAAATTTCGGTTACATCTGGCGTACCTCAGGGCACTGTACTAGGTCCAATACTTTTCCTAATTTACATAAACGATCTCCCAGAATACCTTAAACACAGCAAAATCAGACTTTTTGCAGACGACAGCATCATCTATAGAAAAATAACATCTCAAAATGATTGCTTAAAACTACAAGAGGACCTTGAAGCCGCTATTAAATGGGAACACGACTGGCTTATGAAATTCCACCCAGACAAATGTAACATCATGCGAATAACAACAAAGAAAAATCCAACTCACTTCTACTACAACATGTCCGGCCATATTCTTGAAACTGTACAAACTGCAAAATATCTTGGCATAACACTATCATCAGATCTAAAATGGAACACACACATACAGCAAACCGCAGCAAAAGCCAACAAAACATTAGCATTTGTAAGACGCAACCTCAAAGTCAAATCAACAACCATCAAAGAACGTGCTTATCAATCATTAGTCCGACCAAAACTTGAATACTGCTGCACTGTCTGGGACCCACATACTACTGAAAACATAAACACACTTGAACGTATACAACGAAGAGCAGCTAGATATGTCTGTCACAGATACCATAATACCAGTAGTGTGACAGACATGATGACACAACTAAATTGGCCAACCTTACAAGAACGAAGAATCAAAACTAGACTGCAAATGTTTCATAAAATCATACACCATCAGATTGAAATCCCAGCAGATAACATCTTAATAAAAAGCCAGGCTAAAACCAGATCCACCCATGAACAAACATATAGACAACTATCATGCAATAAAGACAGCTACAAATTTTCATTTTTTTGCCAAACAATAAAAGATTGGAACAAACTGCCATCAACAATTTCAAACATAAATTCCACTGACAGTTTCAAGGAAGCACTCACTCGCCAAGTGCTCCTTGATACATTTACTCACCTCAAATAGTAAATACATGTTTTTATCTTATAGCAAACTTGAAAAAAAAAAAAAATGTAAAACTTAGATAATATAAATTAAAAAAATTGTAAATACTAAAATCAATTTCAAAAAATGAAACGTAACTCTTTCAGCATGCGCCGGAACGTAATCCTCAACTAGTTGATGGTGTTTCCGTAATAGAGAAGAAGAAGAAAAGCCCCTTCTTTTATTTTAGTCTTAGATTTTAATCACCCCGGACAATCATTACAATCATTTGCATTCTTGTTCAAATATACATTGGATAAGTAATTATGCAAACTTAAAATTTCAAATACCATCCAAATACTTGTGGACAACACTAAGCGGGGACGAATTAACTTCTTCATGACGTCATTTCCCTGTCAGGGAATTTCGCGCTTCAGTAGACAACAAACAAAATGTCAACATTCATTCAGCCAGGTTTTGAAGATTTTCGGTGTCAGTATTTAATCATCTCGGTCGTATTGACATCAGGAGATCGATTTAGAAACCTGGCGGAAAATAACGGCATGAAGGTTTGACATGTGAGGATATCACGCAGGATTGAAAAACTCCCAAGGATACATCTCAGTATCTGACTCTGAGGTAGGACCCTTTCTTTCCATTCTTAAATTTTGTTTAGTCATAGGCTGAGATTAGCTTAATCAGTGCAAGGCTTATTTATGATCATGGTGCATTATTGTTCGTATGTAAACATTCCCATATTGATTACGTTGACATGGTGTCATGTTGTTATAGGTGACGTCATTTAGTAATGTTTTAGTCTGTCGTCATGTAAACACGTCGCCATATTGGAATCCGTTGTTATGGTGTTTTTGTAGGTCACTGACCAACGTTTCGAATAAAGTTTCAATTTCGCACAAAAACTTGAAAAAAAAAAATCGTTTGAAAATTTAATTGGTTTAGAAATTATATTTTGGCTTCGCCAAAACATAATTTCTTTTAAGTTTCTTATGCGAAAACACAGCTAAAGCTGGCCTTCTGGGAATTATGGGATTGATTTACAAAATGCTACATCCGGTTTGCACCATTAATACACTTGTCATGTGACCTATATTCTACACTTAGTCGGACTTTGTCCGATATAAATTGCTGTAAATAAAGCATGTGCATTTTCATGATCTTAAATTTAATATGAGGCAGGTTAAACCTGTAACGCTCCCGAAGTTACAAGTAATTTTATTCGTGTTTTTTTTGTTTGTTTGAAAATAAAGACAAACTAGCTTTTCTTTTGGGTTACGCGTGCATTTAATGACGTCTAAAATTTTCAAAGAATAAGCATTAAAAAAGTTTGTTGAAACGAGCGTGATAAACCGGACGTGGAAGGAAAATTCAGCTCATAGTACAACTTAAATATTGACATTTCTACCATTATCTATTCCTTCGGGAGTGTATAAATGAATTTCAAATGAGACCTTTGATATGTGCCAGTGGGCATGAAGATGAAAGGTGAGATGAGATTGATTCAAATTCAAAGCCCACAAAAACAAAGGCAAACTAGGTGATATAAAAAAAAAAAACCCAGGCAACTAAAATTTACGTTAATGGGGTGCTCCAGAGTTGTGAGTAGTTCCTGTCTTTTGCAATACAAACATGGCATTGCCAATGATTGTTTTTATCTTCATAAATTATGAAATTGTTTCTTTGTAGTAAGATAAATATTATATATAAGAGACAAAGATGGCTGCTGCTGAAACAGTACAGGGTGGAGACAGTCGATTCCTTCCTTTAGCCTGTCCACAACCAGATGTCTCATATCCAGTTCAAGTTCAATATTGTGGTGGTAGGTATAGTGTTTAATGTGATATGGACTTGTGATCAATTACAGTGAGACCTGTTTTTACTGGACCCCTTTTAGATAATTTTTGACCTGATTTCACAGAGTAAAAAATCCAGGTTACAAAATGGGCGGGGAAGAAAGAAATTCATGTAACAGTTTTATCAGCAACTTCTTATCACAGCCACGGTCCACCTGAAATTTGGTATGGGGTGGGGTCCCATAATGTGGGATTTGATTTCAGGTCTGTTGCTTACCTACTTCCTGTTTAATGAAATCCGATCATTTTTACCAGAAAATTTACCAACATTTTGGTAATCAGGTTTTACAGACTTGTGTGATGAATTTGCAAATTTGTAAGCTTTATGAACTATATATATTTAGATTAACACAACATATTCAAGTTCAAAATGGGAAAAAAAATCATAAGAAGGGGCTAAAAATACATGTTCGTGTATATTGGCTTTGGCATATTTTTTATTTAATAAGAGTCAGTTTATTGTTTTTCACTCTCTATAATATCTCCTGAATGTAATGTATTTACAGATACCAGTATTATTTCATTGTTAGACTAAAGTACAAAATTTGAAATATTTTATTAAACACAAAACAAGCAGACTATCAGCATGATGAGAGTGATCATGAGACTATGAAAAAAAAAACAACCAAAGGTGTAAGATGCAATGGAATCAGCAATTTCACTCCTGCCAAAATAACAATAAATTACAACTAAGGGCTAACTTATAGGTGTTTTGGAGACTTTTTCAACGAGAATTGGTAAAACAAGATACATGTGTTAATGGTTTAGTAATTGTCTACTTAAGTGAGAATTTGTCTTGTAATGTATTTTGCATGTTTACATTTTAACATATGTCTCGCGACGACATGTTGGGGGGCATCAAGTTTTACTCATGTCTGTACAAATTTCTGTCAAGCTTTTCTCAGAAACAATACATGGAATGATTTGAAACTAGGTAGGATGGTTCAGTATGAGCAACTGTACGTCCTAATCAACTTTCAGGTCTGTCGGACATCTACTTCCTGTTTGGGACTAGGCCAATATGAAAATCAGCTTGAAAATTTTTTTAAAGCTACATATTACATTTGATTAAGTGCAACTGTAATGATTTTTAAATTGCTTCATTATGGAGGTACGTATATGTCCATTACTTCACATTATCTTTATCTGTATTTTACATTTTAATTTGGTCAGACAATCAAACAAACTAAGATTGATATATTATATTAAACTATTGTTTTGTAAATGGGTGTTACCATGATATGACAGAGTTATCATTTTCTATTTTCAGAATGCACCATGCCTATAGAGGTGAGATTTAGGACTTAGAATGTAAAATAAAAAATGTTTGTTCTTTAGGGGGGGGGGTGTTTAGATGATTTATATCTATATTTTAATTCATAAAACATGTTTTATTAAATTTATAAATCCTGTTTCAAACCTCCATTTCTTTTAAGATGCCTTTACCAAACTTAATTTTTAGCCGGATTTCACGGAGTTAAAAATCCGGGTTATAAAATGGTGAATGTCGGGCGGGCAGGGAAGAAATTTTCGTAACAGTTTTCTCAGCAACTACTAATCACAGCCACTTGATATTTGGTATACAGCACCAGGGTGGGGTCCCATAACCTGGGATACGATTTCAGGTATGTCGCTCATCTATTTCCTGTTAAACGAAATCCGGCCATTTTTGACTTTGACAGATTTTTATGATAATATATTCCCTTATTTTTGTGTTTTTTCTTCTTCTTATAAATTTGTAATTGATTATCCCTATTTGGTAATTTTTTATTAATGCATGTCATAAAGTTTTTGTCATCTAATAAACCAACTGTATAAAGAAAGATAACTCAAATCATTATTTAGGCAATTTGCAGTATTATACATGTTACATGTTAAAACAGTGACAATGTGTATTTTATGAATAATATACATTATATCCTACCATTTTAGCGATGTTCTCATGATTCTATCTTGTAGTATTGTGAATATTATCCAAATTATGAGAAATGTAAGAAGTGGTTAGAAAAGAATTTACCTAAGGATTTTGAAAGAATAATGAGTGTAAAAGGTTTGTAATTATGAAGAGAGTGAAAAGAATGTAATCAGCCTTTCCTAGACCCACCTTGAAGACAATATCAGAGATGACTTATGATGTGCTAGTTATTCCATGCTATTTAAGTAACTTGAAACCAAAATAAACAATCGTTCTCAGAGCCTGAAAAAGACACTTGCCCACTGACCAATGGCCAGTAGATTTTGAATTGGGCGAGTGATATTTTGGAAAAAAATAATGTTGAACATATAAGGATCGTTGCATAAAATATGGTTTGTGCCAGTAGATTGGTTTTTCCCATTTCAGGCACTGCTGATTCTATACAAAGACACACTTACCCTACTTTTAATACTAACCTTTTTACAAGTCTCCTTTTATAAATGATTATGAGATTTGGAATGATTTTAAGTGAATGGGGACACAATCATAAATCAGCAGGAATGTTGGGTAATTACTGTATTTATGGTCAATAAATAGGACATTGTCAGCTGAATCACTAATGTTATATATTTTTCTGTACAGATGATGAGGATGGCGGGGAGGGGGATGCTGAGAAGAAACGACAGAAACGAGGGGGCAAAGGTCAAATGAAGGCCAAGAAAAAGACAGAACCAAAGGGTGTCAGGATAGGGACAGCTAAAAGGGGGAAGAAGAAAATGGTTACAATTGTCATGGGTCTGGCTACATATGGTAAGATATAAGTCACAAACAAGTTTTGGGGTGAGAAAATGGTAATAATAGTCGTGGGACTGGCTTGATGTGGTAAGGCCTTCTATCCATAATTATTCCCAATTTGGAATTAAAAAAAAAGAGTTACATTGAGTTTAGGTAAAAAAAAAAAAGTAGGTGAGTTTACTGTCACCCGACCCTACCTAATTTTTACCCCCCTACCCTAAAGTTTTTTTGAGCATTTTCCATTAAGCACTGTTAAAGCCACAAAGCTACCCCCATAGACTCAAGGTAAAAAAAATAATAAAAAAAAATAATTTCCTACCTACCGACCCTAATTTTTTTCAGCATGTGACAGTAAACACACATAGTTTTTTGTTTGGCCTTATTGCTTTGTCTGTCTGTATATGCTACATCAGGTGTGTCTTTGCATTCAACATGATTTATAAAAACCAAACCTCAATCTAAGGAAATTTGTACATGTAATAATAAATCATGAAATTAACAGGACAACACATTACAGTGAAAAATAAGCAAATCCCACACAAATATGTCCTGAGTGGGGCATCAGACTTAGACGCATTTGTAATAACCGGTAACTGATAAGAGTTAAAATCTTTTATTTTTAGATATTGATCTGAAAGATGCTAGTAAAGCCTTCTCTAAAAAGTTTTCCTGTGGATCATCGATACAAGGTGAAGATGAAATAGAGATACAGGGAGATGTCAAAGATGATTTGTTTGACTTTTTACCTGAGAAATGGTCACAGGTGAGTTATAAGGAAAACAAGACTAAATCTTAAAGCTGTGTTCTTATTAACATTATTTTTTGGCCAGATTTCATGTAGTGAATAAATCTGGTTAAAAAATGGTGAATGTTGGGCGGGCAGGGAGGGAAGAAATTTTTGTAACAGTTTTCTCAGCAACTACTAATCACAGCCACTGGATCTTTGGTATGTATACAGCATCATGGTAGGGTCCCATAATGTGGAATTTGATTTCAGGTCTGCCGCACACCTACTTCCTGGTCATTTTTGACTTAGACAAATTTTTAGTTATATTTAATATCTAATTAATTTTGTTTGGGAAGGTATTTTGAGCAAAAGAAAATCTTAGTAGTTTAAACTGATAGAGGTTTTAGCCTTGATTGAATACAGCCCAAATGCTCAAGAAGTAAAGCTAGTGTTCATATGGCAACAATTTATGACTTTTTTGTGAATGAAGACAAATTCAACAAGGTTAAAAATTCCAAACATACATGTACATGACGTATAGGAATTATAAATGGAATTTTAGGAAATTCTAGACCTGGTTTATTGTTCTATTCCATAAAAAATTGTAAATTTGAATATAAATACTTTTAAAGTTACATGCAATAGATAATGTTTATGTACAAGCGTCAGTACAAAGATGAAATATTTATACTTATCTATCAAAACACTATCTTGCATGTACATCTAGAAGGTTTGGCGCCACTTAAATTCAGAATTCTTTATTAAAGTTTATCTTCTCCTGAACAATAGTAATGGTAAGCTGTTATGTTTTATTTTATCTGGTAATGGGGTAGGGGGTTGTAGCTACAGCTGCTTCCCCTATATTAATGATGTGTTTTCTATGTTACGGATTGATGAGGACAGTATAAGTATAGATTTTGTTATAATGTAATGTTTTCTATGTTTCAGATTGATGAGGACAGTATAAGTATAGATTTTGTTATAATGGAATGTTTTCTATATTACAGATTGATGAGGACATGTATAGATTTTGTTATAATGTAATGTTTTCCATCTTACAGATTTATGAGTACAGTATAGATTTTGTTATAATGTAATGTTTTCTATGTTTCAGATTGATGAGTACATGTATAGATTTTGTTATAATGTAATGTTTTCTATGTTTCAGATTGATGAGGACAGTATAGATTTTGTTATAATGTAATGTTTTCCATGTTTCAGATTGATGAGTACAGTATTAATTTTGTTATAATGTAATGTTTTCAACTTACAGATTGATGAGTTCAGTATAGATTTTGTTATAATGTAATGTTTTTTATGTTTCAGATTGATGAGGACATGCATGACATGTATAGATTTTGTTATAATGTAATGTTTTCTATGTTTCAGATTGATGAGGACATGTATAGATTTTGTTATAATGTAATGTTTTCTATGTTTCAGATTGATGAGGACATGTATAGATTTTGTTATAATGTAATGTTTCTATGTTTCAGATTGATGAGTACATGTATAGATTTTGTTATGATGTAATGTTTTCTATGTTTTTGTTATGATGTAATGTTTTCTATGTTTCAGATTGATGAGGACATGTATAGATTTTGTTATAATGTAATGTTTTCCATCTTACAGATTGATGAGTACATGTATAGATTTTGTTATGATGTAATGTTTTCTATGTTTTTGTTATGATGTAATGTTTTCTATGTTTCAGATTGATGAGGACATGTATAGATTTTGTTATAATGTAATGTTTTCCATCTTACAGATTGATGAGTACATGTATAGATTTTGTTATAATGTAATGTTTTCTATGTTTCAGATTGATGAGGACATTTATAGATGATGTTATAATGTAATGTTTTCTATGTTTCAGATTGATGAGGACATGTATAGATTTTGTTATAATGTAATGTTTTCCATCTTACAGATTGATGAGGACATGTATAGATTTTGTTATAATTTAATGTTTTCTATGTTTCAGATTGATGAGGACAGTATAGATGATGTAGGAGATCTGAAGAAATAAAACCTGGTGTCTTATTTGTTATTATTTATTAATAAAATGTATGTTAACTATACACGTTTTTTAGACCAATTAAGGAGTTGGGTTGGTCCATCTGTCTGTTGGTCTTTCATGTTGACCTGTATGAAGATGTGCACTTTTGATATTGTATCATTTTACATACATTTATTTCATGCCAAATTTCGTTTTGGTGCAAGCATGTGAAGGTATTGAATCTAAGAAAAGTTAAACCATTTTTACCGAATGTGACTATTTTGGTCGAGAAATACTTAAAACCAGCAATATTTTATTGGCTAAATTCATGATTTATAAGTTTGCAATTAGAATATAATATCTTAGATAGAAAACATTAAATATTTGGGACCAATATATGGTCATACAGCCCCTACCTCTTTCGTTATATTGCCCATCTGCCTATTCAGTATTATTTTATTTGAATGTTTTCATTCACTTTCATTAACCTGGCATACATTAAAGCCTATGGTGTAAGGTACTTGGGTGGTCAAGGGTCAAAGATGCCACAGTATTGATTTCTATTCATTTATACCTCAGGTTCTGCTTTAAAGTTTACACACAAAAAAAACAGGACTTCCTCACCTGTATGTAAAAAGGTTTGTCAGTTACTCCTGAGTTTCCTCCAATATTGGAACTGGCCTCCATGTTTAGCCCAGATGCAATGAAAAGTGTCTTAAACCCCAACAGACACATACAGAGGCTTATGGTGTAAGGCAGAAGTATATTCATTTTTGGGTCAAAATATATGGTTCACAAGCTAAGGTGTGAAACTGCTTTCCAAGGCATAATTTTTGAAAGTCGTGATAAGATTTCATGAAACTTATATATAATGAAGTTGATGATGTACAGAAAAAGCCTATTGTATCAACCAGTCATGGTCAAATTAAAAGAATGAAAATCGTTTGTGAAGCCTAATATTTAAATAGTGTGATAGAATTTCATTAAACTTTCATAACTATTGAAAGCTAGTGAGGTAAGCGTAAATTTTGAGGTCTAAAGATCAAGGGTCAAGGTTACAAGAAATGTAATAAGTATTTTCAATGCCTTTATAGAATTTCATGAAATTGGCAATAATTAAAGACTATGTGTAGTATAAAAAGTAACATTGATATGAGTCATAGTCAAGTTAAGCCGCTGACACACTGACCACGATCATGGCTTACTATCACGGGCACATGTTTTATATATGATATACTTCACCCTCCTCATTATCGTCTTGAAAGAATCAAGTTGGTGATCGTGCTTACTATGGCTCTCCACGACCTTTGCCATTTAAATAATCGTAGTAGAGTCTCGGCGGTTTTTTTTTAAACGTGGCCAGTATCATATAGCAACAAGCACGCCAAGGGGGGCCCGTCTCCGTTTTTTAGGCGGAATTTTTTTTGTTGGCATATAGGAAATTATTGAAGCATGACCAAATAGCCAGTCAATCTCCCCCTTTTTCGAAACAACCGCTCAGCATTGTAATTCACAATGGTTTAATAAAAATATCTTGTATCCCATAGGGTTGAATTGTTACTAAAATTTGACTTTATCAACCAACTTCTGTCAAATTGCCAACAAATAATACACGAACAGTTCAAATCTTTCCAGAAATCACAGTTTACTTCTTCTTCTTCTTCCAGGTAAGGAGCCGGATTCGTTTCCGAATGTGGATGGCTCCGCGAAAACTTTGGACGCGTGTCGGGCAACACAGTCGTTTTCTAACGCTATGTACAATTAAAATAAACGGAATTTTACAATTAAAATCATTTTCACTATGGGAGCTGTGTTAGTTGGCAACAGAGCATGCCTTAAGGGCAGCTCTGAATCCCTCCATGGTTTTTGCGGATGTTGCTGGTGTTGGTAGCCGGTTCCAGTCCCTGATGGTCTTTGGGAAGAACGATTGTCCATAGATTTCGCAATTTGTTCTCTCTTGGAAATATTTATCAGCCCCTCTTGTTCTTCTATCGTTTGGTCTTAGATACTGTTCCTTGTCGATGTCTATCAGTTCATTTTTGATCTTGTACAGCATGTTAAGTCTGGCATTTTTCCTTCTTGTTTCTAGGCTTTCCCATTTAAGTTCGTTTATCATCTGGGTGACGCAACCAGGAGTTCTGTCGGTGTAATTATTGTTGACGAATCTTGCTGCTCTTTTCTGTATTTGTTCTATGGATTTTATTTGGGTCTGGTTTGTTGGATCCCAAATCGAGCATGCATATTCTACTGTTGGTCTAACCATAGATGTGTAAGCTGCAGATTTGACGTTTTTGGAGCAGTCTTTGAGGTTGCGGCGTATAAATCCCAATGTCTTATTCCCCTTTCCAGTGATGTTGTTGATGTGTGTGTCCCAAGTTAAGTTGTTGTTGATTGTTACTCCCAGGTATTTGCTAGCCTCGACATTGTCCAGAGTATATCCATGTAGCTTGTATGATGTTTGGATTATCTTTTTGTTCTTCGGTTTAACTCTTATGACTATGCACTTCTTTTCGTTGAAACTCATTTGCCATTTGTTTTCCCAGGTCTCCAAGGCAGTGAGGTCTTTCTGTAAGAGGTCGCTATCTGCTTGATTGTTAATTGTCCGGAAAAGTAGGCTGTCATCAGCGAATAGTTTAGTCACAGACGATGTAGCGGTCTCTGGCATATCGTTGATATATGTTAAAAATAGTAGGGGTCCCAATACGGTGCCTTGGGGAACCCCTGATAAGACTGCCGCTTCTGATGATGTTGTACCTTCTAATATTACTTGTTGTTTCCTATTGTTGAGAAATGAGCGAATCCAGTCGTTGGTTTTCTTGTTGACCCCGTAATATTCCAATTTATGTAGTAATCTGACATGTGGAACTTTGTCGAAAGCCTTGGCAAAGTCAAGGAGTATAATGTCGACTTGGTTTCCTTTTGCTATTCTCTCTGCGATGTCGTGGATGGTCACAATGAGTTGGGACTCGCAAGATCTTTTTTTGCGGAATCCGTGTTGAGCATCTGTTAGTATTTTGTTCTTGTCGAAATGTTTCATGATGTTGCTGTGTATAATGTGTTCAAGTACTTTACATGTGATGGAGGTTAATGAAACTGGCCTGTAATTAGATGCTAAGTGTCTTTCATCTTTCTTGAAGAGTGGAACTACAAGTGCGTCTTTCCAATCTTGGGGTACTTTTCCCGAATCTAAAGAGGTTTGGTATATAAGAGTGAGTATCGGTGCTAATTCTTCTGCTGCTGCTTTTAATATAAATGATGGTATAGAGTCTGGACCGGTAGCTTTGTGTGGGTTGAGTTCCTTAAGTAGCTTTAGTACACCTTTCTCTGTGATCTTTATAGCGTTCATGGTTTTGTAAGGGCTTTTTCCTTTATTTGGAAGGTTGGTTAGATCTTCTCTTGTGAACACAGACTGGAATTGTTCGTTTAGGATTTCAGCTTTGCTTTTGTTATCGCTGTGTAGGAATCCCAACTTGTTCTTGAGTGGTGCCACTCCAACCCATTCCTGACCTTTGCTTTTTATGTATGACCAGAACTTCTTAGAGTTATTCGTATAGTCTGAACTAACTTCATCCATGTATTTTTTGTTTGCTTGTCGTGTTACAAATTGTGCTTCTTGTTTCAACTTCTTGTATCTGTCCATATCTCTTTTCTTTTTGGTCTTTCTAGCTTTCTTGTGAGCTCTGTTCTTTTGGTTGATTTTTCTTCTGATGGTTGTATTGATCCATGGGTGTGTGTGTCGTCTTTGTGTCATTTTTGATGGAACTCTATTATCTATGATCTCTTGCATCGATGTTTTGAAAGTGGTCCACATGTTTTCAATGTCGTTTCCGATTGAGTTTTTAAGTGATGTTCCAAGTTTCCTGATGTCTTCATTCATTTTGTAGATGTTTGCTTTCTTCCAGAGATAAATTTTTCTTCTTACTGGTTTGGGCTTGAATGGTTTGCATGCCATGTCTAGTAGGACGATGTCATGGTCACTGTTCCCTATGGATGGTAGTGGCTTGCATCTAAGTTTTAAGGTAGGATGTGATGTCAGCATAAGGTCCAATGTGTTGTCCTTTCTTGTAGGGAAATCAACTATTTGTTCTATGCTGTTATCAGCTACCATTTCTAATACTGATTGGTTGACTTTGTTGGAGTATTGTCTACCTTTGATGGTGTTGTCTGTCCAATTAATGTCTGGTAGGTTAAAGTCGCCTCCTAACAGAAAGACATCTTTTTGGTGTTTTATTCTGATGGCTGATATTTCATCTGTCATGGTCTTTATATAATTGTCATCTGTTTTGTTAGGGGGACGGTAGAATGATCCAACTAACATTTTCTTTTTCCCGTCTAGATTGATAGTTCCAGTTACCAGCTCTAAATTTTTGCTTTTGTTGATGTTGCTGAGTTGTAATTGTTTCTTTGTCGCTATCAAGACTCCTCCGTGTGGGTCTGATGGTCGGTCTCGACGTTCAACGTCGAATTGAAGGTATTCTGGAATTATTTCGCTTGATTTGATGCTGCTGTCAAGCCAAGTTTCAGTTCCTATGATGATGTCTGGATCTGTTGAATCAATTAATGTCTCCAATAGTTTGCCCTTTTTCTTTAAGCTTTGGAAGTTAATATTCAATATTCTAATGTGTTTCTTTGGTTCTGCTTTTGTTTTATTCGGTTTTGGAGATGATGTCATGAATGGTATATCTGTGCTACTAAATGATGTTGAGTTGAATGATGGAGAGCTGAGGCTAGATCTTGATGTTGATGGTATTGATGATTCTGTGATGCTGTCAACCATTGATGGATTTGTTGAAATGTTGAGTGTTGAATGATGGTCTTTGTTAGCCGGTATGGTGTAGATTTTTGACATTGAATTGTTTTGTTGTGAGCAATTCCTATTCGGACAGAACCATGTGTCTGTATTCTTGCCTATTCTGCTATATTCTGTTGTTGACATTCCTATGCACTTTCTGTGTGTCCATTTATCACAGTTGTCACATGCTATTGCCTCATCTTTGCAAGCTTTGTTGCATATTGTGCAGGGAAATCTTGGTCTTCTCGGTCCTGGGTTTTGTTCGATTCCGCTTATTAGCAGTAGTACAAGCTGTTGTGTACTTCGATCGTTTGTTGCTTTGAATGTTGCTTTAAAAATGTATTCTCTTTGGTTATTTCTAGCATTCTTTATCCAGTAGTATGTCTGTACATTTGTTGTTAATGGATTATTAAGCTGTTCTGACAAATAGATGTTTATTCCTTCTGAAGTGAAATTGTTGAATGCGTCTCTTTCTTTCTGTTGGTATTGCAAGAACTCTGATCTTAGGACAATGGTTTTAACTACAGTTGTTTGGTGAGTCCAAAATATAATGGTAAGTAAAATAGCTGTGTAATGAAACATGCTGTATCCTATACTTAGAAGTGTATGCACAACTTACTTTGTATCCCAACTGTTACTGGAAAACGATAGGGTAGGATGGGGTTTGGTTGTAGTTTGTAAAAAAGAAGTAAAATCTGATAAGATTAACTCACCTAAAAATTTTACTTCTTCTGGAACCACTCTTGTTGCTGCCTCTGTCGTTTTCCTGTATATTTGTTGTTGGGTATCAGAAAAGCAAGTCCAACTCTTCTTGTTCAACTTGAATCTGTAGAATTTCTGATTCTTGAGCAAAGTTGTAGCATTCAGTGTATGTGTCAAGGAGGATGTGTTTGGTTATTGCTAAACTCAAAAGGCGTCCAGGGTGAACACCGTCCTTGCTGTTAAGGCTGAGTTTTACTGATTTCCTTGTCTGACCGCCTCGTCTCTTTCTACCTCTGTAGTAGTACCTGCTGATTTTGATTGTGTTCTTTCCGATGTTGGTATTTAGGTCTTGGATTCTCTTGTTTAGGTCTTGAATTTGTCTGGTTACTAAAAAGTCCTCTACTCTAAAGGTTTCGGGTTTGCTATGTCCTTTGGATTTGTTCCAGCTGGATATTGAAAGTATTGGACATTCAATGAATTTAATTTCTGCGTTTGGATACTTTTCAATGATGTTGATAGCTCTGTGATATTGATATTCTATCTCTTCTATTGTTTTATTGTTTTGATGTCTCAGTTTTATGTATTTTCCCTCTTTTATGGTCAGGTCGCACGTACCTGCCCACAAATATATAATGATGTGATGATGTCTATGTATGGCCTTGTTTATTCTATTCTTGATGAGGTTAACAAGAGTTTTTGTGGTTGCCCCAACTTGACACCAGGATTCAAGGGGGAATTCGTTGTTTTGACAAGCGTTTCTCAAGGTAAAGCCTTTGCTATCTGATACAAGGATGGCAGTTTTGAATTGGAACCCGTTTGGAAATTGGGGTTGTTCAGAAATGTATTTTTCTAGTTTTCTACTCATCTGTTGATTTGTATTCCCGCTCAGCTGATCGTTGTTTACACATTTAGCAACCGGAAGTTACTATATCAATAGAAAAGGGGGGAATCTCCCGCTGATATGTCAAGGAGTCAAATCTGCTAAAACTTCGATTTTTGGTTCAAGGGATGAATGGTTGTGTGTATGATGTTGCTATACTTCCCTCTGTGCAAAAGATCTACTCTTGGTCTTCGAATTCTTCGTTGATTATCAATTTTTCTGGAGCAGTTTGAAAAACGAGTGTGTTGCCCGCGCATGCGCACTAAATTCCTAGATCTATACACTATTTTTAGAAAATTACAGATTCCAATTACTAAATATAGTTTACTGAATTTTGTTTCTCTTTAGAACTGAAATTTTCCAAAACTCAGTATATATATATCAAACTTAGACTTGAGTTTCAGCAGTAGATAGCATAACATATCCTGTGGATTAGACCTAGCTGTTGGCGATGTGAGTATACAATCAAACAATGATGAATCTAATTAAAATCAGCTTTTTGATCCGTTCCGCTACTCTCCCATGCTTACGTTAGAGAGAGGAACGGATCTGCTACTCTCCTCTCTTTAACGTTAGAGATCAAATAGCTGATTTTAATTAGATTGACGATCAAAGGCAATTATTATTCAATTTATTTTCAGTTAAATTTGAATAATAAGATTTTCTCATAACAGTACGTGTACTTTTTTTTCAACTTCCTCTTTTTACATTTACCGTTTAAATTTTTGAAAATAAAAAAAAAATATAATTTTATTGTTTAATATCTTTTTTTATACGACCGCAAAAAAATTGCGGACGTATAATGGTATGATGCTGTCGTCGTCGTCGTCGTCTGTGTTGTCTGTTAACTTTAGTGTTCCCACAATAACTTAAGTTCTAGTTATCCAATTGCTATGAAATTTTACAATGATGTTCTTTACCATAAAAGGATGGGTGGGATTGATTTTAGGCGTCCCCCCTTTTTTCGATTGTAAATTAGGGGCCGAAAATGCTACTTTTTTGTTTGTTCCCACAATAACTTTTGTTCTGGTTAACCAAATGATATGAAATTTTACAACAATGTTTCATAACATAAAAGGATGAATTGGATTGATTTTTTGGGTCTACCCTTTATTCATTTATAAATTAGGGGTCAAAACGGGGCAAAAAATTCAAATATTTTATTTGTTCTCACAATAACTTTGGTTCTGGTTGGTCAACTGTTATGAAATTTGACAATGATATGCACTACCATTATACCATAAATGATATTGTTTTTTTTTTTTTTTTTGGGTGGGGGTCCCTTTTTTTCATTTAGAAATGAGGGTTCCATAAGGGGCAAAAATTCAACTTTTTTATTTCTGGTCCGATTTTGAATTTTTATTTGCAAGTTAAGTCTTGTCAAGTGGTGGATAGAAAATGGAGGATTAACTTTTGCTTTATCCCCCACCCCATTTTAAAATTGGGGCCAAAAGGGGCCAACATTGAAACTTTTTTATTTATTGTCCGATTCATTTTTTTTTTTTTTTTTGCAAATAAATTCTTGTAGTGAATTAACAAAATTGAATGTTAATTTTGCAACATTTTCCGTCCCCTTATTGCTGCTAAGGGCCAAAAGGAGCAAAAGTGAAAGGTAGAAGATACCATTAATTTGGGAACAAAAGGGGTAATGTTTTTGTAACTGTAATTTATTATTAGTTTGAATTGCTTTTGAAAAAAAAAATTGAATTTCTTCTGAATGTTGATGGATAGTTCACCAAAGGCTGCATGTGTCAAAAATTTTGTCAGTCCACCATGGTCTGCATGTGTCCAGAGCAATTGACTATCCATATTGGGCATAAAACGTACAGGGTTCAACATGTTGCGGTCGTATCATGCTGCGCTCGGCGAAGCTTTTTATTATATGTGTGTTAGTATAACCCTGATTTTAAGGATGGGATGCATATATAGTGAGTGATCGGTCGTCCGTGCGACCTTTACACCCGGGGTATCTACAATCCATATTTTTTTTTATGAAACTTAAACAACAAATATGACAATGTATAGATGTGCAGCTCTTGTTCAATTTTACTGGGAAAGCCTGTGCAACGGCTGAATATTCTAATTGTAAGCGACAGTGGATAGCGTTTTTTTTAGACTTATCGCGTTATAAAATTGGTAACGATTTTGTCTTGGTTTGTATGGACAATAGTTTTAAGTGTGTCCGTTCGTATATTTAAAGTGAACCGAATGTAGAAGCAATATCGGAATATACGATGATAGGTACTGAGATCGCGCTACAGGTAGTACGCCAGTAAATAGCAGACAACTATGCTGGTCTATCGATCGGCCATCAAATTTTTTTTTGTAAAATTGCCAATAACATCTTTTTTAAAAATTCATTTTGATTAAATCATGATAACAGATATTTTTAGAAAACGTACGTAAAATTCCAATTAATTAAAAATGGAACATTCTTGCTTCTTGTGAGAATTTTTCGACCAACAAATTTGATGTTGAACAAGATCTTTTGGACCATGGACCACAGGAACTTGCTTGATGCCTTCTATATTTAATACCCCTCCCGTATTGATAGAAACGAATGCTTGTGTCATTGACATTGATTCATTGATCGACATCGCGACGGATGTGTTACTCCAAGCAAGATTCTTCTGAAGCAACCGAGTGCACAAGTAGTGTGCATTCTTTCGGAATTTCGTTATGCAATTTTATAGTTTGTTTTAGATTTTCAAAGTTCTGATTTATCTATTTATAATCTGTTTTTTTGTTGTTGTTGTGGTTGTTGTTTCTTTTTGTTTCGGGGGCACCTTTCGTATTTCCTAGAATACTAGACACTAAAAGTACATGATAATTAGATAATCCAAGGGGCGGCGGGCTTATTTCATAAAAAAAAGAGATAATTGCAAAGAAAAGTGTTTTAAAATTTATTTCTATGTCTATGAATACTAACATATAAATTATACTTTATAATTGTAACGAGATATAATACAATTAGTAAAGTACTTAATGTTAAATTTGTCCTTAGATCACAGCCTTAAGCCATGGGAAAAGAGTTACAACTATTCCTGAGAGGTCTGGAAGGGAAAACATCTTTGATAAGGATTGATGAGGTAAGACATGTCTTAAGGCCAAGGAACATAGAGCATTGGATAACATCAAGGCAGGCGGTTTTATACGACCGCAAATTTTTGTGATCGTATTATGTTATGGCGATGTCGTTGTCGTCGTCTGTAGACACTTTGGTTTCCGTGCGATAACTTTAGTTGTAGTAACCCAATTGTTATACAATTTTGATATGATGTTTGTGACCACTTAAGGAAGGTTGGTATTGCATTTTGGGTTTTGGGCCCCTACCGTTTCAGAGAAAATGACCAAAAGAGGCTAAAATTGGTGTATTGACAAAACATCCGTAGAGGGTTCATTTGCCATCTGATTTTGAAAATTCTTTTTTATTGAATACATCATTAAATTCTGTCAATTGTTCTGATATTTATTGCACTGTTACATTGTTACAGGGGGTGAAAAAGGGGCCACACCAAAAATATCGACTTTTTTATTTGTGGTCCGATTTTGAAAATCCTTTTTGTCTCGCCTGCGACTTTCCGGCGGCGGCGGCGGCGGCGTAAACTTTTTGTAAGACTTTTGTGGACAATGAATTGCTTGAAAAGTATAATAGCTAGGCATCTGATATTTAGTATACAGACAGTTCAGGTTATGGTCTACACAACTGTCACCATGCTGTGTGACCCTGACCCCATTTTCACGCTCCAGTGACTCTGTGAACTTAAGGTCTTTTTTCAGGCAGTAAACTTTTTTGTAAGACTTTTGTGGACGATGAATTGCTGGAAAAGTATAATAGCTAGGCATCTGATATTTGATACACAGACAGTTCAGGTTATGGTCTACGCAACTGTCAACATGCCGGGTGACCCTGACCCCATTTTCACGCTCCAGTGACTCTCTAAACTAAGGTCTTTTTTCAGGTTGTAAACTTTTTTGTAAGACTTTTGTGGACGATGAATTGCTGGAAAGGTATAATAGCTAGGCATCTGATATTTGGTATACAGACATTTCCGGTTATAGTCTACGCAACTGTCAACATGCCGTGTGACCCTGACCCCATTTTCACGCTCCAGTGACTCTGTGAACTTAGGTCTTTTTCAAGTAGAAAACTTTTTTGTAAGACTTTTGTGGACAATGAATTGATGGAAAAGTATAATAGCAAGGCATCTTATATTGGGTATACAGACAGTTGAGGTTATGGCTAACGTAACGTTCTCCATGCCATGTGACCATGACCCCATTTTTAGGGTCCAGTGACTCTGTGAACTTAGGTCTTTTTTTTCAGGCAGATAACTTTTTGTAATACTTGTGTGGACAATGAATTGCTTGAAAAGTATAATAGCTAGGCATCTGATACTGGTTATACAGACACAATTTGTGTTTATATCAAGAAATGAAAGCTTAGGTGGTTGATTTTAGTGATGGTGCCGGCAGGCGAGACATACTTTTAGTGGCCACACTTGTTTCATTGGAATCCTTATGAAAATCCCTGGCTGGGTTTTTCAATCAGATTTGAAATATCTCTTACCGTTTTTGAGAAATTTTGTGGTCGAATGGGCCAAAAACGCCATTTCAAGAGTTTGTCAAGGCAAATTGTTTAATACCAAAATTAAGTTGTAGTGGACCAGCCAATTGTTATGAAGTTTCAATATGATAATTATATCCACTAAAGGAATGTTAGTTTTGTATTTGGGGTTTGTGGCCCATACAGTTTAAGAAACAAGGACCAAAACGAGAGTATTGACAAAGCAGTTATAGAATGTTGATTATTCATTCAATTTCAAAAATTCTTTTTTGCTGAATTGCTCATTAAATTCTGCCAACTAAATGTGTCAATGGTTTTGATATAATTAAATTTCACTGTTGCATTGCTACAGGGGGCTAAAGACGGGCCGGGCCACACCCATAGAATAAGTTTTTTTTAATTTTTTGTCCGATTTTCAAAAACCTTTCTTCATTGAATTCCCTGTGAAAATCACTGCCTTATTTTGCAATCAGATTTGAAATATCTCTTACATTTTTTTTTTAATTAAGGATCGAAGGGCCAGAAATGTCTATTCATATATGTATATAAATATTAAAGTATAATAAATATATGTGTCAAATATGCCAAATATGCATTTAAAGTCCACCACATGATGCATGTGTCTAAAAAGCTTTGTAAGTCCACTATGGGCCTTATGTGACCAAAGCAATAGACTATCAATATTGGGCCTCCAACGTACAGGGTTCAACGTGTTGTGGACGTATCATGCTGCGCTCGGCGTAGCTTTTTATTTTTAATTCAGGATAAGCGTAAATATAAATATCGTGAGTCAAGATACACTACTGATGACAATTTCATTTTTTAAGATTTTAATTAGCCCTAGCTTTACTGACAAATTCAACTTTTGTTGTCCTATGTTAACTGGTAATTTCAAAATTTTAGACCCATATATTATACTGGTATAGTTCCATCATTATAGGCCTTAATATCCAAAGTTACACATCCCCTAAGGTCGACCGAATTTATGAAACTAAAAGTTTTCTGTTGTCACTCTGAGGACATGTGTCTGGGTGTTTGCTAAATAATTTTTTTAAAACATTTTGTTTTTAATTTTGGAAACATATATTGACATTAAATTATTCAATTACAGGATGCAAGTATTAATCAATTGCGGAGAATCATCCATGAAAAGACGCTTATTTCATTAGAGGAAATGAGGGTCTTGTATTGCAGTAAGTACAAAATATACTGGTTGATATATGGAATAATTAGGATAGAAGATAATGAGATTTGGAATAAGTGTACGTGACACAACCCACAATACAAACGACCATTAAAAAAATCCACAAAGGAAAACAGCCAACAGCTTTCAATGTGCCAAGTGGTCGCTGCTTGCTGTTTTGCAATAGGTCTTGACCCATGATTAAAGCCCAATCATAAGGCATCAAGGAAAGACCCCCTTCTTGAAAAATACCAGACTGAGTATACATCGTCTATCAAGACATGTGTTTTGATATGAAATGAATGTTCACCACACAACCTACATAGTTACAGAGATCTTGAAACAATCTGCAAAGCAATAAAGAGTCATAAAAAGACCACGTTCCATGGCAGGTGTCGTCGTCTGTCAACTGTTCTTTTATCAAGGATAATATATAATGCACTATGACATTGTTCACCTTCCGTCGATCTGTCAAGAAACATTAGTAGTCGATCTCAAATTAAAAACAAGTATCCAAGTGCCTGTTCATTGTTTGGTCGTGCTCTTTGGACAAACGTATGAGTATCTCTCTAAACTATCATAGCTAAGGCCTAGTTAGTAATTTTTGGCGTACACTTGATCTGTCTCTAGACCTACCTCCCAAGTATTTCGATTAATAATGACAATACATATATAATTATAGGTAAAGAACTGAGAGATACTGACGAGAACAACAAGATTCAATACCTCTCTGACTACCATATCAAAGATGAAGGGAACCTCGTCCTTGTGTTGAGACTAAGGGGAGGTTCGGACCAACCCGATGAGGGCCAAGAAATTCCGGTGGAGGTAGTTAATTCGGAAACTACGGATGGGCAGGAAGATCTATCGCCACCACCAAAAGTCCTGGGACCAGACGTGGAGCTGACTTCAGAACCGGATATGATCACGTTTGATGACGACAAAGATGGGCAGAGAGCAAAGATGCCATGTGGACATGCTATTGGTAATCACATAATAAATTCAGATTTTTTTTTAAAAGTGTAGCAATCGTTATAAACGTCCAAAAACATATCTTGTATCTAACTACTTATAATTAGTCCAAGAGCCGCTTCTCTTGTAACACAGGTTTTACTAGATGACAAATTGCTTGTTATACCACCTTTTCTCTACTCACGAAATAAACGAAATATGTAATTAATAGAACTTAAACTATGTTTTGATTAGGTCCAGAATCACTGACAGCGTTTTGAAGAAGCCTGCTTTCTAGTGGTAAATACGAGTTTCGCTGTCCTCATATGGAACCAAAGTATTGCGGAAGGCTCTGGGAGTTTCATACCGTAAAGAAATTTGCCGTCTTAACTAAGGTAGAAATCAAAGAATTTGAGACGAAAATTGCCTCGAACTACCTAACAAAGGCTGGGATTCAAGAATGCCCTAAATGTCAGACGTACTGTGAGCGCATCAACCGTAAGGATGTCCGTGTCATCTGTCCCGTATGCACTAACAAGCAACGGAAGCTATTTGAGTTTTGCTGGTTCTGTCTTCGTCGATGGAAAACTGAAAATAAAAATGAATGCGGTAACCCAGATTGCTCTGGCGAGGATCCAAGAAAGAAAATATTACGCAACTGCGATGAAAAGAAGGTGGTTGATGTTTCTTGTCCGTCGGTCCGTGCATGTCCAAAGTGTGGGCTGCTGATTGAACACATGGAAATGTGTAAACAAATGAACTGCCCTTGTGGTCAGAAGTTTTGCTTCATCTGTTTGAAAATGGCCGATTCTACAGGCAAATACCAATGTGGGGCGTGGAACTTCAAATGTTCAAAAGCTCCTATTCAGTCTGTGCTTCCATGAGCCAAGATTTATAAATATTTTACATTCATTTGAATATTTCGAAAATGAATTAAGATGAAAAAGATATCTTAATAATTTGATAAAGAATATGGGAAAGGTAAAATTCATTATTATTATGTTGACTGTTAGTAAATTCGTTTTATTTAGTTTTGATTCAGTTATCAGATGTGTTTAATAAATCATGGATGTTTCGAAACCAATAAAGGCATTATTTATAGAACGTACTTTTTGATTTCTTATTTATTTTGTAGAAACATTTGAAGAAAAAATATAAAAGATGGAAAGCTTTATGAAGAAATAATTTTATGCCTTTGATTTTTGTTGATTGTGTGTGCTCTTAATAAATAGTGGAGACGATAAGATACTTTTCTCTCTGGCTTTTCTTAGACATTTTTGGTTTGTCTACCGCCGCAACGCGACGGAGGGACTGCAACTACTTTGAGACCGCAAAATGTTGTAGGATTGTTGGTTACTATATCATACTTGCTCATATCGCAATATATATTCGACAAATTTTACAGGAGTTATTCAAATTTATCGACATTGTGTAATTAAGGTTACAGGGACCCTCTATGGGCAACCACTGTGCGGATTTGGTTGAAATTTTGTAGGATTGTATGCCACCATATGACATTGATCATATCACAATTCCATTTTGATTCGAAAAGTCCCATGGGAGTAGTGGGACTTTATCGACTTCATGTATTTTATGTCAAAGAAACATGCTCTTTTATGCATCTACCCTAAAATGGCTAAAAATACTCGTTCATAGTTGTAGAAAAATGAATACGCCTGCTTTTGTTTGTCCCCGTTCTCTTTATGAGAACTGCTCTATTTCCTTTATAATGGGCCTTTCGATATTGAATCTAATGTATTTTATTTTAAATCGTCGGTCTACGAAAGACGGCGAGAAGGCTGCTGTTGATTTTTAATCGCGTTATCGTACTCTTATTCCACATAAAAATTTAAAACCACAAACGCATAAAAAGGTAAGCGCAGCATAATTCTACCGCAACATGTTGAACCCTGAACGTTGGAGGCCCAATACGGATAGTAAACTGCTTTGGACACATCCAGACCACGGTGAACTTACAAAGAAGCAAAGGTGTTCCAAAAGGGTAATCAAACATCATAATACCGTAAAGACAAAGAAAAAATCGGTAGACAAAAAAATCGTCACAACGAAACAAACCACACATCAACAAAAAAAACACAAAAAAAAACAAACACATAACCAAACCACATTTAGCAACGTGAACTCATGTCGAAACGAGAGTGAAATCATATGCCCCTGTAGAGTAAGCCGATCTTGCTTCTTGCTTGCTACACAAAGATCGATTTAGTGTTGGTAAAATCCGGAAAAAATGGCATTACCAAACTCATCTGTGCTCATCTGAGAGATAGAGATCCAGTATTTGTCTACAAGCACATGATGCATTCCGTAAAATTTCTTGAGTGATGACAACAACCTAGGAGCCACGTACCCCTGTGTTAATAATTTGTTTGTTAGTCGTGTAGCTCTATCAAGGAAGTCGTTATAAAGCTTTTTGACATATGTATACTCCGGACAATGTCAACGTAAGGCAACTCTTATTTTTAGATTTATTTACGTGTTAAGCCACATTGATGCCTTTTTCTCGAAAACAGTAATAGATATTACTTATCTGATTGAAAAACACACACTTATGGATTCGCAAGGAGTCCAACGAAACAAATATTTTGTAAATCGGACCAAAATTATAAAGTTGATCTAATAGTGGCGCTTCCTAACTATGGCCCCAAATAATATAATGAATGCTGCGGAGACGTCAGGCCATATTGCGGAAAACCTATAGTGGTTCACCGTGTGGGGAAAATAGTACGTTCCTCGTACGTAAAAGAACTTTGCTGCGGGTTTCGTTTAGAGTATGGCCTGTAGAGTCTCCATGCAGGAGGCAAAATTTTCCGAACCAACTCACCCCCCCCTTTTCCGATGAGCCCTTGTTGGCCATGTGTCCCCATATCCTCCACTTCATCATCATTTCATGTTTATTTTATCAATCTTTTCATGGTCATCTGCCTGTCATTTCATGTTTATTTTATCACCCTTTTCATGGTCATCTGCCTGATATAGCGGAATTCATGTTGCTTTGGACTAAAGCAGACGGAAACTTATTTCTACGAACGAAGCAAAGGACGACAACAACGACGTCTTCATAAAAAATACAATCACTTTACTTGCGGTCGTATAAAAAGTGAAACCAAGATAAATAAGATACAAGACTGAGAAAAATGAGTTTTTAACATTCAAGCCCGCTATATATTATTTACACCTAGAAATTTATATTCCAAATAATTTAATATGGATGTCCTTTTTTTTTAGAAACATGCAGTACTATAGTATTTTTCAATGAAATAGCGAAGAAATCTTGTTTATATCCCGTATTTTATGATGATTTTGGCCAACGTTCAAATTCATAGTATTCTGTATTACAATTCATTAAACTCGGACTCAAGGTGCTCAATGAAATAATATCGCTTTGACGTGTTAAGCCACATTGAAGCTTTTTTCTCGAAAACAGTAATAGATAATACTTATCTGATTGTAATATATGACTTAATATACATGCAGTTATGTGGCCTTAAAATGCCTGTCCAAAAGATACTCATTAAATTAAAATTCCACTGATCTTACGTTTTTAATGTCGCTTGGTTCCATAATTTGAGACTGCTTGTTCGAAATGCCTTTCTGATCTTTTTGTTCGAAATCTTGGTTGAAATCGGAAGAAAGTGTCCGTGTAAATTTCTAAATTGCCAAAACCCTAAAGTTCTTCCTTGCCCAAACACAGGTTAATCTTAGTCATAATTGTGCTCTAGTTCGACATTTTATGTTGTGTATTGTTCTGTGCTTTTCATATGTAATGTTTGCAATTTTCAATCTTTGGGTAAAGCACCTCTGATGAGTCTTGATAATAGGAAACGCACATCGGCGTAACCAAATGTAATGTGTGGAACTTTGTTGTAAATTTTGATATCTGGCATCATGATGGTTAGCGCTGCTGGTGGAGTTTTAAATCTTCAAGGTAAGCCCGCTCCACAATCAACACTTTTGGTGTTGAAGAACACACCAAAGCCATAAATTATCCATTAAATTTCAAAATTGCCAAACCAATAAGGTTCTGCCCGGCCATACACAGATTGATCTTTGTCAAGTAATAATTGTATTCTAGTTCGGCACTTTATGTCGCATTATTCAAAGCTCTTACATGTTCATTATAGTGTTTGGCATTTTCAAATCTTTAAGAAGAGCGCCTAGATCAGATCAAACACCTATCGACGTAACAAAATATAATGTCTAGAACTTTGTTGTAATTTTTACTTCCATATTTTTTGGACTGTTCAGTCGAAAAAAAACCATTTTGCTTATGTTTTGATTCGTTCGGAGTCTCGTTTGTTTGATGTTCATCGGAGCATGGTGTCTCTGGTCTGTGTACAAAAGGTTCTCAGCGATTTCAGATATACTTGAGCGCATTCACATTTATAAGCGTTCATCAACAGTCTAAATTGTGGCACCTAAAATTAGCCAGTTTGATCATCAGAACCGTCATTCAATGAAATCGGAGTCCCGTATCAAATGGCTTTTACGATGTTGACCAATGCAAATATAGTAAAAAAAGTAATATACTAGATGTAAATATGTATAATTTTAATTTTACTATCGGTAAAATATGTAAAAACGAAAGTAATACCCACAGACTGGTGGTTTATTATGCGGAGTATTTACATTATAAAAGTAGAATTGTCATTATATCTGACAGGATCTTTTTAGAAAATTATGTTTTCATATATGTTGAAACAGTTAAAATATCTTAAAGTTTTTTAGTAAAGATAAAAATCATATATGCATGGTTTTAAATGATAAACAGAGGTTATACTTAACAATAGACACATTTTATGAAAATTTACAGTAAAATGAAAGTAAAATAAAGAAATAAATTAAGGACATTTTCCCAAAGTGGACGTTGGGTGATAAAATAACCAAAATGCAGTATTAAGATTAATTTTAAACGTTTAAAAACGTTGCTTTGCTTTTTCACAGAAAACGAGACATCATGGACATGGGTACAGAACTTCGGTTATACCTTCGTGGTTTGGAGGGCAAAACTGTGATTGTCAGAATAGATGAGGTAAGGGGCCAACCATTTGACTTGAAATGTCGGGGGGTTTTGTTTTTTGATTTGGTCAGATTTTATTTCCAGTTTATCCCTCTTGGGAAGTTTTTTTTTCTAACCATCTGCCAAAATATTTTTTTTCATCAAAAATCATTTTCAAAATGATATTTTAGGAAATACCAATTAAGTCCCCTTCAAGTAAAATGGTCCCTTATGAAGAAATATCTACCACCTGTCTTTAAATGTTTAAAGGGGGTATCTTAATACCGCGGTATGTTTAAAACGGAACCTTCAGTCCCTATTCAATTATAGTCCCTCTGGCCATGTTATCACTGGTGACCTTACTTTGCGATGTTTTTGTTAAAAGACCAAAATATCGTGAGCCTAGGCGTATCAACTGGAACCATAATTTTAAAACAATAATAGATTCAGTTCAAGACGTTTCGGGAAAAGTGGCCAAGAAAGAACAGGAGAAAGAAAGTGACGTTTTGTTAGAGTGTGTAAAAGCTGTGAGGTCATTGATTTGGATCATTTTGATTATGTACAATGTAATTGAAAATTTTTTAATTGTTCAATTTTTAATTCTTTCTGTATATTTTTCCACCATGTACACGTACATACATTTGTAAGTAAATATTTATGTAATTAACCTTTTTAAATCATACATCCAGTGTTCAAGCTAACTCTGTAACATCAGAGTATTTTTTTAAATATTCAATTAAAGTTCAATATATACCTATTTAATGATAACAACAAAACTGTCCGGAAAATGAAAATAAAAAAAAAATGTATTAATTAAAATAGAAGATAATGAAAAACAAAAAAACCTTTTCAAGCTGTCCTTGAATTGGGTACTGGTTGTCTGTTTTGTCACTTGCCATTGGATATATATATAACAAAAGCTAAAAATTATTAGAATGATTTGGGCAAAACATTTCTTAAATCCTAAATTTTGAGACTGCTTTTTATATATAGTTTTCATACTGTATCTTATAATTAAGATTTTCATGATCATGATGATTATTATTGATGCTTGTGTTGATACAATTTAATCTGACATTATTTTTTGTTTTTAATCAATATTTTATTTTTTTATCCAGGAACTGATACATCTGGATATTCATGTGCTATAACTATCCAAGTGAAGAAAAGGAGAAATGGAAAGCTGCTGTTATGTGCATTGTTGTTGTTCAACATTAATTACATGTATATAAGTTTTTTCATTACCTTATACATGTACAAATATGTATTGTTATGTTAAATATACTCAATTAAATTTTATTGTATAACATGCTGGCATGTAGTTATTCTAAATTAATAAACATTAAGTGGGATATAATCTCAGATTATCTATGAAAGACCTTGTATGTGTTGTGTAAAGCTTCTGTACCAAAATGGGTAATAGTAATTTTGTTATGTTGTAATGTACAGACCTTGTTTTTATGAGTAACCTCTCATAAGTAGCATTTGGATGGAAATGATATAATACATTATATGTGTAGAAGGAGAAGTTCAAGGCAACCAAATAATTTCAGATATTAGTATACATGTAGATATACAATGTAAATTTTTAGCAGAAATAATGAAAATTTGCATTCAGGGCAACCAAATGGCCTGAACATAATGCTATTAAAAAATTAAGATTACTTTAAACAACTTCATTAATTTAACAAATTCTGTCTATATGCATGAAGAACTCATCAGATAAGCTCTAGTCTACCAAAAGGTTTGCCATAGTAAACTATACACTGAATGTCAATGTACATGTAGAATAAACAAGAATATGCCCAAAAGACATTTAACCTCAACCTACGTACATGTATATTCTAAGTAAACCTAAGTGTAACACCGACTTATTCTGTGACCAATCAACAATGATCAACTATAAAGTTGATGACACTTGCACAATTTTATGATGTGGTGTTTGTTCATTTCATATCCTGATTTATGCGTACAAAATTTCATTACACCAAACTTCCTTCATGGTAAACTTCAACTTGTATGTAAACTTGATTTTGGACAGACAGATGAACAGACCCTAACACTACATGTATGCCCCCTACTTTCGTAGATGGGGCATAAACATTACAAGTCATTTAACCTCTACATACATGTTACTTGAATATTATTTTGTGTAGTGAATATTAATATTAAAAACGAAAGAATTACATGTATTTCTATCAAAAGCTTATTATGGCGTGGGGCCACTAGGCAATCTACCCACTTTGCACCAGCAATTACATTATTGATACTAATGCCTAGGGAGGGAATCGAACCCTCGTACGCCAAAAGCTGAGACAGAAAAATCTAAATACATGTATTATACACACAGTCACAATGGCAGAAGTGGATGCGAGATTAACATGATTAAGGAGTCTAAATTTACAGAAGTAATTCAAAAATTATGTGTAACTGAACAGGTATGGGTAAAAAGCATCCATTTTTTTTTTTGCGGTTGAATAAAAATAGATTGCTAGAAAAAAACAAGAATATGGCCAAACGGAAATTAAGGAATAAAGCCCTATCTCACAACATAAACCTAGAGGGACAACTATATGCCCCCTACTTTTGTAGATGGGGCATAATAAGCATGTTCATAAGGCAATGCCACAACAATGAATGACAATCGCTTGAGATTATACCATCCCCTTGAAAATCTTCAAGCAAAGGGATCTAGAGCACATGCAGATTTACTATGTACATGTATATTAAAGTATATGTACTTTAAAATATCAGTATTTTCAATGATTGGACACATACTACATTTCCACAATCAGATGTGGGTTCATCACTGTGTCTTAACTACCCTGGTAAAATGTTTTGTCTCAACATGCTCAAGGTCGTCTAATTTCGAGTAAATGACGGACATATATGGAAACAGCTAGAATATTATGACATTTTTTACAGTGTTTTTTATATGAAGCTTTATGCAAGCTTATCAATAGGGGGAAGGTTGGATCCAAAAAACTAGTTTAACCAGCCACATTTTATATGTGCCTGTCCTAAGCCAAGAAACTTTTGCCAAAGCCTTTGTTTGTCCTTGTCATTCTATGCTAACTGTTTTATGTCAAGAATTGAGTCTTTCGTTGATGATTTAGGGATTGGTTTTGATACTTTTGTATTGTATTATTAGTCTTGGGCCAATGCAAGACGGTAAGCAGTGACATACGGTCATGTTGAAGACTGCTTGCTGTTTTCCGTTGTGATTTTTTGAATTGCTGTTTGTTTATGTTTGTTGTGTCGCGTACACTTATTCCACATCTCAATATCGTATATTATTAAACCTCTCACCAAAAATCGTACAATAAGCATCATAAACAAGTGATTACCCGGTTTCGTTGGTTTACATTTTTTAACCTCACGTTTACCTCACGATACCGGGTCTTTTTCTGTGTGTTATATTCAAGCTTATTTTGAGAATTAGTGCACAATTTTTTTTAATAACAGATTAACAATATTATCTAAACAAATAATTGTACATTGAGAAGCAAAAGTCACATTCCATATTGCCCGTCAATAGTCTGTTTTTAAATCACATCGAGACGAAACATTTTTGCAAGGGTAGTTGAGACACAGTATAACATGTAAGCAAATTAAGAGTCTTAATCAAATCTGCCTGACTGCCTGTACCAACAGGTACATTTTATTCAGACTTTTTAAAATCTGACATAGGGACATTATACTGGGATTGGGAAGGAATTTTTAGCAAAGGGCCATTTACCACTTTTTTTAATAGAAATTAAAAATTTTAATGGGCCATTTTTTAATTATCTATATAGATTTTTGAGATGAGAGGGGGCTATTTTCATTTTTGATGTGCCAATTGCCCATGGCCCCCTGCCTTCCCAATCCCTGGACAGATCTAAGTAAGATTAATTCTGTAATAATTCATCGTCAGAAAATACACATATAATATGTACATTTATGTTAAAAGGCTGCATTCCATTGTGGATTTTTAAATTAGTTGTTTATGTACATGTAGGTTGTCTGTACACTTCAAATTACAACAAAATGTATTTCACATTTCATTATTGTCTATCAAGTCAACAGACAGCATAAGCACTACGAAAGCTTTCATATCCATAATTAAATTAGCACCATGTATTTCCTCACACAATTGCCAGCTATGTCTATTGTGAGGAACAAAAACCCTTGTCAAGAGGCGATATATATTTGACCCACTATAAAGCCCAGTGCCCTAACCACCTAGTCCAAATAATTATGCCGTCTTGGAAGCTTTTTATAATTTTTGACATTTGGCTTCATGCTACATGTACGTCGTCTCTGGGGATCTAAAAAAGTCCAAATGATAAAAAAAAAAAACAGAAAGACGTCATGATTATCTGGACTACCTAACCACCCAGCTCCCTTGCAAACATGGAAAAACAAAAGCATAAATATAGGAAAAGACACATGAGACAAGATTACACAGCTTGCATGAACATGATTTGAGATTATTTACAGATTGCTAATGAGACTTGAAATTATGTGGAAGAAAACATTCTGTATAAACCTGTAAACATGATAAAGGTGTTCATGATTGCTTGTGATCAATTTTTTTTTTAAAGCATACTTGTACTTGAAAATATTATCAGGGTTTAACAAGGTACAGACACGATAAGTAAATTTTAAGTTTACCGAATGCAATATAATTATAGATACATGACTGACATGACAATTTTTGACATCCAAAAAAGTAAACAAGCACCTGCCGACCTCGGATAAATTATTTGGCGTAATTTTGGTAATTGGGGAGCTTTTTGAGATTTTATGAACATCTTTATGCAATTTACTTCGACTTACATTTCTATACTTAGCATTCGAAGTATAAAAATGAAATCTAATGGATGTAAACATCATTTATCGATACAATTCCACAGTTGTTTACTCGTTCACTACAGCAGGCAGCCATTTTTTCTAGAATCTACCGAGCTTAGCCTCGTTCTGGAAAAAATTTAAATATTCATGAGCGGCTCATTAAGAAAGGTCTATGACTGCTTGACAGCTCAATTAGGGGTTGGTTGCACCAGCAAAAGCACCACATACACAACTACAACACCGTTTAAGGATGACTGCTGGTCGGCATTTGAGATTATTGTCAGATTTTCGGATTCCTCTGGATTTTACCATTAAAACGGTGATAATTTTTTTGCCCACTAACCCCCTATTTTCTTTTTAAATTATCATTTAATAGAGCATAAAGGCCTAACCAACAAAGTTTCATAAATTTCTTGTTAATTTTTCATAGGTTTTTACACTTAAACAAGTCTTATGTTTAACCTATGAAAAAGTCAGAGAAATCCTTTTCCTGTCAGATTTGGGGGGTCAGATTTTGAAACCGCTTAATATTGCAAAACCGAGTTCGGTGACGGTATGATTTTTTAAAGCTGATTCTATACCTTTACCTATGGACTATTTATCAATTTAGAGACCTTGTTATTTTTAAACTGGACAGCGATCATCCTTAAGGAGGAAATTATTGACAGTCATAAATTTGTCATTTCCTCCTTCGGGCTTTCTGTTGGTCATTCATTCCTAAACTACCATACAATTAGCGCTTCATTGCAGGGTTATTAAAATGTACCACTTAACCTCTTTCAGTTCTGTTGACCTTAATACTGACGGCAATAAAATCTGGCCTCTAGAAATATTAGAATTGTTGTTATTCTAGAAATGGTGTCGATCAAATGTCATGAATGTGGATCCTGAAGAATTCGAAAGAACTGATGGAGATCAGTTTCATCTTGCAACAGCATTAAAACTATCGATTTATCACTCTTTATACTTCTATTCCACATGAACAGCTATAATCACGAATGGCACAGCTGATTAAACGCAACTTTTTCAAAAAGAATGGAAAACGCAAGTGTAAATATCTGGTACCTGGTAGTCGATTATATACAAAGACTTACTTTGTCATCAATGAATGAGTCTAAGAAAAAGAAGACAGGATGGGTTGCGATAAGGCCCTTTTTTGGCTCATCTAAAGGCAAAAAAAAAGTATTTATAACCCCATTACGTATACCTTATTTGGTAGACAAATGATGTTGTATTGTTATAAAAGAATACTCTTTAAATATTATGCATGAGCCGAAGATGGAAAATCGTGTTCAAAAGTTACAATTTTTTGATGAAAATTGCATATCTATTTAAAGAAATTTTCAAGGTAAACCTTTATAAAGTTGAAATTTTGTGCTTATATATTTAAAGACAGAGTTTTCTAGTTTTATCTATATCTAAACACTTCTTAAAACAACAATTTTGAATTTGAAAAAAATGCGCTTATCTTAGGAAAAACGAAGAAAACGCTGAGTTAAAATTACTCGTTACGATGTAGTCTAGCTTTTTTAATTTTTCAGTTTGTATTGCACGCGCGCGGAACCACATGAAATGTGTTTTAGTAATACAAGTTTTTTTGACAAAATATAGAACTGGTAGTGCGTGATGGATATGTATCACTCAATTTCACCATGTTCCATAGGCACAATGTTAAATCATTACCGGTGGTTCATTTAAAGCATCACTTTCTAAAAAATGAAATAAACTTTTAAACTACGTACGTTAATCTAAAAAAAAATACAAACATTTACCTTTCAAACAGGACATTTTTGAGAACAAAAATTACCTAATTTTATTTTTGATTTCAATGGTGGGCTGAAAAGGAGTTTTATTGCAACCCATTCTTTACAGAAGATCAAATAATTGTCATGCTCAATTTTCTTTTTGACAACATATTTGTTCAGTGTGTTTGACGTGTTTTTCAGCAATCAATAAGGATGCCAATGAGCACTAATTGTGGACTTTTGCTTGTTGATTTGACTCTTTATTCATATAAAACATACTTTTTAAAATCTCGTAGAGACCAAAAAGATCGTAGACTAGCTCTTTCTGTTAACCTTACGTTCCGTTATATTTATGATGTCCTTTCACTGAACAATTTTCGATTTGGTGACTTTCTCCATCTCATATATCCTCAGGAACTTGAGATAAAGGATACGACGGATTATATGAAGTCTGCTTCATATTCAGATCTTCATTCTTGAAATACACTGTCCAGGAAAACTTTCAACAAAGCCCTATGACAAACGTGATGCCTTCAACTTTCCAATTGCCAATTTTCCCTTCTGGAGTATTAACATATCCGTCCGCTCCAACTTATAGTGTTTACGTATCTCAATTGATTCGTTACTCCAGAGCTTGCGGGAATAACATCGATTTCCTTGGTGTTGTGTCACGTTTGACACAACAAATTCTAACACAAAAAGTTAAGTTGCTCCTCGGTTGCTGTCTTCACTCAAAAATTTTACGGTGAAACCAACCCTAGTAAGGTGAGTTCACATAAAAAAGGTTTTGGTAAATGTTTGTGTTTCGATACGATGATGTCAAATATAAAACTGATACAAAACAGAATCCCAACTTGTTTTCTTTTTTCTTCACTGGACAAAACATATCCTCTTTAAATGCCTTATCAACACCTAATCTACGTGAATCTTGGTAAGTTTTGTTTTTCTCTCGTGAACTCCTCCATGTGAGGCTTACCAGGTGTGTAGACTCGTAGACAAATATGGGATTTATATCTCTCAGATGAGTGCAGATATTGGTTTGTCATAGTGTTTTGTCTTCTTTTATCGGATATGACACACTGAATAGGAATTTTGCACTGCGACGGGTGTGTTATAGAAGGCAGGAACCGCTTACTCTTCCGGGCACGCGGTTGATTCGGTTGATTTTGTGGGGTTTTTTGTTTTGTGATTCCTTGTGCTGTTCCTGTTTGTATTTGCCGGTTTTTTTGTTGTCATTACGGACTTTTTTTTACACTCGAATGCCACTTTAGTGCCCCTTTGCTTCTGTTATACTATAAAACCACACAAGAATGAAAAGGAGGAAATTTGTACCAGTCCGGCATTCGAATGTCATGAAAAAGACAAAATCCGTTGGAAAAATACCATGCGATGAAAATAAAGAAGTAACTTGATTGCAAAAAAAACCCAAGACGTTTTAAATGCATGTATCAGCGCAAATCGAAATGAGAGTGAGCTCAGATATTGGATATTCCGGGTAGGCAGTAGCTGCTTGTTATCAACGTTGTCAACGATAAATTTAGTGTAGACCACAGACATGACAGAACACCTGAGTCATTAAAACATGTCTAGAAATAGAAGTTAATAGTTCAAGGCAACCAATAGAAATTTCTTCTTTAAAGCAAGACGATATTCTGGTTCGTTTTTGAATTGATGATCTTCATTTTTTGACTGAAGTAAAAAATAAATGTAAATCATAGTTCTTTGCACTATGAAAATCCGATAGTATCAAAACAAAAATGTTCTATAAAGTATCTTTTAATTATTTCATGTACTAGTAATTTGTTAAAATTAATTACAGGATTCCAGCGTTAGTACACTTCGAAAGACAATATATGATGTAACCCGGGTATCATTAGACGACATGAAGATTTTTTATTGCAGTAAGCATCCTATTGTAGTCATTATTCAATATTTCTATAAACTAAGACGTTTCAATTTTTAAAGATATATGAAGACCACATGTATGCATCAGAGTGATAGAAATACAACAAAAATATTCTCCTTACCGGCTGTATATTGACCGTTAGCAGCCGGTCAGTTGTGTTGCATCAAGCGGGAACTGATTTACCCTTTCGGAGCTAGTCTTTGTCCTTCTGGACTTTTGACATTCGAATGCGCATTGGTTACTCTCGCCTTTTTCGATTCTTCAAGAAATTTTGAATATTAAAATGTTCACGGTATAAGAACTACTTTAATTATTCTTCAGATGATTTACCTTTTGTTATACATACATGTAGTATGATGACCATGGTGATTTAGGTCTGATTATAGAATGGAGGCATTTAATTCCATAGAAGACATGATGAAAAATAATTTCATGAAATGGCGTGCATTTCATCGCAACGTTATAATTATTCTCTGATATTGACTCTCTATATCCTTATTATGTCTCACAACAGTGTTGTGGTTTGCGATAGTACCAAACCATAAGATCGAAATGACAGAAAATACCGTCCTGGTTTAACCAGCCGCTTCTTTTAAGATACCTATATCAAGTCAGGACCATTGCGATCTTCAATTTTTCCGGTAGCTCTTGTTTTTGTCTTTCTTCTCGGAAATTTGAGATTGATCCTCCAAGTTTGGTAGTTTTGTTATTACCTTTATTTACAATAATATGGTCTTATATGTGAATAATTTAATGATTTCTAGATAAAGAATTGAGAGATACTGATGATAACGGTAAGGTTCAGTACTTGTCTGATTACCACATAAAAGACGAAGGCAATCTTGTCTTTGTATTAAAACTCCGGGATGAAAAGGTTAAACTTCATCGAAAGTTCTCTATACATGATTGATTCAGGCGTCATGAACAGGCATGTAGAAATGAAAGAAGCAACTGTGGACTCAACGGAAGGACAGGAAGGTAGCTTACCACCACTCAAGATCTTGGGGCCAGACGTTGAGCTGACTTCAGAACCGGATTTGATAACTTTTGATGACGACCAGGATGGACAGAGGGCAAAAATGCCATGTGGACACGCCATTGGTAATGCAATTATTTTTAAGACCATGTAGATAATTGGGGCGAATTGCATTTGTGCTAATTTTTGGACGGATTTCACTATAGTGAAAAACCGGTTAATAAAATGGTGAATGTCGGGCGGCGTGCGGACGGGGAAAATACTTTCGTAACAGTTTTCTCAGCAACTTCTAATCACAGTCTCTTGGTATTCGGTATGCAGCATTAGTATGGGCTCCCATAACGTGGGATTTGCTTTCAGGTCTATCGCTCATCTACTTTTCCATTTTTGACACTAATGTTCAATAAAAGAGAATTTTCGTAACATTTGTCTCAGCAACTACTAATCACAGCCTCTGAATATTTGTTATACAGCATCGGCATGGGCTCCCATAATGTGGGATTTGATTTCAGGTCTATCGCTCACCTACTACCTTTTTACCGACTTAATTAATTTTGACACTAATGTTCAATAATAGAAAATTTTCGTAACAGTTTCCTCAGCAACTACTTATCACAGTCTCTTGATATTTGGTATGCAGCATCAGCATGGGCTCCCATAACATGGGATTCGATTTCTGGTCTTTGCCTTATCCGAGCATTTCTGTCTTTGACCCATTTTTTATATAATGCTATATTTTATTTGCACCACAAGATTATATTTCATTTGCGCCACTATTTTTTTTATTTGCGCTAATATCAGGTAATGGTTATTAAAATTTAAATCTAAAGTTATAGCTCAGGGCCCGTGTCAATGAAACTATCCTAACACACATCCTCAGACATCGGTTAGGAGTTACTTTAAGATGGTCTTAGAACCATCTAAAGATATTGGGTAGGATGTGCATCGAAGCTGTCCTAGGACATTCCTATATATAATGGTCTAAGGACCGTCTTAAAAAAACTTATATGCAATTCAAATTTAGATAATGTTCATAAACGATTTCTTAGCCTATCAAAAGGCATGGTATACTTCTACATATAGAAAACAGTGTGTGAACAATTTATTTAAGATTAATTTCTTTTTTGATTTATTAGTTTGTTTTCTTTGTTTTGATAAATGAAATGTAAATATAAACGTAAATAAGTTTACAAACTTCAATACTAAGGTTTATATAAAATGCATATAGTATGTCCACGTTTATTAATAAAAAAATAAAAAAAAGAAATTCGGCAACTGAAATGAAAATGAACGAATTCTCTTTGGAAAACTCGATTACTTATAAAAAATAGCACACGCGTTTTTAGATTAAAGGTAGTTTGAAATTCGTTTTAAAATCCGGCATCAACACTTATCTGTCTTTGTCAAAATACATTTTCAAAAATACCAAAACTCTCTAACTTACTCCTATATCGGAAATAAAGTGGTCATAATTTATGCTGTATATTCTTTTCGGAAAAGTAGATTGTTTATAAAGAAGCAGAATGTATTTGAATCAAAACATTGGAAGGAAGAAAGAAGAAAATTAGTGAAAGAAAAGTGCTATAACTAGAGCGCCTCTTAACTAAACGCGCGTCCGGTGTTAAAACAATTGTTGCCTGAAACTTTGGTGTACTTTCTTATTTAAACAATGATCAGAAATAGGAGTGACACAGAAATTCAATTGAATTTTCTCTATCAGATGTTAAAAGTAGAAGGATGTTTTCTTTTTGAAGCTTTCCAGCCACGCCACACAAAGTGCAAAAAAGAAAGCACGAAAAAGTATTGAATAACAAACTGTGCGAAAATTGACCACCAAAAAATCCGTACATCCTAGATTTTCACAAAAATGGTCCACTTTTATGAGTTATATAAAGCATAAAACGGTAAAGCTACCATGATTTGTAACTATAACAGTCTCTTTCTCTGAATATCCCATTCCGCCTGAAGTAATTTGCTCGTCATCTAAGATAAGTTTCCATAATTATTGTTTATTTCCCAATTTCAATACGCTAGGATGGTCCTAATTAATTAGGATGGTCTAAAGTCAACTAAATTGTTATCTCAAATTTTGGTCGCATTTTAGGACGCATCTCAAATTTTGGTCGCATTTTAGGACGCATCTCAAATTAGGACCCTTTCCTTGACCCGTCCTAAGACTAATCCATATCTAAAGACGATCCAAAGACATGTCTCAATCCTAAGATAGCTTCGTTGACACGGCCCCTGTTTTAGTAAGTTCACACGGCAGAACCATTAAGACGAGTAATAATGTTGACGGACGGGACATAGACGTAAAATCCTTGAAACGGATTAACACACAGGTAAAATACACAATTTGGGATGGATATAGTCAGAAAAGGTAAGACATTTTATTTGTTTACAAATGATAATAGAAAAACTGAAGCGTACAGTATAAAGAAAAATGAACTAGCTAAATATTTATGTTTGAAACATTGAAATCGGCCATGTGGTTTTCGAGGACATCAACAAACCAATAGCCTACCCTCGTACTATAGCACACTTTCAATACGAGCAACGTGTAGCAAAAACCACTTTTTTGTGTTTTTTAAAAGTTTAGTGCTCTTTTAATGATTTTTGAAATTGTATAGTCTGTTCATCAATTTATTCACGAAGCCATGGACTGCAAAGCATGTCGCTGTCCAAGAAAAAGGGGTACATGCAAATAATATACGTTACGGACGAATACATGCATGATTTATAATGTATCAGACAATTGATGATTGATTGTTGTTTGCTTAATGTCCCGTCGGCGATATTTCAGCCATAATCGGGACATAAACAAGGTGTGATATATAACTAAAAATATGTATCAGACAAATGGTGCGTGTATATACTTTGTCAGCGACTGTCGTATGAACGTTGTGTCTTAACTGCAAACGATAGTCTGAGTTAAATTAACATTAAATACAAATGTATCAATATCAGTTCTGGTGCCGCCAGGTGGATGCAACAACCTTGAAAGTTCTCCTTTCTTGTAATTGTAAGATGGCTATTGGTGTGTTCGTTCGTATGAAGCTTCATGTACGTAATGGAGTTAGTTATGTCAAAAGCTGCAGAATCATATACATGTATCTTAAAGGTCAGGGGTATGTACATCTGTAATGGTTGTCAGCATGACTTAATACATTGCCACATAAATGACTCAAGTTAAAGTTTTTTAGATGGTTCAAATGTCTTCATCTGCAAGTGAATTGGCTAATCATGATTTAAGATTGGATAGAAAATAAATAATTTTGCGTTTTCTGTTTATTTGGATAAGTCACCAATCGTACATGTATCCAAAGTGTTACTAATGTGTGTTATGTAGGTCACCTGTTTGAATGAATGATATCAGCCTGTTGTGCAGGACTATGGTGCCTAAATATCACAAGAATATGTCTGAATAAGCATATACAAATGATTTGTGTTTTTGTCTCTCTGTGTGTTTCTTTGCCTTGCTGGCTGGTAGGTTTTCACAAAAAGAGTTGACGCAAAACAAAGAAAAAACATATATATTTTGCAACTTGTACCGATAATTAATATGAATGAGGGAGGATTTGGTGCATTAAAACCAAGTTCAACCATATTTTTAAAGGCCTGTTCTAAATCAAGACCATTGCGATCTCTTATTTCTCCGGTGTGTCTGCGTTGTTTTGTTTTTTCAGTTCCACGTTTCAGATTGATTCTTCAAGTTCGGTCGTTTTGTTATTACCTTTTATTATATTTGAATTATTGGTTGGGATTAAGTTGTTGTTTTAAACTTTGTAATGTGCATTACAGAATTTATTCCCCGTCTGAACGCTGACATTTTGATGTTGTGGTAAATAGAGCATTAGGTAAAATAGTTTTTTTTCCAATGATTTTCGATGTTTTGTGTTTAATATGAATTTTTAATATTAACGATGACATTATGTATTACTTTTTGCAGTCAACATAACAAGAGTGACCTGTCTTGAATTTGTATCATCAGAACACTGTCAAATTATGTACCTCTTAATTGTATTTCAGTTACACCTGTTGACTGCAACGCAATTATTTTGCATGTATTGGTCCGTTACCAAGTTTTATTGCATGTATTTAGAGTCATTTTGTTATGCTTGAAATATATAAAGAATTATTGAACGTTATTATTGGATATTGATATTTTCATTAAAACAAAACTTTATTAACTTCTTTTACTTATATAGAAGCGTAACTTACCAGATTATTACTCTATACAGGCCTGTTTATATTAACCAGTTTGAATTGTCCGTGTCAATGTAATCAAATCGAGCACACTGTTCGTGAATGATTTAAAAATATACCATTGTGTTCAACAAAAAGAAATTAAATCCTTATACAATATGTTCTTGTTTCTATACTGGGCATGTTTTTAAAGTTTATTACATTCATATTTTTGATATTTTCGAGATTAAAAGTTGAAAATTGACATAAACCGTGAAAAAATTGCATGTATCGTCCGTTAACAATGTTTTTCTCCATAATGGTTCTGCCGTGTGAAGTTGTTGTTTAAAATAAATTCACAGTAATAAAGTTGAATTTTATCAGAAATTTACAGGGTAAAGCTTACAAGGTTTTTGTGATAACAGATCTGTAGAGCTCAGCTGTCCTTCGGTGGGTTTCTGCAATGTGATATTTAACGGTAGTGATTTTGATATTTCTTTTAATGCAGAACAGACCATAATTTTTGGCCTATAGCTCGAAAAGTATCTAGGATAGATAAGGGGATATCATAGTTTTTGGCTTATAGCGAAAGTATTCGAGATAGAGAAAACCCGAAGCAAACTTTGTTCCCCAGCACCTAAAGATCTACTACTAACTGTCTATTAAATCGTAATTATGGGACGAATCTTCATATGAGTATTTTCCCTTGATCGACAATGTTGATTAGAAATTATTCAAAGGTCAACGATTAAAGAGTTCTCGAACCTTTACTGTTTTCTATCAATTTTAACTCATGTTTGTGATCTTCCTTTTTGTAAGCATTTTTACATTGTGTACTTGATCTTTAGAGTGTATGATTTTACTCTTTAAATTGATTGTTTTTAGGTGTCAAAGTAACAGATTATCTCATATATGTAAATATATCAAAGGAATACTTATCAAGAATAGTGTTATTTTCAGAAATAAACCAAATGTGCGTGCCTTTTTATACAATCATTTTTACAAGGAGGTATAACAGATTTCAATTCACCGTAAATCATCTGGTTTTCATCGATAAAATGATTATTTGATGCTCGTCTGAATTCCCTCCGTTTTAAACTTTCCATAAAACAAACAAACATTTATGGTACCGATGTATTTTCCTTTCATCCGTTTTTCATCCGTAGTTCATACCATCCGTAAAACGTTCTTATTTTATCCACATTTCATATCTGTATCATGAAAATATCATTTTTACAAAATATTTTTTTTACAAAATCCTCTAAAATTGTCTGGAAACAAAAATACGGGAAATTGTATACATTACTGATGGACTCCTCCCATAAACCACCCGTTACACATGATTGTACATTGTTGAAAACATCCGTGTGCTCGATTTATTCACCTGTACACTTAAGAAGGGTGGTTTACGGATTAAAATACCCGTAGTTATTTTTTTTCGTGTACTTGTTTAAGGTTTAATTATTCTCTAGCACAAAAAGGTTCACAATTGCAGAAGCGTAATATTGATTTAATTTATTCTTTAATGTTTCTCATAGGTCCCGAGTCATTGACCGCCTATTGCAGAAGTATTCTCTCTAACGGAAAATACGAGTTTCACTGTCCAAAGACAGATCCTTCAAATTGTAATCGTCTGTGGGAGTTTCACACAGTAAGGAAGTTCGCCGTCCTAACAAAATCTGAAGTCAAAGAATTTGAGATGAAAATTGCTGTTAACTTCTTGGCCGAGATCGGGATTAAACAATGCCCGAACTGTTTAACGTATGTTGAAAGAATTGATAAGAATGAAGCAAGATTTACTTGCACCGTGTGCACAGGGAGACAGAAGCAAAAGTTTGAGTTTTGTTGGTTCTGTCTTGGTCCATGGACACAAAATGGAAACGATGGATGCGTTACAACTGATTGCTCTGGGGAGGACCCTAGGAGGAAAATCTTACATAATTGTTCAGAGAAGAATATAGGGAATGTAAGAAATCCTTCAATAAGAGCATGCCCAAAGTGTCAAAGGTTGATAGAGCACGTTGACGGGTGTAAGCATATGAGTTGTATTTGCGGACAAGGATTTTGCTTTGTCTGTTTACAAGTTACAAATTCTAGTGGGAGTTTACAATGTGGATCATGTTCAAAGGCCCCCGTTCAAACTGCACTACAATAATGTTTTATTACAATGTATAAGAGGATACATTTATATAAAGCTATTAGTCTTGTTTCCTAATACTTTTATAAATTGGTATGTTATGATGCTTTGTCTGTAAATGTTATACAAATTATTATTGATAAACTATGTTTACACTTACTTTCAAACGTTTAGACCATTGCAAATTATGATTTAATCTGTACAAAAATATTAACACCACTGTAAGGATGGTTGGTTGATTGTTGTCTGTTTATGCCAGGATGGTATGGAGATATTTGTAGTAATAAAATCCACCTTTTGTATTAATCATGGTACTTGATTTATGTGATGATACCGTTTCACTAATAATAAGAGTTCCCTTGCGATTTCTCCTGAGTTTTCAATGTGTTTATTCATTGTTATTCAATCACAAAGACTCGCACTTTACCTCTAGTAACTCGTAAACAAGTCTTGCTAACTCATGCAAAATTACCTAAACTCATGAAAGTTTGACAAAACATATCAAAAACGTTGTAAAAGCTTCGTTAAACGTTCAAGAACAAAACAACAATGTTCTAATTCCCGGATATGGTTCGCAGAAAAAAAATTGAGATCAATTGTTAAAGTTTAAATATTCAAATTCAGTCTTTGTGGTAGATGAAGCTATGCACCTAGCTTGTATTGATAATCAATCGTGTGTTTACCCTACAGCTATTACTATAAATTCCAGTATAAAGTATCTGCTTATCTGTATGGTTAGTAGCAGAGGTACCAACATGACCAATGGGGCATCCGAGTGTCAAAAGTCCGAAAGAACAAACTTGAAGACAAAACCAGCAAACACGAACTAGAACAGCACGAACAGACAACACAAAAACATAAAACAACTGAATAGCAAGGCGTAACGAGTGTGGGTGCCCCACAAAAGTAAGCTGTTCCTGCTAAGCTAGGTAACATGTAAATTGACCTTTAAAAATATTCCCGGTACTACTTTTGTTGTCTTTTTCACAAGGGTTGAAAAAGTTGGTGCATGAAATATTGATTCCTAGCGTTCTCAACTTATATTGTAGGTTGTGTCACGTACATTTATACCACATCTCATTATCTTCTGTTGGTATCAATGGACATTCAATTAAAACCGTCATTTAAAATTTCATTTTAACATTATTTCAATTATTGATGAACCCGTTTAGGGAATTCAAGCTTCCATCTAAATACATTTTATTGAGTTTGTTATTTGCCTTCAGCTTGACAATTCCAAACTAAGTAAACAATTAATATTGAAACGTTTACTCTAATGCATTAATCACGAAACGACATTATTACACCATATTAATATCTAAATCACAAGATTAAGATCATATTATAGTTTTTTCTGTATGTTGAAACTGTAGAAATTGAAGGAGAGATAAAATGAACGCATCAAATACAACTGATTCATACTCAAGGTCAACTCTGGACTCTCATTCACACAAAGATTTGGTACACGACAATGAACCTAGGGCCCGGCCTTTCGAACTTCGTGTGGACTCCGAACGCTATGTTCTGGATATATCCAAATGGCTTACAGCTCTGGCTTACATATCGGTGGTTTTCAATATTGTGGTGATGTTAATTCTGTGTAGAAGGAATCTTAGATCCCCATCTACTATATTAATGCAAGGTCTAGCAGTTGCTGACGTACTGACGTCATTATTTTCCTACGGACTGGAACCGTTATTCCAAATGAGTTATAAAGATGTCTACCATATACAGCAATCAGACTTGATAGAATTGGAATACCCACTGTGTAAGCTGTATGTCTTCCTTAGATATCTGACGGACGAGTTTCACGTTGTTTCTTTATTATTAACAACGTGTCTCGGGATTCAGAAATGCATTGCGATGCAGTTTCCCTTTTGGACCAGACGGAATATGTCTAATAAGAAATCAATCATAGTGTGTGTTTTCTGTTTCCTGTCTATTTTTGTGGTAGCCGTTCCTAGATATTTTAGTATACGGTTCACTGATCACGTGGATTTATTTTCAGCGTCATGTGGAGTTTCGGAAGGGCAGTTCACGAGATACGGTCTAGTGCGGTATTTCGCTGTCATTATTATTCTCACATTGATCTTGTGTGTATTTATGATCATATGTACAATTTACATAGCAGTAAAATTAATGGTTAAAAATTCGCTCCATGGAGCCCGTGGGACGACTTCAAGAGAAAAGCGATCCGTCATAATGGTGTTCTTGGTCCTGGTGATATTTTTGGTATCAGAAATCCCTGTTGTATTCATATATATGGTAATGGTAGGCGACACCCTTGTTTTGTTAGAGAAGTCCACTGAATATGAGTTATTGACTTTTCTCATTGATGGCAGGTTCAGATTTGCAGCTTATATTGTACTATTTCATGACATCAGCTACGATACAGCGATTATACTTGTAGAACTAAGACAGTTTTTCACTCTTGCTGGTTGTATTTCTAATTCTATCATATACTTTTCAACAAGCCAAAAGCTAAGGAAGGAACTTATGATAACATTTAGAATTGTAATGAAGACTTTTAAAAGGTCAAAGGAAAATAAAACCAAGGATAAATGTATCAACAAAAAACCAGTGAAACCATTCCTTTCTTCAATAACCACCAATGGTAACAGCAATGTGGTAAATCAAAGTGAAGATCGGTCAGATGAAATTACATATACATGTAGTTGATTTGACGTATCCATCCCCGGGTATCCATCAATAATTGAAAACATGACTTTATATTACAGAAAGTAAAAACGATGATGCAAGAACGCATTGTCATAATTTGAGTATGTTTTATTTCTCTTAGTTTGAAAATGACCCTCGTTTTCAATTGAGCGATTTTTTTCTGATTTTATTCATTCTACATTTCTAATTCATGTATCTATAAGAAAATATTGAATTTCCGATGGATACTTATCAGATGTACGCTAAAGTGACCAAGTTACTAGATTCAAATTTACGTTTTAAGCTGCTCTGGTGCAAATTTAGTGCTTGTGTTGACTTAAGGGATAATATCAGTCCAGACGTTAACTCATAGTGCTCACATTTTAAAGTTTGTATCTGACAGTGTTTGCTTTTTTAGCATGTGAAACATTCTTTTAATAAACATATTGTTTGCATATTTGTTCTATTAATAAATCTTTACTTAATAGTACTATGGAAAATGATCTCCAGAATTACCCGTTAAAGCAAAATTTACTTGTAATTTACCGATAGAAAAATTCGCTCAAATAAAAAAAAAATCGTTCAAATGAAAAATAAAATCGCTCAATTGAAATATCAAGTCGCTCAATTGAAGTGCACCGTTATAATGATACTAATGAAGTGCAGAAATTTTAAATTTGTTCTCAAAAACGTCAATTAAAAAGAAGTTCATTTAGTGTCTATATTACATGTATTAATTTGAGAGATTAAAAGTTCACTGGAACAAGTGAATTTTATTCATGCCAAACTGTGTACACATACATCAATGATTACATTTCACTTGTCTAGGTGAAACAATCATGATTCCTGGCTTGTATTGAGTGAAAAGTTGCAGTTTTCGTTATGTTCAATCATATTTCAAAGGAATAATATTTCAGGATTAAGAAATTCAATATTGATTTCCGTTTTTTCTTAAATAGCCTGAAAATCTAAAATCTTTTAACGCTATAAAATCTATCGGTCAAATATATAGTGAAATCTTTACCAGTGAGATTTGGTTTTGTCAAAGATTAATATTTAATGTAGATTTTCAGAACTTTATAATGCTGGCGTCACACTGTCCCGATTTTGACATACGATGGACACACGAATGTGAAAATTTCAATTTCGTGCGAAGTAAGTCCCGAACTTGCTAAAAATCAAAATCAAAACCGAAGGGTATACGATTAGAACCGATGGCGAACAGTCTAATATCTAGTGGTATTCAATTATCTCCCCTGCGGAAAAAAGCTAATTGTGATTTTAAATTTTTAACGATGACAACAACGATGGCGACGGCATGTAAACAATCTTCAACTTTCTTTTATTGCGCATGGACCTGACTACTATCATATACGTTGGACATGTCATGTTATTAAAGAATCTTTTCTGTTGCGTAAAGAGTTGTCTATAAGGTCAACAAAAGTGCATATTTTAACAAATCGAGTAAAACTTGCTGGACATTGGAAAAAATTAAAATGTCAACGCAACCTTTAAAAAATCACACAAGGCGTAATACCTGCAGTACATTCTTGAAATTTGTGGGAATGTTAGGTTATTACCTTTTCTTACGAAAGATATTAGTTTGGAAATTATATTTTACTGTTATCACTTAACGATCCATTTGAATTCAATGTGTAACTATGAAAAACTTTCAAGGGACACAACCAAGTCCTATCATCATTAATAATAAACATGATAAAAGGGAGGCATTCCTTTTTTTAAAACGGATGACTGAAGATTGAATTGGACATTTAATCCAATACAATGCAAATTCACATGTTGTTGATCCCAATTTACGGACAGCGGTCAAAAAGGTATATAAGAATCTAACACCGGTGTTAGGGCAAGATAAGGAAATCTCCGACACCCAGAGGGTAAGATTTCAAGTCTGCAACGAGGCTCTGCCGAGTTGCAGATGTAAAGAAATCTTACCCAAGGGTGTCGGAGATTTCCTTATCTTGCCCTAATCATCGGTGTTTGATTATTTTTCTCACTAAAATGCTAAACCCGTAAATTGTACAACGTGGATTTGTTTACAAAATATAGCGAATGAAGATGTTTGTGACGTCACAAGACCAAACCAAACTGCACGAGGCTATCTCACATGGGGTGGTGTGAGACAGAAAAATCTCACACCGCTAAAAATAGGAACTGTCCTGTCCAAAAAGTGAGAAAACATGTTCTATGACGTAATCAAGTTCAACAGGTAAATCGTGTACTTTTAAGAAGAAGGTTGTCAAGACGGACTAGAAAAAGGGCCCTTTTCATAATTTTATTTTGGCTTAACCTCTTGCTGTACATGTCTGAAAATTTGAAGATGGAAAGATATACATTTAAAAAAATAGTGTATTTTTTTTCTATTTTTGTCTCGCCTGCGACGAAAAGTCGCGGAAGGCGAGACATAGGTATTACTTTCCGGCGGCGACGGCGGCGGTGTCGTAAACTTTTTTGTAAGACTTTTGTGGACAATGAATTGCTTGAAAAGTATAATAGCTAGTCATCTGATATTTGGTATACAGACAGTTCAGGTTATGGTCTACGCAACTGTCACCATGGCGTGTGACCCTGACCCCATTTTCACGCTCCAGTGACTCTGTGAACTTAGGTCTTTTTTCAGGCTGTAAACTTTTTTGTAAGACTTTTGTGGACGATGAATTGCTGGAAAAGTATAATAGCTAGGCATCTGATATTTGGTATACAGACAGTTCAGGTTATGGTCTACGCAACTGTCACCATGCCGTGTGACCCTGACCCCATTTTCATGCTCCAGTGACTCTGTGAACTTAGGTCTTTTTCAGGTAGAAAACCTTTTTGTAAAACTTTTGTGGACAATGAATTGCTGGAAAAGTATAATAGCTAGGCATCTGATATTGGGATACAGACAGTTGAGGTTATGGTTAACGTAACTGTCTCCATGTCATGTGACCATGACCCCATTTTTAGGGTCCAGTGACTCTGTGAACTTAGGTCTTTTTTCAGGCAGAAAACTTTTTGTAAGACTTGTGTGAATTGCATGAAAAGTATAATAGCTAGGCATCTGATACTGGTTATACAGACACAATTTGTGTTTATATCAAGAAATGAAAGCTTAGGTGGTTGATTTTAGTGATGTTGCCGGCAGGCGAGACATACTTTTAGTGGCCACACTTGTTTATATAAAAGTTAAGGTTGTGCGATCCATTTCAGTTCCACCGTATGCATTTTATAAATATCCACATAATTACATGCATTATAAATGTAATTTGTTACTTTTATAAACTCTTTTTAATTCAGAATAGTTTATTTAAACAACATAACTTAAAATGGAATGAACTGTTTTGCTAAAAAGACCTTTTAATTCACTTGACAACCAGGATAAACATTCAAATGGACTTTGCTATCTTTTCCGATGAAGAGCTCTCATTCTATTGTTTAAATATCACCGGTTTTCCGACTGCTAAGCGATCGGAAAAGTAGCACATACGAATAGCTGCGAACCGATTACGAAGTTGTTACGATGTTATCAAGATTAGTCGAGAATTAGATCCGAAGGAGACACGAATTTATACGACGGCTGTACGACGTCGTGTTTAGCATACGATGGGTCTACGTAGCATCACGATGGGTATACGAAGTATAAAATATAATAACGCGATTTGCAATAAGATTATATAATTCAGTCTATATATATTGTCCTTTGCAGCCTCTAATTAGTATTTATGAATCAAAGCGCTAAAGCGTTTAAAGGCAAGCGAAATATATAAGAACTATAATAGATTTATTCTCTGTTAAAGTATATTGTTCAAAATGTTTGCGAATTATTAATTTTGGTGAGCGAAAAAAGGATCGTCATGCAGATGCCCTCAAATTTAAAGTTAATGAACACAATTGCACACATAAGGCAGGTATCGTGTAACAACGGTATCGATTGAAACACCCCTTCGATTAAAATGCACTCGTCCAAATGATGTGTATTTTGTACTGATTTTATGAATGGTGAAGCTAGAATCTGAATCCATGCATTGACCAATCAAATGAGAGAAATATTTATACGAACCAATCAAGTAATAGATGAATACATAATGTATATTCTATCGCCTTTAACTAAAAAGTTCGTCATGTAAGATGCAAAGGAATAAATAAAACTTGTGCCGGTCATATAAAATGCCAATAAAAATTGAGATTTATAGAAGTGTATATCATGTTAACAAATATTGAAAAGTAATATAGAAAATAAAGCATTTTATTCCAGATTGGATGCAGGAAAATCACTCCGTCTAGACAGAAAAAAAAACGCGAAAATCATCACTACTCTATAGACTCCATAAGGCTTCGCTGGCGCTTGCCTAATAACAAGTTAAAACGATGGCTCTCCAAGCAAACCCCTGCTGTCCCTGATGTCGATCAGTAAGAGTAGATAAGACATTTGATCTAAAGCTAATATGTAGAGCCTGTTAAGGAAGAACAAAAAAGATGACGCTACTTTATCTTTTTTTGTTCGTGTGAGTTGACCAAAGCACACATAATCTGAAAACAAAAAGAATATGACTGTTTTCCCCTAATATGATCTTTTTTTATATTGTTTCGAATCACAGTTTATGGCCAAGCTACAAAAAGACCCAAACATAAACCACCTTATCGAATCTTTTAACAATACATATAGGTACTTAGATGACATACTTGCTCTAAACAACCCCACATTCTCAAATTTAATAAATGATATCCTAAAGAATTAACCCTAAATAAAGCAAACTCGACCGACAGTAGATGTCCTTTTCTAGATTTGGACTTAAGCATTATCAATGGTAGATTACACACTAAAGTATATGATAAACGGGATGACTTTTCATTCCCAATAGTTAATTTTCCGTTTCTTGAAGGAGACGTACCATTAGCTCCAGCTTACGGAGTATACATTTCACAATTAGTCAGGTATGCTCGCATTTGCAGTGATGTGTCTGATTTTAATGATAAAAACCGTTTTATTACAGAAAAATTGCTATAACAAGGTTACCGTTACCACAAATTAGTCTTGTTGTTTTCGTACAGTATTTTGTCTTAGGTTCTTGTTGAACTGAACTTTTGTCGATTGAGTTTTACAGTGTGTTTTATATGTATGCTTTGTGCAAGCTTATCAATAGGGGGAAGGTTGGATCCAAACAACTAGTTTAACCCCGCCACATTTTATATGTGCCTGTCCTAAGCCAGGAAACTTTGCCAAAGCCTTTGTTTGTCCTTGTCATTCTGTGTTAACTGTTTTATGTCAAGAATTGGGTCTTTCGTTGATGATTTGGGGATTGGTTTTGATACTTTTGTATTGTATTATAAGTCTTGGGCCAATGCAAGACGGTAAGCAGTGACCTATGGTCGTGTCCACCTTATAATGCATAACTTCGTTACCGGTCCTTTACCGGTATCTAATTCCAAAGGTCCCGTAAATATTTGCAGACCGAAACGGAATGTAAACTTGATCTCAGTAACCCGTAATGGTGGACTGGCATACAGTACAAACAAAAAAGGAGTTTAATAACTATAATTAAGGGTTTAGAAAAAAGTGTGGGAAACTGATATTTCAGTGAAATTCCAAAGTTCAAAGGGTCCTAACTCTGTAAAAAAATGCGGACCGGAACAACGCGTTAACTTGATCTTTAACTCATCATGGTAGGACTCACATACCAAAAATCAGTTTAATGTTTAATATCTATATAAAAGGTTTAAAAAATGCGAAAAAGTTATTGTGACAGCGAGACGGCCGGGCCGGACAGACACACAAACGGGCAGACGGATTGCACATCTAAAGTCACCTTCGGCTTTTGTCGGACTGATAAAAACTAAAGTAAGTTTAAAATGTTTAAACCTTTATTTCTGATATTGAAATTGAAGTATTAAAAGGTGTCACAAAAGCCTGGACGAGGACGCAAAATAGAGAATCGCCTAGCTGGAAAGAACTGGACGAAAAGAAAATCGTCAGAAGATTCTAGATCCAGACTGTCTTCGCTTTGTTTTGTCTTTTCTTCTTGTACTTTTGAGACTGATCATTATAGTTTCAATATTTTTTAATTTCCTTTCCTATCAACTTTTCGAAACTTAAAAAAATATGAATAAAGAATTAATGAGGATACTTGTATCATAAGCTGCTGTCTTGTAAGTCTTCCTCCTGCTGCATTTTAATTATGAGGGGGGGGGGGGAAACAGAGCTATGTACATGTACTAACTTTTCCTTTTCTAAACGATTTATTGTAACACGCTCCTAACTGAAATGGATTAATAAATGTCCCCATAAGGCACTTTTGACACGTTTGATATTTTTTTTACTTCAGAAATCGTACTGCTTTGACCAGTGCCGTGTTTCCATTTCAATACCATTACTCTATGCCATTGCATTAGTTACGACGGATATACGAATACAAAGCGAGGTCTTTGCGACGCCGTGTTTCCTTCGAACCACCTTCGGAGTGCTTCTTGTTTTATTCGTGCCGCCATCGTAAGATAAATTAAGCCGACGACACTTAGAAGGCAACACGAAATCAGAAGATGTTTTCACGAAGGCATAACGATAGAAAGGATGGATAAACGAACACAACACGAACAAGGACCTTCGCACGAACCTTCGGGAGTTTTTTAACATGTTAAAAAATTAGGAAGGCATTACGAAGTTGCTACCGAAGTTGGAATATTTAAGCCGATGGTGCTACGATGGTAAAAGATGGCATCACGAATAGCGTGATTTGAATACGATCACTCCCGATTTTGAAAATATCCATAATCGTGTTTCCATCGGGGTCAAAATCGGGATAGTGTGACGCCAGCATAACAAATGCACATACTTTATCCCTTTCAAATACCGTTCGGTTGATTTTGTGTTTTGTGTTTCTTTATGCTGTTTTTGTTCGTGTTCACTGGTTTTGTCGTTGCCCTTTCGGACTTTTGACACTTGAATGCCCCATTGGCGCCTCTTTGCTTCACACATTCATGACATTTGGATTCATGCTTATTTAAAGGCCTTGATGTCAACTTTCAGCAGAATGGTTTAGTTATAATGTAATTTTCAACTACTCTGAACAAACAGTAAAGAGTATGTTCACAAATGTTATTATATTGGCCCTGTAATTGGACTGATTTTTCATGTCGATTTTGTCGATTTTTACCCCTTTTTACTATTTTTGTGCCAAAACCAAAGGTGGCCGCATGACCAACAGAATTTTGTTTATTAATTTATAACTTAAAAGTGAATATTTTAACAATAAATCGAATTATACGGTTTAGTATAAATCAGATTAACACCGTAAGGGCACCTGCTGGTCATTTCGGTTGAGTTATCTCGCTTTGTACAATTGACCGAATTAACTTCTTTTAATAACCGAGTAACCGAATTAAAATAATTTAGGTCAACGTTATCGTCCTTGACAAAACGTTTCAATGACTTCATATTCTAGATTTTTATGCGTAATTTCATATTTTCAAAAACTGTCGGCTAGTAAACAGCAGAATTAAAACCCACCCACCAGCTCCCCCTATTTTGTATGATATTGCTGTTTGTTTCTTTATATATTTTCAGGCATCAAACAGGGAGGGGTATTTCATTTGTTATGGCTCACCAATGATGTAGAAAGTCATCTGTTCCTTGCAAGAAGCCAGCGATGTTCTAAATCTCATTGCTATATGGACTTCGTTAGAGGGCGAAAATGCGACACAACACCAACCTAAATGAACTTTTAATATTATACGTTAACTGTGCTTCTGTTTCCCAGGGCCAGTTACGTCATCATTTAATTATTACTTCTTCATGATATTGACAATTTACAATAATAAGGACGTTTTATTTTAATTTAATCTTGATTTATCAGGATCAATCTAAAGTAATGTTTTGGACTTGCCCCTTCAATTGGCAGTCCATTTTTGTGAGCCATGACCTTTATTCGCCAATAAAATATTTTATTGTTATTATGTTTAGTTCATGAAGCTATCAGGAGCAAAAAGGTCGAAAATAAGTCGTCATCACTTTCGTCCGTCGTCAAACTGATTTGTAAGCTTGTTCCAATCCGTTATCCGAGTGAATTGTTCAATTTTATCGTAATTTGGTATTCAGCAGTACTATGTTATTTTGCTTGCCCGTATCTGGGTTAAATCGAATTATACGGTTTAGTATAAATCAGATTAACACCGTAAGGGCACCTGCTGGTCATTTCGGTTGAGTTATCTCGCTTTGTACAATTGACCGAATTAACTTCTTTTAATAACCGAGTAACCGAATTAAAATAATTTAGGTCAACGTTATCGTCCTTGACAAAACGTTTCAATGACTTCATATTCTAGATTTTTATGCGTAATTTCATATTTTCAAAAACTGTCGGCTAGTAAACAGCAGAATTAAAACCCACCCACCAGCTCCCCCTATTTTGTATGATATTGCTGTTTGTTTCTTTATATATTTTCAGGCATCAAACAGGGAGGGGTATTTCATTTGTTATGGCTCACCAATGATGTAGAAAGTCATCTGTTCCTTGCAAGAAGCCAGCGATGTTCTAAATCTCATTGCTATATGGACTTCGTTAGAGGGCGAAAATGCGACACAACACCAACCTAAATGAACTTTTAATATTATACGTTAACTGTGCTTCTGTTTCCCAGGGCCAGTTACGTCATCATTTAATTATTACTTCTTCATGATATTGACAATTTACAATAATAAGGACGTTTTATTTTAATTTAATCTTGATTTATCAGGATCAATCTAAAGTAATGTTTTGGACTTGCCCCTTCAATTGGCAGTCCATTTTTGTGAGCCATGACCTTTATTCGCCAATAAAATATTTTATTGTTATTATGTTTAGTTCATGAAGCTATCAGGAGCAAAAAGGTCGAAAATACGTCGTCATCACTTTCGTCCGTCGTCAAACTGATTTGTAAGCTTGTTCCAATCCGTTATCCGAGTGAATTGGTCAATTTTATCGTAATTTGGTATTCAGCAGTACTATGTTATTTTGCTTGCCCGTATCTGGGTTAAAATAATTTTTGTCTGAGTATGCGGCCAACATTATATTCACCATTTTTAAAATAGCAACTTTTAAATAAATTTATTAATTTCTAAGGTCTCTGCTGTTCACGAGAGTAAACAATTCATGCAAAATTTATGACATTTTATAAAGTAAAGAGTCTTATGACTATTCTAGCATCAATATTTTGAAGCTGTCCTGAATTAGAAATTTACGGCCGTTTTGGCCCTTTCCGAACATACTCATTTGGTAGCATGTTTTGCTGAAATGATCCAACGAGTCAAATTGAAAATGCAAATAAAAATTATGTAGGACAAGTTTGATAGTCGTTTCTCAAATCTCTAGATTTAGAGGATATTGAAGGAATTCATCAAATATTATTGACAAAACGACGCCATTAATATATCAAAATGATGGATGAAAATACCGTGCTTCTGTCATCTACCTGTTTTCGTCAAGTTACAGAAAATCAGTCACATAAAAGCATAAAAAGTCGGCGATGAGAGGACCTTAGTTAGTGCCCTTTTGAAGACCACCATGTCCTAAAACATATCTGATTGAAAAATGGCAAATATTTAATCAACAAAACCTAATACATAGGACGTTTAAGAGAAATGCAGAAATATAGCACTTAATAACCAATGATCCAGATTCTGAAAATAAGTTTCTGAATGCGGTCCTTCATATGTAATTCAAAATAAGTTTAGTCTGGTCAAATTTTAAAGACAGACTGTAAAAATTTTGGACGAAAGAGTCAAACATTTCTGTATTCAACACTTAATGTGTTGACCATTTCAAAGCAAGGAGATTATCCATGTAAACTTCAAATTTTTTCCAAAAACTATAAGGTTTATCCTACTTTATGGAAGAGGGAGGTTTGGCGCCATAAAACCTGGTTTAACCCACCATTTCGTTTGAAATGCCTGTACCAAGTCAGGACCATTGCGATCCACCAGTTCTCCGGTATGACTGATTCGTTTTTGTCATTTTCTCTGGACTATGAGATTGATCATTCAAGTTCGGTAGTTTTGTTATTACCTTTATTTATCTACTTTAGGAATAGATTAATCTAGCCATGATTTGGGTTTCAGTTCTGCATATTGGTTTTATTGTTCAATGCGCTTGAAGATACTCTTAAAGTGTTTGGCATTTTTTTTATTTCTATAGTAGAGCGCCTCTGACGAGTCTAGTATAAATGAACCTAGCAAATTTTTGCAGCGAACACTTTTGTAATTTTTAATTTAGAATATTTTGTGACATTTGGTTATGTCCAGTAACCTTTAAGAGGTTTATTGACGGAATAAGTTACAAGAAGACTTTTCAGTACACGATATATCATGTGCTCCAGTCAGTTTTATTTGTTTTTCAATTGAAAAGCGTCAACGAATACTAGTATATTTTAAAAGGTTGCATTAATATTAAATAACAAAATCGATACTCTATAAGTAACAATGGTATGCGCATTAAAGATGTTTAATAAAAGTAGATCTCATATTTATGTTTACAAAACGATATCGTATCTCAGGGGTACGGTAATATTGGTTTTTTTTCCAGACTTTTCCACAAATGAAATATCTTAATATGATCATACATTCGTTATCAACAACTTCCTGGTAGACCAATTTTAGTTATAGACATGATTATTGTTCATTTTCTGATAAGATATTTTGTTTTATTTGTAAAATGTTTAGCACAAAACAAAGATGATAGAGGTGAGTCTATAATTCGAATTCAAAATCTTTGAACATAATGTCAAAACAGCGAGCAGCGACTGCTGGTCACATTGAAGGCTGCCGGCTGATTTACATTGTGGATGATTTAAATTTACGATTATATTGTTGGTTGTTAGGCGTACACTTATTCCACATCTCATTTTCTTCCATGTAACATTTATATGTAATGTATGGTTCCCATGTCAATGGTGTTTGTCCTTCAATTTTTCTTCCATTATTAACAATAGATTCAATTAACCACCAGCTTTAACTTTCGAAACATAAGGAATTTGGATTAAATTTGATGCTTATCTCGGTACCAAAATACACGACATTAACAATGTTTTGAGCGAAAGGATTATTATTTTTTTCTAATAACTGATTCGTTTTTTTCATTTTCTCTGGACTATGAGATTGATCATTCAAGTTCGGTAGTTTTGCTATTACCTTTATTTTCTAACCTTAAAGTATCATCTGTGCCCAACAGACAAAACATTGGTATGCATATTAAGCAGCCCATACGATATGCGAGGGATTATTTATATACAATTTTGTCTCTTTAGTTTTACCCGAAACCATTATCAACTTTATATTATCCATTTTTTAAACAAAAGTATGTTTACCTGGTATCCAATCGATACATGTATTAAGCTTTCTTAATTCAGAAAAACCTGCATTATTTTTATAAATGAAGTATTAATGTGTTTCAGGGATAGGCTGTTACAATAAGTTCGACAATGGTACCAGCTATAATGGTACTGCCAGCTCTATTACGATTATATATGGCCTAAACCCACATTTAACATGTTTAAACTGGAAATATGTGAATTCACCTTATTGGCCATACAGAGCACACAACAACTACTGTCGTAATCAAAATGCGACCTATTTTTGCCAACCCTGGTGTTACGTCAGTAAGACAACATTTGAATACCGATACTGTAACATTCCAGTTTGTGGTTAGTATAATTAAGAAAATTAAGATATATTCCATATTAAAGATGAGACATTGTCAAACAAAGGTACAAAAAATACAAAATGAAACTGACGTGCATTAAGAAAATTGCCAATGAATTTACATCAATGTTAAGCATGATAAAGATACATTTGATACCAGAAAAGTATCTCCGGAAATAGGAAACTACTGGATACGTTTATAAATTGTTAATGTGGCTTATATGAATCTTTTCTAAAACTATAAATTTGTTTGTCTTGTGTGGGCGATGTTTTACCTTAAGAACCACCAAAATTTATCCTATTTGGTCATTTTTGCTTAAACCACTAGAATTATGAAGTCATTATGACTCTTCAAAATAAAATTCTAACAAGTTTTCTATCAGATAGAGATTCTTCTATGTTGTAGACAGAAATGGATATTAATTTATGCTAGAAAAATGCCATTATCGCCCCTACTTCTTTATGATGTTAAGGTCTCAGTCTTGTATTGTTTTTTCCATACTAAATTTGAATTTTTTTGAATAAAAAAGAGACTTTTGTAGAGCTAAATGAGCTGAACATTAAAGCAAGCAACAGCTTTTCTTTATCTGCAATAATTTTCATTCTATGGGCCAAAAACACTATTTTTTGCCTTTAAGGGGCTGTATCCCCTATTCTGTCTGGTACAAACAGATAGCGAACCATTTAGACACAACATAAAAAAGTCAACATTTATTGTTACAAAATGGCCCATGGTACATGGTAAAGTCAATGCATGGTACATGCAAAACAGATAACAAAAGTTGATGACTCCATAATTTGTGTGACTTGTTGTTGTGACTCAAAACATGTGGTAAAAAGCTAAAAAAGATGAAACAAAAGGAAAAATATACTAACTGGAAAAATTGAACTTAAAAAAGTTACAAAAATAAAGTTAACCAAAAACTGAGCAAATAATATTAAATGATGTACTTTAAACACAAAAATAACTAAATAACTAAATAAAAGTACACTTAACCTTAAAAAGTAAAAATAAAGAATCTTATATTTACCAAAAATTGAACAAAAGTCAAAATGAAGATGGAAAATCTAAGTTTAACCTTTATCTCAAAAAGTATGAAAATATACCAAAAATATTTACTTTTATGGAAAAATAAATATACACATACAAAAATACAATCATAAATACAAAAATTCAACTTACATAGTGAGCTGTCACACAACGATGATAAATATATAACTCGATGAAAATTGTGGTGCACAATTGCATTCAAGGTGACATTCGAAAGTAAACAGGAAACAGGAACAGGAAATCGATACAAATTGAAAGTGAAAGTTACAATCAAACACACCTTAAGTCAAAAATTAGAACATTCTATAAATATACAATGGTGTGTCACAAATTAGAACATGACTATACATATGTAAATCTAAATATAGAAATCAAAAGTACCAAAATATAATAACAACAAGGTCAAAAATAAGAACAAAAATACTACTGAAATAGTCTAAATAGAAAATTTACAGAATAGAAATAAACTGCATAAGTTTCATGAAAATCATTATCTAAAGAGTATAATGGCCATAATTAAAATGAATTATGGACATGACACTCCCCGTCTGATATTTACATATATCAACCATGTAAATCATTCAAAATCAAAATGGAAAAAATGAAATAACAACACAAAAAAAAAACAATCTGTACATCAAAAGACAATTCATCAAACAAAATACAAAAATGTTACACATTCAAAGGAACCAATTGAGTAATTGGTCGGATATATGTTCTGGGTTGTCCATCTCGAACCACTCTAAGCTGAACCTTCCTAGTGAGTCCATCAGATCCAGGAAAAGTTTGTTCCACAATACCGATCGGCCAATCGTTACGATGGAGATCATTGTCCTTCATAATTACTACATCATTGACTTCAATGTTAGGCTTTGTTTGTTCCCATTTTGTGCGGTGTTGTAATGTTTGCAGGTAGTCTTTGCTCCACTTAGTCCAGAATTTATTGGCCATAACTTGAATCATTTTCCATTGATTCACATATATATCTCTCAGATTTAAATGCTTGAAATCATCATTTGATGTGCTAGTTTTCTGAGTTAAAAGTGAGTTGGGTGACAACACAAATGGTGATTCATGATCAGTTGTTAAAGGCACAAGCGGTCGTGCATTCATAATAGCCATGGTTTCGGATACGAATGTAACAAGGACTTCATGTGTTAATTTGTTATGTCGGAATTCAAAAAGAATATTGTCTATGATTCGCCTTGCCACACCTATAAGGCGCTCCCAAGCTCCACCCATATTTGAAGAATATGGGGTATTGAAGTTCCAACACATGTCATTGTCATTAAGGAAGGTTTGTACCTTAGTGTCTTCTGAAAAGATAGCTTTAATACCTAACTCCTTAGTGGCACCAATAAAGTTAGTCCCTCTATCAGAATACAATTCTTTGACTGGTTCACGAAACGCAATGAAACGTCTAAGAGCATTTATAAAGGAATTAGTACTCATGTCCTCTAAGACTTCAAAATGAACTGCTCTACTAGACATACAGACAAAGATGACAATCCATCGCTTGGAATTTGCGCTACCGCCTCGTGTTCGTCGAGTTACTATCTCATACGGTCCAAAACAGTCTAAACCAACATAGGTAAATGGCGGACAGGGTTGAATTCTGAATTCAGGGAGATCAGACATTTTCTGAGACAAACATTTTCCACGAAATCTTTGACAATGTACACATTTTGATAGTACGGACTGAATTAAACGCTTTAAACCAGTAATCCAGAAACCGGCAGTTCTTATTGCCCCTTCTGTTATATGTCTACCCTGATGATGAGTGAGTTTATGAAAATGAACTACTAGTAACTTAGCTATATGGTGAGTGCCGGGAATGAGAATCGGATGCTTTTCAGTATATGGAGAAGTGGAATGTTTCAATCTACCACCGACACGTAATACTCCAGAGGTATCTAAGAAAGGATCAAGTTTCAGAATTCGACTACTCTTAGCTATTTTGATGCCGTTAGTTAAGTTTTGTATCTCATTCGCAAAGACCTCATTCTGAACTTGCTTCACTAAATAAGTCTCAGAATCCTTCTTGATCTGAACATGGTGACAATCTGATCCCTTAACTAATCTTGCTTTCTGTTTTAACAAAGAAATAGCTCTAACTAAAGCTAGCCAGTTTGAAAATCGCTCAAATCGGTTGGTTTCTAATGTAGGTTTAGAGATTTGAGTTTTACAAGTTGTAAGTTCTTGTCGAATTTCTTTGTCAATCTCAGGTGATACTAATGGAAAGTCAAGGTTTTCGCTTGATTGCTCACGAAACAAAAATGCAGGTGGCTTAGTCCACTGATTGACAACTTCAATATCTGGATTACTAACAAATCTAGTGCCTAAGTCGGCAGGGTTTAAACTGGTAGGTATAAAAGACCATTGAGATGGATCTGAAACCTTATGTATCTTTTCAACCCGATTACTGACATATGTGAAGAATCTCCTAGTTGTATTGCATACATAGCCTAAGACAACTTTGCTATCAGAGTAATAGTGGCAATTACTACGATCGATGTTTAGATGAGTACATATGGAATCGCCTAGTTCACTAGCTAAGACGGCTGCGCAGAGCTCAAGTCTGGGAATAGTGTGTCCCTTAAGGGGAGCTAACTTGGACTTTGCCATCAGAAAACCAACAGATATTGATCCTGTTTGATCAATAGATTTCAAAAAGGCAATGGCTGAGATAGCTTCCTCTGAAGCATCACTAAAGATGTGAATTTGAATGTCTTGACATAATGATAGCGATGACGGAATGATCATTCTAGGTATTTCAAAGCGGCCAAAAGACAACAAGGCTTTATACCAAGTATTCCATTTCGCCTCATGATTTGGTGAAAGTTCGTCGTCCCAATCAGTTCCCGGTGGAACAACCTCTCTAAGTAGAATTTTGCCACTTATGCTTAAGGGTGCAATGAAACCAAGCGGGTCAAAAAGACTGTTTATGGTAGAAAGGATGCCTCTACGGGTGACTGGTTTCTCGTTCTCATTGACTGAAAAGACGAACATGTCAGAGTTTAAGTTCCATGAAAGGCCTAAGCTTCTCTGAGTTGGCAATGAATCGCAGCATAAATCAAGATCTTTCAAATCCTTACCGAGATCATCAGATGAAAATGCTTTCATAACCTCAATATCGTTAGAGATGATTTTGTGAAATCTAATTTGGCCATTTTCATGTAAGGCATTCTGAGTTTTACGCAGAAGACTAATTGCATCGCTAGCGTGTGGTAGAGAGGCTAAGCCATCATCGACATAGAAGTTGTTGCATACAAAATTACGTACATCACTGTCAGAGTTTTCAACTGCTTTTCTTATACCATAAGTTGCAATAGCAGGGGATGGTGTATTACCGAAAACGTGAACTGTCATACGGAACTCAATTAAAGGTTTTGAGTAGTCATTATCGGCATACCAAAAGAATCTAAGGTAATCACGATGCTCATTGGAAACTCGAAATTGGTAGAACATTTGCTCTATGTCACCTGAGAAAGCTACAGCGTTTTCACGAAATCGCATTAAAATACCAACTAGGCTATTAGTAAGATCTGGCCCGGACATAAGTGTTTGATTGAGTGACGTCCCTTGAAAGACGGCAGATGAGTCGAAGACTCCACGGATTTGATCCGGCTTTTTGGGATGATACACCCCAAATAGCGGAAGATACCAACATTCAGAATTCTCAGGTAGGCTCGGTGCGACCTCAACTGCTCCACTGGCAAAAACTTTGTTCATGAAAGTTTTAAAATGTTCGGCTTTAACAGAGTCTCTACGAAGACTTGAATCTAAAATGAGCGCTCGTTTCCACGCTAAAGGTCGATTGTTCGGCATAGAGATTTTCGCTTTACGAAATGGCAAAGGGGCGGACCAGTGACCAGTGTCATCCATTACAAAGTGATCATTCATCAGTTCTATAAATTGTTTATCCTCAACAGAGAGACCCACCTTATTGTCATCAGGTGTTCGAACAAAGATATCATTAGCCTCTTTAACTTCGAAACTTAGATCGCACAATGGAAATAAAGTACTTCGCCCGTCGACAAGGACATTTGTTTTACGTACTATAGCTGGTGGTGGATGTACTTTGCCTAAACATACCTCTCCAATTACAACCCATCCTAACGGTAATTGTTGCGCAAACGGTTTACCTTGACCCCCTAAAACTTGATTCAGGACATGGTGCACATCCGGAACGTCACGACCTATCAAAAGTTCAACTTTTGCGTTGGGATCTAAACAAGGTAAGTATTCAGCGATTTGACGTAGGTGTGGGTGAGCACGTGCTACATCAGGTGTCGGAATTTCAAGTAGCTCATTCGGTATCGAATCGCATTCTATTACATCACTAAGATTAAAAGATGTCTTGCCATCAACGGAATCGATTCTAAGATCTGAGCGTCTACCAGTCATCATATGACTACCGGAACATGAAGACAATGTAAAGTTTGAAGCGGTACCTCTTATACCAAGACGATCGAAAAGAGTTGGTGCTGCCAAAGTACGGTTACTCTGGTCATCTATAACTGCATATACACGAACAGGGGAAAGCGACTTGTCACTAAATACATCGACTAATACAGTTTTTCCGCATGAACGGCCGAAACGATTATCGCCACATAACTCGGTACATGCATTTACAACAGTGCTTTTATTTTGCTCCCCGCCATCAGTTTCTACAGTTTTGTCAAGAGTTTGAGAGTCTGCGCTCGGTCCAGAAACCTGAGAATTAACATGCATTGCAGACGAGTGACGGTTACTTTTACACACAGAGCATGAAATGGGTGCCTTACAGTTTCTAGATATATGGTCAGTAGCTTCGCAACAACAGAAACAGATACGTTTCTCTTTCAAAAACTTTTGACGATCAGAAAGTGGGCGTTTCCTAAATGCAAAACACTCATTCAGACTGTGACCTGCCTTATGTAAAGGACAACGTACAGAGTTCTCAGATTTAAGATCAGTCTTTCTAGTTACAACCTTTGTGTTTGAGGATTGCTTACTACTTTGGTTAGTGTTTGTCTGATTAAAAGCTGGGTCGTTACGGATCTCACACATCTCTTTAACGAACTTTACAAAGTAGGAAAATGGTGGGTAGGATATACCTCTAGATTGCTTATATGAAGATGCACGTGTGGCCCATTTATCTTGCAGTGAAAAAGGTAACTTTGATACAATTGGAGCGACCCCTGATGATGAATTGAAATAACTCAATAATGTTGAACAGGCTGGATTAACCATAGCAGATTCTACTTCAGTTAAAATGTCTACTAGATCATACATTTTCTTATTGTCTTTGTTGTTCAAAGTTGGAAAGTTGTTTAATTTACGCTTTAAAGAATGTTCAATCATTTCGGGTCGACCATACCTTTCTTCAAGCCTTTCCCATATTTGTCTCAAACCTCTTGGTGGATCGTGTGCATTAGCAGCTCTAAGCGATCTTGCAAACCTACTTGACTCAGGTCCCAACCATTTCACCAAAAGATCCATTTCTTCAAACGGAGTAATGCCAAGTTCTTTGATAATAGACTGAAAAGAAGCTTTCCAAGACATATAAGTTTCAGGTGAATCATCAAAGTTACTAAATCTAGACAATAGTAAGTCTTTTCTGAGCATAAATCTGGTTATATCTGACATAACATTGTTCATAGAAGAATCACTATTATTTACTACTTGAGTAGATGATGTAGGTACACTTGTAGCCATGTTTATAAGATGTGTAGACGTAGGTGGAGGAGGACAATATGTAGGAACTACTGGCTTTGATGTTGAAAATGTATACACAGGCTGAGTAGTTGATTGCATCTGAACTTTTGAGACAGACGGAGCAGTAACATTTGTAGTGCTAGTGTTAAACTTGACTGAATCACTCACGTTAGTAGTGTTCGGCACATAATTATCTATATCTAATTGTTCTATGTATTGTTTGACTGACTCTTGTTTATCAACATGTGCAGAGGGTAAATCAAGTTCTTGATCATCATAACCTTCTAGGATCTTAGCCTCAGTTTCAGTAACAGCTATTATGCTTTCTTGTTTGACAATGTTTAAATTTGCCTCAATGTCAGCTTTTTGTTTTAAAAGTTCACTTTCTTTTCTAACATAATCAAGACGTACCTTCTCTGCTTCAGCCTTGGCCCTCTTACGACTTGCTGTTGATTTGCTGGATCTACTTACTTGAGACAGCGTCTCGACAATCTCTCTCTTTATCACCTTTATATTATCTGTCACTTGTCTCACACTACCTATACAGCTGTTGAAATGTTCTTTGTGGTCTTCCAGTATCTCCAGAGCCTCCTTGGTGTTCTGTCTTTGAAGATATGACTTGTAATCTTCGGATTTCACACAAAACAGTTTGAAATTGTCACTGATGTCTTTCTCTAGTTGTCTAAGATCTTCTAAAGTATGTTTGTCGTTCACTGTAACCATCAAATCTTCTATTTTGACCCAAACTTTGTCACAGACGTCTTTTAGTTTCTCGCTGGTTTCGTCAAAGTTCATCTTGGCTTTGAATGTCAGTTTACGTAATCGTCTAGTGGACATTAACTATCTTTTTACTATTCTGTCTGGTACAAACAGATAGCGAACCATTAAGACACAACATAAAAAAGTCAACATTTATTGTTACAAAATGGCCCATGGTACATGGTAAAGTCAATGCATGGTACATGCAAAACAGATAACAAAAGTTGATGACTCCATAATTTGTGTGACTTGTTGTTGTGACTCAAAACATGTGGTAAAAAGCTAAAAAAGATGAAACAAAAGGAAAAATATACTAACTGGAAAAATTGAACTTAAAAAAGTTACAAAAATAAAGTTAACCAAAAACTGAGCAAATAATATTAAATGATGTACTTTAAACACAAAAATAACTAAATAACTAAATAAAAGTACACTTAACCTTAAAAAGTAAAAATAAAGAATCTTATATTTACCAAAAATTGAACAAAAGTCAAAATGAAGATGGAAAATCTAAGTTTAACCTTTATCTCAAAAAGTATGAAAATATACCAAAAATATTTACTTTTATGGAAAAATAAATATACACATACAAAAATACAATCATAAATACAAAAATTCAACTTACATAGTGAGCTGTCACACAACGATGATAAATATATAACTCGATGAAAATTGTGGTGCACAATTGCATTCAAGGTGACATTCGAAAGTAAACAGGAAACAGGAACAGGAAATCGATACAAATTGAAAGTGAAAGTTACAATCAAACACACCTTAAGTCAAAAATTAGAACATTCTATAAATATACAATGGTGTGTCACAAATTAGAACATGACTATAAATATGTAAATCTAAATATAGAAATCAAAAGTACCAAAATATAATAACAACAAGGTCAAAAATAAGAACAAAAATACTACTGAAATAGTCTAAATAGAAAATTTACAGAATAGAAATAAACTGCATAAGTTTCATGAAAATCATTATCTAAAGAGTATAATGGCCATAATTAAAATGAATTATGGACATGACATCCCCTGTAAGGGGTCATCTGACACATTCGAACTTATGGAGACTTTTGTAGAGCTTAATGAGCTGAACATTTATGCAAGCAACAGCTTTATCTGCAATAGTTTTCATTCTATAGGACAAAAACAAGAAACAAGAACAACACTATTTTTTACCTTTAAAGGGCCATAACCCCTATCAAGGGTCATCTGACAACTTCGACCCGATGGAAACTTTTGTAAAGCATTTGAATCTGAAGAGCCTTAGATTCTTTGGATTTTTTCTATCTGTTATGGTTGCTGAGTAATAAGGCATTTTCAGTGAGTTTACCCTATGTTCTATTTTTAGTAATAGCGGCCATGTCGTTTATTAAATTATTTTGAAATGAGGACCGTTTGTTGCCAACATGTCATATATCATTCCTGCAAAGTTTCAGGTGAAATGGTCTAGTGGTTTCAGAGAAGAAGATTTTTGAAATTGTTAACGAACGACGACGGACGCAAAGTGATAGCATAAGCTCACATGGCCTTTGGCTAGGTGAGCCAAACAGGGGGTATCTCAACCAGCAAATATGATGAAAATATGAAATACCATATATTTGCAGTTGATAGAATATAACTCTTTTGAACGGGTTGCTTCCTCTTTTAAAATACATGATGTTTGCATGTTGCTATTAGCAAAGTGAAAAATTATGAGGATTCGATAGACACACAACAACTTTTTTGTGTACACTATGTTACAGCCCGTCTGCTATACATAATATAGTTACATGCTTGGTTAGAAATGGTTTTACAGTTAAAGCATGCTTTGCACAGATTGCAGACACCATATTGGTGACATAGATTATGACGGAAAAATAAAAGTTACAAGGACCGGAAAACCATGTAGAAATTGGTCCATTTCTCCAAAGTACCAGAATCAAGAGAAGAACTACTGCGGGACCCCTCCCGGTGATGCAGACAACGCAGATGGGCCTTGGTGCTATTCAAATGATGAACATGGATGGGAGAGATATAAGGTACCAGTTTTTAATAGTAAGTTTTGACTACCCTCCAAGCAAGCTTTTACAAAATATATAACAGTTCTACAAATAAATCCTTTCCCAATAGTTTGTTTCGTCTATTCAACATCACCCGAGACACTCTACTTATTAATTGAAAATACCAAACAATATGTAAATGAATAGCACAGAACCAAAAAAATGCCGAACTGGGAACCAAATTATGACTAACATCAATCTATGTCTGGGGTAGGAAGAACCTTAGATTTTGAGAATTTTTAAATTTGAACGAATAATGTCAAAGCTTTGGCGTGTTCTTCAAATCAAAAAGTGTTGAAACCGGGGCGGACTAACTTCGTGCAATAAAACTCCACCAGCTGCAGCAGCGCTAGCCTTCACGGATGTAAGAAATCAAAAATACAAGAAAGTTCCAAACAATATATGTAAATTTTGTTTCGCCTGAGGCACGTTTCGTCTATTCAAGACTCATCAAAGGCGCTCTACTAAAAGATTGAAAATACCAAACACTAAATGAATATGAAGAGCACAGAACAACGAAACCAAAAATACCGAACCGGGAACCAAATTATGACTAAGATCAACGTATGTCTGGGGTAGGAAGAACCTTAGAATTTTAACATTTAAATTTAAACAGATATGATTCACATTGTCTTTATGGGTCATGTCTCTTGCTGTAGATATATATGATATAAAAAGGTCACTGCAGGCGTCACGCAACTTGTTGAGCCTGTACTTATACTCAATTATACTTTATTTTTATTAATTTCATTTCATTTCATTTTCAATATACACATACCAAACGGGTATAAAAACGGGTAATTTGGTTTTGCTGTATATGCATATTTCAAGGAGTAACCTCTCAGCAGCAGCATTTTAATCAAAACATTGGAAGGACATAAGCCAAAGGTATTGTAGTGAATTCTCCCCGTGAGTTCGTTCCGGCAGCCATTACCGATACTTATCGGGATTCATCGTAGACTCAACATCAAGCCTCCATGTGAGATGAGAAACTCTCAAGAGTTTACGTAGGGTGTTGAAGACAGAACCCCGCGAGTTACGAGAGAGAAGAAGACGTGATTGACGATAGGACGATAAGACGACAGTGAATAGATGCGGCGAGATTGTAATAGGTTGACAGGTATTTTAACATTCAGGTCGAACCCATAAAAACACAATATAAATTGGTACTGCGGGTGCCTGAATTGTTGACATACACAACACGAAAAAAATATTTCTCAGCAGACTGCAGCTGCATCCGCCATAAAACCACGTGTTCGCCAGTTGATGAAATCGAACACAGATTGATGTAAAGATACAAATAGATAAGAGTCATGCAATAAATGACATAGAGGTGAATTTCATGAAAAATTAAAAAAAACAATTACACATTAAATAGACAATTTGAGGTGGAATTTTGATACATTACTTTGCATCATTGTCCAACACATATTTGATAATATTTTCTGAAATATAAAATTTTTGTGTCAAAGTAAAATCAGTAAAATTGATTTTACAAATCAAAGCAATTAATTATTGGTTTAAATTAAATTGATTGACAAGATTTCAGAAAAGAAATAAATTATGGCTGAATCTATGCCCAAATTACAAATAAATGCGTGTAGCTACGATGACTTGTTGGGTCTGCCATCGGTGGGAAAAGCAACAGCATTTAGAATATGGGAGATGAGAAAAACAATGGACATAACCCCAGAATTACTATCCACCATCCCACACATCAAGATGGAGAAAATAGTTCATCTTATTGACTTTTCAACTGCCCAAGATCATGCTGAAAGTTTAAGCCTTGAGCCAGATTATGAAGAGAATATGGTAGCCATCGCAGAACAACAGCAGGAAATATTAGAGGAGCTTGAAAGAATTCAACAAACCAGCACACTGTTGTTACAACAACAAATGAAAGTTGAAGATCTTCAGTCATCACAGATATTCACACAAAGACCACCAAATTTTGACATTGTTGAAGACCATGGATATGCAATGCCAGATGACAACAATCCGCAGACAAGTACAAACTCAAGAAGTGTTAAGTTTGCCACATCAACACCAAGACAAGAGACCCAGCAAGCCACAGCCCTATCCATGCCTAGACAAGTGAGCAGGATAAAGGCCACACCTTTTCAAGAGAGGGAAGAGGAGGTACCAAGAGTATCGGCACCGAGAAGGATAAACCAAGAAGCCATGTCGACAAGACCAAGTCAACAGTATTTACCCAGACCAGGCCCCACTGTTGATAGGCCAGTACCTACCCAGGCTCACACACCTGCAAGAAACTCAACAAATACACCAATTCGGAGAGACAATTTATTTGGACATTCATCAGACCAGATGGAAAGACCAATACCATATCAACAGTCTCTCATCGCAGATGCTCAACCCAGGACATTAAATTTTCGAAGCTCACAGCCCCCACCGACAATGGTTAAATCATTTAAATTTGACGGTACAGATAAAAGTGAAGATTGGTCATCATTTTTGGTGAAATTTGAAATCTTTGCAGACTCATCAAGATGGTGTGACCTGGAGCGAAGGAATCAGTTGTGCTGGTGCCTAACCGGGGCAGCCAGCAGATACGTTACCAACCTCATAAGGCACAATAGAGATGTGACCTATGAAGAAATCATCGAAAAAATGGAGCAAAGGTTCAACCATGCCAATGAAATGGAAACACTGCAAGTTCAATTTCACAATGCACGACAAAGCCCTACAGAATCCACAGATGAATGGGCAGATAGACTATCCAGTCTAGCAGACAAAGCTTTCCGAGATGTTCCAGACCAATATATTCAGACTCAGATTATTACGAAATTCCTGCAGGCCCTCAACGACAAGGAAGCAGGGAAGTCAGCGTCTATGTTAAAGCCAAAGACCATTGAAGAAGCCTGTCAGCTAGTAAAACTCAGTCAGCATTTGGACAGCTCCATTTATGGGTCCAGAGGTAAAAGTCAACATCTAGAACCATTGTGCCAAACAGTTAGACAGAAAGAGGAGAATAAACCTTCGGTGGAGGACCAATTAGCCAAGTTAATGGAGAGCCTGACTGTCTTCCAAGAAACTACCAATACGACCCTACAAGAACTCCAAAAGAAAGTTGCCAACTCACAGTCAAGACAGTATGGTTCAGAAAAAGGTGGAACGTTCAGATGTTACAACTTTTGAGGACATGGCCATATTGCAAGACACTGCTTAAAGCCAACTCAGCAAAGAGACAAGGGCCAAGGCAAAACTAACAAAGCAGAGAAGCCTTTAAACAAGTAGGGGTCGGTCAGAGTGTGATAAAACCGACCCGGGCTGAAAATTATCACCCACCAATGATTAATGAAAAAGAAAGAGAGGAAGATAAAAGGCAAGATTGGAAGGCAGGAAGAGGGGAACAGACAAAAAGGATTGAAACAGCTCTGCATATCACACCACAAGTCTACGGCGATGTTCCTGTACCAATTGACACTATGATCGTAGAAAATTCAACATTTACCAAACAAAAGCAAGGTTCCCAATAATCTCCCTTGACGAACACCCAGGACAATTTGAAATTAGAAAGTGAAGTGAACAGCAATGAGGTTGAGATGAGACCACCAGCCACAGAGAAACAAGATACATGTACTAGCAGGATACAATACCCAAATGACAATGAGATTCCTGAAGAGATTATAGATAGTTTAGGAAGAACAATGTCCGTGATGAAGACGGGACACTCAAAAATGCTCAGAGTTCCAGTATACCTAAACAACAGCAGATTGATAACGGTGTTAGACTCTGCTGCTGAGATGACCATCATTTCTGACAAAGTTTATGAAAGGCTAAAGGAGAAACCACCAATTTTGTGCCAATCCATTATGCAGGGAGCAGGAAGGGGAATGCAGATGAGCATCATGATGGTAGGTCCAGTTATATTGAAATTAGGGAGCAGAACTTACCAACTAGATGTTTGTGTGGCGCCCATAGATGATGACATGTTACTGGGACTAGACTTTCTAGACGAACAGGAAGCTGAGATGAACTTGAAGAGAAATAAAAGAACATTATTATTGCATGGGGAAGAAATCAGAATCTACTATGGAACAGGACATGCAGTACCAATGGTTGCCAAGGTCTCTTTACCCCAGAGAACAGTAGTTCCGGCTAACTCAGTGGTCCATGTGAAGGGACGACTAGATGCTAACCTTGAAAGTTTCATCGTAGAACAACCCACAGAAGACGCAACGCCTCTAATGGTGCCAAGATGCTTCTACGAATCGGGTAGCCCTACTCTCTGTATTGTTAACACATCAGACAATCCCTACACATTGAAAAAAGACCGAGTCATAGCTCAGGCCTGTCGAGTGGAGCAGATGAAATCTGATGCAACAGTACGAACCCTTCAAGTTAATCTTACCAGGGAGCAGACAGGTCTAAATGAAGAATTGGGTAAGTTAGTGGATTCAGCCAAGGCACACCTTTCAAAAGGGGAAGGAGACGAACTACAGCAGGTTATTACAGAGTACCAGGATGTGTTCTCCAAAGACCAATTTGATCTTGGTCAATTTCATCAGGTAGAACATTCAATCGACACCGGGTCAGCTAAACCAGTCCATCAAAGGTGGAGACGCACACCAGTTGGGTTTGAGGAAGATGAGAAAAAGCACCTCCAAAAACTTTTAGATACTGGAGTCATAGAGCCTTCAACCTCCGAGTGGGCCTCCCCACCAGTTCTGATCCGAAAGCGTGACGGTTCGGTAAGGTACGCCATAGACTACCGTAAGTTAAATGAAGTCACAAAGAAGGAGATATTCCCTTTGCCTCTCATCGAAGAATGCATCGACTCGCTTTCAGGAAATGAGTGGTTTACAAAACTTGATGCCAATAGTGCCTACTACCAGGTAAAGATGAAGGACCAGGATAAGCCTAAAACAGCATTCATCACCAAGCATGGGTTATTCCAGTTCACCAGAATGAGCTTTGGACTATGCAATGCGCCAGCCACATATGCAAGAGCCATGCAGTTGGTACTGAGGGGACTAACTTGGGAAATTGTACTAGCTTTCCTTGACGACATTTTGGTTATTGGAAAGGATTTCAAGTCTCACCTGGAAAATTTGAGGATGGTTCTGCAGCGGTTTCAAAAGTATGGTATAAAGTTGAAGCCATCCAAATGTGAACTTTGCACCAGGGAAACAACATTTCTAGGTAGACAGATAGACAAAAATGGATTGTCTATTGGTGATGATTATGTGGACACAATTAAGAAATGGAAGGCCCCCAAAACACCAAAACAGGTAGAGCAATTTCTAAGATTTGTAAACTACCACCGGACCTTCATCAAAGATCTCTCCAAAATGTCTACACCGCTGACAGAGATTATCAAAAAGAAGTCATGGAAATGGGGTCCAGAGCAACAACAAGCATACGAGCAACTTAAAGAGGCACTTCAAAGTACACCAGTCCTTACCATTCCAAATAAGGAAGATATGTTTATTTTGGACACAGACGCCTCCGATAAAGCCATAGGGGCAGAGCTGATCCAAGTTCAGAAAGGACAGGAGCGAACAATAGCTTATGGCAGTTTTACTTTGTCACCAGCTCAGCGCCGTTACTGTACCACCCGGAAAGAACTCTTAGCTGTGGTCCGGTTCACCCAACACTTTCGACACTATCTTTTAGGAAGGGGATTCACTGTGAGAACCGACCATACCAGCCTGCGATGGTTGATGAACTTTCGAGACCCCCAAGGACAGTTGGCAAGATGGCTCGAGGTGCTGAGCCAATACAACATGGAGATTCGTCACAGAAGTGGAGCCAAGCACACGAACGCTGATGTTCTTTCAAAATACCAAGTAGACAGCCCCTGCAAGGAGATGTCCATCCATGTAGCACCGACTGATTTACCATGCCGAGGGTGCTCCCACTGCATGAATGTTCATCGTAGTTGGAATGTCTTCGCCAAGGAAATAGACAATACTGTAGAGTTGTCCAAGGTGAAAGTACAACAAAGTTCAGGGTGCAGTAATAGAGAAAAAAGGGCTCAGATAGTTAAAGATCTGTTACAAATAGATGAACAATAAGTACTCAACACTTAAAAACATAAAAAAATATACATATCATATACGCATTTTAGGTAAGCGATGTCCTGTGTTTGATGATCCCAACCTTTTTACTCTCGACAATAGAGAACAGTACAGGGAAGGCGAAACTGTTTATCTCGCATGTAAAAATGGATACAATTTAATAGGCAGTACAGTGTTAACTTGCTTGAATAATGGACATTGGAATTCCTCTGTACCACGTTGTGAAGGTAAGATTCTAGATACATGTAATTATAAGTGGCTCCAAAGTGACTCACGAAGACGCTTAAAAATTTTCTATATTTGAATGAAGGAGACAGGGATGTACCAATGCACTTTCTATTTAGAAGGTAATAGGACGTGTCGCTGGAATAGGTACCATTTATCAGGTTGAGAATATGTGATTAGGTCAGGAAAACAAACATAATTGTATGATGTGGTCAATAAAATTGTCTTGCTGATTATATGACAAGCCTAACCAGGCAAGTCTTACTTCTTTTCCTAAAAACTGTACGTTGGTTGGCTAACCATCTTTGAATAACTATAAATAAATAAATGATATCAATCTCTATCTTAAGTTCTCATCATCATTTATGGGATAAGGGTGCTTTTTTTCATTAAAAATATATTATAAGGTATCAAATTTTCAAATTCAAAATATACTCAGCAACACAAAAAAACGCACCACTTCTTTCCTTCCAGCATTTTTTAAATCTTTTAAAAATTTATTAATTCTTTTATGCTAACTGATAAATCAAATCAAATTCAATAAAAAAAACAAGCCATTATTTCTGAAATTGGTACCAATGCGCTTACGACATGGACTTTTGATAAAAAATTCGAAAAAACAATGTCTAAGAATGATCAATTCCAAAATGCATGTTTCTAAAAAGTTTGGACAGTTTTTTGTGAAATTTAAGCTTTGTCCCCCATTTTTTGGTTACAGTTTGGATAACTATCAACTTTTCAAAAAAGTTGTGAATTTTTCATTTTTGGGTAAAAAAACTCATTTTTTAGAAATTTTAAAACGAAAGATCAGAATTCTTTGAAATTTACAGAGAATAGTGTTAAGGACCCCGCACATGCTGTACCGAAATCTCAGATCATTCCGGGGATTTTGTAATGTACCAGTTTGTAATAGTAAGTTGTTTTTTATATCCTTTCTTTTAGAAAATACGAATTCCTTATTTGAAGTTTTTCGCTTCCTGTAATTAAATAAAAGTTTATGATTTGCCATTTAATTCAATTTGTTTTCAAACTTTTAATTTGTTTGAATGATTTCCTTATTCTTGTATGTCTGTTTTTACAAAGGTAAAAAATGGTTGTCAGAATTGAACAATATATTCATAACATTGTAGGCACATATTGTCCTAAATTTAAAGACCCCAATCTTTTGAGTCTTGACGGTAAGAACACGTACCAAGAAGGTGAGACCATTTATCTCAAATGTAAAAATGGCGTCAACGTGACGGGAGCAGATGTATTAACATGTTTGAGTAATGGAAAATGGGACTCCAATGAACCAAGTTGTGACGGTAAGAAAATTTGAATAATTATTGTATTAATGGGTCTTTGCAAAACAAATGATATTATTTCCATTATGAACCAGAATGTAATAGTGATTTCTTAATACAATTTTGTTCACATAGCCATTATTTTATCAACTGAAGGTTTTGATTTTTAATGTCGTTTAATATCAGCTGCGCTATTATTCACATACTGCCTGTTGTAAATGGTGTTACCCCAGAATAACACACGAGGTAAATATATCATCCCGAGAAACAGTCGAGGGTGATACAAATGTATATTTGAAGAGTGTGATATTCTGACGTCACGCCCTCTGCAACATCCAGTATGTGTTATCATACTGAACATCTTCCATACAGTTACTTCCAGTAATGCCAATGACGTCACCGTACAGTCAGGGGGTGATATATTTGACTGAGGGTGTTATATCAAAATATCACCTTCCTCTTTAAACAATTGAAATTCAGAACTTATGTGAAGTATATTATTATTAATTTTGAACATTTTTCTACAAAATGCCGGAGTTTACTATTGTATATTATTGATATGAATTCACGCTCCAATATTTAGTGATTTTTTAAAGCTGGAAATTATGTTTAAAAACCGTACTTTTAATTTTACTTTTTCATTGCATATTTTAATATTAATATTTTGTCACCAATATTAATCCACAACACAATTCAATATTAATTATATTTATTATATCGAAAATATATAATGCATATATTAATAGTTATTCTATAATCATTCGCTAATTAGGCATGACTAGGTTTGTTTTAGTCTTGCTTGTAACTACTCATGGGCAAAGAAACGTTAAAAAATTTAAATTCTGTAGAAAAAATGTTAGGTTATATTAAACTACAAAATATATGACAATTAATAGAAGAATTTGTTTAAAATCATCCGACAAAGATACAAAGAATTCTCAAATTGACCCTTTATTCAAGCATTAGACTTGTTAATATTGCAGGGAAATTTCAAATTCACAATTATGAACATCATCCTGAAGATACATGTAAATTGACATTGTTGTAAAACGTTTTATACAATCGATGTTGTAACTTTTTGTTTTTCTGCTCCATGTGCCCTGTCCATTGATAAAACAGGAGGACATACCAAATTTGTTATAAATGAAACAAGTAAGTGACCAGAATTTATCAAATGTATCTGATTGGCATGTAACCTTTCTGTTGTCAATGAGTATATAGAGGCTATCTTGCAGCTTTGTTACCTTGCTCAGTTCTTTTGCATGAATTGTTGCAATATTTGTTCGTAAACTATTTTGTTGTTTGTAATGAGAGTTGTAAATATGAGTAAAAAGGTGTTTTTTGTCGTATTCATGTTGATACGTATGCGATGCATCTTAACTTTTATTATAATTTAAGCAAAATTTTCTTGTAATCTTTTCTAATTAAACATGTTAAGGATATTTTTTTCCAATTCTTTCTTTCACAGAATAATAATTATTATTAGATATTATTTAAAAGTTGTTCAAATACATGAATTGAATCTAAAATATAGTTAATCTCTCTATATATTTCAGGATAGTTGCGAACTGCAGTTAAAAAAAAACGGAAATTATTTCTAACTTTACACAAGGAATACATTAAAGTTTTTCTTATCATTTGTGATCTTTAATTTCCCCAATATATCTGACTTGTTATTTTTTTTCTGAGACATTTGAGGCTGACTCTTCGGAACTTTTAATATTACCTTAAGTTGCAATAGGAAGTAGTTCGTTCGGCTGAGAATTTACTTAGGTTTCTCAATTATCTGCCCGTGGTCGGTGGTTTGCTCCGGTACTTCGGTGTCCTCCACCATTAAAAATGACCGACCTTTATGACCAAGATGCGTAGGAAATGGCTTTAAATCGTAACACACAACCTTAACCATGATAAAATATCATGTGTAGAGCCTCAATCGTGGTCACAACTGCTGTTTTTATAAGCAATATTATTTTCGTATTTTCTTTATATTTATCTAAACATTATGGATGTTTTAATTTTCAACAGAGATTATATTTCAGTAAATTTTTAGTCCGAAAACTTGTATGTTAAAGGTATACAGTTTTGTAAAAGAAGTCTTGAAGTTAAACATTTTAATGTCTAGGTAAGTAAGGATAATGTATAGATGTGTTTCCACATCAAAATAATGCATTTATATCTCATGTTAACTGTAATATTTTCACTTTTATCTGACTTTTATCAAATAAATAAATATAGTAAAACTGAAAAAATCATCATGAACATCAAATAACTTCCTTGAATGGTAGATTATACTTTGGTTAAACAATGATTAATTTTATAGGAGGACATTTGGCTTTGCTTCTATTATGTACAACAGTAACCGTAGATTCTGATGGTAAGCTTAAACTAAAGACTTAATTTTTTCTTTTTTTAATTCGTTTTTTTTGCGAGGTCGTTCTCACATATCCTCAGGAGTTTTAGAAAACGTACGCATCTAATCTTAGGAAGTCTGCTTCATATTAGACTCTAAATGAAAACTTTCAACAACAACAAAAAAGTGATGACTTCAACTTTCCAATCGTCAACTTTCCCTTCTTGTGTAGCACATACCGACCCAGCTTATGAAGTTTACGTATCACAATTGATTCGTTACTCCAGAATTTGCCGGAATTGCACCGATTTCTTTTGCAGAGCTTCACGTCATGCGAACACACTCTCGTTAAGACTTGAGTTCGCGTTATTGATTTCTGTTCGGTTGATTTTTTTTGTTTTTGTTTTTTATGTGTTTTGCTTCTTCTTGCTGTTCTCGTTCGTTATTACTGGTTTTGTCGTTGCCTTTTCGGACTTTGACACTCAAATGCCCCATTGATGCCTCTGCTTCTTTTGAATTGAAAACACACCAATGGTATTTTAAGCAGTCATTTTCAATTGTCGAAATATTCTTTACGATTAACTTTAGTGAATAGTACATCAAAAATATGCATTGTCAATAGAATTAAAATGAGGATTGATAAAGTCGATCTTAAGACGGAATATAAACATAAACTTTTTTTACTGGTCATTGGTCAAATTTTCAGCAAGCCTGATTTTCTTTTTGATGACGAAATACTATAGACAATCCACCATGTGATCAAATAATTATTAACGGCATTTTACCTCTAAGATGTGTAGAGATACATGTTTTAGATTGTCATTTACTGACATTGATCTAAAGTAAATTGATATTTGGCAATGTGACAGATGTGTCATTTCAAGCAGGAATTGCTTACACTTCTGTAAACACTAACATAAGATAAAGATATGTGAAATAAGCGTACGAAATACGGCCTCCGTAAACGAACGGGCATTTTGAAAAAACCACAATTGAAAACAGTTATCAGTCTTTAATGTAACCAGTGAACGCTGCCCTAAAGTTTAAATAAAAGGTATGCGATTTAAAACCAGTGAAATATGTCAGATGATACACCCACTTTTAGACAAAGATCAAATAACACAGAGACGTCGAGCACAAGCAAGTTTTGATAAAGATTCTTTGCTTTGGAAACGCACATATAAAATACAGAGGGGTAAAACCAGTATTTTTGGAATAATTTTACCTTGGTTGATAATCCATAACGACGCACAAAAAATAACTGGGGATAAAATCAAATCAGTAAAATTATTTTCAATGTAAGTAGAAAAAACATAAGACAAAGTAACCCCAAGAAAACAAAAGACGTAGAGGAATTCTCTAGAGATTCGACTTCAGTACATTGGTTTGGTATCATTACTGGTTAATTTGTGCATTTGTCGAATATGTTGTATGTTATTAAAAAAAAACTTTTTTTGTCTGCTTATTTGTCTGTATTTTTTGGATACGGCATTTGAATGCTTCATTGATACTTTGTTTCTTTTGCTTTATTTAGGAGGAATTTTGTTTTGTTTTGAAATAGAAGTAACGTTAAAACTACCAAATTGGAACGATAAATTTCAAATGTCTGGATTTATTTCTCGAAATCGACACAATAGGAAGGCTTTGAAGAAAGCTATATGACAAACGTGATGACTTTAACTCTCCAATAGTCAACTTTACCTTTCTGTGTAGCAATCGTGAAACGTAGACTCCATACGCTGGAACGAGAAGTCCGCTCCAGCGTATGGAGTTTACGTTTCACAATTGATTCGTTATTCCAGATCATGTGAGGAGCATAACGACTCCCTTGATAGAGCTACACGGCTGACAAGCAAATTGTTATCACATGGGTATCTTGCTCCCAGGTTTTTGTCCTCACTCAAGAATCACTCATGTTAATACGGGATTTCTATCTCTTTAAAAAGCACAGATGTTGGTTTGACATAGAGGTTTGTTATTGTGGATGTTTTAAATTTACGTTTATATTGTAGGTTGTGTCGCGTACACTTATTCTACATTTCATCTTCCTCTATGTCATCCTTTCTGGATTTGACCAAAACTTAGTCGATTTGTGGCACCGTGACGGGTGTTCTATAGCAAACAGGGACTGCTTACTCCTCCGGAGCACCCGAGTTCACTCTCGTTTCGATTGAATCTACGTTGGTGAATGCAATTTCGTTGGTATGCGTGTTTTATTTTAATGATGTGTGGTTTGTTTTGATGTGATGATTTTGTCTTTGTCTTTTCGGTATAATGATATTTGATTACCCCTTTAGTACACCTTTGCTTGCTTCATCCAAAAAGTTGTAATTCCAATTTCTAAATCTTCTTAAAAACTGATTACTCAGTAAACTTTATAAGCTAAAGAGACCGTTGACGGTTTCAGATATTTATAACTTTGTTATAATTATGAGTCTTAAATATGTACCTAACAGGCATATGATATTTCAGATCATGCATTTGATTCTTTTCTTCGACGAGGTTTTCTTAATCATAAATATCCAAAATGAATAGTAAAATGATCATTTTGTCATTTGTTGTTATTTGTTTACATATCAGTATAAGAAGCAAAGAGGCACCAATGGGGCATTCGAGTGTCAGAAGTCCGATAGGGCAACGACGAAACTGGTAAACACGAACAGTGAGAAGAAACACAAAACACAAAAAAGTATAAGGTATGTTGATATGTGTTGACAGGAATAAAATCATCTTAATGTTACACTTTAACATGATTTTGATCTTAATATAAAACAGGAATTGGAATGAACAAAGAAAATATGATTCAGGCATCACCTGCTAGGCTCCCGCAAAATTTCAATTATTTGGTATCATAGCCTCTGAAATTTGTCATTTGGTGCAATTTTGTAAAAAAATCCAAATGCCTATATTTATTTTAATGTGCCCAAAATCAATGTAGAAGAAAAAAGTATTTAAGATTTGAAAAAAAGTGAAATCAAACAAAAAAACCTCATTTACAATGTTAATTATAATGTGGATATTTATAAAATTTAAATGGGTTGTGCAAAGTAAACGTTTTTGAATAAAATTTGAAATATATACACTTTTTGTTTAAATGTGTAAATAATCAAAAATGTAATGCCAGAGGTTAAGCCAAAAATAAAATAAAGAAAAAAACCCTCTTTTTTCTAGCTCACCTTGACAACCTTTTTTTAAAAAGTACACGCTTTACCTGTGGATTTTGACTACGTCATAGACTGTGTTTACCTTTTATACCTGAGTCTGTAAGAAGCAGAGGTACCAATAGGGTATCTGAATGTTAAAAGTCCGAAAGGGTAGAGACAAAACCAGTAAACACCAACAAGAACGGGACAAAAACAGACAAACATGTAAAACATTGAAACACAAAATAACGAAATATTAATCAACAACGCAAACTCCAGTCGAAACAAAAGTGAACTCAGGTGCTCTGGAAGAGAAATCAGTTCCTGTAAATTGGATTATAAATTGGGATTAACAACATGTGAATATGCATTGTATTAAAAATATATATCCAATTCAGTATGCAGACATTCGCCTTCAAAAAAGGTCTCTTTTCCTTTTGCACGTTATCATCAATGAAAAATAAAACTTGAATTATAACATTACGACCTAAATCTTTGCGGTCACTGCAATGGCCACACCTTCAACTTTCAAACAGAAGAGAGAGAAATAATTAGTTGTTGAATGATTATACAAAATATTTTATATTAAACAATTATGATACCACTTAATACATGTAATAATGCATTATTATCTCATTAATCGTATTGTTTTTACTTTTATCAGACTTTTATCAAAAAGATAAATATTGTTAACTGAGCAATTATCATGAATATGAAATAACTTCCTCGAATAGTAGATAAACTAGCTGAGGGTTATGAAAAATGGTTAATGCTTATTTGCTTGGAGGATATTTGACTTTACTTCTGTCATGTAAAACACTAAAAGTAAATGGTGATGGTACGCTGTTACAAGTAATTCTATTTATTGTCATTGCTAGGGTTTTCTGAATTTAAACCAACCCTATGGTTACTTAGCAGTCATTTTTAATTCTTGAAATGTTCTTTACTATAATTGCTTTGAAAACTGTTGCAAATAGTAAATAACAGAAATATATCAAAAATATACATTTTCTTTTGAAATTCTACCGACAAATTAGTCATCATAGACATGCATGATACAACATTTTTCTCACTAAGATGAGTAGATATATAAGTTTGTCATAAAGTTTTTGAATTGTCATCATTTTCTTAAATTGACCGAGAGTAAATTGATCTTTGGCAACGTTGCTGATGTGTGAATTCAAGCAGGAACTGCTTACACTTCTGTTGTAACTTACAGAAGAGAATGATATGTGAAACTAAGTGTACGAAACACATGAAACAGGCCTACAAATTGAAAAATCCACAACATTCTATGAAATTTGAGGCGGATGACTGCGTAGTGAATTGGACATTTAATCCAACACAATGAAAACTCACATGTTGTTAATCCCAATTTACGGACACTGGTCTAAAAGGTAAACATGCTCCATGGCGTAATCAAATTCAACTGTTAGTTCATACATTTTAATTGACCAGGTAGAGAGAGTCTCTTCTCTCTCTGCTATTAAGTGGGAACAATGTTATTAGCACAAAATCATTGCAAATCGTTGATCAGAGCCATTTTATCTTTTAATCATTGAATTTACTTGAAAATCCACAAATGTAGTTCCATGCCAATGTCTTCTTTTTGTGTAAAAAACTGTTATGGTTTGATCAAATAATCCATGAACACCATTTCTATTATCAATCAATCATTTTTTTTGTGTCAAATTCTTAAAAAAAAATAATGAGATTGATTCATATTTGATGAGCAAAGTCAAAAATCAAGAAAAAAACAGAAGGGGATAGCGTTTAAACTTACCGTAACAAATGATAAAATATCTACAGGTGGGTATCGATTTTGAACCTAAGGGAATTGATTTCTACAATTTTTTCTTTTATTTGTATTTTTAGAAATTAAAATTTACATTTATCATTCTTTGCCAGCTGCTGAGCTAATTTTAAAGCTAATTCTGGTTGACGGAATTATTCCAGCCAATTTAGCTTCCTTGCAAAAGCCTATTATCGATAAAACAATGATTTTCATGTATAGGCTGTTATGATAGATATGACAAAGGTACCAGCTATAATGGAACAGCAAGTTCTAGTACGATCATTTATCAATCTATTGAAGACATTTATCCGCCTAAAACATGTTTAAACTGGAACTATGTGAATTCAACTTATTGGCCTTATAGGGCAGACAACAACTACTGTCGTAACCAAGATGCAGAACAGTTTAATCAACCATGGTGTTATACCGACAAGGCAACATATGCATATCGATATTGTAACGTGCGTTAAGTACACACAAGTAAACAACTAATATATTTAACGAAGTGAGGACGAGCTATTGTATTCATCAAAGAGTTCATCAAGTGTTCACCAAATAATTTTTCATAAAACAGCAGGAATGACGAATTCCCCGTAAACAAATCACTGACTTCATTCGACATTGTCACCATGTTGAAATTTTGGCCTGATAAAAAAAATGCAAATAGATGAAATTCATTACCAACCATATAAAATTCAACCACAGTAATGACTTTTCTGTATACAAAGCCATTTACTTTAAACAAGACCCAACAAAGATTTAAAAAAACTAAAACAAGCAATGAGAACATTTACTGTAATAATTGATGTAATTTCGAACAGCTATAGTGCAATAAAATGCTATATGTTGTTAAAAAACATTTGCTCTGACCCCCGTGCGAGGCAAAAGTGGAGAAAAGACCAACAATAGAGTTTAGCTTTCTATAGGAGACGATTAAGGGTCTTGGGATTCTTACATCGGGTCAGTGTTCAGCACTCATAGTGAACAAGGTGTGAACCCAATGTGCCTATATACAGATTGCCTTGTCCGCGGGTGTTGTCAGGTCTATAATACGAAATGCCTGAAACCTTACCTTGGTGAATCAACATATGTGCAGTGTCACGTTTCATGCATGTCAAAATCTCTTTGTGGATCACCAATTAGTGCATAACATAAACTAAATTTTCCACCCCTTTCTTTTTCCAGCGGTCATCAAATTTATTGTTGTTTTCTTTCCCATCACACCCCCATTTTTGCAACCCAGGATGTATAGGTTCGAAATACAAATGACAACAAAGTTCCAGACAATAAATTTTGCTACGCCTGACGCGAAGGAAATTCAGCATTTTATATTCGACAGATAAAAATTGTTTATGTAAAACTGGGTTAAGATTGGCTATATCATACTCAGGATAATGCTCCTACTGTGTACGGGGACATTTCAGTTAATTGTTTTCATTTGTTTGTCACCAAAGGTAAGGGTATTAAAATAAGAAACAATGAAATGTGTTGCCCTTAAATTTAAGTAATGACACTCTTTTTAGTTTTTACATATTACATGCCTTCCTACTTTATCTTTTTCATTTTTTTCTTAATACTGTCAGTAAAATGCCAAAATTTCTAAATTTGTTTGCATTTCAAGACTGTTTTTAACTAAGATTGTAGAGAGTCTGTAAGCGACTTAACTTATGATGGGAAAGTTAACGTAACAAGGACAGGAAAACCATGTAGATATTGGTCCCAAACAAGGTACCCTAATCTAGAAAAGAATTACTGTAGGACTCCACCAGGAGATCACGACAACACAGGAGGGCCTTGGTGTTACTCAAACGACGAAAATGGATGGGAGAGATGTAACGTGCCAGTTTGTAATAGTAAGATTTAAAAAAATAAAATCTGCTGTCAATCAAAATTTCTACAAAATAGATTGCAGTCCTTCCAGATGCTGTCATAAAACCTATAAAGTGTTTATTAAATAAAAGTGTTTTTTATTTTATTTTGGATGTCATATTTTAGTTTATTCTTCCCCCTTTAGTGTGTTATGTGATTTCGGTCCTTTAACAAATATTTCTTTTTTTTTAAATTTGTACAAATGGTTTGATTTTTGTTTGTTTTGAAAATTATTGAAATTTAAACTGCATTCTTTAGAAACAAGTGCAGTTTATCAAGTTTATTATGGGAGAACTGTATTTAGGTTCTTGATCGTCTTGTCTTTTTTCAAGTTATATCCTATTGTGTTCAAGTGTAAGTTAATCTACATTATATTTGAAACTGTGCTTTTAACAAACAAAGATAGTTAAAAATAGATAAATTTATCATTAACATTTTAGGTATGTTTTGTTCTATGTTCAAAGATCCAAATCTTTTGACATTTGATGGTAAAGAAAGGTATCAAGAAGGTGAAACTGTCTACCTAAAATGTAAGAATGGATATAATTTAATAGGCAGTGCGGTTTTATCTTGCCTAAATAATGGAAACTGGAATTCTTCTGAACCACTGTGTGAAGGTAAGAAAAGGTTGTTAACAAAAATATTGCTAAAAAGTTGAAATTACATAATTCTATTCACTAACAAGATTTGACTGACACTAAATAAAAATAACAACAAAATAATAGAACTATAAGATTAATCTCGTATGTCAAAATGTAAAGATGAAACTTGGCAAAGAAATAGAAGATTTGTAGATCGAAATGGTCCTGACTTTGAACAGCCATTTGAAAAGAAAAGTTTGGTTTAACCAGGTTAAATGACGCCAAAATTTTCTCTTCAATTGCCAAATTTGTGTCCGTTATAACAAAATACAACACAGTTTTAAGACTTAAGAGGAAAATTGATGTTACTGTTGCAGTAAAACGAACGGCTAATATCTTTGAAACAACCAAGAGTCATTTCGTCTGATAGTTAATATCCAAATAAAAAATCTATACCATATGAGACTTAATATCAAAATCTTTGTCTACATGTGGTCGTTTGGAGTCCTCGACGGACTGGAGACTACTAGACGACAGGTGCCACAAAGTTATGGGTTCGAATCCAGCTCATACCCGGTTGGATTTTCCAATGTTATTTGCAGTACAAAGACTTGGAGTCATACTGTAAACATAACACACGTTCCAGTTTGCAGCTGTACCTTACCATATCCATTACCTATTTCACATGTTTGTCAAGCTGCGTGCCATTCTATTAACCCTGATTATACCCAGTTTACCAGTCAGCGAAAACGTGTAAAAATCTTCTAAAATTTCCGGTATAACATATACGTGTATTTACTAAAATGGCCAGTGATTACGCCAAATCCCTAATTCATCCAGGGATTACGTGTATCCAGGGATAACACATTATCCCTAATTACACACATTCCCTGTTACATATATATTATAATACTTCAGCATACCGTGGTATCGGGATTTTAGTTGTGTACGAGGGAATTTTCTAGTAATGTAAATTAGATTTCGTTCAATCGACAATTGTTCGTATTTCTAAGTATTCTAGTTGCAAAATAAAGTTTAAGTTAACTTCTTTAAGTGTTGGAAACGTGGATTTTTAGATATCTAAATAAATGATGAAAATAGTCATACTTCATTAATTATTCTCTACAATCTGACATGTCTGATTCTAATGAATTCTTAGAATAATAATGAAAAAAGATAAGGAAACAGATGTTCATATTGCTGCAATTTGTAAAAAAGGGGATCAAAACTCAAACTATCTGTTTATGTTGATCATTTGTTGTTAATTTGTATGGTGAGAAATGATGTTTTGATATTTTTATTTTGAAGAAGTATAATTATCTTAGGTTTTTAACTTAATGGTTTTTCAAAAATCACGGATGTTCGCTTCAATTTTTGAAAGCTAATAGGCAAAACAATGCTAGCTCTGTGACCTCGTTTTTAAGATAATTGACTATGAAATTTTGGTGGGAAAATGTTTTCTCTGACTTTTTCATAGATTTAGCATACATACAATTTTGGAGTTAAAACTCATGATAGAATAAATATAGGACTGGATAAAACTATATCAATTACTTTATATGATATATTCAAGACATTGATAAAAAAGGGGTTTTGTGCAAAAAAAATAATTTGATGGTAAAAACCAAAAGATTCGGTAAAAATACCAGTGAGCATACTTAATGCAATTTATAAAAATATGCAATAATGTAATAATAACTAAATGCTACCAGTTATAAATTTGAACTATAACGTATACTTGTAGGAAAACAATGTCCGCCTCTCTACGTCACTAATATGAATCACATTGAGACTGGCTACAGATTTCCAGAAAACTTGACAGTGTCTTGTAAAGATGGGTATGAAAGTCTTTCGAAAGAGCCTATTTATTGCACATCTGATGGAACGTGGAGCAGTGTTCCTATATGTATAGGTATGTCATAGTCCTGTGAAGAACACACTTGACATTTTATAAAGTTTACTGACACGTCTGTCAAACCAAAAAAATGGTGACGAAGAAATATATTGCTTCTTTTTGCCGACCTCGCTAAAAAATACGAAATTCTATTGTGTGCTCTTGGACAAAAGGGATTTCTATCTCTCAGATTTGCTCATAGTTTGACATAGAGGTTTTTTTAATGTCACCCTTCATATTCTTCAACAACAATATAATCGAGGATAACCTTCACTCCTTTTCATGCCTGAACTCGTACGATGTATCTACAGCATAGCCCATTCAACTGTTTTTAAAAATGACATCGAATGGTTTACATTTATTTTTAGGAAAACAATGTCAACCGCTCAATATTTCAAACATGAATCAACTTAAAGCACAATATAGGTTTCCAGAAAGTTTTACAGTGTCATGTCATGAGGGATATTTTAGTAATTCTAGGGACCCTGTGTATTGTACATCTAGTGGGACATGGAGTAGAATTCCAATGTGCACAGGTAAGTTTGATTCATTATTATCATAAGTCCTATCACAAGCACATGCATGATTCTGCTTATAAACAACTGATTCTGATTAAGGAATTTGCAAATAACAAATTCAAATCCATGGTCTGATGAAATGATATATGATCGCACAATATTGCAATATTTTCATTTGCTTTACATATACAAATATATATCCCACACAATACTAATTAAGTTGTAAAGTTGAAGTAATGATTTACACGATGTTGACACGGATTGCCCAACAATTTTATGCCATCTATTTATGTCCTTCATCGTCTGTCGTCTGATAACATTTTCAAAATTTTTTCATCTGAGCAACTAACAGATTTAACTGAAACTTTGCAGAAATGATTTGTGATATGTTTCCAATAATCGATCTTCAATAAGTAAAGAATCGATCACACAAAAAATGTTCGCTGTTACTAAAAATAGAATAAAAGGTAAAATCACTTAAAATGGCTTATGAATCAACAACAATAACAGACAGAAAAAAATCCGAAGGATCTCAAGCTCTTCAAATTCAAGTAGAAGAGGTACCAATGGGGCACCCACAGTCAAAAGTCCAAAAAAACTATCAATACTAACAATAACAGGACAAAATCAAAGCGATAAAGCGCTAAAAGGCAGAGCTACATATAACTTAAAACATTTTAAACAAAGAACGATATGTTTGTTGACAAATAACACTTTAAAATGATCCCCTCGTTTGTTTTTGTTTTTAGTTAAACATCATAAAACAATTAAGTTAATATAATTTTTGTTGTTTGTTTGTGAAACGTATGAACCAGTCAGTTGTCACACTTCACACGAACTATAATATGTATAACTCGAAAATCACCTACAGATGCGCCAAACATAGCATGCATGCCAAGCTAACTAGAAAAGTAAACTTTTTGACTGCTTTAAATTAACTGAGGTCTGCTTTTTAAGATTACATTAGGCAGACTGTTGACCGGTCTAAAGTTAACCCCTATAGCAAACTTGTTCCACGGTCTGCCTTTCTTGACTGCTTTGCTAGTTAACTTTAGCCTACAACCAACCTAAAGTTAACTTTAGCGTAAGAGCGACCTAAAGTTAACCTTAGTCTAGAGCAACTTGAAGTTAACCACGCTGAAGCCAAGAGCAACCTAAAGTTAATTCGGCTCGGATTTATTTATCATTTGACTTGATTTATATGAAACTATATATTTTGTATTTTTTTCATTCTTGGAATAATTACCATCACTTATTTCAATGAATTTTTAAAGAATAATTATAAGCCCAAATAATATTTTTAAAGTTAAGTACATCAATTTATCTGAAAGATACATTATATATGTACTTATATATTTACATGAAATATTTATTTTAAAATATTTTTTAATTAAAAGATTTATCGTTTAAGAAAGATTTTTATTAGCTTTTCCCGGCAGGGTGTTTAGCAAACTACAACTTATTCTTCAATTCCAATAAAAGTATTATATTTTTAATAACCACAGAACAGAAACATTATTTAAGAATATTTAGTTGTTGAAAATAACTTTTTGTTTGAAAATGTTTATTCATTTGCATTATTTTTTTAGAATATTATTTTTTGTTTTAAAGTAGTAATCTATTTTTAAAAATAAATTTTATGTTAAAATATTTTTTTCTATTTACAGTATTTAATTATTTTAAAATATTTTCATTTCTATTTACAGTATTTATTTAGTTTAAAAATATTACTTTCATTTTCAAATATTTTGATTTTGAAAATAACAAAAGAATATTATCTCAGTGACCTAGAAATATCCTTATTCTGATAGCAACATAATGTTAACTTTGGACTGCTCCGACCTAAAGTTTAGTTTGGACTGCTCCAACCTAAAGTTTACTTTGGTCCGCTAGCGACCTAAAGTTCCCTAAATAAAGGTAATAACAAAATTACCGAACTTGAATGATCAATCTCATAGTCCAGAGAAAATGACAAAAACGAATCAGTCATACCGGAGAATTGGTGGATCGCAATGGTCCTGACTTGGTACAGGCATTTCAAACGAAATGGTGGGTTAAACCAGGTTTTTTGGCGCCAAACCTCCCTCTTCCTGCTAACTGCTAAGTTAACTGCTTAAATGTTCTGCTCATTAAGCTCTACAAAAGTCTCCATAGGCTCGGAGTTGTCAGATTAGCCCTTATAGGGGTTTTGACCCCTTTAAGGTAAGAGACCGTTTTTGGCATGGTGTCCTACATAAAAAAGAAGCAAAACGTCACCAATGGGGTATTCGAATGCGAATTGGTCAGAAAAGGGTTATGGGTTTTTATAGGTCAAAAATATTTTTTTTCATGTTTTAGTCCTATACCTAAATGAAAACAGAGAAAGAAAAGATGTTGTATGCTTAAATAAAAATGAAAACAAAGTTCCAGACAATAAATTTTGCTACGCCTGACGCGCATTTTGTCTATTCAAGACTTCAGAGGCGCTCTAACAAAAATATTGAACCCTCAGTTCTTTAAGGATGCTTGCTAGTCTTGTTTTGGGATTTCTGTCATTTTTTCGGAATCCTCTGGTTTTTACCATCAAAATAGGGCTAAAGTTTTTGCCCACGAACCCCCTATTTTCTTGTTATCAATGTCTTAAATATGTCGAAAAGAGGTTATAAACAAAGTTTTATCAAATCCTTTTTATTCTGTGATGGGTTTTAACAGCTAAATAGTGCTAATGTTAAACCTATGAAAAAGTCAGAGAAAACCATTTCCCGCCATAACTTTAACGTCATTTATCTTGAAAACGAGGTCACGAACCGATCAAATTTTTTTGATTATTTTACACCTTTCACTTTTATCTTTCAATTTAGGGCATCAGGTTCGAAATCTATTTATTTTTAATAATAGTAGCGAACATCCTTAAGCTTTGCAAACGTCTACATTGAGCCCAAGTGGTCAGATAACTCTCTTAAAGAACAACACCTTATGGTTTAGTACAAGGTGAGCGATTCAGGCTCCTGAGAACCCCTTGTGTTATTTATTATTCAAATTTCCAATTGTTTAAATTTAAAATGGTTTAAAACACATATTTCTTTCCATTACTGTACATGGTCGATATTTAATTGCTTAAGTTGGCTTTCCTGTGTTGGTTTTGAGTACTTTTCTTTCAATACGTTTGGTTTTTATGTCGCCTGCAACGTGTTGCAGAAGCGACATATAGGAGTTACTTTGGCACTATCCGTCGTCTTTGCGTCGTCGTCCTGCGTCGTCCTGCGTCCTGCGGCGTCACAAAAATTTCTGTCGCAGTTTTCCAGGCAACTACATGCCACAGCCTCTTGATATTTTGTATGAAGCTTCATTGCATAGTACTATTAGGTGTAAAGCGATTTTATGCCCAAAAAATAACTACTTCCTGTTTGACGAATACTTAACCTTTTATATATAATGGACATAGATGCAAAATTTTCGTCACAGTTTTCCAGGCAACTACATGCAACAGCCTCTTGATATTTGGTATGTAGCTTCATGGCATAGTACTATAAGGTGTAAAGCGATGTTATGCCCGAAAAATAACTACTTCCTGTTTGACGAATACTTAAAGTTTTATATATAATGGACATTGATGCCAAATTTTTGTCGCAGTTTTCCAGACAACTACATGCCACAGCCTCTTGATATTTGGTATGTAGCTTCATTACATAGTACTATTAGGTGTAAAGCGATTTTATGCCCAAAAAATAACTACTTCCTGTTTGACGAATACTTAACGTTTTATATATAATGGACATAGATGCAAAATTTTCGTCACAGTTTTCCAGGCAACTACATGCAACAGCCTCTTGATATTTGGTATGTAGCTTCATGGCATAGTACTATAAGGTGTAAAGCGATGTTATGCCCGAAAAATAACTACTTCCTGTTTGACGAATACTTAAAGTTTTATATATAATGGACATTGATGCCAAATTTTCGTCGCAGTTTTCCAGACAACTACATGCCACAGCCTCTTGATATTTGATATGTAGCTTCATGGCATAGTACTATAAGGTGTAAGGTGATTTAATGCCCGAAAATTAACTACTTCCTGTTTGGTGAACAAATATAGATACGCAGGCGACATATGCCTTCCGGGGAAGGCTCCATCTAGTTTATCTTCCAATGCTTTGATTCAAATGGTACTAATAAGTGGCTACTCTTTGAGATATACTTGTACAGCATAACCAAATAAATTGGTCTTCATACCACTTTGGTAGAAGCACCGTTAACAATAGGGTATCCGAATGACAAAACTACGAAAGGGCATAGACAAAACAAGTAAACACCAACAAGAACAGCATGAATTAAAAAAGACAACATAAAACAAAAAAGTAAAAATAAACTGAATGGCAATCAAGATGCTAACTCAGATCGCAACTCATATGCTGCTAAAGAAAGAAGTTCCTACTTACTAAAGCACACCCGTCGCTCTGCCATGGAAAAAAATGGTATTTTGTATCTTGTAGGAAAACCATGTCCATTACCTAATGTTACTAATATGAATCAAATGGAAACCATCTACAGATTTCCTGAAAACTTGACAGTGTCTTGTAAAGATGGGTATGAAAGTCTGTCTGAAGAACCTATAAGCTGCACATCAAATGGAACCTGGAGCAGTGTTCCTTCATGTATAGGTTTGTTTCAGTTGAAATGATTAAAAATATGTGCATCGTTTAATTGTTGAGATAAAGGTTTCAACAAATCTATCGAAACATAATCATGATAATGATCAATGTCAAATGTACTAATTGGCAAACAACAGTGACACAAAGTAAAGTGAACAATAAACAACGTAAAGTGATGGATTGTAATGGTCGTTTTTTGTAGACGCTTTTCAAAAAGGAAAAGTGGTTTAAACGAGGTGTTATGGCACCAGAACACTCTCGACAAATTGAATCTGAGGGTTCGTTCATATAACAAAACAATACATGGTTATGCAACACAATGTTAGGATAATCTGGTCTGGGCGCCACAAAACTTTAACCTTTTCACTGCCAAAGATTTTGAATTTGCAATGCGACGTTAGACTTATGACGTTGCCGTTATCGACCGTCAATCTGTCATTTGCCAGCCGTAACGTCGCCAACAAAATGCGTGATATTTTTACCACGATTTATTTTTGAAGTCGCATTGTGGCTTCATTATTACAACGATTAACATGAAAATTTGCAGATTGGTTCTCCTATCTCCATTCTTTCTTTTGGTGTATCTTGAGCTATGTATCTCGAGAAATAGAGTAATGCGTGGATTTGTAAATTTTAAAAATGTTCATAGTTGCTTGTGACAACTTAAAAGTATCGTTGATTTAGATTTTGTAAGTCTTAGAAACGCCAATCCATGTGTGCAAAAAACAAATTTGAACAAGCTGCATTAAATATTTTAGTTTAAGCATTCATACAAAGTGAAGACGCAGGCTTAACCCCAAATATTTTAAAATTTGTTTGACGTTATTGGCGTTTTTATGTTTACTCTATCGCAACAAAACTAAAGATGCATGTTGAATAGTTTGAAACTACATCAAAAGGATCTTTTTGTAGCATTTTGCCTTACCGCATACTTTTTTTGTCTATTTCAAGAACTTTCTTTAAAATATACTCCAGCACTTTCTAGATTGTCATTAAAAACGAAATATGATTATTCATCTATACAATTTTATTTTATTACGTATGAAATACAAGTCATGTACATTATATAACATCTAAGAAAACAATCACCTGGCGCCTGCACTATAAGTGTAATTCAATGGACTACATGTTTAACTGTCAAAACTCTATACAATCGTTGTGTTGCCAAACACATTTTGTGTGTAGACCTTTGCTGCACAAAGTACAAACAGTTCGACTTCTCCGTCTGAAAGAAGCAGAGGTACCAATGGGGTATCCAAATATCAAAAGTCCGAAAGGGCAGAGACAAAACCAGCAAACACCAACAAGAACGGGACAAAAACAGACAACATGTAAAACATGGAAACACAAAACAACTGAATAACAATCAACAACGCGAACTCTAGTCGAAACCAGAGTGAACTCAGGTGCTCCGGAAGAGTAAGCAGTTCCTGCTTGCTATAGCACACCCGTCGCGTTGCCAATAGTCCATTCAGCGTGTCAAATCCGGTAAAGGAAGACAAAACAACACCCTATGACAAACCAACATCTGCACTCATCTGAGAGATCGAAATCCCATATTTGTCTATAAGTGCATGATGTCTTCCGTAAAATTTCTTGAGTGAAGACAGCAACCGAGGAGCAACATAACCCTGTGTGACTCCGCCGGTGTACCGACCAGAACAGACACAACAGTCCTTTTCTTTCTTACCAGGTAGAGTTCTAACGGAGATAATTCTTGCCCTGCAATTTCCTTGTCGTGGTGGTGGATTAGGCTGTAAGCTGGCCAAACTTTCAATTACATCCTGTATAAATCTGAGCCTAGACTTTACAGGTGTATCCGCGGTGTTTTTTTCATACAGAATGTAAGCGTTATGCAGGATTCTACTGAAGAGATAAAGAATAATCTTTTTCCACGGTTTTTTATGTTTTCTTTGTCTACCATAGGCTTTCATTAACGCATCGGTCATGTCAACACCAGTCCACCCATGTTTTTATTGTAAGTGTTCACTATTTTAGGGCGTCCAGACGGCAATTCTTGAGCAGGCAATAATGTACTCAGCATACAGACAGGTTTCTTCCCCTCACCGTCTCTGAAGGCTCCACATAACATTTTTCCTTTCCTCATATAAACCGGATTGTTAGGTGTCGGATCAGCGTTTTTTATAGTATTTGGCATTTGGCGATTTTTCCTTAAAGTTCCTACAAAATAACGATTTTATAACATGATAAATTTGAAAAATTAAAATAATACAATTTTTGGAATTTAAGAAGGCTCTATTACATGCATGGAGAATTCAAACTAAATTAGCATTTCTACTGTGCTTGACCAACCTATTGGTTTTTTTCATGTATTATGTGCTTTTTTACACATGCATAATCATTCTATTTTTTTCTTTCTTGTTACATATTTAACTTGAATTTGAATTGTTGTAAGAACATATCCCTTTTTCTTTGTTACTTTACTGAAATACGTATAAATACCTGTTATATATGTATTCTTTTCGAGAAGGTCTTTAGCTAGGTTCATCGAACAGAAGAAACTATCACAGAATAGATGGTAACCAAGGTTTAATATATCTGCTGATGTCATCAAGTCCGTAACAACTTTAGAACCCTGAAGCTGACCAGCAGGTGTGGGATCAAACACACGGCCTCTATATACCGTCATCTGAAGAATATATCCTGTTGCAGACTCGCATAGCATCCAAATTTTGCCGCCTTTGAAGGAATGTATTGTCTCATCACGGTGTGGCCTTTTGTCGGCATTAAAGTTTCATCAACGCAAACTTCTCTCTCGGGTTTCAGAAAACGACAGAACTGTTTGTTCATGAAGGAAAGGGGGGGTCTAAATCTTGAAGCTGGGTCATAGGCTGGGTGCTGTAAAATAAGTTTTAATAACATATAACATGTGAAATTATATTTCTTAATTATTTGTTCTTAACTCTCGTATGTGTTTATACTCTTTGCAATCCAGCATTATAAAAATGAAAAGTCTGTTTCTTTTCTCTTTTATTAAATTAAAAAGTATTCACAAATAAAAATGAAAACGTAATTCAGTATATAGGAACCGTTAGTTATAAGTATTATGATGATGATTGAAATTTCGCTGTAGACTTTCTTAATGATAAAAAATATACCTCTCTAGGGACATTCTTGGTATGATCTGTGACATAAAGGAACTTCAGGATATTCTGGAACCTGTTTCTGGACATTACTTTCCGAAACCACACAGATGCTTGACTTGGTAAACTCGTATTCCAATATTCCTCTATTGATGACTTTTTATTTATATTTTTTAATTAGGTTCATATTAAAAACTATTGCCAGGAAAGACTTGAATTCTGTGATTGTAAGTGGCTTCCATAATCTCTGTCTTGCATATCTTCTTGCTGTTGCGGCTCCATTTCTGATAAACTGTCGTGCGTAGCTGCAAAATATTATAATTTGATCATTAAACTTATGAATATTATAACATTTACTTTATACCGGCCACTTTTACTAGACACAGTATTTATTTTTGAAAGAAGATCTGTAATATATTTATATTTTTTATGGAATTCATTGAATAAATTACTTGTAAATGGACCATCACAATATTACGAATACTTTATAAACTCCATCGTCATATGAATACTATACAATGATTCAAAATCATATATCTGAATATGGAGCGTATCCCGTTAATTAAAAAAAATCACTTTACAATATTATTAAAAATTTTAATTAGAAGGGTCCTAATTTTCGAGTCCAAACGAATTAAATCTAACATTCTGAATTTTGTACATGATTTCCCGAATGTCTAAAATATGATTTTTGACGGGGGGGGGGGATCACAATTTTTTTTTCCTTACCTGTTTGTTCGTCTGACAATTTCTTTCATTAGATTTGTGGTGAAAAGGAGAAAAAAGTAGGTAACTGGTGAAGATGTTGCTCTTGGTCTGTTTCTAAATCCCGGTCTTCCACTAAATCCTCTAGCGGAACGGTTCGGTTCCGGAGAAAAGGCACGCACCCACACCGGATTCATTTTTCCTACCCGGCCGATCGGGCAATGATATGACGTCAGAATTACGTCACAGTTATTATGACGTCATGAAAGACAGAACGTATATGAAAAAAAACAACAAATGATCGAAGAAACATAATATTCATATTTTATTACATTAGACATTCCTTTTATCAAATCGGCCCATATCGGCCTAATGGCAGTTAAAGAACAACGTCAATCGGCCCAGTCGGTCCGCTGGCAGTTATCGACAACGTCAATCGGCCCAATCGGCCCACTGGCAGTCAAAGGTAACATCAATCGGCCCAAATCGGCCCGCTGGCAGTATAAGAGTTAAAAATACTTAAGTCTAAGAATATTCTTAATTTCCATGGCGACTCCAATCAAAACTTTCTAATTTGTTGACGTCAAAATAGATTGAGAATACATGTATTCTCAGACTTAAGTAATATTTCATGTTTTGTGGCGCCCATGCCTGATCAGTTCAGAACAACAGACAGCCCAAACCAAAAGAAAACAATAACGACCTTTTAACTGAATGATTGAGACGTTATCAATATTTCAAAGTTTCAAGGAAAATATTTTAAAACTTCCCCTAACACTAGGTTTGTTCATCAGTGACATTTTTTTAGTAAGTTTTAGTAATTTTGAGATCAGGTTAAACATGATTAAGTACACTGAGAAAGAAATTTTTAGCAATGTTAATCATGCGGTAGGGCTCTGTTGATCGGCTTTGGTTGTTTATTACAAAAGAACCGGAAAATTTATGTTTTATTAAACCTTTTAGCAACATCGATCAATTTGTTTTGAATAACAATATTACTTGCAGTGATTGCTTTAAAACAACAACTTCACAAATACAGGACCCATTACGAGGTACCAAGTGTTATTAGTGCACAAATAAGCAGGGTATTATCTGAGCAAGAAAAGATGTATAAAGTTGTCAATAACATTCCAAATAATTTTGTCAGTCACATAAAATCAAACTTAATCATATTTTAATTTTTATTAAGTCTGATTTATCTACAACTTTTGACATTTGCGAATCTTAAAATATGAACCCCCTTCTTTCCAATTGTTTTGATCAAACAACGTATTGCTAATGAGGGGTTCTTCCGTAAAAAATGCATGTGCAGTAGCAAAAGCTACAAATATCATACATATGCCTTGGTATTTTGCAGGGAAATTGTGTCAAGCTCTAAACGTTACAAATATGAACCACCTTAAGACAGACTACAGGTTTCCAGAGAGTTTTACAGTGTCATGCCATGATGGATATTTTAGTAATTCTAGGGAACCTGTGTACTGCACAGCTGATGGCACCTGGAGTAGAATTCCTACGTGCAAAAGTAAGATGGGATTCGTTATAAATCTGGGTTGGTTTGAACGTATCAATTATCTTTTCATAAAATATGCGTATTAAAGAATCAAAGCGCTAAAGCGGTGAAAAACAAGTACAGTTTAGAAGTACTAAAAAATAATGGTTCGCTCTTAATATTTTCTTATAAATGTTCACGAAAATATTTTAGTGGCTGCTTGTAAAATGAAAAGACCAAAGCTTAGAAAAAAACTTGTTATAATCCCAGTGGAAAAGACGAAAAACTACCAAGTATTTTTTATCGTCTAGCACACAAGAACTATGCTAATATTCCATGGCTTAAATATATTAAGTCCAAACTAGATGATTGCGGAAAATCATATGTATGGAATTAACAGTCATTTACAAGTATATCTTGGTTATACTTATCTATTAAACAAACGCTCTGACATAATTTTAAGCAGAACTGGCTCTTCAAGGTACACGAATCACCAAAAGCTCTTAATTATAGGATTTATAAAGACAAGTTAGATTTTGAGCTTTATTTTAATATTCTTAATGATAATTATGCCAAAACACTTTCTTGTAAATTTCGTACCACGAACCACAAACTGCCTATAGAGTCTGGTAGATGGCTAAATATTCAAAGAGGAAATAGAATATACACACTATGCCGAAACCAAGATATAGGGGACGAATTCCATTATTTATTGGTATGCGCTACGCTTATTAATGAGAGGAAGATAAACATTAAAAAGAAATTCTATGTACGCCCCAACATTTAATCTTAAAGAGTTAATGAAAAGTAGCCATCCACCAGACCTTGTCAAGCTATGCAAATTTATAATCATTAGACTGTTACTGTATTCACATACATAATACATGTACCTCCATTATCTCATACAATTATACTTCTATGTTTTAATTGTAATCTCATTTATTTATTTATTTACTTATTATACAAACTGTTTCTTTTTTCTCTGTACCTATGTATTGGTTTTTAGAGAATTAAGATATATATACATAGGTGACATGATCCCATGCTTTAGAACCCAAGATTATACGCAATAATGACCGTAACATGCAATCTTTAAAACATCGCTATACAAAAAGTTCTGCTGAGTAACTTGCAATTCGATATCCTGGAGAATGAACAAATTTTGACTATGTTTACCTTCCCTATTTTCTGCAATACTATTTTTCATTCTAAATCGTAACATAGATAGAATTAGCCTGGTATAAGTTACAAGATTCTTATAAATGTGTTTTGTTCTCAACGAAACCCCAACCTAGACTATTTTTGATAAATAGTTATTGCAATTTAAAAAACAATATTCAACATACCTTAGATACCTTCCCCAGTAACGTACCCGATTTAAACGTAGTTGTAATAGTCGTAGCTTGAACGTGTATCATGGTTTCAATTCATGTCATCACCACCTTAAATAGTTTTAATTTGAATGCTGCTGAAAAGAGTTTATTTTTTATATCTTTACTTTTGTTTTGCTTCAAAATAAAAAGCGTTTTTTATGTAAGATGCACATGACGTATTAAACAACACGATTTTTGTTGTATATGTAATTGCAGCACCGGGAAAGTCTTCATTACATAAGGATTATCTTTGGGCAGTGATTGGAGCTGTAGTAGGACTTGTTGTTATTATTGGTGTCGTTATTGGCGTAGTAATTTTAATTTACAGGTAAAATGAATTTTTCATTTTTTTTTAATTTTTGTTCAACAAAGCAAAAGTATCAATGGGGCATCCGATTTTCAAAATCCGAAAGGGCAGCGTGACAAAAAGCAGTAAACAAAAAAAAACAAAAAAAAAACAGACAACATATAAAACACGGAAACACAAAACTACTAAATATCAATTTTCAACGCAAACTCTAGTCGATACGAGAGTGAGTTCATGTCCTCCTGAAGAGTAAGCGGTTCCTGTCTACTATTCAAATCTTGAAAAGACAAAACGTGCGTCAGGTATTATAAAATGTATTGCCTGGAACTAATTATATTCAAATATAGTCATTGTTCAATGTTCAATGCTGCACATATTTAGGATATAGTGTTTTTTTCCAATATTTTTGGTAGTGCGCCTCTGATTAGTCTTGAATAGACGAAACGTTTTTCTAACATCCGTGAAGAATAGTGCTGTGGGTCGAGTTTCAATAGCCCGAGCTTCGAACGCTCCGGCATCAACACCTTTCTGCTGAATAACACATCAAAGCTATACATTATTTGTTTAAATTAAAAATGATGTTTTATCCTAAGCTTCTGCCTACCCCAGACATGTGTTGGTTTTAGTCATAATTTGGTTTTCCTGTTAGGTATTATTTTATTTTAATGGTCAATGCTCTTCATATTCTGGATATAGAGTTCGGCTTTGTCAATATTCTTGGTAGAGCGCCTCGGATGAATCTTGAATAGACGGAACGCACGTGGTTTATTGTCTGGAACTTTGTTGTAATTTATATTTCTAACAATCGTGGCGGTTAACGCTGCTGGTGGAGCTTAAATTCTCCGAGAATCGCCCGCTATGTCATCAAGTTTTGTGTTAAAGAAAACATTAAGGCTTTAAATTATCTGTTTAAATTCAAATTTGGTTTCAATCCTCGGTAAGGTTAAATACTGTCTACCTCAGACACAGGTTGGTCTAAGTCATAGTTTGGTTTTCTTGTTCATTTTTTTTAATGTTCAATGCTCCGCATATTCTGGATATAGTGTTTGGCTTTTTAAATATTTTAATAGAGTGTCCCTGATAATTCTTGGATAGACGAAGAGATGTTTTTGTTTATTGTTCGATGCTTTTCAATTTCATATGGTGTTAGGCATTTTTAATATTTTATTTGTCTTATTTGAATACCTTTTCGGCAAATCTTTGCTTCTTTAAATTATGATTCCTCCCAAAACCTTTAACACATTTTAGGTACAAGGTACATAAAGTATAATATATGTTGGTTAACAGCGTAGATACACGATAAAAAGATGTGGAATAAGTGTACACGACACAACCAACATGAAAGAAACGGCAATTTAAAAATCACAAAGGAAAACAGCCAGCAGTCTTTAACGTCACCAGAGGTCACTGCTCGCTGTCTTGCATTGGCCAAAGATTAAAAATACAATACATAAGATTCAAACAAATCCCTAGATTATAAAAAAGACCGATTTATGGACATAAAACAAACAAAATGATAGTAGACAAGGACAAACAAAAGCTTTGACAAGGATTCCTGGCTTAGGACAGGCACATATAAAATGTGGCGGGGATAACCTAGTTTTTTGGACCCAACCTTCCCCCTATTGTTTATCTTGTACAAAGCACAAAAAATAATACACTTTAAAAATCAAATCGATAAAAGTTCAATTCACCAAGAGGGAACCTGAGACAAGAGTACTATACGAGAACAACGAAACTTAAAGGAACTTCCTTGAGAACACTTGCAGTTAGTGACAGCTAGCTAAGAATCATTTATCGACTGATGTAAAATATCAAACAAATCGATTCTAAATCCAACATAACACTTCAAAAAACTAATGATTAAGTATTATATCATCACACAAAACCGACATATTTGATCGCTTTAATGCTTCAACAAACACACTTTTTAAAACAAAAATTTCTGGTGGACCGTAAGAAAAAATGTCGGTCCATGACGCTATATTATTGTCTTTTATAGGAAACGAAAATTTGGTAAACAGGATAAATACGATGGATATGGCCTTGATTTGATCAACAGAAAATCATAGTTTTAATCGAAACGTTTAATAAATCTTTCTCGTAAATCATACAATGTCATAATTAAACATCTATGAAAAATAAAATATATATTCGTTACAATAATATATTTGTGTTCACTTAAATTACTAGTACATTAAACATAACTTTGAACGTGATTGTTTCATTTAGTTTTTTTACTGTTTGTTGTACTGAGATGACCATTTCATTTCCAAGTCAAGAACAGTGCGGTCTTCAATTTCTCTGGTATGTCTTTCCATTGTGTTGTAATTTCTTCAAAGATTTAGAGGTCTTCTGCTTATCATTATCTTATTATAATTATTACAAGTGGTACTATGCATATTAATATATAAATTGTTTTTGATTTGTTGAAAAATGTATATATATATTAACCACTGAAGGCTGCAGACCCCAATTAATTCCCTTTGCTCGTGGTCTACGAATATAGTTCCTAATAAAAATATAGGTGTATATTATGGAAGTGTATTATAGTTACATTAGTTGAAAATGTTATGGCTTTTTAAGTAAATATCTTATGATCAAGCTTAAGAATCAGTTGTGATCTAGTCAAAACTAATGATTTTATAAATGATAAATGGTGTTGCGCAATGGTGATTTTATAAATGGATGTTGTGAATTGACCAAAGTTCAGAGGTCATATTTTGGAGTTCTACTTTCACTTTCCGGTATGACTGATTCGTTTTTGTCATATTCTCTGGACTATGAGATTGATCATTCAATTTCGGTAGTTTTGTTATTACCTTTATTTCACCAAGCATCAACCATGCGACCGACCAATTTTGGCCAATGTAGGTGAATGAGGCAAGTAATATTCCTGGCAGTTGGAAATTATTACAAGAATAACATGTAGATGAGGTGTGTAAAATATTTTTAATATTGAGCTGGTGCAATTTTTTATTTGCCCTTAAATTTGGTAAAAATTTGGTTGAAATTAATGTAAAAAATAAATGGGGTCTGTAGCCTAGGAAAGAGGGTATGTGGAGTCTGAAACTATTACTTCTGGTTGTCTACAAATGTCAAAAATGGTTATAATATATTGAAATGAACATGTTTGAACAATTTCAGTTGATACTTCTTTTATTAAGATGCATTTTCTGTCCAAATGAGACAATATTTGGTGTCTATGGGGTTTTCAATGCAAAAATACTAGAAATAATAATCTAACTATTGTTTCTGCTAATCAATGGCTAGATATAGTAAAACAATACCTTTCATGTGTTTTATATAGTCAGAATCTTTACAGGGAAGTGAAAAATCCATTAAGAAATTAGATTTGCAATGAAATGTAACATATTTGGGCCTGGCATAAACAAAACATCACTGCGGCAAAACACAACTTTCAACTTGCCTCTCCATGTTTTTTTTTTCTCATAAAAACACATATTGATGCCAATTAAGACTAAAACCAAAAGTAGTGGTATACTACAGTTACTACTCCACGGATTCACGGATTTCAACGGATTTTAGACATTTATGAAGTTCTGGAATTTGACCCAGACGGATTATAACGATGACGTAGTACATCAGGAATGAAGCATACGTCACCGAATGCTATAGAGGATGACGTAGAGAGTTCTGATATTTAACCCCAGTGTCCTTAACAGCTCTGGTATTTGACCCAGTCCGTTTGTAGATCACAAGTGTTTTTTGTTTAGTTTTTTAACCTACGGTACCTTTACTGTCTGGTACTCTGTTGTAGAGTTCTGCAATGATGAATGTATGTCAAGCTCATGCTTACTTAAGTTTCATATATATTAGCGATCCGTTTCTAGATCACAAGTGTTTTTTGTTTAGTTTTTTAACCTACCTTCACTGTCTGGTACTCTGTTGTAGAGTTCTATAATCATGAATGTATGTCAAGCTCATGCTTACTTAAGTTTCATCTATAAGCGATCCGATATGTATGTCTTTTTGTTGTTGAAGGCAAAACCTAGCTTACAACACCAATTCTTTTAAAACATTTGTATTTCCCGCCAAGGTGTATTATAATCACAATTGTGACCTTTAAATCCTATTCCACTCCGTTAGTTTTGTTTTGTCAGTTAAACCAGTGAACGATGTAATGGAATGCTTTTATAGCATGCGAGCCCTTTTTAAAGGGCATTGTTGAACCAGTGAACTATGTAATGGAAATAATTAAATTTTAAATGCTTTTATAGCATGTGGACCCTTTAATAGATATACCAAAACTTTTCCTGTATAGGACTTTACATTATAGTTGATACTAACATTTCATCCACATTCATTACTAACGTTTGAAAAACTACAGACCACATCAATTACCAAGTGAACAGACCAAATGTTTGAACCAAAATCAGCAATTAGATATCAGTATATGTAAAATTCATTAAAATCCAATGAAAACTAGTAATGGGTAAAATAAAACAGAAAAAGATACACCAAGAATGATGAAAACAATCAAGAAATTGAAAATTGAAGATTGTCTAGTTTCAATAAAATCCAAGTTCACTATTATCAAATAAATCCATTGTTAAGTTTCGCAAAACACCATTTCTATGGATCAGCCAAGTGATGTCAAATTAATCAAGATACATCAAGAATTCTGAAAATTATGTATAGTTTCAATATAACACTAGCTCACTATTAGGGAATAAACCCAAAAAGTCTGTTGTAAAATTTCATGAAACACCATTTCTTTAGGGCAGTCAAGTGATGTCAGAAGGGGCAATATTATAACTAAAATAAAACAAGTATCGAATTTAATAAATCTATTATAAAAAAATTACAACAAAACAGCCCCTTCCCCTGATTGTAATAAAAAAAAATAGCATCTTGCTCTGTAAAAAGAATGATTACCCCTGATTGTAAAAACATATTGAGCCAAGCCACAAGACCACCCCTCCCCCCAAATTTGTAATCAACCATAATCAATATATAAATTACCCCTTTACCCCAAATCACAACCTAGATCATATCATTGAAACCCTGATTATAAAATGATTATCAAAATCCCACCCTCAATTATTAGCACCACAATCAATGTAAAAATCAACAATAAAAATTCATCTAAAAATCAACAATAAAACTCATTTAACAATCATAATAAAAAAAAATGACACATTGGTGAAGGTAAGACCCAAGGACACTTTCAACAATCGAAAGTAAAGTTCAAGTAAAGTTAAAAATACAAAACAAGTAAAAATGAGTTATGGAATGAGCAACAAGAGAAAATGTCTCCTCATAATCAAGAGTATTTCCCTAATACAATTACATCAAAAGGTAGATACGAGGAGACACTTTCAACAACCAAAAAAGTTCATGTATTTTATAATAAACATTTCTGGCTTAAAACAGTGGAATGTACAACTAACGAAAATGTCCTTGGGTCTCTACCCTTGAGTATTTCTCAAATACTGAGTATTTAAAGCACTACTGATTGGTATATACAACCCCCAACTCCTAGGTAAATAAAAACTACATACCAAATATCAATAGTTAACATATCAAATATCTTTAAAGACTTCCATACACAAATTTACTTAAAGCTGTATACCATGTATACCAAACTGGCATAATAAAGTTAAGTTATCTATACCTAAGGAGAGGGTAAATATAATTTGACCAGGTAAAATCCAGCCCCCTTTTAACAGGAAATTCTTTATATAACTACAGAACCCATGGTACCTAAATAATAGTCTAATAAAATTCACCCCCCCCCCCCTTTTTAACAGAAAATTTCTATAACTACAGAACCCATGGAACCCAAATTGCTCAGCTAGACGTACTTATAAAAATTAGTCTAGTAAAATCCACCCCGCTTCAAAGGTAAAATCCTTAATATAACTACAGAACCCATGGAAACTGACTCACCAAAAATATTAAAAAAATAGTGTAGTACCCCCCTTTACAATACAAAAACTGATATAACTAGAAAGCTCATGGAATCTGAAGTTTACAAGTTTAAGATACACTTCAGGTTAAGGTAAATACAACTAAAACAAATCTAAAATATAAACAATACAATATTACACTTGAGGTAGAGATATTGGAAAAAACTGAATAACACAAATTAAATGAAAGCATTAAGATTAGTATAAAATATAAATTGTTTCACTTGAGGTAGAGTAATAGGGAAAACTGTTTAAAATAAAAAGTAGCAAACCGTGAGAAAATTTGAGTTATGAATGAAAAATTTGATATTTTTCTCAAACTTAAAAAAGGTTAATTTTAGAAAATGGTCATTATAAATGATTTAGTGGAGTAATGTGATATAACCTCTATTGATCAGTGCGACAAACTGTCTCCAAGCAACTTTTTCACAAAAAATAAGTATGCGAGTTTCATGATAAATCTTATTAAAATGAAAAATTAATATTTAACATTTGAAAACCTGATACATAAGTCTCATGATGAAGACTAATTAAATGAAAAACTAATAATCAACCTTTAATTTTTGTAAGTGGCAATCTAAGATCATTTTGCAATTTTAGAAGTACATGTAAATTATCAATGTTTTACAACACCCACTTCCACTTAAGGGATCCAATGATAATATTCTTTATACTTATACCAAAGAAGCAGAGGTACCAATGGGGTATCCGAATGTCAAAAGTCCGAAAGGGCAGAGACTAAACCAGTAAACACAAACAAGAACGGGACAAAAACAGACAACACGTAAAACATGGAAACACAGAACAACTGAATATCAATCAACAACGCGAACTCCAGTCAATTCTTTAAATAATTTTGTTTACTTTTAAAGAATACACTGTCGCAATGAATGTAAAGTCGATATCCATCGAATTTTGCGATTATAGCAACAACATTAGAAAAGTTACATTTGAAGGGGATTTAAACCAGGAAAATGTTGAAATAGCTTTAGAGTTTCTAAAAACAAAGTAAGTTTCTTTATATTTTTATGTTAAAAATTAAACAAAAAACATAGTTTACATATCTAAACGAACTACAGGTTTAACCAATCTACCATATCTTGTCCTTTGTTCTGGTCTTGCTTGTGGCGGCGGATGAGGACAAGGAAGTGGTCTTGCTTGTGGTGGTGGTAGCGGAAGTGCTAGTCTTGCTTGTGGTGGTGGTGGCGGAAGTGCTAGTCTTGCTTGTGGCGGCGGTGGCGGAAGTGCTAGTCTTGCTTGTGGCGGTGGTGGCGGAAGTGCTAGTCTTGCTTTTGGTGGTGCTGGTCTTTCTTGTGGTGGTGGTGGTGGAAGAGGTTGCACATGTAGTTGAGGAATTTCATTAGCATTTATATTTAGCATCAATATTATGCGACCTAGTATTTGTTGAATTGTCTGGTTAAACCTGTTGTTCGTTTAGATATGTAAACTATGTTTTTTGTTTAATTTTTAACATAAAAATATAAAGAAACTTACTTTGTTTTTAGTGTAAGTGTTCTTTCCTTCGGTCCAATAGTCTCCAATTGTCCACTGAACATCACCCTAACATTGACTCTGACAAACCTGGTAATCAAAGCCCCTTTTGTTTCGAAACAAATATGTTTCCTCTGATTGAATAAAATATAAATTGTTTTACGTTTTCTTTACATCTCCTAGCCAATTTTGCGTCTACCACTTAACATGGCTCCCAACAAACTTTCTGGGTATTTCTGTAGTGTCTCTAATCTGGTTTTAAACCAGTGGTAGTCCAGGCCCCTCTTGTTGTGAAACAAATATGTTTCTTCTGTTTAAAAAATATAAATTGTTTTTAAGTGTTATTTCCTTAAACCAAATAGTCTCCATTCGTCCACTGAACATTGCTCCAAACATATGTTTTGCAGTGTCTAATCAAATTCAGGCTTGTCTGACATTTTCCACGACAATGTGGTTTCAGTTTCAACTTATTTTTCTGGTTATTTTAATATTCTGTGTTTTTATGTCTTTTGCTATGTGTTCATTTTTTTTTAATTTGTAGTTTAGCTTGTAAATACGGAGTGTATAGTTTATTTGTTTTTTGATATGCATTTTTTTCATTCATATTTTTGCAACGTCGTTTGCTTTTTTCTGAGTGGGATTTTGGCTAGAGATTAGGGGTGGGGAATCTCTATCTTCCGTTAAGTTTTTCGAAACGCTTTATGGTTGCTAAATTTGCTTGGTACAAATGGTAAAGAGCGCCGGGCGTCCATGCGCATGGTCTTCTTCTTGGAAAACACCAAAACCAACTGCGATTGGTTTGTAGAAAGGCGGGGAATCATTGCGCAGTCGTCTTGTCAGAAGTATAAAGTATAAAGCGCTGAGATTTTGATACTTTTTTCTCAAAAGCGCTCGTTACATTTTACATTTTGAGTTTCAAAGATGGATAATGCTACGGGAGAACAACGACTTGTTTTTCAAAAACAAAACCGAGCAAGTGGTGGTATAGAGTACCGCATAAACTTTGGGCGACAAAAAGTTGCCGTGTTGCAACAATCAGGTGTAGGACATTTTTATATCAATCTTTATGACAACAGACCTAGGTTCAAGGGGCGTCTTCTTTTCGGCTTTGATGAAGCTGAGGAGTTGGTGAGGATTGTAATGGAAATGGGAACACTGAAACCTACATTTGCGGTATGTTTTCCAAGTTTATTTATATTTATATTTTATTTCGACCTTTCAATTTTTTGCTTGAACGTTACTGATGAGTCTTTTCTAGACGAAACGCGCATCTAACGCAGTTTTAAATTTGTTTTCCTGGACCCTTGTTGTAAATTGATTATTCTTTTAAATTGAGCGCTTCTGATAAAACGTGTTAGGTATAGCAAAATAAAATTTCTTATGGTGAATGTAAATGTATTTAAAAAGGTTTAAAGGTTTTTGTTTTAATATGATTTTTTGAAAAAGTGATTATTCTGCTGGTGTCATTTCTTTCTAAAGAATGCACTTGAGCCGGAAAATCTAACTGAAGTGGTTGAACATGCAGAGAGACTTCCACCTCCATACACTGCTCCATACACTGCACAGCATTGCACTTCGACAGGGGCCCTTGGGGATAGTAACAGAAACGAAGTAGGAAATGTACCCATAAAGAAAAGGAAAGTTTGCATTTCCCAGGAAAGTGAGAACCAAGTTCCACTAAATTTTATTGACTTTTTTAGTCAACCTCTCTAAAACATAAATACTTCTGACGAGACGAAACGTTCCTTTTTTCAGGCTTGTCAAATACAAAATTCGTAGGATACAAATTTTATTATAAAAATTATAAACATTCAAATTAAAAGTATCTACAGCTAAGAAATTTTATAATGTCCGTAAGCATAACTATTGATACAATTTTTCCAAAATCGTTTATCATCAAAATTACAAAGTCCTTTTTTAACCACATGGTTAACATATAATTCATGATTTTGACTTCTAATTAAATTCATTGAATTCATGGTATCAACATTGTCAAACAAACATTTTTTATAATTTGCGTGGCGTAATTGTTTTTTGATGGCGCACTTTTTTATTCCTTTGGCAGTTTTCTTTTCCTGTTCAGTGTTGCCATCGTCAAAAATCAAACTATACATTTTAGGTCTAAGTCCAACGAATTCTTTAATTGGTATGCCTAAAAAAAAGCACATATATATTTGTAGTTCATATATCTTAGCTTTATATATTCTATATAATATATGGTAGGTTCTTTTAAAAATGTTTTGAAAATAATATGATTTTTTTAAAAATGTTGTGGAAATAAAGTGATTTTTTAAAAAATGTTGTGGAAATAAAGTGATTTTTTAATAATGTTGTGGAAAAAAAAGGTAATTTTTTTAAAAGATGTATCGAAAATAATGTAAAATGTTTCAAGAATGTTTTGAAAATAATGTGAATTTTTTAAAAATGTTTTGAAAGTAATATGATTTTTTTAAAAATGTTGTGGAAATAAAGTGATTTTTAAAAAATGTTGTGGAAATAAAGAGATTTTTTAATAATGTTGCGGAAATAAAGTGATTTTTTTTTTAAAATGTTGTGGAAAAAAGTATTTTTTTTAAAAGATGTATTGAAAATAATGTAAAATGTTTCAGGAATGGTTTGAAAATAATGTGATTTTTTTAAAAGATGTATTGAAAATAATGTAAAATGTTTCAGGAATGGTTTGAAAATAATGTGATTTTTTTAAAAGATGTATCGAAAATAGTGTAAAATGTTTCAGGAATGGTTTGAAAATAATGTGATTTTTTTTCTCCAAAGTTGTATTGATAATAATGTAAAATGATTTTAAGTTTACAATGTAAGTTTTAACCTGTTGTGAAAATAATGAGAAATTTTGAAGGCAAAAATATAAGTATACCTACCATTGAGTTCGTCTTTAAATTTCCCGGGGACTTTCTTGAACTTGCTAGAGTGTAAGGGGTGTGTAGTTGGATAATCAGCAAAGTCGAAATGGTCCTTGAGGTGTTCTAAGTCTTGGTACACGTCCTCTGTTAGGATTTCATAGCAAAGGCTGTCTGAAATGGAAATAAACCTAATGGAATGTGTTCCGTCACTTTCCCAACAAACTTTAAGAACTTTGAATATCATAGAATGAAAAATAATAATTACCTGTGTCTGTAAAAAGAAGATTCAGGTTTTCTCCATAGAAGGGTTTCATGACTTTGTAGTGGAACTGATACATCAGAACTTTGGAGAGGTCTAAGATGGCTTGTCCAATATAGATGGGTTTGTTCAGGAGCAAATTAACCTTCTTGTTTTCGACACCCACTAGATTCTCGTTGAAAATTTGAAAATGATCGAAGGAAGGTTTGTTGGTATATTTCAAAAGCTTCCTCTCGTCTGTCGCCAGTGTCACGTTTCTGTGTTTTCTAACCTGCTCCATTGTTTTTCCTATAAAATTGTGCATTATTATATAACAAATATTAAGGTGTTGGCTTTTTCAATATTTTGGGTAGAGCGCCTGTGGTGAGTCTTGAAACGCGCGACAGGTGAGGTTAAATGCTTTGTCTGGAACTTTGTTTATTTTTTATATTGAAAAGGTTCTGATTTGGTACATTTCAAACACGTTACATAGTTTTATCAATTGGAAACAGTTTGAGGCTTAATGTTAATGAGATAAAAGGAAAGGCTTTGATGAAATTTAAACATTATGGTCCTACTAGCATTTTAAGGGCGAATAAGAATAACTTACCGAAAACAGCATTATTCATCAGTTTGTAGAAATCCTTCTCAAAGTCGTTCCTAGCCTGCTTCCTCTTGTTGGAATTAAAGTCGATGTAAGAGCCTAACCATGTCGATTGATGGAATTCCAGGATTCTATGAACTTTGGTGACTTTTAACCCTAAATCTAGGTAGAGTTGAAAATTTCTGTAGTGTAAAATGTAGTGTTCCTTGTTTTCAAGAGTGGCAACAAGCTTTTCCGTGGCGGTTCGAACCATGTTGTCTCCATTCAAATCGTTCGAGATGTTGACTGTAAGGTGAAAGCTCCTCTTGTTTCACTTTTTTGCTAGAGGGTGCCAACGGGTAGCAGCTATTATGATCGTGCAGCTCGGGGGGATAGTCGAGGTCTACTTCCAAGAGATACCCCGTATCTCAGTGTGCTTTGGCTTTGTTACATCAAATCTATTAACTTCTTCTTTTATCAACCATCTAAACATGCCAGTGGGTAGAGGCTGTTTCATAGCAACTCCATATAAATTCCCACAGTCTGTATACAGTATGTGGGATGTTGGTTTCGAACTATCGAAATCTTTGATGTATTTATTATTGGCTTTGGCATATTTTTTAGTGTTGACAGAAATGCCTCCCCTAGTTCCGAGTTCGAACATATTATACATCAGGGGGTCCGTGATTAGTTCAAATGCGATTCCACTCTTTTTAAGAGCAGCTTGCCATGCCATCCCCGGTGCCGTATAAAAATGACATGGATCCAAACCATAATTTTCCATTGAAATGTCTCTAAATCGTTCAAAAATATCGGCTAAGAGTAAAACATCAGTTTTCACGTATAAATCGTGGAATTGACCTAAATTTTGAATGTCCATCTGGTTCCAAACCCTTTCGGCATGGTTGTAGTCTTCCTCAGAAATAGGGTCTCCCGAGAGTCGATTATAAAACGCTTCTTTGGGTGGTAAAACGTGATCTTCGAACTTGCTTTCATTGTCAACGTAGTCATAGCAGTAGACATTTTTTCGCAGCAATAAATTTGCGATTTCTCTGGAAATACAAATGACAACAAAGTTCCAGACAATAAATTTTGCTACGCCTGACGCGCGTTTCGTCTATTCAAGACTCATCAGAGGCGCTCTACCAAAAATATTGAAAATGCCAAACACTGTATGAATATGAAGAGCATAGAACAGTATAACCAAAAAATACCAAACTGGGGAACCAAATCATTACTAAGATATTCAACCTATGTCTGGGATAGGAAGAACCTTAGGGTTTAGACAATTTTGAAATTTAGACGGACAATTTAAAGCTTTGATGTATTCTCCAACTCAAAAGTGTTGGTGCCGGAGCGGGCTAACCTCGGGGAATTTAAACTCCACCAGCAGTGCTAACCTTCACGTGTGTTCGAAATACAAATGACAACAAAGTTCCAGACAATAATTTTTGCTACGCCTGACGCGCGTTTCGTCTATTCAAGAAGGGAAAGCTTTTCGAAATTGATGAAAATGTCGTAAGCCTTCTGCAGCTAAATTGTCAACAAGTGTTTCCAGCGAACTACTCATAAATTGATATGTGTCTAAAAATCTTAAGTTACCAATAGAAAGCGAGATATACTTTTCCATGTTATTTGGAATATATGTATTTTTTTTGTCTTTGAAACAATCCGCCCTTTGCAACAATAAATGAGTGTCGAAATTTCGTCCATTGTGAAATAATACTGGGATATAGGAGGGTTCCTGTAAACTTAAATTACATCTCTGACAAGCCGCTCCTGTATAATTGGTGTAATTGGGTTGGATTGGGTCTCCAGTGATTCCTACGTGATTGTGGTCACGGACTTTGAAAACATTTTCATCGAATCCTCTTTGACATACGTAACATTGTGTCGCCATTTGGAACTCTTGCTCCGTTTCGTCGTTCATGACTAAAAGCTCGGGGTCCCCTAGTATCTCTTGGATGTATTCCTCTTCTTTCTCCATGTCGTCGAAAAAGTGTTCGATGACATTATCACCCCTGTACACGACAGGGGGTTTGGAATAGTTGTCGTTAGTGCATAACACTGCATAACAATAACCGGACGGGTCAAATTTCGTTTCGGACGTAAAAGATGACTTTTCAGTGTCTGGCAAACAGGTGTCTATTTTTCGGGCAAAGCATTCGAAATCAGCTACGATCGTAAAACTGATTTTAATTCCTTTATAAAAATCTGAAAATTCTAAAATGTTTTCCCCTTCTTTGGGATATTCCACCTTTTGAAAGTCAAAGTTATCACAGTAAGGTTGATGTTTTTCTAAAAGTTCTCTTCTGGTAAAGCCGTGCAGACACCGACGACAAAAATGATGAGAATTTGAATTGTTAGTTTGATATAAAAATCTATTTAGGGTTTTAATCAAGCAGAAATGAGATTGTTTTTGGTTCGACACATAAAAAAGATCGATCACTTTTAACCCATTTTTCTGTTTAGATAAATACATCGGGAATATGCTCTCATTTTCGTACCCAAAAACATTGATGCTCAAGTTATTTTGTTTTTTCAAATTTTGCGACTTGATTTAAGGGAACCGGAAAGGTTATCCCTTTAGTGTTCAGTTCGTGTTCATAATCGACGTATTTAGACACACGCTCGGGGTGTACGTCCGTTGGATGCAATGCAGCTAACACCGACCACAAGAAACATTTCTGATCTTTGTTCTGGATGTTCAACACCCCTTTAGAGTTACTTATACTAGAAGGCAACTTCAAAGCAGCTAACAATGTCGTTGTGGTATGAAGAAAGTATTACCTTGAGGTTTTAATGCACGAAATAAAAAATTCGAACACTTTCGTTCCCGTGCATTCGACAGAATCAGGTATCATTGACGATCATATCATAGCGACCACAGCACTTCGAGTTGCCCCGACATACTTTAAGTTACCTACTATGTACTGGATACCTAAATTGCACAAAAATCCATATAAATCTCGTTTTATCTCTGCTTCAAGTAAGTGTTCTTTAACCTATATTTCCAAAGTTCTATCACTTACTTAAACTACTATGAAGGAATTTATTATTCAATACTGTGAAAGGGTATTCGAAAACAGTGGAATTAATTATTTTTGGAGTGTAAAAAATTCTCTTGATGTTTTGGACAAGCTTCGTGCTTTTGAAAATACTTTTCATACCGTTGATAGTTACGATTTTTCTACTTTATATACTAACCTTCCACATAATCTGATTAAAAAGAAATTTGAATATTTGGTTAAATGGTGTTTTGACAAATCTAAAAGTGATTATATCTGTTCTAGAGTTTCAAAATCATTTAGTAAATCATTTTTTAGTAACGAGACTCAAAAGGGTTACATCAACTGGACTGATGCAGAAACTATTACTGCTCTAAATTATTTGTTAGATAATATTTACATACGTTTTGGTAAACAGATTTATCGCCAAATTATTGGTATTCCTATGGGTACTAATTGTGCGCCACTTATAGCCGACCTTTTCCTATACTGTTATGAATCACAATTTATGGCTAAATTACAAAAAGACCCGAACAAACAGAACCTAATCGAAACTTTCAATTATACTTTTAGATATTTAGATGACATTCTTGCACTCAACAATCCTTCATTTTCTAATTTTATTACAGATATCTATCCTTCTGAATTAACCTTGAACAAATCTAACGTCACCGGTGATAGATGTCCTTTTTTAGATTTAGATTTAAGTATTATTGACGGAAAAATACATACCAAAGTATATGATAAACGTGACGACTTTACCTTCCCTATTATAAATTTTCCTTTTCTTGAAGGAGATGTTCCACTAGCGCCGTCATACGGGGTTTACATTTCACAGTTAGTAAGATATGCTCGGATCTGCAGTTGTGTTTCTGATTTTAATAATAAAAACCGTTTTATTACTGAAAAATTATTAAAACAAGGTTATCGATACCACAAATTAGTAAAATCTTTTTCTAAATTCTTCCACAAGTATCGATCTCTTATTGAAAAATTTAATTGTACACGTCACTTTCTTATAGTGAAAGGAATATCACATCCTGTATTTTATGGTAATGTTTTTATAAAGCTCACAAATTTAAAAGCAATCCAATAGAAATGAAAAATTGGCTTCAAAATTTATTACGGAAAGGATATGAAATGAATATCTTGGTTAAATCTTTGAATTTAGTGTTTTTTGGCAGAAATATTGAAAACTTAATACTCGCTTTAAAACTTCCATAAACGTTTTTACTATTGTCATTTTTAAGCATTATAGCGATCAAGCGTGTCGGTTTTGTGTGATGACACTTCACTAAATCATTATTGCTTGAAGTGTTGTGTCGGATTTAAAATCGATACGTTTGATTTTTTTACATCAGTCGATTGATGATTCTCAGCTAGCTGTCAGTAACAGCGAGTGTTCTATAGAGAGTTCCTTTACCGTCCTTTTGTTTGTTCTTGTTTTTTGTCTTAGGTTCTCTCTAGTAGAATTGGACTTTGATCGATTTGATTTTTATTGTGTGTTTAGTTTTTGTGCTTTGTCTAGGAATATTGATAGGGGGAAGGTTGGGCCCAAAAAACTAGTTTAACCCCGCCACATATTACATGTGCCTGTCCTAAGCCAGGAATCCTTGACAAAGCTTTAGTTTGTACTTGTCTTTTTGATGTTTTCTGTTCCTTGTTTAAGAAGGGGGTCTATCTGTGACTATTTCAGGGCTGGATTTGAATTATATGCATCTTATTTAGACCATGGGCCAATTGCATAACCGCGAGCAGTGCCAAATGGCCTCGTTGAAGGCTGCTGGCGGTTGTCCATTGTGGTTTTTCTAAATTGCCGTTTAATTGTGGGCTGTGTCGCGTACACTTATTCCACATCTCTTTATTTTCTAATTCATGTAGGACGATCCACGTATAGGTGAGTATTTTACCGTTCGTATTTCCAAACTAACAACTTTTCTCACGATCCAATTGGATCCTTTGTTGATACATTCCTCTAAAGCTCTATTCATGGTTTGATAAGCTTCATTCAAATTATGAGCAAAATGCTCATCATTTAAAAGTGAGACGTAATTTTTACTTCTGAAGTGTGGTACTACAGTTTCTTTTTGAGCACCTTCTACATCTCTCTCTAACTCGATCCTGACATTCAAGTTACATTTCACATCTCGCAGCACTTTTTTCCTAGATGTTACATGCTCCTCAATATCACTTCTGATGTTGGAAAAAAATTGTAATAGATCATATTTTTCATTTCCTTCTAGTAGGATTTCTACCTGTTCAATAGAGTCATTTAATGCAGATCTCTTTATTCTCGGTTTCTTCTTTGATTTTTTGACAGATGGTTGTGCAGGAGGTACTTCAGCTGTTGGTGCAGCTCCACCACCCGTTTGATTCAGAGGATGTTGAACGTTGACGTGGTCAAAGAGACGTTCGTAAGTTTCAAAGGGGATACCTAAGTGTTTACATGGGTAAGTTTTTGTAACTTCCTTACATTTATTTTGATGAGACTTCAAATTGTCGTTCCGCGTAAATGTTTTTCCACATTGTTGGCAGGAATATGTTTGTCCATTATGTTCTTTTACATGGCGAGTAAGATTTTGCTTTCTCGTAAATTGTTTGGAGCAAATGTCACATTCAAACTTTGATTTTTTAGATGCAACCGTTTCCTCGGTCTTCGACCTTCTTTTTCTGTTGTACCTTTTTTCGGCGTCGTCAGCAGCCTTTACTAATTCCTGTTCATCACAATCACTAAACTCATCCTCAGTTGACTTAAATTTCTCATAAAGCTGTTTTAACCGATCACTTCCTCCAGGAAAACGTTTTTGTAAAAAATTAAGAAAGTCCTCTGCCATGGTGAGTTGCAGAGAAAGTGATGGTTGTCTTGAAGTAAACCCTTGTTTTAATAGTTATCCAGACACATTCCTTTCATAGTTTAAATGCCAACCATTCCACCTTATCTTTTAACCTTTTTGCACTTTCGTTTGCTGGCTTTTTATTCATGGTCCTTTTTGCACTTTCGTTTGCTGGCTTTTTATTCATTGACCTTTTTGCACTTTCGTTTGCTGGCTTTTTATTCATTGACATTTTTGCACTTTCGTTTGCTGGCTTTTTATTCATTGACCTTTTTCGTTTTAGAAACACAGATGGTGTCATGGTTAGGTAAGGTTATTTATCATCGTCTATAGAATCCGTTTCAGAGTCGTTATTTGTTTTCTTATTTTTATCATTTTTTTTTTCTTCTGATGAAACAATTGTTTCTGGAATCGTTTGCTGATTGTTAATTTCAAGTTTGTTGTGACGACTCTGTTCAACTAGCTTGTCATAATTGTATTTTGGTAGGAGAACCATTTCACGTGACATGTTTTATGTATGCTTTAAGAAATATAAGTAAAATTCTACTTATATCCTTTAAACGTTCTCGTCTTTCAGTTAATGTCAACCTTGGAACGAACAACTTGCGTATGACACCTTTGTGCCTTTGCAGTTTACTTTTATCTTCATCTGATATGGGACAAACTCCTTGCATGACATTAAACACGATTTCCGTTAGAGCTTGTAGTTGACTCTTAGAGAATGTAGAAATAACTTTTTTTCGTTGAGAAACATTGATAAGGTAATTAGCTAAAACTAGATATTGCTTCATTTTCAGGTATAAAAATGATGGGGTCCTGTCCTGGTAGAATGTTTGTACGTAACTGATATTTGTCATCGCTGTGAGGGCTTATATCCACCACCAAGTATCCATACTTTTTAGAGATGGCTTTTCGGTAAGCATCCATAAAATAATTAATTTTCCCGGGAAATATCTGGCGACCTAAGGTTTTGATTTGCAAGACATCCCTCTTTGTTTTCATCAATATAAAATAATGAACAGATAATGAAGCCGTTCGCATGGACTTTGATTTTGGAAAAGCGTGTTGTAAAAGATGTAAAATCGTTATATTGTGATGATGAGACCCAACACAGAGAATATGTACTAGTTCCATACTCTCAGCTGCTTCCATCATGAGGTCATCTAAAACTAGCAATTTATGACCTTCTTCACTCCCCCATTCATTTAATTGATCCATGGTGGGAAGTCCTTTGTGAAAGGCCATCGAGGGGATAGTTTGTTGCATATCTGAATATAACGGTTGCCATACTGAATAACAGAAGAATACACTAGTAGGGGGACCTTAAACATCCCATCTGCATGCTCTAATATGTTTTTAGTTAATACTGTTTTTCCAGATCCCGAGGGACCAATAATAAATATGGATGTTGGTGATTCAAATTTTAAAGTGGCTTGTTTTTCAGACACCTCCATCTTTCCGGACGACCGAGAGAGAAATGTTCACTTTTTGCTATTTGGGTTCTATTTGAAGAAAAACAAAAACAATGGTAAATGATATTTTATTAATAAAGATATTATATACAAATAATCAAGCATTTAATAGACAAGGCGAAAATTTTGAAAGTATAAATGTATGTATAAATTCATCGTTAGTATCAAAATTAGGTTATAAAAAGTTCACAATTTTGTTCATTGAGAATTGTTCTTTAATTCGACACCATAAAAAACATACAATATTGTCCACAAAGTGACGTCTTCTTTCCTTGAAGTCGTTTGTCATTGAAGAAACACGTTTCAAATTTCTTTGTAAAGTTAATGATTGATGCAGGGTATGCATCTAACATTTTGCCATACGAATCAAAACATTCTAGCTCTTTATCGCTTTTTATATAGAATGCTATCCAGTGTTGTCCTGGTTTCGATGAAGGGTCTGTATTGACGATCATCCCCGAATAGAGATTTATAATGTCTGGTATTTCATCGGAGGCAAATACACCCATCACGCGTTTCCTCAGCTCATTGTCATTTGTAATAGCACAGTTTAACTGTAAAGTATTCATTCTTGTTCGACCACACGGCTTACTGTTATGCTAAACATTCCCTGTTGCTCTGCATAGATAATGCAGGTTACTGCCTTTTTCAGGGCGGTACCAAACTGAGCTTCTAGTCGTACGTTTCCTTGTTTTATTAGGTTTAGATATTCAATATCACCAAAGTCTGGCTCTATATCAAAACAGTAGAGTGCATATCCTTGAGCATAGTCACTTCGCGATATTTGATTTCCACTGTCTCTGCTGTACTTGTCTGTTATCTGAAACAAACTGGTGTACGCTGGGATGATGGTTCTACCTGTGGTATCTTCAAAGTTCAGTTGCAACCTGTTACCAGAAACGGGAATGTTATTAACATATAATCCTATGCTTTTCAGGTTGAAATGTTGAAAGTTGAATGGATTGGTGGTGTAGCTCCCAGCTGCAGCCTCTGCATCTACGAACCCAACAACTACACGAGCAGGTGAAGTTCCTAAAAACAGATCTGGAAAGTTGATGTTTAGGGTTCCTGATGGAATATTCAAAGGTAAAACTTGAGTTTTTGTAAAAGGATATCTAGCTAATGAGTTTTGTAGTTTTTGTGCATGAGCTACGATGACAGCAGGATTGATCTGTAACTTGCATACTTTTAACACAATATCCTCAATGACGACATGAAAGTTTGGGTTGGCTTCCTCGGTAACCAGGCAAAATTCTGGTCTTGATCTGTATAACTTTACATTGATTGGGACTTGATTTAGTATGTAGCGATCTATGCTACACATATCACTAAGCAGCAACCCTTCCATATAACAAGTTTTCGATTCGGCAAACAACTTTGAACGTTCGTATAGAGCTTTGTTTCCAGAATTTTTAACATCGTATTCACCAACAAATCCTGGGGTGTCCTTTTCCCATAGCTGAGCACCTAGTTGAGTTGTTTTTGCTTCGCTCCCATATGACAATAAAGTTTGAATCATGGCCTTGTAAGGATAATTTGCTGTAGCCGTTGATATGAGTTTACCCTGCATGGTTACATCCACTTGGGAAAACATAGAATGTAGAAATAAGTTAACAGGTCCGACATATTGTGTTGCTAGTAAAGCGGTACCGTCTCCCTTTTTGATTTTTGCCTTAACATAGACTTTGGTTCTTTTTAAGTCAATGTATTCTAATCCGTTTTGTCCACTAAGACTAAATTCTAATGGCGTCGTACCACTCAATTGAGAATTTGTTTGAATTTCTTGATGATAAACTCTCTCCACTGCCGTTTGATATGGTGGTAGGGAAAACAAGTCCAGTCCGCTCGGTTGAGCCTCCTGCATTTCTTCATTCGTAAAAGATGCCATTATTTGCTGAAAATATCTTTAAATCGAAGCTTTTTATTTTTTCTTGGTTTGTTTTTCTTTCGAATTGATATTTTCTTCCCCTTTTTTAGCTCACCTGACCCGAAGGGTCATGTAAGCTATTGTCATCATTAAGCGTCCGTCGTCCGTCGTCCGTCCGTCGTCCGTCCGTCGTCCGTCTGTCCGTCCGTTAACTTTTCTTCAAAGATCTTCTTCTCTGAAACCACAGAAGGGATTGCATTGAAACTTGGTATACTTGATCTTTAGGATGTCCTCTACCAAGTTTGTGAATTATATACATGTCGACAAACCAACATGGCCGCCGTTGCTAAAAATAGAACAGGGGGGTCAGACCATTGTTTTTGGCTTATAACTCGAAAAGTATAAGAGATAGAGAAAATCTGAAGCAACCTTCCTTGTTCAGCATCAAAAGCTCTACAAATCTCTCCAGTGAGTCAAAGTTGTGAAACGACTCCTTATAGGAGTTATTGCCCTTTAATCATCAAAATTGACCATTTTTGCAGTTTTTGGACTATATCTTGAAAACCATTATAGCTAGAGGAAAAGTTAGCATTGCAGAATTGTTAAGCTCATTGAGATCTACAAAAATGATTTCAGGGTCAAAATTGTCAGATCAGCCGTTTAAGAGTTATTGCCCTTTAACTGTTTTTTTTTCCATTAATTTACACTGATTTTCAAAAATCTTCTTCTCTGAAACCACTGAAGGGATTGCATTGATACTTGGTATACTTGATCTTTAGGATGTCCTCTACCAAGTTTGTGAATTATATACATGTCGTCCAACCAACATGGCCGCTGTTGCTAAAAATAGAATAGGGGGGTCAGACCATTGTTTTTGGCTAATAACTCGAAAAGTATAAGAGATAGAGAATATCTGAAGCAACCAATCAAGTTCAGCATTTAAAGATCTACAAATCTCTCCATTGAGTCAAAATTGTGAAACGACTCCTTATAGGAGTTATTGCCCTTTAATCGTCAAAATTGACCATTTTTGCAGTTTTTGGACAATATCTTGAAAACCGAAAGAGCTAGAGGAAAAGTTAGCATTGCAGAATTGTTAAGCTCATTTAGATCTTCAAAAATGATTTCAGGGTCAAAATTGTTAGATCAGCCATTTAAGAGATATTCCCCTTTAACTGTTTTTTTCCATTAATTTTAACTGATTTCCAAAATCTTCTTCTCTGAAACCACTGAAGGGATTGCTTTGAAACTTGGTACAACTTGATCTTTAGGATGTCCTCTACCAAGTTTGTGAATTATATACATGTCGTCCAACCAACATGGCCACCATTGCTATGGTCCTTATAGGAGTTATTGCCCTTTAACTGTTTTTTTTTCTATTTATTTAAACAGATTTCCAAAAATCTTCTCTGAAACTACTGAAAGGATTGTTTTGCAACTTTGTATTCTTGAAAGTTTGTGAAATTAATTCATAACTTTGGCATAAGAGATCAGGTGAGCGATTCAGGCTCCTGGGAGCCTCTAGTTTCTCTTGCTCCTTTTAAAGTCTTGTTGGTACGACGTCTCTTTGATGAAATGGAGTGATTTAAGCTGGATTTCCTTTTTGTACCCTTTTTTACTTCTTCTTTCGCTTGGTGGAGAAATTATTCGCTTGGTGACACTAAGTTTACTTTAAATGATTCCGATTCTGGCTTTGGTTTTGAGATGTTACCCACTGGGATCAAGAATGGCCTCAGCTTACTTAGTAAAGATCCACCAATTTGATTTGTGTGCCGTCGCCTATGAGGTTTATTTTTATTCTTGCCAGGGTTTTGATAAAAGTTTATCCATTTTTCCGTATTTGGAACATACATTTTATTGATGTCCATTCTTAAGAAAAGGGGAAGGCTTTAAAATGAAGTGTTATTGTTGACGGTCTGTCTATGAATGATGACATATTATCATCACTATCCATTATAATGATTTCTATTTCATAGATCTCTTTTGTCTTTACAGTGATGTAATGTGGAGTTGAAAAAATGTCAGTCCATTCCCCCATGGTTGTTGGATTAAGGCGTCTCAGCAAGGCTTTTCGTGTTCCGTCTACGATGGAGTCATCACAGATATTTGAATGTAAGTAAACAGCTTCCTCTGTTGATTGTGTAGATGTTATATCTGTTTCAACAAGAGCAACTTTCCATGACCCCTCCAACACCAAAGGGACACTAAGGTGTTATTTGAATTTATAAGGTTTATTTTGGGGGAAAAAGTCTACAGATTTGTTACTACTCAACACAACATACATGCTCATCTTTAGCTGTCGGTTGTGTCACTAATGTCATCTTCAGAAATCCATTGATTATATTTGTCAGGCCAACCATCAAATTTGACTAACCATTCAACTCGTCCATTCCTTTTACGTTTGCGTAGTTTCTTTTCTATTAACCACAGACTGTCTTCTTCTTTCGATACTTTCTGCATTTCAGACTCATAGAAATTTCCCTTAATGTCTTCATCCATAAAATCTTTTAATCTGTACATGGGTATGCCTTGCATGCGAAAACGCTGCCTCACTTTAAATATTTCTTTCGTGAAATGTTCGTTGTAAGCTCTATCGAACACCATGTTATTATGGGAAATCCTCACCATATCACCAATTTTGAAATGGTATGGTTTAATGCCTGTACCTGAAGTTTTAGGTTTCATGTACATATATGCCCAGATATCGGCTTCATTTTTTGTGTTAACATCTTTTGGTGCGATGTAGTTTAAACTTTTATGAGGTGTAGCATTGTAGCTCTGTACCATGCCTTGTAACACATCAATATATCGATGAGTTCTTTCCTTTGAAAAATATTTATACATTTTTCTCTTCATGGTTAAAATGACTCTTTCACATATGTTAGCTTTTGTATTTGAATTTTGAGTCGTGAAATGATATATTCCTTCCTTTTTAAAATAAGCTTTTGTCATTTTTGATGTAAATTCTGTTCCGTTATCTGTTCTAATTTTTTTACATTTTCTTCCCTTTTGAAATATTGATTGAAACCCTTTGATCACTTCTTTTGCTGTTTTATTTTTTAGTGGTTGGACCCAGAGGAACTTGGAAAATATATCAATGACAAATAGAAGAAAGCGGAAGTGGTTATTATCCTGTTCTATATTTGAAACATCCGCCAAATCAGCATCGAATTGTTCGTCAATACCCGACAACACCACGCGGGCTTTCTGGAAGGACTTTCGTAAAGGTTTATGGAGACTATAATCATCTTGGTTTTGTAACCATTTTCTTATTCTGTGAAGACCAATATTTTTGCCTTTTGACTTTAATATCCTACGTAATTTTTCTGGACTTGTGAAAGAACCAGCTTTAGATTGATCGTAGTATGCCTCTAGGACTTCATTTTGATCATTCATTTTCTGAAAGAAAAGCTAACTATGTGTTGAAAAATGAAAGACGTTAAATGGATAATATTTTATTGAAAACAATATAATAACAGAATAAATATAAACAGTGTATACCAACCCTCTGTTAGAAGATTTAATCACAAATGAAAATTATTAAAACATGTTGTTCTTTTTATTGTCTCAAAACACTGCTGCTTCAAAGCACAAAAACAGAGTTAATGTCACTTAGATCCATCGTCAAAGTAGTGTTTTGTTATTGCTATTCTTCTCTGGTCACAAATGTTTATTATAAACAATGTTCTTTGGTCACAAAAAAGTCTCTCTTCCAATTTTCGCATCTTTTCAGCTGTGTTTATGATGGTTTCTTTTGATGGTAAACGGTCTTCCTTTAAAGAAAGAAAGTAGTCCTTTGTTTCCTCAGATAGATTGAACCATTTGGCTTCAGTTTCCCATTTGTCCAATATCTTTTTCTTGTCAACAGACTCAAAAGCTTCTTCAGAATATGCATTAAAATGTTCCTCATCCGTCCACATAAGACATGTATGATGGGTCTGACTTGGGTGATCAACTTCACAACCATAGCAATTTTCTTTAGCTAACTGTCTGGTTCGCTCTATAAGACCTTCAGCATATTTAAACACGTACAAGGAACACGCCAACCAACATTCACGTCGAACAATATCTGTACTCTCCATTTCAAAACTGATTTAAAAAATGGTAAGAAATATCACTTATATATAAAAAGGTTGACATTCCTAAAATTCCGTCAGGAGTGAAACAAGGATTTATTTTAAAAAGTCATCAAGTAAATTATATTTCCATTCTTCTATAGTTCTAACTTTAACCATCAACAACATAAAGATATACATATCGGATCGTTTATATATGAAACTTAAGTAAGCATGAGCTTGACATACATTCATCATTGCAGAACACTACAACAGAGTACCAGACAGTAAAGGTACCGTAGGTTAAAAAACTTAACAAAAAACACTTGTGATCTAGAAACGGGCCGGGTCAAATACCAGAGCTGTTAAGGACACTGGGGTTAAATATCAGAACTCTCTACGTCATCCTCTATAGCATTCTGTGACGTATGCTGCATTCCTGATGTACTACGGCATCGTTATAATCCGTCTGGGTCAAGTACCAGAACTTCAGAAATGTCTAAAATCCGTTGAAATCCGTGAATCCGTGGAGTAGAAACTGTAGTATACCACTACTACCAAAACAAATGCATTAAAATATATACAAGAAACACAAATCATACTTGAAAAGCTCACAGTTTTATTTTATGACTTTAAAATATGTTAGAATGACAGCAGTTTATGCACAAAAACTTGGCCGTTTTTTCTATAAATCAGTGAAACTCATATACTCTTTTCAATAAAACTGCCCTTACACAATGTTTTAATGATTAAGTTTGTTATTTGGTATCCCCTGGTGCTAAAATATCATTTGTTTAAAAACGATTTTCATCTTTTAACTTCATTTCTTGTTAAAACATATGGTTTTACTGAAATATGAGGATAACCTCATTGAAAAAGTACAGTGAGAAGAAGAAAAACACTTAAATTCTTTCTATTTTTGGATGACTATTGTGTTTTTGTATCTTATTTTGTAAGTTAAACATGTATTTAGCATTATAACACAAGTTTGAAGTCCATATTGCAGTTCAGTTGTGCAAAAATCTTTTGAACAAACATGTACCCCTTGTAAATATAGAAAGGGCTTATTTTCCACTCCGCAAACATGAGAAAGATGTTAAATGAAATATCTTGCACTAATATATCCAAAACATATGCTGTTTATGCTCAGTACACATTATTCTATTGATCTCAGTCACTGATTTGGTTCAAAACAATAAAATGTGAAAAAAATGACCATTTAGGGCTTATAGGATTTTCTGAGGTTTTAGCGGCCTATATTTCAATCACACATTAGCACATTTAAGTGGTCACTTTTTTCAGTTTCAATCATTTTTCTTGCATGAAACTTGGTATTTTGACTTAAATAAGACAAGGGTTTGTGAAAATCAACTTTAATTGGTTAGGTTGAGGCTTTTCTGAGGCTATTAGACTGCAGACCCCAATTAATTCCCTTTGATCGTGGTCTACAAATATAGTTACTACCTATTATAAAAAGATTGTCAGCGATACATCAATTAGGTCGTTTGTTTCCGTCGTTTCTATATTTACCGTCGTTTCTATATTTACAAAAGCTCTTTGCAATGTACATACTTTCACTTTTCACTCGGTTCTCAATCTTCGGATTCCCATCAAGACAATATGGCCGCGACCAGTTTATGTGTTCCGCTTCGGATTATATTTTAGTCAGTGTAACATATCTTGCGTAACTTTAGCGTATAAATGGATATTTGATTTTGGATTGCGAAAATTTACTTAATTGAATAAAGTTTTAAAGGACAAAAATACTAATCGGACACCAAAAATAAGTTAATCATGCAAAAAAGTTGTACACAGCATCTTTGTATTTCATGCTTTTATTTGGCGGTGTTTTAAAGCAACAATGCGATTCAACTAGATCATGTAGCGTACTTTATCAGGTTGTGCACATGTTTAAGCGTACTTTCTTTATAAATTTTTGACTGCAAAATCACAGGCGTTTGGGTCCAGGATTTTATTGTATTATGAATAACGTGTATATAAAAATTTTCATCTCGTCTATATACTATTTCCACATTTCTACAAGAAAAAAGGGAGTTTCCGTCAGTTCTATTTTTAGAACTTTCAAACATTCTTGCCTTATGGAAATAGTATATAGATTTTATATACACGTTATTTATAATAAAACAAAATCCTGGACCCAAACGCCTGTGTGCAAAATGTCAATTCATTGAAGATAGTTTATTATCACCACGTGATTATCACAGACAGAAATATAGGTCAATCAGACACACACAATTCAAGCATTTTATTGATTTTTAGAAAATGACAAAATAGCCACATTGGGTCATTCGTCTGTCTTGATCTAGGTCATTTTAATAAGGATGAATAATTTTATAATATGTATTTCTCACATAGCTATTGCGGGATCCGGAAAAATAAACTTATTTGTCACAAGTTATTGGTTGTTCGAAAATGTTATCATTGCTTGACAATTTTGTCGATTCACCACACAGAGACCAAAGTCGCCACACTTGTTCCTAATAAAAAAATAGGTGTATATTATGAAAGTGTATTATAGTGCATTAAAACTAATGATTTTATAAATGGATGTTGTGAATTGATCAAAGTTCAGAGGTCATTTGAAAATCAAACAGAAGGAAACTTTGGTTTGATATTCATTTGATATTCACAAAATAAAACTAGACCTAAAACGAACATCAAATGAATATCGAACGTAAATGAACTTTTGTTTGATATTCATTCGATATTCACTAGATATTGAAATAACAAACCTAGACCGGAAATGAATGTCAAATGAATATAGAACGGAATTATTCTTTTGTTTGATAGTCACATTACAAATTTTCACCGGAAACGAATGTCAAATGAATATCAAAAAGAAGGAAACTTTCGTTTGATATTCATTTGATATTTACAAAAAAAAACTAGACCTAAAACGAAAGTCAAATGAATATTGAACGTACATAAACTTTGACTTGGTATTCTTTCGATATTTATTTGATTATTACATAACAAACCTTGACCGGAAATGAATGTCAAATGGATTTCGAACTTAGAAAATTACCGTTTGATATTCATTTTGTTATTCATTATTTGTTTATACTAAGAAAAAACGATAAATGAACATCGAATGAATATCTAACGGCAAAATTTACCGTTTGATATTAAAGTTTGATATAAAAAGTTGAATATCGAATATCAGTCTCACTTTACTTAGGTTGATTCTTCTATAAATGTTACATTTTGTGTTGTATTTCATTAGAAATCTAATCATTCCGAAACTGTGTCGAATATAAATTTTTTTGCACATTTCTAAGTGTATATTTATGCTGCAAATCAAAAACATCCTTTTAATTTATTATACGGGTAAGTAGCAGACATCCTTAAACAAAAATGTCTTTTCGACTTGTTAGATACAGCTTATCTGTTTTTGTGCATTTTTTCGTGTCATTTGTATTATTATTTTGTTTTCTTGTCCTATCTTTCAAATGTCCCTTTTATACTGGCTTCCTTAAAGCTCTTTTTATACTATCAAATAGGAAGCTAATGTACAGTCTCATTAAATGTCATCAAAAAGAAAAAAATCTTCCAAAATATACCTGACATGATAATCACACGAATAAGCGGAAATATTTTCCATTTATCTGTATTTATCCAGAATAGAATATTATAAAATCTAACCCTCATCATATAATAACTTTAGGTATTAAAATGGTCATTATTCATTTTCTAGGAGGATATTATGTTTTATTTCAATTATGTACAGCACAAGAAGAAACAGATGACGGTGAGTTAGATATCGACATCAAAATTTATAATTGAATCATAATTCTACTTGATCGTTCAGAAAATAAAGGTTACAACAAGACTTCCAAATTTGGAGGATCAATCTGAAATATTTGAGAGAAAAGACAATACAATGTTGACATACCGGAGAAGTTTAGGGACGCCGTGGTCCTGACTTGGTACAGGCATGTCAAAAGAAATTGTGATTAAACTAAGTTTTATTAATTTTTGGCCCCAATTCTCCCATAACAATTTGAGAAAATGTCAGCTATAAGATGGGCAAAATTGGTTTCCATATGACTGCCAAATGTGTTTACCAAATAAAGGTAATAACAAAATTACCGAACTTGGAGGATCAATCTCAATGTCCAAGAGAAAAGACAAAAGATGGAAGACACACTGGAATAGTTAAAGATCGCAATGGTCCTGACTTGGTATAGGCATTTCAAATGAAATAGTGGGTAAAACAAGGTTTTATGGCGCGCCAAACCTCTCTCTTCCATTGCAATCTTATGGACCGGTGGTACCACACAACGCAACACAGTTGTGAAGACATAATAGGGATAATAAGATGATCGTCTCAGACAACAATCAGCAAGTCACTAATCAAAACAAACACTGAGCAATACGTTCAACCTAATTTTGAATTTTTCCACCAGTGGCTGATAAAGAAGGAAGAATTTTATTACGGACCGTATGAGACGCTTTTTCTTGTATCCTAAGTCTAAGAGTCGATCACGGAGACAGCGGTGTCGTATCTAAAAATCAGAAAAAGTGTACAAGCCCTGGTATATCGAATAAGTTGTGAAATATAAACACCGTAAACAGATGAGGTAGGTATGTTACTTTCAAGGTTAGGGAAATTAATAATTTGAAAATTAAAGTCATTTCTTTTATCTTTTCTAAAATGTATTTAAATTTTTGTACTTAGATAACCATCTTTGTCATATTTGAGATCCAAATCCAAGAACGTAACTATGTAAATGTTATCTAACAATTATTTTATTGCAGTAATAGTTTCTGCATCAGTCCAGCTATTAAATTGTTAGCTTATGTTCAATCTTTACATTTATATTTACATCTCTCATAAGAAAAATGTATAACAAAACTGTATAATTGAGATGATCAGTCGCAAGTAATCTTATTGAAATACATTACACAGACATTGCAAATTGTGATTTTAGTTTTATTAATATGCAGACTTTGGATCTTGCATTCTTACATTTGTACCTCACAAGCAGCATAAGATATGCCCGATCTCATATTTACTATGTTATTACAAATACTTTGTCACACGCCTGATCGTCAGACTTGTCTGACACGAATTTTTACCAATAGAATTTAATACTATTTCAATACCAAAATTTCCGTTCGTTGAATTAAAAATTCTTTAAAACACCAGGTTTCTTCGACATACAATAAACTACCTACAATGTACTGGATCCCTAAATTAAACAAAAATCCTTATAAATCTCGTTTCATATCTGCTTCAAGTTAGTGTTCTCTCACTAATATTTCTAAAGTCTTATCACTTGCTTTGACTACTATGAAAGAATTTATTATACGATACTGCAAAAAGGTATTTGAAAACAGTGGTATAAATCATTTTTGGAGTGTGAAAAATTCGCTCGATGTTTTAGACAAACTTCGCGCTTTTGAAGGTTCTTACCATACAGTTGATAGCTACGAATTTTCTACTTTGTACACTAACCTTCCTCACTGTCTTATTAAAAATAAAGGTAATAACAAAACTACCGAACTTGAATGATCAATCTCAAAGTCCAGAGAAAATGACAAAAACGAATCAGTCATACCGGAAAACTGGTGGATCGCAATGGTCCTGACTTGGTACAGGCATTTCAAACGAAATGGTGGGTTAAACCAGGTTTTATGGCGCCAAACCTCCCTCTTCCATTGCGATCTTAGGGTCCGGTAATGACCATAGAACACAACATAGTTGTGAGACAATAGTATATTGAGGTGACCATCTCAGTACAGTAGACCAGTCAAACACTGATTAAAACAATTAACTATCATATCTTTTAACTCAATTTTGAACTTTTCTACTAGTGGCTGATAACGAAGAAAGAATTTTTTAGTGATCGTATGAGACGTATTTTCTTATAGCCTTGCTTCAAAAGTCGGTCACGAAGAAACCGGTGTCTGATCAAAAAATCTGTGAAATGTGTGCAAGCTCTGGCATATCGAATAAGTTGAGAAATATAAACACCGTATGCAGGAGAAGTAGGTATATTGCTCTGTAGATTAGGAAAATTAATAATTTGAAAATTAAAATCGTCTCGTTTATCGTAAATTTTTGTACTGCTATGACCACCTGGGTCAAATTCGAGGTGCAAATCCAAGAAAGACGTGAAGCAATTAGATTCGGTGGTCTCTTTAATCTCCAATTCCGGAGGATATATTGAAGGAATCCAACTACCAAATGAAGTGTTATTGACAGAAAGGACATCATCAATATATCTGAATGTAAGATTAAATGACCTTGCCTCTTTCATCTTCTTGTTCTTTACGAGTCCCTGAAGAAATTCAGTCTCGTAAGAGTATAAAAACAAATCGGCGAGGAGAGGAGCACAGTTTGTGCCCATTGAAATGCCGATTTGTTGTTGAAAAATCTCTCCTCCGAAGGTGACAAATATGTTGTCAATGAGGAAATCAAGCATACTGCAAACTTGTTCCAGTGTGTAACAAATTTTATCTTTGAAAGATGTTTTGGAAAAGAATGTAGAATTATAACCCAAAACAACAAAATTCCTTGAGTTTGAAAAGGCTTTTTCGAGAAGTTTTTTCAGGCGACATTTTAGTTTTTCGTGTAGAAAGGTAGTGTATAAAGTTGAAAAATCGAACGTTTTCAAAGAGTGAACATCAGAAAATGATTTAGATTTAAAATGATCTAACAAATCTTTTGAGTTTTTCAAAATCCACATATGGTTAATTCCACTACGATTATAAATAGTGTCGCAGTATGCTTGTTGACCTTCTTTGACAGCAGACAAGATTTTAGTTAAATGAACGGACAGCTCTGTAGTTGAACATGATGAAGATCCAGCTATATACCTTTCTTTGTACGGATTTTTGTGAAGTTTAGGTATCCAGTACAAATATGGTAACTCTTTATGTTCCTCTTTCATTGGAATATTGAAAGAGGACATAAAAGAGCTATGGTTGGCTATGATTTCATCTTTGTTAAATGTAGTCCGTGTGTATGTAGCACTAGCGGAAGTATTACCATCAATGCCTAGTTCTTTTATTAGACAATTGTAATAATGTGCTTTACATACAAAAACTATATTATTAGAAGCCTTGTCTGCTGGCGTGACAACATACCTGTCATCTAAGGAAGAGAGATAATTGAGAGCTTATATTCAAATTGTTTTAAAAAAACAATTTGAATATCTGGTTAAATGGTGTTTCGATAAATCTAAAAGTGACTATATCTGCTCTAAAATTTCTAAATTATTTAATAAATCGTTTTTTAGCAACGAGACTCATAAAGGTTACGTCAATTGGACTGATGCAGAAATGATAACTGCTCTAAATTATCTTTTGGACAACATTTATATTCGTTTTGGGAGAACAATTTATCGCCAAGTCATTGGTTTCCCTATGGGAACTAATTGTGCCCCACTTATTGCTGACCTTTTCTTGTATTGTTATGAATCCCAATTTATGGCAAAACTTCAAAAAGACCCCAACAGACAACATCTCATTGAAACTTTTAATTATACATACAGATATTTAGACGACATTCTTTCACTAAACAATCCCACATTTTCTAATTTTATTACGAAAATTTATCCCAAGGAATTAACTTTGAATAAATCTAACCTTACTGGTGATAGATGCCCATTTTTAGATCTAGATTTAAGTATAATCAATGGAAAATTACACACTAAAATATATGATAAACGGGATGACTTTTCATTTCCTATTGTGAATTTTCCTTTTCTAGAGGGAGATGTACCACTTGCTCCGTCTTACGGAGTATATATTTCACAGTTGGTAAGATATGCTCGGATCTGCAGTGGTGTGTCTGGTTTTAAATGATAAAAACCGGTGTATTACAAAAAAATTACTAAAACAAGGATATCGTTACCACAAATTAGTGAAGTCGTTTACTAAGTTTTATCATTAATATCTATATCTTATCGGAAAATTTAACTGTACACGACGACTTTTGATTGTAAAGGGAATATCCCATCCAGATTTTTACGGTAATGTTGTTTATAGAGCAAATAAAACAATCCTTTAGGAATGCAAAATTGGCTTAAAACTTTATTAAATAAAGGTTATGAAATGGATATTTTAGTAAAATCTTTGAATTTAGTCTTCTTTGGTAAAAATATTGATAATTTGATACTTACTTTAAAATGTTAATTGCCTTTTTATACTTATGTCATTTTTGAGCATTACAGCTGTCAAGTGTGTCGGTTTTGTGTGATGATGCATCATCAAATCAAGTGTTTGACGTGTTGTGTTGGATTTAAAATCGACATACTTGATTTTTTTAACATCAGTCGATGGATGCTTCTTAGCTAGCTGTCAGTTACTTCGAATGTTCTCAAGAGAGTATCTTTACGTCCCGTTAATTACTTGTTGTCCTTTTTGTCTCAGATACTCTCTTGTTGAATTGAACTTCTATCGATTTGATTTTTACTGTGTGTTAGTTTGTGCTTTGTTATTGATTATCATTAGGGGGAAGGTTGGCGCCAAAAAACTAGTTTAACCCCACCACATTTTAATGTGTCTGTCCTAAACCAGGTATCTTTATCAAAGCTTATGTTTGTATTTAGTCGAATTTATGTTAATTGTTTTTTTGTCAAGAAGAGGGTCTTTCAATGCACTTTGGGATTGGGCTTGAATCATATGTATTTTATTTTCAATCCAGGGGCCAGTTGAAAAACAGCGAGCAGCGACCGCTGGTCACATTGAAGGCTGCTGGCTGTTTTCCATTGTGGATATTTAAATTAAACGTTTATAATGTAGGTTGTGTCGCGTACACTTATTCCACATCTCATTTTCTTCTATTGTATGAATTCCATAAAGATTCTTGATATTTTTTTTAGTTTAATAAATTCTCAAAATTTTCCTATAGTTAGCCATGAAAACATAACATTTTCTGTAATAATTTTTTTTCTAAGAAGAATTAATTACATTTGTTGTAAAACCGGTTTTAATGAGTACGCACTATTTTAAAGTGAAGTAAAGTAGAATTATTTAGTCTATACTATAAACAATGTGGTTGTGCACTGCTTTTTGGTATATGTGAGTACTTTTCCTAGTTTTTACTTTAGAGAGAAGGGGTCAAAAAGAGGTCATTGAAAAGAAGCCCAGAAAACTTGGTGCAAAGATTAGTGTACGGACCGTCACGGACAGGAACTGGAACTGTGAGGAGTTTGTAAAATATTCATATACAGAATAAGAAAATTACCCTTTTTATATCCGTTTCGGTATTTGTATCATATGATGTTATACTTTTTTCTTCAATGATAGGTTAACACTAAGACAAATCGCGCGAACTGAATTTATTTTTATCTTCCCGTAATTTTCTCCGATTTATGCTTAGTCTGTTAGATAGTTGTGAACTTGAGGAGTATATATATAGATTATTACACAGGGTTTTCCATATCTAGTCCCATATCATTCCGAGACTCTTATATTAGGTCGAGGCGGTATGGAAAACCCTGTGTCATAAACTTTTTATCATACATTTTCAGCAAACAAAATAAAGATATAAATATACTGTGACGCCAAATTTCAAAGTGAGGCTCTTGATATGGCATATTAGCCCACTTTTGTGAACGCGAGGTCTTGATATGGCCATATTTGTCCACTTTTGTGCACGCGAGGGCTTGATATGGAAAAAAGTCCCTTTTCAAGATATGGCTTGTAAATTTACGGCTGTTACACACGTACACATTTAACGGTATCAAAGCTAAATGTATGATAAAACCAATTAAAGCTCAGAAGTATATTTTTGTGTGAAAGAAAACAACTGCTAATACAAAAAACTATTATCATTTTGAATGCATACATGTATCATGTCTGAAATAAAACACACGGTTGTCAAAAGAACTATAACTAAATTGTTTCTGTGAAGAGCTTGGTACATTGTTTCACAAAAATATATTTTCAATAAAAATACCATATTTGCTCGTTAAAACTTTATTAGCGTAAACTTATTGTCAAAGAACATTAAAAATGTGATGAATGTTTTGATAATTTGCAGGCATAGGCTGCTACAATAAATTTGATAACGGTATCAGCTATAATGGAACGGCAAGCTCGAGTACAATAATTTATATCTCTATTGATGGAAGAAACCCAAATAAGACATGCTTAAACTGGAACTATGTCGATTCGCCAAATTGGCCATACAGAGAGGACAACAATTTCTGTCAAAATCAAGATGCAAAGACTTTTCGTCAGCCATGGTGTTATACCAATAAGACAACGTACGAATTTCGATACTGTGATATTCCAGTATGTGGTAAGTACTGCATTGATAAACTAAATATAAAAACGAAATGTATCTCGACGAGATTTTGTTTCACATTATCAATCATCACAATGCTTTCAACATGAAGCAGTGAATTCTGCTCGATTTACCCTCAGTTGGACTTGAACCAATACTAGAACACGTATTGACAACGCGCAGTGCCATAGACAACCATGTAAGCTATATCTCTATATCAATTTAATCGCCGCAAGCTTGATTCTAAAGGCAAAGGTAATATGTCTATGTATTGATCTTTACACTTAAGAAAATTACTAATATTTCACGGCTTTTTTAGTGGAGCATAAACTACACATTTAATTGCTTAATAAGACGTACCAGCGCCTAGATGACTAATTTCTGCATAAACATTTAGTATTTTGTACGTGTACACTTGATACATTTGGGGCATTTTCTTTGCGTTTTTCTGTTCACCCAAACATAGCCAAACAATGCCATGTCATTTACGTGCTAGGTAATTTCATTATTGGTGTTATTCACAATAGGTTTTATTGAAGGGTATTTAGGGGTAATTCATGCTTTATTTATGATACAATTTGAACGAAAAGAAAATGAATAGTCTGAGAAAACTTGTAAACTGGATAGGAAAACTATCAGCGATTTTTATATCTAGACGCTGCTACACTTTATTTTGTGTTTCCATCTGTCGTTAAAGTCGTCCATAGACTAGAAGAATATGTCAAATATCTACCATTTTATACGAAGTGCATTCATGAACTTTAATCGACTTTTCTTCACCTTTTTTTTTCAGTATTTATAGGATTTCAAAAAATCCCTAATCTGAATTTTTTTTTATCACAGATCAGATTCAGATTATTTCAAAGAGGGAAAAAAGAAGCCTCTTTCAAATGAAATGGTCCTTTCATAATATTCAAATATCTCCATCTAATTTCAAATTATGGAAAATGCGTTGAAGCCGCTGATTTAGAAATGACATTCCATTGTTTTCAATAAGGCAAATAGGCAAAAAACAGGCAAACTACTGCGTTAATCAAAATAAACGCAGAATGTTCAGAAAGGTCAGTAAAAATGTGATTATATAATACGTTATTGGAAATAAGGAAAATTTTAAATTGCATTTTCCCCCAAATAATTATCAAACTTAAATAATCAATGTAATTTTTTTTAGAATAGAGTTCTGTTTTAGTCTTTGAAATCATTTTAATGATAGAACAAAACTAAAAAGTAAACAGTATTACTGATCATGAATGTTAGGGAAATTTGGTCTGTTATTGAGTAAGCGACGACAAAACCCACCCGTTAAAACTGCACGTAAATTAGTTAATAGAATAATCTAATTAAGAATAGACGATACCTTCTATCCGGCGCGTTCAGACAGACAAGTTTCGATGTTTTTTACTATCAAATGTTTGTACTTATTTTAGAGGAAGAAATCCCATGTTTTTACTTCATAACCTTTCTTGAGCAAGAGCAACAAGAAAGAAGCAATATAATGATGAGTTAAAAACCTGGTAAAACCACATGTTTTTGCGTGTACCAAAACCGGACCATTGGTATCTGCATTTTTTCTGATGTGCTTTTCTTGTTTTGTCTTTGACATGACACCTATCACAAAAATCATTATTACTCTATATGTACCATATTAAAGATTTATAATGCAAGCTTTATTTGCTGGAACATACACAGCTACACAAAAGTGAAATAAGTCAACACGTTTGTCAGAGAGATTCACTGGAAGTATATTAAGTGAAGGACATCCATTTATTATGTATTAGGCGGATACATTTTTTTTTCAAACTGTATTCTGAACACTATAGTAGCTGCATAAATATCTAAAGCGGCAATTGAATACCCTAAGTTATATCGAATGTCTAAACGAAAAAAAGACTTTAAGACAACGTGAAGACAACGTGCAATATGGTTAATTTTGTCAATAGAAAATAAATCTTGATTAGCCGGAATCCACATTGTTTAAAGATGCATAGATTGACACGTCATAAAAGTTTTTTTAAGATGTATTAGGTTTACGATGAAATTCCACAGGAAAATATGAGATCCAAACATAACAAATTCAATCGATAATTGCTAAGTGGACGGACATCATCACTGTAATGAAGCTCTAGATTGGAGTCTTCAATTCTTTTTTTCTGTTGTAGTGGTTGTACGAAATTATTGGTGATTCGTGTTCATTGAATGCCGATTGTCAACAACAATCAATCACCAACTATTTCACAATCAGCACTTACCTTATTTTCTCTTCTGTACATTTGTTAATTTTACTGGATTCGATGAAATATATTTAAGAATAATCGACTTCAGGATATATGTGACTGTGTTTACCGTTCTTTAAAAACAATTTTAAAAAACCGATATCAAATCATACACGCGGAAGGAAAGCGTATAATGTGGAAAAATAAAACATAATGATTATTCAATTAAGTGTTAGTTTACTCTTGCGGTGATAATAGTTTCTCGTCCAAATGTGATGGAAAAACAACAGAAAATAACGAGATGTGGAATAAGCATTAGCGACACATCTCATATATTAATCGGTAATTGCCTTCAACGAGACCAGTAGGCACTGCTCGGCGTTCTGCAATCGACTAAAGGTCTAAATAAAATGCCTTTGATTCAAATCAAGTCCTAAAATTGTCATAGATAGACCCCCTTCTTCAATGAACAGAAAACATCAAAAAGACAAGTACAAACAAAAGCTATGTCAAAGATTCCTGGCTAAGGACGGGAATATGTGAACTATGGCGGGGTCTAACTATTTTTTGGGTCAACCCTCCCCTTATCAATAATCCCAGATAAAGCACAAACATTAACACACAATAAAAATCAACTTAACGCTCAATTCCACCAGAGAACAACATAAAACAAAAGACAACAAGAACAAACGGACGGTAGAGGAACTCTCTAAAGAAGACTCTCTGTTACTCACAGCTAGCTGAAAATCAGTCATCGACATGTAAAACAATCAAACATATCAGTTTTAAATCCGACACAATACTATAATCAGTTAATCATTTGTTAGAGTATTATCACACAATTTAAAGATGGCAATTAGTTATTAAGTTTATTAAAGTATGTAAGTATCAAGTTATCAATATTTCTAATAAAACACTAAATTCAAAGCTCTAACCAAAATATTCGATATATATCCTTTGCAAAATAGATTTGGAAGCCATTTTATCTTTTCAAATGGATTGTTTTTCAACTTGTGTGCTTTCTAAACAACGTAACCATAAGATTAAGGATATGATATTAAAAATCGATGTGTACAGCTATTTTTTTTTCAAATAGAGATCGATATTTGTGGAAGAATTTCGAAAAAGATTACATTTGTATTTTACATACTTGTGGTATCGGTAACTTTCTTAAAAAAAATAATTAACTTTATTGATTGAAGAATAATGGGAGATAATGAGATGTGGAATAAATGAACGCGACACAGACAACATATTTAACAAAAGGCAATTAAAAAGATTTAAATGGAAAACAGCTAAATACACTAGAAATGAAAAGAAATATATCTACAAATGTATTTTTCTAAGTTTTAATTTAATTTTACGTAGTCTCTTAGCCTGTTTGGATGAATTAGAACCCCCATAAATGTGACCTGGTCTAATGATAGGATAAAGTTTAACAGAAAATAATTTATTTGGTATGTAACGCTCAATTTGATTGGTTGGACCAACCCATGTTATTTTGTATAATATGGTTTGGTCTTGTGGCGTCACTAACATCTTCATCCGCCAAGGCATTTTCGAAATAGTCCCTATGATTTTTTGTTGTTGACTATTCGAAAGTTTATATAAATCTTACGAAATTAAATTATAAGGAATGAATTTAATAGTTGGTCATTTTATATGGATATAAAATGGGTAGGGTCGTTTTACGCTCTACGTAAAGCGCTCGCTTCGCAATTGATTAAGGTAAAACGACCCTACCCATTTTATACCCGTATAGAATGACAAACTATTAAAGTCATTCCTTAAATAAAATCATCGGCATGACTGGTTTGAAAACACGAAGCATAATAACATAAACCCAAAGAAAAAATATCGTATTTAATCATTTGAAAGGTTTGGATTCTCATTCACGCGTTATAAGCACCGAATGAGTTCATTAATGGACAATTTCGGACGAACATTAAATAAAAATCGTACATTTTACCTATTATCAATCAAAATGATGCGTTGATCTTTTACAATCATAAACTTTTCAGACAAAGATTATTCTGTACAAAGTAGGGTCTAAAAATTTTTTTTTTCCACAATTGATACATGAAAAGACATGAAGGTGGTAGCTCGTCTTTCAGTTTGAGGAATAAACGCCTTATACGAAAACTCTTTGCTTTAATTAGGAACAGCTACGTATCCAACACATGTATTTAATATTTTTCAAATTCCAAATATAGAAAAAAAAAGACTGTGTTCTGTACAAAATTTAGACGATGTTAATCCTAACGCACCATCTCACTGAACGTTTAACGTGCTTTTTTTTAGACCGAACCTTATAGTTAGTTATTATTAACGTGTAGAAATCGCGATAAACTTATACAGGTCGAGGATTTTACCTTTTAAGGATAATGTTTTCGTCAAACTTTAACCAATAGTTTTTGAGAGAGTATAAATAAATACGATCGCCAACACGTGCTTTTTGTGAAATAATTAAATATAACATGACTCGCAAAATAAATCTTTAAAATGAGCGGTGAAAAAATTGGTTGTTGTATTTGTATTTATGTCATATTAAAAATAAACATATTAAAGAAAAACTTTTTCACCCAAACAGCTTTCACAGGTAGGGAGATTTTATGGCCATGTTTACCTTTTTGATTGTCCATTGACCAATACGCTTAATAAAATAGAAGTCAACAAGTGGAACATAACATTACTTTATAAGGAGAATTTACCCATGTTAAACAAAATAACGTTTAAAACCAATAATATTTGGTATTTGCGAAATATGAGCGAGGAAGTTAAAGAACACATGTTTATGTTAGGAACTTTTCTATCAAACCGACGAAAAAGTTTTACCATTTTTCCCCATTTAAAAGGTCAATCTTTTACAATTTTGATTGATTAATATGTCAAACGAAATCTAGAAAACCCGACCTGTTATAGGACCCCTTTCGTAAGCTGTTGCGATGGTTTTGTATCACGACCACTTTGAGCGACAAACTAGCAAATACATGTAGCAATAGAAAATTAGCCACAAACCGTTTAACTCCTTGTATAATTAAAACTATTACTTGGTGATTAATGTAGTCCAGCAAAATGATGTAGATTCGGAGATTCAATATAAAACGTAACCATATAAAAATCGCATTAAAGTGACAACTCTTGCTATTTACATAATATAAATGCTTTCTTATTGCATGATTCCATTGTAACGAGTGTGCTATATACTGTCAGTTAAATACGATCCTTTCAATTTCTGATTCGTTTTTGTCATTTTCTCTGGACTATGATATTGATCATTCAAGTTCGGTAGTTTTGTTATTACCTTTATTTGATCATAAAAAAATATTTTTCTCAGATTGTAGACGGTCAGGTGATGCTTTAGATTATGACGGGAAAATTAACGAAACAATGACAGGAAAAACATGTGGATATTGGTCCCTAACAAGGTACCCTAATCTAGAAAAGAATTACTGTAGGACTCCCCCAGGAGATCAAGATAATAAAGGAGGACCTTGGTGTTATCTTGCAGATAACAGTGGGTGGGAACATTGTGATGTACCCATTTGTAAAAGTAAGTTGCTCAAATACAAAGTACTCAGCAGTTTTCGTACATATATATAAAACATAATTTACAGGCTCTTTTATTTTCAGTTAGATTTGTTCTATTTGTTTTTATTATTCGCCATTTTTTGTTTGGTATTTTCAGCACTTAATAAAAAAAAACACTTTAAAATAATGATGTAGTCATACCATTCATGCCATTGTAGGTCAGTGTTTTATTAGATTTGAGGATCCAAATCTTCTGACTATTGATGGTAAAAATAGATACCAGGAAGGTGAATATGTATATTTCACTTGTAAAAATGGTGGCAACTTAATAGGGTGGAAAGTGTTGACATGTTTGAGCCAGGGAGTATTGAATTCTTCTCTACCTAGCTGTGACGGTAAGACAATTATTATTATTTTGCTTGTTTCCTATATGCAATTGCTTGAAATATCCTTTGTTCTATTCTTTAAATGTTATTACTTTATAATAATTTGAATTTTTTTTCGGTTATCAATTCACCTTAAATATCATATATTTTCAAAAAGTCTCAGCTTATCGTTGTTCTGTAATGCATTTACGTTCCTGTAGTAAGTGTTTAATACTTGGCAGTTACCCGCACTATGCAAATAAGTTAACAACTACTGTTTGTAAGTTGTGGTTGTAGGTTGTGTTCCGTACACTTATTTAAATCTTAATTCGTTGTGTTGTGTTCATTTATTTCACATCTCATTTTCGTCTATGTTAAAAAAACTCCTAACCTTTAAAATTAATTCAAATGCCAAGCGTTTTTTTTATCGCAGATTTTAAATTGAATAAATGCCATGAATAATTATTAATGCCTTATCTTACCAATTCTCCGGTATGACTGATTCGTTTTTGTCGTTTTCTCTGGACTATGAGATTGATCATTCAAGTTCGGTAGTTTTGTTATTACCTTTACTTAATCGTCATTATTATTTTTAACCTGTTTTTCGCGTCACAGACATTTGGAGAGACAGGTTACCTCAGCTAGCAAATATCAAACAGAAGTGATAAAAAAATGCCGAAGCAAATATTACTATGCTACACGGGTAATAGCTCCTCCTAGTATGTTTTATCCAGGGAATGTAGCACCGTATAAGATATGTAGTTGGTGCATTTCAGAAAATAGGCATATCTGAGAGGATTCGATGTGGATGTCATAGAAAGCGACGAATTTACAAGCCTTTAAATGTGAAATGCTTCTTAATTTATTTGTAGCGATTTTGCATATATGAACTAATAAAAAAACCCACATATACTAATTTCATTGACTTAAGTTTAAAGAAGCAAAGAGGCACTTATGGGGCTATCGAGTGTCAAAAGTCCGAAAAGCAACGACAAAACCAATAAACACGAGCAAGAACAGCACAAAGAAACACAAAACAAAAAATCAACCGAACCGAAATCAACAACGCGGACCCAGGTCTTAACAAGAGTGAACTCATGTGCTCCAGCAGAGTAAGCGGTTCCTGTCTGCTATAGCACACCCGTTGCAATGATAATTTCCAATTCATTGTGTCGAATCTAGTAAAGAAATACAAAACAAAACTCTACGACAAACCAACGTCTGCAGTCATCTGAGAGATAGAAATGCCATATTTGTCTACAAGTGAATGATGTCTACCGTAGAATTTCTTGAGTGAAGACAGAAACCGAGAAGCAACATACTGTGTTAGCAATTTCTTTGTTTTTAAGTAAAATTTTACTCAGATTGCAGACGGACAGTTGATGCTTTAGATTATGACGGGAAAATTAACGTTACAAGGACAGGAAAACCGTGTGCAAATTGGTCCCAAACCAGGTACTCTAATCAAACCAAGAACTTCTGTAGGACTCCTTCAGGAGATCGGGACAATGCAGGAGGACCCTGGTGTTATGTTGCTGATAAAAGTGGATGGGAATATTGTAATGTACCTGTTTGTAAAAGTAAGTTGTTTTGATATAACCTGTTTTGAAAAGTAACATCCTATACCAGCATTCTGATTGGTTCCTTACAAAACATATTTGAAACATTTTATTTTCTTGTATTTTGATTAATTTGATTTATTTTTTATATAACAATTTAAGTACCTCTGGTTTTTAGACAGAACTTAGATTAGTAGAGTCATACCTTTGTAGGTCAGTATTGTCACCGATTTAATGATCCCAATCTTCTGAGTCTTGATGGAAAAGACAGATACCAGGAAGGTGAAACAGTGCATCTTAAATGTAAAACCAGTTACAATTTAAAAGGACAAAATGTGTTAACATGCATGCAAAATGGAAGATGGAATTTCGCAGAGCCAATGTGTGAAGGTAATACCATTTCTAAGATGAATTGTTTCTGGGTCACTAAATGCAAAGGGGCCTAGAGTGCGACCCATTACTACTTACGCTATTTCCCGCAAGTCTTGTAACCTCAAGTGGTATTTTAAGTAATGATTTTTGGTAAAATGGGAGAACCAAAATATATATACTCTTCAGGAGGTTAAAGTGGTAGCCTCCAAACAGTTTAAATTGTGGTTGCTTTAAGAGGGACCTTGATTTGGTGGTTCCTATCCATTTTATAATCAAAAACCGTAATAGTTTTTTTTCTATCATGCCATATACAACCGTCCGATAGCTAGTCGACTTTTTTCGGGTATACTCGACCAAAAAAACACGAAAAAAAAGGTTTTCAATACGTCTTAATTAATCAAAACAATAAATGAATTATGATCTTGAAAAAGAGATTTAGTTCAAAATGGTTGTGGATCAGACCCCATTTCGGCATTATGAGAAACAAAAAGTGCACGTGAAATTTCTTCAAGGAATATCCACTGTAAAAGTCAAATTTAAGTAGAAAATCAGGATACATGTCCATTTCATCTTAATTTTCATAAGTTCATTCGGGCGCACGAGCAGGACTACATGTATACGAAGTTCATGTCGTTAATCAGTCCCATTCATAAATAGTTCACATAAGGGACAGACCGATTAACCTGAAAGAGTGTCCCTGGTTTCTGGTTTTTGCCAGAAATTTGTTTTTCGTGCACAGCGCAGAAAATGATTTTCATATAAAGGTGTCGCGACCAAATACGTATTTTTCAATCTAATCAAAATGAAATTCTTCAGAACAAGTATTTGTAGAAATCAATGCATAGTCTGTTCGGCTACTCTTCTCTACCAATTATCGTATTTGTTGTAATTTGTTGACCTTAACTATCTCAAGGTAATGTCTTTGTGATACTGTTGTACAAAAACGAAAATCGAGTCCAGTATAAGATAAAACTGAATTTCAACAGAGTGTACCTACTCCAATAATGCAAAATTATCAGATTATTATTTCAAAGTCAAATATACGTGGAATAAATCAACGATTTAATTGGAAGAATATCATTTCTGGATAAATGAACGTTCATATATTTTACTCAAAAATAACGAAAAACTAACTTGTACTTTTGAAATGATATAACACAAAAATATCCCACTTTATATGTCATCAACATGAATCCAACAAAAAATCTTTCTATATAACGTTTAATTTGTATACAAGTATGTCTAAAAAGAAATTAAGTAGAATCACTTGTCATATATGAATATTAATTTACTAACACTGGTAAAACTAGATTATATTACAAATACTATATGACAAATATTTATTTGTCAGTTGGAAAATAACGTCGTTATTATTGTAGGAAAACAATGTCCACCTTTATATGTCACTTATATGAAACGCATTGAGACTGGCTACAGATTCCCAGAAAGTTTATTAGTGTCTTGTAAAGACGGGTATGAAAGTCTTTCTAAAGATCCTGTTATCTGTACATCTGATGGAACTTGGAGCAGTATTCCTTTATGTATAGGTATTTTTCAATGAAGCAAAGGCATAATCAAACATCATTATTCCAAAAAGACATAGAAAACAGTAGTCAGTAGACTTAAAAAAAAACATCACAACGAAACAAACCACACATTCAACACACACACACACAAACACAAACACAAACACACACACAGCTAAACTGCACCGTGAACTCAAGTCAAAACGATGCTCCCGATGAATAAGCAGTTCCTGCTTGCTATAGCACACCCGTCACGTTGCCAAAGATCGATATAGTTTTGGTAAAATCCGGAAAGGATGACATTCAAAACAACATCTGTGCTCATCTGAGAGATAAAAATTTCGTATTTGTCTACAAGCACATGACTTCCGTAAAATCTATTGAGTGATTACAACAACCTTTGTTTTAACAATTTGCTTATCAGCTGTGTTACTCTATCAAGGATGTCGTTATACTCCCCAAATTCTCTTGTGATACGAAACCTTCATATGCTGAAACGGACGGAATGTTGCTTCACAGAAAGGGAAAGTTGACTATTGCAAAGATGAAATCATCACGTTTGTCATAAAGCTTTGTACAAAGCCTTCCTAGTGTGTGAATTTCTAGAAATAGATCAAAATATGAAGCGAACATCCTAGAATTTGGACAGTCCTTTATCTCAAGCTCCTTGGGATATATGAAGTGTAAATAGTCACCATATCGAGGATTGTTTGGCGACATCATCAGTATAACAAAATATGATATGCAAGGATAAAGCAAATCTGCGATCCTGTTTTGTTTAGAAGTGATTGTAAGAAGTCCACTTCATATGAGTGAAATATTAATCGGCAAGCAATATGGTGCCCAATTTGGGCCCATTGGGACAACAATTATCGTGCACCAAGCTGTACGAATATGTTGTCGATAAGAAAGTTGGGCATTTCTTTTCTTAAATGAGTTTTTCTTACTAGACTCGTGGATGACAAAAACGTCTTAATTATATTCACCTTCCAAATACTTGTTGTGCCTGAGTTTTCCCTTAATTTTATGAATCTTCGTAAAAACAACTGTGCCAAACGAGATTTTAATTTTGAATGTGGAATTGAAGTATATAATTTAGAAAGACAATGTCCACTTCAATATGTCACTAGCTAGTCTCAATCATGTGGTCTCAATGTAATTTGCTTTATACTAAAGGGAACATTTCAAAAGCAAAATACTTTGCAGCAGACTTATCAATCCCGATAAACACTTGCATGGATTCAATCAAGTTTCTTGATAACAATTTTGATTTTAATATGTTATCAAAATTTTGCTACTGTTGGTCATGAAAATGTTCAAATTTACTTTCATAATTTGTTTCTTAGAATATTTCAATCGATTTGTTTTGAAACTGGTTGGAACTTTGTTTAACATTAGCAGCCTTCATTTGGGTCCAATAAAGAAAAACAGAAAAAGAAAAATAAGTAGTTCAAATGTAAGTTAAAACAACTGGTCTACTTATGATGGACATGCATCTTTCACTAGTCAATTTTTCAAACCTTGTTTGAATATGTTAACAGTATAATCATAGTTATAATAAGTTCAATTATTGTCTCCTCCGAATAAAGAGTAAAAAAACGTTTTGGGGTTTTGACCTCCCCATTTATTTGTTTTGAAATGTTTCTCGTTGAATACCACATAAGTCAAAAACGGACTTTTTATTACAATTGTATGTAGGGAAACCATGTCAGCCTCTAAATGTTGCAAACATGAATCAACTAAAAACAGACTACAGATTTCCAGAGAGTTTTACAGTGTCATGTAGAGATGGATATACAAGTAATTCTAGGGAACCTGTGTATTGCACATCTAATGGTACCTGGAGTAGAATTCCAATGTGCAAAGGTAAGTTTGACTTATACTAGATGAAATAAAAGTTTGTTTTACAAAAAAAAAATCTTTGTATTTAAACGATTTCGGTTTTTCAATCGATCTAGAACTTCAATAACTCGTTGTCTGGAGAAACATTTACTAGTAAGTATTCTGACCGCTCACGGAATTTATTGTACCCACTTCATTCAAACTTCTCACATTTCCACTCGGTTTCTACACTAATTACTCCACACTTCTCTTTGATGACCTCTTGTAACCCTACAATGACCTATTGGGACCCCATATCTCTTAATAATAAACCATGACAACCACAATGCATTAAACAACCACGTTGGCTATTGCAGAGCTATAAGTTAGTATGTGTTCGCTTGAACCGGATTTATAGCAAATTGAATAAATTTTACATGGATTAAGTTTGAGTTTCATTACCAGTATGGAAATATACTTCCTGGATTGTTGCATATTTGAGTACCACTCCAGAGTGCAGTTTGCGATTGAGGCCTTTATGTTCGCCCTTATTGAGTCTACTCTTATCGAATGCTACAGGGAAGACTTTTACATGTACGTTTCTAGGGTGTTGCTCTCACAATACACGCAACATCACTTTTACTTATCTTTCAAAAGAATATCATCGTTCCTTGAAACTTTATTCCAAAATGATGTACATATAAAGTGAGAGTCGGAAAATTGGTCGATGACATTTAATACCACTGATCGAAATATAATCGAACCACGAGCCCTATTGTTAGCCACTACTCAACCGACTCTTGAGCTTTTGGTTACAGCTTGTAATTTATTGCTGTTTGTTCTTTTTTATTCTTATATTTACATGTAAATTTATGCTATTAAAATGCTGCAAAGGAGATGATTATATTTTATATTTGTACATTTTTATTCAAATATTTAGTTTTTTTTCAAGCTGTTAAGGACAAAACGCATTTATGCCGTGTTGCATTGCACAACTTCATGAACCATGTTGGTTATAAGTAATTTCAGCAATGGGCGAGTCTTCAGCCCAGACACTTCCTGTTACAGAGGAAACTATATTGCCAGCCAAAGGAGAGTCTTCATTCCGAACAGATCCCGTGATAAGCCGAGCTCTATGGCCAGTAATAGGAGCTGTAGCAGGGCTTGTTGTTATCAATAGTGTTTCCATTTGTGTCATTTTTTGCAGGTAATTTTTTTTTTGTAATGAGTCATACACGTTTAGACGAAATGATCAATTTGATAACATGAAGTCAATATTTGAAATAGATCTTGTTTATTATAATTGTTCCTTTGTTTTCGATTAGAATTCGAAAAGTTTTACAAAACATTTTTCTTTTCTCAGTGTTAATTAAAGGGATATTTTGTGTACAAAAAATGAAAATTTGTCTTTAAACAATAAAGGCCAGGAGACAACGGTAAAAATTACATAAAAATGAAGACGAAAACAAATGTGATTTAGGTAGAGAGTATGCCTTTAATGCTGGAATTGCGGAACTTTTATTTAAAAAAACTATGTCTTATATTCTGACGAAAACTTTAATAAAAGTAATAGAATAGTACGTTTAGTTAAATTTTCTCTTAATTTTTTTTTATTCATAACAGCCAATCTGCCAGAAAACCATGCAAAATCCTAAATTTTGTTCCAAACCAATATTTTCATATCAACTTAAGGGATGGTTTAACAAAAAGACCTTCATGAAAGACTTATTTTGGCAAAATATTTTTTCCGGGAAATTCAAGATGGCCGACCTATAGGGTTCATCAGTATTCCTGGGTTTCTTAACAAAATCAGCTTGAATAATTACAAAACCTCATGTATTTCAAAGTTTCATTTGGTCCATATTATCAAAAATTGAACAGTAAATATTTAAAGGGTAATACCTTTGCCTTCAAAATAGATGAAAATTTTAAAAATCTTAATAACCATTACCCAGCATCCCTAGGGGGTGACATGGGCAATTTTCCAAATTGTAAAAAAACATCAAAATACTTGAATTTTACCATTGTTTTATGTCTAAGGCAGGCTCTTTAAATCAAATTCACTCCCATATACTTTAACAACAGGCTTTAATGTCAATTGTATTAAAATATAGAGCTCGGCTCATGCTTAATGACATCGCTACAAGTCAGAGAAGTGGGTCAGTCTCACATTTTGGTAGAAAATTTCCTATTTTTTGACAACATTTGTAAAAACATGCTTGTGTTCAATTTTAAACAAAGTGCATTTTTAATAAGTGTCAAGATATGTTGTTACAATAAAAATTAATGTAACTGTCTTCGAGTTGAGGAAAAAGTGCAATTCAAGAGTCAAATTGGTGTATTTTTAAAGAATAATTGATAAATTGAAGATATAGTCAATTTTAGATGATGAAGGCAGACCCATGATAAATCCAGTAAAAAGTTCTGATTATTGATCCAAAAGAATGCTGCTTTGTCTCTAAGAAATAATATTTACAAATATGGTAGCTGTCATTATTTCTATGATAGAGGCATTCAAACAGTGGCATTTGGCCATTATCGTCATAGTCCAAAATGAGCTCCTGGGCCCATTTGGTAGCATTTCTTTTTTAAAGTTGTTCTATGCAGGGAAAAGTGTTTTCATCTTTTCTAAAGTATGCTTATTTTTACATGCCAGCAATCAATATCAAAAGAATCTGTATAAATTTGACTTAGATAAATTTGGTCAAAAATGACAAAATGTGTTATGTGGCTGAAATTGCTATCTGCCTTTAAAAAAACTAAGTCCGAAAAATTTTTGAAAAAAAATGTGTACCAGGCAATGCAATTTTTTACACTTCTTTTCATGTGGTTAAAACTATAAGACATCGTCTCAGATACCTTTCAGAAAACAATTTTTTTTTACTTAGTTTTTTTGGGGGGTTCGTGATGTTTTTGACCATATAATGCTTTTTGCCAATTTTGAACAAATATTTAACAGGCACCTTTCGATAGATTCATTTGAAATTCTTTGGTTAAGTGCAAACAAGAGCAAACTGAAGAAATAATCAAACTGTTAACTATTCATTCAACAACTTCTGTAAAAAAAAATGTCGCCAAAATGGTACAGAAGCACGTTTTGTGACTATGACGAAAATGACCAAATGCCATTTTTGGATGCCTCTATCTTGAAAATTATGACCGCTAACATACTTGAAAACATTATTTCTAAGAGCCAAAAGAGCATTCTTTTGGATCAATAATCAGAACTTTTGACTGGATTTATTATGGGTCTGCCTCCATCATCTAAAATTGACAATTTCTTCAATTTATCAATTAATCTTGAAAAATACACCAATTTGACTCTTGAATTGCACTTTTTCCTCAACTCGAAGACAGTTACATTAATTTTTATTGTAACAACATATCTTGTCACTTTATTAAAAATGCACTTTGTTTAAAATTGAACACAAGCATGTTTTTACAAATGTTGTCAAAAATAGGAAATTTTCTACCAAAATGTGAGACTGACCCACTTCTCTGACTTGTAGCGATGTCATAAAGCATGAGCCGAGCTCTATTTTTTAATACAATTGACATTAAAGCCTGTTGTTAAAGTATATGGGAGTGAATTTGATTTGAAGAGCCTGCCTTAGACATAAAACAATGGTAAAATTCAAGTATTTTGACGTTTTTTTACAATTTGGAAAATTGCCCATGTCACCCCAAGGGACGCTGGGTAATGGTTATTAAGATTTTTAAAATTTTCATCTATTTTGAAGGCAAAGGTATTACCCTTTAAATATTTACTGTTCAATTTTTGATAATATGAAGATAAATGGACCAAAAGAAACTTTGAAATACATGCGGTTTTGTAATTATTCAAGCTGATTTTGTTAAGAAACCCAGGAATACTGATGAACCCTGTAGGTCGGCCATCTTGAATTTCCCGGAAAAAATATTTTGCCAAAATAAGTCTTTCATGAAGGTCTTTTTGTTAAACCATCCCTAAAGTTGATATGAAAATATTGGTTTGGAACAAAATTGCATGGTTTTCTCACAGATTGGCTCATAATATAATAAAGAACCTACCTGTATTTGAATGAACAGTTAAGCTAAGTAAGCCCCGCATAATAATTCGACTTTTGAGCTTGATTAAAGCAGTCATTTTAAAAACTGTACACATCAAATTGTGTGAAAAGCAATTAGTCTGAACTGACACTTATGCTTGTCCCGATAATTAAATACACCATGCATTGCGTCACTTTGGATTTTATGTGGTGCATACCGTTCTTTTGAAAAGGGACCTTATGACCTAAAATGCATTTAAGTTTGTTATTATTCCCTGTATTTTAAAGACATGGGTAGTAGTTGTGTATAGATTTATCTTTCCATGTTTATCATTTATTTTTACTATCAATCAAGTTACATTTTGTGTAGGTTTCTTCCTTTAAAGGGATTGATTACTAGTATCATCTCATTAAAACAGAAAATAAACAACAAAAAGTCCTAGGTCGATGAAACTTGCTATGCAAAATTCCTAAAAGTAGCTAAGCACAGTGGCATCCCTATCTTTTGACCTCGACCTTGGTTTTCCTATTGAGTGACTGAAAGTTTTCATTAGAATAATCACTCATCGATCTAGGTAATTTTTACTTAACTCCCCAAAAGATTTCCCTTATGCTGGCGTCACACTGTCCCGATTTTGACATACGATGGACACACGAATGCGAAAATTTCAACTTCGTGCGAAGTTAGTCCCGAAGTTGCTAAAAATCAAAATCAAAGCCGAAGGATATACGATTAGAACAGATGGCAAAACGATTAGAAAAGTAGCAAATACGAATGGCTGCGAACCGATTACGAAGTTGTTACGATGTTATCAAGATTAGTCGAGAATTAGACTCGAAGGAGAAATGAAGTTATACGATGGCTGTACGACGCTATGTTTAGCATACGATGGGTCTACGATGCATCCCGAGGGTTATATGAAGTATGAAAAGTAATAACACGATTAGCAATAAGATTATATAGTTTATTGTACATGTTGTAAATAAATTGTCCTATGCTGCTTCCATAACAAGTTAAAACGAAGGCTTTTCAAATATACCCTTCTGTCCCTGATGTCGACCAGTAAGAGTAGATGAGACATTTGATCTAAAGCTAATATGTAGAGGCTATTACGACAGAACAGAAAAAGATGTTGTTGCTTTATCTTGTTTTGTTCGTGCCTTGTGTGAGTTGACTGAAGCACACATAATCTGAAAACAGCAATAATATGTTGTAACTATGTAGAAAAATTACAACAAAGCATGCATTATTATTGCAAATTGCGCTAAGGGAGCAACCATTTGATTTTTATGGAGCGGCTATGGATATTTTATTCGTCCTGCCTTTGTATTTTCGGAAAAAGTCGAGCCTGGATTTTTTTGCGCGATTGCACGCGCAATTTTTTTTATTTTTTAAAGCAACTATATTTTTTTTTAGCAAAAAATACCATCCTGCCTTTTTTTTACTCAAATCACTGTCCTGCCTTTTTATTTCTGGATTTTTGCCATCTTGCCTTTTTATTTCAAATAACACCATGGCCCCCACATAAAAATCAAATGGTAGCTCCTTTAATAGGACAACCCGTCTTGGAATAGTGTGAATTGTAATAACTTGTTTTGCAATAAAATCAAATCATAAAATCATAGTTCAGTCTACAAAATGTCCGTTGCTCTTATTATTGGTACATATGGATAAAAAATAAAACGGCTTTAATTCTTAGTATACCCACGCTGCATGTCCATGATGTCGACAAAGTAAGTGTGGATGCATGTAATATCTTAATGTAGAGACTGAATATAGCAAAGAAAACTGATGTTACAGTGCCTGAAATGGCCACTTGCCCACAGGCCAATTGCGAGTAGATTTTTGGTTGGGCTAGGAAAATTCAGGAATATTTTCTTCACACATATAAGAACACTGGCCTAAAAATGTTCGTTGGGCCACTTTTCCTATTTCAGGCACTGAAGTTACTTGATTTATTAAGCTCTTTCAAAGTCTAAGAAAGTTACGCGAGAGTAACCCGTTATAACGCGTAAGTAACGCGTTTTTATTGAATAGAAGGATGTTATTTCGGGAGAATTGATTAAAGCGCGTTATATTGATTTTTAGATTACCAAAATGAGCCCAACGGGTTTTCGTACTTTTGGCATAAAGTTCAACAATTTTAGCTTTTGCGAACGATTCTTGAACAAAGCGTGTTCACCTTACAATACGTACTTCCTTATCGGTCCCATATAAAATTCCAAATTTCCCGTAAACATTTGCGGACCGAAACGAACTCTAAACTTGATCTGTAACCCGTAATGATGGACTTGCATACAGTACATACAATAAATGCAATTTAATAACTTAGAAAAAGTGTGTGAAACTGAAATTTCAGTGAATTTTCAAAGTTCAAACTTTAAGTGTCCTAACTCCTCTAAAAGTTTGCGGACCGGAACGACACGATAACTTTATTTTAAACTCATCATGGTATACTCACATTCCAATATCTATATACACGTATAAGTTTTTCAAAAAAGTGTGGAAAACGTATTGTCACAATGAGAGGACCGGGCTAGACAGACACAAACGGACCGACGGAATGAAAAACTTAAAGCCCCCTTCTGCTTTTGTCGGTAGGGGACTGATAAAAACTGAAGTGAGTTTGAAATGTTTAAACCTTTATTTCTGATATTGAAATTTAAATATTAAAAGATGCCACCAAAGCCCGGACGAGGACGCGGAATACGAAAGCGCCTGGCAGGAAAGAACAGAATGAAAAGGAAAGCATCAGAATGCTCTAGATCATGGCTGTCTTCTCCTTGTTTTGTCTGGAAAGCACAATTATTCTGAAAAGCTAAGATATCGCAAATAGAAAAATGATGATCACCATTATAAATTAACTTAAAGTTAATGTGTCTAAATCATAGTACATAGAAACGATGGGCAAAATATTAAATAGATATCCGTCCCTTAATCTTTATCATTCGTACATATACATTTAATTTAGTGAAAATTACGAAAATAAGTTCTAGTATATAAAAAATAAAGTAAAACTTAAAAGAAAATGAACCATACGACAAAATGCATACTGCTGCAAAATTTTGTATTTAGACATTATCTTGCTTCTTAACAGTGCCGTGTTTCCATCGCCATGCCATTACTCTAATTACGACGGCTATACGAATATAAAACGAGGCCCTTACGACGTCGTGTTCCAATCGGGAACCATCGGAAAACTTCTCGTTTCATTCGTGTCGCCATCGTAAGATAAATGTAACCGACGACAATAAGAACGCAACACGAAATGAAAAGATGCAATCACGAAGGCATTACGATGCTAAAGATGGAATTACGAATACAACACGAAGATTGGCCTTCGCACGAACCTTCGGCAGTTTTTTAACATGTTGAAAAATTAGGAAGGCATCACGAAGTTGTTGCCGAACTTGAAATATTTCCGCCGATGGTGCTACGATGGTAAAAGATGGCAACACGAATAGCGCGATTTGGATACGATCACCCCCGATTTAGAAAATATCCATAATCGTGTATCCATCGGGGGCAAAATCGGGATAGTGTGACACCAGCATTATAATCAACTGCATTAACTTTATACTTATCAAAGCAAATCGAATGACAAAACCTTTCTTAAGAATTATTAAGGCTGCTCTCGTTCGAAATATAAATTGTACGTTCGTAAAATTATTGAATTGTCGAACTCATGGAACTTAAACATTAACTAATTGATACCAATTTTTAATAAATTGTTAATGCGGATATCCAGTACGGCTTTCCATACGACATAGAATTAGGGTTATGAAAAACATCCGTAACATGTTAGTAAAAATCTTTAGACTTTATTCGCCTATATAAAGTAAAAATTACCTGGCTCGATACGCGTGTTCCTTGCAATGATAATAGCAAGGTAAAGTTTTATGAACACCATCATATCCCTAGTACTATAAAGCCTAGTTTGATGAAACGTTGTATGTATATGCCTCAGTAGAAGCTTTGCACAATTGCACCTTCCTCTTCTGAAATTGACATTGATATTGATTTTTCGAGTGCGTGATTTCGACCATTTTATGACATATGAAGGCAATGTTTAGGTTTCATGAACACCTCCAAATCTCAAGAACTACAGGTCCTAGGTTGATGAGACTTGGCATGCATATGCTTTAGTAGTAACTTAGTACGGTTGTTTCCTCATCGTTTGACCTTGACCTTTAAATTTCAAGTTGAGTCACTTTTTAAAACATAATAAAAGCTATACATGTATAAGTTTTTTTATGAACATGAATTTATTCTTAAGTTTATAAAACAAATATAATAATTTATAAATGCTAGACTATTGCAACAGCATTCTCATCTTTTGACCATGACCATGGAATTCAAGTTGAGTAACTTTGACAGTTTTCATTACTTTTGGGGGGATGCTTATCAGTTCAGGTATTTCTATGCCCCTGCGACGACATGTCGTTTTTTTTATAGGTTTTACTCATGTCCGTACGGATTTCCGTCAAGCTTTTCTCAGAAACCTTACATGGGAATGATTATGACAAACTGTATGTCCTAAGAGACTTTCAGACCTGTTCAAAATCTACGTCTTGTTTGGGACTCGGTTGATATAGAAAAAACAATGAAAATTGACTTGAAAATTTCCGCTTTTCTCCCAAATCATACATTGGAAAGATTTTAAATTTGATTGGATGGTTCGGAATGACAAACTGTATGTCCTAAGTGACTTGCAGCTCTGTTGGACATCAACTTCTTGTTTATCACTAGGCTGATTTGAACATCTATGAAAATTGACTTGAAAATTTTCGTCAAGCTTTTCTCAGAAACCGTATATGGGAATGATTTGAAACTTTGCAAGATGGTTCAGTATGACAAACTATACGTCCTTAGCGAATGTCAGGTCTACCGGACATCTACTTCCTGTTTGGGGCCTAGCAGGGCAACCGTGTCCCTTGGACATGTTCCTTCTCTATTTCTCTCAAAAATACAAAAGTGAATGTATAGTGGAATAAATGGGCATTTTGATGGTCAAGCAGGCAAGACATGCTTAAGTGTTAACTTGAGGTTTTGTTGATTATTCCCTGGTGTTTGTCAATAACTTAAGATATTTTTTTGTGTCTACAGGCGAAGGAACATACGCAAGAAACATGTTGCTGTAGATTATGAGAAACCTAATATTCAAACAAACAAGGAAGGAGATACTTTTTATGATGAAATTTGCCCGAAAGGTACTGCTGTTAACTATTGTAAAAGCAAAGGTACCAAAGAAGCATCCGAATGTCAAAAGGACAAAAGGGAAGAGACAAAACAAATGAGCGACTAAAAAAAAACAACAACAACAAAAAAGACAACATGAAACAAAAATACAAAAATCAACAATTCAAATCGTAAAGAGAGTGAAATCAGGTGCTCCTGACGAGTATGCAGTTCCTGCTTGCTATAGTACTCCTGTCAATTCAGTGTGCCAAAATCGGCAATTGAAGACAAAACAAAACCCTATTACAAACCATTATCTGCACTCATCTAAGAAATTGAAATCCAATATATGTCTAGAGAAACGAATGATCTTTTTCGTAAAATTTCTCGAGAGAAGATAATTCAATATAGACCTGTTTGTTATAACCTTTTGGAGTCAAACTATACAAATTTAAATATATACAAGCTATATTATAAAACTCGTACCAAATAACCCAAGAAAACTTGAGCACTAAATTTTGATGTTATTGTTCTTATAAATTGTTTGGTTCTACCGTTGGGTGTCTAATATTTGACATTTTCTTAGTTTTAAACAATTCTACAAAGTTTTATATTTTTAGAACTGGATGGCAACAGTGGAAACAGAATTTACATAAACAATGAGACAAATTCCAAAATTACAAAGGGGAAATAGAGTCGGGGAGGAGGTCCGAATCTATAATCGGTTTAAGAGTTAAATTCAAAACAGAAAAAAAACATTCGTTTTATGTACCTGCTTTTTATGTAATCACCAGTCGCTTGGTCGTCAATTTTTTCTTGCATGTAAAGATGCTTTTGAAATATGCCTTTTTTTAAAATTTGAAATTACATGTACACGATCGATGTTCTAAGAGCTGGATTGTGATTCCTTGTTCAACCTTTTAAGAGTAATACAAGAGTAAACCTCTGTAAGGTTTAGGAAATATCAAAGACAATTATCGTCTATTGAAGACAAATAAAAGACAAGATAAGCTCCAAAAGTGAAAAGGAAGCTTTCTCCAGTGGTCCGTAATAATTTCTGCAAACATGTTGGTGTGGTAGTTTAAGCAGTTCTGATTTTGTGCTTTGCCTTTTTGCTACTCGAACGACCAATGTGTAATCTTTTACTATTTTGAGCATGTAAAATAGAAACGGTACAAATTGTTTTTATCACCACTATAGAGCATAAACTGGAGAAGTCCATCTAGAAAACGACAGAACATCATACTTATGCGAAAATTAGATTGTATGATCTTACTTCTTTTGCATTTTTTTTCATTGCGAGATTTTGGAAAAGGAACTACAGTTTCGAAACTGTCCGTTAAAAGTCAGAGAAGAGGGACAGGACACTCGTGTTACCCATTGGGAAGCCGACATGTTGTTGAAAATTCTTTACAATCGGACAAATTTTTTATCAGTAAGAAAGTTAAACATACTGCAAACTTTCTTTTTGGTGTACAAAAAAATCTTCTTAATTTGTTAGAGAAAATAATAGGCTCCAAGGGGCCTGAAAGGTTTAACTTGTTCTTATGCAAATGTATCTTCCATGAACTATGACCCCAATAAAAACATTGTAGACATTACTGAGCTGAAAACGTAAGCAAAATACAGCTTTTATCTTTTTGCAATAGTTTTTATAAGCTCATCTGGACCAAAGGTCCATGTGAGCTATTGCCATCACTTGGCGTCCGTCGTCGTCTGTCGTCGTCTGTTAACAATTTTCAAAAATCTTCTCCTCTGAAACTACAGAACAGAATTTAATGAAACTTGGTATGAATGATCCTTAGGGTGTCCTGCACCAAACTAGTGTTTTGATATTTTATCCGCCAAAAAACATGGCCACCGTTACTAAAAATAGACCAGGGGGTCAGACTACTGTTTTTGGCTTGTAAATCAAATATAAGAGATAGATGAAATCCGATGCCACCCTACTGCTTCAGCATCAAAAGTTCTACAAAAGTCTATATATGGTCGAAATGTCAGATGATCCCTTATAGGGGTTACAGCCCCTTAAAGGTGAAAAATAGCATTTTTTCATGTTTTTGGCTTATAGAATGAAAACTATTGCAGATAGACAAAAGCTGTTGCTTGCTTAAATGTTCAGCTCATTTAGCTCTACAAAAGTCTCCATAGGGTCGAAGTTGTCAGATGACTCCTTATAGGGGTTACAGCCCCTTAAAGGCGAAAAATATTGTTTTTGGCCTATAGAATGAAAACTATTACAGATAGAGAAAAACTGTTGCTTGCTTAAATGTTAAGCTCATTTAGCTCTACAAAAGTCTTCATAGGGTCGAAGTTGTCAGATAACACCTTAAAGGAGTTACGGCCCCTAAAATAATGTTTTTCATGTTTTTGGCTTATAGAATAAAAATTATTGCAGATAGAGCTGTTGCTTGCTTAAATGTCCAGCTCATTTAGCTCTACAAAAGTCTACGTAGAATGGAAGTTGTCAGATGACCCCTCATAGAGGTAACAGCCCCTTAAAGGCGAAAAAAAGTGTTTTTGGCCTATAGAATGAAAACTATTGCAGGTATAGAAAAGCTGTTGCTTGCTCAAATGTTCAGCTCATTAAGCTCTACAAAAGTCTCCATAGGATCAAAGTTGTCACGTGACCTCTTAAAGAGGTTTCAGCCCCTTAAAGACGAAAAATAGTGTTTTAACGCACCTGGAACAAAGGTCCATGTGAGCTATTGCCATCACTTAGCGTCCGTCGTCGTCTGTCGGCGTCTGTCGTCATCTGTTAACAATTTTCAAAAATATTCTCCTCTGAAACTACTGAATAGAATTTGATGAAACTTGGCATGAATGATCCTTAGGGTGTCCTGCACCAAACTTGTGTTTTGATATTTTATCCGCCAAAAAACATGGCCACCGTTACTAAAAATAGACCAGGGGGTCAGACTACTGTTTTTGGCTTGTAAATCAAATATAAGAGATAGATGAAATCTGATGCCACCCTACTGCTTCAGCATCAAAAGTTCTACAAAAGTCTATATATGGTCGAAGTTGTCAGATGATCCCTTATAGGGGTTACAGCCCCTTACCGATGAAAAATAGCATTTTTTCATGTTTTTGGCTTATAGAATGAAAACTATTGCAGATAGAGAAAAGCTGTTGTTTGCTTAAATGTTCAGCTCATTTAGCTCTACAAAAGTCTCCGTAGGGTCGAAGTTAAACTTTTGTACATTTTTGTAATTATACGATAATGAGATGTGAAAGGATGTATACGACAAAACCTAGTAATTAAAAAAAATCCACAATGTAAGAAAGCCAACAGTCTTAAACGTGACGTTGGCTACGACAAAAATTTCCGTTTTAGGATAGGCACATATAAATTGTGGCTGAGTTAAACTAGTCTTTTGGGGCAATGCCATAATGATTAAGCAAGACAGATTTTACTTTCTCCAATAATTGGTAGCTATTGACAAAACACGTGAAAACAGGATTTTTTTCTTAATAGGATAACAACTCATTTTAAAAGGTCGATCTAGCTATATAGGCTATATATCCAAATTTCGAGATATAACTCCTAGTACCTATGGGTTATCTTGTATAAAACTCGTGATATTTTAATCCAATCAATTATGTATTGCATTAAGATAGCCCATATAGTTCTTATATATCTGTATCTATAACATGGTTTTAAAAAATGCATAGCTTGAGGTCCCCACCTTACAAAGTTCTTGACTTTACCTTTTCATCTTTTGTACTTTGACCCCATAATGTATAGGCTTTTTTCCTGAGCTCATAAGCTTCATTGTGTATCAGTTTCATAATATTCTAAAGAGAGGTTATGTTATGTCCAGTAATCAATCTCGAAGAAATGACAGACAATATGTAAAGCATAATTCTATACTCTCCCTCTTTCACAAAATGACGGGAGACAAAAGAAAATCTCAAAAATTGGTTAATTTTTGTTAGTTTATCTTAAAAAAAAGTTAACATACTGATACAATCATCAGATCGAGTGAGATACTGATGATACCCCTCTTTCATATTGGACTCTTTATCTAGAAGAAATGTAAATCTGGTTATCTCCCTTCAATGATTTTAAAGTGCACTAGAATCTTCATTTATTGAACTTCTTACTTGTAATTCTTTATCAAGATCTGTGGTTAAGAGTACATTTTGCCCCTACCTCCTGAATGATATAGGATATAAACAAAAAAAATTCATGCACATGTATACATCACCCATAATATTGAGGATTCATTCATTTTCACGGGGATCCATTTTTTCGGTTTCCCTAAAAGTCAATTTGGATGTGCATTAGGCTTGAAGGAATCAATATAAAACTTAAGGAATACTGTAAGTATACTCACAATAGGATATCCCCTGCTTCATTGTGAACTATATATTTTAGAATCTAGTACAAACATCTCTCCTGAACATTCTAGACAATGCAATTTCTTCCTTCATGTAAAGTTTCATAAAAATCCATCAAGCATTTTATAAAGAGGTGTGCTTATTAGATATGTGGGCACACATGAAGACAGACAGTATGATTGATATTTGTTTGTGGGGTATAACTAAAATCTTGTTGGAACAATACAAAAAATGATACTCCAACAATGAAAATGAGAACTCAGCATAAACTGCAGATCTTCGATTCCTGAGAACATCAAATTCAAAAGATAAAGATTACATGTTTTCTAACAGCTTTATGTTATTCAAAACTGGTCACAAAATACAACAACATTGCTTATAGCCAAAACAGATCTATAAAAAGTACATAATACGTTGTACAAAGAAATACAATAAACAAATGAAACAAAATCGATTGTTACTTTTTCTTTTTTGAGAAAAAAATGTGCAATATATTTGATGGACTTATGACATTTGATAGTTGTTTCATCCACATTACATTTTTACCTGTGTAAAAATTTTGAAAAATAAAAAAGATAAAATGTTGAAAGTTATTAAATAGTTATAGGAAACTCTTTAAATTTTTTTTAAAAGTATTTATAGATATCAAATAAATTTTAATTAAATTCAAATATGCAAATCCTGAATTGCTCAAATCATGTATCAAATTCAGATATTATGGAAATGATAGCTTTAGAGCTTTGGCATTCACAAATATTTGTGGACAGAGAGACAAAATGATACCTTTGAAGGTCAAATTAAGAAGTCCAAGGGTTTACTTGTAAAGCCTCTATGACCTTACAAAAGATATGGAAAAAAAACAGAAACAACATCAGTTTAAGGATGGTCACTCCTGAACTTTTTTATATCAAAGATTTTATGATATGTGGTGGAAATGATAGATAACTGTTTACTTAATCAAATAGCAAAAAGAAAATGATAAGTCCGTGTGCTGGTTTTCGAGATAAATGACGTCAAAAATTTGGCGGGAAATCAGATTCCTCTAGATTTTACATAACTTTAACATTGTGACGTTTTTGCCCTAAAAAAAACATGAAGTTGTATCAAGAATTTCAATAAATTTTATAAGGTTGGTTTTTAAGGTCTATATAATCAGAAAATATCATAAAAAGTAGGGGTCAGTGTGCAAAAAATTTCTTCAATATTTAAAGGTAAAGTCTAGAGGAGTTCCGAAATCAGACTGAAATCCTGAAACATGAACAGTGACCATCCTTAAGTCTACAACATACATGAACAATAACAACAAGATGTAACGGGGACACTTCCATAAAGAAACAATTAATTTTAACAATTTAAAATTTATAACACAATGTTATGCCCAAATTCAATTTAAGGTTATTATTGAAAAGTTAAAGTACTATATTCAACAACTCAACTACCAAATAACAAAATTATGTTTAATTAATACATAAGACTCAGTAATTTCTCTTACATCTTTTTTTGTACATTCCAATGAAACTTTTGTAATAAACCACTTTTTATCTAAAAAAAAGTTATCATATTTCAGTTACAACATGCGCAATTCTTGTGCATTTTCAAAATATGAACTCTGCATGTTTATTTTTAGTATCAGAAAGTATCCAACATTTTAAGATAACTATTTCTTTTTTACATTTACACTACAATGTACTTACACCAGCAATAAGGTCAGGTACACTAATTAAAAGTTATTCCTAACAATTTTGAAAGAAATCTATAAATAAATGTTGTTTGATTGTCTAGTACATGTATCACTCATGTATCAGGATAAACACAGAATTAATACAATACTACTACACAAAATATACTAGGCACGAAACCAAACTATACCAGCTCATGCAATTTCAACAGTCAGAGAATAAAATTTGATTGACTCATAAGTTTGTCAAAAACACTCATATCAATCTGAATTGTTTACTCAGAATAGAGAGTGGTGGTTTCCCAAAAATTTGAGGTAAAAATCTTTTTACTAATTCTCAATTTTACCCCAAAATAGGCATGATAGGAAAATGGGAGTTTTCAGTGAAATTTTTCAACACTTAGGCATTAGGCATTAAAACGTCCACCTTGTTAGAAGAAAAATAATGAAACTCATAATGCATGTTAAGAAAATGTATTGCAGTTTTAAAATTGATTTTTTTAACTTCCTGGTTCTAGTCTTGCTATTTCTTATTGGGAATTAACATTTTTTATAAAATTTCAACATTTTGAAGCCGACATGTATTTGTATTGATGCAAATTCATATAATTTTTTCATTGAAAAATAGGGAATCCTACACATCTTAATCTATTGATATGACATTAGAGCTAGATATTGTCTTTTTTTTGCCTAGTATAGATTAATCTTTACAACTCATCTAATGCTGGCAAGGGGATGTTCAGATGACCATAAAACAAAAAGCTACTTGTATAAGTAGTTGTACCATGCATGAATTTATTGAAAATTGATTTTGTGTCATTTTTTCATGAAAATGACATAAAATGTGTTCATGGAAGTTTAATGTTATAATTGAACACCCAAAATTGAATGAAATGAGTAATGCATGAATTAATACCATTTTTTCGTTTCAGATTCCAGTCATTTTAATTTGTAAAAGATTTGCATGTTGAATTTCAAGTCAATATGGCATGTTGTGAAAAAAATTCTTTTGAAGCTTTATGTTTGAAAAATGACATGAACATTTCATATAAAATTCATGTCACACAATTGCCTGTGCACATATTCTTATCTTTTTACATAACAGTTTGACTTTCTTGGAATGTAGAAAACTCATCACTAAATAGATATACAGCACTATCATTTCACAAACATAACCTGTAAATAGAGAAATAAAATGTCAACAAAGTCATAACAAATGTTTTTCATTTTGGTTATTCATTTCATACTAGTAAAATATTTAGATTAATCATTTCAATTTCATACATTTCAAGTAAAATATGTTTAAAAAATTCAAATACATTTTATAAGTGACTGTTTTAAGCCAGAAATCTTCATATTTTTACTAAAAGCTTAATTGTTTATTACAGGATTTGTGTTTATTAACATGTTCAACATGTTCAAGTTTCATGTTGGTTAAAGACAATTTTAAATTGATGATAAACTTGTACATGTCCTTTTTTAATCTAATGTCTATAAAAGTTGCCAAAAAAGTACAAATTGACATGAATATGTGTTTTTGTGTATGTTTTTATATAATAACATTTACAATAAATAAAGCTCTTGTGTTTTTCCTTGTACATGTAACTGCTTTGTGCTTTCAGGGTTGGTTTACTATTAAACTTACAAAATGTTTACTGATCTTCATCAGAGTTATCTCCCATAGATGGGTCATCTGATTTGTCATGTTCAATCATGTGATCATCTAACATGTCCTCATTATTGAACTCTTTGTCACAGTAAGGACAGGAAAACAAACCATCATATGACATTTGAGAGTAATCTCCCATATCACTCTCATTGACATCCACAGATTGTGATGCTTCCGATGGTCCTCCTAGCGTCTCCTCATCTCCCTGGATAATGGGGTAATTGTCTATAAGTGGTTTGTTGCGTTTACATTGCAATTTGAAAGCTATTGTGTGAGCTTGAAGTTCCTCTACAGTTTCAAATCCTTCCTTACACACTGAGCAGCTATAGATACAGTTATGTTTCTTCAGAAGATGCTGTTTTAAGTAGATGCCCTTGGTATAGCTCTTACTACACATGGTACATTTATGTGGTTTATTCTCCCCAGTGTGGGTTCTCATGTGTTTGTACATGTCACTGCTCTGGTTAAACGATTTCCCACACGTCATACAAGTATAAGGTTTCTCTCCTGTGTGGAGGCGGATATGCTTCACAAGGTCACCTACAAAATAAATGAATTACAATGTAATCTTGAACTTGTTAAAGGAAGATCACTGTAGTTGCATTTTGCAACAAGCAAGAACTGCTTACCATTTAATAGCACCTGAGTTCAATCTTTTTACTTCAGTTCTTGTTAATGATTGCTATTCAGAGGTTTTGAGTGAATGAATTTTTATTTTCTTTGTGCTGTTCTTGTTCCTGTTTACTGATTTTTTTCTACGCTTTTTAAGTTTATTGACCTTTGAATATTTAATTTGTAAGTAGTTTTTTATCTCTCAAATGTTCTACTTATAACTGACAATCATTTGCATACTGTAGTGTCTGAGTTCTATAGGGCATCTTTGTTGACAAATAAAATGATCATACCTTACATGATGAAAGATCCCAAACCTTGCTGCATGAAATTTTGTGTGTTTTGAGTTGATTTCATTATTATAAATTTGTTCTCTACTCATTACCATGATTACTCATTAAAAGAAAGAAAATCATTTTGATAATTGATTGTTCAGTTCCTCTAATACATGTAATTGCTTATTAAAAATAAAAAAAAAATCATTTGGATACTTGAATTGCTGATATGATTGTTCAGCTCCTTTTGGGACAAGTAAATCGATCATTATAATCATCCAATCTTACCCTGCTGGTGGAAAGCCTGGCCACACGTTGAACATTTATAAGGACGTATTCCTGTATGTATCATGACGTGTCTCTGGAGGATGTATCTACGATTGAACGATTTCCCACATGTCGTACACAGATATGGTTTCTCCGATGTATGAGAGAGTTTGTGATTTTTTAATGTGTTTTTCCTCGGGAAATCTTTCCCACAGATGTCACAAACAAAGGGGCGTTCCCCGCTGTGAACACGGAGGTGAATGTTAAGTGATGTCTTGTGATTGAACCCTTTAGAACAGAGCGGACATGAGAACATCTTCTCATCATTGTGTACCCTCATGTGTGTCTGTAGATGTGACCGCTGGCTGAATGCCTTATTACAAATCTGACAGATAAAGTCCTTAGTGGTGACGTGTGTTAACGAGTGTTTACGTAGATAGCTCATGTAATAGAAACCCTTGTTACAGGTCAAACATTTAAATCTCTCTTTCTTCCCATTAATGGTATCACTCCATATTGTACCTTTGTCTTTCTTAGATTTCTTCACTGCCTGTTTTTTACCCTTCTCGTCATGTGTTGAAGAGTCAACCAAGCAGCTCTGGAGAACTTCATTAACATTAGTATCTTTGACTTCAGGAATGCACTCTTTAGGGTATACTGGATTAAGCTCCAGGTTTTTTCTCACCTCTGATATGATTAGGTCGAGACGTTTAATTTTCTTGGCTGTCAGTGTGGTGCTAGGATGAACGATATCCTCCAGACTCCTGGTTTGACCTGACGATTCCACAGTTTCTGAGCCTTCACTACTGCTATCTTGATGACTAACTGTAGTCCGACTTGGCTTTGAAGCTTTTCTTTTGCTTCCTAAAATAAAAAATCTAGAACATCATTGCATAGATAGCAATAATATCAGGATAATAAAGTGACTGGAAGTCTTAAACATTGCTAAATGTATTACACAGTTGTCAAAATACTTAAAATGTGGCAAATTGTTGAAATTGTTGTTGCAAATAGCCTACAACATAGTCTATTACATGTACATTGTACATGAACAAATGTATGTTAAAAGTCTCTCATTTCATTCAATTACAGTGTCATTGGCCTGAGGAAAAAATATTCTATTGCCAATATGTTACAATCTGAGCAGCTATTTATTAAAATAAGCATGATATATAATGCTGTTTACATTGAATGCTACATGTGCTAGTACATGTATTTGGTATCATTTTTTCAAAAGGAATACTTTTAGCTACAATTTAACAGGATGTTATTATGATAAAATAACCAAACTGGGTTGACAATTCTTAAATGTCCAAGACAGGGCAATGAAAAACCAAGGAAATCATTCAAATCAAGATTAAAGATTGTAATGGTCTTTCTTGACTTACAATTTTCTTTGTTTTATATAAATATCCACAGATAAATGTAAAATATTTTTTTGTGTTATATACATGACATGCATGATGTACAAATGCATATTTATTTCTTTTCATTCACATCATTGTCAAATTGTAAAGCTCTGTGATTGAGCAAAGCTGAATAAGTATATGATACATGTACCTGTAGCCTTTCCACATGATCCAGTTCTTGGTTGCTGCAGTCCTGTATATTGATAGTTTGAAGCCTGGGATGAAGTATTCACTTTATCACCATGATCACCATCTGTAGTGATCTCAGCTAAGAATTTACTATTTGCTGCTTTACACTGTCTTATCTCCCACTCTGCCTCCTCGTCATTTATCTCCACTTTAATTGGCTGAGAATACAAGGATTTACCTGTGGCACTGTCAGGATTTTTCTTCAAGCTCTTATATCTAGACCAAGCTGCATGATCTGAAACACCAATACTATCTAAGGCCCTTGTCTGATTTGCTTTGAGATAAGTATCATCCTTCATGGCATGCCAACAAGCAGTAGTACTATGTGGAGCATCATGTTGCCCTGTACTATGGGGTGAATCCATGGATTCTGATTTCACAAAGGTGATACCTTTATCAGGAAAACACGCTTCATCAGGTACAATGGAAGATGTTGTTGGTAGCTCTTGTTTTGCTGCACAGTCAGTACCTTGTGTTTCACTCATGATAATAGTGTTCATCTTTTCATTAGGGGTGGCCACACTGCATCTCTGAACCCTGGAATAAAATGACATATAAGATAAAATAGCTTCTAAAATGAGTCCACTCTCATTACATCTTGAGGTCATTGTGCTGATTTATGTTATGTTGTTTAATGTGTTGTCTGTTTCTTCGAGTTGTTCTTGTTTGATCATGTTGTCGTAAGAGCCTGTTCATGAGAAAACCATGCAAAATTGTAAATTTTGTCCGGTAATAATGTTTTATATTATGTAAAAGGTATAGTGCAACTGAAGACCATCCTATAAGACTTATTCAGACAAATTTATTTCTTTAAAAAATCCAAGATGGTCACCCTACGGGCCTCAATAGCAATATATAGCTTTTACCTGATTTATGGTGATTTCAATCAAATCTGATTTGAAAACAAGACAACTTCATTGTGATTATTTTTCAGTTTACGTTTATGGAATGACAATTGGAGCTATATTTTTTGAAATATTGATGTTTTGAATTTTAAATCATGTCAATACAGTGCAATACAATGTATTTATAGTTCATAATTTTGTACCTGCACCCAGAGGTAGGACTTATGAGGGCAATATTCCAGACTGCTAAAAAATGCTAAAATTTGCTATTTTTAAGGCTACTTATTGTCCATGTTTTACTACAGAAAAAATGTTGTTTCTAAACAGTCAGGGGCGTATTTTAAACAAGTTATTACAGGAAAATAACAGTCACGTGTTATTAGAGGTGTTTTTTTTTAGTTGATAAATTTATAGATATCATTTAAATTTAGATTAAAGTTTTATTTTTCCACTTTTCCACTTACCTTGAACTTTATGAAGTTCAAGATCAGAAATTTAATTGCATTAGTCATGTTAGTTACCAACTAATTTTAACATTAAACAGTTTTTATGATTTAAAATAACAAATACCATGAATACATATCATGCAATAGAGGGCCCGATTCATAAATCATATCCTTGTGCAGGAACTTGAACGCCATCAATTGGTTTTGCTGTGCTACATTGAGAGTAATGGGTGAGAACCGTAATCCCCAGGGAGAGTGACTAGAGTATCAGAGAAGGGTTTAGTTACACTATCATAACCAATGGATGCCATATTGCACACTTTTTAATTTGAAATAAGATCCTTAGATAAAAATAAATGAATAATTATATTAACAGATTAACTCCAGACACAATTCAGTTACAAAATACAAATACCACTGAAAAACGGGTATTAAACATTTAATTAAGATACATGTATGCTGTTACAGTATATCGATCCTCTCATCACTACATCAGCAGCATTTGAATCAAAACATTGGGAAAACATTCAGTTAATAATGACAATATCTGACGTTTCGCCTGACTGAATCGACATTGATGTCAAAATATCAATCGATATTTTCTGTTTTACCTGATACAATATTTGTTTTACAAAGACTTTTCTTCAATAAATCGTTTAAAAAGATGCATCAGAACATCATCCTAATTTATGCCTTATTGTTACTTTACAAGAGAAAAACTGATTGGATGAGTAAAACTTCAAGCAGCTAATCAAAAGATCTGTATTATAAACAGAAAAAATCCGATAGGTAGACTCGGTCCTTTCATTTCGACCCCTTGGCAATAAAACTGCATTCTCTTGGATATTCTTTTTGCGTAAATGCATAGTAAATTAATTTTCTCACTGGCCCTATTTTATATTTTCTTTATTCCCAATTTCATCATGCTTAAATAAACCTCAATAAAGTGAGACTTGTATTCGATCATGCATGTCGATGTTCGATATTTCGATATATAAGCTGATAAAAGCTTCCAAATTCCAGCAGCATCAAATGATAACCGGAAATTTTCTTTCTTTCCACGAACTAATATGGAGTAGGCATTGCCTAAATGCGAGCATAGCTAAAAGGGACTACGTTTTGTTTATTTTCAAATATTTCCATTTGCTTATTTTGGGGCGAGATGGTATGGGGCGATTAAGCTTCGATACACGTTAGTTTCGTACGTGCATATAACCAAGACGAAACGAGCAGCTTATGTGTATTTATTATTTTAACAATATTATTTTCTTGTAAAAAGGGCAATTTATTATTTTTTTAACCATTATTTCTTTTCTTATAAATTATTTTAACCAAGGAATTACATAGATTCTAATGTATTCTAATTCCTTGTTTTAACATTCACTCCGGTCCTGTAAAAATAAAAACCCTTTCCGGACCATAAAAAATCTAAATCAGCATTAGCAAATTTCTCGCGGAAACAAATACCGTAGAGCTCTCCGCTCGAGCGGGCACTTCGTGCCCGCTTGCGAGCTATGCTCGCTATCAAAGACTGGAATAGTCTCTCTCCTGGGGAAGTGTCGACGCCGTCAGTCGAGGCTTTTAAAGCTTCGCTGACAATGCTGAACAAAATTTAAAAAAGGGGGGGGGGGGTCCGCGTATGCGCACCGAAGTCATGGCACAATATTCAGTTAGTTGATTGTGGCCATTATCAGGTAAAAGTTGAAGCTGATAGAGGTTTCTCAGACAAGCAAAATGTTTGCCAGAAGCATAAAGAAAGACTTTAGTCACAGCACTCATTCAATGCCATCTTGATTATGCTTGCTCTGCACGTTTAATTTAGTTATGCTGTTACCGTATATCGATATTTAAAGGAGTAACATCTCATCAACAGCATTTGAATCAAAACACAGGAAGATTAAAACCAAAAGTATTGCATGAACGAAAAGTACTAAAAACCAAAAAGTTCGAACAGGGAAGCCAAAACCAGCACTGAGGATATCGACCATGTGCAGTACAAGTTGATTGTCAAGAAGCCACATTTTGAGAAATTTACTAACATTTTTTGCTGACATAAATCTTGATTGAAAATTCCCCCAAATCACTCTAAGGGTTCCTTCTCTTATGATATACAATATCCCAAATTTAAGTTTCTTAAAAATGGTTGAAAATATTTTTGAGTAATTGTTTGGAAACCACTTTTAAAAAATAATCTTTCTGCTGCTATGGCATTGACCTTATAAACACAATTTCCGCCAAAATCATCATGATTCCTCCTTTTTTGGTATGAAACAATATATTAAAGTTTCATTAAAACCTGCTGACAATTTTTTGAGTTTATGGTCCGGAATCCACCTTTATGAAAAAAAAAAATTCTGCTGCTGTAACCTTGACCTTGAACGGAATTACTCCCAAATCATCAGAGTTCCTCAATTTATGGTATGTAACAATATTTCAAAGTTTCAATTAAATCGGTTGACATTTTTTTTTGTGTTTATGGTCCGAAATCCACTAAAAATCTGATATAATGTTTTGCTGCCGTGACATTGACATTAAACGGATTTACCCAAAAATCAATAGATTCCTTCTCTTTTGGTATGTAACAATATTTTAAAGTTTCATTAAAATGATATCGGTTGAAAACTGTTATGGTTATGGCCCGGAAATAACTAATTCAAGAAATTTGGGAAAGTTTTTCTGCCGCTTCTACTCTTTATTCCTTCATAAACTGTCTAGACAAGTTATGAGGAAGTGAGGATTCTCAGATTCTGGAAGATACGGATAAAGTAATATACTCACAAAAACAGTGAGTCCAGCGAAGAAGTGACAGATGAACCGAGGGGACGGGAACTGGAACTGTGAGGAGTTTGCATTCAATACTTACAGACACATGTACATGTATGTATCAAAATGACAAGAGATGGATAGCAGATTGCACAAAATGCCTCAGCAATGATTTAGTAAAAAATAAACTTATTCTAATGTGTTTTGATGATTTACGGATTGCAAGATCGCGAAAGGCCGTAAAGCGCCACGAGTGAAGAGTTTAATATTGCCAATGAGAACGTTCTTTTCTCCGGGTCTTTTCCGTTATGATCATTATTTACATGGTCGCTATAGGCAATCATTGTTTTTTCTCTTTACACGCTTTCTTATATCCTGTATATAGCAGAAATACTTTTTCCCAACATCTTCTTTCCTCGCATCTGTTGCAATTTGTTTTTCATAAAAACTCAGATTTAAATTGTTTTTATGAAAAAAATAAAACAAGCTCCCCTTTTATTTTAATTGCATAAATGGTTGGTCTTTTTATTAAAGCCCATTGAAAATATAGATAATTACATAAGCGGTAGCCACTGCAATAAAATAGCACCCCCCAAAAAAAAACACTATTAACTGCAACAAGAGGCTCCCAGGAGCCTGAATCGCTCACCTGAACTACAAAGATACATATATTTTGTAGATATTATTGTGCTTAACCATATGCGATTTAATTTTCTGAAATACCTTATTTAATTTTCAAGATATAGGGCTTAATAAGTGCAAAATTTGGCAAAAATTACGAAAAAAGTCAATTATTCCCACATCAGCAGTCAGATCTTTTCCGAAATTTCAGGACAGGTAGATCTTAATATGCTGATCACTTTTGATTCCTCTCAAAATTTTGATTTCTGAAACCATTTTTGAGTTATTAGCAAAAAAATGAAAATTACCCCATGTTCTATTTTTAGCCATGGCGGCCATGTTTTTTGTCGAATCAAAAATCTGAATTATAGAGTTGTAGCATATAAGCTATTAAACAAGTTTGCCAAGTTAAAATGCAGTTGGTCTTACGGTGTCAGACAAGTTAATCTTTGAAATTCAGGGAAAAAGTAATGAAAAATGGTAAATTTTGTTGTTTTAAGGACAATAACTCCCAAAAGAAATGGCCATACAGCTTTGACCTAAATACATTAAATACATGAAATGTAGATCTTGATGTGCTTAATCATATGCAAATTAAATTTTTGAAATTTCTTGTATAGTTTTCAAGATATATGGCTAAACAAGTGAAAAATTTTGAAAAAAATCCAGAAAAAGGGCAATAACTCCTACATCAATTGTTGGATCTTCTTGAAACTTTCAAAGCAGGTAGATCTTGAGATGTTGATCACTTTTGTTTCCCATCAGAATTTTGATATCTGTAACCATTTTTGAGTAATTAGGAAAAAAACTGCAATTTACACCTATGTTCTGTTTTTAGCCATGGCAACCATATTTTTTGACGAATCAAAAATCCGAACAATAAATTTGTAGCATTTATGCTACAATGTATTAAACAAGTGTGCCAAGTTTGGTTGAAGTTGGATGTTTGGTGTAAGACAAGTTAATCTTTGAAATTCAGGGTAAAAGTACTGAAAATGGTAAATTTTGACACTTTAATGGCCATAACTCCTAAAAGAAATGGTTTTACAGCTTTGACTTAATTACATGAAATGTAGATCTTGATGTGCTTAATCATATGCAATTTGAATTTTTAAAATATCTTGTATAGTTTTCAAAATATAGGGCTAAATAAGTGCAAAATTTTGAAAAATATCAAGAAAAAGGGCAATAACTCCTACTTCGGTTGTTGGATCGTCTTGAAAATTTCTGGGCAGGTAGATCTTGAGGTGCTGATCACTTTAACCCTATGCCAGAATTTTGATATCTGTGACCGTTTTTTGAGTTATTTGCAAAAAAACTGTATTTGACCCCCCCCCCTGTACTATTTTTAGTAACAGCGGCCATGTTTTTGACGTATCAAAAATCCAGTAGTTTTATACACCATACCCCAAAGAATAACTACACCAAGTTAGGTTACAATCCGACTTATGGTGTCAGAGGAGTTAAAGTTTCTAAAAGTTTACGGACGGACGACGGACGCCAAGTGACGGCAATAGCTCACCTGACCCTTCGGGTCAGGTGAGCTAAAACGGAATTTAATGCAATTAACTCAATGTTTTAGAAAACTGAAAAAGTGATTTGAACGGTGCAGACACATCAAACGAAGAACAGTTAGGGTTAAATTATTATCCAACCATATAAATGACTATAATGGAATTTGAAGGATGTTTAATGTCAATCTTACATTCTACTCAGACAGATCTTCAGCAGTTTTAATTTAACTAGTGGAATTGAAGCCATAAAACTAAGCCCGTAATATATGCGAAAAGTTCACCCGTTCAAGACGATGGAGAAGTCAAACCTCGTACAATGTACTCCCTTTTTCTCCAAAGCTTAATGGAAACATCGGGCCGTTCTCTTCTGTCACAAAATTGTGGTCTTAGCTGTTTGTAGGCATAATGTCATAGAAATTTTGTATTGGCTCCAGTTTCCTGATTTGATCCGCATGTCTGTTGATAGAAATGCAACGGATGTTTTGTAACATTAAGAGACAGCTTAACGATTTGTACATTTGTTTTCAATGGAAAATCAACTTGGTATTCAGGTTAATTTTCTGTCTTTATATGTCTTGTTTTTTTCATATTATTAATAATTATAAATTGATGGATTGCATATGTAAAATGTTCAGTTAAAGAGACTCTTAGAGACAACGAGTCGATACAAACAAAAAGAAAACAAATGCACGGGTAGCATAAAACACGCGAAAACAATCACATTAGCCAACAGTGAACTCAAGTATATGCTTTAATGCTTACATTCATTTACTTTCTGCATATAAAGTAACAACCATGGTCAAGATCCATTATCTTATATGGCAGATATTATTCTTCAGAATATTTTTTCTGACCCTCTGGCATCCAAAAGTTAGTCATTAGAAATCACTTTCAAAATATTTTTTTAATCAAAAACCATTTTCCAAATATTTTTTTTTGTTTGGAAAAAACCAAGCCCCCTTCAAGTTTAATGATATCATTGTACATTTACTGGTCAGAATGAGGAATTTTATTTAAGTCCTAAGCCATTTAGTAATTTACTGAAATTTCACTAATTATGTTGACACTTTGACTGTAACATAGAAGTAACAATCTTATTAGAACCATTTTTGATACATTACCGTTATTAATCTAATAAACCGAACTATCTCATCCTGTTACAACCCGATGAACAAAATTGCTATTAATTCCTATTGGTCAATTACAATATTTGTCTTCATATTTATTAGGTTAATAAATAATACCAATTTATTTGTAACTATACATTACGCGCGCAATTTGTCAAATTGATTTTCCTCAACACTTCATTTGTAGAATAATGGACTGAACTCATAACAAATAACAATTTACAGAAAAGCCACTAAACAATTAAGCAAAAAATAGAAATAACGAGAAATGACCAAAATCACGTCAGATCTACATGTATGTCATGTATTTTTAACTTCTATCATTTAACAATTTGGTATATGAATGTACCTTAGGGTGCTCATTCAGGGGAAGAACACAATAACTGAATAAAACATTAGAGTAACTGATGATCTCTATCGAAATCTAATACCGATGCTGTGTAACGAAAATAAAATAAGAACTTTTTCTGACTTGGTTGACGTGTTTCCAAGGTACAAAATAGGTGTTTTGTACATTTCCAAGAGCAAGGTCTTTTTTAAAGAAACGATTCTTTATTCCCGTTCTTGTTGGTGTTAACTGGTTTTGTCTCAGCCCTTTCGGACTTTTGACATTCGGATACCCCAATGGGTACCTCTGCTTCTTTCATACATGTAAGCCTACCGAGCAAAATAATATTGTTGAATAACAGAACAATAAAGCGGTATTTTATATTTGAACCAGTGATGTCTTTAAATATAACGAAGTAGTTCAATATTACATCTTGCTGAATTTGATATATCATTAGGTAGTTTCTGTCTATATCCTGTGGATATTTTTTCGACATTTCCATAAAATCTAACAATGAATAAACTTTCCTTATAATAATAAAACCAAACAAGTGGGAGAAATAACAAAGCAGGAATTATGTTGAACCAAGTATGTCCTTGGCAATCAATGTTAATAACGACCGGTTTGAATGATACCAGGAGCAGGTTATAAGATAAGAGTATTTCTCAAGTCATAGAGTCATTTTACTAATTTCCATTCCATGTAATTGTACTGATTTTGATTTTTACTGTGATCTATACATGTAACAAAAAGGGGTACAGTCATAGATTTGAGCTTCTTTTTTAAGAAATTTTACGGTCGACATCGTGCTCTCGTAGACATATATGGGATTTCTTTCTCTCAAATGAGTACAGATGTTGGTTTGTCGCAAATATTTGTTTTGTCTTCCTTTACAGAATTTGACACACTGAATTGGAAATTAGCAACACGACAGGTGTACTATAGCAGGCAGGAACCGCTTACTCTTCCGGAGCACCTTGGTCCACTCTTGTTACGACTTGAGATCGCGTTGTTGATTTCCGTTTGATTGATTTTGTGCTTTGTGACGCTTTGCTTCCATCACTTGTAGAATTAGTGAAAAAACGCAATTATTTTGATAGAGCAGTTGTGATTGAAATATTCATCAAACTTAGCAAAGGCTGTTTCAGCGTCTTCACCTGTGTTTTCAAGAGTGTCAAAAACTAATTGCACATCTGGTCTTTCAGTATATAACAATACAGCTATCTGTTGCCTTTTCTCGGTAATTCCAGAAGCATTAAGGTAATACGAAAATGTATTCTTCCATTTTTCCCATCTTTGGGCAAGGTTAGTTTGGTCTCCAGCTTTTAGATCAAATGACGAAATTGGCGAAACTTGTAACGATTTTGCCATTTTAAAACGTTTTCGAAAAATAAAGTCAAGTACATGTAGTTCCTTCCTTGACTTGGAATGTAGCATCCTTAACGGCAAAATAGTAACGTCCGTGTTCTATAAACCCACTGATGCACACTGCTACCTGAACTATCCATCTTGTCATCCCCAGAGCTGCAAAAATGCCATTCCTAGGTCTCAATTTCTGAGACTTAAACGTATTTGCAGCAATGAGGATGATTTTAAAGTTCAAAGCAGCACTATGAAATCATTCTTTGTCAAAAGGGGATATCCTAACAACATCTTGGATAAAGCTATCGAGACTCAGTTTCCCGGGTGAAACGATCCAAGGCTTTGGAGCTCAGGTCAAGACGCAAGAATGACTGTATACCTTTGGTACTTACATACCACCCTCATCAACATCGTTATTCTGTTGCGCAATTTCAACATATCGACAGTGTTCGACACGCCACCCCTGACTGCTTTTCGCAAAGGTAAGAGTTTGAGGCAACATCTTGTCTCTAGTTCATTTGACAAATTCAAGAGACGCCCTCGCTCTGACTTTTCAGGCACCAAGGGTTGTGGTCGATCCATCTGTGTCACATGTCCTTTTACCTGGGAGACTGAAGAGATAGTTGGCCCCTCCAACACTTTCAAGTTGAAGAACGGTTATACCTGCATCTCCGAAAATGTATTTACGCCATCCGCTGTGCTAAGTGCCTTAAAATTTACGTAGGAGAAACCTATCGTAGACTGGGTGACAGTTTTGCTGAACACAGGAGAAGTGTTCTCAAATGCGACGATTGCCCAGTCGGCCAGCACTTTTCATTGCCAAACCATAGCGTTCAGGATATGCAGGTTACTGTTCTCCTTGAAACATGCACCGGCGAAAAACGAAGACAGTTTCTTGAGCAAAGAATAATCAACTTTTTAGGCACTTTTCAACCCTTTGGTATAAATGTAAAAAGACAGACCTTTTCTTAAAATTTGAAAATTAGTCATCAAGTTCAGGATTAAAAAACCACGTGATGTTCTTCGAGTCAAATTTATGTCAATTTGTCCTCGTCAGTCGATGTGAGAACATCTTTTTACTTTTTAGCCCCTGAAGAAGGACTTTATGTCCGAAAATTTGGGCATTCTTGTTTTATTTGTTTTAAAGGTTTTATTTCTTTATATTTCTTATTTAGTTTGTACCTTTTAAATGTGGCTTCACCATCCATCTATTTATCTATTTTACATGTAGATACTTTGACATGACTACCATCCTCGTCGCCATTATAATATACGCGCTCAGGGCATAAAATACGACTAGTTACTACTAACTCTAAATATTTATTAACTCACTGATTCTACAATCATACAAAACCAGACAATCATCAGACAGCAAGTGTTATCTAAACTATAAAAATATCATTAGCTAGGTCATTTAGGTCATACAGTCTGAGGGCGGTCAAAGACATAATTAATCAGTCATGTCAGTGTCAATGCACGTGTAGATATTATCAAATGTTACACTACAATGATTGCAGCCATGAAATTAATTAATTAATGCATGTAATTCCCCAAAAATATATCTTCACAAGGAATAAAGAACAAGTCTTAGAACATATCATATATAACACTTTAACAAGTTTATATGCAACTTAAAACGAAAATTAAAATTGCTTGGAAATTGAATTTGAAGAAAATAGATGACGGTCAATATCGATTTCAACTGAACTTGTCTGGTAAGCTAGGACATGTTGTGTTGTTAAACATATTTGTCATGTTAGTGCCAAAATGATTTATAATGTGTCGGAAGTCATTCTAGAGCGGATAATACTATTTTGTTGATGTGTCGAGATCTATTCGTGTTGCGGTAACCATATTAAAAAGCCCGCACTATTTAACACTGTTATTACTCAATGAGCAAGATAAATATGAGTGCTTATTGACCAACCATTATATTTATTTGTCTTCATATTTATCAAGTTAATAGATAAAACCAATTTCCTTGTCACAATTAATAAAGTATGTAATTTGTCAAAATCATGTTTCATCAATCCACTCTAAAATTATAACATATAAGAGAGATAGAACTCGAGGGAAAATAACAGTCACAATTTACAGAAAAAGTCAGTACAACATTATGTTATGAAGAGGTAGAAATAATGCATTGGAAAGGACAAAATGTTCAAAGAATTCTCGGTACAAATATACAATGACAAAGTTTATCTCTGTTTTCTTGTTGTTCAACAAAATCATTCGCTCGGTATGCCAACGTGCATGCAGGTCAAGATTTTTGTTGTTGAGACAATGCTTGCTCTGGGAAAAGTAAAGATACAAGTTCCTTTTGTTTTATCAGTGGAAACTGATGACCGGTAGTCAAGCAAAGTAACAATACATCAGAAAAATAGCTTTGTTTATATTTGTCAGACACAGCGTTTTTTTTTTACACAGGCAATTTTGTCTATACTAATTAACGTTAAAAATTTACGATAAATAAGTGTTAATCGAGCTTTGATTGTTGATTTGACGCTAAAATTAAAAATTTGACGTCGCATTATTAAACAGGAACATTAACCGTCGTTAAAAATTTTAAAGATAATGTTGAACACTAAATTAACGTTAAAAATTATAATGTTAACCTATGTTCATGACGTTAATCAAACATTAAATTATACACATGAAAAAAGTGATATGATATTAACGTTAAATTAGTTTTAATTGGGCGAAACTTTAATTTAATATTGATACAAATTTCACGTGTATATATTCGTCTGCATCAGTTTCTAGTGATATATAATGTTCAGTTTATTTTTGTTGTTGTTATTTTCTGATTGGGTGCCTAAGGGAACATCAATATCTTTTAAGTATTTTAGTTATAGAAATATTAAAAAGTAAAAGCATAAAACTCCTCCATTTGATATATTACGTCTAATAGTTGTTTTCTATATCTTGTGGATATTTTTGCGACACATCCATTCAAAATAGAATTATTTACCTTTCCTTACAATAGCAAAACTATACAAGTAGGAGGAATAACCATTCAGGAAGAGTATATTCAGCCAAACACGTGCCCACCAATCAATTTCAACTTTATACAAAATAATTGTATGATACAAAAAACAGGCTAGTATAAATAATTCCAAGCCTTGGAGTCATTTATTCATTTATTCATTCTCTGATATTGTAATGATTGCACTGTAACACGGGTACGTAAGTCTGGCGTATATAGGATTTACATTTAAAATTAGTAAACGGAAAAAAAACCACATTTGTGACAATTAAGGGAGCTTGCTGGTCATGCTTTGAAATTTCTGTTTTTTTTTCTGAATCCTCTGGTTTTTTTCTGAATCCTCTGGTTTTTGCCATCAAAATTAGATTCATTTTTTAAACCATCTCTATGACTTTGGTGTTACCCCGGTATTTAGATAACCAAACTTTACATATTTTATAGATTCCACATGCTGACGACAATGCATGATATTACGACGTCAAAGATTAATTGGAATTCTTGCTTCGATTGTATCAAAACTGCACTTCTCTCTAACTGTAAATCGTGGATCAAAGGAGAAGAAGCAGACACTAAATCTCTTGATTAACTTCATGTTCATAGTTAAACTCAGGATAAATCATTTTCAATACTCCATTATAGAATTTCGACCAGATACATATTAAAAAGAATTAAGTCACTTGGTTTAACCCACCATTTCGTTTGAAATGCTTGTACCAAGGCCGGACTATTGCGATCAACCAATTCTCCGGTATGACTGATTCGTTTTTGTCATTTTCTCTGGACTATGAGATTAATCATTCAAGTTCGGTAGTTTTGTTATTACCTTTATTGGTTCACAATACCTTTTAGTTCCTGCGGATAAAGCTGTCAATAATGTCGTTATTGTATGACGAAAATATTACCTTGAAGTTCTGATACAAGAAATAAAAAGCTCCAACACTTTTATTCACGTACAATCAACAAAAGCTAGTATTATTGATGAACATATTTTAAATACAACATCTCTACGAGCCGTTCCTACATACAATAAACTACCTACAATGTGCTGGATCCCTTAATTACACAAAAATCCTCATAAATCTTGCTTCAAGTAAGTGTTCTCTCACTAATATTTCTAAAGCCCTATCTCTTGCTTTGACTTCTATGAAAGAATCTATTATTCGATACTGCGAAAAGATATTTGAAAACAGCGGTATAAATCATTTTTGGAGTGAGAAAAAATCGCTCGATGTTTTAGACAAACTTCGCGCTTTTGAAGGTACTTATCATACAGTTGATATCTTCGATTTTTCTACTTTGTACACTAACCTTCCTCACTGTCCTCAAAAAAACAATTTGAATATCGTGTAAAATGGTGTTTCGACAAATCTAAAAGTGATTTTATCTGCTCTAAAGTTTATACATTGTTTAATAAATCGTTTTTTAGCAACGAGACTCATACAGGTTACGTCAATTGGACTGATACAGAAATGATAACTGCTCTTAATTATCTTTTGGATAACATAGATATTCGTTTTTGGAGAACAATTTATCGCCAAGTCATTGGTATCTCAATGGGAACTAATCGTGCCCCACTTATTGCTGACGTTTTCTTATCTTGATTATCTTAGTAATAATTTGGTTCCCCAGTTTGGTATTTTTGGTTATACTGTTCTATGCTCTTCATATTTATACAGTGTTTGGCATTTTCAATATTTTTGGTAGAGCGCCTCTGATGAGTCTTGAATAGACGAAACGCGCGTCAGGCGTAGCAAAATTTATTGTCTGGAACTTTGTTGTCATTTGTATTTCGAACACACGTGAAGGTTAGCACTGCTGGTGGAGTGTAAATTCCCCGAGGTTAGCCCGCTCCGGCACCAACACTTTTTGAGTTGGAGAATACATCAAAGCTTTAAATTATCCGTCTAAATTTCAAAATTGTCTAAACCCTAAGGTTCTTCCTACCCCAGACATAGGTTGATTATCTAAGTAATAATTTGGTTCCCCAGTTTGGTATTTTTGGTTATACTGTTCTATGCTCTTCATATTTATACAGTGTTTGGCATTTTCAATATTTTTGGAAGAGCGCCTCTGATGAGTCTTGAATAGACGAAACGCGCGTCAGGCGTAGCAAAATTTATTGTCTGGAACTTTGTTGTCATTTGTATTTCGAACACACGTGAAGGTTAGCACTGCTGGTGGAGTGTAAATTCCCGAGGTTAGCCCGCTCCGGCACCAACACTTTTTGAGTTGGAGAATACATCAAAGCTTTAAATTATCCGTCTAAATTTCAAAATTGTCTAAACCCTAAGGTTCTTCCTACCCCAGACATAGGTTGATTATCTTAGTAATAATTTGGTTCCCCAGTTTGGTATTTTTGGTTATACTGTTCTATGCTCTTCATATTTATACAGTGTTTGGCATTTTCAATATTTTTGGTAGAGCGCCTCTGATGAGTCTTGAATAGACGAAACGCGCGTCAGGCGTAGCAAAATTTATTGTCTGGAACTTTGTTGTCATTTGTATTTTGTATTGTATGAACCCCAATTTATGGCGAAACTTCATAAAGACCCCAACAGACAACATATCATTGAAACTTTTAATTATCCATACAGATATTTAGACGACATTCTTTCACTAAACAATCCTAAATTTTCTAATTTTATTACGGAAATATATCCCAATGAATTAACTTTGAATAAATCTAACCTTACCGGTGCTAGATGCCCATTTTTAGATCTAGATTTAAGTATTATCAATGGAAAATTACCCGCTGATATATATGATGACCGGGATGACTTTTCATTTCCTATTGTTAATTTTTCTTTTCTAGAGGGAGATGTACCACTTGCTCCGTCTTACAGATATTTATCATAATATCTATTATAAAACCATATTGAACATTTTAACTGTACATGTCAAATTTTGATTGGAAAATCCCATCTCGATTTCAAAAACAACCCTTTGGGAATGAAAAAAAAAATGCCTTAAAACTTTATTGAATAAAGGTTATGAAATGGAAAGTTTATTAAAATCTTTGAATTAAGTCTTCTTTGGTTAAAATATTGAGAATTTGATACTTACTTTAAAATATTAATTGCGTTTTAATACAATTTTTATACTTTTTATACTTATGTTATTTTTGAGCATTGCAGCGGTCAAGTGTGTCGGTTTTGTGTGATGTTGCAGCATCAAATCATGAATTGTTTGACGTGTTATATCGGATTTAAAATCGACCTACTCGAATTTTTTACATCAGTCGATAGATACTTCTTAGCTAGCTGTCAGTAACTTCAAGTGTTCTCCAGAGAGTATCTCTACGTCCAGTTAATTACTTAATATTGTCTTTTTTGTCTCAGGTACTCTCTTGTTGAATTGAACTTCTATCAATTTAATTTTTACTGAATGTTTGTTTGTGCTTTGTTATTGATTATCAAAAGAGAGAAGATGTGCGCCAAAAAACTAGTTTAACCCCGCAACATTTTTAATGTGTATGTCCTAAGCAAGGAATCTTTATCAAAGCTTATGTTGGTATTTAGTCGAATTTATATTAATTGTTTTTTTTTTGTCAAGAAGAGGGTCTTCATTGCACTTTAGGAATTGGCTTGAATCATTATGTAGTTTATTTCAATCCAGGGGCCAATTCAAAAACTGCAAACAGCGACCGCTGGTCACTTTGAAGGCTACATGCTGTTTTCCATTGTGGATGTTTTAAATTTATGATTATATTGTAAGTTGTGTTGCGTACACTTATTCCATATCTCATTTTCTCCTATATAAATGTTCTGAAAACTGAGAAAATATTAATAATTTCTTCATTTTTGACAGTTTATAAAAGTTATTTTTTAAAATTTATATAGAGCGCAGTTGTCGACAACATTAATATTTTGCCCATCTATTTGTATTTCAAAAATATGCATTTCATCACAAAATTAATTTTGTCGATGCGTGTGCTCGATGTTGAATTAAAAGATTTCCTACCAAATGTAGCAAAATGATGTCAATTTCATTGTCTGAACTTATTTAGCACGTAATTTGCCAAATTGAATATTCCTCCACTCTGCATCTCTAACATAACAGATGGAACAGAAAAGAATTTATTTTCGATGCTGAATCATTATTAATAGCACTATAACCTAATGCATACGAAACTTCATAAATGATTCTGCATGTATCTAGTAAATAAAACAATATCTTCTAATTCATTGCTGAAAAGGGGTTATGCTATGACATAGGGATATAGCTAAGATATAATTAAGGCAGAGAATCGCCTAAAATTGAATCTTAGTCAAAACAGTTGACTATCAATCACTATTAGACTGTGCTGCTTTAAGTTAACCTGACATCCGTAATGTTGTTAAATACATCTGCGTCAAATAGATTGAAAATGTGCCTGGACTAGATTCTAATTCACTTCAGAAAATTTGGTTCTCTTTAAGTGCCAGGATTTATTCATTGCTAGAATAATGTGCCAAAAAGTTATACATATGACTCCCCTGTACTTCAAATGAACGAATTCGAAGGTGAAGACGTGATGAGTAAAATTCACATTGATGTTTTTGTTTGGTTTTATATATAAATGACTACATATATCTAAAGAATCAAAAAAGGTAATTACAACATTACAGAACTTGGAGGATCAATCTCAAAGGTCCACGAGAAAAGACAAAACAAAGAAAACATACCGAAAATTGTTTAGACTTCATAACCTGAGTTGGTACAGGCATTTTTTTCAAAACATTATGTCGGTTAAATGTTAGGTTTTATGATCTACTTCAATCGTAAAATTCAACATTAAACTGCCTGCTTTTTAATACTTTTATGTGTTCTTGTGATTTGAAATCAAATATAGGTAAGAAAAAAAAAAACATCGAACGAGAATGGGGAACTTTTTAATTTGAACACCCGTGAAAGTTAACGCTGCAAGTAGAGTTTTAATTCCCCGAGAGGACCCCGCTCCGGCACCAACACTTATGTGTTGGAAAACACACCAAAGCTTTAAATGTTCCGTTTAAATTTCTAAATTGACTGTTCTACTACTCCAGACATAGGTTGATCATCTTAGTTACAATTTGGTTGCCAAGTTCGGTATATTTTGGTTTAATTGTTCTATGCTCCTCATAATCATATATTTGTTTGGCTTTTTCATTTTTTTGGCAGAGCGTCTCTGATTAGTCTTGAATAGACGAAACGCGTGTCAGCTTGCGTAGCAAAATTTATTGTCTGGTGCTTTGTAGTCATTTTAATTTTGATCACATGTGAAGGTTAGCGCTGCAGTTGGGGTTTTAATTCCCCGAGGTTAGCCCGCTCCGGCACGAACACTTATGTGTTGGAGAACACATCAAAACTTGAAAATATCCGTTTAAATCACTTAATTGACTAACCCTTAGGGTCCTCCTACTCCAGACATAGGTTGATCATTTAACTTAAAATTGGTTGCCAATTTCAGTATATTTTGGTTTAATTGTTTTATGCTCTTCATAATCATATATTTGTTTTTTGGGCTTTTCAATATTTCTTGCAGAGCGCCACTGTTGAGTCTTGAATTTTGCAATAATCAAGAAAATACAATGAATCTAGATACACCAGACAGCCAGAACTAATTAAAACAATCACGAATCATTTGAAAGCACTGGTCTAATTTTGAGGGTGATACAGGAAGACTTTTTTAGACAGACAGAGAGACGTATTTTCTTTTAACCTATGATTTAAAAGCCGTTGGTGGAGACTGTAATTAAGGGTTGAAAATAAAATAAAAGAATTATGAAAGCCTTGAATGTCGATTGAGTTATGATATATACTTAAAAGGCTTTTTTAAAGAAGGCCTATGTCTGTTACTTTGAAAGTAAGGAACATTTTAACTTTAAATTTGTCCCTTTATAATTATTTCGTGTGTGTAAAATTTGAGATGCAAATGAAAGAATGACATGAAGCAGAGAGTTTCGATGGTTTTTTAATTTCTAACCATGGGAAAAAAAATTGAGGAATTCTATCAGACAAATGAACCCATGCATGTTATAGACCAATTTGTAGAGTTTGATAAGATAAGGCTCCTTGGGGGACCACTACAAAGGCAACACTTACAAACTCTATGCGTGAGAGTGATTTTTTCCCAATCCAAATGTTAGAAATTTGTTATCAAATCAATTTAAAAGTAAAATTAGAACAACCAAATATTGATTATCAATTTCAAGAAGAAAAGACAAGTAAAAAACTGAATCTTGCCCTTTTTTATTTCATAGCACTGACCTGCCTTTTTATTTCCTCAGTTTTGGCATCCTGCCTTTTTATTTCAAAATTTACCATAGCCCCCTTAAAATTCGAATAATCGCCTCTACATGCCCTAAGGCCTTTTGAATTATTTCTTTCAGACGGCATTTAATTTCGGTGCGGTTAACTTAAAGAGTAAACAAAGTCAAAGATTAAATTACGAAAATGATTGACATTTATTTGTAACCTGTTTTAAAATCTTTGAAATATACCCGAACATTATGTAATCATGCGGGGTGCATGTTGGCTTTCATTGAATTCAAAGAGGATGCAAAGAAATTTTGATTAGTAATGATCTAATCTTTGTCGTAAGATTTCATCATCAATTATTTCATCATTGCACAAAATTAATGTAATAGCGTGTGTTGCATACACACGCCATATTTAAAAAAAAAAACTAAACTGTTTGCGTGTTTTTGGCAATATATACTTTATGTCTTAGTGATATTTGATGTGCACTTTAATCAAATCATCTGAATCATATACCGTAGACTGTATCGCTCAGTTTTTGGCATCAATAATTGGTTAAATAAAATTATCTGTATCTGTAACATTCTGTATCTGTTTTAAGCCTTTCCTGCAGGTGTGACAATATACTTGTCGTGTAAGAAAAAGATGGAATCAAGAACCTCACGAACAGTACGAAGCCGAAAATGGCATACTTTGAAAACTCGACTCTGCCGTTGAAGATATTTGATAGTTGTAACAAAGTCTGACAACGATTAAAGTTTGTATGATTTTGTCATAATAATTATTTGATTAATACTAAATGCCTGCATGATAAATATCTTGAAACTTATGTTGGCTTTTGGTCATGCTTTAAACTAGCCCGTTTAAAAACTTTTTAAATAAATATTATATGTAATAGTGTTTACTACACAGGCAAAATGTGGACTGCGTTTATCGTGCGTCTGACGTATGTTAAATGCATGTCATCTGACACATATTAAATTGGCGTTTCTAACCGCGTACGTTTGACGCATATTTAAAATTTATCTTGGCAATATTTTTATTTCATAATACAACAAATAAATAACTCACTCATTTCATAAATTTTAGGAAACTATACGTCTGACGTATGGTAAACGTATGTTTGACGCACGTCTAAAAACGTATGTCATACGTATGTTTGACAATTATTTGACATACGTTTGCTATACGGCGGTTAGAAACATATGTTTAACGTACGTTTATACGCTACGTCAGACGCAAGTTTTTACTAACGTACGTCAGACGTATGTCTTAATTTTGCCTGTGTACTCTAATTCGATTTACCACTATTGACCTCCCCATGTAGGGCGGTTGGTTTGTCAAATTATTGTACGATGAAATACAAATGTGTAAAGCGTTTTTTTTCTCTTTTAGGTTAGATAACATCAGTTGCCATCAAGTTGACAGATTTTCTTTCAAAATGATATTTTTAGAATGTACGTAACTGTTTAGGCTGTTTTTAATAAAATGCTTATTAGCTGTTTTAATTACAAATGCCATCTTACAAAAATATTTGCACAAAGGTAAAATCTTTTGGGATTTCCTCCTGAGACATTGTTTCTATATTGCGTGTAAAACTGATGCTGTAGCTTTAAATCGTTTTTTTTTGTTTGTTTTCGTTTTGTTTTGTGGTATGTTCTTCCAATTCATATAGTTTTTGCGTTTTTTCATCTCTTGTGTAGAGCCCCTCTGATGAGATTTCAAAAGCCAAAACGCGCTCCAGGCGTAGCAGAATTGATTATCTGGTCCTTTCTAGTAATTTTTATTTCACAATATACATGACATATATCTTTTTTTTAAGAAAAGAAAAACAATGTGTTAACAGATAAAAAGATATATATACACAGGTCACATTTACAAAAAAACAGTTTACATTTAAATAAATACCAGTTTACATTAATTTATAAACAAGACAAATACTATTACTGGCATCACCATAAAGAAAAGACAGAAACAACCAAAGCAATAGATTCTTCAGTTTAAAGTCACAGTATTCTGAATCAGATATTTCAACAAACAAGCAGCATCTTTTCGTATGTTGATCTTTTGTCTTATGACGACTCCTCGTCATACAATTTATTCACATACGAACCAGGAACAAGCTCTACGTACTCATCTCCGTCATACCTGACAAGATATCCTGAAAATTAAAATGAAACATTTGTCCCTTAAAACAGGACTTATCGGAAGAAAAACAATTACTTTTTATCGGACTAAATATCATATAATCATACTTACCGAGTAAAAAAATAATCACCAAACAGTATAAAAGTTCAAGAGCCTTTGAACAGGACTAGATTTAGATGGACTCAACTGATCAACAATTCTAGATAAAATGTTCTATAAAAACCTAAATTAAGATTCACAGTATATATATTTGAATAATTCATGCTAAGGTCAAAATGATTAGTAGAGCTAAGTTCTCGTTTAAAACAGAGAGTTAAAGACCAAAATTCATTGAAAACTTTAAAAAAAATGTTCAACTCATACCCCTTACTTAATAATTTTGTCAGCTTATTTAGAAATTTTTTTAAATAAGCAAGGGATATTCCCTCATAATTTTAATATTAAGATATTAATATACACAGAAGAACATTGATTGATTTACAATATTGATAACGAAGTTTAAATTTTTTTTTATAGACCATTTTTTTCGTAAATATCAAAATATTAACGCAGCAATTAATAACATCTGAGCGAACAAGAATTAAAGAAGAAGGTCCAATTTTGAAAATGAGTCTATGCAACTTTAAATAATGTGTCTTCGAAGCAAAATCGAAAAATGAATGTATATGTTGTGTACAAGTTGCAACTTTGTACATGTTGCAACACGTACAGATAAATTGTACAAGTTAAGAAAAATATTGAATGCCCTTTACATTATTAGACATGACTTATGTTTTGTACTCATAAATAAGAGTTAAATATCAAAGTAAAAGTGTTTCATTAAGTTCACAATCAAGTCTATAAAATACATCAAGTTTTAAGAACTTCCATTTCATAATGATGGCAATATAAGTTCCAAACTTTGATGTCTTGATTTCAGCAACAACACCTCAAATGCTCTCGTTTGTCACTAAGATTATACTATTTGTTAAACATTAAGGGGAATATTTCTTAAAATTAACATGCAGAATTAGAACAAATAGTGTAAAATCTTACATGTCTTCTTTGGGATTATATGCGCTTGATGAAAGACAACAATGGCATATATTGTCTTAACTTGTACAATTTATCTGTACATGTTGCAACATGTACAATATTGCAACTTGTACAAACATATATAGCGTTTATATATGTCGTGTACAAGTTGCTTCTTTGTACATGTTGCAACATGATAAACTGTAGCAGTTAAGAAACAAATTGAATTCCCTCTACATTCATGACATTATTAGACAAGACTTATTTTTTGTAATCATAAATGAGACTGGAATATCTAAGAAAAAGTGCATCATAAAGTTCACAATCAAGTCTATAAAATAAAAAAAAGGTTTTAAGAACTTCCATTGCATAATGATGACAATATATTAAGTTCCCAGACTTTGATGTCTTGATTTCAGCAACACCACTTTAAAAGCTGTTGTTTGGCACTTCAATAATTCGTATTTATGAAAAAAATGGGTAAATATTTCTTAAAATTTACATGCAGAATTTCAACAAATAGTTTAAAATCTCAAACGACTTTTCTGAGATTACATGTACTTGATGAAAGACAACCATGTCATATTTTGTCTTAACCTGTACAATTTATTTGTACAAGTTGGAACATGTAAAATATTGCAACTTGTACACAACATATACATGACACCAACTAAAATGTATAATATTGTGATAAAACAATGCAATAAATAACACTTAAGCTGCCGAACAGTGAGTTGAAACAAGTAGAAACTGCTAACCCTTCGTGAGCATCTTTACTATTTTTACAAATAGGAATTCACTCCACTTATAAAAGTGGTCGAAATTAATTCATCTTAGTGAAACAAATTCACTTATAAAATGTTATGCCTGAGTTGCGGTTGATTCAAGTTAACTACGTTTTCTTGTGGTGCTAAATGAGCACGACGTTCGTAAAACCCATATGCAAAAAAAGAAACAATTTCTCAAGACATATGTATTACCCAGATAGGGCTTCTTGTCGATAACCCTTCCTGTATACCACTTCTTATCTGGCTCAAAATAAATCGACACCTTACTTCCGGCTTCAACAGGTTCCTAAAAAAGCATAAACCAGCTTTAAAAAATTAAAATCTGCCTTTTTGCTTCCACAAGTTCATACACAATCAAAATAGCTTAAAGATCGTCGACTTACTTCTATCTCTGAAAGGTTTTAAATCAAAATAAAATAAATTTAAAAGTCGAATGAGAAAGTCTTTATTTTTTAATTATTCACAGGTTGCGAGATCTGTTATAGCAAGCAGTTACTGTTTACCTTTCATGAACATCTTCACGGACGGGGTTCACTCCCGTAACGACTCAAGTTGCGTTTCTGGTTTTAGTTTTTCTTGTTTTATGTTGTCTGTTTCCTTGTGTTGTTTATTCTTGTATCGATTGAAGTTGTCTTTTCCCTTTTAGTTTTTGAATATTTGAATACCCCATTGGTACCTCTTTTTTCTTTCAATATTCTTACACAGCACTCAAATTTGCATAATCCATATTGTCTCCTGTGTATATTTTTCTTTACTCCCAATGGTATGCTCTCACTGGACGAGAAAAGTCCTTTTTCCTTCTTTTCTATGACAGGATCACGTGGTTTGAAATCCTGACGTTTTATTTCAAGAGTACTCTCTTTAGCGTAATGAAAGTTTTTGTCTTCTCTAAAAAAATATCATAAATGGGAAAGATTATTCGTTGCTATTATTGTTAATGCATCAAGGGCTTGAATTAATTGGGTGACTTTTCCATACCCCTTTAAACGAACTTCATCTGCCAGTGATTAATAATTTCTTTTTTAATAGACTTTGCACAAACAATTTGACACAAATTCTCCTGTAGTTTTTGCAAGATTCTATGTTCATTCTGGCTCATTGGCAGATATTTTATAGTTAGAATATTGTGAAAGTTACGTTAGATGGTTGTTCAGTTTTCCAGTTGAAAACGTTTTCATTTACTGAGGTCTCTAAATTATCTTACACTAATTGTATACAGTCTGCGGGCACAGTTTCAATAAAATTGTCATCAATATACTTCACTAAATAATTCCCTGAAAATATAAACATATTTACAAAGTGGTTTTGAATAGTAAGTTTACTTGTATCCACTTTAGATTGCCACAAAACAAAATATATGCTAAACATCTGGTTTTCAACGAATAATGTGTCTAATGTTAGCCTGTTTAAGCTATTTACATCATTTGGCATCTAATGTGAAATATGATTATGATAATAAACCGATCGAATAGGGAGGAAGATAGAAGAGAACACCAACCTATTTCGTGGAGAAAAATGTGTCTGTTTACATTTTAAATTTACAAAGATCTAAAATAAGTAAATATTACTTACTCATTAAATAAACTTTCCGTCTCGATCATTACATCAAATTTAAGGACACAACAAACTAAACTAAACGTTTTACATTTTTTCTCTGCATGAAAAAACACGTTTTGATGAAAATTTCATAAGAACTTACCTGATGGTCGTTTGTCAACAAGTTTAGCTGGATACCAAATGCAGAAGTTCCTATTAAACACCATTATGTCCTTTCCAATAGGCACTTCCTTCAATGATTCATAGATTAAAGTTGAGGATAAGAAACAGAGGTACCAATAGGGCATCCGAATGTCAAAAATCCGAAAGGGCACAGCTAAAACCAGTAAACACCAATGACGAACATTTACTAACAGACAACATATAAAAGACGGAAAAAACTACTGAATACCAATTCCAACGCAAACATTAGTTGTTCCGAAAGTGACCTCAGGTGCCCCGGAAGAGTAAGCAGTTCCTGCTTTACTATAGCACACCTGTCTTCTTGTCAACAGTCAATTCAAAACAAAACGCTATGACCAGCCAACATCTGCACTCATCTGGCAGATTGAAATCCAATATTTGTCTATAAGCGCATGATGTCTTCCGTAAAATTTCTTGAGTAAAGGCAACAACCGTTTAGCAAAATAACCCCGTGCAAGCAATTTTTGTGTCAGACGTGATGCCTGCTAAGGAAATTGATGTTAGTTTCACAATCTCTGGAATAACAAATCAATTGTGATACGAAAGCTCCATAAGCTGGAGCGGAGGGAATTTTGCTACACAAAAAAGGAAAGCTTTCGATTGGAAAGTTGAAGTCATCACGTTTGCTATAGAGCTTTGTTGAAAGTTTCCTTGAGAGTCAATGTCAAAATGTAGATCAAAATATGAAGCAGACTTCATAGAATCCGTTGTAACCTTTATCTCAAATTCCTGAGGTTTAATAAGATGGAGATAAAGATAACAGAAAATTTGGTAACGACTTTTTATTCCTTGCTATAAGGTATTACATTGTATGCCTTTAGCTCTCTATGTTTTCAAAGTCTATGATTTTTTTTCGGGATATTACTACCTTGCTGAAATACTCTAAGAATGGAACAAAATATACGTTGGCACACAAAGTTACCAAAATAAACTAAGACAGTGTCAATTGGTACTAAAATCTAGTATATCGAATCCGAATAAACATTAAGTATATGAAATCGTTGGTCAAGATTTACTTGTTGAATTTAGCTTCTGCTTTCGTTTGTACTTGTCTTTTTGATGTTTTCTGTTCCTTGTTTAAGAAGGGGGCCTATCTGTGACTATTTCAGGACTGGATTTGAATTATATGCATTTTATTTACACCATGGGCCAACTGCAGAACCGCGAGCAGTGCCAAATGACCTCCTTGAAGGCTGCTGGCGGTTGTCCATTGTGGTTTTTTTCTGAATTGCCGCTTGATTGTGGGCTGTGTCGCATACACTTTTTCCGCATCACATTATTTTCTATTATATTTATGGTTGGTTATGAAATAAGCAATGAAGCACCATTGTACATGTTGTACAGAAAAGGCTTTGAATTTCATTGAATGCTCTTTATATTGTTATCAAGTTTATTCTACTTTGGTTTACCTGAAAGTAAAATAAAATTTTAGAAAAAGTGTTGTTTTTATAAATGATCCGTTATATACCTCTAGATCTTGAACTGAAGTTTTCCTACTGCTTTCGGGTCCCTGAAAAACAAACGAAAAAATGTATTGAACAACAGTTAAAGGACAAGGTACGGTAATAGCCCAATTTTGAAAATATTTAAATGAGCTTGAAAAGTATAATATGTACACACAAGAATAAAAATTTACTACATTGGCAAGTTTCCCATTTTAATTTTAAAACAATTACCTATAGTGGCTGATAAAATGTGATTTGTTAAAACTTGCCAATTATGAGTGAATTGTAACCAATAGCTATCGAAACAGTACCACTACAATTATTTGTGTGACTATTCACGTAAGTATATCTTTGTGTTACTATGTTTGGCTCTTACTTTAATGTATCATAATCATTCAAAATCCGCTCAAACATTTGACAGTTTTTTTCTCAAAAATTCAATTTAATGACCTCATATTGTGATAAATATATATTTTATTTTAAATGCAGTTATTTCACCTCACCTTGTTTACCTTAAATCTGATATAAAATAATCGAAATTTCGCTCTCACATTATAATTTGAATTATGTCCACGAGTTCAACAGATATTGAATTAAAACATTAAAACAAGTGTAAAACTCGTCAATTCTTCAGTCTGAGCTTGGTCTAGTGCCATTTGAATTTATAAGACAAACCTGTTCTGATATTTTCCTGGCTGCAGCCATATTGTTCACGCAGTCTTCAAACCGTCTGTAATTCATATAATTTCGATGTTATAATTTGGCATTTCTATATTTGGATGGAAAATGACAGATTGTAAGATAGTCGAGACAATTAATTGGCTGAAAATTTCAACAAGAATAAATTATGCATTGTTTTAAAATGTTAAAGCAAATACCAAATTAATTTAAAAAAAAAACATTAAAGTTTGGTCATATGACAATGTACTAAATAGAAGTACATTTGTTATGCTAAATGTTTTGTTTTCAAATCATCATGTTCTCAATGACAATGTTTCGATTAACGCTGCAAAACAAAGTAAATAATATTTAAATTCTATCTAATATCTTTCTTTTTAAAGAGATTATATTTAATAATTGAAATTAATAAAGATAAAAATCAAATAAAATTGTTGTAAAGTTAAGTTAAAGGTCAAAAGAGCGAGAGAATAAAACCACAATTTTTTATACATAATGATCTTCATAAGCTGGTTTTATTATCGACGTCAAATCTTTTTAAGTAACTTTAAGACAGTTTAATGCATACTCGAATCACTCTTTACCAACTCATATAAATTAGATTATACATTTTCAGCTAAGAAATGCTTTTCCTATTCATGAGGATTAGATCATTACTCGTGGTTTCAGGTAATTGGAATAAATAGATTGTGTAATCTATTTTAATAAAGACTTCATTTAAAATGAAGCACTGAAAATTCTCTATAATCATTTCGTTTCCCTCATAATTAATATAAATAGGAGAGCTCAGTATAAAATCCATGCAATAATTAAGAAATGTGTGTCTTATGAAACATTTGAACTTGTTCTAATTTATGGAAGCAAACCTTCAGCATTGGAATTATCAATCTCGTAATTCCAGGAAAGAAGAACAGCATAAGGCAAAGGCATACCATAGCAATTGAAGATTGTCCTCACTAGAACAGGATTTGCATAAGAAATAGTGGGTTAACCCAATGTTTTGCGCCAATCGTCCTTCCTTCACTTTGACCTCAGGGTCCTTAAACATGTTAAACACAAAGCAAGTTTTCTGACCATTGATCAAAAAAAGGTTATGGTCCAAGTTAACTATGTATACTATGTTTTAGTTGTACCATAAAAAAGTAAAAGATTTTATTATTCACTGATCATATTTAATTTGTTCTTCGACATTCAGTAAAGGCGTAATGCTATATTAAATATTAAAAATCTTTTAAACCTTCATGTCTAACCATATCTTACAAAACCAAAGTCCCAAAGCGTTAAAAGGCAAAGCTAATTACTTTTGTTTTGTATTCAGAAATGCATACACAAATTTTTTATTTGATCATTTGAAAGACAAATAATCTACAAACTTCTTCCTTTTCCGGATTCGACACGCTGAATTGACTGTTGGCAACGCGACGGGTGTCATATAGCACACAGGAACTGCTTAATCTTCCGGAGCACCTGAGTTCACTATTGTTTCGACTGAAGTTCGCGTTGTTGATTGATATTCAGTTATTTTGTGTTTCCATGTTTTACATGTTGTCTGTTTTTTGCCCGTTCTTGTTGGTGTTTACTGGTTTTGTCTCTTTGAACTTTTGACATTCAGATACCACATTGGTACTTCTGCTTCTTTCATCAATTGCCAGTTTCAGAATTTTCTGTTTTGATGTACTCCCATAGAAAATTTTACAAAAAGTTGAACGGTGTACTTGTGATATTTCTTATCTTATTTTAATTGCAACAGTAGCATTTTAGAGCATTCCGTCTTAAACACACTCCGCTGAAATTTAGAAATCCTTTGTATTATAAATGTAATTTTGTAATCTCTAATGCTCCTGTGTGTAACTATCTTCAAACATTACTACCAGTCTAAAAATCTTTGGCAATTGATTCCAATTATTAAAACTGATCAAAATACCTAATAAAGTATTCTAAACATATGGGTAATATATGGATATAATTCAATACTCAGAATTTTCATTTAAGGGTTCGCAAGTTGCATGTATTTTAACCAATCAGTATTCAGTTTTCAAAAGTTATTTACATTTTCTAAGATACATATTTTGATCAATTTTATCAAACAAACCTAAATTTGTGTTACCAATATATATTAATGGCACCATGTCTAATTGAATAATGAGCATTTTTACTCCTGAAAAGTCTGATTTTAGAGGGAAAAATATGGTGACCCATTACCATAGCAACCAAATCATGTAAAAAGCTTTTTGACCCATTTTTCGTCATAAGTCCTTGTACCAAGCAAATGTGCAAAGTTTAATCAAAATCCGTGACCATGCGTGCCACACCCCCTATACAAAAGTGTAAGTGGTTACAGAGAATGCCTGTTAATTGTAAAATGTTTGGATCTAATACACAAGGACCTACAGCATGTCTATTGCTCACAATAACAAGAGTAAGTACCCTCTGAAGTTAAATAAAATTGATTATTTCCTAATTGCAACCTGTTTACTTCCTTGTCAAACCAAATAAGTTATCAGGCAAAACAGAAAACAGAAAAAAATGTCAGTTACAGCTTCCTTATTGCCAATAGTATAGTAATTATCGACACTAAATAAAACTTAAAAACGCCAAATAATATTTCGTGACAGATAAAATCACTGAAAGGCTTAACTAAACAAGCAACGATCAGTCCCCTTTCCTAAAAATGTCAAACAAACCTCGCAGTGAACACCATTTATCTTTTTAACGAAGCATTAAAACTTTATATGTAATGATGATGTATGTGTCTGTATGAGTTTATTAAATACATTGATACGTGCATGAATTAAAACATTTCTTATAACCAAGAAGCTGTTTTAGTAATAGTAAGAGCTGATAATTTAAGATAAATGCAAAGATTATTATTTCATGGCAACTCTGTTGCTCAAGTACAATACTACACACGTGATCCAGGGATTTTTGTCTTATGATGATCAGTTATGAATTTGTTTTTCCAAGATGCCTTTATATTAACAACACATGGTTTTCAAACTTAGAAATTGAATGCAGCACTTTCCATGCTTTCAATAAATTAAAGAGTGCAGTGATTAGAAAATTTTAGAACATCAATTAGATTGTGATGAAATTGAAATGAGATATCTGTTTCAATCAACGTATAATATAATGCGATTGAAGATACTACATATCACCAGTTATAGCAGGTCTGAAAAGTAATGATTGGAAAAAACTGGTCGTGACATATCTCCAAACCAATTGAATTTTCATTTGAAATCAAATTTCGTGAATATCCAACAAAATCTAAACACTTAAAGTGCAGACTACTTTGAATGTGTTTTGATGATTTTTTTGGCAACTTCTAACGTTGTTTTATGAATTGTTTCAAAAGTTCTGGTAATACATTGATTTGTGATTTATGGTTAATGAGGAAACCTGACCCAAAAATAATACCGATTTTAAAATGTCAATTGTTTGGATATATCAGTAAAGATATAAACTTTAACGTGTGTAAAAATATTGGACCCCCTTTCATGCCTTTCCAGGCTTGTTTTCCTTAAATTTAAGCACAAGGTTTTCCACATTACTATAGATTATAAAGGAAAGGCCAACGAAGAAGCATAAAATTTTGTCTCAGAAAAAAATTAACGAATTTAAATCATATTTTGAAATACAGTATATTTTGAAATAAAACAATTAAAACTGGGGGTCACCAGCTTACTTTTCAGTCTACAATACAAATATTTGTCATTTTTGGGTCATTTTTAAGTGCATTATCTCCCTTGTTTTATTTGAAAATAATATTTATGAAGGAATGGTTGATGTATTTGTGCAAAAAATAGTCTATATTTTGATTTAGTTTTATAAAATGAACTATTTAACACAAGTGTCAAGATATTTGTGAGATTTGCACTTGTTTTTTTTTTTTTGCATTTTTAGCTTTTTATAGTCACATGAAATGTGTCCTCACTAACCTCATGTTGTGATTTCAAATACCTCTGTTTAATTCTTATCTTTAACATGTTTAACTAGTATCTTGATTTGTTGTGCATTCCATTTGTCTTTATCCTAATTATTCAACATATCTTACATGTAAAAAAAGGTTCAAGGCCATCTTGATAAATACATTAAATTTAAACATATTCATTTATCCTAGATTTGGACATAGGCTTATCAATGCTTCTTTAAATCCTTCTCAAGCCTGCAGTTTGCGAGTGTTGCCTTTGTAAACAGCCCCCGTTGAGTCTAAAGTTATGGAACCCTACAAAGGGATCTTTAACGTGCACAGGTTATTGTTCTCCCCAAACATGGAAAAAACCTTCTCAACAGGTGTCAAGAGATTGTCGGAAGATCGGTTAATGAAATTTTTACCCCTAACGAGGATCAAACCAGTAACCTTTGTGTTAGTAACCCGACGCATTAACCACTACAACACCTGCTCTCCCGTGCATTTTATATTGTATTAAGGAGAGGTAAACAAAATAATAATGCACACGAAATGTCAACAAAATAGATATCAATTATCCCTCAAGTCTGATTGAAATCAAATTTTGAAAGAAAATTTATTGAGATAAATCGTTCATATAAGCCATACATTGACATTTTGCAACGAGGAAATCAACATGCAAAGGGTGAATGCCATTATTTTCCACTCATTTGGTGGAATAAAACAACATGAAGACATGACACATCTGGGTCCAAAATGTACAGTAACTCCCTTTGTCCTTTTAGACTTTAGGCATTCGTATGCGCGATTGGTACATGTCTGCTTCTCTCATATATGTATCTCATATACTGGGGTATCACAGGAAACACGTATTTAATTAACCAAGTGTTAATAGGGTTGTCCCTTTTGCACACAAGAGAGTCAAGACCCTGAAGCGTCGACGGTTTGGAACGAGTCAAATTGTAAGAACTAGTCAAAGGAATTATCAATATTAGTGACTGTAAAATGGGTGTTCTTGACCTTTCAATTTTGTAACTGAAGGTAATAATTTTACTCTGAGTTAACGTTAAAACAGGTTGTTTATATTTTCTCAATTACCGCCAACAGAAATAAAACCCAACACCAAGTTCCTGTAACAATTGGTTTCAAATAAATCTTTGCCCAAATAAAGTACTGTTTTTCTGCCCAAGGTCTGTGGTTTCCACCGGGTACACCGGTTTCCTCCACTATTAAAACTAACCACCCTTATGGCCCAATTGCGTCGATAAAGGGTGATTAAAACCAACAGACACACACACATCAATCATACTAATGAAGTTTACAGAAAACAACCAATACATTTTTCCAAAGGATGTGGGCCTTACAATCATCTCCTAGGTAGAACGACACGTCTGACAGAAAAAAATGCTAAAACAAGGTTTTAACGTTATTTTCAATCCGAAAAAGCCTATATGGGAATTCTAAATCTGTTTGTTCCATGCGATCGCACTGATCTATATCTTTGTTCGCACATCACATAATTCAAAGTGTTAGAGATTTACTGTTGCAACATTCCCTTAAGTCTCCCCAGAGATTCAATGTCATTATTTCTGCGGAAAGTTTTTGCTGTTGACATGCAACTGTAATAGCTAAAGGACAAAATAAATGAAGTGATTACCCAATGACATTTAGATAAACTCTAGTTTGAGGTAGACAATCAAATATCAAGTTTATTTTTCGCATCGGAACTATCTCTGTGTTAAAAATATCAAAGCAATAATAGTAAATCAAGTTCGTGTTCATGTCACATGCACCAACGAGCATGTTATATTCTTTTATGTTTTGTATTGTAGATTTGTATTGGTGTTCAAAGATTAAGTACCATGCGGGAAGCACTTCAGCTCATTATCTTTATAACTTGATGATTGTTTTTTTTTTCTTTTTTTTTCTGATCTAATCTTTTTCTTATGTTGTTTATGTTTATTTTTACTGGTTTATGTCCTTTTCGTTGCCCTTTCTGACTTTTGTCACTAAAGTGCCTCATATGTATTTCTTTGTTTATTGCCTCGTGCATATATTACATAGAAATAATGAGATGTGGAATAATTATACGCGACAAAGCTCACATAAAAAGCGATAATTTAGAAAGAAAACACATTAGATAAAAACGTTTTGAGTGGCTATCTATGAAAAAAAATAGACCCGTTACATGATATAGATTTTTTTTATTTCTACTTCTTTCTTATATCTCATCTGTCTAATTGTTGCAATATGGTACTGTAAATGTAATGGCTACCATATACAAATATATCTACTTTTAACTTGGCATTTAGTTTGATCCGTATGGTTGGTTTTGTAATGGTTTGAAACAGAGTATTTAAGATTATAGCAAGCAGGAACTTCTTACTCTTCCGGAGCACCTTAGTTTACTCTCCTTTAGACTTGAGTTCACGTTGATGACTGTGGCTTTGTTGTTATATATATGTGTGTGTGTGTGTTTTATGTTATTGTGTGCTTTGTTTAGTTATGATGATTTTTTCCACCGGTTTTGTCTTACTCTTTACGGTTTAATGATGTTAATTACCGCTTTTTTACACCTTTGCATATTTCCATGATGATGATGATGATGATGATGATGAGTGTATACTCTATTATACGCCATAGAAGACAGTTGATTCTTTACTGAAGATCTTGCGGGAATTACATCGATTTCTTTGACAGAGCGTCATGTTTGACAGAGAAATTGCTAACACAGGGTTAAGTTGCTGTCTTCATCCAAGAAATTGTACAGTAGACACCATGCACAAATATGGGATTTTATCTCTCAATGAGTGCAAGTGTTGGTTTGTATTAGAAATTTGTTTTGTCTTCCTTTACCGAATTTGCCACACTGAATTGGAAATTAGCAACACTACAGGTGATTTATAGCAGGCAGCAACCGCTTACTCTTCCGGAGCACCTGAGTTCACTTTGTTACGACTGGAGTTCGTGTTGTTGGTTTCCGTTCGGTTTATTTTGTGTTTTGTGTTTCTCCGTGCTGTTTTTGTTCTTGTTTACCGTTTTCGTCGTTGCCCTTTCTGACCTTTGGCACTCGAATGCCCAATTAGTGCCTCTTGGCTTCTTTTAGAATCTTATATTCATGTTTATAGTATCTGCATTTATAGTTTAGTAATACTAACTTATGTTGTTAAACGCGTCTTTCAAAATGACCTATATATACTCTGTCAAAAGAGAAACGCAACATGCACAAATTTTGAAATTTCATCGCATACAAAAGTCGAGTTTTATATCATCAGTTGTTGCAATATCATTATGAAATTTTTCTTGGCAATTGTAGAGGGACCATTTTTCTTTAATTGGTAAAACTTTTATAAAATATCGACACATCGAGTGCGCATGCCAATCAGAATTATGTCATGCAGTCTGTTTGCAAGACAGTTCTTAACCTGCCATCCCCATATTCGAAAAGAACGTTCCGTGCAAGATTTCAATATCGGATTCTTATTACCCACAAGTTTGTGCTTTCTTTCCATTGTTTTTGATTGTGCAGTTAGGCGTTGGCGCATGTGCATATTCAATTTAATTAATAGAGGTACGATTGTTCATAAGATCAAAATTTTCAGAAGGTCTTTAAAAAGCAAAGATGTCTTGTGTTTTACGTTTGTTATGTTAGTGGTAAGGATTCTTATGTACCCATTTCACTCTTGATGCACTACACTCCGCCCAATTTTTCAAAACGTCTGAACCGTCCTTCTAATACTGTTTGTTATTTGTTAGAATGTTTTGCAGAAGCTTTCTTTGTAAAAATTTGTATTTTAGTTCACGACTATGTTTTGGTGCTGATATCACTCTGTATGAATAATCAAAGGAGAATCTCCTGGTTCCAAACTCCTTCAACTGATATGCCGTGTGCAGGGAAAATTCATGTCTCAAGTTGAGCCTGATGCTAACCGCTTAAGACGGAATTATCATTATGATAATGATGGCATCGATCAAAGAAAAGAAGACTTTTGCATGGTTATGGAACCAAAAAAGTAACCGTTTCAAATATTGGTTGCCAGAATTACTGGATGTTAGCTAAGATTATCAATTTGTATGATTTTTCAAAGTTGGATAAGCGCAAGCGCAAGCGCCACCCGATATAAAACGTGGGGTATGGGAGCAAAGGCTTCAACATGTGTGAAAATGGGATCCAGAAGATCGTATGCAGCGTTTTTTTTAGAAACCGAGAGAACACAAGTGACGTCATAACTTTATCATTTAGTCGGTAGTGCTACAGTTGGCGATGCTAGTAAATTTTAATTTTGTTTATATCACAGGTAACATGCGTAAGATTAATTATTTCTAAATAATTTTGCAAAATTTCACATTCTTACGACAATGTCTAATTGAAATTCAATAGTTTTTATTTCAATGGTATTTTAAATATCTGTAGATGTTGAGTTACTTTTTGAGAGAGTATACTATGCACTAATTTTTTTAACGAAACAATAAAATTCGAAAATTTCATAGTGACTGCATCTTAAGTTATTTTTTTGTTTTGTAGAAGATTATCCATTGTGAAAAGGTTGGACCCTCAAACTCTTTCAATCCCGTCACATTTTAATGTTTTCCGTCGTTAAGCCAAAAAAATTCAGACAAAACTAAACCGGTCAAAACTAATGACTCTACTTTGCAACTTGTTCTATGTTTTAATTTAGAAAAAAGTCTTTAGTAGTTAATCTCAGGATTTGCCTTAAATTATTAATATGTTTTAATTACAAAGACGACGAACAGCAACTACTCATGCTACTGGTTTCACAGGTTCAATTGAAGGCGGTTGGCTTGCTGCTGATTTATGGGGATTGTAATGAGTTTTATTGAGTGCTATTCGGTAAATGTAGTTACTTATGAATTCAAAAATAATAAACAAGGTTAATTGTTTCAGATACATTGCTCTACAACAAGTTCTAAATATCTGATCAAGTCGCGAAACATTTGCCCTTGTTTCAGATATTCATATTGTCCATTGTTTCTTAGTAGGCTTTTTGTTTAGCAAATTGAAGTAACCCATGGTAAAGAACAATGAGAAGAATAACTGCCACTGCAAACTCTTTTGACCTGAAGTAAAGGAATATTTCATCTGATGCATAATCGGTCTAACAATTACCAGAAGGAACTTTATTATAAAGACTCATTAGAGATCTTATATCCCCGCAGTCGAAAGTCGAAGTATTACTGCATAAAATATTGGTTTTTTTTTGTCATACACTGTTTGACATTGAAGCTGATATCATGTGTCATGTTAACTTCAATATGCTTTGTCAATCTAACTCTAATGTATATGGAAAATACAGACCAACATTGCTGTCGTGAGATTGAAATCCATAGAATAAATATGACCCAGATAAAGGTTGATCATCTTAGTTTTAATTTAGTTCAGCTCGGTTTTTATTTGGTTTTATTGTTTTATGCTCTTCATTATCAAATAGTCTGTGGGTTTTTGAATATTTTTGGTTGAGCTCCTCTAATGAGTCTTGAATATACGAAACGCGCGCCAGAATGACCAAAATTTGTTGTCCGGAACTTTGTTGTCATTTTGATTTCATCAGTTGTCCAACATGAAAGAAGACGACCAAAGGCCTCTCTACATTGGCTGTCCATAATAAGATGGACAAGGACTTTATTGCAAAACACAAAGCTTTTTAAGACCTTTTTTCTGACATAAACGGCGATAAGTGCCACACTTTGTAGGACTTCAATCTAATCTCGTATAATTTCGATATCTATTTCAATTTGAAAGTTTGTATTGCCTTGTAAAACTCTTGTAAATTTAATTGATGAGCTGATGTATGGAGAATAGTCAGTGCCCAATGTACTTGGTTTAAAATCGACTTGTTGCTCTATTTTGAATTTTCATTTCTGTTTTTTTCTCATGCTAAGTTTTTAAAGACTGACCTTTTATATGTATTATAGACATGAAAAGGCAATGTTTTTGTATGTGTAATAACTGATCATTTATTTCAGACATGACATGACAACGTGTTTTAATCAGTACCATTTCCTTCTTTACAGACAGAACTGTCTCATCTTTCGTTGAAAACAAGTTTCAAATCTCTTAGAATGTAAAAACATACGATGACAGGAAACAGAGAGGAAAAAGAAAAGAACTTAACACGTAATATGCGAGCGAAGCGAAGCTCACTATTGTAGAGAGTCTGCCAAATTGCACGAGACTCAAAATACGATGGTTGAAAATAAATTCTGTCTGCTACTCGGAATGCATTGGGAATTTACGAAAAAACCGGGTCTCGCGTTAGCGAGACCCGGTGTTTTCGCTTTTTTATTTGCAAACGGTTACAAAACTAAACATTTTGTTGTTGTTAATGGCAAGAACTTTCTCAATAAATAATAACTATCTAACGAACGAAGGCTAGTTATTTTGTTTTTTTAAATATGGCCCCCTTCTCGCGAGATTTCAATACACTAGTGACCTTTAACACAGAGTGCACAGTCATGCGCAGAAAAATGGGGGGAAATATCACATCACATCGTCCCTAACAAGGGTAGTTAAAACTAAGTTCTGCCAATCAATCTATAGATCGGAACTTTTAACACAAACAGATTCATTATAAAAGCGTGACAAGCAACTATTTTTTCTGCATATGTATGATAAATAAATTTGGTCCTACCTGATCTGAAAATATAATCCTAATCCATCCTCATGACATGTGCCGTGTCGTGGTCCTTCAAAATCAAAGTCAAACTGACATAGTTAAATGCAATCATGGGTCCGTCGTCATTTTCCACCAGGTTATTCAATCTTTTGCAGCCAGTACTAGTGAAAATTAGATACGGGTATGCAGAAAATCTCACAAAACCTGACAGAAGAACATTGCCATTTTGATGTCTTCATGTTTACAGTCTGCTGGATATGTGACGTCACAAATGGACGATCAATATTTATGTATAAGTTATGGATAATATCGTCCCGGCCGCAAACCATATTTTGACGTTTTTTAGGATAATAATACATTATTTCTTTTTTCGAACAAATTATTCAATGTTTAATCACTAGCGGACCCTCTTAGATATTGGTCCAGCTGAGAGTATTTTGACAATATTTTCCAGATCCAAATTAAGGTTCGACCCAGATTAGGCTGAAACTATTATCTTATTTATCACATTGCAACAACATAATTTGTGTTGATTTTGTATCTTCGCGAGCTTTTAGGGCAGAGCCATTCTCATATTAAATGTATGATTGGTGACCATACCAGATAGATTACAATGCTCTTTCATTAACAAATGATGGGGACATGGCTGGCCCAGTTGTATAAGTTACTGGTCTAGATACCATGCTATTGATCAATTGTCAACTATAAACTTAAGGTTATGGGTCGAATACCGGTGATTTCCTCAGGGTACTCCGCAGTTTTAAATGACTGCCCTGTTTAGCCCGGGTGGGTCTTAATATCCAGCACACACACTCACACCCATACTAATGGTGTTTTATTAAGTAAACGCAGTTTTGTGCTTTACTGTACCACATAAAAATCTGTGATAATATCAATAATTATTTAGGTCTGTAAAAAACATAAGCTGAAAAATCATAATTTAAGACTCCTTTGGGATGCCCTAACTAGAGCCAATTAACTAAATTCGGACAATCATTGGATTTACATTTAAAAGTAAACAATTCTTTCAATTTAATTTTGTATGAACATCCCAATTTCTTAGGGCATTTTTCTGCAGCATTACGTGCTATCATTACGTGCATTACATATTATCTTTATGCATATTGACGTACAAGTAGGCCTTGGGCTTTTTGACTCGTTATATTGTAGGCTATAATAGGATTTAAAATAGTATATTTTATAATCCGTTATCGATGGGGACACACGCATCTATCTTGTTATTTATGAGGACATTAAAGGATTACCATCCCGGGATTATAAGCTTTAAGTTTTAGATCAATCCTTTCAACAACGTCATATCCGCTGACGTCATTTGCGTTCATTCTAGAAAAGACGATGGATGAGAGAAGGTTATGTATTCTTATTTTTATACTATCTTAAGTGTAGCTTAAGTTCTAAAAAGTTCTTTGATATTTTAAAAAGTATATTATTTAGTAAACTTAATACTACAATTTCATGCATGTTTACAACTTGTCAAGGATTTTATAAGCCGACGATTCTTACAATATTCATTTTACAAAGCAGCGGTATTCCGATCGTCACAGCTTTTTAGGGATATTTAATTTTAAATCAAATTTGACTGACTGAAATTATTTAATCTATTAAGTTTACATTTCATGTTAAAATTTTGCCAGATATGACGGTAGAAAGATATTTCAATTTAATTTATTTGATCGTGTTACTTGGATGCTGATATTTTGTTCGATATATTACTTGGATGCTGATATTTTGTTCGATATATGAACAACTGAACAATAAATGGGAATTTTTGCATATGATAAGTTTAGAAATAAAAGGCACTGGTAATAGTAATACAATTCTACATTGCCATCTAGTTTATGGATATATCAACAACAATAATCAAAGTACTAACAGTGCTGCCAAAAAGCAGTGCATTTGAGTTAGTTAACAATAATCAAAGTACTTACAGTACTGCTCCATAGCGGTTTATTTGAGAAACATCTTATGAGACAGTAGTGTGCAAGCATTATATGTAAACAATCATAAAAGTCAATTATTTACATAAGTCAGATATGAGAAAACACACATAGACAGGGAAACACATAAACTATAGTGATCTGTTAAGCCAGGTTATGTTTATCTATTTATGTTTTCTTTATTTATTTATTTAGTTCCATCAAAGTTTTGTTTTAAATTGTTTTTGGTATGAATGAAAGGCCAATTTAGAGCAAGCAATATAATTCTGTGTTTTCAAACATCAACTTGAGAAAAGTAGTCAGTATGATGTAGCTGCATGTTGTACATGAAACGGGAAGACACTGAACTCGTGCATATTTTGTTTGGCAATGCACGTAAACATTCTTTTAAAAAGTATTTAGAGCTTTACCTTGGTACTTACATACATACACTTCATAGTGATAACACTGACAAAACTGACATAGTGGAACACTGCCTCACTGAGACTTACAAATATAACCATTAAAAGCTGTTCATTCTATATTTATTTACAATTGCACAAACTGCATGCATATTACCTGCATATTGAGTTCTGCACCTTTTAATAAACAAACATGACGTTACCTTTGTTAAATCTGTATAATGTCTTGTTCTTTGTATTGACATTCTGACAGGATTTAGGTACATGAACATATAACATAAACCACTTATCATACACAATTTCACCAAGCATAGTTTTTATTATTTTTATTTTTTTTTTATTTTTTAAAAATCTTATTTGCTGATCTTTCATTTTTAAAGTCATTGGCATGTATGTATTTACTTTATTTTTTTTTATTTGCAACCATTCTTTCACTCTTCAATACACCTTACCAGATCACAAGTCATTTATAACTTGAAAATATGCTTCATTTAATTGTTATTTTGCATTTTTATTTTCACTTCCACGTAAACATACTCAATATACATAATATTATAAGCACCGATAAGCCATGCACACATTGCATAACGTGTAAACATAATTATTAACACATACTTAGTATTTATTAATTTTATAAAAGACTTAATCAGAGAGAAGTTTTATGAATGCTTACGTTTCGCCATTCAAAGTAACCGATACTGTACACTTCGTGTCTTGCTTGGTGCGGTCTTTAAGTTCTTGTATATATTTTAAATACTACGTTATATTTACACCAATATACACTTACAAACAGTATTTTTGAAGCTACATGTCTGTAATAGCTACTTATTAACCTCGCACACACACAGGCACACACACACAGGCACACACACACACAAACACAAATGTTATTAAATAAAGCCATAGAGAAACATGATAAATGTAATATTATATACCGAGTGTTTCGAAAAAGTAGATGATATACACCACAGATAACACGGAGATACTTCTGATATATTGCATATTTTACATATTATATTGTTTTTAAAAAATACAATACCAAAACGGATATAAAAACGGTTATATTGGTTATTCTGAATATCGTTATTTCAAGGAGTAATATCTCTTCCATTATTCCATATCAAATATTTAATCGCTGTTTTCATCTCATTACACTCGGCCTAGCTTATTTTTCCTCTTGTGAAGCATTTACGCACATATTATCCTACTAACTAGCAGTAGCTTGTTCAAAGCTCGATACATGTACATGTATATGTTAACCTTCTAAATGTTAATACGTTATGCGAATGTACATTATGTATTCATAACGCTTAAACAACCTAATTTGCAGTTACATATGCTAACAAGTACGTAATCAATCAAACTGATTTAACATCCTCAGTTTCACATACAGGAACATACACACCTAATAATGTCAAACACAGCTCCAACAGGTATACATTTTATAATCAGTAGTTGCTTCACTTATTGTATAAATTTGTGCATAGATTATATTCTATGTGTTTGCACATACTTCATGTTCACTAACATATGTCAAGTAGGCCATGCATTAAAGAACCGTTTATGTTAACAACACACACACAAACACACACACACCCTCAATCGTTGGTTTTAAACTACTTAAAGTGTTAACATTCACACGATACTTATACTCACATATATGCACCAGTGTCCACATGCATACAAGAATACCTTCGATATCTCCCTAGCAGTTAGATTATTGGCATGTACATTTGTACACATATGTATTGTATACCCTTAGATAGGTGATCTTTAAAGTTACATGGATGTACATATATCCTTATATACTTAAGTTTTAGGTATACATATATCTGCATGCACAATGAAAATTGCGACACAAGCATAACCTTTTATTAAAAGTGTTCTCACAGTGATATGGACGCACATGTTATTGTTATGTAGGCACCGCTACATCACATGTATTAGTTAACAAACGGGATTATTATTCTGTTAATGCACACAACCGCATACGCACACACGACCACACACACTCTGTTTCAACATAAATTTGCCGGAAATGGGCTGTATTTGCAAACACACTTACACTTACTGTTTGATCATGGAGACATATACATGATATACTTACACTAATTTTCCTAGCCACGCACTTCACCTGGTAGTGCTGATTAGACGAGGCTACACGTATATAAAAAAAAAAATAATAATAAATGTTTCACAGAGACCTGATGCCTTGAAACTACACTTTAGAACACGATCAAACTGCGATTTTGTATACATGTATTGTATTTAATAAGTACTTCAGATATGTTTTACTCAGGCGAATATATAGACACTACGCATGCAGCACACATGTACACTTCGTGGTTTCTTGGTCAATATTGTAAATGCATATTGTGCAAGTATTCTCATTTTAGTACAATACAAACCAATTTAAGAATTTGCATCAACACGTTTGTACATTCTAGCATAGATATAGGAAACATTCTTTTTAATTTGATTATTTTTTCTTATGAGTATTACAGCTACGATATGTACAACAGGCAAGTATGTATACTGGTTGGTTAATCGTTTAACATATCTAGCAGGTCTAGGTGTATAAAATGTGCATGCGTGATCAGTCTTTGAGACATTTTCTTCAAGATGTAATTTATGGACCTCGGACCATCTATATAATAAATTATTTGATATCTTTTGTTTGAGAAAATGCTTACCAATTTAAGCTTAGAGTTTTTTACTTTCATAGTTACATATATTATTGTCGATGCTATATGACATGATGGGCTCCCATTTGAAATTCAAGCTTTAGAAATTTGCATATAGTTCTATGTTAAATTCTTTTATTCACCAATTCAATTTATCTGTAAATCAAGTATCATGTGCAAGTTATAGGATTTATGCGTAAGTTGTCACAGTAGGCGCAGCTCCTACCGCTTTGTTGGCGGTTGTCATGGCTTCGAATTCGAAACCCTGGCGGCGGTTGTCATGGCTTCGAATTCAAAACCCTGACACTTGGCCTTTTCCGCTGCGGTTCCTTTATTCTTTTAGCATTTAGCCGCTGAGTTCCAGGGCTAATTGCGATTTTATTAGATATATGAACTTAGATACATTATGCATGGTCTATTTATAGCTATCTCTAACGTGTTTACGTTCTTGCTCCATTGGATTCCACAGAAACTGCAGAATGCAAGATTATTCGAATTTTATAATATATATGAATGTCTAGTATATAATCAAACAATGTTACTGTAATTTCAACCCTGAAAATCATCTGACAAACAGATTTTGATTTTTTGAGTGCCCTCAGCGAGGATCGAACTCACAACATTTGGGACATCTACGGCGTATGCGCCTAGCTAACAGAACAGAGGTTGTAACCACTACACCATCCTAGGCTCCTCAAAAGAAGAGCTTTCGTTTGGGTAGTGTTACTTTTCCCTGCGAAGTACAATTACAACTTATTCTGCTAACACAATGTATGAAGCGTTGCAAGGTTTTTAATTACAGAGCTATTAATTTTAATAAATCCGTGTATGCTTTCAAATTAATAGCTCTGTAATTAAAAACCTTGCGACGCTTCATACATTGTGTTAGCAGAATAAGTTGTAATTGTACTTCGCAGGGAAAAGTAACACTACCCAAACGAAAGCTCTTCTTTTGAGGAGCCTAGGATGGTGTAGTGGTTACAACCTCTGTTCTGTTAGCTAGGCGCATACGCCGTAGATGTCCCAAATGTTGTGAGTTCGATCCTCGCTGAGGGCACTCAAAAAATCAAAATCTGTTTGTCAGATGATTTTCAGGGTTGAAATTACAGTAACATTGTTTGATATAACTTAGATACATTATATATAGTTTTATGGTCTGACATATTACGAAATCGTCGACCATACCATATATTAGTTTAGTAATAGTTTACATGATTATTCAACTAGTCAGGCATTAGCCGCTGAGCTTACAGGGCTAGTTGCTTTAAACAAAATATATTTTCCATAGATTGACAATATAGTATAGTATAGTATTTATATATCTTCTGGCATTAGCCGCTGAGATTCCAGGGCTATTGCTTTAAAGAAATGATTTTGAATATGATATTTATATTTATTTGAGAACTAAGAAATAGATTTACTGAAATATGTATTATTTTATAGTAACAAATTATCATATTATAATAAAGCTGTGACAACTTTCGCCAAACCAATCTAAGTCTTGTTTTGATTCCATGGTGGCCATCTGAGATAATAGGATTTAAAATAGTATATTTTATAATCCGTTATCGATGGGGACACACGCATCTATCTTGTTATTTATGAGGACATTAAAGGATTACCATCCCGGGATTATAAGCTTTAAGTTTTAGATCAATCCTTTCAACAACGTCATATCCGCTGACGTCATTTGCGTTCATTCTAGAAAAGACGATGGATGAGAGAAGGTTATGTATTCTTATTTTTATACTATCTTAAGTGTAGCTTAAGTTCTAAAACCCAACCCTCCCTTATGCCCCTTTCTTAGGAAGTTAGTTAACTTAAAGAATAAATGATATTACTCTTTTCTTTTGATTTGTTTATTTTCAGCACATCAGTTTAAGGAACTTTGTTATTGAACGATGGGACACCAAGTTCGCATGATTATTGATCCTAGAAGCTCTGATGACGACGTAGCTCTATACCATTTACAACGGCACTGAAAGAAATGTTACATTTATTTGCTGGAAGTCTACGTACTCCTGTTTCGCTGTATCAAATGTGCTCTAAATGGAGATCCGATTACCTAGGGATGAAAAACCGTCTTAAGAACAATTGCAACAATTTAGCCCGGAATGTTACATGTGTACTACGGTATTGGTTCAGGGTAACTTAGGAATCACAGAACTTGAAATGATCATATACCTCATCGACCTGTTTTGTGCTCCTAGATGAATACATTTAAAAACTTTCACCTCTGATGACCTGTTTGATATGCCCAGAAAAGCTAACGAATAGATTTTGGACTATAATTACATATAAGCCAGTTTTATGAGAGTTCTACGGATAGATAAAGAAGAGTTTAAGCAAAGAATGACCGAATAAAATCAGAATAACTTAAATAGGATTTATCTTTGAACTTTATTATAGCAGCTTGCCCCAGATTGATCTTTATGGCTAAGGAAGGACAATTAAATCCGCTACTTAAAAGGAAGACCGTTGCTTCAGTTAAGGCCTTTTCCGCTGCGGTTCCTTTATTCTTTTAGCATTTAGCCGCTGAGTTCCAGGGCTAATTGCGATTTTATTAGATATATGAACTTAGATACATTATATATAGTTTTATGGTCTGACATATTACGAAATCGTCGACCATACCATATATTAGTTTAGTAATAGTTTACATGATTATTCAACTAGTCAGGCATTAGCCGCTGAGCTTACAGGGCTAGTTGCTTTAAACAAAATATATTTTCCATAGATTGACAATATAGTATAGTATAGTATTTATATATCTTCTGGCATTAGCCGCTGAGATTCCAGGGCTATTGCTTTAAAGAAATGATTTTGAATATGATATTTATATTTATTTGAGAACTAAGAAATAGATTTACTGAAATATGTATTATTTTATAGTAACAAATTATCATATTATAATAAAGCTGTGACAACTTTCGCCAAACCAATCTAAGTCTTGTTTTGATTCCATGGTGGCCATCTGAGATAATCTTAATTAAAAATTCATACGGTAGGAATGCGTCACAGTGTTTTCTAGATGCCGGATCTATTCATCTACAAGTAATGGTCTCAATAACACAGCAATAAATAAGAATTGATGAAAATTCATAGCCTTGAACATTGATCAAAGACATAAAGTATAGAGGGACAACAGATTAACAATATTCATATTCATTGTTCAGCATAAACGAAGTAAGAATGTAATTAGTGATTTCTCTTTTTGATGACTGGGGCTATACACAATGCATCTTTATTGTTTTATACCGGAAACATTTACATGAATAGTATGCATGTATGTTAATTTCTAGGATCTGTTAATTGGAAGTTCCATGTATGAAAAGTCTCTTGTATACATAATAAGATATCTAGGTAGTTCAATTATCATACTTTGTCATAAACCAAAATAATACTTCAACTGAAAATTTAAGGAATATGAATATGACATAATTTTCAATTTAATTGAAAGTTTATGTTTCTTCTCTCCTCCATTATCAGGCATAATTATTCTTTTCCATTTAAAGTAATAATAAAGCAGTTTTTGGAAAAAAATTGCGATGTAAAAATAATCACTTAACTGTTGCATAATCATAAAATTAGAGCTTTCGCGCTTTTATGAAGACGAAAATTTTAATAATGTGCGTGTACCGGCTAGAAATTTAGCTGATTTTCGAAAGAAGTTTGATACCAATGGCCACTTATTAACTTTCGTGAACAACATTCCGATTTTTACCGAACATATCAAAACAAACAAATATGTATTTTGAAGTAAGAGCATGTAAAGCTCTGGGTTTCATATAATTTAATATTTCTTCTTTATTTGACAAGTAAAACCTTTCCGCTATTAATAAATACTGATTGAAAAGAGTTAAACATGTAAAAAATAACAATACACACGAACCTGTTTTCCTTTTATCATGCTATATATTAACCGGGCCTGTTTAATTGAAAACTCGATTAATTCAATGACATAAGCTTCTCATTTGGGGGATTTCTAAGCCACTTTCTCTTGTTATTGGTATCATTTTAAAGGGGAACGAGGCAAGGAAAAAGCAAAACAGTTACAAAAGCCATATACAGAACATACCTTGTTTACATCCATTTCCTAAAGTATTTTTAGATGGGCTTGCGCGGGCACTTCCGAGTGAGTTCAAACTTGGGTCGTATGCATCTAGTTTGCATAATACAACTCGGGAAGCAAATGATTGTTAAAGACATTTTTTTGTTAAATTTGGCCAAAATCCCACTGTTTAATGGAGTTTTTGTAGCTTTAATAAAAGTTTATATTAACAATTCATATTTTTAAAGCTTAAAAAGACTGTTGAAAATTTTAAGATTTTTTGATTTATTATTACTTTAAATATCTCCCTCACTAATCTCCTGCTCAAAGGCAGGATACTAAACTGTAAGAATGGTCTTCCTGATAGAGGAATTTAATAGATTTGGTGTCAACAAATGAAAGTTTTACACAAGAGTTAATGTACTGAAACAAGCATTTTGTAATTAGCGATAGAAATAAAATCTCAATGATATCTGTGAATCAATTATTGCGGATGAAGATCGAAATGTTAAAAGGTTTATGAAAATATGGATGAATACAATCACAATTAATTCACTGACTGATTTAAATATGTCGTAACTTACTTTGATTTATAACAAGTGGAATCATAGTACCATCGAACATCCAATCAGAATTTTCAAGGCGTGAGAGCAGTTAAAACGCCATAAATCAGATAAAAAAGTCGCAAGACAATAGGAAACCACTGGCTATACAGAATTCTCTGAAAAAAAATAGCTGATAGATCTTTGAAATGTGGCTTTAATTGGATTTATTATATCATTGTAGTATACTATTCAAACAAAGAGGTAAGTCAATTTTAATGTAAGACCTACATGTAGGCTACATCTAGTAAACAGAAATAGTTTTAAAATTTATAACAAGCAAAGGAACAAATTTTGGTACGTCTGAAGTGCGTTTTATCAAGACCTATCAGAGACGATATAGACAATAGATAAAACAATCGGAACCCATGTTCAATATGAATAAAAAAGATCAATAGACTCATAGATAATGCAGAAGGAAAACCCACATTTTGATGACGAAGGTCAACCTATGCCTACGGGAAAAGCAACCTTAGGATATTGTTAATTTTGAAATTCACATAAAATAAATTTCATTAATTTGAAGTTTTCGTCAACACAACAGTTGTTTTGCTGGTTTCTTGAGAAACAAAAACCCTTTAAGCAGGTTAAACAAGCGCCAATGCCCAGTTGAAAAATTAAGAAAAGTAGGATAATACGCGAACGATATTTGACGGTGTTTTGGTTTCGTTTCATTTTAATTAGATGCACCACACTTAAGATCAAGCATGATAGACTAACTCAGACATTGTAAATATAACATTACAAGAGGCTCCCAGGAGCCTAAATCAACCCTATATTTTGTAGAGCTAAACGAGCTGAATATTTAAGCAAGCAACAGTTTTTTCTTTATCTACTATAGTTTTCATTCTATAGGCCAAAAACACGAAAACCCGTTTTTTTAGGGGCCGTAACCCCTATAAGGGGTCATCTGACAAATTCAACCCTATGGAGACTTTTGTAGAGCTTTATGCCCTGAACATTTGAGCAAGCAACAGCTTTTCTTTATCTGCTATAGTTTTCTTTCTAAAGGCCAAAAACATAAAGAACATCAGTTTAGAGGCCGTAACTCCTATAAGGGGTCATATGACAACTTTGACCCTATGGAGACTTTTGTACAGCTAAATGAGCTGAACATTTAAGCAAGCAACAGCTTTTCTCTATCTGCAATAGTTTACTTTCTATGGGCCAAAAACATGAAAAAACATCATTTTAGGGGCCGTAACCCCTATAAGGCGTCATCTGACAACTTCGACCCTATGGAGACTTTTGTACAGCTAAATTAGCTGAACATTTAAGCAAGCAACAGCTTTTCTCTATCTGCAATAGTTTTCATACTATAGGGCAAAAACATGAAAAAACGCTATTTTTCACCTTTAAGGGGCTGTAACCCCTATAAGGGGTCATCTGACAACTTGGACCAAATGGGGACTTTTGTAGAGCCTTTAATGCTGAAGCAGTAGGATGCATCAGATTTCATCTATCTCTTATACTTTTTGATTTACAAGCCAAAAACAGTAGTCTGACCCCCCCTGGTCTATTTTTAGCCACGGCGGCCATGATTTTCGACGAATCAAAAATTCTTACATTAGTTCTGTGGGGGATACCCTAAGGTACCATCATACCAAATTTGGTTTAAATCTGTTCAGCCGTTTCAGAAGAGAAGTTTGAAGAAAAGTTAACGACGACGGACGACGACGACGACGACGACGACGACGGACGACGACGACGGACGCCAAGTGATGGCAATAGCTCACATGGCCTTTGGCCAGGTGAGCTAAAAAGATATTTTATTGTAAAGTTTTCATAAGATGTTATTATCTATGAAAGACACTTTAAAAACTGGATAATCAGCTTTGATGATATCCTTCAAAATATATTAAGATAATAGTTCTTAAAATTTATGTTCGAAAAATACATTATCCTTAATTTAATGGTTCAAGTTAATTTCAGTAATTGTTTATCGGTTATTCTTTCGTTTTTAATAATATGTTTTATTTTGATAATTATTTTTAGTTTGCACTGTGCATATGGTTTTATACATTTTTTAATGACCGGTAAGATGTTTTTCATATCTATCTAAGCATATTCTATTTCGAAGTGCTGATAATCGTGAACATATTTTAATCAATAGTTCAGTCAAATCTATTGAAAGACATGTGCACTAACGGTTCAATTCTGGTGACAAATAGTCTCCAAACCTTTTCAACATTTTATATATGCCTGCACGCCCTAAGCCAAAATATTTTTGTCACTTTGTAAAATCCTTTAATTAAGGTTTGCTTGTGAACCATAATTTAAGGATTTTTCAAAGTCTGGAATTGTCATTTTAGAAACCCCTTATCAACCAGTTATTTTCACAATGTTTAATCAAGCTGGGTGGTACATGTATGTATTGACATGTATTCAACCATATTTTATCATAATATATCCAAATTACATTCCGAGGGTTTCATTTGAAAATGCAAATGGTATGGTTACCGTATTAGAATACAAAAAGGGAAATTTGAATGAATAAAAAAGATAAATGATGTCATTTTCAATTGTATTATTGTTGGATAAAGAAGAAACAAACTCGGTATAGATTTGATTATAATCATATAGTGCAAAATTTGATGGGCCTAAGAAGGAGAATTTTTAACCAGGAACAGTAACACCCATCTTTATTTGTTTACAAATTAAATCCATGTTAAAGAAACCAAAACAATTAAGTTTTGGGAATTGCCATTTCATTTAAAAAGAAAACAAAATTTGAAAAAAAAACATCTAAATTGCCACATTTAAAGCGTGGACAGCGTCAAATTAAAAGCCAACATCTGTTATCACGATTGCTTCTAAAAAGTTATTTAATTTATATATGCACTTTAGCCATAATGTACAGATATAACATGATACAATGTAATACACCATTAGATATAATTAATTTAAAGCCACGACAATTCTTACGATTTCTAAACTATTCAATCAACATGTAATGGACCCCCCACTTGCCAGTTTTGGCTCAAGATAAACATTTATGTTTTATTCTATAATGATCAAAAACGCGCATGATTATTTTTCTATTACCAAACCCTTAAATTCTCTTTATTAGATTTTATGATTGTCTGGACATTGTAACAAGCATTATCTCAACAGCTCTATGTTAACTGGCCTTTCAATTACACCATCTGTTGTCCTATCGATTGTAGACGTAGGTTTAATATACCAATATTCACTGAATTTATATTCCCTGGGACAAAAATACCACATTAAGAAATACTCCCGATAAGAAAAGTGGCGAAATATAGAATAGTTAAAACTCCCTTTATTTCTAATCGAATATTAAACGGTCATTTGGTATCAAAGGGAAATGTAAGATTTTGTTGTAGTACACCTCTTTCGACCCTCTATCAAAGATAATATTTCAAGTTAAGTTTGTGTATTCCATTGATATAAAATTAATCTATATCAATGAAATACACAAACTAAACTAGAAAAAGATTTAATTAAAGTATATATTAAAAGAGAGACTGTAGCAAATGTACACCATCTGTTGCTTTATCGATTTTAGACGTAGACAAATTTAACATGTTGAGTGGTCATATTCACTGACAACTTTATATTCCCTTGGACATAAATACCACATTAGGAAACACTCTCAATATGAGAAGTGACGAATGTCTTTTACAACAATGCTATAAACTGATATATAATCATATTAAGGTAGATGGGGTGTCTAAACATTTATGCATATAAATTTCTTAAATCTTGGCCACAGTTAGCTCTATAATGGTACTTTAAATTTAAATAATAAAATTAAAAGTTCACCAGAGGAATTTTTGTAGAAACGACTTTGAAAAATGCATGATTTTAGTACTTTTACTATAGGATAAATAGGGAAAATTCAATTTTTTTTCATCACAGAAAATCTACTCCATAGATTTTTATTGAAATGTGTGAAAATATTTGTTTTGTATTGATTTTGAAAACTTCTAAATAAAAAATAAAGTTCACCATCATTTTTTTTTAAAGTGAAAAAAATGTTTTTTTCTTTATATTTCTATACAAATGATCTCCCCTTCAAAGTACGGGAATTTATTAAAATTCACAAAGAATGTGAATTTCATTCAATTTTTTGTTGTAATTTTCACTTTTGATGTTTATATAGCCCAATATAAATCAATTAGAATAGCTAGCATCATAAAATTTAATGTTATGATAGATGTGCAAAAAGATGCTCAGTGATATACACCTCATCTACCTTAAATTTACTATAATGGATATTTTGACTCACGACTTTCGATTGCCCTATTGGTACATTTACGCCTCTCTGTAAAGCTTTGTTTCTATAAATTTTCAAATTTCGACTATTTGATTTTTATATCGATGGAATTTGTTGGCTTGATATGGTAGGTAAGTCTTGCTTTCAACATTATATTTAAGAAGCAGAGGTACCAATGGGGTATCCGAATGTCAAAAGTCCGAAAGGGCAGAGACAAAACCATTAAACACCAACAAGAACAGGACAAAAACAGACAACATGTAAAACATGGAAACACAAAACAACTGAATATCAATCAACAACGCGAAATCCAGTCAAAACAAGAGTGAACTCAGGTGCTGCGGAAGAGTAAGCAGTTCCTGCTTGCTATAGCACACCCGTCGCGTTGCCAATAGTCCATTCAGCGTGTCAAATCCGGTAAAGGAAGACAAATCAACACCCTATGACAAACCAACATCTGCACTCATCTGAGAGATCGAAATCACATATTTGTCTACAAGTAAAATTTCTTGAGTGAAGACAGCAATCGAGGAGCAGCATAACCCTGTGTGAGCAATTTTTGTGTCAGACGTGTCGCTCTGCTAAGGAAATCGATGAAAGTCCCGCACGCTCTGGAGTAACGAATCAATTGAGATACGTAAACTCCATAAGCTGGAGCGGACGGAATGTTGCTACACAAGAAGGGGAAGTTGACGATTTGAAAGTTGAAGTCATCACGTTTGTCATAGAGCCTTGTTGAAAGTCTTCCTTGAGAGCCAATTTCGAGATGTAGATCTAAATATGAAGCAGACTTCCTAGAATCCGTTGTGTCCTTTATCTCAAGCTCCTGTGGGTATATGAGATGGAGAAAGTCACCAAATCGAGAATTGTTTAGTGGAAGGACATCATCAATATAATGGAACGTGAGGTTGAAAGAGAGAAAATGTTTTGTATCGTTAAGTATATACATGTATTCGTAAAACTTGAAACTTTATTATTTGCTTAAATGCCTATTTCTACAACAATGTATTCAATTTAAAGGTCGGTACATGTACGCAAGGTGAAATAATCTAATGAAATAAGTTGCATGCACCTTTCATCGTGTGACTATGGACTTTTTGAGTTACATGCAACAAATTAAAGATTTCAGGAAACTTTATTTTCAATTGAACATTGCTCTATTCCCGAAACAAGCTGCATGGAACCTTCCTAGTGGTAAATAATCCAGTTTGTACAATACAAATATGCTAGATGATATGGTCAGAACGCACTTTACAATACAGTATGATGAAAATATCATGAAATTAATTTCATCATGTGTACAAAAGCTGTATGAATCTATTAATGGAGACTTATTCTACTGTAAACTGACGTTTATATACCTTCTCCACTTGAAAGTTTTATACATTTTCCACTCTTATGATTGAATGGGACATGACCAAATTTCCTTTCTCTTCACCTGACACCGTTGTCTATGTGATCTTCATTTAGGACAAGGTAGGTGTTTTTTTTCTTGATGAGTTAACTTCTTAAGCTTCGATATTATAATTAAAACATGTTCAAGACAATAAATTTTGCAATGCGTGACGCGCTTTTTGTCTATTCAATACGCATCAGCAGAGCTCTACCCAAAATTTCGAAAAAGCCATACATAAAATGATAATGAAGAGCACAGAACAATAAAACCAAAAATGCTGAACTGGGATCAATATGGTTTTGTCGTTGCCTTTTCGGACTTTTGACACTCGAATGCCCCTTTGGTGCCTCTGCTTATTTGATTCAGATCAACCTATGTTTTGGGTAGGAAGAAACTTTAAAAGGGCTTTTGACATATAAAAAATATTAAATAGATACTTTCATAGGTTTGATATGTTCTTCAAAACAAAAGTATTGATGCCGAAGCGGACTAACTTCAGGAAATTTAGACTCCACGAGCAGCGCTAACAATTGCGGTTGTTAGAAATAAAAATTACAAAGAGGTTCAAAATACATTTTTTGTGACTGATGAAGCTTTGACTAATATTGATTCTAGCACTTATCTTATTTAAATGATATGTTTTTACTTCCGAATATTTCAGGACACTCCAATAGCTTGGTGCTCTAAATTCCGTTCTTTTATGGATTTTGGATCTAGTTTTATAAATTGACATCGCATTTAAAACATATAAGATTTAGGATCGGATGTAAAAAACAGTTATGTTTACAGTTTGTTTTGTCATGTATTGTTTCTATTTCCATTGATATTTTGTCATGTTTTTAGGATCCATATTCCTTTCATTGACGAAGTATAGAAGATATTGATCGTTGAAATAATACCTGTGATTAAAAAAAACACTATTAATTTACATTTTTGGGGGTTTTGACCTTCCAATGTTTTGATTCAAATGCTGCTGATGAGATGTTACTCCTTGAAATATGCATATACAACATAACATAATTACCCGTTTTCTACCCGTTTTGGTATTTAAAAAAAAAAATAATTATAAATAAACTTTTTCCAATCTCTTAATTGAATTTGAGGTCTCCCTCATAATAGTTTCTACTGGTTTGGCATCAATTCTCTATTTGATCGTTAGTGTTTTATTTTTCTTTGTATATTAGCTTTTTTTTTTTTTTTTTCACCGAAAGGTTAGTAAGTGGAAGTTATTTTCTTTATTGGTCATTTGAGTGAAAAATACCTTCAAACTTTGTTAACTTTAATAGTTAAATCTTAAACTATAAGACACATTCTTTTCAGAGAGTATATATATATACTTTACTTATTACTTATTATATAGATTTTACTATCTACATTTTAAAAAGATGTGCGATAACAACAGTATTAAATTATGTTTTTGGAATATCGGAGGCCTGAGATCTAAATCAAAGAAAATTGACAAGTCCAATGACTCCTCTTTCATAAAAGAAATATCTGCCTATGATATCGTTTTTCTAGCAGAAACGCATGTTGGCTATAGCGACTCAGTGAGCTTTTCTGGTTTTAATTATTTCCCAATTTGTAGACCTCAATCTAAAAATGGTAGATTTTTTGGGGGATTGGGAATCCTTTACAAACCCCATCTCAAACAGGGTATCAAGATCCTTCCAATTAATAACACCAATTTTCATTGGATTGTTCTGAAAAAGGAATTTTTTAAGACAGGGAGGGATATTTATACCTGTGTAATTTATAACCCACCGGAAAGGTCTCCGATCTCCATTGCTATTGAGAATGATGGTAATTCTTTGTTAGATATTTTATCCAAGGACATAGATAACTTTTCCCAAGCAGGTGATATTTTAATCTGTGGTGATTTTAACGCCAGAACTGGCATTGAACCTGACTTTATCACTGGTGACAATGATAATTATAATGCTGCAGGTTATGCAAATTATGTTTCTGATGTTGATGCTGGTCTGCGGGACAATCATGATCATGTTGTGGACCCTAGAGGTAGAGGCTTGTTGGATCTTTGTGTAGGAAATAAACTTAGAATACTTAATGGGAGGCTAATGGGTGATTCTTTTGGCAAGTTTACATGTTTCACACCCCTTGGTTGTAGCACAGTTGATTATGTATTGGCCTCTGAATCTTTACTCAGCCAGATTCCATTTTTTAAAGTATCCGATTTTATCCCTATTCTTTCTGATGCTCATTGTAAACTGTCATGGAACATTTATGCTAATTTTCCTAAAAGTCCCCCCAAAAAATCTAATAAATCAGCACCCCCACAATATAGATGGGATGACTCCTCTCACAATAAGCTGGAATCTGAATTCCAAAGTCCACTAATTTCTGAAAGACTTAACAACTTTATTAATGAAGATATTAATCTTTCAAACGAAACCTCCATAAACAATGCCTGTTCTAAATTTGAATCTATTATCACTGATGCTTGTGATAAATGCTTGAAAAGACCATCATCATCTAAAAAGAAGAAATTTATTAAACATAAGAATTTCTTTGATTCTGAACTTCATGATATGAAATCCCAGCTAAGATACAAGGCAAATCTAATGTCTCAAAACCCTTTCAATCTGGAACTTAAAAATAACTACTACAGGCTTTACAGAATTTATAATAAGACTAGAAAATACAAAGCTAAAAACTATACTAATAACATCATAAAACAGTTAGACAAGCTTGAATCCAATAATCCTAAGGCTTATTGGTCATTAATAAATTCCCTCAAAGATAAAAATGATGTTAATATACCTGTTGCACCATCTGATTTCAAAACACATTTTGAAAGTTTAAATAATATACCAGAAAAATATGCGAATAGAATCCATGAAATAAAAGCATCACTTATAGATTATGAAAAACATTACAAGTCCTTTACAGGTCTAGACTTCTCTATTACGGATTCTGAAATTTTATCAGGTATCAAAAATCTAAAAAATAACAAATCTGGTGGTTTGCAATTGATAAATAATAATATTTTAAAATCTGGACAAACTCATTTACTTCCTAGTATTAAAAAGTTGTTCAACTCTATACTTTTATCTGGCTTTTACCCCAATAACTGGTCTTCCGGTTATCTTAGCCCTATTTTTAAATCTGGTGACCGCAACAATCCTGAAAACTACAGGGGTATAGCTATAACTGGATGTCTAGGAAAACTATTCAACTCCATCTTTAATAGTAGACTTGACAAATTTCTTGAAGATCATAAATTAATTTCACCTTTTCAAATTGGATTTACCAAAAAGTCAAGGCCTTCTGATCACATGTTTGTTTTAAAAACTTTAATAGATAAATACACAAATTCACATAAAAAACTGTATGCATGCTTTGTTGATTTCAGAAAGGCATTTGACACAGTACTTCATGATGCAATATACATTAAAATGTTACAAAATGGCATAGGTGGTCTCTTTTATAACTTATTAAAGAATATGTATTCCAAATCACTGCTCTCTGTTAAGGTTGGAAAAGAATTAACAGAAACATTTCCATCTAGTATTGGAGTCCGTCAAGGTGATGTTCTTAGTCCTAACCTCTTTAAAATTTTTATTAATGATCTTCCCAAATATCTTGACCGGTCATCAGATAGTGTTTATCTTAATAACAATAAAATTAACTGCCTTCTATATGCTGATGATGTTGTACTGATGTCAAAATCAGCCTCTGGTCTCCAAAATAGTTTAAATCTATTAGAAAATTTTTGTGATGATTGGTGTATTGAAGTCAATACAACAAAAACTAAAATTCTTGTTTTCAATAAACCAGGCAAACTTATTAATGATCAATTTACATTTAGAGGCAGTTCAATAGAAAATATAAGAAAGTATAAATATCTTGGGATTTTATTTTCTGCCTCGGGCTCCTTTACTGAGTCTAAACATGACCTTTATAATAAAGCAACTAAAGCTTTATTTAAACTTAAGGCGGATCTGTTGTCCCTCAGACCTAGCATCAAGTCTTCTATACATATATTTAACCATACAGTAAAAGCTATTCTGAACTATAGCTCTGAAATTTGGGGATGCTATTTTCCTAAATCATTTAATATTGATTCACTATGCGATTTTACAAAACTTCCTCGTGTCTTCCCCTGTGAAAAAATGGAAATACAATTTCTAAAATATTTACTAGGTGTCAGTAAAAAAGCATCTAATTTTGCTGTAATGTCAGAATTTGGTAAATGTCCAATTATCTTTGATTGTTTTAAATCTGTTTTAAAATACTGGCACAGGTTAGACAACTCACCTACAAAATTGTTAACTGATGCATTTACTGAAATGAAGTTATTACATAATAATGGGGTAGACACTTGGTATGGCTCTTTATTGTCTATGTTAAAAATCTTAAATATTCCTGTAGAGAGTAGCTCAAATGCTTTTAATAATAATTATATTAAACACTCTACTAGTAAACACATGAGTGATCTATACAATAATTTGTGGCACAAACATAGAGATAAGCTTATTTCTGAAGAAGGAAAGCTTAGAACCTATCTTAAAATTAAGTGTAATTTTGGTTATGAAAAATATTTGGACATCATCCAAGATTTCAATAAAAGAAAGTGTTTTGCTAGATTTAGAATAAGCAACCATAAACTTAAAGTAGAATTAGGAAGACATTCTAATCCTTCCATTCCACTTAATCTTAGAATTTGTGATAAATGTAACTTAAATAAAGTGGAAGATGAGATTCATTATTTTTCTGAATGTCTTAAATTTGTCAATGATAGAAAATTACTTTTTGATATTGTTAAAAAGTCCAATGACAATTTTGTTAATCTATCTGCTTTTGATAAACTTTTCTGGTGTTTCACTTGTGAAAATGTTGAAATTATTCATCATTTGAGTGTCTTTCTACAGGAATCAAACATAACTTGATAATTATATATGTAATTATTGAACTTAGATGTTCTGCTATTATATTTGTTGTTCTTGAATCACTCTGATATCACTTATAATCATATATGTTGTAATGTCTTTGCCCCTTGAGGGCCCTTAATTGGCCAATAAACTTATTTGTATTTGTATTTGTATTTTTGGTATTTGTATTTCGAAAGCATTTTTAAATTGTCTACCTACGTATTGATATGAGTTTAATTGTTTATTTCTATTTTGAGCAATATAGTCAGAAAGGTGGTCAGAACAAGACAAAAGAATATATTCTCTTGAGTAAATAAGATAGAATTCGATTCGGGACTGTTTACAAAGTAACTATGGGCATCAAAAAGTATATTAAAGTCACTTTCAAAATAAAATATGATATGAAATATGCAAAATGAAATACAATAACACCGAAATTGCATTGGTTTATTAGATATGAAACGGGAAACGAGCACAATTCTTATGTTAAGCGCTATCATGATTTCTTTTGTGACAAAAAGAACATTATGTTTAAAAATAGCAATGGTCCAATGTACTTGCTTAAATACTTTTCTGGAACTGATGTTAAGATGTTAAAATATAACTTTTGATTTAATATAATGCATGTTTTGGAAATGGAATGATAATAAGCAAATGTAAAATAACGTTTTAGGAGGGGAGGTTATCAAGTGAGGTTTGTTCGATTTGTTTAATTATAATCGCCTCTCTTTATGAGCCTAGCAACGTTTTTGATACGTTTGTGACAAAAACGACCATTATTCTCCGATTTCCTTAAAATTTGACAACACAAAAAAGCACATGAATTGTCGTCATCTGTCAAAGTATGTAATTCGTCGCACTTACGATTATTTTCTAATTAAAGCATGTTAGTCCCGTTTTAGAGTTCCAGTTATTCCTTAGAGATAATTAAATCCTTTTTTCTCACAATATTATTATTTTAAGAATTAAACAACCCAACTAAGAAAAAAAAATAACTTGTCCATTCACTTGTATCCGAACTTGAAAATAAACATGACCTACATTTTATTAATCAAAAGATTAAGTTGGTGATTTTATCTCATTGCGTCTCTTTAGAATGATATGCATTTCAACTCACTCAAACATACAAAAATATTTACAGGGGAAAATGTAGTAAAATCTTTAAGTTTGGTATTTTTTGGTAGAAATGTGTATTTTATTACGTTAGTCTAATAACTTTAGACTATTATATTATTTTAAGCATTACAAAGATCAAATGTGTCGTTTTTGTGGTTTTTGTGTTATTGGTGTTTGTGTTTTACACCCTTTATCGACGCACCTGAGTGGTATTTTAACCAGCGACCTAGACCGCTCGGCCACCAAGGCCCCTGGTTTTGTGTGATGATATAACACTAAAACATTAATTATTTGAAGTGTCATGTCGCATTTAGAATCGATATGGTATTTTTTTTACATCAGTCAATAAATGCTTCTTTGCTAACTGTCAGTAGCTGCAAGTGTTCTCAAGATTGTTCTGCATCTCGATGTTCTCGCATAGTGTTTGTGTCTCAGGTTTTTTCTTGTGAATTGAGCTTTTATCGATTTGATTCTTAAAGTGTGTTAGTTTGCGCTTTGTAATAGATTATCAATAGGGGATAAGTTTGGCCAAAAAAACTAGTTAAGCCCCGCCACAATTTACATATACCTGTGCTAAGCCAAGAATCTTTGTCAAAGCTTTTGTTAACTTTAATCTTTGTGTTCATTATTCTAAGTATAATCTAAGGTACATTAGTCTTAGTTGTCCATTTTCTCTGTATTTTTACAGTTTATTCAAGAATTGTTTTATTTTAGATTTTCGTTTAACTCAATGTATCTGCTCATGAAGTCCATAAGACATGATTGAATATATGGGTTACACGTGATGCTAACAAAGACATCTAAATAAAAAGCCATGTAAAATACAAATCAATCACCCGTAGAACTTCTGAAAGAAAAATGTTGAAAATTTTTTTCTAAAAAACTTAGAAATTTGTTCCATTAACTTAATTACAGTTTATAGACGATGCTATAGTTCTTAATTACAAGCATCCTTTAATTCAATCAATGAAAAACAAAATCATCAAGATAATTGAAAAATTTCATGATAATTTTGTCAACGGTTTTTAATCACGTTTTTTTCATATGTCATATGCAGGTCGTTGATCGAACGTATTGTACGTCTACCAATTTATGTTAATATTTTAAGCTGTGGCTAGAAAAGGCTTATTTGTTCATCATATTTGTCGAAAAAAAATACTTTTCTGAAAAGTGTAATCAATAACAGGTAGGGTCATATTATAATCAACTATTAAGTGGGTTCAGACATAATCGGTAATCATTACGTTTTTCCTTTGATGTTTGCCTCTGATAAATCCTGTATCATGAGCAGGTTTGTATCACCGAATTTATCATGTCATAGATAGCAACACACGTGTTTTATCAGTCCGCACACAAACAAGTTCCTTTATAAAAAATAAACATTAAAAACCATTTCAATGAATAAATCACATTTTGCCGATCGGGGATTACCGATAAAGAGAATATAAGACTTTTTTTAAATCTGGAGATCGAGTTATAACTAGTTTATGGTTCACCCTTTGGGTTCAGCATAAACCAGAGATAAACTCTCAAGATTCAAAAGTCCTATATTCTATAATTATGCACATGTTGATAATTTAGTAAACTCTAACTGCTTCCGGAGCACCTGAGTTGACTCTTGTTTTGACTGGAGTTCGCGTTGTTGATTTCTGTTCAGTTGTTTTGTTTGTATTTCCATGTTTTACATGTTGTCTGTTTTTGTTTCGTTCTTGTTGGTGTTGACTGGTTTTGTCTCTGCCCTTTCGGACTTTCGACAATCGGATACCCCATTGGTACCTCTGCTTATTTAACAAAATATTCTGGTATTGCATTGTTATGATCACCATTTCCGTTGATCAATACTGTTACGTTACATTGGTCGTATCATTCGTACAACATATGCTGCACGGGTGACATGTCTGTCTTTGTAAGCAACGATCACCTACAAAGTATTTATCATCTGTAAAAATAAGAAATCTTTATGGTCGTATCTAAAATCAAAGAGTAGAGTAGATGTAAAATGGATAGATTTTTCAGTTTAATTTATGATAAATAAAGGCTAGGGGAAACTAACACGTAAAAAACTAATTCAATATATTTGCATTTTAACAAAACAAAAATGTTTACCTATTTTCACTGTATATGTTTTTCTGTTTGTTGTAGGGCCAATAGATCACAAACAAAAGAACACTGACGTAAGGAAAGGATATAACTAAGTCAAAATTAAGAAAAGAATGAAGTCTGATATACTGTTGACTGTCAATAACAATTTAAACCATATCGTCTGAAAAAGTGGGATCTGTCATGTGTTAAACACATTTGTGTCAAAATGATTGAAAATGTGTCGGGACTAATTCAAGGATAAAACATGATTTTCTGTTAATTATTTCTTCAATATGAAAATAGAGAATAATTACATTTTCGAAATTGTTGATACTAATTTCGTTGGCTTCATTTAAACATTAATTCAATATAAGTTTGAATTTAAATTACATTCCGTGCAGCATCGTATCATCGTGTATGATTCGTACGTGAATACAATCTAAGGAAAGAAAGGTTAAATCGATATGATATCTCAACCTTACAGCCAGGACTACCTACACATATATTAATTCCTTTCTAATAAACAATTGACAATTAGTTGCTTATTCCGTACTATTATTCCTGACGACTTATGCTAAGGAGAAACTGTGATCGAATATGGAATAAAATATTGTTTATTTGTTTTATTTACTCCATAACATTAGGCATGTTTGGAGGGGATTTGATAGAGGTTAATAGGAAACCGTCTGCCTACAAGTACAATTTTTGAGAACAAAATGAATAATGGATGATTTGTGATACTTTAGGAATATCTTTGTTTCAAATTGATAACCTCAAACGGACTTTAAGTCAAGAACATGTAAATGTAATACCAAGTGCTTTCAAGACAAGCATCTTAAATGATGTAATTTGAGCAACAAATCTACTCCTGTTAATAGTGCAAAACTTTCAAAATTTATGATTAGTGATAAATACACATATGAATTTAATTATGTCACACAACTTGTCATTTTCTGAAGGATTAATATACGAGATAAACATCAACAACTACCCAAATAATTACTGTGCTGTTCTCTTTGGTTACATAGCTCCACCATTGATCGTTGCCACCATTGTGATAAATGTGTTCTTTGTATCTATTCTGTTACGAAAGGAACTTCGGACAATATCAAATATTATCTTATCCAGCATGGCGATATCAGATATACTGACCGGGCTTTCATATCTGCCTGTATTCATCTACTTCTACTCTATGGGTAACCACAATAAACCGGTGTCATTAGAATGGTGTAAAGCTTTTAATTATATGGACTTTAATTTTCCCTGTATATTTCACACAGCCTCTGTTTGGCTGACAGTATCATTAGTGATACAGAGATATGTCTTTGTCAAACATAACTCTAGGACTAAACGATTGATAACTGTTAATAAGACGTACGTCCTCATCGGCCTTATCTATCTGTTTGCTGTACTGCCACAGCTAAGTTTCTTCATAGACAGTGATTTCATATTAGTACAAGGGAGACTCAGTCAACACTCAAACCAAACATTCCAGATGTGTAAGATGGAGTTTAAACCGTTTTTCATGGAGAATTTTAAGACGTATATCAATTTGTATTATTGGTTCCGAATAGTTTTCATTAGTCTCATTCCTGGCATAATTCTGATTGTTCTGAATCTTCTTTTAGTGTCAACAATCAAAATTGTGGAAACTAGACGCAGACTTTTACTGAATGGAAAAAACAATCATGACGATCATGATACATCGACATGCACACACACACGACCAACCCTGATGATCGTCTCTGTCGTTGGACTTTTTCTTCTCGCTGAAATACCGTATGTAGTGTTGTATTTTGTCCAATCAATTCAATTTACTTTCGAAATTAATCTGATCGATTACAAGAACTACCTGATTGCCTTAAAGACAGCAGAACTGTTCATGTTTGCTTGTTTTCCTGTCGATTTCTTCATTTATTGTGGAATGAGTCATAAATTTCGAGAGACAATAAAATACATGTTTCATAGAAGACATAATGTGCAAGGACTGATACGAATAGAGAACACAATATTTTAATGTCAACAGTCGATTTATATAAATTAAAATTCTGATATACCATTGAGGCCATACAGAAGAGTGGTTAGTAAATAACTGCAACGGGTTAGTGGTGGCTCAAAATCTATGATGAAACAGAATAAACCACATAAATTTGAAATGTCAAGTATTGAGAAATGAGACGCTCATTTATAGCTTTAATCCAGTTAATGAATGTGGTTTTAAATGACTTAAAGTAGAAACAAGACATGTAGTTGATGAACATATATATGTATAATTAAACAATAACGAGACGCAAGGGAAATCAATTAGCAGTCTTTGGACAGATGAAGTATCGTAGATGTGTCAGTTTCCTAGTTAACAACACTATAAACTCTACATGCCATATGTGTTACAGATACTTAGTACATACTTATACAACGAAACTTAATATTCAGTGACAATTGTGTAGAATTATTCAAAACAAATTTGAAATATTACCATAATAAAGAAGTACAAAAGAGTGATGATGAATGCTGACATAGAGTATACGTGGTTAACATATGAAATGTTAGTAACTGAAAAAAAAGGAATGAAGCATCTTAACAATAAAAAAGATATACGAGTTAAACTTTATCATACAACTTTCAGCTATTCAGTTGCTGTCATAAGTAGGTTCAAAACACAGAAAACGAATTTTTAATGAAGATGCAAACGAGTACAAATGAATCAAGTATCTTAAAAATATTGAAAGATTGAAAGAGACATCTAAATTTTATAGGTGTGTATCTATCGTAAACTCTATTTCAAAGTCTATAACTATGCGAAAGCTAAAGCAAATGACAAGGACAACCGCCAAAATATAAATAAATTCGGGTCATACCTAGGAAACAAAGAACTGCCAATGGGGCATTTGGAAATCATAAGTCCAATAAGGCAGAGACAAAATCCAGTCTCACAATCGCCAACAACACATAGAAGCATATAAATTGCCAACAATAACCGAACTAAACTGTAGTTACAAAGCAAACACAAGGCCTTACGGGAGTATCAATGGACTGTTAAAAATGTTTATTATCGCACTCCAGCTAACTACAAGAAAAAAAAACAGTATCTATTATCTATGGTTACGTAGAATGAACAGTCTAAAAAGATGTTCTTAAAAATACCATACTACCCAAGCAATTTTTACAATGGCACTGCGTAATGAATAACAATTGTTAACAATCCTTTTAAAAAAATTTCTGATAAATTTATATCACTTATCAATAAAGTGTTCATTAAACACAATTAGGTATATTAGAGGAACACACACATTTAGAAATGTTAATTTCAATTTTGTCCTTCTATCATGCTTGAGCTAGTTGTATAAGGTCATCGATAAAGGAATTATAGGAACACCGAAGCAAATTAAACCACATATTTTAGGATAGACCAGTAATAAAGGAATGCATTGCCGTTTATGCTGCACCCCTCCAAACTGCATTTAAACCTAAATTTCAGTAAAAAATGATGTTATTAAAGGGGGAAGCACAAAAATTAAAGAAATCAAAATAAACATTATAGTGGGTAATTTTATCATGAAATAGCAAGTATAAATGATACTTTCCTGCATTGGTCGTTAAACAATATCTTTGTAAAGAATTTTGTTTTCAGCAAAGGTGATCCTTCAAATCCACTAATTTCTAAACAAAAAAAGGGTTCAAAAATAAAAAAATCTTCACTTTGGTTAAAGAACTAATTGGAAGAAGACGGAAGATTAATGAACTATTGAAAAAAACTTAAGTGCATCCATTACCCTGATGAGGAGTCGGGTTGTTTTTCCCATTGAGTGAGTTAAAATAATTGCTGACTGGTTCTATTATGTCGTTATCTGTTAAAATATCACAACTGCTAAAATTCTTATGTTCTCCCTACCCTAGACATTAGTTGGTGTTAGTCGAAATTTGGCTTCTTGTTCGACATTTTACGTTAAAATGGTCCATGCTCTTCATGATGTCTTAGTATATCATACCATTTTTTTACCAATCTCATTAGGTTTTTTTCTAGTAACTAAAAATTACTGGATAAGAAGGTGATTTGCAAGCTTATGACAGTTTAACTACCACTTATTCGTTAAGTTAAAGATATAAGCTGGTCTACACTTATACAATTTTGAACTAATAGATTTGGAGTAACGATAATGTTATTGATCGGATTGTAATTAAAAGAGGATGGGGATTTTGATATAGGTTTTGGTATATCTAATCATTTAAATCACTTATTATAGAAATCTCAGCTTTACCCAGACAAGGTTCAGCGGTCTTAGTTTATACAAGTAAAATTTCAACAAAAAACCTAATCTTCTCTTTTAATATCAAGACCCACGCTACATGTACCTTTTAAAGACGATATGAGAGTTAAGGAAACCAAAGGTAAAACCTAATTTGCTTGTTCAAAAGTATATGGGATATTTTAAGTCGTTGTCTCATGTCAAGAACATTTTTGTTGAGACAAATTCTTGAATTTTTTGTAAAAGTGTGGGCTTTGTAGGGTAGCAAAGAAGCAGAGGTAAAATAGTCAGTGTACACTCGACTAAGATGCCTATAAAATAAAGAATTGTGTACCGTTCAATGCGATTAGAATTAGTCAGACAGATTTGAACACTTTTACACTGTTTTGTTCTTGGTGATTTTGCCATTTTCATTACCTGTTCTTCTGAATCCTCATACCTTAAAGTTGTTAAACACATACCTTCAAAGTTCAAGTTCACTAAATAATTACTTAAATGAATAACAAAATCTGTATGAATGTTGAAATGTTAATACAAAATTACCGAAAACATAAGGTTCAACCTATTTCAGACATAGGTTGGTCTTAGTTATAATTTTGTTCTTAGTTTGGTATATTCAGTATATTGTGCTATGGTTTTCCTATTCATATAGTGCTTGGCAGTTTTAACTTTTGGTAAAGCGCCACTGATGAGTCCTGAAAAGACGAAACGCGCGTACGATGTAACAAAATTTATTGTCTGGAACTTTGTTGTAATTCAAATATCATTAAACATACCCACCCAAGGAAACGGACAAATATATGACATATAATTCAATATAATTTGTTCAATGATAATTCCAACAAAAAGTGTCCATACAACAAAACTTTATACAAGACCTAGTACAGTTAAAATATTTTCACAAAAAAATAAGAAAGCATTCAGGACAGTGTGTAATGATTGAAATTTTACTTTTAAATATCGTTTTTCGTTCTTAATTTTATTTCAGAGTTTGGCTTTAGTGCCATGTGGAGGTCGTATAATGCTTCCCCGTGCTTCAGTTGTATGCTTTTATATATTTTCGAGTACTGGAATATGTGTTCGAAAGACACAGTTTACATATTTTAAAAAATTGACAACGTTTGGCTATTTCTTTAAAAATTGGTAAATTTATCTGTTTGGTCATTTTTGTAATATTTGTTGGCTTCTGTTTTTGTTTTTCTATCAGTTTTCCAAGTTTTTTACTCCTAACTTGTCTGATGAAGGTTAATCCAGAAAAGCGCTTCACACGCAGTGAAATTTGCTTTTGTATATTTATTAAATCATTTCAATATGTGGAACGTGTATTTCTGGCACATATTCCATATTCTTTCGTTTTTAATATTAATCACAAATAAAAATATTCTCAATCATGGGGAGACAAAAAAGCATTTCATGAATACGGTGACATAAAAATGTTGAAGAGTTCACCATGTATCGCTTTTATGAAGCGTATGTTGCTTCTATTTTCAATCACAATATAAAACGTTTCGTTTAAAAAGTCATCATATTTGTTGTGTTAACATAATATGTATAGGAAAAATTAAAGTTTCTTTGTGCCATAAAACCTAGATAAACCCACCATTTCATTTAATTTAAAATGCCTGTTCAAAGTAAGGAAATAAGCAAATAGTCACTAATGGGGCATTCGAGTGTCCGAAAGTGCAACAACGAAACCGGTACACACGAACAAGGCCAGCACGAAGAAACACAAAACACCAAATCAACCAAACGGAAATCAACAACGCGAACTCAAGTGGTAACAAAAGTAACAAAAAAAACAAACTCAGGTGCTCCGGAAGAGTAAGCGATTCCTGCTTGCTATTGCTCATCTGTCGCGTTGCTAATTTCCAAATGAGTGTGCCAAATCCGGTAAAGGAAGACAAAAAAAATCTACGACAAACCACCATCTGCACTCAATTGAGAAAGAGTGTCAAAGAGGTACCAATTTGGCATATGAGTGTCAAAAGTCCGAAAGGGAAACGACGAAACCAGTTCACACGATCAAAAACAGCACGAAGAAACACAAAACACAAAATCAACCGAACGGAAATCAACAACGCGAACTCAAGTCGTAACATGAGTGAGCTCAGGTGCTCCGGAAGAGTTAACGGTTCCTGCCTGCTATAGCACACACATCGTGGTACTAATTTCGAATTCAGTGTGTCAAATTTGGGAAAGGAAGACACAAATCTCTATGACAAACCATTATCTGCACTCATTTGACAGATAGAAATCCCATATTTATCTACAAGTCAACGGTGCCTACCGTAAAATTTCTTCAGTGAAGAGAGCAACCGTGGAGCAACATAACCCTGTGTCAGCAATTTCTGTGTCAAACGTGACCATTGCGTTATATAATTTTTGCGGTGTGTCTTCCATGTTTTGTCTTGATCCTTGATCCTCCAAGTTCGATAATTTTGCCATTACCTTTATTCAAAGCAATGTACTTGAAAAGAATGTTATGCATAAGCAAATTGATAAAATCAATTACAATTTTAAATTGTACAAAATATTATCTAACGATGCTAAAAGGAGCTAAATAATCTCCTCAGGTATAAACTGTCGAAGAAGAATAATAAATCTGAAAAAAGGGTAAACAAGGCAAAAACACAACAGTTAAATAATGATCACAGTAGTCCTTACTTGGCAATGCAAAAGATTTTGTTAATAAAAGGAGGCAAAGCTGTGTCAAACTTTTCTCTACTGTTGTGATCTTTACGTCATTTAGTAACACAAAATTCAATACTGAGAAACATGGGAATTGAAGTAATGATCAAAGAACAACAGAAACTTAAAAATAATCTAGACATCTAAGATGCATTCAATCTCATGAAGCATGTGAGCAGTGTTCTTGCAATCACTGAAAGACACCAAAAAAAGGACCATAGGCCAGCTCTATATTCATATTTAGATATTTACATTTATATATATTTCGATCTACATTTTGGAAATGACCTCAAGGAAGACTTGAAACAAAACTCTATAATAAATGCATGAATTCAAGTTTCCCTTTTGAATAGAAACATACATGTACCGTCTACTACAGAAAATGAAGTTTAAATTCAGAACTGATGCTTTATGCCAGAGCGTGGGGCGTTTGCATTGATTTCTTTAAGGTGGAGCAGGACAGTGGTCATGTGACTTGCCCAAAATAAAATGAAATTTGAAAAATATTTTGAGATTTTTGTGTTTTTAGAATCTTTATACCATGTTTAGGCACATTTTATCAATATGAGTAAAATTTGTATTCTAATAGTAGTATAAATTCTTAGCTAAAGTATGGTCAAGGGAGGTAATTCGGCAAAAATCATGAAAAATCATCATTTTTTACTCCTATTTTTGCTTGTATGTAAAAATCAAGGCAAGAAACCCCACTTTAAATTGATTTAAGATGATGAATTGTTGCAAGATCTTTAAAATGTTAAAAAAATGAGGGAAACCTATTGACAGGAAAAAAAGTAATGGAATATTTTTGTGTGTTTTTATGGCTTTCCCTATATAATTCATATTAAAAATTGAAACTTTAACCTGATATAACTCGAAAAGTAGGGAAGAAACCCATGTATTTGGAATTAAATTATGAAAAAGTACATCATTTAGGACATTTATGTGAATTTTGAAGAAAATCTATTGACAAATTAATTTTGGACCCAAGTGCCACGCTCTACCTTAAAGAAGCATTCCGTTTGACATGCAAATTGCTAACAAATCGTTATGCTTGTTCCACGATTGTTGTCTTCACTTAAGAATGTTTATGCAAAACATCATGCAATCATATATAGAGAAGGAATTTCTATCTCCCCCAAATGCGTTCAGATGTTGGTTTGTCACATGGTCTCCTTTTTGTCTCCTTTACCAAACTTGACACGCTGAATTGACCATTATCAATTGTTTTGTGTGTTTTATTTATGTTGCTTCATTGTTCTCGTTTGCGTGCATGTCCTATCGAAATTTTGACATCTGAATGAAAAATCGGTATCGGTATATCTTACTTCATTGCTTCAATGTTCATCTTCATCTAAAGGTAATAATAAAATATGAGTATAACAATGTCACTAAAAAGCAGAGAGAAAGTAAAGTAAACATGCACACGCGAAGAAAAAACGACCAAAATGCTCTCTAGTTTGTCAAACATATAAAGACAACGAGTATAAGGCAGTTATATTTTCATTTTACATTTCATGACCCTTTTCTTAGATATGCAGTTATTCTCTCATCCGTCTTTGGTTTTTTTCTTGTACATGTTTGATTATTTTCTTTTCTACAATTAATTGGAAAGGTGTTTAATTATAGATAGTCAATCCTTATTAAATCGACTTCTGTAACATCAATTAATTTAATATTTTCGAATTAAAAGCACATTTTCAATATTCGTGATGATTAGAGCATTATTTGTGCTCTAATAGTTAATTAAAATAAATAATAATTTCATGCAGATTCTATAATCAGTTTTCACACAAACCTCAATTTCAATAAAGCATTGGGATTGCTTTAACAATCCCTTAGATTTATTCCATTAGTTATATAAATGGATAGGCTTAGTGCAAAAGCCCTAAAATAATTAGTGAATGTGTTTAAGCCAGTTCAACTTTCTCTATAACCCAGGTTTTTGTCAAAGTTACTTGTTCACACTTTTGATATCGTAACTTATTTAAATGTTACATTAAGTTTAATAAAAGTCGGATTCTTATTCATCAAAGACAACGTTTTATTTTATTTTGTTTATAAAGCTAAGGCTTATTGTCTTTTTTAAATAACAGTATTATCAATTTGATAAGCTTTGCTGTAAAATAACATTTCACAAGTTGTCATTTCCTATAAATTCTACAGAGTTGAGCTGGTTGAAGACGAAAATTTCATCTAACAACTAGTATCAAAACATGATACCCACTCTATTTTACATTTGCTTAATTCATGAAGAAGGTAACACATTTGATTGTTATATCTAAAACTAATGATTAAGACTGATTCCTAGGTCATTCTAGTAGATTACAATCCTTTACATATACACAGCCTTGTTAAGCTTAATGAATGTGATTTTTATCTTTATTTGTCAAATTCAATCTTTTGTTTTAAGTAAAGGTAATTGGAATAGGAATTATCTGTCTCAAAAAATGTACTTGAAGTCATAGACTTTTTTGACTTCTTTGATCAAGTATCGGGCCTTTTTATAATTTTATTTACTTTAGTATGTTAGGGAACGACCATTGAATTTTACGAGGGGGAATTAATTTTTTTGTTTTGGTAAGAAAATATTTATTTTTGGACGGCGTCACGACAGATTTTTTTTTATTATGAGCATTATCTTATATAGCAAAAACCTTTACAGAGTGTTTATTTCTCAAACTCCCCTGCCATTTTTTTTTTATTCAAATCATCACTAGTATGCTTTTAGGAAGAAAAAAAACAAGACCTCATTTCAAGTTGAATAGTCGGTCCCTTACCAGAAATGCCACAATCAGTTACAAGGTTTGAAATCATATTTTTTTCTAAAAAAAAAATTTATTTTTCATTTTATACCTTTCAAAACAAAATTTGACCAGATAAAGCTCTAAGATGTTCAAAGTAGGGAGCGTGTATTTAATCGTAACATTGACAAGAATAAAACTTTCTTGTAAATGTAAACTGCATGCATCCTTTCCACTATTAATATGATAATGACATTGCCTTAAATGCTCACAAAGATACCGAAATAAATTTATTTCCATGGGAAAGTTAATTTTGGCCGAATGGGAGGAGATAGGGACGATGCAATAGTATTTCCCGCATTTGTTTTGCATGTGCAGACTTTCTCGAATGTATGCCAGGTCAACTTCTTGCAATTTGGCAGACTCTGTACATAAACGAGCTTTGCCTCACAGCTCGCATACAAGAATCACAGAATTCAATGAATTGAATAAGTTAAAAAGCAAAACTATAAAAAACAATGTCGGTAATAACCTTTTTAGGATTATCAAATAATAATTTCTGCCTAAACATTCAATATTTTTACATGACCGATTGCAATAATAGTAGGCTTTTTAAAGAATCAAGCAACTATTTCCTGAAAATGTCACACAGACCTTGCTCAAAAGGCCATTTACTTTCCTATATAAATGCTATTTAGTGAGGGCATGACAGGTTTATATGTAATAATGATGTATTTGTCTGTTTGGGTGTGCTGTTTACTGATACTTATATCTAGCATGCATAGTGTCTTATAAGCTTTCACTTGTACATTTGTAGTAATTTCAAATTATAGCATAAGGTGAAAGTATATTTATACTCATGTCACTAGAGCTGTAGGTTGTTTACACACAACAGACAATAACATGTCTAGTGTCTAAAAAGCTTTTACTTGTACATTTGTAGTAATGTCAAATTAAAGCATAGTTATACTCATGTCTCAAGAGCCGTATGTTGTTTACACATAAAAAACAATAACACATTCAACAGTTGTTCATGTCAAGAAACATAATTTTACACTAATAATTATTAATAATGAATTCAAAACACCAAATTAAGCCAAAAAAATTAGGATTATCTTTTACTGCCAAATAAAGGTAATAACAAAACTACTGAACTTGAATGATCAATCTCATAGTCCAGAGAAATTGACAAAAACGAATCAGTCATACCAGAGAATTGGTGGATCGCAGTGGTCCTGACTTGGTACAGGCATTTCAAACGAAATGGTGGGTTAAACCAGGTTTTATGGCGCTAAACCTCCCACTTCCATTGCGATCTTCAAGTCCATAATATATATATAGTTACATAGAATAGTATGACACTGTAAAATTTTCTTAACCCATAATATATATTTCCGTAAAATAGTTTGACACTGTAATTTTTTCTTGGAATTAGGCTTTATAAGTCGAACATAATAGGACATGTAGGATATGAAAATCATCATGAACAAAATACAGAAGCTTTTGTCTGGAACTTTGTTGTAATATTTATTTGAGAGAAACACAAAACAAGAAGAATTAAAGGAAACATAATTTCTAAATAAAACCCGATAAAGCATCCACGTCGAACAAAAGTAACGGAAGAACGTTTCTTTCTATATACCAGTACATGTATATTGTGAAATACAATTTTCAGAAAAAGGTCGAGACAATTAATGTCGGTACGCCAGACGCACGTGTCGTCTATAGACGCTCTACACTATATATATATATTAAGAGCATAGAACCAAAAAAAAAAATATGTAAGATAATAAACTGCAATTGATACTCATGCTTTGTACCTGACATTGTTATTAAAGATACCATTGAGAAATTGCTGAACAAGGAAGTTCTCCACCGTCAACTTTTTTCTGTATTTTATATTACAAATAAAAGTATGAAATCAAATTCATTAAATATTTATCTTAAAGTACATATTGCCTATGCCGACAATTTATCAAACGTTTATATTTTTTTGCATGTGAGATATTTGCTTTGATAATTTCAATAATTATTATTACTTCAAAGCGATTAACTATGGTTTCATCATCAATTTTCATGTTTTTCGTAGGCGTAAACCGCAATCCAATGAATTGTGATTTTTACAATGATTACAATAGCAACATGTCGAACCCACGACACTATAATTCCGTTGATTTTTATGTTAATCCACGAAAATTGATTCCCACAAAACTATATGAATCAACTTTAATCATTAAAAAATGTAGGTAGGCTAGAACATCATATATCACTATATTTTTGCAGTGACAAAAAAGTAAGGTTGGCAAACCGTAAATTAGAAGGACCACAACGGTAAGCAGCCAAAAGCCTTGAACGAGGCAAATAGGAGCTGCTCGCTATTTTGAAATTGGCCCAAGTCAAATAAAAAATGCATATTTTTTTATCCGGTATTGAACTAGTCAAATAAAGGTAAAAACAAAACCATCGAACTGGGATGATCAATCTCATATATTCAAGAATAAAAGACAAAACAAGGCAATGACATACAAGAAAATTTGAGTTCGCAATGGTCCTGACTTGGTACAGGCATTTGAAAAGAAATTCGCCAAACCTCCCTCTTCCATTGGGGTCTTAGGGTCCGGTAACATAAAACACAACAAGGTTGTGAGCCATAATAGGGAAGAAAGGTCATCATCTCACCTAAAAAGACCCCCTCCTTAAACAAGGTACTTGATAAAATGAGCAAAGTAATAAAAAAAGTATTAGATGCATATGAACTCCAGGAACATCACATAACAAACTTAAGAGGGGGCATGTCCCAAATTTTGACTTTTACGAAGACGCTGGGTGCTTGGTGGTAACCAAGAGGCCAATTTTAAGTCAAATTTTGTTGCGGTAACCTATGAATTCCGGTTTCCATATACACCAATAGAGATGAAACTTTCCAGAAAAAAAGATTTGAATGGTTCAAATTTTTGTCCTCTGTAAGTGATAGGCCAAAACTTAACATTTTGGGTAATGGAAACATCTACTTCCTTATAATCATCACATTTACGTTGAAATAAAAAGGTTGAATAAAACAAGGGAGAGATACATTCTGTGAGTTTGAATGGAAAAGAATACAACAACTTGTCAGTCAACTTAAAATCAAAGCGGTTTGACCTCTATTTTAATTGTGAATTTGTTTTATTTATTGTCTCTTACAAAAGAACCTGTGTCCAATATGTCAAAAAAATAATAGCTTACTGACTGTTTTGATATTTTCGCAATTATAAATGGCTTAGTTGAAAATAAAAACAATCAGTGACGAAGCGTAACATCAGCACTGTTACAAAGATGAACTGTATTTTATTAATTGAAATATATAAATGAATTGATTATATTCTTAACAAACGTCACGTACAAATGTATGTTGATCTGTAATATGCTTAATGAAGTCGTTTTTACATTCTCGACATCAAACGACCTATCTAATATAATCCTTCCATAATTTCGGCATCTCCATGAAATAAACTACTATTATAAATAAAGGTTAAAACAAAAATACCAAACTTGGAGTATCAATCCCAATGTCAATGAAAAAAGACAAAACAAGGAAAACATACCGGAAAAAATTGAAGACCGCAATAGTCCTTACATGGTACAACCATTTCAAAAGAAATGGTGGGTTAAACAAGATTTAATGGCGCGCAAATCCTCCCCTTCCATTGGGACCTTTGGGTCCGGTGGTTACACAAAGCACAACACAGTTGTGAAAGTGAAAACAAAATATAGGGCTGTTAAATTGATCATGTCAGTATAAAATCATCGATTAAAATATAAGCTGTCATATGTAAATCTGGAAAAAAAGATCTCTATTGCACCCAATTTTACTATTTTATTGTTTAATTGCCTTCATTATTAATTTATTCATAAACATGGATTTAAGTCTTAAATGTCATCTAGTTCTAACATTTGCATGAATACACATTGTTATATTAAGTACCTCATATTGAGGACAATGCACTTATGATATTGATTTAACTATTCCAAATGTGTCTACCAATTAGATGACTTAAAGAAGAACCTTTTTCACTAAATTAGAGGTTCTATCTTTAATGATCTTTGATTTAACAAAATACAAAAAACTAAATTTGACCAGATATCCTGTATTTAGGTCAGGATAAATAAGGAAACATCATAACCGTTTTTAAGAAAATGATATATTTAAAGACGACATTTAGATTGACAGCATTCCTATAACAATGACATAAAAGCATTCTAACACGCAAATGATATTGACATTTCATCGATCACGCTCTGACCTAAATAAATTCTTAAATAATTCTACATTTTAATTAGGATGGTAAAATGATTATTTAAGTTTTTTTTGTCAATTTAATCTTTTTATTTTTAGCAAAGGTTTTGAGTTGCTATTAACCTTACCAAGTGCACATGTGTCCTAGGGTTCAAGAGGATACGTGCAAGATATCTTTTAAAAGTTTGTTTTTACATCCAATTCCTTAAGGATATTTAACTTAACATTTGAAATTTGCAATGAAGACAAATTAGCAGAACTTCAACCAACCCCGTGATTATGGTAACAAATATGATATAAATAAGATCAATGAATTAAAGAATATCTGTAAAATAACTGTTTTTGTTGCGTGTTACGTTTCAAGTATCAATTTACACTCCAGTGCATTTCGTTCTGAAGACCAATTTATAATGATGCTGTATATCTGTCTTTTTAATTTCAAGATGAAATTTTGGAATAATGAACAAGGGATTTATAATTATTTAGAAAAATATTCTCACAAATATAGATGATTTTATCATGCATATATTAAGACAGCATTCTGATATGTGCAACAGAACAAGATTGTATGGTACAATAATACTTTAAACTACACAAAACATTTTGCGGCCATTTTTTGTGCATGTTTTTATTGGACTTTTTTTTTCTGGTTGTCGTGAATGCTACCCATGCAAAACATCTTTAAAATTGACTTTTATGTAAGAAATTTTAAAGGAACTATAAAGTCCAGTTTTTCTTACCGTATGCAAGAAGAAGAGGTACCGATGGGGCATCCGAATGTCAAAGTCCGAAAGGGCAGAGACAAAACGAGTAATAAAAAACAAGGACAGTACAAATAAAAAGAAAATATATAAAACACAGAAACACAAAAAGTGCTGAATATCAATAAACAACGCGAACTCTAGTCGTAATCAGAGTGAACGCAGGTGCTCTGGAAGAGTACGCGGTTCCAGCCTGCTATAGCACATCCCTCGAGCTACCAATTTCCGAAAGGGAAACTATCTTTTCCTTCTGCACAGAGAGCTTGAAAGATGTTTGATTCTTTCTGGCTATACCAACTAGGGAAACATGTCATTATTGAAATTATTAACTACCTCATTAACTAGATTCTAATAACATCTAGTATTTTCGGATATTCAGTATCACCTCATTATTTTTTCTTTGCAGTCAATCAACTAAAATAAAGATTGTGAAGATAATACGCTTGAAACTATTGACCGGCATTGGTAATTAACTACTAAAATTGCATCGAACTGTTAACACCGCTAATCAGTTGTCCAGTATTAGTAAGCATCGACAAGTAAATAATATCTAATACAGAGACCTTGAACTGTACTAATGGTACGGGTGACCCGTCAATTGCGTAGTTCACATGGATAAAGATTTTGCGTTAATGAATTCAGTAATTTGATATAGAATTTCCTCAATGCGAAAAAAACATCATTATATGCTGGCAAATATTATATGCTCTTATATATTTTCATGATGGTATACTTGTACACGAGATAGCTTTCATAGGTGTTTTTTACCTCATACTTTTAATATTGGTTGTGTCGCGTAAACTTATTCCACATCTCTTTATCGTATAATTTTGCAGAGTTTGTCTCATGTGCTGTGTGGATGCAGTCGAACGTATTCCTGTGCTTGAAGTGTTTGCTCTTATATATTTTCAAAATGGTATACTTGTAAACGAGATAGCTTTCATAGGTTTTTTTCTGTCTCATACTTTTAATGTTGGTTGTGTCGCGTACACTTATTCCACATCTCTTTTTCGTCTATTGTTGTATTTTGAGTACATTTACCAGTCTACTTTATTAACCTGCCTTAATACTTAATACATTCCACATACAACATGAAACAGCATCTTTTGCTGCCCTCATCATCAAGTTCAACACCTCAGGAATGATATAGTTTAGAACACAAAATGTATGATCTAAAGGATCCGATTCCCAAAGCATAAATGTGGATAATTTTGATACTATAATATTTGTTTATCTTGTGATTCTTTTCTTAAACATGAGCATTGTGAGTTTTTGTTCAGCTCTGAGCTACCCAAACAAAATTGATTGACTATTTTGAATAGAGGACAGTGTTAAGCCTCTTTGTTTACATATTTATTCATGAACGAATAAAAAAGGATCGAAGCAGTCAATTAAGATCTGAAGTCATTGTGGTTATTCTTACTTCGATGCATATTCTACGATGTTCAAATTAGAAAGAGGTGCCTTGGGTCTTTGAACCTAAAAAATGATTAAAGGACAAACCAGAATAAAACAATATGAAACAAAATTTGGTTATTAATAAATAAAAATGACAGCAAAGTTCCAGACAATAAATTTTGCTACGCCTGACGCGCGTTTCGTCTATTCAAGACTCATCAGAGGCGCTCTACCAAAAATATTGAAAATGCCAAACACTATATGATTATGAAGAGCATAGAACAATAAAACCAAAATTACCAAAATGGGGAACCAAATTATTACTAAGATGATCAACCTATGTCTGGGGTAGGAAGAACCTTAGGGTTAGACAATTTTGAAATTTATACGGATAATTTAAAACTTTGATGTGTTCTCCAACACAAAAGTGTTGGTGCCGGAGCGGGCTAACCTCGGGGAATTAAAACTCCACCAGCAGTGCTAACCTTCACGTGTGTTCGAAATAAAAATGACAGCAAAGTTCCAGACAATAAATTTTGCTACGACTGACGCGCGTTTCGTCTATTCAAGACTCATCAGAGGCGCTCTACCAAAAATATTGAAGATGTCAAACACTATATGATTATGAAGAGCATAGAACAATAAAACCAAAATTACCAAAATGGGGAACCAAATTATTACTAAGATGATCAATCTATGTCTGGGGTAGGAAGAACCTTAGGGTAAGACAATTTTGAAATTTATACGGATAATTTAAAACTTTGATGTGTTCTCCAACACAAATGTGTTGGTGCCGGAGCGGGCTAACCTCGGGGAATTAGAACTCCACCGGCAGTGCTAACCTTCACAATTAAGTCATTGTCAATAACATATTTTTCTGCTTGTACTATATTAAAAATAGTTTTTGGAAGTTTGGAAGGCGGCTAACGAAATTGGTATTATTTTCAAATTCACACCGTTGTTGTTAATTTTGAGGGAAAATCAAGACCATGAAAATCAATATTATCGTAAGGCAAATTCGCGGAGCAGTACCGTAGTGCTTTGAGTCCGAGCGTGCACTAAGTTAGGTGCAAACTGTGATAATGAAAATGCAAAAAAAAATCTAATTGCCTTGATTACAAAATCGATAGCGGGTCATTAGTTCTCCCTTTTTCAACTAAAATTGGAAGTATTGTTAAATATCAAACGATAATCGAATCATAACGTGTCAATGATTATGAACCTTGCATTTTTGTCTTACCAATACCTACGTGTTAAAACATATTGCAATGCCACTTTGAAAAAGATAAATGTTTCGATTAAATGCCGCTGACGAGAGGTTACTCCTTGAAATATGCATATACGGTATAAACTCTTCATCCGTTTTGGTAATTGTATTTCCAAACCATTGGGTTGATAACCGCTGCTTCTGGATCAGAGGTTCCCATGAGTAATCACAAGCCTGGTTGTGAGACTTGTCTGACACACATTTACCAATAGTTGTTTTTGTACATTTTGTCGTTGAACTTTCTGACTGTTACGTTCAAAATTATTTAAAACATAAGATTTCTTTTCTTGTATTGCACCTGGTCGATATCGAACTCCTTTTCGGTTTTGGGTACTTTTCTATTAATTCTTTTTTACCTTACGATCTTTTGATTCAAATGCTGCTGATAAAGTTGCTCCTTGAAATACTCATATACAGCATAACCAAATTACCCCTTTTGGTTTGTATTTGATCAGAAATTCCATCGTCAATCTGAAATTAATTGTTCGAGTGGGATTTCAAAATTCCTGAAACGTTTTAGATTATTGTTCGTATACCATTCAGATGATATGGCTATGAATTTACTGTTGCAAAATTATCTTAAGTGTCTCCAGAGATTCAATGTCATTATTTCCTCCAGAAAATATTTGCTGGTGGCATCATTTTATTAAAATGGTATACATCCTACTGGAATGGTATTGGTTCTGTGCCAAGCGGCAAGGTTAACGGTAAAAAGCCAATTATTCATTTTGGTATTCTCTAGTTCAAGTTAGTCAATCAAATAGAGATCAGCCATTCTATTTTCTGTCATAATACACGCATTGTCATTTTAAATTAGGAAAGCTTAGGTTTTTCTCATGGGCTGTTTTTGAAGATGTGCATTAGTAGAAGTAGATCTTCGTGTTTTTCTCAATATCACAAGGATTAAAATGGAGAGTAAAATACCCAAATATTCCAGGAAAAAATTTATTCGTTACGTTTACTAAGCTATAGCTGTATGAAAAAAAATCCTGTTAAAACGAGTACACCAAAGAGACATATCTGTCAATTAAAGAACGTTCCCTCAAGGTTTGGAAAACAGTACGAGGTCTTTTTTTAAATATATATTTTTGATAAATAATGAAATAGGTGTACACAACACATATAAAGGCATAATTAAGGAAAACCACGATGGAAAATAACATTTTAATCAAAGTTAATTAAAAGTAATAGTAGCATGACCGAACTTGGAGAATCAATCTCTAATGTCGAGAACACTGTCACGTGTACCTGTTTATCTTCAAGTAAACAGCTACCATGTTAATTGTTCGGTAACTGTTCGTCTCAAGAACAAAGCACACAATGTGTGCAATTTTTATTTTATTTTATTCTTAATCCTTTTCCTGCTTAAATTTCAGACAGAAATAATGTCAAAATATCTAATGTAAATTACTTTACTAAAACAAACAACTTAATAACGAATAAACATAATGAAACACACTCATTGACCATGACAACCATTAGCAAAACGCTGACACTTTCTTGATAGATTAATCACTTTATTTAATCAGGGATTAATTCTATGTCTTCCCTCTAGCTGATCTCCTTCATGGTGTACAAGCCGTAACGATGTAGTATTTTGAATCAGAATTATTCTTAATACCACATAATATTTGCAATAAAAGGATATTAAGTGATAGACGCCAAATTAATGGTATTTTCATGGTAACAAATTTTGCGCCACTTATAGTTGACCTTTTCCAATACTGTTATGAATCAAAATTTATGGCTCAACTACAAAAATATCCCAACAAAAAGACCCTTATCGAAACTTTTAATAATACTTCGAGATATTAAGACGACCTTCTTGCACTGAATTAGATCAAAATTATATTAATTAGTTAATGCAGTTGACTATATTGAACTGAGCAATGTTGTGTTAAATTGTATCTTAAGCCAAGTCCATTTTTTACATTTAAATCTTACACAAGCTTTTGTCACTTGATTTGTTTCATATATCGTTTTTCTTTATTTACCGATTTCGTTTTCTCTTCGCCTCGTTTGGTTACATTTCGTTTCTCAGTTTAACAGTACCAGTTTACCAAAAGTAAATATTTATGCTGGACAATACTTAATAACGCGAATAATTAAAATAAGTTTTTTTTAATAGAAAACTGCAAAACATTAAGTTTTTATGTTGGGAAAAGTAAGTTTAAGATAGTATATTTTTGATGTACTTTTTAGTCGATGTAAAAAATCGCAAAATTGATATGTTCTATGTCTTTAACTGTTTGAAGTGCTGTTTCGGATTTTAAATCGATATGTTTTATTTTTATATCAGTCAAGAAATGATTCTCAGCTAACTGTCAGTAACAGCGAGTGTTCCATAGGGAGTTCATCTATTGTTCTTCTTGTTGTTTTTTGTCTAAGTTTATTTCCAGTGGAATCGATCGTTGATCGATTTGATGTTTATTGTGAGTTATATTTTGTGCTTTGTCTGGGATTATTGATAGGGGGATGGAGCCGAAAAACTAATGTAACCCCGTCCAATTTTATATACATGTGCCAGGAATCTTTGACAAAAGCTTTTGTTTGTGCAAGTCTTTTCGTGTTTTCTGTTCCTTGTTTTCGAAAGGGGTTTATCTTTAATTACTACAGGACTGGATTTGAATTTTTCGTATTTTTGTAGATCTTGGGCCGATTGTAGAAAGGCGAGCAGCGCCTACGGGTCTCGTTAAAGGCTGTTGGTGGTTTTTCATTGTGGTTTTTTCTAAATAAATACATACCATATGAGCTGTGTCGGGTACACTTATTCCACATCTCATCATTTCTATTTAAAGATTTGTCAAAAGTTTCAACAATCTTTAATGTTCAGTAGCACATTGGTGTTATAGATTACTTTGTAGATATCTTAGATGGAGAAAAGGTTTTGTCCACAAATTTAATCCCGATTAACCCGGGCCGTCCCATGTGTTTGTGCACCTGTCTCAACATAACTTTTGTCACGCATTTGTTTTAACTTGTTTTTTTTATTTACGATTTTTGAAGTGTAGAGTTTGGTCTTTAATTGACAGATTTTGTATGTGTTTATTTCATAGTTTTCATTAGGATCCAACCACTGGTGAACTAAAATCTGCTGGTAGTTTTCCAAAGTGAACTTTTGAATTGCGTCTGTTTTATGTATGTTAATTGCGGTCTATTCTCTTTATCTCATTATCTTTAATATAGTGCCATTTGATTATTGTTGTTTCGTGAAAAAATACAACAAGCATAAATTAAATCTAGGTTTAAATTGTCAATGCATTTGAAAGTAATATCTGTTCAAGTGGGAAAGATTGACCTTTGTTTTCACTTTTTCTGTCCTCCGAAGTTGTAAACAATTAAAAGGAGAAGAAAATAAGCTTGTTTTCATGTCATCAAACCCGTGTGCTTCTTGAAAATTGGAAATGAACAGAATAAATAATAGTAAAAACCGATTTTGTCATTTGAACTGAAATAATATTTTAAAGGAGCTTAAAGTGTCAAACAATTGCAAGAGCATGGTGTATTTTAATTGTATATTTGAACTTAAATTGCATTTATAAGGAATGTTGTCTACTTTTGACCTTCAATAATTATGAATTTATTGTGATGTAGCTATATGTGAGCTTTGTAACAGCAAGCTTTGTTTGCCTTGTTTTCGTTCCACGCCTATCTTGGATAATATTTCTGTTTCTTAATAGTTTCAGTTGTTTGTTATGACAATCTTAAAATTTTCAGGCACTATTTACCATGCTGTTTCTTTTCGTCTTAATATTTTAGTTAGACCATGGGCAAATTGCAAAACCGCGAGCGTCGCCTAGTGGTCTCGTTGAAGGCAGCTTTCAAAGAGGCCAGTAGGGGGTTCTGCAATTGGCCCGCGATCCTCAAAATGCATATATTTTTTAAAACCATAAATATAATTGTTTACAAGTTTGTGCAAACTTAACCTATTGTTTTATTGCATTTTTACAAAGCTTATAGTAATGTCTATTTAATTCGATTTAGGTACATTTGACAACATAAATGTTTTTGTTTATTCCCACTTTAAGTCGTTAATATCATTATATATATTACACGTCATCAGTCGATCATTAGTTAATGTATTTCATCTGTAAAACAATATAACGCAGGTACTTATTACGGTAAGTGATAAAATGGCATGATATTATACAATTGTTTACTGGTCATGAGGGAAACAGTGCATTTGTTTCCACGAGGCGCATAGCGCCGAGGGAAATGGTAAGTACCGAGGGGAAACAAATGTACTGTTTTCCGAATGACCAGTAAACAATTGTTTTATTATACTGAATCGGTAAACAACTTAACTAAAGCCACGCCTACTGCTCACTTTTTACTTTGTATACAATGTACTCTAGCCACGCCTACTGCTAATCATACAAAAAACCCGCGAAGTAGTATGACGGTACTATTACCCTAGGGAAATAGTTTTTACTGTATCCCTAGGGAAATAGTACTTTTACCAAATTCAAGATGAAATAGCTAAAATATTTATCTGTATTTTATATAGAAAACAATCTACTGAAGTATAATAAATATGTTTTATTTATGATCTTTAGTATTTTTCCACCCACTATTACAGTAAGATCTTTACCGATAAACTTCAACTATATCGGTCATGTGATCTATCTAGTATATAACTTACAGGCGATAAATTTTAACAAGAGATCAGCCTCTTTCCAATTTATTTTGACAGTTCATTAAAGAATTCTCTTCATCTTACATTCCCGTTTAATTCTATCTAAATTCTTTATTTTAATAATAAACATGATAAAGACCATAGTTATTCAAACAGGATGTTAACGGAATGTTCAATTGAAAATAAATCACCTTTGGAATCTATGTAAAGTTAAGATAATCAGACGAATTTAAAATTATGAAAACAAAACAATATCGTTGATTTTTATGAACGAGAAATCCTTTTGAATTACCCTTACTAGAGTCCAAAAAGTTGAAAATATCATGTATTGGACTTTTTTCTGTTTTTTGTTTCTATTTTAAAGGTGGATGTTTCAGAGTGTCGCTCAATAAAATATTGAGTGTTATCAAAATCGAAAAACATGCATTTTTATCATCATGGCCTTATACATGTATCTTATCATAATTGATGTAGATTAGTATAATATAGTAAAACAGAAACAAAAAAACAAAACAGTATTTAATCACATTCATTAATCAGAATCCATCAAAACGTGCATAGTAGAGGAGCAGAGGGTCGCTTTTTGTCGATTTGCCTTAATAGTATGACACACGGCTATATTATATATCGTTGGGAAGAGGAAAACAATGCCTACAAGAATAATGAGGTCGTTGCATTCTAGCGTAGTCACGTTTTGAGAAAATGACGTCAAAGATGAATCTTGAATTTCACTCCAAAAGGGGGTACATATCAAAATATGGTGTTAAAATTTTTTTGCCTTTAGACTTCAAAGACAGTTTTTTCTTGTTAAGTAATGATAGAATTTTATAATAACGGTAAAGTATAAATTATTTACAAAAGTCATGCCGAAATGAGCTTCCGAAATGAAAAAAAGTGAAAAACTGCATTTTTGTCTCTACCATAACGGACAACGTGATCCTGGTGTTACAATTCATTATTTTCAAATTATGTTTGCTTAATTCTGTTGTATATAGGTTGGAATTATTTTTTATATCTATTCTTACCATATATACCAACTGCGTTTCGCTGAGAATCAGTCTTAAACTCTGCTATTTTTTGCCTAGAGCGACATTCTACTAGACCTTCATTAACATTGTTTTTATTTTATTTTTTTTAATATATATCTTAGGTCAAAACAACTTTTAAAATATAGAATATAATTAAAATATAAAATTCTAATGCACGAAATGAAAGAACTGCTGCTTATAAGCACAAAGTTCGGTCAAGAGCTGGTTGTCAACTTGGTTGTAAAATACTATAGTACATCGCCGTACATGTATGTAGATTAAAATAAAAGATTTTCAAATTATCCGTTTCTTTTCATTTTGATATCCATCGAGGTACCGAGATATATCATGGCTTGTTCTGTTTATTCGTCTGTCTGTGCTTCTTTCCTTTCTTACGCCTGTCACACATTTTGTATCCACTATACTATTACCAAAATAAAGTTTCTATACTTTCGATGTAAGGTTTGTCAGATCAAATAACTTGTTTTTTTCATCTTTAATTCATCTGTTATGGTTTGTACCGTTCGTCTGTCTGTCCGTGCTTGCATTCTTTCACCCGTAACACTTTTGGGATTCACGAATGCACTACTCATCTAGATCTCAAACCCCTTGTTTTGCACGTTTTACTTAATGTTTTTTGGGGATTTTTCAAAGCCATTTATGAATGTTTACTATTTACCCAATATGGTTTGATATGTTGCATCGCTAAATCCTCAAAGGAACGTTGATAGATTGTCTTCGTGTTTTTATGAAATCTTCTTCGTACATGTAGATGACGTGCACCTTCTAATAATGAATTGGATTTATTCGGGTAGGGATGTTCTCCTGAAACCTTTGGACCTCTAAAGCATCCAAGACTAGCATCATATCATTTGCATATTACTTCTCAAAATCATAGCTAGCTGTCAGTAAGGCTGTCAAAAAAAAACCGGTCCCCGTTGGATAAAAAAAGAAATTAACGGTAATTTGATTGAAGATACCATGCGCTCATAGAAAAAAATATAGAATTTTTATTTCCCAGATGTGTATAGATGTTGTTTTTATGTCCCATCTTCGAAAGTGGGGGCATATAGTGTTTGGGTTGGTTCAACCATCGTCCGTCCGTCGTAAATGTTGCGAGATGTGGCATTATTTATTTTGAATTTGACAAGCTGAAATTTAGCAACGCGTCGGGAGTGTTGCAACAAGCAGGGACTACTTGCACTACCGTAGCACCTGAGTTAATTCTCGTTAAGACGTGATTTCGCGATTTTGATTGCTATTCAGTGTTTTTTGTTATTATGGTGTCTGCTGTTTCGTGCTGTTCTGACCTGTTCTTGATTGAATGTATTGGTTTTGCCTTTCAGTCTTTTGACGTTCAAATGCTCCATTGGTACCTCTCTGCATCTGGCCTTCAGAACATGCATTCCATGTCATTTCATCTTTACCATAATTTCGTTAAGTGACATTTAATTTATCAAATTTATCAAACCCTAAGGGTCTTCCTACCCCAGCCATAGGTTGAATATCTTAGTAATAATTTTGTTCCCCAGTTTAGTATTTTTGGTTATACTATTCTATGCTCTTCATATTCATACAGTGTTTGGCATTTTCAATATTTTTGGTAGAGCGCCTCTGATGAGTCTTGAATAGACGAAACGCGCGTCAGGCGTAGCAAAATTTATTGTCTGGAACTTTGTTGTCATTTGTATTTCGAACACACGTGAAGGTTAGCACTGCTGGTGGAGTTTAAATTCCCCGAGGTTAGCCCGCTCCGGCACCAACACTTTTGAGTTGGAGAATACATCAAAGCTTTAAATTATCCGTCTAAATTTTAAAATTGTCTAAACCCTAAGGTTCTTCCTACCCCAGACATAGGTTGAATATCTTAGTAATAATTTGGTTCCCCAGTTTAGTATTTTTGGTTATACTATTCTATGCTCTTCATATTCATATAGTGTTTGGCATTATCAATATTTTTGGTAGAACTCCTCTGATGAGTCTTGAATAGACGAAACGCGCGTCAGGCGTAGCAAAATTTATTGTCTGAAACTTTGTTGTCATTTGTATTTCAATATTTTAGATCTATTGGACTTTGCCGAATGAAACTTGGAATGAAGGTTCCTAAGTTATAGTGAACATTATGTATATCTCTGTTATTTAGCATTATTTTTAATTCTTAATTGACTGGCAATTAACAATATTTCACCTTATTAATATCATAATATTGAACAAGAAGACAATAAAGAATGCACTAAATAAAAGTGTAGGCCCTAATAATAAGATTGAGCCTATATTCATTTTATTAGCGAATATGATATCAAAGCTGTTTTCGCAGACAAACATTTTTTGTTGCTAACCTTTTTTTACAAATATGATAAACAACAAGATCATAATTTTAAGCTATTGCTAGGACATGAAAATTCTCACATAAAGAAAACATTACGGGAATTAAGTATTGCGCAACCGGAAGTCAGACTGTGACAGAGCTTGACGCTTGATATTTAAACTTTGCTGGACTGTGATTGGATTATATTATCAAGACATGATTATCAATGTTTGCTTCAAGATTTTAAATGGATGTAGTTTCATAAAATAAGAATAAGATTTTCAACATGATGGATAAATTTTTTGTGATGTTTTAAACAAGGATGAAATTTTCACCTATAAAATTTGTATGCTAACATCCGCCATTTGAACTTGGCATTCAACAGCTCTATCAAAAGGTGGTCAACATATGATTTGACACCACTTATTCAATGGAAAAAAGGTAACACCATATACATTTGTTTTTATTTACATCAAACATTCTTCAGGGAAAGGTAGAAAGTCTGAAAATAGTTACATGATTATGATAGTGAAGCAATTCCAATCGTGTTCCCTAAACGTGTTAACTTGGTTAATAAAAATGCAAATACTAAAACGGGTATGAATTAAACGGTTTTTATAGTAATGCTGTATATTGATATTTCAAGGTGTAATCTCTCACGAGCAGCATTAAAATCAAAACATTGGAAGGTCCAAACCAAATGTATTGAATGAAAAGTACTCAAGGTAAAGGAAAAAGGTTATAACAGGGAATCCAAATGCAGCAACAAGAATATCGACCATGTTCAGTAAAAGGAAAGAAACCTGGTGTTTTAAACAATTTTGAATTCAACAAAAGGAAATTTCAATGACAAAATATTAGATATTTATTTGTACATACGTGTCAGACAAGTCTGACGACCAGGCTAGTGAATACCCTCAGAGCCACCAGCAGTGGTTATCGACCCGATGGTTTTTTAAATGTACATACCAAAATGGGTATAAAACGGTTAATTTGGTTAGGCTGTATATCAATATAACAAGGTGTACATTTGTAACCACTCACCAGCAGCGTTAAAATAAAAACATTGGAAGTTGTAAAACCAAACGCATTGAATGAAAAGTACATTGCTATTATTGACATTATACAATTGTTTACGGGTCAAGAGGAAAACATAACATTTGCTTCCACGATAAACTTACTGTATTACGAGGCGTGTAGCGCAGAAGAAAAAGGGTAAGTACCGACGGGAAACAATGACCATTAAACAACTGATTTACTTTTCTAAATATTGCTAAAGACATGCATACTGTACACTCTTTACAGTGTCATCTAGCAACGCCACTGCCAATCATGAAAAAACCCGCTCAATATAGTTACGGTTATATTACCCTAAGGTGATAGTTTAGTGATATAGTAGTTTTCACAAATTCAAATTAAATAGTTAAAATGTTTATCCCCCTTTTATTTAAAAAATAATAAATAGTTATATTTGCCTTTCATCCGTTGTACCATTTGTAGATCAACTGCCTCATTAGGCACGTCGACTTTTTGTTTTGATTTTTTGTTGTTGTTGTTTTGTTGTTGTTGTTTTGTTTTGTTCTTCAGACAAGATTTACATAAAGATTATTCGCCTCGATATATCAGTTGTAATGCTTAATTAATCTTTTAGTCATGTCAATAGGCAAAGATTTTATATATTGATCCGAACGAAAAATAACTTAACAAATCAACGATAATAATCTTTACCTTTTTTCACTTGAAATTGTTTACTCTCTTTTTGTAGAACAGTAACATGACAAAGACAATGTATAGTAATTAACATTGGTGTCAGGAGAAAGTATATTAAGCAACAACAATTAAGACATTAGCAAAAGAGCTGACTGTAAATATCAATTTAACCTGTACTTGTTCGGTAAACTGAGACCAGTCATGTTGTTAAACATATTTTAGGTACATGATTGAATGTGTGTCAGAACGAATTGTAGTCAGGGCTTATTCAAGGTTGTTGTCAGAAGTAATTAAGATTTGGTGTCAGAACTGTTGAAATACTGGCAACGAATGCTTCGTTGATGATCAGTTCTACAAAAATCTTCCACAAAAACTGAAAAATTCTTTAGCTTAAGATATCGATAACTGAAATTATGTTGACTTCTTTTAGTTAAATATTAATTATTATTTAATACTGTTATTGACGTTTTTTATCAAGGCAAATGATGTTACATTTAATCTGAATGATATCAGAGCAGCAGGCAGTAAAAGTCCCAAATGTTCTTTATTTAGTATCTAAGGAGGTTTGCTCCTCATATTTTGAGATTTTTGTCAGATTTTCGAGATCCTCGGGGTTTGTCCATTTATTATGCTTGAAATTTTTTGCCCATGAACCCCCTATTTTCTTTTTTTTATTCAAAAATATGTCCATCGAATATGAAGTTCACAATTTTTTATGAAATTTTATTTACTCTGTCATACATTTTAAAAGGTTTAAAGATGCAAATCTGCGGCAATGCAAAAGTAATGAAAAGTCTAGAGAGAACTTATTTCCTGCCAAAATTATAAATGCTTATTGCATAAAAACGAACACATGGACCTACATTTTTTTCTTGCTTATTTTGATCATTTGTCCATATTCTCTAAAACAAATACAATTTTATTCATTTCTATTTACTTTTAGAGAGAGGAGCAAACCCCCTTAAGTCACTCTAAAATATTCAGTAACATGTTGATGCTATACATAATTATCATTGTTTTATAGATTATTAAAAATAAAAGATTACGTGCACTAAGAACGCTAACCCGGTGGTATTTCATACGAATGCCTACCTCAAGACTGCATTATGTTGTCAAAGTTTATGTTGTTATTTGTTAGTTTTATGTTTATGGTGTCAAGCATGTGGTCTTTTCTTGATCTATGTGCAATAAGAAGACAACCAGTAAAATTGGAAGTTGTTGGCTGTTTTGTTGATTGTGCAGATCTAAAGTCTTTTATCCCATGCCTCATTAACTTATAAAGTGCAAAGTACGAAAGATTTTCCCATTGAAAACAATGCTTTCCTGTTCAAAATTCATAATTTTCTGTATGTCTCAAAATTATAATTTTGGGTTTTAATTTCCATTCAGAAGAAAGTAAAATATATAGGGATATTTTTATCGGGTACGACACTGTATGGTCCCGTGGCATTTACGGGACAAAAATTTATGTTTTAGTATGTACCTGAAAATTCACGCTTTTTTCTATAGAAATTTCGGAAAAATAAAATGCGTTTTAACAATATCATTAACATGATTAAATCACATTTCATATGTGGAATAAAGACGTAACTCACTGTGCAATATTTCTACCAAAAATCATTTTTCATTAACAACCACACGTAAAAAGCCACGTATTTTCTCCTGTATTGTATCTTCCCTTCACATGCGATGACTTCACACACGTACCTATTTGGTACCTTGCTACCTAAATACTGAATTAGTGCTATGGATTTAGTTTTTTACATGTAAAATGCAACATGCATATATAAATCTAGCTTTCTATTGTTGATGAAAGTCTTTACGTAATACCAAGTCGGACATATCTGTTGAAATCAGGAAACATTTAAGACACAGAGGTGTGAATGGGGCATCCGAATCATCTAAATGTCAATAGAAAGGGCAGATATAAGAGCAATAAACACCAACGAGAATCTACTCTCGTTTCTACTTCTCATGTCATCCAAAGCTGTAACGAAGTTCTAAAGGAGAAGATAGGAAGTGGGCGTTCCTATCATATATTTTGTTTAATTCTTTAAAGTTCACAAAAAATATAACAAATATTGTGTGCAATATACAAAAGAAGATCCGATATTTGAGATATAAAATCGTCTTACTTTATGAACAGTGGTCGTCATTAGGCTCCTTGTCGATAATATTGGTTCATTAGCTGTGGTTTAGTTTAACCAGAGGCATTAGATTTTTTTAAAGATGATTTTAATAATATATATCTTGTGATCATATATCCTTTACTGTCCTAAGATTGAAAATAAAACGGATTTAACCTGTAAGGACTTGAGGTACAAGACCAAATTAAAAAAAAATGACTATGGAGCATAATGATATTATAAATAAACTGCCAATTCTTATGGTAGACTATGTTGTATTACTAATTTGTTATCAAGGGCAATTCAAAAGCAAGAGTTTTTTTTTCAGAGTAACAATTAAGGTAGCACCATACAAAGGTTGTTTTAGTCCGACCATCACACTTTAAACTTGCATAACTTTCTTATTATTTTACCAATTTTGATAAATGAGACATCAATAGAAAGAAGAAATGTAACCCTTTATGATGATACCTACAAAAAATAATTATAATGTATAACAAATGGAATTACTGTTCAAAATTAAAAAAAATCAACACAACTGACTCAAATGAAATTAGCTCTCCTAGCATTACAAATATCCCTTTTACATTGATTTAATCTGAATCAACACAGCATGTCCTTCAAAACCGTGTCTCAGAATTTTCCTATCACATTCCATTCTCCAATAAAGCAATATTTTGTGTACAAGACTTTATTGCATAAGGGGCCACTCTATTCAATGTGCCATAAAATATTTTCTGAAGCTTTAATCTAAAATCTGAGACATTGTTTTGTTGATAATAGACCTTGGAATAACATATCCAAAAACCAGCAACATTGGGGTACTCATGTGGGAGCTAAATTCAATCAAACTTTACTTTTCTCTTGAAAAATGAAAGTGGAAATACTCCAAAAATATCAATTTCCTACTTTGAGCCCCATTTACTAGATCAAATGGCATGATTCTACCATGGGAACACTGTAGGATTCTTAGATCATCATAAATCAACATTTATTTGACCTATAAACCTTAGTTTCATCCACACAAACATTAAATATAGCTCAAAATGCACAACCCCCTACACTTAATTAAGAATTTGCGGGAAATATTACATCAAATTGACCTTATCTCAGGTCAGTTGTTAACTGTAAAGGGCAAGACTCCTCCTTCACTGACCAGATGTTTCCACTGTTGATTGTCCATCTTATTCATTTAACTTATTTCACTTCAAATGACTGGCCAAAAGTCATAAAACTTTCCAGCTGTTATAGATAAGACCAACCTCCATGGTTTATTGACAGCTTAAATTACATGTGCATTTGTTTTGATTTTTTAATCATCACCATAGCTCATTAATTATTAGGTGTACTGAAAATATTTTCGCACCATTAGATACTGGACATTTTATAGTATTGAAAAAGTTATAGATTAAAATTTTGATAAAATTTTAGCACTTTTGTATGGTGCTACCTTAAGTACGTTTACTAAATCTTTAAGGAAATCATGTCCACTTCTTTACCTTAGTTTATATTATGTTAAGGTAGGTGTATGAACGAGCGATGTTCGTCGTTTGAGAATACTTCTGTGTATCGTATGGGTTTGTCTTATTGTCGTTCCACCAGGTGCTAGGCTTTATATTTTTGAACAGTAACAACTTTACCGTTCTATTCCAACTATAAGTTTAGTAATCTGCCTTAAATTTAAGACTATAAGCATTAACCAGATAACAATATCTTTTTTATGGTATTTTTGCACTTAATTACAGAATTGTCTTCATCTGACATTACAGTTTAATTCTATGGTCTTTTTTCATCAGTCTTGAATATCACATCCTGAATTTTATGGTAATGTTTTTTATAAAGCTCACAAATTTAAAGGTCAAGAAGGTCAACAAGCATACTGCGACACTATTTATAATCGTAGTGGAATTAACCATATGTGGATTTTGAAAAACTCAAAAGATTTGTTAGATCATTTTAAATCTAGATCATTTTCTGAGGTTCACTCTTTGAAAACGTTCGATTTTTCAACTTTATACACTACCTTGCAACACGAAAAACTAAAATGTCGCCTGAAAAAACTTCTCGAAAAAGCCTTTTCAAAGTCAAGGAATTTTGTTGTTTTGGGTTATAATTCTACATTCTTTTCAAAACATCTTTCAAAGATAAAATTTGTTACACACTGGAACAAGTTTGCAGTATGCTTGATTTCCTTATTGACAACATATTTGTCACCTTCGGAGGAGAGATTTTTCAACAACAAATCGGCATTCCAATGGGCACAAACTGTGCTCCTCTTCTCGCCGATTTGTTTTTATACTCTTACGAGACTGAATTTCTTCAGGGACTCGTAAAAAACAAGAAGATGAAAGAGGCAAGGTCATTTAATCTTACATTCAGATATATTGACGATGTCCTTTCTATCAATAACACTTCATTTGGTAGTTGGATTCCTTCAATATATCCTCCAGAATTGGAGATTAAAGAGACCACCGAATCTAATTGCTTCACGTCTTTCTTGGATTTGCACCTCGAATTTGACCCAGGTGGTCATCTCAGTACAAACATTTACGATAAACGAGACGATTTTAATTTTCAAATTATTAATTTTCCTAATCTACAGAGCAATATACCTACTTCTCCTGCTTACGGTGTTTATATTTCTCAACTTATTCGATATGCCAGAGCTTGCACACATTTCACAGATTTTTTTATCAGACACCGGTTTCTTCGTGACCGACTTTTGAAGCAGGGCTATAAGAAAATACGTCTCATACGATCACTAAAAAAATTCTTTCTTCGTTATCAGCCACTAGTAGAAAAGTTCAAAATTGAGTTAAAAGATATGATAGTTAATTGTTTTAATTAGTGTTTGACTGGTGTGCTGTACTGAGATGATCACCTCAATATCCCTATTGTGTCTCACAACTATGTTGTGTTATATGGTCATTACCGGATCCTAAGATCGCAATGGAAGAGGGAGGTTTGGCGCCATAAAACCTGGTTTAACCCACCATTTCGTTTGAAATGCCTGTACCAAGTCAGGACCATTGCGATCCACCAGTTCTCCGGTATGACTGATTCGTTTTTGTCATTTTCTCTGGACTATGAGATTGATCATTCAAGTTCGGTAGTTTTGTTATTACCTTTATGTAAAAGCAATCCATTAGAAATGAAAAATTGGCTTCAAGATTTATTACGGAAAGTATATGAATTGAATATCTTGGTTAAATCTTGAATTGAGTGTTTTTGGCAGAAATATTGATAACTTGATACTTGCTTTAAAACTTCCATAAACGTTTTTACAATTGTCATTTTTAAGCATTATAGCGATCAAGCGTGTCGGGTTTGTGTGATGACACTTCACTAAATCATTATTGTTTGAAGTGTTGTGTCGGATTTAAAATCGATACGTTTGATTTTTTTTACATCAGTCGATTGATGATTCTCAGCTAGCTGTCAGTAACAGCGAGTGTTCTATGGAGAGTTCCATTACCGTCCTTTTGTTTGTTCTTGTTTTTTTGTCTTAGGTACTCTCTAGTGGAATCGGACTTTGATCGATTTGATTTTATTGTGTGTTTAGTTTTTGTGTTTTGTCTTGGAATATTGATAGGGGGAAGTTTGGGCCCAAAAAACTAGTTTAACCCCGCCACATATTACATGTGCCTGTCCTAAGCCAGGAATCTTTGACAAAGCTTTCGATTGTACTTGTCTTTTTGATGTTTTCTGTTCCTTGTTTAAGAAGGGGGTCTATCTGTGACTATTTCAGGGCTGGATTTGAATTATATGCATTTTATTTAGACCATGGGCCAATTGCAGAACCGCGAGCAGTGCCAAATGGCCTCGTTGAAGGCTGCTGGCGGTTGTCCATTGTGGTTTTTCTAAATTGCCGTTTAATTGTGGGTTGTGTCGTGTACACTTATTCCACATCATATTATTTTCTATTATCATGAAGACCATTACATAGTAATAAATACAGGATAAAAACTAAATGTTCAATTTAAAATCAATTACCTGTAGAAAGCTGGAAAATAAAAATGTCAAGCATCTTTTGAAAATCACCAAATGGTTTATAAGCATTCTGTCTCTTCCATGTTTTTGTTTTATTATCTTAATACAATTAAGATAATCAGACTTTTTATAATTCTAAATAACAAACATCTTAGTTTTTGATGAACGAAAAAGAATTTCACTTCAGTAAACCTTAGAAGAAACAATAACTAAGAAAATTTCAAGGTTTAACATCACGTCGTCTTTTCTCTGTTGTTTATTTTTTCATGTTTTTCTGAAACATTCATGTGAGTCACTGAAAAAGAGATCAAGTAATTCAGTCGAAAAAAACATGCGTAATATTCTTCACATTGCCTTACATGTTATCCCTATTGATGTTGAATATAGCCATGTTTGCATGTTTGGCAAACAATTCACAGAAAGGGAAAAAGTAGTAAATCACATATGTGTTTTGTAGTTTTGCAGCTTAACACTATTATTTATAAATACCAAATACGAAAAATGTGCACTTCAGAAGTCGATTTGTTTTATTAAATAATACAATCTGTGCACGAAACTCAGGGGTTGAATATATCTACATGAGGACAAGGAGGATAGCACTGTCTGATTAATTTTACAGACCCATATCATAAGGATGATCATTTATTTTGATTAGCCTAATAAAGATTAATATAAGATAATAAAAGTCCATAAGATCGCCATGGAAGAGAAAGGTTGGCACGCCATAAAACCTGGTTTAACCCACCTTGTCATTTGAAATGCCTATACCAAGTCAGGACCATTATCATTTCTAACTATTTCGGTGTGTCTTCCATGTTTTGTCTTTTCCCTTTGGACATTGAGATTGATCCTCCAAGTTCGGTAATGTTGTTATTACCTTTATTTAATAAATTTTCAATAGCTAAAGAATTAGATATCAGGTTAATCCATTTCATCGGATAAAGTTTAAATAAATCTGTATCTGAATGGAGAATAAAACTATGTATTTTTACAAATCAACAATAATTGTAACCCTTTTTTCACTGAAACTGTTTTCTTTATTCCGTTGGAAAACACATGACAAAGCCAATGTGGAATAATTAAAAATACCGACAGCTGAAACGATATGACATAACAGTCAAAAACATTGAATTCAGACAAACAGTTGACTGTAAATATCTATTCAAACTGTACTTGTCTGGTATACACGGTTGTTGCCATGACGAATTATCCTTTGGTGTCACACCTAATAAAAGGATGAAAAGAATGCTTTATTGATAATCAGTTATACACTTAGGAACGTAAATAACGCACCACTTCTTTTTTATCGTGATTCTTTTATAATTTTGATTTTTTTAATTCTTTTTTTCTAAATTATAAACCAAATTGAACAAAAAAACAATCCAATATTCTTAAAAATTGAAACTGACGAGTTTACTGCGTGAACTAGTGAAAAGGGAATTGAAAAAGCAAAGTCTGACTTGTTGATTAATTTATGTGCTTTATTTTTAAATGACAAGTATTTGAGAAAAAAATCCTTTTGCCAATCTTCCACATCTGGGTAAGCATAAAATGTTCTCTAATGTGATGAATCGTTCATTGGGTTTACAAAGAAGCAGAGGTATAAACGGGGTATCCGAACACCAAAAGTCCGAAAGGGCAGAGACAAAACCAGTTAACACTAACAAGAACAGGACAAAAACAGACAACATGTTAAACATGGAAACACAACATAACTGAATATCAATCAACAACGCAAAAAAACCTTAAAATTTTTGAAATTGATAATTAGTTCATCATTGCGTATGATGCTACAGCTTATCTGGATGGTGCTAGAATTGTAAGCAATTAAAGTCAGAATTCAAATTGACATCACGTTAACAACATGAAGATACAGTGATTATAATCCACAAAATATGATGTTCAATCTTTTTGATACCGGAACGATAAAGATTATTCAGGATTGAATGACAACTCACTTCGAAATAACTAGTACAAAAATATTGACTTATTTTGTAATTATATTTCTGACAATTTATGGGCTTTGTTAGTGAGAATATTGACCAAGGCATAAATAAAAGGTGTATATAATACCATTTGCTAGTAAGTACTAATTTTGTTTCCACAGTCCAAGCATTACCGATATTCGTTGTGCATTAATCACATAAAACGGCACCAATTTCTTCTATTACGAGCTGATGAACAAAATAACTATTGGTGCTTATTGACCAATTATTTGATTTGTCTTCATATTTATTAGGTTGATAAGTAAATGCAATTTCTATGTCACGATCAATTTACCATGTTACTTGCCAAATTATTCTATTTTCCGCTCAATAGTTCTAAGCTAAGTATTGGAAAGCGGAAAATATAGCTAGGCAAATTTACCGAAGAAAACACTACAGAATTATGTCAAGAAAGGATCCTCTGGAAACATAGGTAACAAAATGCCACTTTAGGAAGTAAAACTAAAATTAACTAATAAGAAGACATTTGTTAATTGTTCGAACCGGAAAACGTCTTACAATATGAACCACTCTGAGACCTCGTTGCTATTTGCCTGAATTTTATGTATATACAAAGTTGCTGCATGTCTATATATTTTTGACATGTAAGCTTAAGTGTCGTAAAGCGTTACAAGAAAGAAATAATTTTACAGTAGTCTTCATATGTATAGATTCAATCAAGTGATTAGACAGACAAAGCCAGAAGTATAATCACCTAACGAAACATTCAGACTGTATGTATTTTGTTTAGTTTGTTTCCAAAAATTATTTTATTTTTCCGATTTTCGGGCATACGACATAAAATTTTGAAATTCCTCATCTACCTGGTGTACTTTTCCTTCATTCAATTTTTTTTAAAGTTTTTTTTTGTTCTTTTAAGCTTTAACAATCAGCTGTTTACGGATATTTCAAATTTTGCATTCTGTATTTTTTTTTTTTTTTTTTTTTTTTTTTTTTTAATAACAAATAATTTATTGCACTTATAGCTGTTACAATTATTTGCTAATTACAGCTTTCATTAGCAAATTTCCCTTTTGTTAGTATCTATATGTCAGGGTCATATAGATAAGTTATTTCTTGTTAAATAGTATTAGTTTCATACAGAAATTTACATATGCATAAATACACACAAAAATAAACATATACAAGACTATTAGATATAGATTAAAGAAAAAATATGAATGACATAAACACACTCTTTCGCTTTTTAGTATTGATTAATATGTACTTTTAAATTCTGTTATTTACGCTTTAGTGATTTTCTATTAGGTCACGAGGGTCTAAAGTTTATGAATAGGTCATTCATTGATTTATTATGTCAAGCAAAGTGTGTGAGTGTTACATTTATAATTCAGAGTTTGATTGGATTTTAAGTTAATTTTTATGGGTAAGTTAGTAAATTGAGCATCTTTCGAAAGGATAAGTGTAATGCTTTTTTGTTTTTCTAAAAAGGAAAGGAAATATGTCTAGAGTTCAACAAATTACTAAGAGTTAACATTCATTTAGCATAAGTTCAACTCTTTTCAAAAGTCTAGTAAATAATTTAGGTTTCGTTTTCTTGACTATGTTAGAATACCTAGAAAATTCTTTTTTAAATATCTCAAAATTGTCTAAATGTTTTGTTCTAAGTTCCGAAAGACAAAAAGATTTATAAATAGAAAAACCAAGGATAGAAAGGATGACATTAAAGTCAGAGTATTTCTTGTCTTGTATCTTATACCCTATTACAAAGTGTACAAGACTTATTTCCCTGTTAAAGCTCAGCTTTTTAAAAATAATATTAACTTTTTCCCATAAATTTTGTAACAGCTTACATCTAACAAACAAATGTTCATAATTATCAATTTCATTGCAAAAGGGACACATAGGACTTTGTGTTATATGCCATATAAAAAGTTTTTCTTGGCAAGATAAAATATTGCTCGTAAGCTTCCATCGGAAGATCTTTAAGTTGTTTAGTAATAAATGTTCATGAAAAAATAAGAAGGTGTTTTTGAAGAAGCTGTCATTTAAATTAAAAACATGTTTCCATTTTAGAACTCCAATGTTTATATCATTTTTTTTGTTTATAAACATTTCATATATGTTTTTGTTGTCTATTTCATTTATTTTCATTTCTTTATTATTTATTTTTATGGATGCTTTGTTGATATTAACTTTGGTCTTTATTGATTTTTCTGAATTAAGAATTTCTATCCATGATTTTGGAATTGCTCTTTTAACTATAGTATATTCGGCAATCCAATTTGACTTGTGTTTAAGTTTATTTAGTAAGTTATCTTCTTTAATAAAACCATTTTCGTCTGTCAAATCATTGATGTAAATAATTCCACTATTTATCCAGCTTTCTATGAGTAGGGGTTTAATGTTATGTTTGATGTGTTCATTACCGCAAATAATTTCTTTTCTTATTTCATGGATAGTTGTTAAATCATTTTGTATGTTATTTTTTATTTCATTCCAGGTTTTTATTATTTCTTGATAGAATTGGGGCATTTCTTTGAATTCTTTAAGATTTTGAATGGTTTTAGGTTTTAGGTTCATGTTGAGTACCAGCAAGTCAGGGCCAAACTTATTCAAATATTTCTTTGGGATTACTGACCAATTTTCATCATTAGAGTTCTTTATTCTTGTTAACCATTTCACTTGCAACATTTTAAAATAGCTTTCAACGTCAATCATTTGTAATCCCCCTTGATCGTAATTAGAAATAAGTGTTGATCTCTTCACTTTATCTGGTTTGTTATTCCATACATATTTAAATATAATTTCTTCTATTTTTTTTAAATGATCTTTTTTACAATTGTAACCGATGCAATATGGGTGAATTGTGGTATGATAATGGTCTTTATTATCAATATTTTACCAATAATAGTTAGGTTTCTTTTTTCCCATGCTTTCATCAGTTTTTTTTATTTTTCTAACTTGTTTTCCCAATTTAAACGATCACATTCATTTTTATCAATGCCAACATATAGTCCTAATACTTTAATTGGTTTGTCAGTAAATTCTATTCCATTTACTTTGTCTTTGCAGTGTTTTTGCTTTCCAATCCAGATGCCTTCAGTTTTATTTTTGTTAAGTGCGAGACCAGAAAACGTTCCAAACGTTTCTAATATGTTCAAGGCTTCTTTAATTTCTTTCTTAGATTGCAAGAATAGAGTAGTATCGTCTGCAAGTTGGGATATTTTGAGGTTTTTTGTTGTTCCGTTAAGTTTAATTTCGATGCCTTTTATGGTGGAGTTGTTTCTGATGTAATTTGCTAAAATTTCTACCGTTATAACAAAAAGTAAAGACGAACACGGCAACCTTGACGAATACCCCTTTGTAAGTTTATAGGAGCTGATGTCCATCCATTGTTTATTATCACCGAATTTATATTGCTATATAATGTCGTGATCCATTCTATGAATGAATGATTGAAACCAAAGCGTTGTAAGCATTCATACATAAAATTCCAATTTCGACAAATAAAATTGCTCCGTCTATTCTAAATTTTTCTGCATAATCAATAACGTCTTGGATTTGACGCAGATTAAATCCAATGAATCTGTTTTTAATATAGCCAGTTTGGTCATGGTTTATTATAGAGTTCAAAACTTTTTTTAATTCTTGATGCAAGAGTGTATGAGAGTATTTTATAATCAGTGTTTAATAGAGATATTGGTCTATAGTTGGATATATCTAGTGGGTCGTTTTTCTTATATATGAGACTTAGTACACTTCGTCGTTGGGAGAAAGGGAGCTGTCGTTTATCAAGGCTTGTATTATACCCTTTTTCTAATATAGGACCTAACTTTGCCCAAAATTGCCTATAGAAATTGGTACTCAGTCCATCCAGTCCTGGACTTTTGTCTAGTTTTAAATTATTCACAGCATAAGTAAGTTCGTCTAAGTTCACGGGACCATCGCAAAGTTTATTTTGTGTCTTATTTAACTTGTTAGGTATCTTGCAATCCTTGATATATTGTTGTAGTTCAATTTCATCTTTCTCTGCTAATTCAGAATAAAGTGAGTGGTAAAATTTTCTCTCTATTGATAAAATTTTTGATTGTTCTGTAATAACTTTGTTATTTTTATCTTTTAATCTTACTATGGTTTTCTTGGATTGTCTAGTTTTCTCTATGCTTAAGAAATATTTATCATTTTTTTCACCTTTTTCACACCATTCCTCTTTAGATCTAATTTGAGCTCCTTTAGCTTGATATTCATATTCCGTTTCTAATTCAGATTCTATAGTTTTAATTTTTGTTAACAGATATTCATTTTTACTTTGATCGTGGTTTTCATATAGAGATTTAAGTTCTTTTTCTAATTTCTTTACGTGATTTTTTTTATCATTGATCTAGTTTTGCTGAAATCTATTGCATAATTTTTAATTTCTAGTTTAAGCATGTCCCAAAGAGTATCAAGTTTAGATGGGGCTTTGCGCATTTTATCTTCATACTCTTCGATTATCTCATTTATGTTCTTGTTAAATGTTTCATCGCATATAAGAGAGTTGTTAATCTTCCAAAACCCCGGACCTTTAGTTTGTGAAGATGCTGTTTCTATTTGAATTGGGATAGCTTGATGGTCAGTGCTTTTAATTGTAATCGGTCTAATGTCGCACGATTTTATATATGGAAGAAATTCAGATGGGATGAAAAACATATCGATGCGACTTGCTTGTGGTGGATTGTTTCGTCTCCATGTAAATTGAGTTTTGCCAGGATTTAGATGTCGCCATATGTCTAATAATTTATTTGATTTTAGCATAGATTTAAGATGTACAACAGGTTTATTCTTTTTATTTTGGGGGTTAGATTTTTTTCTATCTATTTCACTTAAAGCATCATTCATGTCTCCTCCTATTATTATTGTGCCTGTTGCATTTTTATTGATAAAGTCATTGATTTTTTCATAGAAATTGTTTCTTTCTTTTTCATTATTAGGCGCATAAATGTTTATGAAAGAAAATATCGAGTTATCTATTTCTACATTCAATAGAATAGTACGTCCGTTTGAATCTACATGTTGGTCAATAATTTCACATTCAAAATTCTTATGTATTAGTATAGCAACTCCCCTGCTCGATGTGTTGCCGTGGTTAAAATAGAAGTCATAATTTGATTCAATAGCTAAAACCTGTTCTAATTCATTGTCAAAGTGCGTCTCTTGAATGAAGGCAATGTTTAGCTTTTGGTTTTTAGCCCATTGATAAAATCTTTCCCTTTTGTTTTTATCCCTTAATCCTTTAACGTTGACCGAACAGATATGTATTTTATTCATGAATGGTCAGTGATGTTTAAATACCGGTATGACCGGTTTTTATATATTTTATATTTAGCGATCTTGTTATTATTAGGATTTGTAAATATAAATCGACTTCTATTAGTTGGATTAGGGTCAAGGGGCGATTGAATAGTAAATATACAAATACACGTGGTACCTGTAAAGGTAATGACAACAACAGTACAATACATCTTATAGCTAAAAGTACATAATTATTGCACAAATCGTTGGAATAACAGTAACAATACAATTCAACCACATGATTACAAATATGCATGCACTTGTGTACGTTTTTTAACGGAATGTTTACTAAATAATTAAAGGTGACATTGTAAGTTAAAAATATATCTTTAATGATTATTGAAGAAACCACTTTGATTTTAATTGTTTTTCGTACTCTCTGTTTCAAAAATAGTAGAAATTTGAAGTACGTGAACATTTGCATTGCATATATTTTCTTTACAATTAAATTTAAGTGAACATGAACATACATTATCATGTAAATATAACAAAACAAATAAGACAATGACAACAGGATCATACAGTTTGTAATACCAAATTGTGTTGCCATTGTATGAGATGATATCAATCTTTTTTTTTATAGTTTATAAACATTTTTTTTAACTTTTTTTTTCTTTTTCAACAATATAGTTAAAAACATGGTTGAGGAGGGTTATCAGTTCTTCTTTTGTTGTTTAGAGTTATCTCTTAGTGGTGGTGTGGGTGGAGTTCTCCTGTCTTTCATGAAGTGTTGCCTGTTCATACTTGTAGTTGTGTAGCTTGTCATTTCTGTTTGTCTACTTGATGTTGTAGGTGTTTCTTGAGGTTTTCCACTTTCAGCTTTCTTGGATTTCCCTTTCTGTTTCTGTCCATTATTTTGTTGCTGACCTTGTTGGCCTGTTTTCTTGGCTCCTTTTCCCTTGATATTGGTATCTTTCTTTGTACTTAATTGTGGTTGGAGAATGGATTGTGACTGCTCAGATTTCATATTGTGTATTTGAGATGGAGGCATTGTTTCCTGAGAGTGTTGTTGTTCTTGTGTGTCACTTATTTATTCTGTATTTTTTTATGTTTCTTTCTAACCACTTTTCGGTGCCTTGTCCGTATTTTACTCCCTCTGGTCAATATTTAGACAAATATGGTATACATTATAGATTTATGAAACACATACGAGGGGAAATTTAGATATCTAAAATGGACGGGAACCACCAGTTTTTGTGGCACCGGTCATCGTGCGTTGAATCTTAATTGAAAATATAGTTTACAAAACTTTCCTTTTCCAAATTCTTATAACCCTATGGTTCCTATTACTCAAAACATGGATTGATCGCAGTCAAAATATCGCTTCCGGTATTTTCCTTGTATTTTTTTTATCCTCTTAATATCCATTTAGTGTTTTGCATTCGTTATCATTAGGAAGATCGCCTCTGGTGAGTCTTGAATTGACGAATAGCGAATCAACCATGACAAAATTTCTTGTCTAAGATTTTGTTGTAACTTTGATTCTCCCTATTGATACTGTTGAACAAAGCACAAAAAATACTCTCGGTAAAACTCAAATTGACCAATGCAAAAGGCTACAAGAAATTCTGAGAAATAAATTTTCTTTGACAAAAAAAATTAGTTTTATCCTGATGGGGGACCATAGAGAGAATGAAAAAGCAAACAGGCACTAATGGGACATTCGAATGTCAAAAGTTTGATAGGGCAACGACAAAACCGGTAAATACCATCAAGAAAAGCACGAGGAAACACAAGACATTCATTCATTCATTCATTCATGTTTGTTTTAAACAGGTGAATACTCTTAACATCAATTTGTTGTTCCACGTACATGTGCACATTTAAAATATCGTTGCATTTTTCAAATGTTTCATTGTGTATAATTTCAGGTTAAATATAACTATTTTTGATAACATTGATTTTTCTCTATTGTAATAAGCTAAGACATGTATGTAAATATGATGTGTAAATAATCGAGCAGAAGTCAATTGAATCAATCTTAAAATTCAATTTATATAAAGAAAAAATATTGCAAATAATTTTGGATTTGTAACGGCTGCTAAACATTTTGTGTAAACTACCATTTCCTTTTATTTTGACATTCCAAAGTTTCTTTAGACTGTTTTGCGGATCTTCATATATTGCTGTTTTTTAAAACAAATTGTCAACAGAATCGTTTTGCTCGAAGCTTAAGTACGCTTGATTTCTGTTCTTCTTGTTTTGCAATTATTAGGTAAAAAGTAGGCTCTTAAAACATTAGGTCTTGTAATGGTGAACCATACACTCGTTAAGAGTAACTTTTTTCTTCGACGTAATTTTGCCACTTAATGCTAGTTATTGTCTTCTAATGATACATAATAGATCTGTAGTCATATGGTGACCTTTGATAAACTACGCATATACTGATGATTGTTATAATAACCCGTTTCCAAGTAAGAAATTGGCACCTATCCAAATTTGAAAGTTTGAACGATTCCGAACTAGGTATTTATTAAGATGAGGTTGGAATGATTTTTTTTTGTTTTAGCAAGCAGGTTTATTGATAGCATGGTAGGTGCTGAATATCGTTTGTAAAAGCTAACATAAACAACACCCTTCGCAAAGGCATGTTAAGAAATCACTCCTATTGCAGTGGTACAATTGTAAAATATCTAATTAAATCTTTTAGTCTTGAGCAATGTATGATCAGAGAGATATATCATTTGTTTAATTATCAAAGATGTCAGTGAAGGAGATATCTAAACAAAAGAACAATACAAATGCAACAAAAAGAACATAATATTTTTCTTCACTTACTTTCATTTTAATCTAATTTTAAACAACTGCTATTTAGATTAAGCCACCTGCAAAACACAATAAAGGGAAAACAGGATTTATATGGAGGTAAACACAATAACAATTATTGCTCAAAACTTGTGATTTTTTTTTATTCATTTGTATAAATGTTTGCATTCGTATGCATGCTTTTCGAAATTAAGAAATAGTTAGGTTACGATCGATCTCTTATGATGCTTCCAATTTAGTCACTAGATTATTGACAACATTAAATCATTGAATTGAACTATTTTTTGTATATATACACTAGATATATTTATCAATCAACCAACAATATCTATCGTAAAAAATCCCAGTATGTCAGTTCAATTGATACACTAAATTTCACTTAATATAGAATTATAACACTTAAGTGAAAAGACCTGACTGAGGGTCATACCCTAAGATAACAATGCAAGAGGGGGTAAAATGCCATTTCTTTTGCAATACTTAAACCAAGTCTTTCAACGTCTACCGTACGTATTTGCTGATGCTCCTTTTGACAAAGAACATGAATTTAACCATATTCTGATGTACACATAATAGTTATATCATATCCACCATTTCGTTTGAAATGCCTGTACCAAGTCAGGACCATTGCGATCCACCAATTCTCCGGTATGACTGATTCGTTTTTTGTCATTTTCTCTGGAACTATAGATTGATCATTCAAGTTCGGTAGTTTTGTCATTACCTTTATTCATATCAATGATAACTTGAAAGTTTTAACATTCCTTTCTTCTTTATACATGTATATTTAACGTTCAGTAAGGTCGTCAGTCTATAAAGGTAACCTTATCGTAAATGATCGAATTGAATTTAACACCTAATAGACAAATACAACTTAACAGGGTAACGTTCGGCATTGGTTATTGTCATCATCCAAGACATTTTATGGAATACGTCATGTGCCAGATAATGGTTTTATATAAAAGCTAAGTATTGTCGTTTTTATCGCATATGACACACAAATACTCAACCGTTGGCTACGTGACGGGTGTTCCATAAAGAGCAGCTCCTTTTGACATGAGTGTACGATTGCAAGTGGGTTTTTAGGTTGTTTAAGGATGGTTTGGTTTGTTATGATTATGTCAACCAGTTTTCCCCTTTCGGATTAACGTCATTTTAATTCCCGATGGGAACACCTGTTATTCTAATTGAAAGTCAAAATCATCACCATTTACCGTTTTATAACTTTTAAATATATAAAGAACATTTAATACAAGTATTCAACAGATTATTGGGATCGAGATACACCGTGACGTTATTTTGTTTGAAATTAACATACAGTAAAAAAAGCCTTAGTACCTATATTACTCTTAGAAAGATGTAGGCATAGCACTTTGTTTAGAAAAAGAAATTTTATCCAACACAGCTAGCTATGTGATTTCTCCATGACAAACCTATGACAAATTCGAGACAGATATGGTTTATGACTAATAACCTTATCAGATATAACTTTTCTATCAAACAATGAATTGTATGGTATTTAGAATGGGGCATAAATCTTAAAAAAGGAAATGAAATTATTCAATCAATTAAATGATTTGAAATAATTAAAATGGAGCTGTAAAAACTGCACGTACAAATATTTTGACCTTTTTCATGTTACGTAATTTTTCTCACTTTTGTCCCCGCAGACTTGAGAAAAGGTAAATTAACTATAATTCTGCTATTAATTGCAAACCATATATCATAATAATGAAGTATATAGAGTGTATATATGTATAAATTTGGATAGTACTATGCATAATATAAAATGTATAATCAATTAACACATTTATCAGTTATGCATGCTTCAAACGTTTATTAAATGTACAAGTTATGAGATGAACTAGTATATTGAACCTATAAACCTCTCATTTTCTTGGAAAAGAGCGAATAAACTTTCATAAGTGATAGAATTGTTTTAGTCTTTTTACGAGTGGATCGAAGCAGAATAAGCCAAAAGACTAAAAATAGATCACTCTTGAAGGACCATTGCTTATATTCCAAAAATACATGAAAGTACCCATTTCTTCAGTAAGTTTCTATGGACTGAAATCTTCATTCGAAACGAAACTGAATTTCATTGTTCCAGTTTATCAATCAATTTGAGTACTGACAGTATTGGTCGGTAAATTGAAAGTAGTAGATCGCTGCAAGTCCTTTTCATATCCTTATTTTTGCCATTCTGCCTTTATATTTAAATTTTATACCCCATCTAAAATTCAGATGGGCCCTCCCTAAGAATAATTCAACAAATGACAGCGTTCTGATCACAAATTGCATAAAGCTGTCTTATATCGCAAGTCATTATGACAGTGTCCGATATTACTTGTGAGATAGAATTGATACAACTTTGATATTTCAGTATATCTTGTCTCTTGTAACATGTATTACAAAGTTTTCGTTTTTGCTTCTCAACAAAGCCACATATTCTATTACACTTAAAATCTGAACTGATGTAAAAAGCGTAAAAATAGGCATTGAAAGTCTAGTTGTTCTTGAACTGGTGCCCAAAGAGACGGTTACAGATTATGTACTTTTGTTCATAATTTGTCAAATGTATAACATAATAAAAGAACTAAAACAAGGCAAAACAAAGCGGAAAATCATGGAATGGTCCTGATATGGTTCAGGCATATCAACAGAAATAGTAGATTAAACTGTTTTCATATCGCTAAACCCCTCTCTTCTCTTCAATTGCAATATTTGGGTCTTGTAGTAAGACACAATATGTTATAAGTTAATAATCCCAAGACCGAGACGCAGGACATCAACGACTATTAATTTTTTTCTTACATAAAACTGCCAATTGTTGATATAAAAATGATTAACGAAGAAGTATTTGACGTAGCGTCTGTTAACATTTTTAGAGATAATTGGGATATTTTCAGCGGTGTCTGTGGTTGTGTGGGATCCTCGACGAACTTGGGACAACTAAGCAACTGGTGTCATAGAGGTATAAATTCGAATCCAGCTTACATCTTGCTAGATATTTTTAATTATTATTTGCAGAGCAAAGATTTGATGTCATACTGTCAAACATAACACACCTTCCAGTTACATCTGTACCCTTCCGAATCAAATATCTATTTCATATGTTAACAATTTTCTTAAATGTGGTCAAGGAGACAACGGTTTTTCTTTAAGATAAAAAGAAGCCATATACAAGTCCTTGCATATTGAATCAGTTTTGAACAAAACCAATATAGGTTACTTACATGAAAGAAATTTTCTTTTTTTCTGTTATAATATTTGGTGTTTATAGAAAAAACGTAGAAACAAAATTGAGATAATAGAAATTGTAGAACCTAACAGGACGACAATCTGTTATATATTTCGATATCTGACATACAACCCACCCTCTAGTGTTTTTCTCAAGTTTTACTTGTTGCAATGAATTATAGAAAATATATGACATTTTGATTCTGCTAGTGGTGTTTTTTTACAAGCCTCAAAGCATTTTGTTAAAAACGACAATATATAAAAATTTTGTTTTTAAGATAATAACATGGAACAGACGAACAAGGAAGTCCCCAGTTATAAACTGTTTGTGTCTGTGTTTTATGTGATAAATGCATGTAACAGATTACTGTATTCGATATTTATCTCCCATTTATGCCTATGGAACGAGGATTTATCAAACAATTACTTGTTGTTTGTGGACGGTTCTGCATCAGGATTAATCATTTTAAATGCGTTAGTGATAAAAGTGCAGTTTAAGGGATGAAAAGACTTGTACAATTATGATGAAATGAAAAGTAATTGATATTTTAAGAACGATCTGTATTAACTTCGTAATTTGAAAAAAATATCATTGTTATTTCTTCCAAGGTAAAATGATATGAATTTCAATGACTTGATCTATTCACAAAAGTTGTATATTCTATACAAGTTTTCGCGTTTATATGTATGTAATATAGTGATTTACTCATGTTATGCAAAATAAGTTCAACACGAATGATAATGAGCTAACGTTTTTAAGTTCCTTTAGCCTATCAATTCCTTTAGCCACAATTAGCAGTTTCCAAAGTTTTACAACACAATTAGCGGTTTCCAAAGTTTTATACTAGAATAAAATGTGATGTGGAATAAGTGTACACGCCATAACCTACAATATTAACGATTAATCATAGTTTAACTTCTGTATAAATTACCGTCTGTATATACAGCTTTACGGTTTCTAAATAACAAGACAGATTTTTGTCAAAAGATTCCCATTTTTTATCCTTTAACACCTAAATCTATCATTATGTAGAAAAGCATTCAAAATAATATTGTATAGCGAGAATTCATCGCTAAAATTGAAGATCGCTTAATTTTATTTCATAAGTATTTTTGCACCCTAGATTCTGAAAACGCGATAAATTACGACAAATTAAATTAAACACCCCATTTTGGGATACAAATCGCGAAATTTTCAAGTAGTAAACTACCCGCTATACGGCATGTAGATATCTTTATATTTTTTTGAAACTTTTAGACATTTAAAAACGGCCATGAGATGTACTCAATTTAACCTACATACACAAGCGGTAATTATAAATTCCACACAACGATTCCATGTACATGTAACAACGTTAAATTGAATGAACGTCTTTTTTTAACAATTGGATTTAGAAATGCAAAAAAAATCTAGATCAACAGGCAAACAAATATCGATGGGCTGTTAAATGTTTGATCCTAAACAAAATATAAAGATATTGGTAAAGATGGGAAAGTACCACATCAGGCAGGAAACTGCAGCAGGCTTATATAAAAAATGTAGGACCGTTTCTTTGGTTAATGCAGCCATTTGAACACTTGTTTGTGTTTCACGGACGCAACAGTTCAACAGCTTAACTTTTTAAAAACATATGAAGTCTTACAATTACAAATACCTAAACCCGGGTATAAACGGTTAATTTGGATATGCTATATGTCGATATTTCAAGGAGTAACCTCTTATCAGTATCATTTAAATCAAAACATTATGAGGTCAAATCCCAAAACTGTTGAAAACGAAAAGTACTTAAACCAAAACGTACAAGTAATGAAGTATATGTTTGTGAGTCATATACGAACTCTTTAAGAGCTTCCATAATTTCTGGGAATGTGATTAGATTAAACAATCAGCTATCACAGAAGGTTTTGATTGTATTGGAATGTGTTAACAACCATGTATATTTATGATATATCATAGGGTTAATTACGGTATTTCGGGAAGAAAGGTAACTAACTTGCAGCAAAAAGAAGATTATGAGAAATAGAATAAGTGTCAGGAGTCATTTACCATGATTAAATATAATTTCAAAATTCAGAATGCAAACCATCCAGTAGCCTTTGCATTGCTGTTTCGAAATAACGAAGAAAAAATCTCAAGTCCAGGAACATTAATCTTTATTTCTGCTGCTAAGGTTATCTGAAGTTTAAACAGAGAACATTATCTATAAAACAAGAGAAAAAATTGCAAGTCAGAATCATCACTTTCCTGGAATATACGAAAGAATTTTTCATCGATGGAATATTCTGACAGATAGTACAAGAGCAAGCTATGGTATAAATATTCATTAAAGATTTAGTTACCCCGCATTTACAAGGATTAGTTTTATTACGTAAAATATTGATTATATGTCATACATCAGTTGGCATCAATGAAAATGACACTGGCCATGTTGACATCAACATAATGAAAACTAACATTACATTCTATATAAAGGGGAAATACATGTGCCACTAGCACTTGATTATAATAGATATATGTATGACAAAAATAAAAGACAAACTTATGTAATTTTGGGGAAAACATTGGGTTTTTTTTAAGATTTGATTAGTGCACGTTTTATCTTCAAAAACCAAAAAAAGCAGTTATGATGATCCATAATGAAAATTGAGCCATAACAGTGACTATAAAAAAAATACAAATGATAACAAAGTTCCAGACAATAAATTTTGTAACGCCTGACGCGCGTTTTGTCGTTCCGAACGTACCGATGCAATGGAAATTTGATTTAATTGTTAATTGTTGAAGCTAAAATATTTTACTATAGTCCATTTGAGTTCTATAAATCAACGAAAATTCTTTTAATTTTTATTGTTTCTCAAATAAAATTTATTTTTCAAGCACAAATAAACTTTTTATTAGTATACAAACTCTGATAGCAAAAACCAAGATGTTATCTTCTAAAACAAAAAAGTTTTCCATGTGGTCTAATGCTAAATATTTCACCAATTTAAATAATACCTAAAATGGTGTGTTTATCGGAAGGAACAGCCAGGTGTTGGGCCCACCTGAACATAATTGAAAGGACTAACAATAGGAGAGAAGATGACCAATTAGCTGCACAAAGGATTTTTAAAGGTATACGGAGAAAATGCTGTTCCTGGTCACTAGGTTGAACTCCCATGGATTTCTATGAATTTTTGGTCCATTTTTACAATTAAGGTGTATGGAAAACATTTTTATTAATCATGCAAAAATTTTGAAATTTTTTGCCTGAGTTCGTATGCCATTAAAAAGTCATTACATACTAAAATAGTCAAAATATTTTGCAAGACGTAAATTTACAAGCCATTTTTCGTTGATTTATAAAACTCAAACGGACTATAGGTCTTACTTATCGATCCCGGATCTCGAAATTTAAAATCCCGAAATCCCGACCTGAGAAAACCGAAATCCCGGCGTCCCATCATAACTTTGTCGCGCAATCCCGAACATTAATTTTGCAAATGTCGAATTTTCGGGCTTTAAAATGGTCTATTTTGCTGTCCTGAAAAAGGTCCACCACCTCATTTTTCTTAGCAATTACTATATAGAAAAATAATAAGATGCGGAATAAGTGTACGCGACACTGCTCACATAGCAAGCACTAATTTAGAAAGAAAGAAACCACAATGGACAACCGTCAGCAGCCTTCAATTAGGCCAGTAGGCGTTGTTCGCCGTTCTGAAATTGGCCTAAATGGTCTAAATGAAATGCAAGTAGTTCAAATGCAGTCCTGAAATAATCACAGATAGACCCCTTCTTAACCAAGGAACAGAAAACATCAAAAAGACAACTACAAACAAAAGGTTTGTAAAAAAATCCTGGCTTAGGACAGGCACATGGGCCCAACCTTCTCCTATCAATATTCCCAGACAAAGCACACAAAAAAAAATAAACACACAATAATAATCAAAGCGATCAAGCTTTAACTTCATTAGAGAGCATCTCTTAGACAAAAGAAAACAAGAACAAACGAACGGACTTTAGAGAAGTTCTCTATAGAACACATGCTGCTACTAACAGCAAGCTGAGAATCATTAAATAACTGATGAAAAAAATCAAACATATCGATTTTAAATCTAACACAACACTTCAAACTATTAATGATTTGGTGGAGTGTCATCACAAAAAGCCGACATACTTGATTGCTTAAAATGCAAATGTGTTGGAGTTAACTATCGAAATTTAAACATTGTTAAAGTAAGTATCAAGTTATCAATATTTCTGCCAAAAAAAAACAACATTAAATTGAAAGATTTAGCCAAAATATTTCATTCATATCCTTTGCGTAATATATTTTGAAGCCATTTTTTCTAATGGATTGTTTCTAAACTTGTGGGCTTAAAAACAAATATTACCATAAGATTCGGGATGTGATATTCATTTCATTATCAGAAATCGACGTGTACAATTCATAAAGAGATCGATAATTATGGAAGAATTTCGAAAAAGATTTTACTAACTTATGGTATCCTTGTTTGAATAATTCTTTAGTAATAAAGCATTTTTTATTAAAGTCAGAAACACCATTGCAGATCCGAGAATATCTTACTAATGGTGAAATGTAAACCTCGTAAGACGATGCTAGTCCAGTATCTCCATAAAAAAGAGATATTTATAGCAGGAAAGGTAAACTCGTCACATTTTTCATATATTTTGGTTTGTAAATTTGCGTAAATAATACTTAAATCTAAATCCAAAAATGGACAATTATTACAGATGACGTAAGATTTGTGTAAGGCTAATTCGGAAAGATAGGCATCTGAAATAAAGTAAGAAAATGAAGGATTATTAAGTGCGATAATGTCGTCTAAATATCTAAAAGTATAACTCAAAATTCGATTAGCTTCAGTTTGTTGGGGTCTTTTTGTAATTTTGCCATTAGTTATGATTCATAATAGTATCAGAAAAGATCAGCTAAAGGTGGCGTACAATTAGTTACCATAGAAGTACCAATGATTTGTTAATCCAAACGTTTGTTTTCTGCATCAGTCCAGTTTATGTAACTTTTTGAGGCTGATTTTACAAATAGTTAATGTTGCTTCCCTGTTTAAACTTTTTAAGTACTTTTCTTGTAATACTTTTGTTTTGTTACCTTCAACATTTTCTATTCAAATGCTGTTGATTAGGAGCATTGTGTCTTTAAAGATTATTCTAAATTAACCGAGTGGACATTTTATCGACTGTCTTATAACGACTTTGACATTTATGCTATGGGATAATTTTGTGTTAAGAGAAAAAAGGGTTGAGTGTCAGAAAAAATGTTTTAATATAATTTGTCTTCTCTAGATAGCCCGACAGTTATATTGCAATTTGCAGTAATTTTTCGTTCCATATATTCCCAAAGGACATTGTATTTTTCTTTGGTTTATCACTTATAAAAATCCTTTAAGGTTAAAAGTTGTTTACTTATTTACGACATATATAGATGTATTAGACAGTTTATGTATTCTGTATGTTTTAAAAAGTCACGTAGGAGTGTTATCTAGTGTAGTTGCTTTTCTGTTTTATTTAAAGTACATGTAAATGTGCCTAGCTATCTTTGGCTTTTGTAAGTTTAAGAATATAATTTAAAAACTCTAGAAGCATTCGTTGTTTTCAATCAATATTTTTAAGCATAATTTAAAGTCATTTTATGATTATTTGACAAACATTTATCATTCAAACAAAAAAAAATGTTAAAGGGCTCTTTTATAGGAAATGTGTAGGAGAAAGTACGATACACACATTTGATCACATTGTCCATACATATGATTAAAACGACGAACGACAATGAACGTTATTTACTAATTTCCCGTTCAAAATATCTATTTATTTTAGGCATCTCGTATATCCCGATAAAGAAAGTTGCTTCGTTCTTAGATCTAAATGTCAAAAATACACTCAATGTGATTTTCCAACAAAGTTCGATGACAATGACAGCTACAACATTACGATCGACGAGGTTCCCTTCTGTTGAAGCACCTTGGTACTTCTTCGTATCTCACAAACTGCCGAGAAAATGCCTATTACCTACAGACCAAGATGTGGTGAAAAAACGATTGTTGTATTTGTGTTTGCTTGGTATTACTTTCACATGCAATATTTAAGGTAGTAGGCCTGGGTGACCCCAAAATTTTCCAAACAGTCAATTTTTCTAAAAGTTATATGCTGTTATTTACTAGTACAGATGCATAAAATAAACAAGTTTCAAGAGATTTCACCGTCTAGTTTCTCCGCTAGGGCACTGTAAAGTCTTATACATATGACCATTAAAGACTTTTGCGGACCTAAATACCCTAATTTGAATTGAGGGGCTTATTTTCAAAAATAGGTTTTAGAATAATCAATTTTTGGCGAATATGAAAAGTTATTGGGTGAGGCAATATAAATTCAACGCTTTGTTAATGATTTTTCATTTGTTATTACCAATACAATATAAATTTTATTACATTTTTGAAAAAAATTGAACACAAAAGATCAGCTGGTGGGACAAAATAAAGCAATTTTTCTTAAAAGCCTATCAGTCGTTTTTTAAGAAAAATAAACACTTTGTTAGTATCATGAAAATGCAACATTACACCAAAAATTAGACAAATTCACCGTCAATTTGTAAAGATATTTCATTTTAAAGGTATCATAGGCATACCAAAAATCAAGAGAAATGGGTTGAAATAATCTCAAATTCAAAAAGAATGAATTAAAAACTGTCTTTTAATACACATTACATTAATTATGACTTATTTGTTCAATTTACGAAATATTTGAAACAATTTTGGTATTTTAATAATATTAGGGACATCATTTCTTCGGGGCGAGATAACCATATGCAACTTGGACCATACCAATTCATTTCCTTCCCCATACAAAATTTTCCCCAGCAGCAGACAACAAAATTTGACATGTAAACATTTTATCTGTCAGGTTTTTGTGATTTTCTGCATCTCAATGTAATGTTCTGACTATTGACATGAAAAAGTTGCTTTAGAAACCTGGCACGAATAAGCATGGATATTCATTGTGTTGTGCTTATGTTCAGGTAGGACTTATTTATTATTCAATCATTGAATTTCTTTCACTTTTAATATTAGATTAGAATTTTAAACTTACAAAGACTTGTTTATAAAATGTTATGATTTTGTTTTATTATGGAAATGCAAGGAAGCATTATACACAAAAATGCTCTGAAAACAAAGCCTGATCAGCATCAACAAAATGTTTGGAAAAAAACTTGAATATAAAACATTCAAATGACCTCTGATCAGTTTGAAAGAGTTATGTCCCTTACCCCAGGTCTACTACCTTAAGCACCATAGAAGGGCAATAGAAAACACGTAAACATTGAAGGAGTAAATCTTATTCAACTACTTTTTTGCATCTTAAATGCCAGTTTATTACTATTACTGCTTAACTATGCATTTAATCCCACGGTGACTGTTAATAAACCACGCATGGACTGATAGATTGCATTGCTTACACCAATCAAAAGTCAGAAATTGAATGCAACACATTAACAAATTGAAAATTGCAGTGATTTGAAAGATTAGGAACTTGAACGAGATTCTGATAAGTTTGAGATGAGATGTTTGTTTAAACAAGCGTACCAAATGATGAAATAGCGGGATTTTAATACTATCAGTTATAGCTGTTCTTACAATCATGTATTTAAAAGACAAGTCGTAAAATCCTTCTGTCATTGTCTTTTTCAAGAATATATAGGTTTATTGAAAGTTAGACTGAACAATTCTAGAGTACATAACCAACTCAGTAAAATAAGGGACAAGCTTTAATTTGTTGATATGTTGCTGGACTTGTAGCTTAATGTAAATATCATTCTTATCGGTAATAGGCGGCTTTTTCCTTTGATCTCATCTGCCTGATATTTTTTTAGTATCATGGACAGTCCGTGATACAAGAAAATATCAGGTGGGAGCACTTGATAACTGTGACGTCATTACCGATAAAAAGAATATTATGTACTTTCCTTTTTGATACTATCTACATCTAGTCTCGTACAGTGTTTCCCCTTTTATTGTCAAATCAGAGTGTCTATACACGCTCATACTTTACCCCACCGGCCCACTTTTTCTACCATTCTTTCAATCTGAGCGAATAAGGGCCAATAAGGGACACATCATCATAGGTAACCGTATAATTGAATTATTCAATATAGTAGAAACCATAAATATAATTTTGTATTTCCCATCTCAGTAGACTATACTTCTATAGTAATGCTTGGCTGTTGGAATTGAATAACTTAACTCTTCATTCAATCACGGTCTAAACTGAGCATATATAAGATGAGAATAATTGCCTTCTTTAATGTGATTAAACAAGGCACTTCTTAATGTATGAAAAATTAAACAACATAAATTATCAATCATCGCCTGAACGAATCTCCATAACGTATCTAGTGACCATGTTGTTAAGTGATCATGCCCTGATTGAAACATGTTTTTTATTAGTAAATATATTTATCGGTAATTGGCGGCTTTTCTTTTTGATCTCATCTGCCTGATATTTTCTAGTATCATGTACAGTCCGTGATACAAAAAAAATATCAGGTGGGAGCACTTGATAATTGTGACGTCATGTGATATAATGTGACATAATTTTTGAAGTCGTATGACATAATTGTACTGAAAACTTCTTAAATGTGTGTTTTTTTTAATTACCGATAAAAAGAATATTATATACTTTCCTTTTTGATACTATCTACATCTAGTCTCGTATCAGACTCGTCTTACCGGACTGATACTCACCTAGATATAGATAGTATCAAAAAGGAAAGTACATAATATTCTATATTTATCAGCATTTGCACTTATCAATATTTGAGCTAACATGGTGTCTCATTTATCAACTTTCTTATTTTCTATCATACCTATAACTATCGTCTATAAGAACATGTTACAACTTTCTACTTAAGTTAAAACGTGAGCTTTTTATCAAAGAGTGCTATTTTGTACTTTTATCTTGTTTAAAAACATTTTTTTTTATTTTTACAAAGCCATGACTCACAATAATTGATCTATGTTTTTGTTGTTGTTGTCGTTGCCTTTCTTTGACAAAATTTATAACCAGTACTATTAATTGCGGTTATCAGCTTATTCTGGATTACCAATACGTGACTTTGTTGGCGATAACTGAGGATAAAATAACGCTATTAGATTGATTACAATCTTATACGTTCTACCTCAGATCTTCGTCTTTCTCATAAGCATATCATAGCTAGTCCACAAGTATTACCATACTGCATGCACACACCATTTGGTTGAGTATATCGATAGTTTACTGTCTACAATAAAAAGTCGTCTCTTTTGGGCTCTAAAGGTGTGTTGACTTCTAATCATTTAAACTAAAATACTGCTAATAAGCTCAAAATCAATTAAAGTTAAGTATGTCCAAACCCTACCATGTCACTTCAGTATGGGTAGGTAGTTAGGTAGATAGGATCATTATCTTTGTTTTTACTTTTGAGACCAGAAACCGATTTTTGACAATCGCCTTCTCTCTTCTTCTTTTATTCAATATGATCAATGTCTCTGCTGTTGGTCTACACATTGTATCAAATTATTCTATTGAATTAAATTATATACCTATTTTTTAATTTAACATCTCCTAAAAAGAAAACCTGAAAAATAAAAAAAAAAAACTGAACTGATTTTATTTTATTTTAATACGAGTGCATTTTGTGAATGCTTGAAATCTACTTGATCTACAATAAATAATGTAGTGTTGAAAGAAAAATAAAAGGTAATGAAAATATAAAAAAGAACATTCACGAAAAGGTCTATAAATACCATGAGAGAAATAAACAGCTTCATGAATTTTAAAGTTATGACATTTATCTTTTTAGTTCAATTTATCGTATACATGTATTACCTAATAATATTGTATATGTATGGTATACCATAATTTGGTGTTCATAAATCTATAAAAAAATGTATGGGTTACAGTTTCATATTTTTATTTGCTTTTACATATCGAGATTATATATAGTATATATATTTTTAAGCATAATAAACCTGTGACACTCCTGAACTCAAAAAAGGTATCTTCAAATGTGAAACAAACTAGATTGAATCTTTAAATGTTTATACTGCGATGAAAAGAAACCATTTAATTTTTTTTTCAAAAAACAAAAACAAAATAGTGGTCATGCGTGCGTTCAATGACACACAAAAAGAAATATAATGTTAAAAAGACCTGGAAACTTCTTCCTAAATGTGCAAAATTTCTTAATATTATCAATAAAACATTAGCAAATAACTCAATATATCTAAAAATATTCGGAAAACAGTTACAGCGTAAAGTTTCTTTCATTTTTTTTTCTATAGGTAAAATGAAAGTAAAACCATACGGACAGTAGCATATGCACATGTACACAGGTACAAAGTTTCATCTTTAAATGTTATGTAACTGAATATCTCCAGACATATCATCTTACAAGTTTATTTTACTCAACGTTTTTCTTTAATTTGCTTTCATCCTTTTCCCGAGTAACTTTTACTTTCGACAATATTTCAAAAATGTCGTAATGTAAAGTACATTTTCAAAGTCTACATAATTACAAATACGCTTGCAGAAACCTACATGTTGTCAACCTTTGACAAAAGCAAACGCTTCTTTTGATAGATAGTCACTTAATAAACTATAATTTTAAAGTCTGCCTTATTTCATCTGTTCTTTGATTGATTATATTATTGTAATGTCTATTGTTATACTACTCATAATGACTTTGTACGTTTAAATCAGTCTGATTCTGAACCTTTGTTTTAACGCTCTGAAAACAGGAAGTCTAAGATAATATTGACGAATATCGTGATACTAAATGGTGAAAGTACATTTGGTGATAAAAATTTAGTTTTATTTTCAGTATCTTAACATGTTAATACGCATACTCATGCCGATGTTTAAGTCTTTCAAGTTTATGAAGTTGAAAATGTATTCTCTTTGTGTGAATGCGTAAATCGAGCAGAGGTGTAATGCTCAATTTTTCATATCCGGTTCTTTCTTTGTTTAAGATTATTAAAAGGAAGAAAGTTATTTCCGTTTTCAAAGTTCGTTTAACACGTCTTCCCTATATGCATACCTGTCATCAGGAAGGATTATTTTGCAATAGTCTATGTTTGAACTTGGCGTCTGATATCAGATGCTTCGAACCTATACAACGTCTTTCATTGATTTGTTTGAATTGTAATGGTTTTCTTAAACGGATCCAAACAAAGTCGCCAAAAACATCCACTGGTCACATTGACGGCTGCTTGCTGCTTTCTTATTTATTTTTTTCATATTTGCATTATTGTTAAATAAACCTTGCGTCAAGTTGTATATTTTTCACTTTTCAACTTAGAGTTGTTAAAGTGGTTTATGTAAACATTTTCGTTACTTACATGTAAATAATGCAGCAGACCTAAATCTAAGCTTAACATGTTGATGACTGTTATATTTTTAATTTCAAGCCAAAAATGATAGGTTCGAGTTGGATAGATTAACATTGAATTTCGTTCCTATTTCCATGTTGGTCAAAAATTTATAATGAAGAGAATCATTAGGCATTCCTGTCAACACCCAAACGTATCACTAGAAAACTGAAATGGAAAAAAATCAATAAATTAAAACAAATTACATGTAATTTAATGTTAATAAATGTTTCCATGGAAGCAACAACTTTCAAATAATTACAGGAGTGAGCTTTATCATAAACATTCATTAAAGATTTAGTTTCCCTTCAGTTTCAAGTATTAGGTTGAATTTAATTTCTTAAAATATTTATTTTATGTCGTAAACTCGTTGTCATTTAATTTTGTCATGTGGACTGCAACATCATGGCAATTTCCGCTTCAGTTGTGAATGGATTTCAAAATCATAATGACTGTTACATTTTAAACAGTAATCATTTTAATTTGTTGTTGGACAAATTTTTAGCAATTAAGATTATAATTTTGGCACGTTTCCAAAAGCTCTTTCGACTTTTATTGTTCCATTTTAATTTTGAAATTATATAAACAGTACATATATTTTGTTTGGACTAGTTTGCAATTACGTAATGTACAGTAGCTTAGTGTGGATATCAGACAAGACAATACAGCTTATTTGAATGTATAGAAGTTCCTTTCTCGTCTCACGATTAGGACAAAGTTTTAATGAAGATCTTTGACAATGTAAAAACATACGATGACAGGAAACGGAAATGACCTTAACAAAAAGATAACATATTCCATCGAGAACATTACAAAACAATTGCGACTGTGTTTCATTAACTAATGAAGTTGTAACAAGGTACACAAGACTATAGATTTCAAATATGAGCCAGAGAACGATGTTTTAACAGGTCAAAAGGGGAATAGTATTCTGGACTATCGACTTGATAGACACTAGTATATATACATGTTACAGACCATTCAGGTATTCAGAGCGTACGCTACGGTCCGACCATGCAAGTATACCCGTAAGGTTTAAAACGAGTTGGACCATACAAGTATTCAGACCATATAGGTATTTCTCTAAATTTGTATTTATTCATATAATATTAGGAAATAATATTTTGTTTTCAACCTAAAAAGTGTTATAACCAGCTCCCAGATTGCTACGGAAAAAATAGGGAAACTCAAAAAAAATAAAAAACGAAAAGAGGAAAGCAAACTAAAAATAATAGGACAAACAAAATAAAACAAAAGTCGGAATTTGTAAATAGTTAAAATATAGAAAGGTGGTAGTTGAGGGAATTGGGAAATATGATGTGGTAGAATTTGTTAGTTTTTATTCTCTGCTTTGTTGTTGGATGTCAACGGTATATAGGGTCCACAAAAATGTCAGACTTCGTGATGATGATTAGAAAAATATTCTAAAATTATATTCAGTAAAGTAAAGTTTGAGAATGAAAACAATACATATAACTTGTATCTGTAGAAAGTAAAATCGGCTGCACATAATATGAAAAATAAGAGCTCTATGGAACTTTTTTGCTAAAAAGTAGGTAAATATGTGGGGACACTGACGGACAAATTGCTGAAACATATTGCCGAAATCTTTGCTGAACCAGCCTCCCCATGCCCTCATGGGTAAACAAATGATTGGAAGGTCTGTCGACTAAAGTTCTTATATATATATTCTATAAACTATTCTATTGTACGGTCCGGACCGTACGCGTACGGTCTGAATATGCGTACGGTCTGGAACATACATATTGCTATTTATCCCTGCGCAGGGATAATGTTTTGCTGTTCGATGTACGTATGTACGAACGTCCGTACGTATGGCGTTAACGTCCAGGATAATCTCTGTAACCACTGGGAGTATAAAGATGAAACTTGGGTCATTTATTGCATTGTGGATGGGGATTGTGCTGTTTCGGAATTTCGATATGGCCCCTAGGGACTGGGCTGCATAGGTATTTTAAGGCATATTATTCCTTCGTCATGCATCTCCTCCAATGTTATTTGGAATACCGAACTGAAACTTGGCTCAGTAGTTGCACTATGGATGTAAATTCTGCCAAAAGTTTCGGAATTTTGATATGGCCCCTAGGGGCTGGGCTGCATAGGTAGCCTAAGGGCACAATATTCATTCGTCACGCAACTCCTTTCAGATTATTTGGAATACCGAACTGAAACTTGGCTCAAGGGTTGCACTATGGATGTAAATTTTGCCAGAGGGCTCGGAATTTTGATATGGCCCATAGGGGCTGGGCTGCATAGATAGCCTAAGGCACATTATTCCTTCGTCTTGCATAATTCTTTACATTACTATCGCTCCCACTACCAGGGAAAAATCTCATATTAATGCATATACATTTGATAGTACTAGTAATGCTCATTATAGTCATAGTTTATTTCTTTAAATTATTTGCCCTTATACTAACAAACACAAGAGTAGCACGGGGATATGCAGCGAGGCTGCTTCGACTAGTGTTATTTTGATTTTGCATAAAAGGTTTAAAAGAACAATATAATTGAAGTTAACGTTGAATAAGAACTATACTATAAGTATAAAAGCTCTAGATAATGCTGAATAACCAAAGGCATTTGATTTAAACAGCAAAGTAAGCCAAAAGTATCAAGTGAATATTCATCAACAATGCTAATAGTTATGTAAAATATGATATACATGTAGTAAAGTATCGAATGACTACTAAGCTGCGTATCAAGCATGTTGAAGTTAAATTGTCTTTCTAGCTGCAATGATGTCTTAATTATCCTGAAATTTGACCATTAAAATTTTATTGATATATCGGTGCTAGATTTGGCTTCCTTGTTCGAAAAGGAGTAGAGCCACGAAGGCCCCAAATCGGCCCAAAAATTCAACTTTGCTATACTTCCTTATAATTGCTCCCTTGATGATTATTAGACTTCATATTTTATAAATTGCAATATCTTTTGGTTTAATAGTGTTTCAACAAGGAGGACAGTGAGCTAAAAATCAGTCTATTTTGTACAAAATCTCGTTTTTTAACATTTTTCATTGATTTTCATGTATAAATAGATGAAAACGAAAATGGCCACACCCGTCGACCAAAATAATTTTGTGATAGAAATGTGTATTTTTATGTTACAAAATGATTATAAAAAATTACGATGGTCGACGAATGTGGCCAATACTATTTTGACAAAATACGACGAGAAAACAGTGAAAATAGGCGAAAAATTAAGAATAGTATAATTTATGGCGTGTTTGAAATGCCAAGGCTAGACCTGTGATGCAGATATTTTGTTAAATCTTACATATATGAAATGTTCAGTTATGCCTTAACTCATTTTGAATAAATTTACGAAGAGTTGAAGTATTTTAGAAGTTAGTAATACAATACTGAGCCGATTTGAGGCATTGGTAGCTCTACTCCTTTGGTTTTGACTACTTTTCGTTTTCAACAGTTTTGGAATTTGACCTTCCAATGTTTTGATTTAAATGCTTCTGATGGGAGGTTATTCCTGAAAATATCGATCAAAAGCACATCCAAATTAACCGTTTATACCGGCGTTTTTATATTTGTATTACACCTCTATCGTATCAAACAGTAAATCTAATATTAAGTATCACGAAGATTAATTTAACGGATGCGCTTTGAAATAGTAAATTCTAAATGAATGTTTTTTTCGTTTTTTTTCGATAAAAGTGCATTTGTATATGTTTCAAGCCTTTTCCATGTATAAAATGTATAATTGTGATGTTTTGTTGACAAAGAATTGATAGGTAGATAATGTTATAAAAGATATATTTTCAATTTTCATTTCATTCTCGTTAAAAAAAATAAAGGCTTATTTACTGAAAGTAATAGCATCTCATTTTTAATATGTCTATTTATTTTATACTAGAATTTACCAAATTCTCTCGTATGGCATGCATGGCGACATGGCATACTGTATTTTGGAATGAATAAATTGGTTACGATTTTACTTAAACTTTATCTTTATATCGGACGAAGTCCGACTAAGTGTAGATCGAGGGTATTGATGTTTCGAACCGGAAGCAGCATTATGCAAATCCATCCCATAATCCCCAGAACAAAATGCTAGCTTCGGTTGTGTTTCGCATTTACATCAATTAAACCTAAAAAAGGAATTATGTTTTGGGGAAAGCCAAAACATAATTTCCATACAGTAATAATTGTCCGCTGACTTGTTTTGCGTCTTTAGAATTTTATTCGAAAATTTGACCTAAAAATAAAACACAATAACAACGGGTTCCAATATGGCGACGTGATTACATGACAGCGGACTTACTAAATGACTTGACCTATAACAGCATGACACCATAACAACGTAATTAATGTTTACATTACAGACGAATATATGATAATTTTACTCTAATAATACATTTTCAAACCTGCATGCCGTTCTTTTCTGCTAGGTTTCTAAATCAATCTTTTGATGCCAATACAGAGAATGATAAAAATTACATAGAAAGTCTTTAAAACCTGACAGAATAGATGTTGCATAAGTTTTGTTTCTCTGACAGGGAAATACAAATGACGTCACGGAATATGTAAAGGGGAGTTATTTTGTCTCCGCTGAATGTTGTCCCTAAATATTGATATTTTGCCTTTGCATAAATAAATTTGTTTTAAACTTTCAAAGCTCACTTAGTTTGGATAGAAAGGCATGGTTTTCATCATTGACATTATTCAAAATTTATTTCATTAGAAAGATCTATGAGCAATTTACTTCGTCCGATTTTAGGCTGAAGCCTACCCCACATTAATTTTTTTTAATATTCTAAATATGGGGCTGGTTAAACCTATGACGCTCCTGAACTTACAATTTATTTGTATATATTAAACATGCTACGTCACATTAATGTTGAACACTCGACGAATCAAAACATTTTTTTTTGTCAAAAATAAAAACAAACTACAGAGCACGTGTGCATCACGCGTGTGTTTAACGACACACGACGTTTTCAAAGAAAACATATTTCAAAAAAGATGATGCAATTTCAAAAACTGAACGTTGAAGGGAAATTAAAAGTCCGAAAGGGCAGAGACAAAACAATTATACAATTTGTATTTTTGATGCACTTTTGTTTAGTTTGGCCTCTTTCTTGCATATGAAAATATTTTTCAAATTATACATGCAACATTTGCAGAATACTGAATGTTGCTATCAGTAGTGGTGTTGATATTTCTTTTCAATAAAATTAAAGTAAAACCATACAAACACTGTCACATGCACTCGTCTACAAGTATAATGCTTCTTTGTTAAATGTTATGTAAGTGTATGTCTCTTGAACAAAATACCTGATAAGTTATTTTACATCATTAACTTTTTATCCTTACTCTGTATACATTTCAGTCTGCTGAATATTTTTTAAAAATCTAGACGTAAAGTTTATTTAAGAGAGAAGCAGAGGTACTAATGTGATATCCGTGTGTCAAAAGTCCGAAAGGGCAGAGACAAAACCAGTTAACACCAACAACAACGGGACACAAGATAACTGAATATCTTGAACTGGAGTTCGCGTTGTTGATTGATATTCAGTTATTTTGTGTTTCAATGTTTTACATGTTGTCTGTTTTTGTCCCGTTCTTGTAAGTGTTTACTGGTTTTGTCCCTGCCCTTTCGGACTTTTGACATTTGGATGCCCCATTGGTACCTCTGCTTCTATCAATCAACAACGCGAACTCCAGTCCAAACAAGAGTGTTCCGGAAGAGTAAGCAAAAAGAACTCATAATATATAACAATAAAGCACACAGAAAAAACAGTTCATTAAAAGATAAGTCACTTTAACAACTTTTATTCTGTAGTCTGCCTTATAGAAGAAAATGAGATGTGGAATAAGTGTACGCGACACAACCTACAATGTAAACGTAAATTTAAAACATCCACAATGTAAAACAGCCAACAGCCTTCAATGTGACCAGTGGTTGCTGCTCGCTGTTTTTCAATTGGGCCCTGGATTGAAAATAAATTACATATGATTCAAGCCAAATCCTAAAGTACAATGAAAGACCCTCTTCTTGACAAAAAACATAATTAACATAAATTCGACTAAATACAAACATAAGCTTTGATAAAGATTCCTGGCTTAGGACAGGCACATAGTTATAGTTCACTTTGTTTTATTATATTACATTAATTTCTATTGCTTTACAGTTCTTATGACTGTGTAGTTTTAAATCAGTATTATCCTGAAACTCCTGTTTTATATCCCTCTTAGAATTGAATAGAAGATAATGAGATGTTGAATAAGTGCACGCGAAACAACCTACAATATAAACGACAATTAAAAAAATCCACACTGGAAAACAGCCAGCAGCCTTCAATGTGACCAGTGGTCGCTGTCCTTGCTCACTGTTTTTTAATTGGCCCTGGATTGAAAATATACTACATTTGAATTAAGCCCAATCCTAAAAGACCCTCTTCCTGACAAAAAACCCCAAAAATAATATAAATTTGACGAATACAAACATCAGCTGTTGTAAAGATTCCTGGCTTAGAACAGGCATATTTAAAATTTGGCGAGGTTAATCTTAATTTGGGCCCAATCGTCGCCCTATTCAACAACAAAGCACAAACTAACTCTCAGTAAAAAAATCAAATTGATAGAAGTTCAACTCAGCAAGAGAGAAGCTGAGACAAAAGGAAAACAAGAAAATACCGGGACGTAGAGATAATTGAGAACATTCGTAGTTATTGGCACTTAGCTAAGAAGCATCTATCCACTGATTAAAAAAATAAAGTATGTCGATTTTAAATCCAAGACAACACCTCAAACAATTAAATATTTGGTGGTGTATCATCACACAAAAGCGACACACTTGACCGCTGCAGTGCTAAAAAAGTACTAAAGTATAAAAGGGCAATTTACATGTTAAAGTATTTAGATTTTCAACAATTTTCCTGAAAAGACTATTAAATGCAATGATTTCATTAAAATTTCAATTCTATTACCTTAAGCTTTATTCAAAAAAGTTTTAACCAAGTTTTTCATTCCTAAAGGATTGTTTTTTGAATTTATTCGTTTTATAAACAAGATTACCGTAGAAATCGGGATGGGATATTCCCATTACAATAAAAAATCGACATGTACAGTTATATTTTTCAATAAGGAAATCTTATAAAACGATTTTACATAATTGTTGTAACGATATCCTTGTTTTAGTAATATTTTGTAATAATCCGTTTTTTATCATTCAAATCAGACACATTGCAGCAGATCCGAGCATATCTATATAAACTTAGTAAGATGGAGCAAGTGGTACATCTCCCTCTTGAAAAGGAAAATTAACAATAAGAAATGAAAAGTCATCCCGTAGTTTTATATCATTGACCAAGATCGATTTTTTTATGGTGAGAATGCTATGATGAATATTCAAATAGTTAAACTACAGTGTATAATGTTTATTAACAAACACGTTTCAATCGTCAAGTAATTTAACAATGTAATCGTGTGTGGTAATGCGTGATAGAAACAGAACGCGCATATAATACGCATTTTTATAAATAACGTTTTGTGCTTTCTTTGTCTCCAGATAATTGAAGAAGGTTGGTTCTGTGATCAAAGAAGCAAGGAGGCACCAATGAAGCATTCGAGTGATAAAGGTCCTTAAGGGCATCGAAAAAACCGATAAATAATAACAAGAACAGTACGAGAAAAAAACACAAAACACAAAATCCCCCGAAAGTAAATAAAAAACAACAAGCCAACAACTCTAGTCGTAACTCAAAGCTCATGTAAAACCGTGTCATGTATAGGCATACTTGTTTTAAGCCTCAGATTGAATTATTTTGGCTCAGCCTATGTTTGAACTTGTTGTCTAATGTAAGAAGCAGAGGTACCAATGATACATTTAAATGTCAAAAGTCCGGAAGGGCAAAGACAAAGCCAGTAAACACAAACGAGGACAGGACGAAACACAAAAAAGTACTGAATATCAATTAACAATGTGACGAGCGTGAACTCATGTACTTCGGGAGAGCAGGCAGTTCAGTTCAAGCCATTGTTATGTCTGCATTGGTTAATTTGTCTGTCCTCTAATCACATTAACGGCTGTTGGCTATTTTCCTATGTAATTTTTTATATTGAAATTGTTTATAAACTTGTGTCGATTTTTCTATTTCTACATTTCATAATGCAATATGATTAAACATTTTCGTTACTAAAACATACAACTGAAACTGATCTTATAAATGATACCGATTCTTTTAAAATAAACGGGAAACATTTACCCGCGTATGTACTATAAATGTTCACCACTTCTTTGCAGAGCCTTATGTAGTCATAAAACTATCTGATTTTCGTGTTTCATATCGGCTAGACAGAAAACCGAACATGCAATATTTCCACTGGAGGATCAATAAGAGAACTTTAATCTTGTGTATTTCCATTTCTTTCAATGTATGAAAATTTATGCAGATTGTCTAAACTAAAATAAAGGTATAACTTTATACCCGTATATCAATGCAACATAATTGTGCACTATATTTCATGTATCGACATGCCATTTGGTGTATAATTAAGCATCATTGACGTTTTACCTTTTCCGTAGCTCAACAAACATTCAGTTGGATGGAGCCAAATTACCATTTTGTAACAAAGGTTTAAGTGGGAGAAGTCAAATTATGGTAACAGCTTTCTTTACAAATGTTCAATGTGTTAATAAATGCTTCCGAATTCAAATCAGAAGCTCCACTTGGTTGGAGACGGTTCCTGTCTCCGGTTTAACTGTATCTGGAGCAGTAAACTATTGCGATTGTGTTACAGTCTTGACGACACATGACACCTAGCGAGTCTTGTGCTTTTCAGCCGAAAGTCACGACTATTAAATATATCAGTCAGAAAATTGTTTCAAACGTTTCACCATAGACCTGTTTATTAAATAATTTACAGATTTATGGTTTCACAAACAGAAAAAGAAATTCAGATTTATTTTGTATCTTATTTTTAAAATGTAGTACTTTCAACGAACAAAATTAATATGGTCATTTTATAGTTTAAATTTTTCAGTTTGTGAAAAACAGGTCGTTCTTTATTTTCAGTGCTTAAAGTTAGCTCTGCCCTTTAATGCTTTAGCGCTTTGATTTATAAAATAAAGGAACCAGTAGGCGTTCATGTCAACATACACAAAACTAGAGATGAAAAGAATGATTTTAAATATAATCCAATCTTCTGATTGATACTTAAGAAATATTCAACTGAAGCAACAAGTTCATTATAAATATTCATAAAAAAAATTTCCCTGCAATAAAAAAATCTTAAGCTAAATTTACATTTAAATTATATATTATATGTCAATAAGCAGTTGACATTAAACTGATAAAATTTGTCATGTTGACTTTATCAAAATGACAACATTATCATCCCTATCATGTACTCACAATCGTGTTGTATCGGAACCTTAGATCGCAAAGGAAGAGGGTTCAAACAAGCATTGCTTTTGAAATGCCTTCATTAAGTCAGGACCATTGCAGTCTATATTTTTTTCTGGTGTGTCTTCAATGTTTTGTCTTTTCTCTAGATCTTGGACATTGAGATTGATCCTCCAAGTTTGGTTATTTTGTTACATGTATAATCTGTATTTACATATTATTTGTGAATGGTATTTAAAAATCATAAAACCAGCATAAGTAGGTTGTAACGAGATTAATTGGTAGACATATGAGGTTTTCTTTCTACATATTTTAGTAAATTATAAAGCATCAGTATATCTATGTCTAGTAGATGATTTGTTCATAACGACAGGTAGATATCATAAGTTTGTATTGTTGGCGATCTTGTATTTGTCAACAGGCTGAGATATCATTTTTGTTTTTACTAGTACCGTTTGAAAGGTCAATCTTAGGTAACAATTTTGCGTTCATCCAGAGATAAATAAACTGTAAGCAGGACCGCCAAATCATTTTGTATTATGAAATGGTAAAGCATAATTTGGGATTCATAAACAAATGAATAAATTGAAAAATGGTACTGGAGTATCACAGTCTAAAGAACGAGTGCACTAAATTTTAAAAGAAAATAAAGTTAAAAAAGACGCCTGAATTTCTGGAAACTTGACGAGGAAGGAAAATTAGGTTTATATGAAAGGAAAAATTATCTCTACAAAATTTGTTTCGTTCTGGAACGTTTTATTTGTATTTTGTATTTCATTTTGTTTAGTTAAATTGACACCTCTCTTTAATGTGCTAAAATTCTTTATATTATACAAAAGACATTGGTAGATAACTGAATGTACTTTAAAAGTCCTGAATACAGAATATATATTGTTTTTCAATACAACATGCAAACACTGTTACATGCAGCTGTCTACAAGTACACTGCTTCCTTACTAAGTGTTATGTAACTGCATGTCTCTAGGACAAACACCTTAAAAGATATCAATTTCACTCTACATTGTAAAATATGTTTTCATCCTACATTCACTGAATAGAATACGTTGTATGGAATACCTTAGAAATGTCTAGACGTAAAGTACATTCATCAAAGACATAATTATTACTAAGCATACAGAAACCCATAAGTTGTAAACCTTTGACAAAAGATTACAATTCTTATGTTAGAACTTTCCAATAGTTAACTTTCCCTTTCTGTGTAGCAACATTCCGTCCGCTCCAGCATATGGAGTTTACGTATCACAATTGATTCGCTATTCCAGAGCATGTGGGGAGTACAACGACTTCCTTGATAGAGCCACACGGCTGACAAGCAAATTGTTAACACAGGGGTACGTTGCTCCCAGGTTGTTGTCATCACTCAAGAAATCATGTGCTTGTATACAAATACGGGATTTCTATCTCTCAGATGAGCACAGATGTTGGTTTGACATAGAATTTTGTAATGTCATCCTTTCCGGATTTGACCAACACTTAGTCGATATTTGGCAACGTGACAGGTGTGCTATAGCAAGCAGGAACTGCTTACTCTTCCGGAGCACCTGAGTTCACTCTCGTTTCGACTTGAGTTCGCGTTGCTGAATGCGGTTTTGTTGTTATGTGTGTTTGTGTTTTATGTTGTTATGTGGTTTGTTTTGTTGTGATGATTTTTGTCTGCCGGTTTTGTCTTTTGTCTTTACGGTTTTATGATACTGATTACCCCTTTGGTACACCTTTGCTTCTTAGACAGTAATTTTATTAACTATAATTTTAAGGTCTGCGTTATAGCTCATCTGTTCCTTGTTTGAAAATGTCATTGTAATTATAATACAACATGATAAAAGAAATTTGTACTTTAAATCAGCCATATACTGGATATTTGCTTTTTAACGGTCGAAACGGGAAGTCTTAGACAATTTTGAACTATATCGTGATATCTCCTAATAAAAGATATATATAATGATAAACATTCGTATTTTGTAAGATGTATTTTCAGTATATTCAGTCTTAACTGTTTATTTGCACACTCAAGCTGATATTCAAGTCTTTTGTATTCCTGAAGTGTTTAATATACTCTTTAGTGTGAAGCGTCAAACTAACGGTGCACGCATTAGATACGCGATTTGCCTGGCAATCACTTAATTTTGTTTTAAAATGTAAAAAGGAAGAAAGTATGTTCCGTCTTCAAAGTTCATTGAATCCATCCTTATTTGTTTGTGTACCTGTCTTCAGTCTGGATTATTTTGTGATAAAAATCTGTCCGAGGTCTTTCAAAGATAATATCTGTATTTTCTTAGTTTTTTAGCCTGATGTAATCAAAAGTCGTGTTAAAATAACCGCTGCTAACATTGACAGTTGCTGGATGTTCCCCTCTGTGAACTTTTATATTGGCATCGTTAAATAAACCTTGTTTTGATTTTCTTTTTTTCAACATGTTATCTTAAAGTGCCATGCAAACATTTTTGTTGCTATAAAATGCAACATATACAAGTCTAGGTTTAAATTGTTGATGCCATTTTTTTAAAATCAAGCCAGAAATATCTGATCAAGTAGTGCAATATTATGTTTTGTTTCTACTATTCATGTTGTCCATGGTTTAAAAACAAAAACAAAAAATCAGTAGGCGTTCATTTTAACACCCACAATTGCCACTTGAAAACTAGAAATGAAAAGAATTATTTTGAATATAATCCGATCGTCTGATTAATACTAAAGAAATATTTCAACGAGAGCAACAACTGTCAAGCGATACAGGAGCGAGCTTTGTTATAAATACTAAGTTTCCCTGCAGTTTCAAACTTAAGGCTAAATTCAATTACGTAAAATATTGATTATATGTCATATTCTAAACTTATAGCATTTGTCATGTTGACTTTGACATAATGGCAATTTCCTCTTTAATTGTAAATGAATTTCAAAATAATAAAACCAACATCAGTTGTTTGTTATAAGATTTTAAGCAGTAAACATATTATATTTCGGCATATATTTTACAACTTAAAATAAGATAAAGCAACAGTATATTCAATTTAATATTTTGCAAACCAAAAGCAAACCATATTACAATTTTTTTTATTAAAAAATACCAATGTTTGCGCTATTGTAGTTGTTACACATTCACCATAATCTGAACTTATTACATTCAAATACCAACAGTCTCGGAGAGGCATGTATATCAGATTGAATATGCTTAACAGTCTTGTTTCTTTTAAAAAACAAAGAAAAAATGTGTTCAAATTTACAAATTTACATTGAAATATATATCAAACTAAGAAAGGTAATGGCGAACCAAAACAAAATACAGACAAGATGTTCGAGGAGCTGACACTGAGAAGACGACCAATGCCTATGTACAGTGTAACTATCTACAAACTTTATCCATTTTCAGCTCAAATTAGACCCTACACTTACATGTATATTTATGGTAATGAAAGAAAATTACAACAAAGTTAGTATAAGATAATGGTTCCATGAAAAGAAATTAATATTCAACGCAAAATATATTAAAACATGTGCACGTGTAATTTAAGTCTTAATCTGCAATTTCTAACATTCAGTCATTCTGTTTAACAACAGTGTTAAATTGTTGTTTTTATCAATATCTTTATATTACATTTTTGTATTTTATTTGTGTTAGTACACATTGGTAAATGCGGATATGTGACGAGATCTAGTTTACACTAAGTCGCTTTATTTGTGTTTGGGGAAAAGCCTGATTTCTACCAGGAATCAGAAGGTAAAGACTAATAGAAAATAAAGAGATGTGGAATAAGTGTACGCGACACAGCCCACAATTAAACGGCAATTTAGAAAAACCACAATGGACAACCGCCAGCAGCCTTCAACGAGGCCATTTGGCACTGCTCGAGCACTAACGAGCACGTGTTAGTTATGAATGTTTGCGACCACAAAGATTTTGATATTGTGATTTCTGTTGTGGATGTCTGGCTATGATAACAACTACTCGATATGACGAGGGGTCAGGCTTAACATCACACTATTGCCATTTAAGTTTCAAGATGGTAGATTTATAAGTTCTTAGCATTATCTTGCTATGGTTGTGACAGCTATCATTCTTACCCTTCTACATCAGACAAATAACACTGTTATTGTAAATGAACAATAACGCTTAACACTAGCTATGGGTGCTATATGAAAACAAAAATTAAACCTGTAATTTTATTTACAAATTAAAGGAATTATTACAATTAAATGAAACGATGGCTATGTTTCATTGAAACATGGATAAGACCAATATTTTGCACGCGCATATACATTTGTTACATTTGTTACATTACATAATTTCTATACGTTCATCAAATTTACCGACACAACCTTACTGTTAACACGAAAAAGTTGCATGACTACAATATCAAATTTGTTTCCTATCGTAATTATTACTGTTTCTTTGAATTTTTTATGGGGTTTGATACCTGTCGAATTTTTTTCTGGTCCTCTCTTTAACTTGTTTTGTTTGATGTTGTCCTATTTCGAGATAAATAAAAGCTAAAATATGTAGATAAAACAGCAATTTACATATGGCATCAAGGGCGACTTTGAAAAACTCCCGAAAAAAAAACTACACCATTAAAGAGAATCAAGTTTAAAATAAATAGATATTCTACCTTAGCTGCTCATCAAGAACATATAGAAATAAACGATAGCTACATGTAGAAGTCTTAGCTTCGCAAGAATTTTACCCTTAGCTGATGCCAATGCATTTCTATCCCCTTAAACAGAAAGTGTATTGTAATGCGCATTTCTGTGGAATGGCCTTGAACTTCTTGTCATCGTTAAAATTGAGTCCTATCATCTTTATAAAAGAGTCAAACGACACGTCATCAACGGAAAATTGTGGCCTGGATACAAGATTTTGCCATACGTGATTAACGGTTTCAATACCATAGCAAACATCAATAAAACCTGATGACAATTAATTAGCCCGACCTGTATATAAGGTATTAAGGTATACAACAGTCTTAGAATGACTAAGTATTTCTTTCATTCTTATTCAATGATAATCACTGATCAGAAATTGTTTATTTTGCATTTTATCATATAAAATTAATATAATATCAAAACGATTATCATAATGTGTTTGTTAATTAAGAAGATTCATTAAATATATTATTTGTATTTTGTTCCCGGTACTATAGACATTTTCTGATGTTAAAATTACTTCTTCGTTTTGGTATTGTATTTTGAAATCATTCAGTCGATAACCGCTCCTGATGGGCCATAGGTCCCCGAGGGAAATGTCAAGCCTTGTCGTCATCTTGTCTGACACGAATTAACCAGAAGATGTCTAATATTTCTATGTTATTGAAATTCCCAATTATTTAATTCTAAATTGTTTAGAACACCAGGTTGCTTTCCTTGTACTGCACATGGTCGATATCCTGGATTTGGCTTATCTGTTCAAACCTTTTGACTTTGAGTATCTTTCATTCAATACCTACTTTTGGTTTTTGACCTTCAAACGCTGCTGATAAATTGTTACTCCTTGAAATATTGTTATACAACATAACCACATTTTATACCCGTTTTGTTTTTGTATTTTGGACATGTTGGAGATGTACATTATATCTCAACTGAACAATAAAAGAAACATGTTGAAAAAAGTTATAATTATACAAATAGTATTTCCAGGATTAATCTATTGCAGTGAAGAGCAGCCCTAGCCTATATTTAATATGTTTTACAAAGATATACGTTTACGTCATATGTCGTCGACCATTCTGGCGTGTGGAAAATAGTTCTGTCAAATAGATAATTATGTTTACTAAGAACGAGGGTAATACGTTAATTTTGTCTTGTAAATGAGTTGTCCTTTACAACGGTTAATTACAATAAGTCTTTCTTGTTGACGATCTTGTATTCATCAATAGTCAAACTTGATAATGATTTTTGTTTATCCAGATTCGTTCTTAGCAAATGTACCAATGATGCATTCGGATGTCAAAAATCTCGAAATCAGACAAAATGAATCAACACGAATGAAAATTATACCTAGAAACAGACATCACAACAGGAATCAACGACGCGAAGTCAAATTGTAACGTAGACAAGTGTTTGAGCATGAAAAAAATAACAGAAAAAGCAATATTAGAATGTACCTTCTGATTGTTATGTTATTTGACTGTTCTTTCTTATTAGACAGTGAGTTCACCTGTTGCCATATGCCTTAAGAGTAAAATAATTTCTTTTGCATTCTTTCTCTAAATTAAGGTTATTACACAATTGACGAGCTTGGTGGATCAATCTTAGTGTCGAAGAGAAAAGACAAAATATCGGCAAAAATATAAATTGCCATGTTCCTCAATCGGTACATGCATTTCAAATGAAATGATCGGTCAATTTTATGGCACGCCTACCACCCTTTTCAATTGCAAGCTTATTGTCCAGTAGTTACACAAAACGCAACACGGTTGTGCAGACATGATAGTGATAATAAGATGATCATCTCAGTACAACAATCAGCAAAACACTAATCAAAACAATCACTAACCAATACGTTCAACCTAATTTTGATTTTTTTCACCACTGGCTGATAACAAAGGAATATTTTTTTAGGGACCGCATTAGACGTATTTTCTTGCTACCATTGGCCACCAGTAGGTAACGAAGAGAACGGTGTCGTACCAAAAAATCAGAAAATTGTGTACATATTCTGGAATATCGAATTAGTTGTGAAATTCAAACACCGTAAGCAGGTGAAGTTGGTATGTTGCTTTCAAAGCTAGGGAAATTAATAATTTGAAAATTAAAGTCGTCACTTTTATCGTAAAAGTTTGTCCTGAGATGACCACCCTGGTCATTTTCGAGATGAAAATTCAAGAATGATGTGACGCAATTTGATTCGGTGGTTTTCATAATATCTAACTCTGGAGGATATATCAAAGGTATCCATCTACTAAACAACCGTTGTTGACAGAGTGGATATCGTCGATATGTCTCAAAATGAGGTTACATGATATTGCTTCTTTCATCTTTTTGTTCTTTACGAATTCTTGAAGAGATTTAGCCCCGTAAGATCATAAAAACCGATTGGCGAAGAGAGAAGCAGAATTTGTGCCCATTGGAAGGCCAATTTGTTGTTGAAAAATTTCTATTCCAAATGCGACAGAAATGCTGTCAATAAGAAATCAAGCATTCTGAAATCTTGGTCCAATGTGTAACATATTTTATTTTTATAAGAAGTTTTGGAAAATATGTAGAAGTATAACAAAAAACAACAAAAATCCTAGAATTTGAAATAAAAAATCAGACGACACTCAAGCTATTCGTGTGGAAATGTTGTGTATAAAGTTGAAAAAACAATTACCTCATGTGTTTCTGATATTTTTTCCAATTGTGCTTTACTTACTTATCTTTTCAGCATGATATTCAGTCTTTCGATTAATAAATGTGCATATATGTATGAAACATATACAAACACTCCCTTTAATTGTTATTAATCAACTGTATACATGTACACGTTTCAGCCATCGAAGAAGTAAAACTCTGCACGTTTATCTTATTAATCTTGAAATCATGATATCTAATTGCCATTGTCTCATTAAATAATGCTCAATTTCTAATATCTATATAAATGAAATTATAATCAATCAATTATTCAAAAGGTATATGTGTTCTGTTGATTCAAAGTCTCTTTTATCATGAAAGTTAAAATTTTATTCACCCCTTTAATAACAAAAAATATTGGTCTGGTTCAATAGTAGAAAAGTTAACCATACGAGTGATCTTTCGGATATAATGGGTGTATACATGAAAATTTTCAGGAAAGAGTTGATGCACTGAAACAATCATTTTGTAATTAGCGATAAAAGTGTTATTTCTCTGTGATATTTACGGATTAGGTATTGTGGATAAAGATCAAAATGTTAAAAGGTTTATGAAAATATGGATTAATACAAACACTGCCATGGAATAAATAAATGTGACGGTTACTTCACCGATTGATTTAACGTGGTCGTAACATTGATACGTTATATACCATTATCAGCCAATCAGAATTCTCAATTTATAAGAGAGATTTTTACATAGTAAATTACAACTAAATCGCATTAGAATCGTATACCATCGGTGATAAAGGGTTCTGTCAACACAGTTGGTTGTTAAAATACTATGAGATATTATAGACATCTTTAACTTGTCTGGCCTGAATATCGGCTTTGCTTGATTATTATATACCATTTAGAGGTAAGGAATAAATTATTTGTTTTTACTTTATATAAATGAACTTCATGAACATTTTCTATGATGTAAAAATCTAATCAAGAAGAAACCTCCATGATTACATGGTCATGAAGTAATTCTAAGTCTGCTGCAAACGGAACGGAATTTTCAGAGAGACGGCGGAATATAAGCGGTTAACCAGCATGTCACCATTTTTAGTAATACAAATTTTCGTAAATAATTTCTATGGGATACCACTAGAATAACATTTTACTACTGTAGTATAAATTCAGTATATTTTTAATGCAGTAAATCAAATAAAATCCTCATGACCATTAAAATCATGAGTTAATACACTGAACGCTTCTGGATTGACCTTGAAAATAAACTTCTGAAATTGCTATTGAACTCTTAACACTACTGAACAATAAACAAGTTCAATGTAAACAAGACTTGTCAAGTAAATTATGTCCGTTTTATATATGTTTGGCTCTACTAGTGTAATTTTAATTGTGGTTTAACAATGCCAGAAAGCATTAGAACCACACTAAATTCCAAACCCAAGGAAAGAATTATAATTTACTTAACAAGTCTATAGACCACAATGGTCATGACTTGGTACAGGTATTTCATAAGAAATGGTGGGTTGAGCCAGGTTTTATGGTGCCACCCCCCCCCCCCTCTTCCTTTGCAATCCAAGGGTCCGGTGGTAACACAAAGCACAACACGGTTGTGAGACATAATAGGGATAATAGGTGATAATCTCAGTACTACAAACTGTCAAAGACTACTTGAAACAATCACAGATCAATTTGACTGACATAATTTTGAATTTAGCCACCAGTGTCTGATATCGAGAGAAAAAAATAAGAAACCGTATGAGGCGATTTGTTTTATAACTTTGGTCTAAAAGCCGATCACAGAGACACCAGTGTTGGGTCAAAACATCTTAGAAAATAGCACATGCTCTGGTATATCGAATAAGTTGTAAAATACACACCTCATATGCTTGTGAGGTAGGTATGTTACTTTCCAGATTAGACAATTTAATCATTTGAAAAAAAATCGTCTCTTTTTCGTAATGACCGCCCGAGTCATATTCGAGATTAAAGTCCAAGAAAGACGTGAGGCAAATAGAATCAGTGGTTTCTTTAATCTCTTACTCTGGAGGATAACTTTAAGGAATCCATCTAGAAAACGAAGCGTTGCTGACAGAGAGGACATCATCAATATATCTGAAAGTGAGATTAAAGGGTCTAGCTTCTATTATCTTCTTGTTCAGTGTTCAAGCCAGGATTTGAAAAGGACAGGTTGCCAAATTGAAAAAAGGCACTTTATCGCATACATCAGATTTAGAAAAGAGCACAGTCTTTTTAACAATTTGAAAAAGGGTATATAAAACACGAATATATAAACAACAATACAAAATGAAATTTTCTATACGAGTTGCTGAAGAAATGCACTCTCGTAAGACTATACAAAAAGTCGGTGAGGAGAGTGGCAAAATATCGCAGGTTGGTTATTGCACTTTTCCGGAAAATCGTCCGTTTCCCGACCCTTTAAAAAAATTAAAAATCAATTATAAAGTTATTTTATATCGAAATGAATAGGAATTTGATATGTATTTAGAAAATATGTAAATGCGTTAAAATACTGCTCATATAGTACCATAAATAAGTATATATGGCAACCATTTTGTCTGCAACATGACTTTTTTCGGATTTAGAAAACAATCGATGTCGATCTTCGTGGTGCTAAACCCGATTTTAGAAATGAGGTATCAAATTTCGTCTGATTTACCAAATAAGGTAAAAGGGGCGGGACTTAATTTCCAATAGAAAATTCTTCTATTCGGGTTTCTCTAACTATTGAGTAATATTAATAAAATATGATGGTTTGGATAACTGTAAATAATTATGTCAGACTACATAAGACAATAAAACTACAAATATTTAATCAAATCTATATGGTACAGGCATTTTATTTTTCCGAGTATTCATCGCAATAAGGTGGACAACTCTTGGAAACTTTTTTGTTTACTTTTGGCGGGACTAACGTCATTAACATCACTGTGATGTGCCCATTGGAATGCCAATGTTTTGTTGAAAAACCTCTCTTCCAAATATGAGTTAATTTTGTGTTTGTCATCGCCTTTCGGACTTTTGACACTCGAGTGATACTGGTGCCTTATTGCTTCTCTTATGACAAATATATTGTCAGTAAGTATATTGGTCATACTTGGCCAAAGAACAGAATTTTCGTATTAAATAGATCTTGTGAATAATAATTCCTAGCATAAATTATGGGGTTGATTAAATCGAATTAAAAAAATACAAAGTCATGTAACAATTACTAAATGTAATAATGAAATGCAGGAATAAGGAATTCTGACAGGATGGATCTCTTTCTCATGGTTTATTTTCATTTCAGGTAGGACCCATTTATTTATATAGTATTTATTGCGTAAGTATTCTCCCTCAAAAAAGAAATGCAACAAAGATATTTAAAATGCCATTGAAATAAAAAATACTATATTTCAACTACAAATTGTCGTACGAACCATTGCAATTGATGGTCTTAGCTTATATCCAGTAATTCTGGTGACCGATGCTTGAAACTGTTTTGGTTCAAACACCATGCGTTAATCAACCTTTTTGTGATACCATTATTGTTATAACGATAATTCCTCTTTTAGTGGTTAACATCAGGCTCACCACGGGCTGTGAATTTCCCACGTACACGGCATATCAGTTGAAAGAAATTAAACAAGGGAATTCTCTTTTGATTTTTCTTTTTTTTATGAGAAGGAAGGTTCAGAGATGTTGAAAAATGGGAGGAGTGTAGTGCATCAAGAGTCAAATGGGTACATGAGAAGCCTTACCACTAGCACATCAAACGTAAAGCGTAGGACATTTTTGATTTTTAAAGACCTTCTGAAAATTCTGATCCTATGGAAAATCGGGCATCTACTGATTAAATTTGAACTGTTCATGCGCCAACGCCTTATTGCGCAATCGAACATCAGGAAATTAAGGTGCAAATTTGTGGGGTGGGGTTAAAATCTGACATTGAAGTCTTGCACGCATCGTTCTTTTGAATCTGGGGCTAGCAAATTGATTAATGTCTTGCAAACAAACCTATTGACATAATTCTTAATTGCATGCCTACTCGATTTGCCGACAATTTACTAAAACTTTAGCAATTAAAGAAAAAAATGTTCCTCTACAATAACCTTCCCAAATTTCAAAATGATATTGCAACAACTGATGGTATAAAACTCGACTTTTGTATACAATATATTTTCAAAATGTTTGTATGTTGTGTTTCTTTTTGGAGAGAGTATAGTTGTCAGTGCAGTTAGTTAAAAGTAAATATTATTTAGTTATTATTCAAGTTTGCATTTGTCTTAATCTGAGAATTAAGCAACACTTGGCCAGTTCAATCAAAAGCTTTCAATGGAACGATTTGAACTAATTGCACCAAATTAACTCGGTAATTTCCGTAAAATCGTATTTAATCGGAAAAGGCCGAGTGATAATAAAAGGGAAATGTTTGTGTAAAAAATACAAGTGGATGAAAGAGGTTTTATCGCTCGTTTTGCATTTCTATTTTCATATTCTGCAGAGTAGATTCTTTTGTATTTTTTAATTGGCCAGTAGGTTTATTGTTATACTTGCTCCGAGCATATTATCGTCTGTACCGTAAAAGTAAACAATATCCGGTTTTCTCGTGAGTATTTTTCTTGCACATCTCAAACATGCTTTATGCTCTAGGGTTAGCATCTGCAATGATCGCTATTAAAGTTTATTACCGCACATTAAAATGGTCCCAGATAAAATTACATATGCAAATTTTGTCGTAAATAAATGTAACAGCTAAAAGGCAAAACTGAATAATTTATCTCAGAGAGATAGTACTAAAAAGGCATTTATTTATAACCAAGTTGGTTTGTGAAAAAAATGAGCGATTACGTGATTCTATACAGGATAAATCACCAAGTTGATAACGGCGACTTGTTCAAATGGAAAACAAACGATTGAAGGAAAATATTGCTTTCAAGAGGTGTGTACATGTATATTAAACACAAATATATATATATTTACATCTCACAATATTCACAGATAACACCTTTTTTTTCATACATGTATCTTGTACTTGGCTCCCATTAACAAATAATCGCAATAAACGATTTGACATCTAAACTTTTAAATACTCGCGCTATACTAAACTTATCAATAACGGGTAATGGGGTAACCACCAGCCAGTTGAGGCTCAAGATTACTTTTCTTGTTTATTTTGTAATGGTCCAATATACGCATTACTATGTATCTATTACAAAACCCATCAGTTCTTCATATTGAATAACATCATCTCCTGTCACCTCCGCCAGGATATGGTAACGGGAGTTATCCCAACAGCGTTATGTTAGCTGATGCTTTAATTATGCTATTTGCTTTCCGATCGATTTTAGATGTAAAATGGTCATATGTACTTATATGTTACACGCCATAGGAAATTAACATTGAACTAGGATATTCTCTGTAAGGGAAAAGTGCTAAAGGTTTTATACAGACTGCTGAAAGAGAAATGAAAAAAATTCAACTGAGGGCTCGTCATAAAGTTTTTGTAAGTTAAAATCTTTTGTCACAGTGTTAATATTTCTGTCGTCAAGGACATTTTATTAACAAGGGATTTACATTCCATATATATATATTTATTCCCCATAAGGGAAGAAAACTCGATTACTTCCTTATTATAATTGATAAACACGTTATTTTATATATTTACTACCTATTATAAAAAGATTATCAGCGATACTGAAATTGGGTCGTTTGTTTCCGTCGTTTCTATATTTACAAAAGCTCTTTGCAATGTACATACTTTCACTTTTCACTCGGTGGCTATATTCGGATTCTCAATCTTCGGATTTCCATCGAGACAATATGGCAGCGACCAGTAGATAATGTGTTCCGCTTCGGATTATATTTTAGTCAGTGTAGCATATCTTGCGTAACTTTAGCGCATAAATGGATATTTGATTTTGGATTGCGAAAATTTACTTAATTAGATAAAGTTTTAAAGGACAAAAATACTAATCGGACACCAGAAATAAGTTAAATCATGCAAAAAAGTTGTACACAGCATCTTCATATTTCATGCTTTTATGTGGTGGTGTTTTAAAGCAACTAGATCATGTAGCGTACATGGTGTAGTCACTTAATCAGGTTGTGCACATGTTTAAGCGTACTTTCTTATAAATTTTTGACTGCAAAATGTTAATTCATTGAAGATAGTTTATTATCACAGACAGAAATATAGGTCAATCAGACACACACAATTCAAGCATTTTATTGATTTTTAGAAAATGACAAAATAGTCACATTGGGTCATTCGTCTGTCTTGATCTAGGTCATTTTAATAAGGATGAATAATTTTATCTATTTCTCACAAAGCTATTGCGGGATCCGGAAAAATAAACTTATTTGTCACAAGTTATTGGTTGTTCGAAAATGTTATCATTTATTGATAATTTTGTCGATTCACCACACAGAGACCAAAATCGCAACACTTACAAACATGTCAGAAAATAATTTTAACTGTGCAGAACCACAGGGGCTTGGATTATAGAGTAGGGGGTCGATTTTCTTTTAAGTCAATATAAATGACGAGAATCCAAGCCCCTGTGTGCGGAACATGGATTGCAACGTTCCTGTATAAGTTTGCTTTAGTCTCTGGAACAATCTTTGAATAGGTGACAATCAAAAATATTTGAGCAGTGGCGGATCCGGGGGGGGGGGGTTTCCGAGGTTGGAATTTTCCTCCTTTCGGCCAAATATTCGCAAGTAACGTGTAGGTTTTCTGCAAAATTTGTCTGGAACCACCCCCTTTTCGTCATTCGTCCACAGCGGACTTTATGTGGACCAACCCCTTTCAAAAAATTCTGGATCTGGCCCTGTTTGATTTATAATATAGACGTAAAAAAATTAAAGCATACATGTACATTGCAAATTTTCATAAAGAGATCTACATTGGGTTTAAACTTATTTCATATAATATTATATACTTCAAAATCATAGGCTGCTCTGACAAATGATAACCATTAAAGTAGACGATAAATAGATGTGGAATAATGGTACGTGACACAACCAACATAAAGAAACGGGAATTTAAAAATTCACAATTGAAAACAGCCAGCAGTCTTCAGCATGACCATAAGTCGCTGCTCGCCGTCTTGCATTGGCCCAAGACTAAAAATACAAAAAAAAGGATGAGTCCAGTTTGCCTTTTGGTCGCACTTAGAAAAAAGTCAAAATAACAATGTACGATTTTTTTTTACATCTTCTCATGCTTGGAATGCAACTAAATGTTGAAAATAATAATATTGTAAAACGAAAATTGTAAAAATTTCTAGGCAAAAAATATATGTTTGATTTTCGTCTTCGGTATTCCCAGAATCCCGTTGGTAGCTTTTGTTCTCAGAATAATTTGAAGATTGAAACTTTTTTAAACTTAAACATTAAGCTGATTTATAAGTATATATAAAGACCTATAAACAACAGACTGTGACATCTTTGATCCAATGTAGACTTTTGTAGAGCTCGATGAGCTGAAGGTTTAAGCAAGCAACAGCTTTTCTCTATCTGCAATAGTTTCCTATTTCCTCCACTAACATAACCAAACTTTGATGCAATTATTTAAACTAAATAGGAGATAATAAACCTACATGTACAATGTACTGGATCTAAAAACAAATAATGTTTAGGATAAACGCTTACATGACTTAGATTCATCAACATGTTTATCTTAAAATGGCTTAATTTTAGGTTGATTTTATAGTATGTGTACAACAAAGGCTACTTATAGAATTCAACAATAAACCTTAGCAGGACCTAGAAATAATAAAGTCTTTTTTATGTTACTCAAGCAGACCTTTGCTTTTTGTGTCCATAGCGGCTTGCTAGGCAATATGCATTAGAGTCCACACTTGTAATATATAAATATTTGTTTGCTATTGGTAATTAAAATATATTTAGTTTAAACATATTTATTTATCCTGGATTGGGAAACAAGCTTAATGCTTATGTAAAGCCCTCTCCAGCTAGCAGGTTGCGAGTGTGGCCTTTGCAGCGGTCCCATTAAGCCAAAATATATTTACCCGTTATGATTTATTGTTATATTTGGCAAAACACATATGAGTCTTGGGTGGATTTGTATAAAATATTTAGATAATTTATATAAGTGTGTATTTTCAACCACCTGACTTTTGATTTTAATGCGGTTTGAATCAGATGATGCTGTGGCAGATTCAGAAAGGGTTCGAAGTTGGAATGCACTCCCCTGCTTTTGGGTTAGTAAAAGAGTAGCGCAGATTTTTGACAACAAACCCAAAATTGCAATATCATGCCTAAGCATCTCTATTACATGTAGCGACTGCAAACGTTAATACTCGTCAAACTCATGACACAGTGATGTTAATGACGTAAGTCCCGCCAAAAGTTAAGAAAAGTTTCCAAGAGTTGTCCCCCTTACTTCGACGAATACTCGGAAAAATAAAATACATGTACCATATAGATTTGATAAAAAATTTGGAGTTTTATTGTCTTATGTAGTCTGACATAATTATTTACAGTTGCTGAATGCGGTTTTGTTGTTATGTTTGTGTGTGTTTTATGTTGTTATGTGGTTTGTTTTGTTGTGATGATTTTTTGTCTACCGGTTTTGTCTTTGTCTTTACGGTTTTATGATACTGATTACCCCTTTGGTACACCTTCATCCAAACCATTAAATTTTATTAATATTACTCAATAGTAAGAAAAACCCGAATAGAAGAATTTTCTATTGGATATTAGGTCCTGCCCCTTTTACCCTATTTGGCAAATCAGACGAAATTTGATACCTCATTTCTTAAATCGAATTTAGCGCCCCGAAGATCGACATCGATTGTTTTAGAATTTCATCACATGATAGGTCATAAAATATAGAATTTGAAAATTGCTGCTCATTCTTTTGTATTTTTGAAAATTATAACAAAAATTTGATATCAAGATGAAAAACGCAGTTTTTCTCGTTCTGATTTACCCTTTTCGTCCAAAAATTAACATTATTCTTAACATTATCAACAATGAGCACCTAAATCCAAATAAATTAATCAAAAACGAGCTTAAATAAATGATTTTTTATCAGTTGGATGGTGCTTAACGGGATGCTAAACTTCAGTTTTCAAATCCGAGAAAAGTCATGTTGCAGACAAAATGGTTGTCATGGGTACTTATTTATGGTATTATATGAGCAGTGTTTTCACGCATTTACATATTTTCTAAATACATATCACATTCCTCTTCATTTCGATATAAAATAACTTTATAATTGATTTTCATTTTTTTTTATGTTTGAAAGGGTCGGGAAACGGACGATTTTCCGGAAAAGTCCATTTACCAACTTGCGGACACTCTACCACAAGATTAAGCCACTCAAGTTACAGTTGAACAAGAGCCGGAAAAATTTTCCAAAACTTGGAGGTTCTTCGGGAGACGCTCATTTGAAAGCCATTTCAATATATATCACCTATCATCTTAGGTATTCGTTAATTACACAAAGCACACTTGATTACCCATCCATTTGAGTAGCTGTGAAGTTAAATAAAACTTGCAAAAAATCAAGAAAATTTTAATTCTGCAAAAAGACCTTCCATTTTGCTTGAAATCAGGAAAATTTGACTTTCGTCGAAAAACCGAACTAATTTTGTATTTCCAATTTTGAATTTCGAATCTCGTATGGACATTCTGGACTTTCGTATAATGGTAACCCAACTTCCACAGGTTACTGCACCAAAAATTCACTTAAAATTTGCCTTTTGATTACCACAAAACATCAAGCATCATTTCAAAAGTCAAAATTTGGGACGTATCCCCCTCTGAAAATCTGATATTTTAGTTTTGTTATTTGGGGTCCCTGGAGTTCATATGCTCCTAATAATTTTTATAATAAAGTTGTTTATTTTATCAATTTGATTTATTTCATTATCTCTTATAATAAAAAAATAAAGCAATATTATAGTCCATTTGAGTTCTATAAATCAACGAAAATTCTTTTAAATTTTTTTGTCTCTCAAATAAAATTTATGTTTTAAACACAAATAAACTTTTTATTAGTATACGAACTCTGATAACAAAAACCAAGATGTTATCTTCTAAAACAAAAAAGTTTTCCATATGGTCGAATGCTAAATATTTCACTATTTTTTATATTTACCTTAAATGGTGTGTTTATCTGACGGAACAGCCAGGTGTTGGGCCCACCTGAACATAATTGAAAGAACTAACAATAGGAGATTAGATGACCAATTAGCTCCACAAAGAATTTTTAAAGATATACGGAGCAAATGCTGTTCCTGGTCACAAGGTTGTACTCCCATGGATTTCTATGACTTTGTGGTCCATTTTTACTATTAATGTCTATGGAAAACATTTTTATTAATAATGCAAAAAAATTGATTTTTTTTGCCTGAGTTTGTATGCCATTAAAAAAGTCATGACATACTAAAATAGTTAAAATATTATGCAAGACGTAAATTAACAAGCCATTTTTCGTTGATTTATAAATCTCAAACCGACTATAACTTCTACCTATCATCTTTGGTGTAAGATCAAGGCGACACAGATCTATATTTACTTCATTATAACCTTGCGGTCTTCAATTTCTCCCATATGTCTTCCTTGTTTTTACTTTTCTCTTGGACATTTCTGATTGATCATCTAAGTTTGGTTACTAGTATTTTGTTTTGACCCGTATTTACCGTCCAATTAAAAGTACTAATCCAGTCGTTTAATCTCACTACTATTAAAGATTACAATTACTCAGCAGACACCAGTCCCTTGTCTTTGCATTTGACAATTCATTTAAGAATAGTGTTCATCTGACATTTCAATCTCATCATTTATTCCTCAGTTACACAGACGATATGTTAATGAAGATGTCTAAATAATTCTTTCGTGTAAAAATCAAATTCAATTATCCGTTTATTGCCTGAAATAACAACTGTCATAAACTTTCTCATTAAAAAGACCAAGTGCTTCATTTGTATTCTGCTTCTTTCTTTAATGATATCACATCATTTAAGTTCATTTAACGCTCTCTAAACAACAAAATATTAATGAACGATAATTAATCAAAGATAAATTACGCACGATCGGTTATACATTGTAGAACATTTATGATACACATGAGTCGCTTAAACATGTATATTGAGTATCTTGTTATTGTTAGATATTGATATCTTAGGTTTAAAGAAAACAATATCAAAACAATTGAAACCATCAAATAGTACAGCCTTTAACGTTTAATTAACGCGCACAATAAATAAAAGAAATATATAAAAACCTTCTGTAGAATACAAACTAATTATATCATATACATTTTTCTTTATCTTTATCTTGTTGTCGTGTGGGCCATTTTTTTTGTTGTTAGTATAATCAACATCAATCCAAGACTATGTCATCAACAACTAAGACAGAAATAACAGTGCATTCAGTTCTTCGAGAAAATAAACAAACTTGATACATCCTTGTTATCGGAAAGTACATTAATATCAGGTTATATCATTATGCTGATCTTAATACATTCTGAAACTAAATGTAGAATTATAAAAGAAATAGAAATAATAAATAAATATATCGTGATTGTCGTGTCAATAGCCATAAAGTATTGAATTTATCAGACAACATTATTATAAACATTTAAAAGGAGGAAGATACATGACACAAACATATTAACAATAGACGAAGCCATGCAAAACAACCACGAAGTTTACCTATACTAATTATTGTTTCTCTTTTGTAGGAACAGCATATTTCAAAAGCAATACAGAGCGATGAAAATGCTAACACATTGAAAGGATAAAAGTAAGTTACGAATCAAATTAGGTCAAAAAAATGGACAGTCAATAACAATCTATATTGTATCTGTCTTCAAAACTGGGATCTGTAATGTTGATTCGTAACAAGGAGATAAAATTGATTTGTTGAGACTAGTTGTCAAGACGTTTGTGTTTTGTTGACTATGCGATCAGTTCGCAAAAAGATTGAATACATAAAATCACAAAAGGATTAACCTTCTGCAGTTATCAAATGTGATGATCGTATGGTTAATTTATAAAAAGAAGTCAGTATTGAAATTGACATGTCGTGTAACGTTATGAACGTTAAGACACTTTACAATACCAACCTAAGAAGTATTATATGAAATCTATATGACTCCGGAACGATAAGTCAGGCCATCCTACATTTCATTCTTTATAAACTACTTCTGAAAATTAGTGGATGTATTCGTTATAATAGACCTAATAGTTTATGTGAAACGATCAATCGAACAAAGAATCAAATATTAAGTTTGATTGTTAAATATTCTCCCGTTATATTCCAAGACAATTTCATGAGCGTAAATAAAATATCTTGAGCTTATTAGTCGAAATTTATTTTTCAAAGACCAAGCTTTTAATGATTAATGATTTGTGACACATTTGTAATTACGTATTTACATTTGAATTCTTCTTGTAATCATGGCTTCAAACTCGACTTTATCCGAAGGATTAATATTCGAGATCAACATCAACAACTACCCTAAGAGCTACTGCGTGGTTCTCTTTGGTTACATCGCTCCACCGTTGATCGTTGCCACCATTGTAATCAATGTGTTCTTTGTATCCATTTTGTTACGGAAGGAACTTCGGACAATATCTAATATCATTTTATCCAGCATGGCGATATCAGATATATTGACCGGGCTTTCATATCTGCCCATGTTCATCTACTTCTACTCTATGGGAAACCACAATAAGCCAGTTTCAGTAGAATGGTGTAAAGCTTTTAATTATTTGGATTTTAATTTCCCCTGTATATTTCACACAGCCTCTGTTTGGCTGACAGTATCATTAGTGATACAGAGATATGTCTTTGTCAAACATAACACTAGGACTAAACAATGGCTCACTGTTAATAAGACGTACGTTCTGATTGGCCTTATCTATCTGTTTGCTGTTCTGCCACAGCTTAGTTTTTTCATAGACAGTGATTTTAAAGTAGTCCGAGGCAGTCTCAGTCAACACTTAAATCAAACATTCCAGATGTGTAAGATGGAGTTTAAACCGTTTTTCATGCAGAATTTCAAGACGTATATCAATTTGTATTATTGGTTCCGAATAGTTTTCATTAGTCTCATTCCTGGCATAATTCTAATTGTTCTGAATCTTCTTTTAGTGTCGACAATCAAAATTGTAGAAACTAGACGTAGACTTTTATTGAACGGACACCACAACCATGGCGACCATGTTACATCGACATGTGCACACAGACGAACCACTTTGATGATCGTATCTGTCGTGGGACTTTTTCTTCTAGCAGAAATACCGTATGTAGTGTTGTACTTCGTCCAATCTGTGCAGTTTACATTCGAAATAAACTTGATAGATTACAAGAACTACTTAATTGCTTTAAAGACAGCTGAACTTTTCATGTTTGCCTGTTTTCCTGTGGATTTCTTCATTTATTGTGGGATGAGTAATAAGTTTCGTGAGAAAACAAAAAGTATGTTCTATGGTAGGCTTCATGTTCAAGGAGTGATGCGGATGGACAACACAACATTTTAATGTCACTTCGTTGTCGATGTGACTTAAGCGTCAACTTTACGATTCAGCTTCAAAAGTTAGTGGCCAGCAAATTAGTGTTGACTGAAAATGAATATGTTCAAAACACAAAGAATATTTACATGAAACGTTCTTAGTAAAACATTGAACAATAACAGAGTAGGAAATTTTTCCACCTACGAAGGAACATTATGTGGTTAATATATTTACGGGCATTTCTAACAATAACGAGAAGCAAAGGAAATCAATTAGCAGTCTCTGGACAATTAAACTATGGTAGACTTTAACATCTCATACATTCTGCTTACATGCCACATTTGTGATACAAGTATAAACAATAAGTTACAAAAATGTAGCATATACTTAAACAACGAAATATTTTAATAAAAAGCAATTTCCTGAAATCATTCTAAAACTAATGTTAATTATTTGCAAAATAAAGCATTTTATTTAAGTAAAAGAAAGTGAGGAGTATGATAAGTTTTTAAAATTACAAACACCAAAACGCGGGTATGAACGGTAAAATATGGTAAAAGTAATCAAAAACAGGTAAATGTTACGTTGAAATGATATAAAATTACCAATCGAGTCGATTTTGTGAAAATATCAACAACAAAAAGAAGGGAAGACATTCAAATACCAAAAGTACGCAAAAAGGTTAACACAACACACTAAAGTAAAAAAAAAACCAAACACTTAGAAACGCACATCGGTACAAAAATATCCACAATAAAACTATATACGAAGACACGAAGAAAGGGACTCAATTTTGCACGGCAGGTCTTAGCGAGATCAATCCTTTGTATGAAGAATAATAGTCTTAAAAAATGATATGCAGTTCCTTCTTGTGAAAACTCACCTGTCATGCTGCCAACTATCAATTAAGCGCATGTCAAAGGCAGGAAGAATGGACAATTAATCTCTCTGCTTATTCATACCTGTACTCATTGGATGTAGAAACTTAGAACGTTCATAAAAAATTCTCAAGTGAAGGCAAAACTGAGGATCATCATATTCCTTTCTAAGCAATAGTTGTGAAAGACATGAAGGTAAAACAAGGTTATTATGACTCTCAGGCTCTGACTTTACATATCTCACGTGATATTGTATACTACTGAAGTGCGGGATTCGAGTATTTCAAACTTATTTTTGGATGTTTTCTCGAGTTTTGTTTATTGCACAAAATGTGATTGTTTGACCTCGAAAAGACAGAATTAAAACCACCAAATACTTGTAATTGGTAGATACAGTCGGAAACCACAGTTAAAAGGAAAAAAAAAAATACTCAATCCAAACAAGACATAATATATATATATATATAACATCAAGGCTTACTTTACAAAATATGTAGAATAACAATAATCTCTAGTAGTGTTAGTTAATATTAGGAATAAAACAGATAGACAGTCTGGCAATATAATGTTGACTTTAAATAATTGTTTCAGTATAAATGCAATTTCTATTATTCCAAATCACGGAAATTTATTTAGATCTATGAAACATCGAAATTCAGTCTAAGGGACTCAACATGGGAAAATATTAGATACCTGAAACATAATTGTAATTTCACGAATAAAAAATAGGTAAATATGAACAACTGAAATCGCGATTGGCACAACTGATTAAACGCAGCTTTAAAAAAAAGAATGGAAAACGCAGGTACACATATCTGGTAGTCGATTATACCAAGACTTACTTTGTCATTAATGAGTCTAAGAAAAAGAACACATTTACGGAAGACCAAATAATCGACATGCTCAACTTTCTCAAATTGAACATATTTGTTCAGTTTGGTAGACGTGTTTTTCAGCAAACAATGGGGATTCCAATGGGCACTAATTGTGCACCTTTGCTTGCTGATTTGTTTCTTCATTCATATGGATCAGACTTCTTACAGTCACTTCTAAACAAAAAATATCGTAGACTATCTTTCTCTTTATGCGTGAAATTAATGAGTCTAAGAAAAGAACACATGAACAGAAACCAAATAATCAACTTGCTCAACTTTCTCATTGACAATATATTTGTTCAGTCTGTCAAAAGACCGTTGCAATGTTCAATTTTTCTGGCATGTCTTCCTTGTTTTGTCTCGTCTTATGGACATTTGAGATTGATTCTCCAAGTTCGGTAATTTTGTAATTACCTTTATTTTAATCTCACTTTCCGTTATATTGATGATATCCTTTCACTGAACAAATCTAGATTTGGAGACTTTCTCCATCCTGTATATCCCCAACAATTTGAGATTAAAGACACTACGGATTCTAAGAAGTCTGCTTCATATTTAGATCTTGAAATTGACTCTCAATGAAAACTTTCAACAAAACTCTATGACAGACGTGATGACTTCAACTTTCCAATCGTTGACTCTCCCTTCTTGTGAAGCAACATTCCGTCTGCTCCAGCTTATGGAGTTTACGTAACTCAATTGATTCGTTACTCCAGACCGTGCGGGATTTACATCGATTTCCATAGCAGAGCGTCACTTCTAACGCAAAAATTGCTCACACAGGGATATGTTGCTCTTCAGTTGCTGTCTTAACACAATATTTTACGGAGTACAACATGCACTTATAGACAAATATGAGATTTCGTTTCTCAGATGAGTGCAGATGTTGGTTTGTCATAGGGTTTTGTGTTGTCTTCTTTTACCAAATTTGACACACTGATTTGACTGTTGGCAACGCGATGGGTGTGCTATAGCAAACAGGAACTCCTTACTCTTCCGGAACACCTGAGTTCACTCTCGTTTCGACTTGAGTTCGCGTTGTTGATTGATACACTGGTAAAAATGCCACGCATGTGATACATATGTGTCACATGCGTTTCACATATGTGTGACACGCATTTTAAATAAACGTTTCCTGCCACCCATGTATCAGATTTGTAGATTTCAAAATAATATTCAATATATTCATATTATTAAATGCATGCATTGCACATTTGAAATTTCAACATGCGTTTCACATATGTGAAACGCATGTGCGTCACACATGTGACACACATGTAATACATGCATGTGTCATGACTGACAAGCAAATTGTTACCACAAGCTTACGTTGCTCCATGGTTGCTGTCGTCACTCAACAAAATGTTAGGAAGACATCATGTGCTGGTAAAAATACGTGTTATTTATCGTTCATATGAGCGCAGACCTTGGTTATGCATATAATTTAAGCATTTTCATCCTTACCGGATTTGACTCACACTTAATCGATCGTGGGCTATAACAAGCTGGAACTACTTACTGCTGGAGCACCTGAGTTCATCGTAGTTTCAACTTTTAGCTGATTGCAGTTTATATGTTATGGTGTTTTTGTCTTTTCGGTTAAACGATATTCGATTGTTCATTCAGTAAACCTTTGCTTTTTGTCCATATTGGTCTTTTGTTGAACATTTAATTATTGGCAACGTGTAGGTTATACTTTAGACTTGTGCCATTTAAAGACGGCAAGTAGCTACCACTGATCATTGAAGATATTTCCTATTGTAGATTTTAAATTCCTGCCGTCGTGGTCTATACTTATTACACATCTTATTATCGTCTACTCTATTATCATATATCTTTTATGTATAATCTTGCTTTACCCACTATGACATATCATAAAAGATCATTGACAAGGCGGCAGATCCGTCGCTACATTGAAAAAAGCACCTTGAGCTATGATTCGGTAATTTTGTTACATGAATGATGTTTATTTGTATTAAAGAAGACAATTTTTATCAGACCTTTAGTTGTCACATGCAGGTGAGGCGCAAAAATACAAAAAAAAACTACATACATGTCTATGATAATAAACGATATTTTTCATGAAATATTTGTTTAAGTACTACAATGCCTTATGGAAGTAATGATAACATCAAAAGAGTAGGAAATCTGTCTAGCCCACAATGTAGTGAGGTGCATTTTATGAAACTGTTCGACTCTAATGGTAGAAACAAACGTAGTCATGGTCATTAACGATTCAAACCGGGATCTGGTGCCAGTCAAACTGACAAACAGATCTCTTTTAGACGCGTTTGATGATCTGGTAACAAGTCTACAACAACCATAGGGAGTTCATCATATTTGTACCATTCTCTATTCACTACGAGTCATGAATCTTAAAGACCTACGTTATCTTAGGTTAGAAAAAGGAGGTACTGATCCATTTTCTCCTTCTTACAGACTTTCTATCATCATCTGTGACGTGGCCCTTTTCCGTCTTTTTAAACTTGTAAGAAGTGAACCTCTTACTACTGAGGACAGAAAATTTCTGCATATTCCAATTAAGAACAAAGGGATAGATGCTATTAACATCAGCAATATTTTTAATCGTATGAATTTATATCTCAAATTCCTTCATATTTCAAAATCAGTCAACACCAATTGTTTCCTACCGCTACACTTAAACCATAAGTAGTAAAATTTTCAACCACAAAAAAGGCATTGCAGGACCTAAACATTAAAGAATATCTAAAATCCCCTCTGACATATGATTGCTATGCTTCTCCATTTATCTATGGTCCATCTGGTCATGTCATCACGGGTGATCTTAAAATAATTAAAAATGATGTGTTACGTAATGTGGTTTCCCATGGACCTAAATTCAGGGAACTACAACTTATAAATTGGAATCACAACTTTAAGATCATCATGGACGCTGTGAAAGACTATGCTTGAGCCTGGATAAATAGGGAAAAGGACCAAGAACCAGAGCTTGAATCACTGTCGGACTGGGTAAGAACTATACGATCTCTTGTACGAAGCCGAATAGACAAACTTCGCAAATATGTGAACCCCCGGCCTTCCTCTGTATTTAGAGATCGTGAAGTCTCTCTACCTTACATGACAAGTATGTTGTCACGCCTGCAGATAGTTTTGTATGTAAAGCACATTATAACAATTGTCTAATAAAAAAACTAGGCGTTGATAGTGATACTTCCGCTAGTGCTACAAACAAACGGACTACATTTAACAAAGATAAAATCATAACCAACCATAGCTCTTCTATGTCTTCTATGTCTTCTTTCAATATTCAAATGAAAAAGGAACATAAAGAGTTACCATATTTGTACTGGATACCTAAACTTCACAAAAATCCGTACAAAGAAAGGTATAGAGCTGGATCTTCATCATGTTCAACTACAGACCTGTCCGTCCATTTAATTAAAATCTTGTCTGCTGTCACGTTCGATTTGTCAGCTTTATACACTACCTTGCAACACGAAAAACTAAAATGTTGCCTGAAAAAAACTTATCGAAAAGGCCATTTCAAATTCTAGGAATTTTGTTGTTTTGGGTTATAACTCTACGTTATTTTCCAATACATCTTTCAAAGATAAAATTTGTTACACACTGGAACAAGTTTGCAGTATGCTTGATTTCCTCATTGACAACATATTTGTCACCTTCGGAGGAGAGATTTTTCAACAAAAAATCGGCATTCCAAAAAAAAAACCTAAGTACAGTAAAAGTTGACTGTTTTCATATTCGATGTCCTTATTAAGCAACTCGTTCATTACCTACATCAATTAGCTTTCAATTACTCAAATAGATTAGATTTCATATTTTCAAATTATAAAATACTTTTTCCATATTCATGAAGATGAGAGTGCCACTCTCGCGTTAAATCAAACGATTTAATTTAATGGAATAAATAACATTTTTTTGCAGATTATGTACAACTGTAATCAGTTTTGGTACAAACTTCTATTCAAATTGATCGTAGGGATTTTCTTCTTGTTAGTCGTTAAGATTTATTCCATCAGTTAATATAAAATGGACAGGCTTATTACAAAACTGATGAAATTATTAGTGAAATATTTGAATATGATATAAAAGAATGTTTTCGTATCAGTTACCTTTTTACACTTTTACCAAAGATATTGTAAGCCACCTCGGCCGTGCCCTGTCCGCAACACGACCGTGGCGGTTTACGAATGATAGGACCAATAATCATACTAACTTGTGGGGTATATCAAGAGGCTTTCAAGATAATGGAGACTGTAATTCAAACAAATGATTATTTATTAACGTTAATTTAGTTGACATGTATATCCCTACAGTTTACAATAAAACATGAAATAGTCAAAGGTGGTGTCCGACGTGTTGGGAGATAGCGCATGTTGGTTCCATGGGTTAGGTCGTCCTCTCCAGCGGCAGCGGCATTCTTCTAATAGGGTTCATTTCCTTCTTAAAGTCTTGTGTGTCCAGTTATTCCAAACCCCGAGATAAAGCTATGGATCCGTCTTCCTTATTGAGCAAATAACGTCTGTTATGTGATTTCTGTGTTTTCTTATTGAGAGTCCCTTTTTCAGAAGTCCTTTATGTTCCAGTCCTCTGACAGCTAATGATCATGAGTCCATGTCCTAAAATTTCCTTATCCAATAATCCAAGTAAAAGTTCCGAGTCCAAGATCCAATGCTTGGCGGCTTGTGTTCTAGCGTCGTCAGGGTAAAGGTTCCGAGTCCATGATCCAATGTTCCTAGCGTCCTCCAAGTCCGATCCAATATGCGACAGCTTACTCCCTATTTCTGCTAGATTAGCTTAAAATTGACGTTATGCTAATAATTCCCTTGACAGTTTCTTCTGTCTTAATGTTTCCATACGATTCTCTAATGTAAATGTCTTTGTGGTCTCAGTCTATCCAAAGCACTGTCCCTTATGTTCCTTGTTCCAAGGTGCTGTTTGCCGCTGGAGAGACGTTCAGCTATCTGCCATTGTGAAGTGCTCGCTCGCTTTTATAGAAGTCCGCGAGGTCACATGACGTCATCAACCAATCAGCGTTTGTCCTTTTTCCGTAGCCGGAACTAAAGTGATCCAAGAGATGTCAGATCCAAATAAAAAATCTTTCAGGGGTTATCCTCTGCTTGCCCTTTTACTTTAGTTCAATCCTTAAGTTGATTCATATATAAATTTCTCCCAGAAACGTTAGATCAACGTCCTGACACCACTTTTGACGTGCGTAACAATACATTGCATTTCAATTACTTCATAAAATGAGCGGCCGATAGTCTATAAATTATTGATTTACTTTTGGTATCTTAAGAGTGACACTCGATCGACAAAATAACTTTATAAAGTGCAATGTTAATATCTTCAAATACGTTTCATTTCCCATATGATTTTAACCGGCTAAATGTCAACAAAAATGAATATGAGTTGTTTCTGATTTATAAAAGACTTCCTAGCAATAAAATATGAACAGGCATCATATCATTGGCATGAAAATGTGCCTTAACAGTAGATCCTTAATTGAAAAGGTAAAACTATAAAAAAAACCATGGTACAGGTCTCAAACTTGGTGTCAAATTGCACAAAAACATTGACAAACTTTCACTGGTTATAAATCAAGATTATCATCTTCCTATTACTCTGACTGATGCTTAACAAAATTATAATTGCAAGACATAATTTATGTGCCAAATGACATCTCATGTACCAGGTTATAAAGTACTCAAACAGGGTGAAAAAGGTCTGACAATAAGAAACCCTGTTTCTAACACTATCTTAATCCTATCTTTTTCGTATTAATTTATACAATTTAAGATGTCATCTTCAGTTCAGGCATAACTCATATTGAAACAACTCTTCTTAATTAGTCTAAATGAAGTTTTAGTAAATAATACCAAAAAAACGGGTATCAAACGGTTAATTTGGTTATGCTGTATATTGATATTTCAAGGAGTAACCGCTGATCAGCAGCATTTGAATCGAAACATTGGATAATCACAAGCCAAAAACATGGAATGAAAAGTTCTCAAAACCAAAAAGTGCGAACAGGAAAGCCAAATCCAGCAGTGAGGATATCGAAATGTAAAACAGAACTGTGCTGTCAAATTAGGTATTACAAAAAATCACTTGTAATTAGATGTTTAGAAGGCAGGAAGGAAGTTATCAGTCATTTAAAGGTAAGACATTAATGTTAAATTAGTGTTGCATGAACATCTAATGAATTTTTATCGATCTAAAGGCTAATTAGATGAAAGAGGCAAGGTCATTTAATCTTACATTCAGATATATTGATGATGTCCTTTCTGTCAATAACACTTCATTTGGTAGATTGATTCCTTCAATATATCCTCCAGAATTGGAAATTAAAGAGACCACAGAATCAAATTGCTTCACGTCTTTCTTGGATTTGCACCTCGAATTTGACCCAGGTGGTCATCTCAGTACAAAAATTTACGATAAACGAGACGATTTTAATTTTCAAATTATTAATTTTCCTAATCTACAGAGCAATATACCTACTTCCCCTGTATACGGTGTTTATATTTCACAACTTATTCGATATGCCAGAGCTTGCACACATTTCACAGATTTTTTGATCAGACACCGATTTCTTTGTGACCGACTTTTGGAGCAGGGTTATAAGAAAATACGTCTCATACGATCCCTAAAAAAATTCTTTCTTCGTTATCAGCCACTAGTAGAAAAGTTCAAAAGTGACTTAAAAGATATGATAGTTAATTGTTTTAATTAGTGTTTGACTGGTCTGCTGTACTGAGATGATCACCTCAATATCCCTATTGTGTCTCACAACTATGTTGTGTTCTATGATCATTACCGGATCCTAAGATCGCAATGGAAGAGGGAGGTTTGGCGCCATAAAACCTGGTTTAACCCACCATTTCGTTTGAAATGCCTGTACCAAGTCAGGACCATTGCGATCCACCAGTTCTCCGGTATGACTGATTCGTTTTTGTCATTTTCTCTGGACTATGAGATTGATCATGCAAGTTCGGTAGTTTTGTTATTACCTTTATTTATTGATATGCCAAACTGCATTTGTAAAACTAGAATATCATATCAGGATTAAAAAAGTAAAAAATATAATTTATCAACATATTGTTTTATCTGGCGCAGCTGGGGATGAAGATCGAATAATTACAATTCAAAACATACTTAAGTGGATTCGAAATATAATTTGATTTATTTGTAATTTACTTTTGATAATGGTAGAAGCAAAGGTGTGCCTAAAGGGGCAATCAAATATTGTTAATCCGAAGATATAAAGCTAAAGTTGGTACATATAGAACCATCTCTTTGATGACGTTGATAAAAGCATATTGATTTACCATTTGAATTCAAATCGTATGGGTTAACCTTAGATAAATGTCTACACGTACTGCTCTATCACATGTTCTTCATAATTACTGTAAAACGAGACAAAATTGGCGGTGAAATCATCATAAAAGAAACAATAAAGTTAGTAACAAAATTACCGAACTTGAAAAATCAATCTCCAATGTCCATAAGACGAGACAAAACAAGGAATACATACCGGAAAAAAATGAAGATCGCAATGGTCCTGACTTGGTATAGGTATTTCAAAAGAAATAGTGGGTTAAACCAGGTTTTAAGGTGCGCCAAACCTCCCTCTTCCATTGCGATCTTTGGGTCCGGTAGTTACACAAAACACAACAGGGATACTAAGGTGATCATCTCAGTACATCAACTAGCCAAACACTAATCAAACCAAGGATAAACCATTTCGTCTAACAAAATATTGATTTTTTCTACCAGTGGCTAATAACGATTTTTTTAGAGATCGTCTGAGAAGTATTTTTGTATTACCTTGGTCTAATAGACGGTTACGGAGAAAGCGGTGTCGGATGAAAAAGTCTGAAAATGTGTACAAGCCCTGGCATAGCGAATAAGTTGTGAAAGATAGACACCATATGCAGGTGACGTTGGAATGTTAGTTTTTAGGTTAGGAAAATTAATAATTTAAAAATTAAAATCGTCTCTTTTATCGTAAATGTTTGTACTGAGATGACCATCCGAGCAAAATTCGAAATGTAGATCCAAGAATGATGTAAAGCAATTGGATTTGGTGGTTTCTTTCATCTTTAGCTCTGGAGGATAGATTGAAGGGATCCATCTCCAAACATAGAGGACGTCATAAATACAGATAGGTGCACACATAACCTGTACGGAAGTTAACATTAAGTTAACTTTGTGACTGCTTTCCATGTCTGGTCATGTCTGCTATATCAGACATTCAAGTCTACCTGCGTTAACTCATGACTGATCAAAGCAGACTTGTGACAGCTTTTTTATGACTGGTCATAACCAGTCACAAAGACATGACTGCTTTTACCAGACCAGTCATTGCAATAGGTCTGCTCTTACCAGACAGGTTTAATCATGCAATATTTAAATACAATATAAAACAAACTGCCTTTAACATTAAAAAATGAGTTTCAAAGACGGTTTAGTCAAAAGAACATGACCAGACCTGTCATTATTATGTGACTGCTTTTAAAAGCAGACGTGGAATTATGACTGCTTTTCAAGTTAACTGTTCAAAGCAGTCGCATGACCAGTCGCAAGTGAACTTGAAGTTAACATGATGTCTGCTTCTCAAGTTTACTTACCGTACAGGTTATGTGTGCACCCATCTGTATATTTTAAAGTGAGATTAAATTACCTTGCCTCTTTCATCTTCTTGTTCATTACGAGTTCCTGGAGAAATTCAGTCTCGTAAGAGTATTAAAACAATTTGGCAAGGAGGGAAGCACAGTTTGTGCCCATTGAAATGCCGATTTATTGTTGAAAAATTTCTCCTCCAAATGTGACAAATATGTTGTCAATAAGGAAATCAAGCATACTGCAAACTTGGTCCAAAGTTTTTTTCAGTCGACACTTAGTGGTGTACAAAGTTGAAAAATCGAACGTTTTCAAAGAATGAACCTCAGAGAACGACCGGGATTTAAAATTATTTTACAAATCTTTTGAGTTTCTTAAAAATCCACATATGAGTAATTCCACCACGATTATAAATAGTGTCACAATATGCTTGTTGTACTTCGTTGACAGCAGACAAGATCTTAGTAAGTTGAACGGACAATTCTGTAGTTGAACACGATATACCTTTCTTTGTACGGATTTTTGTGAAGTTTGGGTATCCAGTACAAATATGGTAACTCTCCATGTTCCTTTTTCAAATATGTTTTTAAAGAGGACATGAAAGAGTTATGGTTGGCTATGATCTCATTTTTGTCAAATGATGTCCGAGTGTATGTAGCACTAGCAGATGAATTACCTACCATCTATGCCTTATTCTTGAATCAGACATTTGTAGTAATGGGCTCTACATATAAAAACTATGTTATTGGAAGCTTTGTTTGTATTTGTAACAACGTATTTGTCATGTAAGGAAGAGAGACACTCGAGAGCTTTACGATCTCTGAAAACGGAAGATGGCCGAGGATTTAGACATTTTCAAAATCTTGTTATCCGGCTGCGTACCGGATAGTCCTTACCCAGTCTGACATTGACTCTAAATCTGGCTCTTGGTCCACTTTCCGTTTTATCCAGTCCTCCATAGCGTCAATGATGATCTTAAAGTTATGGTTCCAAATAATACGTTGTGGCTCCCTGAATGGGAAACCACATTGCGTAATAAATCGTTTTCAATTATCTGTCGATCACCCGTGATAACATGACCAGATGGACCATAGACAAAGGGAGAGGTGGAACAGTCACACGTCAGATGGGACTTTAAGTAGTTTTCAATGTTCTGCAATGCCTTTTTGTGGTTGAAAATTTTACTACTGATGGTTTTAGTATACACAGCGCATTTAAGGTAGAATATGACTGTATTCGGCCATAAAACTCTTTCCGTCAACCAGATGTAAAATATAACTCATCAAAATCAATGAAATAATATATGTGAAATACGAATGACAACAAAGTTCCAGACAATAAATTTTGTTTCGCCTGACGCGCGTTTCGTCTATTCAAGACTCATCAGAGGCGCTCTACCAAAAATATTGAAAATGCCAAACACTGTATGAATGTGAAGAGCATAAAACAGTATAACCAAAAATACCAAACTGGGGAACCAAATTATTACCAAGATATTCAACCTATGTCTGGGGTAAGAAGAACCTTAGGGTTTAGACAATTTTGAAATTTAGACGGATAATTTAAAGCTAGGTATTTGAGTTATATTGACATGGGCCGAAATGATTTAGGGACGAAAGGGGCGAAATCATGGGACGAAAGTTTCGACTCAAAAGTTCTGGGGCAAGCCGGGGTCACAGCTTCAAAATTTTTATCTTAAAACGATTGTGATATTATATTGTAACGAAATATTGCCGTGCCTTGATCTCTTGCACATACACTTTTGAAAAATAGTGAGAATATATTATTCAAATAAGCGAGTCCGAGCCTACCTGGTGACAACTTATGCTAATCATATTATGTCTATACCAAACACACTGTTTGCACGGCAATATTACGTTAGAATGTTTATGGCAATCGTTTTTAGATAAAAAAATTGAAACTGTGATCCCAGCTTGCCCCAGAACTTTTGAGTCGAAACTTTCGGCCCAGGATTTCGTCCCTTTCGTCCCTAAGATATTTCGGCCCATATAAATATAACACAAATATCTATAAATTTCACATATATTATTTAATTGATCTTGAGGGTTCTTATTTCACATCTGGTTGACGGAAAGAGTTTTATGGCCAAATACAGTCATGTTCTGCCTTAAATGCGCTGTGTAGCAATAGGAAACAATAGATGATTGGTTCTTAGAATATTGCTGATGTTGATAGCGTCAATTACTTTGTGTTTAAATGGAATGTGAAGAAATTGTCTGTCCTCGGCACTAAGAGGTTCAGTTCTTACGGGTTTAAAAAGACGGAAAATGGCATTGTGGCAAAAGATGCTGGAAAGTCTCTAAGAAGGAGAAATTATATAAATATCTCCTTTTTCCAACCCAAGATCACGAAGGTCTTTAAACATCGTGGCTCATAGTGCAAAATAGAAAGGTACGCACATGATGGACACCCAATGGTTGTTGTAGTTTAGTGAGTAGATCATCAAACTTGTCTGATAGAGACCTGGTGTCAGTTTGAATGACAACGAATCGAAGCTTGTATCGTTTATGAATATGACTACGTGTATGGCTACCATTAGGATCAATCAGGTTCATTACAGTCACTTCACATTGTGGGCTGAAAAGATTGCCTATTCCTTTAATATTATCATTACATCCATAAGGCATTGCAGTACCTAAAGTTTTTATCCAGTATAGCTCTCGTTTTTTACGATAAGGTGTACTAAGATTAGGAATATTGGTGTCGTGGTAAATCTTTTCACGAAAACAAACTTTCATGTTCATGCATTGGTCATGATTAAGCTGATGAATGATGATAGCTTGATTTTTTACTGTCTACTTCAAATTAAAGTTTCCTAGTAAATCAAAACAAACCAAATAAAGGCAAATAAAATATCTAACGTTTTTTAAGAAGCATGAAAAGAATCCATTTTACTACGTCTTAATATAATATAACATTTTGGAAGTACAAGCAAGCACTATTGATTAAGGATTTTATTACCCCAATAGTAAAATGTCAATAGTAATTTGGTATGTGTTCCAGCTACCTACCTATGATGTACTGTCACTTAATGTTATGTTAGAGAGCTTGTTATTGGTACTGTAACAAAGCAGAAACCCCCGATTAAAGAAAAAAATGTTAGTAATTGAAAATAAAAAAGGAAGAAACATAAATCATGCTAAATGATCAATTGCCTTTATCAAAGATGTAGCAATATTATCTCAGAATTTATTAAGGTAGATATAAATGATCGATGAAATGTCATTATGACTCGCAATGTTAAAATGCTTTTTATGTCAAATGTTATCAGAATGCTGTCATTGTAAATGTTGTCATCAGATATCTCAAAAACAATGTTGATGTTATGATTGTCTTGCCATAAATATAGAAAAGTCAGACCAAGCTTATTTTATCTTGATGACTTATTCAAACTTAAGAACTGTTGTCGACAACATGTTAGCAAACCATGCTTGGTTATAATAAAAATTCAGTATTATAGTAGAAGAAGGAATCAAAATGTACTAAAAAAACAAGCGTTTAGGACCACCAATATTTTATTTTCAAATTGTGCACTAAAAATCAGTGTTACCAATTTGGCATACGAATGTGAAGAGACAAAACAAGTAAAAAACAACACTTTGAAATACCGACTGCATTCTAAAAGTTATTGACTAGAATTATCGATTTTATTGTAAATGTATCGATTATGTATTTTCCTGGCATCTATATAATTCAACATGAAGTGGTAGTTATGAGATTTAAGTCGATCATTATGAGAATAAGGTCAAGAATAAGATCCCGAGTTTTAAATCGACAATTTAAAAAATGTCGGTTCTAATACTCTTCCGTACATTAGTCTTAGTATCATTTTGATACTCATTACAAATGAAGTGAATTCTTTGACGACATGTTCAGTGCAATCAAATCATGTTTAACCCACACTTCGCTGTGTATTGACCATGACCTGCCAAATAAGGGAAAATTCACGTAAGTTTTACATGTAGTTGACCTTCTCAGGGTTGGGCAGCATCTTGATCTTGGTGAACTGCCATAATCTTCTGTTATGGGATCTAGTTTTCCGGCCAGCCTTTTGAGATCTTCTCATAAATTTCGAAAATGTCAAAAATGTCCACAGCCTATCACAGTGAAGATATCTAATAATTTTCTTTCTTCACAGAAGTGTCCAAAGCCAATCACAGTGAAGTGCTTATTCATGGATGTGTGAGATGACAGAGTACGGTTAAAGATGATAAACTGTTTCTTGAGACGCTACGGAATATCATTTCTTCCACCTTCAGGCTAAAAGAAGCATAGGTACCAATGGAGTAACCAAAAGGGCAGATACAAAAGCAGCAAAACACAAACAAGGAGAGGACGATAAAAACAGACAACATAAAAAACACGGCCTCCCAAAACTGTACACCAGCAATATTTGTGAGGTCACGAAGTTTATCTAAGTATAAGAATACGTTTATCTCCATTAAAAATGTCGGACTATTTCATTGGCTTGCTGACCTTACCTCTCGTGGACGATTATAATGTTGATTTCATCAATAAAGAGTCATTTTCTTACCGGCTGGTGCACCATAGGTTGTAACCATTCTTTACGCAGAATAATTCTCAATAGTTCTCTGTATCATGTAAAATGTTGTAGCAGATGAGAAGTTGAAGGCTTTCTCAATGTGATATTTTGGGTTGTTTGAATTCATTTAACCTTTGTTATAACAATATATCATACACAACTCGCAAATAAATGTTTGAAATATCGTGATCGTAAATGGGTCGGGATTGATTTATAAACACGAAATGAAAATTATTATTTTCGCAAAATCATCAACAGATCTTGTTAATTCATTTAAATTTTCAGAGCAAGTGATAAATAAATATAATGGTAACATGCTTAACTTAGTTCAGCTTATAACATAAGTTCTCAAAAATAAGAACGGTTAACACTTTAGCAAAAACGAAACGGTCTTTAAACTTAATTGAAATCAATGATAGATAAAAACAACTTTGGAACGGGACATATTAACGACCTGCTTTTCAATAATTGTTGATCAACAAGAACAGTAATGCCTGAATTTATGCCAACAATTTCATCGTTTGATATGCTTGTGCAAACAAATATCTCATTTCAAAACTCATCACAACATAAATCAGGGTCTTAATCTTTCAAATCATTCATTTTTTTTTGTTTAACGGCACGGATTTAATTTCTAGCTTTGGTTGCTGTAAATACAAATGACAACAAAGTTCCAGACAATAAATTTTGCTTCGCCTGATGCGCGTTTCGTCTATTCAAGACTCATCAGAGGAGCTCTACCAAAAATATTGAAAATGCCAAACACTGTATGAATATGAAGAGCATAGAACAGTATAACCAAAAATACCAAACTGGTGAACCAAATTATTACTAAGATATTCAACCTATGTCTGGGTTAGGAAGAACCTTAGGGTTTAGACAATTTTGAAATTTAGACGGATAATTCAAACCTTTGATGTATTCTCCAACTCAAAAGTGTTGGTGCCGGAGCGGGCTAACCTCGGGGAATTTAAACTCCACCAGCAGTGCTAACCTTCACGTCTGTTCGAAATACAAATGACAACAAAGTTCCAGACAATAAATTTTGCTTCGCCTGACGCACGTTTCGTCTATTCAAGACTCATCAGAGGCGCTCTACCAAAAATATTGAAAATGCCAAACACTGTATGAATATGAAGAGCATAGAACAGTATAACCAAAAATACCAAACTGGGGAACCAAATTATTACTAAGATATTCAACCTATGTCTGGGTTAGGAAGAACCTTAGGGTTTAGACAATTTTGAAATTTAGACGGATAATTCAAAGCTCCGATGTATTCTCCAACTCAAAAGTGTTGGTGCCGGAGCGGGCTAACCTCGGGGAATTTAAACACCACCAGCAGTGCTAACCTTCACGTCTGTTCGAAATACAAATGACAACAAAGTTCCAGACAATAAATTTTGCTTCGCCTGACGCGCGTTTCGTCTATTCAAGACTCATCAGAGGCGCTCTACCAAAAATATTTAAAATGCCAAACAATGTATGAATATGAAGAGCATAGAACAGTATAACCAAAAATACGAAACTGGGGAACCAAATTATTACTAAGATATTCAACCTATGTCTGGGTTAGGAAGAACCTTAGGGTTTAGACAATTTTGAAATTTAGACGGATAATTCAAAGCTTTGATGTATTCTCCAACTCAAAAGTGTTGGTGCCGGAGCGGGCTAACATCGGGAAATTTAAACTCCACCAGCAGTGCTTACCTTCACGTCTGTTCGAAATACAAATGACAACAAAGTTCCAGACAATAAATTTTGCTTCGCCTGACGCGCGTTTTGTCTATTCAAGACTCATCAGAGGCGCTCTACCAAAAATATTGAAAATGCCAAACACTGTATGAATATGAAGAGCATAGAACAGTATAACCAAAAATACCAAACTGGGGAACCAAATTATTACTAAGATATTCAACCTATGTCTGGGTTAGGAAGAACCTTAGGGTTTCGACAATTTTGAAATTTAGACGGATAATTCAAAGCTTTGATGTATTCTCCAACTTAAAAGTGTTGGTGCCGGAGCGGGCTAACCTCGGGGAATTTAAACTCCACCAGCAGTACTAACCTTCACGTCTGTTCGAAATACAAATGACAACAAAGTTCCAGACAATAAATTTTGCTTCGCCTGACGCGCGTTTCGTCTATTCAAGACTCATCAGAGGCGCTCTACCAAAAATATTGAAAATGCCAAACACTGTATGAATATGAAGAGCATAGAACAGTATAACCAAAAATACCAAACTGGGGAACCAAATTATTACTAAGATATTCAACCTATGTCTGGGTTAGGAAGAACCTTAGGGTTTAGACAATTTTGAAATTTAGACGGATAATTCAAACCTTTGATGTATTCTCCAACTCAAAAGTGTTGGTGCCGGAGCGGGCTAACCTCGGGGAATTTAAACTCCACCAGCAGTGCTAACCTTCACGTCTGTTCGAAATACAAATGACAACAAAGTTCCAGACAATAAATTTTGCTTCGCCTGACGCGCGTTTCGTCTATTCAAGATTCATCAGAGGCGCTCTACCAAAAATATTGAAAATGCCAAACACTGTATGAATATGAAGAGCATAGAACAGTATAACCAAAAATACCAAACTGGGGAACCAAATTATTACTAAGACATTCAACCTATGTCTGGGTTAGGAAGAACCTTAGGGTTTCGACAATTTTGAAATTTAGACGGATAATTTAAAGCTTTGATGTATTCTCCAACTCAAAAGTGTTGGTGCCGGAGCGGGCTAACCTCGGGGAATTTAAACTCCACCAGCAATGCTTAATCTGTTATAGCGATTTTTTTAAAAACAAATTTATAAATCATCCTTTGTAGAAAATTACTTCTAGAAAAAATACATGTAGCAATATGGAGATTGGGTACCGTTACCTTTGCTATTAATGCGTTTTCAAATGTTCTTGTAAAGTGCACAGGCAACATATGTTGTGAGACGACAGTAATAAATGTATCTTTTTACTGACCTATTGTATACGTTTTTGGTATGTTTTTGCTGGTCTTTTTTTTGGCTTGAGTGCCTCTCAAGGTAGTTCATTATATATGTTACAATAAATACATGTACTTGGGGATTACTTGACAAAATTAGGGATTACATTACATGTAATTCCTTGCCACATCGGGGATTACATGTAATCCCTAAAAAAGTCAGATAACCTCTATAGGCGTCAAGAACTTTAGGATAAAAATTCCGTTTTTACCCGGTCTAATAAAATCATTTCAGTCAGAGAAAATCTGTATCATGCTTTAACTGGTCTAAACTAAATATGGTCGACTGAATAAATCATGACCTCTTTTTTTTTGTTAATTGAAAACAGTCAGGTGACCCCTTTCTGGTTTATCGCCAAAAAATGGATTCAGAACATCTTTTACTCCTTTTATGTCATTTAATCTTTTTTTTTCATTCACTATTCACAAAGTATAATAAAAAATAAAGTCTCCGCATTTGACCTGTAAAGAACCAAATAACATTTAGCTCTAAATAGTGTAATGCAAAGAAAGAAATTTTATGCAAAAAATGTAACAGAATATTTTCAGAACGACGAAAAGTATACTTAGACTTACAAAACAATAAAGGCCGCAAATACAAGAAAACGGTCATCTATAGAACGTTCAACAATAAAAATCCCATAACTTACATGTAATAGCTGTCCTGCAATCTTCGAGAATGGATATACATGCACATGTAGTCAAACATTGTCACCATAGAGGAGACGGTTTTTGCTAAAGAATGCAACACTTTAGCTTTTGAGTGATATTAAATTTAAACTTGCCATCTTCCTTAAGTAAATCAACTCTGAATATGTTATGGTCTCATCCTTATTTACTGCATATTCTTTCATAAATTATCTAAAATCGACAAACATAAATTTTGTAGGACGTCTTCGAATTGTAAAAAAAAAAAATACCGAACAGGAATATCAATTTATGACTGAGTTCAACCTATGTCTGGGGTAGGTCTGGGGTAGGTATACCGTTTGGGTTTTAACAATTTAAACGGATACTTTTAACTTAGATGTATTCTTTAAAACAAATGTGTTGATGCTGGAGCGGACTAATCTCGGAAGTGAAAGCAAAGAATGCTGTTGACTGTTTTTGCTTGGAACTCAGACAGGTTTAAATAATCAGATTAACAATCATAGCGATAAGTCTATAAAACCTGGATTAGGGTTCAGTCTTTGAATTTTAAAGATTTTCTTTTTAGGGGGTGTTAAATTAAGATATAGGTATAGAATACACTTAAGTGCAATGAACTGGTACAATGTTCAGACCACCATCAGAGACATTGAAAATTTGAAATGATAGAAGCAGATATGAGCCGGGCTTTTCGATTGACAAAAATTAGCTCCTGGTCTCCCTAACTGCCCATGTTTAAGTGACACGAGTAGGTTTCGGGAAACTTAACTATAATTGATTTTGGGCTAATAAGCATCATTAAATTTGTAATAATCAAAAAAACAAAACATCTTTAGTGCCAAAAGACACAGCCATTTCTATAGTCGACATAAAACTATCGATATACACACCCAAATGGTGTGTACATGTAGCAGTACTTTTAGTGGACTAGCGATGATATACCAATGCGAAAATAAGCAGACGAAGAACTGGGTTAGGCCGTAAAGATTGTAGTCAATCTACTAACGTTAGGTTACTTTCATCGTTGATTTATTTATCCTCAGCTATCGAACATGTACTGGTTATCAAGAATAAAGTAAAATACATACTAAAAACTTATTATAAAGCTTTTGAAGAAAGGCAGCGACAACAATAACAAAAAACAACATAGATTAAATTTTGTGAGTTATGGCTTTGTAAAACCAAATATAGATGCACCATGTTAGCTCAAATATTGATAAGTGCAAATTTTGATAAGAACGTTATATATGTTAGGCTCCAGGTTCCATATTTAATTGTGTTGGCTATTGTCAGTATGTCAGAATTTCAATAAATCTATTTATTCTGGAACAAACCATTCAATGGAAATAATTTACGACCGTCCGTTTCAATACATGATGTGCAGAACAGCTATTTCTGAAAGTATAAAGTCCTCACTATTTCATCATTCATTACACTTGTTCCAAAAAAAATCCATCTCATTTCAAACTCATCACAATCTCGTTCAACTTCCTAATCTTTCAAATCACTGCACTTTTTAATTTGTTAATGTGCTGCATTCAATTTCTGACTTTTGATGGGTGTTTGCAATGCAATCTTTCAGACCATGCGTAGTTGATTAAGAGGCATCGTGGGATTAAAATTGCATATTTTAGCAGTAATAGTAATATAAGGATTTTCAAGATATGGAGCGGAATAGAATAATTTACTCCTTTACTGTTTACGTGTTTTCTACTGCCCTTTTACGGTGCTTTAATATTGCATGTGAAAGTAATAAATATCAAAGACAAATACAACAATTGTCAGTTTTATATCTGTAGGTTATTGGCATTTTGTGAGATACAAAGAAGAACTAAGGTGCTTTACAAGAAAGGATTTTTGTCGATTAGAAAGTTGGAAAAAAACCACCTTGATTGTATATTTTCAAATTTATATCTTAGTATTAAGCAATTTTCCTAGAAACTGTAATGTCCTTTATCTCGTTATCCTGGGGATACTCGAGACGCATCAATTGAATAGATGATGTCGTGAACAGAAAATCGGTAAATTTTTAAGTCACTGGGTCAATAACCGATGTTAGAAGACCAGAGGTCCCAAAGCGTATTCACAAGCCTGGTCGTCAGACTTGTCTGACACAATTTCACCATTAAATTTCTAATATTTTTTTTGTTAGTGAGAATCTCGATTGTTAAATTCCAAGTTGTTTAAAACACCGGGTTTCTTTCCCAGTACTGCACGTGGTCGATATTAAAACTGTAACTAAAAAGTCGATGCAGACAAACACATCATCATACAATGAATTCCTATCATGTCCGCACTATACATTATTAATAAAGTAACTAAATAGTCTCCAAATCAAATTTTGCATTGACATGTCTAGGAGGAGGGCAGATCGTTGACTGTTTGAAACCTTCAAGTAATGAAATAGATCACGATTCGGCGTTAATAAATTGTCAACAGTTGTTCTCATGTTGGCAATAAGGAAGTAGTCACTGACATAATTTGTTATAGATAGCTTTCATCATTTCTGTTTTTGTTCTCAACAAAGACAATTCGGGAACTAAAATGTCCACAGCTTTCGTTCGATTATCTCCTGCTAGAACGCTGTGACATACATTTGTAGTTTTAATTACATGTAGCCAGAAATTTCATCATTAGACAAAAGATAAAGCAGACACTATAAACAAATGACAAGGTCGGACAAGTGAACCAATTGGCCCCCTAAACTGTACATACTATACTTTTTACGAATATTTCATTGTTATTGCAGGATTTTGTTGTAAAAAAATTACATATGATGGAAAAGACATGATTTTTTTATAAATTGACCTACATTGTGAAAGTATGCATATGCGCAAAATCGTAAAACTATCAAAACTGACAAAATATGCTAAAAATAGCTATTTTGTGTGAAAAAATAAATATGAGCGAACATTTGATCCACACAGATATTTTCAGAAATAAAAAATATATCGAAGCAACACCTTAAGGTTAAGTATTTTTGTGAGTCACAGTTACAAATACCAAAAACGCGGGTATAAACGGTTAAATTTGATATGCTATATATCGATATTTCAAGGAGTAACCTCTCATCAGTAGCAGGTTCGCTCATCACCGATAAATCATAGCTTTAAAGTATACAAACAATTCAAAATTCACCCCTTTAGAGAAGTAAATCCAACATTTCAAAGACTTTTTCAGTTTTGAAAAAGGGCAAACAGTCAGCCCTTCAGAAATTCATTGCATTGTCCTTGAATATTATTCAGGGAAGATAATGTGACTACATTATTATCTAATATAGATTTCGATATGCTTCATGCCTTGATTTCTCACCACTTGTTTTGTTTAAATTCATATTCAAACGATTTTAAAAATAGATACTTTCTTGTGACACTACACTTTTAAAAAAAATCTAACAAGCTACAAAGTCACCTAATCTTTTCACCAGTTTTAACATGAAGTTGTAAACAAATAAAAGAGCGGCTTTCCAAACGAAAGATAAGAACAAATGTGAAAAGAATAATATTAATCAGAAGCTTTACTTTGTACTTAATTCTTGTCACAGCCTAGTGAGTTTATGCTTGATATTTTATATTTCTCTCTATTGAGTGCAGATCTGGTTTGTTTTGTCGTCCTGTTGTCGACTTTGACACGCTTTATTGCCAATTGGTTGCACGGCGGATGTGCTAGAGCATGCAAACCTTACTCTTGTTTCGACTAGAGTTCACGCTGTCGATTAATATTAAGTTGTTTTGCGCATTTATGTGTGTGTGCTGCTTCATGCTGTTCTCGTTCATGTTTACTGGTTTTTTGATTGCCCTTTCGGACTTTTGACATTCGAATGACCCTTTTGTACACCTTGCTTTTTTCTAATTTTATATGTTATCAAAATAACTTTTCTCTAATTTTTATTCGATTTTAATACTTTCCAGCAAGTTATGGAAAACTTCTTCTCGTTATGGGATTTTTAAGTCTCAGTATTTCATTGGTCGATTACAGAGGTATGCGTGGTATATGAACCCTTTTGAGCAAGAACATGTAACTATTTGTATTGTAAAAAAACTGTTCCGATTAATTTGAATGTATGCATGATATTGCAGATTTCTGAGTTTTATTAAATTCAACACCCAGCACATTGTATCGATAAATTTAACATTGCATAATGTTTGGAGAAAAGTTCTTGAAAATTAGAAAATGAACGTATCACATCTTAACATGTGGATGATCTATTTTGCTGTATCGATATCGCTAGTAAATCCAACAATATCTTGATTGGACATAATTAGCTTGTCAGTTCTTGTTTAAACTATAGATACGTTAATAATTGATAAGTAGTTTTAAGAGTTCAAGTTTAATTTCTGTGAAATTCCACTACTTTATCTTCAAGGCCGATCCAGAAGTTGTTGGTTTGTCATAAGGTTTTGTTTTGTCTTCCTTTACCGGATTTGACACACTGAATTTGGAATCGGAAGCGCTACGGGTGTACTATAGCAGGCAGAACCGCTCATTTTTCTGGAGCATCTTAGTTCACTCTCATTACGACAGGAGTTCATGTTGTTGATTGATATTCAGTCGTTTTTTGTATTTCCGTGTTTTATAAGTTGTCTGTTGTTTTGTCGTTCTGTCCTTGTTTGCGTTTACTGGTTTTGTCTCTTTCAGACTTTGACATTCGAATGCCCATTGATACCTCTTTTTTTATTTTTTTATTAAAGGTCAATGACATAATTAAAAATTCTGTCATTCAACTATCTCAATTGATAAATAAATCCACTCGAAATAATGTAAGAAGCTTTTTCTGCTTTAGTTGGACTATATTATTTTTTTCTAAAGTTAAGATTACTTTAATTATTATTTTGTTTATTTGCGTGTCTTGCATATATATATATGTTGAATTTAAATCTATTGTTTTGAACAATTTTCTTTTTTCAGCGCAAAAGTACCATTAATTAAGGTCTTTCCCTTCCACAGAAGGAAAGACCTTACTGTATTTCTTATGATTATTTTTTTTTCCGCCACAAAAAAAAGAAGAAATACTTAACGTAACATTACGAAACTTCATACCATTATTTGACACTATGAGGGCATGACTTGATTAACCATGCGAAACCGATCTACTTTTAGTAACAGAGTTATCTGCCCGTAACCAAAAAACCTTGTTTGCAGATTGACTCAAAAACCGTAAGCATTATCAAAAATCTGAAGCGGGGAAAATGTTGCTAGACTCATGGTCATGATTCGTCATGCAAAAATTGTTTTTCGATCAACTTCCTGGTTACGCGTTTTTGACTGGAAAAGTGTCGCGACTCGTCAAAATTTTTTTTCTTCAAAACGGTTAGTCTTAGAGACTTGGAACCTTCACCAATCATCCTAGATGACATATGTTACATCTAAAAATGTCAAGGTCAAAGCTCAAATCTCAAGGTCAGAGGTCATGGTACACCTTGTTTGCACTATAGCTTAAAAACCATACAAAATTGAAGCAGACATGTAATGGGTAAATACTCGTCTTATTAAGACCTTTATTTGATATAAAGGGTCGAACACTGTACGACAAACCGTTTTCGAGTTATGGCCCTTAACAAGTTTTGGTTTATCCGTTTTTGGCTTATAACTTTTAAACCGCCAGAGATAATATAGTAAACATATGGGTTTGTTGTGACCGTCATTATAGGTCCTTCATTTTAAGACCAAAGTCGAATGGTTATGGGCAGCCATTTTCAAAATGGCCGACACCGTAAACAGTTTTATGAAATAACACTTAAACCGTACAAAATTGAAGCGGACAATACATGAGAAAAATGTTCGCCATGTCGAAATTTACAAAATGTTTTAGGTGCGAAAGCGTAAAACTTGTCATTTTTGAGTTATCGCCTTTGATTCGTATTTTTAAAATGATTTTTTGTTTATAACTTTTTAACCATAAAAGATGGTGAATGAAACATAGGGTTCATTTAAAAGAGAATTAAAATACCTACAATTTGAACACAAACAGTACATGATTTGGTCGAACAGTTTCAAAATGGCCGCCAAAACAAGTTTAGCGAAACACGTTTTTTGCAAATAACTTGAAAACCATAACAGATAGTATAGTAAACATGTATACTTAAATGAATCAGTATGCAAAGAGCTTCAATTTGAGCTCAAGGTCAAAGGTCATAGGTCAAGGTCATTCCCTAGCAACAAATTTACAATAATGAAAAGTCCATAACAACCATATATATTTTTAACCAAGACTACTTTCTCAGTTTAGCGTTAAGATTTTTCAACCGGAAGTAACTATTTGTCCATAGCAACCATAATAAAAGTCCTTAGCAACCATACCCTTTCTGACTTCAAACTCATTGCTCTTTACTCTAGTACATTTTTCACAACTAATAATTTAATACTATTGTCAAAACAGACTCAAATAGCCTAACCGAACGTAACGATTATCATAAAACTAACAAAAACATGGGAAAGACCTCACATTTGTTCTCTGAACAAATGACTTTTTAATTTTTTCTAGACTTCTATATAAATCAATCTATGCTCGTTTAATGCTTCAGCGCTTTTTTGTTCGTTGATTTGCGGTTTTTTGTCTTCACCTAAGAAAGTATAACCCATGTTTTTTTTTGAAAAGTCACAGAAATTGCAATCTTTAATTTATCTGGTGTGTCTTTGAATAGTTTGTCTTTTCTTCTTGGCTGTATGAATTGATCATCAAAGTTCGGTAGTTTTGTTGTTACCCTATTATCGAAAATCAATTCTAAGGTAAACATCATCCACTCGTAGACAAATGTGGGATTTCTATCTCGCAGATGAGTACAGATGTGATGTTGGTTTGTCCTAGAGTTTTGTTTTGTTTTGTTTTGTCTTCCTTTACTGGAATTGACAAACTGAACTGGAAAATGAACAGTGCAACGGGTGTGCATTAGCAGACAAGAAACGTTAACTCCTCCTGAGCACATGAGTTCACTCTTGTTCGGATTGTTGATTTCTGTTCTGTTTATTTTGTATTTTGTATTTTTTATATGTTTTGTATTTCCCCGTGCTTTTTCTGTTCGTGTGTACCGGTTTTGTCGTTGCCCTTTTTGATCTGTGGCACTAGAATACCCCATTGATGCATCTTTGTTCTTACAATAACATGCAAGCTAAATTGATCGTTTCAAAGAAATTGCTTTTATTTATTAACGTAATAGAGATAAATATTAATACAATAATTGGCCAATAACCACTAATAAATATTTTGTTCATCGGTTTGTAACGGAGAAATGAGTGCAGTTAACGCACCAAGAAAATTTCATTAAATACATATCGATTATGCTCAAACACTTAAAAGGAAAATTAATGAAAGAGTTGGACTTATTGGACTCTTTAATAATCTTAGATAAAACTTTTACTCTAAAAAAAATCTGTTTACAAAGTTTTCTAAAAAGTACAGTTTTATAAATGTGAACGAATAGAAAAATTACTGCCTTGTATCAAAATATTTCTTCAATAGCACATCAAATTACCTTTCCAAGAATGTGTAATGTCTGTAAAAATAAGGATAACTCAGACGTTCTGACATAAGGCAGATTGCATGTCACCTTTGATTTTCCATAAGTTCTTTTCATCTTTCACAAGAAAGTGCAAATGCAGTCCCGATACCTCTTTGCATATTATTGGCGATGAATTTTATGGTTTCAATTCCACTTTAATAAACTAGGACTCCTGAAGTTCTGTCTGAAAAGAAGGAAAGATTGACATATGGCATCCTTAAATACGCTTAAAAGTCATTATAAGTCTGAGATAATATTCGAATCTATATAATTCTCTTGATTGCACAGATGTATGTTCTTTGTGTTGGTGTAAATAAGTTATGATAAAGAAAAAGGTAATAAAACCAAAAAAAAGGATGAAAACGATGAAATGAAAAGCCAAATGAAGAGAGATTTTTCAACAAGTTTTACTCCCAGTGAAAAATCAAACAAACAAGGTTTCAAAAGGCCTCGTAGAGGGTTTCTACGAATTATTCTCTCGTTGAAAGAAACAGCAGCGTTCTTTAAGATGTGTGCATTCTATCTACATAGTGATTGGTCCCATTTCATTCTCAAGACGGTTTGAAATTGCCTTCCTTACTACAGTTTGGTTGCTGTTTTGTTTTTGTTTATTTGTTGATATGTATCTTCCTTTTTGTGCTTTGAACTTATAACATCCTGTCGATACCTGTTTGCTTCTTGTTGATTTAATTTTTGTGTAAATGGAGATAATAAAGTATTCTTTTCACAACTAGTACAGTATAACAAAGCCTATGTGACTAAATATGATTTCATTGTCCCACAAAAATGTCGCCAACTTAAGGTTATGTTACTCCTCAATTATATTATTGTGTGTGATCAAGAAATATTACGGAAAACATCATGCTCTCTTAAACAAATATACAGGTGATTCCTAGCTCAAAATCAGGTTCATCTTGCAACAACACCAAAACTTTCGAGTTCTTCACTCTTTACACTTCTGTTCCACATAAACAACTCAAATCACGATTGGTACAGCTGATTAAACGCATCTTTTTAAAAAAGAATGGAAAACGCAGGTACAGAGATTGGTAGTCGATTACACTAAGACTTACTTTTTCATCAATTAGTGTAGAAAAAAAAACAAATATGAAAAAAAAACAAATAGTCGACATGCTCAATTTTCTTATCGACAATATATTTCTTCAGTTTGGTGGACGTGTTTTACAGCCAACAATAAGGATTCCAATGGCCACTAATTGTGCACCTTTGCTTACTGATTTGTTCTTCATTTATATGAAGCAGACTTCTTACAATCTCTTCTAGACAAAAAAACGTCGTAGTCTCTCTAAGTTTAAACGTATTTATTTCTTTATCCTGGATTGGGAAACAAGCTTGATGCTTATGTGAATAACTCTCTAGCGATCGGTCTACGAATGTGACCTTTATAGCGGCCCCCATTGATCTTACTCTTATCAAACTCTAACAAGTGGTCTTTAACGTGCATGGGGTATTGCTCTCCAAATACATGGGACATGCTTAAATGTTTAAGATGTGACGTTCTACAAAGCAAACAATGTAAGTCTCACAAGCTCTGGAATAACGAATCGGTTGTGACTCCACAAGCAGGAGCGGACGGAATGTTGCTATAGACAACAACAAGAGATAAGAGAAGGTTTATGACTGGAAAGTTGAAGTCAATATGTTTGTCAAATAACTTAAAATCTTCTTGAGTGTCTTGCTTAAAACTTCCAATGTTTTGATTCAAATACTGAGGTTGCACGATATGGGAATATCATCTTTTAGATGTTAAAGTTAACTGAACATTACAAAACATGCGTTTCGCTGTGGAAGTTTATTTATTTTCGTAGGTTTAATGATTTTGTCGAACTGATTAAAATAGAATAGCCTCGAATTAATCATGGCACCAAACTTTAAACACTATTGCCAGAATCCAATTAGAAATAGTTTGCTTTAGCCTTGAATTTGTCCCGGCACATTTTTAATCATTGAGGCACAAACGGGTTTAAATCACGACACGTACAGCAAGTATACAGGTTATATTGTTACCAACAGTCAATTGTGTTGTCTGAATTCTATTCTCCGTCTCAATAATAACAAAGGTTTACCGTCTAACAATTCTTAATTGTTCTATGGTGTCTTTGTAATGGGCCTTCCCAACAAGAGACAGAAAACATGTTTTAGTAAAAATATTAACGTTATAATTTGTTTTGTAGAAATACACCCATAGAACATTTTTTTTAGTTTTTTTGTCTGTGTGACTTTTATATTCTAACGTTGGCTGATAAAGTAATTTCGTTTTCAGGTGGTTTTGCTACATATAACAATATGACCGTAAAGAATAATGAATAATTACCAGTGATAGATAAAAAGACATTTTTTCTTTTAACAATTCTTAATATATATATTAAAAAAACCATAACAATGATATAAAAATGGCATATGTATATAAGAAGACGTAGCCTCATATTATCAGCAGCATTTAAATCAAATCATTTGAAGGTTAAAAGCCGAAAGAACATTTGTTCTCCAAATACATTCCTTCATTAAACAAAATCAAGCATCGTGATCAGAATAGAATTACACGAGCACATCATCCAAAGACCAATCTTTAATGAACTGTCACAATAGAGAGAAAAAAACTTATGTCTTCTAAACATTGAGGTCTCAGATAAAAGTTATAGTGTCTTACGAATATTGCTGGATTTGGACGGCGAAGCATGACTGTAACTTTTGGCACAGAGAGCATTTAGAGTGTATTGCACAGACGCACCTAATATCACACATCGGAACCTACCAAGACTATTTAAATTATACGATAAATAAAAGCATACCTAATATACTTAAATGGAATTAAAATAGTATGTATCCATTTCCTTTGCATCGTAATTGGCAGGAAATACATGAAATATGGCTTCCATAAAAATCTAAGTGGAATTAGAATTAGAAAAATTATATTAATTTCAAACATAGTTTACTATCCAAGCAAACGTCGCATGTTTAAAAGACAAGAAGGTGATATTTTCTTTTTTCCAATTCCGAATAATCTTTGATTTAACCAACTTTTTAGTATATTCGTAGAAATAAAACATTTTCATGCATGTTCGAGAAAATTAAAAGTGAAAAAAAAACGTTTACTTTCATTCTAACATAATGCTGATGTTAACATGTCAAGTTATATTTTAGATTAATGAAATTGATAAAACCTGGAATGTTTACAGAAAAATAAAATGTAAGTATTTCATTCAGTAAAAAGAAAAACAAATCACTGATAACTTTATGATTTTGAAATACGTTTACAATTTAAATTCTGTGTTTTATTCGTTTAATGTCAATTTGGCAAATGCTGTTAACTTGTGTGCAAGAAGCAGAGGTACCAATGGGGTATCCGAATGTCAAAAGTCCGAAAGGGCAGAGACTAAACCAGTAAACACAAACACGAATGGGACAAAAACAGACAACACGTAAAACATGGAAACACAAAACAACTGAATATCAATCAACAACGCGAACTCCAGTCGAAACAAGAGTGAACTCAGGTGCTCCGGAAGAGTAAGCAGTTCCTGCTTGCTATAGCACACCCGTCGCGTTGCCAATAGTCCATTCAGCGTGTCAAATCCAGTAAAGGAAGACAAAACAACACACTATGACAAACCAACATCTGCACTCATCTGAGAGATCGAAATCCCATATTTGTCTATAAGTGCATGATGTCTTCCGTAAAATTTCTTGAGTGAAGACAGCAACCGAGGAGCAACATAACCCTGTGTGAGCAATTTTTGCGTCAGACGTGTCGCTCTGCTAAGGAAATCGATGTAAGTCCCGCACGCTCTGGAGTAACGAATCAATTGAGATACGTAAACCCCATAAGCTGGAGCTGACGGAATATTGCAAAATTATATTTGATTTAAAATATTTTAAATGTAAAAAAATCCTCGTTACAGCAGGAAAGACATTTTTTCCTACAAGAATATTTTCATAACAGTGATCATTTGACAGTGAATGCCTCCGATGAAGTATTTCATTGGAAATCCTCAGGAGATTGGAATATATTGGCATTTAATCTTTTAATTCCAAGTTGGCAGCTGGCACTTTGGTTTCATGACTGGGGCGCCTACTGATTCTCTTATCAAAGTTCTCTTTTTTACGTTTTATTTTTGACATTGGTCAACATGAGAAGTAAAAGCAAGGGTTGATGATTCCCGAATTGAACATTAATTTCCATCTTATTATTAAATAAAAGTAATAAAAAGGGACGAAATCCTTTACATGTCACGCTTTTAAAAGATTTATGTTACTTTACTTTCAACCAATAATAAACTGAATAGGAGGAAGTCAGGTCGCCTTGTCTGACATACGTCCTTAAATCTGACCATCACTAAAAAACCATTTCATTCCTGAAACGGACAAAACCTACTTGACAACTAGTTGATTTACTGGATTTTCAAAGAGTTTAGTATTTAAAGGCATATTGTCTACGAAAAATTATTTTTTGTAAAACCAAAAAACTGTCGTCAGACTATTTGTTTTGTTTATTTAGAAAGATACAAACCTTCAAAATACTACTAGGGTACCTTATTACTTCAAAAATTGAAAAATATATAATATTTGTAAAGCTTTACAAAAATTCATATTCATGAGATGTAGATGAGCTGTAAGCATGCACACTATACTTTCTTTGATTGAAAACTTCCATAGTTCTTGCACGTGGTGCATAATCTGTTTCTCGAAGTTTTAGCTCGGAAGAAAATTAAAACGGCAACCGAATATTAGAGCTACTAAATGAATAAAACTGACAATTATTGCCTGTATTAAGTTTTGAATGTGATTAAATCGGAAGTAGTGATGGGTTAGACCAGGTTTTATGGCTCCAAACCTCCCTCTTCCATTGCAATCTTAGGATCTGGTAATGACCATAAAACACAACATAGTTGTGAGACACAATAGGGATATTGAGGTGATCATCTTAGTACATCAGACCAGTCAAACACTAATTAAAAAACAATTAACCACCATATTTTAACTCAATTTTGAACTTTTCTACTAGTGGCTGATAACAAAAATATTTTTTTAGGGATCGTAAGAGACGTATTTTCCCATAGCCCTGCTCCAAAAGTCGGTCGCGAAGAAATCGGTGTCCGATAAAAAAAATCTGTGAAATGTGTGCAAGCTCTGGCATATCGAATAAGTTGTGAAATATAAACACCGTATGCAGGGGAAGTATGTATATTGCTCTGTAGATTAGGAAAATTAATAATTTAAAAATTAAAAACGTCTTTTTTAACGTAAATTTTTGTACTGAGATGACCATCTGGGTCAAATTTGAGGTGCAAATCCAAGAAAGACGTGAAGCAATTTGATTCGGTAGTCTCTTTAATCTCCAATTCTGGAGGATACATTGAAGGAATCCAACTACTAAATGATGTGTTATTGACAGAAAGGACATCATCAATATACCTGAATGTAAGATTAAATAACTTTGCCTCTTTCATCTTCTTGTTCTTTACGAGTCCCTAAAGAAATTCTGTCACGTAGGGGTATAAAAACAAATTGGCGAGGAGAGGAGCACAGTTTGTGCCCATTGGAATGCCGATTTGTTGTTGAAAAATCTCTCCTCCGAAGGTGATAAATATGTTGTCAATGAGGAAATCAAGCATACTGCAAACTTGTTCCAGTGTGTAAAAAATTTTATCTTTAAGGGATGTCTTGGAAAAGAATGTAGAGTTATAACCCAAAACAACAAAATTCCTAGAGTTTGAAAAGGCTTTTTCGAGAAGTTTTTGTGAACTGAAACGAAATGGTATATTAACTCAGGTTTCAAATACTTTCCACACTTTACACTTCTATTCCGCATGAACAGCTGAAAAATCACGATAAACACAGCTGATTAAACGCAGTTTTTTTTTTAAAGAATGGAAAACGCAGGTACAAATATTTAATAGTCCATTATACTTAGCAATACGCTTACTTTTTCACTGATAAGGCTAAGAATAAATTTAGAGGAATCAAACAGATTGACATGCTCAACTTTCTCACTGGCAACATATTTTTTTCAGTTTGGTGGATGTGTTTTTCAGAAAACTATTGTGCACCTTTGCTTGTCGATTCGTTTCTCAACTCATATGAAGCAGATTTCTTACATCAACCTATAGACAAAATAGATCGTAGACTAGCTTTCGCTTTTAATCTCATTTGTTGTTATATTGTTGATTTGCTCTCACTGTTCAGTTCTCCATTTGGTGACTTTCTCCATCTCATATATCCTTAGGAACTTGAGATAAAGGAAACTACAAATCCTAAGAAGTTTGCTTCATATTAAGATCTACATTTTGAAATATACTTTAGAGGTAACTTTTCAACAAAACTCTATGACAAACGTGATGACTTCAAATTTTCAATTGTCAACTTTCCTTTCTTGCAAAGCCACATTCCGTCCTTTCCAGCTTATAGAGTTTACGGTTCTCAATCGATTCGTTATCATCAATTTCCTTTTCACGTATGACACAAAAATGCTTACAAAGGGTAATGTTGCTCCTCGGTTGCTGTCTTCACTCATGATATGTCACGGACTGCATCCAGGGTTGGGTTCAATAACTTTAAAACAGTAATTGAATACTTTCAATTACATTGCATTTTTTTTCCAATTACATTATTACTATATTTTATTTACCGGGTTGGTCACGGGTCAATCATTTCGGGATTCTTCGTTTAAATCTTACCTAAAACACTGAGAAATTTAAGCTCCGCTCAACCTTGTGAATAAAATAGAGTAATACATTGCAATTACAGTTATTTTATAAAAGTATTTGATTTTTTTTCAAATACAATTAAAACAATATTAATTACATTGCAAATACATTTTAATTCGTTTTGATACTATGAAAATTCAGAACACATTTACAAAAGAGAATCAGAACCGAAAGTCACTTTTACATTCTAACAGCATTTATTAATAATTCAAAGGTTTTATCTGCCATTGGCCAGGGTTAAACGAATTTTATGGACATAACATTTCCTTATGGATGATTTTTTAAATAAAACAAACTTACTTATACATTAAGACAAGAAAAAAATTCTTATACAATGCGTGCTCGGTTTGTGATTATCACACAAAACAAAACATTATCATAATAAACATGTCCTGAATTTGAATGACATTAATGATTCCTAATACTCTAGCTAAAAAGAACATCAATGTGCAACACTAAATACGATTTCATCACGAAAATGACCAACTATTACATAGGGTATTGGTTGATATTATCTTGGACTTCCACATCATTCTAACTCCATGTTCCAGCATACAACTGGGTTGAAGTACAGGTCATTATGGAAGAAGCAGAGGTACCAATGGGGTATCCGAATATCAAAAGTCCGAAAGGGCAGAGAAAAAACCAGTAAACACCAACAGGAACGGGACAAAACAGACAACATTTAAAGCATGGAAACACAAAATAACTGAATATCAATCAACAACGCGAACTCCAGTCGAAACAAGAGTGAACTCAGGTGCTCCGGAAGAGTAAGCAGTTCCTGCTTGCTATAGCATACCCGTCGCGTTGCCAATAGTCCATTCAGCGTGTCAAATCCGGTAAAGGAAGACAAAACAATACCCTATGACAAACCAACATCTGCACTCATCTGAGAGATCAAAATCCCATATTTGTCTATAAGTGCATAATGTCCTCCGTAAAATTTCTTGAGTGAAGACAGCAACCGAGGAGCAACATAACCCTGTGTGAGCAATTTTTGCGTCAGACGTGTCGCTCTGCTAAGGAAATCGATGTAAGTCCCGCACGCTCTGGAGTAACGAATCAATTGAGATACGTTAACTCCATCAGCTGGAGCGGACGGAATATTGCTACACAAGAAGGGAAAGTTGACGATTGGAAAGTTGAAGTCATCACGTTTGTCATAGAGCCTTGTTGAAAGTTTATCTTGTGAGTCAATTTCTAGATGTAGATCTAAATATGAAGCAGACTTCCTAGAATCCGTTGTATCCTTTATCTCAAGTTCCTGGGGATATATGAGATGGAGAAAGTCACCAAATCGAGAATTGTTTAGTGAAAGGACATCATCAATATAACGGAACGTGAGGTTGAAAGAGAGAGCTAGTCTACGGTCTTTTTTTGTCTAGAAGAGATTGTAAGAAGTCTGCTTCATATGAATGAAGAAACTGTATAATAGTTGTATAAATGTATAATATGGACGGTATAATATTTACTGTAGTTAATACAATGATAGTATTCAATATGGAGGAAACGAGCTTTAAATAAGATGGTTTAAATTGATTAATCTATGTTAACAAAAGTTTAGTGTTTTTTTTATAAATAAAGGTAATAACAAAAATACCGAACTTGAATGATCAATCAATCAATATCAATATGATAGTCCAGAGAAAATGACAAAAATGAATCAGTCATACCGGAAAATTGGTGGATCGCAATGGTCCTGACTTGGTTAAGGCATTTCAAACTAAATAACGGTTTAAACCAGGTTTTATGGCGCCAAGCCTCCCTCTTCCATTGCGATTTTAGGATCCGGTAGTGACGATATTCATTCAATATTTTTCCTCTAAATTTTGTTGTGAGAAAAACTGTTCATTTATTTGTATTGTTGTAATAAACAGTGCATATTCTATAATATTAGGACAGGGAATCACTTTTGGATATTAAACTCAAAAGAACACGGAAAATTTAATAAGTGCGTCATTGTTAGTACATTGTACCTCGATATCTGTTTAAAACGGGCAAATGCGCCGGGAAGCCTATGACAAAGATGTCGTTTTCACTAATATGTCTTAAACAGAATTCAACGACCCATCATATCTCAGATATTCTGGCACAAGGCAGATTACGTGTCAATTTTGCTTTTCTTGAGTTCACTTTCATCCTTCACAAGAAAGTGCAATTGTGGTCTCGATTGCTCTTTGCATATTATAGTTGATGGATTTTATGGCTTCAATTCCACTTCAATAAACTAAGGCTGCTGAAAGTCTGTCTGAGTAGAAGGGAAGATTGACGTAAAACATCGCTCAAGTACGAATATAATTCATGTTTAGTCGCAGATAATATTCTAATCTATAGAATTATCTTTATTGCACGGGTACTCTTCCTTATGTTGGTGTGGAAAAGTGATGATCAAGAAAAGGGTAATAGAATTAACATGAACAAATGAAGATGATAAAATGTAAAGCTAGAAGCCGGAAAACATGTGAAACAAAATTAACTCCCACTAGAAAATAGAAATAAAGGTTGAAAACAAGGCCTCGTAGAGGGTCTCTGCGAATCATGCTCTTGCTGAAAAAATGCAGTAGTTTTCTTCATGATGTGCGCATCTCATCTTCATTTTTGTGTTAAAGACATAGAACCTATCAATTTCGTAATTTTTTACATTGAATAAAAAGTACATATATTAAAAATATACTATCTAAAACTTACCTTTACCAACATTAAAACTGAGTGTTTTGCAGTTTTCTATAAAATAATCTTATTTTAATTATTCGCTTTGATTAGGTATTGTCCAGCATAAATATTTACATTTGGTAAACTGGGTACTGTTAAACTGAGAAACGAAATGTAACCAAACGAGGCGAAGAGAAAAACGAAATGGGTAAATTAAGAAAAACGACTGGTGTCGGCTAAAATCGATTCAATTTTCCTTTTTAACACTTTCGCTTGATTTCGTTTCCTTTCTAAATACAGATTTCGGTGGCTAATTTTACTGTTTACGTTTCCTTCTTTACCGATATCGTTTTTGTGCAGCTCCGTTTCGTTTGGTTACTTTTTGAATATCAGTTTACCAGTACCCGCAAGTGTTTACATTCTATAATTAGGTTGTCCTCTTTTTTGACACTGCGTTTTTTTCATCAGTTTTCCGTCAAAAAGAATACTTTCTGGCAGGTTTTTTGAAAATTTAACAGTTTCTTCAAAGGTTTTACAATTGTATTCTTCAAATAGTGTGAATTTTAGTATTTTTTTTAAAAATTGCCAAAATGATAGGTTCTATGTCTTTAATGAATCTTATTGAGTTCACAATTCACAACTAATTCAAGGCCTATTAGACTTGATACGTTACCCGCAAACTTACGGGAATTACATCGATTTCATTGGCAGAGCGTCATGATTGACATAGAAATTCTAACACAGGTTTTTGTTGCTCCTCCGTTGCTGACTTTACTCAAGAAATTTAACGGCAGACACCATGCACTCGTTGATAAATAAGGTCTCTATGAGTACAGATGCTAGTTTGTCATAGAGTTTTGTTTTGTTTTCTTCCGGATTTTACACAGTAAGGTGGAAATAAGCAGTGCGATGGGTGTGGTATAGCAGACAGGATCCGCTCGCTTTTCCGGAGCACTTGATTTCACCCTTGTTTCGATTTAAGTTCGCGTTGTTGATTTCTGTTTCATTGATTTAGTGGGTTTTTTTTGTTTCCTCGTGCTTTTCTTGTTCGTGTTTGGCGGTTGAAGTCGTTGCCTATTCGGACTTTTGAATCGAATGCCCCACTGTGCCTCTTTGCTTCATTTATATACAACGAAACAAAATTAATTGCTTTACGATACGCAAAAACCATCTTTTAATAGTCATGTTTACTTCACACAAAACGTCATTACAATCATCATATTCTAAAGTCCTGTTTTAGGTTTAACCTTGAATTAGACATGACACCTAACTAATATCACAATTACAGGCCTTAACGTTGTTTTTGTTTTTGTATAAGTTCACCCATAGAACATCTTTTTCCTGAGCGAGTTATATATTTTAACATTGGCTGATATAATCAATTCATTTTGTTCGGGTTTATTTCTGCAACATGCAATAACATGACTGTAATAGATAATAAATCAGCGACATATAGGTAGACTTTTGTTTCTTTTAATAGTTCTTACACATGGAATGTAAAACTCGGCTCAATACAAAACATAAAAGTGGTATAAAACGGTGCATTCATATTACAGGAAGCAAACTCTTATCATCATTAGCATTAAAAAAACAGAAATAACTCTTATAAAAACAACATTCGTCCAAGGAAGAAAAATCAAGCAAAACACATAGACTTTAACGAGGACATCAGTCAAAGACCGTTTTAAGTGAACTGTCAAAACAGAGAAAGAAAACAACTTATGTGTACTTATTAGAAGTTCCTTCTCTATATATCCTAAAGTATATAAAAAATGGAAAGATCTGCCTCTGTGTTGAAGAATTTGGACAAATGATCAAAATAAGAAAGAAAAAAATAAGGTCCACGTGCTTGTTTTAATGCTATAGGTGTTTAAATTTTCGGCGGGAAATAAGTTCTCTTTAGATTTTTCATTACTTTTGCATTGCTGCAGATTGGCATCGTTAAACCTTTTAAAATGTATGAAAGAGTAAATAAAATTTCATAAAAAGCTGTGACCTGCATATTCGGTGGAAATATGTTTGAATAAGAAAAACAAAAATAGGGGGTTCATGGGCAAAACAATTCAAGCATAATAGATGGACAAACCCCGGTGATCTCGAAAATCTGACAAAAATCATAAAATATGAGGAGCAAACCTCCTTAAGATGAATGGTCTTAGATAGAAATGAGATTAACCGACAAATATAACTGGAATTGGAGGTAGAAGTAAGTCCTTAACATTGGATGCAAAAAAGCATTTAGAAATAAAGGTAACTACACAACTATCGAAATGGGATGGTCAATATAATATAAAAGACAAAAGAAGGTCCGGATTTGACTTACACTAAATCGATCTTTGGCAACGTGACGGGTGTACATGTGCTATAGCAAGCAGGAACTGCTTACTCTTCCAGAGCACCTGAGTTCACTCTCGTGTCGACTTGAGTTCATGTTGCTGAATGCGGTTTTGTTGTTACGCGTGTGTGTGTGTGTGTGTGTGTGTGTTTTATGTTGTTGTGTGGTTTGTTTTGTTATGATGATTTTTTGTCTACCGGTTCTGTTTTTGTCTTAACGGTTTTATGATATTGATTACCCCTTTGGCACACCTTTGCTTCTTTCAATACAAACCAGAGGAAAGATCGCAATATATAACATAATAGGGATAAAGATGCGAACATCTCAGTAAAAGAAACTGTCACAAGCTAATTGAACGAATCATTCTAACTGAGATTATTTTGAACCTAGCTACGAGTGGCTGATATCGAAAGAAAAACTTCTGAAGATACCGTATGAGGCATTTTTTCTTATAACCTTGGTCTATTACCGGATCATGGAGCCAACTGTGTCTGGTAAAAAAATCTTAACATTAGTACAACCTTTAGCATATCGAATAAGTTGTGAATTGTATACCCGATATGCTGGTGGGGTTCGTATGTTTCTTTTCAGATTAGAAAAAATAAGTACTATTCCACATAAAAATCAGGCAAGGGGTGTCACAATAATATTTTCCAATTTCAAATTGAAGGGTATAGATGCATTCATTTTACCATAAAAAGAAACTCAATGCAGTTTTTTCATTTTTAGAATATAGTTTGAGCCTAGATATTTTTGACTGGTTATATAGGGAACATTTATGGCTGGAATTTTTTACGTACTTTCACTGTACAATGTAACAAAATTTTGACTGGTAATATCTCCTGAACCCAATATTGACTTAACAATTTAGTTGTCAAAATACATTTTACTTGGGTTGCTTAACTTAATTCTATTGAATGTGTTTTTGTGTATTTATTATAGATTAACCCTATTAATAGTATGTGCCTGATTATTAAAAAAAGTAATTGTACTTAATAAATGAAAAAGTAAAATCGCCTCTTTTGTCATATATTTGTGTACTGAGATGACCACCCGGGTCAAAATCAAGATGAAAATCCAAGAAAGATATTTTCTTTTTTAATGTAAAGACAGACGCACATGTTCTACCACATCGAAACCAAACTGGTCAATTCCTTTTTTCAATATTATAAATAAGAATCTTCTTTTGAAGTACAGATACGTATTTATCGATCTAACAAATCGACTCAAATAAATAATAATACAGTTTTAACATATGCAGACCATTTAATTATTTTGTTTTCAAATGGACCTGAATGGAATTAAAATGGCATGTATCGTTTTCCGCTGCATCGTAATTGACAGGAGATATGGTTTTCATAATAATCTCAGTGGAGTTCGAGATAGAATATCAATTCTAAGAAACATTTACAGAAATCCCTGAGAGAAATCGTTAACCATCCATGTCAACGTCGTAAATTTAAAAATATGAAGCTTTCGCTACGTTTTGAAAATATAATACTGTAAACAAAATCCGTAAAAGAAATTAATATTTTACAAACTTGCTCAGAAATCTATTAGATGATTCTTATATAAAGATCATTTGTAATTATAAAATGCGCTATACTGAGGCAAATTGAATTACGATTGACCATCATATTGAGGTAAGACACCAAGAAATCACCATTTCAAGAAATAAACGTGGTTAACGTGCACAATTTAAGAAAATACTCATATCCTAAAGAAAACATTTTTTTTCTCCGGTTGATTTCGTGTTTTTTTGTTTTGGTTTTTTTTTGTGTTTTCATGTTTTCTAGTTTTGTCATTGTCCTTTACGATTTTTGACACTCGAATGCTCTATCGATGCTGTGTAACAACCGTTATTGTAATAAAAACCGTTATTGTAATAAATTTTGTTATATGAATTAAAAGTGGATTTTTTTATTTTACGCGAAGGAATGAATTGTAACTAAGATATTATCACCAATAATAATTGAATATTTTAACAAATTATGAAAGTAATTAAGATTTAAAAACAGTTTATTACAATTACAGTTGTTATCACATTTTTGAATTAATTTTAATTCTTAGTTGAAGTCAAAATATATTTCTGGATTGCTAAATATTTTGTCAGAATGGGTAAAAGCTGTGAGGTCATTGGTTTTGAAAAGAATCAATTCTTTGAAAGGCTCAATGAGCACTAAGGCGACATCCATTTTCAGCAACGCTGATGTTGCCAAAACATTGTCCACCTTACATGACAAATATGTTGTTGTACCTGCAGACAAAGCGCCAAATAACATCATTTTTGTGTGCAAAAAACACTATATAGACTGTTTGACAGCTGAATTGGGGGTTGGTTGTACCAGCAACAGCACCACATACACGGCTACAACACTGTCTAAGGAGGAAATCATTGACAATCACAAATCTGTCATTTCCTCCTTCGGCCTTTCTGTTGGTGGCAGTAATGATGACATTCCATCCCTGTATTGGATTCCCAAATTACATAAAAATCAATACAAACAGCGCTTCATTGCAGGGTCATCCAAATGTACAACTAAACCTCTTTCAGTTTTGTTGACTTCAATACTTGCGGCAGTAAAATCCGGCCTCCAGAAATATTACGATTGTTGTTATTCTAGAAATGGTGTCAATTAAATGTGGATCCTGAAGAATTCGAAAGAACTGATGGAGATTCTTAACTCTAAATCAGTTTCATCTTGTAACAGCATCAAAACATTCGATTTCTCCACACTTTACACTTCTATTCCACATGAACAACTGAAATCGCGATTGGCACAGCTGATTAAACGCAGCTTTTTCAAAAAGAATGGAAAACGCAGGTACAAATTTCTTGTAGTCGATTATACCAAGACTTACTTTGTCATCAATGAGTCCAAGAAAAAGAACAAATTTACAGAAGACCAAATAATCGACATGCTCAACTTTCTTATTGACAACATATTTGTTCAGTTTGGTGGACGTGTTTTTCAGCAAACAATAGGGATTCCAATGGGCACTAATTGTGCACCTTTGCTTGCTGATTTGTTTCTTCATTCATATGAAGCAGACTTCTTGCAATCTCTTCTAGACAAAAAAGACCGTAGACTAGCTCTCTCTTTCAACCTCACGTTCCGTTATATTGATGATGTCCTTTCACTAAACAATTCTCGATTTGGTGACTTTCTCCATCTCATATATCCACAGGAGCTTGAAATAAAGGACACAACGGATTCTAGGAAGTCTGCTTCATATTTAGATCTACATCTCGAAATTGACTCTCAAGGAAGACTTTCAACAAGGCTCTATGACAAACGTGATGACTTCAACTTTCCAATCGTCAACTTCCCCTTCTTGTGTAGCAATATTCCGTCAGCTCCAGCTTATGGAGTTTACGTATCTCAATTGATTCGTTACTCCAGAGCGTGCGGGACTTACATCGATTTCCTTAGCAGAGCGACACGTCTGACGCAAAAATTGCTCACACAGGGTTATGTTGCTCCTCGGTTGCTGTCTTCACTCAAGAAATTTTACGGAAGACATCATGCACTTATAGACAAATCTGGGATTTCGATCTCTCAGATGAGTGCAGATGTTGGTTTGTCATAGGGTGTTGTTTTGTCTTCCTTTACTGGATTTGACACGCTGAATGGACTATTGGCAACGCGACGGGTGTGCTATAGCAAGCAGGAACTGCTTACTCTTCCGGAGCACCTGAGTTCACTCTTGTTTCGACTGGAGTTCGCGTTGTTGATTGATATTCAGTTGTTTTGTGTTTCCATGTTTTACGTGTTGTCTGTTTTTGTCCCGTTCTTGTTTGTGTTTACTGGTTTAGTCTCTGCCCTTTCGGACTTTTGACATTCGGATACCCCATTGGTACCTCTGCTTCTACCGATATCAGTTGTTATTATTACTATTAAAACCAAGAAATGACTTTGAAGTTTTTATTACAATAACGGTTGACGGCCGAAATCTTTAGTGTAACAACTGTCATGGTAATAAACTTTTTCAATCAATCTTATTTCGTCTTTAAAACATTCTAAATGACTAATAGTCGCCGAAAATTGGTATTTCAGTCACTTTAAACAGTTATTTTTTTTTGAACAAATTTCAGAAATTAAGATTTTTTCTTACAATTTTGGCAAAGTGTCTGATATGTTCTGAATATATGCATATGTTGTCTGAAATGGATATAGATGATTTATTAGTACTTGAATATACTAATTGATTCATATTCAAGTCATTTTGAGTCACTTTCTTAACAAAATATGTCTTTGAAGTTTTTATTACAATAACGGTTGACGACTGAAATCCTTATTGTAACAACAACCGTTATGGTAATAAACTTTTTCAATCAATCTTATTTCGGCTTTAAAACATCAAAAAATGACAAATGTCGCCGAAAATTTGTATTTCAGTCATTTTAAACAGTTTTTTCTTTATTTTCGAACAAATTTCAGAAATTTAGATTTTCTTACAATTTTGGCTAAGTGTCCCATATATTCTGAAAATATGAATATATTGTCTATAATGGATATAGAATAGAACATTTTTTTATTTTTTAGAATAATTTTATTATGTCAATTATGACGCCAATGTAGAGCTGCTACAACTTAAAATAAAATAAAGAATGATTGTACAATATATTGATAAAATTAAGATTAACAAAGAGAGTGAAAACATATGAAAATGAGAATTATCAATGTATAGAGTAAAAGGGAAAAATATTTTAATTAACACAGTGACCCAAGTTGGTACTTTAAAAGGTACATAGTATGTGTATTTGAATAATATTCATGCGTCAATAATTTTATTTCTTTCAGCGTTAATTAATTGTAAGAAATCAATAAGTTAATTAAAAAATATTTGGTCTTCAAAAGATAATAGCCAGATGAATTGGGAAGTGGTATCCAATCTACAAAAGTTATTATTAATATTATTTATTTCCTGTAGAAATTTAGATCTTTCTTTGCTAAGTTTTGGACACTGGAGAAGAAAATGAATTTCATCTCCCACTCCAGCATCACACAGCCCACAAATTCTTTTCTCTGCAGGGATATTTTTATATCTTCCTGTTTCTATCTCTAACCTGTGTGCACTTATTCTGAACTTTGTAAATAGTTTTCTTTTGTCTTCAGCAAAGTAGTCTAAATATGGTTCATAAGAGAAAATATTTTTAAATAATCTGTAGGTTCTCAATTTATTTCCAGACCTACTCTTATTATCATTGAATATATCGTCTTTCCAGATTTTGTTGTAAATAGTTTTTACTTTGTTAATAATTAATAATTTTATGTTACTCTTGGAAGTAATGCACATATTAAGATTAATATTTAAGTATTTCATGATAGAGTTCATACAACTGTACCAACTGTTTTTACCTGCATTGGCTAAATTTATTGACTCTTCATATGCATTTTTTAGTAAAATGTCATTGGAAGAGCATAGACGTTGCAAGTATTTAAACATATAAGTAAACATATTGGTGTAAAGTGGATACCTTCCCAAATCTCCCATCACTGCTGAAGATGTGGACCTTTTTCCAACCCCTAATAAATATTTGCAAAATTTTAAATGAATATGTTCCTGTTTTAAGTTATTAAATATTTTAGAAATAAAACAATAATCACCTTATTTTAGTTTATTACCAATAAAACTTCCCCATATCTCACTACCATAAACCAAAATTGGTTTCACAGTGTGATCAAATAAGTGCATAATTGTTTTTATGCTTGGTCTCTTAGATTCAAACGATTTTGTCATTTTATAGAGCGCTTTAAGACATCTGTTGTATAGGTCAGTCTTGGCTTCTATGAAGGCTGATCTACTAGTACTTCAATAAACTAATTGATTCATATTCATGTCATTTTGAGTCACTTCTAAACAAAATATGTCTTTGAAGTTTTTATTACAATAACGGTTGACGGCCGAAATCCTTATTGTAACAACAACCGTTATGGTAATAAACTTTTTCAATCAATCTTACTTTGTCTTTAAAACAACCTTAATAACTTATAGTCGCCGAAAATTGGTATTTCAGTCACTTTAAACATTTATTTTCTATATTTTTGAACAAATTTCAAAAATTAAGATTTTCTTACAATTTTGGCTAAGTGTCCCATATATTCTGAAAATATGAATATATTGTCTATAATGGATATAGATGATATACTAGTACTTGAATAAACTAATTGATTCATATTCAAGTCATTTTGAGTCACTTCTAAACAAAATATGTCTTTGAAGTTTTTATTACAATAAAGGTTGACGACTGAAATCCTTATTGTAACAACAACCGTTATGGTAATAAACTGTTTCAATCAATCATATTTCGTCTTTAAAACATCCTTAATGACTTATAGTCACGGAAAATCGGCATTTCGGTCTTTTTAAACAGTTTTCCTTTATTTTCGAAAACTAATTTAAAAAATTAAGATCTTTTCTTACAATTTTGGCTAATTAGTGTCCGATATGTTATGAAAATATGAATATATTGTCTGAAATGGTTATAGATGATCTACTAGTACTTGAATATACTAATTCATTCATATTTATGTCATTTTGAGTCACTTCTAAACAAAATATGTCTGACGTTTTTATTACAATAACGGTTGACCACTGAAATCCTTATTGTAACAACAACCGTTATGGTAATAAACTTTTAATCAATCATATTTCGTCTTTAAAACATCCTTAATGACTTATAGTCACGGAAAATCGGCATTTCAGTGTTCTTAAACAGTTTTCCTTTATTTTCAAAAACTAATTTAAGAAATTAAGATTTTTTCTTACAATTTTGGCTAAGTGTCCGATACATTCTGAAAATATAAAAATATTATATGAGATGGATATAGATGATCTACTTGTACTTGAAAATACTAATTGATTCATATTAAAGTCATTTTGAGTCACTTCTAAACAAAACATGTCTTTGAAGTTTTTATTACAATAACGGTTGACCACTGAAATCCTTATTGTAACAACAACCGTTATGGTAAAAAACTTTTTCAATCAATCATATTTCGTCTTTAAAACATCCTTAATGACTTATAGTCACGGAAAATCGGCATTTCAGTCTTCTTAAACGGTTTTCCTTTATTTTCGAAAACTAATTTAAGAAATTAAGATTTTTTCCTACAATTTTGGCTAAGTGTCCGATACATTCTGAAAATATGAATATATTGTCTGGAATGGATATAGATTATCTATTAGTACTTGAATATACTAATTGATTCATATTAAAGTCATTTTGAGTCACTTCTAAACAAAATTCATCTTTGAAGTTTTTATTACAATATATAGGTTGACGACCGAAATCCTTATTGTTACAACAACCGTTATGGTAATAAACTTTTTCAATCAATCTTTTTTCGTCTATAAAAAATCCTAAATGACTTATAGTCACGGAAAATCGGCATTTCAGTCTTTTTAAACAGTTTTCCTTTATTTTCGAACTAATTTCAGATATAAATTTTTTTTTCTTACAATTTTGGCTAAGTGTCCGATACATCCTGAAAATATGAATATATTGTCTGAAATGAATATAGATGATCTATTGGTACTTTAATATACTTATTTATTCATATTTAAGTCATTTTGAGTCAGTTCTAAACAAAATATGTCTTTGAAGTTTTTATTACAATAACGGTTGACGACTGAAATCCTTATTGTAACAACAACCGTTATGGTAATAAACTTTTTCAATCAATCTTATTTCGTCTTTAAAACATCCTAAATGACTTATAGTCACGGAAAATTGGCATTGCAGTCTTTTTAAACAGTTTTCCTTTATTTTCGAACTAATTCAAGAAATAAAGATGTTTTCTTACAATTTTGGCTAAGTGTCTGATATATTCTGAAAATATGAATATATTGTCTGAAATGGATATAGATGATCTAATAGTACTTGAATATACTAATTTATACATATTTAAGTCATTTTGAGTCACTTCTAAACGCAATTAATCTTTGTAGTTTTTATTACAATAACGGTTGACGACCGAAATCCTTATTGTAACAACAACCGTTATTGTAATAAACTTTTTCAATCAACCTAATTTCGTCGTTTAATCATCCAAAATGACTAACAGTCACGGAAATCGACATTTCAGTCTTTTTTAACAGTTATTTTCTATATTTTCGAACTAATTTCAGAAATTAAGATTTTTTCTTACAATTTTGGCTTAGTGTCCGATATATTCTGGAAATATGAATATATTATATGAGATGGATATAGATGATCTACTAGTACTTGAATATACTAATTGATTCATATTTAAGTCATTTTGAGTCACTTCTAAACAAATTATGACTTTGAAGTTTTTTATTACAATAACGGTTGACGACCGAAATCCTTACTGTAACAACAACCGTTATGGTAATAAACTTTTTCAATCAATCTTATTTCGTCTTAAATAATCCTAAATGACTTATAGTCACGGAAAATTGGAATTTCAGTCTTTATAAACAAATTTTCTTTATTTTCGAACTAATTCAAGAAATTAAGATTTTTTCTTACGAGTTTGGCTAAGTGTCCCATATATTCTAAAAATATGAACAAGATGCTCCCTGGAGTCTGAATCGTTCACCTGACATATGTGCCTGAAGTAAAGGTTTTTAGGCAAAATCTATTTGACATTAAAAGGGTCATAAGTATAATAAGGTGGTCATCTGACAATATGGTGGATCTTAAGGTGCTGATCACTTTGGTTCTCAATCAAAATTCAAAAATATGTCACCCTTTTTGAGTTATTAGCAAAAAATGCTGTTTAACCCAATGTTCTATTTTTAGCCATAGCGGCCATGTTTTACAACCAATCAAAAATCCCCACATCTGTTCTATACACCTAATGCTAATAAACAACAATACCAAGTTTGGTTTCAATTGGACTTAAAGTGTCAGAGGAGTTAACATTTTCAATGTAATGAGGAAATGCTTTTTAAATGCTCAATTTTGACGTTCTAAGGGCAATAACTGCTAAAAGGAAAGGTCCTATAACGTTGACCCTATTACATATTTTGTAGATCTCGATGTGCTTAACAACATGAACAATCTGCAATTTATATTTCTTAAATGTCTTGTATAGTTTTCAAGAAATTGAGCTAAACAGGTGCAAAATTTGGAAAAAAAATCTGCAAAAAGGGCAATAACTCCTACATTGGTTGTTGGATCTTCCTGAAAATTTTCGGGCAGGTAGATCGTGAAGTGTTGAACACTTTTACTGTGCAAAATTTTTGATATCTGTAACCGTTTTCAAGTTATTTGCAAAAAACTGCAATTTACCCCTATGTTTTATTTTTAGCCATGGCGGCCATTTTTTTTCGACGAATCAAAAATCCCTACTCTTGTTGAATACTACCTATGCTAATAAACAACTGTGCCAAATTTAAAAGCCATTGGACTAATGGTGTTAGAGGAGTTAACGTTTGAAAAATGTTAACGACGACGGACGAAGACGAACGCCAAGTGATGTCAATAGCTTACATATGCGCATGGACCTTCGGTTCAGGTGAGCTAAAAATTCTTTTTTCGCAGAATTCAATTTTAGCGATTACTTATATTCGAGTATGATTGTAAATATAATTATCATGCTTATTTCGAAATTTATTTTCGAGGGTTAATATTTTTGCGGGATGCAAACCATTGCAAAAAGGAGAAATTAGATACCGGCAAAAAAAAAACCACTTTGAAAGTTTTAATGTGCTAGGTAAAATAATAACCCTGCAAAAAAGTTCCACAAAATTAAAGACTACATATATTCATTACAGGGGTTTCGCTCTTTTGCTTAACACCCGTGCGGGTTCCGGGTGGCGAAAAGGCCAGCAACAGCGCTAAGCTTGTAGTTAAAACTCCACTAAAGAGCGCTCAGAAACCTGACATCGGGTCAGGCCGCTTTGCCCAAAAAGCGACTGGGATTAGTTCCCCAGGTGGTTGAATGGACCAGCCCTGATATCGAAAGATGCGGGGTCGTCAGGCGATAATGCGGAAAACCTGACCACAAACCATAGTGGTGCACCGTGTTGGGAAAAATGTCACGTTCTTTGCATGTTAAAGAACCCTGCTGCAGGTCTCGAAAAGAGTAGGTTCTGCATCCTCATAAACATGACAAAACCGCTATTTTTGACTTTCAAAAAATCGTAGCCTCAGTAGGTGCCTTCTGGCCAATTATCTATGCTCATCATATTCATATAGTGTTTTACTTTTAAAACTAGCTAGCTTAAATTTTAGGTACAGGTGATCTAAAATATCTTTATGCTGCCTTCTTATACCTTAAGAATTAAACACAGTCATGCGTGAATGACATTCATTTAGATCGTAATGGAAGGGAGAGGTTTGGCCGGTATGTCTTCCTTGTTTTGTCTTTTCTCATGGACATTTGAGATTGATCCCCAAAGTTCGGTTATTTTGTTATTAGCTCAATTTAATTATGGGAAAGTGGAGTTCAAGGTAATACTTTGGTGCCGATCTTAGTCATTATGTGCACATTATGTCAATTTAATATGCATAGAATAAAGACCATGTTAATTAACGATTGCTTAATGAAACAACATCTAAAGAAAAGTAAATCATAACATTGAGTCTGAGTATTTAAGTAAGAATACGGAATTAAGTAGAGTTGCATTTAATTTCATACCCCTCCTCTGTTCTTATGAATGAAAAAAATATTAGGGAAAGACCATGGAGTCAATTTCAAGGTGAAAGCTTTTAGCTTAACTTAAAAGATGGTCCGTCTGATCGGACGTGACTTAATAAAAGTTCTGTTTCACGCATAAAACAAATTAATATGTGCGCTAGTCGATCTACAAGTAGATGCACAAAATTGTTATACATCATTTGGTACTATAAGATAAATAAAGGCATTATGCAAATATAAGACCTCTTCAAATGATAATTTTTAATGAATTTTTATCTAATTTTTTTCTGAATTTCATATTCCATCTGGCGGCCATCTTGAAAATGGTCGCCATTTCAACTTTTCAAATGGGTCCATAGCTAATATTGATTAGTATGCTTTTTTTCCACCAATATGCCTTATTTCGTGCTTTTACTATATTTTTTTTTTCATTTGTTTCACAAATCGACTGGACTATAAGCTACAGATGGGTTCGCACATAAACTATGCAAAAGTTAACATAAAGTTAACTGTTCGACTGCTCTCTATCTCTCTATGTCTACTCATGTCTACTATAGCAGACATTTACGTTAACTTGCGTTTACTGGTGACTGGTCAAAGACTTGCGACAGCTTTTTTTGACTTGTAATAATCAGTCGCAAAGTCGTGACCGCTTTAACCAGACCAGACATTTCAATAGGTCTGCTCAAACCGGACAAATCGGTTTAATAAAAAAAACTTAATTGCATTAAAAAAGCAATATCGACGACAGCTTGGGTGGTAGAACATGAACTTTGTACTGTTTAAGCTTTAGCACTTTTTGACTGCTTAACTTGGAAGTTAACTTGGAGCCAGTCGTGCGTCTGTTCAAGCCGTAGCATATCTAGTCACAAATGAACTTGAAGTTAACTTTGTTTCAAGTCTACTTATCGTACAGGACACTTAGCCAAAATTGTAAGAAAAAATCTTAATTTCTTAAATTAGTTCGAAAATAAAGGAAAACTGTTTAAAAAGACTGAAATGACGATTTTCCGTGACTATAAGTCACTTAGGATGTTTTATAGACGAAATAAGATTGATTGAAAAAGTTTATTACCATAACGGTTGTTGTAACAATAAGGATTTCGGCCGTCAACCGTTATTGCAATAAAAACTTCAAAAACGTGTTTTGTTTAGAAGTGACTCAAAATGTCTTAAATATGAATCAGTTAGTATATTCAAGTACTAGTAGATCATCTCTATCCATCTCTGATAATACATTTATTTTTTTCAGAATATATCGGACACTTAGCCAAAATTGTAAGAAAAAATCTTAATTTCTTAAATTGGTCCAAAAATAAAGGAACCTGTTTAAAAAGATTTAAATGTCGATTTTCTGTGACTAAGTCATTTAGGAAGTTTTAAAGACAAAATAAGCTTGATTAAAAAAGTTTATTACCATAACGGTTGTTGTTACAATAAGGATTTCGGCCGTCAACCGTTATTGTAATAACAACTTCAAAGACATAATTTGTTAAGAAGTGACTAAAAATGACTTAAATATGAATGAATTAATATATTTAAGTACTACATGTAGTAGATCATCTATATCCATTTCAGACAATATATTCATATTTTCAGATCATATCGGACACTCAACCAAAATTGTAAGAAAAAATCTTAATTTCTGAAATTTGTTCGAAAATACAGAAAATAACTGTTTAAAGTGACTTAAATACCAATTTTCGGCGACTATAAGTTATTTAGGATGTTTTAAAGGCAAAGTCAGATTGATTGAAAAAGTTTATTACCATAACGGTTGTTGTAACAATAAGGATTTCGGCCGTCAACCGTTATTTTAATAACAACTTCAAAGACATAATTTGTTAAGAAGTGACTCAAAATGACTTAAATATGAATGAATTAATATATTTAAGTACTACATGTAGTAGATCATCTATATGCATTTCAGACAATATATTCATATTTTCAGATCATATCGGACACTCAACCAAAATTGTAAGAAAAAATCTTAATTTCTTAAATTTGTTCGAAAATACAGAAAATAACTGTTTAAAGTGACTTAAATACCAATTTTCGGCGACTGTAAGTTATTTAGGATGTTTTAAAGACAAAGTAAGATTGATTGAAAAAGTTTATTACCATAACGGTTGTTGTAACAATAAGGATTTCGGCCGTCAACCGTTATTGTACTAAAAACTTCAAAGACATATTTTGTTAAGAAGTGACTCAAAATGACATTTATATGAATGAATTAGTATATTCAAGTACTAGTAGATCATCTATATCCATTTCAGACAATATATTCATATTTTCAGATCATATCGGACACTTTGTCAAAATTGTAAGAAAAAAATCTTAATTTATTAAATTGGTTCGAAAATACAGAAAATAACTGTTTAAAGTGACTTAAATACCAATTTTCGGCGACTACTAGTCATTTAGAATGTTTAAAAGACAAAGTCAGATTGATTAAAAAAGTTTATTACCATAACGGTTGTTGTTACAATAAGGATTTCGGTCGTCAACCGATATTGTAATAACAACTTCAAAGACATATTTTGTTAAGAAGTGACTAAAAATGACTTGAATATGAATGAATTAATATATTTAAGTACTACATGTAGTAGATCATCTATATCCATTTCAGACAATATATTCATATTTTCAGATCATATCGGACACTCAACCAAAATTGTAAAAAAAAATCTTAATTTCTGAAATTTGTTCGAAAATACAGAAAATAACTGTTTAAAGTGACTTAAATACCAATTTTCGGCGACTATAAGTTATTTAGGATGTTTTTAAGACAAAGTCAGATTGATTGAAAAAGTTTATTACCATAACGGTTGTTGTAACAATAAAGATTTCGGCCGTCAACCGTTATTGTAATAACAACTTCAAAGACATAATTTGTTAAGAAGTGACTCAAAATGACTTAAATATGAATGAATTAATATATTTAAGTACTACATGTAGTAGATCATCTATATCCATTTCAGACAATATATTCATATTTTCAGATCATATCGGACACTCAACCAAAATTGTAAGAAAAAATCTTAATTTCTGAAATTTGTTCGAAAATACAGAAAATAACTGTTTAAAGTGACTTAAATACCAATTTTCGGCGACTATAAGTTATTTAGGATGTTTTTAAGACAAAGTCAGATTGATTGAAAAAGTTTATTACCATAACGGTTGTTGTTACAATAAGGATTTCGGTCGTCAACCGATATTGTAATAACAACTTCAAAGACATATTTTGTTAAGAAGTGACTAAAAATGACTTGAATATGAATGAATTAATATATTTAAGTACTACATGTAGTAGATCATCTATATCCATTTCAGACAATATATTCATATTTTCAGATCATATCGGACACTCAACCAAAATTGTAAGAACAAATCTTAATTTCTTAAATTTGTTCGAAAATACAGAAAATAACTGTTTAAAGTGACTTAAATACCAATTTTCGGCGACTGTAAGTTATTTAGGATGTTTTAAAGACAAAGTAAGATTGATTGAAAAAGTTTAATACCATAACGGTTGTTGTAACAATAAGGATTTCGGCCGTCAACCGTTATTGTACTAAAAACTTCAAAGACATATTTTGTTAAGAAGTGACTCAAAATGACATTAATATGAATGAATTAGTATATTCAAGTACTAGTAGATCATCTATATCCATTTCAGAAAATATATTCATATTTTCAGATCATATCGGACACTTAGTCAAAATTGTAAGAAAAAAAATCTTAATTTATTAAATTGGTTCAAAAATAAAGGACAACTGTTTAAAAAGACTAAAATGCAGATAATCCGTGACTATAAGTCATTAAAGATGTTTTAAAGACAAAATAAGATTGGTTAAACAGTTTATAACCATAACGGTTGTTGTTACAATAAGGATTTCGGCCGTCAACCGTTATTGTAATAAAAACTTCAAAGATATATTTTGTTTAGAAGTGACTCTAAATAACTAAAAAATGAATCAATTAGTATATTCATGTACTAATAGATCATCTATATCCATTTCAGACAATACATCCATATCTTCAGAACATATCAGACACTTAGCCAAAATTGTAAGAAAAAATCTTTATCTCTCAAATTTGTTCGAAAATATAGAAAATAACTGTTTAAAGTGACTGAAATACCAATTTTCGGCGACTATAAGTTATTTAGGATGTTTTAAAGACGAATTAAGATTGATTGAAAAAGTTTATTACCATAACGGTTGTTGTTACACTAAGGATTTCGGCCGTCAACCGTTATTGTAATAAAAACTTCAAAGTCATTTCTTGGTTTTAATAGTAATAATAACAACTGATATCGGTATTTAGCAATCCAGAAATATATTTTGACTTCAACTAAGAAGTAAAATTAATTCAAAAAATTAAATTTTACGATATAAAAAAGTTTATTACAATAACGGTTGAGCATGCCAACCGTTATTGTGGTAACAGCTGTAATTGTAATAAACTGTTTTTAAATCTTAATTATTTTCATAATTAGTTAAAATATTTGATTATTATTGGTGATAATATCTTAGTTACAATTAATTCCTTCGCATAAAATAAAAAAATCCACTTTTAATTCATATTACAAATTTTATTACAATAACGGTTGTTATTACAATAACGGTTGTCACAATGCTGCTTTGCCTCTTTTTTTTCAGTTTTTAATGTCTTTTTACTTAACCAACGTTTAATATCGTGTTATTACATTTGTGGAAATAAAATATTACCATGCATGTACGAGAAAAATAAAAGCTTAACAATTATTTAGTTTTATTCTATCTATTCTAGTTAATCTATCATTATGCTGATGTCCCGGGCGACGATAACACAATTGATATAACCTGGAATTTTTATTCATGCTTTACTATTTGATACATGTAGAACTAATAAAAGAAATTAGTTTTTTTTCAATCTCTGATGAATGCCTTATGATTTGAAATACGTTTACAATTTGAATTTAATTTAAATTTTCATCATTTTAATGTTTACTTGACGAAGCTATTTACTTTCATGTAAACTTATTAATGACATAAAATCAATATTTCAAACATTAAAAAAATCTAGTTACAACAGGAAACTAGATTTTTTATAAATATTTTTAATAGAGCTTGTTTTTGTAATCATTTGACAGTGAATGCCTGAGTTGAAATCTGTTTTAAGTATAAGCCAGGAGATTGGACTATATTTATTTGACATTTATTCTTTCAATTTCCAGTTTTCAGGTGGCACGTTGGTTTTATGACTGTGGTGCCTACTGATTTTCTTTTTAAAGTTCTATCTTTAAAATCTTCATCCCACATTGGTCAACGTTAGAGGTAGAAACAAAGGTTAATGTTTCTCGACTTGAATAGATATTGCCTTTGTTAATATTAAACAAATAAAGACGAAAATCCTTTTCATGTCAGGCTTTTCAAAGATAAACTTTACATTAAGCTAGTTCTTCATTCTTTAATATGCAGACCTCAATGTTTGACTTGCGGACCTCAGTCAAGCTGTCTCTGTTTCCTATGATCAATACCAAACTGTGATGATCGGTCTCAATTATCAGACACAATCCCAAACCATGCAATGATATCAAATTGATTGACGATCAGAAAGGTTCAGATATGATATAGACATTTTAAATAAAATGCTGAATCACCCCAGGATTATGGTGCCAAATATTCCTTTTCTTTTGTGAATGAAGTAGAGGTACAGTACCAATGTGAAGAGTCTGTAAGGACAGAGACAAAACCAGTAAACACCAACGAGAACAAGAAGAAGAACACATAAAACACGGAAACATAAAAACTACTGAATATCAATTAACAACGCGAACTGTAATCGTTATGAACGTGAATTCAGGTGCTCTGGGGGAGATTTTTGCCACAGCAAAGTTTCTAAATTCAAGCGTTAAATACATTGCTGGTGTCAGTACAGTAGGGTTTGATTCTTATTTTTAATGTTTGGATTTGTTGTTTGACGTGTTTATACGCTTATATCTGTATATTTATATGTGCTGCATTGTAACGTTTTTCTGTATAAGTGCATCCAACAAACCAATCTACTAAATTTATTTTCAAACGACTTTATCAGTCAATTCTTTCTTGATATAGTGCTGTTCGTAGTGTTTTATCTATAAATTGTTGCTTGCTTTATGTACAACATTTTCCACGCTTTCCAATTCTTATGCCGTAGCTACTGAGTGGACGAAAAATCAATTGCACAAATTACATGCTAAATTGGTCGTGACTAAGACATTGCTTTTATTTATTAACCTAATAAAGATGAAGACAAATATAATAATTGGCAGATAAGCAATCAAATATATTTTGTTCATCGACTTATATCAGAGTGTATGAGTGGGATTTAATACCGTGCACCAAATATACTTCATAAAACATGTATCGTTAAAGCTCGAACTCTTAGAAGGAAATTTACAAATGTGTTACATCTGTTACCATTTGCATTTATCAAATACCATTTCGGTATTTATGCCCTTAATAATCGTATACTTTTGGCTTTTTGAAGACGATAGCCTCTGATGAGTCTTATAAAGACGAAACGCGAGTCAGACGTAATAGAATCGAGTGTCAAAAGTCCGAAAAGGCAACGACAAAACCGGTAAACATGAACAAGAACAGCACAAGGAAACACAAAACATAAAAACAACCGAACAGAAATCAACAACGCGAACTCAAGTCGTAACAAGAGTGAACTCGGGTGCTCCGGAAGAGTAAGCGGTTCCTGCCTGCTGTAACTTTGTTGTCATTTTAGTTTCTAATCGTTCATTATGTTTCGCATTAATAAAATACATAGTAATAAGTATATATAAACACATTTAACTGAATTATCATTGAATATACTTAATTAATAGCAGAATATTAGGCATAAAAAAAATCTAATATTAATGCCTTTTCCTGGGTAACATGTTTAATTTCGTTTCAAGGAATAACGGTTTCTATAAACCGTTGATTCAGCTTTTTCACAACAACAAACATTGAAAGATAAAATTGATAAGACAATGATGATAATAACTGCAGAATGACAAAGGGAAACTGTCGCTTATGAAGGATAAATTCATAAAGTCGAACAAGCTATAGACGATGATTAGTTGTAGAATATTAAAGTGTACGCGACAAAATCAACATAAAGAAACGACACTTTACAAAATCACAATGAAATACAACCAGCAGTCTTCAACATGATCAGACTTTTGTTTCAATGAAGACTTTAGTAAATCTCAACAAGCGGAAGGTTTAAGTAAGCAACAGTTTTTGTTTCTCAGCAATAGTTTTCATTGTATAAGGCAACAACATGAAAAGCGTCAGTTTTTCCACTTTTTAAGGACCATAACACATATTATACTAGCAGGCCTTCTAGAAGGGCGGTGGTGTAGTGGTTAACGCTACCCACTACGAAAATCAAGGTTCGTGGTTTGATTCTCGTCAGTGGTGAAAATTTCATTAACCAATTTTTCGACTCTCTCTTGACACAATTTTCAAGGATGATCTCAAGAAACGATGTTGGTGCTTCGGAAGGGACGATTAAAGGTTGTCCCATGTATATGCTGAGCAAAACCCTGTGAACGTTTGTAGAGTTCGATAAGGATAAGCTTAATGGGGGCCGTCTGCAAATGCCACACTCGCAAACTGCTAGCTGTAGAGGGATTTATAGAAGCATTTAGCTTGTTTCCCAATCCAGGATTAATAAGTATGTTTAAACTAATAAGCCATCTGACATCTTCGACCCAGTAGAAACTTTTGTGGTGCTTAATGGCCTGCAGGTTTAAGCAAACAACAAGTTTCCTCTATCTGCAATAACTCTTTTATCTATAAGCCAAACAATGCTATGAATTAACATCAATTTTTACCTCTAATGGGTCAAAAACCCCTATATGAAGTCAGATGAAAACTTCGATTTGATGGAGACTTTTTTAAAGCTTTTAATGCTGAAGGAATTATTAACGAACTGCAGATGACGACGTCAATATCCCGCGCATACTTTTGATTGAGGAGAGTTGATAATGGAGGTGACGATAAATCAGTTTCATTAAAATTTACATTTTTGTCGTTGTTTTGTGTGTATTTTTGATATTTTATGCGATTTCTATATACTGGCTGTCAAAAGAAAGCATACACATTGTAAAATATGTGTTCAATCAATATTTTGATATTTGCTTTAATTTCGTTGATTTATCCTTAGTAACCTTCTAGATCTCCTTACAACGGTTTAGCTTGAAAAAATCATGTAATTTGATAAAGAGATAATCCACCATTGTAAATCTTAAAAAAATATATGAAAATCAAAAATTCGTATGGAACGTTCATTGGATCTTAATCAAAAGGTCAGATGAGGGACTCATTATGTTTGGAAGTACAAGAAAAACAAAAACATTTTGAAAGATTTAGTGTCCACAAGGTTTTTAAAGTCTTCAAAATGTCAGGGAGGAGTGTGAAATGTCAATTTCATTCCAAAAGATGATTTCAAGGCGCAGTTCACGTTGTCGTTAGTAAGGAGAAGTTCTGACACAAAGAGTACCGGAATCAATGCTGATCCAGTTGATATCAAATTTGTTATTTCTGAAAGGCTATACTGGCAACCGGAAGTTATTGCTCAAATCAATAGTTTCAATCTTCACTACCCTGACTGTTAGAAAAAAATGACATAAAGTTATCCAGATACACTTTTCCTTTAATAAAAAGATTATCAGTTAACCCTACTTTCAAAAATGTGATTCTAAAATTCTTGCTTTCATCTCGGCATGTCTGATGTTTAGAAAATGAAGTCACATCAACATGTTTTATCTGCAATATCAGGTGATTTAAAACAATTATGAAATGTTTCTATCATTTGCTTTCTTACTTTTCACTAGTCTAATAATCTTTTTTAAGAGAGAAATCAAATGTGTATCCTGTGTATGTTCTTTTTTTTATGTGTATTAGTTTCGTCAATTCAGACTTTCGATATTTAATTGTTCTATTTGTAATCTTTGTTTCATTCTCACCATTGTTTTTGTTGATCAGCTTATGCTGTTATCGTATCACAGGTGTTTGGTTATTTCCTTGACTGAGCGTCACGGTGTACAGTCCCTGTATAGTAAAAGCTTCCCAATCTATAGTATATGGGGGGATGGGGATAGGGATGGTGAACAGTGCATGGTATATGGGGAATGGTATCGTGTATGGGGATGGGGATAGTAAATATGAATGGTAGATGGGGAATAGGGATGGTAAATGGGGAATGGGGGTGGTAAATGGTATCTCGAATTTGATTGTTCTATTGAATGGTAAATGGGGAATGGGGATGGTAAACGTTATTTCGAATTTGATTACACCATCTCTTTTAAATAGTAAATATAGATTTTAAATGACAATATAAGTCTCAATTTAAACTTTCAATATTTTAAATAAAAAATATTGTATTGTAAGGAATTCATATGTAGATACTGGCTTATAAAAATTATAAATAGACTGTGCACAAGTTACCGCAAAGTTCAAAATCAAATCAAATGACGTACATGTATGTTGTTTTCAGTTACGGCCCAACATCTCTATGGAAATTGCTAACATTATTTTTATATATTATAAATAATTCAAGAATCAATGAAATACAACTCATTTCGTTTGAAATGCCTGTACCAAGTCAGAACCATTGCGATCCACCAATTCTCCGGTATGACTGTTTCGTTTTTGTCATTTTCTCTGGACTATGAGATTGATCAGTCATGTTCGGTAGTTTTGTTATTACCTTTATTTAAAATTAATATATTAAATAAATTAATAAAAATAAACACTTATATTTTAATATTTCTTTCTAAATTGTTTATAGATACTGGCTGAAAAAAATATAAAAAGACTGTGCACAAGTTACATGTACCAAAACGTTCAGGATCAAATTAAATGGCGTACATGTATGTTGTTTAAATTACGGCTGTAGATCTCTATGGAAATTGCCTACATATTATAAATGATTCTAAATGGAAGTGGGAGGTTTGGCGCCATAAAACCTGGTTTAACCCACCATTTCGTTTGAAATGCCTGTACCAAGTCAGGACCATTGCGATCCACCAGTTCTCCGGTATGACTGATTCGTTTTTGTCATTTTCTCTGGACTATGAGATTGATCATTCAAGTTCGGTAGTTTTGTTATTACCTTTATTTTCTAGAATTAATGAAAAACAACTCCTAAATTAAATATTAAATCAATTAATTAAAAATAAACACCTATTTTTTTCTTAATTGATTATAGATACTAGTTGATAAAAAATATAAATAGACTGTGCACATGTTACCAGAAAGTTCAGGATCAAATTCAATGACGTACATGTATGTTGTTTTAAATTGCAGCCCATGATCGTTATGGAAATTGCTTACATTATTTTTGATATATTAATAATAATTCTAGAATAAATGAAACACAACTCCTTTGAAATAGAATATTTAATACATGAATAAAAATAAACACTGTATATATTTGAATATTCTTTATAAATTGGTTATAAATAAATATATAATCAAATTAATTATAAGTAGATTAAATAAGATTGTCGATAATAAACAATGGCATTGTGGGTATGGGGAAAATTTATGATGCTTGGGGAATAGAATGGTAAATGGGGATACGAATGGTAAATAGTGTATGGGGATGGAAAGGGTAAATGGTGTATGGGGATGGGGATAGTATATGGTGTATGGGGATGGTGTATTGTGCAATGGTAAATGGGGAGAGAAGGAAGAGTACTGTACACAAAAATATCATTTTTTCGAACAGATCATTTCACATAAATCCTTAGGAATAGTAACACGAAATAAGCTACTTTTTTCAATTGTTGATGAGAAGTTGGATTATTAATATGAGTAGGTAGCTGATCTAATGACTTTATAGTTTTGGTATAACATCGATTTAAACTTTTTTTTCAATAGAATGTAATCATGAGTTTCCAAAAGATTCCATATTCATCCTGGTAATGGTATTTTAGTGTACTCCGAATATTGTATTTTAATGTTCACGTTGAATTTATTAAAACGCATAGTATAGGACTTAAAAATTCTAGTTTTTTTATCTATTTGGTACTTAAAAAATAGACGAAAACAAATTTGTCCCACCTAACATGCGTTTAGCACGCGAAATATACCTTTTTACCAGACAAATATCCCGTTGTTGATTTCTGTTCGGTTGTTTTTTGTGTTTTGTGCTTTCTTCATGTTTATCTGTTTTGTCGTTGTCCTGTTAGAATGCCCCATTGGGCTTAAATGATTTGTCTGAATTCAATGTCTAGATTGAAACAAAGTTATGTCCTTTCATCATGTCAACATTTTCTTATTATTCACGATCGTCTTTACAATGCGCTGTTCCTAAAGCAGAAAGTAAACAATGTTAAGTTTCTCGAGGTAAACATTGTTGCTGATATGTATGTCATGTATGTTCTGTTTTAGTGAAAATGTTTTTTATCATTGCTCTTCATCTGTTTTTATATATATAATTTGTACTACATCTTTTCTTGATAAAATTAATCTATTTCATAGCTGAAAAAGTTTTTAAAAATGTGAAACGAAATTTGACTGCCAGTACTAACTATATAAGTGACTTCATACAAATACACTTGGGGATTTCTCATGGGAGATTTCTACCGTTAGAGGGACTTACGTCCTTTATAATAAGTAGGTGCCTTATACACGCTCCTAGGTTCATTGAAGACTCAGATACGTCCTTTTTTTTCACATATTTCTTAAGCAGAATGCAACAACCCTGGCACAAAGCAGATAACGTGTCACTTTTTGTTTTTCTTGAGTTCACTTTCATCCTTACAAGAAAGTGCAATTGTTGGCTCAATAGCCCTTTGCATATTATAGTTGATGGATTTTATGGTTTCAAATCCACTTCAATAAACTAAGACTGCTGATGGCCTGTCTGAAAAAAGGGAAATATGACATAAAACATCATTCAAGTACCTAGGTAAAGTGAGACTGATATTCGACGTTCGATATTCGATATTCAATTTGTTTGAATATCAAACTGAACATCAAACGGTAAATTTTACCGTTTGATATTCATTCGATATTCATTTATCGTTTTTTCTTAGTGAAAACATATAATGAATATCAAAATGAATATCAAACGGTAATTTTTTTAGGTTCGATATTCATTTGACATTCGTATCGGTCGAGGTTTGTTTTGTGAATATCAAATGATTATCGAATGAATATCAAACAAAAGTTAATTTACGTTCGATATTCATTTTACGTTCGTTTTAGATCTAGTTTTGTTTTGTGAATATCAAATGAATATCGAATGAATATCAAACAAAACTTAATTTATGTTCGATATTCATTTTACGTTCGTTTTAGGTCTAGTTTTGTTTCGTGAATATCAAATGAATATCGAATGAATATCAAACAAAACTTAATTTACGTTCGATATTCATTTTACGTTCGTTTTAGGTCTAGTTTTGTTTTGTGAATATCAAATGAATATCGAATGAATATCAAACAAAAGTTAATTTACGTTCGATATTCATTTTATGTTCGTTTTAGATCTAGTTTTGTTTTGTGAATATCAAATGAATATCGAATGAATATCAAACAGAACTTAATTTACGTTCGATATTCATTTTACGGTCGTTTTAGGTCTAGTTTTGTTTTGTGAATATCAAATGAATATCGAATGAATATCAAACAAAAGTTAATTTACGTTCGATATTCATTTTACGTTCGTTTTAGGTCTAGTTTTGTTTTGTGAATATCAAATGAATATCGAATGAATATCAAACAAAAGTTAATTTACGTTCGATATTCATTTTACGTTCGTTTTAGGTCTAGTTTTGTTTTGTGAATATCAAATGAATATCAAATGAATATCAAACAAAACTTAATTTACGTTCGATATTTATTTTACGTTCGTTTAAGGTCTAGTTTTGTTTTGTGAATATCAAATGAATATCGAATGAATATCAAACAAAAGTTAATTTACGTTCGATATTCATTTTACGTTCGTTTTAGGTCTAGTTTTGTTTTGTGAATATCAAATGAATATCGAATGAATATCAAACAAAAGTTAATTTACGTTCGATATTCATTTTATGTTCGTTTTAGATCTAGTTTTGTTTTGTGAATATCAAATGAATATCGAATGAATATCAAACAGAACTTAATTTACGTTCGATATTCATTTTACGTTCGTTTTAGGTCTAGTTTTGTTTTGTGAATATCAAACGAATATCGAATGAATATCAAACAAAACTTAATTTACGTTCGATATTCATTTTACGGTCGTTTTAGGTCTAGTTTTGTTTTGTGAATATCAAATGAATATCGAATGAATATCAAACAAAAGGTAATTTACGTTCGACATTCATTTTACGTTCGTTTTAGGTCTAGTTTTGTTTTGTGAATATCAAATGAATATCGAATGAATATCAAACAAAAGTTAATTTACGTTCGATATTCATTTTACGTTCGTTTTAGGTCTAGTTTTGTTTTGTGAATATCAAATGAATATCGAATGAATATCAAACAAAAGTTAATTTACGTTCGATATTCATTTTACGTTCGTTTTAGGTCTAGTTTTGTTTTGTGAATATCAAATGAATATCGAATGAATATCAAACAAAAGTTAATTTACGTTCGATATTCATTTTACGTTCGTTTTAGGTCTAGTTTTGTTTTGTGAATATCAAATGAATATCAAATGAATATCAAACAAAGCTTAATTTACGTTCGATATTCATTTTACGTTCGTTTTATGTCTAGTTTTGTTTTGTGAATATCAAATGAATATCGAATGAATATCAAACAAAACTTAATTTACGTTCGATATTCATTTTACGGTCGTTTTAGGTATAGTTTTGTTTTGTGAATATCAAATTAATATCGAATGAATATCAAACGTAACTTAATTTACGTTCGATATTCATTTGACGTTCGTTTTATGTGTAGTTTTGTTTTGTGAATATCAAATGAATAGAATGAATATCAAACAAAAGTTAATTTATTTCGATATTCATTTGACGTTCGTTTTAGGTCTAATTTTGATTTGTGAATATCAAATGAATATCGAATGAATATCAAACAAAACTTAATTTACGTTCGATATTCATTTGACGTTCGTTTTAGGTCTAGTTTTGTTTTGTGAATATCAAATGAATATAGAATGAATATCAAACAAAACTTAATTTACGTTCGATATTCATTTTACGTTCGTTTTAGGTCTAGTTTTGTTTTGTGAATATCAAATGAATATCGAATGAATATCAAACAAAACTTAATTTACGTTCGATATTCATTTTACATTCGTTTTAGGTCTAGTTTTGTTTTGTGAATATCAAATGAATATCAAACAAAAGTTAATTTACGTTCGACATTCATTTTACGTTCGTTTTAGGTCTAGTTTTGTTTTGTGAATATCAAATGAATATCGAATGAATATCAAACAAAAGTTAATTTACGTTCGATATTCATTTTACGTTCGTTTTAGGTCTAGTTTTGTTTTGTGAATATCAAATGAATATCGAATGAATATCAAACAAAAGTTAATTTACGTTCGATATTCATTTTACGTTCGTTTTAGGTCTAGTTTTGTTTTGTGAATATCAAATGAATATCAAATGAATATCAAACAAAACTTAATTTACGTTCGATATTTATTTTACGTTCGTTTAAGGTCTAGTTTTGTTTTGTGAATATCAAATGAATATCGAATGAATATCAAACAAAAGTTAATTTACGTTCGATATTCATTTTACGTTCGTTTTAGGTCTAGTTTTGTTTTGTGAATATCAAATGAATATCAAATGAATATCAAACAAAACTTAATTTACGTTCGATATTCATTTTACGTTCGTTTTATGTCTAGTTTTGTTTTGTGAATATCAAATGAATATCGAATGAATATCAAACAAAACTTAATTTATGTTCGATATTCATTTTACGTTCGTTTTAGGTCTAGTTTTGTTTTGTGAATATCAAATGAATATCGAATGAATATCAAACAAAACTTAATTTACGTTCGATATTCATTTTACGTTCGTTTTAGGTCTAGTTTTGTTTTGTGAATATCAAATGAATATCGAATGAATATCAAACAAAAGTTAATTTACGTTCGATATTCATTTTATGTTCGTTTTAGATCTAGTTTTGTTTTGTGAATATCAAATGAATATCGAATGAATATCAAACAGAACTTAATTTACGTTCGATATTCATTTTACGTTCGTTTTAGGTCTAGTTTTGTTTTGTGAATATCAAACGAATATCGAATGAATATCAAACAAAACTTATTTTACGTTCGATATTCATTTTACGGTCGTTTTAGGTCTAGTTTTGTTTTGTGAATATCAAATGAATATCGAATGAATATCAAACAAAAGGTAATTTACGTTCGACATTCATTTTACGTTCGTTTTAGGTCTAGTTTTGTTTTGTGAATATCAAATGAATATCGAATGAATATCAAACAAAAGTTAATTTACGTTCGATATTCATTTTACGTTCGTTTTAGGTCTAGTTTTGTTTTGTGAATATCAAATGAATATCAAACAAAACTTAATTTACGTTCGATATTCATTTTACGTTCGTTTTATGTCTAGTTTTGTTTTGTGAATATCAAATGAATATGGAATGAATATCAAACAAAACTTAATTTATGTTCGATATTCATTTTACGTTCGTTTTAGGTCTAGTTTTGTTTTGTGAATATCAAATGAATATCGAATGAATATCAAACAAAACTTAATTTACGTTCGATATTCATTTTACGTTCGTTTTAGGTCTAGTTTTGTTTTGTGAATATCAAATGAATATCGAATGAATATCAAACAAAAGTTAATTTACGTTCGATATTCATTTTATGTTCGTTTTAGATCTAGTTTTGTTTTGTGAATATCAAATGAATATCGAATGAATATCAAACAGAACTTAATTTACGTTCGATATTCATTTTACGTTCGTTTTAGGTCTAGTTTTGTTTTGTGAATATCAAATGAATATCGAATGAATATCAAACAAAAGTTAATTTACGTTCGATATTTATTTTACGTTCGTTTAAGGTCTAGTTTTGTTTTGTGAATATCAAATGAATATCGAATGAATATCAAACAAAAGTTAATTTACGTTCGATATTTATTTTACGTTCGTTTAAGGTCTAGTTTTGTTTTGTTAATATCAAATGAATATCGAATGAATATCAAACCAAAGGTAATTTACGTTCGACATTCATTTTACGTTCGTTTTAGGTCTAGTTTTGTTTTGTGAATATCAAATGAATATCGAATGAATATCAAACAAAAGTTAATTTACGTTCGATATTCATTTTACGTTCGTTTTAGGTCTAGTTTTGTTTTGTGAATATCAAATGAATATCGAATGAATATCAAACAAAAGTTAATTTACGTTCGATATTCATTTTACGTTCGTTTTAGGTCTAGTTTTGTTTTGTGAATATCAAATGAATATCGAATGAATATCAAACAAAAGTTAATTTACGTTCGATATTTATTTTACGTTCGTTTAAGGTCTAGTTTTGTTTTGTGAATATCAAATTTATATCGAATGAATATCAAACAAAAGTTAATTTACGTTCGATATTCATTTTACGTTCGTTTTAGGTCTAGTTTTGTTTTGTGAATATCAAATGAATATCGAATGAATATCAAACAAAAGTTAATTTACGTTCGATATTCATTTTATGTTCGTTTTAGATCTAGTTTTGTTTTGTGAATATCAAATGAATATCGAATGAATATCAAACAGAACTTAATTTACGTTCGATATTCATTTTACGTTCGTTTTAGGTCTAGTTTTGTTTTGTGAATATCAAATGAATATCGAATGAATATCAAACAAAACTTAATTTACGTTCGATATTTATTTTACGTTCGTTTAAGGTCTAGTTTTGTTTTGTTAATATCAAATGAATATCGAATGAATATCAAACAAAAGGTAATTTACGTTCGACATTCATTTTACGTTCGTTTTAGGTCTAGTTTTGTTTTGTGAATATCAAATGAATATCGAATGAATATCAAACAAAAGTTAATTTACGTTCGATATTCATTTTACGTTCGTTTTAGGTCTAGTTTTGTTTTGTGAATATCAAATGAATATCGAATGAATATCAAACAAAAGTTAATTTACGTTCGATATTCATTTTACGTTCGTTTTAGGTCTAGTTTTGTTTTGTGAATATCAAATGAATATCGAATGAATATCAAACAAAAGTTAATTTACGTTCGATGTTTATTTTACGTTCGTTTAAGGTCTAGTTTTGTTTTGTGAATATCAAATGAATATCGAATGAATATCAAACAAAAGTTAATCTACGTTCGATGTTTATTTTACGTTCGTTTAAGGTCTAGTTTTGTTTTGTGAATATCAAATGAATATCGAATGAATATCAAACAAAAGTTAATTTACGTTCGATATTCATTTTACGTTCGTTTTAGGTCTAGTTTTGTTTTGTGAATATCAAATGAATATCAAATGAATATCAAACAAAACTTAATTTACGTTCGATATTCATTTTACGTTCGTTTTATGTCTAGTTTTGTTTTGTGAATATCAAATGAATATCGAATGAATATCAAACAAAAGGTAATTTACGTTCGATATTCATTTAACGTTCGTTTTATGTCTAGTTTTGTTTTGTGAATATCAAATGAATATCGAATGAATATCAAACTAAAGTTAATTTACGGTCGATATTCATTTTACGTTCGTTTTAGGTCTAGTTTTGTTTTGTGAATATCAAATGAATATCAAACAAAGCTTAATTTACGTTCGATATTCATTTTACGTTCGTTTTATGTCTAGTTTTTTTTTGTGAATATCAACTGAATATCGAATGAATATCAAACAAAACTTAATTTACGTTCGACATTCATTTTACGGTCGTTTTAGGTATAGTTTTGTTTTGTGAATATCAAATTAATATCGAATGAATATCAAACGTAACTTAATTTACGTTCGATATTCATTTGACGTTCGTTTTATGTGTAGTTTTGTTTTGTGAATATCAAATGAATAGAATGAATATCAAACAAAAGTTAATTTATTTCGATATTCATTTGACGTTCGTTTTAGGTCTAATTTTGATTTGTGAATATCAAATGAATATCGAATGAATATCAAACAAAACTTAATTTACGTTCGATATTCATTTTACGTTCGTTTTAGGTCTAGTTTTGTTTTGTGAATATCAAATGAATATAGAATGAATATCAAACAAAACTTAATTTACGTTCGATATTCATTTTACGTTCGTTTTAGGTCTAGTTTTGTTTTGTGAATATCAAATGAATATCGAATGAATATCAAACAAAACTTAATTTACGTTCGATATTCATTTTACATTCGTTTTAGGTCTAGTTTTGTTTTGTGAATATCAAATGAATATCAAACAAAAGTTAATTTACGTTCGATATTCATTTTACGTTCGTTTTAGGTCTAGTTTTGTTTTGTGAATATCAAATGAATATCAAATGAATATCAAACAAAACTTAATTTACGTTCAATATTTATTTTACGTTCGTTTAAGGTCTAGTTTTGTTTTGTGAATATCAAATGAATATCGAATGAATATCAAACAGAACTTAATTTACGTTCGATATTCATTTTACGTTCGTTTTAGGTCTAGTTTTGTTGACCCGGAGTGCGACAAGGAGATCCGGTCAGTCCAAGTGTTTTAAACACATACCAAAGAAGAGGTTGAAATTAACGATTTCGAGCAATTTGAAACCTGGAACTCGCTTGTGGAACAAGTTGCTACGCAAAAACAATCCCGTTTACACGGGAACGTAGAGACAAACCTATCAGTCGAGCACTACGACGATGCCAAAACATGTCTATTTAGAAACATGCAGGCTGAATATTATAGTGAGGAATTAGCCTGCATTCATAGGAAGGAAGCACTTCCGAAGAGGAGGCCTATACGCGACCTCAACCCGTTTATCGACGAACGTGGCGTATTAAGAGTCGGCGGACGTATAGACAAATCAGACTTGAGTCTAATGGAGAAAAGGCCTCTCATCATTCCAGGACGCCATTACCTGGCAACACTGCTCGTGAAACACCATTACGAAGACGTCAAACATCAGGGTCGTCACTTCACTGAAGGAGCCATCAGAGCGGCAGGACTATGGATAACTGGAGCAAGGCGCTTGATATCATCCATCATTCACAAATGTGTCGAGTGTAGGAAGCTCCGCGGCAAGTTTGAAGGCCAGATAATGTCATCACTCCCGAGGGACCGTCTGGAACCAACACCGCCTTTCACTAATGTGGGTGTCGACGCCTTTGGGCCATGGACTATAGTGACCCGCAGGACACGTGGCGGCAGTGCCAACTCTAAACGCTGGGCAATTCTATTTACATGCTTGGTAACCAGAGCGGTTCACATAGAACTTGTAGAAGAGATGAGCTCATCTGCCTTCATCAACGCTTTGAAACGCTTCACTGCTATCAGAGGCAAAGTAAAGATCTTCCGGTCAAACAGAGGAACCAATTTCATAGGTGCAGTCAAGGAACTAGGCATTGAAGCTATCAACGTGGAAGACGAGCCCGTCCAGAGGTTTTTGAGGGAGTCTGATACCGTGTGGATCTTCAACCCGCCACACTCATCTCATATGGGTGGCGTCTGGTAGCGAATGATCGGCGTCACAAGGAGAATACTAGATTCCATGCTTCTAGGGAACGAAGGAAAGACGCTCACTCATGATGTCCTCAACACATTTATGGCAGAGGCCACAGCAATTATCAACTCTAGGCCTCTTGTTCCTGTTTCATCCGACCCGGAAAACCCTTTGGTACTCACACCAAATATGTTACTGACACAAAAGACCGACTATGTCTTCTCTGTAGAACATCCCGAACTTTCAGACAAAAGAAATCTCTGTCTTGACGAGTGGAAACGAGTCCAAGCATTGGCCAACATGTTCTGGACAAGATGGAAGAAGGAATACCTTCCCTCACTGATGACACGGCAAAAGTGGACCGAAGAACATCGAGACCTCGTAGAAGGAGATGTGGTTCTTCTGAAGGACAACGCTTTGTGTCGGACACAGTGGCCCGTCGGCATTATCGTTCATCCAATCAAGGGAGCCGATGGACATGTTCGTTCAGCTGAAGTACAAGTCCAAGTTGACGGTAAACCTACCGTATATACTCGCCCCATAACAGAATTGATACTCCTCCAGGAAAATGGCGAGGCTTAAACCCACACCAGGGACAGCAGATCTAGATGTAGATATATAAATATATTTTTGGTTAGACTTTAAGGAACAGGTCGTTCCTTCCCACGCCGTGCGTGGCAACGTTGGATCAGCAGATCAACTACTTCTCCCATTGGGCAACGCTGGATGCCATACAACGTTGGATCACCAGGATCATGTCTACATTCATCCATGCGAAGATCATCCTGCCGGATTCGTTCTTTGAACTGTTGATTTTGTGTTATCATTTGTAATCATTCTATTTCATTAATATTGGATTTATATATTCACCTTCATCGTTGCATCTGATCTCAACATCTTGTGTTTCAACGATTTTATCGTCTAAATATAGTGATATCCCGAGGATACCAGACGGGGAGTGTACTGTCACAACTTTCATTGTTTATTTTCAAATATAGATTTAAACTTCCTTGTCGTGATTAAATTTAAATCGCCGCTACCTGTGCCGAAAACCATGCTTGGGTCGAACGATCGACGTGCGTACTGCACTGTCGAGTACTAGTATTACACATACAGGTAGTAAATAGGTAGCCATTTGTATATCTTGCAAGGAATCAATTTGGATACGATTCGCGGCATACCACCACGTAAGTTTGGCGAATATCCACAAAATATATATGGAAACATTATAACAGTGACTCGATTCAACAAATTATCTGTTTGTCTTGTGAATTAACGTTTATATTTTCGATATTTCGGCTTGGACAAATTCTAAAGAAACCGTCAACTTTGAACAACTCCCGGCTGGGCTTTCCTGATTTTAATTGACTTTAATTTATATAAACTAAGCAATAACATTTTATAATTTATCGCTACACTGGCTTAATTTTTATAGGATATTCATGTATCTCTCGTATTTTGTACTTATTATTGTTATTTGTTTCTTTCAGTTTTTCACCAATTGTTCTTGGAATAAAGACACATTACATCCGCTGGTTATCGTTCTTTACGTCCATAACATGGTTACACTTGCCGATCATGAGTCGGTACAATATATATAAGTAAAGGGGGTCTTTCAGCTGGGCCTCAGCCGCGAAGCAGCTGCATTCCACACTTACTTAAGTGGCGGTTGACAGTGAATTCACTGTCAATTTGGCATAATTCGCTGCTTCGTGAACTTAATGAACATTTTAAGGGGTTTTGGTCTCTTCAACCGTGTTTACGACAGTAATCCAAAATTTCTTTGATTCAGCCGTCTGTGTATCCCATGGTGGTTCTTAAGGGGTTTCGGTCTTAAATATTATTCACCCGTGTATCCCACGGTGACGCCAAATTATTCTGCATATTTGTATTTGTATTGATTTTTGGTTGCCATTCACAATATTCGGTAACCATTTATCGGATCATTCAATGTTGATATTTTATGTTTATTATATATTATCTGAAAATATCATTTCTTTAACCACCTGTGCATCCCACGGTGGAATTTATTTTATTGATTATCTAGATTTATATGATATATGAGAAATCATTCATATTTATTATTGTAAATCCTTATTAAAGCTGAGGCCCCATAATGCCAAACCTTACAAAGAGTTTTCATTTCACCCTTAGTTATACATGGGTATGCATTATTAGCAAGAGAGGTTTGCTTAAAAGCAGGAAAAGTTGAAACTTATCACTGCATTATGTTCGTTTTATTTTTTGTTTACGCATCAGAGATAACTCAAAAACGGTTACAGATATAAAAATTCTGACAAGATTAAAAGTCATCAGCACCTTAAGATCTACCTGCCCAGAAATTTTCAAAAAGATCCAACAACTGATGTAGGAGTTATTGCCCTTTTTCTGGATTTTTTTTCAAAATTTTGCACTTATTTAGCCCTATATCTTGAAAACTATACAAGATATTTTAAAAATTCAAATTGCTTATAATTAAGCACATCAGGATCTACATTTCATGCAATTAGGTTAAAGCTGTACGACCATTCCTTTTAGGAGTTATTGCCCTTAAAACGTCAAAATTTACCATTTTTCATTACTTTCCCCCTGAATTTCAAAGATTAACTTGTCTGACACCATAAGACCAACTGCGTTTAAAGTTGGCGCACTTGTTAATTAGCATATATGCTTTAATTCTATCGTTCGGAGTTTTGATTCGGTAAAAAAATGGCCGCCATGGCTAAAAATAGAACATGGGGGTAAATTTCAGTTTTTTGCTCAGAACTCAAAAACGGTTACAGATATCAAAATTGTGCAAGAATAAAAAGTGATCAGCATATCAAGATCTACCTGTCCTGAAATTAAAAAAAAATTGACGGCTGATGTTGGAGTTGTTGCCCTTTTTCATATTTTTTTGCCAAATTTTGCACTTATTTAGCCCTATATCTTGAAAACTATACAAGATATTTCAAAAATTTAAATTGCATATGATTAAGCACAATAATATCTACAACATATGTGTATCTGTGTAGTTTAGGCGTGCGATTTAGGCTCCTGGGAGCCTCTTGTTTATGTATGTATCTTATCGAACAACGTAAATCGAAAAATGAAAGTTATACAATGTAATTGATAAGTCCGGCGAAATAAGAACTATATCCAAAGGAAAAATATTTGTAGTACAAAATAAGTAGATTCCGTTTCTTAAAAACTGGATTTTAAAATCGGCACCACGATCCTAACACCCCAACCCCAATCAAAAAAAAGAAGGAAAAGATTTTTTATTTTATTTGACTCTATCTATATTATACAATGCACTTTTTTTTAAATCCTAGCATTATATGTGCCGTCAAGTACACTTGTATCGGCATCGTAAAATTTCTTTTTTAGCAGAAGAAAATGCATGTTGAAATGTTTTACAGCTTGAACGTATCGTAACTTTGAAAACTTAAATTCAAGGGGGGGGTCTTAGAATCAACGCACTTGACACCGACTGCCGTTTGCCATTGTCAAGACCGAGACATGCATAATAATATTATTTCAAACTGTTTGATACAAAAGGTCCCACACAAGTAACGATTTTGCACAGGCACTTGGAGCATGGATTTCATATATGAACCCCCCCTTTTTTCTCTAAAAACCCCTTACAATTACGACATGTGTATCTTAAATGTTTAAAATTGGAAATGTCGTAGTTTAATATACAACATTTCAGCAATTTACAAATAAAACCAACAGTAACAATATATAAAATAGCACAAAAAGAGCACAGACCGGCACAAAAAAAAGCTAAATTGTTTAATGCGACGTCGATATTCAGTGTAATGTCTGTAATGTTATGTAGCACAAACACTGTGCGTAACGCAAAAATAATTTAAAAAACCGGAAATTTTGTCCGTTTCCGATTATCATTTCTTTATTAGTTTGCCTCACAATCGCCGTGGTGAAGAAAATTCTGTAACAATATTTTGCGATTTTGTAAGCCCAAAGAGGTATGTTAATTATTTCATTGATTTATTACTTTGTATTTTATTCACCTCCAGCAACATTTTAAACATAAGTTCTTGGAAAATAATTGATTTTATACGTACAATTACAAATGTTTCACATTTGAACACGTATAAATGTTTTAACAATGTTATTTTACAATTTATGGTGCCGAAGTTATTAGTTTCCTTTCGTTTTTTATGTTTATTTCTTGATTTTATATGTTTGATATAAATAGAATTGTACATCGATCACGTGACACGGATTTACGCACTGAATTAAACGTGAGGCTCCACGTATGTTTTTATTGATTTTTCGCAAAGATCATATTTGTAAAATATTTGATATTACTTGTATGTTTTGAAGTTTTTTATGATTGATTTTGATCATTTCTTGTTGAGTAATGATGTAAACATGTATTTATTATGTTTTTTTTTTATTTGTAGTTTTGACATAGATGCACATATAGCTGTAATACATGTAGATGAGATAATAGATGATACATAGATATTGCAATATGAATAAAGAATTGTGTTATTGTTATTTCTACATTTGGGCAAAATTTACATCGCACGGTATCCACCTGGCTACTGTGAAATTAACATTAAGCCAAATAATATTGATTGATTGCCATTTAATTTTGGAACTGTCAGTGATTTCTCACACAGGCGCTTGGGTCCAGGATTTTTTTTTTAATATAATAACGTGTATATAAAAATTTTCATGTGGAAAAAGTATATAGAGGAGATGAAAATTTTTATATACACGTTATTATATTAAAAAAAAATCCTGGACCCAAGCGCCTGTGATTTCTCAGCCATCCTTTAAACAAAAACTTTATAAAAAAAAATTATAGATAAATTTTGAGGTAAAACCAAGTTTAAAGACAGGAAATAAAACATGAAAGAATGAAATAAATACATAAAGCCAACAGTAAACAAGAATATGTCCAAACGACATAATGCCCCATCTCTCAACATTTATTTTTTCCAGCAATCACTAAAGCATCACTAGGTGCACCTGCCATATCGATATGGTTGCTATGGCACTTGTCAATAAGAAGGAATGGACTTTATCAATTATTCTATAAGGGGTCATTCATGCAGAAATTATAGGTCACAGTCAGCATCGTAAGCATGCATTGTGCTAAGCATCATTAGTTGCACCTAACATAAATATATAGTTGATGTGGCACATGTCAGTAAGAAGGAATGGACTTAAACCAGTCTTCTATTAATTGTCATACATGCGGAAAATATAGGTCACAGCCAGTATCTGAAGCATGCATTGTGCTAAGCATCACTACATATGTAGGTGCACCTACCATACCAATATAGTTGATGTGGCACATGTCAGTAATTGAGAATGGACTTTCACCATTATTCTGTAAGAGTTCATCCATGTGGAAAATATAGGTCACATCATCCAGCATCCGAAGCATGCATTGTGCTTAGCATCTCTTGGTGCACCTCCCATACTAACATAGAACGGAATTGATCTTTGGTTTGATATTCATTGGATATTCACATTACAAGAATATCAAACAGAAGGAAACTTTGGTTTGATATTCATTTGATATTCACAAAACAAAACTAGTCCTAACACGAACGCCCAATGAATATCGAATGACAAATAAACTTTGGTTTGATATTCATTGGATATTCATTCCGTATTAACATAACATACCTAGACCCGAAACGAATCTCAAATGAATATAGAATGGAATTAATCTTTGGTTTGATATTCATTCGATATTCACATTACAAATTGACACCGGAAACGAATGTCAAATGAATATCAAACAGAAGGAAACTGGTTTGATATTCATTTGATATTCACAAAACAAAACTAGACCTAAAAGGAACGTCAAATGAATATCGAATGACAAATAAACTTTGGTTTGGTATTCATTCGACATTCATTTGATATTCACATAACATACGTAGACCCGAAACGAATCTCAAATGAATATAGAATGGAATTATTCTTTAGTTTGATATTCATTTGATATTCACATTACAAATTGACACCGGAAACGAATGTCAAATGAATATCAAACAGAAGGAAACGTTGGTCTGATATTCACAAAACAAAACTAGACCTAAAACGAACGACAAATGAATATCGTATGACAAATAAACTTTGGTTAGATATTCATTCGATATTCATTTGATATTCACAAAACAAAACTAGACCTCAAACGAACGTAAAATGAATATCGAACGTAAATTAACTTTTGTTTGATATTCATTCGATATTCATTTGATATTCACAAAACAAAACTAGACCTAAAACGAACGTCAAATTTGAATATCGAACGTAAATTAACTTTGGTTTGATATTCATTTGATATTCACAAAACAAAACTAGACCTTAAACAAACGTAAAATGAATATCGAACGTAAATTAACTTTTGTTTGCTATTCATTCGATATTCATTTGATATTCACAAAACAAAACTAGACTTTAAACGAACATAAAATGAATATAAAACGTAAATTAACTTTTGTTTGATATTCATTCGATATTCATTTGATATTCACAAAACAAAACTAGACCTAAAACGAAGGTAAAATGAATATCGAACGTAAATTAAGTTTTGTTTGATATTCATTCGATATTCATTTGATATTCACAAAATATTCATTCGATATTCATTTGATATTCACAAAACAAAACTAGACCTAAAACGAAGGTAAAATGAATATCGAACGTAAATTAAGTTTTGTTTGATATTCATTCGATATTCATTTGATATTCACATAACAAAACTAGACCTAAAACGAAAGTAAAATGAATATCGAACGTAAATTAAGTTTTGTTTGATATTCATTTGATATTCACAAAACAAAACTAGACCTAAAACGAACGTAAAATGAATATCGAACGTAAATTAATTCGATATTATTCATAAAACAAAACTAGACCTAAAACGAACGTAAAATGAATATCGAACGTAAATTAAGTTTTGTTTGATATTCATTCGATATTCATTTGATATTCACAAAACAAAACTAGACCTAAAACGAAAGTAAAATGAATATCGAACGTAAATTAATTTTTGTTTGATATTCATTCGATATTCATTTGATATTCACAAAACAAAACTAGACCTAAAACGAACGTAAAATGAATATCGAACGTAAATTAAGTTCTGATTCACAAAACAAAACTAGACCTTACTAAAACGTACGTAAAATGAATATCGAACATAAATTAAGTTTTGTTTGATATTCATTCGATATTCATTTGATATTCACAAAACAAAACTAGACCTAAAACGAACGTAAAATGAATATCGAACGTAAATGAACTTTTGTTTGATATTCATTCGATATTCATTTGATATTCACAAAACAAAACTAGACCTAAAACGAACGTAAAATGAATATCGAACGTAAATTAATTTGATATTATTCACAAAACAAAACTAGACCTAAAACGAACGTAAAATGAATATCGAACGTAAATTAAGTTTTGTTTGATATTCATTCGATATTCATTTGATATTCACAAAACAAAACTAGACCTAAAACGAACGTAAAATGAATATCGAACGTATTAATTTTTGTTTGATATTCATTCGATATTCATTTGATATTCACAAAACAAAACTAGACCTAAAACGAACGTAAAATGAATATCGAACGTAAATTAATTTCTGTTTGATATTCATTCGATATTCATTTGATATTCACAAAACAAAACTAGACCTAACTAAAACGTACGTAAAATGAATATCGAACATAAATTAAGTTTTGTTTGATATTCATTCGATATTCATTTGATATTCACAAAAGAAAAATAGACCTAAAACGAACGTAAAATGAATATCGAACGTAAATGAACTTTTGTTTGATATTCATTAGATATTCATTTGATATTCACAAAACAAAACTAGACCTAAAATGAACGTTAAATGAATATCGAATGTAAATTAAATTTTGTTTGATATTCATTTTATATTCACAAAACAAAACTAGACCTAAAACGAACGTCAAATGAATATCGAACGTATTAACTTTTGTTTGATATTCATTCGATATTCATTTGATATTCACAAAACAAAACTAGACCTAAAACGAATGCAAAATGAATATCGAACGTAAATTAAGTTTTGTTTGATATTCATTCGATATTCATTTGATATTCACAAAACAAAACTAGACCTTAAACGAACGTAAAATGAATATCGAACGTAAATTAAGTTTTGTTTGATATTCATTTGATATTCACAAAACAAAACTAGACCTAAAACGAACGTAAAATGAATATCTAACGTATTAATTTTTGTTTGATATTCATTCGATATTCATTTGATATTCACAAAACAAAACTAGACCTAAAACGAACGTAAAATGAATATCGAACGTAAATTAAGTTCTGTTTGATATTCATTCGATATTCATTTGATATTCACAAAACAAAACTAGACCTAACTAAAACGTACGTAAAATGAATATCGAACATAAATTAAGTTTTGTTTGATATTCATTCGATATTCATTTGATATTCACAAAACAAAACTAGACCTAAAACGAACGTAAAATGAATATCGAACGTAAATGAACTTTTGTTTGATATTCATTCGATATTCATTTGATATTCACAAAACAAAATTAGAGCTAAAACGAACGTAAAATGAATATCGAATGTAAATTAAATTTTGTTTGATATTCATTTGATATTCACAAAACAAAACTAGACCTAAAACGAACGTCAAATGAATATCGAACGTATAAACTTTTGTTTTATATTCATTCGATATTCATTTGATATTCACAAAACAAAACTAGACCTAAAACGAATGCAAAATGAATATCGAACGTAAATTAAGTTTTGTTTGATATTCATTCGATATTCATTTGATATTCACAAAACAAAACTAGACCTTAAACGAACGTAAAATGAATATCGAACGTAAATTAACTTTTGTTTGATATTCATTCGATATTCATTTGATATTCACAAAACAAAACTAGACCTAAAACGAACGTAAAATGAATATCAAACGTAAATTAACTTTTGTTTGATATTCATTCGATGTTCATTTGATATTCACAAAACAAACCTCGACCGATACGAATGTCAAACGAATATCGAACCTAAAAAAATTACCGTTTGATATTCATTTTGATATTCATTATATGTTTTCACTAAGAAAAAACGATAAATGAATATCGAATGAATATCAAACGGTAAAATTTACCGTTTGATATTCAGTTTGATATTCAAAAAAATGAATATCGAATATCGAACGTCGAATATCAGTCTCACTTTACCTAGGTCATTCAAGTACGCTTATGGGTCATTTATAGTCTGAGATAATATTCGAATCTATAGAATTAATATTGCACAGGGTTTTCCTTTGTGTTGGTGTGAAAAAGTGATGATCAAGAAATAAGTTATAGAATTCGCATGAAAAAAAGGAAATAAGCAAAGGTACCAATGGGGCATCTGAATGTCAAAGTCCGAAAAGGCAGAGAGAAAACCAGTTTACACAAACAAGGACAGGTCGAAAAACAGACAACATATAAAACACGGAAACACCAAAATAGCTGATTATTAATTAATAACGCGAACTCTAGTCGTAATGAGAGTGAACTCAGGTGCTCCGGAAGTGTAAGCGGTCTCGGCCTCCTATAGCAGAAATAAATATAGTAGAGGAAGACAACACAAACCAACATCTGCACTTATCTGAGAGATAGAAATACCATATTTGTTTTCGAGTGCATGATGTATATGTAAAATCTCTTGAGTGAAGACAGCAACCGAAGAGCAGCATAACCCTGTGTAAGCTATTTCTGTGTCAAACAATTAAAAAATCGATGATTATTTTTATTATCATATTCCTTGTAAAAAAGCCTGCCTGCGTGTTATCAATCCGATTTGCACTATTTCCTAACATTTGGGGAAATTAGGGATCAAAGGCCAAAAGGAGATATTTTTTTAAGATTTGAAAAATCGGACCACAAAAAAAAAGTCAATTTCTTTTCTTCCTTTTTTTTTGGGGGGGGGGGGGGGTCCTTTTCAATCCATTGTAGCAATGCAACGGTGCAAGATGCTTATGTTTGCCCAAGATTAATTGTCTTAGATAGAAATGAAATTAACCAAGAAATATAACTGAAATTGGAGGTAGAAGTCAGACCTAAACATTGGATGAAGAAAACCATTTAGAAATAAAGGTAACTACACAACTACCGACTTAGGGTGACCAATCTCCAGGAACGAAAGACAAAACAAGGCAAATATACTGAGCTGCAATGAAAACGCAAATTTACTATCTACATAAATGTTTCTTGCATAGAAACACATTCCTTAAACAACATGTATTTTCAAAACTTCTGAACAATAGCAACAATTCAACGCAAACGTTGAAACCTAATGTTAATTCTTTCCTGTGAAACGATACATACATGAGTCAAAAGCGAATGTGACCACCATTTTCTGCAACGCATGCGGGACAACTTGATAAAACAACGAATTGGTTGTTATGGAATATTTCAAACCGTCGAAGCGTGACCGACGGTTGTTGGCGTCTCCTTACAGCCGGTTTAAGTTGTCTGTCTTTTACTGAACCCTTCAGACAGATAATGTCTGTTGGGGACAAGTGAGTAATTGTCTATAGTGCACAATTCAATCGACGAGCAATTTCACGTCAAGATATTCCTCCTTGGATCATTGCTTAAACCTCATGTTGCTGGTTGTCTAAAAGCCTTGGCATCATCTAATTTGTGTCGAAAAGAAGTTGAAAACTTAGAATGGGATTTTTGTAATACAAATGACAACAAAGTTCCAGACAATAAATTTCGCTACGCCTGACGCGCGTTTCGTCTATTCAAGACTCATCAGAGGCGCTCTACCAAAAATATTGAAAATACCAAACAGTATATGAATATGAAGGGCATAAAACAATAAAACCAAAAATACCAAACTTGGGAACCAAATTATTACTAAGATAATCAACCTATATCTGGGGTAGGAAGAACCTTAGGGTTTAGACAATTTAGAAATTGTAACCGTAAGTTAAGGTTAACACACGGACTTTTATCGAAGCTTTTCATGCATGTCTGCATGTCGAAACAAGAATTTCGTGCGCGTTTGTACGGGGGTACTGTAGGAAAGAAAGTTTAAAAATTACTGAACCACGAATGTATCGATTGGTTACTTATTGGTTAAAAAACAAATTTATCTTTACCAATTTATGAAACTTTAACATATATCAAAAATATTCCAAAAATTTGAAAGTTGCGTTTTTAATGTCACTCAGTATATAAACCAGAGGAAAGGTCGCAATAGTCCTGACTTTGTTCAGAATGGTGATTGAACCGGGTTTTATGGCGCCAAACCTAGCTCTTACATTGCGATCTAAGGGCCCGGTAATACAAAACACAATAGTGTTGTGAGCCATAATATGGATAAAGAGGTGTTCATTTCAGTACAAGAAACTGTCACAAATTAATTGAAACAATCACGAATCATTTCAACTTAGATAATTTTAATTTTAGCTACCAGTGGCTGATATCGTAACAAAAACTTTTAAAGAGACCGTATGAGGCATATTTCCTTACAACCTTGGTCTTAATGCCCATCACAAAGACAACGGTGTCGGGTAAAAAAATGTGAAAAGTTGGAATTTTGGCATATCGAATAAGTTGAACAATATTCATACAGATGGGTCAAGTCCTAACCTGTATCCATAGTGAACCAGAAAAGCTGATCAGAAGTTCAGTCTGGACAGCTTTCTGGTCTGCTCTTAATGGACCGTGGTCCGCTTCTAAGTTCACTTTTAAAGCGATCAGGTCCTAAGTCCACTTTGACAGGACAGCACTCTGGTCAGGATCAATCAGGACAGACCTGACCATTGGTCAGGTCAGCTCCAGAGCAACTTTGGAAAGCTTCAAATTAAACAGATCAGACAAATGGTCAGGTAAATTTTATGGAGAACGTTTACTTTAACTTAAAGAAATAAACAAAGAAATAAAAAAAATGTTTTATAAATTTAAAATTAAATGAACAATTAGATAAAACAAATATTTTCAAATGAAGATTATATTTCAACATTTGATTTTTAGTTTATTTCAAGAGAACATTTATTGACTAAATAAAACTAAGATAATATGCAAATTGCTAAAATATTATTTGAATTGACAACTTTCTTAGTTAATTTGCAGTCCTGTCCACTGATAAAAAGCTGTCCAAAGCAGACCTGTCCTCTGGTCAGGTCAGCTCCGGACAGATCTCGGTCTGAAGACAGGTCAGGTTTGAGATGAACTGACTTGTTGTCAGGTCCGCTCTGGTCCACTTTTAAAAGCAGACCTGACTAGGAGAGCGGACCACGGTCTGTTTTGACCTCACCTAAGCTCGCTGTTTGGACAGCTATAGCTGACCAAAAAAGCGGACAAAAAGTCTGCTTTAGGTTCACTTTTGTACAGGTTAGGACTGGACTCATCTGTATGATTGTGAGGCGGGTATATTACTCTCCAGATTAGGAAATTTATAAATTGAATATTGAAATCGTCTTTTCAATCGTATATTTTTGTACTGAGATGACCATCCAAGTCCAAAATGATATGCAAATCTAAGAAAGAATTGTTTTTCTTAGTGTAAAGTGAAGGTACTGAGTTATCGATTTAATAAAATGACTCGAAAAAGAAATTAATAATTATGCAATTTTAACATATGCAGACAATTGAATTATTCTGTTTTCAAAATGACCTGAATGGAATTAGAATGGCATGTATCGTTTTCCTCTGCATCGTAGTTGACAGGAAATATAGTTTTCACAAGGATCTCAGTGGAATTCGAGAAAGAATATTAATTCTAAAAAAATCGTTAACCATCCAAGCCAACGTCGCATGTTTAAAAGATTTGAAGGTTATGCTAAGTTTTGGAAATATGATACTATAAACAAAATCAATAAAAGGTCATATTATTAACTAACTTGTTCAGATAAATATTAGAAAATGCTCATATGAAGATCATTTGTAATTATAAAATGTGCAGGACTAATGCAAGTTACAGCAAATTTACAAATATATTGAGGTCAGACAACAGTAATCACCGTTTGAAGAAATGACGGTAGTAAAAGTGCAAAATGTATGCCATAATCATATCCTAAATTAAACATATTTTTTTTGTGTGTTGTTGATTTCTGTTTGGTTGCTGGGAAAACAATTGAATAATGCGTATATATGATAATTTTTAATAAAATATACAAAACTGGAGCAAGGTACATTAAGAGTTACAAGCAAACTGAGAGAAGCAGAGGTACCAATGGGGTATCCGAATGTCAAGATTTAAGTCTGAAAGGGCAGAGACAAAACCAGTAGACACAAACAAGAACGGGACAAAAGCAGACAACATGTAAACATGGAAACGCAAAAATAACTGAATATCAATCAGCAAAGCGAACTCAAGTGGAAACGAGACAGAAAGTTTCTGCTTGCTATAACACACCCGTCGCGTTGCCAACAGTCAATTCAGTGTGTCAAATCCGGTGGTAGACAAAACAAATCCCTATGACAAACCAACATCTAGCCCACATCTGCATTCATCTGAAAGATCGGAATCCCATATCTGTCTATATGTGAATGATGTCTTCCGTAAAATTCCTTGAGTGAAGACAGCAACCGAGGAGCAACATAACCATGTGTGAGCAATTTTTGCGTTAGACGTGACGCACTGCATAGGAAATCGATGTAAGTCCCGCATGCTCTGGAGTAATGAATTAGTTGAGATACGTAAACTCCATAAGCTGGAGCGGACGGAATGTTGCGTTCAGACAACAAGAAATCACCGTTTCAAGAAATGAAGGCAGTAAAAGTGAAAAAAAATTACAACAATAATCATTCATTTTTTTCGGTTTTGTGTTTTTTTTTATGTTTTGTGTTTCCTTGTGCTGTTCTCGTTCATGTTTTCGGATTTTGTTGTTGCCTTTTCTGACTTATAACACTCGAATGCTCAAAAGTATTGCTTTGTCTCTTCTTCAAATTTTAAATGTTCTTTGACTTAACCAACTCATAATATAGTGTTATTATATTTGTGGAAATAAAATCTTATCAAGCGTGTACGAGAAACATAAACGCTTAAACATCATTAAGTTTTATTTTATCTTGATGTCCACATGTTAAGATATGCTTTAGATTTTTAAAAATATATTTAATATTCTAAATTATATTATATTATATATTAAATCCTTCGATTGTTACAGAAAATAAAAAATATAGGTATTTTGTTCATACCTTTCTATTTGATATCTGTAGAATCAAAAGAAAAAAAAATAAAATTTTGCTTTTTTCAATAACTGATGAAAGAAGCAAAGGTGTACCAAAGGGGTAATTAGTATCATAAAACCGTAAAGACAAAGACAACACCGGCAGACAAAAAATCATCACAACAAAATAAACCACATAACAATATAAAACACACACACATATAAAAACGTTTTTTGATTTGAAATACGAAAAAAGTGGAATTTAATTTAAAACTGTCAACTTTCATGTCAATTTATTTATGACCTCAGTCAATTTTTACAGAATTAAGAATTCCAAGTTACAGCAGGAAGCTATGGTTTTATAAATATTTTAATATATCTTGTCTTTATAATCATTTGGCAGTGAATGTTTGCGTTGAAATCTTTTTTAAGTATAAGTCAGGAGATTGGACTTTATTCATTTGACATTTATTCTTTTAATTTCCAGTTTTCAGGTGGCACTTTTGTTTTATGACTGGGATGCCTGCCGATTCTATTTTTAAGTCCTCTATATTTAGACCTTTTCCCACCTCGGTCAACTTTAGTAGTAGACACAAAGGTTAATATTTCTTGACTCCAACAGATATTCCATCTTTTTTTTATATCAAGGTAAAATAAGGGACGAAAATACTTTTCATGTCAGGCTTTTAAAAGATAAACTTTATATTAAGCTAGTTCTTCATTCTTCAATAGGCAGACCTCACTGTTTGACTTGCGGACCTCAATCCAACTGTCTCTGTTTCCTATGGTCAATACCAAACTGTGATGATCGGTTTCCATTTTCAGACAAAATCCCAAATCAAGCAATGATATCAAATTGATTGACGATCAGGATAGTCCTGATATGATATAGAAATTTCAAATAAAATAATGAATCAGCCCAGGATTATGGTTGCAAACATTACTTTTCTTTTGTGAAAAAAAGCAGGGGTATATGTACCAATGTCAAGAGTCGTAAGGACAGATACAAATAGTAAACACCAACGGCAACAAAAGAAAAGAGACAAAGCATAAAACACACAAAAACTACTGAATATCAATTGACAACGCGAACTCTAGTCGTTATGAACGTGAATTTATGTGCCCCGAAGAGTTTTTTCGCCACAGAAAAGTTTCTACATTCAAACATAAAATATATTGTTTTTGTATAACTACAATAATGTTTTATTTTCATTTTTTAATTTTTCGATTTGTTGTTTGACGTGTTTATATATTTATATATGCATATGTATGTGTTCTGTTATGTAACGTTTTATTTGTATCAGTGTGTTTAACAAACCAATCTTCTAAAATGTATTTTCAAACGACTTTATCAGTCAATTCCTTCTTGATATAGTGCTGTTCGTAGTGTTTATATCTATAAATTGTTGCTTGCTTTATTCACAACATTGTCCACGCTTTCCAATGCTTATGTCATAGCTACCGAGTGGACGAAAAATCAATTTGACAAATTACATGCTAAATTGATCGTGACAAAGAAATTGCTTTTATTTATTAACCTAATAAAGATGAAGACAAACAAAATAATTAGCCGATAAGCAATCAAATATATTTGTTCATCGACTTGTAACGTTAACAGAGCATATTAGTGCGGTTAAGTACGGTGCAACACGTATACTTTATAAAACTCATATCGGGTATGCTCGAACTCTGAAAGGAAATTTATGAAAAGTGTCACATCTATTACAATTTATTTCTTTTCTAATCGTTCATAATGTTTCGCATCAAGAAAATGCATAAGTGTAAGTATCAACACATTTCACTGAATAATCATTGATACGACAATGATGATGATAACTAAGTATAATGAAAAAGGGACACTGTCGCTTATAAGGGAGAAATTTATAAGGTCGAAAAAGTTATAGACGATAAACATGATGAAGAGATGTGGAATAATTTTACATGACACAATCAACATAAATAAACGGGACTTTACAAAATCACAACGGAAAACAGCCAGCAGTCTTCAACATGAGGTCGCTGCTTGCAATCTTGCCTCCTTCCTAAGGTGCTAGTGGGAATAATACTCTTGCTGAAACCTGCAGCTGTGTCCTTTTATGTGTGAGAAACGTTTCTTTCAAATATTGAATGGTTTTTTATCATTCTGGTTACAGTTTCAGCTATTCTTGCTTCGGTTGTTTTTTTTTGATAATGGTGTCAGTAAATTTGTGATTTGTTTAAATGTATCCACTTATTTCTATTTGCCCTTACACACTTATTTTCTGTTGGTACTCTGGTATGTTATAACTTAATGATTTCATTGTCCTTTTGTAATGATTAATCTGGCAAAACTGTTACTTTTTACTTTTAACCATTTATTTCATTGTATTTTTGAACTTTACAAGAGGCTCTGGGGAGCCTGAATTGCTCGCCTTGTCCTGAAACTATAAAGTGTATTTTACAACTTTTTACTTTTTTGGTTCAATCAAGACTTTTGCAGAGCTCAATCAGCTGACGGTTTAAATAGACAACAATTTTCTCTTTCTCTAACATAAAAAACGCTATTTCTTCCTATAAAGGGACAAAACTACTGTAACAGAAAACAACGAGACGTTGAAATTAGAAAAACCACAATGGACAATTGTCAGCAGCCTTCAACGAGGCCAATAGACGCTGCTCGTCGTTTTGTAATTATCCATGATGTAATAAAATGCACATAATTCAAATCCAGCCCTGAAACAATCCTAGATAGACCACCTTTTTTTAAATAGGGAACAGAATCCAGCAAAAAGAAATTTACAAACAAAAGCTTTGTCAAATATTCCTGGCTTAGGACAGGAACATAAAAATATGGCTAAAAATTAAAAAATGCATGTTGTATTTTTCCCTATTTGTAATACATTTCATGCTAAAGGGCAAAAACATGACAAACGTTGTTTTTTTTTGGTGTGTCATAACTCCTATATAATATCATCTGACATCTTCGGTCCAATGGAGACTTTTGTAGAAATCAATGAGCTGAAGGTTTAAGCAAGCAATCTTTTAAGAGCAATATCTCCTATAAAAGGTAATCTGTCTTGACTCAATGTAAATTTTAGTAAATCTCAAGCTGTAGGTTTAAGCAAGCAACAGTTTTTCTTTGTCAGCAATAGTTTTCATTTTGTAAGGCAAAAACATGAAAAGGGCCATTTTTTTTACTTCAAAAGGGCCATAGCCACTATAATAGGCCATTTGAAATCTTTGACCCAATAAAATTTTTTAAAGCCCAATGGCCTGAATAATGTACACCAAGCAACATATTTTCTCTATCTGCAATATTTTTTATTGGCGGCCAAACAATGCTATATTTTGTTTTAACCTTTAAAGGGTAAAAACCCTTATATGGAGTCATATGCATCTAACAGCTTTGATGGAGACTTTTGTAGAGCCCTTGATGCTGTGGAAGGAAAAGTGCATCATATATTCTCCTTTGTGCGGTTTCATGTTTATTAGATTTTTTGTTTCCGACTTTCGACATTCGTTGTTCTATTGGTATTCTTTGTTTCTTTCTCAATATTTTTTGTATTGATGCAGCTTATGGTGTTATTGATTCACGGGTGATTGGTTATATTCTTGACTAAGCGTCACGGTGTACACAAAAATATCATATTTCGAGCAGATCATTTCACATAAATCCTAAAGAATATAAACACGAAATAAGCTACATTTTTTTTTCAAGTGGGGATATTATCACTAGCTGCTCTTATAGCTTTATTGTTCTAATATCATATCGATTATGAATTATAATCAGCAGATTGCAATCGATAGTTTCCAAAAGTTTCCATCTACATCCTGGAAATGGTAACATGTTTTAGTGTAATCCGAATGTTGTGTTTTATTTAGTACTTATCACATATACGACAATACAATTTTGTTCTGCCTTGAACTTGTTTTGTCACATTTTCAATCATTTTGACACAAATGCGTTTAGCACACGACAGATTTCCATTAACCAGAAAAACACATTGGACATTGGTATTGGCAATCACTATTTTTTTCGATCCTTCTAAACTGTAACTAAATTATGTTCTTACATCATGTCAGTATTTTATTATTCACTATCGTCTTTGACATGTCTTGTTGCTAAAGCAGATAGAAAACATCGTTTATTATCTGCAGGTAAATATTGTTGATATATCTATGTTCTTTTATAGTTAATCTGTTTGTGTCATGCTTCTTCCTCTGTTCAGATATAAATAATATGTACTACATCTTTGCTTGATAAAAGCATTCAATTAAATAGCTTCTTCTTTTGATATTTTGCCGTTGACCTGACCATAAAGATAAATTAAGCATTACTTTGGATATAACGGTAGATTGTTTATTTCATTTAAATGTTATTGATATAGACCAAGCTTTCTGAAAATCAGAAAAAAGACAGCCATGTGTCAAGTGAGACATATGATCTACACACGATCTACAAAAGATACGATAGATCGAGCCTAATATTACTTATTGATAAACTGGGATGTTTTCAAGAACTATCATATCCATGTTTATTTGATTACCAAACCTTTGAAAGATTGTTTGAAATGATATCTTACTAAAATCTTGTTTTCGGTTAAACTGATAGAGAAAGAAATTTCCACGGGAAGAAGGAAAAATATCACCAATATTGCAAAACTTGAAATATTTTATATGATAAATTGAATTAAATAGATAATAATACTTTAGGTCTTTCACATTGGTTTGTAGCGGAAACCCATTCATGTAGCATTATTCACAGCTATTGTTGCATAACAATCTGATTTATTTATCACATTATAGAGTATCTGATTAAGATTTTATCAACTGTTCTCCACTGTTTTCTGCATTTTTTTATCTGAAGACACCACATTCTTTTATCTGTTCTTGAGACCTTTTCTGAATTCTAAGGGTTTATCATAAGAAATCATGATGCAATCTGTATGACCAGTTTAAAATGTCATCAGAAAAGAAATAAGTGTTGGATGTCTTCAGATGTCCATAAAGGTAAATAAGATTAATACCGCTCTAGCATGTCTAGTAAATGTAGTATTTTGTGTAAAAACATTGTCTTTATTCTATATTTTGCTGCCACTTTGAAGTTCAAAGATTATGATCTGATTACGTCCAACGTCTCTGTGCAACAATGTCTGTAGATACTCACACAATTTCTAAATCGATAAAATACATAGATAACTTATGTGACAAAGATTACAGAAAAAAATACAACCTATTCCGATATTCGTTATAAAAACTTATTACAAAATACCAAAATTTTACTATGTTATGAATTTCTATTATATTCACTTTAAGATAATAAAACAAATAACCGACACAGCATATACATGTATGCATAAATCATTTGGTTGTTTTTAAAAGAGAAAGTGTCTTATATTTCTATCTCCGACATTCAACAGGTAATTGATTTAGAATTGAACATAGAAGTTTCATTTGGCTGTCTATGTTAGCATCCTGTCTCTATGATTATAGACTTTATGATCAGACAAAAGATTAAAGGCATGGAACTAAACGAGAATGTCAGATGAAGACAATTCTTAAATTAACTGTCTAAACACGAGAGAAAATACACTGTTGGTTCTTTAATATTGAGAGCGTTACATATTACTGAGATTAGCTGTAACATTGAGTTCGGAAAAACATTAGGAATACAAATTGCATCATTCTAGAAAGAAATCACGCATATGTATCACGCTATTCCATATTTATTATTATAAATACGTGCATCATACTCGTTCAATTATTTTCAAAAATGATATATATATTAATGATGAATTCGAAAAAAGATATTAATTGCTTTTTATTATGAATGCGGACAATAATTCAATTCTCTAAATGAAGTTCGTTAAATGTACCTAAAATATACAACATATTAAACTACCAACAATGAAAAAAAGAGAGAAATAGATAAAACAATAAAACCATTTAAAACATGGAATTAATTTTAGAAATCTATTCATTAGAATTATTTTTGTATATCGTATTACATAAATGCACTTAAATCGACTAATGGCTCATATAATATTTATACAAAAATAGTAGTTAGCAATGCAGCTACTTGAAATATGTTAGATTTGATATTTGTTCTTGCAATTTACCTAAATGCATGATTGATTGGAAAAGCATAACAATAATGGAAATGCTTTGTAGAATGAAGTGTATTTTTTCTGCATAATAATTAAAATGAGATATTAAATCCATAAATTTCAAAGGAAAATCACAATATCACTTTCTACAAAATGTTAATAGAATTTGCTAAACACCATATCCAAGACTTTTTTTATCAAATATAGAATTTTTGTTTTGAGACTTATAAAATAAAATAAAACTATTGAAGATGTTGAACAGAAATTATGCTTGTTTAACACCATCATTGTATTCACCTAAAATTATTAAAGTCTTATTGTGTTTAGGTTTTTAGATGTTCTCTTTTATAGTTCCCTTTCAAGGTTAAGAGGAGCTTTCAATATATTTTTAGCTACATGTATAGCATGAAAAACGTTGCAGATAGAAAAAGTTGCTGCTTGCTCAATCCCTCTACCTATTTAGTTCAACACAGGTCTCTACTGGGTCCAAGTTGTAAAACGACTCCTTAAAGGGATGGTATCCTTACGGGTTGAGAACTAAATAAACAAGTCCTGCTTTTGGAAGCGTTTTGTTGAAATGTTCAGTAGCTGATCTATTATTTAAGACATGACCTCAATGACAGGACATCTTGTTTTAACAGAAAGACCTATCTTATCTTACGTTTAGAACAAGTTTTAAATGGCGAAATGATACAGAAGATGACAGGGAACGGAAATGAAGCTAGAACGTACATAAAGTGTATCATAGAAAACTATTACTTATCGATCGAATTTCGTTAAAATCTAATGTTGTTTTGCCAAAGAGAGACAAAATATTGTTTTAATGTACCGACAGGAGTCACAAGGTACATTAAATCAATGCCCGCTCCGGCACCAATACTTTTGAGTTGAAGAATATATCAACGCTTTAAATTATCCGTCTAAATTTCAAAATTGTCTAAACCCTAAGGTTCTTCCTACCCCAGACATAGGTTGAATATCTTAGTAATAATTTGGTCCCCCAGTTTGGTATTTTTGGTTATACTGTTCTATGCTCTTCATATTCATACAGTGTTTGGCATTTTCAATATTTTTGGTAGAGCGCCTCTGATGAGTCTTGAATAGACGAAACGCGCGTCAGGCGAAGCAAAATTTATTGTCTGGAACTTTGTTGTCATTTGTATTTTGTTTGTTTCTTTCAGAACGTTGATGGGGACAAAAGAACACATTAGAAAAGTTCAAGCAAAAATCTTAATTACTAACTCAAGAAATACAAATGACAACAAAGTTCCAGACAATAAATTTTGCTACGCCTGACGCGCGTTTCGTCTATTCAAGACTCATCAGAGGCGCTCTACCAAAAATATTGAAAATGCCAAACACTGTATAAATATGAAGAGCTTAGAACAGTATAACCAACAGTATGATATGAACCAACATTTTAAATAACAAGCATAGCGTTTAAACCTAACATATATAATATCATGGGTAAACATCTTGGCAACTTCTAGCTTCGTATTTGTTGACATGTTACGCTTCTTGTCTGGTTCTACGAATATCTATAAAAGTTTTTTCTCATGCAAATATTGTTTTCAACCATACATTAATTTATGCACATCTCCTTTTGTTACAACACACACTTGGGATGCTCTGTTTGATGTTATAATGAAGGCTTGCAACAAACTAAAGAATTTGAAATTGAAAAGGTCCCTTATTTCCTCAAATGACAAAAGGAACAACTCACAAATAAAAACAGCACTACCTGTGTTAATATATAATACTAGTAACTGACATGTTTAAGATTGTAACTAGGTAGTGCTGTATACTCAAAATGTTATAACAAATGCATTATACATAACATCAAAGGTGGGTCAAAGTAAAAAATGCCACTACTGGATAGGGTTAATTTATTGTAGTCTAGACAGTAACCCCACCCAACCCAAGTGTGTAGTGTGGACGGGGAAAAACAAAAACAAAACAGAAAAATAAGCTGCTTTGTCTAACATGTATTTCTATCACAAACATTATTACACCCTATGAGACCTTATAATACTGAATGGCTAATACTGTGGAAAACAAAACTAAAGCACATAATATAACACTACTAACAGAACTATAGGATACACTATAACACTATTAAAAACTCTAGCCTCAATCATGTCAATGTAACACTACTAAAAAATTATAGCACACAATATAATACTTCCTTAAACTAAATTCATATATCAAAATGATAAGCAATAATAATGTAAAGATTAACATGCATGTACATGTACATGTAGATCAGATGCTTCTGTCACCATGATCATTTCTAACAATTGACCTTCCATTATTAACACTGACCTATATGTATATTCAAATTTTGTACTAATACATGAACTCCAGGGTGATATACAATATACATGATCAGATGCTTCTGTCACCATGATCATAAAATAATGTAAACAGTAAATATAAAAGCACAAATGTCTGATCAGATGCTTCTGTCACCATGATCATAAAATAATGTTATAGGTAAATATAAAAGCACAAATGTCTGATCAGATGCTTCTGTCACCATGATCAGAACGGACTTAACTTGATTGAACATATCTTAAACCTATTCATGAATGACACTAATTTAGTAAAAATGGACCTGATACTAAATTACAAAGTTAACATTGGAACCCTAATGTATTTTTTCATTGCATCAGAAGACCATCTGCCCATTTCTCTAATATTTTGCTCTGATATTCCCATTGTAAATGCTGTTGTGGCTGCACCTATTCTGAAACTGTGACTTTTATATTTGTTTGGGTCAAGGCCGCACCAAATCAGGGACAACTTTAACTGATCAGTAAAATATTTTCTTGATACTGGTGTCCCATCCATGAAAGTGAAAAGTGGCCCTGACACTGGTTTACGGATTTGAAAGTAATTCCATAAGGTCCTAACAGGGCAAAAACTGCTGTAAGATTTGTTTGACTGTATACACATTTTGTGAGATCTGCCTTTACTATGTTTGAAACTTTCCATGTGGACTTCAAAAGCAAAAGGTATGCTAGCAGAATCATTAAATACAAAATTTATTGCATGTGTCTGTAACAAATGGGAATTGTTTTCGGAAATATTTGAGTTTCTGAATTCCCCAATTCTCAAAAACCCATGGAAAGCCAACAAATACATGCTTTTAATCAATGATCTTATGAAAGCAGATGTGGCTGTGAAATTAAGAGATCTACATAAATTAAGCAGTATATGTTGATTGATGGGTAGGCGCGAATCGGTTTTACCCATCTTGTGGTTGTACCCTTGGATACATTTTTAACTAAGAAGTTCGAGGTGGGGTCAGGAATATTTTTGATTTTATGTTGAAAGCTCAGAGATGATATAAAAGTAGAAACGGATGATGATGCCATGTTGAGTGAGAAACAATAAGAAATGAACAAAATAATGTCTTCAACTGATGCAGGGAAATTAACACTGGAAATACCGTATTCCCTGCTGAACTGTTTATAATGTTCTAAAGCCCTTCTATATGTGGCATGTGTTGAAGGGGCAAGAGAATGATGAATTAAGTCAGAAGCTATTGCCTTTAGATCTTCAGACTGCTTTGATTGAAATGGCAGACTGTTGGGTTCTGTTGGTCGAACTTCTCTAGGAACTGTGTTATCTGTCGACGAGAAAGATGATCAGCTAATATGTTAGTATGACCAGGTAAATGTCTTGCCACAAACAAAATGTTATGGTTTAAACACTGTACAATGAAACGTCGAACCAAGACCATAATCTTTTTATCTTTTGATGATTGTTTGTTTAAAATAAAAGATACTGCTTGGTTGTCAGTATGAAAAAAATATAACACATTGATTTCTTAGCTTGACTGCAAAGAGTTCGACTGCTAAGACTATGGGGAAGAGTATTTATTGTAATATGATGTTCCAACCAATCCTTTGGCCAGCTACCATAAAAGTAGCAGTTTTGAACGAAACCCCCAAAACCTATATTGCTTGCATCTGTAATAAAGTTCAAAGTAACAGATGTTTCCCATACTTGAGACAAAAGCAGTGATTTGCCATTAAAATGATCAACAAAGAGGGACCAGGCAGGTAGGTCTGCCCTTGCCTCCTTATTTAACTTCCTATAGTGAGAAGGTTTTTTAAGGCCCACAGACAAATCGATTAAACGTCTGAGAAATGTACGGCCTGGGTTCACCACTGAACAAGCAAAGTTTAATAAACCCACAATGGACTGAATTTCTCGCAATGTAATAGATCTCGTTAATTTATAGTCTGACAGCATAGTCCTAATCTTCTCTAATTTATCTATAGGGAACCTTTTTTCATAAGGGCTGAATCTAACTCGATACCTAGAAACGTAAGACATGTACAAGGAAATACTGTTTTTTCAGCTTTTATTGGAACGCCCAGGTCTTGGAATAAGAACTGCACTTTTCTTAAATCTTTCAAACTTACAGATAAGTCCGCTGGCCCCACTCCCAAAAAATCATCCAATAAATGTACTAATTCCCCTGATATCCCCATTTTATTCTCACAGATCCAATTCAGGGCTGAACTAAATTCATCAAAAAGTTGGCAAGCATAACTTAAACCAAAGGGTAAAACCTTGTCGTAGTAAAATTCCCCATCAATCATAAAACCAAGTAATTCCCAATCTGATTCATGTATAGGGACAATTCGATAAGCATTTTGCATGTCTATTTTAAACATAAGACAGCTTTGTCCATATTTTTGCAATAACCTAGTCGCATCATCTATATTTTGATATTGGACAGTTTTATATTGCATAGGAATACCATCATTAATAGAGCTGCCTTCAGGAAAACTTAAATGATGAATAATTCTATAATCTACTGTAACCCCATTTGACTTTTTGGGTACTAACCCTAATGGAGAAGAGTGAAAATTAGAAAATGGTTTTGTTTTAAATGGACCTGCTACTCGAACCTGATCAATTTCGAGTTGATTTTTTTGTTTTAAAAGAGAGATGTCGGAAGATGCAGATTTTAAGTTTGGACTTTCAGCAAACTTACGTTCACCACTAAATGGCAATTTGAAACCGTTTTTGAACCCATTTACCAAAAAAGAACGTTTTTTGTCGTTGTATCCTTGTAGCCAATAATCTAACCTATTAGCTCTTACAGAAAGAAGCAGAGGTACCAATGGGGTATCCGAATGTCAAAAGTCCGAAAGGGCAGAGACTAAACCAGTAAACACAAACAAGAACGGCACAAAAACAGACAACACGTAAAACATGGAAACACAAAACAACTGAATATCAACCAACAACGCGAACTCCAGTCGAAACAAGAGTGAACTCAGGTGCTCCGGAAGAGTAAGCAGTTCCTGCTTGCTATAGCACACCCGTCGCGTTGCCAATAGTCCATTCAGCGTGTCAAATCCAGTAAAGGAAGACAAAACAACACCCTATGACAAACCAACATCTGCACTCATCTGAGAGATCGAAATCCCATATTTGTCTATAAGTGCATGATGTCTCCCGTAAAATTTCTTGATTGAAGACAGCAACCGAGGAGCAACATAACCCTGTGTGAGCAATTTTTGCGTCAGACGTGTCGCTCTGCTAAGGAAATCGATGTAAGTCCCGCACGCTCTGGAGTAACGAATCAATTGAGATACGTAAACTCCTTAAGCTGGAGCTGACGGAATATTGCTACACAAGAAGGGGAAGTTGACGATTGGAAAGTTGAAGTCATCACGTTTGTCATAGAGCCTTGTTGAAAGTCTTCCTTGAGAGTCAATTTCGAGATGTAGATCTAAATATGAAGCAGACTTCCTAGAATCCGTTGTGTCCTTTATCTCAAGCTCCTGTGGATATATGAGATGGAGAAAGTCACCAAATCGAGAATTGTTTAGTGAAAGGACATCATCAATATAACGGAACGTGAGGTTGAAAGAGAGAGCTAGTCTACGGTCTTTTTTGTCTAGAAGATATTGCAAGACAGAGTCACAATAGCATCTTTATTTTGAGATGCTGGTTTTAAGGGTTGGTTTTGATGTTGATGGTTTTGGGATTGTTTGCTGTCCAGCTGAGTGTTGCTGGTTTTGACAGGGTCTGATCTGTCCAGTGTCACATTGTTTTTTGGTATGTGGCCCACCACATTTCTGACAGGCATGAGTGTAGGGGCATCTTTCCCTGTTGCATGATCCCCTGTTGTTGAAAATGTGACAGGGGTATCTGGGTGGTACTTGGCTGGAGTTCCGAAAGGAATGAAAGGTTTGAGATGTGTTGGTTTTTCTATAAGAGGATGGGAGGTGAAGAGCCTGACGTTGTTTACTTAAACCGACAGCCATAGCCTCACTATGGATTTCGGAATTTATTTTATCCCAGGGATAAGCTTCTGGATCAGAAGCTCTCCATTCTCTGAAGTTTCTATCATAAAATAAGGCCGCCTCATCTCCCATGCTCTTGGCAATTTTTTGAATAATATCCCCATATTTCATCAGTGCTGGGGTATCGTTACAATTTTTCTCGGAATAAATTCCAACAAATACAATAAATGCCTGCACCCATTGATTTACAGATCTTATTTCAACCCCTTGTTCGATAGATGACTTCATGATGCATTCTCCATTGGGTTGTTCCTGAATTTCAAAACTACGTTTTGTTTTGTCTTTTGAACCTGAGAGTAACAATGCAGACATGTCCACGTATTCATTTCCCCAAATTTTACCTTTGATCTTATTGTCAATTCCCAGCCCTAATGGCCTGCTAATACTTTGGTTCCTTGAACCTGTGGCTTCTGTGTTTACATGTATATGGTCGTCCACTGAACCGCTAACACTTGTTGATTGTGACTGGGGATTATCGCACTGTCTGCTAAAATTGGGGTTAATAACCCCCATCTCTTTCAATGACGATACTACCCCTTGGGCAACTGCCGGTACCAGAACTGGTAACAAAGCGGCAACCAGTTCATCATTTGTTTTGTTGTTAATAGGGGGATTCTGGATTACGATAGGGTCATTCGAGTCCTGTGCGTGTTCAACCTCTTGTCTTTCATCTTTTGTTTTTGAGGATTTAGCTTTCGCTGTTTTTCTTCTTTTCCTTGGAGGTGGCTTTGAGCTCATGAATGTAATGAAATGAAGCAAAATTGCTACTATGTGTGAACAAAATAATATAAAATTTTATGCTACATGACCCTGAACCTGATAATAAAATTATTATTCAGGTAGAATAGATATAATTATATCTTTTAGAAAAGTAAATGCAATACAATTATTGCTTTGATTAGTATAGACAGCAATACAAATATTGCTAGAGACTATATATATTTAAATGCAATACAATTATTGCTATGTCATGCAATACAATTATTGCTGTTTTTTTTTTTTTTTTGTTTTTTTTTTTTGCAATAAAATTATTGAATTAATTTTCTTTGTATTATTGATTCAATGTTATTAAGCAATAAAATTATTGCTTTCAATGTTATTAATTTAATACAATAGCGTTCTCTACGCAAAAGATTTATTGCTATCATTGTATATATAAAAATTTATTGATTTGTGTGAAGGCTAGCAATAGAATTATTGCCATGTGTGATTATACAAATTGCAATGGAATTATCGGTACCGTGATACAAATGTACATCAACAATAAAATTATTGTTAACCGATGTAACTGATGGAAAAGACTTTGAGCAATAAAATTATTGCTTTGTAATGTTATTAATGCAATAAGGTACATGTTCTCTAAGCAATAGAATTATTGCTTGGCACATTCGATTAGTATATACTTACTTCAAAATTATTCTTAATATCGAATGAATATTCTATCAGTATCAATGTATATATTGTCTTTACTCTGTAAATTCTTGAAATTTCTGAAAAAATAAAGCTACTTGTATGAAGGTTATGCACAATTTGACTTACTCATTTACATTTGCATGCTTAAACGTTATATATATTGTAGTTGATACCAATGCAATGATACCTGAAACAGAAAGGAAAAACCTAAAGTGACATAAACTTGTGATTTAAATACAGGTGTACATGTGTATATTATAAAACATAATGAGAACTTATAGCGAAAAAGAAAAAAACATAACAAAACAGTTTCATACTCTCAAGTGTACCGCTGCTCCCTTCATTGCATTGTAGTACTTTATCTGCCCTAGTTCATTCATATGTACGCCATCACATAAAACCTCATCCTGCGACTGTTTTAGACCTTTAAATTTCCAATAAAAAATGTTTTTAAGGTTTTTTATCTCTATTTCGCCCTTTAACAGTTTATTGCACTTTATCACTAACTGATTGTAAGTTGTTACTGGACAATGTCTTGTTGATGTACGTTGAATCAATTGAAATATATACACTCTGTCTAGTTCAAAACGATTTGCAAATGCTGAAGCAATAGAGAGAAGTTTAAAAACCAGTTCTTCTATATTTTGATCATTTGCACCAACAATGTCCAAATCATTCCCACCTATGTGCAGAAATAAAGCGTTATAGTTCCCTCTCATCAACAAAGATTCCAAAGTATAAATGTCATCATTATTTCCTACGCGGCCTCCGCTTATGCTATGAATAAAAGAATTCAAGGGGTGTACCAAATTGAAGATGTTGCGACTTTGTAAAGCTCTTCCGCGAGTGTAGTAAAATAGTCTTTTAACATGAGAACTTCCGAAAATTAATAACGACATAGCATGTTTCTTTTAGTGACAACTCATTAGCCACTTACTTTAATTGTCAAATAGTCCAGATCCGATGAACTGCATCCAGTGTAGTGAACAAACAATTTTGTAAACAGTGTTAAAATTCTGTTTTCGCCTTTGATCTCATCTTTCGGGACTTAAAATGAATCATAAATGTCAATAAGATGTATCTGATTGTCAAGCAGTAATCCCGCACAAAAAGAGTTAGGCGATCGATAAAATGAAATCGATTTTCGTATTAACAAAGGAAAATGTTTTCATCCAAAATGGCGAAATTGCAAAAGTGACGCTGACCAATTAATTTGGCTGTTCCATCAATTAAGAACTGGCTCTTACCGAGGTTCACCTAAAAACCGTAAAGAAATTTCACTAACTTTATTGAATAAAAATTTAACTGGAATGTGCATAAAACTTTTTATAATTATAAAATTTATTTATAAGTGTTGGTAATAATTCATTGTCTCGAAAGGGTGTTTAAGAATATCATTGATAAATGCAAGTTGTATATTGTAACCAAAAGTGTGGTTTTTTCACCATACTGAAGAAAATCGCGAAATAGTACATGCAATGCTTTAATATAGGGCGAATTCGATATACTGTATTGATCGATAGTTGATGAATACTATACAGTTTATGTGTGTTTTAAGTTGTCTGATTCTTCGTGTTATTCATATTTGTGTTCACTGATGTATTTTTGTCCTTTCGAAATTTCGTATGCCTTATTAGTACCTACTTGTTTCTTTTATGTTTTTTTTCTGTAACACTGCGTTGTCAAAAGCATATAAGATTAAGAAAGATGCATAATCTTTTTATCATACATTTTCAGCAAAAAAAAATAAAAATGAATAGCAGACGATCAAATTTCAAAGTGAGACTCTAGACCTTGATATGGCATATTAACCCACTTTTGTACGCGCGAGGTCTTAATATAGCCATATTTGCCCACTTTTGTGCACGCGAGGGCTTGATAGGGCAAAAATAGTCCTTGTCAAGATATGGCTTGTAAATTTACGGCTGTTACACACGGACAAATGTAAAGGTATCAAAGCTAAATGTATGATAAATATTTATGTCACGTCGTCTCATATTTCATGTTTCAATCAAAACATATACTTGTCGTCGTCAAACTGGCGTATATCATTAACAACAGATATATAAAATAAAACAAATTGAGATATGCAGATATTATAATAGATATTTCAATTTACCAAAACAGATTTGTAATAATTTTGTTTGTATCGTTATTGACGAAAAATTTGATTCCTTCAAACCTATGCGTAAATGGAAAAAAGATCAATTTAAGAAAAGATTAAAATCAAATCCTAAATAAGATCTGTCATATATATTTTGAAAATGTATAAGGTTCAATTAATTCTATCTGCAATTTTAAAATTGATTCATTATGTCATGTATGTACTTGATCAAAATGTATACCAAAAAACTAATCCCTGTTGATTCGTTACTCCAGAGCTTGCGAGAATAACGTCTCTTCCCTTGACAGAGCATCACGTTAGACACAAAAATTGCTGACACAGGGTTATGTTAAACGAGGATAAAACAGAACTGATAGTTTTCTCGCCTAAACATCATGCGAAGGACTTGATTAATTTCAGACTTTCTTTTGGTGGAAATATTGTCACCGATTCTGCGTTTGTCAGGAATATTGGGGTGTACTTGGACAAGTCACTGACTATGAGTCAACACGTGTCTATGAAATCTAAATCCTGTTTCTACCAAAAAGGAATATTAGACAAATTCGCAGATACATCGTGGAAGAAGCTTCCGATTTAGTTTTCTCTCTGGTAACATCCAGCTTGGACTACGGAAACGCTCTGTTGTACAGATTATCATCATTTGATATCAAACGAATGCAACGGGTACAAAATACAGCGGCAAGGATGATCACAAAGACAAAAATACGTGACCATGTAACACCAGTCCTAAAGTCTATACACTGGTTGCGAATAACATCCCGTTCCAAGTACAAACTATTGTTATACGTGTTCAAATCCTTAACTTTTGAGTCACCAACAAATTTACAAGAACTAGTTACCATTTACATACCCAATAGAACACTGAGATCAGAGAACTCATTGCTTTTAGAAACTCTCAGTGTTCGCAAAAAAACATATGGAGATAGAAGGTTTGACAGAGCAGCCGCTGTGTTTTGGAGCTTTCAACTGAGCTGAGGCACATCAAAACTGTTGATGCTTCTACGAAACACTTGAAAACAAATGTTTTCAAACTAGTTTTTAAAACTGCCAACGGAACTCTGTGGTAATTATTTGTGGTATTCATCAAAACTATGATAGTTTGGGATGTTCATATTTTTAAACTTTTATCCTCATATTACTTTCTTTCAAGTTGTCTGTTAATTTCTTTATTAGTGTGCTTTATTTGAAAATTATTCATATATTTAGGCTTTTCAAGCATTGGTTTATTATTATTATTTTTGTATCTGTATTTTTTAGCAAGTCCATTTTTTAATGTTTTACCCTTTTCTCTTGGAAAAATTGTCATAGTTTTATAATTTGAGTGATGTTTGAGCATTTACAAAACAGTAGTTGTGATAATTGTTCATTCAAAGTCATCTTTGCCATGTTTTATTCTCCTATTATTTCATATTCTTATTCATTAATTTTTGTTTTCCTTTACTTTTTTATAAGCTTACTAGGTAGATCCGTATTTCATTTTGTCATTGTAAATATTTTCATTACACTTTTAACTTCATATTTTTATGAGTTTTATTGTATTTTTTCGTTCATTTTATGTATTTTTTTGTCAGGCGCTTGGGGTAATGATTTTTTATATAAGCGCTTAATAAGTGTTGTAATTATTATCATTATTATGTTGCTCCACGATTGCTGTCGTCACTCTAGAAATTTTACTGTAGACACCGTGCATTCGTAGACAAATATGGGATTTTAATCCCTCAAATGATTGCAGATGTTGGTTTGACGTAGAAATGTGTCTTCTTTTTTCGGATTTGACACACTGAATTTGAATGTAGAAAAACGACAGGTGTGCTATAGCAGGCAGGAACCGCTTACTCTTTCTGAGCATCTGAGTTCACTCTTGTTACGACTTATTTCGTTCGGTTGATTTTGTGTTTTTTGTTTCTTCGTACTGTTCTTGTTCGTTTTAGTCGGTTTCGGCGTTGCCCATTGGGACTTTTGACACTCAAATGCCCCATTGGTACCTCTTTGCTTCTTGGATATGTTAACGTTCGTTGACTCTTAGTTTGTCTTAAAAGTACTGTTTTACCCTAGCTTAAAGGTTTTAACAATTGATCGAAATCTTACGAGAGTAAATAACAGTGTAAGTGTATTATTAGATTTGCGTCAATGATCATGATGATAGTATCTTCAGAAGATTCTAAGGCTTCCAGCAAAATAGCCTTGTCAAATCCTGGAAGAAGCAAAGAGGCACAAGTGGGGCATTCTAATGTCATAAGTCTAAAAAAGGCAACAACAAAATCACAACAACAAAAAACAGCACGAGGAAACACAAAATTAACTGAGCAGAAATAAACAACGCGAACCCAAGTCGTAACAAGAGTAAACTCAGGTGATCCAGAAGGGTAAGGGATTCCTGCCTGCAATAGCACACCCGTCGAGCTGCTAATTTCCAATTCAGTGTGTCAACTCTGGTAAACGAAGACTAAACATAACTCTACGACTAACCAAAATCTGCACTCATCACAGTGATAGAAACCCCATTTTAGTCTACGAGTGCATGGTGTCTTCCGTAAAATTGATTTAGTGAAGACAGCAACCGAGGAGCAATATAACCCTGTATTAACAATTTCTGTGTAAAACGTGACACTCTGCCAAGGAAATCGATGTAATTCCCACAAGCTCTGGAATAACACATGAAAATACAATTTTAGTTTGCTTGTACTTCCGCTAATTTTGCATAATGACCTTCAACACATTTTAAATTTATCTTTATGACAATATGATATCCCAGTAGATATTAATAAATCATTAAAATTGTCTGTGTATTAATCGATGACATAATTGAAATATTAGTTAACATGGATTTGTTGAGAATACTCTTGTTACATTGTCACAGAGGTGACAGACAGTGGTGTTGGGTAATATATAAAACTGAAGGATTCTGTAAATAAAGGTAATAACAAAACTACCGAACTTGAATGATCAATCTCATAGTCCAGAGAAAATGACAAAAACGAATCAGTCATACCGGAGAACTGGTGGATCGCAATGGTCCTGACTTGGTACAGGCATTTCAAACGAAATGGTGGGTTAAACCAGGTTTTATGGCGCCAAACCTCCCTCTTCCATTGCGATCTTCAAGTCCATAATATATATAGTTACATAGAATAGTGTGACACTGTAAAATTTGCATAGTTACGTAAATTAGTGTGACACTGTAAAATTTTCTGTAAAATAATAGGACATGTAGGATATGAAAATTATCATGAACAAAATACAGAAGCTTTTGTCTGGAACTTTGTTGTAATTTTTATTTGAGAGAAACACAAAACCAGAAGAATTAAAGATCGCAATGGTCCTGACTTGGTACAGGCACTTCCAAAAAAGTGGTGGGTTAAACCAGGTTTTATGGCGCCAAACCTCCCTCTTCCATTGCGATCTAAGGATCCGGTAATGACCATTTAACACAACATAGTTGTGAGACACAATAGGGATATTGAGGTGATCATCTCAGTAATAGATAGAGAATTTAGCATGTATTTTTACATTAAACAAGTTAAGTCAATATCATCATAACGAAAGACACAATTGATATGTAAATATGATCGTTTAATATTTTCAGCTTGTCTATATCTTAAATCAACGGGGGAACAGATGGCAGAATTGAATTATCATTTAACACGAAGCTGTTGAGAAAATTATTGATGCTATGCCATCACAGAGATGACAGGCAATGAAGGAACTGGTGTGATTTTATACATTTGAACCTTTAAAATAAATCAGGGAACAGAGATTACTGAAAACGTAATAATTTACACGGTGTATTAATTTTTGCTATTTTCGCGGTTGCTAAAGGACCTCGAAAAATAAGTACCCGCGAATATCTCTGATAAAGAAATATAAATGTGTGTATGAAATAGAGTATTAGAATATCGCTGACATTGTGAAGTCGGGCAGCTTTCTTGGGGTTTCTAACATAATTGAAATATTAGTTAACATGGATTTGTTGAGAATACTCTTGTTACATTGTCACAGAGGTGACAGACAGTGGTGTTGGGTAATATATAAAACTGAAGGATTCTGTAATAGATAGAGAATTTAGCATGTATATTTACATTAAACAAGTTAAGTAAATATCATCATAACGAAGGACACAATTGATATGTAAATATGATCGTTCAATATTTTCAGCTTGTCTATATCTTAAATCAACGGGGGAACAAGAAAATAGCAATTGTAATACATATTCAGATATATATGCAGTTATTTTAATAACAAAATGTCCACAAATAAAACATTTTTATATTTCACAAATGACAAGCCATATATACTATCTTTTGAAAACATGAAAAAAAAAGGCTCACAGACTTCTTTTCTATATATTTGAGAAAGACGATTTTTTTCCTACACATTTCTGTATAAAAATTTGTCACGCATTGTCCCGCCAGTTATCTCCCCTGAAAATGAGCTTTTCAGGAAAAGCTTAATTTTATTTCATTTATAAAATTGGATAAGGAAATAGATTTTGCATCTTTTGTGTTGTTTTAAGTCATTTCAATTGAAATGCAGACAAAATTTTTGCATCATGTCCGAAAAAAGATGCTCAGCTTTATACTCCCGAATCACCTTAAGCAATTCGCGGGTCTGCAAGTGGTTATTTACATATTTACCTAAGTTCAGAACTTGTTTTAAGATAGTCGATCCTTCTTTGTGCACGTGTATATCGACAGAAGCGTGCATTAAAGCTATTTAGGTACATTTTAAATGTTTCCAAAAGGTTTATAACGAAGTAAAATAAAGCAACCGAAGTCTTTAATACATAGAACATAAAAACAGTTTATCTTGATAAGGCCTTTGATCGTCTTAAACTACAGAAATAACTATACAATCGCTATAAAGATGGAGAGCCGTTAGAAAAGAGAAAATCGGTTAACCATTATAAGATATAACAGTTGCATAACAACTTAGCATTAAGTTCTTTCTGATTTATAAAATCTGCATTTAGAAAAACAAAAAGGACTCAAGATGCCACTTCAATGAATCATTTTATGTAATGAATTAAGAACTCTTTAAAAAGATAATATCTTTTACGAAACACAATCACCACGCAAAGGAACCCCCGTATAAAGCCAGGTAATGTATACAAACACTTTATATAGGCAAATAGAGTCTACAAATTTTAACTAACATGTTATGGATTTTTCCTAACCCTAATTTTATGCCGTATGGAAAGCCGTAGTGGATCTCGGCATTAACAATTTATTTACAATTGGTGTCAATGGGGAAATGTTTAAGTTCCACAACTTCGACAATTCAATTACTTGACGAATGTTTAATTTATATTTCGAACGAACGGGTGCAGCCTTAATGATTTTAAAAAAGTTATTTCATTCGATTTGCTTTGCTAAGAATAAAGTTAATGCAGTTGATTATGATAGAAATCTTTTGCGGAGTTTAGTAAAAATTTCCTGGATCGATTTGCGAATTCTTAGGAGTGATCACCTCAATGGAGTTTATATTTTAACACTAATATTATCATTCACAAGATGTACACAATATGAAATATAGGTGTCACATTTCGATGCCCCATTGTCAGATTGCTTTTTTTACATAAAGTAGTAGAAAGAAATGTTATGAATAAAGCTTAACAAATATAATCAGTTGTATGTTGTTTAATTTGCATACTATAAAATGGAAGATCAAAGTTTGAAATAACTTACTAGAATGAATAAACAAGTAAACTTTTATCAACAGTCTCATGGAGTTTTGCCCATCAACGATTTTCCTACTGTACGTTATAAACAATTATGTGTACATGTACTCAAAGGTGAAATATGAAAGAAAAAACAGAAACAGCAAAAGACTTCTAATATGGAGCCTACTAATAATAAATAAATGTTGCCAGGTGGCTTCAAAGTTACTAATTTTTAAATTAGGCAAACAATATAACCAAAGATTTTGAGGAGTTATGAAAGACTAGAAAGACTAAACATGTCAAAGGGTAACAAATTAATTAACACATTTTCAATTATTCCGTTAAGTTATTTCCTTGTTTTGTTTTTCTCCTTTGTATTAGACATTTGAGACTGCTCAGCACAGTTTGCTTCATTTGATATTTTATGATGATGAAATTACTCCAGTTTGATTTTTCGTAGACAATATGCCTTTAAAGACAATTTTTATTTGTCAATAATTCACACAGAAAATGTCTCATGTGTTTAGTGAACACTTAGTGAAGACTTAATTACTAGTGGTTTCCTATTCTCGTTACAAAAGGTGAGATTAATGGAGTTTAAATCTTTTTGAAATATTGATTCTTCATATTGGATCATTATTTCAGTGTGTCGACACATTATAAATCAAAGTAGGTTACGGCAGCGTTAAAATCACCTAGTGAATTAATTGTCACATGTATTATTCCCAGAACGGTTTCTCGATTGATCCATATTTCCATAAACCGCTTACCATTTCGTTCTTCATCCATTATAATTGATTTGAAGATTTCATTGAGGTTTTGTATTTCTTCCGCTAATTACAAAATGCTTGTTGCAGTACATTAACTCTTCGGTAGTAACTTCCTCTGTTGACATCTTATCTATTAAACTATAGGAAGATTGTTCTTACAATTACATGCAAGTTTCCTGTTATTGATCAAAAGATGAGGATTTTTATGTTAACACCGGATCACTAATTCCATCCCAGATAATAATCCCTGATGATGAAAAAAGTGAAAAGTGAAAGAATTTAGATTTTTGATAAGTGTTTAAGAATCCCTAAACAGAAACTTGAACGTCGAATGAGTAAGCATGTACACATTGATTTGATTTATTGACTCATAAGCCATCTATACAAACCAAAGAAATGCTGGCAAAATAGAGTAAAGAAATAAAATTACAAACATGTAAAAAATATCTTAAAAATCATATTTCATTTGGTGCTGTTATTAATATCAAACATCAATGCCTCGTTACAAGTGCTAATAGTCTAAAAGTCCGTTTTAGTTTATCCAAATGCATTTCTTTGTTTAATTAAATTTTACGGGCTTAACATAAAAGTGATATTTGTGTCAACAAAAGCACCAAACATTCAAGAAATCAATATTATTAATTTATGAACATATAATCGTTTCTATTTGCCTTAATCTCTACGATTATAGGTTATAAGACCCGAGATACAATATGAGAAATTTGCGATACAATTAAAATTCGTCCATGCTCAACAATAAATACGAATGCAGTTAAACTGTTGTCGATATATACTTTAAATCTTTGTCATGTGTTCGAAGTTTTCAATGTTTGCTATGTAACTGAGATCATTAATCGTAAATGAATAAATCTGGTATTCGGAAAACATTGTGATGCAATCCTTCTGTATGCCTTTAATAAAGACGATAGTCTTCAATAAAACGATGCAAACGCTTACTAATAAATAATACTGTGGTGGAACTTCAACAAAAATCACTTGGGTGAATGGCAAAAGTATACGTATGCTTAGACATATATGAGGATGGTCAGAAAATTTCTGCAATGTATTCTGGTTAATATTTTAATTCCACCTGTCCTAGTTTTTTGTACAATTTTCATGATTTCGTACTTAGAAACCAATAATTGCGTGTGGATTTTTCTGTAGAGTTACATTGCTGTATGTTTTTACTTGATATTTTTTTTACCAGATTTTGGCTAATTAATCGTAGGTTTATAGTAATGATATAAAGAAAACTATTCTCATCAACATTATCGCTAAACGAAAAAATATCGATTTGTAATAATATTCCACGATACATTTTTTTTAAGCGTTAAGTTCATTTCCGTTCCCTGTCTTCTTATAGGTGTAATATGAGATGTGGTTGTCTGCAAACAAGAAAAAACGATTAAAAATCGTTGTGTTTGTATATCTGAAATCAAAAATCTTTTTCTTCGCATTAGAAAACCCCCCAAAAGATGAAGGCAATAGATTAACTCAGAATTCATAGGTTTATAAAACTTAAATAGAAGTGATATAGCATCGACAGGTCTTTTTTCAAGCTCATAATAACTCTCTAACGGTGGTTTAATGATTTTGAAATACATTTTTGAGTAAAGGTTAAATTGTCACCATATCCATGTCAACGTGATCAGTACTACCAACTTTAATGTCAAAACATTTATGACAGAATAATTGGAGTAGAAAATAAATCTTATAACAAAATTACAGAACTTAGATGATTAATCATCAGTGTCTAAGAGAAAAGACAAATCACGGAAGACATACCGGAAAACTTGAAGATCGCAATGGTCCTCACTTGGTTAAGACATTTCAAATGAAATGGTGGCTTAAACCAGGTTTATGGCCCACAAAACATCCCATCTCTATTGCGATCTTAGGGTTCAATAGTAGCACCACACAACACAACACGGCTGTATGTGTAGACATAATATGGATATTTAGATGATCATTTCAGTACAACAATCAAATTTATCTTTATCCGCTGAATCGTAAATTATTGTTAATTCTAATTCAAAGCACACTTTTCACGGGGTCAGATCGGAAAGTAAAGAGGTTGTTGTATTATGCTTTTTTTCGCGTATCAAAGTTGTATTATGCTAAATTATAAGCATAAAAACTGCTTCTTTAACTAAAAGGTCAGGAATTAGAACGTAATTTTAATAATAATCTAGATGTTGGGACCTGTTATTGCTGATATTTAAGAATCAAAGACTTTAAGGTAAGTTCTGAGATGCCTATTCGAAGAAAAAATCTTTCCGGAAAGTGGACAATTTTCCCAAATAAGCCTGGAACTGATGAGTAATGAGTGATTCGTGTCAAAGAACCAGTACCCCTATTTTCAAACAGCAAATTCTAGCCCAAGTTCGGCCAATAATGCTTATTCTTGCATATAAGCAGTGCTCTTAGGCGTTATTAAGAAAAAACACACATCATGTATCGCATCTGGAAAGTAAGGTAGTTCAAATTAGATTGTTTAACGACATTTTCTATTATAAGCCAACTTTGCATAAGTTATGTTTTGCTAAGACTATTGTGAGTATGTTATGCTTCATTATTGTAATATACAAACAGAAAATTATATGGGTGAATCATTGATTTCCCCTTTTCAATATTGTAATGATTTGGGGTTAAACTACTCAATAAATAGAAAAAAACACAACTGCTTTAATTCCAAAATTATGCACCAGATCAAATTTTTTTAAAAAAATTACACATCTAACTTCTGTCACCAAAATTGTGAAATAATTCATGAAAAGCGATAGAAACGTCAAATGGTATTGTATATAATAAAGGTAATAATCAAAATACCGAAGGTTGAGGTCCAAGAGAAAAGACAAAACAAGGAAGACATACCCCCAAAAAGTTCAAGATCTCAATGGTCCTGAATTGGTATAGTCATTTCAAAAGAAATAGTTTAAACCAGGTATTACCGCTTTAAACCTCCCTTTTAACGATATGTATTGTAAGGGACGCGCAAAAGAATTGGCGGACATGGAAGACAACACATACATTTTTACTATAGTTATTTAGTGTAAACTTGTATAATTTATCTCTTCAATATTTATTGTTACAAGATATATGAGCACTTCTTCTGGTGCCTTTGAAACGATATCAGCTAGAAGAAACCCTTCCCCCACACTTGGTAGATATATCTTGGCTATCCGTGCCTTTTAAGTCCATATGAGATATTGCCATCACTTGGCGTCCGTCGTCGTCGTCTGTCGGCGTATGCCGTCCGTTGACAATTTATAAAAATCTTCTCCCCTGAAACTACTGATCAGAATTTAATGATTCTTAGGATGGCCTGCACCAAACGTGTGTTTCGATTTTTGATTCGTCAAAAACATGGCTGCCGTTACTTAAAATAGACCAGGGGTCAGACTACTGTCTTTGATCTGTTAATCAAAAAGTATAAGAGATAGGTGAAATCTGATGCCACCTTACTGCTTCAGCATCAAAAGTCCTACAAAAGTCTCCATTGGGTCGAAGTTGTCAGATGATCCCTTATAGGGGTTACAGCCCCATAAACATGATAAATAGCGTATATTCATGTCTTTGGCTTATAGAATGAAAACTATTGCAGATAGAGAAAAGCTGTTGCTTGCTTTAATGTACAGCTCATTTAGCTCTACAAAAGCATTCATAGAGTTGAAGTTGTCAGATAACCCCTTATCATGAGGGAATACATCTCCTAAATAAACATGTTTTCATGTTTTTGGCTTATATAATGAAAACTATAGCAGATAAAGAAAACTGGTTGCTTGCTTAAACGTTTTGTTCATTAAGCTATTAACAAAAGTCTCTATAATGTCAAAGTTGTCAGTCGGCCCTTTAAATAACATTTTGCACGGGTTGGCCTACAGAATGAAAACTATTGCTGAAAGAGAAAAGCTGTTGCTTGCTTAAATGTTCAGCTTATTAAGCTCTACAAAGTTCTTCACAGGGTTGACATCAAGACCAGGTGAGCGATTCCTGACTTCTGGGGGCCTCTATTCGTGTTGCAACAAATGACGCTTCTTAGAGAAGGATTTGTGACATGCACCACTCTTGGACAGGGAGGGTTTCTTTTCCTTGTCACAATTCTGATGGTGACTTCCTAGCTAGCTGTATCTGTGCCTTTTCAATCAAATTTCACATTGAAATGGGGCTTAACCAACATGGCTTTCTAAATGGGCGGTTACATTTTGCTACTTTTAAAAACCTCTACCGCATACATCGCAAATATGAGTTGGCTTTTCTGTGTGGCGTTTAACATGAAGTTTTAGTGCCCCTTTGACCGCAGTACCTTATGACATCTATCACATTTATGTCCGGGGTGTTTATGGGTACCTTATGACATCTATCACATTTATGTCCGGGTTTTTTATGGGCATCAGCTTTATGCTTTGCTAACTGGTACTTTCTATATATAGCAAAATATATACTACATGCCTGGCAAGAGTGTTGCAGCTCCTTTGGAAGCTGTTTTTGTGTTTGAAACCCCCACAAATCAATCCAGTAACATTTTTAAATTTGGTTTGCGCATTTATCTGCATCATATCACAATGAATTTCATGAAAATCAATTGATAGGTGCGGATAAGAAGTGGGTTACCCTCCTTGTCATCTAATAGTTCAATTTAAGTCTATTTTTGCAAAGGGAAACCAAGAGTAAATCCAATCAAATTCTTATCAAATAGGAAGTGTAGTAGATCTATGTCACTAAGATTGTGTTAAAGTTTCAAGCTGGCAACCGGCTCCCTTCTGTTCAGATAAGGTTTCTTCTTCAGATACTAGCGGGACATGGACAGACATCCCACTACATTTCACGCAAGGGTATAAACATTCGCATTAAATTTTGCTGTAACGTAAAATATTTTATTTGTTCATCTTAATTTATATGGAATAGATGTCTTATAAACGTCAAAATTGAGCCGAAGAATAATAATTTTGCAATGGTTTTCTACTGTATAAATTTTGAGCTTTTTTGCATTACACATACGATGTCTAAAGCATAACATAACTTTATGTGGGTTAACAAACGCAAAATACAACAATATTGGTCTTATCAATAAAGTTAAAGCTTTATTTACGTAAACATAATGTTTTACTTGAAATGTATCACTCAAGCAAACATACCATATAATAAAAGTTAAGAATATAGTATACATGCCTATTTAAGTCTGCAAACAGACTTACTTGAATCATTTTGAACAATCTTAGTCGGTTGTTGAAAACTGTGACGCGTTTCAACAAATTACCAGTGACGGTACAATTTCAAATAAGTATAGGTATTATACCAAAATATCTCTTTCTTACAATGGGCCAAATAATATTTGGATAAGTTTAAGCATTTGTGAGTTTATAACGGTTTAATAACGTTGTCGTGTAAAAGATAGCATAATTCATGCGTATCATCAACTAAACTTAACCGGAAGTCGTAGAATTGAGCTTAATACAACAGCCTCTTTACTTTCCGATCTGACCCCGTGCTTTTCCTTTAGTCAAATATACTATTTAGCAAACAATTATCGCCCGTTTTATAAATATAACTAGATATTTTGAAAAAGTGTGGTAAATTGATAGGTACATACTCATTTAATGTATGCATTTATTGCAGATGGAATATTTGTAACAACTTAAATATTTAGAATTTCGACTTAGCCATTTCGCCAGAGTGAATTCTTCAATGCATAATTTTAATAGAGCTCGCTTCGTAATCATGTGACAGTAAATGCTTTTTATTTTCTATTCAAGTGAATCTCAATGATCCTCACTTGTTACAGGTCATTCAAAAGAAAAGGTGGGCTAGACCGAAACTTTCTTCTTTTATTGCGTTGGCCTGGTAGTAACTTAAAACACAACACGCTTAATACGGGGAATAACACGAAACATATCAAGAATATTGTTGTCTTGAAGTCATCATCTCAGTGCAACACTCAAATGTCTTATTGTATCACTTTGCTTATGTTCTTTTTCTCGAGTTCAAACGAACATAAAACATTTCTTTTCTAATAAGGGCGAAGTGAAACACAACACAAACTTGGTTTGGAGGTTTGCAAACAACCAGGATTATTTATTAACAAATTACAATCAAACAATTTTGTTTCGGGCAGGCGTTGATCAAAAAAGTCTTAAAAACAATGTCCTACATGTAGCAACAGCCTGCACAATCTACAAAATACAAAAAAACATTGTAATAACAAAAGTCAAAACTATATATATACAAACATATGAAAAAACTTACAAGATGTTAAAATATCTATCAAGTTGTAGCACAATGTACGTGTGAACATGTACAAGGTTATATTGTTTGAACACCATAATTAAGATTTAAGACAGTCGCAACTATAACTGAAAATAAAGTTTATTATTATCGTAACAATAAAAAACAAAATTAAAAAATAAACTTCAGTTTAAAAGAACTGTACTTGTTGAATGCAAACCGTCGAATGATTAAATTCCCGCTTAAACATAGAATACACAAACCCGTGCAAATTACTACGGTTACAACGATTTACTTCTATCTTAAACGAAAAGAAATTTATTTCTTAACATTCATTTCCATAATTGATGCATTTGGTAAAAAAGTGTAATTCATCTTCTACAAAATTTGAATTACCAACCTAACATTTACTTTACCTCTAACCCCATATATTTACCTTTAAAATATTAAGGTCATTTTCATATATTATTAATTTTGTAAATAATTGACGTTCTGACATGTCTGATTGATTTCCTATAAAACCTTATTTTTTCATGACAATTTATATGAAAAAGGATTGCTGTTGTACGACCTGATGAAATGCAAACAACAGTTTACAAATATCAATCAAAGACCCCTATCTAGATTTGAAACAAGTTTCATACAGAAGAAAATTACATAAGACAGACACACATACAAAAGAGACAGAGTTAAATTAACAGTGTGTGACTTATCTTTAATAAAGCACAATATAACATTTTTACTTTTCGGTCTTCAAGAACAACATGAATTTAGCGTGTATTGTTCATATCTTCATACACAAAGGACATTAAACATGTTATAGAGATGAATGAATTAAAAATCAAAATCAGTATTACTCTATTTTATTCACAAGGTTGGGCGGAGCTTAAATTTCTCAGTCTTTTAGGTAAGATTTTAACGAAGACTCCCGAAATAATTGACCCGTGACCAACCCGGTCAATAAAATAGAGTAATATGCCACTGATAAACTGAAGATGCTCTAAATCGAATTCATAGACTTCACATTTCAATTAAAATATATCTTGATCATGAAAATATGTGATATGGGTCTAAGTTATCATAATACTTGTTGTCAGAACACGCAGATACAGAATAAAGCAGATTTGAAAGTACAAACTCGTCTATATTGTATAACGGTGTATAGTACAATGGCATTATCCACTATTGAGCAGATGAGCTATAAGGAAGACATAAAATTATAGCTTGATGGTTTTAATTGACAAATCGATAAGGAAAGATATAGTGTTGAGCCATTGATGGTCAGTAAATAGGGTTTTAATCTGGTTTTTGTCAAATGTACTTCACCGGTTAATAAATGTCAACATTTCTGTCCTTCGAATAATAAAAATGCAAAGAACATAAGCTTTTTGTAATAAACTGATTCATTTTTCGATAAAAGCATACATGCATGGAGTTACACAAGTTTTTTTTAGAATTTCTGGGCGTTGTTTTCATAGCATATCTGAATCGACTGAAACGCTAGTCTTATCACCAATTTTAAGACTTTCTTTTTGCTTTGCTTGGTTTTTCTCGGTGTAATGGAACTTAAATGCCCTTTTCAAAACATATTCCTGGTACAAGTGTATCAAAAAAGTCCTCAAGGGATAAACCAATAACAGAGAATACTTGAAATGTGTTTTATTGTCTATCTCAATTTGAAATAAGCAGTCCGTCAGTACAATATTTTCATCGATTGGATTTATATCATTCGCAAAGAAATATATATGTCAAATGCAAAAACGTTACTGCAGTAATAATTGCAACAAACCTCGAGAGATATGAAAGAATAGTGCGACAATGAACTTTAAACGATTTGAAATGAGTAATGCATGCTTAAAAAACATAGGACAATCCCATTTACAAAGCGAGAACAGATTACTAATATCTTTTGCGGCTAAATCGATGGCATTTCTGATACTGTTTCAAAGAGACATTGCCCAGGGTAAAACATTGGTATACACTGCTTCGATGTGCATACATAACATGTAACAAACTGTTATATGCAAAATCTTTAAAAGCCACTATATCAAATTTGAATTTGACATCGCCTTAAAGTCAGAAGGAAGCAGAGGTACCAATGGGGTATCCGAATGTCAAAAGTCCGAAAGGGCAGAGACTAAACCAGTAAACACAAACAAGAACGGGACAAAAACAGACAACACGTAAAACATGGAAACACAAACCAACTGAATATCAATCAACAACGCGAACTCCAGTCGAAACAAGAGTGAACTCAGGTGCTCCGGAAGAGTAAGCAGTTCCTGCTTGCTATAGCACACCCGTCGCGTTGCCAATAGTCCATTCAGCGTGTCAAATCCAGTAAAGGAAGACAAAACAACACACTGTGACAAACCAACATCTGCACTCATCTGAGAGATCGAAATCCCATATTTGTCTATAAGTGCATGATGTCTTCCGTAAAATTTCTTGAGTGAAGACAGCAACTGAGGAGCAACATAACCCTGTGTGAGCAATTTTTGCGTCAGACGTGTCGTTCTGCTAAGGAAATCGATGTAAATCCCGCACGCTCTGGAGTAACGAATCAATTGAGATACGTAAACTCCATAAGCTGGAGCTGACGGAATATTGCTACACAAGAAGGGGAAGTTGACGATTGGAAAGTTGAAGTCATCACGTTTGTCATAGAGCCTTGTTGAAAGTCTTCCTTGAGAGTCAATTTCGAGATGTAGATCTAAATATGAAGCAGACTTCCTAGAATCCGTTGTGTCCTTTATCTCAAGCTCCTGTGGATATATGAGATGGAGAAAGTCACCAAATCGAGAATTGTTTAGTGAAAGGACATCATCAATATAACGGAACGTGAGGTTGAAAGAGAGAGCTAGTCTACGGTCTTTTTTGTCTAGAAGAGATTGCAAGAAGTCTGCTTCATATGAATGAAGAAACAAATCAGCAAGCAAAGGTGCACAATTAGTGCCCATTGGAATCCCTATTGTTTGCTGAAAAACACGTCCACCAAACTGAACAAATATGTTGTCAAAGAACAGGAAGACTTCAAGTGCATGTAACAAGAAGCATAGATGGAAGCTAACAAACAAAAATAAGTAGAAGGAAACAAGTGGGTCATTTGACCTTACAACGAAGGTTTTGTACTTCAAACAAAGGAATACATTATATTATTTTGGCGTTATTTCCGTTGCGCATGCTCGATGTTCACTCGATGAGGCAAAAGCATCAGATTAAAGACAGCCTGGTTTTAAAAACTTGTTTTCTTTTTAGGATATGACTTTCATTACACTTATGTTGAAATTGATAAAATGTAAAACCTTCATTAAATTAAACTCGTTTGATAAATCATCTGGCTAGGCATTTAACCTGAAGATAAACATGATATTGTATGTATTGATTTCATTCTTTCATTTTCAAATAAAACAAAGAATAGAATCATTTTACCATAGGGAACTTCCTTGTCTGTCAATTTCTTAATGTTATATTTTGATAATAATGACATATTATAATTAAAATGCCATTTGTTCAGAGAACAAATGAGAGGTCTTTCCCATTAAGTTGACCTATGACCTTTGACCTTTGTCTTAAAGTCAAGCTCTTTAATTACTGATAATAAATATATATATATTTACTATATTATCTGTAACCGTTTAAATGTTATATACAAGTAAATAATGCATTGGATGATGTTTTTGGCCGCCATTTTGAAACCAGTCAACCGTAACATGTACTTCTCGGGCTTAAATGATAGGTCGTGTCAAGACGGTCATTTTTCATACACATGTCTATTATACTATCTGTTAAGGTTTTCAAGTTATTAGCAAAAAACGTATTTCGCGAAAACCTGTTTCGGCCCCCATTTCGAAACCGCTCAACCAAATCATGCACTTTTTGGACTCAAATTGTAGGTCTTTTCAAGACAATCATTTTTTGTTCATATATTGTCTATACTATCTCTAACGGTTTTCGAGTTATAAGTAAAAAACCATTTCACGACCGCCATTTTGGCAATGGTAAACGCAAAAAAAATATTTGACCACAGATTCGTATTCAGGACCCTCAAATCTACCTGGAAACCAAATTTCATCAAAATCGGACAACATTGACATTTTGCGCCAACTTTGCGCCATACGCGCGCAACCAGGAAGTAAAATAAAAAAAAATCTTTTTCGTGATGACACATCGGCAGGAGACAGAGAACATTTTCCACAGTTTAGATTTTTTATATCTGTTACTATCTAGGAGGAGATCTGTGCACAAGGGTAAACAGCGTTTTGCGCCATTGCGCCGTAACGAAACATAGTTGGCGCTCACAGGGTGAACCTTCTCTATTCCAGGCATAACTGAATAAGTGTGCCAAATTTCGTTACGATCGGTCAAGGAACTTTTTTTCTTTTGGCGTCGGAAACTGAAAAGAATAATAATAATAATCAGAAGAAATACAATAAGGTCTTTCCTTCAGAAAGGGAAAGACCTTAATTATAAATTGCCGTTAGGAAGCTGAACGCACAGCACAAATAGTTTTTACCTTTTTATATCTTGCAAGTTGTTTATTTGGACGTGCAAATTCGAATGTTAATCATTGTACGATTTGCTTTCCTTTTATAAGAAGACACAGGGAAGAACCAATGGGACATTCGGAATTCGGATGTCATAAGCCAGAAAGGGCAAAAACAAAATCAGCAGAAACGAACAAGAGCAACAGCGAGAAACAACAGCTTGGAAAAATTCTTTAATTTTAGCACATCTTAAATACTCAGATGACAAGATCCCACTAACAAAATTAAATTATAAGTGTGGGCAAACAACGGGCAAAGTATTCAGTTCCTTTTCTTTTTCTCGAGAAAATATATCAAATTGTAAGGAACTCTTCAACGACCTGCTTTTACAATAAATGCCGATCAAACCATCTGAAAATGGTGGAATTTACTGCCTGCAATCTTATATCTGAAAATAATTATTTCATTTCTAACTCATTTTCAATCTATTTCAGGTTTTAAATTTTTCCTATCATAGCACATTTTCAAGTGCCACATTTCATTTCAATTCCTACTCCAGAAATAGGTCAATCTTGGTTATAATTTAGTTTCCAGTTCTGAAAAGTTTGGGTTTTTGTGTATGCTCTTCGTACTCATATAGTATTTTGCATTTTCAATCTTTCGATAGAGCCACTCTGATAAATCTTGAATAGACAAATTACACGTCAGGTGAAGCAAAATTAATTGGCTGGAATTTGTTGTAATTTCTATTTTTGATTTTAGATAAAAGTTAATGCCAATTTTTATCATATAATGCATAGTTGATTTTCAGTCATCGTCGGATTACAAATTGATAATATATTAGCACAAATTACTATTTTAAAAAATGACAAAATACGTTTAAAAAAAAGTAGTTCACTCTAAACGAGTCTATAGTGCATCAGTACCAGTGTTTTTGTTGTTAACTGGATAACAAAGCCACCTTGTTTTTGAATGATTGAAACAAGAGAAACAGAAACTTAAAGTTCAATTTACTCTATGACATAACAACTGTGTAAAGAAACCTTTTTGTAAGGTTATAATAAATCATTTGATTACATTTCATATATTTTTTCTCCATTTTCCTAGTGTATTTTTGTTGTTGCATACTTTCTGATATTGCACGCTTAGGAGTGCCATAAAAAGTGATATTGTTGGTTACAGGGAAATTCCGATTTCCATTATCTTTCATTCTTAACCAATTGAATTTAATGCCCGTCCATTGTGACGTCATATATATTTGTAAACAAGTTGGTTGACGTCGGAGATAAAAATTGACGTTTTGAAAATGACAACATCTACGGACATAAAAAACCCAAAAAATAATCATACATGTAACACAAAAACATGGATGCATCAAATGGTTTGTTTATTAAGAAAGACAAAAATACAGATCCACTGTAAGGTGAAAAATAAAACATACAATATCACCAAAAAAGAAAGATGTATCGAAATTACATTGTAGATCAAACGTTACGTTATATAATTTTACAAAAAATGCTTTTTATATTGAAATGTTATATAACAGTTATGGCAGCTCCCTGCATGCAATATCATGCTTTATGGAACACTTAAAGCTGATATCGACACTCGGCCACAGGCTTCGTGCGATACCAATTAAGTGTTCCATGAAACATGATGCATGCGATGAGCTGCAATAATTGAATAATATGTACATATACTTCGGTATGCAGGCTATCAATATCGAAAGAACTGTGGGTTCATTTTGGAATTTCTTTTGAGCAGTCGGCAAAAATCCTGAGATTTATAATTATTTAATAACTTATTTTGGAAATGTATAATTAATCAAAATAAGTTTCTCTCTCTTTAAGGGACGTCTGTGAGCATTTAAAGCTTCTTTTTTAAATATGTTATGGTTATATAAATATGACAATTGATGTGTGTTTTCTCTGATTAAACGCTTGAAGGTTCATGGTATCGTTTTGCATCCAGCTTCTTTAGTCGACCTCCTTTGGTTTATTATAGAAATAAAACATTAAACAGACTTGATTTGATCCTGTTCAATTATTTCTATATCATCGAAAAATATTTTCATGGCCTTTTCTATAAACTATTTCTTTGTTTGTCTCTTATCTTACAGCTGCATATTGGGGGATCAATCTGACAAATTGCATAATGAATTGCTTAATTGATTGTGACGTTTGACGTTTTAAACAATGAAATTACAGGCTCGTGCACTTTCATCCCCTTTCAGTCTTCGGCAGCAAGTATTATTGTCGATCATATCACAGCAACAACAGCACTGCGAGCTGCCCCTACACACAATAAATTACCCACTATGTACTGGATACCTAAATTACACAAAAACCCATATAAATCCCGTTTTATTTCTGCTTCTAGTAAATGTTCTCTGACCAATATTTCTAAAGTTCTCTCTCTTGCTTTGACAACAATGAAAGAGTTTATCATTCGATACTGTAACAAAATTTTTGAAAATAGTGGCGTAAATCATTTTTGGAGTGTCAAAAATTCTCTTGATGTTTTGGACAAACTTCAAGCATTTGAATATTCTTTCCAGACAGTTGACAGCTACGATTTTTCTACTTCGTATACAAATCTTCCTAATAATCTAATTAAAAAGAAATTTGAATATTTAGTTAAATGATGCTATGATAAATCTAAAAGTGATAACATTTGTTCTTAAGTTTCAAAAGTATTTGGTAAATCGTTTTTCAGTAACGAAACCCAAAAAGGCTATGTTAATTGGACTGACATAGAAATGATTACTGCACTTAACTTTCTTTAAGATAATATTTACATACGTTTTGGAAACAAATATTTCGCCAAGTTATTGGTATTCCTATGGGGACCAATTTTGCCCACTTATAGCAGATATTTTTATATTGATATGAATCACAATTTATGGCCAAACTTCAAAAAGACACAAAAAGCACCACCTTATTGACATTTTTAACAATACTTACAGATAATTAGACGACATCCTTGCCCTTAACAACCCCAATTTCTCTGAATTTATAAATGATATCTATCCTAAAGAATTAAACCCTAAATAACTCGACCGTCGATAGATGTCCATTTTTGGATTTAGATTTAAGCATTTTCAATGGAAAATTGCACACTAAAGTCTATGATAAACGTGATGACTTTTCTTTCCAAATTGTAAACTTTCCTGTTCTTGAAGGTGATGAACCTCTAGCTCCATCTTACGGAATGTACATTTCACAGTTAGTCAGATATGCTCGAATTTGCAGTGGTGTTTCTGATTTTAATGACAAAAACCGTTTCATTACAGAATAATTGCTAAAACAAGGTTATCGATACCACAAATTAGTCAAATCTTTTACTAAATTTGTTCATAAATATGGGTATCCTATTGAAAAATTTCACTGTACACGTCGTTTTCGCATCCCCGAATTCTATGGGAATGTTGTTTATAAGGCACATAAATTCAAAAACAATCCTCTTGGCATGGTAATTTGGCTTAAAAACTTATTAAAGAAAGGATACAAGTATGAAGTTCTGGTAACATCTTTAAATTTGGTGTTTTTGGGAGAAATAATGATAATTTAATAGTAACTCTAAAACATTAATCTTTTACTTTTTGACTATTGTATTGTTTCGAAGCATTACAGCGATCAAATATGTCGGTTTTTTATGATGATATAATACTAAATCATTTGTTGTTTGAAGTGTTATGATGGATTTAGAATCGATATGATTGATTTTTTACATCAATCGATAAATGCTCAGTATCTGCGAGTGTTCTCAAGGGAGTTCCTTTACGTTTCGTTGTTCTCGTATAGTACTCTTGTCTCAGGTTCTCTCTTGGTGAATTGAACTTTTATCGATTTGATTTTTAAAGTTTGTTGTTTTTTGTGCCTTGTACAAGATAAACAATAGGGGGAAGGTTGGGCCCACAAAACTAGTTTAACCCCGTCACATTTTATATGTGCCTGTCCGAAGCCAGGAATCCTTGTCAAAGCTTTTGTTTGTCCTTGTCTACTATCTGTTTTTTTTTATGTCCAGGAATGGGTCTTTCTTTGATATTCTAGGGATTCGTTTGAATCTTATGTATTGTATTTTTAGTCTTCGGCCAATGCAAGACGGCGAGCAGTGACCTCTGGTCATGTTGAAGACTGCTGGCTGTTTTACATTGCGATTTTTTAAATTGCCGTTTCTTTACTGTTGGTTGTGTCGCGTACACTTATTCCACATCTCTTTATCGTCTATCTAAAAATTTGCAAGTTACAGCCGGACCTTCCGATCAAAAACGACCCTTTATGTCTACAAGTGTGTACAAATTCAGAACCATTGCTTTCGTGTGTTGTACCTTGCTTTAATTTTCTCCATGCGCATTTGGAATTGCCTATCAAAGTGCGGTGGTTTTATTATTAACTCTAATTCACGCGCATTGTTTAGCTGTAACGATACATTTAAGGCTTCTAAAGGACATTATAGTTGAATATAATTTTTGTCTTTATAGACACATTATTTGTCCTTTATTTAGAAATAAAATTTTCAAATAAAAGATACGTTTTCCGATGGCCAAATAGCTTTTATCAAATCTTTTTTTAACATTGTCTTACCGCAGGAATATTGGGAATCAGGAAGACTTTTTTCAAAATACAAATGACAACAAAGTTCCAGACAATAAATTTTGCTACGCCTGACGCGCGTTTCGTCTATTCAAGACTCATCAGAGGCGCTCTACCAAAAGTTATGCTTCAAATTTTAGAAAGAGTCCCTTTTGAAAATTAAACTTTATGACTTGAGTTCGTGTTTTCGACTTTTGGTAGGGTGGTTTTTGTGTTTGCTGTTTCTTTGTGTTGTTGTGGTTTGTATTGCCTGTCATTGTCTATCTCCTTTTGAATATTTAACATTTAACATTAACGAAAACAGTTAACGTTAAGGATTAGTGGCGTTTGACAAGCACAATTTTCATAGAAGATTTATTGATTTAACTAGTTTTTCAGGTTTATTCATTTACCTATTGATAATCCTTAACAAAGCACAACAATGCAGGCAACACATTATTGAAGGAAAAAAGGTTAACCGGATAGTGAGTTGATCCTCTCAACATAACAAACAACATATTAAACCAATTATAAAAGTCGCGGGTCATTTTATTTGACATCATTATTGGTCGCTTACATCCAACAAAAACTACTATTTAAGGGACCCTATAAGACAGCTTTCTGGTCGGTCACGAATGCAGCGATGTCAAGCCATGGTGCAGCTGTCTCGTAAAAGTATACCAACAAGTCGGCTAGTATGTTTCCATTGAAATACCAACTTGTTGCTGAAAAGTCTCTCCACTTTTAAATAAAGAAATTAAGCATCCTCAAATATTGTTAAAAAGGTTTAATTCAAATATAAAACCTTGACCTTTCTAGATTTAACTAATGCCTATTTAATATTTTCTTTCAAACAAAAATTCATTTCCTGGCTTTAAACAACATACTAAAAGATAAATATTTGAAATTGCATTTTTATGGCTTCATTTCAATGTTTTCGTAGCTTATTTTGATTACTTAAAATAATCTGATCTTCGTTAAAGAGGGAATGTCATGCTTGTGATTGGCATTTTACGCCTACCATTTCATTAGATAATTGGTAAACGTCAACTTGTTTAGTTAGATTTGATAATTGTTTTAATCACTAACTACTACTTTCACAAAAATTATCAATAGATTAGTTTGTTTGAAATGCTTAATTTAGCTTAAAATGTTTATCTGAAATCTGAATATAACGACTTTTTACTTAAGCGTGCAATTGCTACTATGGATAATCCTATATGATTACTTGAAGTGTATTTTAATCAAATTTACGTGTAACCCGAACATCATTATATGTTTTTTTCTGGTTTTTGCTGTGCCCTTTCGGACTTTTGACATTCGGATGCCACATTGGTACCTCTGCTTCTTTACCCATTTCATCAAATATTCATAAATGTTGCAACCTTTTTGATACACTGAGATATTTTGCACTTACGAAATATAAACAACGTATATTGAAAATGAAAAATGCAATCATTAGACAGGTGTTACGTCACTTTCATATCCATTAATGTATATTATCGCTATTTAAGTCACGTAAAGTAGAGAGAGATGTCTGAATAGCTGCTAAACAAGGGTTTGGTAACTAAACCACTACCGTCCGAATTGGTGATTCTGATCTTTTTTAAATAATTGGAATATAATACGATGATACAAATGAGGTAAAGAAAAAAAATATGTTGTTTTTATTACAATACACTGCTATTTCATGCAATCTTTCTTTAAACTGGCACATTTGACTGGTTTATAAAGGATAATTCTGCAATTTGCTATGGGTTTAACATTTACCTAGAGGTAAAGAAAATTATATCGCATGAACTTAAAATTATATCAGCTGCTTTTGTATTTTTTTATTGCTATTACTAATGATATTAAGCACACGCAATTTAATCATTTCGTTTACAATCTTTCATATAAAATGTAAAATATTACTTAAGTTAAAAGTAAAGCGCTAACGAGTCTATTAGTCAGTTGACAAAATTTAACTTGTTACAGAATTGTTACACGTACAAAACCAGAAAAAAAAACATTACTCAGTGTACGTTTGCTGATTGACAGAACAATTCTTCAAAGACGAATTGTTTCATAAGGTTAAAATAAAGCATAATATATGTAGATTTTCATGAGCCTTGTCTTAACTTAAAGCATGGGATCAAACAAATTCAAATGTATTTTGGGGCTTCATTTGAGTATATGAATGTTATCGTTATCTTTTAATGTTTATCGGTCAACAGATCTGTTGTTGGAACTGATTCACTTTATTTATCGATACAGACAAATACAGCGTCAATACATGCAACCTTGTCAAGCTCCCAACATACGGCATTAATAAAAACAAGTTCTGTATGACATTTCCAGGAAAGCAGACTAATCATTGCTTACTTAATATCCGCTGCAAAATACTTCCGATGTTTATCCAGTGCCAATATTTGTTCTTATGTTGACAACAAGGAAATAATAACTACTAGCATCATTATTTCTGTAAGCTTTGGGTTCGCCCATTATTAAACATTGTTGGATGAAATCGACATACATTTTGCTCTTAATCGATTACTTTCAACTGTTTGGCTATAACATGCGTGCGTTAAAGACTTTTTTAACTATAAAATACAGTGTCTGAAAAGTAAACATGGACTCTATTCTATGGTGTATAATGGAATGAGGAATACAGATTATGTATTTAGAATATGAAATGAACGAAAGCACGAATTGATACTGTTGTCACGACAAAAGCTGATAAAAGAAATACCAAGTAAAAAGATAACTAGATGGTTCAGGATCAACTAGATGATTTTCCTTTGTAAGGATGCTCGCTGATCATTTTTTTAGATTCCTTTCCTTTTTTTGTAATCATCTGGATCAGTTCCGTTTAAAAAAGATGTGGAATGCTATTTGGTTTCAACGTATTTCTCTTTGTCATTTTTTTTACTCTTGACTTTTGAGTTTACATAATATAAGACGTCACATCTCATTAAAGGATGAGGGGTATTAATACCCATAATTAGCCTAAGAAATTGTAGTTGGTTCAAATATTATGATATAAATAAAAAAAAACACTTTTTATGTGGTTACAAAGAAAACAACCCCAAAAAATTCCTTCAAGGTGACATAATAATGATATCACCTTTAGCGGTATAACTTTACTAAAATAAAAAAAAATCTGCAATTTTGAATGGTTTCGGTACATATTTTTCTTTAGAAAACGTTGGGTGCATGAGCACAAAAACTTCAAACTTTCAGAAATGATGAATTTCATCATTTTGCACCTTTTACCCAAGTATGAAGTTGTTGTTTAGACGTGCCCTTCTTATTCAAGACCAAAAATAGTGTGCAAAAACTAATGAAATTAGGAAACTTTATCTAATTTATAGCTTTTTTTTAAGTTAACGAAGTGGCATAACAACTAAACTTATATGGCAAAATCTTACCATTTTCTTTAATCCTAATATATGATCCCTGTTTCAGCAACTTAAGACATCTGTATGCTCAGTTTTAATTTCATGGTAAATTTTGGGCCAAAAATGGGGTGTACTTCCACTTATTCTTTAAATCATAAAAACACATTAAGTCTTAAATTAGATGCAAAAACGATATAAAAACAAAACTTTGATGGTAAGGTTCCATCCTGTTTAAGTAACGTTACAAAAGTGTGGCAAAGTAGTTGGTACACTAAACTAGTTCTCGGAACCAGTTCAACTTCTTTATAACAAACATTTACTAATAATTTTATAGCTTTAAAGACATACAACCTACTAATTTAGCAATTCTTATAAACTGGATTAAACACACATATATGAAAAATATACTTTCTTAATTTTACCTTTAACGGCACAAAAAGTCATTTTTTGCAGTTGCATATAAATAATAGTTTTTAATTCTTCGCGTTGAATACGTATTGTCTAGCATACTTTAAATGAATGAAATGTATATCAGCCTCGATCAGGTGATTTTTTCAAATTGAGCAAAATATGTTTTGTGTTCAATAAACATTTCTTATATACATGTAGTAAAACAGTGCAATGATTTCACTAAAAAATCGCATATGAAAAGATACATTTTTTGTGTACTATCAAATATAAATAATCAATAGAATTTCATGAGAGAAAAGAGTTTTTCGATTACACGATATCTTGGTATTCTTTTAGTGATTTAATGGTCAAGTTAACAATACCTGATCCAGGTAACATCGCGACAGGTCCCACTGTTTAAATTCTTTATTCAGTTTGTCTCCTTTTTGACACTGCCTTTTTGCACTATTTTGTTAAAAAGAATACTTTCTGGTTAGTTTTTTTTTAACTTACAGTTTCTTCAGACGATTTACGCTATATTATTTATAAAGTGTGAATTCAATAATGTTTTGAAAAATGTGAAAAAATGATAATGTTCTATTTCTTTAAAGTTAAGCCACAACATTTATATCAATCTAAATTTTCATCACACCAATCCCATTGTTTTATCAGAAAACAAGTTACATGTAGAACAAAAGCGTCTTACACAATTTGCATGGGACTGTTATTTATTTTAATTTACTATTAACGGACTATAATCATATATTCATGAAAAGGCAGAATTCCTGCATCAGCCTAAAATTCCAGTTTAACTTCTATTAATTATTGGATGTAGAGAAAGGTTATTCGTAAAGCTCTATGTACTAAAAACATATCTTGTTTCCATGTTCCGTAGAATTGCAAGGCTAGACGCTTTTATTTTCAGCAATATTTTGAACTGCTAGGAATCTCGGATTCTTCCTTATCTGAAATAAAAGCAATCATCTAAACAGTTAGCAAATAATATCAGTGATAGCGAATAGTCAAGGTATTAAACATTTCAACTTATGAAAGTCTCTCTTTTGAGTGGCAATATATATTTTATTTTCCCTTTTCTCTGTCTTGTCATATTATAAGATTTACTTAAACGTTAATTGTAAAACAAGTCTATCAGATTACTCTGCAAGTAAAACAACTAAGTTGACTACAAATCCCAGTGCTCGTGAATGTTTAACGAGGAAGTTTAGCAGCATAACGATATTAGTTGAAAGTCTGATCTTTTTATATATGTTTTTTATGTTTTATGTATTACTAGTAAGCCTATTTGTACTGTTTTTATTGTTTTTGTTGTAACATTTCATTTTGTTGACTTTCTCAGAGACAACCACGGAAGGACACATGATGTAATTCAAGTTACACCATTTTCTTAATCGTGTATTATGTTCACTCTGTGCATTGTAATCTGGTATTATTTTTCTGCAACCTACTGTTATTTGTCGTTTAATTTGTATTTTACCAACGTTCTAGCTTTAGTCTGTCTAAAAGTCTATACACAGTATTAGTTTATAATAAAGATCATCTCTTCACCATTAATCATTTTCTTAAGTGGTTGTTGGCACAACCGTAACAGGATTCGTATTCTGGTGTTTTGTAACAAGGTTCTAGAAGTTGAGTGGTTTCATGCAAATTCAGCAAAAGATGGTAATGAATAATATATATCCTGAGACTTTTCAAGCAATCCATTACCCTCTGTATAATTTATTGCTGCAAAGAATTAATATGATGGTCTTTTATAATTTAACAAAACACAAAGGGTACAAATTGATAGGAACATTGATTTATATCAGTTCAACTCCTCACTGTCGCTGATTTGTTTATTGTTTCGTCCATTCGTTGTTAATTATTTGGGCCTTTTAAACAGCTTGAAAAGTCGAGAGTAGCCTATTTATCTTATACTGTAGACAAAATATGTTAACCTTATATGTATGTAAATGAAAGGGTTCCGTCTTTCAATTTTATTATTAAACTAGTAAATAGGTAAAGAAAATTATGATCCCAGAATAAACATAAAAAAACAAAAATATTGGTTGTATTCAAGAAGAAGCAAAGAGGCACCAATGGAGCATTCGATTGTCAAAAGTTCGAAAGGGCAACGACGAAACCGGTTAACACGAACAAGTCATCACGAAGAAGCACAAAACACGAAATCAACCGAACGGAAATTAACAACGCGAATTCAAGTCGTAACAAGAGTGAACTCATTTGGTCCGGAACAGTAAGTGGTTCTTGTCTGCTAAAGCACATCCATTGCGTTGCTTATATCAATTCAGTGTGTCAAATACAGAAATGGAAGCCAAAACAAAGTTGTACGACGAACCACAAAAATCTGCGCTCATTTAAGAGATATACATCCCATATTTGTCTACGAGTGAACGGTGTCACTCTCGTAAAATTTTTTGAGTGAGGACAGCAACCGAGGAGCAACATAATACAGTGTCAGCAATTTATGTATCAAACGTGACGCTCTGCCAAGGAAATCGATGTACTTCCCACAAGCTCGAGAGTAACTTTAATATGAAGACTCCATAAGCGGTAGTTGACGGCAAATGAACTAGAATACGTGAAAGGTCACAATGAAGTGGATGGTAAACAGGTCGACGGACAAATTAATTACTATATGTTCAATCCTGAAGTAACATGATAATTGTAGTTTTCACATAATTATATAATAATGCAAATATTTAATATGGCACATTGTGGAATAGTCTAACTTCAAATGAAGGTCAATGGGAACTCAAATGGTTCATATATAGATGCATGTAGGCCGTCATATCAAAACATAATTCGAGGAGTGATTCCAAATCACACATTACTGACTGCGATTTCGATCAACTGTTGTTCAAGACAAAAAATCTGGGTTTAGAGTTGCCGTGGTCTGACATGTGACAGAGTACAGGATGAAACAGTCGGGTTCATTATACAACTGCATAATACATTATGATTAAACAACATTGCAAGTAAACATTTTTTTAATCTTCCTCTGATGTCAATAATTTTATAAATGTGCCCCATTCAAACATTTTGTTCTAAAACATTGAAACTGTGAAACAGTGACTGTTTTTGATACATAAAAATATACAGACATGCTAAAATCTATAGGACGCCATTTATTATAATTTATTAAAGTTCTAAAATAATCATACTGCTTGCGTCACACCTGACTTTCTTATGATATTTTATGAGCACTTTTTTTATTCAGAAATTTCCTGCATTTTTATTTACCAAACTTGTAATGGTTCTCAATTATATCAAACAAATATTTTTTTTACTGTAACGCTTCATAAAATGTAATCTTCAATGTCCACAGAATAAAAAAGCAACTGCGTATCTTCGTAGAATTCCTACAAGTAGTTTCGTTCGTTAAGAGAAAGATTTCATAGACTTTTCTAGTAAAACATTTAGCTACACGATGCCTTAGGCTTCCTTTTTTATTCAATATCCAATAGCAATATTTTGTCTTAGCCTTCACAAGAAAATTATCTTTAATAAGTCAATTTATTTAATTAAACAGTACAAGCATTTCAAACAAATGGTTCGTTAAATCAAAAGCGATACTATTTTTCAACACAATATCTTTTTTACATTTTATCGCAAGACGGTTTACGGCAAGCGAATCTGCCTTTTGCAATTGAAAAAATGCAGAGGTTCCATCTGGATGTCAAAAGCCCAAAAAGGTCATAACCAGTAGACACAAACGAGGACAACACGAAGAGACAGACAACACAAAAAACTGAATGAATCATTTTTATCAACAAAGTTTTTGATGCTTGACCATTTGTGTACGGTATATGTCATGAATGATCATCCTTGGCGTATTTAGTCATTGTAAGCTTTTTTTAACTATCGCCGTTACAAATTTCTACGTGAAAAAAGTACAAGAATACTTACAAGATTTACGAAAATGTAAAAAGTAATGAAGAATCTTGTTTTTGGCTGAAAATACACACCTTGATGATGCGTACAATTTGTAAGCGTCATACTCATGCGCAATCTTTGTATAAAATCGATTCGCAAATTTTCCCATTTTTTAATGTAATATAAAAACATGACATTAGATAAAATGAATCATAGGGATATTATAGCTTAAAAAAAATAAGGATATGCTATACGTTTTCTACATAAATAAAAAAAATATTTGACACACACTTTGACAACATATAAATAATCCACCTATTTAAGTACTTATCTATTTGGCTTGCTCTTAAACGCTTTAGTGCTTTGATTCTGCACTAGTTTTGTTGGTGATTTTTTTATCTGAAATTGTCTAGTTAATGACTTGTTTTGTGTAGTTGCCTTCGTTTAAATTTATTTTATTGTTTTGTTTGTTTAATTTGTGTAGCTTTCGTTTGTGTATTCCTATGTGTATTTGTCTTTGGTTTGTCTAGTGTTCTTCTTTTATTGTTTTCTTCTGTTGTTTTTGTGTCCACCTTCGTAAAAGCGTCAGACGTAACAGTCTAATGTTTAAGTTTGTTGTCCCTATCGGGCTACCAACTTCATAATGCATAATACTGTTTCACGCACGATAGAATGATTCTTGAATAAAACATATTTGGTCCTTTCTCACTTTGTTTACCTCTTCTTGACAAAACGTGGTTTTTTTGTCATTTGTTATATTAATAAAACTTCAAAGTTTTCATTTTCTCCGCTATTACTTCTTGATTATTGTTGTCTTCGACATTGAGATTTATCATCCACTTTTTGTATTAAAAAATCATTTATTTTATACATTTTATATTTGCATTTATGAATATACAAAAAAAATATGCTTATTTTTCTGTTAACTACCATATTGAATAATCATTGAAAACTTTACGTTCACTCCAGTCTTAGAATTATAAGGAGTTCTACTATGTGTGTCCAACCTTTTTAAGGTAAATGTCATGAGCCAATACAAATATTCTGTGGCAGGCCTTCAACTCTACTCACATGAAATACAGGTATTTCGTCTTTGTGTCCATTTAACGACAACTGTTTGACGTATCCCATATGCAGAATAAGCTCTACCTGTTTATTTTTAGACTGATAAATCGTCTCTAAAACTAAACTGCAGTATAAGTCTTGATTACATATTAAAGAAAACAAGTTTTATGGTTTTAATTCCACTTTTAAAAGTAAAACTCCTAAAGGTCTGTCTGAGTGGAAGTTAACATGGACATAAAACCTTTCAAGTTCCTTATTATGCCACTAAATAGGATAGAATATTAATCAAACCCATAAATCATTCCTCCTGCACTTCGGTAGGTGTGACTGTGAAAAACTGTCTACTCTTTTTAACTTGATTAATTGGAAAAGTAAGACATTCGTGAAAGAAGCAAAGGTGTACCAAAGGGGTAATCAGTATCATAAAACCGTAAAGACAAAGACAAAACCGGCAGACAAAAAATCGTTACAACAAAACAAACCACATAACAACATAAAACACACACACACATAACAACAAAACCGCATTCAGTTGAAACGAGAGTGAACTCAGGTGCTCCGGAAGAGTAAGCAGTTCCTGCTTGCTATAGCACACCCGTCACGTCGCCAAAGATCGATTAAGTGTTGGTCAAATCCGGAAAGGATGACTTACAAAACTCTATGTCAAACCAACATCTGTGCTCATCTGAGAGATAGAATTCCCGTATTTGTATACAAGCACATGATGTCGTCCGTAAAATTTCTTGAGTGATGACAACAACCTGGGAGCAACGTACCCTTATGTTAACAATTTGCTTGTCAGCCATGTTGCTCTATCAAGGAAGTCGTTGTACTCCCCACATGCTCTGGAATAACGAATTAATTGTGATACGTAAACTCAATATGCTGGAGCGGACGGAATGTTGCTACACAAAAAGGGAAAGTTAACTATTGGAAAGTTGAAGTCATCACGTTTGTCATAGAGATTTGTACAAAGCCTTCCTTGTGTGTCAATTTCGAGAAATAGATCCAAATATGATAAAGCTACGTTAAATCAGCTGTGCCAAACGAGATTTTAATTGTGAATGTGGAACTGAAGTATATAATGTAGAGAAATCAAACGTTTTAATGCTATTACATGAGGAAAATGACTTGGAATGGAGATTTTCCATCAGTTCTTTAGAATTTTTGAGAATCCACATTTGATTGACGCCATTTCTAGAGTAACAACAATCGAAATACTTTTGAAGGCTTGATTTTATTGCGTTAATATTGATTTTAACAAAACTGAAAGAGGCTTGTACATTTGGATGACCCAGCAATAAATCGTTGCTTGAATGGAGTTTTATGTAACTTTGGAATCCAATACAAGGATGTAACGTCATTGTTCTTTTTGTCAACAGAAATGCCAAAGGAAGAAATGACAGAATTATTACGAATTTACGAATCTTTCCCTTTTCCGACCAAATTTCATTTAGTATACCTTATCTTATATAAAAAAAGTATTTCCACTCGAATCCCCATTGGTGCATCTTTGCATCTTTGCTTCTTTCAATTGTTTTTTTTTAATCGGCTAGTATAAACTGTGGCGTCATAATGTTGTTTGGTAAAAAAGTCCATTTGATAATATTTACAATAGACAGATTTTTGACTTCCGAACGTGTCATCGGTCCTACTTTGTTTCTTTGGAATGAATCGAGATTTTTTGTATATCTTTCTTCTTGTTTTCTTTAATGATTTCTTGTTTTTTTATTTGATTGCCTAATATGTCCTTCGACGGGCGTCTTCCTTAAATGTGTCTGTGTTTGCCTTTTTATTTTTAATCTTTAAACTTAAATTAAGAGATTCTTATTCACTTTATCAAATAACAAATTTCACAAATCGTTGTGTTTATTTTTAAAAGCCGCCTCACACTTAACCGAAAAAAGTGCGACGAAGGGTAACGAATGGGAAAATTGACAAAATGGGCGCGAATTAAACGAATTCAAATAAAAATTTCCTCCGAATCATCCGATTATTAACTATTGTTAACTATGATCAACGAATAGTTAGCGAAGAATGAATATGACTTACGATGGGTCACGTTTTTCGGATGGCTACGTTGAGTAAATTATAGCCGAAGATGAGCGAAGAGTTGATATGACCCGATAGCAAGAACAGATAATGAACGACGGTTTACTATGGCTGATTCGAAACGAAGGCGAACGAAAATATCGTGCGCATCAGGAAATTATGCGACAGCCACAATCACCTCCTGCATCTCCAAGATTTCCAACGCCACCACCTATCTTGCAGCAGGAAGATGATACAGCCAGTGTTGATGACACTGCTAATATTATGATATTGGACTTCAAAGCTTGGGGAAAATAGGTGCTTTACATAATTTTAATAAAAGGGTATTACATTTTTTTCTGCCAAAACCCAAGACAGCAGCGTATAATAATGAGGGTCATCATGGGGGGTTTCCTGGGAATCAAATAATCATTAGTTTTATACGACCGCAAAATTTTTGCGATCGTATAATGTTATGGCGATGTCGTCGTCGTCGTCGTTGTTGTTGTTGTTGTTGTTGTTGTTGTCGTGGTTTCGTCTGTGGACACTTTGGTTTCCGTGCCATAACTTATGTTGACCGAATGTTATGAAATTTTGATATGATGTTTGTTACAGCTAAAGGCAGGTTGGTATTGTATTAGGAGATTGTGGCCCCTACTGTTTTAGAAAAAAGGGCCAAAAAAGGCTAAAACGGGTGTATTGACAACACTGTTGTATAATGTTTATTATTCATTCGATTTTGAATTTTTTTTTATTGAATTCATCATTAAATTCTGTCAACAAATTGTTTCAATGGTTTTGATATATGTTGCACTGTTACATTGCTACTTGGGCTCAAAAAGGGGCCACACAAAAAAAATGACTTTTTTATTTGTGGTCCGATTTTCAAAATCTTTTTGTCATTGGAATCCTTATGCAAATCCCTGCCTGCATTTTTCAATCAGATTTGCAATATCTCTAACCGTTTTTAAAAATTAGGGGTCAAAGGGGCCAAAAAAAACGCCATTTTTAAAAGTTTGTCAATGCAAATAGTTTTATACCAAAAATTTAGTTGTTGTGGGCCAGTAAATTGTTTTGATATGATATGATATGATGATTATATCCACTAAAGGAATGTTGGTCTTGTATTTAGGATTTGTTGGCCTCTACTGTTTTAGATAAAAAAGGCCAAAAGGGGCGAAAATGGGTGTATTGTTAAAACTGCTGTAGAATGTTTTTTATTCATCCAATTTTGAAAATTCTTTTTTGTTGAAGTGCTCATAACATTCTTTCTACCAAATGTGTCAATGATTTTTCAAATGTATTTCACCATTACATTGCTTCAGGGGGCTAAAGACAGGCCGCCCTTAAAATCAACTTTTTAATTTTTGGTCCGATTTTTAAAATCCTTTTTTCATTGGATCCCTTGTGAAAATACCTGCCTTATTGTGTAATCAGATTTGCAATATCTTTTATCGTTTTTGAGAAATTAGGGGTCAAAGGGCCAAAAATGTCAATTAATACATGTATATAAATAAGGTTTTTGTATTAGATGATGTAAATATATATGTGTCAAAAATGCATTTTTAAGTCCACCACAGGATGCATATGTCAAAAAGCTTTGTGATTCCACCATGGGCTTCATGTGACCAAAGCAATGGACTATCCATATTGGGCCTCCAACGTACAGGGTTCAACTTGTTGCGGTCATATCCTGCTGCACTGGTAATCATTAATTATTTACTGAAAAACGTTATTTTCACAAAATTGTACAACGAAATGGTAAACAAATAATCAAAAAGAAGGGGGCATGGTAATCAAATAATCACTAAAAAATGATCCTTGTAATCAAATAATCACCCTAAAAATGGTCTAGTAATCACATAATCAAGAACCACATGATGACCCTCAATAATAGTTATTAAGGCCCCGGATCGAAGATGCACAAGCCCTTATCTTTTAACTGTGTTCGTCAGTCCATCTCTGTCTGTCCGTTCACAATGTCTTCTGAACACTTAAACTTAAAACTATAAGGCGTAGAGATCTGAAATTTTTCATGTGATTCAGGACTTATTTCTATATTTAACCAATATTGGCCTGGCAATTCGCTCATGTATGAATCTATTAGCTATCCATAGTTAGTTATAGTATATCATGGTCTTGCGTTCGTTTCTGTCTCGTTATTCAAATTAAGTTAACGCTTATCTTCGTTACCCTTCGAAATAAGACTCTAAGCAAATTTACGTTTTCCAACGCAAGTCTTCGTTTCTATACGCTATTCATATTTTATCATCGTACTGATTCGTCGGGATCAGAATGGTGCGATGAAGGACGATGCATGACGAATGATAAAAGAATGATAAACGAACAATTACCGTACATTAAATAAGAGGTGCAATTTCAAACAGATGATAAACGAATTTTAAATTCGTCGAGAAATTTTGAACATGTTCAAAATTAACCGACGAATTTGAAGAATCGCAACTGTTAGTTCCGAAGGCTTCCGAAGGCTTACGAAACCGAAAACGAAGGGTAACTATGGTTAACTATCAATTACGATTACAAACTATTTTTAAAAAACTACTATTCGCCAGTCATCGCAACCCTTATTTTATGCAATTCGGTTAAGTGTGAGGGGGCCTTAAGATAGCAGTATGACTTTTTTCGAAAAATAGACACTTCTAGATTTTACACAATTCTTTTACTGTTGGGATTTTTTTCTTTTAAAACCATGACGTTATACTAAGAATGTCTTAGAGTTCGATACAATGATTTTAATGGTAAATAAATTTATTAAATTAAATACTGCAATTTGATTGGACGAATAAAATTTTTCATATCACAATGAAAAAAATGGAAAATGACCAATTGTTACATGAAGTGACACTATTATTTTGTTCATTTCTTATTATAAGAAATTTTATCGTAGTTTTTTAATAATTGTAATTCAGAATTTAAACCATAATTGCAAACAAAAGTAAAAGTGATCTTCCTTAAATGTTGCCTGCCTAATTTTCAGTCTGATTTCATTTAGTTTTTTCATATAAAACGAATTCGTATTTTTATTTTAGTTGAAGATTGCTTTTACTCGTTTATTTAACTGCTTTTTCCAGCCATTTACATTTTCTACATAATTGTTACTTATAACATGTAATTAGTTTCGTGGTATAACTAATCAGCTGTATTACACATAAGGAATGTTATTAGTAGAATTTATGATGCTGTTTACTAGAAAATCCACACATCTACTATACTTTATCTGTCCGGAGACTGCTAATTGATTTCCTTTGCTTCGCGTTACTGTATTATTATCCATATCATCTGTATGTTGTTTTAAGTAGTTTCTTTGATATACACATATGGGGTTTTTTTTTCTTCCAACAGGTGGAAACGCATAGGGATACCACTCATATTTTGAAAATTATGGTATTTTTACAATTTTTGTGCTTTATTCGTTTCACATTTTAAATTAACACTGCAGAAATGTACTGTTCATTTTATTTGAATCCTGATCATGGTAGTCAAAACTCTACATTAACATCGGTTAGTTGGTGACATTTAAATGTGGTCATCATTTTGCACTATCCTTTGTTCATAACATCTTCTATGAAGTTTAACGAAACTAATGAACATAAAAACAGGCAAACATGAAAAGTTCAGCTTTCTTAAAGGCAATTAAGAAATTTTTGAAATCTATCAGATTTATTTCGAAAGTAAACTACAGAAATTGGACGGAGTACAACACTGCATGTAAATACGCTTTTTCCGCTAGAAAAAAAAATCCTACGATAGATACGATCATTATAGTTGTTCGTCGATATGAGGATGTCGATGCATTATGGTCACCATGATTAAGTTTTCTATTCAGTAAAAGTCTGCGTCTAGTTTTCACAATTTTCATTGTTGACACTAAAAGATTACTCAGAACAATGTGAAATATGGCAAGAATAGGACTACTGAAAACTATTCGGAACCAATAATACAATCAATATTGTCAATGAAAATGGCTTAAGGATGTAATCTGGTCAGGAGCCAACATTTTTAAAGCACTAAACTTTTTTCTAATCTTGAGTTTTGCCATTTTTTACCCCAAAAAGCAATGTATCAAAAAACATTTAAGGGTTTCTGTGCATTTTCTTTGCTTAAATGCTTAAAATGTTTGAAAATGAAAACGTTTGACAATTTTCCTGATTTTTCGTCAACTTGCTCAAATCATTTATTATTTTCATGTAAAAACTTCAACTTAGATATTAAATAAAGATATTAACAAAATTACCGAACTTGGAGGACCATTCTCGATGTCCAAGAGAAAAAACACAAGGAAGACGAACCGGATACAATTGAAGGTCGTAAAGGTACTGATTGGCTGCAATTATTAAATAAATGGTGGGTTCACCCAGGTTTTATGGCGGACCAAAACCCCTCTTCGATTGTATTCTTAGAGTCTGGTAGTAACACAAAACACAAAAGGGTTGTGAAACCGTGATTTGAATATTAAGACGATTATTTCAGTTCAACAACCAGCCAAACGCCAATCAAAACAAGTGTTTACCATTTCATCTAAATTAATATTGATTTTTTTCCGCTAGTGGCTGATAACGAAGGAAGAATTTTAGACCTCGTACGAGATGAATTTTCCTGTAACATTGGTCTAATAGTCGGTCACGGAGTAAAAACTGTCGTATAAAAAAAATCTGAAACTTCTTCTAATTCTTTGTAAAACGTTCTTTCTAGTAAGAATTGTTTTTTAAAGTTTAGAACAAAACATCTTCGTCCTGATATAAGTTTTTAAAAAAATCAGGCATTTTAGGCCCATATTTGGTTGTTACCAATTTCCCTAGATAAATGCAGTTTTCTTAATTTTCTTGTAGCTGATGGTTAAAATCTTCATTTTTTCTGGTTTCTTATTAGAAAAATATCTGATCAAATGGTTTAAGAAGCTGAAATGAATAATCGGTGATTTTTTTCCAGGAGATGCTTTTTTTCTTCCCTAGCCCCAATTCCGGAACATCTAACCTGATTTCACTATCAGTATGGGGCATATATATTTCAAAATGACAATGACTATGAAACAACTTGATACAGTTCATATATTTATTACACAATTAAATGGTAAACATATAATTAGAGCGCCTCTGATGAGTCATGAATAGACGAAATGCGCGTCAGGCGTAGCAAATTTATTGTCTGGAACTTTGTTGTCATTTTTATTTCGAACACCCGTGAAGGTTAGCACTGCTTGTGGAGTTTTAATTCCCCGAGGATAGCCCGCTCCGGCACCAACACTTTTGTGTTGGAGAACACATCAAAGCTTAAAATTATCCGTTTGAATATCAAAATTGACGAAACCCTAATGTTCTTCCTACCCCAAACATTGGTTGATCATTTTAGTAATAATTTGGTTCCCAAGTTCGGTATTTTTGGTTTTATTGTTCTATGCTCTTCATAATCATATAGTGTTTTGCATTTTCAATATTTTTGGTAGAGTGCCTCTGATGAGTCTTGAATACACGAAACGCGCGTCAGGCGTAGCAAATTGATTGTCCGGAACTTTGTTGTCATTTTTATTTCGAACACCCGTGAAGGTCAGCACGGCTGGTGGAGTTTTAATTCCCCGAGGTTAGCCCGCTCCGGCAACAACACTATTGTGTTGGAGAACACATCAAAGCTTTAAAGACATAGAACCTATCAATTTCGCAATTTTTTACATTGAATAAAAAGTACATATATTAAAAATATACTATCTTAAACTTACCCTTTTCAACATAAAAACTCAATGTTTTGCAGTTTTCTATAAAGTAATCTTATTGTAATTATTTGCGTTGATTAGGTATTGTCCAGCATAAATATTTACTTTTGGTAAACTCGGTGCTGTTAAACTGAGAAACGAAATGTAACCAAACGAGGCGAAGAGAAAACGAAATCTGTAAATTAAGAACAACGACTGGTGTCGGCTAAAATCGATTCAGTTTTCTTTTTTTTAAAAGTTTCGCTCGATTTCGTTTCATTTCTTTACAGATTTCGGTAGCTTATTTTAATGTTTACGTTTCAATCTTTACCGATACTGTTTTTGTTCCGCTCCGTTTCGTTTGGTTACTTTTCACACTATGCCATGTTGGTACTCTATGAAATGTTATTTCCCGTGCCGGGTACTGTTATTTCCCCAATTGTGCATCACGTGGTTTTCTTATGTTGATTACCGACACCTAAATTTAAAGATTCTGAAGCAAAACGGTATTGCTAAGCTGTAAAATGGAAAGTATATTACTTCTATGAACATTTCAAATCAAACCTTTAAGAATTGAAAAGTAAATATGTCTGTGAAAACTTTTATTTAATATTTCTTGCTGGAAAATTAGCACATAAACTGAAATATTTGATTGATTGTCTCTTAAAAACAAATAAAACAATGACCATGCATTAAATCATGAATTAAACCCTTCATAAAAATCATTTTTCTTCCTTTCTCATGCGTTTTGATATCGACATCAATATTATTTGTTGTGATTTTCAACGATTAGTTGCAGTGGGTAATTTTAAAATTGTACTGTTATTTCGCGTGGTAAATGTGGTATGGTACTGTTATTTCTGGTTAGAAAATTTACTATGGTACAGTTATTTCCTGTAAAAGGGAAACTGTATTTTATGCCCTCGCTTAATTATGGGGATTTTATAGTGATAGAAATGTACGTTTAATAAATCTTCATTGGATTCAATAATACTTCAATGCTAAAACGTCATGAACGTGGATATGTACCTTAACTTTCTATTTGAATATTTTAGTTATTCTTAGCTCACCTGACCCGAAGGGTCATGCGAGCTATTGTCATTGTTAAGCGTCCGTCGTCATTCCGTTAACTTTTCTTCAAAGATCTTCTTCTCTGAAACCACTGAAGGGATTGCATTGATACTTGGTATACATGATCTTTAGGATGTCCTCTACCAAGTTTGTGAATTATATACATGTCGACCAACCAACATGGCCGCCGTTGCTAAAAATAGAACAGGGGGGTCAGACCATTGTTTTTGGCTTATAACTCAAAAAGTATAAGAGATAGAGAAAATCCGAAGCAACATTCCTTGTTCAGCATCAAAAGCTCTACGAATCTCTCCGTTGAGTCGAAGTTGTGAAACGACTCCTTATAGGAGTTATTGCCCTTTAATCATCAAAATTGACCATTTTTGCAGTTTTTGGACTATATCTTGAAAACCGTTAGAGCTAGAGGAAAAGTTAGCATTGCAGAATTGTTAAGCTCATTGAGATCTACAAAAATGATTTTCAGGGTCTAAATTGTCAGATCAGCCGTTTAAGAGTTATTCCACTTTAACTGTTTTTTTCCATTAATTCACACTAATTTTCAAAAATCTTCTACTCTAAAACTACTGAAGGGATTGCATTGATACTTGATATACATGATCTTTAGGATGTCCTCTACCAAGTTTGTGAATTATATACATGTCGACCAACCAACATGGCCGCCGTTGCTAAAAATAGAACAGGGGGTCAGACCATTGTTTTTGGCTTATAACTCAAAAAGTATAAGAGATAGAGATAATCCGAAGCAACCTTTCTTGTTTAGCATCAAAAGCTCTTCGAATCTCTCTGTTGAGTCGAAGTTGTGAAACAACTCCTTATAGGAGTTATTGCCCTTTAATCATCAAAATTGACCATTTTTGCAGTTTTTGGACAATATCTTGAAAACCATTAGAGCTAGAGGAAAAGTTAGCATTGCAGAATTGTTTAGCTCATTGAGATCTACAAAAGTGATTTCAGGGTCTAAATTGTCAGATCAGCCGTTTAAGAGTTATTCCCCTTTAACTGTTTTTTTCCATTAATTTACACTGATTTTCAAAAATCTTCTTCTCTATATCCACTAAAGGGATTGCATTGATACTTGGTATACATGATCTTTAGGATGTCCTCTACCAAGTTTGTGAATTATATACATGTCGACCAACCAACATGGCGGCCGTTGCTAAAAATAGTACAGGGGGGGGTCAAACCATTGTTTTTGGCTTATAACTCAAAAAGTAAAAGAGATAAAGAAAATCGGAAGCAAATTTTCTTGTTCAGCATCAAAAGGTCCTCACAGTAGTTATTGCCCTTTAACTATTTTTTCTATTAATTTAAACTGATTTCCAAAAATCTTCTCTGAAACCACTGAAAGGATTGTTTTGCAACTTTGTATACTTGAAAGTTTGTGAAATTTATTCAAACTTTGGCATAGGAGATCAGGTGAGCGATTCAGGCTCCTGGGAGCCTCTTGTTTGTTTTTGTTTGTTGTTTGAGGCTTTTATTTTTATCTTCTTTTTTGGGGGGTAGTATTTATTTGTGGTTGGTGGGTCACAGCCTGCTCAAAACTTCATTCTTAACTTGTTACTTTTTCTAATCTGGTCTGCTTTGAGACTGGTCTACTCAAGGTCCGCTCTAAATATGGTTTGGTCTGATCTCAGGCGGACCAGGCCTACATAGAACAATCTAGACCTAGAGAACCTCTGGTTTACTTTTTAAAGGTCAACTTTTTGTTTTCGCTTCGAGTCGCAAAATAATGGTCATGTACATTTGAATTGGTCTTCCACCTCACAAAATACCGTCACGTCTCAGTTTTCCGCACTTTTTGTACTAAACCCTTGCAGATAATGAACTGATTTTTGGTATGTGAGTCTACCATAACGAGTTACAGATCAAGTTCGCGTTTTGATCCGGTCTGCGCATTTTACGGGTCCTTTGAACTTTAAAAAAATACTGAAATTTATTACCTGCACTTTTTTTATTAACGCTTTTGTAAATAATAAACTGATCAAGTTTAAGTTTTGTTTCGTTACACTAATTTTCACCAGAGACTGAAATATGACACCATTAGGGGGACTATGTATTGTTTCGCAATACTCTGAGAAGGCTTGTTCAATTATTAACCATCAATTCTTGCAAAAATTTGACCAAAGTTTTAAGTAATCACATGAAATATCAGTACCAAACCACAGGAAATAACAGTACCTCAATAATATTTACCACGCGAAATAACAGTACAATTTTAAAATTACCCACTGCAACTAATCGTTGAAAATCACAACAAATAATATTGATGTCGATATCAAAACGCATGAGAAAGGAAGAAAAATGATTTTTATGAAGGGTTTAATTCATGATTTAATGCATGGTCATTGTTTTATTTGTTTTTAAGAGACAATCAATCAAATATTTCAGTTTATGTGCTAATTTTCCAGCAAGAAATATGAAATTAAAGTTTACACAGACATATTTACATTTCAATTTTTTAAAGGTTTTATTTGAAATGTTCATAGAAGTAATATACTTTCCATTTTACAGCTTAGCAATACCGTTTTGCTTCAGAATCTTTAAATTTAGGTGTCGGTAATCAATATAAGAAAACCACGTGATGCACAATTGGGGAAATAACAGTACCTGGCACGGGAAATAACATTTCATAGAGTACCAACATGGCATAGTGTGCTTTTCGTGTCTCAGTTTACCGGCATCTGCAAGTGTTTATATTCTATAATTAGTTTGTCCTCTTTTTGACACTGCGTATTTTTCTTCAGTTTTCTGTCGAAAAGAATACTTTCTAGAAGTTTTTTTGAAAATTCAACAGTTTCTTCAAAGGTTTTACAATGTATTCTTCAAATAGTGTAAAATTCATTATTTAAAAAAAAAAATACCAAAATGATAGGTTCTATGTCTTTAAATAATTATCCGTTTAAATTTCAAAATTGTCTAAACCCTAATATTCTTCCTACCCCAGACATAGGTTGATCATCTTAGTAATAATTTGGTTCCCAAGTTTGGTATTTTTGGTTTGATTGTTCTATGCTCTTCATAATCATATAGTGTTTTGCATTTTAAATATTTTTGTTAAAGCGCCTCTGCTCTGATGAGTCTTGAATAGACGAAACGCGCGTCAGGCGTAGAAAATTTATTGTCTGGAACTTTGTTGTCATTTTTATTTCGAACGTGAAGGAAGGTTAGCACTGCTGGTGGAGTTTTACTTCCTTGAGGTTAGCCCACTCCGGCACCAACACTTTTGTGTTGGAGAACACATCAAAGCTTTAAATTATCCGTTTAAATTTCATAATTGTCTAAACCCTAATGTTCTTCCTACCGAAGACATATGTTGATCATCTTAGTAATAATTTGGTACCCAAGTTTGGTATTTTGGGTTTTATTGTTCTATGCTCTTCATAATCATATATTGTTTTGCATTTTCAATAATTTTGGTAGAGTGCCACTGATGAGTCTTAAATAGACTAAACGCGCTTCAGGCGTAGAAAATTTATTGTCTGGAACTTTGTTGTCATTTTTATTTCATAAATTGAATTCCATTGTACATAAACAAACATCCGTGAAGGTCAGCACTGCTGGTGGAGTTTCAATTCCCCGATGTTAGCCCGCTCCGGCAACAAAACTTTTGTGTTGGAGAACACATCAATGCTTTTAATTATCCGTTTAAATTTCAAAATTGTCTAAACCCTAAGGTGCTTCCTATCCCAGACATGGGCTGATCATCTCAGTAATAATTTGATTCCAAAGTTTTGTATTTTTCGGTTTTATTGTTCTATGCTCTTCATAATCATATTGTGCTTTGCATTTTCAATATTTTTGGTAGAGCGCCTCTGATGAATCTTTAATAGACGAAATGCGCGTTAGCCATAGCAAATTTATTGTCTGGAACTTTGTTGTCATTTTTATTTCATAAATTGAATTCCATTGTACATAAAACAAAATTTCCACGAGACCAAATTCTGACGAGAATGCACCAATAAACTCCATTTTACACATCTGAAATGTTTGGTTTGAGTGTCGGCTAAGTTGATCGTATAACTTTGAAACCACTGTCTATGAAAAAGTAAACTGTGACGGTACGGAAAACAGATAGACAAGGCCAATAAAAACGTAGCAGATCTCACAATTTTATTGTTCCGGTATATATCGACTCAAAGTTAAAAAGAATATATTGTAATCGTGGGTTTTCATCATTTCAAACTATATCCTAGTAATGGTGCACGAAATATTTTCTCAAGAAAGATCACAATGGAAGAGGGAAGTTGCCTGTACCAATTCAGGACCATCTTCAATTTTTCCGGTATGTATTCCGTGTTTTGTCTCGTCTTATGGACATTTGAGATTGATTCTCCATGTTTCGATAGTTTTGTTAGTACCTTTATTCTCCTTATTTTTAGGTTAGGTACAATTAATGTCACAATAAGAGACTTCGAATTCGTAAGTTTATTCTTTTACCAAACTTCTATATTTACTAATTATATAGTCAGAAAAACAAAATTGTACTGCCTTGAACTAGACCCGACACATTTTTAAACCATTTTGGCACAAATGACAGATCCATTTTATAAGACAAGTACAGTTCAAATTGATATTGACAATCAACTTTTTTGTCTGAATTCAATCATCTGTCATCATGTCATCATTTTTGTTATTATTCCCCATCGTCTTTGACATGTGCTGTTCCTTAAAGATAGAAAGCAATGTCTAGATGTAAGTATTTTCCTCGACAAATACGATAAAAATCAATATTTGAAAACAAGACTTTTAACATAATTATTTTATTCATAATTTGATGTCTAGTTAGGCTTTTTTGTTTTATTATTCAATGCTATTCATATTTATATAGATATTGGCATTTTCAATTTATAGGTTAAGCACCTCTTATGAGTCTTTTTTTAAACAAAACTTGTTTCCAGCATAAAAAAACTTATTGTCTGAAACTTTGCTGTGATTTTGACTTTGCATAATAAACATTAGTGTTGTTTTGTATAATTTTTTATAGTGATTTTTTGGGTCATGTTTCTTCCTCCGTTCGGATATATGTATTGTATCTTTGTGTGATGATATTACTCGATTTCACAGCTACTGCTTTGTCGCTTCAGAACAATTACGTATTACAACTGATCTATCGGTACATGAAGATGTTTTTTTCCATTTTAACTGTAATTTCTGAAAGCCAAACATAAGTTAAAAATGGAACAGAGTCACGTACATTGTATCAAGTCAAACATATGTTGTACAAAACACACGACGGAAATATAGTTTTATTACTTACTGATTGACCTGAGTTTTTTCCTAAAATTTATCATGATATTCAATTCTTATTGAATTACTTCAACTTTGAGCATAAATCTAATATGTTATCCTACTAAATTGTTCCTAAAATGATCTTGTTTTAGGTAACACTGATAGAGAAAATTGTTTACGCACTGACAAAAATTAAAACCAGTATGATAAACTGGAAAGACTCTACATGGTGAACTAACATCAAATTTATCCTTATGCTTGGAGACTTGAAAATAGTAACATTAACCAGCCAACATTGTCTTGTGAGGGACCACCATCTAAACAACAAGTTTCACAGCTGCTATTACACACGCTATATCATATTATCTCTAATGCATAAATAAAAATAAAACGAACATGATTCAGTTATATTTTTAATTTTTTCCTGCTTTTAAGCAAACCTTTAAACCATATTGCCATTAGCTTATAATGCATACCAATGTATAACTAGAGGGAAATGGAGGAAAAAAATATTTATAAGGTCTGGCAGTTTTGGGCCTCAGCTTTTATATGGATTTACAATATTTAGATATAATGAATAATTTGTCATATATCATATTATATACATGTATCATATAAATCTAGATGATAAATTTATAAAATCAATTCCACCATAGGATATGCAGATGCCAAAGGGAAAGAATATATTTTGGTTACAAGAAAATGAAAATAAATATCCACCGTGGGATACCATGGGAGTCTCTTTTTTATTCTCCGATAACCTACTTTGTTTTTGCCATTTCGGACATTTGAAGGACTATTTAAAAATAAAACAAGTACTGGGTTTATGAAACAAAATCAAAGTGTAAAAAAACGTGAAAAATCTTTTTTTTTCTATTATTTGTCATATGTATCAATGTTAAACGATATCATCTCATTATTTTTTAACGGTAATATATGATCCATGAAATGTCATTACGACTCGCGATCTCGAAAGGTTATTTGATTTGAAATCGGTACACTTTCATTTGAAATGTTTTCAATCATCTTAAAACGCTTTTTAATGCTTTTGGGAAAAAAAGCAAAAAGGCATAGTAAAATTTCTTCAGTGAAGACAGCAACCGATGGGGAATAAAACCCTATGTTAGCAATTTCTGTGTCAAAAGTCACGTTTATGTAATCCGCTCGATGTTCTTCCTGTAAGCTCCAGAGTAACGAATCAAATGTGATACGAATACTCCTTAAGCTTGAGCGGACGTACATTTGTAATGTTGCTACACAAGAAGGGAAGAGTGGATAAATTGAAAGTTTTGATGCTGTTGCAAGAAAAAATGATTTAGAGTTAAGATTCTCCATGTGTTTTGTTTTTAATTCTCCAGGATCCACATTTGATCGACTTTGCTTCTATAATAATAACATCCGTAATATTTCTGGGGGCCGGATTTTTTTTCCGTCAATATTGAAGTCAACAGAAACGAAAAGAAGTTTATTGGTATATTTTGATGATCCTGCAAAATTGTCTAAACCCTAAGGTTCTTCCTACCTCAGACATAGGTTGATCATCTTAGTAATAATTTGGTTCCCAAGTTTGGTATTTTTGGTCTTATTGTTCTATGCTCTTCATAATCATATAGTGTTTTGCATTTTCAATATTTTTGGTAGAGCGCCTCTGATGAGTCTTGAATAGACGAAATGCGCGTCAGGCATAGCAATTTTTTTGTTTGGAACTTTGTTGTGATTTTTATTTCATAAAAATTCCATTGTACATAAACGAGATTTCCACGAGACCAAATTCTGACGACAATACACCAATAAACTCCATTTTACACATCTGGAAAGTTTGGTTAGAGTGTCGGCTAAGTTCATCCTACAACTTTGAAATCACTGTCTCTGAAAAAGTAAACTGTAACAGTAAGGGAAACAGATAGATTAGGCCAATAAGAACGTAGCCGATCATACAACTTTTTTGTTCCAGTAGATATCGACTCAAAGTTATAAAGGATAGATTGGAATCGTCGGTTTTCATCATTTCAAATTATATCCTAGTAATGGTGCACGAAATATTTTCTCAAGAAAGATCGCAATCGAAGAGGGAGGTTTTGCACGCCTTAAAACCTGGTTTAACCCACCATTTCTTTTGAAATGCCTGTACCAAGTCAGGACCATCTTCATTTTTCCGGTATGTATTCTTTGTTTTGTCTCGTCTTATGGACATTTGAGATTGATTCTCCAAGTTTCGATAGTTTTGTTATTACCTATATTCTCCTTATTTTTAGGTTACTAGGTAGAATTAATCAAAATGTCACAATACGAGACTTCGAATTCGTAAGTTTATTCTTTTACCAAACTTCTATTTTTACTAATTATATAGTCAGAAAAACACAATTGTACTGCCTTGAACTAGATCCGACACATTTTTAGAACATTTTGGCACAAATGACAGATCCATTTTATAAGACAAGTACAGTTCAAAAATTGATATTGACAATCAACTTTTTTGTCTGAATTCAATCATCTGTCATCATGTCATCATTTTTGTTATTATTCCCCATCGTCTTTGACATGTGCTGTTCCTTAAAGATAGAAAGCAATGTCAAGATGAACGTATTTTCCTTAACACATACGATAAAAATCATTATTTGAAAACAAGACTTTTAAGATAATAATCTTATTCATTATTTGATGTCTAGTTAGACTTTTTGGTTTTATTATTCAATGCTCTTCATATTCATATAGTTATTGGCATTTTCAATTTACAGGTTAAGCACCTCTTATGAGTCTTTATTAAAAAAAAAACTTATTTTCTGAAACTTTGCTGTCATTTTGACTAAACATAGCAAACATTAGAGTTCTTTTGTATAATTCTTTTATAGAGATTGTTTTGTCATGTTTCTTTCTCCGTTCGGATATATATGTATTGTATCTTTGCGTGATAATATCACTCAATTTTACAGCTACTGCTTTGTCGCTTCAGAATAATTACGTAATACAACTGATCTATCGGTACATGGATGGATTTTTCCTTAAACTGTAATTTGTGTAAGCCAAACTTAAGGTAAAAATGGAACAGAGTCACGTATCAAGTCAAACATATGTTGTAAAAAACACACGACGGAAATATAGTATTATTACTAATGGCCCCGTCACACTGGATAAAGTTCCTACTACGTTCTTACTAAGTCCTAAAAAGGCATAAAACGCGGAAAGAACTTGATGAACGTATCAAAGACGTACTAGAAACTTGAATGGTTGTAGTGCGAACTTTAGTGGACGTCGTAGTACGAACTTTCTTGGACGTAGTGCGAACTTCAAGAACGTAAAGGACGTGAAATAATTTTGAACATTTTCAAAACAAACGTAGTGAGGACGTGGAGAAGTCAAAACGTAGTACAGACCTACTCAGAACGTATTGAGAACTTTATGATCGTAGCATGAACGTAGAAGGGACGTATCAAAAACTTCAAGGACGTGGCCTGGACGTTATGATTTTTTGTGCCGTTTATGCTACGATTTCACTACGTCCTTTAAGTTTGCACTACGTTCGCCGTACGTTTTCACTACGATTTCATATAACGGTACTTTTCGTTCAAGTTTGTAGCACGACCATAAGGAATTTTCTACTGCGTCCTTAACACGTCCGTACGGTTTTTACTACGTTGACAGTACGTCCTAGCGGTTCTAACGCCGTTTCTAGTAAGTTTTTACTAGGTTTTCTGACAGTTCACATGAATTTGTACAAAAGGGTTTGATATGTATTTTTAAAAATCGGCTTTCCTTCCACGCCGGAAGAGGATTCTTTTATTCTGCATTTAATACACAAAGGACAAGATACTTTTTTAAAATAATTATTATACTTTGCCAATTATATATATCAGTCAATAATACTGTAAAAAATGTCGCGCCCTACGCCATACATGTATAAATGTTAATTCTGTATATATCTTTATCAAAGCTGTTGTTTGTCAAGAATGGGATTTTTCATGGACACTTTAGGATTAAGCTTGAATCATATTTAGTTCTTTTTTTCAATACAGGGCCAATTTCAAAACAGCGAGTAGCGACTGCTGGTCACATTGAAGGCTGTTGGCTGTTTTCTGATGTTGATTATTTAAATTGTTGTTAATGCTGTAGGTTGTGTCGCGCATTCTTTCTTGTATTCCACATCTCTTAAATCTCTATCTACATAATTTACTGACTGAATCTTTACATCTACGACTGTTATATAATGCATACTGATAATTAGACATGTTTTAAGCATTTTTATACACGGTCTAAGGGTGTACAACGGAACGATCAAAATTGTCTTTGGTTAGGGAATGGATATGTTCTTGTCCATACTGATTTTCCATATGTTTAATTTTGTCTTGACTTTTTATTTTCTTTCCTGAAGAGAGCACAGTTGGTATCCTGAATTATTTTTCTGACGAAAGATGCAATCCTGCCTTTTGATGTCAAATGTGTCCATAGCTTACACTTACAAATCAAATGGGTGTTTCATTTATTTGGGTATATGTGTTGAGAAAACAAAAAATAAAAAAGAACATTTAAAAAATGGGTCAAACATAGAAATGGCCGGATTTGTTAAAAAGAAAGTAGATAAACGTCAGACTTGAAATCAAATCCCATGTTATGGGAGCCGATGATGATGTTGTATACCAAATATTAAGCGCCTTTGATGAGTAGTTATTGAGAAAACTAGTACGAAACAATAAATTGTCTATTTGTCAACAAATAAAAGTCAGTAAACAGGAAGTAGATGAGCTACAAACCTGATATCGAATAATAAAAGCCCATGCTGAAGCTGCATGCTTACTAAATAACCCAATGCACGTTAAAGAACTTTTTTGTAAAGTTCGAAAATAGTAGGCTGAATGGGGCCCACTACAATTGCCACACTTGTCGGCAAACTGCAAACAGGGGAAGAATTCACAAAAGCATCAAGCTTGTTTTCAATTTCAGAATTAATCAATACGTTTATAAACTACCATATATCCCTGGAATTTTCACTCCGTCTAATCTGGCCAATTACATCTTGCTAGTACATTATCTTCAATACACATGCAGTTTTTTTATGCATACTTATTTTTCAGGAGGCGATTCCGGGCGAATAATTAAAATTCAATGCGTGGTATATGCCCTTTTTGTCTATTAAAGACCAACAAGAGACGCTTAAGACAAAAGTTGAACGGCAACAATACATGTACAAAAAATGTAAATAAATAAACATAATAACTAAAAGCTTGTGGTGAAAATAACAAAAATGAAGCATCGCCTCGTGTCGACTTTCAGTGCATGGGCAATTTAGAAAGTTTTTTAAACCCCAAAAGACTTTGATATTTGCCGCCATTGGTTTTACTTTATACAAGACTAGTTCATGAGTTATTGTACAGGCTGAATAAAAAACCCGAGATAAACAAGTTTTGTGGCACCAAACTTTCCCTTTTCATTGCGATTTTAGAATCCGTGTGCAACTTCAACACAAAACAACACGATTGTGAAACACAATTTATGCAATTTTCACTATGCATTATTAAGTTAGTTTGTCAAATATAGGTGGTTTACGGTAGGTAAATGATGCATCATGCAGTTTTTGAGAGGTTTGACGAGCTAACAAAAAAATCAGATATCGAATGTATGCGCAGAGGTGATATTGCTGTCTTTGTTTTAAAACTGTCGCAAACTTTCTATAGACGTACTGTAAACGAGCTAGTCGCAGTACAGTCGCAGCAAGAACGTAGTGAAGACGTGATGAACGAAGAAGACACGTAGTGAAAACGTGCTGAACACAGAAGACACGTAGCAAAAACTTGATAGTCCTAGAAGGAACTTGGTTGTAAACTTGAAGGACGTTGCACGGTCTTTGTAAAGACGTAGAGAAGTCGTATTGAAAACCTAGGAGCAATATTTTTATCCCGTTTGCACTGCGTTCTAAGAACGTACTAAGAACTTGGTGGTCTTCGTCCAAGTGTGACGGGGGTATTACTGATTGACCTGAGTTTTTTTTCTCAAAAATTATGAAGATACTCCTCTTAAAGTTTGAGTGAATGTTTTATATGTTATCCTATTAAATTGTTCATTAAATAATCTTGTTTTAGGTTACACTGATAGAGAAAATTGATTGCGCACTGGCAAAAATTAAAACCGATATGAAAAACTTGAAAGACTGTATATGGTGAACTACAATTACATCTATCCTTATACTTGGAGCCTGAAAATTGTAATATTAACCAGCCCACATTATCTTGTGGAGGACCACCATCTAAACAACAAGTTTCACAGCTGCTATTACACATGTTCAGTAACGCTTTATCATATTATCTCTAATGCATAAGCAAAAATAAAACGAACATGATGCAGTGATATTTTTTTCAATTTTTCCTGCTTTTAAGCAAACCTCTAAACCATACTGCCACTAGCTTGTAATGCATACCCATGTATAACTAGGGGAGAAATGAAAACTATGTCTGTAAGGTTTGGCATTATTGGGTCTCAGCTTTGATAAGGATTTGCAGCATTAAGATATAATGATGATTTCTCATATTTCAAAATAAATACATGTATCATATAAATCTAGATAATCAATTAATAAGATAATTTCCACCGTAGGATGTACAGATGCCAAAGAGAAAGAATATATTTAGGAAACAAGTAATTAAAAATAAATCTCCACCATGGGATACCGTTGATGATTTTTTTTTTCGCAAAATCTCCGATAACCTATTTTATAGTTGCCATTTCGGATATTTGGAGGACCATATCAAGATAAAGCACAAATATGAAATTAATAATATAAGAACTTTCATTTAGAAGTGACATATTGAGGTCAAATACTTGTAAATAGTTCAAAATATATCAACAAAAAGCGAACAAAAAACTTTTATATAAAGTTTACTAAAGTGTAAGTGTTTTGTAAGATGAGTATTTGGTCTAAGTAAAAAAAAAACACTCGTGAAAAATCTTTTTTTTATTTTTTATCATATGTGTCAATGTCAAGCGATATCATCTCATCATTTTCTAAGGTAATACGATGCCAAATGGCATATATCCAGATTTTAATGAAAATTGGTAGACGCGTAGTTCTTAGTGATATACATCCATATATGAAATAAAAAATGGGGGTAGCGGACCTCGTTTTTTAAATAAATGCATTTGAAAACTGCAATTTTCGCGGGAAATTAACAAAGACATATAGGGAAAAAAGATTTTCAACACCATCTATTTTTACCTTTTATACACAAAAATGGACTAATGATATCCAACTTTTGACCAAAAACTAAAATAATATTCCTTGGAAAATTTGCGATGCATTGATGTAAAATAAAGGATATGTCATGTGAGGTCGTTGGTTTTGAAAAGGATTAACTCTTTGAAAGGCTCGATGAGCACCAAGGCAACATCTATTTTCAACAACCCTGATGTTGCGAAGACATTGTCCACCTTACATGACAAATATGTTGTCGTACCTGCTGATAAAGCGCCTAACAACATCATTTTCGTATGCAAAAGACACTATATTGATTGTTTTAACAGCTGAATTAGGGGTCGGTTGTACTAGCAAAAGCACCACATATACAGCAACAACACTGTCAAAGGAGGAAATAATCAACAATCATAATTCTGTAATTTCTTCCTTTGGCATTTCTGTTGACAAAAAGAACGATGACGTTCCATCCTTGTATTGGATTCCAAAGTTACATAAAACTCCATACAAGCAACGATTTATTGCCGGGTCATCCAAATGTACAACTAAGCCTCTTTCAGTTTTGTTAACATCAATATTGACGGCAATAAAATCAAGCCTTCAAAAGTATTTCGATTGTTGTTACTCTAGAAATGGCGTCAATCAAATGTGGATTCTCAAAAATTCTAAAGAACTGATGGAAAATCTCCATTCTAAGTCATTTTCATCATGTAATAGCATTAAAACGTTTGATTTCTCTACATTATATACTTCAATTCCACATTCACAATTAAAATCTCGTTTGGCACAGCTGATTAAACGTAGCTTTATCAAAAAGAATGGAAAACGCAGGTACAAGTATTTGGTAGTCGGTTATAAAAAGACTTACTTTGTCATCCAAGAGTCTAGCAAGAAAAACAAATTTACAGAAGATCAAATAATAGAAATGCTCAACTTTCTAATCGACAACATATTTGTACAGTTTGGTGGACGTGTTTTTCAGCAAACAATAGGTATCCCAATGGGCACAAATTGTGCACCATTGCTTGCCGATTTGTTTCTTCATTCATATGAAGCAGACTTCTTACAATCACTTCTAGACAAAAAGGACCGCAAACTTGCTTTATCCTTCAATCTCACATTTCGTTATATTGATGATGTCCTTTCACTAAACAATCCTCGATTTGGTGACTATTTACATCTCATATATCCGAAGGGACTTGAGGTAAAGGACACTGCAGATTCTAGGAGGTCTGCTTCATATTTGGATCTATTTCTCGAAATTGACACACAAGGAAGGCTTTGTACAAAGCTCTATGACAAACGTGATGACTTCAACTTTCCAATAGTTAACTTTCCCTTTCTGTGTAGCAATATTCCGTCCGCTCCAGCATATGGAGTTTACGTATCACAATTGATTCGTTATTCCAGAGCATGTGGGGAGTACAACGACTTCCTTGATAGAGCTACACGGCTGACAAGCAAATTGTTAACACAGGGGTACGTTGCGCCAAGGTTGTTGTCATCACTCAAGAAATTTTACGGACGACATCATGTGCTTGTATGCAAATACGGAATTTCTATCTCTCAGATGAGCACAGATGTTGGTTTGACATAGAGTTTTGGAATGTCATCCTTTCCGGATTTGACCAACACTTAATCGATCTTTGGCAACGTGACGGGTGTGATATAGCAAGCAGGAACTGCTTACTCTTCCGGAGCACCTGAGTTCACTCTCGTTTCGACTTGAGTTCGCGTTGCTGAATGCGGTTTTGTTGTTATGTGTGTGTGTGTTTTATGTTGTTATGTGGTTTGTTTTGTTGTGATGATTTTTTGTCTGCCGGTTTTGTCTTTGTCTTCACGGTTTTATGATACTGATTACCCCTTTGGTACACCTTTGCTTCTTTCATGGACTTCGTTTTTAAGGTACGGACTCGTGAACATTGCTTATATGTGAAAAATGCAATAGAATCTCGTATATGATCCATGAAATGTCATTATGACTCGCGATCTCAAAAAGTTATTTTATTTGAAATCAGTACACTTTCATTTTAAATGTCTGCACTTAATTTAAAACGTTTTTTGGTGCTTTTGGAAAGAAGCAAAAAGGCACCGTAAAATTTCTTGAGTGAAGACAGCAACCGATGAGCAACAAAAACCTATGTGAGCAATTTCTGTGTCAAACGTAACGCTCGGTGTAATTCATGTAAGCTCTAGAGTAACGATTTAATTGTGATACGTAAACTCCATAATCTTCAGCGGACGTAATGTTGCTACACAAGAAGGGAAGAGTGGAGAAATATAAAGTTTTGATGCTGTTCCAAGATGAAACTGATTTAGAGTTAAGAATCTCCATGAGTTCTTTTTCGAATTCCCCATGATCCAAATTTGATCGACACCATTTTTAGAATAACAACATTTGTAAATCTGGATGCCGTCAGTATTGAAGTCAACAGAACGAAAAGAAGTTTATTGGTATATTTTGATGACCCTGCAATGAATCACTGTTTTTACAGATGTTTATGTTATTAAATAATCCACTGCAGGGATTGATTAATCGATCAAAACTGATTTATTCAAACTAAAGGTTAGTTTTCGGTACATATGCATTAACATGAAGCAGCACTAACAATGTTTCTCAACAAAAAAGTCAATTTAGACTGTTTTCTACAATGTCATTTGTGCAATATAGACATACAAGTAAATAATGATTCAAAACCAATTCCTGATATCATACATTGTAACGAGATAATGCGAGCTAGCAACACGTTTAAGATTGCATTTAGCTTTTAATTAACGTACTTATGTGACCCATCGTAAAAGTGTCAGTTTTCATTTCAATTTCAAAAACTTTGTTACTTGTACTCAGGGTAAATGACACGCGATTATTCGTAATCAACTTAAAAGATAACTAACAGAGAAATCCTTTAGGTGTAACTTACGCTCTTTTTCTCCGATATAGCATTTAATTCGCAAAGAAAATAACTTGAAATAGAAGAGTCTGATATTTTTTTTTCCACACCTAAGGTCAAAGTGTTATTTACCATTTGTGTAAACATTTTACACGAAAACCATGTCACATAAAAACGAACAGTTAAACGATTTGCTTTGCAATACGTGCTGATTAGGCCATCTATAAATGATTGAATTTAGTGCCTGCAATCTCCTATTTAATTCGCATGTTAAACAAACGTTTTTTTTTCAAACTCGTTATACATTGTAATTTAAGTTTTTTGGGTTTTTTTTTCAAATCATTACAAATTTACATTTGTTTTAAATGCTGTCTGTATTCATATTCTTTGAACTTTATTTTACTTATTATTAACGTACTCATGTGACCCATCGTTAAAATGTCAGACTTCATTCTAATTACAAAAATTACTGTCAAAGCATGTACTCATTTTAAATGACACGCAATTATTCGTCCTCAACTTAAAAGATAACTCATAGGTATTGCGTTTTTTCTCTCCGATATAGAATTTAAAACGCAAAGAAGACACACTTGTTAACAGCTTAAAATAGAAGAGTCTGATAAATCCTTCCGGATCTTACGGTCATAGCGTTAGTTTCTTTACTATTTGTAAAGATTTTGACACGAAGATTTTATCAAATAATAACGAACAATTTAACGATTTGCTTTGCAATACGCAATCTCATATTGAATTCACTTGTTCAAACAATCGTTTCATTTCAAACTCATTAACATGCATTTCAAGTTCTAATTTTCAAATCATTGCACGTTTTCATTTGTTTTAAGTACTATATTCAATTTCTAACTTTGAAAAGGAGTCAAAGCCACAATTGATCATACTCTGCGTAGTTGATTAAAAATCATCGTGGGATTACAAATTTATACTTTATCATTAGCAAATAAATACTGTAAAGAGGTCTAAAGCACTGAGCTTGTGTTGTAAAACAGTTGACAATGGCAACTTGTTACTGTATAATGTCATTTTTTTCGTAAAACTTAAAAAAATACCAAAAACGCGTAACTGTCTCCAGAAAGATATTCTGTCGTTAAAATGGTGTGATCGTAACACTTAAGAAATAACAGTTTTGTCTGGAAAATGGAAACATGTAAGTGAACTTTTTTGGTGATGAAATTATATTTTCTTTCGAAAATGGTTTTAACAGAACTTGTGATTTCAGAAAAGCGTTGTGTCGGACAAAACAAACACCATTGCTCGCACAAATTAATACGACATTTAATTTCGAATTGTCTACCGCAAAAATATTCCATATCAATTCACTTTTCTAAGGACAATATCCTTCTTTCGGTTTTTGGCCTAAAATTTGACAAGAAAAGATTTTCCCTCCTTTTTAACCATTTGTGCTGAGTTGGTCTTTTTAATGAAAATTTTTTAACTATTTGTTTAATTGTAAGATACTAAGCCAACGAAAAGATGACATGTCTTAAACTGAACAGAATTTTAAGTTTTTGTCAAAGTGTTTCTTAGAAACATTTAAGACGTTAAATTATGTTTTGTTTGAAGTGTCTTACCCTTTAGATTTCTATCTCTGGTGCATACCCTTTGTTGTAACATTACATCGAAATGTGTGTTTTAAGGATACACTTTTCAAACCAAGTTAACTGGCTATTGCATTTTAAAGTTTGAAAATGTATTAATAAAAATATAGAGGGCGGACTGTATATATTATTTAGTAAGGTTAAAAAAGCAATTTATGTAAACTTTCGTTATTCAAGCAATTTTGAAACTTCTTTTTAGTCAGCTGTAAAAATCTTGAGATTTGAATTGTCTTATTTAATTATCCGGGAATAGATTAATAATAAAAATAAGTGTTCCTATTTCGGGTCTTCCTTTTAGTAGCTTCTATAATCTTATATCTTTATGGATTTTGCTTTGGTGTGATGATGTTAATCATTAATTTTGTTTTTGTGTGTTTTCCTCTGATTGAACAGAACAGCCAGAGGTAAATTGGGTTTTTTTTTGGTTTTCAGATTTATAGTGTACCTCCTTTGTTGACATATTAAATTGTATTTTGATAGACAATTTATCATTAATCATAGTTGATTTGGTCCTGTAACATTATTTCTACCTCCTAGAGACACAACATTGTAGTATTTTTTTTCTTAATCTTCATTTGGCTCTTATCTAGTTTTATCTGCACAGTGGAGCGAACATCAATTTGACAAATTACATGCTCAACTGTTCAATTGATTGTGACTTTGAAATTGGCTTTATTTATTAAGTTGCGTAATGAAATTAAAGACAAATATAATAATTGGCCAATAAGCATTTCCTATCTTGTTCATCGGCATGTAATTGTGTGAACTAGTTCAATGAGCACTGCGACTATTCGATATAACAGATATCGGATAGTTTTATGTCTAACTGGGAAAACAGCATGAATTAAAAGTGTGTTAATAGGTTAAAACAATCCATATCTCAATTGTAAGTGATTATTGTGGCAAGAAATGATTTATGAGTAACAATAATTTGTGCTGGTCTCATTAGACAATAACAAATATATTTTGACCATTAATCTTTAAAAATAGTGCGTGTAACCATTGCTCTTAACATATTGAAGAATCTGTGTAAAACAATATGAAATTTCAGTCGGAAAGTTATTGTTTATATTACTTTTAGGTTCAGTTATCGCTTGTCAAATTTTCAAAAGTACCGATAAAACAATTGATCAATCAGAATGAAGCAAAACAATCATCTTTTTATGTAGGGACTAAAACAAAACTATTTTGTTTACTAAATGATGTTGCACTATTATTTGGTATTAAATGAGACACTAACATGATATCCAAGGACATTAATAGGTAAAAAAAATGAATAGAAAATAAATGAATAAATAAATAAATTAATTAATCAATAAATAGCAATAAACTATTCAAAATTAATAAATCAATAAAAGATGCCCACATTTTCAATCATCATATCCTTGAATTTTTAGACTGTTACTACCACAAGTTATGAGACTGTGTAAGTACACCATGCGTCCAAATGGCTGCTAATATCGTTGTCGTTTTGATAGCTCGCATAGTGCCTACAAGGTCCTTTTTTTTCTTTTTGAACACATATCTAAAAGTATGTGTTATTTCCAACGTAACATAAAAACTCTCTTCAACCTTAACCTTTACCTTCATCAGATGCTATATTAAAAGTTGTCACACCAACTAATGAGAAGAGTTGTTAAATTTGGGAGTTTTTTTTAATGTTTTTGCATTACAAGTTTGAACTACAGTATGGAAGCAAATAGGCAACAATGGGGCATTTGAGTGTCAAACGTGTCAACGACGAAACCGGTAAACACAGACAAGAACAGCACGAAAAACAACAAGACACAAAATCAACTGAAAAGCGTAGACCAAAAAGCGTAAATGGTGCAAGAGGTGTGGTATCATAATGGTTTTATGGTAAATTGGTTTTATCCACTATTTCTTTCGAAATGCCCAAATCAATTAAACAAAAAAAAACATAAAAAGACAGGTACAAACATAGGCGTTGACATAACTGATGAATGTGGTGGACAACCACATAGAAAATGTGGCATGTTTATAAATATGGCTGGTTAAACCTTCTACCTATTGATGATCTTATATTTTCAAAGCAAATACAAATGTTACAAACGGTTATGCAAATCAAAGGGGATCCGGATCAACACAATAAGCACCATACTTATAGAGATCGACCTTTTTGGCATTTATACGGGGTCGCATAATTTTTCCTAACAATATTTTTATCAGTGTTGTGATGAAGAAAATATTCTGTCAGAATGGGCTAAGATAAAAAGATATTAGTTTAAACATATTTTATTGATAGTATCAAACATATATACAAATAATTATAACAAAATACAACAACAATGGGATTCGGAAACAAGCAATTAGCTTATATTAATCCGTCTCCCTATAAAAAGATATTCTGTAGAAGGATCTCTGTCATATAAAACAATGCTATTTTCAAAATATGAAATCAAAATGACAACAAATGACAACAAAGTTCCAGACATTTACTTTTGTCCCCACATCATGAATTGTTATTATATAATAGACTCAGACCAGACTGGATTCATACCAGGAAGGTTCATTGGGGAAAATACCCGACTAATTTATGACATCCTTCACATAACTGAAGAAAGAGATATTCCTGGTATTCTCCTCCTCATTGATTTTGAAAAAGCATTTAATTCTATATCGTGGACTTTCATCGACCAAGTATTAACTTTCTTTAATTTTGGTGATTCTATTAGACACTGGGTTAAAACTTTTTACAAAAATATAAAATCAGCAGTAACTCAGAATTGTCATCTGTCTGGATTCTTTGAAGTACAAAGAGGCTGTAGACAGGGAGATCCCCTCTCACCTTATGTATTTCTTTTATGTGCGGAAATACTAGGTATCATGGTCCGAAATAATAACGAAATTAAAGGCATTACTATAGATGACACTGATTTTTTAATTTCACAATATGCAGATGATACATCCCTAATATTAGATGGTACCCCTGAATCACTCGATGCTTCTCTCCGTATTCTCAGTAGATTTGCAGAATTTTCTGGATTGAAAGTTAATCTAGAAAAGACTAAAGTAATATGGATTGGGAAAAAACGATTTAGCACTGATACTATTTGTAGAAAACATGGCTTAGAATGGGGTTCCAGTAGATTCACACTCTTGGGTATTAACTTCTCAGTAGATCTGACTGAAATGGAACATCTCAATTATGAACAAAAAATAAAAGATTTTGATAATATAATCAAAAAATGGTCTAAACAGGTCCTTTCACCAATTGGTAAGATCACAATTATAAAATCTTTGTTGATTTCTAAAATGAACAATCTTTTCTTAACAATTCCTAGACCAAGTGATGTTCTTTTGAGAAAACTCACAAATATCTTATATTCATACATTTGGGAAGGAAAACCTGATAAAATCAAAAGAGATGTTCTTTGTCTGAACCATATGGAAGGAGGTCTAAAAATGTTGAATATCGAAGCATTTATAAAAGGTTTAAAATTAACATGGATACGTAGACTCCTGAAAAGTGAATCAAAATTAGCAAAATTATTTTTTATTCAAACTAAAACAAAAAAGAATATTTTGCATATATTGGTCATACCAGCAGAGTAACAAATGCCTTTTGGAATGAGGTTAATAATGCGTGGGGCGAACTCGAAAACAAAAGAAGAGAAACCCAAACACCAGAAAATATAACCCAAGAAACCATTTGGCTAAATGAAAATATTATGATAGACAATTGTAAAGTCTATTACTAGAATTGGGCGAAATCGGGAGTATGGCTTATAAATGATTTACTTGATGAAGATGGAAATTTAATGTCTTTTCAGCAATTTCAAGAAATATTCAATATAAATACAAACTTCCTTACATTTCAAGGCATTTTATCAGCTATTAAGAAATATTTAAAACGATTAAAGACCACTGAGCAATATCTACAAAAGAATATGGGGCCTCTGGTACCAAACAAGATAAAAATATTTCTTAAATCAGAAAAGGGATCAAAAGACATGTATAATCTACTTTTGACCAAAAGTGAAACCGTAAAAAGCGAAGAAAAATGGGACGCTTCTCTAAATAAAATACATGAGTGGAAGAAAATCAATTCCTCAATTTTCTCTTATACCAAAAATACCAAACTGCAATGGTTCCAATATAGAATTATTCACAGAATTTTGGGTACAAATCAACTACTATTTAAAATGAATATACGACAAAATTCTGTATGCTCCTTTTGTAATGAAGAAACAGAAAATATTGAACACCTTTTCTGGACATGCCCAATCATTAATGATCTTTGGGAAGATTTAAATAGACTTATTTTTAGAGAAACGCAAATAGAGCTCCCATTAAATTTAGAATTGGTTATCTTCGGTCACCTAGAAAAGAATGAAAAAAATTATGTCCGGAATCTAATAATAATACTCTCCAAGTTTTTTATATACCGAACTAAACTCAACGAAGATCAAGTTAGTATAATAGCGTTGAAAAATTATCTCAAGGAAAATTTAAATTTAGAGAAAACCATATTTCAAAAGAACAATTCACCACAAAAATATCTAAACTACTGGAACCCCTGGCTGGCATTACTTCAATAACAATATCTTTATTTCAATAGTGTCAGTTATCCATATTTACTCAACTACACGTATATCCGTAGAAAATAAAAAAAACCTTATCACAACCTAAAAAAACATGAGTTTTCATGTATTTCAATAGTATCATAAACATATAGAGTGGGCCGATGCCGACAGCAAATCATTTGATAGTTATTCTTTTGGGGGGAGGGAGGGTAGTTTTTTCTGTCTTGTTTTTATTTCTTATCTTTCATAAACAGTTTTTTCTCGTTTGTTGACTAAATAATTCATCTGTATATGTGTCATCTACCATTGATGTACCTTTCCACTAACGAATACTAACATTTTCTGCTTAATGAATAAATGAATATATCCTTCATTATACTAACCGTAAACGAGGCTGGGAAAAGGTACCAGTATTCGATGTATTGACTAACAAATGTACAGTTGGAAATAAAAAATATCAAAAATTAAAAAAAAAAAATGAATTGTTATTTTTTACAAAATCAGTGCTCTACACGGATAAAAAAATATTTTCTGACTAGAACAAATATAAAGCTTTGCTGAGCGCAGCATACAATATAATACGACCACAACATGTTAAAACCTGTATGTTTGAGGCCCAATATGGATAGTCAATGGATAATCTTGCCCCATGCAGCCAATGGTGGACTAACAAAGTTGTTTGTCATTTGCACATGCATTCTTTGGTGAATTTTCCGTCCACATTTCACAAAGAATTCAAAAGATTTTTTTCCTAAAGCAGACCTGCCTTGAGGAAATACTAGCTTTTGAGCTCAAATCGCAAAGGCCAGGTGAGACTATGCCATCAATATGCGTCCGTTGTCGCCTTTCGTCTGTCGTCCGTCTTCTGTAAACAATTCCAAAGATCTTCTCTTCTAACACCGCTGAACTAATATAACGGAAAAATACTTTGCAGGAATAATATATGACTTGTTGGTAACAAACGATCCTCATTTTAATTTAAAAAAATCATGGCTGCTGTTACTAAATAACGGTAATAACAAAACTACCGAACTTGAATGATCAATCTCATAGTCCAGAGAAAATGACAAAAAACGAATGAGTCATACCGGTTAATTGGTGGATCGCAATGGTCCTGACTTGGTACAGGCATTTCAAAGGAAATGGTGGGTTAAACCAGGTTTTATGGCGCCAATCCTCCCTCTTCCATTGCGATCTTAGGATCCGATAATGACCATAGAACACAACATAGTTGTGAAACACAATAGGGATATTGAGGTGATCATCTCAGCACAGCAGACCAGTCAAACACTAATTAAAACAATTAACCACCATATCTTTTAACTCAATTTTTAACTTGTCTACTAGTGGCTGATAACAAAGAAAGAATTTTTTTAGGGATCGTATGAGACGTATTTTTTTATAGCCATGCTCCAAAAGTCGGTCACGAAGAAATCGGTGTATGAACTATGGTAAAATCACTAAAAATTGTATCACACTCAAAAACCTATCTATTTATCTTAAGGACCTTAGGCTCTGACGAATTTAGTTCTACAAAAGTCCGCATGTGGTCGAAGCTGTAAGATGACACCTTATAGGGGTTATGACCCTTGAAGGTCAAAATAGTTTTTTCGTGTTTTTGCCTTGTAGAATGAAAACCATTGTTCTTACTTGCTTAAACCTTTAACATGCTGAGCTCTACAAAAGTATCCATAGTGTCGAAGATGTCAGAGGACCCTTTATTGGTGTGACATGTGATGATGGTAAAAAAAGCGTGTTTTTGTGTTCTTGTTCTATAGAAGGAAGGCTTTTGCAGATAGAGAAAAGCTGATGCTTACTTTAATCTCCAGGTCATTGAGTTCTACAAAAGTATCCTTGGGTCAAAGTTGCTAGATAAACTCTGATAAGGATCATTACTTTGAAGATACAAAGTAACGTGTTTTTCCATGTTTTTGTTTTGTCCTATAGAATGAAAAATATTGCAGAAAGAAAAAAGCTGCTGCTTGACTAAACCTCCAGGCCATTGACCTTTACAAATGTCTTCATTGGGTCTCATATGTCAAATGACCACTTATAGGGTTATATAAGTTATGATCATTTAAAAGTCAAAAATACTAGTAGCTTATTATCACGGGTCCTAAACTGATAGAATTATTTATCCGGTAACTCCGGAACTAAGCCCCCTCGCTGTTGGAAACCGTACAAAACAACCGCTTCAGTCATGACAAGGTAGGACATTTCTTTATTTTTTTACTACTAGCAGCTCAAATAATTTAATTCAAAGTATGCCTATTCTAAGGAGAACGGTTATAAGATTTGTCAAGTGCAGGCACTTTTTCAAATTGTTTACTGTAATTTTCGTGAAAAGCGGACAAACGTGGAGTTTTACGATGAAATTCTGAACTATGTGTCAAAGTATATTAAAAACAAATAGATTCCAAGCCCCAGAGTGTCAAATTTATGTATTTATAACACAAAAAGGAACAAATACTTACAATCAGGCCATTTGTTTATTTACATTGTTGAAAGTTCATTAATTATGACGGTATAAGCAGAAATCTTCTGAGAAATTCTTGGAATAAGCCGCTAAGAATTGGGGAAAGTCATGCATGAAAATACATGTTGTTACGTTTTTTTGACAGATGTCGCGAAAGATGAGACTAAGCCAAGGTATCGTGATTCATTCCGCTGGCGTCGGCGTTGATAATAGTTAAAGTTTTTGAAGAATTAAGTCTGTTTTAAGCGATCAAGTAATGGTAGACCATTAATATTGATATAAAATGTCTGGTATGCAGTTACATCAGCAAACGTACAGATGAAAAGCAATCTATTTGTATGCTACTGCAGTCACGGTCTACTGGCCCTTGAAACTTTTTGCTGATTCGGCCAATGTTAACCTTTTTTCTTAAGTCTGTAAAACATGAAACAGTTATCGGACACCATAAACATTTGGTACTAGTATGCATATGCATTAAGCATCATTGCATATCAATTTCAATAAAAACTTACCTTACTCCAACAGAATGTTAACCTATAAGAACCATCCGAAGATGAATCAATTTACCATCACAACTAATGGAATAACTAAATTACTCAAACAACTTTACCGATGTAAAGCTCAGAGACCAGGTTACATATTGAGAATACTCAAAGAATTAGCAAACGAAACTTCATCAAAACCTCTATATATGTATGTAGATCAGGGATGCCAGCAAAGTACCAGCTAACTGGTGCAAAGCTAACGTATCATCATATCTGCTTTATACCAAAGCAGAAAATTATACACCCATATCCCTCACATCGATATGCTGTAACACAGCTTAGCCAGCAGCATCACAAATCATGGAGAATCCAAAAACCTATCTTACCTTCTCCATAACGGTTTTAGACATATAAGCCCTTGATAGAGACCAAGCTGATATAATTGGTTGACGACATATTTTTAAATCTACAAGACGAGAAACAACCGAACATACTCATTATAGACCTCGCAAAGGCATTCGATAAAGCTAACACTTGCTTTCTCACACATTAATATAAGCATTATGACATTGTTAACAAAACCGTAAAAATGGACCCAAAGCGCTGACTATCGGAAAAATAAACAGCCCACAGTAATACTAGTAGATGGAGTAACATCCGATCAATGCAGTCAGTGTAGACACTGGTGTCCCCCAGATTCAGCATTAGGAATAAGACTCTTCATCTACTATATCACCGACCTACATCCACAATACGCTTATTCGCTGATGATACGAGTGCATTTATATACATGCCAATATCAAATGCTCAAGATGCAAAAAAAAAACCAAACAATAAAAAAAACAAGAGGACTTTAATCAATTAGACCAGTGGGAAGAAGACTGGTGCATGAAGTTACACCCTGATAAATACACAGCCCAAATTAACATCAATAAAAGAAAACTTCAATTATAGAGCCAAACAATCAACTTCATGGTCATATTTTAAAACTAGAAGCAGTAGAATTAGCAAAATATTTTGGATTCACCTTCACTAACAAACTAATTTGGCAAGAGCACATAAGCAACACCTGTAACAAATCTAAAAAAAACCATCAGCTTCATATGCAGAAATCTGATATCATTAATTGCTATGGAAGAAAAGGCATATATTTCACTTGACAGACTCCTAGTTGAATCAACCAGTACTGTTTTGACCTATATAAACAGTGCAATAAAAATCAAATTGAGTCTGTAAACCAACAGTTACAAAGAAAGATCCAGTGTACGCAATATCATACTTAGTATAAAGTGATAACCCTTACGAGACCGTAGAAGGGACTCGAAATTCCTCATAATGTATGAAATTGATCGAGGGCTTGTAGCCATACTTAAACTCAATAGGGTAACATGACACCTGAGAACAACAACAGAGCAATTCAAATATATAGATAACAGCAGAATCGATACCAGGAAATTTAATTTCTTTCCCATAACATTTCGTGCTAGCATTCCTAGCACGAACTGTTATGGGAAGGAAATTAAATTCCCTTCCCCCAGACATTGTAGAACTGGAAGAAGCAGAGGTACCAATGGGGTATCCGAATGTCAAAAGTCCGAAAGGGCAGAGACAAAACCAGTAAACACAAACAAGAACGGGACAAAAACAGACAACACGTAAAACATGGAAACACAAAACAACTGAATATCAATCAACAACGCGAACTCCAGTCGAAACAAGAGTGAACTCAGGTGGACAATTGAAAACTTCGAAGCTAAGATAGTGTCCATGTGAACAACATGTTCAATGTCCCGATTATGGCTGCAATATCGCTCACGGGACATTAAACAAACAACAATCAATCAATGAACCGTAAGACTCACCTGTAAATAGTTTTAAACAATTTAGAATTTTTAATATTAACAGTATTGCTGTCTCCAATTTATTCTTTAGTTTAAACAAGAATAAATCATCCACATGTATTAAAAGACCCCTTAGTCTATAATTTTCAATTTTTAGGATAAGTAGGACATGCGCATCAGTCAACATTGCATAATCTTTGAAACGACGAAGGAGGCAATTGAAATGCAGAAAAAAAGCAGATTTACAAACCACATATATGATTTAGCAAAATCCGTTGAACGGATTCAAAGCAGATATGTCTAGAAAAGATGACATACTAAGTCCCTCCGTTGTGGTATGGCGATAGACCATTTATTAATATGAATCATATAAATCTTACAGTGGTGGAATAGCACATGAATATCCGTTTTCCATATCTTATGGGCTTAACATGGCGTTTTCCAATTTTTTATGCTTATGTCGTTTTATTGTTCGATAGATATCTTAATATCTATATAATTTGGTTGAAAGCAATCAGCAACCGTCACAAAAATCATTGCGTATATAGAATATACCTTAGGCAACTTCAAAAATGATTAATATCTATAAATTTACTTTAAGGTGTGTGTCTCGGTAACCTTTGTCCTTGTTTCACTGTTTAACTAATTGACCCAGATGTTCCCTGTTTAATTAGTTACTTTTTAGAACGTTTTACCTGAAGCTTCCATATATTTTTATTTTCATGTGTAACCATTTTCATATGTTAAATGCATTTTAAGAGCCGAATCAATACGTTTTCCAAAAATTCAAAGCTTAACAAGCCATTTACCAACAAAATAATTCTATCAGTTTCACCCGCGTGATTATGATTTTTTTCCATGTCATGCATGTAGAACACGTAGAATGAAAACTATTTCAAATCAAGATAATCTAATGGCTCATAGAAGAAACTTAGCTTAAGGATCAGCGTAGCGATTCAGGATTTGTTGTAGAAAAATATCAAATAATAAGGAAATCAAGCATGCTACAAACTTTGTTCCAGAAAAATGGTAGAATTCAAGCTTAAAATTACATGTGTACATAGTTCTTAGAATTTGGGAAGGCGTGTTGAATATCTGTTCTTTTAGAGTTTGTTTATATTCTCTCTCAAAGCAACATATCAGAGTTTATATGTTTGTATTTGCAGTTTTTACGACTTCATTTCAATTAATTCGTTGATTTTCATTAGTAAAAATAATCTGATCTTCGTAACAGAAGTAATGTCATGATCCGTCAGTGATTGGTATTTTACGCCTACCAACTATTTTATTAAATGGAGAAATGTCAAAACATTTTGCTTAATCCCATAATTGTAATCATCACTAAGTACTACTGTCACAGAAATTATCATTGTTTGTTGATATGCCTAATTAAGATTGAAAATTTTATCTGAAGTCTGAACATAAAGACTTATGATCTTAAGCATCCGATAGCTACGGTGGATAATCTTGTAATCCCTTGAACAGTCAGATATCATATGAAAAACCATGACATTGGAAAATGAGGTTTTCATGTCATTTAAATAAACAATTGTAATGAAAAGCCATGACTTCATATAAAGTAGAACAAGATTATAAAAATCCATGATCTTTTAATTACATTTTAGTGATGGAAATGCGTGGCTTAAGATGGTACAAAATCATCAAAAATCATCATTTTTAAAGATCGTGAAAAATCATGACTTTAAGAAATCATGATTTTAATTGCTTTTCACTATTTTTGATAACAAAACTGTTAAACATGAAGGACTGCTAAAATAAAAATGGTCGAGAAACCCGATATAATTGCAAGTAACTGAATCCTGAATTGTAGATGTGTTCTTGAATAATTCCAAAACATCTTTATCGACTTGGTTTTGTGTGAATTTGGTAAAATAAAACGAAAAAATGTAATTCTTGTACAAAATTTTTACCACTGATTTTGTAGGTTTTTTGCTATTTTCGTTATTTCAGACGACAACAAATGGGTCAAATGTCAAAAAGAAGCAACAAAACCGAGTTCAAAATTAAAATTGGAACATACAAGAAAATCTGTACAGAGAGTTCAAATTTTCATGAAATCAGACAAATGTAGCGCAGACAGAAAAAAAGGTGAAATGTCATGAAAAATCATATTTTTTCAAAGGTCACGGTTTTTCATAAGATATCTGACTGTTGGGGTGTTATTTGCAAAACATGCGTACATCTTGATCAATATAATCTGTTGACCTCTTTAAACATACATTTATAGGTCGAATTTTATTTCATATATAATCAGATGATCTTTAATGACGACATATATGCAAAACATTTATATTAGACCTACAAATTGTAACCAATATACCGGTGTAATGTTTTTATCATTGTTGATTGTTTTCATAATATAATTCTATTAAAATGTTTTCTTTTTCTGGTGTTTTAATGGTACGTGTATATCAAGAAACGTTGAGGAGCATTTTTTTGGTGTGTCTGTTGGTCTATTTCACGTCAGGTTGATCTAGGTGCTCAAATTGGTTTTTGTGAAACTTTCAAGTTAATTATTCATAAAACTCTGTACATTTAACAGCCATTAAAGGAAAAACATTGCACCAAAACCTATGTAGCTCTAACAAATAAATGCATTTGCAGATCAAGCAATAAGTGACTTAGAAATCAGATTTTTAGGCAAAGCATTATGCAGTCATATAGCTATCTAGATTTTCGCGGGTTTTTTTTCTGTCTAGACAGGGTAAATCGGTCAGTCAATATTGCTACCAGAGGATCTATTACAGAGCCTTAATCGTGTATTGTATTTTAAATGTTATACGGATTGTCTAAAATAAGAAGTACATATTTATACCCCAACATAAATGCGATATAAATGTGCACTACTTATCGTGTATCAATACTCGTTGACGTTTACTTAAACATTGTTGACCTTTGACGTTTGATCAAGAGGGCGGAGCTAAGTTACAGATTTCTTAACAAATGTGTAAGCGTGCGGAGGAAACAAACAAAACTGATGTGCTATGTTTCAAGTTTATGAAACACAGATTCTTCTTTATTTTTAGTGCTTAGATTTAGCCCTGCCTTTTAACGCTTTAGCGCTTTGATTTTCTAGTAGATATGGGCTAATTTTGTGACGTCTTTAGCATTTTCATGAGGTCATATCTCTATTATGGTTTAATATATTAGTCTACAATTTTATATATGACAAAAGAAAGCCATATACTTCCTTTTTGAGCAAAAATCTCAATTTGTGAAAATTTCTCATTTGCATGGACCTAAAATTCATGGCTAGTCACAAATAATCGCCATAAAAGTCACGTACTTGTAATCCGGAAAGGATGACATTACAAAACTCTATGTCAAACCAACATCTGTGCTCATCTGAGAGATAGAAATCCGGTATTTGTATACAAGCACATGATGTCGTCCGTAAAATTTCTTAAGTGATGACAACAACCTGGGAGCAACGTATCCCTGTGTTAACAATTTGCTTGTCAGCCTTGATATTTGTATTTCTTATGTAACTTCCAAGTACTCAGTACCAACGGTACTTTGATTCTATTTGCTTTAGTCATAGATAAGTGTTTAATCATTTATTATGGTGTGAATAACCTTTCATGTCTTAGAGTAAAAACCTGAATTAATGAGGACAAATTTTTGTACGTTTATCAATTTTGAAATGCTAACCTTAGCTAAATAATTAAGATTTTGGATTTATTATCGTAGAATTTTCTCACTAAACGAACAAAATTAAAACCTTATTGACCATATCTGCTTCTACAGTATTTGATAGGAACATGCAAATCGCCGATTGTCATCCTCTGTTAAAAAGGCCAGTCTTGTAACAAAATATTTTACAAGTACGATTTTGTACTTTTTCTGCCAATTCATTGCTGTTACCTAATATATAAATATATGCTATACTGCTATAAAGAGTACTTTCTTACGATAAATCATTCCCTCAAGTGGTTGTCACAGCAAACTTAAAAGTCATCCTGTTTTTTTCTGTTTTATAACAAAATTCTAGGCGTTTTATGAATTGATGGGTTTCTTGCAAATTCAGCAATAAGAACGCATGGTAGATTAAAATGTAGTCTGAGAACTTTCTGACAATCAATGATCCTCTTTGTAATTTATTTCTCTGCAGTATTAAGATAGTCAAGATTAACTTATAGCATTTAGAAAACATCAAGGTTACAACTTGGTAGGAACATTAATTCATACTCCTTATATAAGATTATCTCAGTTATGCTTTGGGGTTCCAGTTCGGAAAATTTTGGTTTTGTTGTTCTATTATTTTCATATTCATTGTAAACTTGTGTTTGTTTTAATATTTTTACAAACAATGCGTACGCGTCAACATGTGTAATGTGCATTTTGAAAGCAATCGATATATTGATGGAATCAGCCAATATTAGATAACTATTTAATGAGTATCTGACAACAATATCCCAATGTTGATTTTGATGTTCTGTTCGGTTTTTTTTCTCTTGTTTTCTGTTATGAGTACTTTCTGGTTCTTTTTCTTATTTATTATATTTGAATGTCTAATTGGTACTTTCCTTCCTTTTAAAATGTTCTTTATTGTCTGGAACTTTGTTGTCAATTGTATTTCGAACACACGTGAAGGTTAGCACTGCTGGTGGAGTTTAGATTCCCCGAGGTTAGCCCGCTCCGGCACCGGTTTTTTTTCATGTGTTGGAAGAACTTGACATTAAACTAATTTTATTTAAATAATTAGTCACTCCTGTTTTAATTATATAATAGAATTTGATCAATTGTGTTGACATTGATAGATAATACAAATAAACACAGATCAGCATGGACCAGTGTGCTTATATTTAAGATATAAGACGCTGAAGAGTTTTACTAAATAAATGTATATTTTACATGACCTGTCATCGTGATATTTTTGGCTTATACCATGTATCCAAAATTTTATATAGCGCCGCTAAATTATTCATACAATAAACTTATCTAAGAAAAAGTGGAGGTCGCTGCTGTGTAAGTTTTTTCAAGTGTTAAAATGTTATATCTAGAAGAATTCCGAATTCAAGTTCTTATTTTATAAATACACGAAATACAAATACCAAAAAACGAGTATAAAACGTTTAATTTTGATATGCTGTATAACGATATTTAACCTCTCATAAGCAGCATTAGAATCAAAACATTAGAAGATCAAAAACCTAAAGTATTAAAGTACTCAAAACCAAAACGTTGGAAAAAGGAAGCCAAATACAGCACCGAAGATTTCGACTATGTACAGTACAAATAAAGAAACCTTGTGTTTCAAGAATTTTGAATTTAACAATCGTACATGCCGTTATGAGTGGCAATCCTTAAACGCTGCTTGCCTTATTATAGTTTTGTTTTCATTCACTAGCTTTGTATTTTTATTTCAGCTGTTGTCTTGACTTGTTAATTGAACTGCTTCTTTCGTTATTTACATTTATTTTGTCAATAATTCTACATAATAGTTACTTATTAATTAGTTTCGTTGTATACGTATTTGTTAACTAATCATATTTATCACACATAGGGAATGTTATAAGTAGAATTTATGATGCTGTTTACTAGCCAATCTACGCCTCTACGATACTTCATCTGTCCGGAGACTGCAAATTGATTTCCCTTGCGTCCTGTTATTGTATTATTATCGCCATCAACTATATGCTGTTTTAAGTGGTTTCATGTCTCATACTCATTGTCATACACAATCATATGGTTATCTTGTTTCTTGCAATAGGTGAAAACGCATGAGGATACTATTCACATTGGGTTGCATCATTTCTTGCTACTCAATTATTTTAACTTAAAGTTAGCATGATCTTTTTACATTTTTAATCTTGTCAAATTTAGTTTAAGTCTGTAACTTATCTACTGGACTTCATGCTTGTAGGCTGAGTGATAGTTTCGATTCAATTTTCACATCTACTTAATGCTATGATGACATTAAAATGTAGTGTTGTCCGTCCCTGGCACTCCTCGAACATAACGTCTTCTTTGACACATGTTTTTAATTGTTTCACGAAACTTAGTGCTCATTCCACAATAAATGAAGAAATCAACAGGAAAACAAGCAAACATAAAAAGTTCAGCTGTCTTTAAGGCAATCAGGTAATTCTTGTAATCTATCAAGTTTATTTCGAAAGTAAACTGCACAGATTGGACAAAGTACAACACTACATACGGTATTTCCGCTAGAAGAAATAGTCCCACGACAGATACGATCATCAAAGTGGTTCGTCTGTGTGGGCATGTCGATGTATCGTGGTCACCATGCTTGCGTTTTCCATTCAGTAAAAGTCTGCGTCTAGTTTCTACAATTTTGATTGTTGACACTAATAGAAGATTCAGAACAATCAGAATTATGGCAGGAATGAGACTTATGAAAACTATTCGGAACCAATAATACAAATTGATATACGTCTTGAAATTCTCCATGAAAAATGGTTTAAACTCCATCTTACACATCTGGAATGTTTGGTTTGAGTGTCGACTGAGCCTCCCTTGTACTACTATAAAGTCACTGTCCAAGAAAAAACTAAGTTGTGGCAGTACAGCAAACAGATAGATGAGGCCAATGAGAACGTACGTCTTATTAACAGTCAGCCATTGTTTGGTTCTAGTTTTATTTCTGACAACGACGTATCTCTGTATCACTAATGAAACCGTCAGCCAAACAGAGGCTGTGTGAAATATACAGGGGAAATTAAAATCCAAATAATTAAAAGCTTTACACCATTCTACTGATACTGGTTTATTGTGGTTTCCCATAGAGTAGAAGTATATGAAAACAGGCAGATATGAAAGCCCGGTCAGTATATCTGATATCGCCATGCTGGATAAAATGATATTAGATATTGTCCGAAGTTCCTTCCGTAACAAAATGGATACAAAGAATACATTGATAACAATGGTGGCAACGATTAAAGGTGGAGCGATGTAACCAAACAGAACCACACAGTAACTCTTAGGGTAGTTGTTAATGTTTATCTCGTATATAATTCCTTCAGATAATGTGGAGTTTGATGCCATGATTCAAATAATAATGTGCATACGTTGTGCCTATTTAATCATAGAATTTAAAGGACTGAAATCAAACAATATATAACCATTGATTCCATATTCAATATTATCCCTCAGATCATATCAAACACACTGTCAGGAATATTAATTCGAAATAAGCAGTAATCTTCACTGGTAGTTTATTGGGAGTGAATTAATATCAGTATGTAGGAAGTCCTGACTTTATCGTTCCGGAATCATATCGATTTAACATTATACTATGTAGTTAAGTAGTGTAACGTTTCTACATGTTGAAAACGTGGCATGACATCTGAATTTCATTTCTGACTTTTCACATTCTAAGTTAATGTGTAAAGGAGCATAAAGTCCACCTAACAACGATTGACTGTCAACTGTTTTGTTTGAATAAAAATTCCAGACGATTCTCTGTTTTGATTGAATAGGTACCAACTTAGTTATGTTCCTTCATCATGTCAGCGTTCACCATAATTCCCTAATGTTTTACATGACTTTAGCTTGTCCTAAAAAAGAAAGAAAAAAATCATTCAGTGATAAAAGGTAAAGATTGTTGATGTTTTTGTAAAGGTACATATTTAGTAAATCTGTTTTTGTCGTGTTTCTTTCTTCATCCAGATATATATTATGCTTTATCAATTCAATTAGTTTTACGGCTTCTTCTTTGGGTATTGACAATAAAAATCAATTTAACATTGCAATTGATATACCGGTAAATTTGTCCGTGAATATCAAAACACATTACAAATTAGAACAAAGATAAACATGTGTCAAACGAAGCACATGCTTTACAAAAGGTACGGCGAATGTAATAAAATATACTTGTTGATCAACCGAAATCTTATCAATAACAAAAATATACCATTACACAAATTGTTGAATGTATTGACGTGTACAGTAACTCATTTCGCAGTTTTTAATTATCTCATTGATAATTAACACAAATAAAATAATCCACTCAACTATTTGCAAAAACAAATAAAGAACAAATCTGTAATTTCAATGCGATTTCAGTACGAGTAAATTCACACATGCAAATGACATGAATGATCATTCAAGTCGCATTTGATAAATTGCAAATATATTATCAACAAATTGTGAACAAATCGACTAAGACACGGACATTTTAACTTGAAATGGGCAGCTTGTTTTTTTTTATTTTCGGGCAAATCAATATTAAATTTTTAAATGCGTTGCAACATATTTTTTATATTTTGAATGCGTCGGGACAGAATATTTGTTTCTTGTTAGCATTATTTCATATGTCAGAATTCGTTCTATAGAATATTTTGTTTTCTAAAACCTCTGCTGCTACATCCTAGAAATGAATTTTAAACAAATCAAATTAATAAATTTAAAGTAAATCGACTATTCTTTAAATGAAGTATAAAATCGAATAAATAAATACAAATCGAATATCCTGTAAATGTAGGTGTACAAAACTTATGCATAATAATTATTGTAATTCTTTGCACTGCGTCTTTGTGTATAGAGTTTACATCCCACATTTAATTTACCGATTCTTGTATCAAACAGGTAATATATTTTTATTCAAGAAAAACATACATTTAATGTAGGGTTGACTTAAGTTTTTGTCATGCAAAAGTATAAATCGGAAATATATAATTTATACTTTTAAAAGTTATAGATATGGATACATAATGATTAGAGTAGTTAAATGTCCTTGGTCTATATTTGACTTCCCATGTTTTAAAGGCGATCCCTACTTTGTCCATATGATGAAATATATTAATGGTTAAACTGCATGTTGAGGAATTCTGAGCTTTATAGATCTTCAGAACTCTTTCAAAACATTTTCAGCTTCATTTAAAAAAAGAATGAAAAATCAATGAAAGTATATACAATTCAGAGCTACAAATTTGGATATAGTCAACAGTTCTACAATCTATCATTTTATATTACATCCTATATAAAAATTGCATGACCTCCTCCTTTTCTTGGAAATTCAAATAATGTGGGATATAAAACCACATTAGTCAATAATATTATCATGTACAAAGAGGTTCATATGGGAAGATTTAAAATCAAAACGTCGAATGAATAACAGACAAATCGCAAATATAAACACAATATAGTACAAATTGGAAACGAATCGAAATATAAAATGATGTTAAATAATTTTGTTTACAAATCAAATAAAAAAAGAACCAGATTAATTTTCAGTGAAGTAGACTTCAGATGAATTGTAATCAAATAAAAAAATATGCAACTAATTGAATCAAAATCAAAATGCCAAATATGTAACAATTAGATTTGCTTAAATTTGGTAAATGAATCACAAGAAAATCGCATTAACAAATCATGTATTCTTGATTTGAAAGCAATTTGTGATCAATGTTTGTGCAATTTATTTTTGAATAAATAAGGAATGTGTCCAGATGTCCCCTCTGGCCCTTAACAGGAACTAGAAGTCTGAAAGCTGTTAAGGACATATAGTTTGTCATACTGAACCATCCTACCAAGTGTCAAATCATTCTTGTATACGGTTCCTGAGAAAAACTTGACAGAAATTTTCACACTCATGTTCACATTTTTTCACATCGGTCTATGTCCCAAACAGAAAGTACATATTGGACAGGTCTGATGATTGCTTAGGACGTACAGTTTTTCATACTGAACCATTCTACAAAGTTTCAAATTATTCTCGGTTCCTGGAAAAAGCTTAAGGGAAATTTTCATAGTCATGTTCATATATTTTCACTCGGCCTTAGTCACAAACAGGAAGTAGATGTTCAACAGGTCTTAAAATCGCTTTTGACGTATAGTTTGTCATACTGAACCATCCTCCCAAGTTTCAAATTATTCTCATGTATAGTGCCTGAGAAAAGATTGACGGAAATGTTCATAGTCATGTTCACATATTTTCACTCGGCCTAAGTCACAAATAGAAAGAAGATGTCCAACCGGTCTGTAATTCGCTTAGGACGTACAATTTGTCATACTGAACCATCCTTTTAAGTTTAATATCATTCTCTTAAACGGTTTCTGAGAAAAAGATTGACGGAAATGTTCATAGTCATGTTCACATATTTTCACTCGGCCTAAGTCACAAATAGAAAGAAGATGTCAAACCGGTATGTAATTCGCTTAGGACGTTCAATTTGTCATACTGAACCATCCTTTTAAGTTTCATATCATTCTCTTAAACGGTTTCTGAGAAAAAGATTGACGGAAATTCGTACGGACGGATGGACGGACATTAGTAAAATGTAATGCTCCGACATGGCATGATATATAACATAGTTATGTGACAAATATTGCAACAAAAATGACTTCATCCTGTAAAAACAGTTTTTATTTTTTATACTATGAGAACATCAATAAGAATTTATATAAATTCTACCCTTATAGCTTGACCAGCTAGATCGAATTGTGCAGGAAAACTTTCCATGCAACATGCATTAATACAATTATCATACGCCATTAAGAATTTGTAACTTATATACATGTACATGTAAGTTAAATTTCTGTATTGTACTGTAATATTTGAATACACTTATATGGCTTGATTACAAAGTATCTTTCTCCATTTATTTTCCTCAGGAATTTGCGATAAAGGACACAATGGAATCTAGGAAGTCTGTTTCATATTCAGATTTACATCTAGATTTCAACTCTCGAGGAATTTTTTTAAAAGAGCTCTAATACAAACGAAATGACTTTAACTTTCCAATCTTCAACTGTCCCTTCTTGTGTAGCAACATTCCGTTCGCTCCAGCTTATAGAGTTAACGTATCACAACTTATTTGTTATTCCAGAGCTTACATCGATTTCATTGGCAGAGTGTCACAGTTGACTTAAAAAATTGCTTACACAGAATTATGTTCATTCTCAACTGCTTTCTTCACTCAAGAAATTGTACGGAAAATATCATGCGCTCATAGACAAATATGGGATTTCAATCTTTCAGATAAGTGCAAATGTTGGTTTGTCATAGGGCTTTGTTTTGTCTTTTTTTTACCGAATTCGACACACTGATTTGACGGCTGGCAGCGCGACGGTATTCCTAAAGCAGGCAGTAGTTACTTACTCTTCCGGCGAACCTGAGTTCATTCTCGTTATGATTTGAGTTCGTGATATTAATTGCTATTTATTTTTTATTGTATTTCTGTGTTTTATGTTGTCTTTTTTTGGCCTGTTCTCGTTGGTGTTATTCAGTTTTGTCTTTGTCCTATCGGACTATTGACATTCGGATGCCCCATTTGTATCTCTGCATCTTTCATACAATGTACGCCTAATGTCCAACAGCCCTGAAATATCAATGACGATTTAATGATAAGGAGGTGTTCGAAATTTTCACTTCGAAGCATTCTACGTAAAACTGATTTCGATTCTATCATGAAAGCTTTATTTTTATGTCTTCTTTAGCATCCATTCTAAATAATAAGACTATATGACTAGACTAATATAAAACTTAGAGAATGAAAAGGATAATGTCAGATGAAGACAATTATTTATTGAACTGTAAGATACATAGAAAAGAATCTAATGTCTGATAAATAATGATAGCCTCTTCTACTAGTAAAATAACACGACTTTTATCTTTTGCTTTGGACTGTTCTTCTCTTAGTGTAACATTAGGTGCTGACAACTACTTATTACTTAATGATAGGACAGACGTACTCCATAGTGATACAACAGAAATGATTTTACAACGCAATTTCATACGTGATTTATAGTGTATTACAGACATGTGCTTTCATGAAAAAATGTCTTATGTAACATTCATAAAAACTACTCAAATTAGAATTGAACTATGAAACAAACTTTAATATGCAGGCAATAGATAACATTTTAAAATGAATCTAAATGGAATTCAAATGACAAGTTTTAATAATCTCTGAAAAGTAAGTAACAGAAAATATGGTTTTCCTTCAATCTCAAAGGAAATCGAGTTAGAATATTAATTTTACAAATAAGTTATTTACTTTAAATACTTTAACACATTAAAACAGAATTCAAATTCCCTTAATGATGTTTAAATGACATGTATTTATTTCATCTGTCTCGTTATTGTCATGAAGTATAAATCCCATCAAAATTAAAAGAAAATAGAACCACAATTTTAATTTTACAAAATGTTTACAGAAGCTAGATAAAACATCGATAGAGCAACGGAAATTAGAAAAAAATATTGTAGTGTCAATTTTATCGAAAAATTATGGAATATTCTGAAGCGAAAAACACTATTTTTGTCTCAAACGGTAGACGCTACTGTTACATTAGTCCGACCTCACTACCATATTGATAGAAATAAATGAGTAGATCTCTTCGGACACTTTATCAGCATTGAAAATTAGTCGAATGTGGTGAGTCCGAAGTCTCTAATCGTTCTTAAACGATTGTTTGTAAGTTCACAGTCCTGCTGTAAAATACCTTCTTCACAGCTCAGATATGAGTATTTTAAGTGAGGTATCAACAATGACCAAGTGAATTTTACGCTTATTGTAAAATATGGCCATTTCACAACTAGAATCGATTGGACAACATATGGTCTAATTGATGTGTAAGTTAAAATTGAACTGTTGGGATAACTCTTAAAACATCGCCCAGACAACCATAATTGAACATATAGATTTGATGGGTTCCGTAATAGATAAATATTGACGCGTGTATTGAAGCATTACTCAAAATAACAAAATAAAACACAACAAAAAAGATTGAGCACGGAAAAAAATAGTTTGATTTTAAGATTGGTTGGTACTGTTGTGTCTCAAAGATAAAACATGATAACAAACACGTACAAAACATCCTTAAGGGCATACGATACAGTTTAGATCCTTCATTGACAATTTCATAAAGAATTGCAATTAAGCTAATTTTAATGCGTACATTTTAAATATAAATAAACCATGCCTTATTGAATCCGTTTTTATATTATTTAATAGTGAAAATTAGATGTTTTTCACACAAAAAACGGGGGAAAGGGGCATTTTTTATGAACATAATTAGAACGAAAAAACATTTAACCATAGGTCATTATTCTAATTTGTCTTTTGTCATGAAATTTAGAGAATATGAACTCATAAAACACTTGTTAAATGTACAAAATTTCATAAAAAAGATAAATAAATGGATGATGAAGCCACATTTAAAAAGTAAAAACTAAATAAGAAATGTTAAAAAATAAATAAAACCTTTAAAACAACTAAAACAAGACTGCCCAAATTTTCGGACATAAAGTCCTTCTTCAGGGGCTAAAAAGTAAAAGGTGTTCACACATCAACTGACGCGGACAAAATGAAATAAATTTGACTCGGTGACCATCACGTGGTATCTTAATCCTGAACTTGATGACTAATTTATAAATATTAAGAAAAGGTATGTATTTTTACATTTATACCAAAGGGTTAAAAAGTGCCTAAAAATTGATTATTCTTTGCCCAAGAAACTGTCTTTGTTTTTCGCATGTTTCAAGGAGAACGGTTACCTGCATATCATGGACGCTATGGTTTGGCAATGAAAAGTGCTGGCCGACTGGTCAATCGTCGCATTACTCTCTCTTCAGTCTCCCAGGTAAAGGCACATGTGACACAGATGGATCGACCACAACCCCTGGTGCCTGAAAGGTCGGAGCGAGGACGTCTCTTGGATTTGTCAAATGAACTGGCGACAAGAAGTTGCCTCAAACTCTTATCTTTGCGAAAAGCAGTCAGGGGTGGCGAGTCGAACACTGTCGACATGTGTTCGTCCTTAAAGACGATGGACTTAAAATTGCGCAACAGAATGTCCAGTATAACGATTTTATGAGGGTGGTATGTAAGCACCAAGGGGATACGGTCATTCTTGCGCATTGACCTGGGCTCCAAAGCCTTGGATCGTGTCACCCGGGAAACTGATTACAAATATAATACTCTGAATAAACCCCCAAACTGGTTTGAAAAGTAGTTAAATGCAAATTTGGTAATTTTTTACGAATAAGAAGCTATAAAGAAAATCGATTGTACATTGAAATTGTTTCGAATTTTTTATATGATGAAGGTTGTTTTTTATGCAAAAGAATTACTTTTGAGGTGTCATCGGGCTAATTTCAAAAATATTTTCTAAATATAGCTTTCTCAATCAATTGTGTTTAATTTGTGTGCAATTTTTATGACGTCGCAATATGTATCTAACAACGACGGCACAATCTCTCTCTGTAACTGTATCGTATGCCCTTAAAGGCAATAGTAAATGTGGTCGGCAGGGTACGGACTAGTGGTCACTGCATGTAATGTGGGAATTTTTGCTGTCTGTACGAGTTCTTTATTGTGACAGACTTCCGCTCCCACAATACAACTTAGAAATTAATGATAAGTGTTTTGTGTAAATTTATGTAAAATCAATCACAGAGTTACTTAACAAATAAACGGACAAAAAGACACACAAAGGTATAAATGTGGTACCTATCTCCCCACCAGTAATATAAAATTATCAGTAAATATGACAATTGCAATGATCGTCGTTTGTAGAACACATGTTATCAGTTGATATGGACATGTGTGATTACTCTTGTTGCTGTGTTGTAATAACAGTGAAAGACAGCGAAACAATTCAATATAATGATTTGGTGGTTATGTCATAGATACATAATCATTCGTGTAATGAAACATCAAAAAATGAAAGAGAAAAGTTATATTGAGCCAAAAGTGGCTAGTGGTTACTCCATGACAGGTTATTAGGATGGCTGCTTTTTAAAGAAATAAAATGGAATCTGAAGATAATAGAGTATAAAACAAAAAAAAAATGATTTTCTGTGCTGAAGCAAAATATACCTTTTACAAATCATTCGAAAACAATTGTATTAATGGTCAATACATTCTGAGTTAAACTAGTGGTTGAGTCTTGCAATTCGGCTATTTAATGTTTCTCTGAAAAGTTTTCTAAATGTCATATAAAATCGCCTTAGGGTGAATTTGTACAAATTCTTATAACTAATTTAAATCAAAATATATAGGTGCATGCTTATAAAAGATCAAGTAATCATACAAAATGTGATGACCAAAACATGTTTCTTTTAAATGTCAACTAAACAATTAATTTATTCGAAAAGCCCGATTTCTTCAACATCAAAAGTAGTTTTTTGTAGCATTTTTTCTACCTTTCATTTGAATGCGAGTTTAAAGCAGAAAAGTGTTTTGCTGTTTGATATTTATTTGTTTTTAATTCATATTTCTTGAATTTCAATTTAATAGCACACGCTACCCATTTCATATGACATTTTGGAAACAAAATCATATTTCTAAGTCTCTACTTGAATGTTGAACTTTTAATATTCATAATCTCAGGTGATCAAAGGTATTTTAATATAAATTGTTAAAAATATAAGTATAAACCTCTCATGCTATCAAGAACCATTTTGTACCATATATATGTTTTTAAAAAATCCATTTGCATTGTATCAATTGCCTTGATCTGCATTGTTGCAAATAATAATTTAGTTGATCTCAGTGAAATCAGCTTAAATTTTGTAGATAATTGACCTAGTAATCACACATACAGAGATGAAATAGTAGTGTTCTGCAATATTTGTTGCTACGATATTCTATACTCAAAGCCAAACAAATATAAACAGTTGTATGTTTGTTTATTGAGCATATATGATATGTTTGTGGGTAATATAGAAGATTATAGTTCACAATTTCCGACTAGATTGTTTTCACAAACAAATCTTAATCTACAGACTTATGGAGCTTCATCTATTATCGAAGTTTCTTATTTACTTTTCAGTATGCTTGATAAAGAGAATAAATGGTAAATATAGCAAGAAATTTTATAATAGAGCCAATCAACTTCTATGAATAAACAATTACGAATAAAGGTGATAACAAAACTAACGAAAGAAGTAGAGGTACATGTACCAATGAGGTATCCGAATGTCAAAAGTCATAAAGGGCAGAGACAAAAACACCAACAAGAACGGGACAAAAACAGACAACATGTTAAACATGGAAACACAAAATAACTGAATATCAATCAACAACGTGAATTTCGAGGATCAATCTCAAATGTCTAAGAGAAAAGACAAGACAATACAGAAGCCTTCGAGATATTTCAAATTCCAGAGGGCCTGACTTGGTACAGGTTACAAGTTTAGTAATTTTGTTATTACTATTATTGGCACATGCATTTTTAAAGAAATTGTGGATATTATCAGGTTTTTTGCCGGCAAACCTTCCTCTTCCATTGTACATTAATTGCTAGCAAACAAATTTAATTGATATCGGTTAGATCACTTTTTAACTTGGCAAATTAAAATTCTGACGGCACTATTGAACTCGTATCATTCAATTTGACAAGATTATTTAAGGCAATCTGACAAATTTTATTTTTTAAATTTACATTGCTGGTCACCATTTGGAAAAAAATTAAAGAAGATACGGTATCTCAATCGTCAGTGATTTGTTATAAACTCAGATATTTTTATCGTCATTAGTCAAACCTGTGTGACATGCAGGTGTCAAAATTCACAATTATCAATCAGTAGAGTGAAATAGAATTGAAAGAGTTGATAATATGATTAAGGCCATGCCAAGCGAGCATCGAAAATCTATATACCTTTTAAAAATAAATCCATGTGCTCGACCGGCTAAGTTTAACGTAAAGAGGGAACTTTTAAAAAAGGAATTAGATAGTAGGAAAGTCTGACCCCACCCAACCCAAATCATATGCACTTGAGAAAGTTGTTGTTAGAATATCTGGAAACAATAACGACTTATTAAAGATTCAATTATTTGTGCAAATAATAAATCCTTTAACATTCTGGGACGACTTTAAGCGGGGACGAAATTATCCACTTTATGGATTACGTGACGTCACTTCCTTGTCAGAGCATTTCGCGCTTCTTCAGCAGACCAAAACAACATTCATATTCTGTCAGGTTTTGTGAGATTTTCTGAGTATCAGTGTTTTATTTTAAGCATTGGTAACAGAGGGTACATTAAGAAACCTGGCGGAAATAACGGTAAAGTAAAAATATCATGCGGGTGATTGAGGAAAGTGAGTGAAACCCCACAGGATGGGACTCTTCTATCATTTTCAGGTAAGAACCTTTTATTTATTATTATGAGTAGGTTTTATTCAGTAAATTTATGTATTTCTTTGTCTTATTTTATCTTACTTAGAATTTAACAAAGCTTGGTCAGTATCATGCGTTTGGTATGACTAGTCAATGGGACGATGTTGCCAAAAGCTAGCTCGGTAATTACCGGAAAAATCGTTTTGCAGCGGAATAGATCGACAGGTGTTTAAATCAAAATCTGAGTGTAAAAATAAACAACTGAATGAATGAGGGTTTTATCACTGTTTTTAAATTTCAGTTTTATATTTTTGCATAACAGATTATGATTTATTTTCTATAAGCCCAGAGGGTTGATTGTATTACTTGCTCCGTGCCTATTATTTTATTCATTCCGTAAAAGTAAACCTGTTCCGGTTTTCTTGTTCGTATATTTCTGGAACATCGCAAAACATGCATAATGCCGTAGGGCTCGCATCTGCGATGCTCGCTATAAGTACAAATGTACCATCGATCCTAAACAGATATAACAAAGTTACATACAGTTCTGACAAATCATCGTATCAACATATAAATGCTACTTTCATGTTTAAAACACGAACTGACCAAGCTTATATAACACCTATGAGTTATCTGTGTATTCCAGTTAGAATCCTTGATTACGTTATTCTTTTCAAACAAACACTTCTGAAGCATTTATCTTAACATATTTTGAAATAAAAGATCAAAACCGATGAACAAGTTGTTACTGTTTCCTTCAAAGACTAGAACCTAATATTGTGGATAAATTTATTTTCGTGGCTACCACTTTTCGTCGTTTGGTGAAAAAGTATCAGTACGTGGATTCATAAATTCGTGCTTCTTTAGTCTGTAGCATACACACCAATTAAAAATGTCCTGTTCGTGGGATATCATATTTCGTGGTTCAAAGTTGATTAGAACACATCATAATATAAAATCTTTATGCAACAAAATGGGATTGGAAACTAATATCCTGCTTTAACTCAAAATCGTCCAAGTTTGTCTTATTCAATATCTAATCAGTATCGTTTACATTATTTGATTTACAAGCATGGGTCAAGTTTAAATGTCATTTTCATATGAAATTGCTAATTGAGACCAGAGACACCAATTGTTGATATGTAGCTGATTAAGATGTTGATTTAAAAACAAACAAATCTTAAAATATTTCCCTGAAAATATATCCAAGATGTTAAAACTCAACATAGACATTTGATTATTGTTTTACAAAGAAAAAATAATATTACATTTAACGTTCGGGGCGCTTGAAAGTATATATATAAATATGCACAATATAACCAGATTCAGTTGCCTACTTACAAAACATTTTAACCGTAAATGCTAGTTTCATACAAGGTAATGTTTGGAAAACTCTCATGTTCTAGTGTAAAAAACCAAGATGTACCAATCGACTTTTTAATGAAATAATTAGTCGGAAATTATTTGGAACGATTTTACTGTCTGACAAATAATATGCTGTATTAAAATTTATATTTTGTCTTCTTTAAAAAAGTCGCTTGTGGCTTACTTATTCGTTACTAACATATAGTGTTATTAGACTACAGTCAATAATATATATATATATTTAATACAAAGTGATTAAAACTATTCTTTGCTTACCTTTGAATTTTAACCATTGATAAACCAAACACAATTTCCAGTGTTAAATAGACATATAGAAACTATTATTTCTAGAAATTCTCAAGGATTATCTCTCCGGTGTTCATAGAAACCTAAATCACCAGCGGTTTCCTATTCTCGTGGGACTTAATTGTGCTTGGTGGTGTTTCATCCTCTCTACAAAACAGGCAATTCTGATTGGCTGCTAGATTGTACAATGATTTTCCTAGTTATCAATTAAAGTAAGTAACGACCACTTTAAATCAATTAGTGAAGTAATTGTCACATTCATTTATTTCAGAGCCGTGTGTGTATTAATCCATAGTTCCATAAACCTTTTAACATTTCGATCTTCACCCTCAATAATTGACCAATAGATATCATAGATGTTGTATATGCCTCTCGCTAATCACAAAATGTTTGATGCAGCGCATTAACTCTTAGGTGAAATCTTCTTCTGTTGACACAAAATCTATGAAACATCCATACCAGGGAGATGTACGTTCAGTTAAGTATCTTCTTTTTAACAGGAGATTAGGGAATTTTATTGGAACAAGACCAGTTTTTAATGACAAATAATTTAAACATTCATTTGTGAAGGACATCTTGAGAATATCTGAGGATCGGTTGATTTAAAAAATAAACTGTTTTGTAAACGAAATGCTGACAATAGCTGCTTATGCAACGAAGCTATGATGATGGTCAATGTGAAAGAAAGGAGCAAGGAAATCAAACTTTCACACAAGTATTGAGATGGGTTGCAATTAAGAGAAGTGTGGATAATTATTTATACAAGTCGAGTACATGTTATTATCGATCAAATGTAGATACTAAAGAATTTGAAAGAAATGACGGAGATTCTTAACTTTAAATCAGTTTCATTTTGCAACAGCATAAAATCTTTCGATGTTTTCATTCTATACAGATATATTCTACATGAGTAGCTTAAATCACGAATGGCACAGCTGATTAAATGCAGCTTTAAAAAGGGATAGAAAACTCAGGTACCGATATATTGTAGTCGATTATACTACGACTTACTCTGTCATCAAGGAGTCTATAATCTATATTTCGAAATAGATTTTCAAGGAAAACTTTCACTTAAGCTATTTGACAAAAGTGATGGCTTCTACCTTTCAAACTTCAACTTTCTTTTCTTGTGAAGCAATACTTTGTCCGCTCCAGCTTATGGAGTCTACGTATCACAATTTATTCGTTACTCCAGAACTTGCGAAAAGAATATCGATTACCTTGGCTGAGCAAAACGTTTGGACTAAAAATGGCTAACACGGGGTAATGTTGCTCCTCGATTACTTTCTTCATTCTTAATTCAAAAAAAATTAACGAAGGGCATCCTGTGCACTTAAACAAATAATTATGTGATTTCAATCTCTCAGACGAGTATAGATGTTTGTTTGTTATAGGGTTTTGTTTTGTCTTCCTAAACCAGATTTGACACACTGTATTGAACATTGGCAGCGCGACAGTTGTGTTATGTTATGCATAACATTTTAGCTAATCTTAGCTTTCAAGAACCTATTTTACTCCTTATGTTTTGGAAAATCTTTGAGGCAGCTAAGGAGCTTTCGGTGAATGTCCAACTTCAGCATTTTTAAAAAAAATGAATATTGTTATGAAATCAAGCGTTGGGATACCCATTGATGAAGCCGGTCCATGTGTTTTTACTAGAATACGACAAAAACACCGATCAAATGAGCTGTATAGATTATGGGTGGGTTTGAATAAGTCAAAAAATAGAAAAAAAACGCACCTTTTTTCTTCCTTAGCTATGGACTGTTCTTCTCTTAATGTAACATTGTGTGCTGAAATTATCTATTAGATAATGCTAGGACAGATGTACACCATAGTGACACAACAGTAACAAACATAATGTTTCTACCACGCAATTTCGTAATGAACTATAATAAATACGTGATTTGTATTGTATTACAGACACATGACAGACATGTACTTTCATGACAAAATGTCTTATATAAAATTCATGAAAACAACTCAAAATAGTTTTAAACAATGAAACCAATTTTAATATGCAGACAATATATTACATTTGTCACGTATGCCCAAATTGCATGTTTTAATGTTTCTCTTTAAAGTAATTTACAGGACATATGGTTTTCCTTAAATCTCAATGGAAATCGAGGTAGAATATTAATTCTACAATTAAATTCTTATATCAAAATACCTTTTAATGCATAAACAAAAATTCAAATTTCCTTAATGATGTTTAAATGACATGTATTAATTTCATCTGCCTCATTCTTGTCAGGAAATATGAATCCCGTAAAAATTCAAAAAGAATAGGACAATAGTTTTACAATATGTTTACAGAAATAATTAACTACTAGATGATTTATTAGACTAGAAAAAAACATAAAAAAGCAATGGAAATTTGAACAAAATAGGGTAAATTTTATCGAAAATTCATAGAATAATCCAAAGTAAAAGAAAATAAAAACATTTGTCCAAAAGAGTATAATTTACTGTAACATTAGTTCGTAGCTTAATTAAACATTTAAACAGTTCCCTTCTGACACTTAATCAGCACTAACGATAAGACAAATGTGGTAGGTCTGAAGTGTCAAATAGTTCTATAACAATTATTTGTAATTTCAAAACCCTTTTCTGAAATAAAGTCTTCACTTCTCACATAGGATTATATCAATGTCCAAGTGAATTCAACGCTTATTGTAAATTATGGCCATTTAGCATGTTAAATCGATTGAACAATAGGTGGTCTTATATAATGTCAGCTCAGACAATCAAAATTGAAAATATAGAACTGAGTGTTCGTAAATACTAAATAAATATTGATGCGTGTATTAAAACATCACAGAAAATAACAAAACGAAACACAATAAGAATAGTTAGAGCACAAAAATAGATAGATTAATTGTAAGATGGATTGGTTCTGCTGTTTTTCACTAAACCATTCTAGATTTGGTGACTTTCTCCATCTCATATATCCCTAGGAGCTCGAGATATAGGACAAAACGGATTCTATGAAGTCTGCTTCATATTTAGATCGACATCTCGAAATTGACTCTCAAGGAAGACATTCAACAAGGCTCTATGACAAACGTGATGGCTTCAATTTTCCAATTGTCAACTTTCCCTTCTTGTGTAGCAACATTCCGTCCAGCCAAGCTTATGGAATTTACGTATCTCAATTGATTCGTTATTCCAGAGCGTGCAGGGCTTATATCGATTTCCTTAGCAAAGCGACACACCTGACGCAAATATTGCTCACACAAGGTAATGTTGCTCCTCGGTTGCTGTCTTCACTCAAGAAATTTTACGGAAGACATCATGCACTAATAGACAAATCTCTCAGATGAGTGCAGATGTTGGTTTGTCATAAGGTTTTGTCTTGTCTTCCTTTACAGGATTTGACATGCTGAATGGACTTTCGGCAACGCGACGGGTTTGCTATAGCAATTAAGCAAGAACTGCTTACTCTTCCGGAGTACCTGAGTTGAGTCTTGGAGTCCGCGTTGTTGATAGATATTCAGTTATTTTGTGTTTCCATGTTTTACATGTTGTCTGTTTTTGTTCCCGTTGATGTTTACTGGTTTTGTCTCAGCCCTTTCGGACTTTTGACATTCGTATACCCCATTGGTACCTCTGCGTCTCTCAAAGATAACACATGTTTACCAACAAGTAAAACCAATTCATTAGAGGCAATAGTATAAGGTCGACACTGTACGAACTAGATGTCACTGAATGTAATGAGGATTTTTTGTTGCCCGTACGAGTGTTTTTCATATTTCACAGACACCCGTTCCCATAAAACTGAGGATGTTAATATTAAGGATCTGTTAGAGCTTTTTATGAGTTTAATTGAATAAATGATTTTTACACCATTCAATAACGACTATAGAAAAACTGAAGGTATATAAATTTTTTTGGACACTTTACCAAAATATTAATGCAAAGTCAATCAGAGATATAAGCACATTTAATGACAAAATGACACCCATCAGTCTAAGAAGCAGTGGTACCGATGGGCCATCCAAATGTCAAAATATGAAAGAGCAGACACAAACCAGCAAACACAAACAAGGACAGAACGAGAAAACAGACATATAAAACACGGAAACACAAAAACAATTGAATATTAATTAAGAACGCGAACATTAGTCGTAATGAGAGTGAACTAGGGTGCTCCAGAAAGATTTATCGGTTCCTACCTGCTATAGTACACCCGTCTAAATGTTGTATTAATCTCCAAACTAGTAATATAAAATTATCAAAAATATGACCATTGCCCTTACATGAATGTACGTCTACTTTCAATAGGAGAACACAAGGCATCAGGAAACATGGACCTGTGAGATAACTTTTGTTACATTGTCCTATTAGAAGTGACAGAAAACGATAAAATTCAATATAAAGAATTCATAATCATGCGTGAAATAAAACATCAGAAAAAAAGATAAAAGTTATATTGAGCCAAAAGTGCCAAGTGGTTACTCCATGACAGGTTAATAGACATTTAGATGGTTGATGATTAAAATATTATTAATGAAATCTGATGATAACCGAGTTGTATAAAAAAGAAATGTAGTTTTCTGTAGCAATCTACTGTTTTGTAGTAATAGATATAACTATTACAAAACCTTTAAAACAATTGTATTAATGAACGATGCATTATGATTTAAACAAATGGTTGATTTTTTCAATTTAGTGTCTTTGTCTCTCTGAAGAGGTTTCTCAACGTCAATCAAAAGCTTCTGAGGATGTAGTTCTACAAATGCTCATAAACAAGTGTGCAAAAAAATTTATAGGTTCTTGTTCATATTGCTCGATATTTATATCGTTGAACGATCACATTTTGAAATCTATATAACACCTTTTTGATATCTATAATCTCAAGTGTTCAATGGATATTTTGATTTAAGTTGTAAAAAATAAATATGAATCTGTTTAGCTATCAAGGACCATTTAGTGTCATATATACATTAAAGAATCAATTTATTTTGTTCTAAGATAGAAATCGTATGGTAGCTGATCTCAATCAAATCAAGTGTTGTCGATATTTTACCTCGTTATCACGCACACACAGAGATGAAGTATTAGTGTTCTGCATTATTTGTTACAGAGATATTCTATCCTCAAAGCCAAACAAACATAAACAGTTATATGTTTGTTGATTTAATACACAGAATATGTTTGTAAGTAATAAAAAAGATAAAAGTTAACAATTTCCGACTAGATTGTTTTCCTAAACAAACCTTAATCTACAGACTTGTGGAGCTTCACCCGTTTTCAAAGATTCTTATATACTTTTCTGTATGCTTGATAAGCTCACTTAATGGAATGAAAAACAAAATATAATATCATGTATATTGTGTAACTAAACCTGTTCAGTTTCTAATTTTGATAAAAAAAGATAATGAAAAAATACCGAGTTTCGAGGATATACATGTATCTCAAATGTCCAAGAGAAAAAATTTAAACAGGGAAAACTAACCGGAGAGATCACAATGTTTCTTACTAACATATCATCGTATCAAAGTACAGTGTACATGCATGTATGATATTTCCATGTTTAAACCGAAATATCATAAAACAAAAGAAAACTTATTAACACTATTTATTTTACTATTGAAGAGGGAGGTTTGGAGCGCCATAAAACCTGGTTTAAACCACCATTTCATTAAAAATGCCTGCACCAAGTCAGGAAAATGGCAATCTATAACTTTTCCGGTGTGTCTTCCATGTTTTATCCTTTCTCTTGAACATTGAGATTGATCCTCCAAGTTCGGTAATATTGATATTTTCTTTATTTTCACCTATTAACTATTGTTGGCAATTCACTTAGAATATCTAATGAGGGAGATGCATTTTTCAAACTAACACTTCTGGAGCGTTTATCATATTAATTTTGAAAATTCAAATCAAAGACAATTAAACAGTTGTTTCTGTTTCCTTCCAGACTGAAACTTAGATTTACCGAAAAGGGATATAAAAACCAATTTATATAAATGTATATGTAACTCGTTTCTTATGAAAAAATATATAATCACCGAATTTTTCATTTACCATCTTAATAAGAAAAAACAATTATTAAAACATTTTAATATAATTAATGAGCGTACATTACATTTTTGAATCTAGAAAATCATATTGTCGTTCACATTTAACAAGTTCATTGTTAGTATAAGAATCGAAAGCAAACAAATACGACTGGATTTTAAATTGCCTGCTAAATTTCAAAAGCGTCCAATTGCTGTTTTATTTATTTATTCGGTCTCTATTTAGTATCTTTTACAGTAATTTATTTACATGCATGAATCAGTTTTAGATGTAATATTTTTTTCCTTGTTAAATGGCCAGAATGTTGAATGTCTCAAAAAGAGACACAACTTGTGCGGAGGTTGTCTTGTTATCAATTTTGATAGTAAAAGTTGTGTTTACTCAAATTTTGTAATATTTCTCTGAAAATATATTCAAGTTGTTCAAAATTAACATAGACATTTGCTGATTGTTTTCAGGAGGGAATCTCACATTTTACTTTAATTGCATTTGAAAAGTCGAAACATAATCATTCACAATGTGAAATAGATTATGTTGTTTTCATTAAATATGTTAAAACATTACATGTTAGTTTCATCATGGTTTTGTTCGAAAACCTGTCACGTTCTAGTGTTTCAAAGCTTTGTAACAACCGTTATTGTAATAAAAACCGTTATTGTAATAAATTTTGTTATATGAATTAAAAGTGGATTTTTTTATCTTACGTGAAGGAATTAATTGTAACTAAGACATTATCACCAAAAATATTTAAATATTTTAACTAATTATGAAAAAAATTAACATTTAAAAACAGTTTATTACAATAACAGTTGTTATCACAATAACGATTGGCATGCTCAACCGTTATTGTAATAAACTTTTTATATCGAAAATTTATATTTTTTGAATAAATTTTACTTCTTAGTTGAAGTCAAAATATATTTCATGATTGCTTAATACCGATATCAGTTGTTATTATTACTATTATAACCAAAGGAATGACTTTGATTTTTTATCACAATAACGGTTGACGACCTAAATCCTTATTGTTAGAACAACAGTTTTGGTAATAAACTTTTTCAATCAACCTAATTTCGTCTTTAAATCATCCAAAATGACTAATAGTTGCGGAAAATTGGTATTTCAGTCATTTTAAACAGTTTTTTTTCTTTATTTTCGAACTAATTTCAGAAATTAAGATTTTCTTACAATTTTGGCTAAGTGTCCCATATATTCTGAAAATATGAATATATTGTCTGAAATGGATATAAATGAACTACTAGTACTTGAATATACTAATTGATTCATATTCAAGTCATTTTGAGTCTCTTCTAAACAAAATATGTCTTTCAAGTTTTTATTACAATAACGGTTGACGACCAAAATCCTTATTGTAACAACAACCGTTATGGTAATAAACTTTTTAAATCAATCTTATTTAGTCTTCAAAACATCCTAAATGACTTATAGTCGCGGAAAATTTGTATTTCAGTCTTTTTAAACAGTAATTTTTATATTTTCGAACTAATTTCAGAAATTAAGATTTTTTCTTACAATTTGGGCTAAGTGTCCCATATATTCTGAAAATATGAATATATTGCCTGAAATGGATATAAATGAACTACTAGTACTTGAATATACTAATTGATTCATATTCAAGTCATTTTGAGTCACTTCTAAACAAAATATGTCTTTCAAGTTTTTATTACAATAACGGTTGACGACCGAAATCCTTATTGTAACAACAACCGTTATGGTAATAAACTTTTTTAATCAATCTTATTACGTCTTTAAAACATCCTAAATGACTAATAGTCGCGGAAAATTTGTATTTCAGTCATTTAAAACAGTAATTTTTATATTTTCGAACTAATTTCAGAAATTAAGATTATCGGACAATTTTGGCTAAGTGTGCAATATATTCTGAAAATATGAATATATTATCTGAAATGGATATAAATGATCTACTAGTACTTGAATATACTAATTGATTCAAATTCAAGTCATTTTGAGTCACTTCTTAACAAAATGTGTCTTTGAAGTTTTTATTACAATAACGGTTGACGACCGAAATCCTTATTGTAACAACAACCGTTATGGTAATAAACTTTTTAATCAATCTAATTTTGTCTTGAAAACATCCTAAATGACTTATAGTCACGGAAAATCGGCATTTCAGGCTTTTTAAACATTTTCCTTTATTTTCGAACCAATTTAAGAAATTAAGATTTTATTTCTTACAATTTTGACTAACTGTCCGATATATTCTGAAAAAAAATGAATATATTATCTAAGATGGATATAGATGATCTACTAGTACTTGAATATACTAATTAATTCATATTTAAGTTATTTTCAGACACTTCTAAACAAAATTCATCTTTGAAGTTTTTATTACAATAACGGTTGACGACCGAAATCCTTATTGTAACAACAACCGTTATGGCAATAAACTTTTTCAATCAATCTTATTTCGTCTTTAAAACATCCTAAATGACTAATAGTCGCGAAAAATTTGTATTTCAGTCATTTTAAACAGTAATTTTTATATGTTCGAACTAATTTCAGAAATTAAGATTTTTTCTTACAATTTTGGCTAAGTGTCCAATATATTCTGAAAATATGAATATATTGTCTGAAAAGGATATAGATGATCTACTAGAATATGAATATACTAATTGATTCAAATTCAAGTCATTTTGAGTCACTTCTTAACAAAATATGTCTTTGAAGTTTTTATTACAATAACGGTTGACGACTGAAATCCTTATTGTTACAACAACCGTTATGGTAATAAACTTTTTTCATCAATCTAATTTTGTTTTTAAAACATCCTAAATGACTTATAGTCACGGAAAATCGGCATTTTAGTCTTTTTAACAGTTATTTTCTATATTTTCAAACCAATTTAAGAAATTAAGATTTTTTTTCTTACAATTTTGACTAACTGTCCGATATATTCTGAAAAAAAAATGAATATATTATCTGAGATGAATATAAATGATCTACTAGTACTTGAATATACTAATTGATTCATATTTAAGTTATTTTGAGACACTTCTAAACAAAATTCATCTTTGAAGTTTTTATTACAATAACGGTTGACGACCGAAATCCTTAGTGTAACAACAACCGTTATGGCAATAAACTTTTTCAATCAATCTTATTTCGTCTTTAAAACATCCTAAATGACTAATAGTCGCGAAAAATTTGTATTTCAGTCATTTTAAACAGTAATTTTTATATGTTCGAACTAATTTCAGAAATTAAGATTTTTTCTTACAATTTTGGCTAAGTGTCCAATATATTCTGAAAATATGAATATATTGTCTGAAAAGGATATAGATGATCAACTAGAATATGAATATACTAATTGATTCAAATTCAAGTCATTTTGAGTCACTTCTTAACAAAATATGTCTTTGAAGTTTTTATTACAATAACGGTTGACGACCGAAATCCTTATTGTAACAACAACCGTTATGGCAATAAACTTTTTCAATCAATCTTATTTCGTCTTTAAAACATCCTAAATGACTAATAGTCGCAAAAAAAATTGTATTTCAGTCATTTTAAACAGTAATTTTTATATGTTCGAACTAATTTCAGAAATTAAGATTTTTTTCTTACAATTTTGGCTAAGTGTCCAATATATTCTGAAAATATGAATATATTGTCTGAAAAGGATATAGATGATCAACTAGAATATGAATATACTAATTGATTCAAATTCAAGTCATTTTGAGTCACTTCTTAACAAAATATGTCTTTGAAGTTTTTATTACAATAACGGTTGACGACTGAAATCCTTATTGTTACAACAACCGTTATGGTAATAAACTTTTTTCATCAATCTTATTTTGTTTTTAAAACATCCTAAATGACTTATAGTCACGGAAAATCGGCATTTTAGTCTTTTTAACAGTTATTTTCTATATTTTCAAACCAATTTAAGAAATTAAGATTTTTATTCTTACAATTTTGACTAACTGTCCGATATATTCTGAAAAAAAATGAATATATTATCTGAGATGGATATAAATAATCTACTAGTACTTGAATATACTAATTGATTCATATTTAAGTTATTTTGAGACACTTCTAAACAAAATTCATCTTTGAAGTTTTTATTACAATAACGGTTGACGACCGAAATCCTTATTGTAACAACAACCGTTATGGCAATAAACTTTTTCAATCAATCTTATTTCGTCTTTAAAACATCCTAAATGACTAATAGTCGCGAAAAATTTGTATTTCAGTCATTTTAAACAGTAATTTTTATATGTTCGAACTAATTTCAGAAATTAAGATTTTTTCTTACAATTTTGGCTAAGTGTCCAATATATTCTGAAAATATGAATATATTGTCTGAAAAGGATATAGATGATCTACTAGAATATGAATATACTAATTGATTCAAATTCAAGTCATTTTGAGTCACTTTTTCACAAAATGTGTCTTTGAAGTTTTTATTACAATAACGGTTGACGACCGAAATCCTTATTGTAACAACAACCATTATGGTAATAAACTTTTTTAATCAATCTAATTTTGTCTTGAAATCATCCTAAATGACTTATAGTCACGGAAAATCGGCATTTCAGTCTTTTTAAACAGTTTTCCTTTATTTTCGAACCAATTTAAGAAATTAAGATTTTTTTTCTTACAATTTTGACTAACTGTCCGATATATTCTGAACAAAAATAAATATATTATCTGAGATGGATATAAATGATCTACTAGTACTTGAATATACTAATTGATTCATATTTAAGTCATTTTGAGACACTTCTAAACAAAATACATCTTTGAAGTTTTTATTACAATAACGGTTGACGACCGAAATCCTTATTGTAACAACAACCGTTATGGTAATAAACTTTTTTAATCAATCTTATTACGTCTTTAAAACATCCTAAATGACTAATAGTCGCGGAAAATTTGTATTTCAGTCATTTAAAACAGTAATTTTTATATTTTCGAACTAATTTCAGAAATTAAGATTATCGGACAATTTTGGCTAAGTGTGCAATATATTCTGAAAATATGAATATATTATCTGAAATGGATATAAATGATCTACTAGTACTTGAATATACTAATTGATTCAAATTCAAGTCATTTTGAGTCACTTCTTAACAAAATGTGTCTTTGAAGTTTTTATTACAATAACGGTTGACGACCGAAATCCTTATTGTAACAACAACCGTTATGGTAATAAACTTTTTTAATCAATCTAATTTTGTCTTGAAAACATCCTAAATGACTTATAGTCACGGAAAATCGGCATTTCAGGCTTTTTAAACAGTTTTCCTTTATTTTCGAACCAATTTAAGAAATTAAGATTTTATTTCTTACAATTTTGACTAACTGTCCGATATATTCTGAAAAAAAATGAATATATTATCTAAGATGGATATAGATGATCTACTAGTACTTGAATATACTAATTAATTCATATTTAAGTTATTTTCAGACACTTCTAAACAAAATTCATCTTTGAAGTTTTTATTACAATAACGGTTGACGACCGAAATCCTTATTGTAACAACAACCGTTATGGCAATAAACTTTTTCAATCAATCTTATTTCGTCTTAAAAACATCCTAAATGACTAATAGTCGCGAAAAATCGGCATTTCAGTCTTTTTAAACAGTTTTCCTTTATTTTCGAACCAATTGAAGAAATTAAGATTTTTTTCTTACAATTTTGACTAAGTGTCCGATATATTTGAAAAAAATAAATATATTATCTTACATGGATATCGATGATCTACTAGTACTTGAATATACTAATTGATTCATATTTAAGTTATTTTGAGTCACTTCTAAACAAAATTCATCTTTGAAAGTTTTTATTACAATAACGGTTGACGACCCTGACATCGAAAGATGCGGGGTCGTCAGGCGATAATGCGGAAAACCTGACCGCAAACCATAGTGGTGCACCGTGTTGGGAAAAATGTCACGTTCCTTGCACGTTAATGAACCCTGCTACAGGTCCCGGAAAGAGTAGGACCCGTAGGATCCCCATGCAGGATGCTAAATTTCTCGTCCCTACCCGTCACTCCTTTTCCTAGTGGCAGTCAAAACTCTCATACCCGATTGGCCTTGTGTCCCCATTTCCCCCACTTCATCATCATTTCATGTTCATTGTATCAGCACTTTCATGTTCATCTCCCGGATATAGCAAAAATTGCGCTGCTTGGGAGTAAAGCAATAACTAACTAACTAACTAACTAACTAACTTTTGCTTTGCATCTAGTAATCAAGCGTCTCACTGGAGTCTGGATCAATCACCCGTCCTCATTAAGCTGTAAAAGGCATCTTCTTTAAAGTTTCTTCTGACTACTTCGACCAAAAGGACACTTTTGTAGAGCTTAATAAGCTAAAAGTTTAAACACGGAACAGAAAAGTCTCTTAATTTGCAATAGGTATATATTCAATGGGTTATAAACATGACAAACCGCTATTTTTGACTTTGAAAGAGTCGTAATCTCAGTAGGTGCCCTCTGGCCAATTATCTATGCTCATCATTTTCATATAGTGTTTTACTTTTAAAACTAGCTAGCTTAAATTTTGAGTACAGGTGATCTAAAATATTTTTATGGTGCATTCTTATTCAATTTTTCAACATTGACCTAAATTATGAAACAATATTATCACCCAAGACCAATAAGGTATAACCTGTTGGTATTTACTTGGTATTTGATTGTATGCAAGTATAAAAAAGAAAGACACCATTTTAAAGCAATATTTTCTATAAAAATACCCAAACGGTAAAGAGTTAAGAATTAGACACAGTCATGCGTGAATGACATTCATTTAGATCGCAATGGAAGGGAGAGGTTTGGCCGGTATGTCTGTCTTGTTTTGTCTTTTCTCATGGACATTTGAGATTGATCCCCCAAGTTCGGTTATTTTGTTATTACCTCAATTTAATTATGGGAAAGTGGAGTTCAAGGTCATACTTTGGTGCCTATCGTAGTCATTATGTGCACATTATGTCAATTTAATATGCATAGAATAAAGACCATGTTAATTAAAGATTGCTTAATGAAACAACATCTAAAGAAAAGTAAATCATAAGAATGATTTTTGTGACATTGAGTCTGAGTATTTAAGTAAGAATACGGAATTAAGTGGGGTTGCATTTAATTTCATACCCCTTCTCCGTTCTTGTGAATGACAAAATTATTAGGGAAAGACCATAAAGTCAATTTCAAAGTAAAAACTTTTAGCTTAACTTAAAAGATGGTCCTTTCTGATTGGACGTGACTTAATAAAAGTTCTGTTTCACGCATAAAACAGATTGATATGTGCGCTACATGTAGTTGATCTACATGTAGATGCACAAAATTGCTATACATCATTTAGTACTATAAGATAAATAAAGGCAATATGCAAATATAAGACCTCTTCAAATGATAGTTTTTTAATGAATTTCTATTTTTTTTTCTGAATTTCATATTCCATCTGGTGGCCATCTTGAAAATGGTCGCCATTTTGACTTTTCAAATGAGTCCATAGCTAATATTGATTAGTATGCTTTTTTCCACCAATATGCCTTATTTCATGCTTTTACTATATTTTTTCATTTGTTTCACAAATCGACTAGACTATAAGCTACAGATGGATTCGCAAATAAACTATGCGACAGTTAACATAAAGTTAACTTTTCGAATGCTCTCCATGTCTACTCATGTCTACTATAGCAGACATTCACGTTAACTTGTGTTTACTCATGACTGGTAAAAGATTTGCGACAGTTTTTTTTACTTGTAATAACCAGACGCAAAGTCGTGACCGCTTTAACCAGACCAGACATTTCAACAGGTCTGCTCAAACCGGATAAATCGGTTTGATAAAAAAACTTAATTGCATTAAAAAAGCAATATCGACGACAGCTTGGGTGGTAGAACATGAACTTTGTACTGTTTAAGCTTTAGCATCAGTTTAAATAGCAGACTTGTCACGAAGTTAACTTGACCGGATCTGTCAAAAGAACGAGACTGCTCTTAAAAGAAGACCTGTAATTTTGAATGCTTTACTTGGAAGTTAACTTGGAACCAGTCTTGCGTCTGTACAATCCGTAGCATATCCAGTTACAAATGAACTTGAAGTTAACAAGTATAGTACAAGTGAATCGTCTTTATCCATTTTACATCATTTCGTCATCCTTCTAAGATGTATTCCATTTTGCAAAAAATGCAAGGAATTGTTTAAAATGACTGAAATACCGATTGTCCATGCCTATTAGTCATTTTGGATGATTGGAAGACGAAATACGTTTGATTCAAAAAGTTTATTACCATAACGGTTGTTGTTACAAATGTACAGTAAGGATTTCGGTCGACAACCGTTATTGTAAAAAAAAATTCAAAGGTGAAATTTTGTTTAGCAGTGACTCAAAATGAGTTAAATATGAATTAATTAGTGCATTTAAATTCTCGTAGAACATCTATATCCATTGAAGATCATATTTGTACATTTTCAGAATATATCTGACGCTTAGCCAAAATTGTAACACAAATTCTAGTTTGTTTTTTTTCAAATTAGTTAGAAAATAAAGGAAAACTGTTGAAAGTTAATGAAATTTAAATTTTCCATGACTTTTAGTCATTTAGGATGATTTAAGACGAAATAAGATTGATTGAAAAGGTTTATTACCATAACGGTTGTTGTTACAATAAGGATTTCGGCCGTCAACCGTTATTGTAATAAAAACTTCAAAGACATATTTTGTTAAAAAGTGACTCGAAATGACTTAAATATGAACCAGTTAGTATATTGAAATACTAGTAGATCATTTTTATCCATCTCAGATAATATATTTATTCTTTTCAGAATATATCGGACACTAAGTCAAAATTGTAAGAAAAAACATGTAATTTCTTAAATTGGTTCGAAAATATAGAAAATAACTGTTTAAACTCACTGAAATACCAATTTTCGGCGACTATGTGTCATTAAGGATGTTTAAAGAGAAAACAAGATTGATTGAAAAAGTTTGTTACCATAACGGTTGTTGTTACAATAAGGATTTCGGCCGTCAACCGTTATTGTAATAAAAACTTCAAAGACGTATTTTGTTTAGAATTGACTCAAAATGTCTTAAATATGAATGAATTAGTATATTCAAGTACTATTAGATCATCTATATCCATTTCAGGCAATATATTTGTATTTTCAAAACATATCGGACACTTAGTCAAAATTGTAAGAAAAAAATCTTAATTTCTTAAATTGGTTCGAAAATAAAGGAAAACTGTTTAAAAAGACTAAAATGCAGATTTTCCGTGACTATAAGTCATTTAGGATGTTTTAAAGACAAAATAAGATTGATTAAAAAAGTTAATTACCATAACGGTTGATGTTACAATAAGGATTTCGGTCGTCAACCGTTATTGTAATAAAACCTTCAAAGACATATTTTGTTAAGAAGTGACTCAAAAAGACTTAAATATGAATGAATTAATATATTCAAGTACTAGTAGATCATCTATATCCATTTCAGACAATATATTCATATTTTCAGAACATTTCGGACACTCAACCAAAATTGTAAGAAAAAATCTTAATTTCTGAAATTTGTTCGAAAATATAGGAAATAACTGTTTAAATTCACTGAAATACCAATTTTCGGCGACTATGTGTCATTAAGGATGTTTAAAGAGAAAACAAGATTGATTGAAAAAGTTTGTTACCATAACGGTTGTTGTTACAATAAGGATTTCGGCCGTCAACCGTTATTGTAATAAAAACTTCAAAGACGTATTTTGTTTAGAATTGACTCAAAATGTCTTAAATATGATTCAATTAGTATATTCATGTACTAGTAAATCATATATATCCATTTCAGACAATATATTCGTATTTTCAAAATATATCGGACACTTAGCCAAAATTGTAAGAAAAAATCTTAATTTCTTAAATTGGTTCCGAAAATAAAGGAAACTGTTTAAAAAGACTAACATGCCAATTTTCCGTGACTATAAGTCATTTAGGATGTTTTAAAGACAAAATGAGATTGATTAAAAAAGTTTATTACCAAAACGGTTGTTGTTACAATAAGGATTTCGGCCGTCAACCGTTATTGTAATAAAAACTTTAAAGACATATTTCGTTAAGAAGTGACTCAAAATGTCTTAAATATGAACCAGTTAGTATATTGAAGTACTAGCAGATCATCTTTATCCATCTCAGATAATATATTTATTCTTTTCAGAATGTATCGGACACTAAGTCAAAATTGTAAATAAAAAATCGTAATTTCTTAAATTGGTTCGAAAATAAAGGAAAACTGTTTAAAAAGACTATAATGCCGATTTTCCGTGACTATAAATCATTTAAGATGTTTTAAAGACAAAATAAGATTGATTAAAAAAAGTTTATTACCATAACGGTTGTTGTTACAATAAGGATTTCGGCCGTCAACCGTTATTGTAATAAAAACTTCAAAGACATATTTTGTTAAAAAGTGACTCGAAATGACTTAAATATGAACCAGTTAGTATATTGAAGTACTAGTTGATCATCTTTATCCATCTCAGATAATATATTCATATTTTCAGAATATATCTATTATATTTTGTTACAATAAGGATTTCGGCCGTCAACCGTTATTGTAATAAAAACTTCAAAGACATATTTTGTTAAGAAGTGACTCAAAATGACTTCAATATGAATGGATTAGTATATTCAAGTACTAGTGGATCATCTATATCCATTTCAGACAATATATTCATATTTTCAGAACATATCGGACACTTAGCCAAAATTGTAAGTAAAAATCTTAATTTCTGAAAGGACAAGATATGATAAGTGCTAAATTTGGCCCCCTAATTTACCATTTTTTAAAAATGATTGAACTAAGGTTGAATTATTCTAGATCAGTTCTTAGATAAACAAGGAATAGTAAAATAACATTAATTTTAACTAAATCTTGTTTATGACGTCACAGTGACGTCATCAAATTATGTGAAAAGGACATTTTTGTGAAAAAGTGTTAAAATCATGCAAATTTTGAGTAGTTTTTGGTAAATATAACCATGAGCCACACTGAGTACCACAAAGATATTTTTGTGGTTTGTTTCTATATTAAAAATGATTATCTACATACATTATTGTAGTGGTACTCTGTGTGGCTCATAGTTAAATTTGCTGAAAACCACATCAAAATTGCAGGTTTTTTGCAGTTTTTCATCAAATCACGATTTTAAAGCCACTTTAGGTAACTATTTTAACATCATAATGGATCACTTTAAACAAAATAATGCTGATATAGTAAAGTTAAATTAATCTTAAGTATACATCACATACTTTAAGCTCATTTTAATAATTTCAAAATTGGGGGGCAAAATTGGGCTCTTATCATATCTTGTCCTTTGTTCGAAAATATAGAAAATAACTGTTTAAAATTAAAATACCAATTTTCAGCGACTATTAGTCATTTAAGATGTTGTGAAGACGATATAAGATTGATTGAAAAAGTTTGTTACCATAACGGTTGTTGTTACAAAAGGGATTTTGGCCGTCAACCGTTATTGTAATAAAAACTTCAAAGACATTTCTTGGTTTTAATAGTAATAATAACAACTGACATCGGTATTTAGCAATCCAGAAATATATTTTGACTTCAACTAAGATGTAAAATTAATTCAAAAATTTAAAATTTTACAATTTAAAAAAGTTTATTACAATAACGGTTGAGCATGCCAACTGTTATTGTGATAACAACTGTTATTGTGATAACAACTGTTATTGTAATAAACTGTTTTTAAATGTTAATTATTTTCATAATTAGTTAAAATATTCAATTATTTTTTGTGATAATATCTTAGTTACAATTAATTCCTTCGCGTAAAATAAAAAAAATCACTTTTAATTCATATAAAAAAAATTATTACAATAACGGTTGTTATTACATTAACGGTTGTCACAAAGCTTTGAAAGAAATTAAATCGACTTGTTTTAAAAAATTATTTGAAAAAAATTTTACTGTATAAAAAAGACAAAAAAGGACGGTGAAAAAGACAAATCACATACTATTTTGACAATTATATTTTGCTTTTTTTTACAAAAAACGTCGCGTGTGGCAGATGTATTCATAACTCTCATACAGGCTGAATGGATGGCGATTATTACAATATTTCATATAACTCAAAGTCGTGATTAAAATATTCTTTGCTTACCTTTAGATGTTCATCAATGATGAAACAAATTCTCTTCTCAGTGTTTAACAGAAATGTAAAAATACAATGTCTAGAATTCTAAATGATAATGTTTCCGGTGTTCATAGAAACCTCTATCACCAGCGATTTCTATTCTCATAGGACCTAATTGTGCTTGATGATGTTTCATCCTCTCTATATAACTGACAATTTTGAATGGCTGCTAGATTGTACAATGATTTTCCTAGTTATAAATTAAAGTAAGTTTCGACCACTTTAAATCAATCAGTGAAGTGATTGTCACATTCATTTATTCCAAAGCCATGTTTGTATTAATCCATATTTCCATAAACCTTTTAACATTTCGATCTTCATCCGAAATAATTGACCAATAGATATCATACATGTTTTATTTGCCTCTCGCTAATTAAAAAATGTTTGATGCAGCGCATTAAATCTTCAGTGAAAACCTCTTCTGTTGACACAAAATCTATGAAACATCCATACCAGGATATGTTCGTACAGTTATTTTTAACAGGAGATTAGGGAATTTTATTGGAACAAGACCAGTTTTTAATGACAAATAATTTCAAACTTTCATTTGTGAAGGACATCTTGTTAATATTTGAGGATTGGTTGCTTTCAAATAGTGCAATATAAACTGTTTTGTAAACAAAATGCTGACAATAACTGCTTATGCAACGAGGCTATGCTGATGGTCGATGTGAAAGAAAGGAGCAAGGAAATCAAACTTTCAAACAAGTATTGAGATTTAATAAACAAAAGGGTTGCGATCAAGACAAATGTGGATAATTATTTATACAAGTCGAGTACATGTTATTTTCGATCAAATATAGAAACTAACGAATTTGAAAGAAATGACGGAGATTCTTAACTCTTAATCAGTTTTATTTTGCAACAGCATAAAAACTTTCGATTTTGTCAATCTATACAGATATATTCTACACAAATAGCCCAGATCACAAATGGCACAGCTAATTAAATGTAGCTTTTTAAAAAAGGATGGAAAACTAAGGTACCAATATCTTGTAGTCGATTATACTGAGACTTACTTTGTCATCAAGGAGTCTATAATCTATATTTTATTTCGAAATAGATTATCAAGGAAAACTTTCACTTAAGCTATTTGACAAAAGTGATGGCTTTTACCTTCCAAACTTCATTTTTCTTTTCTTGTGAAGCAATTTATCGTCCGCTCCAGCTTATGGAGTTTACGTATCAAAATTGATTCGTTACTCCAGAACTTGCGAAAAGAACATCGATTACCTTGGCTGAGCAAAACGTTTGAACTAAAAATGCTAACACGGGGTTATGTTGCTCCTCGATTACTGTCTTCATTCTTAATTCTAAAAATTTAACGCACTTAGACAAATAATTATGTGATTTCAATCTCTCAGACGAGTGTAGATGTTTGTTTGTTATAGGGTTTTGTTTTGTCTTCCTAAACCAGATTTGACACACTGTATTGAACATTGGCAGTGCGACAGTTGTGTTATGTTATGCATAACATTTTAGCAAATCTTAGCTTTCAAAAACCTATTTTACGCCTTCTGTTTTGGAAAATCTTTGAGGCAGCTAAGAAGCTTTCGGTGTATGGTCCAACTTCAGCATTTTTGAAAAATGAAAATTGTTATGAAATCAAGCTTTGGGATAGCCATTGATGAAGCTTGTCTTTGTTTTTTTAACAGAATACGACAAAAAAACGATCAAATGAGCTGTATAGATTATGGGTGGGTTTGGATGAGTCACAATATAGAAAATTATCTATTAGATAATGCTAGGATAGATGTACGACATAGTGACACAACGGTAACAAACAAAATGTTCCTACCAAGCAATTTCATAATGGACTATAATAAATACGTGATTTATATTTAATTACATTACAGGCATGTACTTTCATTATAAAATGTCTTATAAAAAATTCATGAAAACAACTCAAAATAGATTTAAACAATGAAACCAATTTTAATATCCAGACAATATATTACATTTGTCACGTATGCCCAAAATGCATGTTTTAATGTTTCTCTTTAAAGTAATTTACCGGAAATATGGTTTTCCTTAAATCTCAATGGAAATCGAGGTAGAATATTAATTCTACAATTAAGTTCTTATATCAAAATAACTTTTAATGCACAAAATCAAAATTTCCTTAATGATGTTTAAATGACATGTATTAATTTCATCTGCCTCATTCTTGTCAGGAAATATTAATCCCGTAAAAATTCAAAGATAATAGGACCATAGTTTTACAATATGTTTACAGAAATAAGTAACAACTAGATGATTTATTAGACTAGAAAAAAACATAAATGAGCAATGGAAATTTGAAAAAATAGGGTAAATATTATCGAAAAGTCATGGAATAATCCAAAGTAAAAGAAAATAAAAACATATGTCCAAAAGAGTATAATTTACTGTAACATTAGTTCGTAAACATTTAAACAGTTCCCTTCTGACACTTAATCAGCACTAACGATTAGACAAATGTGGTTGGTCCGAAGTGTCAAATAGTTCTATAACAATTATTTGTAATTTCAATACCCTTTTCTGAAACAAAGTCTTCATTTCTCACATAGGAGTTTATCAATGTCCAAGTGAATTCAACGCTTATTGTAAATTATGGCCATTTAGCATGTTAAATCGATTGAAAAACAGGTGGCCTAATTTAATGTCAGCTCAGACAATCAAAATTGAAAATATAGAACTGAGTGTTCGTAACTACTAGATAAATATTGATGCGTGTATTAAAATATCACAGAAAATAACAAAACAAAACACAATAAGAATAGTTTGAGCACAAAAATAAATTGTTTAATTGTAAGATGGATTGGAACTGCTGTTTTTCATTAAACATTCTAGATTTGGTGACTAACACCATCTCATATAACCCTAGGAGCTTGAGATATAGGACAAAACGGATTTTAGGAAGTCTGCTCAATATTTAGATCGACGTCTCGAAATTGACTCTCAAGGAAGACATTCAACAAGGCTCTATGACAAACGTGATGACTTCAGTTTTCCAATTGTCAACTTTCCCTTCTTTTGTAGCAACTTCCGTCCGGCCCAGCTTATGGAGTTTACGTATCTCAATTGATTCGTTACTCCTGAGCGTGCAGGGCTTATATCGATTTCCTTAGCAAAGCGACACATCTGACGCAAATATTGCTCACACAAGGAAATGTTGCTCCTCGGTTGCTGTCTTCACTCAAGAAATTTTACGGAAGACATCATGCACTATTAGACAAATCTCTCAGATGAGTGCAGATGTAGGTTTGTCATAAGGTTTTGTCTTGTCTTCCTTTACAGGATTTGACATGTTTAATGGACTTTCGGCAACGCGACGGGTTTGCTATAGCAATTAAGCAGGAACTGCTTACTCTTCCGGAGCACCTGAGTTCAGTCTTGGAGTTCGCGTTGTTGATAGATACTCAGTTATTTTGTGTTTCCATGTTTTACATGTTGTCTGTTTTTGTTCCCGTTGATGTTTACTGGTTTTGTCTCAGCCCTTTCGGACTTTTGACATTCGTATACCCCATTGGTACCTCTGCTTCTTTCAAAGATAACACATGTTTACCAACAAGTAAAACCAATTCTATAGAGGCAATAGTATATGGTCGACACTGTACGAACTAGATGTCACTGAATGTAATGAGGATTTTTTGTTGCCCGTACGAGTGTTTTTCATATTTCACAGACACCCGTTCCCACAAAAACCGAGGATGTTAATATTAAGGATCTGTTAGAGTTTTTTATGAGTTTAATTGAATAAATGATTTTAACACCATTCAATAAAAAGATTACTAAATTAATAAAGTTTTTATGACACTTTACCAAAATTGTAATGCAAAGTCAATCAGAGAAATAAGCACATTAAATGACAAAAAGACACCCATCAGTCTAAGAAGCAGTGGTACCGATGGACCGTCCGAATGTCAAAATCTGAAAGGGCAGAGACAAAACAGGAAACACAAACAAGGACAGAGCGAGAAAACAGACAACATTTAAAACACGGAAACACCAAAAAAAAATTGAATATCAATTAAGAACGCGAACATTAGTCGTAATGAGAGTGAACTAGGGTGATCCAGAAGATTTATAGGTTCCTGCCTGCTATAGTACACCCGTCTAAATGTTGTATTAATCTCCTAGTTAGTAATATAAAATTATCAAAAAATATGACCATTGCCCTCACATGAATGTACGCCTACTATCGATCCGAGAACACAAGGCATTAGGTAATATGGACCTGTGAGATATCTTTTGTTACATTGTCCTATTAGAAGTGACAGAAACCGATAAAATTAAATATAAAGAGTTTGTGGGTTTGTGGGAAACATCAGAAAAAAAAAGATAAAAGTAATATTGAGCCAAAAGTGCAAAGTGGTTAATAGACATTTAGATGGTCCATGATTAAAATCATATAAATGAAATCTCATGATAACTGAGTTGTATAAAAAAGAAATGTAGTTTTCTGTGCTGAACCAAAATCATGTGTTATAGTAATACATATAACTATTACACAACTTTTAAAACAATTATATAAATGAACGATAAATAATGATTTATACAAGTGGTTGATGAGGTTTCTAAACGTCAAGCAAAAGCTTCTAAGGATGTAGTTCTACAAATGCTCATAATTAAGTGTGCTTTAAAATATGAAGGTTCATGTTCATATTGCTCGATATTTACATCGTTCATTGTGTTGAACGATCACATTTTGAACTCTATATTACACCTTTTTGATATCTATAATCTCAAGTGTTCAATTGATATTTTGATTTAAGTTGTAGAAAATATATATGAATCTCTTTAGTTATCAAGGACCATTTAGTGTCGAATCAATTTATTTTGTTCTTAGATAGAAATCATATGGCAGCTGATCTCAATCAAATCAAATGTTGTCGATTTTTGACTTTGTAATCACACACACAGATGAAAAAGTGTTCTGCATTATTTGTTACTAAGATATTCTATACTCAAAGCCAAACAAATATAAACAGTTGTATGTTTGTTTATTTAGCATACAAGATATGTTTGTTAGTAATATGGAAGATAATCGTTTACAATTTCCAACTAGATTGTTTTCATAAACAAACCTTAATCTACAGACTTGTGGAGCTTCACCCATTATCAAAGTTCCTATGTACTTTTCACTATGCTTAATAAGCTGACTAAATGGATTGAAGAACAAAATATGTCAGCATGTATATAATGAAACTAAAGTTGTTCGGTTTCTAATTTTGATTAAAAAGAAAATAAAAAATAACTAATTTCGAGAATATATCTCAAATTTCCAAGAGAAAAGATAAATAAAGAAAAACATACCAGAGAAATTGAAGATCCCAATGTTTCTTACTGACATATCATCGTATCAAATTAAAGTGTACAGGATATTTACATGTTTAAACCGAAAAATTATAAAACAAAAGAAAACTTATTAACCCTGTATATTTTACTATTGAATAGGGCGGTTTGGGGTGCCATAAAACTTGGTTTAAACCACCATTTCATTATAAATGCCTGCATCAAGTCAGGACAATCGCAAGCTATAACTTTTCCGGTGTGTCGTCCATGTTTTGTTCTTCCTCTTGGACATTGAGATTGATCCTCCAAGCTCGGTAATTTTGATACTTTCTTTATTTTAACCTATAAACTATTTTTGGTAATTCACGTAGAATATTTAATGAGGGAGATGCATTTTTCAAACTAACACTCCTGGAGCGTTTATCATATTAATTTTGAAAATTAAAATCAAATACGATTGAGCAGTTGTTTCTGTTTCCTTCCAGACTGAAACTTATATTAATCGAAAAGGGATATAAAAACCAATTAATATAAATGTGTGTGACTCGTTTGTTATAAAAAAATTATAATTACCGAATTTTGCATTTACCATCTTTATAAAAAAACAAATATTTAAACATTTAAATATCATGCGCGTACAGAACATTTTTAAATTTAAAAAATCATATATATTGTCCTTAAATGTTAATTAGTTCATTGTTAGGAAGACCTCGGATTATAAGAATCGAAAGCCAATCAAAATCAATGCAACATGAATTCAAATTGCCTGCTAAATTACAAATGTGTCAAATCGCTGTCTTATTCAGTCTCTATTTAGTTTTATTTACATCAATTTATTTACATGCATGGTTCAGTTTTAAATATATTAATTTTTGCTTGTTAAATGGCCAAAATAGAGAATGTCTAAAAAAGAGGCACAAATTTTGTTTAGGTTGTCGTGTCATTAATTTTAATAGTAAAAGTTGTGTTTGCTCAAATATTTATCTGATAATATATTCAAGTTCTTAAAAATTAACATAGATATTTGCTGATTGTTTTCAGGAGGGAAGCTCAAATTTTACGTTAATGGCATTTGAAAAGTCGAAACATAAAAATTCACAATGTGAAATAGATAATGTTGCTTTCATTAAATATATCAAAACCTTAAATGTTAGTTTATTATGGTTTTGTTCGAAAACCTGTCACGTTCTAGTGTTTCAAAGCTTTGAAAGAAACCAAATCGACTTGGTAAAGAAATTATTTTAAAAGATTCTTACTGTATACAAAAGACAAAAAAAGACGTGAAAAGACAAATCACATACTATTTTGACAATTATATTTTGACTTCTTTAAAAAAAGAATACGTCGCGTGTTGCAGACGTATTAGTTACTGTCTTACAGGCTAAATGGATGGCGATTGTTACAAAGTTGTATGTAATTCAAAGTTGTGATTAAAATATTTTTTGCTTACCTTTAAATGTTCTTCAATAATAAAACAAACACTATTCTCAGGGTTAAACAGAAATGTAAAAACTAAAATCTCTAGAAGTTCTAAATGATAATGTTTCCTGTGTTCATAGAAACCTCTATCACCAGCGGTTTCCTATTCTCGTAGGACTTAATTGTGCTTGGTGGTGTCTCATCCTCTCTATATAACCGACAATGCTGATTGGCTGCTAGATTGTACAACGATTTTCCTAGTTATAAATTAAAGTAAGTTACGACCACTTTTAATCAATCAGTGAAGTGATTGTCACATTTATTTATTCCATAGCCGTGTTTGTAGTAATCCATATTTCCATAAACCTTTTAACATTTCGATCTTCATCCGCAATAATTGATCCGAAGATATCTTAGAGGTTTTATATGCATCCGCTAATTACAAAATGTTTCTTTGAGCACATTAACTCATTGGTAAAAACTTTCTTTTTGGACGCAAAATCTATGAAACATCCGTAAAAGGAAGACGTTCGTACATTTAAGTATCCTATTTTAAAATCAAATGAGGAAAATTCATTGAATCAATATCAGTTTTTAATGACAAATAATTTCAAACTTTTGTCGTTAAATAACCTTTTAAAAATACATTTCAGCATCGGTTGTTTTATACTATTAGAATATAAAACTTTTTGCAAACAGCTATGTGTTGCTATTTGTTGTGAAAGGAGAGAAAACAAGTAAAGTAAGAAAGCAAGTAAACTTTAAAACAAGTATTGGGTTATGTTGCAATGCAGAGATGTTCATGTACATGTCGTTTAAATATTATTATCCAAGATTGCCCTCACGAAAAATAACAAAAGGAACAATTGAAACAATGCCCATTGTTACATTATCCATATTTTTGTGTCTAGAATATTGTGTCATGTACATTCATCACATCCATAAAATCTATATAGTATCAGCCTCCATAAATATTTCTAATGTATCAGGTACATTCATCACATCTCAAATTTTACAGACATTGTGAAAACTAAAGACGACAAATGACAGTGAAACCTTGTTTATCATCAATTAAAACAAACAGTATAAAGTTTGATAATATAATTAGAGAATTTTTACAGGTTTGGCGAACATTGACCACGGTAAATAATATAAATGTTTAGTTAAATAAATTAAAATGTCCAATATAAATTTTTGGTAAATAAATGTATAAGTGTTTAAATGTCAAATGCAAATCAATTGTACATGTATAAATATACATGTATGTAAATGTAAAATGCAAATGAAAATGATAAATGGTTGATCGCCGACAAATAAATGGCAGATCACAAATGAGAAATGAGCAATTGGGACTTTTCGGAAGCAGATGACCCTGGAAGATCAGAGGCCATTGCCACAGTCCAGTGTTTCTGTATTTCTGTGTTAGTCCTAATTATGAAAATTAATCCCTTTATGCAGCGACAAGTGCCAAATTGACAGGGAAATCAGTGAGTAGCAGAAAATGATGGACCTGTCAACCGCCAATGAATTGGGGGTGGAGCTGCATTGAAAAACCCGTGGTCAACTGCCAATATTATAAATGAAAAATATTTACTAGTACATATTGTCAAATAACTCCTTGAAACGAAACTGCACAACATCTTTCCAGAGCTGGTTTAAATTTAATTAACAATTAATTCCCCAAATGTAATTCTTGCTTCTCATAATATGAAAATACAAATACCAAGACGGGTATAAACTGTTAATTTGGTTATGCATTACCGTAATTGAACTACACTTGATAACTGTACATCATGTACATGTGATATCACTTCCTAAATTCATAGATTTAGAAGCTCTTATTATCTCTTACAACAAATTCTGAACAATTATCCTTCAACTTATCCACGAAAATCATGAGTAACCTGTAATTTAGACTTTTAGGTAAAGTGAGATATCTGCAAAGCATTTCAATGATCTTAGTTTCAGCTTGTAAAATATGTTAGACAATTATAAATTTGTCTCAATGTAATTATGCTGAAAAGGATCAGAATCATGGCAGTTATTCACTGCATACAATGCCTGTTATTTTATAACAAAGCTAATAGATCTTACTAATCTTTGCGACTATAATCACCCAAATAGTTCACCTATACTACATGTCCATTTTCAAATTTTTATACTGCCTGTTCATGCTTAAATGGTGGTGCTAGAACACACAAGTTATTTGTGCACTGTGTTGGGGGAATCTGCACGTCCCTTGCAGGTCGAAGAACCATGCTGCAAGTCGCGATAAGAGTATGACCCGCAGGATCCCCTGCAGGAGACTAAATTGCCTAACCGGACACCAATTTCCTGTGACAGTCAAAACTCCCAAACCTGACTAGCCTTGTAACCCCATTGCATTCACTTCACCCTTGTATCATGTCCAAGTATCATCCATTTCATGTTCACCTCTAGGAAATAGTCGTAATAGCCTGCCTGGGAGTAAGACCCTGATAAACAAACAACAGCTATTTCTAACTAATCACACAAAATCTTCCCTTTTTTGAATTTATTACTAATACTAATGAACTTACACAATTTAGGGTGAATGTCCCTAACATTCTTTTTGATATTTGGTATTAATTTTTAAACACAGAGTAAGTAACCAAAATTTCCCTATGTTGTTTATATAGTCAAGCCTATTACTACATTTGGCCAATGAAACACTTTTGCATGCATTGCTATGGTTAATCATGTTAAGAGTGCAAAGTCATCTCAACATTTTGTATTGTAGGGTCTGAAAAAATTTAGTACCTGTAATGACATATAATACCAAATTAGACTGGAAGGTAATATTAGCAAATGTCCATTACATCTAGTGAGACATCTAATGAAACATGTTTAAAATAAAATAACTGGACAACTTACTATATAATCAGTAAAAATGCAATTCGTGTATTCCAATACGTTGAATACTTCATGACTATACAAAATAATGACTGCTTTGAAAAACTAATATAATTTATTAATGGCCTCTGCTGGAGTAAAAACTTTCCTAATATCCTTAACCCAAATTGTTTCGTATGGACTACCCTCCCCATCTTTAAAAAGTGCCTGTATTCTTTTCCCACATGTGACAATTGATTTTATCCTTTATATTAACATGATTAACATTTCTGTGCCTTGGTTTGCCTATCTGATGCAAAAAATTAATAAAGACTCCAGGTCCCCATTATGGTACCTGCATGTGGAATAAGTGTTTGCGACACAACCTACGTAATAGTGGAAATTTAGAACCCCCAATGAAAAACAAACAGCAGCCTTCAAAAAAAACCTGAGGGCACTACTTTGTATGTATGTCTGATTATTATGTGTATGTTGAGAGACTGCACTTGCCATATATACAACTTTTTGAGCAGCAACTGTACAGGAGTCAGATGTAAATAATTGAAAATAATGAAGAAAAATGTCAAATTAAAACCAAAACCCCAGTTACAACAAAAAAATTACTAGTTCTTCCATTTTGCTTCTCCAATCATCTCTATGTGTGTGCTTGTAGTTTAATACAGTCATGTACTTTGTAAGCATGCCATTCCGGCTGTTAAATGCTTTTGAATCAATGCCAAAATTCAAATTGCAATATGATCTTTATGGCATGCATGGTTGTAGATCTCAAGAAATATCATAAGTTGAGTGCAATAATAACACACCTGTGTGATTTGAATACCAGCCCTTGACATGATCGATTGATTGATTGATGTCTGCCTATTGTGCTGGCGGCGATATTACACCCATCATAAAGACAAAAACCTAGGAATTTTTTAAGTTGAATTGGAAAATGCCACCTTTAGTTGATTGGAAAAATTTATTGACATGTAATCATCATCAAATATTTCACAGGTCTTAATGAAAAATTGGCAGTACATGTATATAAATGTTACATGAGTTTTATGTGCAGGGCAGTCTTGTTGTTTCAATTGTATTTACCAACCAAGGGCTAATCTATAAACTTATAAATTTTACTGGTTTGGTTCGTCACGTTTCGTGAAGACTTTAACTAATATTGTTTTGTAAAATTTTTAAGTTATTATTGGCCTTGGTAATAATTATGTGATAACCCTATCAGTCTAGATAATAAATATGTATCGGCATTATAAGCCTGGATTGGCTACAAAATAAATATGAATTATCATTATCAGCCAAGATAATAACTATGAATCAACATTTAATATTTAACCTTTAAATTAAAATAATCCTTAAATTCTATATGAAAATTATTGTGCTGTTCATGTATACAATTGTATAGGTTAAAATTACCTCTCATCTCTGTAGCTGTGCTCCTTTTGCTCATCAATTTCATGCTCCTTGTAGGTGTAGAATACTTACTTCAGAGTTCCTGTTTAAACTTTCGAAATACATGTAGCTTTAATAGCTGAAACTCAGAAAAGCATACTAATAAAGATACCAAATGTCTTCCAAATTATTTTCCTAAATCTAAACAAGTTTAATCACTGTGGTTTTAAAAGCTTTATAATATGTGTCTATGCATACGAAACCTGCTAGATATGTTTACAGTACAATTAGCTATAACCCAAGTTCAAAATCCTCAATAACCATGTAACCCATACTAGTGGTTGTCAAATAATTACAATAAAATAAATAATGCTTATCTGTTATCTCTGACGAGCACAGCAATAAATATGAAATTAACAGTTAACGGACATTAAATCAAATCCTCTATTAACGTGCAAAAATTGGTTAACCATACATACTTGTACTATAAAAAGGATGTAGTCTGATAAATAAAATAATTGTGATTTATTAACGTGCAAAAAGTGGTTAACCATACGTACTTGTACTAACAAAAGGATGTAGTCTGATAAATAAAACAATTGTGATCTAAAAAATTAATTATAATTGAAATCCTGCTGTTAGATGTTTGTCAGTTCAGGGAAACTTTAATATTTAGGTTTCATTGATTCTTTGTCCCCACTTACACAGACGATCATGTCGATATATATTTACTTTAAGCCTGCTGTATATTGTTGTGTAAACATAACATTCATAATAGAAATAGGTGTCTATAGACTCGATTCACCCCTGCTACTTCGCTTTGATCTATATACTATACATAAAAAATAAAAACAATTTCATGTAAATTGTAATGTTTGTTTTCATTACACATGTACATGTGTATGTTACCTTCGTACATGATTATAAATTAGTTACTTGATTCAGTAAATGACGAATAATGATAACCATCAAATAACAGTTTACACGGATTAAATTACTTAGATAAATGCAGTGTACATGTATTTCTTTTAACAATTAAGTTTGATTGCATTAAGATTATTTACAAAAACTTGCCCGGCCTCTGGTGTAATAACAAAATAACTGTAGGTTTCTATCCACATGGTATGAAACAATTTCTTCCTAGCCCATTAAGTCTCTGTGTTCATGTTATAGCAGTGAGGTAGCTAAAGTATTATTACTGTCACTGAAATGCAAACAACTATTGACAAATTAGTTACAGTATGTGTAATTAAAAGTAACTAATAAAGATAAACAAAATTACCGTGGTCGATTTATGTACACACTGGACTTGTATTTATTATATGAATAAATTTTGCAGAATTGCTATGGGACAATTATCACAGCAACATGTCATGTAAATTTTGTCAATGCTACCAGCTGTTTATCTTCTACTTTCATTTTAAACGGAAGTGTATATTTCTCTTGTTGCCTAGTTACGAGACGTGTATTATGTACTGCATTTCATGTATATCTTTGTTTGAATTATCGCAGCAAATATTTTTTTCTTTTACTGTTTAATAAATTATATTTCATTTGATTTCGAATGCATTTTGTAAACATTAATTGATTCCGTGTCCGATTGCTCGCTACATACAAGTTGTTCATTTTTTTGCACTCAAATTATTTCAGATGTTTATATTAATAAAACATCAACTTCTGTGCGCTAAATTCTGACGATAAAGGACATGATTTTTTCGGATGTTGTTGGAGCTAAAATTTTACGTCTCGCTCGTCGAAGAAAAAGGAAGTTGTATAGAGTGCAAAGTACCAAAGATTTTCCCATTGAAAATAATGCTTTCTTGTCAAAATTCATAATTTTCTGTATGTCTCAAAATTAAAATTTTGGGTTTTAATTTCTATTCAGAAGAAAGTAAAATATATATTGACGTTTTTACCGGTTACTAAACTATATGGTCCCATGGCTTTTACGGGACAAAAATTTATGTTTTAGTATGTACCTGAAAATTCACGCTTTTTTCTTTAGAAATTTCGGAAAAATTAAATGCGTTTTTACAATAATATTAACTTGAATAAATCACGTTTCATATGTGGAATAAAGACGTAACTCACTGTGCAATATTTCTACCAAAAATCATTTTTTATTTATAACCACACGTAAAAAGCCAGGTATTTACTCCTCTATTGTATCTTCCCTTCACAGGCGATGACTTCACACACGTACCTATTTGGTACCTTGCGACTTTATACTGTGCGCATGCGCAATCAGAATCTATCAACTCGTGGCCAAAAATTGTGCGGACATCTTTGGACCAGGAACAAGTAAACTCCATACCATTTCGATATGAAATAAATTCTACAGAATTTTTTTCCAGAGGCCACCCCCAACCCCAAAAAGCGAACTTTTCGATAACAAAAAATCACATTTTTCGGTCTTTTGTCTGAGAAGTTTTAGGCATATGATCCTACTTTTAGTTTCATTCTACAGTCCAAGAAACTGATTTTACAAAAATAATCTCACATACGAAAATTTGTCATTTGAGTCCGAAAAATATGGCCGAAAATACGGACAAATATAATTGAATAAATATCAATATTTTTGAAACAGACTATAAGTACCGAAAAGTACAAATATGATAGACTAGTGTTGGTTTTCCTAAAGATCCGCATATATATATTCGTCATTTTAAGTGAAAAGGTCACATTATAATGGCTCACATTCGTTGAAGCAAACTGATTTTCAAGGGCGAATTTCGGCCGTTTATGTGAAAAAAGGCTATTTCTTTGAATTTTAATTTCCGAAAACTGGCTTTAAATAAAAAATCAAAATATTTTTAGTTAGAAACCCCATTAACCCCCCTAAAACCCTGGCATAACTACAAATTTCGAAAAGTTAAGCATTTTTTATCAAAAAAATATAAGGCTGGGTACCCCCTAAAATCGGCCTTTTTACGTTTATTTTGAAAAAAGACTATAGAAATTTGAAATATCAATATTCAGAATGATAAAATTGTGCTAGATGTTTTTTTTTCCTCTCAAATTTGCGAAAAAACGCTATCTAAATGGTACATTTGGTGATATTTTTACTTTTTCTATTTTCCATATAGAGTGCAAAGTACCAAAGATTTTCCCATTGAAAATAATGCTTTCTTGTCAAAATTCATAATTTTCTGTATGTCTCAAAATTAAAATTTTGGGTTTTAATTTCTATTCAGAAGAAAGTAAAATATATATTGACGTTTTTACCGGTTACTAAACTACATGGTCCCATGGCTTTTACGGGACAAAAATTTATGTTTTAGTATGTACCTGAAAATTCACGCTTTTTTCTTTAGAAATTTCGGAAAAATTAAATGCGTTTTTACAATAATATTAACTTGAATAAATCACGTTTCATATGTGGAATAAAGACGTAACTCACTGTGCAATATTTCTACCAAAAATCATTTTTTATTTATAACCACACGTAAAAAGCCAGGTATTTACTCCTCTATTGTATCTTCCCTTCACAGGCGATGACTTCACACACGTACCTATTTGGTACCTTGCTACCTATAGCTCATGCGCACTTTTTGTTTCTTTGGTTCTACTAAAAACAGTTCTACTGACACCGAATACGGATTTTAAAAACCAAATACAAAGAAAAGTCACAGGCCACTTCGATAAACGATTTAAATTAATAGAATTTAAATCTTCTTATCGATCAAATGCGGATACTTATAAAATTCGAAAGAACTGATGAGGATTATTTATCTAAATCAGATTCGTCTTGACACAGGATCAAAACTTTTGATTTTTCACTCTTTACACTTCTACTCCACATGGACAACTCAAAGCACGATTGGTGCTACCCATTAAATGCAGCTTTTTCAAAAAGAAAGGAAAATGCAGGTACAAATATCTGGTTATCGATTCCATATGACTTACTTTGGAATCAATGAGTCTAAGAAAAAAAATTGCAGATCACATATTTTATGAGAGGAAATGGAGTAAATGAACATGAGACCATAAATGTTAACTTCAACTGCAATTAATTCAAATTAGCTATATGACCATTTCGGAAATGTATTCTTCATCAGCAGCACTAGATACCAAACGTATGTAATCAGCAATCCAAAAAAGTGTTGAAAATACATAAAACCGATTAAAATCCGAATATTCAATAATATGAAATATATCTAAGGACAAACTACGATGGTGGGAGTTGAACATAGTTGACAAACAATAAGGTTTCCAAAGGACACTTATTGTGCACATTTGCTTGCTGATTTGTTACCTCGTTAATCTGAATCAGACTTCTTACAAAAAAAAACATGTATCTCATCTAAATGAAAAAGATCGCAGACTATTTCTCTCTTTTAACCTCACTTTCTGTTTTATTGATGGTTTCCTTTCACTGAATAATTCTTAAGTGACTTCCATATCTCATATATCCTCAGAAACATGCGATAAAGGGTACACGCATTCTAGGATCTCTGCTTTATTTTTAAATCAACATCTTTAAATAGATTTTCAAGAAAACCTTACATCAATTTCAATTGATTTCAAGTTTACCGTCTTTTGTGGCAACATTCCGTCAGCTCCAGCTCATAGCGTTTCATATCTCAGTTGATTCGTTACTCGAGAATTTGCGGCAATTACATTGATTTGCCTGGCAGAGCGTCACGTGTGACACAAAAATTGCTAACACTTGGTTATGTTACTCCTCTGTCTTCACTCCAGAAATTTTATAGAGGACATCAAACGCTCATAGACACATATTGGATTTCAATCTCTCAGATCATGGCAGATGTTGATTTGTCATAGAGTTTTGTATTATCTTCCTGTACCAGATTCGACACAATGTATTGGCAATTGGAAGCCCGTCGGGTGTGCTATAGCCAACAGGAACTGCGTATTCTATCAGAGCACCTGAGTTCACCCTCGTTTCCACTTTAGTTTGGCTGTCGATTTTTGCTTGGTTGATTTTGTATTCTTTATGTTTATGTTTTCTCGTGTTATTTTCGTGTTGTTTTCGTTCGTAGTTACCGGTTTTGTTGTTGCCTTTTCGGTTTTTTGACACTCGAATGCCCCATTGGCACTTCTTAGCTTTCTATACAAGTTATAACTAAACCCGTTCAAAAGTGTGTAGAAGTACATGTAGTTACTTGTATGATTATACAAATGATAATATGTACACGACATATGTGCAAAATACTAAAACAATAATGGTATTTTAAATATGCATGTTCCTTTTTTGAGAGAGTATATAAATCATTGCAAACGAAAAGGGTTAGCTTTTCGAAAAGATATACTTGTAGGGAATAAGACCCACTTAACGAAAAAAAAATATGCTAATCGAATTCTAACTTTATCTTTACTGAACAAAAAATACCAATCTGTAGTCACTCTGTTATAATGTATATTTTGACACCGGTTCGAAGTATGGCTATCAAGTCTTAATGATTGCTGTGTTATTGAAACCATTTATTGCCAATGAGGAAATCTTGTATCCAGACAACATTGTGGAACCTTTTTGCCAATGATTAAGTATCGTATTACTCTTTGATACAAACGACAGTTTCCGTTATGACGCTAAAACAAAGGTCAAGGCTCACAATACGTTAATACGCATTTTATATTTTCTGTTTAATAGGATAGATTGATAGCGGATACGTAGCGATCAAGTTGAAAGGGTCATATTCTAAGAAAGTTACGACACATAATTTATGCAGATAGCAAAGGCGAGACAATCGTCCGACCATCTGTATCATGTATGGATTAAAATTATTGAATTTGAACTTTGGAATCTATATTTCGAGATCACCGTTATTGGTGTATTCAATGGTGAATGTGCTACAGCAGAAATCATGTGTTGGATAATTTTAAATTCCGAAGGTTTATATTCTAAAAATAATGATTTGCCAACGTTGTCACCACCTCACTACACGAAAAATTAAAGTATCATCTGAAAATTATTTTTTTTTAAGTTTGTTTTTCAAATTCTACGAACTTTGTCTTTTCAAGATATGTTACTTCATTTTTCTGGAAACATCATATAAAAATAGAATATGGTATACATTAACTCAAGTTTACAGTTTCCACGATTTCGTTATTGACACATTTAGAAGTAAGATTTTTTTTAAATAAATTGCCATTTGAATTTGCTCAAACTTTGTTTCGTTCCTTGCAGACTTGTTTTGTATGCTGGTATGTGACTATTTTTCCCGGAACTCGTGAAAAACAAGATGAAAGAGGCAAGATCCTTTAGCCTTGCTTTCAGGTATATCAACGATGTTCTCTCTGACAACATTACTTCGTTTGGAAATTGGATTCCGGCAAGTTACCCTCCAGAATTAGAGATAAATGAAACCATCGAATATGCTTGCTACACGTCATTTTTGAATAACATCGCAAATTTGACTCGGATGGTCATCTCTATACAACAATTTTCGATGAAAAAGACGAGTTTATTTTCAAAACTAATACTTTGTCTTACACTGAAAGAAGCATACCTACCTCAACTGAATGTAAGATGTGTATATTTCTCAATTAGGGCTTGTATACATTTTATCCCCGCGCTAGCGAAAGCGCGGGGATAATGTTTGCTGTTCGATATACGAACGTTAATACGTAAGTACGTATGGCATTAATGTCCAGCAGATAATCTCTGTAACCACGGGGAGTAAAAAGATGAAACTTGGGTCATTAATTGCATTGTGGGTGGGGACTGTGCCGAACTGAAATTTGTGTCAGTAGTTGCACTACGGATGTATATTTTTTTCGGAGGTTTCGGAATACTTATAATGCCCCTAGGGGACGGGCTGCATAGGTATCCTTAGGGCACATTCCTCAGTCACGCAACTCCTCCCAGGTAATTTTGAATATCAAACTGAAACTTGGCTCATTAGTTGCACTATGAATGTTGATTCTGCTGATGGCTTTGGAATTTTGATCATGTCCCTCGGGCTGGGTTGCAAAGTTGCCTAAGGGCACAATATTCCTTCCTAGCGTAACTCCTTAACTAATATGTAGGCCTAGGTCTGTAGAATGTCTTTCTATTATTAGCCCTAATACTATCATACACCAGAAAAGCGCGGGGATATGCAATGTGGCTGCCTCGACTAGTTTACATTTTATGATCCGAAACATCTGTATTTATTGCCAGATATTAGAGCATCAAACTATATCTCACTCGTTCTCTCAAAAGGTTTGTTCTTCAATATCAGCCGTTTGCGAAAAAAATTCCAAATTATCTTAGATAATTAATTAACGATGATTTTGATTAGTGATTGGCTGGTTGTTGTACTGAGATTATCCCCTTAATGTACGTATCTCACAACCATGTTGTGCTTTGTGCTACTACCGGACCTAGAATGGCAATTGTTCAACGATGTTTGTGGCCATAAACTCTGGTTTAACCCATTATTTCTTTTCAAAATATGAAATCAAGTCAGGACCATATTAATCTTTCATTTCTCTGGTGTGTTTTCTTTGTTTTGTCTTTTTTTTTTATTTTGGGCTTCCAGGTCGTTAATACCTTTATATGCTATGCTCCTTATTGCAATACTCACTTTAATAATTTAGAAATTAGCTAGATGTAACAAATTCTTGATAAAAGTCAAAGTGAATTATCTAACTATGCATGTACGTCTGACGCGCGAGGCAATAAATCTTATTGTTTCATTGTAAATTCCAACGCACGTTTTGTATTTTCTATACTCATCAGGCAAGATTGTAAAGGTTAAAAAATTAACAGCTATCGTAACACATTATAAAACTAAAATCAATCATATTGTTGCCAAGTACAAAGCATACAGCCATTGGTCGAAAAATCTTAGCGTTTAAATAGATAAGAAATTTGAACAGAAAATTTATGCATCTAAAACACAAATGGTCAGTGGCAGGGTGGGCTAAACTTGAAAAATAGAATCTTTACAAAAAGAGCAAACAATCACAAAGATTTGAAAACGTTATGGCAACAAAGTTAAAACTCTTTTTTATTTCAATGCTTTTTTGTATATTAAAGACAAGATATAGACGTTGAAGGGTAAGATAATTAAGAATATGAAAGCTTATCAAAATTATAAATCGGTGCCTATGCGGACTTATCTCTGGGAACACAAGTCTGTAAAATGTTTACCCTCCTTACAGAGATTATAAATGGCTGTTAGAATATCAGTAGCAAACATTTACAGCATAGTTATCGATTTGTAAAAGTATAAGAAGATGCATTCTATCTACGTCTTATGTTTATTTCCGTTTCCTGTCATAGTATGTTTCCATCGACATAGAGACCTTCATTAAAAACTTGTTCTAACCGTAAGATGAGATAGTTCTGTCTGGAAAGCAGGAAATGCTTTCGATTAAATGAACGTGTTCTTGTCATAACTGAAAAAAAGATTAGTTGATTCCCCTTTACCAAAATTTTAATGGATTTTAGATTTTTAAAAAACCACATGCATTAAAACCAAAATGTATATGTTAAGCTCAATAACATTGAGAGGAAATAAACAATAGTGACGTTCGCTTGACAATTTAAGAAGACATAACAAAGAATAATATATATACATAATCTAATTTGGTATGTAACGCTCAATTTGATTGGTTGGACCAACCCATGTTATTTTGTATAATATGGTTTGGTCTTGTGACGTCACTAACATCTTCATCCGCCACGGCTTTTTCGAAATAGTCCCTATGATTTTTTGTTGTTGAATATTCGATAGTTAATATAAATCTTACGAAATTAAATTATAAGGAATGACTTTAATAGTTGGTCATTTTATAGGGATATAAAATGGGTAGGGTCGTTTTTCGCTCTACATAAAGCGCTTCGCGATTTATTAAGTGTAAAACGACCCTACCCATTTAATACCCTATAAAATTACCAACTATTACATGTAAAGTCATTCGTTAAATATATTTGAAGAGAATTTTTCAAGGACCAAGTGTGCATGATTAAATATCTAATTATTAACACCAATTATATTATAATATTTAAATTGTTATTTGTACTTGGATTTTGAAGCGAACGTCAATGGTATATCTGTCGTTTTAGTGTCATTGGAAAATGTTTGTGTAACATTTTGAAAGACTGTTCTAAATAGACATTCATAATGCACAATTTTCGCATAAAATCCCAACTGTACACTTCCGTTCCTACAATGTGTGAATGTTTAATGATTACAACAAAGACTCTTCATATTAGCAAAAAATCAAACTTGCTAAAGAATTAATTACCTTAAAGATGTTACGGTTTTATCTCAGAATTTATTTAAGACAGCATAAGATCGAAGAAATGTCATTATAACTTCCAACATTATAATTCTGTATGTTGATTGTTATCGGAATCCTGTCTTTTAATGTGTCTCAACCTATATTGAAAACGATTTTGATTTTTTCTGAATTATTTTGACATTATGAAAGGATAATGTAATTGGATGATTGAATTCTGAATAATCATAATCAACCTTTTTTATCGAACATTAAAGATATAATCTAGGATGTTATAAAATGATTATACTAAGTATATAAAGGTGATGACTCATGTAAAATGTCAGAAAGTAAAATTTATCCATGTATAGTATTCAAATTTAATAATCATTTGTCTTCAAAATCCTAAAAGATATTTATTTTTCAAAGTTCTTGCATATTGGTTGACATTTAAAAGTCATATAGAATAAAGAAATAATAATTCAGTTTTAGATGAAACAATCTATGTGATTAGCTGAAACATTTTCTTATATGGGCACATAATATTTTCTTATGACTTATTTACAACTTCTTGTAAAATATATTATGACAATGGGGGGTATTTGAAGAAGAAAAAATCGCAAGTTTTTACCTGACCAAACTTAAACAAGAACGACAAGAAAATCTTCCTTGAGAAACAGGCTGAAGAAGCTGAGACAGCTGCCTCCAAAGGAGAGATGGGAAAAGTCTATAAGATCACCAAAAGTCTGTGCAGAACCAACAGTGCACTCATTTCTAACGTCAAGAGCAAGCAAGGTATGATACTTACAAGTGAAAAGGATCAAGCAGATAGATGGGTTCAACACTTCAAAGAGGTGCTAAATCATCCTACACCAGATGAAAGTGCAGAACTAGAGCCTCCGGACATAGTCATGGACATAAATTTAAATCCTCTATCAGAATTAGAAGTAAGGAAGGCAATTATATCACTCAAAAATGGAAAAGCTCCAGGAGTAGACCAGATACACTCGGAAATGTTTAAGACAGATATAACAACATCAACAACTGTCCTTACACATCTATTTAATCAAATATGGAGTGAAGATAACATCCCAAAAGACTGGATGAAAAACCAAGTCTGTGACAAAGTCTTCTGTAAAGTATTGCTAACTATAATAGAATCTGCAATTGACAACAAACCTAGAGAAGAACAAGCTGGCTTTAGGAGAAGAAGGGGATGCATAGATCAAATTTTCACTTTAAGAAACATGATTGGGCAATGCATTGAATGGAACAGCCCTCTGTATGTCAACTTCATTGATTTCAAAAAGGCTTTTGACAGTGTAAATAGAGAAACATTATGGCAAATACTAAACCACTATGGATTGCCACCAAAATACATCAACATCATTAAAACATTTTATGAGAACTTTGAATGCAGCATCATATTAAACAGCAGCACATCTGATTGGTTTCGGGTTGAGTCTGGAGTAAGACAGGGATGCTTTATTTCCCCTATTCTTTTCCTTGTAACAATTGATTGGGTAATGAGGAAAAACAACTGCAGACAGACCCAGAAGAATACAATGGGATTTGTCCTCACACCTAGAAGATCTGGATTTTGCAGACGACTTATCCATTTTATCAACCAACGCCAGCCACACCCAGGAAAAATCAGACCGCCTTTATAAATTTTCCAAACACACAGGACTAAACATCAGCACTTCTAAAACTAAATCCATGAAAATCGATACCAACCCAACCAGAAATATCACAATAGAAGACACTACAATTGATTATGTTGAAGAGTTTACCTACCTAGGAAGCCTAATCAGCACTAACAACGCTACCCAAAAAGACATCAAAGCTAGACATGAAAAGGCACGGACAGCAACGACTCCCAAAAACAGCTCTTAGATGGACTCCACCTGGAAAAAGAAAACCAGGAAGACCAAAAACAACATGGCGAAGGACAGTGGTGGCAGAATTGAAAGATGGAGGCTTGACATGGGGTGAAGCACAGAAGTTAGCCAAAGATCGACCCAAGTGGAAGGAAAAGATTGCGGCCTTATGTCTCATAAGAGACGAAGAGGACTAAGTAAGTTAGTTAACTTAAACAGAGACTAACTACATACACATCAGAAATTCAATATTGAAAGCTGTTTAGAATTTTATTTTTCTATTGAATTATCATAAAGATTCATTGTTAAATTTTGTATTGATATTAAGGGCATCAAAAATGTTTTTCATTTTATTTAAGATGTATTCTTCAAGCCCAAATGAATTTTATATTTCTGCAATTTTAGAAAGGGAGACAATATGATCGCTTTTGGCAATCCAATGTTAAAAAACAAACCTTCGGAATAAGTTAATTCAAAATTTAACTCCGAATCATGTCTTTTCGTAAGTAATTTTTTAAACTGTATACCTTAATGTGTCTATTCACATATGAAAAAAAATACAGAAAGGACTAATTTGGAAGATGACGAAAGTAAATACTTAAGACCTTATCAAACTTATCTTCTTTACCTTTAAAGGCTAATTCTTTTTGTTTTATGCTCAGAATCGATTAAAATAAGTACAGTCTGTCCATAAGGATAGTTCATTGTCAACGTTGCGTTTTTAAACATCTCAGTTTTTAATTATTACATGTTTTATACAGTATCAGGGATGTTTATGAAAGCTATTTCAACGTCGAAACTGTTTTGCTATAAATGCCCTTTAGACATTGATACAGACAAATTTATCATTGTTACATGTAATCTTGTCACAATCTCGCTGCATAACAGTAATAAAGGGGAATAGTCTCCGTTGCAAGGTTTATTGCGACGGATAGAGGAAAGGACACGAGTGTTGCCTATTTATTAAAGCCTTCCAGTGCCGTAATGAATCACTAGATAGAAATCGGTGATTAGGCAATGGCAATAATTGAATTGCTGTTGGCAATAGGGAAATGATAGCTAACAATTGTTCTATTTTTTTTAAGTCTGATGCCTTATTTGGTTCGTTTGTGCATATGTTATTGGCGGATAGAAGAAAACATGTTGCATTTGAAAAAGGAGACAAATTGGTAATAGTTTTGTGGGTACTTCCTTGTTGCGTGTAATTATCATATATTTTGTCATCGTCTTCTAAAAGCAACAACACATGCACAAATAAAACATGCAATTTAAAATGAATGTAAGCAGTAACTGCTCACTCTTCAAGTGCAAATGTCTCATTCTAACGTTGCTAAATGTGCCTTGGTTGTAAAATGGTGCGTGTTGCTTAATATGTATTTTGTGATAATCTAATATCTATTTTTTTGTTGTTTTGGGTTGTGTGAAATACTTTTTTGTAATCATTGTTTTGTTTCTAAGATTTACTTGACCTTTAAGGTATCGTTGATTAATGTGTTCAATTTTGGTTAAAGACTTTACACTGTATATGATCACTATCCAAATTCCAAAACGAGCATAAAAAAGTCCGTTTGTTTATTATGTATATTTCAAGAAGTAACCTCTCATCGGCAGCATTTGAATCAAAAGATTGAAAGGTCAAACACCAAAAATATCAAGATATTATTGTAATTTTGTATTGTTTATATTTTCTCTGTAACATAATGTTTATGAGAATAAAGTATTCAAGTATTCAAGTATTATTAAGGTATTCAATTATAAACAAATTGTTAATGAGATACGGAAAGGTTTTAAACATTTGTCCATGCAGAATATTGGTTAGCAGCTTTAAATGGCATTCGCTGTTTTACAATTTTGTTAATGGAGGGTCTTCACAAATGTGTAAATCAATTCTTTTTAAATGAGTCTCTTAAATTACTAACCTTCAAAGGCCATTTTTCATTTAAGAACTTCTAAAATCAAACATGTATTTAAAATTAAAATGTAAAGATGTTTTAACGCGTTAACTTTTCTACATAATACAACATAAAAATAAATGAAAGTTTCTTGTTTGAAGATGTATTTGAAACTATTAATTTGTATTGTCTAGCTTATTAAAGTGTTAACATGATTTTTCACGGGTTTCTGTTGGTGATGTCGTTTTCGTTTCTTTTCTTTGTTTTTTCTTTCTTTTTATTTTGGTTGAAATTGTTATTTCTAGTTGACCGGAAAACAGAAATCCAGACAAATTTAAATTAAACAGAACTCCTACATTATTCAATCATTCTATAAAATGTATCTGTATTTGATAAAAAAATACCTTATATGTGGTCCATTATATAAATTCAATAAAAATCTTGGAAGAGAACCGAAGAAAAACCATGTCCTTTGGGAATATTCTGAACGAAAACTACCACTAATTGTAGAAAAAAACTTGGGTTATATATCATTACGAGAAGACAAAAAAGAGATCAACCTTTATGTATCAACACTGCACTTATTGCTCTCCGCATCGAAAAATCATTCTATAGAATCAAGGTCAAAGACGGTATACGACAGTAAACAAGATAATTAATAGAATAATTAAATGATTGTTAAAATCTTACTAAAAGGTAAAACCAAAATAAAAAATACAACATTTAAAGGTAAAAGTACCGGATTTGACACGCTGAATAGACTATTGGCAAACGCGACGGGAGTGCTATAGCAAGCAGGAACTGCTTACTCCTCCGGAGCACCTGAGTTCACTCTTGTTTCGACTGGAGTTCGTGTTGTTGATTGACATTCAGTTATTTTGTGTTTCCATGATTTACATGTTGTCTGTTTTTGTCCCGTTCTTATTGGTGTTTACTGGTTTTGTCTCTGCCCTTTCGGACTTTTGACATTCGGATACCCCATTGATACCTCTGCTTTTTTCAAAAACATAAAAAAGTGTTCAAATTTTCTGTGTAGTCCATCATCGGGCGCTATGAATTGATGTAAATACACCAAACTAAAAGAGACTAATTCAAGACCAAGGGACACACCAAAAAATGTGAGTAATTTCAATTGGATTAAAAACGAAAGATTTCTGGAGAGAGGAAAATACTATAGAATTAGTAAATTGTGGTTTTTTACATTGATGCCAAACAGGCGGAAAGTTACGAATGTACTATCAAGCTGATTGTTCTTTGTCCTGGAAACTGTTTTTGCTCCTCGTTGGTACGCGTTTCAAGAAGTTCAGTTACCTTCACATCATTTACACTATCAATCGGCAAACGAAAATATTCGCCTGAACATTCTTTCTAAATGTTCAGAAAATCATACCCGTGTCCTGCAAATAAATAAAATCTAAGGCATTTAGCACAGCGAATGACATATACCACGTTTTTTTGGTACGCCGATAGAGCTTGAAATGTTGGAGGGATCCCCGGACTGATTATCTTTTCGGTCTACCAAGTGAAAGACACGGTATATAGATTTGTCTGTTACAATTACAAGTGCAAGAAAAGTAAGAATGAGAACGTTTTGTGGCCTTACTCAATCAGTTGTAATCAGATAAAAAGGTATTCAAAATATTATCTGATAAATCGAAAGGTTTATACTGTAACGTGACAAAAAAAATCAAATGTTTTCTTTAAAGATTGACAAAATGTAAACAAAACAGGAAATTTGATCTAAGAAAAATTTGTTTTCCAAGGCTTATGGAGTTTACGTATCTCGATTGATTCGTTACTCCAGAGCGTGCGGGATTTACATCGATTTCCTTAGCAGAGCGACACGTCTGACGCAAAAATTGCTCATGCAGGGTTATGTTGCTCCTAGGTTTCTGTCTTCACTCAAGAAGTTTTACGGAAGACATCATGCACTTATAGACAAATATGGGATTTCGATCTCTCAGATGAGTGCAGATGTTGGTTTGTCATAAGGTTTTTGTTTTGTTTTCCTTTACCGGATATGACAGGCTGAATTGACTATTGGCAACACAACGGGTGTGCTATAACAAGCAGGAACTGCTTACTCTTCCGGAGTACATGAGTTCACTCTTGTTTCGACTGGAGTTCGCGTTGTTGATTGATATTCGGTTATTTTGTGTTTCAATGTTTTACATGTTGTCTGTTTCTGTCCCGTTCTTGTTGGTGTTTACTGGTTTTGTCTCTGCCCTTTCGGACTTTTGACATTCAGATGCCTCATTAGTACCTCTGCTTCTTATTAAAATTTCAAGGGAAATACCTCTATTGTTCAACTCATGATGAATTAATATTATGATGGTTCACCATCCAATTTTGTTATGGTGATGCACCAAAATTTGAATAAAATAATTGCGTATCATATTGAATGAAAACATCCCGAATCGTTATTTTTGGAGCTGTTGTTTTTTTTTACAAACCATCGGGGAAAACAACATATTCCCTAAGGATAACAATACGTGATTTTGCGCTCTATCACAGACCACAATTGTATCTAAACAGAACGTTTCGAACATAAATAAGTGATATGATACCTTGATATGACTTCAATATTTTTGTAGAAAGAAAACGTTAAAATATTTACTACGGAATGATGTATTTTAAACTTTGCATTCTATTGTCTTTATTTTACTTGAATATTGAATAGAAAATTCAAAAAAGATATAACTTTTTTTTAATAATTAACCTGTAAATAATACTTAAATTGTACAGTTATAGACTATTTGTGTCATGAACGTTAACATATTCAATGAGAACCGATGTTTTCTTCAAACATATTTAAGTGCTTTCATTTTAAAGCGTGCTCAAGATCAAAGAAAATATAATTAATTTGAAGATTAATCACCATAAAAATGATAATGTTAATTAAAGTGATAATAAATTTGCATTGAATGATTATGTAACAAGATTGTGATTTTAAAATCTCTATGAATCCAATATAACATATACAAGCATTAAGAAATATATAGGCATTTGAAACATGGCTAATCAAATAATATACTGATTAAATGTACGATAAGTTACTCTGTCTTTTTTCTTTTTCTTTTTGTTCAATAACGTACTAAGAGAGAATCTGTTTTTGGACACTACTGGTACGTGAGACAGACAAAAAACAAAATTATGAAGTGAGTGTAATTCAAAAGTTACCGACATCATGTTGAGTCAAAATGAACTAACCTAACAAAATTCATTTCATTGCATTTTTGTAATTATAAGAAGTACCTGCTGAACAAAACAATTTTCTTAACATATTGGTATTAACCCTACACATTGCTAAAAGTATTTACCTGCTTTACAATATATTTTCCAAATGTTTACGTTCCAATTGTTCACGTGACAAAATTATTCTTAAAAACACATTTTAAATTATATCTTCAGAGAGAGTGATCATCATTCGTTCGACTAAAGCTTTAGACATACGATGTCAAGTCTTTGGACAAACAAAAACCAAATCTCTGTGACTTTCATAATGCTATTGTAACTAGTTTTATTTCTTTTAATAATTATAACCAGTTGTATTTTTGTGGGTTTTTTTCAATTTCACAGCAATGAAAATATTATGAACATTTTGTTAGAAAAACTTAATGTTTGCTCATATTGCGTGTGCTGATAAAAGTACATAAAATGTCAAAATCGTGGCAATTTATCATGATAAGCAAATATAATTGTTTCTCATATTAGTTCCTTATATTTCCCTTTACAGGCAAAATGTTGACTGCGTTTGACGTGCGTCTGGCGTACGTTAAACGCATGTCATCTGACGCATATAAAATTGGCGTTTCTAAACGCGTACGTCTGACGCACGTTAAAAATTTATCTTGGCAATATTTTTATTTCATTATAAAACACATTAAATAAATAACTCACTAACTTCATACATTTTAGGAAACTATATGTCTGACGTATGGTAAACGTACGTTTACCGCATCTTTAAAAAACGTACGTCTGACATATGTTTTTACAATAATTTGACTTACGTTTACCGTACAGCGGTTAGAAACGTATGTTTAACGTACGTTTATGCACTACGTCAGACGCACGTTTTTATTAACGTACGTCAGCATATATGTGTAAATTTTGCCTGTGTATCACGCAAAGGATTGTGTCAACCTAAAGTAATGTATAATTGAGCATTTATTCATCTTTTCTTAAGATGCCTACATGTAGTTCAACGAATTCTACAATAGAACGAATTCACAGGGGAGAATCGGTATATCGGTAAAAATGAGCGTGAACAATTTTCCTATGGCGGTCAAGTATTGTGCGTGATCGCGAACAATTTTGTACCGGATCGTGAACAACGCATATTGGCGTGATTTCATAGAATTTACTAGAAATTAAGAAATTACAAACGTCATTCAAAAAACTAAAAGCGTCTGGCAAAATAACTATATTTTCTATACTGAAATACATTTTAACATTTTGCTTTGGAAATTCCATTTTTCCTTAAAACGTAAAGGCGCTATACTACCCAACGTTTTTTACATGATAGTTGAATTAAAAGAACAATTTATTTCAAATAAAACTTTAAATATGTTAAAAAAACTGAAAAATATATTGATATTTAACATTGAAAATTTCTCTAAATATAAAATATTCCATTTATTTAACTTAAATGGAATATTTAGGGGGGGAAGTGTAAAAACGATTCAGAATTTGCCTTTTATGATCGCGAACAATTAGGTACCTGCAAAATTCGATCGTGAACAAGACAGCGTGACCACATTAAATATAATATGTATTTTTAATTAAACCTTCGATTAAATGATAATTTTAATATTTAATTCATGATTATAATTAATAACAATTTTTTGTATCATTATGAGTATGTTCATGAAAACTGTAAATTTTGTCCAGTAGCAAGGTTTTAAATTATGTAAAAGATTAAAGTGCAACTTAAAGAACCTCCTATATAACTTGTTCAGACAGGCAACATTTTTTTTTTGAAAAATCCAAAATGGCTACCCTAAAGCCTCAATAGCTGTATATAGCTTTCATCTGATTGATCAGTGGTTTCTATCGTTTTTTTTTTTTTTAAATTGGTCTTTTAATGGTGATTTTTTTTTTCAGTGTACGTATATAGAATGAGAATTGCAGCAATATTTGTTGAAAAAGTGAATTTTTTTTTCTTTCCAATACAGTGTAATTTTAGCAATTTTCATAATTTTGCTCACCTGGTACTCTAATGTAGGAGTTTCGCATCGTTCCAGACTACTCAAAAAGGCTACAATTTGCAATTTTTTAGGGTACTCATTGTCCAAAGTAACGTCTTTATATTCTTATCGTTCATCAATAAAAAAAACCAATAACATATCTGGACAAACAGACACCAATATTCGAGTGTCAAAAGTCCGAAAGAGTAACGGCAAACCCGGTGAACATGAACAAGAACAGCACGAGAAAACACAAAATCAACCGAACAGAAATCAACAGAGTAAACTCGGGTGCTCCGGAAGAGAAAGCGGTTCCTGCCTGCTATAGCACACCCGCTGCGCTGTCAATTTCCAATCCAGTGTGTCAAATCCGGTAAAGGAAGATAAAACAAAACCCTATGACAAACCAATCTGTGATTTTACATTTTGACATAAATGACTTATTATAATAATTATTTTTTTAAAAGCAGAGGCACCAATGGGGAATTCGAGTATCAAAAGTCCGAAGGGGCAACGACAGAACCGATAAACATAAACAAGAACAGCACAAGGAAACACAAAACACAAAATCAACCGAATAGAAATCAACAACGCGAACTCAAGTCGTAACAAGAGTGAACTCGGGTGCTCCGGAAGAGTAAGCGGTTCCTGCCTGCTATAGCACACCCGTCGTGTTGCCAATTTACAATTCAGTGTTGTTTCAACTTTGCGTTTCTTTGTCTTCCACTGGCCTTTTGGATTCCTGTTGCTGAGATTTGTGTTCTTTCTTTTCATTCCTGAAAAATAAGTTTTATATATACATGTCAATCTATTCAAACGCTTAAACTCTTCATTATCTAAAACATTCGATATTGACTAATGAATTGTTCGCGATCATAGTTAACGATCCAAAACCAGCGGTGCCAAATTGTTCGCGATCCCAAAAATAACAAAAACTACATAAAATGTCCAGTTTCTCTCTTGCATTTGAAGGAAGATATATTTTTTAGCTCTTGGTAAATGAAATAATTATATTTGAATCTAAAACACCATATTTCATGCATTTTAATATTAATATGAAGCAGAACACACATGTTTTGTTTACAAAATGTGTTAATTCTGACCGTTTTATATCAACATACTATCTGCCTTTTCAAAATTTGAGAAAGCTATTCAATTTTAAGTAAATCGGCTTTCATGTTTCAATTTATTAAGTTAAATCATTTTGCCAGACATAATTTGTTTTTTTAATTTTGCTTTTTTTAACGTGCTATAAAAGAAAAAAGACTGACCTTCTACGAAAAATATCCAATATGCGTTGTTCACGATCCGGTACAAAATTGTTCGCGATCACGCACAATACTTGACCGCCATAGGAAAATTGTTCACGCTCATTTTTACCGATATACCGATTATCCCCTGTGAATTAACACAGAAGTAATGAGTTGTTTTTGTTTTTTGTTTTTGAGTATTAAGCTTCTGTTAGCTCAGGCCTTTAACCTTATGTGCCATTACCATGATTATTGATCACAAGTTTCCATCAATTTTGGCGATAAGCTAGTTTTAAAAACATACAGCTGCAACAGTATAAGATTTGTTAAATCTGGTATCACAAACAGGAAAAATAACCTTTATCTTGATCCTTGTTTGGGAAATAAAGTGCGTTTTAAAAAATGGACCGAAATCAGAGATAGTCAACATATCAATTTGTCATAAGCTAATTTCTACATATATATTTACTTGCATTAGAATATAAAAAAATGGCTCTAACCAGGAATTTTTATCGATTACAAAGACTTCTTAGAATTAACGTAAACTTTAAGCTGGTTTATGCAGACTGTGATGATTTACTTATTTTCTAATTCAGGCACGATTCACAGACTTGTAGTTGTGTCAAAAAACATGTGCAAGATCTGATTTTTAACATGTTTACCATAAAAACCTTTAGTATTTCTATATAGCAGAAACCCTGATTAAGATTTGAAACAATGTTTTCAGGGTTTTATTCAGCAATTTGTAAAACAAGGGTGTTAAAGGTAGTTAATGGGAAAATTTCTATCTACAATAAACCCTGTACTTGTGACCACCTCCGTATAAAGACTTCCTGTCCATAAAGACTATTTTCAGTCCCCCCAACAATTTTTCCTATATATTTAACCTCTATATAGTGACCACCTGTCCAACGTGACTAGTGACCATCAGAAACCGTCCCTTGAAGTGCCAAAACCTGTATACAAGGACCTTAAATTAGTGCAAATGATTGTTAATTGGCTTGGGTTAGCTTTTAGATCAAAGCTAATTAGGAAGTGTCACCTTTCTTTAATCTTTAGTAATTAGTATTTAGGTAAATTTGAGGAAGTTATAAGAAGTAATTATCACTAATTACTTGTGTCAGGGTCAGTTTAACTTTTATGTCTTAAAAAGTTGGGAAGAAATAATGTTGTTAATTCTAGATTTATGACATGTAATACCATAGTAAGCAAATGCAGATATTTTTTAATGATTTTAATATGAGAATTTTTTTAGCAACATTCCCTTTACTTATGAATAAGATATAAAAAGATAAAATGATTTTTAGAAATATACTTCAAAACTACATAATTATATAAAAAAAATACTGCAAACCTAGATTCAAACATGTTTTTAACAAAGTTTAAGATAAATTTTCAAGACATAGAATGTTCAAAAATATTCACGAAATATTGCAAGTTAAATAGTCTATTGTTTGGTTTTCAAAAAGTTTCATGAACAAATCAATATACATGTACTTTCTATAGATCTTTGGAAACTGTGCATCAGCTAATACCAATACACATACCTAACATTATAATTTTATCTCGACAATCTCTATATAAAGACCCCCTGTCTGTAGTGACCTTTTTGTCAAGGTCCCTTGAAGGGTCACTATAGACAGGTTTGACTGTATTTGGAATGCAGAGGAATTATCCTTTGAAAATTCCCTGCTTAAATGATAATTGGAAGATAGATGTTATAAAATTCTTGAATTGTTTTATCCAGTCAAGTTGATTTTATAACGAAAACAGTTATACTAGTCAGCTCTCTATGTCGGCCATTATGAATATCACGGAAAATATTTGGTAACAATAAATCTTTTATGAGGCTGTTTCTGATCAGTTGAAATCTTTAATAGGTATGCAAAATGTTATGGAACCAAATTGTATAGTTTTTTGACGGATTTGCACTTAACAGGGACAATGAATGATGCTAGAATATCAGTTGTAAACGCAACAGCATTTCAATCGATTTGTAATACTATTCTATGATACATTTTATCTTCGTTTTATGTTCATTTCCGTTTCCTGTCACCGTGTGTTTTACATCATCAGATTGAACTTCATTTCAAACTGGTTCAAACCGTAAGCTGAGAAAGTTCTGTCTGTAGAGAAGGAAATGCTATCAGTTATAACACGTTGTACTGTCATTATTGAAATTAAAGATCAGTTTCTACAGATTACAAACACGAAATGGATTTAAAAAACTAGAATTCGCATGCATACATAGAAAAAATTATACAGCTCAAAATAACTGATGAAAATTTAAAATAGCCAAAAGTAAAATCAAAAGAGAGTAAAGTAAATATTAACACCTGCTTTGTCATTGTGTTATTGGCCAGTTTCAAATAGCGAAGAAAAAAATGAAACAAGACGAGATTTGACGATGAAACAAAAGATAACAAAGGTTCTGAATAAAGGCATTTTGAACAATACAACGAATTGAATTATTTCTAGTCATTTTTCATATTACTTTTATTGACTGCAAACAGTTTTATTGAAGACATCATGCTTTCATAGACAATCATGAATTTCTATTTCTCAGATGAGTGCAGATGTTGGTTAGTCATAGAATTTTGTTTTGTCTTTCGTTACCGGATTTGACACACTGATTTGATGACAATTGGCAGCGCGACGGATTTGTTTCCGAGAACTCTCTCGTTACGCCTTAAGCTTGAGATCGCGTTGATTTCTGTTTGGTTGATTTTGTGTTTTTTATGCATTGTGTTTCTTCGTGCTGTTCTCGTTCAAGTTAACTGGTTTTCTCGTTGCCCTTTCAAACTTTTGACACACGAATGCTCCATTGGTGCATCTTTGCTTCTTTCATTTCATTCAATACATTGCTTTAAACTTTCGTTGGTTTTATGTAAATACGGATTTCAAACTTGCTGTGTTCTCTGAAATAGTTATGTAGATCCACGGAAATAAGTTGTTGTGTGTGTATTTGTGTATATATTTAGTCATTAACAATACTTGCTGCCTCTTTGTCTTTCGAAGGTGTCTATCTATGGTGTACTATTAGATATCCTGTCACAAAAATACTCAGACAACAATAAAATGGTTAATCCCCAGTCAACATCATTAACGAAATATTATCTAAAAACGGCGCATATCCTGATCCAAGTTAAGTTGGTATCACAAACAGACTTTCGTCAAATCCAGAGATAAGTTGGTATCGTATACAGACGTCAACGACACAAGTTACATAGCTTTAATGTCATAAACAGTAACAGATAACGTTAGCATATTAGTTAATAATTCCCTAATTATTCACCGTAGAAATAAAACTTCTGGTTAATTTACTGCGTTTTTCCTTTATAACTTTATTTAACCCAAACAAAACTTATAATAAAGTTAATAACGAAATTACCCAACTTTGAGAAACAATCTCAAATGTCCATGAGACAAAACAAAACAAGGAAGTCATATCGGAAAAAATTGAAGACCGCAATGGTCCTGACTTGGTACAGACATTTCAAAAGAAATGGTGGGTTAAATCAGGTTTAAAGGCGCTCCATATATCTCCCTTCTATTGCAATCGTTGGGTCCGGTAGTTACACAAAACGCATAAGGTTTGTGAAGACATATTAGGGATGCTAAGATGATCATTTCAGTACATCAACCAGCCTAACACGTATCAAAGCAAGAACTAACCAATTCGTCTAACATGATATTGAATTTTTCTACCAGTGGCTGATTACGAAGAAATTAATTAATTAATAAATAATTATTTATAGTCAATAAATTGACCAATTATCTTTTAACATATTTTGGTTTTCCATATATCTGTCCGTGTAATCATGCCAATTCTGAACAAACATAACAAGGAAAAACGTTTCATGTGTTTAACTGGTTTGTTTAAGAGAAGCAAAAGGTACCAATAGGGCATCTGAATGTCAAAGTCCGAAAGGACAGAGACAAAACCATTAAACACAAACAAGGACAGGACAAAATCAGACAACATATACAACTAGGAAACACAAAAACTACTGTAGATCAATTAACAACGCAAACTTTGTTACAAGAGTGAACCCAGGAGCTCCGGAAGAGTAAGCGGTTTAACACAGTTTAAAAGCAGGTTTCTATAAAAAAAAAGTCATTTTTGTTTATAAAAAGAGAGAAATGAAGATTAGTATATACATATAAAGGTTTTCATGTTTTGTCTTTGGCATTTCCACATATTTGGCTCATCGTACAAAGTAGCGCTATCCATTATTGAAATATTTACATCAGTAAATGCAAGTCACTATTTTGTATATGCACATGACAGCTAAAAGCCTGGACCTCCAATTACGATTACTAAAAACTACAGATAAGGCAATAGGAACTGATAATCTTATAAACACTATTTCCTATCCAAGGCCAAGGCCAGATGGCGAGCGGCACCCATTGGTCAAATTGAAGGCTGGTGGATGTTGTGGATTTAACATTGTCGATAGTTTATGAAAGTTATGTCGCGTATACTTATTTATAAAATTTGGCAAATAAATACAATATTTAAATAATTCATTAATGCAAAATGTTTTGTTTTATATTAACGTTTTGCACTTAAGAACTGAAATGATAGATTTAAACCAAGGAATCATTTTGTATGTGTCCATTTAGGTGCACTTTGGACCTATCAACATCTTTTAGCATATATCTGTTTGATTTATGCATCTCTATGATCATTGTTTTATTTTTTGCAACCATATTCGTGTAATGGTACCTCCTGATCAATGATTATCGTGTATGCATTAATAATACACAACAACATATTTGACAGAAATTGACTACAGCTTTATAACGATAAAAATTCATGATACAACCATAAATTGAAACAATCAACAAACTTAAATCAAAGTCAGATGGACTTAAAAATTGCAAATAGCAATACATTCAACATGTTCAAATAACCACATTTTATGGTTCTCAAATAATTAGATAGTTGCCGGCAGCTAGCCTTTTATGGAAACCAATCAAAATTGTCATACAAATTCCACCACAGTTTATGGTAGGAAATAAAAGAGAAATTAAGATCACCGTGGGAATACAGGTGATGGTCTAAATGGTAAATCCCTTACAAAATTAACAAAATGTAAAAATATAGAAGATGCAGCACGGTTGTTTGTTTAACAATGTCAATCTCAAGCGATTTTGACGACACAGTTGGTAAATGTTTATCTTCAGTAAAAAAAAAGAATGACACCAATGTCCATATCCAATGATTAAAATTGAATGACATTACTGTCCGTCTTCAGTGATAAAAGACCAATAACATTAAGGTTGATAATTGTCCATCTTCAATGATAAAAACGAATGACAACATGGTTTGTAAATATCCATCTTCGGTTATTATAGACGAATAACATCATTGTTGGAAAATGTCTATCTTCAGAGACAGAAAAGAATGACAGCTCGGTTCGTAAATGTTCATTTTCAGGATATAGACAAATGAAGAAATCATTGGTAATGTCCATCTTCTGAGTGATAAAAACGAACGACGACATGGTTGGTAAATGTTTATCATCCAAAATGTCGATGCAATTACAATCAAGTTGACTGCAAAATAAGTCGCTCACCAAAGATGCTCTTGATCATTTGGGTAGTAACCCATGATATACAGGAAGCTTAAAACAGCAAATAGACCTCATCTGAAAAATGCATGCAAGTGCAGTACCAAGTTTCTACGTGCTTGATATTTGAATGGTTTAAAGTAATCAATATAAACTGCAAATTGTGCGGATGGAAAATAGGGATTTTTCTATCGAAAATTTTCCCTTTCCGCACTGAACGAACGCTTTTCCAAAAAGGAAAGTGCCATATTTCTAATCGATCAATAATATCTATATGACTAATTACAAACTCAAAAAGACACGAAGCAATGCACCATGATAAACCAATTTAAACTTGAAGCGCTTAAATTTTCATATTGAATCTCCATAATTACCAAGTCTTATGCAACCATAAAGACCCACACTAATATAATATTATACTAAAGCTTTAATATCCAATAATTTGAACAAAACTACTGTTATTAGCAACAAACTTAATTACTTTTATCAAAGATGTAACGATATTATCTCAGAATTTATTTGGGGCAACATATGATCGATGAAATGTCATTATGATTTGTGATAATTGAATTCTCTTATGTCAATTGTTATCGGAATCCTGTCATTTAAATGTTTTTTTTAACTTATCTTTAAAACGATTTTGGTGTTTTCCTAATTATTTTGACATAATGATAGGATAATGCAGATATATGATTTATTTTCGAATAATTATAATCAAACTTAAGTCTTTTTCGACAAGATAAAATCACGATGTCAGGAAAAGTTGTTTTACTAAGTATGAATAGTTAAATACATGTTCAAGAGGTGAGCAAGTATACTTTGTAAATTTACTTTAATGTAAATTGGTAAATAGCTTTATCTAACATGAAACGTTCTTCGAGATTGTTGTCGTTTCTTCAAAGGCCGAGAAATGACATTTTTCCATAAATATAACAAATCATGTCTGGTCAAAAATGATTAGATCATTTATGAAATTTGTTTTTTCTTCCTTTACCGGATTTGACACACTGATCCGGAAATACAATACGACAGGTGTGCTTTAGCAGACAGGAGCCGTTTACTCTTCTTGACCACATGAGTTCACTCTTGTTACGACTTGAATTCGCGTTATTGATTTCCGTTCGGTTGATTGTGTGTTTTGTTTTTCTTCGTGCTGTATTTGTACGTGTTTACCGGTTTCGTCGTTACCTTTTCGGGTATTTGACACTTGAATGTCCAGATGGTGCCTCATTGCTTCCATTACCAATGAAATGAACCCCTATCCCCACCAGATATCAAGGGTCAAGTGATGATAATGGATGCTACCCTGTATACAGACAAAATTTAATTTTGCGATGCTGATTTTGTTGCTTATATGATTTAAAATGGAGAAGTTTCTATCATATGTTCAATGTACTTTATAAATAATCCTATTAATTTGGTTGTTATAATTACTGTTTTTGTTAATGAAATATTTTTTCTGCTGTAATTGTAGTAATTATGCGTTTCCTTTTACTTTTGTTCATTATCTAAATCCATGCCAAAAGCTGTCCAATTCAGACGTGGAAGACACTTTAAAAGGTATTAAAAAGGACTGAAAATTGGGCTCCTAAAATATTGACGAAAAAGAAGTTTTTCTTGAGATGTAAGTTTTACTTATAATTCTTAATTCTTATTATTTAGATATGAAGAAAAATTAAAATGATAGCTAGATTCAATTTCTCTATCAATATGGAGAAAAACGGTCAAAATCAGAAAAAAACAATATAGATACCAATGCTCGTGACTCTTTCGTGTAAAACTACTAAAATAGTTCAACCTGCTAATAAATGAAGTTGTTTCCATGTGTTGGTATGTATATATAGTTACGAAAAAGAAATAATATGTTCCTTAGGAATGTTTAACGAAAACCAACCGCAAATTGAAGCATAATTGTCTGGCTTCCTACTCGCAAGAGGAGACAAATAAGCCATTATGCTTTTTTGTATATTTTACTCTTTGCTCTTACCAGTGCAAAATTGTTCTATAGCGTAAAAGTCAAAGTCTTCATACGACAGTAAACAAAGCACAACTTAACTACTAAAATCTGGTTCATTTTACTCTTAATTACGTCTTGAGTAATAATGCTTGCAGCTGTTGCTGATGTCCGTTACGGTTAACATCTCATTACTAGCATTTATTTTTGATACTGGAAGGACAAACAACAATGGAATGAAAAATTTTTCAAACCAAAACAGAACAGGGTAGCAAAATTAAGAACTGATGATATCAATCATGAGCAGTACAAGGAATGAAACCTTTTGTATTTCATACAAATTTGATTTTCAACGATAAAAAACGTTAAAAAAGAAATTGGGTAAATAATGTTCGGCAAGGTTGACCATCTCTCGTCCACCAGAATCGGCTACCGTCCCTGTGCTTTGAACAAGATGCAAACAAAAAAGCGTGTATCAAACAACAAATTTCCTTATACATATTTCAAGGAGTAACCTCCTACCAGACGCATTTGAACCAACAAGTGTGAAATCAACGTTTCCTGTCATCATGTGTTTCCAGTTCACCACAAAAAGCTTTATTTATGAAAGACATTTTCTTAATAAAAATCCTTATTACAGCAAAACAGTTCTTAATCAAACATAAGTTACTTAAGCTGGACGTATTCATTGATGAATGGTGTTCAGATTTTAAATTCCAAATCAGTAGTAGTAAATATACAAGGCTGATACAGTTACATGTATGTTCAGTGTATTATCTCATGATTTAACTGGACACGATCTTGATGTTATTGTATTGACTGCAAGGAAAGTGAATCTTTACTGAATTTTCGTAAAATATTTAACACCTACAAAGTCAAGTGAATTCAATGTCTTATTGTAAACCTGATGACATCTTTTGTTAGCTAATGCATAGGTTTTGCGAGAAGGTATCAACTACTAACATGTGTCTTTTACAATGGAATTAACATGGTTGGTTGGTCCTTCACTGTCTTGTTAAATTATTACATGTTTTGTCCTTATCTGTAAAGGGACAATTTCACAATTAAAATATGCACTTAAAAAGTAAATCTGAACTGAAAACTTATTTTACTCTTATTTCGATTTGAATTTACTATGCTGATTGCACTTTGGTTGACAAATGTTTTAATGCCCCATCTATGAAAGTAGAGGGGCATATAGTGTTCGGGTCTGTTCGTCCGTCCATCCGTCCGTCCGTCCGTTCCGATGTCCGTCCCAAATCCCATATTTCCAAATTTGCACTTACTGACAAATGCCACATCAATCATATTGGTATGGTAGGTGCATCTAGTGATGATAAGAACATTGCATGCTTCAGATGCTGGATGTGACCTATATTTTCTGCATGAATGATCATGTACAAAAAAATTGTTAAAGTCTATTCTTTCTAACTGACAAGTGCTACATCAACCATATTTGTATGGTATGTGCAACTAGTGATGCTAAGCACAATGCATGCTTCGGATGCTGGCAGTGACCTATATTTTCCGCATGAATGACCACTTATAGAAGAATGGTTAAAGTCCATTCCTTCTTACTGACAAATGCCATAGTAATCAAATTGGTATGGTAGGTACACCTAGTGATGCTTACCACAACGCATGCTTCGGATGCTAGATGTGACCTATATTTTCCGCACGAATGACCACTTATAGAAGAATGGTTAAAGTCCATTCCTTCTTACTGACAAATGCCATATTAACTAAATTGGTATGGTAGGTGCACCTAGTGATGCTTACCACAATGCATGCTTCGGATGCTGGATGTGACCTATATTTTACACATGGATGGCCTCTTAAAGAAGACTGGTTAAAGTCCATTCCCACTTACTGACATGTGCCACATCTACTCTATTGTTATGATAGGTGCACCTAGTGATGCTAAGCACAATGCATGCTTCGGATGCTGGTAGTGACCTATATTTTCCGCATGAATGACCACTTATAGAAGAATGGTTAAGTTAAAGTCCATTCCTTCTGACTGACAGGTGCTTTAATAGCAACTATGTTGATGCTTTAGTGATTGTGGAAAAAAAATAAATGTTGCAAGATGGGGCATGATGTCTTTTGGACATATTCTTGTTTTTTAATGTTTTATAATATTTTATGCCTACGACGTTTGTCTTTGCCTTCTGGTTCTTACAATATTACGTCGACTCATATGTATACTTTCCGATCGGTTTTAGTATTCAATATGCTGTATTTTGTGCAGCACTTTAAACATTTATTATCGAAATACTTTTTTAAATGTAACCATTCGTAAGTGTGAACCAAGGTTATTGGACATGATGTTGCATACGGGGGTGATAAAACAAAACAAAGACCCTGGCATTTAGTAAAAATTCTTTACGGTCTGCAACTTCCATTGGAATGTGTTTTCATACAGAATGTTCTTAATGCATTTTTGACATACAGATGAATTTAATGTTGAATTTCTAAGGAGACCGGTCAAAACCAAAACATATTCTTTGAGCTGTATTGTAACTATTGACACTTTGCCTAAATGAAGTTTAAACAAAATATATTTGAAAACTCGGTTTTGGAAGACAAAAAAAAACAATTCACTGCAACATAAATAAATATTTTTTTACATTTCAAGTGCATGTTGGTTGCTGGAATTTCCAGTTTAATCTTGCTTCACTTGGACGATCTAACAACTGATTTTTGTGAAATAATCTAAGATAGGTTATTTTATTAAATATCTTTTTTTCATAAACACTTAGCCTTAAGGTAGGTGTGGGTCTTAGATTTTTAAATATTTGAAATAAATATGCTCCATTTTAGACTCTCAGCTACCTTAACAGCCGATCTGCCAGAAAACCATGCAAAATCCTAAATTTTGTTCCAAACCAATATTTTCATATCAACTTAAGGGATGGTTTAACAAAAAGACCTTCATGAAAGACTTATTTTGGCAAAATATTTTTTCCGGGAAATTCAAGATGGCCGGCCTACAGGGTTCAACATTATTCCTGGGTTTCTTTACAAAATCAGCTTGAATAATTACAAAACCTCATGTATTTCAAAGTTTCTTTTGGTCCATTTATCTTCAAATAATCAAAAATTGAACAGTAAATATTTAAAGGGTTATACCTTTGCCTTCAAAATAGATGAAAATTTTAAAAATCTTAATAACCATTACCCAGTGTCCCTAGGGGGTGACATGGGCAATTTTCCAAATTGTAAAAAAACATCAAAATACTTGAATTTTAGCATTGTTTTATGTCTAAGGCAGGCTCTTTAAATCAAATTGACTCCCATATACTTTAATAACAGGCTTTCATGTCAATTGTATTTAAAAATAGAGCTCGGCTCATGCTTTATGACATCACTACAAGTCAGAGAAGTGGGTCAGTCTCAAAATTTGGTAGAAAATTTCCTATTTTTTGACAACATTTATAAAAACATGCTTGTGTTCAATTTTTAACAAAGTGCATTTTTAATAAGTGTCAAGATATGTTGTTACAATAAAAATTAATGTAACTGTCTTCGAGTTGCGGAAAAAGTGCAATTCAAGAGTCAAATTGGTGTATTTTTCAAGAATAATTGATAAATTGAAGATATTGTCAATTTTAGATGATGAAGGCAGACCCTGTTGAAAAAAACTACTTTACGCTTGCATACTTATTTTCCAAGTATTTTTGTCAACAAATAACCGAATATAAAAGACTTGTTTTCCTGTTTTTTTGATGAAATTGCATTGAACAATTTATTTCTAACGGAATTATTTTTTTTTCTAAATATTCATATCGGAGTTAATGATGCCCACAATTTATCTGCGCATTTAACTGGAGACTTGAGACATACGACGCCGAATCTTGGCAATAAACAAATACAAAATACTTATACCCATTCGGACTTTTAACATATTTCTTCTCTGCTTCTTTCATAATGCCTTTTCTGTTCATTCCTGTAATAAAACAACAAGATGTTAATTTGGGGGGCTTTTTTATCTTTGATTTCGTAACAATAAAATTTTATTAATTGATAATCATACCAAATTTATTGATTTTTGGTATGATAAGGTATTAATGTTACAAAATATTGATATGTTAAGAAATACATAAAGCACAATAAATCGTAGTAAAAAAGACAAACTAAAATTTCAGTCTCATGTTAGTTCCATATAATTAATCTTTTGAGATTATGTCAACAAAAAGAAAAATTGCTACTTCAGCTGTTTTCATGAAAAGTGCATATGATTACGGAAATAATGCATGCAATATGTTTTCTATCTATTATGTGAATTCCTTGTCAAAGTCATAAATTGTCACCGTTTCTTACAGATCGATGTGAAAAAACAAATATCTCCAGACAACAATTAAGAATACTTTTCCGATGATGAAGTACAATATGACTATTTGACAAAGACGATATCCTGTCATAACAGCTATAGACAAAGTTCAAGGCAGTTTTACGATAATACGCATTCAGATTCTTTATGTTTGCTAAGGAGAAATTATCGCTTTCAACTCCTACAAATTGAGTAGAATCTAGAAACACGAAAACCTTTATAAAGGTACCTAGAAGATCTTACTTTATAACACATGATTTAATCTAAGAATTCTATAACAAAATAGGTTGTTTAGTTCTGCTTGTGGGTGCTTCCTATTTAAGGTTATTGCGTTCCAGTATTAACCGTATTTTTTTATGTAAATCTCTCGAGACAAAAATAATTTCTAAGAAAATCTGAAGATAAATTTTTCATGTTTTCAGTACTTCTTATATGTCTATGTTTTTTGCAATGCAATTTCCTCAAAGTAAACACAGCTGATTCAAAATGAAACTTTTGCTCTATTCTTTTTTATTTCTTGCTTATGCACGTGCTTTTATAATTTTGCAATAGCCATTTATAATCACCTTCAATGGGTTAAACATTGTTACTGCAATTATGACTTTGAGGGCACTGCTTGCTGATTTGTTTCTACATTCATATGAAACAGACTTCTTACAAACTCTTCTAGACAGAAAAGATCGTTGACTTGCTCTCTCTTTGAACCTCACTTTCCGTTATATTGATGATATCCTCTGAATGAACAATTTTTGATTAGGTAACTTTCTCCATCTCGTATATCCTCAAGAACTTGAAATAAACAACCGATTCTGATTCTATGAAGTCTGCATCATATTTAGATCTACATCTCGAAATTGACTCTGAAATAAAGGTAATAACAAAACTACCGAACTTGAATGATCAATCTCATAGTCCAGAGAAAATGACAAAAACGAATCAGTCATACCAGAGAATTGGTGGAAATTTTCTTGGTATTAAGTTTTATAAGTCGAACATGATATGAAAATTATCATAAACAAAATACAGAAGCTTTTGTCGGGAACTTTTGCTGTAAATTTTATTAGAGAGAAACACAAAGCCAGAAGTATTAAAGATCGCAATGGTTCTGACAAAAGATCGCAAAGGAAGACTTTCAACAACTTCTATGACAAACGTGATGACTTCAACTTTCCAATCTTCAACTTTCCCTTCTTGTGTAGCAACATTCCGTCCGCGCCAGCTTATGGAGTATTTGTATCATAGTTGATTTGTTAGTCCAAAGCTTACGGGATTGTATCGATTTCTTTGGCAGAGCGTCACGTTTGACACAAACATTGCTAACACAGGGATATGTTGCTCCAATGTTGCTGTCTTCACTCAAGAATCTTTATGGTAGACACCGAGCACTTTTAGACAAATAATATGGGATTTCTATCTTCCAAATGCTTGCAGATGTTGGTTTGTCGTAGAGTTCTGTTTTGCCATCCTTTACCGGATTTGACACATTGAGATCGACATTTGCAACACGGTGGTTGTGATATAGCAGGCAGGAACCGCTTACTCTTCCGGAGCACCTGAGATCACTCTTGTTATGGCTTGAGTTCGCGTTTTGTATTTTGTTCGGTTGATTTTGTGTTTTGTGTTTCTTTCTGCTGTTCTTGTTCGTGTCTGCCGGATTTGTCGTTGCCCTTTCAGAGTTTTGACACTCTACGGTCCCATTGGTGACTCTTTGCTTATTTTTTTTGGAACGGATGTCAACGGTAAACCAACCTCCCTGGCATATATCAATAAATAGGGTATAATGATTACGGAGCAGATTTTTATGTTTTCGTTTTGAGTGTGTTGTAAAAATGTTACACAATAACTATACATTTTCGTTATAAAATATCAGACTTATTTTATGATAAAAAAAACATGTTCTTTGATCTGATATGCTGTAATGAGTGGTTTAAATTATGTAAACATTTATATTTTACGAACAGAATATTATCGGGTCCATAAATCTTTAAAAATATAGCAAATCATGTCATATTGCTTGCTTGTGGTTAAGATACATTCCAAGTCAGGAAAATTAAAATCGTCTCTTTTGTTAAACTAGTATATGTTTGTACTGAGATGACCACCAGAGTCAAATCGTGAGCAAGTCAAAGGATGACACGAAGCAAGCTATTTAAGTCATTTCATAACTCTGAAGTCCCAGTTTGTGAGAAAAAAGCATTATTGATTTCAATAAATTACAGTTTGAGGTTAAAAGACCACGATTCTTTAATTTACCTTTGTGAATCAGACAAAAACAGTCTACTTTGAGATTTAAAAAAACTCTGGAAGGATATAACGCAGTTTGTGTCCTTTTGACATCCAGGTTTTTGAAACAAAATCCCTTCTTCAAACATGATCAATATAATGTCGTTCAGCAAATTGCAAGGTAAGAAAAGTCTAGAATTTTAGCCTTAAACAACGGGCGTTTGAAAAGTCTTAGCCCATGATTTCCTGTATAGCGTTTATTTCATTAAAACACTTTGCTTTTGGTACATGATTTCCTGTATTGAGGTATGTTTGTCCCCTTAGTACTACTGCACTAATAGGTGATATCAGAAAACATGTCACCAACAAAACCGTTATCATTTTGCAAAACTTTTTTTAATTACTATCTATAATTACTACTTTATTTTTTATAAATTTGTTATCCCACGATGACTATTCGTCAACTACGCATGATCTTAACGATTTTAGCATTAACCTCCAACCAAATACAGAAATTGAATATGGAATTTTAATCGAGTTGAAAAGCTCAGTGATTTGAAAGATTGAGAGCTTCAAACAGATTTTGATAAGTTTGAAAAAAATGTGTGTTTGAAGAAGCGAATTTAAAAAGTTTTTAGGCTCCAATTGTTATGATGCCATAAACCGTTTACTTTTATGAGTTTTATTTCTCACACATTCATATCCTAACATTCAGTGAGCAACATTCCCCTTCAGCTTATACATATAATGGCTGAATCCTTATTCCATATGATAGCTTTGTGGCTCTTATCTTGACTTTTTTTATAAAGATTTACGTCTGTACAAAAAAAACCTGACAAATGATAGTGTTCCTTCTTGAGTGATGTCTTCACTTAGAAATTTTGTATTCAAAGACAAATACTGGATATTTATCTCTCTGATGAGTACAGAGTTTTTCGGAAAATTCATTAAACACTAACGATCCGAAGTGAAAAAAACCTTTCTCATAAGGGTCTATCAAAGATATTTTTAATAACGAATGGCTTTGAAAACTTACCATAATTCTAGGAGGTCCGCTTCATTTTGGAATTCATAGCTCGAAATTTTCACACTAGGTAGGTTTGTGCATGTTCAGTGACAAACGTGATGAATTATAATTTTCAAAAAAAAGAATTTTCCTTTTTTATGTGGCAACATTCTGTCCACTCCAATAAATTGAGTTGACGTAAAATAACTGTTATGTTATTCCAGAGCTTGTACATTGTAACTTCTTTAATTTAAAGTCATGACTGACAGCCAAATAGTTAACACAGGGGTACGTTCCTCCCCGATTAATGTCGTCACTCAATAAATAATACGGAAGACATCAAGACATCATATAGGCAAATACGGGAGTTTCTATTTCTCAGATAAGGGCAGACGTTGGTTTGACATAGAGTTTTAGTATTATCATCAATTCAGGATTTGACCAACATTACATCAATTGTGGCACGTGATAGGTGTGCTCTATCAAGTAAGGACAACTTACTCCTCCGGAACACCATAGTTCTCTCTTTGTTTCGACTTTAGTGTACATTGCTGATTGCGGCTTGGTTGTTGTGTGTGCTTTTGTGTGCTCGTTTTGTTGTGGGCAATTTATGTTTACGCACATTTTTGTTTTTGTCTTTTCGGATAAACGATATTTGATTTCCCTTTTAGTTCACTTTTGCTTCTTTCTTATCCTGTATAAGAAATTTTTCTATCATACCCTAATAAAGATATATATCCAACAAGTGATGATTGTGATTGCAAGCAAGTCACAAAAAAATCCCCTCCCGTGCCCACTTTTGTCACAATTTTGTTCAGCTTTTCGGACTTCGGCGGCCGTCATGGATTTGTTCTAAAATGTCGCCATGTTGTTTCTGCCAATTTTTGTTGAAATCGGACAACTTTTCAATTTTCGCTCTTTTGCGGCCATTTTGAATATGATGGCCATCTTGGATTTGTTCGAAAATGTCGCCATGTTGTTCGTAATATCAATATTGACCCAAATGCCAATTTTTGTTGAAATCGGACAACTTTTCAATTTTCGCACTTTGGCGGCCATTTTGAATACGGCGGCCATCTTGGAATTTTCGGAAAATGGTCGCATATTGTCCGGGACCTTAATATTGACCTATAAACCTATTTGGTTCATATCCATATTTTTTGTGATTTTTTATGATTTATTTTGTATTTTTTTCAAATTCAAAATGGCCGCCAATCCAAGATGGCCGCCATTATCAAAATTTCGAAATCGGAAGGATCATTTCCTTGTGATGACCTATTTTTCTGGTAAGTTTCATTGACCTATATCTTTTCGTCTTCGAGAAATTCTACGGACAAAGTTAGGTCCAGAAGAAGAAGAAGAAGAAGAAGAATAAAAATAAGAAACGGTGCAAAAACAATAAATCCCCGACACTTCGTGGTCGGGGATTTAATAATATCTAGAATGTTACAATATATCCATAATAGATAGACGTAGTGGGATTTGGTAATAAGGTTTGGGATTAACGATCGCTTTTTGTTCGTTCATCACTTACTTCAAATCGCTGTAAATTTGGTGTTGCAATATTTTCAAGCGTCTCAAGTTTTTCATTGCCATTATTTCTGCAGAAACAATTTTGACCTTGCCATGGTTTTCTAAATAAGAAAATCATAAAGAAACCATTCCAGTTTTATTGTGGACATCAAACTAAAGTTAGAACTTTTACATTGTAACAGTGATTTTTTTTTATTAATTTTTATATACTTCTTGTATACTTCTGTTTGGTTGATTTTGTTGGGGTTTTTTTTGCTTTTCTTCCTTTTGTTTTGTTTCCTCGTGCTTTTCTTGTTTTTATTTATCGGTTTTAACGTTGCGCTTTAAGACTTTTGACAACAGAATGCCCCACTGATGCCTTTTTTTCTTCTTTCAAAGGTCAGTGTTTTGATTCAAATGCTACTGATGAGAGGTTACTCCTTGAAATATCGATATATAGCATATCCAAATTAACCGTTTATACCTGCGTTTTGGTATTTGTAATTTTGAAACCACTAGGCGATAACCGCTGCTGGTGGACCAGAGGTCCCCGAGGGCAATCACAAGCCTGGTCGTCAGACTTGTCCGACACGATTAACCATAAAATTTCTAATATATTTGTTGCTGAAACTTCTGCTTTTTAAATTCAAAATTGTTTAAAACACCAGGTTTCTTTCCTTATAATGCACATGGTCGATATCCTCGGTGCTGGATTTGGCTTCCTTGTTCGAATGTTTTATTTTGAGTACTTTTCGTTTTCAACAGTTTTGGAATTTGACCTTCCAATGTTTTGATTCAAATGCTACTGATGAGAGGTTACTCCTTGAAATATCGATATATAGCATATCCAAATTAACCGTTTATACCCGCGTTTTGGTATTTGTAATTCCAAAAGGGCAACACAAAAATCAGTGAACATGAAAGAGAATAGCACGGAGAAACACAAAACATAATAACACAATATCAACCGGACATAAATCAACAAGGCAAACTTAAGTCGTATTGAGAGTGGGCTCATGTGTTCTGAAAGAGAAAGTAATTCCTGCTTGCTTTAGTACAATCGTCGCGCTAACAATTTCCAATTCCGTGTAACAAATCCGGTAAAAAATGACATAAAAAACCTTATATCAACCTAACATCTGCGCTCTTCTGAGTGATAGAAATCCCATTTTTGTCTAAGAGCGCATGATGTCTTCCATAAAATTTCTTGAGTGAAAAAAGCTACCGAAAAGCCACATTACCCTGTTTTATAGAGAGATTTTACATTAAAGGAGAAAGTGTTCCTTCGACAACATCTTTTTTAGCATTTTTTATTTGCTTACTTTCTCCCAATAATCCTTGTTTTCTACGGATGTATATTTAATGAATAAAAAAAACAGTACGTTAAATTTTGACAGTTGAAAGCATCTTACGGTAGAAAATGCAAGAAATGATCGCTTATTTGTAAAATAACTATTGAATCTTTCATATAGATAACAGGTACGAAAGCCCAGAAGGTTCATTCGAGATTCGAAATTCGAGATTCGAGATTTGAAATTCGAGATTCGAGATTCGAAATTCGAGATTCGAGATTCGAAATTCAATATACTTATAACCAATTAGATTGCTTGTTTTATAATCTTGTACCGATCAAAATAGTTCTTTTAGAAACATAATTATCGAAATTCGAGATTCGAGATTCGAAATTTGAACTTCGAAATTAGAGATTCGCGAAATTCGAAATTCGAAATTCGAGATACGAGATTCAAAATTGAGATATGAGATTCGAAATTCGAAATTCGAAATTCGAGATACGAGATTCGAAACTCGAAATTCAATATACTAATAACCAACCAAATAGGTCACCATTAAATTCCAGAAATCCCAAATTTCAATAGTGTATTCCATAATTTTGGTAAGCTCAATATATTAATATTTTTTTTCTATTTGTAATTTAGATATATTTACCCAACATGATTTAATGTTATATTTGACAAACCACGTATAAGTCTTGGTCGGATTTGTATAATTAATGTGTATTTCCAATCACCTGACTCAATTTTAATCTGACGGGTTTTTTTCAGATGCTGCAGAGGCAGATTCAGGAAAGGTTTCATAGTTGGAATAATCTCCCTTTCTTTGGGGTTAAAAAAAGAAGCGCGGATTTTCGGCATCAAGTCCAAAATTGCTACATCATGCCAAAACATCCCTATTACATGTAGCGACTGCTCACTTTAATATTCGCTGTGTGACATAAATCGTCCAGCTCATGACACACCACCACAATAGTTAGTTACTCAAGTTACAGTTGAACCAGAGCCAGAAACCTTCTCCCACTACGTGGATGGTCTTCCACAGACGCCCATGGGCAAATCATTTCAATATATATCACCTATCATCTTAGGTTTCTCTTAATTTCATAAGGCACACTTATGAATCATCCATTTGAGTAGCTGCGAAACTCGCGAACTCTATGATACGTGTTTTTTCTCGGGTATTTATTATTTAAATTTTTTGTGATAGTTTAAAACCGCGAAAAACAAATATAGTAAATAGGTTATATTCAGTATATTCCTCCATACAAATAATCACGAAAATTGAATTCTGCGAATTTGTTTGAAATCGCGACATTTGACTCCCGCAAAAACTCATACGGTATATATTTTGAATCTCGAATCTCGAATTCCAAATCTCGAATCTCGTATGACCCTTAGCTTCTGGGCTTTCGTAAACAGGTGTTCCAAATTTGATTTTTATTGATTTTCAACCGATTAGATATGTCATTTACAGTCTTTTCTACCGATGAGTCTAATTTCTTCCGATGATGTAAAATCATATTACCACACATTTTGGTTATTTTAATGCAGTGCATATACCATACATGTTGGTCAGTGTTGTGCAGTGAAGCGTAATCATACTGCTGTATAATGTAAAATCAACCTAAGCCTGAAGAAATCATGTATCATCCACATTTCTAGATATAAGACATCGTTGTTTCTATAAAGAAAAGGTATTATAATTTTTGAAATAATTGAATGAAATTATATACCCTTTTGTGTGTATTCTGTTCGGGCTATTTCTACGCGCTATCACTTGGGTACATGTTTAAATATTAAAAAAGTAAAGATGCATTATTATACACACAACAATATGCTGTTGTCTGTTTTAACTTTTATAGGCATATCAATGGTATCTTAAATAAGACGAATGTTGTAAAATTAATCGAGCCAAATGTTTCGAAATACAAATGACAACAAAGTTCCAGACAATAAATTTTGCTACGCCTGACGCGCGTTTCGTCTATTCAAGACTCATCAGAGGCGCTCTACCAAAAATATTGAAAATGCCAAACACTGTATAAATATGAAGAGCATAGAACAGTATAACCAAAAATACCAAACTGGGGAACCAAATTATTACTAAGATAATCAACCTATGTCTGGGGTAGGAAGAACCTTAGGGTTTAGACAATTTTGAAATTTAGACGGATAATTTAAAGCTTTGATGTATTCTCCAACTCAAAAAGTGTTGGTGCCGGAGCGGGCTAACCTCGGGGAATTTTCACTCCACCAGCAGTGCTAACCTTCACGTGTGTTCGAAATACAAATGACAACAAAGTTCCAGACAATAAATTTTGCTACGCCTGACGCGCGTTTCGTCTATTCAAGACTCATCAGAGGCGCTCTACCAAAAATATTGAAAATGCCAAACACTGTATAAATATGAAGAGTATAGAACAGTATAACCAAAAATACCAAACTGGGGAACCAAATTATTACTAAGATAATCAACCTATGTCTGGGGTAGGAAGAACCTTAGGGTTTAGACAATTTTGAAATTTAGACGGATAATTTAAAGCTTTGATGTATTATCCAACTCAATAAGTGTTGGTGGCGGAGCGGGCTAACCTCGGGGAATTTTCACTCCACCAGCAGTGCTAACCTTCACGTGTGTTCGAAATACAAATGACAACAAAGTTCCAGACAATAAATTTTGCTACGCCTGACGCGCGTTTCGTCTATTCAAGACTCATCACAGGCGCTCTACCAAAAATATTGAAAATGCCAAACACTGTATAAATATGAAGAGCATAGAACAGTATAACCAAAAATACCAAACTGGGGAACCAAATTATTACTAAGATAATCAACCTATGTCTGGGGTAGGAAGAGCCTTAGGGTTTAGACAATTTTGAAATTTAGACGGATAATTTAAAGCTTTGATGTATGGACAGAGATGGAAAAAAAATCTCAACATGGCTTCTGTTAATGATACCAAACGTATGTTTCACTTTGGTCCATATCTAAGAAAAGCTTTTTAGTATATAGCATCGAGTTATATTTGAAATACCATTGTAGTGAAGTCTGAGTTAAGGAATATAGAATCGATGAGTCAAAAAACGAGGTTATCAAGTTTCCCGCATTTTGCCTTCAAAATAATTTGAAGTGGTATTGACGGTTGTTACATACATCGGAAATTTTAAACATTACATTTTGTGCTGTGTTTCGAGTTGTTTATTCGGCTTGTTCTCCTTTTTGTGATATAAAAGATCAATGGAAAATGATAAAATAAAATGTTAAATTTAAGTTACAGAACTCCTTGATCATCTGAAGAACCCCAAGACCATCGACAGAAAGTCAGAATCATCATTTTTCGAAAAATGCCCATAAAATCAAAAATAGTTCAATTGTAAAGAAAGGGAATATGTTTTAGAAAATGTAGGATTATTGGTAACATGAAACGTAATTTAGGGCCAAGCAAAGGCTAGATTTCATGATATATTCATGATTGTCGACAACGAGAGGCTCCCAGAAGCCTGATTCGCTCACCTGGTCTTGATGTCGACCCTATAAGGACTTTTGTAGAGCTAAATAAAGTGAACATTGATGCAAGCAACAGCTTTTTCTCTATCTACTATACTTTTCATTCTGTAGGTCCAAAACATGAAAAAAATATTATTTGAGGGGGTATAACCGCTGAATGGGTTCATATGAAAACTTAACCTAATGAAGACTATTGAAGAGCTTAATGAGCTGAATGTTTAAGCGAGCAACAGCTTTTATATATCTGCAATAGTTTTCATTTTATATGCCAAAAACATTTAAAAACTGATTTTAGGGGCCGTAACCCCTATAAAGGGTCATCTGACAACTTCGACCCTATGGAGACTTTTGTAGAGCTAATTGAGCTGATCATTTAAACAAGAAACAGCTTTTCTCTATCTGCAATAGTTTTCATACTATAGGGCAAAAACATGTAAAAATGCTTTTTTTCACCTTTAAAGGGCTGTAATTTCCATAAGAGGTCATCTGACAACTTCGACAAAATGGAGACTTTTGTAGAACTTTTGATCCTGAAGCAGAGGGGTGCATCAGATTTCATCTATCTCTAATACTTTTTTAATAATAAGCCAAAAAAAGTAGCCTGAACCCCCCCCCCCCTTGTCTATTTTAGCCACGACAGCCATGTTTATGACGAATCAAAAATCGAAACACATCTTTAGTGCAGGACATCCTAAGAATCAATCATACCAAGTTTCATTGAATTATGTTTAGTAGTTTCAGAGGAGAATATTTTTGAAAAATTGTTAACAGACGACGACGACAGACGCCGACAGACGACGACGACGACGGACGCTAAGGAATGTTAATAGCTCACATGGACCTTCGGTCAAGGTGAGCTAAAAAGGAAAACTTCTCTTGTAGAAAGATATTAACAATGCCTAACTGTATTTTTGTACAGTGTCAATACATATGAATGTTGAATTTAACTTACTTGTTTATAAGTGGCACAATAGCCGGGTAACGTGATTTTGAAAAAAAATCGTCTATCAAGTGGAATTTTTATCATCACAAACACAAACATCGTTGGAAAATTAAAGCTGGTGTTATGAAATATGACGACCTTGAAGATAGTTGCTTCTCTTTGTCTTTTTTTTGTGAGTTGTTTTGTATGTTTTCTTACGTACCTTTTGATTGTGGATCTTTTATTAACCGGAAATGCTACAGTTGCAATTCTTAAAGTGCCAAATAAGGAGCCATCAAAATAAGAAATAATTTATTTTCGTAGGGATTAAATTTTGTGGTTAAAAGCACATAACTGATTAACAAATTTACGTGAAATTTTGATTTTGAAATACGCTATTCAACTAAATATTTTATATTTGTGGGGAAATAATTTCGTGGATTTTAATCCAAAAGAATATTTCTGCTTCTGCAGTATGTGATCTACGAACAAATACCGTACATATATTCCAAACTTATTTACAATTCCAAGTCTATTCACGAGATATTGTAACATTTTAGATCTTTTCAAAATTACTTTTTAATATAATGTCAAACTTGACTGTAAAGTTTATAGTGATGAGGGTAAGCTTTCGATATTGTCTGGTACAAAATATGGTGTTCAAACGTATTTCGATTGTTGTTACTCTAAAAATAATATCAAATTAAATGGGGATTCTAAAAAAATAAAAACGCAGATAAAAATATTTGTTTTAATATTGTTTTCGTCATCTATGAGAATCTAGTAAAAAATGCTAACAATCTCATTTTTAAGCTTGTTCAAACAAGCATTTGATTCAAACTCATCACAATTTAATTAAAGTTCTTAATTTTTCAAATCGCTGAACTTTTTAAGTCGTTTTAGATGCTTTATTCAATTTCTATCTTTGATTGGAGGTTGATATCTTTAAGATCATGGGTAGTTAAAGAACAATTATAGTGGGATAAAGCATTTATAGAAAACCATAAAAGACAATTACTAGTATTCAGTGATAAAAATTAAATTGCACAATAAAAACAAATTTTTGTTGACCTGATTTTTGTTGTCCTCTTTTAGTGCGTTTGTACTTAGAGAAAATTTAACATACACAAACATACCTCGAAACAGAATAACCAAAAAGTTTTTGTTTTTGTTTTCTGTTTACAAAATGTTATTTTCCTATAGCTGTGAACAATTACATTTCTTTCTGCAGCTTTTCAAGAAATTTACCCAGAAATATAAATGTCTACATACATGACATAAGCAGGGTATTATATAGACAACTTATAATCATTGTCTAGTGATATAACATAATTATATACTATGTTAATACTATAAAATTAGATTTGAAGTGAGAGAAAAAAAGTTATCAGAAATACGGTCTCTTTATACATACTTAACCATTTTCCAAATTATATAATTGAAGGACGTTAAAGTTAAAACGAATTTAACACGCATCAATGAGCGGGTATCCACAAAGGATCAGAAGAAAGCTTCCTTATTTGATGAAGTGACTAAGACTATCTCTTTCATATTTCACAGTCGTGTTGTTTTATGTTACTGTGTTATGCCCCATGGCTTAATTTCCTTTATTGACACAAATCTACACAACGATGTTAAAGATGCGAACAAGTGACTTGGAAACAAATGTTTAACATAACTTTTGCAACTACTTCATGCGAATCATTAACAAAAAAAATACTTATTAGCCTGTACATTTATATATTGCATGGAAACATCAGAAAAATTTTAAATAAAACAGAATAAACAACGCTCAAATCTTCATGAATATGGTTAGTTTAAAAAAAACTAACCATATTCATTAAGATTTTAGCGTTGTTCGTTCTGTAGAAGTAAATTGAAATAAATAACTGCTCCATGCAGATTGAGTAATCAGTTTTGATAAAACTTTGTTTCAAATTTAACAAAAGGATTTATTTTAATTTTTTCTGATGTTTCCATGCAAAATATAAATGTACAGGCTATTCGAATAGTTTAAATTATAAGGAGACTAATTAAGTTACAAGCTACAGGTTAAAAGATTATTTAATAATTTTGTATGCACAGAGGTAGAAAAATTGAAGAAGAAGAAGAAGAAGAAGAATTGGTAGAAAAACGCCCTCACAAGGCATATATAACGCCCGTGTATGAAGAAATGACATGCTTTCTTTTGTTTTATGTTATAAATCGATTCAAATAAAGGTAATTACAAAATTAAAGAACTCGAAGGATCAATCTCAAAGAAAGGACAAAACACAGAGGACACACCGGAATAGTTGTTGAATTATACGGGATGTCCATAAGTGGCATATTGACAAACTCATACATGTCATATTAACAATAAAACTAATTCAGTCCCAGTGCTGTAGATGAACGCTTATTCAACAAGCAAACTATTTAAGAATAAAGCTCTTTTTAATTTGATACAGACAAATTTATCATCGTTACATGTAATTTTCACATCCTCACTATATACTATCAATAAAGGACTTATCGGATAGTACTACATTAACAATAGCATGACGTCACAACTGTGATGGAAGGAATCTTATTCAAAATAATTTGTATAGTGTTTTTGTTGTTGTACTTGTTGTTGTTGGGTTTTTTTTTTTTGGTTTTTTTTTTGCTTTCTTTAGTTTACTGAAAAATTGTAGAAAACCAGACAACCAAATACAGACAGTGCTCCTAGATGACCCGGTAAAACTATATAATGGTTCTAATTAATAGAATGTCTACATTTTGTAAAAATATTTTTCCTCAAGATGTCTATAATAAGTATCTAGTATAGACCTTAGGGGGGATTAGAAGAATACCATGCCCTGTGGGTAAATTCGGTGCGAAAACTACCACTAATTATAGCAAAAAACTCAAATTACATATTATTTAGAAAGGATGAAGGATGAATTAACTTAAAAGGCTTTATGTTTAAACACTTAACTTTTTGCTCTCCGAAACGTAAAAAAATATTCTAGAGCATATATGTCAAATTTAGTTTACAGCAGTGAGCAAAAATACAGTTTTACTTCTGAACTATAGTTTAGTGCATTACAATATATTTTCAAAGAATTTCTATTCTGCTATCCAACAACTTCTGAGGATAAATGTAAACAAAAACTTTGTGGTTGTTATAACATTTCAATAATTTATCAAGAGACAGATTTTACGCCATAATCTTGGTCTATACACAATAACTTTAAAATAGTTTACCAAGTCAGGACCATTGGGCTTTTCCATGTGTTTAATTTAATTATTATCCAATTTGATATATCCTAAGCAAATTATTTGTCTCGCGATGGGTATGTTGCATCAAACAGTAACTGCTTATTATTCGTTGTTCCTATTATCATCTTTTGATTACATCCGCCATTTTATTTTGATTGCCTGTAACATTTTTGTCTGTCATTTTTCGAAAATATCTCCTTCTTAATTTCTTCTTGAATGATACTATCAGATCGGTACGTTTGTTATTACTTTTATTTTCCTTTTATTGGAGTTCATTGGTTGCAGATTGTTTTGGGGTTGGTTTTTTTGTGTGTGTGTTTGTGTTTTTTGTTGTGTTTATAATCTCAAATTTTAGCCAAATTACTAACGGTATTTTTGTAATTAACGTTAAACCAAGGAATGATGTCTTCTCTGTACTAACATTATAAAGCAGTTATTTTATGCGTTAAAGAGAAAGATGACAGCGAATATAATGATTGTTTTTGAAGATTAAACACCAAAAAATACTTCAATTTTACTATCATGATAAATTCTTTTCTGTAATGAACGTTAAAATATACGTAGAAATGGTGTATCCTTTAATTTTACATGCTTGTTCAAGGAATAAATCAAGGCAGATATAATTACCGTTTTGAAGATTTAACCACATGAAAACACTCAAGTTGATTAAACTCATAGTTATAAATCCGCTTCAAACGATTGTGTTACATAACTTTGCTATGAGGTGAAGGTATTTGCTAGTCCAAGCACAAGAATTAAAGTGATGTATCTAATCAATATAAAGAAGATCAATTTAATTTTAAAATTGATAAATATAGGTTAACTTACTCTAAATTTTTTCCAATGAATGTTTAACATTAACACTAAACAAGAACAAAATGCTATAGATTAGTTGACCGGCGAAATCACGAAAGTTACAAATATTTTGATAAGCTAGAATAGGCCTGCTTAAAAAGTCGATTCATTGCATTTTTCGGTGTAAACAAATACCCGCAAAACAAAAATAAACTTAACACTTATTGGTGTTGCCTCACACATCTAATACGATCATGACAATACAACCTTGTGTTCATACAAAAATCTTATCGTTTTTCATATTAGTGCCTTACCATTCCTTATTAAATATTATATAATGTCAATAAAAAGAGAAATTGCTGATTATTATGTTCATTCGTCTTTTATGAAAATGCGGACATTATATGTTATCTTTATATAATGTTGATTCCTCTTCAATGGCATACATCGTCACCGTGTCTCTAGAGACAAAATAACGCATCCGAACAAAACTCCAGAATCGTATGTTCCATGATGAAGTACCATCAATATGACTATTTATCAAAGACGATAGTCTGTCCTTATAACGGTAGAAAGTTCAAGGCAGTTGTACCCCTTATGATCTTTTATTTGTTGACTCTTGAAAAATAAATTGTATGAACACGAAGACCTATATGAATGTACAAAGACAATGTAATTTGCTCAACATCTCATTAAAATCATCTTTCATTTTTCTAAAATGTTTTGATACGTAGCTTTTGTAGCTCTGCTTGAGGTTTTCACTGAGGTTATTGGTGTCGCTCCTGTATCTACCGTTCATTGTTGAAAATATTTCGATATAAAAGATTATTTCAGAAGAAAATCTTGAGGTTTTTTTAAGCCATCAGTTCGTCGTATATGTTTATAATAATATCAATCTCTGATTATTTTTTCTTCTATATTCTTTCAAGCTTTAATTTGAAATAGACGAGATCGTTTGGTCTGTAAACGAAGAACTGCCATCGATAAGAGCACGTTTTTTCTGTCATGTCTGAAATAAAAGATCAGTAAACGTAAATACACAATTCGAAGATATGGACTAAAAACCCGAAGTCTGATGTCAAAAAAATGTGCCTTCTTTAACTGTAAGGTAATTCTTTTGGGGGGATTCAAAATAGAATTGCACCAGTCCAATACCAAATGAAAAAAGGCGAAAATAATCTCACTCTATTAACAAACGAGGTGGAAAATTACTTGGTTGCACTCGCTGCTGGCAAGGATTAAACGTTATTAACAATAGATAGAAGTATCAAAATTATCTAACTTTGATGGCCAATCTCAAGTGACACACCAGAGAAATTGAGGATTTCAATAGTCCTGGGTTGGAACAAGCATTTCAAATGAATATAGGGTTATGACAGGTAACAAGTCGTAATGGCGAACCAAACCTACCTCTTCCATTGTGTTTTAGGATCCGGAAGTAACACAGAACACGGCTGTTACCACAAATTAGTCAAATCTTTTACAAAATTTGCACATAAATATGGACATCTCATCGACAAACTTGATTGTACACGTAGATTTCTGATTGTTAAAGGAATATCTCATCCTGACTTTTATAGCAATGTAGTTTATAAAGCACAAAAATTCAAAAACAACCTTATGGAAATTAAAAACTGGCTTAAAAACCTTTTGAAAAAAGGATACGAATTCAATGTTTTAGTAAAATCTTTACATTTGGTATGTTTTGGCAGAAATATTGATAGCTTGATAGTAACTTTAAAACGTTAAATTTTCACTTTGTATCAACTGTATTATTTATAAGCACCACAGCGATCAAGTATGTCGGTTCTGTATGGTGATACAACTCTTAATCATTCATTGTTTTGACGTGGGGTGTCGGATTTAGAACTGATGTATTTCATTCTTTTACATCAATCGATAAATGTTTCTTAGCTAGTTGTCAGTAACTTCGGGTGTTCTCAAGAGAGTTCCTCTTTGTCTTGTTGTTTTCGTACAGTATTTTGTCTTAGGTTCTCTCTTGTTGAATTGAACTTTTGTCGATTGAGTTTTACAGTGTATTTATATGTAGCTTTGTGCAAGCTTATCAATAGGGGGAAGGTTGGATCCAAAAAACTAGTTTAACCCCGCCACATTTTATATGTGCCTGTCCTAAGCCAGGGAACTTTGCCAAAGCCTTTGTTTGTCCTTGTCATTCTATGTTAACTGTTTTATGTCAAGAATTGAGTCTTTCGTTGATGATTTAGGGATTGGTTTTGATACTTTTGTATTGTATTATAAGTCTTGGGCCAATGCAAGACGGTAAGCAGTGACCTATGGTCATGTTGAAGACTGCTTGCTGTTTTCCGTTGTGATTTTTTGAATTGCTGCTTGTTCATGTTTGTTGTGTCGCGTACACTTATTCCACATCTCAATATCGTATATGTAACGACATTAAAGGGACATTGAGGCGATTACCTCAATTCAACAACCAGGTAAACACCAATCGTAACAATCTCTTACCATTTATTACGTATAACTTAATTTTGATTTTTTCCAGTGGCTGATACCAAAGATCGTATCAGGCGCATTTTCTTATCAACTCTGTCTAGTATAGTTGGACACGGAACGACACTTTTTGGACATACGAATTGAACACGTATTTCTAGACTTATATACGAAAAATTAAGACCATAAATCGTTTACTTTTGTGTCAAATGGGGCCGACCCCTTTCAAAAGTCATTTCAGAACTTTCATGCAATTAAGCAATTTCAAGAATAACAGGGGTCATTTGATTTTAACAGCAACATGTGGATCGTGTCTTTTTGGCACATATTCCATATTCTTTCGTTTTTAATATCCATTATTTCTTGAAAACTGCACACTTAATGCCGATTGCATGCATTTAAATATGGACAATATATGTCATCATACACTGGTAGACCCTCTTTAAATCTATAATTTTTTATTTGCGTTAAAATTAACCCGGAATCCTCCTCCTGGCCTCAGTAGACTATAAGCGGTACCCAAAAATCTAAATGCAAAAGTTTTCCTATCCAAATGTTGACCTATGTATAAATTAGAAATTACAAACAGATAGTCAGTTTCAGTTTATTTTGTGTAATTTTTTTGTATTTAATTAGGGATAATTCATAGGGAAAAGTTGAGACCAAAATCACTAGTTTAACCCCGTCTTTTGATGCCTGTCCTAATCCTGGAATCTTTAACAAAGCTTTTGATTGTACTTTTCATTTTGATGTTTTCTGCTCATGTTTTTAAGTAGGGGGTCTTTTGGGCATTTCAAGACTTGATTTGAATTTGATGAAATATAATTTGTCCTTGAGCCCATCGCTCACTTGTCAATGGGCATCGGACTGGTACGTTACTATTTGAGATATATACTATAATCCAGGACACAAGAATTTCCTTACAGTTGAAAAAACCGTTAACTTTCGACATTAAACCCCGGCTATTTAGTCATTATCTTAGATTTGAGTAGTTACGTTTATTGATCTTTTATTTCAGACATGACAGAACAACGTGAATTCATCGATAGCCATTCCTTTTTACAGACCGATTATCGTTGATTTTAAAATAAAGCTTGAAAAATGTAAGACGTAGTCATAAAACTATTTGTAGACAAATAATCAGTGATTGATAATTTTTTTACAAATACGAATTACTGATGACTTAGATAAACCCAAGATTTTCTTTTGAAATAATCTGTTATATCTATGTATTTTCAATGATGATCTGACTACCTCCCTTACACTACAATAAGCATTTGTCAATACGATAATTTTATCACTTTTTTAACTACATCATAAAATGGTCCTGTGTCAGACTTTTGTATTGTAAGTGAACCGAAAGTTTGTTTTTGTTTGTTATTTCTAACCCCATGCATACTACAACCTTGACTTGCATGCAAAATTGTAAAAAAAAATGTGTACGTGTAGCTCATATTGGAACAGTCTTCTTATGATTTACACAATATGAACTACCTAAATGTCATTTTACGAATAATCAGATCATTTGGCCAACAAACCATAATTCATACGAATTTGATTTTTTATAACTAAGCTTGGAAAAAGTAAGAACATTGCTCGTTTTTTGTTATAAATTGAAATAAAAGACCGTCCCATGCCGATTGAGGAATGAGTTTTGATACGAACTTCGTTTAAAAAGTGACGAAGTAATTGCTTTTTAAACCATTCATCTTTCATAATGAATTTAAAGGACAACTATTTCCTATTCTAATGCAATAATTATGTTACATTATTTCTGATTGGCTATTCTCGGTCGTAAATTCTTTGATCTACCTGTCGGAACCGTATGCTAATTTATGCGCGTATTAATCTTGTGGTCAGCGGTAATTTGCATAACAATTAAAATGGCCGATCATGACCTAGTGATCGATTTAACCGATAAAGAACTAGATTTACTTGGACCGTTAATAATACCAAATTTCGACTTGGGAAATGACATAACAAATATCGGAAGTGATAGTGATCAAGGACAGGATGAAGTAATAGACGAAGAACAAATATCTGCAGAATTGGGGCCACTTGTAGTACAAGAACATGTAGCAGACGATGACGATTCGGATCTAAACGAGGACATTGTTTGTATGTTTATAGCAAACTACAAGTCTAAGCAGTCAAATCTGCACAGCTATCTCCCTGTCCCTATTTTTCAACCTGTGTCTATAAACAGGATACTTGTAATTAATTCTGAACTTATCATCTCCATTCTCCAATCATACAAATTAGCCTGCCCTTCAAATTAAATGCACAGCTCTGCATAAGAAATTATTAGGCACGGACCATTTGACTTTCTCGGGGGGGGGGGGGCACTGGAATTTTTTTGGCCCTGGTTTCTGTAGAATAAAAACAACCTTGCCAGCACATGAACATGTGGGTTGAAAAATCCTTGCGATTGCAAATAAAATGAATAAATTTGGCGAACAAAAATTTTCTTGCATTGTATATATATGTGAAAAAAGAATAATCTGGCCTGCTAAGCCGTGAAAATAATTTCCCGGCTCAACGTAATCCAGAAAATCAAATGGTCTGTGCCTTATAATTAGTAACCCATGTCAATAAATGGGATTCTTTTATATATTAAAATCCAGTGCCAGTGATGGGTCATAACTTTCGAAAGGGGGTCGGAGCCAATCTGGTCATGCTTCAATGATTTTCTATGTAGCCAACCAATTTTATCCGCCATATAAGGCGACCCTTAAATATGCCTATAGATGAAATCTTTAAGACACTAGAGTAAACAAAAATATTTTTTGATATTGAAACTTAATTTGTACCAGGTCAGGACCACCCTTTCTTTCTTCTACAGTACTTCCAATATTGGATTTTTTTTCATATTTTATAATCATGAAAATGCAGAATAATCAATATGACAGTTTGGTACATGTAGTTTCATGAATGTTAAAAGCCCCCACCCCTTTATTTACTGTTCATGTTGTGAACAATGCATTGACATAAATAAAACTGAATACATGTATGTATTTAAGACTCCTCTATTTTTTATTAGTGGACATTGTTGCTGAACCAGAAGCTGATCAAGACCTTATGGAAATGATGAATGTAGTTGAAAATCAGCAAAATCATGAAAATGCACATGTACATGTATCTGAAAGCTCACGATTTCCCAAGCTTAATGACCTTAAAAAGGAAAACATACTTGAAGAGACACACTGCAAAACCACCAAGAAACAGACCAAATATGGCATTAAGATTTTTAGACGTATGTGTATAAATAAAGACAACATCTTAAGAACATATATAATTATTGGACTTCAATTTCCATGTAGTACTGAGGTTTCATACACTTTTCCTGCAAAAATTCATGCACAAAAATAATTCGATTTGATGGATTTCACTGCATGTTTTCATTAACTTTCATTGCGATTCTTCCAGTATTAAGGGTTCAATATCTTTCCAAGCCTGTTGATGTGCAGATTCAGTTAAACATATACACATGTCTTCTTTGTCATATATGTATTACATCAAAACATTCATTGTATTGAAGTACAGGTACATCACATTAAATTGATTCATTGTTTTTGCATATAAAATGTAGTTTCTTCATGTTCTATTAGAATTCTAATATAAAATCATTAAAATCTCTTTTATGTGAAGAATTCCTGTTGTTCCTAAACTTGCGACTAAAAACTTAAATTCCTTACAAATCCATTTCCTGAAGAAAGCTCCTAATATCATGAATACATCATCTCATTTTCCTAGAGATTCTGACAGAAACTTTAATAAACATAGTGACATACATGATCTTTTATCATGTTTATACACTTTGATAACTCGCAGAACAGTATCCATTTCTTCATCCAAATTTATTATGATGGAAAACTGGCAACGGTTCCATACTAGTATGATAATGCTTGCATGTTGTACTTGTTGACAAGGCAAACGGACTAATAAAAATGTGTCTCATTATTGTAGAAGCATACAGTGCACATTGATGATGTACAATGTAGATGATCCTTCCTGAAAAATAAAATGAAATAAAATAAATTTATAACAGGTCAAAATATTCATAGCCCCCCCCCCCAGTTACAAATTAAGTGGTTGCCCCTTACATGTACATGTATGTAAATATTAATGTAACATGTACCGTTAACAAAATAAACATGAAAATAAATTATTTAATTTTAGAATGGTTGACAGAAAGAGGAAAAGACTTGAATTTTGAAGACTACACTGAACAAATATTGGATTCAACCCTTTCTGAATTTTATACAGAGGTCCGTAACACCGAGGGAAACTACTATGCAAGGAGCACATTTGTTGGAATACGCGCCTCTATCAATAGGCACCTTAGATCACCTCCTCATAATAAAACTTATTCGATTCTATCTAATGATCCCCAGTTTGCTAAATCAAATAAAATGTTTGTGGCTATGCTAAAAAAAATCCAGAGAGAAGGTATGGATAATACCAAGCACCATCCACCAATTTCTGAAGGGGACTTGGAAAAGTTACGCAAGTCTGATGCTTTATCTCTAAATACCCCCAAGACACTTCAACGTAAAGTGTGGTTTGACTTGGTATTAAGTTTTGGTAGGAGAGGTAGAGAGAATCAGCGTTCCTTCACTAACAAAACTTTTGCTATTAAAGTGGATGATCGTGGGTCCCGTTATGTAGAAATGGCAGTCAGTGAAACCACAAAAAACCACAAAGGTGGTTTAGATGATAACCAAAATGCCATCAAACCACGAATGTATGAAACAAAAAAGCCTGGTTGTCCTGTTTCAGCATTTGAGATGTACTTATCTAAACGGAACCCAACAACTGATTTTTTTTTCCCAACAGCCTAGAAATAAAATCAACTTAAGTGACGAGATGTGGTATACTTCAAGGCCTGTTGGAGAAAAGATCCTGAACAACATGATGGTTGAAATATCAAAAAGCGCTGAGTTGAGTATGGTTTATACGAATCACTGTGTTCGAGCCACAACAGTGACGGTATTAGCTCAAGCAGGGGTAGCCAAAACAGATATTATGAAAATAACAGGGCACAAGTCTGAGGCAAGCTTGGAATCTTACTACCGTGATTCTTCTGACAAGCAGAAAAGGCAGTACTCAGCTATTCTACAAGGAAACACGGAACCTATTGTACAGGATCATATGCCCGTAGTTCAACAGCTACCGACAACAGTACCACGTCCTGTTGTTACACCTATGCTCCCCAATTTACCGAGTTCACATTGTCAGCTGAATGTAAACAATACAAACATTAATAATCAGGTTGCCTTACCTGCTCTATATAATAAACAGTTTGAGGTGCACAATTCCACCATTCAGGTCTTCAACTACAATATTACTGGCAATAGCACTGTGCCACAGTAAAAACCGACCGTTTCACTTGACCATGTTGACATGAACGCTTCTACCCAATACACAACTTGTCAGTGTGCGACCTTGACCTGTACTAGTTACTTTTCTTTCTTTTTTGATGAACTTTTTAAAAGAATTTGTTAAATTGATTTTATATATGTATAATTTTGATGTTTTCTGACCATTAAATTCTATTTTAAAACCCTAATGGCTATGTCATTTTAAGGAACTATTTTTTGGCGGTGTTTTTTTTTTAGGCGGTAATTATCTGAATTAATCAATGAATGAAAGAAAGAAAAACTGTTTTTACTTATTTTTTAAACGATTTCATTAGAATAGAGATAACCGTGTTGTATTTGAAGGTTTGCGGACGTCAACCAGCAGTTTTACCGTCGCAAATATCCGTTTACCTGGCTCCGCTACGCGTCGCCAGGTAAACTCAATTTGTTACCCGGGTCTTGGTGATCCTAGGGAAAAAGATAAACAATCTTAATACATTTTCACATTTATTCTATTCAATATAGTTGCACAAAGTAATGTGCTGTTTATTATTACAAAAGTATGAAGAACTACTGAACGACAGTTTATTAGAACATTTACGGTAATTGAAAACTTGTGTGCGAGGGTTGCCTTAGTATACAATGCACGTTATCAAGGGGTACAAATGGGGAATATTTTATAATTTGTTTACAATGTATATTTTAAAATACAGATAAATTTCCACAAACAATCAGTGAAACTTTTAACTAATTAACATATACTTAATAAATTGAAAAAATACAATTATCAAAATAGAACTCAATACAATTATTACAATGATTCTAAAGTTCTTTGTTCTTTCTATTGCCACGTGTATCAAATCAGTTCAACGTAAACAAAGCTCATTAACCATTTATAAACGTAAATCAACGCAAGGAAAACATTTCGAAATCAATTATCAAAATAACTCTGAGATAAGACTGCATGTTCATTGCAAATACTACACTATGTTTACCGATAAATGATTGCTAGTTAAAATCAATTTATAACTGTAATTAGGTCAATGCACGAACTTGTGAAAGAAAACAATTTATCTACTGTTATCAAGACAGAAAACTATTAAAACTTGTCTTAAAATAACTTTTGTTCATTAACAATATACTGAATATAAAAATATATACATAATAAAGATTTCTTACCTAGGGAAAAAGATAAACAATCTTAATACATTTTCACATTTATTCTATTCAATATAGTTGCACAAAGTAATGTACTGGGGCACCATAAGGATCTTTTAAATGTGATTACCGTAATTCCCTGTCTTAAAATCTTTCAAAAATGAATACAAAAATAAAAATAGGGGGGTCACAAACTTCACTGTCTTACACCCTTCCCCACTTGAAAAATGTCGTCCCGACATTAACAAAAATATGACGTTAATTTGCTTTATCTCTTACAAAAATCATGATAATATTCAAAAATAAAATCATAAAATTTATCCTTATACTTAAAATGAAATGTTCTTATGGGTATTTAACACAAAATCAATACCTTCATATCAGAATATGAACTATTTAGTCTCAAAAGAATTGGTCAATTTCTAAAGAAACATAACACTTGAACAGTTTATAGTTGAACATTTCAAACATTTCCTTCGTTCTACACTTATATCTTTAAATAAAGCTACATAAGTCATAATTTGCTTTAACAACTTAAACTCCTAACAAAGTAACTTGAACATAACTCTTAACCATCTAATCGTCTTTTTAGTTTTCTTTAAAGTCTAGACGTAATGTCCATGGGGTGGTAGTGCTGTTGGATAGAATATTATTGGTTGTTGCATATATCTTCCATTTAACGGATAACTTGATAATATGACGATGGAAACCACGGTTTGACTTGCGGATTTAAATTGCTTGTGTTTGTCGTCATTCTATTGATACAAGGATTCCCCAAAGTGTCATACGTAAACGTTTTGCGTTTTCTTAGAGTTCGTTTTGTACTGCTTTGGCTTGCATTTTGTTCTTGTTCCAAGCTATTATTGTCACTTTCTGATTCAGATTCTTGTGTTTCGATGGCAACAGGTTCGGTTGTAGTCTTTTCTATCCTTCTTTCCTTTTTATGACGTTTGGTCGATTCTTGACTTATTGGTAGACTTTCGCACTGCATTAGAAGATTCCTGTGTAATAATCTGATACGTCCAGTTCCCGTTTCTTTTCTCACTTCATAGACCGGACTTTCGTCATTCAGACGACGACAGACAACGTACACATCGTCTTCCCAATAAGATCGCAGTTTTCCTGGACCACCACGTTCCAAAAGATTTCGAACTAAAACTCGATCACCTTCTTTCAAAACGCTGCTTCTGACTTTCTTATCATATTGTCCTTTAGCAGTTGTCGCAGATTTATTGGCATTTTCAGCGGCTGAGTTGTATGCCCTCTTCATATTGATTTTCCACTTTTCAGCATATTGATCAGGATTATTTGCCGTAATGTTGTCTTGTTTTAGTCCAAGAACTAGATCAATAGGTAACCGTGGATGACGTCCGAACATCAAATAGAACGGCGAGTACCCTGTGCTTTCGTGTCGAGTACAGTTGTATGCATGGACCACTTTATGTACATGATCTTTCCATTTCGATTTAAAGTCTTTCGGTAGTGTTTTGAGCATCGTCAAAAGTGTCCTGTTGAATCGTTCGACCTGTCCATTTCCTTGTGGATGGTAAGGCGTAGTTCTACTTGCATTTACACCAGCAAGTTCGTGAAGTCTCTTGAAAAGCTTGTTTTCAAATTCACCACCCTGATCATGGTGGATGCGCTGCGGAAAACCAAACTTTAAGATGAAATTGTTAAAGATTGCATCGGCGACGGTCTTTGCTGACTTATTACGGGTTGGATAGACTTGAGCAAATCGAGTAAAATGGTCTATTACAACAAGAATATATTCGTATCCTCCGGAATTTTCAAGATGAAGAAAGTCAATAGAAACTAATTCGAATGGCGATGATGTTTTTATTGACTGCATAGGTGCTCGAATTTGACGCTGAGGCTTTTTATCTTTAATACAAGAGCATTCGTTGTGGATATAGTGTTCAATGTCGTGATACATCCTAGGCCAAAACAACCTTGTTCGTGTTAAAGCCCATACTCTTTCGGTTCCTAAGTGACCCATGTTGTCATGAAGTTGTTTGATAACAGTCCTTCGCAAACTGTATGGAACTACAAGTTGGTTTGTAATCTTTCCATCTATCATCACAATTCGTTGTAAGATTCCGTTGTCATCAACAACTAGTCGCTTCCAATCTCGTAGCAGTAATTTCTGAATATTACTGAAAGTCTTATTGTAAGAAGGCGGATTCTTTCTCGACAATTTCATACTTATTATCTTTTTGATATCCGGATCCTTCATCTGCGCATTCTTAATATCATTTTCAGCTAATTCTCCAAGATGTTCCGATTCAAAAACAGTTGTATCGTGAATCTCCTTTTCGAATTCCCGTTGCTTATTGTCCACATCAAACTGAGAAGTCACATTATATGGATAGTCCAACTTATTAATTTCATCTTGGGACATTTCAACTATACATTTTGACATTGTTACTGTGAGATCACCCTCTGTTGATGCGGCTTGTAAAGACGTCTCAATTCCTTGAAACTCTTCTGTGCAATCTTCCATGTAACTTTCAATGTCAATTGGCATTCTGGATAAAACATCTGCATCAGTGTTTAGACGACCTGGCTTATAGTGAATACTGAAATTAAAGTCGGCTAGTTCAGATACCCATCTGTGTCGAGTTGCGTCTAATCGTGCAGTGGTAAGTATATACGTGAGTGGGTTATTGTCGGTGTAAACATCAAAGTGTGACGCATAATACAAGTAGTCACGAAAACGGTCACATACAGCCCATTTTAACGCAAGTAGCTCGAGTTTTCCCGAATGGAGATGATAATTCTTCTCGGCAGGGGAAAGAGTTCTGGACCCATATGCAATAACTCCTAACTTTCCATCTTCTTGTCGTTGATACAATATGGCACCAAGACCATCCTGAGAAGCATCAGTGTGCAATATGTACGGTTGATCGTATTTTGGGAAGACCATCACGTTGGGCTTGACAAGACAATCGACAATCATTGCTAACAGATCTCCATGCTCTTGTTTCCAAATGATTTTCGTGTTTGACGGTGCTTGGTTCATTCTCTTTTGTTTCGTCGTCTTATTAGTTCTCTTTGTGCTATCTGTTTTCAAAAGTTCATACAAAGGCTTCATTCGTTGTGAAAAGTTCTGAATGTATTTCCTGTAGTAATTCAGAAACCCCAAAATGTGTCTCAGTTCGCCGATGTTCTTTGGTTGTTTTTCTTTTAAGGCTAACACTGGTGCTTTGTCGGCAGGGTCCATCTTATATCCATTTGCGGAGATAACATGTCCTTGATAACGAACTTCAGTTTTAAACATTTCGCATTTCGCCGGTTTTAATTTTATGCCCTTTTCTTTTAATCTTTGTAAGACAGTCCTAACATCAACAAGATGTTCTTCGAATGTATTACTGAAAACTAGAACATCGTCCAGATAAGGTATGCAAATTTTATCTCTTATGTCGGACAACGCACTTTCCATGAACGACTGAAATGCTGCTGGCGCCCCGGTCAGTCCAAACGGGATTCTTATCCATTCGTACAGACCCCATGGTGTAGTAAATGCCGTTAACTTTTGACTACCTGGTTCCATAAATCCTTGGTGGTATGCTTTTCCTTGGTCTAGAACTGAGAACCACTTCTTACCACCGAGTGAGTTAAGAACGTCTTGAATCCTTGGTATTGGTTGTCTATTTTGGACAGTCTTTTTGTTCAGTTCACGATAGTCTATACATAGACGTAGACTCCCGTCTTTCTTTCGTACGCAGACCATCCCACTAGAGTAGGAAGAGTTACTTTTCCTGACCCAATTTCGACGAATCAAATCAGCAAGATAATCCTTCACTTCTTGATAAAGTGGTTTTGGAATCGAAGTATATGATTTATTTACTGGTGTATTGTCAGATAATTCGATGTGCATCGTTAATTCAGGAACACGCCCTACTTCTCCTTCTTTAGCGAACGCGTCACATTCCTCGTTAAGGAGCTGTTGGATACTTGCCAATTCTTTCTTTGAAAAATTCTGATCTAGATTAACCGGTGGACTCCATGTTGTTTTAATGTCCGTCTTTTCTACTGTTGCTACGCACTCTTTACTACTATATACCTCCTGAGGGATCTCAAATATGCTCTTAATATTTTGCAAAACACCAACAGTAACCTTTTTTGGCACTGTTACGTCATGATCTGATGTGTTCTCAACTATTATATCAACTTTTGATGTTGTGCCTTTCTTGCAATTAACGATCATCTCCTGTATTGCAAGTTCATCTGGCATGTCGATGCCCTCACTTGGTACGAACAATGCCAGCTGTTTACCCACTTCGTTGCATCCGATATGTGCCATTCCTTTGATGACTGAACTTGAGCATTTAGGGATTATAATATCTCTCTTTCCAATCTTAACAGGACAAATGTCACCATTTCCAGATTCAAGTATGTTCATTACTGCCTTAATCTTATTGACTTCGATCCTCGTTGCTGACGATAATGTCTCTGACGATTTTACGTTCGAATTAGCATAATGTTGAATAACATTATACCCAATGATCGGTTGATCCATGCTTGGGTGAGTACATATCAAAAACGGAACTCTCAAAGGTTTGTCATTTACATGTAATTGGAACGAGAGTGGAACCCATCCATCATACGGAATCTCCCCGCCGTTGGCTGCCGTGACGGTTAAGTTTCCGTCCAGAAGATCACTTAATGGCTTGACACTAGATTGCGGGAAAGTTTCATCAACAAAGCGTTTCGGAAGAACGCTAACCTGGGAACCCGAGTCCCATAGTACTCTTGTGCTGGTACTTTCAATCAAACATTCAATCTCACACGTCGGTCCTACAAGGTTCACTAATTTCGCCTTTTGTTTATAAGAAAGTTGACTGACAGAGCCTTTAAAATCATTTGCGGTCAATTTCCTTATGTTCGCTTGTCGTTGATCTGGTTTGGTTTTAAACTTGTGACGATTCCTACATCCAGCCTTAAAATGATCTTCACTGCCGCATATCCAGCAGTGAGAACATGTCTCTCCAATGTCATTCTTTTGACAGTTAGGACATCCTGGTTTTCGACCTTTATCACTCGTTTTATTGCTGTTATTGTTAGTGATCGGAGGACCTTGTTGTTTGGTTACAAGCTTCTTTATCTCAGCCAACTCTTCTCGAATTCCGGCTTCAAACTTAGTCATTCTGTCTTCCTCTTCGATTGTTATTTTGTTGACTTTACTCCGTCCTTTGCCTTTGGATAGCCTCTCGTTTTCTCTAAGTACGATGTGATTTAGTGATGATATCAACATCTCGTCAGTGACGTTTTTATCGGAGAGAAGCGGTCTCATTTCTTGCCTCACATTGTCATTTAGAAAACCTGTCATGACGCTATGCAAAAACATGGATTGAACCAATTCCTTACTATATTTTGGTTCATTTTCTGTCTCTGCTGAAGCAAACAACACCTTTTGTCGGATATCGAGCGATCTAAGAAGGAAATCCTGTGCGCTTTCCTTTTGTCCTTGACTTAAATTTGATAGTTCCGTGTATAATTCGGTAGCTGTTTTCTCCTTATAATGAGCTCTTAATATTCCACGAAGTCTAGACAGTGTAAGGTCGGTACGGCCTTCCAAATAACTTCGTAAACTCAGGCCTGGTTGAATTGCTCTGATAATAGCTTGAATGATCTCTTTGTCTCCGTATCCCTTTTCCTTCGCACTTTCTATTTGGCGGATTAGACTTGTAAACGAAAGACTTGTCTTTGAGTCCCCTATCTGACCTGAGATTTTGAATTCCTTCCTCCATAATGATTTCTCGTCAGTAAACATTGGTATCATGTTTGTTGCTTGAGGAGTTCTGAAGGAAACTTCTGGGTCTACTTCAATATGTTCAGCTTCACCCTCATCATGGTCGTTTTGCTTTGTAACTGTTTGTTCCGGTAACGGAATGTCGGGAACCTTGTTGCCTATTAAATCTCCAATCTGCAATAAGGCTGCCGTTCCTTTATCCTCTAGCTTTCCTGCCTCCTTGATAAAGTTCGTTACTAGTTTTATTGCATTCAGTCTATTAATGTCAGCAAGATTTCCACAAGGAATCTCCAGTTCTTTGATCACTTCCTTTAGTACTACCAAGGGTTGGATGTACACTTTTCCCGTGATCTCTAGTCTAAATTCCTCTTGCTCTTCCGTTTCTTTCACCATGTTGAATCTGTTATAGTTACTACTTTATGACCATGTGCATCCCGGACGAGCCCCCAGAAAATGTTACCCGGGTCTTGGTGATCCTAGGGAAAAAGATAAACAATCTTAATACATTTTCACATTTATTCTATTCAATATAGTTGCACAAAGTAATGTGCTGTTTATTATTACAAAAGTATGAAGAACTACTGAACGACAGTTTATTAGAACATTTACGGTAATTGAAAACTTGTGTGCGAGGGTTGCCTTAGTATACAATGCACGTTATCAAGGGGTACAAATGGGGAATATTTTATAATTTGTTTACAATGTATATTTTAAAATACAGATAAATTTCCACAAACAATCAGTGAAACTTTTAACTAATTAACATATACTTAATAAATTGAAAAAATACAATTATCAAAATAGAACTCAATACAATTATTACAATGATTCTAAAGTTCTTTGTTCTTTCTATTGCCACGTGTATCAAATCAGTTCAACGTAAACAAAGCTCATTAACCATTTATAAACGTAAATCAACGCAAGGAAAACATTTCGAAATCAATTATCAAAATAACTCTGAGATAAGACTGCATGTTCATTGCAAATACTACACTATGTTTACCGATAAATGATTGCTAGTTAAAATCAATTTATAACTGTAATTAGGTCAATGCACGAACTTGTGAAAGAAAACAATTTATCTACTGTTATCAAGACAGAAAACTATTAAAACTTGTCTTAAAATAACTTTTGTTCATTAACAATATACTGAATATAAAAATATATACATAATAAAGATTTCTTACCTAGGGAAAAAGATAAACAATCTTAATACATTTTCACATTTATTCTATTCAATATAGTTGCACAAAGTAATGTACTGGGGCACCATAAGGATCTTTTAAATGTGATTACCGTAATTCCCTGTCTTAAAATCTTTCAAAAATGAATACAAAAATAAAAATAGGGGGGTCACAAACTTCACTGTCTTACAAATTTGCGACGGTAAAACTACTGGTTGACGTCCGCAAACCTTCAAATACAACACGGTTATCTCTTAAATCAAAAGAAATTTTATGTATGAGCACATGATGTCTTTTAAAAATTTCGAAGTGAGGAAAATATACAGGGAGAAACATAACCCTTTGTCAGCAAATCAACCTCTATTAAAAAATCAAGGTAGGAACCATAAACTACCATAATCAATGAGGAATAAATTTGATATGTGAACTCTGTAAGTTGCAGGGGGTTTTGCTCACGGAATATAAAGATAAAAGAGCAACATAAAATTGTGAGAAATAAAACCTATATAAAGGATTTCACGACATATCAGCTATTACTAATAATAATCAGTGACTAAAAATTTAATTCTTGCCCTTGTTCAACCAACCTTACATTTAAAATTCATCACAATCTGTTTCAAGTTACTTTTCAATCTTTAAAATTACTGAATTTTGCTATTTGTTGAACTATCTTTCTTTAGAGGTTAATATAACAATCTATTTGATCATGTTTCGGTGTTGAAAGTCATCGTGCTATTACAAATTTATATAAAAAAAAATACTGGTAATACGAAGCAAACATTAAAGTGTAGAATGCTTTAATTTATTGTTGACATGTTTTCTGCCGTTCTCCTTTGGTGCAGTTGTAATAAGAGGACTTCGTACATGTTAAAAATACAGAAAAGCAATGTATCAACGGCAATTTGTTAAGCAAAACAGATCTCTAAACAAGAAAACTTGACTGAAAGCTTATTTCTTATCGACAATATATTTGTCATGGTTGGTGAATATTTTGGCAGAAAAAAATTGGTACGATATATAAAAAATCATTGAAGCATGACCCCTAAGCCAGTCAGTGCCCCCCTTTTCGAAATCTGGATTCACCACTGCTCATCTTATAAGATCTTATAATACATTAATATTAATAATGTTTTTTTCTTCATCAACGTGTACTTCGTAGCAACGAAACGACTGACAAATGTTTGCTATATTTGGAGAAGAGGATTTTTCAAAGACCTAACATTCAAATAGGCACAAAATTTATTCTATCCTGACAGAATTTTTGTTATACATGTAATACTCCTAGTAGATTAAATGTCGTCTGAAACTAGGGTACCAGTTCATTAAGATTACCTTGGTATATACTGAAGTACTGTCCACAATAATTGTTTTTCATCAATTTGTACTATAGAGTTCATAAACAAAGGAATCGGATTGCTTCATGTCATTCTTAGATTTACATCTTGAAATTGACTCGAGTGGTCATGTCTGTAGAAAAATATACGACAAAATCGATTGAGGATTTTATTTTTTCTAACTTGAAAAGTAACATATAAACTACTATCATACATTAAGACAGGGTTTGTCCCAGTATCTAAGATTTTAGACACGATAATGTTCTTTTCGTGACCTGCTTTAGAAAAATGTATCCCTATTTTTTTTTCGATATAAGCAATTGCTTAATAAATTCAATATTCTGTCAGGTGAAATGAGTCGTGATATTGTTTTTGTTTTTTTTTAATATGTTATACTGAGATTATCATCTTATTATGGTATACGACTTTCCAACTCTTTTGCTATTTCGAAAATTTTGTAAATATTTGAATAAACTACACAGCGATATAAAATGTGTAACAAGTAGCTGTGAAAAAACTAGTGAACAGAACACGTTCAATTTCTTTTTAGGAAACATTCAAAAAGTAATCATAACTTATACTAAGCATGTCCGTTTATATCTAATGGAAAAATCAGATTGGTTTAAAAAGCAATCCCTTCGTTACATTTTAAATGATGTTCGTATCAAAACTGATTTCACAATCGGCATGGGACGGTTATTTATTTCAATTTATCGCTAAAAGCGAGCAATGGTCTAATCCTCATGAATATGGAAAATGTTTTTTTTAAGCTTAGATATAAAAAATCTAATTCATATGATTTATGGCTTGTTGACGAAATGGTTTGATTTATCATCAAAATGACATTGAAGTAATTCATTGTGTTTAAATCATAAGGGGGCTGTTTCAATAATTAGCTACACGTAAACAGATCTTTTTTTACAATTGTTCATGCCAGTTAAGGTTGTTGTATGCATTGGTACAGTGCAAAGCAAAGGTGTACCAGGGGTAATCAAACATAACTATACACAAGTGACAAAATAACAAAAGCCAACTTTCAGTTCTCTTATAATGCAAAGGCCACAAGAACATTTTGAGTTGACTTTTTTAAATAGTGTACCAATAAATAATAACTGCAAAGCTGTTCGCCACAAACTAGCATATTATTTCACCTCATTAAGTACTTAAATGATTAATAAAATGTGACAAAATTATTACTTATACAATAAGTTATCATTTTGACAATTTCAAAGATATTTTGTCCGGTATTTAGAAAATTCGGGTCATTACACCCACTTTTTTTGCGAATGTGATGTTAATTATGTGGCAAAAAAAAAGCTTTTCCAATTAAATGACACTACGGCCTATGAATATAACATAGTGTCCTTTTTCTCTCTTTAAGGATTAATGGTATTCCAAAAATTGCTTATTTCATTAATATGACATTCTTTCCGATTCAACGCATTTATACATAAGTATAGTATAATGTTAAAGTTTAAAGCTTGTTCGAACCAGTTAACAAATTCATTCTTATTAAAACATTTGAAACGGGATCTCCAAATGATGTTTAAGTTAAAATCTCAAATAAAATTTTATTAGAATATATTTGCCAGATTCCATATATATTCCATTGAATCAATTCTTTGAAAGGCTATATAGGAATTTGTTTACTGGTTCGAACAAGCTTTAAAATTTAACATTATACTATACTTATGTATAAATTCGTTGAATCGGAAAGAATGTCATATTAATGAAATAAAATATTTTAGAATACCATTAATCCTTAAAGAGAGATATATGGAATATATCCATATATAAAATTTTATTAGAATATATTTGCCAGATTCCATATATATTCCATTGTATCAATTCTTTGAAAGGCTCAATGAGCACTAAGGCAACATCCATTTTCAGCAACGCTGACGTTGCCAAAACACTGTCCACCTTACATGACAAATATGTTGCTGTACCTGCAGATAAAGCACCAAATAACATCGTTTTTGTGTGCAAGAAACACTATATTGACTGTTTGACAGCTGAATTGGGGGTTGGTTGTACCAACAATAGTACCACATACACGGCTACAACACTGTCCAAGGAGGAAATCATTAACAATCACAAATCTGTCATTTCCTCCTTCGGCCTTTCGGTTGGTGGCAGTAATGATGACATTCCATCCATGTATTGGATTCCTAAATTACATAAAAATCCATACAAACAGCGCTTCATTGCAGGGTCATCCAAATGTACAACTACAGTACTCGTATGGTATAAGCTTCCCTCCCTCCCCGTTTACCATTGTACGATATACCATCCCCATACACCATATACTATCCCCATCACCATACACCATTTACCATTCCCATCCCCATCCCCATACACTATTTACCATCCCCATCCCCATTTACCATTCCATTCCCCATGCATCATAAATTTTCCCCATACCCACAATGCCATTGTTTATGATCGACAATCGTATTCAATCTTCTTTATTTATAAACAAATTATAAAGAAATATTAAATATATATAGTGTTTATTTTTATTTATTTATTAAATATTTGATTTAAAAGGAGTAGTATTTCATTTATTTTAGAATTATCAATAATATAAACAAAAACAATGTAAGCAATTTCCATAGAGATCTTGCGCCACAATCTAAAATAACATTGAATTTGATCCTGAACTTTCTGGTAACTTGTGCACATTCTATTTATTTTTTCAGCCAGTATCTATAATCAATTAAGAAAGAAATATTAAAAATAAGTGTTTATTTCTATTGATTTATTTAATATTTTATTTAAGTAGTTGTATTTCTCTAATTCTAGAATTAATAATAATATTTAAGAATAATATAAGCAAATTCCATAGAGATCTACGGCCGTAATTTAAAACAACATATATGAACGTCATTTGATTTGATCCTGAATTTTCTGGTACATGTAACCTGTGCACAGTCTATTTATACTTTTATTAGCCAGTATCTATAAACAATTTAGAAAGAAATATTAAAATATAAGTGTTTATTTTTATTTATTCATTTTATATTTTATCATAGGAGTTGTATTTCATTTATTCTAGAATTATTAATAATATATAAAAATAATGTAAGCAATTTCCATAAAGACCTTGGGCCATAACTTAAAACAACATACATGTACGCCATTTAATTTGATCCTGGACTTTGCGGTACCTAGTGCAGAGTCTGTTTTAATATATTTAAAAGCCAGTATCTACATATTAGTTCTTTACAATAAAATATATTTTTTTTATTTCAAATAATGAAAGTTTGAATTAAGATTTATATTGTCATTTCCAATATAAATTTACTATTTAACAAATGAAGTAATAAAATTCGAAATAACATTTACCATCCCCATTCCCCATTTACCATTCAATGGACCAACCAAATTCCAGATACCATTTACCATCCCCATTCCCCATTTACCATTCAATGGACCAATCAAATTCGAGATACCATTTCACATCCCCATTCCCCATTTACCATTCAATGGACCAACCAAATTCGAGATACCATTTACCATCCCCATTCCCCTTTGACCATTCAAAGGACCAATCAAATTCGAGATACAATTTACCATCCCCATTCCCCATTTACCATTCATATTTACTATCCCCATCCCCATACACGATACCATTCCCCATATACCATGTACTATTCACCATCCCTATCCCCATCCCCATTCCACATCCCCCCATATACTATAGATTGGGAAATTTTACTATATAGGGACTGTAAGCCTCTTTCAGTTCTGTTGACTTCAATACTTACGGCAATAAAATCCGGCCTCCAGAAATATTACGATTGTTTTTATTCTAGAAATGGTGTCAACCAAATGTGGATCCTGAAGAATTCGAAAGAACTGGTGGAGATTCTTAACAGTTTCATCTTGTAACAGCATCAAAACATTCGATTTCTCCACACTGTACAATTCTATTCCACATGAACAACTGAAATCGCGATTGGCACAGCTGATTAAACGCAGCTTTTTCAAAAAGAATGGAAAACGCAGGTACAAATTTCTTGTAGTCGATTATACCAAGACTTACTTTGTCATCAATGAGTCTAAGAAAAAGAACAAATTTACAGAAGACCAAATAATCGACATGCTCAACTTTCTTATTGACAACATATTTGTTCAGTTTGGTGGACGTGTTTTTCAGCAAACAATAGGGATTCCAATGGGCACTAATTGTGCACCTTTGCTTGCTGATTTGTTTCTTCATTCATATGAAGCAGACTTCTTACAATCTCTTCTAGACAAAAAGGACCGTAGACTAGCTCCCTCTCAACCTCACGTTCCGTTATATTGCTGATGTCCTTTCACTTAACAATTCTCGATTTGGTGACTTTCTCCATCTCATATATCCCCAGGAGCTTGAGATAAAGGACACAACGGATTCTAGAAAGTCTGCTTCATATTTAGATCTACATCTAGAAATTGACTCACAAGGAAGACTTTCAACAAGGCTCTATGACAAACGTGATGTTTTCAACTTTCCAATCGTCAACTTTCCCTTCTTGTGTAGCAACATTCCGTCCGCTCCAGCTTATGGAGTTTACGTATCTCAATTGATTCGTTACTCCAGAGCGTGCGGGAAATACATCGATTTCCTTAGCAGAGCGACACGTCTGACGCAAAAAATGCTCACACAGGGTTATTGCTGTCTTCACTCAAGAAATTTTACGGAAGACATCATGCACTTATAGACAAATATGGGATTTCGATCTCTCAGATGAGTGCAGATGTTGGTTTGTCATAGGGTGTTGTTTTGTCTTCCTTTACAGGATTTGACACGCTGAATGGACTATTGGGGCAACGCGACGGGTGTGCTATAGCAAGCAGGAACTGCTTACTCTTCCGGAGCATCTGAGTTCACTCTTGTTTCGACTGGAGTTCGCGTTGTTGATTGATATTCAGTTATTTTGTGTTTCCATGTTTTACGTGTTGTCTGTTTTTGTCCCGTTCCTGTTGGTGTTTACTGGTTTTGTCTCTGCCCTTTCGGACTTTTGATATTCAGATACCCCATTGGTACCTCTGCTTCTTACTTATACAGTTAAACTTTCTAAGCAAACTAAATAGAAATAAATTTCAAAAGTAAAATTCACATGGATGATTTGTTCATTTTGTTCGATGGCACCGTATCAAAGCACTCTCAAAAATGTTTCTAGTCAATACCATACATGTATCATCCGACTAAGAGAAACAATATTTTGTAACACACGTGTAAATCTCAATATCATATTAAGGATGATGGAGGGTCAGCTTTTAAGATTTTCGACATTTTTTTTCGGAATCCTTGCTTAAGGTCTTCATTACAAAATATATATTTTACAAATTTATTGTAAATTCTAATCACTTTTTCATAGGTTTAAACATCTAAACTATGCTAATGATAAAGCTATGAAAAACATAGAAAAAGAACACTTATTATCTTTAAACGAGCACCGTTACATATAGAAATTATTAGCTGATTTTGTAATTTTAAGTATTCCCTAGTGATTTAAGGCATTAATTTCAAAACCTCATCACTTTCAAAGTCACTCTCGAACATCCTTAAAAAACGAACATCCAAGTAGTAGGATTGAACCAACACTTCAGCAAAAAGAACGTTAAACAGTTCATTCCTCTAACTGAAGCACAAGTAGAAAGGTACCAAGACGGATCGCAAATTCAAAAGTTTGACAGTGAAAAAAAATCAATAATCGTGAACTCGAACATCAAGAAAAAAGAAAGAATAATAACACAAAGAAACAACTGAATACATGTAGCAATAAACATGGCAAAATCAAGCGTCCTTGTACGCAATTGAACTCAGGTGCTACAGATAAGGTTAGCAGGTTCTGCAACATACCAATCGAGTAGTTAACGGTCAGTTCAGCGTTTCAAATCCGTAACAAGAAGACAAAAAAAAACGTTTGACAAACCATTTGGTTTTCTCATCTTAGGGATCAAAATCCAATATCTTCGTATATGAACACATAAAGATTTTCCAATTTTATTTTCCTCTCACAATGAATACAGCATACCTATCTCACCTGCATATGAGGTGTGTATCAGATGAGTGAAGATGTTGTTTTGTCATAGAGCATTGTTTTGTCTTCCTGAACCGGATTTGACACTGACACACTGAATAAGAAATTGGCAGCACGATGGGTGTGCTAAAGTAAGCAGGGAGTGCTTACTCTTCGGAGCACCTGGGTTCACTCCAGTTTGCGTTGTTCATCTATGTTCGGTTTTATTTTGCGTTCTTTGTGTGTGAGTTGTTTTTTTTTTTTGTGTGTGTTGTGCTTACATGTTTATTTGTTTTGTCGTTCCCAATTCCGATTTTTGACACTGGTATGCCCCTTGGTGTCTCTTTGCTGATTTATCAAGGCAACCAATGTAACACCCACAAACTATCATTTGGAATGAAGAACTATATAAGCTTGAGGGGGTGTTGCTCACTGAATTTATGACAAATAAAACACTTTAATGGGAATGATTTCACGACATATTAGATATTACTGATAATAATCAGTGCCTTAAAACTAATTGTTGATTGCTTGTTCAAACAACCTTCTCATTTAAACTCATAACAATCTATTTCAAGTTCTCAATCTTTCAAAACATTAAATGTTTCAATTCTTTTTAAGTTTAATATTAATTTCTATCTTTGGTTGGGGGGTAATAAAACAATATATTAGATCATGCGTAGTTGATTTGTCGTCTCGGGATAAAAACATTATTAGATATCTTTTAAACTGATAGTCAGTCGCAAACATTAAGTTGTAGAATGACTACAATTTTCTTGTTTACATTTTATCCTCCTTTGGCACAGTTGTACTAAGGGGACTCGGTACATCTGCAAAAATACTAAAAATTAATAGACTAAAACCAACTTGTTTCACAACAAAGCTATCTATGCAAAAAAAACCTGGCATTCCAATAAACATGAAAGGTGTCCGTTTTCAAAGTTTTTCGATGTATTCTCCAACTAAAGAGTTTTTGTCTGACACTGATAAACACAAAAAAAAGATTTAGGAATCTTTCAACAAAAATATTAAGGAATCTTTCAACAATAAAAGCTTAATGAATCTTTAAACAAAAAAGATTTAGGAATCTTGGTCTTTTAACCTCACCTTCTAATATATTGAAGTCAATAATGCCTTTTTCAACCACCTTTTACTTCAGAGATAAGAAACAACTGAATTTGCTTGCTTTGTGTCATTCATTTACCTGCTCTAAAATTTGACTCAGAATAAAAATATACGACAAAAAAGAAGGTTTGGAAAGTAACGTTGCCACTAGCATTCAACATGACAGAGATTGTTTTCAAAGATTTTCAGACCCGATAATGTCCTGTTCGTGACTTGCTATCTTCCGATATCAGCAATTAGTAGATAAACTAAAAATTCTGTCACGAGGAATGATTCGTGATCGTATCTTATTTTTGTCTGTATGTTATACTGAGATGACTTCCTCTTTATGTTATGGCCCTTTATAGCTCATTGGTGTGTTCGAAAATCTTGTATTTACCTTTATTTAAATAAAACAGCACAAAGATGTTAAACATTAATATCATTGAGATAAGTGACAGTTTTGTTTTAATGAAGGTAGAAAACGGCCTTGTTCAATTTATATAGTAAAACGTGTAATGACGGTTTTAATCGTGAAACTTTATTAACATTATTTGATACGTATGTTTTGTGTATAATGAACTGTGGTTGGTAAACATGAGGCTAACATGAAGGTGATGACATTGAAAGGTCCATCGAGATATTTTAAAAGGACCCTTTAAGTTAGAAGGTCGACATCAAATTATATGGTGTACTATAGCATGTTTAACGTTATTATAGAATGGTTTAATAAATATTGTGTAAATTATTAAAAACTGATAATTTTGTTCTTAGAACGTGTTATGATGCAATGTTTGATTTATGATTAATTTTATGTAAATATGGCTTTAACAATGTATGGATTTCCCAGAATGTAGATAATGAAAATCTGTTTTTAAGTGAATTTAGATAAAGAGTGATTGATAACGCCATTAATGAAGCTGTTTCATTTTTTGAAAGTTTAAATAAATGTATTATTATTAATAAGCTCCCGCAAGGCGGGAACTAAATTGCCTGAGTATACGTACTATGATGCATGAAACCGGAATAGGTATAAGCTAGTCGACATATCCGCATCCAATGGCACGGAATGCAAAATTAATTTTCTACTTTGTAATTTGTATTTCTAAAATTAAAATACGTAAATATTGTATTAATATGAATAATTTGAATATTTCTAGCTATAGAGATGCATGTAAAGATTTTTTTTTAATGAAAACGCTTTATATTTCTTTGACGTCATAATTATTAAAAACAAAATGACAGAATGGCGGGAAACTGTCATTCCAATTTTCGTGGAACAACACATAGCGCAATGCAGCAATATGTACATGAAATATTTCTGCAGTCATAAAATTACAACCTTGTTCATGTTGTGTCTTTAGTAGTATATGATATAGTTTCTTCTCCAAACTTTACATTCGAAAATGAAAGTAGAAACTCTTTAAAGCTGTCCTCTATGACGTCCGGTTCTATCGTCTATTTTAAGCATATATTATGACGTCATTTTTAGTTTGAGAAAAAAAAAACACTTCCTCGTTCTGTTTGCAGGTGCGCTCCTTTTCAAAACCATGCAAAAGCTTGCATTTCTTGCTGTTATTAAAGAAATAAGGGGACAACCATTTGATTCTGAAAGGGGGGGTCTGCAGTTTTGGTCAAGTCAGAAAATTTATTTTCCGCCTTTTTGTGCCGCCGAGATTATTTATTTCTAATATACCATACTAGTAAAGAATCTTGTGACAGAGTTTTTCCCTTGGAAGCAGAGGCCAAATTATCTATTTCCATTTTTTTTGCAGGCAAGATTATTTATTTACAAGAACTGCCACTCACCCCCGTCAGAATCAAATATGTCATCCCCTAAAATATATCTGCGGGAGCTTTTCAGGTTGAACCTGCATCATATTATTTACATGATAACCATAAGCTACAGTTTTATTTGAGTCAACCCGTTAAAGGCATATTGTCTACCAAAATCACTTTTTTTTCTTCCCTAATTGTTACATGTCATTTAGACAGAAATGTAATAAAAAAATATCTTTGAATATACATATTTTCAACTGTTTGGGATTTTGACCTTCCAATGTTTTGGTTTAAATGCTACTGATGAGAGGTTACTCCTTGAAATATCGATATATAGCATATCCAAATTAACCGTTTATACCCGCGTTTTGGTATTTGTAATTTTGAAACCATTGGGCGATAACCGCTGCTGGTGGACCAGAGGTCCCCGAGGGTAATCACAAGCCTGGTAGTCAGAATTGTCTGACACGAATTACCATAAAATTTCTAATATATTGTCGCTGAAATTTCCGATAGTTAAATTCAAAATTGATGAAAACACCAGGTTTCTTTCCTTGTAATGCACATGGTCGATATCCTCGGTGCTGGATTTGGCTTCCTTGTTCGAACGTTTTGGTTTTGAGTACTTTTCGTTTTCAACTGTTTGGGATTTTGACCTTCCAATGTTTTGGTTTAAATGCTACTGATGAGAGGTTACTCCTTGAAATATCGATATATAGCATATCCAAATTAACCGTTTATACCCGCGTTTTGGTATTTGTAATTTTTAATTTACCAAATTTTGCCTTTAACTTGGTCTATTTCGCTCAAAATAATCCGACAATGTTGATTGATTATTTGTTAACCTCTGTCATGTCTGTTACGACAGAGATATTTTGGTGTATCTAATACAGCCATCAATCGGGATATCGGATTTTTTGTTCTCAAAGACTTTAATAGGGTGACAAATAAAAAAAATCAAAACGAGCCATAATTGTCATTTTCTTTGTTTGGCGGCTTTGGTGTTTCGTCGCCATGTAGATTTCTACACGGGTAAAAACTTGAGATACATATTATTTGCCACGTGTATGAACCAGCAAAGTTTAAAAAACAAAATTAAATACATTGCGCATGCTGAAGGCGAGATTAGAGCCCATGACCATGATTTTTTGTAAAGCTTTTCAAGTTTTATTTAGTGATGATTGTTTTTCGATTTTGACATTTTTAGGGTACCAAAACTTTATTGTTTTAAATTTGACAAAACAAGGTGTATGCTGGCTTTTTTTTTTTGTTAGGTCAAACATTTTATTTTTCATAGACAATATCCCTTTACAACCCGTCCGATTTAACTATGGACTTCCGATTGTAGCGTAAAGTGAAGTGTGCAAACACAACAATGAAAATTTACGTCGCCATGAACAAGACAATCGGTAACAAAAACCGCAAATCGTCACAGTAGGAAAACTCCCCATTTATCAATATCCAATCAGATTGAATGTTACACGACCCATTCATTCAATCAATGTATTTGTATGTAACCAAATGTAACGATTTGTGGTTTTTGTTAACGATTGGCTTTGTTCATGACGACGTAAATTTTCATGGTTGTGATTGCGCACTTCACTTTACGCTACAATCGGAAGTCCATAGTTAAATTGGACGGGTTGTAACTACTTGTACAAACCACTTGTTTGTAAATACCGTACACACATAACTTGAAACTGGTATAATGTAAATAGAAACAAACTGTTTCGTGAATTTTGTAGTAACTGTATTGAGGATGAGCTTCATTTTATTCTTAACTGTAGTAATATAATAATATTCGTAAGATGTATTTTTAACCGAATTATTGAGAAAAACCTGCTGCTTGTAAATTAGTCCAACTTTTGTCTGTTTGTAACGTCAACGAGCTTAATAACTTATGTATATTTTTGAATTGTGCTAAAAAAATTGGAAATGGTTTAGAATTGTCATTCCTGTATTCAATATTGAATTTATAACTTATTGTATATATATGCATATAAGCTGTAATGTTTTTTGTTAAAAGTATTATAAGAAAAAAACTGGTGGATATATATAAATTTATTTTCCTTAGATAATAAATGATTTTTTTGCAAACTGCTCAAAGGGAGATAAATCAAGTATTTAAAGTTTATATAATTAGGTACCCATAATGCAACATTGCTAATTTCCATATTTACTGAAATCTTGAAGTTCAACAAAGTCAGTTAAAAGTTCAAAAAATTTCGATTTGAGTGATTTATTGTAAAGTGAATTATGTGTGTTACGGTGACAGCTGAGGTCAGAAAGACAGAGAACAATAGCTTTAACAATTTGTGAGGTATTAACGCTTAGGAGAGGATTTACTTTGTGTAGTTGCTGAAAGAAGCTATGATGCTGCATGTGACCTAATTTCGGCCACGGAAAATATTGTGGATGTAACACGTTATACACGAAGGATGTTAATAATGATGTACTTATAATATTAGGACACGGACACGGAATCACGTATTTGAAAATTTTGTTTTCTTAAACTTGTTGATGAAGTTCATTTTAATAACGGCATCGAGATAATTTGGGAATTTTCCGTTATGAATATTCATTACCCAGAATGCACACGATCGACCATGACCTGACATGATAAACAATGAAATTTGTTGTGATAGGGAGTTCGCACGTGAAACGTCTTAAACAATTCGTCCAAGAAAATGACATAGCTGATTTTAATTTATGCGGAATAAATCAAATCGAACTTTTTGGTATTTCGGGAGGAAAAATTTTAAATAATACGCATACTAGAAGATTATTAGACTTCGTTATAAATCAGAATCCGGAGCATATCATTGTGCACATTGGCGGAAATGATCTAGACCACAAGGGAATCGGAGTTGATGATTTGGAACTGATAGTAAGAAAATTAGTACTTTTCGCAAATTTGTGCATATCAAAATTTTCTCACAAAACTGTAACATGTAGTATTTTGCAATTGCTACCGAGACTGAGGGTTAGAGCTGAAGCATGTCATCAAATCTACAATGGAAATGTTATTATCGCTAATCAGTTGTTGAAACACGAACTTAAAAAATATTCGAACATTAGAGAAGAGAGAAGCAGAGGTACCAATGGGATATCCGAATATCAAAAGTCCGAAAGGGCAGAGACAAAACCAGTTAACACCAACAAGAACGGGACAAAAACAGACAACATGTAAAACATGGAAACACAAAACAACTGAATATCAATCAACAACGCGAACTCCAGTCGAAACAAGGGTGAACTCAGGTGCTCCGGAAGAGTAAGCAGTTCCTGCTTGCTATAGCACACCCGTCGCGTTGCCAATAGTCCATTCAGCGTGTCAAATCCGGTAAAGGAAGAAAACAACATCCTATGACAAACCAACATCTGCACTCATCTGAGAGATCGAAATCCCATATTTGTCTACAAGTGCATGATGTCTTCCGTAAAATTTCTTGAGTGAAGACAGCAACCGAGGAGCAACATAACCCTGTGTGAGCAATTGAGTGAGATATTGGAACATTTCCGGGGTAAAGAATCCAGAAGAACATATTTTTGTATAAACGAAGTTCGTATCAAAACTGGTTTCATAATCGGCATGGGACGGTTATTTATTTCAATTTATTACTAAAGACGAGCATTGGTCTAATCTTCATGGATATAGAAAAAGCTTTTTTAAGCTCAGATACAAAAAATCTAATTCATATGATTGATGGTAAGTTAGCGAAATGATTTGATTTATTATATTATTACAACGGCATTGAAGTAATTGTTATTGTGACTGTTTCAATACTTAGCTACACGTAAATGATCACTTTTTACAATTAAAAAAATGCATACAATTATTAGGCTGTAGTGTGCATGGGTATAGAATAACAAACAATCAGGAATCACTCACAATACAAAAGTCTCAATAACATTTTAGAGGACATAATTATGCTCATTGCAGTGTAAGGGAGGTAGTCAGAATATAAATTATAGTTCGATTTTAAATTGGATAGTGTATAAATATATCAGGAAAATACAAAGAATTAGTTAATTAACTGAAGCTATTATTTTTAGATTAACCTCTTACCAGTAACATAATACGAATTATAATTTATATTCGTCTAAATTCAAATGTATTCAATATCTTGGTGTTAAAGCGAAATAAAACATTTTTAAATGGTATTTCTATAAATAATAACTGCAAAATTGTTCGCCAAAACTAAGCATATTTTTTCACCTCTCAAAGTACTAGAAAGATTTATAAAAGGTTAAAGAAAAAAATTATTACCCATACAATATAAGTATTATCAGATTTGCCTGATTATTTTGACATTTTTCAATAATAAATTGCCTTGTTGTTAGGAAATTCCAATTACTCAGTTACCTTACTGGAAGTATGATGTTGATTATGTGGCAAAGATAAGCTTTTCTAATTAATCCACGAATGAATCAAAATACGACCCTTTAGACTCTATGGCCTGGATATATAATATATAGTTCTTTTTTCTCCCTTTAATGATTAATGGTATTCTAAAAATTGCAAATCCATTCAGATTCAATGAATTTATACATATTAAGCACAGTAATATGTTGATCTTTAGAGCTTGTTCGAACCAGTAAACAAATTCATTTTTATCAAAAAGTTTGCATCGGGATATCAGAATGCTTTCAATGTTTAAATCTCGATGGCACTTTATTAAAACAGATTTACCAGATTCCAAATAATTATACAGTTTAACTTTCTGTGTGAAGACAACTTTTAAGGAGCAACGTTACACTCCTTAAGCAATTTTTGTATGTAAGGATTTAGATTTTGGTATTGATTATTGACAATAAACACATGAAATGAAAAGATGAATGCTATTACTTATGACCATCAGTGCTCACAACCTTAGAGTTTTACGCTTGATCAAACAAACAACTCATGTTTAACTCATCTCATTCTATTTAAAGTTCTGAATCTTTCAAATCACTGCTCTTTTTAATTTCTTTTTGGTGCCGCATTTAATTTCTATCTTTGATTGGAGGTTAATACTACAATCTATTCGCTCATGCATGGTTAAAGAACAATCATCATGCGACAACAAAATTATAAAATACGTTTAATAGAAAATTACTGGTATTAAGTGAAAGAAAATAATATAAGTAATAAAATGATTACGATTCCATTGATGACATGATTTCCACTTTCCTCCTTCTGGGGCAGTTGTAGAAATGGGACTTTATAAATATACAAACATATCCCAATACAGAAAATAAATGGCCTTTCAAAAGATTTGTTTTACTTCTCCAATTTGACTGAGTTTCGTTTGAAACTGCTCAGAAAACAAAAAGACGAAGGATACAAGGACTTTGAAATTAATTGTCAAATATATTGAAGTCAATAAGGATCCCTTTTCTAGACGGATTCTTCTATTTGTACTGTAGAGTAAATAAACAACTGTGTTGACTGGGACCGTGTCATTCTATCTCGAATTTGAAACGTGTATTCATCTCAGTTTCATACCAGCATACATATGACAGTATTTACTACTTTGTCAGATGTTAACACCCAATACTATTTTCATCGTGATCGGCCTAGTCCTTTAGATCAAAGTTAAAAATCAATACTTTTTTCATCTAATATGATCAGTTGGAATTGAAAAAATAAAGTTCTGCAATATAAATTGATTCCTGTTGCCTCTTTGTATGATCTCGTTTTCTTCTTCGGAAATAGGATAAGCAAATAAGTACCAACGCAATGGGGCATTCTGATTTCAAGAGTCAGAAAGAACAAAGACAAAGAAGCAGAAGTACCAATGGGGTGTCCGAATGTCAAAAGTCCGAAAGGGCAGAAACAATACCAGTTAACATCAACAAGTATGGGACAAAAACAGACAACATGTAAAACAAGGAAACACAAAATAACTAGATATCAATCAACAACGCGAACTCCAGTGTGAAACGAGAGTGAACTCAGGTGCTCCAGAAGAGTAAGCAGTTCCTGTTTGCTATAGCACACCCATCGCGTTGCCAACGGTCAAGTCAACAAAACAAGTAAACACTAACGAGAACAGCACGAAGAAACAAACGACACAAAAACACAAAAATACAGAAACAACTGAATAACAATCAACAGCGAGAATTCAAGTCGTAACGAGAGTGACCTCTGGTGCTCCGGAAGAGTAAGCACTTCCTGTTGAGTATAGGACACCCATCGCCCTGCCAATGGTCAAATCAGGGTGTTAATATCGGTTAAGGATGTCAAAACAAAGTTATCCGACAAACCAACATCTGCACTCCTCAGAGAGATAGAAATCCCAGTAAACCAATCGTGATTCGTATACTCCATTAGCTGGAGCTGACGGAATGATGCTCTCACAATACAACTGTATGAACAAGTAGGTGACCAATAAAACTGGTGAACTACTTATACATGTTATAGGAAACATTCACAAATTAATATTGATTTTAATACTAAGCCTTCCCATTTATATTTCAAATGGAAAATATCAGAATGATTTAAAAGCAATCCTTATGTTTCATTTGAAACTTAGTTGGTAGTAAAAATGATAACACAATCTTTATGGGGTGGTTATCAATTTCAATTACTGTTACAGAACGAGCAGTGCTCTAATCTTCATGGATATGGAAAAGACGTTTTTCAGCTTAGATCTCAATTACATGATTTATGATTTGACGCGAAATGATATTTTGTTTAATTATTAAAACGACATTGAAGTAATTCGATTTCTTTAAATCAAAAGGCAACAATTCGCTTCACATAAATGTATCAACAATAAACAATTTCAAAATGCACATATGTATGTTATACGTAACTTCTTAATATGAAATAGTGGCACAGAATTTCGTACTTAGCCTGTCAATATCTCATTGAACAAAAACATCAGAATGATTTAAATAGCAATCACTTCGTTATATTTTAAACGAAGTTCGTATCAAATCTGGTTTCATAATCGGCATGGGACGGTTATTTATTTCAATGTATTACTAAAGACGAGCATTGGTCTAATCTCCATGGATATGGAAAAAGCTTTTTTAAGCTCAGATACTAAAAAGTCTAATTCGTATGATTGATGGTTTGTTAGCGAAATGATTTGATTTATTATTACAACGGCAATGAAGTAATTGTTTTAATGTGACTGTTTCAATACTAAGCTACACGTAAAAGGTCACTTTTTTACAATTAAAAAAATGCATACAGTTATTAGGCTGTAGTGTGCATGGGTTTAGAAATAACAAACAAACAGGAATAATAAATGTCAGTTCACTCACAATACAAAAGTCTCAAGAACATTTTAGAGGACATAATTATGCTCATTGCAGTGTAAGGGAGGAAGTCAGAATATAAATTATAGTTCGATTTTAAATAGGATAGTGTATAAATATATCAGGAAAATACAAAGAATTAGTTAATTAACTGAAGCTATTATTTTTAGATTAACCTCTTACCAGTAACATTATACGAATTATATTCATATTCGTCTAAATTCAAATGTATTCAATATCTTGGTGTTAAAGCGATATAAACCATTTTTTAAAATGGTCTTCCTATGAATAATAACTGCAAAATTGTTCGCCAGACCTAAGCATATTATTTCACCTCATAAAGTACTAGAATGATTTATAAAAAGTAAAAGAAAATTATTTATTACCCATACAATGATTATACTGATTATTTTGACATTTTTCAATAATAAATGGCCTAGTTGTAAGGAAATTCCAATTATTCAGTAACCTTACTGGAAGTGTGATGTTAATTATGTGGCTAAGATAAGCTTTTCCAATTAATCCATTAATGAATCAAAATAAAACGCTTTAGACTCTATGGCCTGGATATATAACAGATAGTTCTTTTTTTCCTATCTTTTTTTTATATCAGTAATTATTTGCCCATAGACATTAATACTTGACCAATTTCGGATATTAATTCTAAAAAATCGATCTTTCAAAATAAAAATCTTTCATACCTTTTTCAGTAAATTAGAAATACAGCTGCTTCCTTCATGTTGTCCTTTACCCTAAACAAACAATCATGTCACTTTCACGTGGCCTTGTTTACAAACATTATAATTTCGCACTAAATTCAGTACCTAACCCTGTCATCTTTAAGAAATTATTAAAAATTCAAAAATCTTATTTAAAATTTTCTTTTCTTTTATAAAGAATAACTATAAATGAGATTTGCTGGAACCATTTCTTTTCTAACATTTCAACCAATACCAGAGCTCCAGAGTGTCAATTCGTACCAGATTATTCTCCCAAAAAGGTACGAGCTTAAATGACGTAAGGGTATTTACTGAAATCATACCTTTAATGATTAATGATATTCTAAAAATCGTTATTCCATTCATTCAGATCCAACGAATTCATACATAAGTACTGTTATATGTTGAACTTTTGAGCTTGTTCGAACCAGTATACAAATTCATTTTTATTAAAATATTTGATCCATGGTCTCCGAATGCTTTCAATGTTTAAATCTCAAATGGAACTTTTTAAAAAAACAAATTTACCAGATTCCATATAATTATACAGTGTAACCTTAAATTTCAAATACCCCAGTTTGGTATTTTTGGTTTTATTATTCTCTACTCTTCATAATCATATAGGTTTGGTATTTCAATATTATTGGTAGAGCGCTTCTGCTGAGTCTTGAATAGACGAAAGGCGCATCAGGCATAGCAAAAGTTATTGTCTGGAACTTTGTTGTCATTTATTTCAAGCGTAAAACTCGCATGGATACCTTCAGATTTGTTCATTTTGTTCAATGGCACCTAATCGAAGCACTCACGAAAATGTTTCTAGTCGAGACCATATTATTGGACAAGAAACAATATTTTATACTAGTTACACACGTACTTAATCTCATTTTTGAAAAAAAAAGTATTAAAGTAGAGTGTAACCAACACCTCAGCGAAACCAAACGTCAAATTGATGATTCCCAATGGATGAAAGAAGCATAAAGGTATCAACAGGGAATGTCAAAAGTCTAAGAGGAAAAAAAACAAAACCATTCACATGAACTAGAACAACACGAAGACACAGAAAAAATTAAATCATATTAAATAAACTGTATAGCAATTAACAATGCGAACTGAAGTCGTTAGTTTAACGAAATTGAACTCAGATGCTACAGATAAGATTAGCAGGTTCTGCTTATTGCAACATACCCGCCAATGAGTTGACGGTCAGTTCAGCGTTTCAATCTCATAACGAATGACGAAACAATACATTTTGACAAACCAACATTTTTACTCATCCGAGAAATAGAAATCCCATGTTTGTCTATGAACACAAAACCGTTTGACAAATCAACATCTTTACTCATCCGAAAGATAGAAATCCTATGTTTGTCAATGCGTACAAAATGTCTTCTCTGAAATGTTCTATGTTAAGACAACTTTTACGGAGAAACGTTACACTCCTTTAGCAATTTTTGGGTCAGACGTGACAAGTTATCAAGGAAATCAGGGTAGGCTAAACAAGATATTAATTTTCAAAAAGCGAATTAGTTTTGATATGCTTACTCCATTTGCTGGAGTGGAAGGTTGCAGACGGACTATAAGGATTTAGATTTCGACATTGATTATTGACAAATAAACACACGAAATGAAAAAATGTATGCTATTATTAATCAGTGCTCACAACCTTGCTTTTTACGCTTGCTCAAACAAACAACTCATTTTTAACTCATCTCAATCTATTTCAAGCTCTGAATCTTCCAAGTCACTGCTTTTTAAATTCCTTTTGGTGCTGCATTTAATTTCTATCTTTGATAGGAGGTTAACACTACAATCTATTAGATCATGCATAGTTGAAGAACAATCATCATGCGATAACAAAATTATAAAGAACCTTTAATAGAAAATAACTGGTTTTAAGTGGCAAAAAAAATTAATTAACTCGTAAAATGATCATGATGATTTCAATTCCATTGATGACATAATTGCCACTGTCCGCCTTCTGGAGTTGTAGAAATGGGACTTTGTATTAATACAAACTAAAATACAGTAAACAAATGGACCAAACGCCTTTCAACCGGCCGTTGTTTTAGGCAACAATTCTCAATCAATTTTCATTGATAAGGTACACCATGGCCAAATTTTGCCAGTGTCTACCAACACTTTTGTGTTGGAGAACGCATCAAAGCTTTAAATTATCCTTTCAAATTTCAAAATTGTCTAAACCCTAAGATTCTTCCTACCCCAGACATAGGTTGATCATCTTAGTAATAATTTGGTTTCCCAGTTTAGTATTTTTGGTTTTACTGTTTTATGCTCTTCATAATCATATAGTGTTGGACATTTTCAATATTTCTGGTAGAGCGCCTCTGATGAGTCTTGAATAGACGAAACGCGCGTCAGGCGTAGCAAAATTTATTGTCTGGAACTTTGTTGTCATTTTAATTTTGAACACCAGTGAAGGTTAGCACTGCTGGTAAAGTTTTAATTCTCCGAGGTTAGCCCGCTCCGGTACCGACACTTTTGTGTTGGAAAACGCATCAAAGCTTTAAATTATCCGTTCAAATTTCAAAATTGTCTAAACCCTAAGATTCTTCCTACCCCAGACATAGGTTGATCATCTTAGTAATAATTTGGTTCCCCAGTTTCGCATTTTTGGTTTTACTGTTTTATGCTCTTCATAATCGTATAGCGTTTGACATTTTCAATATTTTTGGTAGAGCGCCTCTGATGAGTCTTGAATAGACGAAACGCGCGTCAGGCGTAGCAAAATTTATTGTCTGGAACTTTGTTGTCATTTTAATAATTAATTACAGAATGCTTAATTTCTTTCTTGACGTTCAATTTGTAATATTTGGAGATTTTTTGTTCAAAACCATGACATTCAAATGAACAAAATCGTAGATTTCTTTTCATACTCGAACAATATTTAATTTCACCTGCAACTCAGAAAACAAGAAGACGAATGATGTACGTGCACGTGGTCTTTATACTGAGGTCAATATGGCTCTTTTCGCTAGACCGATTCTTTTATTTGTACTGCAGGGTAAAGAAACAACTGGATTGACTGGGTTCATGTTCTTCTTTGAGTTGCTTCTTCAGAGGTTTTTTTTTATTTTTCTTACTTGGAAAGTTACATAACCACCAGCTTCAAATGGCAGTATTTACTACTTTGTTAGATTTTTAGACCCGATACTATTTTCTTCGTGGTCGGCTTAGTCCTTTAGATCAACGCTAAACATCAATCAATACTTTTTTTTCATCCGATATGATCAATTGGAATTAAAAAATAAAGTTATTCAATATAAATTGTGTATATAGTTTTCTTCTTCGGAAATATGATATAAATTTCAAGAAGCAAAAAAGTACCAATTCAATGGGGCATTCTGAATCAGAGGTACCAATAGGGTATGTCAAAAGTCCGAGAGGGCAGAGACAATACCAGCTAACACCAAGAAGTACGGGACAAAAACAGACAACACGTAAAACAATGAAACACAAAATAACTGAATATCAATCAACAACGCGAACTCCATTCGAAACGAGAGTGGACTCAGGTGTTCCAGAATAATAAGCAGTTCCTGCTTGCTATAGCACACCCGTCGCGTTTCCAACACTCAGGTCAACAAAACAAGTAAACACGAACGAGAAAAGCACGAAGAAACAAACGACACAAAAACACAAAAATACAGAAACAACTGAATAGCAATAAAACTCAACAGCACGAACTAAAGTCGTAACGAGAGCGACCTCTAATGCCCCTGTTGAGTATAGGACACTCATCGCCCTGCTGATGGTCAAATCAGGGTGTCAATTTCGGTAAAGGATGTCAAAACAAAGTTATGTGACAAACCAACACATGCACTCATCAGAGAGATAGAAATTCCAGTAAACCAATCGTGATTCGTAGAACCCATTAGCTGCGGCGGACGGAATTATGTTCTCACAATACAACTGTGTGAACAAGTAGGTGAACAATAAAACTGGTGAACTACTTCATTGGAAACATTCACAAATAATTTTTGATTTTAATACTAAGCCTTCCCATTTGTATTTCACGTGGAAAATATCAGAATAATTCAGAAGCAATCCCTATGTTTCATTTTAAACTTATTTTGTAATAAAAATGATAACACAATCTACATGGAGTGGTTATTAATTTCATTTTTACAAAACGAACATTGCTCTAATCTTTGTGGATATGGAAAAGACGTTTTTTTTTCAGCTTAGATCTAAATTACATGATTTACGATTTGACGCGAAATGATATTTTCTAATTATTAAAACGACATTGAAGTAATTCGATAGGCAACAATTCGCTACACATAATTGTATGCTCAGTAAGGTTTTAGCATATGCATAGAAAAGCTTAACAGAGAGGAACGTACATGTTACTTACAATTAAAAGTCGGCTTTGTATGAATATTTTGAGATGTTGTTACCGTTAACAAACATTTAAGCAACGCATTTATATATTTTTCAAGTATCATTAGTAATGTATGTAACGAAATTTAACATTCTGAAGACCAATGGTATTACCATTTCAATAATTACTACCTATTATAAAGAAAAATGCAGCGATACTTCAATTGGGTCGTTTGTTTCCGTCGTTTCTATATTTACAAAAGCTCTTTGCAATTTATATACTTTCACTTTTCACTCGGGGGCTATATTCGGATTCTCAATCTTCGGATTTCCATCAAGACAATATGGCCGCGACCAGTAGATTATGTGTTCCGCTTCGGATTATATTTTAGTCAGTGTAGCATATCTTGCGTAGCTTTAGCGTAATGGATATTTGATTTTGGATTGCCAAAATTTACTTAATTGAATAAAGTTTAAAGGACAAAAATACTATTCGGACACAAAAAATAAGTTAAATCTTGCAAAAAAGTTGTACACAGCATCTTCGTTTTTCATGCTTTTATGTGGCGGTGTTTTAAAGCAACAATGCGATTCAACTAGATCATGTAACGTACATTGCGTAGTCACTTTATCAGGTTGTGCACATGTTTAAGCGTACTTTCTTATAAATTTTTGACTGCAAAATGTTAATTCATTGAATAAAAATTATTATCAGAAATAATGCATATGCAAAATAGGTCAATCAGACACACACAATTCAAGCATTTTATTGATTTTTAGAAAATGGCAAAATAGCCACATTGGGTCATTCGTCTGTCTTGATCTAGGTCATTTTAATAAGGATAAATAATTTTATCTATTTCTCACAAAGCTATTGCGGGATCCGGAAAAATAAACTTATTTGTCACAAGTTATTGGTTGTTCGAAAATGTTATCATTGCTTGATAATTTTGTCGATTTACCACACAGAGACCAATGTCACCATAACTACAAACATGTCAGAAAACAATTTTAACTGTGCAGAACCACAGGGGCTTGGATTATAGAGTAGGGGGGCGACTTAAAAGTCAATATAAATGACCAGAATCCAAGCCCCTGTGTGCGGAACATGGATTGCAACGTTCGTGTATAAGTTTGCTTTAGTCTCTATCATAAAGGGAGGGACAATCTTTGAATAGGTGACAATCAAAATATTTGAGCAGTGGCGGATCCGGGGAGGGGGGGAGGCGAGATTGGAATTTTCCTCCTTTCCGACAAAAAATTCGCAAGCATTAGGGTTTCTGCAAAATTTGTCTAGAACCACCCCCTTTTCTTCCTTCGTCCACAGCGGTATTTATGTGGACCAACCCCTTTCAAAAATTTCTGGATCTGGCCCTGTTTGAGTTATAATATAATTTATTGCTATTAGACGTAAAAAATCTAAAGGCATACATGTACATTGCAAATTTTCATAAAGAGATCTACAATTGGGTTTAAACTTATTTCATATAATATTATATACTTCAAAATCATAGGCTGGTCTGACAAATGATAACCATTAAAGTAGACGATAATTAGATGTGGAATAATTGTACGCCACACAACCAACATAAAGAAACGTGAATTTTAAAAATCACAATGGAAAACAGCTAACAGTCTTCAGCATGACCATAAGTCGCTGCTTGCCGTCTTGCATTGGCCCAAGACTTAAAATACAAAAGAGGATGAGTCCAGTTTCCTTTTTGGTCACACTTAGAAAAAAGTCAAAATAACAATGTACAATTTTTTTTTACATCTCCGCATGCTTGGAATGCAACTAAATGTTGAAAATAATAATATTATAAAACGAAAATTATAAAAATTTCTAGGCGCAAAATATATGTTTGATTTTCTTCTTCGGTATTCCCAAAATCCCGTTGGTAGCTTTTGTTCTCAGAATAATTTGAAGATTGAAACCTTTTTAAACTTTAACATTAGGCTGATTTATAAGTATATATGAACAACAGACTGTGACATCTTTGATCCAATGGAGACTTTTGTACAGCTCGATGAGCTGAAGGTTTAAGCAAGCAACAGCTTTTCTCTATCTGCAATTATAGTTTCCTATTTCCTCCACTAACATAACCAAACTTTGATGCAGTTATTTTAAACTAAATAGGAGATCGTACAATGCTTATACTGGATCTAAAAACAAATAATGTTTAGGAAAAACACTTACATGACATGGCTTAATTTTAGATCGATTTTATAGTATGTGTACAGCAAAGGCTACATATAGAATTCAACAATAAACCTTAGCAGGACCTAGAAATAATAAAGTCTTTTTTATGTTACTAAAGCAGACCTTTGCTTTTTGTGTCCATAGCGGCTTGCTAGGCAATATGCATTAGAGTCCACACTTGTATTTTAAAAATATAAATTGGTGAATTCATACAAGCTTGTATCGGTGAAATAATCCGGACCTATTCGTCTATGGTAGGATAAGCCTTCTGCGAAGGATGTTGGATCCCATTATAGGGTACATGATGGTAATTGCTTCCCCTTTATAATCAAACAACTATTTTCAGTCTTTCAACCTTTCCCTGAAGTGTGTTTGATGTAAATAAAATTAAATCTATATAGTGTAACCTTTTTTCCATTGAATAAGTGGTGTCAAATCATATGTTGACCGCCTTTTGAGAGAGCTGTTGAATGCCGAGTTCAGCTGGCGGATGTTTACATACAATTTTCTCCGGTGTAAATGAAGATTTCATCCTTGTTTGAAAAATCACCCAAAAAATTATCCATCATGTGGAAAATTTTATTCTTATTTAATTAAGCTACGTCCATTTAAAAACTTGAAAATATACAATGATAATCCAGTCATGATATTATAATCCAATCACAGTCTAGCAAAGTTTTAATATCTAGCTTCAAGCTCTGTCACAGTCTGACTTCCGGTTTCGCAATACTTAATTCGTGTTATGTTACCTATAACACTCACACAGACGCGTTACACAAAACGTAACTCGGTTACGGTTTAAAATGTTTTAATTGTCAATTGTTAATCGATATTTTGCAATGTTTTTTGTTGCCGTGTTTTAAATGTTGTCTGTTTTTTTTCGTCTTGTCATTGTTTGTGTTAACTGGTTTTGTCTCTGCCCTTTCAGACTTTGACATTCGGTTTCCCCATTGGTACCTATGCTTCCTAGTTTATAAGGAGACAGGTTAGGGAGTTCATTGTACCAATGGGGGAATCGAATGTGGCAAATCCGAAAAAGTATACACAGAACTGATCATCAAAAGAAACAAACCACACAGCATACAAAAATCAAAAATGTACGTATCACAATTGATTCGTTATTCCAGAGCATGTGGGGAGTATAACGACTTCCTTGATAGAGCTATACGTCTGACAATTAATCCCAGGTTGTTGTCATCACTCAAGAAATTTTACGGAAGATATCATCTGCTTGTAGACAAATACGGTAATGAACACAGATGTTGGTTTGACATAGAGTTTGGTAATGTCATCCTTTCAAGATATCAATCTTTGGTAACGTGAAGGGCATGAACTGCTTACTCTTCCGGAGCACATGAGTTCACTCTCGTTTCGACTTGAGTTCACGTTGAAGAATGCAGTTTTGTTGTTGTTGTTGTGTGGTTTGTTTCGTTGTGATGATTTTTGTCTATCGGTTTTGTATTTGTATTTTCAGTGTAATAATGTTTGATTACCCCTTTGGTACACCGTTGCTTCCTTCTTACAACCAGACAGTAATCATCCATGTAAAGTTTAATCTCACCAAATTGAAAAGTTGACTCAAATCCGTGTTATAGTACACCCGTCATGTTGCAAACGGTCGATATCTATAAAGGACGACAATACTAAACAACTTAGAAGAACATAATTATGTCGATTTAAACCCGCATTTCTAAGCGTGAGGATTAGACTCTCTGAGCAGGTTCGTGACGTCACATCCTTTGCCAAACTCTGTGCATGTCTGTGACATCATATCAATTTCCGATCTACAATTTTGGATCTCGATGGCCATCTTGTTTGACGCAACGTGATGTCATTTAATGGAAGTAATTTTGCAAAGTCGACGCACTGTAAAAGGTTTGCAACTTGATCTTGTATAACAATTTTTAAAACGTTAACTCAATATTATAGTTGGAGAGAATGGAATGTTGCTAAACAAAAAGAAGAAAGTCGAAATATTCAAAAACTGACACAACCTACAGATAAACCTCTTAGATAAAAAATACATAGCACCGTATTCTTCCTTAAATGGCCTAAGAAAGACCCCTTTCTGGTCATTAAACGTTTAACATAAAGACAGACAGGTACGCTATATGCATCGACAAAGATTGTTTTGGCTTACAAAGACAGGAATACAAGTAGAGCAAACAACCACTGTAGCTTTCACCAGTACATATTTCTACTTAACTTTCTTCTTAAATATTTTGTGATCATATTTTATTGATAATATTGTGTAACAAGGAGTGATTTACAACATTAAGAAAATACATGAATATTGAGATTGCACAGGTATACATTTTTGTACATATACTTAAGTATTTTCGTCATTATCTTTACCATCATCAACTTGAGCACCATTTCCATTAGGACTATTCAACATCAAATACAATAGTCTGTTTGTTATACAGTGTACATCAACCAATGACCATACTATATAGGTTGTTTAGTATATATGGCAACATTACAACAAGTTCATGAATGTTAAATGATGTCTAATATAATATTATTTCTTATATAGTATTCTTTTCCTCAACAAATTTGCCTTCTCATGGGGTTTTTGATTACATGATTCCCAGACCATTTTTAATGTGATTATATGATTACAAGAGCAAATATTTAATGATTATTAGATTACCAAGGTTTGAATTATTGATTACTTGATTCCCATTGGGAAAAAGTTTTTGATTACATTTCTAAAAAAATATTAGATTATTTGATTACTTTGGCAAAAAAATGCTGATTACTTGATTCCTGGTACTCCCATGAGGAGCCCCACAAATAATACTTATCTCCTGGTCCTTGGTTCTTTTGTTCTGTCTAAAACAGACTAATTGATCACAACATAATACTAATCTGACACAACGAATAGGTGAAAGTGCTTTACAGCTACTTATTAAACAGAGGGAACCGCTTAGTGAGTGATGACATAGTTACTGGTATCGGCTTACCAGGACATTTTGTCTTAAACCTACAGTTAATGCTTATTAAAAAACGTTGAATATCTGTGATACCTCCTGGTTTATTCAGTCTATTTTCCTTCTCAAATTGTAACTGTTCATTAATAGCTTTAAGGAAACCATTGTCAAACAAATAAACTGAAATAAAAATAAGAGAATTAGTAAGACATGAAGTAAGACGACACAGACGACACAAGCATGTTAAGTGTCAGAGGCCATTTAAAGAGCAACAAAAAACCTTATGATGCCTTTTGCGATGTTCGTACATTAAAACACACATTAGGGAACAACCGGTCCTTTTTGTTCATGTGTGTATAAGAAAGGTAAGATAAAAACCCTCCAGCCAAACAACCTAAAGAATGATTACAAAAATATTCCAATAGGATAATGAATACTAAGGTATATGAGAAAAACAAAGAAGGGTGTTTAAAAAACAAACAAATAATAATTTTGTCATAGAACAAATGAAATTTCTTTACCCACATCGTTATACAATGTAATATAAAGTTTAAGTGTCATCAAAATTCATCAAGTGTTTTATTAGGAATTGTGCTTAAAAGGTATCCTAATGGACCCAATACAGTAAAAAATAATTATTCTCCACTGAATGATAATTGACAGCAATTGAATTTCTTCATGTACGTCTCATATAAAAATGCATTCCCTTCATTTTAAGCTCCATCAAGTCTTTCAAGCAAAGTAACAGGTTACACTGCTATTCTAATGTTATGTTAGAAAACTATCTTTCTCAAAAAATATGTATTTTTGAAATCTATGACGCTTTCATGTTATTATTGTGGTTTGAAACAGTTATCTAAACATTGAGATATATACTTACAGCTTACATCTGATGTGTAGGTCAGAAAGTCACTTTCTCTCGGCACTTTCACTGTTCTCTTATAAACAAATTCTTCTTCCATTTTGCCAAAAGCATCTGCTTCATTCGGATCCAAGGGTTCCATTGTCTACAACATAAAAGATAATCAAACGGGGATGCAGTCATGCAGAGCTTCTTTTTCCATTAAATGATTCAATTGTTTACAATAGGTAGCCTGTTAAATTTACAATTAAATTACCTGGTGGTGTAGAAGTTGAAATGCTCACTTTTCTCTGGAAATAAATGTCATCAATATATACTATAAAACTGCAAAAGTCTGAAAGGGGACGACCATTTGATTCTGAGGGGAGGGGCTGGCGTTTTTTGTAAATAAATATTCTGGCCTGGCCAAAGCTGAAAATAAATATTCTGGCCCTCTACCACAAGAAAACAAAATAAATATCCTGGCCCCAGATCCCACAGTTACGGAAGCTTATTAGGGACACGCATAAAAAAAAAATTTCTTGCCGCGGCGAGTTACTATCTCGCCTCGGCGACTTATTATCTCGCCCCGGCGAGTTACTATCTCGCCCCGGCGAGTTACTTTCTCGCCCCGGCGAGTTACTATCTCGCCCCGGCGAGTTACTATCTCGCCCCGGCGAGTAACTATCTCGCCTCGGCGACTTATTATTTCGCCTCGGCGACTTATTATCTCGCCTCGGCGAGTTACTATCTCACTTACTATCTCGCCTTGGCGACTTATTATCTCGCCTCGGCGAGTTACTATCTCGCCTCGGCGAGTTACTATCTCGCCCCGGCGAGTTACTATCTCGCCCCGGCGACTTGCTATCTCGCCCCGGCGAGTTACTATCTCGCCCCGGCGAGTTACTACCTCGCCTCTGCGACCTATTATCTCGCCCCGGCGACTTATGATCTCCCGGTGGCGAGGCGAGATAGTAAGTCGCCGAGGCGAGATAGTAACTCGCCGGGGCGAGATAGTAACTCGCCGGGGCGAGATAGTAACTCGCCGAGGCGAGATAATAAGTCGCCGAGGCGAAATAATAAGTCGCCGAGGCGAGATAGTAACTCGCAGGGGCGAAATAGTTACTCGCCGGGGCGAGATAGTAACTCGCCGAGGCGAGATAGTAACTCGCCGGGGCGAGATAATAACTCGCCGGGGCGAGATAATAAGTCGCCGGGGCGAGATAGTAACTCGCCGCGGCGAGATAATAAGTCGCCGGGGCGAGATAGTTACTCGCCGGGGCGAGAAAGTAAGTTGCCGGGGCAAGATAGTAACTCGCCGAGGCGAGATAATAAGTCGCCGAGGCGAGATAGTAAGTGAGATAGTAACTTGCCGAGGCGAGAAAATAAGTCGCCGAGGCGAAATAATAAGTCGCCGAGGCGAGATAGTAACTCGCCGGGGCGAGATAGTTACTCGCCGGGGCGAGATAGTAACTCAACGGGACGAGATAGTAACTCGCCGGGGCGAGATAATTACTCGCCGGGGCGAGATAATAAGTCGCCGGGGCGAGATAGTAACTCGCCGCGGCGAGAAAATAACTCGCCGGAGCGAGATAATAAGTCGCCGGGGCGAGATAGTAACTCGCTGCGGCGAGAAATTTTTTTTTTATGCGTGTCCCTAATAAGATTCCGTACACAGTATATCATAGTATATAAAAAAAAAAAATATTCTTGCCGCGAAGCGGCGAAAAAAAAAATTCTGACCAGGAAAAATTGAAAATAAAAATTCTGGCTGACTGAAACTGCAACCTTCCCCCCCCAGAATCAAATGGTTGTCCCCTAATATTAGTTACTATCTCACTTACTATCTCGCCTTGGCGACTTATTATCTCGCCTCGGCGAGTTACTATCTCGCCTCGGCGAGTTACTATCTCGCCCCGGCGAGTTACTATCTCGCCCCGGCGACTTGCTATCTCGCCCCGGCGAGTTACTATCTCGCCCCGGCGAGTTACTACCTCGCCTCTGCGACCTATTATCTCGCCCCGGCGACTTATGATCTCCCGGTGGCGAGGCGAGATAGTAAGTCGCCGAGGCGAGATAGTAACTCGCCGGGGCGAGATAGTAACTCGCCGGGGCGAGATAGTAACTCGCCGAGGCGAGATAATAAGTCGCCGAGGCGAAATAATAAGTCGCCGAGGCGAGATAGTAACTCGCAGGGGCGAAATAGTTACTCGCCGGGGCGAGATAGTAACTCGCCGAGGCGAGATAGTAACTCGCCGGGGCGAGATAATAACTCGCCGGGGCGAGATAGTAACTCGCCGGGGCGAGATAGTAACTCGCCGCGGCGAGATAATAAGTCGCCGGGGCGAGATAGTTACTCGCCGGGGCGAGAAAGTAAGTTGCCGGGGCAAGATAGTAACTCGCCGAGGCGAGATAGTAAGTGAGATAGTAACTTGCCGAGGCGAGAAAATAAGTCGCCGAGGCGAAATAATAAGTCGCCGAGGCGAGATAGTAACTCGCCGGGGCGAGATAGTTACTCGCCGGGGCGAGATAGTAACTCAACGGGGCGAGATAGTAACTCGCCGGGGCGAGATAATAACTCGCCGGGGCGAGATAATAAGTCGCCGGGGCGAGATAGTAACTCGCCGCGGCGAGAAAATAACTCGCCGGAGCGAGATAATAAGTCGCCGGGGCGAGATAGTAACTCGCTGCGGCGAGAAATTTTTTTTTATGCGTGTCCCTAATAAGATTCCGTACACAGTATATCATAGTATATAAAAAAAAAATAAATATTCTTGCCGCGAAGCGGCGAAAAAAAAAAATTCTGACCAGGAAAAATTGAAAATAAAAATTCTGGCTGACTGAAACTGCAACCTTCCCCCCCAGAATCAAATGGTTGTCCCCTAATATTAAGCTAAATATGACGTCGCGACGAACAACTTTGATTAACCTCTTAGATCATTAAAGAATAGTACACAATCATAGATAAATAAACATGATTACCAAAACAAAACGATTAAACATGATTAAATATATTGATGTGAGAAAACGTTTGAATTTTTTCTCCAGAAGTTGCACTATATGTCTGAACATTTTACCTGCACAATAAAAATCTTAGGTTTGAGTACTAGTGATGGACAATTCTGAGGCTGGAACATCTCCATAAGTTTTGATAGTTCTATGAGTTCTTCTCCACACTGTAGTAGCCCAGTCTTTCCTCTTCCAGTAAATACAACCAGCAGACATGAATGGTGGGTAAAATCTTCCCGAGAAACTGTAGGATAAAGCAAAGGATACTTTAAAATAAAAGAGTCCAATACTCATGCTCAAATACCATTCTTTATAATTCTTATTTTATCATTAGTTTTACAACTATAATCATGATTATTAGAACTGGATAATAAAGAATGATTCGGGAGTCGACTTAACCTTTGGTCCTCTTGCACGAGGACAGTAAATTGGGGACGGGGCTGGTTATTTCAATGTAAATCCCCGATTTACATGTATATGTTGTGTACAAGTTACATTATTGTACATGTTGCAACATGTACAAAAAAGTTGTACGTGTTGCAACATGTATGATGCAATCATACAAGTTGCAACACGTACACTAATTGCTGTACATGTTGCAACATGTACAAACTTTTTAAAGAAATTTGTTCTAACTTGTAAAATAATTGGTCAGTAAAGACATTTATGGCATAAAAGTCAGTTTTAAATTAATTGTGTTTTGTTTTTGTTTTTTCAAAATTTACCCAGAAACTTGTGTAAGCCCCTTGGATTAAATTATAAGCCAGAAGCAGCCAAAGGGACTTGCTCCTCTCTTTCAGCATTTTGTTAAGAGTCAATGTGTCATGCGAATAAAAAAACATGGCAAACTGACTGATAAAATATTGATAGAGGGGCGCAAGTCCTTTTACAGCAGCTAACAACTTAGGGAGCGACCATTTGATTTTTATGGGGGGGCTATGGTGAAATTTTAAATAAAAAGGCAGGATGGCAAAAATCAAAAAAATCAAAAGCCAGGACAGTGCGTTGAGTAAAGGTAAATTTCGAAAGGTAAATTTACTTCAGATTATAATTAGTACCCATAGGAGTTATCAAGTGTGAACGAGAATAGTGCATGATATGACATGTATGACAAAACGGTTACACGAGAAAGACACAGATTGAGTTTACAGAATGTGTGATTGTAAGTGTAGCTGATGTACTAGATTTTAAGTGGAGTTTTAGGCTGTATGCAAAATATCAGTGAGTAGTAGGCGATGGTATTTTTTTGTAATTGTAACTGGAAAACTTGTAAGGAAAATGTGAGTGTGACTGTCCCAAAACACAAATTGCAATGTAACTTCAAGTTTCATTCATGCACATCTTGCGATAAAAAGTTGACTGGTCAATATTGCTGAACATTGTCCTTGGCATATTTCTGAATATCTCCTTGATAACATTTGTGTTTGTAAATAAAGAAATGGAGCAGTCGCACACGACAGCTAATCCCCTTGTCCTTAACATTAAAAATGTAAGTGAGGTGACCTAAATCTTAACTATCCAAGATCTACCCACTTTCCAAATATCTTTCCTCTACTACATGTAATTGCAAAGATTTTCATCTTAACCCAAGATATTTTGCCAAAACAAAAACCATTACGTACAAACGTATGAACAAACGAACCAAAAGCTATGTATCCCTTTTTAACTCCGTTGGGCTCGGGTATAATAAAGCAGAATTTCAAGCAAATTACATAAGAAGTTCATATAGCTAGCTATTTTCCTTATATGCCATTTGTACAAGTTAGAACAAATTTCATTCAGCAAAAAATGTACATGTTGCAACTTGTACGATTGCACCATACATGTTGCAACATGTACAACTTTTTTGTACATGTTGCAACGTGTACAATATTGTAACTTGTACACAACATATATTTACTGGAATATTATGAAGGTCCACCATATTAACTCACAGGAATGTGGTCCAGCATTTGATTGTTCAGTCTAATATCTAGTGGTATTCAATTATCTCCCCTGCAGAAAACAGCTAATGTGTTTTTAAATTTTTAACGATGACAACAACGATGGCGACGGCATATAAACAATCTTCAATTTTCATTTATTACGCATGGATTTGACTACTATCATATACGTTGGACATGTTATGTTATTAACGAATCTTTTCTGTTGCGTAAACAGTTGTTTATAAGGTCAACAAAAGTGCATATTTTAACAAATCGAGTGAAACTTATTGGCCGTTGGAAAAAATTAAAATGTCAACTCAACCTTTAAAAAATCACACAAGGCGTAATACCTGCAGTACATTTTCGAAACTTGTGGGAAAATTAGGTTAATACCTTTTCTTTCGACAGATATTAGTTTGAAAATTATATTTTACTGTTATCATATAACGATCCATTTGAATTCAATGTGTAACTATGGCCGTGCTCGATTATTCTGTTCAGAGCATGTTCTGTGTACTCTGAACAACATAGAAAATCAAGTAACATGGAGCAGATTCAGAAGAAGATTTGCCTAAATTCAGTATTGCTAAACCTTAAATTTGACAAATAATTGCCCAATTTTACTTAAGCGTTGTGAATGACAACAAGTGAAAAGTTTCAATCTTTGTTTTATCAAAAAGATAAACAAATAGCCTAATATATTCTCTTTTAACTCACTTTGTTTCATTGGTCGCCATTTTGTTTTACAACTGCTCCAAACACACCACCTCTTCAAATGGAGTAGACAGAAGATACTCCGAACACATGTTCCGTTTTACTCGATTAATGTTCCGAGTGTTCGGAGCGTTTGGAGGTAATAATCGAGCACGGCCTATGAAAAACTTTCAAGGGACACAACCAAGTTCTATCTTTAATAAATTATAAACATGATAAATGGGAGGCATTCCTATTTTTAAAACGGATGACTGAATATTGAATTGGACATTTACTCCAATACAATGCAAATTCACATACTTTTGATCCCAATTTACGGATACCGGTCAAAAAGGTAAACATGTTCTATGACATAATCGAATTCAACAGGTAAATCGTGTACTTTTAAAAAGGAGATTGTCAAGACGGACTAGAAAAATAGGTCTTTTTCTTAATTTTATTTTGGCTTTACCTCTTGCAGTACATGTCTGAAAATTTGCAGATGGGAAGATATACATTTAAACAAATAGCGTGATTTTTTTCAATTTTTTATATAAAAGTTAAAGTTGTGCGATCCATTTCAGTTTGCACCGTATGCATTTCATAAATATCCACATAATAACATGCATTAAAATGCAATCTGTTACTTTTAAAAACTCTTTTTAATTCAAAAAAGTTTATTTTATCAGCATAACTTAAAATTGGAAGAAATTTTGTACTAAAAAGAACTTTTGATTCACTTGACAACCAGGATAAACATTCGAATTGACTTTCCTATCTTTTTCCGATGAAGAGCTCACATTCTATTGTTTAAATACCACCGGTTTTCGGACTGTGTTGTGGAAACTTCAACTCTAATCGAGAGCAGACACTTATTATTTATTCTCATAAACATTTTGTCCTTACCGGATTTGACAAAATCATGATTTGACCGGCGTGTGCGTTGCAACAAGCAGGAATAGCAAACCTTTGGGATCTCCTGAGTTCACACTCGTTTTTGCTTAATTTCCAGTTGTTGATTGCTATTCACTTTTTGTATGTGTTATGTCCTCGTGTTTTTGTTCGTGTTTACAGAAATTGTTCACTTAATCTTTTCTCCGGAATTTTGATATACGAATGCTCCATTGGCACCTCTGATCTCCGTCTCTTTGAAATCAAATCTGGAAAAAAAAACATGTCATAAAGTTTCGTGACCTTTTTCACATAAATGAATCGTCCACATACATGACATATGTGTTATACCTAATTTCTGACCATGAGTATGCAAGGTTACCTATTTCACATAACTCAAGCAACCCATTTCTCGGCAGATTCTTATAAATCTTTCCCGTAAACAGTTCGAAGTCAATTTCTGTCAGACTTTTACTTAGATTTTCTAACTCGGCGACTGTTTGATTTATACCATCATCTCTATCGTTATAATTGTTTACAAACAGCATCAAACCACGTGACCGGCATTGGACGCAGTACTCATGTGACGTCAATTGGTTCTCTGTGATAGCAGTTGAATCCATGATGCTGAAAATATAGGGAAAGGGTATCTTTATAAGTCCCCTACCGATGAAAGCCGAAGGTGACTAGGTTTGCACTCTGTCTGTCCGTCCGACTGTCCGTTTTCCACACCTTTTTTTCTCAACGCTTGTAGATAATGAACTGATTTTTTGTATGTGAGTCTACTGTAATGATTTACAGATAGAGTTCGGTCCACAATTTTTACGGGAGTTTTGGTCCTTTGAACTTTGAAAATTCACATGGCTTGAATGTTGGTCATTGATAACGACTTTAAAAAAATCGACCCCCAACTCTATAATACATATTCAATTTTTTGTAAACGGCCAAAATGCAAGCCCCTGTGTAAAAACTACTAGAATTTCAGTTTTCCGCACTTTTTTTTCTCAGCGCATGCGGATAATGAACTGCTTTTTGGGGTGTGAGTCCACCATGACGAGTTACAGATCAACTTAACATTTCGTTCCGGTTTGCTGACTTTTACGGCAGTAATGGCCCTTTGTACTTTGAAATTCACTTTTCAAACTTTTTGCACTTTTTCCTAAACGCTTGTAGATAATGAGCATATCTTTTAATGTCAGTTTTCCAAGATGTGTTACATATCAAGTTTATGTTTCATTCCGGTCCACAAATCTTGATAGGAGTTATGGGCCTTTGAATTTTAAAAAATTACTGAAATTTAAGTTTTCTGCTTTTTTTTTCTTAACACTATAGGATGCAAGTCTACCATGATGAGTTACAGATCAGGCAGAAAAAAACTCTTCCAGACACATTTTTTTTACGATCGAGAGTAACTTTGAAAAATAACTGAATAACTGAAATTTCAGTTTTCAGCACTTTTTTTTACATCTTGTAGATAATTAACAGATCAAGTTTATTTTATGTTTTTTACACTTATTTTTACCAGAATATTATTTGAAACTGGAAAATGGGGCCGTTATGGGACTATGTATTGTTGTGCAATACTCTTAAAATGTTGTATCATATGTTTTCTACGAAAGCCCAGAAGGCTCATTCGAGATTCATAATTCGAGATTCGGAATTTAAAATTCGAGATCCAAAAATTGGGATTAGAATTTCGAGATTTAATATAATTATAACCAATCAGAGTGCTAGTTTTATAATCCTGTACCAATCAAAATAGTTATTTTAAAACGTAATTATCGAAATTCGAGATTCGAAAGAAATTCGAAATTCGAGATTCGAAAGAAATTCGAAATTCGAGATTCGAAAGAAATTCGAAATACAAGATTCGAAATTCGAGATACGAGTTGCGAAATTCGAGATACGAGTTGCGAAATTCGAGATTCGAAATTCGAGATACGAGATTCGAAATTCGGGATTAAAAACTCGAAATTCAATATACTGATAACCAGCAAAATAGGTCACCATTAAATTCAAGAAAACCCCCGATTTCAACACTTCCATAATTTTTGGAAAACTCAATATATTAATATTTTGTTTGCTATTGGTTATTAAGATATTTATTTGTCATGATTTATTGTTATATTTGGCGTATAAAAAGTATAAGTCTTGGGCGGATTTGTATAAAAGATTAAGATAATGTATATTAGTGTGTATTTTCAATCACATGAATGCTGCAGTGGCAGATTCAGAAAGGGTTTCGTAGTTAGAATCCACCCCCTTGCTTTTGGGTTATAAAAGAGTAGCGCGGATTTTAGACAACAAGCCCAAAATTGCTATATCATGCCAAAGCATCCCTATTACGTGTAGCGACTGCTTTCTTTAATACTCGCTGTGTGCATGACTAAGTCGTCCAGCTCATGGCACACCACCACCAGAGAAGGCTTCTCAAGTTACAGTTGAACATGAGCCATAAACCTTTTCCCACTATTTGGAGTTCTTTGGTAGACTCTTATTGGCAAGCCATTTTAATATATATCACCTATCATCTTAGGTATTCATTAATTACATAATGCACACTTAATTACCCATCCATTTAAGTAGCTGTGAAGTTAAATAAAACTTGCGAAAAATCACGAAAATTTAATTCTGCGAAAAAAGAACTTCCATTTTTCTTGAAATCCGCAAAATTTGGCTCCCGCAAAAAAAAAATTATATGGTATATTGAATTTCGAATCTCGAAACTCGAAACTCGAATTTCGAATCTCGAATCTCTAAACTCGAATTTCGAATCTCGTATGAGCCTTCTGGGCTTCGGTAGTTTTCTTATCTTCGTTAACATTAAAAATCTATTAGCCGATGGTGAGCTTGAATAAGGTGAGAAATGCGATTGAAAAAAACAAAATTAATGCAAAATATACGTTCTTCAGCCTAGTTGATAATATGTCATTCTACTTAGCATCAAGGTCCAAGGTTCGAGGTTCGACCTTCGTCTGGGATGTAGACAGGTCTGCATGCTTAAAACTTACAGTTTGTTAGGCTTAACCATCATGTTAAATTACAAATCATTTTGAGATATGATGACGTACCCCTTAGCCAGTCTCGAAGGTTACGGTAACGGAATAAGAATTTAAGGTTTCTGAGGAAAGCTAGACGGAAATTCCTATGGACGCAGACATGATTGAAAGGAAATGCCCAACCCCGCGTCGTCCCCAGCTTGCATGTTCGTTTAAAAGGCGTAATATAGCAACAACTAATACGGGTTTCACAAGAAAACCGTGTTTTTGAATGAACACATTCGCACAGTGGATGAATTAACACAATCGATTCTTAATAAATTACAAGAAAGAAATATCGTATATGACCATGCATATTTAAATTTACCGTTCACAAAAATGATCAATAAAAATATTAAAATATTCATCGTTTTTCTCAACAAAATCATAGTTAAAAAATATCATCAATGATAATTACACACGTTTAAATATCTAATCAGATCTATAGTGTTTCAGTAAAAAAAAGATACTTAAGCTTGGAAACGTTTAAAATCATTCACTTACCAATGAACGTAATAATACCTTTTTTACCAGATAAAACCCGGATCTACGAAAATGTCTTGTTTCAATTTCACAAGATGAACTAGTTCTATTTTTACCTTGATCCGTCACCACGGCAGAGAGCGAATCGGATAACCGTTTCGTGTTAGCTATACCACATTTACTCTGGCTACTGCATTAAACTTAACGAGCAATCAATTCTAAACTATATAATGTATATACATGTACCAGACACCTACAGTTAACTTATCATGATATAGCAGAAATCTTTCTTCAGAATTTTTTTTCCTTAATCTCTACTGCATTTTTTTCTAGTCTAAAGTTGTGCGTGCTTGACTCAATAGACTTCGAAGATACACACTCTGGGGGTTTATTTATTATTATTTTATATAATAATTATATTATTGACACAGAAATTGCTAACACAGAGTTAGTTTGCTCCTCGGTTGCTGTCTTCGATCAAGAAAGTTTACAGTAGACACCATGCACTCGTAGACACATGCGGGATTTCTATCTCTCGGAGGAGTACAGATGTTGGTTTGTCATAGAGTTTTGTTTTGTCTTCCTTTGCCGGATTTGACACACTGAATTGGAAATTGGCAGCGGGTGTTCTTTGGCTGAAAGGAACCACTTGCTCTTCAAGAGCACCTAAGTTCACACGTGTTACGACTTTAGCTCGCGTTGTTGATTTCTGTTCGGTAAATTTTGTAATTTGTGTTTCCTCGTGCTGTATTGTTCATGTTTACAGGTTTTGTCGTTGCCCTGTCAGACTTTTGACACTCGAATGCCCCATTGGTGCCTCTTTGCTTCCTTTATGCAGAACTAAGGACGCGGGACGCCACAAGAGGACAGCAATTGGCTTCTATATGTCGCTTCTGTAACAATTTGCCTGTTGCAGGCGACATATAATACAGTAGAAATATTATTACTCAATACCAACACTATTGAATGTCGTTTAACATGGCAAAATAAAGATTGGTACTAGATTTTATAAAATGCAATTTCGTGACAAAACAACATCCAAAATTTGTCTTAGCTCAATTTTTAACCAGATCTCAGTTCAACGTTCAACATTCATAAACAATTCTCTAAGTTCAAAATTGAACCAGATTCTGGTTGAACGTTCAACATTCTATTTTTTAGTTCAATATTGATCAAGATTTCAGTTCAGTATTCAACATTCAATTTTTTCTAAGTTCAATATTTAGGAGAACTGGGTCAACATTTAACATACGAATAATTTCTCAGTTCAAAATTGAGCCAGAAACTTTCAAATCGTCAACTTTCCCTTCATGTGTGGCACAGCAACCCTCCGCTCCAGCATATGTAGGTTACATGTCGGAATTTTTGATTCGTTTTTCCATAGCTTGTGGAACTTTTCCTTGTTAGAGCGTCACGTGACAGGCAAATTACTCATACTTGGTTATGTCGCACCGCGACTGTTGTCCTCACTAACGAAATTTTACTGAAGTCATCATGCGCTTATCGACATATATTGTATTTCTTTGTCTATAATGAGTGCAGATGTTGGTTTGTCATAGAGTTTTATTTTGTCTTGACACGCTGAATTTGCCATTCGCAACACATGTGCTACAACAAGCAGTTCCTTACTTTTCCGGAGCACCTGAGTTATCTTTCGTTACCAATTGGGTTCATTGCCAATTGATAATTGCTGTTCGGTTATTATTTTGTATTTTTGTGTTGTTTCTTTCCTTGTATTGCTAGTTAACTATCGTATTTGCCCTTTCGGACTTTTGCTATACTATATGAATGCCCCATCGGTACCTCTTTGCTTTTTACAACTATTTGACTAAATAATTTTGATGAAAATCCAGAAAGTTCGCCTTCAAATTAACCAGTATATGCATTGAAGATAAACCAATTCAAGCTGAATAATGAAATGTAATTGTATGTATTAATTTATACTCTATTATTGCGTTACTCGCGGCTCATACGTAAAACAAGCGAATAAGCGACCAATCAGTTTTGGAACGTACTATTTAAATTCAACGGTAGGCATTTCAAACTTCAATATTTCTATTAAAATATAATTTCTATGATAACCGCATATTATATACCTGTGTAACAAAAATATATCATATTCCTTAACATGGGTTTCCTAAGACCTGTACAAAGTTCTGTTTTTAAACAGCTGCCAAACGAAATGGAAGGCCTTTAAATAATTCTCCTGGTCTACCAAAACATTCATTAAAGTGAAAAACCCAAAATAATACCAAATATCAAAAAACTAAAACGAACGGATACCAAGTGATGGCAGTTTAAAAAACTGCTTACTGTAATAAGGGTAGGCCATAAAGGGACAAAGACAATATAAAGTGGATAGCTACACGACAACGCCGCTGCTAGTTTTAATATCTTCATACAGTAAACACACAGCACAGTCACATATCAAAATAAATCTCATCTGCACAATCCTGCAAAACCAAAAATTTAAAAAATTTACCAACCGTTCAGTAGGACGTTGTCGTGCTGAATGAATGAGCAGTAAAATACGCGCCAAAAATCTAGAAACCCCTGGGCGGGAAAATGAAAATCACTACGCCACTTATGATGAACTAACACCCAGGAGAAATTAATTTCATTCTAATTCATTTCATTTAAACGAATGAAATTATAATTCTCCTGGTCTACCAAAACATTCATTAAAGTGAAAAACCCAAAATAATACCAAATATCAAAAAACTAAAACGAACGGATACCAAGTGATGGCAGTTTAAAAAACTGCTTACTGTAATAAGGGTAGGCCATAAAGGGACAAAGACAATATAAAGTGGATAGCTACACGACAACGCCGCTGCTGAACAAAAGAACGGGAAAAATAATAAGACAAAAGTTTTATATTCCTAACTTTTTAGAGACTTCCAAACGGGACTCTAAAGTGTCTTTAACATAACCATCTTTTGAAGTTTCTGATTTCCAACGTCCGTGACGCTTAAAAAGTCTATCAGGCACACCGAAATTGGCAGCTGCGGTAGCACCTCCGGCTCGTAGACTGTGTAAACCAAAGTCTTTAATGTTAACAAACGGAGCAAAGACTTCTTGAAATAGTTCCCTCATACGTGTATAGGAAAGCGGTCTGTCCGATCGGAAAATGTGAACGCCTTTCACAAGAGACAAATTACGAAATAAAAATTCATCGGAGTCTTCTTTAATACCGGTCCATTGTAAATACATCTGTAGATTCTTCACGGGACACAAACGAGTATCAGTTTTAGATATAAGGAGCCAGTTTCCGTCTCGATAAATATCGGTTTTGCTTTTCTCAATGAACACAGAAATGTAATGACTATAAAATCTCACATCGCATCTCCTTAGATTTAACAATTCCGAAATACGTAAAAATCCAGCATACGAAAGCAAACATGCACAAATAGTTCGTTGAAAATAAATGTTATCCAAAACAAAGAACTTGTCGTACATCTTACTAAGCAACTCGGGAGTAATCGGTTCTTTCTTCTTCACGGAAGAACAGTTTCTCCGGGCCGCACCTTCGAATACATTTTTAACTAACGCTGAGTCAGTAGGAGACGATGCACCAATAATGGAATGTGCCCATTTTAAACTGTAAAACGCATCTGTGATCGGTCCACGAGATTTACTTGACTGTACGAGAGAAGTTATATATAATGCCACATAAAAAGGTTTAGCGGGGAAAATGTCCGAGTCATTAATACTATGTTCACGTGCCCACAATCGCCAACGACGGAAACCATAAAAATACTTCTTAACGGTATTGGACGCTTTCGATTCAGATAATAATGATGGAACCAATTCAGTTAACTTCAAAAGATCAGCAGGTAGTTCAGCAATGTCCCCTCTGAAAGCCTGCAAAAACATATTTGTAAACAAATATATAATCAAAATATGATAACATAATAAAATAAAAGCTTAATGCCAACAATAATAACAAAAGTACTAAATATAATGTCAAATCATATATAATCTAAATACTGTCCATATGCACACACAATAACCACCACCACACAGGACCCAAACCGGTAAAGTTAGTAATTTAGAGAAACTCTAAAATCCAATCTTAAAGCCAACATCTTAAAAGGCAAATCAATATTGCCAAATACAGACTTCTTACCTCTACCAGAATTGTAAGATGACTTGTTAGTAGGGAGATAAGTATAGTCCACCACCTGCTCAATAAACCCTTCACCAGTAGGACAAAGAAAAGGCCAATAGTTAGCAGATCTCCACAAAGGTAAAATGATAGTACCATAACCAATACACTGTTTTAAGTACGTAAGTACTTTAAGAATAATACATACAGGCGGAACAAACAATCCGTTCACACCTGACCAGTCAACGGTAAACGCATCAATTCCTATTGAATTAACGTTCCAAAATCTGGAGTAGAACACAGGTAGTTTAAAGTTATAATCGCTAGCAAACCAATCAATTTCGTGGGGTCCCCAAAGGGAATCTAAGTATTCGAATAAATCAACTGTTATACCCCAGTCATCAAAGTCAATGATACGACTAATAAAATCTGAGCGCTCGTTTTGCGAACGAGGAATCCATTCGACTTCTAAGGTCATGTTATACTTCAAACAAGTCTGATAAATGTCATAGGCAATATCCTGCAATTGCCCTTTCATACTTCCCTTAGTAATGATAGAAACTACATTCTGGTTATCAGTGAACCATTTCAAATGTTTATCCTTCACAAAATTAAGGAGTGAAAATAAAACATTTCTAACAGCTTTAAGCTCTCTCCATGTAGAACTCTGTCTAGCTTCAGTCTCTGACCACATACCATGAGCTATGCTTACTGGATTATGTACAATATAGCCACCGTACCCGGTATTACTCGCATCACTATATATCAAAGTGTGACATGAAAAATCTGATTTAAACTTCTTAAAATTAATAGAAGAAATGTTATCTCTCCAAAAAATCAAATTTTCAAAACTGTCATCTGACAAATGTATATAAGAATTCCAAGAAGGAGCCGACAGAATATCAATGCTTATATATTTAGTCATAATGTAAGCTATGTTGCCTATAACATAAGACATAGATATAATCTGTCCAACCATGGATGCTACAGTACGTACATGTATCGCAAGCGATTGATCATGAATTAATTCAATATCATGAATAGTCTTAGCAAGTTTATCTATCCTATCAGATGGAATACTCAAAAGGCCTTCTATAGTATCAATATGATATCCTAAAAATGTAAGTTGTCTCACTGGTTCCCAAGTGGACTTTTCTACTTTAGGTACAAAGCCACTGTTTATCAAATCTTGTTTCACTTGCTTGGACATATCAATACACATTTGTTTATCATAATGTGTACCCAAGCCGTCATCCAAATACATCAAAATTTGTTTACCTTCGCCACGCCACTTTTTTATAAGTGGACGTGTAACTTTAGTAAAAATGTAGCAAGCGGAACTAAGTCCAAATGGCAAAACTAAAAATTTAAAAAATCTGACTTTACCATCATATATCCATGAAAATCCTAAAAAATCACTATGCGGACTAAAAATGTCAATGTGATGGTAAGCGGAATGAATATCAAATTTAAAGCAATAATAACCACTCTTAATAAATTGCATAGCAATTCTAATGTCTTCAAACTTTACACTAGTCTTCCATAAATGCTTATTGACATGTCTGAGATCTAAAATCAGTCTCTTCTTGCCATTATTCTGAATAGAAACAGTAAGTGGATTAACAACAATAGGTTTATCAACACACTCTATAATTAAATCTCGGATCAAAAGGTCATTAATGGCCTCAATAACAAAAGAACTGTTCATAATAGCAGACTTATTATTATGTAAAAAGACTGAAGGCGGTGTAGTGTAAAATGGAATCTTATATCCAGATGAAATAGTGTCTAAAATAAAATCATAACATCCAATAGATTTCCAAAATCTCAAATTCGATTTTAACCGGCCTTTAACACGAATGTTAGCTTGACCTTGTTCATATTCGAAATAATCGTCTGTTAAATTAGCATCAGATGATTTAAAAGTACATTTACTATCATAATAATTATACTCATCTTTTATAAATTCATTCTGTTGGTTTTCCTTGTTTAAGCTGGGACTTGGGGTTGAAGGGACACCTGTTCCTGTAGTGCTGGAACGAACCACATCCATAACAACCTCCTCCCTGTTGACTTCGAATCGGGATCCCACCATTTGTGTATCCTGGCACACCTGAGTATAGCGGGACACCGGTAAACCAGGATTGGGGTTCACGAAAGGGCTGCTGTGGACGAACATTAGCTGCAAAAATAGGATTATACTGAGCAGAACCTGAAGCACTATTAATGATCTTTTTTGGCCCCTTTTTATCCGACTTAAACTTGCGCTTACGAAGCGCCCTGTTTTCTGCCTTATTAATCTTATTCTCATCGTCGGTATCGCTAGCGACCGGATTGGACTCATACTGCCTTACAGTCTCCCAACCGGCCTCACTACTGTCAGCTATTTTAATAAGCTTGTTCCTTTTCTTGACCTTGTCAGCTGTTTCAATAATAGTGTCACGTGCATAGTCAAATTTAGAATTCTCAATAGCCCAATTAACCTGCTTTAAATCTTCTAGGATTTCTGAATTTAAAGAATATTGGATTTTATTGCTCTCAAATTTCCACTTGTACTCCTGATCATGTTTAAGTTTTTTGACTTGTGAAGCTACAGAAACTGCCGAGCCATGTACTTCATTTTTTAATTCTAACAATTCTTGGGATAATTTGGAACTAATATCACCTTGAGCCTTGACTTCTTTTAAAATATCTCGAAGTGTCACTTCATCTCCTGTGTCATCTCGCTGGTCATCACCACGGGCAGCCATAAGTGCAGATCAAATTTACCAACCGTTCAGTAGGACGTTGTCGTGCTGAATGAATGAGCAGTAAAATACGCGCCAAAAATCTAGAAACCCCTGGGCGGGAAAATGAAAATCACTACGCCACTTATGATGAACTAACACCCAGGAGAAATTAATTTCATTCTAATTCATTTCATTTAAACGAATGAAATTATAATTATCTCCGTCAAGTTTTGTGACACATACATGCATGAATCTGATGATACCTCGTATTCGTGATAGAAGAAAGTTTTTGCACAATTAATAAACCATTTTATATTATTTTTTGTAATTTTGTAAAACACAAGTTATTTACTTAACTGTAAAGATATAAACCCTCTTGTTAAAGAAGCACTCTATTTAAATAACAATCTCCACATAGTTGTGTGTATACTTGATTCTGTTATGACGGAATTTGAAATAGATTATGAAAATTTTGAGAATGATAATGAAAGTTTTAAGGAAATTAATAAGTTACACATAAAAAGAGAAAACAAAAAAAAATATTAAAGAGACTTGAATATAATGAACTTATAGTAAATAAAATATCCAGCTTTGATGCTTCCTCGAAATTATAACTTTACAGCAAGTTAAAGTCTGATGTTCTTAAACCTTCAAAACTTTAATAGTAGAAAAATACTTACCAAACTACGTATTAGTGAGTGACCATAATCTAGAGATCGAACTTGGTAGATACAAGAATATACCAAGAGAACAAAGACTTTGTAAATCATGCAAAATAATCGATGAAGCTCATTTCTTCTTTCATTGTCAAATTAATAATAATATATAAGAAAAACATTTATTGACTCAATACAAAAACAATATGCTAACTTTGACCAGCTTAAAGCCATTGATAAATTAATTTTTGTACTTAACCCAAATATGGATGTTTTGCCCACGGTTGTTGATTTTGTAAAGCAATCATTTGAGTTGCGACAATGAGATCCACATTGGTCGAAGTCATACATATTTGTAAATACTATAACATCTTTGTATGTCCAGTTACATGTTTTTGTATGTTTGTGTTTGCTTAACCTCTTGAGGTTTTATTATGTAATAAAGTTATTATTAAAGTTAAAAATGCCAAGTAAGAACCTTTGCTGTCTCCAGTCACTCCTTTATGAAATAACATGTTTGTCTACTTCTTATATTTGAGGTTGTTTGTCGTCATTCGATGTTCTTTTTACACATCGTAAACCTCTCTTTTTGAAATTTTATCAAGGAAATCAATACATTTTCAGTACCTGAAAGCGATACGAGGATGACGTGTTTAGACATAAAACGTGCAAAGCTTGCAGGAATGTTGATGGTGTTACATGTATTAGACAAACGGAAAACATTTGTACTGGTTTTTTTATTCCTAAACGACTGGAGTGGTATATTCATTTCGGCTTTTCACTGAGGATTGCGGCACAGGGACTTGCTCCGCTTTATCAATATTTTGGTAGAGTCAATGTGCGGTACGAAAAAAAAGTCCCAAAATATTGATAAAGCGGAGCAAGTCCCTGTGATTGTGGTCGGACTTAAAAAACGTACAAATCTTCAAGGAATCTGATATTTTTCGACAAAACTCTGCTACTACTACTACAAAATCTCAAAGGTTAGTTTATTTTTATTCTTTAAACGACGGGTGATGGACATTCACCTTTGGTTGCCACTGAGAGTGTGGTCTTGAGTCTGAAAAGATAAAAGCGTAAAAATTAGTAGACTACAGTGTAAATACACCGCTAACTAACAGAATAGGATTATAAAAACTATGCTTAGATAAACGCCAACTCTAAATAAGGGTCAGGCATTGTGTGGCACGTAAAAAATCGATTTTAGTTTTCGTTTTTTTGGCTCAGATGCATTCTTTTTTTTACATTGAACGTGTACGTTTGAATATGCTTTTTTAAGATTTTTTGATTGGATTTATAGAGAAAACTTTTGCACCTGACCGAATAAACTACGATCAAGTAATCATATTTTGTAAAACATGCTAATTTCATACTATTTAATGCATGGAAAGTATGTTTTTTTATTATAGTTACAAACAAAGTTCTATCACAATTATTCTTAAGACATTGATAATTTGATAACGATGATATTTTAACACACATAAGAATCGATGCTAAATATACGCGAAATTTTGATCATGGAATTAAAAAAAAAAATATATCTATACTTTGACGTGTCATTTATGTTTTTGTTGGTAAATCAAACGCAAAATCACAAACATGATTGATTGATTGATTGATTGATTGTTGATTGCTTACTGTCCCGTCGGCGATATTTCAGCCATAATCGGTACATACACATGTTGTAATAAAATAAACAAATGTGGAAATAAAACAGACTCCAAGTCAAAAGATCGTAAATAAAACAAAAGTATGAAAAGATAAATTGATAAAAAGCAAACATTAGAAATGAACAAACTAAAATATATAAGAAGTCATAATAAGGAAACAATAACAAGAACAACGTAAAAGCGATGCAAATGATAAAATAATTATAACAATAATTGTTTAATAACTATCTCTAAGAAAACCACAGACCTACAAAGATAGCTCAAAACATGATTAAAAATGTCGTTCGCAAACTTCATTATATCACCAGTAAATAAATTATTGACTTACTGGCATGCCTTGGCTTCCATTTCACAGGTATTGGAATATGTTTTTCCATCAGAACCACAGACTGGCATGTAGATAAATGGACAAATACGAAGACAACTTGTATCTACTTGTTTAGCAGCTGCGGTAGTGGCTATAGGATGATAGAATAATTGCATAAAATTTTATTCATTTTTTTCTACCCCTCCAAAAAAAATTATTATATGCTAAAACATGCAAGAATCAATACTTTCTTTTTGCAATTTGATATTTTTTAAATTCCATCTTATTTGTAAGTGCAACAAATTATGAGCTAATGCTAACACTCCCACTTGGTACCTTCGCTTCCACAACTATGCCAATGTCCAAAAAATATTTTAAATAAAGGAACCATGGATATTTCTAAACTATTTACATTTATTTTATATGGAAGAAATTTTTCTCCTAAATATTTTCTTCGTAGTATCTTAATTAAGCTTGTGCCAAATTATTTTTTTTATCACAAATCAGGTTCAGAATATTTTCTTAGGAAAAAAACACCACCACCCCTTTTTAGCTCACCTGGACCAGTCCATGTGAGCTATTGCCGCGTCGTCTGTCGTCTGTCGTCCGTCGTCTGTCGTCGTCTGTCGTCGTCTGTTAACAATTTACAAAAATCTTCTCCTCTGAAACTACTAAACAGAATTTAATGAAACTTGGTGTGAATGATCCTTAGGGTGTCCTGCACCAAATATACGATATTGAGATGTGGAATAAGTGTACGGGACACAACAAACATAAACAAACAAACAGCAATTCAAAAAATCACAACGGAAAACAGCAAGCAGTCTTCAACATGACCATAGGTCACTGCTTACCGTCTTGCATTGGCCCAAGACTTATAATACAATACAAAAGTATCAAAACCGATCCCTAAATCATCAACGAAAGACTCAATTCTTGACATAAAACAGTTAACATAGAATGACAAGCTTGTGTTTCAAATTTTGATCCGTCAACAAACATGGCCACTGTTACTAAAAATAGACCAGGGGGTCAGACTACTGTTTTTGGCTTGTAAATCAAAAAGTATAAGAGATAGATGAAATTTGATGCCACCCTGCTGCTTCAGCATCAAAATTTCTACAAAAGTCTTCATCAGGTCGAAGTTGTCAGATGATATCTTATAGGGGTACAGCCCCTTAAAGGTGAAAAATAGCGTTTTTTCATGTTTTTGGCATATAGAATGAAAACTATAGCAGATAAAGAAAAGCTGTTGCTTGCTTAAATGTTCAGCTCATTTAGCTCTACAAAAGTCTCCATAGGGTCGAAGTTGTCAGATGACCCCTTATAGGGGTTACAGCCCCTTAAAGGCGAAATATAGTGTTTTTGGCCTATAGAATAAAAACTATAGCAGATAGAGAAAAGTTGTTGCTTGCTTAGATGTTCATATCATTTAGCTCTACAAAAGTCTTCATAAGGTTGACGTTGTCAGATGACCCCTTATAGGGGTTATGGCCCCTTAAAGACCAAAAATAGTGTTTTTGGCCTATAGAATGAAAACTATTGCAGATAGAGAAAAGCTGTTGCTTGCTTAAATGTTTAGCTCATTTAGCTCTACAAAAGTCTCCATAGGGTCGAAGTTGTCAGATAACCCCTTATAGGGGTTACGGCCCCTTAAAAGGCGAAAAATAGTGTTTTTCGCCTATAGAATGAAAACTTTTGCAGATAGAGAAAAGCTGTTGCTTGCTTAAATGTTCAGCTCATTTAGCTGTACAAAAGTCTCCATTGGGTCGAAGTTGTCAGATGACCCCTTATAGGGGTTAAATCCCCTTCAAGGCGAAAAATGGTGTTTTTGGCCTATAGAATGAAAACTATTGCAGATAAAGAAAAGCTGTTGCTTGCTTAAATGTTCAGCTTATTTAGTTCTACAAAAGTCTTCATTGGGTTGGAGTTATCAGATGACCCCTTATAGGGGTTACAGCCCGTTTACAAAAAATAGTGTTTTTGGTCTATAGAATGAAAACTATTGCAGATAGAGAAAAGCTGTTGCTTGCTTAAATGGTTAGCTTATTTGCCTCTACAAGAGTCTTCAAAGGGTCGAAGTTGTCAGTTGACACCTTATAGGGGTAACAGCCCCTTAAAGATGAAAAATAGTGTTTTTGGCCTACAGCAGTTAGAGAAAAGCTGTTGCTTGCTTAAATGTTCTCTACAAAAGCATTCATAGGGTTTAAGTTGTCAGATGACTCCTTGTAGGGATTACAGCCCCTTAATAAACATGTTTCATGTTTTTGGCTGATATAATTAAAACTATAGCAGATAAAGAAAAGTGGTTGCTTGCTTAAATGTTCAGCCCATTTAGCTCTACAAAAACATTCATAGGGTTTAAGTTGTCAGATGACTCATTGTAGGGATTACAGCCCCTTAATAAACATGTTTCATGTTTTTGGCTGATATAATGAAAACTATAGCAGATAAAGAAAAGTGGTTGCTTGCTTAAATGTTCAGTTCATTTAGCTCTTAAAAAAGTCTCTTTAGAGTCAAAGTGTTCAGACAGTCCTTAAATAACATTTTGCACGTTTTTGGCCTACAGAATGAAAACTATTGCTGAAAGAGAAAAGCTGCTGTTTGCTTAAATGTTCAGCTTATTCAGTTCTAAAAAGTTCTTCGTACCAGGTGAGCGATTCAGGCTCCTGGGAGCCTCTTGTTTAATGTAAAATGGTCGGTTCCTTATGCAAACGAGAATTAGATTTTCTTTTGATACAAAGACGTATCCAGCGTCTCTTCATTTTCACACAAATCTTCTTACCAGTTAAAAGTAGCCGAGTAATAGTGAAAAAGTATGACGTAAATACAAAAACATGAAATATTGAAAATGAAAGAATATGGAATATGTGCTAGAAAGACACGATCCACATTTTGGTATGATTTTGATAAATATACGAAGCAAAATTTCACTGCGTGTGAAGCGCTTTTCTGGATTAACCTTCATCAGACACGCTGGGAGTAGAAAAACTTGGAAAACTGGTATAATATTAGATTTGATAAAATAAAACAAAACCCCAAAAATATTACAACAATGACCAATGAGATTTTATCAAATTTTAAAGAAATAGACTAACGTTGTTAAATTATGGAAATATGTAAACTGTGTCTTTCCAACACATATTCCAGTACTCCAAAACATATAAGAGCATACAACTGAAGCACGGGGAAGCTTTCTACGACCTCCACACGGCACTAAAGCCAAACTCTGCAATAATATTTAAAATGAAAGAATATGGTATATGTGCCAGAAAGACACGATCCACATTTTTGACAAACAACGAACATGGGTATGAAAAAACTAAACCAATTTACTCACTTTGTGGGCATGCCCCATCACTCATGACTGTCAAAACAACTTGGAAACTGTAAATTATTAAGATACAGGTTTGTAAAGTGCATTTTCGATGTACAGTTGTCTTTTTAGAATTTTTTTTATTAAGTTTTGAAATCAATCGCCAATAAAAATCAATAAAAATACGGGGAAAATATCTCAAATATGTCTCCTATTACACGCATGCAGCAATTAATTTGTTTATTAAATCACCAAACGTTTAATCCAAAAACAAAAAGCAATAAAATTTCACAAAGCATCGCCCTTTAACACATGGTTTACCGCTTGAAATGTAACTAACTCTCAAGCACAGTCATTTATAAGTTGCCGCCTTAGTACTCTAGTCTGATTAACTTACCCGCACGCGGCTGCCTCCATTGCACATTTGTTAGAATAAGTAACACCATTGCTTGCACACACGGGGGCATAATTCATGGGGCATGCTCGGAGGCATGCAGTGTCGGCTGATAATGCAGCGCCTAATAAATATAAAAATTTGATGTTAATTGTTTTCAAGTTCCTAGCCTTTAAGGCTATTTTCGCCAGATAAGAACATGTGTAGAAGGGACAGCCCTGACATCGAGAGATGTGGGGTCGTCAGGCGATAATGCGAAAAAACCTGACCGCAAACCATAGTGGTGCACCGTGTTGGGAAAAATGTCACGTTCCTCGCACGTTAAAGAACCCTGCTGCAGGTCTCGGTAAGAGTAGGACCCTTAGGATCCCCATGCAGGAGGCTAAATTTCCCGTCCATACCCATCACTCATTTTTCCAGTGGTAGTCAAAAGTTTCCTACCCGATTGGCCTTGTGTCCCCATTTCCTCCACTTCATCATCATTTTATGTTCATTGTATCACCACTTTCATGTTCATCTCCCGGATATAGCCGAAATCGTGTTGCTTGGGAGTAAAGCAATAACTAACTAACTAATTGTTGTATCAAATTTAAAACAGAAAACATTGAACAAATATTTACCATATCTAGGATGCGAAGGACGAATTGCAAATGGTCGGGGGGGACAAAAATGTTGACTGCTATCGATAACGGAATTGATGGATGAGACAGGCAATTAGTAAGCTACTGTAACAATGAAAGAAGCAAAAAGGCACAAATGGGAAAGTCCGAAAGGGCAACGACAAAACCGGTGAACAAAAATAGGACAAGGAATCACAAAACACACATGCCAAAACAAACACAAAATCAAATGCAACCGAACAAATATCAACAACGCGAACTGAAGTCGTAACGAGAGTGAACTCAGGTGCTCCGGAAAAGTTAGCGGTTCCTGCCTGCTATAGCACACCTGAAAGCTTATTTGACCATACATTTAGTTTAAATAGTTTCCAAGTTAGTAAACAACAATTCTCTTATCAAATTTTTGGAAACTGAAATATGATTTTTTTTCTTGTAGTTTTTCTAGATATGAGCAACTAATTTTACAGATATTCTAAGTACACAATCTTCGAAAAGCAAAAAAAAAAATCAATTTCTCCGGTATTTCTGCCTTGTTTTGTCTATCTCCAAGACATTTGAGATCGGTACTTTTGTCATTACGGTTGTGTACAATCAGACGTTGTTCTACATTTGAACCTTCAGATAAGGATCAACCTTGGCCGTTCCCACAATTAAGTTTTATGTCACAAACTGGTTTTCACTAGACGAGCCTTCCAGCACGTCTAAGCCGAAGTCTGCTTGTTGTTTCTTAGAGCTGATAAATTGCTACCGCCTCGACTACTGTCATTGACTGTGTCATTAACATTCCGGAGCAGCTGAGTTCACTCTCATTACGACTAGAGTTCGCGTTGTTCAGTAGTTTTTGTGTTGCCGTGTTGTTGTCTGGTTTTTTTTTTGTCCTGTCTTTGTCTGAGTTTACTGGTTTTGTCTCTGCCCTTTCGGACTTTTGACATTCGGATGCCCCGATGGTACCTCTGCTTCTCATGAATAATTTACCAATGAACTGACAAATTTTAGTGTTATTACAATAGTCTGTCATTGTCAGCGTGACCGGTCTTTATAAATGTATGAAGTTAAAACGGGTTAAAATGTCACCAAAAAACATTCACTACGTCTCAAATGAATTATGTTTAATCAATAAAATCCTGTGATGAGCTATGTAATATTAAAAACTGGGTCCGAGCTCAAATAAAAAGAAGAGAATTGTCCTTATTTATAAATATCCTATATAGTATCAAAACTTCTCTCCTCATTGTATAAAAAGTAAAGTATGTTTGACAGTAATGGACCAATGTGTATGTGACAACAGTGGATTAGTTATGCGCGAAACACATTTCCAGATCCTATATGTTGCTATTTGGACTTGATTCATTTGACTAATGTTGCCTACCCTTCCATAATCCTTTGATGACAATCTTTTAAATTCATCTTTCTTTCTAGTACTTTCTTTCCTATTCAACTCTAAACTATCTTATTTTTTAAGTGGTTGTATACATAGTGAAAGAGATGTCAGTATATGCGTCTTTGTATCTGGTTCGACTGATTATTTTAAAGCTTTTCTTGTTAAACACGGGCTTTTCCAACATGAATCAAGGACAACAATATATAAATTAATAATAATATAAGAAGAACATTTATTGACTCTATACAAAAACAATATGCTAATTTTAACCAGCTTGAAGCCAATGATAAATTATTTTTGTACTAAACCCAAATATGGATGTTTTGCCCACGGTTGTTGATTTTATAAAGCAATCATTTGAGTTGCGACAATGAGATCCACATTGGTAAAAGTCGTATACATATTTGTAAATACTATAATGTCTTTGTATGTACATACATGTTCATTGTTTTTGTATGTTTTTACATGTATATTTGTATTTTCTTAACCTCTTTGAGGTTTTATTATGCAATAAAGTATAATATAAATGGATTTTCATCAAACAATCATGAAATTAATGGAACATGATAATAGAGTTGCGGATAAGATCGATATGCTGCCCAGGTTGTAACTGAAGGATTGACGGACACTCCTATCACTGTTTACCCAAATTTGTAATGCACATGTGACGAAAGGGCGAAAATCCATGTAAAGAAAGGACCACGTAAAAATTAAAAACTCTCAGAAATGGCATACACGTAGTCGTGACATTACGTGGGACTAGCTCTAAAATAAAATCTAAATATATGCATGTTGAGCGTGTGCCGACGTCGCTGTAGATCTTTAATATAGATATAGTTCCCCAGTCCCATTGTTTACCAATTATGATTCATTAACTTACCGAAAATTGCGAAAAGAACAAGACAGCACTTCATGTTTTCAACTTATTACGTGAAATCAAAACGAATATTGTCCCTGAGATAAGATAGCAGTCCATATATACTGACTTCGTGTTAGCCTATCTCACTGTGACCTAGATTAGCCTGTATAGGTACATGGTATCGGATGATCATGAGCTCACTGTTGAATCCAATCTGGTGCCAGACACCACAAAACCCAACAGTCACATTACAAGAAATGAAACAACAATAATTGTGTACCACTTGGTTTAACTCTAGATCATTGATAACTGTTTCGGATTGCGAAAGACTTATTATTGTACCCGGTGCCATGTTACATGAAATATTTTGTTTAATGTCCAAATTTACTTTATTCACTTGGTTTAATTAAGTTGATTTTCTAAACTTGTGAAGTGCTGCTGATTAAGACCAAGTGAAAAAGTTTAAACTGTCATTTGTAAAACTTATTTGAATTATGTACAATCTAACTATCATACTTATTTCCCCAGCTTTGCTCGATCCAGTTCTATTAACACTTCAACACATCAAACCAATGAAATTATCCGTTTAAATATCAACAATTTTCAAAATTCAAAAGGTTCTTTGCTATCTGAACTAGGCATTGTTTGGTCGAAGTCAAAATTTGGGTTCTAGTTCAGCATGTTTTAGTTGTGTAATTATATTATGCTTTTCGTATTGATATGTTGAATTATTTTTGATTTTCAATATTTTGGATAGAGCACATCTGATGAGTCTTGAATAGACGAAATGCATGCCAGACGTAGCAAAATCTATTGCCTGGAACATTTTTTTAATCCGTATAATCGAAATGCTCTCAGCTACCCTAATAATGTATGTATTTTCTTCCATTATAGTAAAAGATAAAAAAGTTTCATACAAGTCTTAACACTGTACTAGTAGTATAGCCAATGCAATGAAATGATATTGATTATTTTACCTCGATCAATGAAATCTGACTAATGCTTTCAAAATCTTTCAATTGTTTAAAATGCAGTTAACTAGAATTTCAGTCTATAATAATTTACTTTTAAGGAAGAAATGGACAACTACACGCTTTCTTTGAAAACTAGTGACAATTCTTCACTCGTGATAGAATCATAGAATGATGTTGGTCTTATTGCTTGTTCAGCTGAGCTCTATTCGAAAAATAGAGAGCCGGTGGTGTAGTGGTTAACGCGTTGGGCTACTAACACCAAGGTTCGTGGTTCGATCCTCGTCCGGGTGAAAATTTCATGAACCAATTTTCCGACTCTCTCCTGACACCATTTGCGAGGATGGTCTCAAGGAACGATGCTAGTCCTTCGGGAGGGACGAAAAAAGGTTGTCCCGTGTATGTGGAGAGCCATACCCCATGCACGTTAAGGTTCATCTTTACACTTCGGAAAAAATGACCGATATTTTACGTCTTTTTTCAGTCTATGTGGGGCCTAAACTACGCATTCAATTGCTTAATAAGGCATAGCAGCGTCTAGATAAATATTTTTTGCATAAACTTTTAGTATTTTGTACGTGTACACTCGATCTTTGCGTTTTTCAGTTCACCCAAATATAGCCAAATATCAACAATGCCCTGTCATTTGGCCTCCACGTGCAAGGTAATTTCATTATTGGTGTTATAGTCCATCAGCCAACTCTGAAAAGACGTCATATTTAAAAGTTGAGTGGATACCCCCGTAGACCGAATTTTTATGGTACAAAAATTTAGTATTACATCTAAGCTTCATAAGTCCAAATGTTATACTTGTATAAAATATGCGGAAAATAGAGTAAAAATCATTTTTCTGGACCCTCTGGTGAGCAATTGAAAAGTAGTCATTCATTTATTTTCAATAAATTGAACATGGGGTTGAAAACTTCAATTACTGTTTTATAAATTTATAGTATGCATAGGGATTATTGACTTAGGAAAAGAATTTGCATCATAACAATGCCTAAAAAAGATTTTTTTAGATTTAAAATTGCTAATTATTACGTTCAAAATATTCCTATTTTTACAATTTGCGAATGTCTTCCTATGACTTCGCACGTATCACAGGTAAAATTTACTCAACAAGATTCACCTTATTACAATGGTCACAATTAAAAATATTAAAACCACCAGGATTTGATAAAAACAGTGTTTTACAGAAAAATCCATTTTTAATGTCCATGTGCGGATTGTAATGGTTTGACCGATACGGTTTTATTTTTTTAAATTATTAAATGTGAAGGTCACTTTTTCTATTTTTAGAATCAATATTTTTTATGATTTTAAGTCATTTCTATGGTATTTTTTTTAAAACCAACATAAAACAAGTTATATTACAGTAAAGTTGATTTTTTACATTATTGAAAACAAAGTTATAACCAATTAATCACGTTTTCTTGTTTTTGGCCTGTTAGACTTTACTCTAGTTCAGGTGCGTTTGACTTTATTTATACTTATATGAAATATTTACATTACTTTTTACTTATAACTTATCTATTCTTTATTTCTGGCGATAATTTATATCGAGCTGTCGCCTAAAAATAATGTAACGATGTCGTTTTGTAAATTTAGGTTTTTTTCCAATTCTATTGTTATGAAATCAAAGAATGGATGAGGGGGTTGGTGTTTTCCTAAAATAATATTATGAATCTGAATTTTGATGAAAAATATTTAAGTAACAGAGGATAAATATTTTGAAGAAGGATTTCTGCCATATAAAATAATTCTTATAATGAAAACAAAAATTTGTCTCGCGACACCTTTATGAAAAAAATAATTGTCTGATCGGAACAAACCCACCCCCCTCTTTTCGTGGTAATGGTCTGTCTCATAAAAAAGAGTACTAGAAGACAAGAAGTCCTCATTGATGATGGATTTTTACAATACTGCATTCCATTTTAAAGATTTAACAGCAATGTCATCTCATTCCTAAACATTCCCAAAGACTCCGCCACATACACAGACGAACAATTAGGATTTTTCGGACCATTGCTGTTGTTAAGAATCAAAAGCACACCAAAGTTCCTCAGGCAATACTGGTACTGGTCAGCTGTAAATGAATAGAAAATGGTGCTGAAGCTTTTTCCATTGCAAAGGGCACGTTGATCTTCATGTACCAGCATATGCTCTTAACCTTGAAGTGTCTGTTCCCATAGAAAGTTTGTATCCGTTTGCTCAATTACTTTGTCCCAAACGATGTCTGAATTTTGTATTTTTGTCTATAAAGTATTCTGTTAACAGGAAGTAGTTGAGTAATTCCTTAACTCTATTAAGAAATATAGAGTTAAGTTACATAAAAATTGAGACGGAACACTTAATACCTTTGCAGAGCGACGCTCGATTTAAGAAGACGAACAATCAAAAAGTGAGGCTATGTATGTCCCTTCTGTCTAATGTTACTGGCGACACACAAAGAATACAAGCATTTTAGGTCTACAGAAACTTATATCATTAGTGTACCATTATTTCTTTTTTTATGTAATTTCATGAAAAATGGGAAACACTGAAATCAGCAAAGTTAAAAACCGCACAAATAGTAAGATTACAGTATTCGCATTTAACACAAAATCAGGACAAGTAGTTTTCTTTGATTTTTTTAGAAATTTTGAATGAAGTATAAGACGGGACATATTGTACTCGTGGAGAACTAGACTAGCTATCTCTTTTTATCTCACGTTCCGTTATACAAGTATTGATAATGTCCTTTCACTGAACAATTCTCTATTTTGTGACTTTCTCCATCTCATATATCCTCAGGAACCTGAGATAAGGGACACAATGGATTCTAGGAAGTCTGCTTCATATTTAGATTTACATCTCGTAATTGACTCTTAAGGAATATACTTCAACAAAGCTCTATGACAAACGTGATGACTTCAACTTTCCCTTTTTGTGTAGCAACATTCCGTCCGCTCCGGCTTATGTCGCGTACACTTATTCCACATCTCATTTTCTTCTATTATGAAGTGTTCGTATCACAGTTGATTCGTTACTCCAGAGCTTGCGGCAAGTACATCGATTCCTTGACAGAGCGTCACGTTTGACACAGAAAAGGCTAACACAGGGTTATGTTGCTCCACGGTTGCTGTCTTCACTCAAGAAATTGTACGGTAGACACAGTGCACTCGTAGACAATATCTCAAATGAGTGCAGATGTTGGTTTGTCTTAGAAATTTGTTTTGTCTTCCTTTACCAGATTTGACACACTGAATTGAAAATTAGCAACACGACGGATGTGCTATAGCAGCCAAAAACCGCTTACTCTTCCGGAGCACCCGAGTTAACTCTTGTTACGACTTGAGTTGGCGTTGTTGATTTCCGTTCGGTTGATTTTGTGTTTTGTGTTTCTTCGTGTTGTTTTTGTTAATGTTTACCGGTTTTGTCGTTGCCCTTCTGTCAATTCATTCGTCGGTTAGCACAATCACTAACTTCAATAGTTTGATGATTTCAACTTCGTTTAGTTAACTTCTTTCTGGGAAAAATTGTTCAAACTCTACGACATTGCTCAGCAGCATAAAAAAGTTCACAATAAAAAGGCCTGTTTTTCAAAATATATTTAGTTACGATTGTAATGAGAGTTTCTTTTTTGTTGTTTTAGAAGTACGCTTATTGTTTTGAATTTCGTTAAAATCTATATTCTTTAATTAGAAGACGGTACAGGAAACAACTGACAACAATGAAGAAGCTAAATATGGATCTTCAAAGTATTTACAAATATACTAGTAGTAATTTCAAAAGGCAAAACAATCATAACAAAGCGTCAAATAAAATGAAAAAAAAAAGATCCATATAGAACTTTATTAATTGGCTGGCATATTTCCTCGATAACAGTTACTTTGTATCCCTTTTGTAACTAAATGCAACAAACGGTCAAACATGCAGCGCCATTATTGTATACATGTTGTATGCTGCCTTGCAAAATGATCCGAATTGCACATGTACGTACGTGTAATTATGGCAACTTTTAAACGACAATTAAGACTAAAGTTCTTATATTCTGATACTAAAGTTTCAAAAAGGTCAAATATATAAACTAAAATTGAAAAAATGTATGATGAAACGCATTATGTTGATCATTTGTATTTACACATGAAAAAAATATAGATTTCAGGCGACTGGGGCTACATTCATAAATACCGAAACTGTTTCAACCGGAACCACAAATATTCTAATGGAATTGTTTTATTTAATTTGTTATGTTGTAGGTAGATTCTTTCCACAAAATATTTCACCTAGCTATCCTATTTTTTTAGGAAATGAAAAAAGAAAATGAAAAAAAAACTCATTTTAGTCATTCCTTGTATTATCTCCCTTTAAGACTTCTTTGAGTGAAAATTTTAACAAATTTTTGTCTGTCGTTGGTTGTCTGGACAACATTTAATATGTTAAAAGTTTTCTTTTCAATAATATTGTAGTAGACTTCGTATAATATAATGTTTTATAAGGGTTGAAATTTTTTGACAGTTTATAGTACCCCTAAAGGGGCCTCTGTTATACCAGTTTCCGCATCTTTTTGCAAAGTATAACAAGTTGCAAAATAAAGTTCACATGTTTGTCTTTTGATTTCTGCAATAAAAAATCGGTCTACAGGGGTATCCACTCAAATTATTTTTTTCCGGACCTGGCTGATGGACTATTAATAAGTCTACTCACAATCAGTTTCATGGAAGGTTATTTAAGGGTAATTCATACTTTTTTTATGGGACAACTTGAACGGAAAGAAAATGAATAGAGAAAACAACAAAAGTAATCTTGTAAACTGGAAGGGAAAATGATCGGCGATTTTTATATCTAGGAGCTGCTACACTTTATTTTCTGTTTCTATGTGTCGTTTTTAAAGTCGTACATGGACTAGAAAAATATGTCAAATATCGACCATTTTATTCAGTGTAAGCATGAACCTTAAAGACCCCTTTGTAGAGTTCGATAAGAGTATGCTCAATGGGGGCCGCTGCAAAAGCCACACTCGCAAACTGCTAGCTGGAGAGGGATTTTCATAAGCATTAAGCTTTTTCCGAATCCAGGATAAATAAATATGTTTAAAACTATTCGAAAAAAATCGTTCTTTTAGTTAAAGGTCAACAAGTCTTTTCCAAAAACCTATGTAAGACCCTACGTGTATAATAGAAAAGAAATGAGATGTGGAATAAGTGTACGCGACACAGCTATAAGTCTTTATTAGGGTTTTACAGCATGTTCTGTACTATTTGCCCATTAATCTTCTTTTATTTTTGACATTCAAATTTTGTGTAAACATATTTGATGAGTCTTAGGATACTACGGATTCTAGGAAGTCTTAATACTTAGATCTACATCTTGAAATATATTCTCAAGGAAATCTTTCAACAAAGCTCTATGACAAACGTGATCACTTCAACTTTCCTATCGCCAACTTTCCCTTCTTGTGTAACAACATTACGCTCCATCTTATGGAGTAAACGTATATATCAGTTGTTTCATTAGTCCAGAGCTTGCAGGACTTACATCGATTTCCTTAGCAAAGCGTCAAGCCTGACACAAAAAATTGCTCACACATGGTTATGTTGCTCCTCGGTTGCTGTCTTCACTAAAGAAATTTTACGGAAGACATCATGCGCTTATGGACAAATATGAGATTTTGGTCTCTCAGATAAGCGTAGATGTACGTCTGTCATAGGGTTTTGTCTTCCTTTACCGGATTTGACACACTGAATTGACTGTTGGCAACGCTACGGGTATGCTATAGTAAGCAGGAACTGTCTACGCTTCCGGAGCACCTGGGTTTACGTTGTTAATTGATATTCAGTACTTTTTGTGTTTCCTTGTTTTACATGTTGTCTGTTTTTGTCCCGTTTTCGTAGGTGTTTACTGGTTTTGTACCTGCCTTTTCGGACTTTTGACATCCGGATGCCCCATTGGAACTTCTGCGTCTTTCAAACGGAAGAAAACTTTGGTTTGATGTTCATTTGATATTCACAAAACAAAACTAGACTGAAAGCGAATGTCAAATGAATATTGAACTTAAAAATTTTTGTTTGATATCCATTTTGATTTTCTTTATAAATTCATGATAAAAAAAGATAAATGGATATCGAATGAATATCAAACGGTATATCGTTTGATATTCGGTTTGATATTTTAAAAAATCGAATACCGAATATCAGTCTCACTTTAACTAGGTATCGGACAACCAGACTTGCGATTATCCTTTGGGACCTGTCGTCCACATGCACAGGTTATCAACCCAGTGGTTTCAAACTTTGACACGATAAAAGAACTCCTTAATATATAGTCAAAAAGTCAGAAAAAGGATAAAAGACGATAAAATTAATCTAATTATTTTATCTGGGTTTTGCAATGAGTTCATATGGTAACGCTGTTAATGTCAATGCTTGAATTCCTTCCAAAGATGGAACCTCGTTGTCCTTTGTAGAAAATGAGAATTGTTGTAGCAGGTTGGTGAAAAATAAAAATAGCTCCATTCTTGCCAGTGGTTCACCGATACAGAATCTTGGACCTGTTAGGATAAAAACAATTAGTTTTTCTAGCAATAAATAGTTCTGGTGAATTGGAGGAATAAGGATAGAAACTTTCAGGATAGAGATATCCTTTCATAAATTATTCAAACTTGGATATAGCTGATCTTAAAATAATCACGCAAAAAAGGAGCAAAACAAATGGTTAGCAACAGTGATTACAACTGTACTGAACTTGATACAGAGTGTTTAAAAACAGGAATGAGCTATTAACATTTAAACTGGTTCGTTCTATTTTCCAGAATGTGCAGGAAAAAAAACAAACACTGGTTCAATTGACAATGTACTTGTATAAAATGGAAAATTACCTATAGAGAATGGAACAAACGCATCCTTTCTTTGTAACTTTCCATCTTCATCTAGGAACCTATCAGGGCTAAAGTTCCCAGGATTGTCCCAGTATTTCTCATCAATGTGGGCGGAATATAAGTTTGCAATTACGATGGAATCCTTAGGTATGAAATAACCACTGAGAGTATCATCTGTCTTGGCCACATGGGGGAGTGAAAACGTTACTGAAATGAGAACATGTACATAAAAATCACAGATTTGTTTAACAAATAATATAGCCAAGTAGTTTATACAATGAGCAAATATGTATTCACGATGAAATATTTACCATAAATGTACGTTTATATCACCATCGACTTTTCATAATCAACTGTTTTAAATTTCAGGGGCGGATCCAGAAATTTTCGACAGGGGGGGGTCCACATACTGGGTTCTGTGGGCCTAAGGGGGGGTTCCAAACCAATTTTGCTGAACATCTACACAAAAATTTTAAAATTTCGGAGGAAAGGGGGGGGGGTTCCGAATCCGGAACCCCCCCCCCCTGGATCCGCCACTGAATTTATTATGTACTTTTGCAGACAGTTAGCTTAAATTGTTACTATAATGTAGACACGTATACTAGATTTATTATATAATGCACATTTATGCATCATGTAAACCTACACGTATTTCCAATTCTTTGAATCTCCAAGAGAGTGGCCTCTACAAAGGGTAGTTTTCCTTTGTCTGACAGCATGACTTTCCTATTTGTTCCAATTACCTGTAAATTAAGTTGAAAGCAATACCATTGTGATCTTCGTTTGACATTTTCTTTAAAACTGAAGTAATCTTCTAAGCTAATTAAGCAAGAAACAACAACATGCAGTTGAAATGGCCCAAAGTTTAGAAGTTCAGAATTTTCAAATGTGAAGTCCTCTTCAATGAAAACTGAAAAACAGTACTGTCAATAATGATTAGGTTAAAGATATAACAAAGCAGAGCTTCTAATAAATATTTTTTTCCGGATCTGTCTCATGGATCAAGTTCTAACACGCCGCTTGCATGATTATGAAACCGACAAAGTATTCTTTCCCTGTTAACCCCATTAAATTACTATAAATCAGGAATAACTATTTTTTGTATTTATCTTTTGATATAGAAACTATTGATTTACCTTGTCGATTTCTGCCTGGCATTGTTTCTGTACGTCAGGGTACCGTATCATATAAAGTAGAGCCCAGTCCAAACTGGTGCCTGTTGTCTCCCCGCCGGCAAGAAACAAGTCCACAATCACTTTGTAGATGTTTTGCTCTGAAAATATGAATTTCAAAGTAAAAAAAAAACAATAAAGAGGTCAATAGCGTTTGAACTTCATTGATAGAATAAAGGGAGACTTTTTAGCTTGAACCAAGTCCATGGTCATTCATAAATTTAATCACCCATTCTTTAGTGAGCACTGGAATTGTAACAGAATATAAAGTTCTGTTGGTGTCTTTAAATAACTAACTTGTAGCTCGTTGTGACTTAGGCATTTCCTCTATCATTTGACTGGATAACAAGAATGAACTTCAAAATGGATGTTGCATGTACATGTACCTGTAAAAACCTCAGGATCTGATTGGTCCAACGAAACTTTGTGGTATAGGTCAATAAAATCCCGAATGTTGTTGGTATCAAACGTTTCCTGGTGTTCTGTTATAGTTCTGGCTAAGTATCTCTTGACTTTTTCTATTGCAGCACTTCTCCGTCGAATCAGCTAAAATTAGAATGTTGATTATGCCTAATCTATGATTCAGTGTAAGTTGTCGCATCGCCAGTATTGTCTTGTTTGGAAACGTAAATGAGCATTATTGTCAAAAGTATTAGTGAGAACAAAACCTAACAAATCAATTAGGTCTTACTTGCAGTTATGCTCCAAAAAGTTATTTGTCAATAAACGTTCACTTAATATTATCAATATCAAAACTAGACAACATCAATATTTTTTAAAAAGAGGCAAAGAAGAACCCGAAAATAGAGTTCGTTGAATTGGGCATTCCATAAGTCCGAAAAGGTAGAAACAATATCGGTCGACGCAAAAGTCAACACCAAAAAAAAAATGTAACAAAAAAGTGAAAACAGAAAAAGGGGGGATTTTCACTGGTATTTCATTCGTAAATACGTAAAACATTCATCCTTCGGGATTCTAGTTGAAAATTAGCTCACTTTGGCTGGTCTCAATATGCATTACACAAGTTACATTCAAGTGTTATTATTTGCATTTTTTTTTACTTTAAAAGCCAAGAAAGGTCAAATAAAATGTAACAAACTAATGTAATGTTCTAAGAACATACTTCTCTTCCAGACGGAAACAATCTTGTGATCGGAAAGAAATTTTGTTTAGCGAAAGGTGCATTGAGTCTGAAGATTTCTTCTAGCACAGAAGTTAGTTCTGTGAATCTCTCATTTTCATAGCTGAACCTAAAATACATTTTCCATATAAACTCACTGCATTTATATTCACAAAAATAACATAAACATATTAAGTAAGAATTGCGAGTTTTCCGACATCAGTGGTTGATTGGAATACAGAAAACCCAAAGCTTGGATAATGTATAACTATAAACCAAGAAGCTTAAAGATGGGAGCCATATATCCAGCATATTGGATACCAGCATATAATTATAAAACAAATGATGAAATAAAGCAGTCTCGCAAGACAGCAAGACATATAATCTCCTGGAAATATAGGTAAAGGTGACCAAACTCTTGTTTCGGGATGGATTTATTGGTAACTACTAGTATATGTATCTAGATCAGTTGTGTTATAGACCAAATTTTAGCCCTTTTTAATGCGTATATATTGCTAAGTTAACAATACAAATGAAATCAATAAAGTACATGTACGAACCAACCAACCGCTTGGCAACGATATTTATTTATAAAGGGGGATAAAAAAAAAACTGAGCCAAAATTAACATTGCGTAAGATTATTTTTTTACCTTTCTCCAAACATAACATTACATATGATATTAGTGGCCGCAGACAAAAACAGTGGCTTAACTCTCGTAGGATTTCCGTCACTTCCAATGAGAAACCCCGAGACGACATCGATTTCCTCGAATATCTTCTCCTCCAGTGATTTCCTCCCTACACCAAAGTCTCTCAATGCCTGCAAAGTGAATCGTCGCAGAGTTTTCCAGTTATGGGCGCTGTTATAAGTTATTCCTACAGAAGTCATACTGATTAAAGAATACAATAAATAACTTAAAGTAAATTGCCAATAGTTGAAGGATTTATAAACAGTTTATGAAAAAATATGTTGCAAAAAACAATGTAATGGCAGTTCGAACAAAGAAAAAAAATATAACACTAACTTTTTCGTTAAAAAACCTGGTCAAACTAGTTTTGTTATACTCCTATGATATAAGAGGTCTCATACGTTAGGATGGCAACTAGTCCAAAAATTGCATGCCGTCCAATCTCCAATGTGACTAAAGATCAACCTCATATGCCCAATGATCATTATTATATGTCCAATGATCAATATCATATGCCCAATGATCAATATCATATGCCCAATGATCAATATTTTATGTCCAATGATCAATGTCATATTTATCAATTATGGACTTTTTAGGAGGTCAATACGTAGTTATATGGACCGTGGAGAAAAATATTGACTGAGGACGAAGTCCGAGGTCAATATTTTTCTACAGGTCCATATAATACGTATTGACAGAGTAAAGAGTCTGTAATTGTTATATTACATATGAATTTGTCTAAATTTAATTTTAGAATAAACAAACTGCATTTTATAATATTTACTCATTAATGGTAATAGAAGAATTCAAATAAATAAAAATATATTATTAGAATTGTCGCCGGAATTCAACGTCAACAATAATTTACAGTAACCCCGGCTGATGACGTCGCTATGTTATGACGTCACAGTTGGCAGAAGAAGACTGAAATAAACATTAAAATTGAAAACAGAAATTATCTTGCTCTTTCCAAAAGCCTTTTCCAACAACCACAATGTATATTTACATATTACTGCAGCGCAGTGGAACTTCCAACATTTTTGTTTGGTCAACAAATTGAACTATATTTGATTCTATTTTTAGAAACAAGCCTTTATGCTAAAGTTAAAAATAGTAACAAGCCTTAAATATGCTTTATAAATAGAAACAAGCCTTAAATATCCTTTAAAAATAGTAACATGTATTAAATATGCTTGGAAAATAGAACTAATACTCAGAATATTTTTGAGGTACGTGGTCGGGATGGACCAATCAAAATTAGGAATTAACACACCATATGTAATATAATATCATATGCCAAATGACCAATATCATATGCACAATGATCAATATTATATGTACAATGATCAATGTCATATAATATCATATGCCTAATGATCAATATCATATGCCCAATGATCAATGTCATATAATATCATATGCCTAATGATCAATATCATATGCCCAATGATCAATATCATATGCCCAATGATCAATGTCATATAATATCATATGCCTAATGATCAATATAATATGCCCAATGATCAATATCATATGCCCAATTATCAATAGCATATGTTTAATGATCAATATCATATGCCCAATGATCAATATCATATGCCCAATGATCAATATCATGTGCCTAATGATCAATATCATCTGCCCAATGATCAATATCATATGCCTAATGATCAATATCATATGCCCAATGATCAATATCATATGCCCGATGATCAATATCATATGCCCAATGATCAATATCATATGCCTAATGCCCGATGATCAATATCATATGCTTAATGATCAATATCATATCCAAATGATCAATATCATATGCCTAATGCCCGATGATCAATATCATATGCTTAATGATCAATATCATATCCAAATGATCAATATCATATGCCTAATGATCAATATCATATGCCTAATGCCCGATGATCAATATCATATGCCTAATGATCAACCTCATATGCCCGATTATCAATATTATACATATGCCCGATGATCAATGTCATGTGCCCAAGAAGAAAAGATAGAACAGGACAGACATACCAGACAAATTGAAGATCGCAATGGCGCTCTCTTGATCTTGGCATTTCAAAAGGAATGGTTGGTTAAACCAGTATTTACGGCTTCCATTGCAATTTTAGGGACCGGTAGTAGCACACAACACGGGTGTGAGACATAAAAGAAATCGTAAAGTTATCATCTCAGTGAAACAGGTAGCCAAAACTTAGCAAAACAATCACTGACAATTTCATCTGACAGAATCTAGATTGATATCTATAGAAAAACTTTTTAGAGACCACATGAGACCTTTGTATTTATAAAATAAGGTCAATAAACAGGTATTAACATCTATACCGTCCACTTACCTGTTCCTTTGGTAACACCAATAAGAGGAGCAAACAACTGTGGTCTGTCGGTAAATGTTTCTGACTTTTTAACAAATGCTTCATGGATTGCATCATAGCCGTTTAAAATCACAATGAGTGTGGATCCACAATACAAACGGTAAACACTTCCATACTCTTTAGACAAGTCAGTCAAACGTTTATATCCTAACGGGTCCTTCTTGAAAAGTATTTTGTTCCCGAATAAAGGCCATGGAGTTGGTCCGGGTGGAAGTTTACTCCAAGGTCCAATTTTCTTTAGATAGTCATAGGCCAGATATGTTATTAATGCCAAAACTCCATAAATTAGATAATTGAATAAATAATAATCCATTCTTTTGATCAAAATATAGAGTAGATTTTAAGCAGGCTTTCGTAAAGTTATAAGTTAAACGACCTGATGTTGCATAAATTGGATCCTAAAATAAAAATACCTTGATATACATAAACGATTGACCCACTTATTCTAAAAGTTAAGGTGCCTTAGATGTATTATATACATATGGACGTACATGTTAATACAACAAGATTATGATGTAAGACCATACACTATCTTTATGTTCTTAGAAGCGGAGAATGTTTAGTATTGACATACAATATTAGATCTATTCTGGGTCCATGGGGTCGAATGGTATCAGGCATATCTGTCACAGATGAAACAAGGAATCTTAGAGCTACTGCTCACTCAGTATTCCCCCGCTACCCCCAAGATTAACTATATATGTCTGTAAACAGGAAGTAGATATCAGATAGATCTAAATTCGGTATAGGCAATAAAAGAACTGAATTCTGAAGTCATATACCAAATTCTAAGCCGCTGTGCTATTAAGTTGATCAGAAACTGTTAAGAAAATTTTCCATAATGGACCAGTAATGTTGAAATTTGACTAAGTCTGTAAACAGAAAGTAGATATCCGACAGTCTTAATTTCAAAACTCACAAAAGAGGACCTCATTCCGAAGCCATTTACCAAATTACAAGCCACTGTGAAATATAGTTGCTGAGAAAATGATTAAGTTGGTAAAGAGGAAGTAGATATATGACAGACCTAATTTTGATTCTCGCGATAAAAGACCTCATACTGAACTCATATACTAAATTTCAAGTCACTGTGATATGTAGTTGCTGAGAAAGATGTTACGAAAGTTATGTTGCGGACGGACGGACAGACGGACAGACGCACGGACGCACGGACAGAGGTAAACCAGTATACTCTCCTTTTCTTCGAAACGGGGGTATGAAAAAAGACCATGGAAAGTGCTTTTTAATGATTTTGGGACAGAATAAAGCGTGTTTGTTAGTTAGTCAGCAGCACGAATTCGAGCTGATAAAATGAATATGTAATGATAATGAAGTGGAAGAAATGGGAACACAAGGCAAATCGAAGATTTGAGTTTTTCTGCAACTGAAAAAAGAGAGGCATATGTATGAAAGGGCAATTTAGCCTCCTGCGTGTGGGATCCTATGGATTCTACTCTTATCGAGACAATCAGCAGGCTTCTTCAACATGCGAGGAACGTTATTCCCCACTATGGTTTGCGGTCATGATTTCACTGCGTCATTCATTAGGACAGGACTGCCCGATTCAATCACACCCCAGTTGCCTGACCCAATCGCTCTATAGTGGAAGGTTGACTACGAGCTAGGTGTACAATGTTTGCCCGCATCGCATTATTCACATACAACTGTGTAAATAAGCATTTTTGTTAACTTTTATGATGTTTCCGACACACATAGCACTCAATTCATAACCAAAATCTTAAAATAAACGGAAATTCTATCATCAAATCAAAGTGTAAAGTTCTTTAAGTTATATAAATATAGGAAAGTAGGTTTCGTTCCTAAAAGTAGTTTTAATCACTTAGTTCATGGTTAACATCAAATGAGACGGACAAATTATTCTTGGTAGACTAACGCACAGATCATGCAGTTCAAGCATTACTATATGGTCATCCTCCAGCTAAAAAGTGGAAATAACAAAAGACCAACTAAATTATCTATGAGACATTTCATACCCCAGAAGGGGGTCTATCTGTGACTATTTCTGGACTGGACTGGATGTAAATTATATGCATTTTATTTAGACCAGGGGCCATTTGCAGAACCACGAGCATTGCTTACTAGCCTCGTTGAAGGCTGCTGGTGGTTATCCCGATGATATTGTTTTTTTCTAAATTGCCGCTTGATATGTGGGCTGTTTCGCGTACACTTATTCCACATCTCACCTATTGCTTACATCTGATGAATACACAATATTCTGAAAAACAAAGCATACTTGCCATTTGCATAGGTAACAGGCTTTTCACAGCTAAAAGACAAATGAAATCTACACTTAATCTCATTTCCTGTAACCTCATTTATCGCAATAAAAAGTCTTTTGGTGGGACAGATTTACGCTATTTCCAATAGGTAACGAATGGGAAACCAATAGGGAATAGGGAATAAGTAACGAATAGGTAACGAATAGGGAATAGGGAATAAGTAACGAAAGGGTAACGAATAGGGAATAAGTAACGAATAGGGAATAAGTAACGAATAGGGAATAGGGAATAAGTAATGAATAAGTAACGAATAGGGAATAAGTAACGAATATGTAACGAATAGGGAATAGGGAAGACGTCCATGTATTTAGTAAGCGGTTTTAAAATACAATCGTTATGATTGAGTTAATAGATATGCTGTGTTCAAGTGTCCATTGCCTATGCATATTTCGATGTATAAACCCTAACCAGCAGCACATATCCAATATGATTCGAACGGAAACATTTGGAAGGTAGAAGTCCAAAAGTATCTAACCCGGTATTTAAGAGAAAAAGCTCTTCAAATATCGGAAAAGAAGACAAATCCAATAAATGTGCATTACAAGAATAAATTAGGAAAAAGACTGAAACCAAAAAAAAAGGATTGGTTCCACAACAATGCCAGTGGCGAAAGAAAAAGACAACCAATAGTGGTACTCATCCATTGTAACACAATTCACATTAGTATTCTAAGCATTTATACAACAAGATCTACACTAGTTTTCAATTTATCATCGCTCTTAAATTTTCTTACATTTACACAGCAAATTAACATATAATCTAGAGTTACTAATGGTTATCTAAAAGTTGACAAGGGTGTCATCTAAGCTCTGCTATGAGATCATACGTGCGTGGAGCCAATGTCAGAATTTGGACCCCCTCTATGGAGGGATTGGCATCTTTGGCTACAGTGGAAAAATTAAACTTTTGAAGAAGGTTTGCAAAAAATAGAAATAGCTCCATTCTTGCTAACGGTTCTCCAATACAATATCTTGGACCTGTAAAAAAAACAGAGAAAATGCTTAAGTAAAGCTTTATCATTAACAATAACAAAACAAGAATTAAAAAGCAAATGTGTAAAATAATGAAGAATGTTTTAAAATCAAATGTTTGAAACGTAAAAAGTTTAGGAAAGGTTTTCTTTGTTCTTACCATGAAACTGTTAATGCCATTAAAACTTACTAAAGATTTAAATTAGAGTCATCTAAAATGGATTAATACAAACAAAATATTCAGTTTTTAATTTCATCATAAATTACATTTTTTTTTTGAATAATTACCTAATGAGAACGGAACAAACGCCTCCTTTTTCTTAACATTGCCATCAGCATCTATAAATCTCTCTGGATAAAACATCAAAGGATCCTTCCAATATTTCTCATCAATATTTGCAGAGTAAAGGTTTGCTACTACAATGGTATCTTTTGGTATAAAGTAATTTTGGAGATTTGTATCTTCTTTGGCAACGTGTGGTAAAGAAAACGTCACTGCAAAACAAAAATACTGACTCATTTATAATTTTGGGGATTTTATTTCCTATAATAATGAATGCAGAGAGCTCTACAGCAAGTTCCCGCGAAAAAATTGTTTAATGCTGATATTGATTTTTTTCGTCCGGATATGCATCTCAAACTGAGTTACAGGTTCGGCGTTAATATAAATAATAATGCTTCTAAAATTTATCCGGGTTTGAAAACATGGAAGAAATCTTAAAATATTAGTAGGGCAAGTATTTACTAGGAACGTAATTTATTTGCGCTTCTCATTTATTTTTGTACATTGCACATCAATGATCTAAACTGGTCAACCTGTTCGTGCCCGCTACGAGATGTGCTCGCTATAACAGTATTTAGAGTATTCTATCCTCTTTAGAGTCAACATGCTCATCAACGTTTTCACATACATGTATATGCTCTAACCCTCTTATAAACTTCGTTTTTTTCTAATCAATGCAAACGATGTTTTGGTCTGTATTTTGAAATGTGTTTTATCTGATGACCCGGTAAAAAAGTCTAAAACCAGTAAGACTTAAAGTTTAATATATAGGTTAACCTGTGTTGGCCATTCTCTGTATTTCTAAGAGGGTAGCCTCTACAAATGTTAATGACGCTTTGTCAGCCATAGTTATTCTTCTGTTAACCCCTACTACCTGGAACAGAGAATTAGATAACCAATTTTGCGCTGTAACCATAACCAATCAAATGTTTCGAAGTGTAAGAAAATCGCATTTTATTTCATCTTGTAAAAAAGGGTAAAATTAAAAACCGTTTCAAAAAATCGCTAAAAATGGTTCATTTAAGTTCGGTAGTTTTGTAATTACCTTTATTATTGATAAATTCACCATTTCACTGTTCGTAAATGTTTTGATAACGAGAGGTTATACTCCTTGATTTGCACATACAGAACCACTGAATAAACCATTTTATTCCTGCTATGGTGTTTTGTATTCCTTAGCATGATATGCTTTATATTTTCGTTATTTGCTATTTACATGTATAAAACCATAAACATTGTTCTCTCTTTTTTTATGATCGTATCATACCTTGTCTATTTCGGCTTGGCATCTCCGCTGTATGTCAGAAAATCTGATCATATACAGAAATGCCCAGTCAAGTGTTGTGGCTGTCGTCTCTCCACCACCAAGAAATAGGTCTATTGTCACTTTATATATGTTTTCTTCTGCAAATCATTATGAAAAGGAATAAGTAAATATCAATAAACTAACGTAAGACTATGAAAATACTAGGGTAAATTTAAACCTTAAAACTAGCAAACCAGCAAGACGTTTAATCAATTATACTATCAAATGTTGCTGTTTTGCTAAAAGACGCATGAAAACTATGAAATCTAAATGTGTGGTTTTTTTTCATATACGTGTCCATGACAAAAGATCTGAATTCAATTACATTTTTTTCTAAAAAGATTGTGTCAAAATACTTTTGATAAGATAATCTTAGTTTTTTGTATCAGAATTTATTTTGAATATGGTTTTCCAGTGAAGATGCATGTCACATGAGCTTGAGTACATAGCAAAATGGAAGTTGATGCATGAAGCCAATATACATTATAATCTTACATAACCAAGAAAAACATATCAGGCAGTAGTGAAAACCATCTAATTGTCTTGCTGTAATTCCTGATATTGAATTGAAATGCCCCATAGATATATTTATGCGGTACGTGCACACAATTCCCTCCTGACATATGCAGGTCTTGAGAGTAACAACATTCTCAAAGGATATCTACTTTACGTGACAAAAACTTCCTCTTATTTCTATGAGTAGACCAAAACCAAAAATCAAAAACGACAACAATAATGCAAACAATAATCTTAGATTTTTGAAGAGAAATTTTAGACTCAGCAGCTGAGACACTAAATCTGCAGCGCACCTCCCCTTAGTAAGGCCAAACATAGAATACCTCACCTCAATATGGAATGCACACACTAAGCAGCAATCAACAAATAAGAGTTTGGCCGAGATGTGATACGAGTTACGCAATTAGCGATTACAGAAGCACCAGCAGCGCTATACACAGGCTTGGGAACCAATTTCAAGATACAACTCAATAGGCTTGTAATGTACTCCAAGATTATGAACAACATGGATTTACATTCCAACCGTTGAAACAATGGTGTTAGGTGATATTTTATGCAAATAAAGCATTTATTACCTATTACCTACAAATCGAGGGCCTCGGGCTGGTTTGCACCTATAGTTCAACAGAAAATAATGAGATGTGGAATCAGTGTACGCGACACAGCCCACAATTAAGCGGCAATTTAGAAAAAAAAAACACAATTGACAACCGCAAGCAGCCTTCAATGAGGCCATTTAGCACTGCTCGCGGTTCTGCAATTGGCCCATGGTCTAAATAAAATGCATATAATTCAAATCCAGTCCTGAAATAGTCACAGATAGACCCCCTTCTTAAACCCGGTATGCTAGTAGGTGACCGATATGGGATTCTAAATTGTAATCGTTCACCACCCCACGCAATTGTTTTGGCAATTTCAAATACCTGTAAATACCTCGGGATTTGATTGGTCCATCGAAGCTTTGTGATACAGATCGATGAAGTCCCGAGTGTTGGTGACGTCAAACGATTCTTCGTGCTCTTTGATTGTATTGGTCAGGTATTGCTTTATCTTCTCTATTGCAGCCCTGCGTCTGTGTATCAACTGAAAAAAGAGACAAATATTGTACTGTATAATAGACCAATGCACGCGGAAAGATTCTGACAAAATAAAATCATAAAAAAACATGTTGTACATTTAATTCTATAAAACTTTTTGAGGTCTATTAAGGACTTCTAAAAGACTTATTGGGCTTAAAAACAGAAAAAGGGCTAAAATGATATGCCGGTTTGATATCGTGTTTGTCTTTCCAGCCTTACGACATCTAAATATCCTATTGGTAGTTTCCACCATACAATTTTAACAAAAAAGAAAACAAACCACTAATTGTTTACAGTTTTTTAACCGTACCTTTCTTCCTGAAGGAAACAGTCGAGTTATAGGAAAGAAGTTTTCCTTTGCAAAAGGTGCATTCAATCTAAAGATTTCTTCTAATACTCCGGTTAACTCCACAAATTTATTGCTGTCATGACAAAACCTACAAAATATAAGAACAGTTTGACCTGTATACTAGTATATCATGATATATAAGCAAAAAGATAATCAAATGGAACAGATGCTATTCCTGTGCAGTTACTAAATCAGGCGGTAACATGTCGACCCAAGTTTTAACTAAGAGGATGAGACGACTAAACCATCAGACTAGAGCCAAGACCATATTGTCAGACTCATAGAAAGCGACTCTACTACCTGTACCGAGCAAAGTATTTTGGAAGAATTGATACAGTTGTCCAAAAACCAATGGGAAAAAAAAAGGCACAGACGAGCTATTTTTTTCTCTCCGAACATAAGTAATGATTGAAGTTGCATCATTTTTAGCTCATCTGGCCAAAGGCCATGTGAGCTTATGCCATCACTATGCGTCCGTCGTCGTCCGTCGTCTGTCGTCCTTCGTCCGTTATCAATTTCAAAAATCTTCTTCTCTGAAACCACTGAACCAATTTAACTGAAACTTTGCAGGAATGATATACATTTGTATGACATGTCGGCAACAAACGATCCTCATTTTAAAATGATTTGATAAAAAAACATGGCAGCTGTTACTAAAAATAGAACATAGAATAAAATCACTTAAAATGGCTTATAACTCAGCAACCATAACAGATAGAAAAAATCCGAAGGATCTTAGGCTCTTCAGAATCAAAAGCTCTACAAAAGTCTCTATTGGGTCGAAGTTGTCAGATGACCTTTGATAGGGGTTATGGCTCTTTTAAGGTAGAAAATAGCGTTTTTTCATTTTTTTGGCCTATATAATGAAAACAAATGCAGATAGAGAAAAGCTGTTGCTTGTTTAAATGTTTAGCTCATTTAGCTCTACAAAAGTCTTCATAGGGTCGAAGTTGTCAGATGACCCCGTATAGGGGTTACAGTCCCTTAAAGGCGAAAAATAGTATTTTGGCCTTTAGAATGAAAACTATTGCAGATAGAGAAAAGCTGTTGCTTGCTTAAATGTTCAGCTCATTAAGCTCTACATTGTGTCACAATAGTCTTCATTGTGTCGAAGTTGTCAGATGACCCCTTGTAGGGGTTACAGCCCCTCAAAGGTAAAAAAATAGTGTTTTTGGCCAATAGAATGAAAAGTATTGCAGATAGAGAAAAGCTGTGGTTTGCTTAAATGTTCAGCTCATTTAGCTCTACAAAAGTCTCCATAGGGTCGAAGTTGTCAGATGACCCCTTATAGGTGTAACAGCCCCTTAAAGCAAAAAATGGTGTTTTGGCCTATAGAATGAAAACTATTGCAGATAAAGAAAACCTGTTGCTTGCTCAAATGTTCAGCTCATTTAGCTGCAGAAAAGTCTTCATAGGGTTGAAGTTGTAGATGACCCCTTATAGGGGTTACATCCCATTCAAGGCAAAAAATGGTGTTTTTTGCATTAAGAATGTAAAGCATTGCAGATAGAGAAAAGCTGTTGCTTGCTTAAATGGTCAGCTCATTTAGCTCTACAAAAGTCTCCATAAGGTCGAATTTGTCAGATGACCCCTTATAGGGGTTACAGCCCCTTTAAGGTGAAAAATAACGTTTTTTTTCATGTTTTGTATGGAAGGGGATATCCGCCACAAATATGTTCATTTGTTCTTTGTTAATGTGTAGATTTGCAATTCCTTACATGTTCAATTATTTCTTTCTTCAGTGTAAATTTGTCAATTATTTATTTGAGAAGTACATTTTCCCACTTGGTAGCCTGTATTTACCATGTGTTTTATTTGTTTCTTGTAGTTTCGTTCATGGGTACTTTACTGCTTTTATAACGGTCTTTGTGTATTAGTCAATTATTTCCCTCTCAAAGCTAGTTTACAATAATCTTTTTTTCGCTTATTGTAACTCCTGAACTTAATTATTCGTTATTTGTATTTATATTTTTTTTTCAAAATTGTCACGCTTACAAAGTACGCATTAACATTTTACAAATGAAGAAAGAACACGTTACTCATGAGTGATTTTGTACCGGAAGTATTGTCGGCCAGTCAAATAGAGAGCACTAGTGTAGAGTAGAGAGAATAATACAGATGTAACAAAATCTTAAAAGTGTTTTCTCTTTATAAACGCTGTTTCTATTTAGTTTTAGTAAATCTATTTATTTTATACACAACCGGGCTTCTCTACATGTAGTTTCTTAGAAAACTTTGACGGAAATTTTGTATATATATCCAATATGTGTAAAAACCTAAGAATTCAGTAAACAAGCATTAGATGACATAGGAGCATTAACTCACTATAAACCATATGGTACTATAGGATAAAGCTACATTTATATCGAAATATCATACCTCTGTGGCACTTAGTTGCTTACAAATTTTCTTCACTAACTTAAAAAGATAGAAATGTTGATCAAATATCTTAAACTGTCGAGCTTTGATGTACATGTCTTTACAGTACAGCACCATTCAAGTTTCCGAAATTCTTTTTAAAGGCAAGTAAAGGAGGGCCTGTCCCCAACTTTGTGTGGAAAAATTTGGTTGAATATAAAGGAAAACATTGAAGCATGACCGAAGTGCCCTCTCCTAGCCAGTCAGTGGGCCCTTTTTGCAAATTTCTGGATCCGCCACTGGTACCTATATACCAAGTTTTATAAGATTTGGTTGAGTTATTTTAGTTTCTAAGAGGAGTTGAGCGGAAAAACGAGGATTTCCCGCAATTTTTTTTAAGTAAACAGAGCCAGAATTCACTCAAACTTTTGAGGATAAAAAATTCCGGCTATAATAATATGCACAAATACACATATAGTGTACTGGCTACACACCGAGTTTCATAATTTTATTTTCATATGTACTTTCTGATGAGTTGAGATGAGTTGTATATTATTAATGAGGGTTATGAAAAAGTCTAAGTTTAAAGGGCAATAAATCCCACAAATATCTGAGGAACGAAATTTTCGGTTAATTGGCACAACTATACATATGGCGTACTTGCTACATTGTAACTTTCTTTAAGAAATTGAGCGAAATAAGTGTGACGGACAAACGAAATGACAAAAAGACAGACGAACGGACAGAAAAAAAATATGTCTTCCAACCAAAGTGTGTGGGGGGGGGAGAAAAATTAGCATAAGAAAATCAAAATACCTCGACTGGAATAATAGTTGCTTGACACCAAGAAATGCCTAAGATATATCTGTTAAGAGTAAAAATGTGTCCAAGGATAGTTTCTTTTGTGCGTCTTATATGTTTAAGTTGAAAGAAAATGTTTAAGTTGAAATAAAACAAAATCTGGGTACAGGGGTTTAGCATAAGGTACAGCTAATGATAGTTTTTTTTTGTATGCTAGTTCAAGCAAATGGTCTTCCGACAATATTGGTGAAGCAGAAGGCGCACAATTCGAAGGATTACATTTATCAAAAATGTACTATATAGTATGTTGTCTCGAATGAATAACTGTAGGTTATATGGGACGTAAAAGCGAAGGCAAAAAATATTTTTAAATAATTTTCCTGCATTTACGCATAACATTGTCAGACTTGCAATAAACGAATCAACATTAAGGTTAAACAGATGCTTAAGAACTTGTATAAACCTTTGGGACAATAAATACTTCTTAATCGAAAACTAACTTAACCTTGATAGTGGACATTCTTATAAAGGGCAGATGGACGAACGAACGAATCTGAACATCAATTTACTTTATTCAACTCTACTTTCAAAAACAGTGCAAAAGTAGCAAAGCCAATGATGACAACAAATTACATGCGATATCAAGAAACTTTCTTAATTCCTAAGGAACTTCCTCCTACCAACAAGAATAGGGCCTTTCTCATGTTTCTCTATTATAGGGTAATTTAGATTTCTGTGTTTGTTTTTGTTATTTTTGTTTGCCCTTTTTTGGTCCCCCGCCGCAACGCAGAGCGAGGATATAAAAATGCCAGGCGTCTGTCCGTCGCACTTTTTTCCGTAACAGATTTCTCAGCTACTATTAATCCTAGGCTTTCAATATTTGGTATGCAGCTTCAGGCAGGGATCAAAATGGAAAATTTTTCGTTGCAGATTTCTAAGCTTCTACTTTTCGTAAGCTTTCCATATTTGGTATGCAGCTTTAGGTAGGGGTCCCATATGGTGGGATGGCTTACCTACTTCCTGTTTAACGAACGGACTTAAAGTTTTTTTCCACACGGCGGGGGACCCAGGAATTCCGTTCTTGTTTGGTTTTGTTTATGTTTTTGTTTGTTTGGCTGGTTGTTTTTTTTTCGGGGTGGGGGGGGTGGGTATGTGGAACCTGGGTTTTTGTCCTATCATTGTTGATGCACAACCACTATCCGACCCGACACTTACCTATGTTTTCGTTCGTGGATTTGCTAGCCGATATTTTGACGATTTACCATGTACAACACATTAAAATAAAGTTTGAGTAAGTAAATAATAACCTTAATACTATGAAATTTCTATCATTTGACATGATCTCCGATTCACATCCAAGTTTACTCTTCTCTCTCTATAAACGTCGTTATTTCCCAAATGTTTAGAGTTTAAAACCATTTATCATGATCTATTGGGCTTCTTAAGGATTAGAAATACCAAACTAGAAAATCTGTGAGTAACTGTTCACAAATAAATACCATCGAAGATCAAATTTTAAAGTAGAAGGTGCACATCTAGATTGTGCGAAAGTTTCACGTAAATCCATTGTGGGGTTACGGAAGAGTTGCGGATAAGAGATAGGTACCCTAAAAAGTAACGGAAGGACGGACGAACGGACACACAGTTAGATACCCCTATCCCTATATATACCCACTCTCCATTCATAAGCGGGGGTATAAGTATACTTAAGCTAAATGGAAACAATCTTTATTCAGGCTCCCATGTGCATACCATATGACTCGCGGTATTCTTTTAGGCATGTTCTCCTTGACTGAATCGATGTTTCTCCATTACGTGTGTGAAGTATTTCAGCAGTGCATCTATGCACGATTTGTTCATGCTGGCGTCACACTATCCCGATTTTGACCCCGATGGAAACACGATTATGGATATTTTCAAAATCGGGAGTGATCGTATTCAAATCGCGCTATTCGTGTTGCCATCTTTTACCATCGTAGTACCATCGGCTGAAATATTCCAACTTCGGGAGCAACTTCGTAGTGCCTTTCTAATTTTTTAACATGTTAAAAAACTCCCGAAGGTTCGTGCGGCGAAGGTCCTTGTTCGTGTTGTGTTCGTTAATCCATCCTTTCTATCGTAATGCCTTCGTGAAAGCATTTTCTGATTTCGTGTTGCCTTCTAAGTGTCGTCGGCCTAATTTATCTTACGATGGCGGCACGAATAAAACAAGAAGCTCTCCGAAGGTGGTGCGAAGGAAACACGGCGTCGCAAAGACCTCGCTTTGTATTCGTATATCCGTCGTAACTAATGTAATGGCATGGAGATGGAAACACGGCACTGGTCAAAGCAGTACGATTTCTGAAGTAAAAGAAAATATCAAACGTCAAAGGTGCCTTATAGGGACATTTTTTTTTATCCATTTCAGTTAGGGGCGTGTTACAATAAATCATTTAGAAAAAGAAAAGTTAGTACATGTATATAGCTATGTTTCCCCCCCCTCATAATTAAAATGCAGCAGGAGGAAGACTTACAAGACAGCAGCTTATGGTACAAGTATCCTCATTAATTCTTTATTCATATTTTTTTAGTTTCGAAAAATTGATAAAGGAAATTAAAAAAAATGAAACTAGAATGATCAGTCTCATAAGTACAAGAATAAAGACAAAACAAAGCGAAGACAGACTGGATCTAGAATTTTCTGACGCTTGTTCTTTCCAGCCAGGCGCTTCCCTCTTTAGCGTCCTCGTCCAGGCTTTTGTGGCATCTTTTAATACTTAAATTTCAATAACAGAAATAAAGGTTTAAACATTTTAAACTTACTTTAGTTTTTATCAGTCTCCTACCGACAAAAGCCGAAGGAGACTTTAGGTTTGCACTCCGTCTGCCCGTTTGTGTGTCTGTCCGGCCCGGCCGTCTCGCTGTCACAATAACTTTTTCGCACTTTTTATGTCTCACCCCACTTTTGTGGGGAGACATATTGTTTTTGTCGTGTCCGTCCGTCCGTCCGTCCGTCGGTCCGTCCGTCCGTCTGTCCGTCCGTCCGTCTGTCCGTCACAAAGTTTGTCAGCGCACCTCCTCTGAAACTACTGAACCGAATTCAACGAAACTTAAGTATATAGGAAGGACATCATATGTAGTTGTGCATATTACTAGGAAATTTTGATCATCGAATGTTTGTGGGAGTTATGGCCCTTTGAACTTAGAAATTTGCTGAAAATCCTCATTTATCATCTTGTCAGCGCAACTCCTCTGAAACTACTGAACCAAATTCAACGAACTTGATATATAAGAAGGACACCATATGTAGTTGTGCATATTACCAGGAAATTTTGATCCTCAAATTTTTGTGGGAGTTATGGCCCTTTGAACTTAGAAATTTGCTGAAAATCCTCATTTATCCTCGTGTCAGCGCAACTCCTCTGAAACTACTGAACCGAATTCAATGAAACTTGGTATATAGGAAGGACATCATATGTAGTTGTGCATATTACCATGAAAATTTGATCATCAAATTTTTGTGGGAGTAAGGGCCTTTTGAACTTGGAACTTTTTGGGGAAACGGGGGGAGACATCGTTTTTGTAGGCAAAAACAAACTTTAATTTTAAACCTTATATATAGATATTAAATTCTAAACTGATATTTGGTATGTGAGTCTTACCATGATGAGTTAAAGATCAGGCTAACGCGTTGTTCCGGTCCGCAATTTTTTACAGAGTTAGGACCCTTTGAACTTTGGAATTTCACTGAAATATCAGTTTCCCACACTTTTTTCTAAACCCTTAATTACAGTTATTAAACTGCTTTTTGGTATGTACCGTATGCCAGTCCACCATTACGGGTTACTGAGATCAAGTTTACATTCCGTTTCGGTCCGCAAATATTTACGGGACCTTTGGAAGTTATGTATTATAAGTGGACACGCTTTGTTCAAGAATCGTTGGCAACAGCTAAAATTGTTGAACTTTCTACATAGTTACAACATATTCTTCTTGTTTTCAGATGGTCAACTCACACGAACAAAACAAGATAAAGTGGCGTCATCTTTTTGTCCTATCTTAACAAGCTCTTCATATTAGCTTTAGATCAAATGTCTTATCTACTCTTACTGATCGACATCAGGGAGAGCAGGGTTTGCATGGAGAGCCATCGTTTTAACTTGTTATCAATAAATACTAATTAGAGGCGGCAAAGGACAATTTATATAGACTAAATTATATAATCTTATTGCAAATCGCGTTATTATATTTCATACTTCGTATACCCATCGTGATGCTTCGTAGACCCATCGTATGCTAAACACGACGTCGTACAGCCGTCGTATAAATTCGTGTCTCCTTCGGATCTAATTCTCGACTAATCTTGATAACATCATTACAACTTCGTAATCGGTTCGCAGCTATTCGTATGTGCTACTTTTCCGATCGCTTAGCCATCGGTTCTAATCGTATACCCTTCGGTTTTGATTTTGATTTTTAGCAAGTTCGGGGCTAACTTCGCACGAAGTTGAAATTTTCACATTCGTGTGTCAATCGTATGTCAAAATCGGGACAGTGTGACGCCAGCATCAGCGGCATCTCATACGACGCGGGGTCTGGGTGGCCGAATGGTCAAATGCGCTAGTTTAAATACCATGCTATTGATCACAAGCCGATCACCTCTCAGGTGGTGTTTGAGTCTTACGTTTTACTTTTCGGTTTTATCTATTTATTTCATTATTTTTTTGCATTTCATTCCCGGTCTTTCGACTTGGTTTTACATCCAAATTTTATTATATATATTGTAATTTATTTTTGGCCTGATGATGACTGAAAGATCGCCGACAGGACACAAAGTAAACACCAATCAAACAATGCATTATGCAGAGAAAACACTTTGAAGTTTGCTAGGGCTTTTTATTCTCTCTACTATTCCCCAGTTCTCTCTGTTTTGACAGGCCAGCAAAACTTCCGGTACAAAATCACTCATGCGTAACGTGTTCTTTCTAAATTTGTAAAATGTTAATGCGTACTTTGTAAACGTGAAGATTTGAAATGTGCATGTTTAACAATCATTAAATTTGGCAATAACAATAAGCGAACAAAGATAAAAGTAAACTAAAGTAAAATATTTGAAAAATATACAAAGAACAAATTTAACAATACTAGTAGTACTATAGATCAACAAAGTACCAATGAACGAAACTACATAACACAAATAAAAACATGTAGAAAAAATATTTCTCGAATAAATAATTGACGAATTTACAATGAACAAAGAAATAACTGAACATGTTAGGAATTGTACATCTACTAATACAAGGAACAAATGAACATAATTCTGGCGGATATCCCCTTCCATAGTTTTGGCCTATAGAATGAAAATTATTGCAGATAGAGAAAAGCTGTTGCTTGCTTAAATGTTCAGTTCATTTAGCTCTACAAAAGTCTCCATTGGTTTGAAGTTGTCAGATGACCCCTTATAGGGGTTACAGCCCCTTAAAAGGTGAATAATAGTGTTTTTATGCTTATTTAGAATGAAAACTATTGCAGATAGAGAAAAACTGTTTTCTTGCTTAAACATTCAGCTCATTTAGCTATACAAAATTCTTGATAGGGTTGACATTAAGACCAGGTGGGCGAATAGAATGGGTGGATGAATGATGATGTTAGTCGCTGCAGACAAAAATAATGGCTTAACGCTCACGAGTAGGTTTCCCATCCCTCCTCGTCAGAAAACCTAAGACGACGTCGATTGTTTTTAATTCTATTTAGAGAGAACGAATAGCACATGTAGCAGGAAAAGGATAAAACATTTAGTCAATGTTTAGCATTTTATTCAATGACTGCATGTCCAAATAATATGTTAATATAGAAGAAAATTAAGAAAAAATATTTCTTTTTTCATTGAGAAGTAGTCTTATCTGTTGTCCATTTTTCTAGAAAAATATTTAGAAGCTTATTTATATCAACTGTATCTTATGCATGCATGTTTTGTGTGAATCCTACAAACGAGATCTCAGATTAATTATATCTATTATCATAATTATCACCTTTCTCCAAACATGACATTACAGATGATGTTAGTCGCCGCAGACAATAACAGTGGCTTTACTCTCGTAGGTTTCCCATCCCCTCTCGTCAGGAAACTCGAGACAACGTCAATTTCCTCAAATATCTTCTCCTCTAGTGATTTCTTTCCTACACCAAAGTCCCTCAGTGACTGTAGAGTTAGTCGACGGAGGAGTCTCCAGTTGTGACCACCGTTGTACACAATTCCTTCAATTGACAACCATATTCCAGTAAAAAATAAATATACTTTAAATACACATACCAAACTAGAGGCTCCCAGGAGTCTGAATCGCTCACCTGATCTCTAATGCTAAACCCTCTTACCAAGTGTGCAACATGATCTACATGTACTTGGTAAATAACATTAAAGAAACTAGTTAGGACAGAAGGATAGAAAACACTTTCAAGATCAAGAATACAAAGTTACAAGGCTTTCCGTTTGAAAAAAACCAAACAAGTTAAAATTGATTGAAAACAGTTAAAGGGGGGTAACTCTTAAAAGGATGATCTGACAATTTTGACACTGAAATCAATTTTGTAGCTCTCAATAAGCTGAACAATTTGGCAATGCTAACTTTCTTCTAGCAGTTACAGTTGTCAAGATAAAGTCCAAAAACTGTGAAAATGGTCAATTTTGACGATTAAGGGGAAATAACTCCTATAAGGAATCGTCCAACAACTTTAACTAAATAGAGAGTTTTGTAGAGCTTTTGATGCTGATGAAGGAAGGTTGCTTCTGATTTTCTCTATCTCTAATACTTTTTGAGCTATAAGCTAAAAACTATGTTCTGACCCCCTGTTCTATTTTTAGTAACGGCGGCCATGTTGGTTGTTTGACGTTCACAAATTTCACAAACTTGGTAAAGGACATCATAAAGATTAAGTGTACAAAGTTTTAAAGCAATCCCATCAGTGGTTTAAGAGAAAATGATGTTTGAAGAAAAGTTAACGGACGGACGGACGAACGACGGACGCTTGCAATAGTTCACATGACCTTTCGGGTCAGGTGAGCTAAAAACGGATACAAAAATGGGTAAAATGATAATGCTGTATATGCATATTTTTAAAAGTAGCATTTCAATCAAAACATTGGAACATCAAAAACCAACAGTATTGTAAGACAAGTCTGACGACACCCTCGAGGACATCTGGTCCACCAGCAGCGGTTATCGACCCAGTGGTTTCAAAATACAAATACCAAAATGGGTAATGCTGTATATGCATATGTCAAAGAAGTAACCTCTCATAAGCAGCACTTGAATCAAACATTTGTAGGTCAATAACCAAAAAGTATTGAACGAAATGTACTCAAAACCAAAAAAAAATATCGAACACGAAAGCTTAATTCAGCACCGAGGATACTACATGTACTAAGTCCAGAATATTCAATGAAAGTAGACATAAATTCGGATATTGTATATTTCCAAACGTTATCAAATTACAAAAAAGCTACCTCATTGGCCTTTTTTTTTTTTTGCCTCCACGATTTTTTTCTTGAAACCAATGTTTTTATTTGAGTGGTCTTTTTATGTTCACATGGTTAAATGACATCGCACTTCAATGTCTTAATTTTTATTTATTTGTATTTAATGGCGAGTGTCAGTATGAGTAAGCTTTACTTGCAAACGAAACTTTTTAACGGAATATATATAACTTAAATGTTCATGTACAGGAATATTGTGTGAAAAAAAACCATTAACTTCGAAAAAAGAATTCACTGACTTATGTCCTATGTGAAGGTTTATCATCAACTGCGATGTACGACTGACTGAACATCCAAGGCCTTTTGTGAGTGTGCATGACCATGAACCTATCTGAGGTTCTCTAGTGCAAATTTTAAATAGACAAATAATGCATGTAGTAAATATCAGTTGGCTGTAGTCAATGTTATACAGTTTAGCAACATTTTTCTCTAGCTGCTGTTAATTTCCTATTAACATATTTGTAACATTTAGTAAATAAACAATCGAGATTTGATTTTTAAGTACATCGTAAAATAAAAATGAAAATCGTACCTGTGCCTCTTGAAACTCCTATAAGTGGGACGAACAAATGCGGTCTGTCTGTAAATACTGCTGCCTGTTTAACAAATGCCTCATGAATCGCATCAAATCCGTTAAGAATTAAAATTATCTTAGATCCACAATAGAGACGGTAAATATTCCCATACTGTTTGGATAATGCCGTCAAATGTTTATATCCAAATTTGTCCCTGGAGAAGAAAATGCCATTGCCCAGTATCGGCCAAGGACGCGGGCCGGGTGGAAGATTTCGCCCAGAGCTCCCTTTTCGGAAAAGTCCGTAACAAATATACGTTAAGCATGTTATTATCAAGAAATAAACACAAGTAAGGGAAGACACAATGGATTCCATGCGGAAGTTAATGAATATCTCGTCATATTGCATATCACCTTGAACATGAATATAGGAGATTGACCTTGGCGATAAGTTTATGTAAAGAATAAACTAACGAATGTCGAAGTGATTATCATCAGTCGCCGGAAACGTTGAGGTGTACATGCACTGTTTTCCTTCTGTATATCTACAAGGTTAACGTTTATTGAAAAAATAAATCCATGATTAACACATTTGCTGTCTTCAGCAAATCAATAATATTACTGACAATTCCAGATCGAAGGAAACGTCAGTCGGGAAGTGATCGAAACATGCAATAAGTCAGAACTAATGAAATCCTAACCAATTAATAACAATAATTGCTTGGTTGAATCATCATCAAATCTATCTATTTCCCGGATCTTATCTATCTGGCTGTAAGGTTCTTATGTCATTGTTTTAATACGCTTAAAATCCGGTATATCATATATGTATTCATTCATTTGCTTTTTTTCTCTGTACAAAAACCCTTCAGTTCAATATAATTAAACAAGTAAAAGCTTAAAGTTTTAATCTTTTTAGAAAACAAAACTATTTCACGTTTTAAGGACCCACAACTCCAAAAAGAGGTCATCTGACGACTTTAAGTCTAGGAGTTTTCTGTGGAGCTCTTTCGAAGTTTTAAAGCAAATTTAATTAAACAATCGATTACGAAGCTCACCTCGTTACACATTATTGTCACTAAGCGGGAATTGACTTGTGTTTTTTTTCAAAATTTGAAGTGCCTCAGTTAGCATATGAAACATGAATTTTGCTTTAGTATACCATACCTATGCAATATAGTTAATGTTGCGGTTGTTAGTAAGCGGGAATGGACTTTAACCATTCTTCTGTAAATGGTCATCCATGCGGAAAATATAGGTCACAGCCAGCATCCCAAGCATGCATTGTGCTTAGTATCAGTAGGTGCATATACCATTATACTAATATGGTTGATGTGGCACTTGTCAGTAAGCGTTCTTCTGAAATTGGTCATCCATGCGGAAAATAAAGGTCAGAGCCAGCATCCAAAGCATGCATTGTGCTAAGAATTACCACTCTTCTGAAAGTGGATCTGGACGCCGACGCTCGGGATATCTCATAAGCCCCCCCCCCCTCACTTTCGTAAGGCGAGCTAAAAATTAAGCTTTTATCTTTTTTTTCAATAAATCATAGCGAGACATTTTATATATCAAGGGTTCATACATGCATATCCTTACATTTCAGTGAGCAAAATTTCATTTATCTTCCTTTTCTTCAAAGAACTTACATAAACAAGACGAAAATTCTCATAAATTTCTTAGTTCAAGGGCAATAATTTCAACACCAGTAATAAATATTCCATGAAAAAACTCAACACATTCAAGTAGATTTAAGCATTCATGAAATTTGATCTCAAGCTTTATTTTCCGTTTTTCCCAATCATTTCAAGAGCATGTAAAAATTATGAAAGTTGGAATAAATGTCACTCAATCCTTTAATACCATGTCTTTGAATTGGAACGCCCTGCTATTACATTTGTTGTCATATGAATCATTCTATGTTATCATTTATATATGTGAACATATATATTATATATGTTGTACTGTCTTTGCCCCTTGAGGGCCTTTAATTGGCCAATTAATTTATTGTTTTATATTGTATTGTATATAGTACAACTAACGTTAAGAGGTAAAGTATAAAAAATGAGCTTTGATGGGCTGACTAAGATCAGTATGGAATGCAATGACAGGGTAATACCAGCTTTGGAGGTCCAAACTTCTTTTACAATATCATGTCAAGCACATACATGTACAATGCAAGTGTTCACATAACTCACAATGACACTAGGGAGCTAAAAGAGGCATTACATTTCAAACCTCTTTCATTCAAATCAAAGCCATCAAATATCCATACTCTCACATCATAGTTTCAGCTTAAATAGAACAATTGTGATTCATCAGATATAGTCAATAGGCTGGTGATAATTTAGATTGAACCTCCAATCAAATGCTTTCAGTTGCATTATTATACTAATTTTCAATTTTGCTTATATGCCTTAAACTTTTTTCCTAAATTTTTCAGAGATTCTCTGATGAGTCTTATTTGATCAAACCCATTTCAAACACATTTCACCATTGTTTAAAACGATTTTCTCTAGTTATAATGGATAGAGTGGTTTTGTACACAGCCTGAACTTTTGTGAGGTGGAAATGGCCTTTATGTGCATGACAGCCTCTTTATAAAACTTGTTTTTAAATACAAATATTTTTGTTGTTTTTGAGAAATTCAATAAATAATTCACACCTGTTAAGATAAAGCTATGGCCATATCAGTAAACAAGTTAAGTAATTTGTTTATTTAAACTTGTGTAAATTTACTGTATAAATATATAAACAAGATACGAGATATATATTTGATAATAATACAAAAATGTAAATAAAATGAGATCACAGAAAAAAGTAAATATAAGAAAAGAAAATAAATGTATGAAAAAAGAATGATAAATGCATGTAAATGTGCTAAATCCCAGATAAATCTTGGATATTTTATCACAGACAGTAAACAGTGCAGATTGAAAAGCATAGTATACAATATGCTGTTTACAAAGTTAAAGTTTTTTTTTAATTTACAAATGTACAGAATAAAAATAATCTTTTTTGTCTCTTTACCAACTTTTAGGCTACATAGTATCTAAGTAATTTGAATTTGTTATAAATGAAGCACAATGTCTTATGAAAAGTAGCTATTCAGAAGATAAATAACATACTTTGTCATTTTTATGTGTTCAGGAGGGGTATAAACTAAGCATATTTTTCTAACATCTTGTAAATTTTTAATCTGCATTTCTATCAAAAAGACATTTAAGGGCATACGATACAGTTACAGAGGGAGATTATGACGTCGTCGTTAGATACATATTGTGACGTCCTGAAAATAGCCCAATTAATCAATAACAATTGAAAAATAACTTTTTTTTTGCAAAAAACTTAAAAATGAGCAAGTTGACCCCTCAGTTTTTTAATGCCATTCTTTAAAAGTACAAAAATCTAGCATCATGCAAACATTTCAGAAAAAAATTTCAATTGACAATCTTTTTCTATATGGCTTTTTATTCACATAATTTCTTCGAGATTTTCATAAGATTACCTTAAAAACCAATTTTTGGGTTTAATCAGAGTATTGCACACATGTATAACAAATGGTGACATAATAAACAAGACCATATTATCTTTATTGTAAAACAAAAGACAGAGTAGAAAACTGACCTATGGTTAAAAAGTTATGCCATAGCAAACTATTTTCAAAATATTTCATTTTTTCAATTTTTGTGGAATGCATCTAATATTCAACTTTAAATATTATAAAAACAGATCCGTTAAGACATGGTTTTCTTTTTATATTTAAAATGTACGTACTAAAATTAGCTTAATTGCAAAATTTCATGAACTTGTCAATGGTGGATTTGAACTGTATCGTATGCCCTTAATAACACTAGAGATGCAAAATATATTAATTTATTTTATTTCATTAATGAAGTAAATATCAAATATTCAAAAAGAAATTAGCTTTGCTTGCGTTCGACATTCAAACCCAGGGTGCCCCAGGTAGGAAAAATGTAGCTCACTGGGGCAGAACGAGAACAATCTGGGTAATGACGTATTATACCTAGGTTGTTCCGAATGTACACTATTGTTTATTAAAAAGATCATTGACCCATACAAAACAGAGGTCACCCGCGTTCTGTTTTATATTTCAACCCAGGAAAAATAGTCTACCCAGGCTGCCTAGGGATGGAACTTCGAATGCGGCCTTTTTCTGAAAAGTTCTATTTTCAGGGGAGATAATTAGAGGAAAATGTGTGACAAATTTTTATATAGAAATGTGATTGAACAATGAGATTTTCTTAAAAATCTAGAAAAGGTCTGTGACCCCAAGTTTTTTTTAGGTTATTAAAAAGATAATATATATGACTTGTCATTTGTGAAATATAACTAAAATTTGATGTGGTTTCCCGGTCACAATGATGCTAAATAACTCTTTTTCCCTTTCTTATCTATAGAAAAACAATACTGTAGGTCACCAACTTCACAAGATCATAAATCTGTAGAAAGGTCTGTGACACCAAACTTTTTTTTCCTTTTTTCAATGTTCACTTATGAAAGTTTAAATCTACATAATTAAAAAAAACAAATATTTCACATCAGGAATAATAGGACATCTAATGGGATATTCCCACATGTACAAAAGATGATGCTTTTAGTAGCCTAACTTAAAAAAAAAAGCTACGCTGAGCGCAGCATGATACGACCGCAACAAATTAAATCCTGTACGTTGGAGGCCCAATATGGATAGTCTATCGCTTTGGTCACATGCAGCCCATGGTGGACTTACAAAGCTTTTTGACACATGCATTCTGCGGTGGACTTTAAAATGCATATTTCATATATATCTACATCAACATCAAATTGAAAAAGGCTTGTTAATATATTAATTGATATGTTTGGCCATCTGACCCCTAATTTCTCTAAAACTGTAAGAGATATTGCAAATCTGACTGAAAAAATACAGGCAGGGTATTGCACAAGGATTCCAATGAAAAAAAGATTTTGAAAATCGGACCAAAAATAAAAAAGTTGAGTTCATGGTCGTGGCCCATCTTTGCCCCCCCCCCCCCCCTCTGTACCTATTTAATGGTTAAATATTTATCAAAACCTTTGACACATCTAGTTGACAGAATTTAATGAGCAATTCAACAAAAAAAAGCATTTTCAAAACTGAATGAATAATAAAACATACTACAATAGTTTTTTGTCAATACACCCATTTTAGCCCTTTTGACACCTTTTTTTCTAAAATCGAAGGGGCCAAAAACCCTCAATACAATCCCAACCTTTTTTTCTGGATATAATCACCATATTGAAACTTCATAACAATTGGCTGGCGCACTTGAACTAATTTTTTTTTGTAAAACTATTTGCTTTAACAAACTTTTAAATAATGACGTTTTTTGCCCCTTTGACCCCTAATTTCTCAAAGATGGTAAGAGATATTGCAAATCTGATTGAAAAACGCAGGCAGGGATTTTGACAAGGATTCCAATGAAAAAAAATATTTGAAAATCGGACCACAAATAAAAAAGTCAATTTTTGGGGTGTGGCCCCTTTCTGACCCCCTGTAGCAATTTAACGGTGCAATAAATATCAAAATCATTGACACATTTAGTTGACAGAATTTCATGAGGAATTCAATAAAAAATGAAATTTCAAAATAGAATGAATAACAAACATTCTACAACAGTTTTGTCAATACACCCGTTTTAGCCCTTTTTTCTAAAACGGTAGGGGCTACAAACCCCAAATACAATACCAACCTTCCTTTAGTGGTTACAAACATCATATCAAAATTTCAAAACAATTGGTCAACATTTACTCGAGTTATCGCACGGAAACCAAATGTTCCCAGACCACAACATCACCATAACATTATACGATCGCAAAATTTTGCGGACGTATAAAAAGTATTTTATGGTATTTAAATAATGAGTGGCAGGTATATAAACTAATAAAATTTACAAGAGGCTCCCAGGAGCCTGAATCGCTCACCTGGTCTTGATGTCAACCCTATGAAGACTTTTGAATAGCTGATGAGCTGAATGTTTCAGCATGAAAAAGCTTTTCTCTATCTGCAATAGTTTTCATTCCAAATAATCAAAAGACACTATTATTCAACTTTTAAGGGGCTGCAACCCCTATAAGGGGTTATCAGACAACTTCAACCCTATGGAGACTTTTGTGGAGCTAAATGAGCTGAACATTTAAGCAAGCAAAAGCTTTTCTTTATCTGCAATAGTTTTCATTCTATAGGCCAAAAACAAAAAAAAAACACTATTCAGGGGCTGTAACCCCTATAAGGGATCATCTGACAACTTTGACCTTATCAGACTCTTGTAGAGCTAAATGAGCTGAACATTTAAGCAAGCAACATCTTTTCTCTATCTGCAATAGTTTTCATTCTATAAGCCAAAAACTCTATTTTTTGCCTTTAAGGGGCTGTAACCCCTATAAGGGGTCCTCTGACAACTTCCACCCTATGAAGACTTTTGAAGAGCTAAATGAGTGAACATTTAATCAAGCAACAGCTTTTCTATATCTGCAATAGTTTTCATTCTTTAAGCCAAAAACACTATTTTTTGCCTTTAAGGGACTGTAACCCCTATAAGGGGTCATCTGACAACTTCCACCCTATGAAGACTTTTGTAGAGCTAAATAAGCTGAACATTTAAGCAAGCAACAGCTTTTCTCTATCTGCAATAGTTTTTATTCTATAGGCCAAAACACTATTTTTTGCCTTTAAGGGGCTTAAACCCCTATAAAGGGTCATATGACAACTTCCACCCCATGGAGACTTTTGTAGAGCTAAATGAGCTGAACATTTAAGCAAGCAACAGCTTTTCTCTATTTGCAATAGTTTTCATTCTATAGGCCAAAAACATTATTTTTCGCCTTTAAGGGGCTTTAACCCCTATAAAGGGTCATATGACAAATTCGACCCCATGGAGACTTTTGTAGAGTTAAATGAGCTGAACATTTTAGCAAGCAACAGCTTTTCTCTATCTGCAATAGTTTTCATTCTATAGGCCAAAAACACTATTTTTCCCCTTTAAGGGGCTGTAACCCCTATAAGGGGTCATCTGACAACTTCAACCCTATGGAGACTTTTGTTGAGCTAAATGAGCTGAACATTTAAGCAAGCAACAGCTTTTATCTATCTACAATAGTTTTCATTCTATAGGCCAAAAACATGCAAAAACGCTATTTTTCACCTTAAAGGGGCTGTAACCCCTATAAGGGATCATCTGACAACTTCGACCAAATGGAGACTTTTGTAGAACTTTTGATGCTGAAGCAGTTGGGTGGCATCAGATTTCATCTATCTCTTATAGTTTTTGATTTACAAGCCAAAAACAGTAGTCTGACCCCCCTGGTCTATTTTTAGTAACGGTGGCCATGTTTTTTGACGGATCAAAAATTGAAACACAAGTTTGGTGCAGGACACCCTAAAGATCATTCATACCAAGTTTCATTAAATTCTGTTCAGTAGTTTCAGAGGAGAAGATTTTTGAAAAATTGTTAACAGACGACAACGACGACAGACGACAACGAAGACAGACGATGACGACGACAGACGACGACGACGACAGACGACGACGACGGACGCCAAGTGATGGTAATAGCTCACATGGACCTTTGGTCCAGGTGAGCTAATAATAATTGATATCAATGTTGAAAATTGTTAAATAATTTATCAATTCTAGATGGGTAGGAAAGTTCAAAAGTCATATTACAATGTATAGACAATTTACAAGATAAGAAAATTCTTTTACAACATCGTTTTATCGTAATAACAGGTCATCCAAGGGCAACAGATAAATTTTCTTTAGATTTTATATATTTAAACCTGTAGAAATCAATTACTTGTACATGAAAGACAATCAAAATCCCTATTTTCACAAATTCATAAATAAGTTAAATAAATAAGTCATAGTACAAATTCAAAAATCTGAAAGTACTGGTAGTCGGGGTAATCTACAAATTTTAAATTGTTCATGTGTAGCAAAAAATGAAAATAAAAAACTACTTTTTTGTAAAAGGAATTTTCACAAGGATTTCAATGAAAGAAAAGATTTTGAAAATCAAACCAAAATTTTAAAAAGTTGATTTTATAGGCGTGGCCTGTCTTTGGTCCCCTGTAGCAATGTAACGGTGCAATATAATTATATGAAAACTATTGACATATTAAGTTGACAGAATACAATGAGGAATTCAATAAAACAGTTTTCAAAATTAAATGAATAATAAAAGTTCTACAGCCATACTTTGAGCCCCTTTTGGCCACAAACCCCAAATACAACACTGTTCTTCCTCCAGTGGATATAATCATCATATTAAAGCTTTATAACAATTGGCTGGCCCACTACAACTTAATTTCTTCTGTAAAACTATTTGCCTCAACAAACTCTAAAACATTCACACGTTTTTTTGGTTCTACAATTTTCAGAAAAAGATCGTTTGTGTTTTGCATCTTGAAAATAAATATATATTCAGTGATTCTAAAGATAGAATTTGGTTGATTAAAAATTTTCAATGAAAAATTACTTGGTCTAGAAACAACTTTACAGAAAATTTATATCTAGGCCTTATTTTCAAAATCAATTATGGTATTGTATGAATAAATTCTTATTCAAAGAACCGTTTACAGAACCATTTTATCTGATAAAATAAAAAAGTTATGAGGATTTGAACTTTGGGTAAATTATCCTGTCCATCAATGATTGTTTATTGCACTGTGTATTGCCATCCAGTTTGACACTTAATGAGATGCAAATTAGTGAATATGACATCACTAATGAGATCGACCAACACTCCTATAAACAAAATATCAATCCGCTTTTGTATTCTATATTAATCATTTTATGCTATCACATCAGATAGGCGTCTTACATACTTGTACAAAAATTGAAAACTAAATAAACAAGTTTTATAACATAATTGAGAGTAAAGTGACGAAAAAAAAAGATCTGGAAAAGAGCTATATTGCAAGCCTGTATTGATATCTTAGTTGATAGGTTTTTGGTGAACCACCAGGAAAAACCATTTGACAGCTTACCAAAGGGCTATCGTAGCTATAGCCATGGCTTATCGCTAGCGATTACCCGGCTAATAAGTTAAGTATTTATTAATGATCATTGTCCATTCCATCTACATTTGTAAATGTTGTAAAAATAATTCCTTTTATAACTTAACTTGGATTTAAACAAGAGGCTCCCAGGAGCCTGAATCGCTCACCTGGTCTTGATGTTGACCCTATACTTTTGTAGAGCTAAATGAGCTGAACATTGAAGCAAGCAACAGCTTTTCTCTACCTGCAATAGTTTTCATTCTATAGGCCAAAAACACCATTTTTCACCTATAAGGGGCCATAACCCCTATAAGGAGTCATCTGACAACTTCGACCCTATGAAGACTTTTGTAGAGCTAAATGAGCTGAACATTTAAGCAACCAACAGCTAATCTCTATCTGCAATAGTTTTTATTCTGTAGGCCAAAAACATGAAAAATGGCTATTTTTCAGGGGCCGTAACCCCTATAAGGGATCATCTGACAACTTCAACCCTATGGAGAATTTTGTAAAGCTAAATGAGCTGAACATTTAAGCAAGCAACAGCTTATCTCTATCTGCAATAGTTTTCATTCTGTAGGCCAAAAACATGAAAAAATGCCATTTTTCAGGGGCCATAACCCCTATAAGGGGTTATCTGACAACTTCGATCCTATGGAGACTTTCGTAGAGCTAAATGAGCTTAACATTTAAGCAAGCAACAGCTAATCTCTATCTGCAATAGTTTTCATTCTGTAGGCCAAAAACATGAAAAATGGCTATTTTTCAACTTTAAGGGGCCGTAACCCCTATAAGGGGTCATCTGACAACTTCGACCCTATGGAGACTTTTGTAGAGTTAAATGAGCTGAACATTTAAGCAAGCAACAGCTAATCTCTATCTGCAATAGTTTTCATTCTGTAGGCCAAAAACATGAAAAAATGCTATTTTTCACCTTTAAGGGGCCGTAACCCCTATAAGGGGTCATCTGACAACTTTGACCAAATGGAGACTTTTGTAGAGCTTTTGATGCTGAATCAGTAGCGTGGCCTCAGATTTCCTCTATCTCTTATACTTTTTGATTTATAAGCCAAAAACAGTAGTCTGACCCCCCTAGTCTATTTTTAGTAACGGCGGCCATGTTTTTTAACGGATTAAAATTCAAAACACAAGTTTGGTGCAGGACACCCTAAGGATCATTCATACCAAGTTTCATTAAATTCTGTTTGGTAGTTTCAGAGGAGAAGATTTTTGAAAAATTGTTAACAGACGACGACGACGACAGACGACGACGACGACAGACGACGACGACGGACGCCAAGTGATGGTAATAGCTCACATGGACCTTGGGTCCAGGTGAGCTAATAAAAAATACTATTTCATCAGTTAAGTTATCAAAGTGTTGTTAATAAACCTGCAGATCCTCCAAGAATGCAACAAGAGTTATGAAAAATGTCCTGGCTACTGTAATATTCTGTACAACTGAACTTTATAACCATTACCTAAATACGTGCATGTAAACAAAGTTTTTTATTGTAATGCTGTAAAATTTTGTGATCAGGTAAACCACCCAAGACAACCTTTTTAAACTAAACCATAGTTTCCCCTTGGTCTAATACAATCAACCTATTATCCCCAGGGTCAAACTCATTAACGATGAACGATTTGGCCTCCATCATGGATTCTTCCATTTGCGTGTTATTGTTAATGTCAACATTTGATTTATTTTTGTAATCCACTGAGTAAGATCTCCTTACGCTGTAATGTTTATTATCATGCTCTGGTGACTCATCCAATGAAAACGCAGGGTTGTCAAATTTTCTGCTGTTACCACTGATATCTTCTTCATTGATGAGGGACATGTTTTCGTTATGTGACATCATGCTATTCTCTAATTCATTTCTAGCATGGTTCATGGAAAAGGATGTTGAACCAACATCTCGTAGATTAGACGCATACGACTGTTGCTGGATGTTTGGCATAGTTTGGCATCTACCTGACATGTTGCCCATGTTCTGTGATGGGTAATGCTGATTGAGAGATATTGAGCCTAAATCAGTCTCATTCAAGCAGTTAACATCATCCCATTTGCCTTTCTGCAGGTTGGTGGACGAGATGAGATTGTTGATATTTTTGATGCTGGATGAGGATAAAAAGGCTGGGTGACCTGTGCCTGGCCTATAGGAATGGACCATACTCCTGGATGCTGAATTGATATATGGGTATGGTGTATGATGGGTGAATCTTCTTTTACTACAGTAAGTCGGCGAATAGTTTTTGGATTGTCTCCTGTGAGCGTATCCTGCAAAAGGCGAAGATCCATACTTTCTTCTTTTCTTTTTACGATCTAGAATTCTTGGATGTTCATTTGAAAATACTGAAGTATCAGATCCTTGTTGTCGAAGCATTTCCATTGATCCCTGGGAATTATTTGCGACCATTTGAGATCTACTTGCATATGGGGGTGGTTCTGGGTACGATGGTATCTCATCTATGCTATCCAGACTCCCTAGCGACATTTCACTGGTTCCCATAGAAACAAATGTCTGCCTTCTGTTTGGATCATAACAAGAGTTAGCTATAGAGTTGTGTTCTCTGAAACTCATATACGATGGTAAGGGGTCTCTCTGGCTGAACTTGTTAGGTATTGTGAGGAAATTATCATTTGACAAAGAACTGCGCTGAAGATGGTTCTTTTCTAGTGCATCGGGTGTGTCCTGAGGGAAGAAAATATAAAAATCAAGATGACTTATTATAAATACATGAAACAAATGAGTGTGTGTGTGTTGGTGTTTAACGCCCTTTATCGATGCACCTGGGACATGTAGGGCGGTCAGTTTTAATGGGTAGGTAACCAGAGTACCTGGAGGAAACCACCGACCTTGAGAAGGTAACTGACAAACCTAATCACATACAGCTGGGGAAGTCCTTCTTTTGTTAAATACAAACAGGACTCGAACACCAGCTGAGAAGTGATCAATCATAGTGATCAATAGTGTGGTATTTAAACCAGCGCCTTATAGACCAACAAAGTTAGTGAGTTCATAAAATCTTTCTTTTGTTTATTACATAAAACAGTGTGAGTTAGGGCCTATAAGTAGATGACAAGACTCCAAGCCTTTCATGCTGTCTGTTTTGTTTTTTTCTCAGGGCTATTCCAGAAATAAATGTATGGGGGGTCGGAAGGCACTTTTTTTTATACCAACCATGCATAAAATTTTAATTTTTCCCCTTTATGTTGCATTTGAGAAATATCTAAAAATACCACCACCCATAAAATTTTAATTAAAGTGCCTTCCGACCCCCCCCCATACAATTAATTCTGGAAAAGCCCTCACTGAATCATGAAGTTAGTATTTGAAGTATAATTTGATTTATGATAATCTGTTTTTTTACATTCTGGATTCATTTCTTGTATTCACTGGACATGGTGTCAGAGTTCATTTTCAATTTCATTAATTTTCAAGGTCAATCCAGTAGCTTCAAGTGCATTGACTCTTGATTATATATGACAGGGTCTGGATTTTACTTGTCTAAAGATTGCAATAAAAAAAATACTTAATTTGTACTGAATTTCTTGAAATAATAGACATTTGTAGGTTAAGTAAATTCATTTGTTGTAAATGTATTTTTGTTTTTTTTTCAGTAGAGAAATAATTTCTTAGTGGTACCGTAATTACATAAAACATACACAGGCAATTTTGGTTAATGTTAATTTAACATTAAAAATTATTTCGATTCTAATAGGACATAACGGTAATTTTTATACTGGTAAATACGGTATATATGTGCGATATCAAGTGGCTGTTCCAACTTCCTCCCTACAAAGTGTATAATGAATAAAGGGCACAGAGATGAGTCAGAGTAGTATAATGAATGAAACTTTAACTGTAAAAACAAACAATTTTTAATAACAATTTAGATTAAATTGTTCAACAGCTTGGTAAATGGTAACTGTCAACAGTTTAATATTGAGGCGCCCAAGTTATTAATACACCGAATACACAACAGAGTCAACATGGCGGACCACGACACGAGAGCGGAGAGGTAAGTCTTTTATTCCTTGTTGACGATGTTAAACGTGAATGTTCCACCTGTAATGTTTGCATTTGTCAACAAATTCATGTCCGCAGAGGATTTCGTCTCAAGGATGCATTGACATTCACTGACTTGGACTGAACGTGAGCTAGCGAGTCTGATCTTTCACTGACGACTTCAGAATTTGGCGCGGTCGAAGCGGTTCCACTACTCGATGCCAATACTGTCTGAGAGCGAGCGACCATCATTGAGTTCGAGATGGAGATGTCTGAATCTATTGCTGATGTACCAGTAGCCAGACTTTGTATGTCCTTGGACAGTTTTCGCCTTTGAGCTTCGCTTGGGCCCTGAACATAACTTTCCAGTGAACTTTGGTTGCGGTGTCCTGTAACCGACATGATTGTTAGATTATCAACACCAGCACACTTCAAACCGGTAGCCACCGTGGCCCGTATACAGTGGTTTGTGTACCTACACGACAACCCAGCCTCCGCGGATATACGTGCCATCATACTGCTGAGCTTATTTTTACCTATCGGTTGCGCTGCATACCAAACTGTGGGTTTTGGTCGGAGCAAGGACTGCTGAAAGAGAGATTCACATTTTGGACTGAGTTTGCTCAAATAAAACTCAAAACTAGCAACCGGACAGTTAACATCCTTAGGACTAGCATACATTCGAACATCTTTGTTGTTTTCCCTCGAGTCAATACCATGGTGTGTTTTGTCCATTTCATTATAAGTCATTATATAATAGGTATGACCTTTATCATCACTAAATTTTGCATATGAACTTTTCTTAAGTGCATGAAGGCCTTCCTGTCCGCGTCTGCCAAAATTAATCATTAGGTCCCAAAATACTTTATTCTGTAGGGTTGACGGTTTGTCCGTGTCAAAAACACCACTGGTATATAACTTCTCGATATCGCCCTCAGCAACAGCCTTTTTATGGACGGTCATGTCTTTCCCTTCACGTTTAAGGGTTTTGATCATGCCCATTAAGACATGGTTTGACGTCATAAAGACACGATCGCTCATTAAGTTAAGTTCACGATTGTATGGAGGACTGGTTAAATGCCTGGAAGTGGCAGCACGAATTCCAACAAGGGCAGATTTTGAGTAATCTGTTCCTTTCCTGGTTTGAAGGCTTGCGTAGAAGTATGACAGACGATCATTCAAAATTGTCGTTTCAAACTGTTCAAAAGTCTCATCAAAACCATTTTCAGTCAGCCACCCTGAAAGGTGAAAAAATTAATCATCAAATGTATCGGGTTTTATTTGTATTTTACTGGACATGTCCTGTTATCATGTACATTGCATTGAAAAAAGTCTAAAAAAAATTTACCGGATCAATACAATTTTTACCGGACTTGTCTGATGATCAAGGGACCTTCGGAATGACTGGATTGGTCCATTATAATGATCAGTAAATTTAATTAAGTAATGAAGGAGTTATTGCTTGTAGAGGTAAAATTTCTCATACTCGTGAGAGATATTCCGATCTTCAATATGCATTCGTTTAAGAATCTCATATTCTTCAAGCCATATGCGTATTTATTAGATAGAGAATATATTGTACATTTTGTTAGGGATATACATGTATACCGTATAACTGGTAATTTTAGGGGTAATTTAATTTTTGTGTTATTTCGTGGATGATCCTCGACCGCAAAAATTAAAATTTTAAAAATTGCTTAAAATTATGCACTATTTAATATTTAGAGATAAAAAGAAGTCGGCTTTTCTTTTGTTCTGGAAACAAATTCAACTTATTAGCTGCAAAGACAATATATACAAGGGTAAATCATAAAGCTGAGAAATCTACATTTAAAGTAATAAAGCTATTTATATAAAACTTTTCAAAGAACAGACACATTTAAGTTTTACTAAACTTGAAGATATAAAACTGCAAAAATTCAAATCAGCAAAAATAACATTTCAGAATTTTCACCGGTTATACGGTATATATATAATTGTATAGGGAAATATACACCCTGGTAGTATAGTGGTATTACACCTATTCTAAATAGGAGAGCAGTGTTTCGAGTCCCTGCCAGGGTTTTATTATCTTCATTCACATGCATGTACAATCAATATTTATATTATTTTTTTCATTCTGTTATTATGGTTTACCTTTTTTTTTAATGGGTTTTATTTCAGTCTAAGCATTTATTTCAGGTGTATTTTATATCCGTTAAGTTTTATTACTTCAGCTAACCTCGGAAAAGCTTAACTCCCCATGCTGTTGCATGGTTTGTAGTCTGCTCAATTCTGGCATTTGCCAACTGGTCAATTTTTTCTTTGTTTGGCATATCCTTAAATCTCTGGTTTTTAGGTGGCTTAACTGCTGTTTCTTGATGAATGGCTGTATCAATGGCTAACAAATCATCATCAGATTGTGAATCCTCATGTTCAAATTGAAAAATTGTCTGATCAGTCAACGCAGAGAACATAGAGCTGACTGCTGCATCACAAATTTGATGTCTAAATACTGTTTTGGTCTTCCCAGAATCCAATGACTCTATGATGTATTGATTAACAGAGTTCTGGGGTCTATAGTAATTAATAATTTTGTAGTAACTGCCCTCATGTTCAACTTTAAGTCCAATTTTCAAAGGCGTATTCCCTACAGCGGCCATTGCAGACGATAATTCTAATGTGCTTTTACGTGGGGGTAAGCTGGAACAGCCACAACAATGTTGTGGAAAAAAGTCACGGACATTGAAAATATCTCATTTTGATATTACACATTTATGTTTTTAGCTTAAAGATTTTAAGATAAGGCTTTTATTCGACGCTTACGCTTAAATGTTCATAAAAATATTGCTCAAATGAAAGTTATGTAGGAAATGTTGAATGGCATTATTGCGCAAGTGCTTACTATATTTTATTGTTGTTTACGTATAGTTTTATTTATATAGCGAATGCAGGGCGTCATATTAGAATGTTAAATTAGTGTTAATCGAGCTTCGATTTTTAATTTCATGTTAAAGTTTAACATTTGATGTCACATAATTCAACAGGAAAATTAACGTTAAAAAGTTTAACACTAAATTAGTGTTAATTTTTAACACGTTAAGCTAACAATAACCTAATGTTAAATTAGTGTTACATTAACGTTAAATTAATGTTAATCGATCTTAACGTTAATTTAACGTTAAGACAAATTGCCTGTGTAATTTAAGGGAAAAGAACTTTAAAAAGATGGGATATAAGTACAAACTTATTTAACACGTTTAAGGATTGACTGTTTTGAATTTGGGGCTTTTCATAATAAACTTTTAATAATCTTTGATTTAGCACAAATACAAATCGACTTAGCAAAAACTAAATATATAAACAGTCATTCCATATATTTGATGCATTTCATTAGTTGAGTGCAACATTATTACAATTTTGTAGACATCATGTAACTGCAAGGTAGTCCATGTAGTCATCATCTTGGGATTTGTTCAAATAAATTTATAATTCAATCAATTCTATAATATTTTTACCTATGCTAAGCACATGCCTGAAGAAATGATGCCCCTTACAAGATGAGAAGTTACTTCAATCTAAATTTAAACCTAATTTGCTACAGGCAAAGGGACCCTTTTGAGAGTGCAGCATACAAATCATATACTGTATATTGGGTTATTTTTGCGGATGAAAATTTTGGTGTTTTTAAAATTATTTTTGCAGGTTTTATTTTGGCGTTTCTCTAATTTTTACCAATGAAATTAGACACGATTAAAAAGATGGCGATTTTAATTTTGGCAATTTTTCCTTGCACGCCAACATAGCCAAAATAACCTGATATACGGTACATCAAACTTACATGCAAGAACACAGAACCATCACTGTATGTAGAGGGCATTATCACTGAAATAAAACACACAAAAAAAAACATATAATTTAGAATTTATACAATTAAGGACTAATGTTAGTTAAACTAAAAAACATTTATAAGCAGAAAGACACTTAATTTTTTTTTAATGGACACAGCATGAAAAGCCAAGATTTTTTATGTGGACAGCAGACCCTCACTGCTTTTAGGAATCCATATTAGAATTCTTTTTATCAAATTATCTCCCCTGAATTATTACTTATTTTGATACAAATTTAAACTTCTTATCAAAAATCCCTATGTATCAAATTATGTCATGCTAAGGTTTATTAAATTCCATAACCAGCTTTAAAGAAGAACTGTAATGCTCGGAGGGTTGGTGGACTGACAAAATTGAGTATCTAATATATGGTAAATGTGTGCTTATTTTTGCTATCTTTACAGTCATGAAGTAAATATCTGTGAAAAAAAATACACACAAAAATGCATTATATTTATGTAAAACAAAGTATTGGTAAACTATTAAAATCAAACTCACAAAATAGTCACTATAATGACAGATAACAAAATGTTCATACCTCTCTGAACAAAGAAGTTGCCAGGACCCATCTCATAAGCTCCTGAAGGTTTAATGGAGGAAACATTGGACTCAAAATATCTCCTAAGAACTTCCTCTTTATCATGATCATCAGAGGGCTTTGATACCTAAAATAAAGGATGTTTCTTGTCACTCAAAAAGTCAAGACACTTAAAATTGTGTAAGTGCGCGTGTGTGTGTTGATGTTTAATGTTGAGTGCACTTGGCCATATATTTATGGTCATTATTAATGGTGGAGAAAACCAGAGTATCTGGAGGAAACCACTGACCTTAGGCAGGTAACTGACACCCCCAACATTATAATTGTCAACAGAAATTCAATGAAGGTAATAACCTAATAAATGGACCAAGATGTAATCATTTTAAAATGTTCTAAGAAGAAATGAAAGATCTTTAAGGTCCCGACTTGGAACAGGAACAAAAACATATATTAATAAGAAACAATGCAAAAACAGTAAGTCTATAAAGCTTTGGTTTTGTGTCAGTGATCAATCTACTATGATAAGAATTAATAGTTGATAAAACTAAATAAAAAACATTTTATTCAACTGTACATTGATAAATTTTGGTATTTTTCTCTCTCTTTTTGTTGTTGATGAAATCCAGATTTATCTACATTTTTCTCTCATTTTCAATTTTGTGAAATCATACTTTCTACCTTAATTTTGATACTGTTTGAACTTCTTTCCCCATCTTGTTTCTTTGTCAGTGATTTCTTGTTGTTCAATAACAAAGTCTTGTTCCTCAGGTGTTTCTGTTTAAACCTGTCAAAGGCCTCAGCATTTCTCTTCCTTTGTTCTGTCTTCCTTCTTTTCCTAGAAAAAGTTAATGACATAGTATTACTGGGAACATAATATAATTTAAAACAAAAATATCCAAAAGGCAAAATGTCATGTCCTTCTACATTTTTATTTTGCAACCACTGAACAATGGGGTATGATTTTTTTAAAGTTTTTTCATATCCTGATATTATGTGTTACTGTATAAGAATTCATGATGATATCATACTGTCTTCTTATCAAAGTGACTCACAACCAAAGGGTAAACCTGACTTGGGATGGACAATCAAACAGACCCAAACACCATGCATATGTCCCTCTTCTTTTGAAGGTGGCAAAATCTCAATTGCAAATGCTTAATATTGGAAGATTTCAGCAATATGCAAATCTATTTTAATGTACAGGTCTATAGTATTGTCTTTAACATGTTAATTTATTTTTACAGGTTTTGTTAGTTTCTTAAGTACACAGGAGAAACTGCAACATATGTTTAAAATACATGTATGTTTTAAGCATATATTACCACATGTTTGGTGTCTATATGATAAAAATATGTTTGGAAACATGTTTAACATACATGTATGACCAACATATGTTTAACAAATGGTAACAAAGCTGTTAAAGTTTAAAATGTGAGTTATGCATTCACAATACATTTAAAACATAATTTTTCTCAATTTGTTTCTTAAACATATGTTTTTAATTTCAGACAAATCATATGTTTAACATAGCAGTAACATTAAGTTTTTGCAAAGTGTCTGGGACTAATTGCAATGCAAGTAGCATCATTGGTCACATTGGAGGCTGTTGTCTGTTTTAATATCACTGAGAATGATCAAACTGTTCCAGATTTAGGTAAGTTGAGTTAAGTTTTAACAATTCATAATTTTACCAGACATAGTATACAAAGACTCCCACAAGGCCTGGTAGTATAAGCAATAGGAAGGCTAGGAATTCAAGCTTGGAGTCCTCTGAAACAAATTTTACAATTATTATTTTACAATTATCAGTTAAAAAGACGCTTCTTTTAATTAAATACATTACACTTAAAATCTTTAATTTGAGGTTTAAAGTAGAACTGAATTCAAAAGCAAGAGAAGTTTGACCATATTGTTTATAATCCCATGCTTTTTAAGTGTGTGTGTGTTGGTGTTTAACGCCCTCTATTAATGCACCTGGGCCATGTAGGGCATGCTTTTAAGTTTAAAAGCTGATAGTCTTGGCAGCACTTGGATATGCCACATGTTTTTAAGCAGGGAACATAATTTTGCTAAAATTAGTATATCGTTAATGAAATAAAGTGACAGTAGAACGCACATGTATAAAGCAATAAAAGTAGAAATTTAAAAGAAACTGTCTTTTACTTGATTTTGAGATGCATGCTATACTTTTTTAGTTTTTCATATACATTTTGATGTTTCATTTATAGCGAGCATAGCTCGCAAGCGGAGAGCTCTATGGTATTTGTTTCCGCAAGAAATTTGCTAATGCTGATTTAGATTTTTTATGGTCCGGAAAGGGTTATTATTTTTACAGGTCCGGAGTGAATGTTAAAATAATTCATAAGAATAGAAATAATGCTTAAAAAAATAATAAAATGCGCTTTTTACAAGAAAAATAATATTCTTAAAATAATAAATACACATAAGCTGCTCGTTTCGTCTTGGTTATATGCACGTACGAAACTAACGTGTCTCGAAGCTTAATCGCCCCATACCATCTCGCCCCAAAATAAGCAAATGGAAATATTGGAAATTAAATGATAGCGATAGCCCTGAATGTCGACATTTAGAACAAAATATGAATAAAAAATATATATGAAAAAGATTGTTAGAAATGGAAAAACTCGTTTACCAAATAAACTAATGAATTTTGTGTAATTAAAATGAACCAAAGGTCGTGCACTACAATGTTCGTCTGCTTCTGATTCTGAATATCTAACATGTAAATACTATAGAAGAATGGATCTATAAAATGTTTAATGGACTTTAAATAGTCTTAGAAAGAAGTGTGCCAATGGGGATTCAACTACCACAAGTCCAAAAAAGACCAGAACAAAACTAGCAGATAAAAGAGGTAAACCCAAACAAAAATGATGTAAAATGCACCATTTGATTGCATTGATTATGATCATTATTATATAAACAAAACGTAGTCCCTTTTAGCTATGCTCGCATTTAGGCAATGCCTACTCCATATTATATATTATGCCTAAACCATGTTCTCGACTATGAGTAAGTGCTTATAAATATTTGTATTTGTTCATTGATTAAATCTTACGTCAGTACCTTGTTGTTCTGTTGAAATGGCATCAAAAACCAAATCAAAGAAGAACATTTGGTCCTGCCTTGTTAATTGATAGTAAATCCAGCATCTATTTCCCAGAGAGTGATAAATATCAGGCAGCGTCTCTCCACAGCTTTCATAGCCCATCACCATTCGTCCTTGGCTGTCAAACGACCCAAACTGTACAAACCCACTGCTACACATCCCATTGGCTGAAACTGGTGGCAGGTTAAATATTCTGAACTTCAACCTTACGACATGACCTTGTGGAACTGTGATTATCCAATAGCATTGCAGGATTTTATCATGGTCTGTGTGGAGGGACGATTGGATTCTGCCTGTCATTTCTTCTATCAACTGATAGCATTCACCTTAAAAAATAAACTTATAATTACATGTTAGAAGATTACATGCATAACTTCAACATACATGTATATGTTTGTTCAAAGATCTCACTATATTTTGCAAATGAATTACAGCGACAAAAGAGTTGGTATAAAATATTTCAATCTTTATGCATCAGGTGTTTTAATGTTTTTTGACAACAAAGCAGAGTAGGTGATGTACAATGTATTATAATATTATATCTCTGCACATTGTGTTTTCCATTTCATATTGCTCTACTGGCATTATTTAACTGATGAATCAGACAAAAGAATAATCAACTAAACAGTTAGAAAATTTTTGAATGCTTTTCCACCTCTCATAACAAATGGAAAATATGTGTATGATGAATAAACATAAAGAAGAGCAGTTAACGATACCAGTCGTAGTTTTCCTAGGAAGCAGTAAGAGGACTTATTCTAATTATTCTAATTATCTGTGTAAATTTCATTTTCTAAGCCCTACAGATCTTTCTATCCTAGGTATAGATTGAAAGTAGTTACTATTATTACTCAAATTAAACAAGAGGCTCCCAGGAGCCTGAATCGCTCACCTGACATATGTGCCTGAAGTAAAGGTTATTAGGCAAAATCTATTGGACATTGAAAGGGTCATAAGTTTAATAAGGGGGTCATCTGACAATATGGTGGGTCTTAAGGTGCTGATCAGTTTTGTTCTCAATCAAAATTCAAAAATCTGTCACCCTTTTAGAGTTATTAGCAAAAGACTGTAGTTTAACCCAATGTTCTATTTTTAGCCACAGCGGCCATATTTTACAACAAATCAAAAATCCCCACATCAGTTCTATACACCTAATGCTAATAAACAACAATACCAAGTTTAGTTCCAATTGGACTTAAAGTGTCAGAAGAGTTAACGTTTTCAATGTAATGAGGAAATGCTTTTTAAATGCTCAATTTTGACATTCTAAGAGCAATAACTTCTCAAAGGAAAGGTCCTAGAACTTTGACCCTATTACATATTTTGTAGATCTTGATATGCTTAACAATATGCAATATGCAATTTAAATTTCTCAAATATCTTGTATAATTTTAAAGATATTGAGCTAAATAGGTCGAAATTTGCATAAAATCCACAAAAATGGGTTGTTGGATTTTCTTCAAAATTTCAGAGCTGGTAGATCTTGAGGTGCTGATCACATTTGTTCCCTATCAAAACTTTAAAATCTGTCACCGTTTTTGAGTTATTTGCAAAAAACTGCCATTTACCCCTATGTTCTATTTTTAGCCACAGCGGCCATGTTTTACAACCAATCAAAAATCCCCACATGAGTTCTAAGCACCGTATGCCAATGAACAACCATACCAAGTTTGGTTCCAATTGGACTTATCATGTCAGAGGAGTTAAGGTTTTCAATGTAATGAGGAAATGCTGCTTAAATGCTCAATTTTGACGTTCTAAGGGCAATAACTCCTAAAAGGAAAGGTCCTACAACGTTGACCCTATAACATATTTTGTAGATCCTGATGTGCTTAACAATATGCAATTTAAATTTCTCAATTATCTTGTATAGTTTTCAAGATATTGAGCTAAACAGGTGCAAAATTTGCAAAAAATTCACAAAAAGGGCAATAACTCCTACATGGGTTGTTGGATTTTCTTCAAAATTTCAGGGTAGGTAGATCTTGAGGTGCTGATCACTTTTACCCAGCCAGAATTTTGATATCTGTAGCCGTTTTTGAGTTATTTGCAAAAAAAAGCTTCGCCGAGCGCAGCATGATACGACCGCAACATGTTGAACCCTGTACGTTTTAGGCCTAATATGGATAGTCTATTGTTCTGGACACATGCAGCCCATGGTGGACTGACAAAGGTTTTTGACACATGCTTCTCTGATGGACTTTCAACCCAGGGGCTAAAAATATAAATTTTGAATGTTGTATTCTACTCTTTAAAAGAATAATGTTTGGGGAAAAAATTAAAAATCGAACCAGAATTTTTTTTTAAATTATGATTACAGCCCCAAAAATTTATTCTTAAATTTAGAATCGCTACCTGACAAGAATAAATTTGCAAAAAAAATTTTCAAAATCGGACCACAAATAAAAAAGCCCCATTTGGCCCCTAATTACGTAATAGGGGGAAAAAGGGGGGGGTCGCAAATATTAATTCTTAATTTTGTATTCGCTATTTGACAAGAACAAACATGCAAAAAAAATGTTCAAAATCGGACCAGAAATAAAAAAGTTTCAATTTCGGCCCCATTTGGCCCCTATTTACGTAATAAGGGGAAAAAGGGGGGGGGGTCGCAAAAATTAATTCTTAATTTTGTATCCGCTATTTGACAAGAACAAACATGCAAAAAAAATTTTCAAAATTGGACCAGAAATAAAAAAGTTTCAATTTCGGCCCCTTTTGGCCCATTATTACGTAACAGGTGAAAAAGGGGTGGGGGTCGCAAAAATAAATTATCAAATTTGGATTCGCTACTTGACAAAAATAAACTTGCAAAAAAAAAATTCAAAATCGGACCACAAATAAAAAAGTTTGGATTTTGGCCCCATTTGGCCCCTAATTACGTAATAGGGGGAAAAAGGGGGGGTCGCAAAAATTAATTCTTAATTTTGTATCCGCTTTTTGACAAGAACAAACATGTAAAAAAAAATTTCGAAATCGGACCACAAATAAAAAAGTTTTTATTTTGGCCCCTTTTGGCCCCTAATTACACAACGGAGAAAAAGGGGGCACAAAAATTCATCAGGTTCATTATTTTATTGTAAGACACATTCTTGACAAATTTCACAGCAATAGGCCAACTAGGACCAAAGTTATGGTGAAAACAAGTAAAATATTTGAATTTTTTCCCCCTTTTGGGCCCCTAATTTCGAAACAAAAAAAGGGGGGACCCCCAAAATCAATCCCATTCATCCTTGTATGGTAAGGAACATCACTGTCAAATTTCATAGCAATTGGATAACTAAAACTAAAGTTATTGTGGAAACAAACAAAAAAGTAGTATTTTTGGCCCTTTTTTGGCCCCTAATTTCTAAACGAAAAATGGGGGGACCCCCAAAATCAATCCCATGCATCCTTTTATGGTAAGGAACATCATTGTAAAGTTTCATAGCAATCGGATAACTGGAACTAAAGTTATTGTGGAAACACTAAAAAGTTAACAGACAACGACGACGACGACAACGACGACGACGACAGCATCATACCATAATACGTCCGCAAATTTTTTGCGGTCGTATAAAAACTGCATTTTACCCCTATGTTCTATTTTTAGCCACGGCGGCCATGTTTTATGACGAATCAAAAATCCCCACATCTGTTCTAAGCACCGAATGCTAATGAACAACCATACCAAGTTTGGTTCCAGTTAGACTTAAAGTGTCAGAGGAGTTAACGTTTTAAAAAGTTGACAGACGACGAATGACGATGGAAGCCAAGTGATGACAATAGCTCACATGACCCTTCGGGTCAGGTGAGCTAAAAATGTTTTGAATTATCATGACATTTATCAATGTTAATATAGATGTTTGCATTGAATGCTCTCCGTACTCATATGAGGTTTGGCATTTACAACCTTTTTGGCTAGAGCATCTCTGGTGAGTTTAACAAAGACGAAATGTGTTTCATGCATCAAACTCTGTTGTAATTCTTATTTAACCTGATGATTCAGTTGTGGGTGTGGCTGGTGTCATTTTCTCCGATGTTACTTGGGATATGTTGTAATAGATTGCCCTGCTCTTTGTAGTTGTGTCAGCAGTAACAGTCTCTTTCGTCATGTTCAATGTGTCCTTCCCTTGTCCATCGTCAACATCTATTGTGTCAACATTTCTTGCTTTGTTGGTGTCAGATATCACAGATGAATATGGATCTGTAGCATTGCTTTCTTCAGTCGAGATCTGAAAATATAAACATCATGAACATATTGTACATTTAAATTTTCAAAAAGGTCTGCACCTGATATTATCACATCTGATGTCTCTAGTTATCTTGTCCCAATATTACAAATCATCTTATGACAGGTGTATACATTAATATGCAGATTTAATCAACCAAAATATTATTATACTAAATTTTCGTGCCAAATATACCAATAAATTTATTTCGGAGTATTAACTGTAATAATTTTTGGTTTGTAAAAAGTCATCATGGTCATAAGGTATGATAAAATAATTCCTAGATTCTCATCCAAATCTCTTGAAAATATGGTGCACCAGAGGACAGGCAAATCTATTTTTTGTTTTCAGTGTTTCTGTTGAAATGTTTACATGAGAGTCAAATAAGCAAACATTCTATAATATAAAGAGTCAAAATAGGTGCTTATATAGAAAATTTAGAAAAATCTGGGGGTCAAAGAAATATTTTGAGGGCAAAATACCCTGATTTCTGCTTTAAAGGAAACACTGATTTTTTATCCAATATGATAAAATATATGCAGCCATTTTAAAAGAAATTGACAAATTATCATGATTATTAACATAATTTTCCAAAAAATAATTATAGGATAATTAATCTGTTAATTGGGTCGAGTGAATAACCAAAATATGATCACAAGTCGGTGAACGCACACAGATTTAAAGAGTGCGCGGAACTTGTTCCGTGCACGAGTTAAATCTCAGTGCATTCCCGCACGAGCATGACGAGTGATCATATTTTGGTTATTCATGAGACCTAAATGATTATCGTATTTATTACATAGATAAACTGCAGCTATTTAATCGTTTTTAATAAATTTATTTGAATGGCGTATGAATTTAGACCGCAGGAGTCATGCCGACAACGCAATACAATTCACGACGTCATAATTTAGTTTGACCGGAAAGGAAGCAAGAGTGAAAATATTTTTGTTATTTCACATTGTGAATTTACCAGATTTTATTTCACTGGGAAAAATCGGTATTTCATATGCAACTATGTAATAAAAAAATAAAATTTTGAGATGACTGAAAAAAATTGGGGCAGGAGGGTATGAGAATCTAGAATATTTTTTATATTCATGATATTGGCCTAAACTAAATTTCTAAATGGTGCAGGTTTTTCATAATCTCAAACATGTGATTCTCCTGCTGAGAGACAAAATTTCCCAACTTTCAGATTATAGTTTTATAGACATGGTAGACGTTTTCATTGTTCAGTAATAAAACATTTCCTGTGTTTTAGGGGTTTGTCAAAGAAGGTAGACATTAATTTAACAGGTAAAGGTGTTTATTTAATGGTTTATTGCCATTATCATGATTATTGACCTGACAGTAGCAGATAAATCAGTGAAGCCATGTATATTTGCCACACGCTAGTAGCCTCAATTGACATTGAAATGTAATTAAATGAGCATGAAAAATCTCATGCTTTTTTTCCAATCTCCATGTAAACAAGAGGCTCCCAGGAGCCTGAATCGCTCACCTGGTCTTGATGTTGACCCTATACTTTTGTAGAGCTAAATGAGCTGAACATTTAAGCAAGCAACAGCTAATCTCTATCTGCAATAGTTTTCATTCTGTAGGCCAAAAACATGAAAAATCACTTTTTTCAGGGGCCGTAACCCCTATAAGGGGTCATCTGACAACTTCGACCCTGTGGAGAATTTTGTAGAGCTAAATGAGCTGAACATTTAAGCAAGCAACAGCTAATCTCTATCTGCAATAGTTTTCATTCTGTAGGCCAAAAACATGAAAAATGGCTATTTTTCAGGGGCCGTAACCCCTATAAGGGGTCATCTGACAACTTCGACCCTATGAAGAATTTTGTAGAGCTAAATGGGCTGAACATTTAAGCAAGCAACAGCTAATCTCTATCTGCAATAGTTTTCATTCTGTAGGACAACAACATGAAAAATCGCTATTTTTCAGGGGCCGTAACCCCTATAAGGGGTCATCTGACAACTTCGACCCTATGGAGAATTTTGTAAAGCTAAATGAGCTGAACATTTAAGCAAGCAACAACTTATCTCTATCTGCAATAGTTTTCATTCTGTAGGCCAAAAACATGAAAAATCGCTATTTTTCAGGGGTCGTAACCCCTATAAGGAGTCATCTAACAACTTCGACCCTATGGAGAATTTAGTAGAGCTAAATGAGCTGAAGATTTAAGCAAGCAAAAGCTAATCTCTATCTGCAATAGTTTTCATTCTGTAGGACAAAAACATGAAAAATCGCTATTTTTCATGGGCCGTAACCCCTATAAGGGTCATCTGACAACTTCGGCCATATGGAGAATTTTGTAGAGCTCAATGAGCTGAACATTTAAGCAAGCAACAGCTAATCTCTATGTGCAATAGTTTTCATTCTGTAGGCCAAAAACATGAAAAAATGCCATTTTTCAAGGGTCGTAACCCCTATATGGGGTCATCTGACAACTTCGACCCTGTGGAGAATTTCGTCGAGCTTAATGAGCTGAACATTTAAGCAAGCAACAGCTAATCTCTATCTGCAATAGTTTTCATTCTGTAAGCCAAAAACAGGAAAAATGGCTATTTTTCACCTTTAAGGGGCCGTAACCCCTATAAGGAGTCATCTGACAACTTCGACCCTATGGAGACTTTTGTAGAGTTAAATGAGCTGAACATTTAAGCAAGCAACAGCTAATCTCTATCTGCAATAGTTTTCATTCTGTAGGCCAAAAACATGAAAAAATGCTATTTTTCACCTTTAAAGGGCCGTAACCCCTATAAGGGGTCATCTGACAACTTTGACCAAATGGAGATTTTAGTAGAGCTTTTGATGCTGAATCAGTAGCGTGGCCTCAGATTTCCTCTATCTCTTATACTTTTTGATTTATAAGCCAAAAACAGTAGTCTGACCCCCCTAGTCTATTTTTAGTAACGGCGGCCATATTTTTTATCGGATCAAAAATCAAAACACAAGTTTGGTGCAGGACACCCTAAAGATCATTCATACCAAGTTTCATTAAATTCTGTTTGGTAGTTTCAGAGGAGAAGATTTTTGAAAAATTGTTAACAGACGACGACGACAGACGACGACGACGACAGACGACGACGACGGACGCCAAGTGATGGTAATAGCTCACATGGACCTTCGGTCCAGGTGAGCTAAAAATTCAAAATCTCCAGCTTTGTCATCACAGATTCGTCACATGTAAATGTATACATGTATATGTAATCTGCTCTTGGATTATTCAATGTGCACCATGAAAATTTAGTTTATGGTTCGATGAACCAACAAGAGGCTCCCAGGAGCCTGAATCGCTCACCTGACATAAGTGCCTGGAGTAAAGGCTATTAGGCAAAATCTATTTGACATTGAAAGGGTCATAAGTTTAATAAGGGGGTCATCTGACAATATGATGGATCTTAAGGTGCTGATCACTTTTATCTCAATTAGAATTCAAAAATCTGTCATCCTTTTTGAGTTATTAGCAAAAAAATGCAGTTTAACCCAATGTTCTATTTTTTTGCCACAGCGGCCATGTTTTACAACCAATCAAATATCCCCACATCAGTTCTATACACCTAATGCTAATAAACAACAATACAAAGTTTGGGTCCAATTTGACTTTAAGTGTCAGAGGAGTTAACATTTTCAATGTAATGAGGAAATGCTTTTTAAAGCTCAATTTTGACGTTCTAAGGGCAATAACTCCTCAAAGGAAAGGTCCTACAACGTTGACCCTATTACATATTTTGTAGATCTTGATGTGCTTAACAATATGCAATTTAAATTTCTCGAATATCTCGTAAAGTTGTCAAGATATTGAGCTAAACAGGTGCAAAATTTTCCAAAAATCCACAAAAAGGGCAATAACTCCTACATGGGTTGTTGGATTTTCTTCAAAATTTCAGAGCTGGTAGATCTTCAGGTGCTGATCACTTTTGTTCCCAATCAAAATTTTAAAATCTGTCACCGTTTTTGAGTTAGTTGAAAAAAACTGCCATTTACCCCTATGTTCTATTTTTACCCACAGCGGCCATATTTTACGACCAATCAAAAATCCCCACATCCGTTCTATACACCTTATGCTAATAAACAACTATACCAAGTTTGGTTCCAATTGGACTTGAACTGTCAGAGGAGTTAACGTTTTCAATGTAATAGGAAATGCTGTTAAAATGCTCAATTTTGACGTTCTAAGGGCAATAACTCCTAAAAGGAAAGGTTCTACAACGTTGACCCTATTACATATTTTGTAGATCTTGATGTGCTTAACAATATGCAATTTAAATTTCTCGAATATCTCGTAAAGTTGTCAAGATATTGAGCTAAACAGGTGCAAAATTTTCCAAAAATCCACAAAAAGGGCAATAACTCCTACATGGGTTGTTGGATTTTCTTCAAAATTTCAGAGCTGGTAGATCTTCAGGTGCTGATCACTTTTGTTCCCAATCAAAATTTTAAAATCTGTCACCGTTTTTGAGTTAGTTGAAAAAAACTGCCATTTACCCCTATGTTCTAATTTTACCCACAGCGGCCATATTTTACGACCAATCAAAAATCCCCACATCTGTTCTATACACCTAATGCTAATAAACAACTATACCAAGTTTGGTTCCAATTGGACTTGAACTGTCAGAGGAGTTAACGTTTTCAATGTAATAGGAAATGCTGTTAAAATGCTCAATTTTGACGTTCTAAGGGCAATAACTCCTAAAAGGAAAGGTTCTACAACGTTGACCCTATTACATATTTTGTAGATCTTGATGTGCTTAACAATATGCAATTTAAATTTCTCAAATATCTTGTATAGTTTTCAAGATATTGAGCTAAGCAGGTGCAAAATTTGCAAAAAATCCACAAAAAGGGCAATAACTCCTACATGGGTTGTTGGATTTTCTTCAAAATTTCAGGGTAGGTAGATCTTGAGGTGCTGATCACTTTTACCCGCACAAGAATTTTGATATCTGTAGCCGTTTTTTAGTTATTTGCAAAAAACTGCATTTTACCCCTATGTTCTATTTTTAGCCACGGCGGCCATGTTTTACGACGAATCAAAAATCCCCACATCAGTTCTAAGCACCGAATGCTAATGAACAACCATACCAAGTTTGGTTTCAATTGGACTTATGGTGTCAGAGGAGTTAACGTTTTAAAAAGTTTACGACGGACGACGGACGCCAAGTGATGACAATAGCTCACATGACCCTTCGGGTCAGGTGAGCTAAAAATTGATTACCAAAAAAGAAAACTTATAGGATCTTGAGTCTGACAATAAAAATAAAGATATTTTATTTCCTAATCATAGGGCTCATTACAAGCATGTAATCACATAAAGTGAAAATAAAAAAGCCTTTCTCGCCCACTTGCATACACTCTCACATACAACTATCATTCTGATAGGTCAGTGCTCTGCTCTGGCTGTGGGACTAATGGGTTGTCAAACTATTGGCCTGTTGGAATAGGTTGTTGGTCTATTGACCATTGGGCTGTTGGAATAGGTTGTTGGTCTATTGACCATTGGGCTGTTGGACTTCAGATGTCTAAGACTAGTTATGATAACGTAACCCTCACGGATAGTCCTGCCCATTAACCGCAAAGGAGCAAAACAATTTCTTTAACACACAGTTTTATTACATGTATCTGTTTGTATATTTAAGGTGAAACAATTGGTTTGAGGACAAGTAAAGTCTTACTTGTTGATATATTTTCAGATATATCGTATAAATTTAGGTAGAAGTATGAAATTTTCATTTTTACACTGATCTTAAACTTTATTGAGTTCAGGATCAGTGTAAAATAACATAAACTAAGCAAATTACAGAGGGTCTGGGTCATAAATCGTCTCCATATCTTATGTATGTACTCGAACGCCACCAATTTGTTTCGCTGTGCTCCGTAATGGGCAGGAATCGTTACCCTCACAGAGCAACGGAGATAGGATTACGTTATTGTAACTAGTCTAAGACAATATCCTTTTTTTTCAAAGATTGGGGTGTAGCTCATTCCTACTTAACAGGATAACAAGATATCAGATCTGATTTACAATTTTGAAATTTTTGATTTGAAATTTCAAAATTATAAATCAGATCTAAAAGTATAATTTATTTCAAGACTTGGAAAATTAAGCATGAAAGACAATGTCTTATCTAAGCCAGAATCTTGGCTATATATAAACACCTTGATTTCATAGCATATAACAAAAAGAACCATAATCTTGTAAATCATTTTTCTGTTTACTTCTTTTTTGTTTCACTTTTCTTAATTTTCCCGCGGAAATATTAGCTGGAAAGTAAATGACAGAGGAGTTCCGAAAAAATGTGTTTTTTTCAAAAATGGAGAGAGAAAAAAGATTTTTTTTATATCTGCATGTATTTTGATCTTTCAGTGATTAAATTGAACAATTGACATAAAAGAAAACATATACTCGCAGAATGTTTCTCAAGAATTAGGGGTATTTTTTTTAATTTATGAGACGCGAACGGGATAATGAAATTTTAGCAACACCAAGTAACAGGAAGTGACAACTAACCAAAAATTTGACACTTGCAAAAACATGCTGACAAAATAAGTAAATATAAGTACTTAAAGTCAGGCAAATAATAGCATTTTAGTCTCAATGTCACCTTACTTTCATTCATGAAATTATTACACCATTTAGACACTCTCTTTACAAACAACACTCGCATAGAATTAATGAAAAGTAGGGAACACACATTATTGCCACATTGCATGACAAAATTAATCAACATATCCCTTCTACATGTATATGTATGCTGCAAACAAAAACAGTCTGAATTGCCACACAACTTACCCTCATATCCTAGTGCCATTATAAGACAAGGCAGGTTTAACCTGTGACGCTCCTGAAGTTACAATGTACACTGTGTACATCTTTGCATATTAATTATAAAATGACAATGTTTTAATCATGCATTGAATTGAAAAATAAAAAGTAGCTAGCTTTTCTTGTAGTTCACATGTTCACTTAATGACATACAAAAATTTAAAGAAAAGGCATTAAAAATATGCTGAAAAATCAGAAAAATAAGCATGCAAAACTTGACGTTAAAGGTAAATAGACAATCTTCCAATTTCGATTTTTTTGGTAATTGTCGAAATCTTACCTCAAATTACTGGAAAACTGGTTGCTGACGTCAATTGCACGTAAAAGGGAGTTTTTAAATTTCATTATTTAAGTGTAAATGAATTTGTTTGAAAGGATCCTCCGAGTGAAACAAATAAATTCATTTCATGTTTGATTGTTTTCCATTAGAAAACACATTTAATAGATTGATAGAATAATTCAGTCCATGTGCTCTCTTCTAAAAAAGGCGTCATTTTACCCCCATTGACCTCTCGTGACCCCTATTCTAACATCCGGAACGTTACAGAATGGCACTTTTGGAAGATCGTCTATTCAGCTCACAGTACAGCTAAATCATTGACTTTTCAACCATTATCACTTCCTTCGGGATCTTACAGAGGCAGGAAATAAAACCTGTTTAGCTCTCAAAGTTTCAATTAAGCTTATTCCGGCATTTTGTTTTATTGGAAAATGTAAACAAACTAGCTTTTCTTGTGGGTAACACATACGTTAAATGACCTCCAAAATTTTCAAAGTAAAAAGCGTTAAAAAGATACTGAAAGTTTAGGAAAACAATCGTGCTAAACTGGACTTTGAAGGAAAATTCAGTTCATCCTGTTCATAGTACAACTAAAATATTGACACTTCTACCATTATTGCTCCCTTCAGTAGCATGTTTGTATTTTACATCTGAAAACAAAGCAGTTAAATGAATTAATAGCTAGATTTTGAAATGTTTTATTTTTTCAGTTTTACATGTATATGTGCTTTAAACTAATGTTGTATTTTATTTTGTTTAGGAGATTGATGCTGCAGGTTGAAGATATGAGGAAGAGGGTTCATTTCTATGGAGCCATTTGAGCTGACTCTGCAGCAGGTCACCTTTGATGAGGGAGAACCACAGACTGATCTAGATTCTTTTGACACAGTTGTCAACTACGACTCACATTTTGAGACTATTAAAACAAATTTCCAGGGTAGCAGCTCATTAAGTTTAACATATACAGATGCTTCTAAAAGTAGAGGTGTGATGTGTAAAATGCTTGATTAGACTAGTATTAAATTATATTTCTCTCATCTGTTAACCTTCTTGTTTTAATTAAGGGCTATTCTGTTATGGTATAATCATGATAATGGAGTTACTTTTAATATGTTTAAGTTGAAACACAATACAATGCATGTATGTGCAGATAACTAATCACTTCAAATAAATGTATTTCCATTTTATTGATAAGCCCTTAATTTTAACAACTACTGGCATGGTACCTTATAATTAGATGCTGGTTTTTTTTCAATAACTGTAAAAAATCTTTAAAAAGCAATCAGAAACCTTTAAAACCACATATTTCTGATTGAACAGTCATGACAATAAGAACAAAATTACTAATCATTATTATTAGTATTGAAATGATGGCTCATAAAATGTAGCATTTGCATCCTTCATAAGTTGATTTATCATGGTATATCATATATCAAAATAAAGTATCTATAATTATGTTTGTCAATAATAATTTAGTTAGTTTTGCATTGTTTGCACATTCGTATAAAAAAATTATAATATATATATATATAAAAAGAATTTGTTGGTCCATGATTTCTTGGATTGTTTGCAAATTTAGAATAGCAATTATTTCAAAATTTAAAAAATCTTAGTTTGCCATACCCATGAAAATTAGTTCTTCATGATATAAATGATATTCGTTAACGTTTTTTCTGCATTTCCTGGAAAAAAGAAAAAGCTATACTTTGTATCATTTGCTAGATCATTTTAAGTCAGTAGTTACATGCATATTTGAAGTGTAATGATAAGATTGTTAGATTGTTCATTGTTTTAATTTGCTTTGACATAGTTTTATTTGCGTGCATGAAATATAATTCTCTTCTCAAGCTTTTTAACTTCCTGGTTTCTTATGATATATTCAGGAAAATCTCGTGAGGCAGGATTGCATGCAGCCTCCTATTGTCTGCAGGCTAGTTTCATTCCCCCTCCTGTAAGTAACCCTTGCCGTGGTAGTCTATCATGTAGCCAGCCTGATTCATTGTATACATCAGTAACAGCTGCTAACAGCCAACATTCTGCTACTAGTGAGAGAATTAACAAAACTAGACAGCCTAATACTAATGGTATACATTATTAACATATTATATTTAATGTTGACCATTTAAAAAGCATTTTATACATTCATATGAATATTAATACATGTAAATGTAGAAAAAGTTCTCTGCTTAATTTTATTTTAACAAGACTTTAAAGGTAATATTCTGAATGATTCTTGTATAAACCAGCTCACAGTTAATCTTCCATGTTTTTTAAGGTTCATTCAAAACCTTTGATTTCAAATTGATGCATGACAAGTTTAATTAAAAAATCATGCAGTCCTCCTTGCCATCATGACCATTTTGAAATGAATGACATGAAACAAAGAAAAAAATGCCCTCTTTGTATTCCTTTTTGATAAGCTTTTTTTTTTGCTTTGCCAATTACATGTTGTTATTGCATGGGGTTGTTTGTGTTCTGTGTTTAGCTTTTCATCATGTTAGTTGTTGACTTGTTTTACTCTGCATATTATGATCAAAATACACTTTCAATGTATTCATCATGTTCATTACTTTAAAGATATATACATTTAATTGCATACTCTATATATTTATGCATATACATGTATAGTTTTTGCTTTACCAATATATCATACTTTACTAGAAATGTATATATAAATGATTTATTATTACTTTGTACAGTTTTAATTTACAATCATATCTTTAAATAAAAACCAAAACAATAAAAATACAGAGCAAAATTTAACCCTGAAATTGCTGAAAACAAAACAAAACAATGCTGTTATCATTATTTGATCTCATTATGAATAATTATGACCCTGACAACATGAATAAAAAGGTCAAATCATTTATTTTTACTTTGGTGGATTACAATGATGTTTATGTATGTGTTCATGGTGTTCATCATGTGTATAGATAAATTTACTCTGCTACCAAAGATGACCCACACCATCCATACTTATAAAGTAATAGTAAATATTTATCATCAAAATGAAAGTATAAAGTTTAGACTTTAATATTTTTATTATAGCTAATCCATCAACACGACCTTCAACCAAAACTCAGCCAAGTCGTCTGAAGACCACCCAGATCCATACAAAGTTAGTCTGTTCTGATGGTGTTACTGCTGGGCTGTTACATCAGCACAATATAATACATCCTGACTACTGTCTCCGAGAGGTCGACTCGTCTTACATCACAAGGAAAGAGAAGATAAGTGACACAGACATACGGACATTGTTTAAGGTAGGCTGATCTGAGTTCAAAGTAGTCTGTCTCAATTAGCAGAGGGTAATGAGATGTGGAATAAGTGTACATGACACAACGTACATAAACCAGTCGAAACTTAAAAAATCCACAATGGAAAACAACCAATAGCTTTCACTGTGACAATGTGTCTTGCATTGGCCCTAGATTGAAAATATAACCCATGTACATTTGATTCAATACTAATGTTAAATGTTTTAAAGAAAGACCCTTTCTAAACATACGTGTAGAACCAGTAACATGAGGGTGACAGGTACAAACCTAAGCATTTACAAAGATTCCTGGCTTAGGACAGGGATCAAACAAATTTTGTAGGACCATAGACCAATCGCGAGTTAATCCATTCCGGAACATTCCGGATATAAGAATGTCCAAATGTCAAAGGTCAACTGAGGTAAGATCTGACGTCAGAACATTGGGAGCAATGGAAGCAACATGTTTACCGATTTATTTTAGGAAAATTTGAAAGAAAATTGAATAAAAAGTTTTGTTCATCAATTTGTAATGGTTAAAGAAATATAAAAACAAACATTTCCAAGGGATTGGAGAAAAAGGATAAGGTTTCCCTGTTTGATTTATCACAGAGTAGGTACAAGTTTTCCAGTAAAATCGAGGTAAAATGGCGGCTATTTTGGAACTCGCGATCCGGGTATTCTTCCCCTATTGATACTTTTGAAAATTAACGATTAAAACCCATATCATGGAACTCAGAATATTTCATGTTTACCATGGGTTTAAAAGTTTTACCAGACATTTAAGAACCTAATACATGTATGTAATTAAATAAATAATACAGAGATGTAAATTATTGAAAAATGACACATCCACAATAACATCTGGTACATTAAAGAATTGCAAGGCCAAACAGCTAGCAGACCATTATGACAATGCAGAACTCAAATGAAAACTTATATGACTGCTTGAAGTCTTTAAAGTTTGTCTTAGATAAACTTTCTCATTGTGAACATTTGTATAGGCTTTTAATATTCTCAGTTAATTTTTAGTAATGATATTTCATATACTGTATTTTAGTAAAATTATTGTTAATATTGTGCATTTCAAGTGTCTTGTTGTAAACTCTCTTATATGGAATTTCTAAGTAAAAATATCACACTTAATATTTTCAGGTGTCTGCCAACACAACAGCTTTGAGTAAATACAAGACATTTCATCGTTTTAAGATGTCTAACCATAGCACAAGCCCGAGTCCCATTGATGGGACTTTTGAAACAGTGGCTGATGCATTACATCTTCAAAACTCAGTTATTGGTAAGTGAACTTTCAAAAAGTATCATAGACCTGTATATTCATGTATTTTCGTGGGTATCAATTTTCAATGTTTCTCCAAACAGACATTTCTTTGGAATTTTTTCATTAATGAAGCTACAAGTTATCAATGAAAAAAATATCACTTTGTTGAAGTCTTATTTATGTGTTTCACTGACACCAAGGAAAAACATGGAAATTGGTACCCTAGGAATAAAAATGAAACCATAGTATATTTTGGGGTTCCAATTCCATTGTTTTTGCAAGTGACAGTCAGCATCACATATATAAGAATCTAAAGAAGTATTTATTTTAAAATGATTCCTTCTATCCTCATGTACAAACCATGAAATTTGAAGATTCAGCCAATATTCTTTCTAGGGGAAACTACATGTATAAAACTCATAAATACTGACAAGAATAAATGAATTTACAGTTAAGATTAAAATACATGTAATGCTAATCATTGACTGTTTAAAAGTGAAGGAAATGTACACAATATTGCATAATTTTCATTGATCTGGTTTATATCTACATGTAATATGGACCCTTTAAACAAACAAAGGAATCCATGATCATGTTATGACACAATTTCAAATCTACCCTTGGTGGGCATCAGTCTTTTTAGTGATAAAAGTTCTACTATAAATGTTTGTCTATGCTGTATTTTACAGGTGATAGAAAAATAGCTCCAGCACCTCCAGAGGTCGTAGCTCAGATCATTGCTGAAACTGAGAGGAGGTTAAAAGGTCAAAGTTCAGCCACATCTTCTCTAGCACCATCCCCACAGGTAATGACAGAAGCAGTGGTACCAATGGGGCAAAGTTTGTTTGATTTTTAATCAACAGATCTTGTAAACTGGATAAAAAAACTCATGTATTCCTCTGCCAAAGTCAATATCAGAAAGGCAAACTTACATAAAAATTTTCATATTAAAAAGTAATTTGAATGGCATGTCCATGTTATTGAGATATAGTCCCAGGCAGTGAACTCACAGCAGACAACAATCCATAGATATAGTTCTTGGCAGAATTCACAAAATCTGGTTTTTAAAATTGTTAATTATGGCCTGGCGAGGAAATTATTTCCTATCAGTTTTCCCATCACCGCCTCTTGATATTTAGTATGCAGCATCAGCATGGTGTTCCATATTGTAGGATTTGATTTCAGGTCTGTGGCTTTCCTATTTTCTGTTTTACAACATCAGGCCATTTTTGACTTTGAAAGGTTTTTTACATTGGAAAGGAAAATAAATACCAATTTGATTTAGATTATTACCTAATTAATGTTTTTTATTACATAGATAGCAGTGAAATATCGAGATTTCCGAGTGAACAGAAATCCTTTATCTAACTCAGTGAAATAACTAAAAACGCGGGAAAATTTAATTAACTGTTGTTCGGCGTTACCTATAACGTCGTTTATGACGTCGAAAACCATTGCGCCTGCATGAAAATAGTCCAACCTAACATTTTCGTAATTCAGCCATAAATAAAGCCATAATTGTAGTTTTATCTATGTAATAAATAGTATAACTAAATCAAGATTCCGAATATGGGAAATATTCAACTTGTGACCGAACAACCTTAAAAATTCACTCGTGCGCTAAGCGCACTCGTGAATTATTGGGTTGTTCGGTCACTCGTTGAATATTTCCTCATATTCGGAATCATTCGTTAGTTATACTATAAGTATTAATATTATTTTAACCTTTTTTATAGCCAGCAACCAGCAATACATTAAATCAAGGAAACTACCCACCCACAAGTGACATCTCTTCATCCAATCAACTCACTAGAATGCCAACACAAAGTGTTACTATGACAACTGAAAAAACCTCATGGTTGTCATCATTGACGAAAGATGAAAAATCTGGTCAAGTAAAAAATACTACTGAACCAATCAGTGACCAGGGATCTGTTTCAGAAGATGCTCAGAGTGTATCAAGTGCAGCTAGTGAACTGGAAGCCATCAACCAATCAGAAACTGACAGATTTTTGAAATCCTTACCGCCTTTCAAGATGGTCAATATTGATGAATTAAATTCAAAAGACATTTCAATGGATGGTAAACACTCTACTGAATCCTCTTTTCGACCAGTTAAACAAGTTTCTCAGAATCCGGTTGTTTTAGGTCATGATTCATCAACATCTTCCACTGCTGCACTCACTGACTCTGGCTTAGGACCAGAGGTTATTCAGGAAACCAGTCAAGTTTCTATGGTTACAAGTACACCTAAAAGATATTCAGATGTAAACATACCACAAGTTGGTCCATTGTTCAATAAAACCTTCCAAGATACTGTACTTCATAAAAATGTTAATGAAAGTCCAGATAAAAGTGTCAAATCTACAGAATTAATCGCTGTCATCAGAGAGAAAGCTAAACTTGAAGGCCAGCTGGAAATGTTAACTGAGGAAGCCCAGGTTACACTCCAGGAAAGGGCAGAATTACAGGCACAGGTCTCATCATTGAAAATAAAACTTAAATCTATAGAGGACAAGAGTAAACATAATGAAACAGATACACTGAAAATTGAGCTGGATAAACTCAGGTCAAGTCGATCCATTTTGGAGCAGTCACTGTCAGCAGCTCATCAGTTCTTAGACGAGAAGGTCATGGAAAGTAAGGGATTGCAGGAAGAGTTGACGGTATCACAAGAAACTAGTAACAAGATGCAAAGTAAGGTCAAAGAGTTGAGAGATGACATCAGGGCTAAAGAGGTTACCATCCAAGCTCTGAAAAATAAGATTGCTGAACTGTATGTGGAAGTTCAAACTGTGTTACAATCCAAAATGGAAACTGAAACTGAAATGAGGTCAGCTAAAAGTGACTTGAACTCTTTACTCAATACTAAAGTATGGTATCAGCAGCAGTTACAGGCGGCTCACGAAGCACGGTCAAAACTACAGCATGAGCTGACCATGATTCAGGGACAGGCTGCTTCTCAAGGGAGCATTATAGAAAGATTAAAAACTGATAATGCAAGGTTACGGCAGCAGATGAAAGAAAGTCAACAGAAATCCCTGAAGGATAAAGAAATGTTAGCAAAACATTTAGAAAACATTGAACTGGACATGATGGAAAGGGAGGCAGCATTTCAGGACATACAAAGGGAGAGAACTCTACTGGAAAATACATTTGATGCTAAGATGCAGTCTGTGGACGATGAAAAATCTCGGATTCAAAATCTCATTGTGGCTAATAACGACCTTGACACAAGGTTAGAGAAAGCTTATGGTGACATGAAAAAGAAACAAAACCAAATCTTTAATTTAGAAAATGAACAGATTGAGATGATGAAGAAGTTAACACTTTCTCAAGAATCTTTGGTAGAAAGGGATAATTCTATTGAGGAATTACAACAAAAACTTATTGAAGTCGAGTCTCAGCTTACTTCCTTTCAGAAAAGTCTGGCGTTAAAAGATTCTGAAATTTTAAAATTAAAAGAAGAGAAAGCTTCAGCTGAGATTCATTTACGGGCAGCTCTTGAAGAGAAATTGTCTGTGGATAAGGCCCTGGAAAACTTGAGGCAGGATATGGGGAAAGTTGAAAAGAGTTTTAGATCAATGAAACAAGAGTTGAGTAATAAAACTGCTGAAATTGATCAAATTCAACGAGAAAAGCTTACATTGGTTTCTCAAATTGATGAGTCCACCAAATGTGTTGAAATGGAAAAGCAAAAAGCTGAAGTTTCAATGACAGAAAATAAGTCACAATTATTAGATGAAATGGAAATTCAAAAATCAAGATATGAGCAGAAAATTAAACAATTAGAAAATAATTTAGACTGTTTAGAAAAATTGAAAGAGTCAAATGTTAAAGATAATGAGGCACTGAAAAGTGAATTATCTAATGCATCTGAAAAATTGATTTCTACTGAAGAAAAATTAAAGCAGTTACAGCTTGAAATTGATTCAGTTAAAGGTGCTGGTGATAATTTGACAAATCAAGAAATTATTGATGAAAATGAGCAATTAAAAATGTCAATTGAAAAACTACACAACCAAAATATTAATGAAAGTGAAACACACAAGGAGAAAACTGAACAATTGGAATCAGATTTGAAATCCTTGCAAAATGAATTGACCAACCGGCAGACGGCATTTAAAAATGATATAGAAATGTTGAGTTCTAAGCTAAGGGAGACAAATGCTGAAAAGGAAAAGCTTGAAACAGAACTTGATATGGCTAAGAAGAAATATGAGATTAGTATAATGGAGAAACAAGGACAGGTCAATACAGAGTTACAGGTAAGAGACTTTAATTAGACATGTGGAAGTACTTTTAACTGCAAAATATGGAATAAACAATGAAAAGCTTACAAAATAAATTCTAGAATACAGTCAGCAGACATCACCATTCAACAGCAATTGATATTTGCTATTTAAAAAAATAAATCATAAAAACAAATAAAAATACACAGGTTGTACATTTCTGACAATTAATCAAAAAAATATTAAAACCTATTCGAAGAGATTAATACTTGAGCTTCAATTCATTCAAGTTTGTTAACATGATCAAAACATATTTTAAGTAGAAGACTAATGTGCTTTGATATTGAAATTCTCTTTATTGAAGGAAAAATTCTTTCATTAAAAGTTATATTAAATGCATTATTTTTCAGGAACTTGCTAAAGAACTTGAAACTGTAAAACTGGAGAAGCAGACCTTAGAAAACCAGTTACTAGAGTTACAGAGAACAAAGGAAAAAGAAATAGAAACACTTCAACACCAGTTATCTGCCCTTGATGTTCAGTTACAGCAGGAATTACAGCAATCCCAGGTGGCAGCACTGTCACAAGAGACCAATCAGAAGCTGGAGTTAGAACTTGAGAAGGAGAAAGGCAGAGTGGCTGGTATGTTCATGGCGTTTTCAGCTCACCTGGCTAATGGTCAAGTGAGCTTATGCCATCACTATATATCTATTGTTGTCTGTGGCATGTTACAGTTACAATCTCAAAAATCCTGTCTTAAACTGCTGGAACTGCAAGAATGTTATGACCTGTTAGCAGCAAAACAATTTTCATTTTAAATTTAACATATAACATAACCACTGTTACTTTCAATAGAACTTGTTTAAACATGAACTAAAACATTATTTTTGAATACTAACTGAAAAAAACTTAAATATTGAGACTTACAGAATGTAGACTAAGCATGCTGATATCTGTATTATAATAGAAAAGATGCCAGTCAAAACTTCTTAATGTTTATGTATTTAAGATGAAAAGCATCATTTTGGAATGTCCAACCTTAAGACAAATTTCTGTAAACCAACTTTTTTTGGCGAGTACTTTATTTCACGTTTTTTATGTCAGAGGGTGATTTTAAGGCTTTTTCTTTTCACAATTTTTTTGTTTTAACAATAATATAACTATAAAAATGTGTCTGTTCACCAGGATTTATTTTCGTGAATTTCTGTACCTCACTAAAATTAGTTGGTTTACATGCAGTTTGGTATAATTTTCAGGTTTGATGCAGACAAACAGTTCTCTGAAGCAGCATGTTTCTCAGCTGGAGGAAGCCCTGGCCAGGCGAGAATCCTCCTTAGTGGATGTCCAAACACACATGGAGGGACTGGTAAAACAGTGGCAAGACGGTGAGGAGGATTATAATAGGAGGATACAGAACCTGGAGGAGGTCTTACAGCAAGAGAAGGAGGGGCAGAGAGACCTGAGGAAACAAGTATGTCTTTGTCATGTTAAGTTGAAAGAATTTGTAGTAAATGTGTGGCATTTATCTGGATAAATTAATGGAATTCATGAAATATCATACTAGTCTGACGTTTTCTGGTGTCAGTCATTTGATTTTTTATGCTAAACTATAAGAATTCTTCATAATTGTTTGATTCTAAATGTGTGTTTCTGTCCACCCACAAAACTTTGAAATGGGTACCCAGAAACCATCATTATTCTTTCATGGTATTTAGAGTTGTTTCATAGGTGTATTTTTATCTTGACTTCTCAGGGGCAATAATCATTGTTATAAAATGGGGAATGTTTGGTGGGTGGGGAAACAATGTTAATAACAGTTTTTTCAGCAACCACTAATTACAGCATCTTGCAATTGATATATGGTATGCAGCATCAGCATAAAAAATTCCATACCATGGGATAAATTTCAGATCTGTCGCTTACCTACATCCTGATAAATGGAATCTGACCACTTTTTATTTTGACAGATTTTTAAGTCTTATTAAAATAGTGTTAACCCATCACATATGCATGTACTATGATACCATCTATATTTTTTTCTCTAAACAGATTGGTTTGAAAATAACAGAAAATAAGAAGTTAAAAAGGAAATTTGACACCTTTAAGAATGAAAAGGAAACTCTGCAACAAGACTTAGAAGTGGCAAATCAGGAGAAGACTCAACTGCAGACAAATCTAGACCAACTTAAACAGGCTGATTTGGTAGAAAAGTCCAAAGTGACTGAGCTGGAATCTGAAAACAAGGTGCTCCAAAGGGAGGTGGAAAGTCTAGAGAGAAAACTAGCAGATAACATGGCTAGGGAACCAGTTCTACAAGAACAAATACAGGTTTGAACTTTAACCTTGTTTAGATTTATATGTAGAACAATAATTTGCATTTTCATCAAAGCAACAGTCATCAAAATAATCAAAACATTGTCATGAATTATTATTATTTTTTCAATATTGTATTTTAAATATCAAACATGTCAGTTATCCTAAACATTAACTTTTACAACCCGTCCGATTTAACTATGGACTTTCGATTGTTGTGTGCAAACGCAACAATGATAATTTACTTCGTCATGAACAGGCCAATCGGTAACAAAGACTGCAAATCGTCACAGTAAGAAAAACCAACGTCAGCCAGACTATTCATCAATATCCAATCAGATTTAATGTTTGCACGACCCATTCATTCAATCAATGTAATTTTATGTCATCCAATGTAACGATTTGTGGTTTTTGTTAACGATTGGCTTTGTTCATGACGACGTAAATTTTCATTGTTGTGTTTGCCAACTTCACTTTAGGCTACAATCGAAAGTCCATAGTTAAATCGGACAGGTTGTATGTCTAAAAGTAGAACTTGTGATGCAGAATGTATAGTTTTTTGTCATACATGTATTTATCCACGACAAATTGCATCCAAATTTCACTTGCCTGAATGATTTTAATGGCCAGGGGCAAGCAGAACAGTACTTATTTTACAGACTGAAATTTATATCTGATACAGATTGTACAAATCCTAAAGGTCTGCTTATTATTAAAATCATTTGAAAAGAAAGTTTAAAGGATGCAAAACATTGAAAAGTTGGTATTGATCAGGTACTTTAATTGTGTCTCTAATTCCATCACAGAGTTTACAGTGGCAATTGTCTCAGAAATGTAAAGAGATAGAGACGATTCAGGAGCACGTAACTCTGGCAGAACAGAGACAGAATGACGAGGTAGATGATCTCAAGAAATCATTACAGGTTAGAATCATTAATAAAGACACATTGTAATTAAGACTAAAGCTGCCATGTTGCTTAAAGTATTTACATGTTAAAGCTGCCATGTTGCTTAAAGTATTTACATGTTAAAGCTGCCATATTGCTTAAATAATTTACATGTATATAGGAGCACGTTTAGGAAAGGATTTTGGTGGGCTTTTGCTTCTTGCTAGTGTTTGTGTCTTGTAGGGCAAAGTTGGTTTTTGTAAGAAATCAGTTTAACAAGTTAACTGAATTATGTTGAAAATGAAAGATTCTTAAACTAAACCTGTTGTACATGATAAAAATATCAGATTTATGTAGTAAAATTTTGTGTCTTTTCAGGTAATATTTCTTTGTTGAGAAGTACCTAAATACTTGTAATAGCTCTATTGTTATTTTGTGTGAAATGGAGTCAATAATTTATTACTACTAGTTATGCCATTAGCTTTTGATAACAATAATAATGCCTAAGGTTAAAATTTGTTGAATATCATCAAAGCTTAGTTTTACTCCTTAATCATATGTAATAGATCTAGAAAACTTGAAGATATAGTATTTTAATAACTTGATAATTGTTTTAAAACATTTTTTTATATTAGAAAAAAAGATAGAGAGACAGAATTATATCAGTTTGTTGTATATAGCTACATGTTTTAACATCCAGTTTTAACAGAGCAAATGTTTTTATTCTTTTGTTATAAGGAGAGCCAATCTGAAACAGAATCTTTGAGGGCAGAACTGATATCAGCTAGACAAGAGAAAGCCAACTACCAGGCTAAGGTGGCAGAATTAAGGACAACATTGAAAGCCTCAGTACAACACCATAAGGTAAGAAACTCTGCAGAAATTATCATATCAACTATATTTTCATTGAATGATGGATCATAAGAAAAGATGTAGAACCCTAGTCGTATACTTTAATCAACTTCTGTGCGAGGCTTTTCATACTCTGAAGAGTCATTTATAAATACAAATTATGCAGAATATTTTGAAAGTGCTTGTTGTCTTGTAATTGAAGGAAGATATACACACAAAAAAACTCAGCATAACATATGATCAAAATGTTTGTTTATTTATCTTTTAGTCAATCTTTACATAAATGTAGATTTTATATTGATTTTCAAGTTTCTTTAATTAGCAATAATCATTATTATAATGATTTTAAATATGTTTTTAGTTAACAAAGAGAATGAACTCCGGAGGAAGCAGGGGTAACTCTGAAGAGACAAAAGATGTAGGAACACAGGTCAAGGACAATGATATCCTAATCCCACCTTTGCCCTTTGACCTTGAAGTGGTAGAAAAGTTAATTCAGGATACAGGAGTTAAGGCGCTTGAAAGCAAGTGAGTGATTGAAATAACAAAATAAAAATATTTGATTTTGATAAATGGTACATGTTTTTTTAGCTCACCTGACCCGAAGGGTCATGTGAGCTATTGTCATCCTTAAGCGTCCGTCGTCCGTTAACTTTTCTTCAAAGATCTTCTTCTCTGAAACCACTGAAGGGATTGCATTGATACTTGGTATACATGATCTTTAGGATGTCCTCTACCAAGTTTGTGAATTATATACATGTGGACCAACCAAGATGGCCGCCGTTGCTAAAAATAGAACAGGGGGGTCAGACCATTGTTTATGGCTTATAACTCAAAAAGTATAAGAGATAGAGAAAATCCGAAGCAACTTTCCTTGTTCAGCATCAAAAGCTCTACGAATCTCTCCATTGAGTCGAAGTTGTGAAACAACTCCTTATAGGAGTTATTGCCCTTTAATCATCAAATTTGACCATTTTTGCAGTTTTTGGACAATATCTTGAAAACCGTTAGAGCTAGAGGAAAAGTTAGCATTGCAGAATTGTTTAGCTCATTGAGATCTACAAAAATGATTTCAGGGTCTAAATTGTCAGATCAGCCGTTAAAGAGTTATTCCCCTTTAACTGTTTTTTCCATGAATTTACACTGATTTTCAAAAATCTTCTTCTCTAAAACCACTGAAGGGATTGCATTGATACTTGGTATACATGATCTTTAGGATGTCCTCTACCAAGTTTGTGAATTATATATGTCGACCAACCAACATGGCCGCCGTTGCTAAAATAGAATAGGGGGGTCAGACCATTGTTTTGGGCTTATAACTCAAAAAGTATAAAAGATAGAGAAAATCCGAAGCAACCCTCCTTGTTCAGCATCGAAAGCTCTACGAATCTCTCCATTGAGCCAAAGTTGTGAAACGATTCATTATAGGAGTTATTGCCCTTTAATCATCAAATTTGACCATTTTTGCAGTTTTTGGACAATATCTTGAAAACCGTTAGAGCTAGAGGAAAAGTTAGCATTGCAGAATTGTTGAGCTCATTGAGATCTTCAAAAATGATTTCAGGGTCTAAATTGTCAGATCAGCCGTTTAAGAGTTATTCCCCTTTAACTGTTTTTTTTTCCATTAATTTACACTGATTTTCAAAAATCTTCTTCTCTAAAACCACTGAAGGGATTGCATTGATACTTGGTAAACATGATCTTTAGGATGTCCTCTACCAAGTTTGTGAATTATATACATGTCAACCAACCAACATGGCCGCCGTTGCTAAAAATAGAACAGGGGGGTCAAACCATTGTTTTTGGCTTATAACTCAAAAAGTAAAAGAGATAAAGAAATTCGGAAGCAAATTTTTTGTTCAGCATCAAAAGGTCCTTACAGAAGTTATTGCCCTTTAACTGTTTTTTTCTATTAATTCAAACTGATTTCCAAAAATCTTCTCTGAAATCACTGAAAGGATTGTTTTGCAACTTTGTATACTTGAAAGTTTGTGAAATTTATTCAAACTTTGGCATAAGAGATCAGATGAGCGATTCAGGCTCCTGGGAGCCTCTAGTTTGTTCTTCAAATTGAACACCATTTCATTACAAATTTCTGAAATGAACGTTTTGTTTCATCAAAGACTAACCACATCTGAACACAATTTTTGTTAAGACTTGTGCAGATATTTTTTTATTACATAGATGCATGCATCATACCGATTTTTCCTTGTGACATAAAATCTGATAAATTCACTGTGAAATTACAAAAATATTTTCACTCTTGCATCATTTCCTGCCAAACTTTCAATTATGACGTTGTGAATTGTATTGTGTTGTCGGCATGACTGCTGATCATCTGAATTCATATGCCATTCATGAATTTGTTAGAAATAGGATTAGATAACGGCGTTTTTATCTATGTAATAAATATGATAATAAATTAGGTCTCATGAATAACAAAAATATGATCACTCGTGTGCTGAACCAGTTCCGCATACTCATTGAATCATGATGAGTCACCGACTTGTGATCAGTGATCATATTTTGGTTATTCACTTGACCCTATTAATTATCCTATAGTTCTTCTCAGAAGTGCATTGTTGCAGTTAATCTTGATCAGTTCAGACAATATTTTCTGAACACATCTTTATTGACTACAAAGCACTTTGTTAACATTGGCTGAAAGTTTAGAAATATTTAGTAAAAATGAGAAAACATCTTGCAGCTACTTGTGAAATATGTTGATGTATCGTCGGTAACCCCATTTTCGTACATACCCAAATTTCGTACGAAATTCTGCATGCAAATAACGTGCATAAAAAGTAATTGTTACGTCATTTTTTTCCGTTTTACAAGTTCCTCTTTGTCAATCGAAAACTTTCATCAAAAGAACCAAAGAAAATGAGCATCAAGCAAGTAAGTACAATTAATTAAAAAATAGGAACCCTAAAATGTTAGATTTCACTAATACCATTTTAATTGCTGCTTAAAACTCTATTTTTTTCCACATTGCTCAGGGTCCAATGTAAACATAGTCCGGTTCCGCCATTGATGTTATTTTACTTTCTGAATCAAGTCCGTGTTTGACCCGGAATAAGGCCAAACAATAAAAATTTTTAGATTAAAAATCAATAACTTCTTATGCCAATGATTGCAATTTCGCTAATGGCGTCAATATGCTGTAGAACGTAATAATGTGAATATGACAATATATGATAAAAATGTTGTTCTGGGCTACTTAAATTGGATATTATTTCATAAAAAATAAAATAAAAAAAATACAATATTGCAACTTGAGAAAATGAAAACCGATTCCACTTATTATTTAATAAAAACAGTTAACTGAATAGAAAATTTAATACAACATTTTTTTTGCAGGCTAGACCACAAAAAGTAAAATCAAAATACAGAAAATACAGTCCTGTCCAGCTCACTAATGTCTTACTTGGCGTACAAACATGGGGGTCTTTCTCTTAGAGGTGCAGCCCGACAGTATGGAGTCCCTGTTATGACCTTGCGTGATAGAATATCGGGGAAAAATATCTATTGATGTTGTTAAATCTGGAAGACCACCGGTGTTTTCACTTGAGGAGGAAGCTAAACTGGTCCAACATTTTAAAGAGATGGCAGCAATGGGTTACGGGTATACACGGAGGGAATCTGTAGATATTGCCAATGATTATGCAAAAGTTCTGCATAAGAGAGAGATCAACAACCCTTTGACACTTAGATGGTACCAATGCTTCATGTCAAGATGGGAAAATGACTTAAAACTTATCAAACCAAGGGCACTAGAAGTACAAAGAGCAAAGGCTGGCAACATTCAGAATGTTAACAGATACTTTGATGAATTAGAGAAGATAATCAAAAAGTATGGTTTAGAAAATAAACCCCACCTCATTTTCAATGTAGATGAAAAAGGCATCCAGCAGAACCATTCTCCTCCAGCAGTAGTTGGCGGCAAGGAAACAACAGTGCAAGAAGTAGTTGCAGGCAAATCAACCACAACAACAGTCTTAGGATGTGGTAGTGCCTCTGGTCAGGTCATTCCGCCATTCTTTGTATTTGAGGGAGCAAGGATGCAACAAGAACTATTGGAAGGAAAATCTGCAGGAGCCGATGGCACTGTTTCAAAGACTGGCTGGTCAAATACAGAGGTCTTTAAGAAGTATATTGAAAGTCACTTTTTGAAGTATGCTCCTGGTAGACATGATTGGGAAGAGGAACCAATTCTGCTGTTATTAGATGGACACAAATCACACACATCTTTGGGAATCGTAGACTGGGCTAAGGAACACAATATTATACTGTTTGTATTGCCTGCTCACACCAGCCACTTCCTCCAGCCTTTAGATGTCGGCTGCTATGGACCATTTCACAGAATCTTTAATAATGAATGCCACAAAGCCACTAGGAAATTGTCTACAGTAATTACGAAGTAGGATATATGTGAAATTGCCTGCAGGTCATATGCAAAGGCACTTAGTCCCGAGAACTTACAGGCCTCATTAAGAAGAATTGGCATCTACCCCCTTGACCGCAATGCCATCAATTACGATTACTTGATACCATCACAAGTATTGACTCAAAGCGTTGAGATCTGCAATCCAGAAATTGAACAGGAAGGTGATGAGGATGATGAAGACGAAGATGGGCAGCTACCAACAGACAGATTAGATGATCGTGACATTATTCATGTACCAGCTCCTCTGGTAGATGCTGTAGTAAATGGGCCTGGTGGAGATGGTGACACAGTGAATTCTCAAATAGAAATTATACCTGCTCAGACACCAAACATGACTGGAGATTTTTTTAATGCAAGAATTAATGAACTAAAACGTGTAAAATCAGAAAAACCAACCAAAACAAGAAACACTATGTCCAAGATTACATCAGGACGTTGTATTACCAAGAGTGAAATTAGAGATAGAATGATGGAACACGAGGCAAAAAACAACAAAAACAGCAAAAAGTCATGCAGTGAGAAAAAGACAAGAAAGCAAAGATTGAATGACAGAAACTTGAACTCTCAAATTCCAGGAACAAGCGGTTTATCTAAAAAGAAACCAAACAAACCAACTAAAAAAGTGGTCGTATCAGACACTGAATCAGAAACAGAAATGGAAATAACAGATACCGAGAAATGTTGCGTTTGTATCCTCTTCACACCAAAGGAAATAAGAGACAGTAGCTGTCTGATTTTTACAAAATGGGTGCAATGTGACAATTACGTCATTGGGTTCATCTTAAATACTGCACTAAAGAAAGAGTGATCCGAAAAGGAGTGTCATTTCTTTGTCCTCATTGCTTGAAGGATTAGGACAATTAAAATAGTTATGCTTTCAATGAATAACAAAAAATAAATTTTGCTAATGTTTTATTTCTCATCAGTTTATAGCAATATGGATAACAATTGAATGTAGAATAGATGTACATTGCACAGCAAATATTAAAACAGCAAATCTTCACATCATCTAGCCACAACAAATCTCATTACCCTGTTAAAGGAAAGAAATATATGTTTGATTGATGAAAAAATGATATTACCTTCAAAATATGATTGATACAAATGAAGAAAATGAGTTTTGAATTATTTTCAAATATTTGCAACAAATTAGTCAATAGGTTTGGCCTAATATCTAGGTGTACGAAATTGGGGTTACGTCATCAAAATTTGCATAAATGGCATGCTGTAAACAGACTAAAATATTGTTTAGAAAACAATCGAATGGAGACAAATTTACTACATGCTATAACAAAAGGATGTTTGGTCAATAATAATAACTACACAAATTTGGTTTAGTATTAAAAGTTTTTATAGAACAATATAAAATTCCTTATGTGTATGAAAATAGGGTTATCGAGGATAATCAAAATGTGTATTTAACGAATAAATTTTCAATTGAAAATTGTTAAATATAATACAATTCAAAATTTAAAATTATTTAAAATCCCTGATCAATTGGGGTTTTTAAATATCATTAATTTGATAAATCGACATTTAATTTCCAAAGTTGCTGAATTTTCTGACCACATAGATGCCTTTTGATCTTTAATATGATAATTAAACTGATCCCAAAACAAAAAGACAGGACAGACTTTTGCTCATTTCACAATATTTTATTTTTCAGACCCCTGGATAACCTACAGAACTGTCTCAGCTCTCTGAGATCTCAGATATCAGGTTTACAGAAACAGATGGATGCCCACACCCTGTCTATAGAAACTTCAACAGACTCGTGGAGGTAAAAATAGTAAACTTTTCAGGCTTGAAATGCCAAAGGAAAATTTGAATTTCATAGCTCATAATCAAAGGCATATCCAGAAAACCTTGAAGACCAGAAACAACAAAACTACAATCACCAAAGACAATCTGATTGAATTCAGATCTATCAATTGATCTCTAATGTCACTGCATGGTATTTCTCAAGACATCCAATTCCACTTTCTGTTCTGGTGACCAATTGGAGTCCTCTGGATTTATCATAAGTAATAATATAATGTTTTCAAATCTTCAAAGCTGCAATCTGATTTATAAATTCTATAGTTACCAGAACAGTAAGTAGAATGAGATGTACCATGCTGAGACACTAGGGAACAATTGATAGATCTGATTTTAATCAAATTTTCATCAATGAAAATTTTTATAAAACCCCGCCACATTTTAAATATGCCTGTCCTAAGCCAGGAATCTTTTTCAAAGCTTTTGTTTGTATTTCGTGTAATACCAAATAGACAAAGACAAATTCAGAAGACAAAAAAATCATCACAACGAAGCAAACCACACAACAACAACAAAAAAACAAAAAACACACACATAACGACAAAATCACATTCAGCAATGTGAACTAAATTAAAACACTTAAACCTGTAATGTTGCCAAAGATCGATTTGTTAAGTGAGACCTTTATATCTGAAAGAAAGAAGATTTTTTTTTAGTTACAACAGAAACATATTTTATTGTTTATTTTTAATTAAACTTTTCAACTCATGTGAATAAATAAGGTAATGTGTATGTCCCTGCATCATCTTGTTGTCCTGTTGGCATTAAGTTGTCACTGAGGAATAAAATTGATGCTATAAGAAATCTAATTTAAGAAATAACATGCCTTTTCTGTTAACCATTAGGAAAGGTGTTTCTTGTTTGTACAGATGGATATTATTTTTGTGCGTACCAATGGATTATAGTGTCTGATTGTCCTTGTCAGAATTAGGTGCCAATAAGTTTTATGAGCACCTCCATATCTCAAGAACTGTAGGTCCTGGGTTGATGAAACTTGGTATGAATATGCCCCAGTAGTAGCTTAGCACAGTTTCAACCTCATCATTTAACCTTGACCTTGATTTTCCAGTTGAGTTCAGTACATATAATAGCAATGGAAAAGTTTTGTGAGCACCTCCATATCTCAAGAACTATTAGTCCTAGGTTGATGAAACTTGGTATGCATATGCCCCAGTAGTAGCTTAGCACAGTTACATCCCCATCTTTTGACAATGACCTTGATTTTCTTGTTGAGTGACTTGATTATTTTTATTGCATATATTAGCAATGTTTAAGTTCTATAAACATCTTTTGATCTCAGAGACTGAAAATCCAAATATAGTGGAAGTAAGAAAGAATAATTGTTTCTGATGGTGCCGGTAGGCGAGACATACTTTAGTGTTAACTCTTGTTTAAGTGAAAATAGTAAAAAGATCACAAAAAGTATAGACAAACACTTCTGCAATAGAATTATTTGCAAAGTCAAAATTAAAACAACTGTAAATATATATTTATATCTGCTAAATTTTATATTTAGTTATGAAAAAATATTCTAATCTTTATTCTATCTTCAAACTTGCAGCATTGTAGAAAACCAAGTCCAGGAATTAAGGAAAGTTGTAAAGACAATAACAGACACTGCCAATAATACCATGACAACAACCTCAATATCAGGTGCTGCCGTGGAAACAGATCACATGACCAATGGTGTGTTCAATGTATGATGGATGGTGCTTTTATGTGACCTTCAACTTGTCTTTAGATAGAATTAATGGCTTTTTTGTTGTCGAGTTGTGTAAAAAAAAGCCTTGAGAATGTTCAAGAGTTAAACGTGGGGTAGAGGCATTTTTTCAATGCCCAACAACCCATCAAATTTAAAAGGAATTTTTCCTATTGATTTTTCACAAAAATCTTGTCTGAAACCCACCGCCCATAATTAATAGAAGTTCCTCCTGATCTTCCGTCTCATGTTTGATTCTGGGACAGTCGTCCTTCTCCAATTTTTGGTAATATAAAAAAAAATTAATGTTGGGATAATAACATTGTAAAATGGTTTCTTTTAATTTATTTTCTTTGAACAGTTCTAGTTAAAAGACTGCTGAATTGTAATGTAAATAATTATTGGGTTGTTGTCTCATTTACATTTATTTAGTCACATACCTTATATAACTTTTAACATATCATTATAAACATCCAAATTAATTGTTACTAAAGGGAATATAAACATCATTATACACATTATGGGTATTTCTTGTATGAGGTTGCAAGAATAATATTTATTTTTTTTTATTTAAGTTTTAACTCATTTTAAAAATGAATCCTTGTTTTGTTCATATTGAAAAATGAAAAAGATGAATGATTAGGGATGTGATTTTGGTAATGTCATCAACAACACAGAACTGATAGTATTAATTGTATAATGTTTTGTTATGTTTATATTGTCTTTGACCCTTCTCCTTGGTGTGTTCCCATTGATGTCTGTTTACCACTGGCGAGACAAATATCTTTTAATATTGCCTGCAAAGAGACAAACAGGACCATTTTGGCACTGTCTTGTTGTGGCGTCCTATGTCATCCTGAAGTGTCACAAAAATTTGGGTCCCATTTCTCCAGGCATCTTCATGTCACAGCCTCTTGATATTTGGTGTGTAGGTTCCTTCTAAAGATCTATATGATATATAGCAAATTTATGCCAATAACTCATCACCTTTATGTTAACAGATTTATTTGAGAGGAAAGAGACATTGAAGGTTGTGAATCAAGTTAAACCGTTAGTTTTGAACCAGGATATTGTAAATAGTTAATGATATCTATAGATGTGTTTGTTTGAAGTTTGTTTTTGTTTGCAATAGTTTTGTGATGATTGTGTTAAGCACTAAGGATGAACCAAGGTCAAACCTAGGAGAATCCAGAGTTGAGGAGTGGTAACAGGGAGTGAAAGTGGTGAAATGTCAGTCCAGTGTTTATGAAAATAACTCTGTTTATTATATTAACTCATATTTAGTTGAAATCATTTTCAAATTAATTAAAGAATCTTATTTCTTAATATAAAGTGTGCCAAACTAAAGTTATCTCTTTCAGTAATTTGGTAGAGCCCTTCTGAAGAGTCTTGAATAGACGAAACGCACATCAGGCATAGCAAAATTATATGTCTGAAACTTTGTTGTCATTTTGATTAAATCAATTGCAACTGAACAATTTTTTTTCTTATATTTTTTTTTCAATGTGAAAAAAAATAGATGTAATTAATCTACAGATGATTGTCATTTGAAAAGTTGTATCTGGAACAAAACTATTGTTAGCTTATATTTATTTGTATGTATAAAATTCATTTATTGTCTGATATATATTAAAGGAAAAGTAAATGCCTAGAATGTATCTGTGATATTGTATTTTGTATTAATTGTTAACTACCATGGAGAAGTGAGACACAGGGCTACTTTAATTTTCAAGAAAACAATTTAAGTACTACTTTTTCTAAGAATCAGGCAGATACCATTAATAGGGTGGCACATCGATAATAAATACACAAAAAAAAAATCAACAGAGTTAGGTAAAGCAACCCCAGTAAACTTAGTTTTGACCACTAAATTTTTCAGTCTATCTTGGGTTTAGGAGATATTACCAGTCAAAATTTATTTACATTGCACAGAGAATTAAGTACGGGAAAATTTCCCGCCATAATTTTTCCCTATATAACCTTTAAAAAAATATCTAGGCACCAGCTACATTTTATATGTAAAAACTGCCTTGGGTTTGTTTTTATGGTAAAATGAATGTATCTATACCCCAAAATCTAAAATTGGAAATTATCAATGTGCCACCCCCTGCCTGATCCTTATATGGAATAGTACTTAAATTGATTCACAATTATTTAGTTTTAAATGTGAGGTCAATAGTAATAATTTTATCTGCATATGAATACAATTTACATTGTCTGTGTCACGAAAAAGGCGTGTCTTAAATACCACATGACAAAATTTGCTTTTACTGTTTACAATATTGACAATTTCAACTATTGAGAATAAAAATGAAACAACAAGAATATCTTATGATAATTGTTAAAGTCTAATTTGTTGAAAATTTATACCTAAATGTGTTCCTTTAACATATTTTGTCTCCATATTTAAAATTTAGTCTCAAAATAGAATAAAGAAAAATATATCCATTTGCTTTATAGCAATTGTACTAGTTATAGATTATGTAGAACTCTTATTGTGTCATTTTAGATAATAATTATTGAACTTGTCAAATCATTTTATAGATGTAACATATTTTCTGGTAGTACAGTAGAAAGCCTCTAAATTAAGATTTCTTTATTATAATACAAGCTAAGTCATTATTTTATAACCCAAGTGCAATTGTTAGCAATATATTTGTATCATACATACATTGTACTTTCATTTTCATCTCACATGATTTGCCATACTAAATTGTCTATGCATGATTTTATATCTTTATACACTTTGGGTGTTGTAACTTGGTATGATTTTGTGATGAAATTTTGTCAATGTGTAGATTCTGACATTTAAAATTATTGTGCTGTATAAATCAGAAATTGAAATTATCATGATGTATGATTTGTGATGAGGCTTAATCAAGCCATGCTATGTGTGTAAAGATTTGTTATTTCATTTCAAATTGAATCAGTTATCTGGTACATTTTATCACTTTATAGAAAATAAACAAATTAGATTTTCTTTTATATCAAGTTAATTTGCAGGAAAATGTATTCCTTCGTTGTATTTCTGTCTTTTCTTTTTAAGTATAGCCTTAAACAATGTGTACCTCTACAAAACAAACTGAATATATATAAACAATTTTAAGAGACAATTTCTTGAGTTTAAGTTGTCTGAAAGGTACTTTAAACAAATTTGAAAGAAAGGCTTGTTTAAATTTATATTTATATTTCTAAAGTCTTTAATCAAAACATTTCTATAATCAAATATTTCTTCATTGTCCTTTATAAAAAGATTTTTGTCTCGCCTGCGAAGCAGAGCGGGACATAGGTGTTACTTTACCGGCGGCGGCGGCGGCGGCGGCGGCGGCGGCGGCGGCGTTAACTTTTTGGAAAAGTTTTATGAGCACCTTCATATCTCAACAACTATAGGTCCTGGGTTGATGAAACTTGGTATGCATATGCCCCAGTAGTAGCTTAGCACAGTTGCATCCCCATCTTTTGACCTTGACCTTGATTTTCCGGTTGAGTGACTTTGACAATTTTCAATACATATAATAGCAATGAAAAAGTTTTGCGAGCACCTCCATATCTCAAGAACTATAGGTCCTGGGTTGATGAAACTTGGTATGCATATGCCCCAGTAGTAGCTTAGCACAGTTGCATCCCCATCTTTTGACCTTGACCTTGATTTTCCGGTTGAGTGACTTTGACAATTTTCAATACATATAATAGCAATGGAAAAGTTTTGCGAGCACCTCCAAATCTCAAGAACTATAGGTCCTAGGTTGATGAAACTTGGTATGCATATGCCCCAGTAGTAGCTTACCACAGTTGCATCCCCATCTTTTGACCTTGACCTTGATTTTCCGGTTGAGTGACTTTGACAATTTTCAATACATATAATAGCAATGGAAAAGTTTTGCGAGCACCTCCATATCTCGAGAACTATAGGTCCTAGGTTGATGAAACTTGGTATGCATATGCCCCAGTACGAGACTGAATTTCTTCAGGGACTCGTAAAGAACAAGAAGATGAAAGAGGCAAGGTCATTTAATCTTACATTCAGATATATTGTCGATGTCCTTTCTATCAGTAACACTTCATTTGGTAGTTGGATTCCTTCAATATATCCTCCGGAATTGGAGATTAAAGAGACCACCGAATCTAATTGCTTCACGTCTTTCTTGGATTTGCACCTCGAATTTGACCGAGGTGGTCATCTCAGTACAAAAATTTACGATAAACGAGACGATTTTAATTTTCAAATTATTAATTTTCCTAATCTACAGAGCAATATACCTACTTCTCCTGCATACGGTGTTTATATTTCTCAACTTATTCGATATGCCAGAGCTTAGACACATTTCACAGATTTTTTGATCAGACACCGGTTTCTTCGTGACCGACTTTTGAAGCAGGGCTATAAGAAAATATGTCTCATACGATCACTAAAAAAATTCTTTCTTCGTTATCAGCCACTAGTAGAAAAGTTCAAAATTGATTTAAAAGATATGATAGTTAATTGTTTTAATTAGTGTTTGACTGGTGTGCTGTACTGAGATGATCACCTCAATATCCCTATTGTGTCTCACAACTATGTTGTGTTCTATGGTCATTACCGGATCCTAAGATCGCAATGGAAGAGGGAGGTTTGGCGCCATAAAACCTCATTTTTGATATAAAAATTCTACAATTATTATGACTTTCAATGGTAGATTTTAACTTTTGACAATTAAAGATAAATTCAAATCTTTTAAAAGTTAGCTGTAATAATTTTTTTATGACAACTGAAAATGTTGCTATTTTTAAACCAAGAGTTTGTTCCCTTTGCAAAAGATCACCTTACTTAACCAAAATGCAAAAATATCAACAAGTTAAAATGTCATGTTTACTGTATGTTTTATAAATCATTCTAAAATAATGTTGTGAACAGAAATTTAAAATGCTGACTGAAATCCATATAGAATCTCTACAAATTATTTGTCATTACAATACCATACTTTATGTAGGACTGTACAAGGTGAGGGATGTTTCAGCAAAACTTGTGGGACAAGGTATAAGGCACTTGACAATAGAAACCCAGTTGAAAAGGCAAAACTGAAATAATATTTTCATTTTTTAAATCTCATATATTAAGCTCTTGTCCCTTGGTTTTCTTGCTGAAACAGACCTTGACTTTTAAAAGAATCATTTGTCCAAGTCAATTTATTCATAAACATCATGGTTTTTATATTATTGTTTTGTGTTTGAAGCTGTTAGTTATGTATCATTAATTTAAATTTGTTTTTGTTAAGAATTGTTTATTGAGGGAACCAAATGAAATAAAGAGTTAAAAAGTGTCATTGTGAGATCTTGTTTTTTACCTCCACCTATGTATATTTGAGTAAAGTTGATTATTATTATATGGCCTGCGATGTGTTGCAAAGCAACATATAGGGGTTACTTTGACACTATCTGTCGTCTTGCGTTGTCCTGCGATGTCACAACAATTTTTGTCACATTTTTCTGGGCAACTACATGTCACAGCCTCTTGATATTTGGCATGTAGATTTTTTTCTATTGCACTATATGGTGTAAAGTGATTTTATGTCGGTAATTCATCTACTGCCTGTTTACCTAATATTTAAAGACTCCCGGGACATATGTCTTCCTCGGAAAACCGCCGTTCCAGTATAACTTTGAGTTTCCTTAAATTTTTTTGTCTAAATATATTTTAAATTTTCAAAATAAGTGTATAATATCTCTTTGAAGAAGAGTTGTTATACTGATATTCCCTTGTCTGTTTGTTTGAAACAAACTTTCTGTTAAATTTTTAACCGTTTACATGCTGCAGAGACATGGCATTTTGCTACTGGTAAATGTATTATCTTATCATACATATACCATATATTGTTTAGCAATTTAATGCTTCTAGGTCACTCATCTACTTCCTGTTCACCCAATTCTTTGTTTTTATGCACAATGCATGCAAATTTTCTGTCAGTTTTTCAAGCAGCTACCTGAGACAGAGGCTTGATGTTTCACATATTGCTTTACCCTATAGTAAGTACCATATGGTAAATAATGATATAATGTTCATCTACATGTTCACAGAAGTTTATTAATATTACACAAAGTAGGCACATATGCAAATTTTCATGACAGGTTTCTGACAGCCATTAATGTATAAGCCTAAGAGTTGGTTTATGGCTTTTCCCTAAGTACCATAATAGGGGCAGATCCAAAAAAGGGGGAGGGTTCAACATAGTCCACTGAGGAAAATAGATAGGTACCTGACTAATTTTACACAAGATGTACATGAAAATACCAAACATTATTGGAGCAAAAGAGGGGGGTCAAACTCCTGACCACCCCCTCTTCATAAAGTGTGTTTGAATTTGATTTACTTCCTCTTTGCCAAATTATAATGTTTAAATTGAAGGCTTCACTACAGAGCATTTGCTTAAAGGTTTACTTATTAAGTCTAGGCACAGATTAAGTTCAGAAATAAAGTTTAGCATTACATACAGTTAACATAGATTTTAAAAGTTTAGAAACCAGTCACAGATATCGAAATTCTGGAATGATAAAAGTGATCAACACCTCATCTACATGTACCTACCCTGCAATTTACTACCCATCAAGGAGTTACTGCCTTTTTACAGAGTTTTCCTTAATTTTGCACTTAAGCTCGACACATTGAAAGCTTAATAGATATTTGAGAATTTTAAATTGCATATTGTTATATAAAATATGTATTAGAGTCAAAGATGTAGGACTGTTCCTTTTATGAGTTATTCTCTTAGAACGTCAAAATTGACCATTTTTACAGCCTTTCCTCATTATTTTAACTAACATTTTAAGTTAAAATTGTTATCATAATTGGCACAGCTGTAGATTGACATGTGTGCTACAAAACTAATATTCTGATTTTAGATTTTTTGAAGAAAGAAAAAAAAACATGGCTGCTTTAAACATCAAAATTAAACATTTTAAGTGCCTTTTCTCATTGCCGCCGAGTAAACAAAACTCAGTTCAATGTTAAGTTTTTCAATTTCCTCTTATAGAAGTTAAGGTCCATCAAATGTAGAAATGACTGTTTATAGTGCCTTTTACATGTAGATGGCAAACTGCAGAAAAAAATGAAAAGCTATGCTAAGCTTTTTGAACTCTAGACTTTATTGCATTAGTATTAATTAAAGCTGCCAGATGACCTTTATTTATCTTATGGTACTTTAAATGTCAAAAAAGTTGTTTTGCTAAGTTATAATAGCCTAAAATTTTAGGCATTCGAGTCGGGTGAGCGATTCAGGGTCATGAGAACCTCTTGCTTTTTGTCTCGCCTGCGACGAATGTCGCTAAAGGCGAGACTTAGGTATGGTGATTCCGGCGGCGGCGACGGCGGCGGCGGCGGCGTCCACAATTGGTTAAAGTTTTTGCTTAAGTCTGTTTTGTGTGAACTAGTTATGTTACACCATTGATATTTGGTATGCAGTTGCATCAGCATCAGTACAGATCAGTTTTAAAAGGATTTCACCTGTATGCTCCTGCTGTCACGGTCTACTGACTTTGAAATTTTACACTGATTTGGCCGAGGTTAACCTTTTTTCTTAAGTCTGTTTAACATGAAGCAGTTATGTTACACCATTGATATTTGGTATGCAGTTGCATCAGCATCAGTACAGATCAGTTTTAAAAGGATTTCACCTGTATGCTCCTGCTGTCACGGTCTACTGACTTTGAAATTTTACACTGATTTGGCCGAGGTTAACCTTTTTTCTTAAGTCTGTTTAACATGAAGCAGTTATGTTACACCATTGATATTTGGTATGCAGTTGCATCAGCATCAGTACAGATCAGTTTTAAAAGGATTTCACCTGTATGCTCCTGCAGTCACGGTCTACTGACTTTGAAATTTTACACTGATTTGGCCGAGGTTAACCTTTTTTCTTAAGTCTGTTTAACATGAAGCAGTTATGTTACACCATTGATATTTGGTATGCAGTTGCAACAGCATCAGTACAGATCAGTTTTAAAAGGATTTCACCTGTATGCTCCTGCAGTCACGGTCTACTGACTTTGAAATTTTACACCGATTTGGCCGAGGTTTACCTTTTTTCTTACGTCTGTTTAACATGAAGCAGTTATGGTACATCATTGATATTGGGTATGCAATTGCATTAGCATCAGTACAGATCAATTTCAAAAGTATTTTATCTGTATGATCCTGCAGTCACAGTCTACTGACTGAGATTTTACACTTTTTAACTTTTTACTTATGTCACGAGTGTTTTTTATAAAGCAGTTATGGTTCACCATTTATATTTGGTATGCAGCTGCTTAAGCATTAGTTAAGATCAGTTTAAGGAGGATTTTTATTTTATACTGTGTCCAGTTGCGACAGGCGAGACATGTCTCTGTGTTAACAGTTTATTAGTAACTAGACATCATTTGCTTGTATGCCATATGCATATTGATTGTTGGCTATAAACCACTGAATGGATTTCACCGGATATGTTCATGTAGTTGATCATATAGCAAATTGCAATTATATCAATTTTTCGTCAATAAATGAATTTTAGCCGAGTTAATCGACCTTATCGACTGCATCATGCCATGTAAATATATTTTAGCATTTCAAGTTATAGCTAGAGCATCTTTAAGAGTGTGTCTATGAGAAAACCATGCTTTTTCGTCCAGATGCAAAAATATCAGATTTACAATAATGATGGCGCAAAAAAAGACTCCTTTTCGCAAGTTTTCTTTTAAGAAATTCAAGTTCACTTTGAGTAATAGTTGCTGAGTTCTATGAAAAAAGTTGCGACGAAAATAAAAAGTTTTCGGCAAAACCCAAAGTAGATGTCCGAAGAACCTTTATGTATATATCCCACAATCCATAATGAATATAAAGCTTGCTACCAAATATCAGCAATTTAAGATCAGTATAGTTGCTGAGTTCTAAGTCATTATAGAATGTGACAAAATCAAAGTGTGACAGACATTTTTTTAAAGTTTCGGTTAACAGGAAGTAGATGTCAAATGGATCTACAAACGTATCCAACGATGCAGTATGTCTGTGTAAAGCCTTTTTACCAAATATCAACGACATAGGAGTAATGGCAGCTGAGTTATGAGTAAAATATAAAGTGTGACGGAAAGTATAGCTGAACTACGGATGGACACAGGTAAAACAGTATACCGTTTTCTTCTAAGCGGGTGTATCAGTAACCATGCCTTAACCTCTACATGAACTTATTGGTCAAATGTCTGAACTTATTGGTATAATGTCTTGAATTAGAGACCGTATAAACATCTTTACTTATTCCTGTAGTTGTTTCAATAGGGTCGACCTAACGGCCTTCATAACTGGATTTCTTGGCAAAATTAGCAGTATTGAACAGTGCTGATTACCAAAATTCTACTTTTGACCTGTTTTTTCTAAATGCATTAAGAATTACATAGGATATACTTAATCTTGGCATATTTTATTGATGGAATGGTAAAAGTTACCAAATGAATGTACAGGTATTGGATTTATTATGATATAGACCTGAATATTAGAATCTATCTAAAATCAAAGACGATAAAGCTGATAAAGCGCCTAACAACATCATTTTCGTATGCAAAAGACACTATATTGATTGTTTAACAGCTGAATTAGGGGTTGGTTGTAGTAACAAAAGCACCACATATACAGCAACAACACTGTCAAAGGAGGAAATAATCAACAATCATAATTCTGTCATTTCTTCCCTTGGCATTTCTGTTGACAAAAAGAACGATGACGTTCCATCCTTGTATTGGATTCAAAAGTTACATAAAACTCCATACAAGCAACGATTTATTGCTGGGTCATCCAAATGTACAACTAAGCCTCTCAGTTTTGTTAACATCAATATTGACGGCAATAAAATCAAGCCTTCAAAAGTATTTCGATTGTTGCTACTCTAGAAATGGCGTCAATCAAATGTGGATTCTCAAAAATTCTAAAGAACCGATGGAAAATATCCATTCTAAGTCATTTTCATCATGTAATAGCATTAAAACGTTTGATTTCTCTACATTATATACTTCAATTCCACATTCACAATTAAAATCTCGTTTGGCACAGCTGATTAAACGTAGCTTTATCAAAAAGAATGGAAAACGCAGGTACAAGTATTTGGTAGTCGGTTATAAAAAGACTTACTTTGTCATCCAAGAGTCTAGCAAGAAAAACAAATTTACAGAAGATCAAATAATAGAAATGATCAACTTTCTAATCGACAACATATTTGTACAGTTTGGTGGACGTGTTTTTTCAGCAAACAATAGGTATCCCAATGGGCTCAAATTGTGCACCATTGCTTGCCGATTTGTTTCTTCATTCATATGAAGCAGACTTCTTACAATCACTTCTAGACAAAAAGGACCGCAAACTTGCTTTATCCTTCAATCTCACATTTCGTTATATTGATGATGTCCTTTCACTAAACAATCCTCGATTTGGTGACTATTTACATCTAATATATCCGAAGGAACTTGAGATAAAGGACACTACAGATTCTAGGAAGTCTGCTTCATATTTGGATCTATTTCTCGAAATTGACACACAAGGAAGGCTTTGTACATGGCTTTATGACAAACGTGATGACTTCAACTTTCCAATAGTTAACTTTCCCTTTCTGTGTAGCAACATTCCGTCCGCTCCAGCATATGGAGTTTACGTATCACAATTGATTCGTTATTCCAGAGCATGTGGGGAGTACAACGACTTCCTTGATAGAGCTACACGGCTGACAAGCAAATTGTTAACACAGGGGTACGTTGCTCCCAGGTTGTTGTCATCACTCGAGAAATTTTACGGACGACATCATGTGCTTGTTTACAAATACGGGATTTCTATCTCTCAGATGAGCACAGATCAATGTTGGTTTGACATAGAGTTTTGTTATGTCATCCTTTCCGGATTTGACCAACACTTAATCGATCTTTGGCAACGTGACGGGTGTGCTATAGCAAGCAGGAACTGCTTACTCTTCCGGAGCACCTGAGTTCACTCTCGTTTCGACTTGAGTTCACGTTGCTGAATGCGGTTTTGTTGTTATGTGTGTGTGTTTTATGTTGTTATGTGGTTTGTTTTGTTGTGATGAGTTTTTGTCTACCGGTTTTGTCTTTGTCTTTACGGTTTTATGATACTGATTACCCCTTTGGTACACCTTTGCTTCCTGTATAATTATCTAATATATAGGCCGAGATAATTAAACAAATTTAGTTTTTTTTCTCAGATACAGGTCTATTTACTCATTTATTAAAATAGATCTAAAAACTTCTATATATAGAGGTCTATGATATATGCATATATATAAACCATTTTCATATTTCAGGGACCGCTGAATAATTTAGTATTTTTTGGACTGAACCTGACCCGACATGGACTGGTTTACCATTTTTTGTATAATTGAGCAAAGGAAAAATAGTAAAGTTTTAACACATTATTTTAGGAAATCTAGATTGAAATTATTGAAATTATTGGTTTTAGCAAAAAATATGTCTAAAGAGGATTCGTTACTGTCTTTCTGAATGCAAATATGTCATAGAGCAAAAAGTTCAGGTAGAATGACCAAGTGCCCTTTTACACTTATTTTAAGCTAAAAATAGTTCCAAATCAACATCTTATTGACCAATCTCCTGCGCATATGCCATATTCACTCCGTATCACTACGCATATATTTTGCAAAATAAGACTCTGTGAAGGAGATTGCTTATTGACGTTTCCTTATTTTTTAGTTCAAATCCATCAAGATTACAATGAAACATTTGTAAGAAAACATTACAAAATCAAGTTTATTCTGACCTTATTGATGCAATATTTTTTGTTTGTCCTACTCAGGAAAAGATAACTCTCTAAAAAGTGTTGAGAAGGACTAAAATAATCAGTCATCCCAGAAATATGAAAATAGTCCATTAAAAAGGGGCATTAATAGGAACACAACTTTGCAAAAAAAAAAGAAGTGTTATCGTCATAATCATGAATTATCATAATATCGGGCATGATATATATAGATCTTTGACTGCAACTTTCCGGGTGCAACTTACATCATCAACCCAGACAGTCACGGGTGTGGCCAGCCGTTGAGGAATTTATTCAATTTCAAGAAATCTTGTAATGTTTATGAGATATCTTATTTAATTTTTACAAAATTAATGTAAATAAAGCAACAGGAATAGATGGTATATATCTGTAAAAAATTTTAAAATATGTAGTCCTGCTCTGCTTGAACCAATTACCAAACTTGTAAATAAATCTATTACTACATCTACTTTTCCTGACGCTCTTAAAAAAGCTCAGGTAGTACCACTACATAAGAAAAATAGTCAGTTAGATGTAGGAAACTACAGACCAGTCAGTATCTTGCCTGCTATTTCAAAGGTTTTCGAGAGAGCAGTCTACCAGCAGCTTATTGATTATTTTGACACTATATTTTATCCTTCTCTTTCGGCATTTAGACCAGGCTACGGCTGTAATACAGCATTGTTAAAAGTAATTGAGGACTGGAAAAAGGCAGTCGATGAAAACAAATTTGTTGCTGCTGTGTTGATGGACCTCTCGAAGGCCTTCGACTGTCTGCCACATGATTTGTTATTTTTAAAACTTAAAGCTTATGGTTTACATGAAAATGCAATTAATCTTTTACTTAGTTATTTGTCAAATAGATCCCAGTGTGTTAAAGTTGGTTCTGTATTAAGTTCATGGCAAAATATTTATAAAGGGGTTCCCCAAGGATCTATACTTGGGCCTGTACTATTTAACATTTTTCTAAACGATATTTTTTGTTTTGTAAAGGAAGGCACACTGTACAATTATGCAGATGATAACACATTGTCACACTCAGGAACTTGCATCGATGGATTAGTCAATACTTTGGAGAATGAAAGTGCTATTTTAATAAATTGGTTTTCTGATAATCAGATGAAGGCTAATCCAGATAAATTTCAGGCTATTGCCGTTGGGAAGAAAACAAAAAATAGGGATATTAAATTCAATTTGGATGGGAATGAAATTCACTGTGAAGATGAAGTAAAGCTCCTGGGGGTGACAATTGACTATATATCAACTCAAGTTTGACTCACATATTTCAAATATATGCAGAAAGGCGTCAAGGCAGTTAAATGTACTTAAACGAATTGGAAAACACTTATCAAAATTGGGGAGGTTGACTATTTATTATTCTTTTATTCTTTCGAATTTTAATTATTGTCCTGTGGTTTGGCATTTTTGTGGGGAAAATAATACCAAAAAGATGGAAAAAATACAAGAACGTGCCTTGCGCTTCATTTATGAAAAATATGATTGTACTTATGAAGAACTTTTAGACATATCAGGCTTACCTTCACTTAAAATAAGACGTCTTAGAACAATTGCTATTGAAGTTTTCAAAATTCTACACAAACTCTCACCTGTTTACTTACATGATATTATAAAATTTAAACAATATAATTATTCCTTTAGAAAAGAAAATCTGGTTGAAGTTCCACAGGTAAGAACCACAGGATGTGGCCTCCACTCAATAAGATATGCTGGAGCCACTCTCTTGAATGAGCTGCCAAATGAAATTCGTGCCCAGACCAATTTGGACCAGTTTAAAAATATGATCAATTACTGGAATGGCAGCTCATGCAGATGTGGCTCCTGCAGATCTTAATCCTGTTGGTCTCTATTATTATATGTTTTATATTTTTATGCTTTTGTAATTGTGCAATGTATGTAGTATTGTGCTTTACCTTAATATGTGCATGTTGTATTTGTGCTTTATGTTGCTTTATGTTACTATCTGCTTTTTGTATTAGTTTCTTTGTGTGCTTGACTGCATGTGCTAATTTGTTTTACTTAATGTGCTACTGTACTTTTATGCTTATTTGTTTTAACCAAGTATGTGTATATAGCTTAGTATACATATATGCATTTTATGTGCTCACCTGCATGCTGCTTAATATTTTACTTTAATTTGCTTTGTGTTTTATGTTGTATCCATTTATGTGTTGTTATTTGTTGGTCGGCAAAAAGCTCTACAGAGCTTACGTTTATTATGTTTTGTTTAACCCGACTTCAAATAAAGTTTCTTAGTCTTAATTTAAAGTTATTTAGATACCTTTTTTTTGTATAAGATATCTTATTTATATTTTTTTTTTTTGCAAGATACAATATTATATACTTTTGAACATATCTTATATTTTTTTTTAAAGATTTAAACGAATACGTTTTAAGATATCTTGTAAACTTACAGAAAGTTTATAAGATATATTTAAAAGTATATAAGATATATTCAAAAGTATATAAGGTATCTTGTAAAACAAATTAAGATATCTTATATGTTTGATAAAATATCTTTAAATGTCTTGTTAGGTTTATTAGATATCTTCATACGTAATAAGATATGTTTTAAAACTATAAACACAGGGACTTGCTCCCCTCTATCAATATTTTGTTAGAGTCAATGTGTGTTACGAAAAAAGCTACATGTATTGGTAAAGTCCCTAGAATGTCTTCAAGTTTAATTTTTTTTTCATGTCCAAGCGATTGCCAAAAAACTGCCCGAACAAAGCCCGATTTTGAGGCCGAAATGCAATGAATGAAGATATATTTGGTGTTTTTGGAAAGAAAAATCATCCGTGAAACGAATTATTTAGGAAAAGGTATGGGATCAAATCATCAATGATTTTTTTTATTTTAAAAGAAAATTGAATTGAAGAAAAGGGGGGTAGTGTCAGACTTGAAATACATGAGGGTAGTTACAGTCCCCTATAGTATGGCCACCCAAGTTGATCATGGAGAAATCACAAAATTCCAGAAAGATTTTAATCGATTTGTCAGAAAAACATTTGAAAAAGACTGGAAAATTGAAGGAATTTTCATCTCGCTCGTTCTGGAAGGCTGTAACGGTTCCTGTACCGCTGCATTTAGCAAAGCCACGATAGATTATGATGTCCAGAAGAACGACCACAGATTTAGCAATTTTCCTATTTTCATAACCCGAAATCTACGCCTAACTACTTAGTATAGGGGTTATAATTGTCTTTGGGTTCGCATTACATGTTTTGTAAATATTAATGCGTGTAAAAATATATTCCTGCATAAGACATTGCAAACCGTTAATTAATGAACAGATGAAAATATTCTGGAAATTGATTTTCATATAGTTATTAATTTATTCAAATATGAGTTTGTATTATAGTTAATATCAAACATTTATATGCATTGAAACTACGAATGTAGTAATATATAAAAGTAGTCCACGAAGCTTCACTCTAACGTCGCCATTTTTAAGAGATAATTTTTTGCATTGTTCATTAACCTCTTCAACATGTAGTTTAAGATTTTACTTTTCAATTGTTAATTATTTGAAATTATCTGTTCAAAATGTAGTACGCCAAAGTGATTATGAAATTTGAACAACTTAAATAGACTATAAAACATAGCATTGTTTGTTTTGTTCTGTGATTAGATGTATCGATCTACTTCCTTGTTTATATATAAATCCCGGATAAAATAAGCGTGTGATTTTCCCTATTGGCGATAGTCATTAGCTGATTCTTCTCTATCCATTGTTTTCTGGAAGCTCACGTGTTTTATTTATGCAAAATTTACTTGGATTTATATTTAAAATAAAGGGGGGGGTCGTAGATTTATTCCTAACAAAAGTACCGTTTTATAGCATAATGTTTACAATGGGAATGGCGAAATTATTTATAAGCATGATGAGCAGCTTTCTTCTATTAGTTCAACACTTTTTGGGCATATTTTATAGAATTTATTTGTAGAATTATTTATTGTCAAAACACATTTACAATAAATGGTTATAACACATTAATACATGAGCATATTCTTAAATCAAACGAAATTAAAGACTATATATTACAGTAATAAACCTTGGGTGGTGGCAACTCAAAAATGGATCATGCATTAATCCTGCATGTATATATAATTTTAATCACAAAAGCCTTTCATTATTTGAATATAAATATAAGGTTTTTTTTTCAAATTACATACAAATGTGGGGTGACCATAATGACTTAATTTTTTCCTTGACAATTGTTTATGTATTTAATTAAAGCTTTATGTACTATTAAAGAACTGCTATTTAGAATTAAAGGTATTTTGTAGTCGGTTAATGAGTCTAAATTCTTAAAACAACATTTGAGTTTAATAATTAATTCTTTTCTAAAAGTTGTATAAGCCGGACAATGAACAAAGAAATGCATTTCATCTTCAATTGCACCGGTGTCACATTTTGGACATATTCTGTTGTTTTGGGGAATATTTTGATATCTGCCTTTCTCTATTGCTAGAGTGTGGGCACTTATTCTGAATTTACAAATTGTTGTTCTATCTGACCTGAATCTACAGTTATCTACATAGAAAGGTCTCTGGTTTTGTCTGTAAATAGTTTTATAGAAAGACAGCTTTTTACTTTCAGCTATACTGCTGTTCTGAGTTTGTACTGTATGGTCATATAGTCTTTGTTTAATTGATGTTAATGCAGATTTGATATTTTCAGTACAATTAATTAAATAGCCAAAGCCTAGTTTCTTAACCCACATTTTTATTGTTGTAATCCATTTATTGTTATCAGGAATATTATTATAGACTTTATTAACTAATGTATTTGTTGAATTTGAAATATGATCCCAAAATTTTATAGCTAGTAATTTTACTTTTTCTACAAGTGGGTGTCTATTAAGCTCTGTTAAGCATGCAACATTTGTTGCTTTGCTGTGTATTCCTAGTATTTCTTTAATAAATTTTAAATGTAAGTGTTCAAAGGGGTCAGTATCTTTTAAGTGACAAAATGCTCCCCATAATTCACACCCATAAAGTGTTATTGGACTTACAAGAGAATCAAAGAGTTTTTCCATTAGACAACATGCATTATCCAGTCCCATAGTTTTTTTTATTTTGAACCAGGCCTTGCGACCCTTTTCCATTAATAATTTGGTTGAAACATTTATATTACCATTATATTTAAAAGTTATTCCAAGGTAACAATATGTTTTTACTGTTTCAATGGGGGAGTTATTAATTTTAAAACTATTTATATGGGTTTTTCCATTGGAATTAAATACCATTACTTTTGATTTTTGTTCATTTACATCTAATTTCCAAGAAGAGCAAAATTTGTCTAGTATCTCTAGAGATTTTTGTAGACCATTAGCGGTGCTGGACAACAAAATAATATCATCAGCATAAAGTAAAGAATTGATTGTGAGATCACCCAAAATAACGGGATCGTTATTGCTTTCATTGAGGTTGGCAACCAGGTCATTGATATATAAATTAAAAAGAATGGGGCTTAAGACATCTCCTTGTTTTACTCCACACCTTGAAATAAATTTTTGGCCTAGGCCTTCTTTAAATTTAATTCTGCAATATGGATCTTTGTACATTGAGTGAATTATATTAAAAATTTGGGTGGGAAATTTATTTTCACAAAGTTTATAGAAAAGGCCTTCCCTCCACACTGTGTCGAAGGCTTTTCTTAGATCTATAAAAGCTGCAAACACTTTCTTTTTCTTTGTTTTATATGTATCAACAATTGATTTAATTGTAAATATATGATCAGTGGTTCTGGATTTTTCTTTAAATCCTATTTGGTTTTCACTTATAAGATTGTTATTGTTAATGAATTTAATGACTCTTGCTAATATTATTTTATTAAATAATTTACCTAAGTTTGAAGTTAATGAAATTCCTCTGTAGTTTGCCGGGTTGGTTTTATCTCCTTTTTTATGTATTAGAGAAATGTAACTCTCATTCCACGCTTTAGGGAAACAACCTTTTTCAAAAATAAAATTAAAAAGTTTTAGAAGTGGTTCTATAAGTTGATGTATGCCATATTTTAGCATTTCATTTGAAATTAAGTCCCTTGATGTGGACTTTCCATTTTTAAGAGTTTTGATTGCTTTCATGATCTCCTCTTTGTTTATAGGTTCATCAAATTCAGTTTTATTTGGATTATTTAGATTTTTATAATTATTAATGTGGGTTTCCAGTTTATCTTTGATGGAATTGTGAAGGTTGTTGTTTGGTATTTGATTAGAATGATTATTTATTTTTTCAAAGAAATTGCTAAATTCATCCATATTTAAAATATCATCATTGTTTCCACTAGAGGAATGCTGCATTCGGTTTATCATGTTCCAAAATGTTTTTGGGTCTTTGTTCATGTTTGAATATATATCATCACATATTTGCTTTTTAAATTTTTTTTCTTCTATTTTACATTTTCTTCTATATTTAGAAAGAAAAGAATAATACTTAATTCTATAGGTTTCATTATTAGGGAATTTATTAACAAGGGAAAGATAACTTTTAACAGTAATTCTGAGGTCTCTACAAGAATCGGAGAACCATTCTGTCTTTTTTTTCTTATTTTTTTTGCTGGGTGATTTACCTTTAACAAATTTAGCAGACATTGAAGCTGTTTCATGTAAGATTGAGTTGATATTATCTACGGCCAAATCGCTGTCGCTATAATTATGTGTTAAAAATTTCTGAAGTTTACATTTTATTGGATCACTTTGTAAATTGGCTTTATAATTTTCTATTGCTTCAGTATTCCATAAAAATTTTCCTGGTAAAGTATCCAGATTATTTCTATGATTATTAGGATTATTATAAAAACATGTCAGTAAACAACAGTTTAACAAACAATGATCTGACAAGTCTGTTAAATCTCCTACTTTAAAGCTGCAAATACCTTGCAGCAATTCATTATTCACCAGAGTGTAGTCAACTACACTACTTCCATTATAGGTAGTACAAGTATATTTACCATTGAGATCTCCAACTGTTCTTCCATTTAATATACTAAGACTTGTTTCTTTACAGAGGTTTAGGAGGAGTTTACCACTTTTATTAGATGGTTTGTTATCCATATTATTTCTAGGGGAGGGGGAGTCGTAAATATAAAATTGGTCGTCAGCATTGGGGTGTTCAGATTCATCATATGTGACATAGTCTGGATTTAACTTTGTGTAAGCATTGAAGTCGCCTTGGATTACAATATCGCCCTGAGAACTATAGTTTTCAATATCACTCAAAAGTTTGGAATATAAAACATTTAAATCTTCGTTGTTGCCAGTTGAACCTTCAGGTGAGAAGTAAATAATTCCCAGAAATACATCTTTTTTTAAATTAAAAAAAGATTTCAACAATTTGACCCAAACGATATCGGGATTACTAAAGGGTAGTTTGGAAACACCAGTTTTTAAATTATTTTTTACATATATTGAAATACCACCAGAGAAGCGTCTAGCTTTTTTATGTTTATTTCTAGTACTGCTAGTTATGCAAGAAAATTCAGGAATATCAATTTGTGGATTGTCACCACCACACCAAGTTTCAACTAAACTTAAAACATCTATATTACATATGGCTTCAAGAAAATCATCATCAGTTGCTTTATTAAGGGAAAATCCATGTATGTTCCACATGGAAATGTTTAAATTTTTGAGTAATTTTTTAGACATTTTGAATTTGTTTCAAAGAAAATCATAGAATTTCATAAAATGGGTTCCTGAACAAGTGCATTAATGTGAAGATATCATGGTATTACAAAGCAGTCATAACTGAATTATTAAACAATGACAAATGTAGACATGAATAAACATATAAAATTAATTGAGAAGGATACCTCTTGGTCTTTTACATGTATCTGAATTGTTCCTGATAGATATACAAGGTGAAAAGAAATATTATAAAAGAGATCTTTTACAAACGATATGTTGATTGTTTTTACTTATGACTTAAAATTCCTATTACACAAATTAACATGTGCAAAAATGTGAAAATATTAAAATGTTGTTTTGTTCTGAAGAATTAAGGAGGTATCCATCTACATCAAATACATCAATCATCATATTAACAATTAGTGGAAAGAAGGATAACTCTAGTCTATAAAAAGATAAACTAAGAAATTTTGGTCGCAGTCTTGTATTGTTTTTCCCATAGACTTCTATAGTAAACCTGAGATTTTTGGAATTTTTTAAAAAATAGTTAAAATGATTCAATACAACTTTTGCTATATTTTTTCAATAAAGGAAGTGTCAGAAAACATTTTAAAGGGTGGGCCGAAAAAAAGTCGCACGAAGATAAGAAAACCACAGTTGATTGAACTAAAAATAGATTTTTTCCTACTTTCACTTTAACTTCCATTTAAAAAATACCCCCCTTTTCATGAGAACTGTTTTATTAAATAATGCAATTTTTACATTTCAAAAAGTTAATGGTGTCAAAGTTTGGTGTCTTACCTTCAATTTAAGCCAAAAGTTAGAAAAAATGCATGAAAAGCAATGCTGCAAACGACTCAGGGAAAAGGCACTATATTTTAATAGCCTCCATGTTTTGACGTCCACCCGCGCAAGAACTTGCAATACAAGACTGGTACCTATTAGGATCAAAGATGATTTGATATATCTAAATAAAGTTGTTTTTCTGTTTCTTTATACATTTTTCAATCAAATTAAGAAAAAAAACATAGAAAAAATGCTTTCATTGATTTTCTTATTACAATTTTTAAAAGGGTACCCTCTTCAAGGTTTTGGCCAATTTTCTCTATATTGACTTAAAATGAACACTTTAATGTTCTGTCCTTGTTGGGTTATATTCAAATAGAATATGTGAGTTGAAGTGATGCCAATACTACCTTAGCAATGGATTGAGTGCAAAAATATTCTTTTATTGACAGTTTTAAGTTCTTGAAGTAGAAAAAACTATGTTAGGAACCCCATTTTTTACTACAAAGACAACTTGGAGCCTCTTGTTTATCCAAATATAAGAAGGAGACCTATCAGTTGTTTGAACCTGACAAAATTGGCAAGATTATTGTAACAAAAACTATAAATGTGGAATAGAATACATTATTTGGAATACAATTGGATTTTATATACCAATTTAAGGATTTTTCAGGTAAAATTGGTGCCCCAGGCATACATAAATGGCCCATTTTTTAAAGGAATTCAGATACTAGGCTGATGAAACTTGAGTTGTTACATGGGAAGAAGGTGTAGAAGACAGAAATCACCAACATATTGTGCAAGGTTATCAGACTTGGAGAGAAAGTGGTCTTATTTACTGTAAAATTGCAGTTTTTAACTTACCGCATACAAAAAGCCAAAATTTTGCACATCACAAAACACCATAAAGAAAAAAATACTGAACTTGTTTGGATTTTTTTTGCTGAAATCAGTCATAAAGTTTATCTAGAACATTTTCACACCATTTGTTTGGTTAGAAAGTCATTATGTTTAAAATCAGAACAGTTCCCATATGTGTGGAGAGGTAAAAAAAGCCTTCATTTCTTAGTTTGAACTGAACATATGCAAAGTGCTGAAAAAGTTACACCGGATAAAATATGACAGTTTAAATTGCATATTAGCAGTGCAATAAAGTCATTCTTACTAAAGATAAAGAATATAGACATTTAAATCCACTGGTTCTCATAAAAGAGACAAAATATATTTTAATGTCCAAATTTGGTCAAAAAGTACTATAATAGCAAAAACTGAAGGGTAGCTGAAACAAATTAAGCAAAAAGTAAAAAAAATCTTTATAAAGTGTTCAAAGACATGATTTTCTTTAGAATAAAACAGATAATAAGCACTTATTTAATATTCAACTTTACTGTAAATCCCAGTAATCAGGTCGCAGTCTTGTATTGTTTTTCCCATAGACTTCTATAGTAAACCTGAGATTTTTGGAATTTTTTAAAAAATAGTTAAAATGATTCAATACAACTTTTGCTATATTTTTTCAATAAAGGAAGTGTCAGAAAACATTTTAAAGGGTGGGCCGAAAAAAAGTCGCACGAAGATAAGAAAACCACAGTTGATTGAACTAAAAATAGATTTTTTCCTACTTTCACTTTAACTTCCATTTAAAAAATACCCCCCTTTTCATGAGAACTGTTTTATTAAATAATGCAATTTTTACATTTCAAAAAGTTAATGGTGTCAAAGTTTGGTGTCTTACCTTCAATTTAAGCCAAAAGTTAGAAAAATGCATGAAAAGCAATGCTGCAAACGACTCAGGGAAAAGGCACTATATTTTAATAGCCTCCATGTTTTGACGTCCACCCGCGCAAGAACTTGCAATACAAGACTGGTACCTTTTGTGTGGTTTATATCATTATTTTTCAGCTAATACCTTAAGAGTTGAAATCACTGGAATAATCGAGTTATTGACAAAAGAGGGAGCTCAATTATATATGTATCTAAAAAAAATGTGAATTTAAGATTTTATAAAAGACTTGAAGTCTGGAAAATTAGTAATAATTTACTTTAAGAAGTTATACCTCCTTTTAAACTTGTTAAGACTAAGACACAATACTTGCAATTACTATTGATAATTTAGTGCATGCAAGTCAAGTTAGGAAGACTAGAAATTAAATATCTAAAATAAGTCAATGTTTTTTCTCTGGTTGATAAAACATAAAAATAAAGATATCTTTCAAAACTTTGATTTAAGTACCAGAGCTATTGGGTAAATAAATTTCGATTAAATATATAATTAAAGGTTTAACTTTAAAATTTGTATATTTGTTCTTCATTAAATTTTGCTGAAATATAAATATCATCAATGCTACTTGTATGTTGTACATAAGGTTGATTGATCATATACATGAATAATAATTTTAACGAAAATATATGTACAAAAATTGTAAATGAGAACTGAGAGCACTCTGAACATAAAATAATTTTATGTTGTTTCAGTAATGTCGTCTGTTGTGATATGTTTGTGGGTTGTTATATGGATTCCATTCACTCCATGTCCAGGGGTTGTAGTAGTTTACTGGTTGATTCGGATATGGAGTCGGTTGAGACATAAACGGTGGGTGGGACGGTGGCATCAGTGGTTGTCCCATTGGCGGACGGTGTGGCTGATATGCAGGTCCCATTGGAGGACGGTGCGGTGAGTTTGGCGGTTCCATTGGAGGACGATTCAGTAAGTGTGGTGGGCGGTTTGTTGGGTATGACAGTCCCATTGGGGGATGGTTTGATGGATACGACGGCCCCATTGGCGGACGGTTTGGTGGATATGACGGTCCCATTGATGGATGGGGAAGTATGTACGGTGGTCCATGTGGACCCGGTGGCAGCTGTGGCTGTCCCATCATAGGATGGGGTGGCATCATGGGCGGTATTGAGTTTTTCCTGCGATTCATTTGACCATGTCCATTTAGTTTTAGACCACTGCCACTGGTAGCATTCACACATTTTCTCACGTGTTCTGTCAACGCAGGAAGGCCGGTGTGGTTGTTCATGTGAACTACATCGTAAAACATATCATCAGTTGGATGAAAGCATTCCATTACCGATATGTTAGTAAACCGTGATGCTGCATTCACAATTGTACTATTTGCATTACGAATTTTGTTGAAGTTCATATCTTTTCTTCGCATTAAGGGAAGAACATTTATATGTGCATTGGGCCATGTTTCAGTGGCAACTTTGAACAAATTACAAAAGTCATTTAAATTAACTCCTTTATTTTGGAGATCTCTGGATCCAATATGAATAATCACATGTTTAGGGTCAAAAAGCCTGCCTTTGGCTGTGATAAATTCTGCGCATGTTTCAGCCCCTCCTTTGATGTATCTTAATAAAGTGAATTCACCTTCTGAGAATTGCTGTGTACGAATATTGTCAGACACAATAAATTTCTTTTAATGAACCATTCGGAGATATACGGCATGTGAACAATTTGTTTATAACCGTTAAAAATATTTATGTAAAATCTAAAACCTAAGGCTTAACTCGCTCCATCGTAGTTTTGCCCTCAGCTATATTAGGGGGTGGTAAAGGGGGGTACATGCACTGATGAACGACCAATAAAAATGGTAATCAGGATGAACGGCCAATAATAAAATGATAATCACGATGAACGAAAAATAAAATAGAGAAACACGATGCACGGCTGAACGGGAAATAAAAATTGCTCAACACGATGCATGAAAAAAAAACCTTTACCACCCACATATATATATTAATTTTGATTTCGTTTGGTTTTATCTTTTGAAATTGTGGTTTTCCTATGTTTGCATGCTGATGAGGAATAGCATTCCGAAATTGCCATATAGCTCATAAAAATTAATTGCAGTTGGAGTCGACAATATAACTGACATATGTTTTATCACTGTGTCTCAACCAACCCGGCAAAAAATGTTTCGTCCCCTTACTGTCTAATTTTAGTTCGGAAACGGAAATTTTGGTACGGTCACAACACGCAAAGAGGGTAAGATAGTTTTATTATTCTTTACTCTTTCTGTATAAAATTATGTCAAAGTAGCTTATTAAAACCGTTTCTGTCGCCATATACATGCCATATTACATACAAAAATGTTTAAAACGTGAGAAATTAACGAAAATGTAGCGACTTGTTGTTTTTGAATGGTATCCATTGACAGATAATCGTTCATATCTCGAATTTTTAACAACTTCTTGTACTACAAAGATTAGAAAACAAAACAATATTAATTAACCATTGCAATGATGGCTGGATTTGTATTTCTGTGTTTAATTATTCGAATAGGAATATGTAATATGGCATATATGGCGACAGAAAAAAAAATCAATAAGCTACTTTCACATAATTTTATACAGAAAGAGTAAAGAATAATAAAACTATCTTACATTCTTTGCGTGTTGTGACCGTACAAAAATTTCCGTTTCCGAACTAAAATAAGACAGTAAGGGGACGAAACATTTTTTGCCGGGCTGGTTGAGACACAGTGGTTATAGTCTCATGTTTATTTACTCCGTATCCTTTCATCAATTATATCATAACAAAGGAACCTGTTACTAAAACAAATACTTATAACTAAAAAAATATATATATAACCAAAGACAAGTATAATATTAAATAAACAGGTCTACATATGAAACAGAAATATACATTAGGAAATTCTTCACGGTCTTGATCGGGTTATCACTGGATATGGTGACAACCATATCCTCTCTTGTTCTGTGGTACTTGAGTATGTTCCAATTCGTTGGCAAAGAACTTCGTCAATTGGACAGTCCAGACACATTTAAACCCAAGCAAAATACTCAGTTATTGGTAGATGCAATTGCCTGCGTTCGTAAGTGAACATCCATATCATAATTTTACAACCTGTTCTTGACTTGAGATCTGTGCCTCTTTAATAGATCCATCATCATTTTATGTCAATTTTTGTAGAACATGACCATGAATGTTTGTGTGTCTTTTACTTTTCTGGAATGTTATCAACATGAACCCATTTAATCTTAATTCAAGTGCATAATATTTTATCGACAAAATTTATTGCCTAAAATGTGTGACCCGTACTTATACCATTATTGGCCTTATTTACTCGCATTGTTCTCCCCAGGCTCTTTTAGCAATGTGATGCTCTTTAAAATCCTCTCTAAGTCTTATACATATTTCATAAGAAATGTGATGCTATCTGAAATCCTCTCTTACATCATGCATGTCATGTACATGTATGTCTTAATCATGTTAATTATACATTCATTAATATTTTATATTTTTTTTATTATTATGTATGTATTTCATAAGAATCTCAATTAGCAAAACATGCTATTTTCATAGACCTGTATATCTAATATTCAAATTCAAATTCAAATATTTTATTGGTATGAATTTCAAAATAAAGGAACATCACCAGTTACAATATATAAGATTGTTTATTCCAATTAAGGTCCCTCAAGGGGCATAATAATTTAATACAATGATTTTACATGTATAATTGGGTCAAGACAACACAAATATATATATATATATATATATAGTCTGTTCAGAGCCATACCAGTTTTATATTAATTTAACAATAAATTCTTCTGAGTTCAAAACATTCTTGTATATAATTTCCTATTAGAGTTGTAATATTTATATCTTCATTTGACAACATCCATAAAAATTTGGAGGAGTTATTCAAAGTTCTGAAGTTTATACATAATTTATCTAATTCTAAATATAGATTGTTTCTCAAATGTTCATAAAGATTACATTCAGTTATAAAATGGCGTTCATCTTCAACTTCTCCCTGTGAACAAAATCTACAAAGGCGTTCAGATCTGTCAATATTTTTATATCTGCCATATTCTATTAATAACGGATGAGCACTGATTCTTAATTTACACAGTGCTTGTCTAATTTTAAACTGTTTATTTTCTAAATATTTCTCTCTCTCAAAACACTGTTTAAAAGTAAAATAGGTGCAAAGCTTCCCCTTTTTGGTTGCTATGGCTTCATGTTGCAATTTATGCCAATACTCAATATAGTTGTCACATAACTGTTTTTTAATATTATTAGCTAAAGCTCCAGCTTTCATATTCAGATTAGGTATATCTAATTCATTCATTATATACTTTATACAAGAGTACCAAGTGCTGATTTTTCTGGAGTGCAGTGATTTGTTGCACTGATATGCCTCAAATAAAAGCCCTTCCTGTAATTGCTCTAATCTATGACAGTATTTTAACATTGATAAAACTATAGAGAAGTAAATAGGGAAACGTCCAAGCTCAGACATCACTGCTATGTTGCTGGCTTTTTTGTTAACGCCTAAAACATATTTTAGAAATTTTTTATGGGATTGCTCTGCTGTATCAGTAGAGAATATGTTTTGTAAAAAATAATCATTAACCTTTTTACATTTTACAGAGTCTGTATTAAACATGCCCCATATTTCACTCCCATACATTATAATTGGTTTGATTGTATGATCATAAAGGTGGAGTAGTGTTGCTACACTGGGATTAGTTGAAGATAAACAGCTTTGTAACTTAAAACAAGCCTTTGTGGATTTTTTACATAATTCTGTTTTACATTGTTGAAATTTCCCACTACAAGTCATAGTGATACCCAGATATTTATAGATATTGGTACATTCAATTGGTTCATTATTAAAAGATATTACACATTTTAAAAATTTTCCTGGTTTATTAAAAATAATAACTTTAGTTTTAGATATATTAACTTTTAAACACCACTCAGAACAATAAGTTTGTAACTTGTTCATTCTATCTTGTAACCCTTCTTGTGATTCTGACAATAAAACAACATCATCAGCATACATAAGACAGTCAACTCTATAATTATTTACATAAACTGGGTCTGGTGATGATACAAACATTTCTGGTAAATCATTCAAAAATATCTTAAAGAGATTTGGACTTAATACATCTCCTTGTTTCACACCAATAAAAGACTCAAATGATGTTGTTAGTTTTTTATCCAATTTAATGCAAAGTTCACTTTTTTTATACATATCTTTTATAATAGTGTAAAAATTTCCACAAATATTATTTTTTAATAGCTTATATCTGATCCCTGAATGTATAACAGTATCAAAAGCTTTTTTGAAGTCGATGAAACATGCATATAATTTACCACCTTTCTTAGAGGTGTATTTATCTAAAAGAGTTTTTAAAATAAAAATATGATCTGAAGTTCTTGATTTCTTAGAGAAACCAATTTGACATTGGTTAATAATACCTTTATCAATCAAAAATTTATCTAGTCTATTATTCAAAATAGTGTTGAACAATTTACCAATGCATGAATTAATTGCAATGCCTCTATAATTTTCAGGGTTGTTTGCATCTCCAGCTTTAAAAATAGGGGATAGATAAGCAGAGGACCATTCAACAGGATATATCCCTGATGTAAAAACATGATTAAATAACTTTTGTAACAATGGTAGTAATACAGAGCTTCCTGCTTTTAACATTTCTGCAGGGATACCATCTAACCCTGATGCTTTCCCATTTTTTAAATGAGTTAATGCATCATGTATTTCTTTTATAGAAATTCTAAAATCTAATTCAGAAAAAGTTTTAATTTTTTCCATATTTTTAAGCTTTGAGTTAAGTTCAGAGATTTTACAACCATACTGATCAGGTACACTATTTAAATTTGAAAAGTAATTTACCCAAATTTCTGGATCAACAGACTCTGTTATATTTTCTTCATTTTTTTCTTTTAATGAGTCAATAAGGCTCCAGTATTGCTTGGGATCAGCATTCCTTAGAGCATCTAATTTGTCTATGATGTTTTGCTTAAAATTGCGTTTCTTATATTTACGTAATTTATTATACTCTCTGTAGCATTTATAAAATGATCCACGAACTATTGGATCATGAGGAAATTTTGACATAAGTTCACCTTTACTAAAAAGGGTTTTTCTCTTGCTCTTTAAGTCGCTGTCATACCACTTGCATGTTTTTATTTTCTTCTTTGGTGGTTTCTTTCAATACAATACATCGTTTTCACGATAGCGCAGAATGGCTGGTGAACCCGGAAAAAGTTCTTTTATTATAAATTTTTCAGGGCATGACGACTTCCGGTGCAAGAAAGATCGAGCAATAGATCAAAATAAATACTGCTTTGTTGTTTATTAACGATGGAATCTTCAATTCTGGAATTTTTTCTACACATGAACAAATATTTTTTAATTCAATTGAAGTATTTACCGTTCATAAAGATAGCTGTTTTCATAAACACACAAACGCTTTGGCATAAGTCTACAGGACAGCAAACCAGTTTGACTCAAAAACTGGTAAAGTCATGTGATATTTTCCGTCTAATTGAGGGATTTTTCTGGAAAGGCAATGTATTTAAATGAACAACACAAATTACATAAACATGATAAAACTTACACAAACAATGGGAACATGAAATAAAAGTTTACATTATCAATTATAAGATTAAATGAAACTATACATGTACATGTACATGTACAGTTCTACAGTTTGTGAAAACTGAAAATACATTTGTACCAGGATGCTATTTAAAATTTCCAGGGAGGACATTGACTTGTACCTGTACCATATCTGTTATCAATCTCGACTCGTAAACTGCGAAAACTCAATGACACTTTCCGAAATTGTACATGATCATGATGATTTCTGATTAGATTTTCAATGAACTGGTACAATGTATCAAGAAGTAAAGTACAATTACTTTTCCACATTGTCATGTCCGGAAACATTTTTATTTTTTTTTTATTTTGTTTATTTTTTGCAAAATTGAAATTGTCCACTGCTTACATTGTGGTATACTCCTTTGCATTTGGTGCATAATTAAGCATTGTTGACCTTTTACATTGTATCTTGCAAATACATCTTCATTTACAAATATTCAGATGGATTGAGCAAAATTATACAGCTTTCTTAAAACAAATGTTCAAGTGGATGGAGCCTAATTGATATATTGGAAAGGTTTATGATAAATGCAGGACCAACAGTGTATAGAACTTTCCATTAGTTTGTGTGAAATTGTTTTGTACAATCACAAACAAATAAAAGAAAGAAATTTATTTTTTTTAATATGTTTTAAGATGTTATGGATGTATATTACTTAAAACAAGCAAAGTTTTAAATGTGATAATTTTAAAGTGCTATTTACAGTTTTTTATTTCTAGTGCTTAAAGTAAGCTCTGCTTTTTAACAATTTAGCGTTTTGATTTTTTCTTAGGTGAACATGAGAGGTGCATGGAACAGCTGAGGGTGAAAGATGGCAGATTATCTGTAGAGGAGATCAAATGCATATTGGCTTTACACTATTTCAAGCCTTTGTCAAATGATGCAGAATATTATGTTGACTTGAGTGAAGAATTTAAAGAATGTCAGTGTGGTGTTGTCATTAAAGCTGATATTGATAAAACCTTGTTTGGTAAGTTTAATTCTCAAACTAAGATTGTTGGTAGATTTTGTTTTAACCCATTTCTATTTGGGGGGGCAGTAGAAAGGGACCTGATCCCAGAATACAAAACTTTTTTACAAAATCCTTTCATCCTGAGTTTTAAATGATAAAATGAAAAAAAAATATTTATTATTTACCAAATGACAAGGTAGAGTGTGAAGTACTTTCTGTCCTTTTGTGTGTCGCTGTACGTCTACCGGTAGATCAATCTTTTTGTGGGCCTTTAAGTAACAAAGAAATAGAATATATTTTGCCTACTTTTGCTGATTCTAACATGTCTAATAGCTAAAATTGATAGATTTTGCAAGGTCTTGGGTAACAATCCTGGATATCAAAATCCTGAGCTTAAAAAGACTGATATCCCGATGTCTCCATATATAATTTGTCCCAAGCTTAAATATGGTCAATCCCAGTCTGGGTTCAAAACCCGCTTCCTTTCCGAAATTTTATTATTTTCATGTGGATTTTCTTCAAAATTAGTATGGACCCCTCTTCTAAAATTTCTTTCAATATATCTGCCTACTGTGCTCTTCATATTGATATAGTGTTTGGCATTACAATCATCTTGGTATTAATGTACCTCTGATGGGTCTTGAATGGACAGTTAAATTTGTTAGGCATAGCAAAATTTATTGCCTGGAACTTTATTTTAATTTCTATTCTGTTAATTTCAGGACATCCGTCAGTGTGGCATGGTCATTCAGATATCCTTGTGCAGAAGAGTATCGTGAAAATTGTGAAAGATGAACTTGATGAACGTCTTCCTGATTGTTCATTAGATGGCTGCAATGAAGAGCCATGCTGTCAATGTTCCACTATAATAGAAGATAAGACTGAGGAAACATTTTCCCAGGCAATAGCGCAAGCAATTACAAATGCATTTGTCGAATCCAGGAAGGACAGATCTCTTTTTGACAAATTTATTCCATCATTTTTAGCAACTGAAGCAATTGTTCGAATTATACTCTATAATTGCAAGTTAGATAAACTGCTAATCACTGATGAATTGAATATATGGAACATTGATGGCAGTTTGCGCTTTGAAACCATGATATATATATGGGTTGCACTGAACAGCTATGTGAAAGAGCAGGATGATTTTTACATAAATTTTCTTCTTGATAAAACCCCTGATTGTAGATTTAAAGATATAGTAGGAGAAACAGCATATAAAGTTTACTTAAACGGTGTGACCAGGCCTTGCACAAAAAACAATGAGGAAAAGCTGACTTTAGACGCCAACAGTGGAATGATGCAACAGACTGTGAGAGATGAATATCATTATTTCATACAAACAGCCATTGCCAAGGTGTTGGAAGCAACTGGACAGGATATTGACAAAATAGCTGAAACCAAACTGTCTTTTAAGGTAAAGAATAATGCAGAAAACATGTGTGAACTCTACATTGTTTATTGGTGAGACATTCATGTATTGTTTCTCACATGTTAATCAATCCATCTGTTTGTCACAAAGTCCTCTTTAACCACTGAATGGAATTTTATATTCATGTAGTAAAAATACCATGTGTAGCAGTTCATATTCCTAGGAAATTTTTTATTGTCAAATTTTGTGGCAGTCTGTCAACTTGCATGTAGAAATTCCCTGAAGATCATTAATAAGTATCTTAAGTAAATCCTCTTAAACTACTTTACAGAATTTAACAAAATTTTGTTTAAAAGGAGAACACTACATATTACAAGGAAATTTTGATCCTCAGAATTTTGTTGGAGTAATGCATCTTGCCCTTTTGAGCTAAGGAATTTGAGGCATACTTTTTGTCCTAATAGATGTACATGTAGATGATAGTAGATTCACAATAGCTTGAAGTGTCTTAATTTTTTTATTTTATTTTCCAGTGATACTACAAGAAGATTTCCAAGCAATGGATACAGGAAAGGCTGTCAAGGGAAATATTAATGTGAAAATAATAACTTAACATTTCTAGATTTGATCATCCTATTTACATATGGTTTGGTGAGCAGTTTTGTTCTACAACACACATCTATGGTCAAACATTTCTGGGCATACATGATCTATTCATCTTCCATTCTATAATAAAATTAATAGCAACGGCCTGACAGTCTTTACACAAAATGACAACACCTGCAATGACCTGTGATTTATGTTAAACTTTTTGGTTTTCTTTTGGGGTAGTGACCTACATGTGTCTCAAATGTTCAAAAGAAAAGACAAAAATAATCAAACCTATGTACATGTTTGTACTAGAAAAATTGATGATAACAATAGCCCTGACTTGGCACAAGTACTTTTAGTACGGTACATTGTACTTAAAGCATGAAATACAAGACCTTTCAAGATATCAATTTTAAAATATCTGAGGTTATACACCTTATACAATCGAAATGTTGCAACATCAATGTACAATGAATTAGTAGATTCTAACATGAAGTAATTTTGGGGACAAAAATTTACATGTATATCTTTTTTGTTAGCCTGACAACCAGAAAAGTGACTGTAGGTTTACACATGTTATAAGCATGAAACTTTGATGTATTTTTGGTTTAAACATCAATATGTATGATAATTAATAAATAATACAATGTCCATATCTGTCATATCTGTTGAACATATTCTATGCCCCATCTATGAATTAAGGTAGGGGCATGTAGTATGTTGGTCTGTTTGTCTGTCCATTTGTCTGTCCCACCAGGTTTACCTTCAGGTTAAAGTTATTTTACAATGAAGGAAGTATGGTATCATCATCAAACAAAAGTCCTAATAAAATTGTACTTGCTTTATCAACATCATGGTTGATTTATCTCCGAAAAAGGAGGGGTTATACTGAGGTTCACCTACAGGATGTTTTGTACCTGTAGGTTGAAGTAACTTTACCCTGAAGGAAGTTTAATATCATCATGAAACTTTATACACATTACATCAGAATATGGACAAACAAAAATCATCTAAAGTTGTACCTGTCTCATCAACTTCATGGTTTATTGATCACAGAAAAAGGGGTGTTATACTGAGGTTACCTACAGGTTGAAGTTACTTTACCATGGAGGAAGTATGGTATCATCATGAAACTTTATACACATATAAATCAGGATATGAACAAACAAAACTCATCATGAAATTGTACCTGTTTCATCAACTTTATGGTTTGGTTATTGCAGGAAAATAAATGTTGATAGATGGTGGCATTATGTCTTTCGGACATATTCCTGATCTGAGTTAACTACCAGCTACTAAAAATCAGCTAGATGTTATTGAGCAGTGGGTACTGCATCAGATAAAAGAGTTGATATTATTTAGACTGAAAGAAAATCATTGACTACTCTTTCCCTGTTGAAGTTTTTTTAAGTTGTACTTCAATGACATGAATGAACATTTACAGCTGATGTTTTGTGACCTGTTGTAAGTTAAATAAGGAAGGAATGTGTCCATGGGAAACAGGTGTCCCCTGAAAGCCTCAAACAAGAAGTAGAAGTCAAACAGGTCTGAAAGTTGCTAAGGATATACTCAAATCATTTTCATATATGGCCTCTGGGAAAATTCACGAAAAATTCATCTCTACCCAGTCCTTAACAGAAAGTATAAGTCCAACAGGTCTAAAAATCCCTTAGGATGTACAGTTTGTCATACTGAACCATCTTACCAAGTTTTAAATCATTCTCATGTATTGTTTCTGAGAACAGCTTTACAGAAATTTGTATGGATGGACGTAAGGACATGAGTAAAATTTAATGCCCCCTGACATATCGTCGTGGGGGCATAAGAAATAGGATTTCAAAATTTTTATTATAATAGTGTAAATTAATTAATTAATAAACGAAAAGCACTTTGATCACCAACATATGCATAACTTCAAACCAAAGATTTAACTGAACAAGGAAGCAAAGGTGTACCAATGTGGCAATCAAATGTAAACCTGGAAGGGCATACTCCCATTAAAACTAAACTACAAACATCATGAGTCCAACAAGAGCAGACTCGTGTGTATCTAAATAGTTAGCAGTTCCTGCTTGATATAGCTATAGCTGACACATTACAATCAATTAAGTGTGGGTCAAACCTGTTGAAGGTCGACTAAACTTTTGTGTTAAACCAACATCTGAACATATCATCTTCAATACCTGTAAACATCTATTTGCTGTTTCTTTCTGGGTGTAAAAATGTGCAGAAAATAGCAGTATTCCATGAGAGTTGTTATACTTTGTCAAACCAATAAACTTTTATACAATGGTTACTTACAATTTATAACAGATGTCTTTTATTGATTTTAGTTTCATAGGAATAATATCAGAGAATGTGGGCATGATCTACAGTAGGTTGAGATTTTGGCTTTTTACAGATCAAATGTCAGCATTAATTAATTCAAATTTGTCAAAATCCTAAAAGGTTGCTGTCGAGTCAAATTTTTTGCTTGATTCTGCAATTTGTTGTTTTATTTGTTTAATGCTCTTCATATTCATATGGTGTGGGGGTTGGAGGGACTAGCATGTACATTTTTACCTTGAACACCTCAGATGATCTATCCATCACAAAATTATGGCTTAACTTCTACGGAACTCTACTTGACAGAAATCAAGGAATGCACAACTACCGGTACATATGATGTTCTCACTTTATACTATGATGAATTATTCAAGTACATCATAATATGTAGTTGTGCATATTTTGTCCCTTAAAATGTTGGAGTTGTAGTCCTTAAAACTTAAAGTTTTCTTAAAAAAAAAAAACCTCATAAAGTATGATATCTGCTTACGGTAACTCCTCTAAAACTACTCAAACTTATGAATCTTGGTATGTGACTAGAAAACCAATCGACATACCTTAGATTTTGATCCTTGAAAATCTGTAGGAGTTATGCCCATATCGAACAGGTGGGCTTAAAAGTCTTGAAAAGCTTTAATTTAAGGAAACAGCATTATTATATCTACATGTATAGACTTTTTTGCATAGCAGGAATACCATAAACATTGTGGGTGAATTTTTATAGAAGAAATAAACACTACTTGTACAATAAAATAAAAAATAACTTCAGTTTGCAAAAATATTTATGTTAACTAATCTTAAACAGAAAATAACAAAGAAAATATACACATAAAGGTCACTTAAACAAATAAAACCAATCAGAATTAACAAGATTGAAGAAATCTGTGAACTACTGCTCACTCAGTATACCCCTGCTACCCCCAAGATTATCTATGTCAGTAAACAGGAAGTTGATATGTGACAGACCCTTTTTCGATACCTGCAGCAAAGGGCCTCAGACTGAATTCTTATACCAAATATCAAGTCCCTGTGATGAATAGTGGCAGAGAAAACTTACAAAAATTTTCAACAATTGAACAGAAATCTTGAAAATTGAAAGTCGGTAAACAGGAAGAAGACATCTGACATATCTGATTTCAGCATTAACAATATAGAACCCCATACTAAATTTCAAGTCACTGTGATATGTAGTTGCTGAGAAAAGGATTAAGAAAATTTTCAACCATTGACCAGTAATGTTGAAAACTGACTACCGGTAAGTAGGTAAACAGGAAGTAGATGTCCAACAGACCTTATTTCAATACTCGTGATAAAAAAACCTCATACTAAAGCCATATACCAAATTTCAAGTCATTGTGATATGTAATGTCTGAGAAAAATGTTAGGAAAATTTTCAAAAATTGACTAGTAATGTTGAAAATTAACTTAAATAGTCGGTAAACAGGAAGTAGATATCTGACAGACCTAATTTCAACACTCCCAATAATGGACCTCATACTGAAGCCATACACCAAATAGCAAGTAACTGTGATTTGTAGTTGTTTAAAAAACTGTTACAAAAGTTATGTTGATGACGGACGGACGGAAGGAACGACAGAGGAAAACCAGAATACTTCCCTCTTCTTCGAAGCAGGGGTATAATTAAACATATACATGTAACCCATTGTTATTTTAATTTAAGACTAGATTTACAACAAATGAAACAAATAAAAGCAATAATAAAATCCATATGATAAAAATAAACAACTCAACTCTCTAGGTATCCAGCCTGACAAAACTTGTGACCTTTACATTTGATCCTAAAGCCAATAATGTTAATTTGTGTTATTTCATGAAGTTTTATCAACATATTTAAATTATGTCCAGAAACCCATGGTAAGTTGAATTATCTACTCTCTCACTTTCACAAATATATTAACAAACTAATTTCAATATTTATACCACATGTACAAAAACAATTCATGAACACAAATTAAAATTTAATACAAATCAAAATTTAAAATGATATATTCTGATTAAACCATAGCAGTACATGGTATACAGTAAAACAAATAAAAACAAACATTAAGCATTGTACAGAAGTTGGAGGCGGTAAAATGTTAGGGACTAGTTTGACAAAATACAAGAGGTAGAATTAAAAATTAGAAAGAATCCAGTTTTTCATTGATAATTCCAATAAAATTTCTAAAACATAATCATTATCAGGAATAACTAATTCTTTGTACTTAGTGAAATATTTTTTTTAAGTCAGGTCAGTTAAACAAATTTTAATTCATAATTTATTAAAGATAAATTTGAAAAACACTATTTTTGCTTATAAAAATAAGTAAACAAAGTGCCCCTGACCTGACCTGGCAATTGTCAATGAACAGTTCTGGAAAATGTACTCATAATAGATACATGTAGGTGTTTTGTGCATACAGGAATAGCAGGGACTTGAAAAATGAGTTTGGTTTATAATTTCTTTAAAGATAAATTTAAAAAACATAATTTGTTGTTTAAATAAAATAGTAAACTTAACTATGTGTTGAAATGTTTTTAGACAGCTTTTAAAGCTTGGGCAATTATATAAAATTCTACCTGTGACAGTATTTATCATCATTCATGCAATAACAATACCTATAATAATTTTGAATCCCTGAATCATGTAATCATTAACATTATCATTATCATTGTTAACAATAATTAAAATATTTATCATAAACAAAATACATCACTTTTAACAATACAATACAATATACCCATTAACCATGTTAACATATACACAATCCATAACAGAACCAAAACACTAATAACAAAAATAAATGTGTCAAAAGACACAGGCGGTCCCATAAAAAGCAGGCCTGTCATTACTAAAATACAATTTAATGCAATTCCTATGAAGGCAATAAAAATAAAAATAGATAAATTTGGTTGTCATGTTCCAATGTAAAATGTACTTGAGATCAATTAAGGCTAAAATGGATTCTCTAATATGGGCCAATTTAAAATACTGAAGTCACCAGTCAATCAATTTCAAACTAGATGAGCGATTTTTGCAAACAAAACTTGTGGACGGGCAGATTGTTATCATTAAGCCAATACTAGAGATATTATAATGATATGTTTGTCATACTAAAAACATGTAAAGCTAAACTTTTGTTATATGTGTCATGTATTTTCTGTCGTGAACCTTAAAAATATCTTTTAGAGGTAAAAACATAAATTGGTACAAAATAAAATGTCTATGTTACATGTACAGAATATTAAACGATAAAGCTGGTAAATAATGCTGTATCTGACAACAAGAAGAGGAAATAAAATTTGAAAATTTTTGGAAAAAAATACAAGTTTTGCAAAATATTTTTTTCTTGCTGTTGGAGTTTCAAGTTTTTGTAATAAATACAAATATCAAAAAATCTACTGCCTCATAATTTTGTTTGTTTTCTGTTTCTCCACTGTACAGCACTTCATGATCATATTCTGAATTACAAGTATTACAAAAACATATTTCCAAAAATACATGTAGTTCAAAATTGCATTTATAATCAAATCAATTTTCTAAACATGAAGTAATACAACTCCAAATTATGGATAGACAACAATTTTCTAAGAAAAATCTTAGCTACAACTGTAATCTGCTTTTTAAAAGATGGATCCTTTCTTTATGCTATGGAAGTCTTGAGTTGATGCTGTACCCAGGGCTGTACCTATTTCTAATTGAGAAGAATCACTTTTTCTGTCTTGTGAGTCTTTCAGGTAAAGTTATACCATAAATAATGGTAAAAAACATAACCAAAGACATTACAAAGAAGGCCAGGTTCACATCAAAGGGAGGTCCAATGTGTTTAGCACCATAGCTGATAGACCAGGCATATATACTTCCACCAACTGTAGGGGCAAGAGTCCTGAAAATATAGTAAAATAATAAAATTTGATATGAAGCACTCAATTTCATGGGTTGTCTAACCCAACTTACTGTGGTTTCATTATTATCATGGAGTATCAATTTTCTTGGTTTTCATGGGAAGCATTAACCCAAGAAATTTGATACCTAACAAAAAAGAAAATTTAACTAATCTGTTTGCTGCAGACATTAAAACCACAAATTCAAGACACCACAAAATGGTCTTTTTCATCAAACCCCCCATTTTACTCACAAAAATAAATGAATCCGCAGTATTTCATTTTTGTGGTTTTCATGGTCAGGCAAAGCACAAAATTTGATTCATATGGAAAATGAAATTCAAAATTAATTCCAAATATAAAGTTTGTTAAAATAATTATTCCAAATTCATGAATTTCAGTACTTTCACTGTAATATATGGTTGAGTTAAGTGACCTTAACCTGCATGGTATACTTACATGATTTCGCCCTGATGTTTGTTGAAAACATATTTTGAATATGTATTCAGCCAATAGAAGTTACTGATATAAATTTCTATTGATTACCATACCTCCCTATAGCAGTTGATGTCATAGCTATACCATTAACAGCTCCTGCTTCTGACGGCTCTACAGAGTTATTGATGAAAATAGCTGTGGCCGTAAAACAACAACTGGTCACAATCTTGAATGGCAGGATAATCACCAACAGGGATGCCCATAGTTCTAGTTTTCTAAAACAATTTTTATTCATTTGTTATTATTAACGAAATTTTGTCAAGGTAAAAAATGGCTGGATTTCAATAAATAAGAAAATTTGATTGCATGGGTTATTATCACATAATATAGCAATTATATGAATTACTTTATGAAGGGGTGACACAAATAGGTCTTGAATAAAAGCTTCAGCAATTTACAGTAACTTACCTGTCATAAAGTAGATGAGGCATTGGTTGAAGAGCTATGAAAATCATCATCAGCATTGAACATCCTAGATATGTCTGAAATACATGTACAAAAGATTGTTACTAAACCTTAACATTCTATGGCATGACATAGGTCAACTGCTAAAAAATTCAACATGCAAAGAGTAAATGGTACTGTAATTGTAGAAATTTTTGAGTGGTGGGCATTTTTGTTAAAATGGCAATTACAAAATACTATAACTGTCTGCAAGAGATAAGAGGATATCAGTAAATATGAATGAAAACAGCACAAAGAAACAGACACCATTAAAAACACAAAACAACTTAATAGATACAAATGTATCAACAACATGAGCTAAGGGCTGTTCCAGCAAAACATACATGGGACCCAGGGAAGGCAAAATAAAAAAAATCTATACTTGGTTGTAAGTCAGTAGAAAATGCATCTATAGGTGATTGTTGGGCTTGGAAATTTGCTTCTATAGGTGGGTGGTTTGAAAATTGGATTTGGTTTTTGTCTCGCCTGCGAAGCAGAGCGGGACATAGGTGTTACTTTACCGGCGGCAAGGGTGGCGTTAACTTTTTAGAAAAGTTTTATGAGCACCTCCATATCTCAACAACTATAGGTACTGGGTTGATGAAACTTGGTATGCATATGCCCCAGTAGTAGCTTAGAACAGTTGCATCCCAGTCAAAAGATGGGGAATCCTCATCTTTTGACCTTGACCTTGATTTTCCGGTTGAGTGACTTTGACAATTTTCAATACATATAATAGCAATGGAAAAGTTTTGCGAGCACCTCCATATCTCAAGAACTATAGGTCCTAGGTTGATGAAACTTGGTATGCATATGTCCCAGTAGTAACTTAGCACAGTTGCATCCCCATCTTTTGACCTTGACCTTGATTTTCCAGTTGAGTGACTTTGACAATTTTCAATATATTTAATAGCATTAAGCAATGGAAAAGTTTTGCGAGCACCTCCATGTGGCAAGAACTAAAGGTCCTAGGTTGATGAAACTTGGTATGCATATGTCCCAGTAGTAACTTAGCACAGTTGCATGCCCATCTTTTGACCTTGACCTTGATTTTCTGGTTGAGTGACTTAGATTATTTTTATTGCATATATTAGCAATGTTTAAGTTCTATAAACATCTTTTGATCACAGAAACTGAAAATCCATGCATGTAAATCCAAAATATTGAGGAATTAAGAAAGAATAATTTTTTCTGATAGTGCCGGCAGGCTAGACATACTTTAGTGTTAATTCTTGTTTAATAAGTGAAGATTTTGAAGAAGGTTTCAAAGATAATTTTCCCTGCTCAGGCTGTCAATCATTTTCCTGCCATATTAACATGATATATGGCTTCATTCGAGAGGACTGTTCTTGAACAAATTTTTGGTCATGAACATCTAGACTGCAACACTTAGGATGATGTTTAGTACAAAATGTTCTTCTGCAAAGAGATAGTGTGAGTTCCAAGAACAAACTTTTTTTATGTGAATGTCTTTTCTACCACATATATATTTTACATAAAAGCAAATCCAAATTTTAAATATATTAATATTTAATTTTTTTGAAAATTTACTTCTATTGGTGCCTATAAAGATGCAATTTTTGTTTCTATGGGTGGGTATATTTGAAAAAAAATTGCTTTTATGGGGGGTTCTATCAATTCTCAAGTGCCTTCCCCCCGTCCAATGTATGTTTTGCTGGAACAGCCCTAAAGTAGTATTGAGAGGGAATTCAGGTGCTTAGAATGTTTAGTATATTCCTGCTTGTTGCAATACACCTGTCGGATTAATAATGGTCAATTACCGGTAGAAAAAAGCTGGGTTTTTTTGTTTTTTTTAATCTGTAGAGGCAAAAACTATTTGGAAATATAAATGATAAACCAATGATGAAAGATAGTCCAACAATTTGATTCTCCACTTTATGTGATGGAGTTATAAAAACAAAGAAAAAATTTACTTACATTTTTTATACCAAATCTCTTTGCACACCATGGGAAAACAAAGGCATTTAACAATAATAGAGGCACAGCACTAAAGCCTAATACTGCTCCAATCTCACCAGGACTAAACCCTAAGCCATCTGAAAAATAACAAAACTATTAATACTAATCCAGTTGAAACAAGAAATTTTTCAGCCTCTTCTCATTTAGTAAACCCATAGTACCCATATATAGTACAACTAAAATAGATATTTAACAACAGATATAAAATTGTTTTAAAATAATAACTTACAACACCAGCCCTTAGTTCTAAACAAGTTGCTGTGATGATCAATATCTATAAGAAGTTGCTGAGAAAGTGTTTTGAAATTTCTCCTATTGACTACTCATAATGAAATACATGAAAAGTTGGTTAACAGGAAGTAGATATGCAACAAATCTTAAATTGATTTGACTGATGTTGCACATAATATACCAAGTCACTGTAAAATATGGAATTAGGAAACCAATATTCCATGCAAGTTAAAGACTAACTTCAAGTATAGAGTTCAATAAAAGTAGACTCAAATAGGGCTTTTAAAAAGGGCACACTTGAGAGTGGTTCACATGTGCATCAAGCCTGTTCCCTATCCAGGATAAATAAATATGTTTAAACTAACTTGCTATACATTGTATTAAATTTTGCCGCAATTCCTGTACAAAAAGTGAATCAAAATATTCCCAATACAGACATGACTTGGAAATGTTTACCAAAAGAATCTAGATGTATATTAATCTTGTAATATTTACCTAACATAGGATCTGTTGATGCCCATATTGTAAATATCTCTTCAAATCCAATGACAGCAAAGGAGAAGGTCATATAAAGGATAATTGGATGTCTCACATCAGACTGGCTAAAAAATAAAGTTTATGATTAACCAAAGTTTAATCAATCTTTTTTGTATATAAGTTACAAGAAAGGTTCAATTATCTATGGACTTTATGGACTTGTCTTTTTGATGTTTTCTGTTCCTTGTTTAAGAAGATGGACTTTATGGACTTGTCTTTTTGATGTTTTCTGTTCCTTGTTTAAGAAGAGGGTCTATCTGTGATTATTTCAGGACTGAATTTGAATTATATGCATTTTATTTTCTGAATTGCTGCTTGAATGTGGGCTGTGTCGCGTACACTTATTCCACATCTCATTATTTTCTATTGTTTATAAAATATATACTAAAGTGGACTAAAATGTTTATCTTGTTCTTGCAAGATTTATGGAAGACACAGCTCTGCACCTTCATGACCTTATCAAAAACATTGCAATTTTCACAATGTCTGTTTTGTACTTTTAGTTGAATATTTTAAGACTCATTACTGTAATAACTTGAAGTAAAACAGAAAATGTATAATTTAAAGAAATTTTAACATATACTGTTTTTCCAATGTTTGTCCTAAAATACAAAATATTTGTCTTCTAAATGACCCTGAAGATGGAGTTATGTACATGGAAATAATCAAATAAAAGGCCATACCTGACAAGCCTGACTAAAGAAGTTTCTCTTAGACTTTGACAACAGCTGACAACCCAATTCTTTTTCTCCTCTTTAATTTCTTTAACAGTCAGCTCAATAGCTTCATGCCCATTACAGCTAGTATCCTCATGTGACGAACTGGTTTGTAACGCTCCATTAGCAGATTTTGTAGAGTAATTTGAATTTATTGAAATATTTCTTTTCAGTTCTGGCCTGCCTTGCATTTTATAAGTATCACTTTTATTTCTATCTGTTAAAAGTTGACAAAATTCTTGGTCCTCCATATTGGCTTCTTTGTCACTGGAATGCTTGTTGATCTTATTGAGGGATTCTTGAGAACAAACGTCTCGTTGAACCTGATAGTATGCAGACTCTGTGTGTAGATTCAGGTTTTCAACAGACATAGATATTTTAGGTTTCTGTATATTAACACTAACATTTGAAATCTTATCGTCAGTTTCATCAACTAGAATGGTTATCTCATTATTTTGATTGTCAGATGAATCATTTATTTTTTCTTCTTCAACTATTAATTCCATATTTTCTCTCCTTCAAAATAAAACAAAGGAAATAAGAAGATTCAAAACTGTTATTAACCATGAAAATCTAGCCAACAGCTATTAAAAAAAAATCTTGAACAAATGTTGTATTAGTATGAATGAGTCCTTAGGAAAACAATGAACAGTTTTATGTGAAACTCATCACACATGTTTTTAAAAGCATGATGTTGAACCACGAATATAGTTACATGACTTTTTTTATTGTTCATACTGTATACATTTATGTATAAACTTAACAATTATAGCATATGTGTATTTACTTCTATAACAGAAAAACAACAAAAACCTGATTGGACTGGCAGATAAACGCACCATAGAAGTAAAAATTCATAACAAGCTTTTATATAGATGTAGGTATCAAGTGATTTGTGCATAGCCCTGCACATTTTTTTTCTGGAAACTGTTCCTCATCAGAAAATGATAATAACACATATCTCCTTTATTGGCTACCCATCTCTATCTCTGTCTTTGAACTGATCAATTCAAAGTAGTACCAAAAATTGTATTGAAAAACAATGTTTTTGAGAACTTGGGTTTTTCTTGACATTACAAGTGTCACGCAAAACTCAATTCAATTTTTAGTTTGGTTTTATTTTTTTTCAGCATTTGTCATACTAACTTGCTTTTCAAGGTCTCCTCGAGGAAAAAGAACTCTACCACAGAAATAAGAGTACAGGCTATAAACACAAGTAACCCTGGCAACAGGAAGGGGAATTCTATTAATAGATCAGATCCTGCAAACACTTCTGGGTATTGTTCAACCGGATTAGCTAACAACCCTGAAAAATTAAAAATGGCATTTTAAGATGCATTTTTATCTTATTATACAAATTTATAAATGATCAGAATCAAAAGGCACAATACAAATACACAAATCTTTAAGTTGCATGTTCTATTCACACTATATTGAAGGTTAACAGAACAATACAAGAATATGTGCAAAAGATGTTAATGCCCCATCTCATAACATTTTGGGCAGAAAGGTGGACAGATGAACAGACACGAACACTTAATGCCTCCCTACTTTCTTAGAGTGGGCATAAAAACAGGAAAAGGTTTATAAACATGTATGTAGGTTGTGCTGCAAACACTTATTCCACACCTCACTATCTTCTATCTAAGCCTTGTAAACTGTCTACATTTAAATCACACTCCCAATATAATGATGCCAGGTTGGTTGTGTGGGTTAATAGATTTTGATACACATCAAATTCAGTACAGAAGCTACTGGAACTAAAAACAATTACAAACAAAGCCAATAGAAGGTAAATACAACACTTTGTTTACTACTAAGGTACCATAGGTAAAATTTTCCCTTGAGGTCAACATTGTAAAATAAAGTAGATGACCTTTGTTCCAGTTCGGTTGTTAATCTATCTAAATAAGTGTACATTCCGAACATTTTGCCAGCCTACATTTTTGCTCAAATTCCAAAACTTTTTTTTATAAAAATTTGAATGTATTGCATTATTTTTATTATAAATTGTGCCTGTTTCAAGCTACTGCAGTTCATTGAGTGTATGCCAAAAAATTGCCCATTCGAAAATTCTGGTAACAAATAAGATTTGACATTTGACATGCAACAATATAATTACTGTGGATTCATTTATTTTCGTGGGTATCAATTTTCATGGATTGCTGAAAAAATGGCAGTTCATGGGTTCTTAAATTGGTTGAAGTTTACAGTATGCAAAGCAGTGTGAAATTTCCTTTTTGTGGGGAACCAAATTTTGTGGATCAGTCTTACCCATGAAAACCACGAAAACTGATACCCCTTGAATAATAATGAAACCACAGTATACATCAAATACCTCCAAAAGCTGGTCCTAAGATGAGTCCTGCACCCCAGGCCATTGATAAGAAAGACATACCGACAGCTTGGTTTGTATTGTCAGAAATCTCATAAATCATTGTCTTAGCTGTACCTACTGTACCTGCAAAACAAAAGGTGAAAGGTCAAATAACTGGCAAGAATTTGTTTTTAGAGCATAACATTAAGTCGTTTTAAAGCAAAGCATGCAAATCAATCATTATGAAAATCATCTGTCCATTTCCTATATTTTTTTTATTTCAAAATTCTAGAAAATGAAAGAAATCCTGCATTTGTTTAAATATAATACATGAACATAACCAAGTGCACATTCTTTACTTATCTTGGAATATTTAAGTGAAGCTTGATTATCAAATGCATGCATTCATCATTAAGATCAGGCCTGGACGCCACAAAACATGAAAAATAACTTTAGTCTGAGAATATTCTCAACTCATTATGACGTCATAAAATTAGAAAGTTTTGATTGGAGTTGACATGGAAAATAAGAATATTCTCAGACTTAAGTATTTTTAAAGTTTTGTGGTGCCCAGGCCAGATTTTTCCCAATAAAACTTGCTGCAGAACAATGCCTGAAAGGTGGGGCAACTCTCTATGTTAAGATAAATCTTTGCTTACTCTGTACAAAGTTGTTTTACTGGTACAGCTGTATACAGGCCTTTATAAGTACCTACCATTTGCCAGACCAGTTAGAAATCTAGAGACCATTGCCATTGGAAAGTTGACTGTAAATCCAAACATCAATGAGAACAATCCATTCAGAAATACAGTGATGAGGATGATAGGTTTACGTCCAAACCTGTCTGATAACCAACCCCAGAAATAGCTGGAATTAAACACAATTTCATATTTAAAAATAGGGCTTCTAATGGGACATTAAATGATACCCCCATGATATTAATCAAAAGTTAAATATATTTGTATACTTTACTGTATATACTATACTTCTATATAGAGACAGAAAAGAAATGAGTTATCTTTCTTAGACCAGAAAATATCATCATTTTCAAATTTGGAAAATTTACAAAGTAGCAAATCTTCGCTAATGTTTTTCGGATCATCCTGAAAATTAATCTTGACCTGTATTTTATTGTACTCAACAGCTGTGCAAAATATCATTCAAATCCTTTGACGTGTTTTCAAGTTATCATCCAGAAACCTTCAGGGGACGGATGGAGACATCGAAAGAAACTGAGGGTATAGCATAATACCTCACCACTTCATGTGGCAGAGAATAAAAATGCTAAATATAAAGTATAAAGACCAATCTTTTCTGATAACCAACCCCAGAAATCACTAGAATTAGACACATGATTTCATAATTACAAAGTGCTAGTATATGTATTATGTAGTAGTTTTATGGGCAACTCAAAAGTAGCTGCTGGAATAAGACATATGATTTCACAGAAACAAAAATGCTAGGGTAAAGTCCACACATCCTAACACATCTCTGATAGCTAAAATTTTCCTGAAATGTTTGGATTAGGAGTGGATAGTGCGTATGTACATCATTGCTACATTGTACATGCAATATCAGAAAATTTGACAACTGTAAGACTAAAATGCAAATCATATTTCATATTTACATTAAAATCTGTTAATATGCTTTTCCTTTGTTAGTTTCTAGTATATTTTGTAAATATAAATGCCAGTAAGTATAAGCAAATTGTAAGCAGTGCTTGACAGTAGCTGTATATAAAAATGTGAGTAAGTGTGTTTTGTTTTACATATTATATTGGTGAAATAATTATTACTACATTTTCCTATACATTTAAAAACATAAAGCACAAAAGTTATAGCTTCTACATATATATAAAACCGGATTTCCAAGTTTTCTTCTCCTAGCGTGTCTGATGAAGATTAATCCAGAAAAGCACTTCACAAGCAGTGAAATTTTGCTGTTGTACATTTATCAAAATCATTTCAATATGTGAATTGTGTCTTTCTGGCACATATTCCATATTCTTTCATTTTTTAAGTTAGTTTTCTATTTCTATTTTGCAACCTCCTAACATCTATGTCAGGTGATAAATGTAGAATGACATTGTAAAAGCCTGATTAGAAACATAAAATAAGACATGTGATGCAGTATTTACCAAAATGCTAGTGTAAGGTTTGACTACAAACTTATCTGATAGCCAACCCTGAAAGGAGCTGAAATCAAATATGTCACCATAATGTTAAGAACTAATAGAAGTTTAAAGTAGTTCTTAACTTTTAAACTTATGTATGCCGGGAATATTTACAAATACAAATACAAATATTTATTAGCACAAACTCATAGATCAGTACATGGTTAAGGCACAAAGTAATAAATGAAACATACAAATGTAATATAAATTTTTACGTTATAAACTATAGTTATAATTATATAGTGATATAATATAGCAAACAATACAGCCAATTGCAATAAGTTTTGTCAGTATGACATATATATATCATTTTCTTAGTTCAAAGCATTCTAAAATAAATGCAGATGTAAGTTTTAAACCAATTTCAGATTTGGTATTTAATAAGGAGCTCAGCAGAGAATTGTTATTTATTGAGATATTTAAATTTGGGATATAACTTTTAATTTTATTGAAAAATGTATCTCTTAACTGTTTGTAGTGTTTGCAATGCAAAAGGAAGTGTTCTTCATTTTCAACTTCTTCTGCATTGCAGAATGTACATTTTCTTTCTATTATTTTTAGATTTAGGTATCTTCCCTTCTCAATCATTAAGTTATGAGCGCTGACACGTATTTTGGAAAGAGCAGCCCTATCCTTAACTTTTTTTAAGATATCTAAATAATGGGGTCTGCATCCTTTTTTAAAGATTTTTCTAAAAAAATCTAATTTTGAAGATGTGTTGATAATTGAGTTTTGATTTTGAAGATTTTGATCATTTAACCTAATTTTTATTTGATTTAAGTAAAGTTTAAGTGAGTTTATATCATTGTTAATAAAGGAAAATCCTAAATTATTTAGTACTGATTTCAGTTTGATAAACCAGTTGTTTGAATTGACTGAATTTTCAAAAACATTTTTTACTAGAGAGTGGTCTGAGTCTAAGAGTCTACAAAACCTTATGACAGCCTGAGCCAAAAATCAATCTAACTACTTGTGCAAATCATGAAAATCTGATGTCTTTATAATTCCAATACTGTATGTTCAAACAACGTGCTAACTTTCACAAGCCCTTGGAATTTTGACCAGCTGAAAGTGTCAGGTAATACACTGACCAGAAGGAGGTCTTTCATTCATAAATCAATTTCTGAATCGTAAACATTGTTCTTGGTCTCAGATAGCAATGCTGTAAACAGCAATCACTGCTCACACGGCTTCTAACCATTTCCGTTGTGCGTTTAAAATTGTCAGGTTCCATACACTTACTCCACATCTAATTATAATCATGGTCATTCTGCCAAAAATCACCCTGGAAAATATAAGAAGAAATCTGATAGCTAATACTGACCTTCCGCATGTTCTCCCAGCAAACATGGCAGAGGCTATAAACCCAGCGTAATAACCCTTGTCTTCTTCATTATAACCAAACCACTGAAAGATAATAATATTATAAGAGTAACAAGTGTGGCCACTAAAAGTATGTCTCGCCTGCCGTTACCATCACTAAAATCAACTACCTAAGCTTTCGTTTTTTACATAAACACAAAAAGTGTCTGTATCAGATTACTAGCTACTAGCAATTCCTCGTCCACAAAAGTCTTAAAAAAAAGTTTGTGGCCTGAAAAAGACCTAAGTTCACAGAATCACTAGAGCGTGAAAATGGGGTCAGGGTCCTGCAGCATGGTGACAGTTGCGTAGACCATAACCTGATCTGTCTGTACACCTACTATCACATGCCTAACTATTATACTTTTCCAGAAAATCATCGTCCACAAAAGTCTTACAAAAAAGGTTTTTGCCTGAAAAAAGACCTAAGTTTACAGAGTCAATGGAGTGTGAAAATGGGGTCAGGGTCACACGGCATGGTGACAGTTGCGTAGACCATAACCTGATCTGTCTGTACACCTACTTTCACATGCCTAACTATTATACTTTTCCAGCAAATCATCGTCCACAAAAGTCTTACAAAGAACTTTTCGGCCTGAAAAAAGACCTAAGTTTACAGAGTCAATTGAGTGTGAAAATGGGGTCAGGGTCACACGGCATGGTAACAGTTGCAAAGACCATGACCTCAACTGTCTGTATACCCAATATCAGATGCCAAGCTTTTATACTTTTCCAGCAATTCATCGTCCACAAAAGTCTTACAAAACAGTTTATGGCCTGAAAAAAGACCTAAGTTCACAGAGTCACTGGAGCATGAAAAAGGGGTCAGGGTAAAATGGCATGGTAACAGTTGGGTAGACCGTAACCTGAACTGTCTGTACACCTACTATCAGATGCTTAATTATTATACTTTTCCAGCAAATCATTGTCCAAAAAAGTCTTAAAAAAAGTTTTTGCCGCTGCCGTTGCCAGAAAGTAATACCTACATGTGTGTCTCGCCTTCCGCTATTTGTCACGGGCGAGAAAAAAACATGCACATGGCTATAAACCCAGTGTAATAACCCTTGTCTTTTTCGTTATAACCAAACCACTGTAATATAATCATATAATTTCATTCAACAACTTAAAACTCGATTGTCATCATTTATACAGTATATATATATTGGCGGGGTTTGTTGTCTGGAACTTTGTTGTCATTTGTAATTCCTACAGTGTAACATACCAGTACTTTTTCAGATATCTTGTAAATACGTTCTTTTTAGTTTTGTAAATATGTTTGTGTTTTTACATTTTTTAATTTTCATTACCTTGTGTGCTCAGCAATATTCACTGTGTTCGTTTACCATCAACAGTGTTTAACAAAAATTTTACGTAATAGCATTTGAAATTACTGAAGAAGGATATATGAATATCCGAAATATCTAAAATTTATATTTTATTTAACATCTTTTGGTAATGTTAAGTACATCTTCTAGACTTGTTTTGTAATAGTTTAGTGTACTGCATCGTTTTTACGATCCATTACTGTTTTGTAAGAGGAACATTGACTATTTTCTTAGACTATTTATATATTGGCATATACACTTTTTTATATTCATGATGTTAATTTGTATTGTTAAAGCCAATCAAGTTCTTAGAAAGTTACCAAAAATATAATAATAGTCATTTCAATCCCCAACATGCCCAAATGCCAAATTTCAGAAGAACAATTAATGTCTATACTTAGTTGAAACTGGTTAATTTATGTTGGTACTTGGGTTATATCTTTATCATCTATTGTCAAACTAGACTTACCAAAACCATGTCTGGCAGGAAAGGAAATAGGAATGTCAAACTAGACTTACCAAAACCATGTCTGGCAGGAAAGGAAATAGGAATGTCAAACTAGACTTACCAAAACATGTCTGGCAGGAAAGGAAATAGGAATGTCAAACTAGACTTACCAAAACCATGTCTGGCAGGAAAGGAAATAGGAATGTCAAACTAGACTTACCAAAACATGTCTAGCAGGAAAGGGAATAGGAATGTCAAACTAGACTTACCAAAACATGTCTGGCAGGAAAGGAAATAGGAATGTCAAACTAGACTTACCAAAACCATGTCTGGCAGGAAAGGAAATAGGAATGTCAAGCTGAAGGCACTTGCAAACTGAAATATAAAAGATTTTAATACATGTTTACAGATGCAATTATTTATTTGTTCATTACTGCAATTGATATCAATAATCCTGGGTAGAATATTTTGGATTTGTATCAAATTACTGGTACATGTACTTGTTAATATAAAAACATGTGTTCAGCTAAATTGAATTTATCCATGTAGTCCTTGTATAGAATAAAAATAGTTTATATATATCATGTAAGTGTTGGACAATGTAACTGTACATTGTACTTGTTAATAAATCAATATCATCTTTATCATGTTTAATTAACTTAAACTTACAAAAAAAATGAAAATAAAACATTGCAGATTCTACAATAACTCCACGTCGATTTGGCTAAAATCAGTTTTTGTGAAGAAATTCAACGTATAAACTATTTAAATTTGATGAAACAAAATTCATATGATATTATATTAATTAACCACCAAATGCCCACACATGATATAAATGTTCAGTATGCACAAAACTAAACTTACTAAGGATAGAAAGACTAAAAGTAAAGTTTTCCATTGGATTGGTGTTGCTCCCTTTTCAGTTAGGCTCATCTTCTTCTTGGCCCTGACCCATATGGACGACTTCCTTCTTGGCTGAGGTATTTCTTTGTCATGCATGTTGCTATCTTGGTCATCTTGGAAGGATTTACTTTTGTTGCTATGGTAACTTCCATTACTGGTGTTGTCATGGTGATTGGAATCAGATATTTTCTTCTCCGAGTCATTTTCTATTGGAGATTCTTTATTTTCTGTCATGGTTTTATAAAGCTGTACAGTACAATCAATATTGACCTTTACATTTGTGTTCCTGAAATGAGATCAAATATCTATCAAATATTTTTACTACAAATGTACTAAAACAATGACACGATTTTTGTTAGCCAAGTTGCTGTTTCAACAACAAATTTACAATATGCAAGCTTTATAAATCAGAAGTATTGGACCATTTTGTAGAGTAACAAGAGGCTCCCAGGAGCCTGAATCGCTCACCTGGTCTTGATGTCAACCCTATGAAGAACTTTGTAGAGCTAAATAAGCTGAATATTTAAGCAAGCAACAGCTTTTCTCTTTCGATCGATCAGCAAAAGTTTTCATTCTGTAGACCAAAAACGTGCAAAATGTCATTTGAAGGGCCGTCTGAACACTTTGACTATATCGACTTTTGTATTTAAAGAGCTTAACGAACTGAACATTTAAGCAAGCAACCACTTCTCTTCATCTGCTATAGTTTTCATTATATAAGCCAAAAACATGAAAACATGTTAATTTAGGGGCTGTATTCCCTATAAGAGGTCATCTGACAGCTTCAACTGTATGAATGCTTTTGTAGAGCTAAATGAGCTGAACATTTAAGCAAGCAACAGCTTTTCTCTATCTGCAATAATTTTCATTCTGTAGGCCAAAAACACAATTTTTCGTCTTTAAGGGGCTGTAACCCCTATAAAGGGTCATCTGACAACTTCGACCCTATGAAGACTTAAGTAGAGCTTAATGAGCTGAACATTTAAGCAAACAACAGCTTTTCTCTATCTGCAATAGTTTTTATTCTATAGGCCAAAAATAGGGCATGTAATGGGACATTAAATGATACTCCGCCACAATATAATATTAAAAGTTAGAAAATTTTGATTTTTCAAAGTGGCCAATCTCAATAACTATTTTTCAGATCATGCTGGAAATTGATCTTTACCTGTATTTAATTGAACTAAACAGCTGTGCAAAATATCATTCAAATCCCTTGACACATTTTCAAGTTATCAGTCAGAGACTCAAAATTTCATGAAATTTGATTTTTCAAAGTGGCCTACAAATGTATCTCAAAAACTATTTTTGGGATCATGCTGGAAATCAAACTTGACCTGTATTTTATTGTACTCAATAGCTGTACAAAATATCATTTCAATCCCTTGACACGTTTTCAAGTTATTGGTCGGAAACTCAAAATTTCATGAAATTTGATTTTTCAAAGTGGCCTATCTCGAAAACTATTTTTTGGATCATGCTGGAAATTGAACTTGACCTGTATTTTATTGTACTAAAGAGCTGTGCAAAATATCATTCAAATCCTTTGACGCATTTTCAAGTTATTGGTATGAAACCTTCGGGGGACAGACAGACACCGAAAAAAAACTGAGGGTATAACATAATTACAAAAACGCTATTTTTCACCTTTAAGGGGCTGTTAATGATGATCTGACAACTTTGACCAAATGGAGACTTTTGTAGAACTTTTTATGCTGAAGCAGTAGGGTGGCATCAGATTTCATCTATCTCTTTTATATTACTTTTTGATTTACAAGCCAAAAACAGTAGTTTGACCCCCGGTCTATTTCTAGTTTTGGTGGCCACGTTTTTTGACGGATAAAAAATCGAAAGACAAGTTCATGAAGTTTGGTGCAGGACTCTCTAGGGATTGATATATCATTCATACATGTCATACTAAGTTTCATTAAATTCTGTTCAGTTGTTTCAGAGGAGAAGATTTTTGAAAAAATTTTAACAGACGACCATGGAGGCAAAGTGATGGCAACAGCTCACATTGACCTTTGGTCCAGGTGAGCTAATGACATAGACCTGTAACATAATTATATATTACAGGTCAATGAAAATGATTATTTTAAAGCTATAACATGCCACACAAAAAGTATTAACCCAAAAACCACTTAATGGTTGTGTCGCATGTGGCATAAGATAATATGAGAAAGACATTGCCTTAAAAGCTCGCGTAGATAATTCCATTGAAAATTTCGAATGCCTGGGACGAGATAATTTGGGACGATGTGTTACTATTTCCCGCAATTTTTCAGCACGCGCAGACATTTTCGAAAACTACCGAAAATCGAATGTCCGGACAACCGGAAACAGAATGATTTTTCTTCCATAGTATTTTGAGTCTCGTGCAATTTGGCATACTTTCTACATTAGAGAGCTCGCTACGCTCGCATATCAAAATAACTTTGAGTTAAATTTCAATAAAAATGTATTTTTTGCCTGCTTGGATTACATAAATTAATTAAAAAATTGACACTCTATATTTCATAGAGGGTGGTAGAGGGGGGTACTGTGCACGGCTGAACGGCAAATAAAAAGTGGCTTCCACCATGAACGGAAAATAATTCTTGCTGATCTCGATGCACAATAAATAAAGAAACAAAATATTATTCGTTAATGAAGGACAATTCCTGAATTTCGCTCAGTTTTTGACAGTTGTGTTTTCTTGAAACAGTACAACACTGCAAGGAGTAGTCGAAAATTGAGAAGTCCTCGAATTTAATGATTTCTTGGTGAACAGTATTTTGTATAGCATTTTTTGTCTAAAATACCATGAACGAAAAATAATCCATGCAAATCACGATACACGAAAAATAAATTAAGGTGAACACAATGAACGATGAGCACCCTATGCACGGCTGAACGAGAAATAAAAATATCAGAAATCGATGAACGGAAAATAAAAAATGTCGAACACGGTGCACGAAAATAACCCTTTATCACACTCTTCATATCATCACAATATCGATTTGCCGTAATAATAACAGAATAAGCGCAGCAACAATAAGAAAATTAAAATTCTTATAGTTTCTTCGTATATGATTCCTTCTCCCTCCCGTCCTCCATTACCAATTTTTGTCTTTGCTGTAACAATATGAATTTCTTATTGTTATGGTTTTGCCCTTTGCTGCAACCGTATCCTGAGCCTTTTTGTAAACAACTGCAACATTTGCATTTTCCAGTCTGCTGGAGTAGTACCACCAGTTCGTGTGATAATTCACACAGTTACATGTTAGTAGTTTACATTTGTATCATTAAAACCCACTTTTTGTTTTACCTTTGTCTTTTCCGTGCATTTACATTGTCCTGAATTATGACCCCATATTTTGAACTTGAAATCTTTTTTGAAAATTTCGTCATTCATGTCACAAAATTATATTTATAGATATTGCATTTTCAATTGCGTAATGACTCATCAACTTTAAAAAAAAAATTATTTTTAAAAAATGAATTAAAATAAATAAACAGCTGATCGGAAATGCTAAATTTTGAATGAAAGCCCGTAACTGTATTGAAAAGTTCATAGCTAAACGTATCGGAACCCATTGATTTTTTTCCTTTTAAAATACAAAGCAAAATCTTTATCAAAGTTATTTAAGTAGTCATTTATTGTCATTTCTTATCATATCAAAATATTGCTGTTCTATATAGATACTATCCTAAAAACTTAACCAGCTGATATACGCTTTACACAGTGACGCTTTATGGATAAAAGTTTGTAAACAAATAAAGCTTCCTTTTTATCATATTTCCCTAAATCATGTCCTTTTGTCGTATAGTAAATATTGCAAAAAAGAGAACTATATATTCAATTGACGTTTCTTCCATAGTTGAGGGAATGCAATGTTATCTTGAGGGAGCGCAATAACTATCTTGAGGGAACGCAATAACTATCTTGAGGGAACGCAATAACTATTTTGAGGGAACGCGATGTTATCATGAGGGAACCTGGTGTTATCTTGAGGTAACGTGATAGTATCACGAGGGAACATGATATTATTTTTTTTTCATGGCCGCATTCTGCCACCGTACAAACATATGTTTGTCAGTGTCCTTTTTCATTCAAAATCTTCGTGAAGAATTTTTTTATTTATTTACCTTCGTATACTTTGTTTCTTTTTTTTTCATTCAGAACTTTTAATAAGATATGCATCATTATAAGAGGAATAACCCCTTAAATGAACAGTATTACAATGTTGACCTTATATTACATATTTTGTAGATCATGAAGTGCTGAACAATATGCAATATACAGTTTTTGAATATCTCATATGGATTTTAAGATAATGATAGACGATAAAGAGGTGTGGAATAAGTGTACGCGACACAACCAACATTAAAGAAACGGCAATTTAAAAAATCACAATGGAAAACAGCCAGCAGTCTTGAGCTTAATACATTTTTGTAACAGTTCAGAATTCAAAAAAATAAAGGTAATAAAGCAAGCAACTGCTTTTTCTCTATGATGAAAACATGAAAACATTTTAACTATTCACCCCTTACAGTACGAGAGGACACCTGACCACAAAAATAACGACATGCTTTAAATGGTTATTTTAAAAATATATTATAGCCGGGAAAGGACTTAAATCCCCCTGTTTAAATTGATACACCTCGAGGAACTCAGGTAAACTCAAGCTTAATCCCTCTAATGAAATCTGCAACAATAGAAGGTGATCTCTGTGATCAGTCATATTAATACCTTCAATGAACCAGTAAAATTGTGTTTGGTAGGGATTTTTTTCCTTGAAGGAAAAAAAACTCCTACACTGAAAGGAAAAAACTGCTATAAACTCCTACTTCTCAATATCAAAGATATAAAAAGTCAATCACTTAAATCCCAATCTTGTTGCCTTTTAGAACTTAACATCGGTTTTAAAATGTAATGACTATTCTTTTCATACATTTTTACACATGCAGAAAGCAGAAAAGAAGTATGTTATTGTCATATTAAATTTGAAAGTAGAGTTCATTATATCTCCTGTTGAATTGAAAATACATGTATAGCATGAAGAAAATAGTGAAACAGCTTCTGCTCAAGCCCCAAAACTAAGTATACAGATCACCACTTAATCAGTCACTAAATCTAAAATTGCTAAGAACAGAATTATTTTATGTTGAGTAACCAATTTTGATAAAAGTCATTAAACAGTATACTTTCCATAAATAAGGACCTCATTTATGACTACAAATGTATAAGAAATCTGAATAATCAGCAATAACAGATATTTCTGAGGACAAACTATGATAAATGGATCAAGTTGTAGTATCTATAAAAACCATAAAAAAAACTGAATAAAGCATTTAGTAAAAAAAAATTTCCATTTATATGCTAAAAGAACACTGATATAAAAATTAGTTTATCAGATTAATAACAAGTATTTTCTAAAATACATCATGTAATTTCATTATTTCAGTTTGTGTACTATTCAATATCTACAGGTAAATTTTTCAAACAGGTAAGCAATTTTTTCCACCTACAATAGTTTCCATTCTAGAGGACAGACACTTGAAAAATGAGTTGAAATAAAAATGTTTGGATTTCGTTCAAAAGAAAGTAGGTGAGCGACAGAAGTGAGATTGAATCGCACGTTATAGGGGCTTCCATGCTGATACTAAATATCAAATATCAAAGGGCTGTGATTAGTAATTGCTGTTACGACAACTTTCCAAACCCATGCGTCACCGACCATATCGACCATGTGCTAAACAAGGAACGAAATCTAGAGTTTTAAACAAGTTCGAATTCATACATTTAGGAATTTCAGTGATATACAGAAAATAAAATACTGGTAATTTCGTGTCACTAAGCAAAACCATTTCCAAACTTTTAAGTGATTTAACGAAACCCCTTCTTGGATGAATATGACAATTTCTACCCAATGGGGCCATTTATAGACCTTAATGTGGTTTAACAAGGCAAGACAACATCTTTTCCCTATATGCAATAATTTTCATTCTATAGGACAAAACTTGAAAAAGCTAATTTTGATCTTTAATGCGTCATTACCCTAAGGCTAATCTGACAACTTCGAACCAATGCCAATGGAGACTTTTGTAGACCTTACTGAGCTGAAGGTTTAAGGGCTTTAAGCAAACAGCGATCCGTCTTTTCTCTATCAGTTTTCATTCTATAATAGCGAAAACCATGAATGATCTTTTAGTAGGACGATAAAGGACATTTATCCCTATAAGGAGCCATATGGCAACTTCGACCCAATGGAATTTTTTGTAGAACTTTTAATTCGGAGAGCCTATAATCCTTTAGCTTTGTCTATTTGTTATAGTCGTTGCATTATACTTGTACGTTTTCAGCAATTTTAAGTAACAGCTGTCATGTTTGTTTTCGAATTTATTAAAAATGAGGGTTGCATGTTGCCAATATGTATCATTCCTAGATTGTTTCATGAAATTCAAAGCAGAATCTGTACAACTTTTGTTCCCCATGACGAACGACGACGGACGCATATTGATTGAATTCTAGTAAGCTTGAAATGATTTGGTTCTTTATGTCAGACGAAATGATTCGTGATTTTTTTATAAGTGTTTGCACTTGGTTGTTTGTCGTACTGAGATGAGCAACTCAACACCCATATTATGTCTTACAACCTTGTTGTGTCTGTGCTACTTCCCGAATCCAAGATTGCATTGGAAGAGGATGGTTGGCGCAACAAAACCTGGTTTAACCAGCCATTTCTTTTGAAATGCCTATACCAAGGCAGGACCATTGCGATCTTCAATTTCTTCGGTATGTCTGTTTTTTTTTTGTCTTTCTCTCGGTAATTTGAGACCAATCCTCCAAGTTCGGTTATTTTGTTACTACCTAGGCCTTTTTTACAAGTATAGAGGAGGAGTTTGTCGTGAAAATTGGACACAAAATTGTAGAGTTAATAAATGTTGATAAATATGATAAAAGAGGTATAACTTTCCTTTTCAATGGGAAATTTATTTATTTTTTAAATGACACAAATGTAGGGGAATGTCAATCTCATAGTTTTTTAGATGAAAAAAAAAAGAAAGCTTTAAATGTGCATACACTCTTTTAAATGGAATAAAAACAATTATCATTTGATTTACGCTTCATGTTTATTTCAAACAATATAACAACAATGTGTTTCTAGGTTCGTTTTTACGAGATCAACCACAAGGCATTTACTTTGAAACATTGTACGTTCACAAAGTCTATACAAATTAATTCTATACCGAATTTGAGCTTACAAGGTGCAGTACATCAAATACAGTGATTAAAATGAGCACATTATACAACATGTTTTATTATAAAACAAGACAGTTAAGAAACCTATATTTGTAATAGATTTGTGTTTAGAAACAAATCGCGGCTATAAATTTGCTCTGAGAACAAATGCAATGACATTCTCTTTACCCACAATAGATGTCAAGTTGCTTAGAAATAGGAAAAGACCTTAGGTTAAAAGTGAACAAGAACATCGCGTTGCCAAGGTTTTAATTATTATTAAATATATATGGTTCCCTTGTTGCTACTGTCTGACTGATGTCATTTAACGGTCCATTGTGGCACCTAACCTCACAATAATCAACTGAACAAAGATAAAAATGTTTATAGTCCAACAGGAGAGCTTTTTAACAATATGTTGGCATTCCATTGTGTACACGCGTTGCTCCTCTCCTCGCCGTCTATTTTTTATCGTAAAGAACTAGAAAAGTAAATGTAAGATTTTTTTAACGTCAGTGAATTTATGCACATCAGGGATGTGTGTACAAAATCAAACAATAATTTATTTATTATCAATAACGTGTATATAAAAAAATTTTATCCTCGTCTCTATACTAGTATATAGACGAGATGATTTTTTTATATGCACGTTACTTATAATAAAAAAAATCCTGGACCCAAACGCCTGTGAATAAACATAGGCTCTGAAGAAATTTTGACCGACGGCATTATTTACGATCGAGACGGAGATGGGGAAGCAAAGTCTTTTGATCTTCCTTTCTGGTATATTGATGATGTCTTCTCTGTCAACAATGCTCCGTATTATCCTTCTGAGTTAAAGATTAACGAAAACCACCGATTCTGCTAGCTAAGCCATTTTTGGAATTGCATCTTGACATTTACTCAAAATTGATTATTTCAGTTCAAAAATATACGACAAAGAGGCAAATTTTATTTTCAAATTCTTAATTTCTTGTTCTAAATAATCTTGAAGTAACAAATGATATGTACCTTGAATAATTTTAGTACAAGCTGCAAACCGAAAAGTATCGTTTGACAGTTTGTCAAAAAAGAAACATTAACATACAACATGTATGGATCAGGGACATGGAATGTAATTGTATATATGTATATTTTATTAAGACGGGTTTGATGAAAAAGTGGAATTTCTTTTAAACCGAAATCTACTCGATGTGAAGTTGGAAATGGCTAAGAAGAAGCCTTGCAAACCACACACAATGATAAATGAAAATTCTATCCACTGTTCTTCGAGGAGAGCATTAAAGAAACCTAAAAGCCAGGGAGCTCCTGATAAAGCGCACATTCGGAGATAGATTTTTGCCTCGATGTACGGATTCAACTTTCTGATATTCGCGGCATCAGCGCGAATGCGACACAACTTACCGATAGTGAAAAGCAAAAACCAAATATTTATCAAAACTATAGCCAATATTGGTCCAGTGAAAAACACTAGATTGACAGGGAAATGATTTGGAAAGCATGGTCTTTCCCCATACCCAGCGGACCATTCCTTTGGGCCAAAGTTGTCAAGAAGCAGGGTCGGAATTATCATTAGAAGAGGCAAGAAAAGACCTAAGCCTGTCAACAGCTTCCTTGCCACATTAGCATTTTCATCGTGGACACTGATTCGTCGTCGTATCTTAGTTAGTGTTAAGGTAATATAGCCTACGGATATTGACATGAACACAAATACACACAACCATAGATAATGTACAAACACCCCTATCGTGTAGCAAACAGACCTCGGAACGGACACGTCAACACCAAAGAGAAAGAGAACATTTGATAGTAACATTGAAACAGCAATATTTTCTGTATTGGAGGAAGGGATGTTAGTAATAAGATGCAGTTTTCTTTGGACAATGATAAGGAAACAAAGGAAAGCAATTGAAAGAGAAAAACACGTATAAGTCATAATTTGCATGACTGTCCATGATTTGGAGTTTGTCATTTGTCCATTACAAAGCAAGTTTTGGACGGTCAGTGAATTATCATTAAACACAACTTTTACAACACAACTTTGATCAAGTACATTGATAAAAAAATTATTAACATGAATGTCTTTGTCTAAAAGAACTTGAGTATTAATAAGAGCTTGTAAATGAGAAACTCCAAATAATGGTTGAAAAGAAGTGTTTGCAGTAAAGGACGAAAAATCGATTAAATTTCCATAAATGTGGTTATCGGAACTTCCATGTTTTTCTATAATCAAAGTAATATTACGAGTTAGTAAATGTTCATAAAATTCCTCAACTTCTTGCTGGAAGGACGCCTTGAGATACCTTATTCCCTGTTTTACTTTGACCAAACCAAGAGAATGGTCGACCCATGACAGCTCTGTAGTTGACGATGTGGCTATTTCCTTTGTATAAAACATCCACCTGGTAAGCGTGCTTATCTGTTGAAGTTCGTGTACTGTCATGTTGTTTGCACTGAAACGCCACGCAAAGATCATCAGCTTGTCTACGTTCTTGTACACGGTCATCCCTTGACATTCTCCTGTTTTATCCATCTGAAAGAAAACAAGTAATATCTCCTTAGAAAATAAAAGCATGCTTGGCACATATCTGTTGGATAACCGAAAAAGATATCAAAGCGCAGAAGCGTTAAAAGGAAGAGCTAAATATAAGAAGTAGAAAGACGGAACAATCTGTTCTTTACAAAATAGGAGAACTACAAACAGATTACTTAGGTTTTTTACGTGTAGCAAGCTTTTGGTCAGTTTTCTTGTCCATAAAAAAAAATAATTGCTGCACCAATTAACAGCACATGATCCGCTCGTCGTTCAATACCTAATTATATGAGATAGGCATTGCCTAAATGCGAGCACAGCACAAATCCAGAATAAATATAAGTTGATCAGTTTTGTAATAACTTTCGAGTTGAAAAAAACGGTTCCCCATACAATATGAAACAGCACAGATGAAAATACAAAAGGCTTTAGCCTATAAACTCTTGTTACAGTGATTCAGTTTCATGTGAGCCCTTTGTTGTATATAAGTTCAGAACGACATTATATGATGTTTTTAGGAGGTAACTAGTCTGTATTAGTGTACTTGCCTGTTCGCTGTAGACTTTACAGTTTTCATTGTTAGTTGCAGGGTAAAATGAGAAAAGAATAGACATTAGATTTGAGTTTTTGATTGCACCATCGTCTCCTTCCCATTCATGAGCATCAACGCAGATGAAGTCGTTCACGTCTTCTGGTAAGCAATGGCTATTTCTGTAAAATGTGTTAGAGTCGGCGGCGTACGTCACTGGGTTAGTATATCTTTGGTTCTTGCACGAGGTTCTATTTGTCTCATGCAGTCTAAGACCACATGGTCTTAATTTCGCATTATACGGCGGAATCACCTCTAACGGTTGGTTTTTAAAGATAGTCAACAATTCATCTCTGTCTAAACCTGCATATTGTTTATATTTGTGATTTTTCACTAAGAAATTTATGCCGAAATATTTGAACGTAGTAATATCGTTGCACATTGCACAGTATTTATTACGGAAAACAATAGAATTACCATGTAGTACAAATGGTCCACTCTGTACCATGTTCCCATACATGCACAAATCCACAACAGACTTATTTTTGTAGGTCTCTGGACAAGCGCCAACCGACAGGAAGCCGTATTTGACAGACAAAGACGGTGTAAGGGAAGAAAATTCATTGCAGGTATAAACATATTTACTTTTCTGGGATAGGTTTGTCAGAGATGGTATCTTATAATCATGGCAGCAGTCATTGAAAGTCACACAATGTTCATCACAGTAGCAGAACCATTTATTGTGTCCAGCCGCTGCTGCACATGTTCCTTGTTCGAAACAGAAATCATGCAAGGTTCCATTGTTGCTACCATCGCTCCGCTTTCTTCGGGTTATTTTTTCATCAAGTTGTGTTCTGCCACTTTTCTGATAATTTTTCATGCCATCACGTGTAACTCCGTCATATGTATTCTTTCGCACTAGTTTAGTTATAGCATTTGCCTCCTGTGACAGTTTGTTTGAATTTAGGGGTTTGCTAATATAACACGAAATGATTAACAAACTTATCACCAAGAAAAAGCAACGAAGAACATTTCGATGCATGTTTTTAGTTTGGTATATTTTCTAACTGGTGCAGTTTAATGTTTTATATACAATTCATATTATGTAAAGGAGGACACAACTTTTTCCAAATAAAATCTAATATGTGTCTTTAAAATTTTTAATGGTATTTTGATTACCATAAATATATCTTTTACATGAAAAAGCACATGAAAATTTAGTAAACAAATATTGTGAAATATTTATTTGAATTTATTTATGTGTAATTTTATATTTTGACTATATCTAATAACTAATAAAAACAAGGATCACTCGATAAAGTGCACCCACTTTTATAAGTACAAGAGTACCACGAGTCTTGTCGAAGGTTTACTAGCATGTCCACGGTCAACTTTATGGACTAGTACTTAAATCTCAATGTAACCATGTTTTTTTTATACTTGGTGCACAATATTGATGACACCATATAAAGGTCAAAGCTATTATTCTTTTATTTTTTCTGCTCGGTTACTGCTTATTCTGACTAGTTTATTTTGACTCTTCAAGTATTGGTCCTAGCTTCACTGGTGAGTCAAAAAGCGCTTCAGACGAAGTGTTAAATCATAATTACAACAAATTGTTCTACCCATGACACGTATTTCGTTTATTCAAGACTCTTCAGAGCTGATCTACCCTTAACATTGAAAATGCCAAACACTACAAGTATATGAATATGAAAGCAAAGATCAATAAAACCGAAATATATCGATTTCTTTTGATATCAACCTATGCATGAGTAGAAAGAACCTTAGAGTTTTTACAATTTGTTATGAAATATCATATCTTTGATGTCTTAAAGTTTAAAATTGATATTATTTGTTATATATGTCATTTCTCCTTGTCTTAAGAACTTAAGTTCGAATGCACCGACGGGCCGAGAAATTGTGCTATGAGCAGTTCGTCGTTCAAATAGGGACAAAGGCCACATCATGCTTCGATGATTTCTTATTCACAGGAGATATTTCTCCAATGATAAACATATGTTTATCAAATGTTTAACATATGTTTTCGAACATACGTTCACCTTACCTTTGGTGCCCAAATGATATTCATATGTTTACAATCATGTGTTCAACATCTGAGGAACAAAAACCTTATGATTGTGCATTGTGAATTCGTATATATTTTATCATATAAAAACATAATATATATGGTGAACATATGTTTTCACACATATGTATATCATATCGGCACCAAACGGAAGGTGAACATATGTTAAACATAATGATAACATTATGTTTATGCAAGCGTATGTTTAACATATGTTGCAATTTTTTATGTGTATTTTTTGTGGATTTGTTAGAAACAATAGATACCAATTCATATTCATTTGATGTGGCATAACGGTTATCATGTTTTAGAAGCCAATCAATAATAATTCATATACATGTAGTCACTTGAGATTGCATTTTGCATATTTAATTTCATTTTAATACATTTTAACTCAATTTTTATGTACAATTGATGCTATATGATATATTTAAATGGAGTTCAGTGCACATTAAAATGTTTATATGAAACCTAATGAATTATGTGTTCCTCCTTTAAAAATTATTATGTCTTATCAAATTTCATCCATTATTATATAAGATTTTCCTTAACCCTGAAATTTATACATTGTCAATTGTTGTTTTACTTTTAAGTGGAATTAAAACGGTTAATGACTGATGGATTGTTGTTAAACTGTTAGACTTTGGCTATGTCCCATTGCCACATAATTATACTTGCTGAAAAAAAGGCAATTCTTAATAAATATATTCAAAATACCCTTGATATATAACGCTATAAAATATCATATAAAACTAATCTTAAAATGTGAAATTTGTCGTGGTTATAATTATATATAGTGTAATGTTCACTCTTGTGTGTGTGCATGCGCTTAATTGTGAAGATGTAGCGCCAAAAGTAGTGCTGATGACAACTCTATTAAACTAGTGCTTTCCCTCAATCTGATAACATTGTACATGTTAAAGTCCCTGTTTCAATCGTGTACCCTACGTTCTGGATCATCCGAAGCCATGTGCGAATTAACAATTGTTGAAATTGATCGTCCTAATTCTAGCGACCAATGCTGTCAAATGCTTGAAATAGTTACTTTTTAACATTTTATCTTATAAAATCTTTATCATAATGATAATTCCTCTTCAGTGGTTAAGGCAGCCATCCTCCCTACATGGCATATTATTTCCAGGAATCCTTGACATAGGAAATTTTATTTCTCTCAGAAGGAGAAATTTGTCCAAAAACGCTACCATCACCCTAGGTGAGTAGCTCATAGCCTAAATCGATGAACCCTTGATAGATCAAAGTAAATGCGGCATGTTTTTGTTTGTTACTTGTTCACCATTTAATTTACCGTTACAATTTTTTTTTTGCAAACTGCGTTTATAAGTGTCTTCAAAACGCGTATTTGACCCTGTTGGCACAAAAATCAAGTATGACAACATTCTCAATTTATAATGTTAGCTAAGGGAGTTGACAATAATTCTCAGAATTAAGATTTTTTTATGTTTTGTTTTGTCAGGTCAGATGCAGTTAAACCTTAATAGCTTGGGAATTTCGTTTTGAGCACCTGAGTTCACTCTCGTTTCGACTTTTATGTCAAGAATTGGGTCTTTCGTTGATGATTTAGGGATTGGTTTTGAAACTTTTGTATTGTAATATAAGTCTTGGGCCAATGCAAGACGGTAAGCAGTGACCTATGGTCATGTTGAAGACTGCTTGCTGTTTTCCGTTGTGATTTTTTGAATAGCTGTTTGTTTATGTTTGTTGTGTCGCGTACACTTATTCCACATCTCAATATCGTCTATTGACCTATGATTATGTGATGATGGCGCTTTGGTTTTCATATGTGTGTTTTGTTTTGTTTTGCTGATTTTGTGTGTATCGGTTTTGTCTTTGTTTTCGGATTTATGATATTTGATTGCCCCTTTGGTACACATTTGATCTCTCCTACTGGATAGGAAAATTCGTTTTAAATCAAATACGTTCTGTGGTGTGTCGAAGGGAATGTACTGGTTCGAATCTCCTCCTTAAATTCAATGTGTGTAGATTTTTGTGTAGATTTTCGGCAAAGAAGTACTCGTACCAAAAAATCCGTCGAAAAGGAAAGCCAAATCGAGTTTTGAAGACAACAATGTGAATTAAAAGATATAAAGAAAACATTGCATTAGGGAATTTATTTTATTACAGAATTTATAGAGACTTCGACACAATATTAACACAATACCAATATGTTTTTAGTTTTATTTCTTTTTTTGTCGTACAACACATTTTTGTTATTGGTTTGGAACTTCCGCGGTGTTTGTAGCATTGTCCGAGTCATTGATGGAAACCTGGTTCGTCTTGTTCAGTATGGTGTTGATGCTCTTAATAAACATCTTCTTAAAATCGGGAACTCTGAATACATAGATGATAGGGTTGATAATGGAAGTTACGGCCGAAAATAGGAACAGAGAAAAATTAAGTTGCTGTGACTGCCATCCAACAAAACCTCCGTAGACTAGGACTACTGCTCCTGGGAATACAAACAGAGTATTGGCGAAGCCAATGATACACGTTGAAATAGCCGATCTTACATCATCCTTTCCTATCTTCTGGATATTTGAACGCTTCATGTGTCTGTAATGCAAGGCAAGTACTGTGATCAAAGCTACTAAGTTGATCCAGGTTCCAATTTGGAAAACAACGATGACAAACCCATAGAAAGGAAATCCGTTACCAAAGACTCTATTCAAAGTACAAAAGTTAGATCCCGTATCTCGAGAATTATACAGCACTGGAAATAACATCACGCAATTTGAAACTACCCAGATGGCAAGCAAAAGGACCAAGCACCATCTTTTTCTATTCTTCATAAACTTAGTTATCTTCAAACAAACACAAAACACCCTATCTAATGTTATGGTGAAGATATTTACACTAGAAGCAACGTAGGCTACTCCGACAATGTAAAATCGTACCAAGCAGCCTATGTAGGAAATATTTCTAGGGTTCGAAGTTGTATCTGTAAGAACGATAAATGAGATCCCCCATACTATATCTGATATACATAAACTGATCACCAAGATGCTGTTGGTAATTTTAGTCTTCCTTACCAGGCTAACGACGACGATGATTAAGGAAGGGATGTTCAGAACCACGGTCAAGGACGATGTAACAAACAATGCTGCAATCAGACCACGACTTATTGGTGCAGGTTGTTCATGGAAAGTCGAATTGTCCATTTTATAAGATTGGTTTAATCGGTGCGATGACCTTTCTACTTGGATTATCTGAAAAATAAACTTTTTCAATGAATTAATAATAAATATAAAAGTAAATTAAAGTTTTTTTTTCAAACAAAGACAAAACCATAGAAACTGCAAATAGTACAATTGAAGAAAAACAATTTGCGGTAATGTAATTTTCGGTATTCAGAAAAGGTGAAGGTGTCCCAAGTACAGTAGTTGCTAGTTTGGTCAGGTAAACCCAGACATTACAGACCACCTTTGACAATCCCGCATCTGTGTAATTAATCTTAGACTAAGAGAAAACACTTCAGTGCTGGTCTAAGGGTATATAATGATATCTATCTTATTAAATGAATAGACTTTTTTTTATGTTCGGATTTTATTATTAATTTCACAATCTACTACATGATAAGTTTTTGTTATAAACTTAAGGTAGTACAATAGTAAAAAATCGGTAGGATAGAATTTTTTTAAATTTTGTCATAAGAAGTATCTATGTGCATATGTTTGAAAAATAAAATAAAAAGAATAGGTCACCGTGCTTAATTTTTGTAGAAAATGGATCAAAAACAGTTCAAATTTGGCTATTTTATATAGATTATTTAGGGAAAAATGGTTTAAATTATCTTTTTCAAATTTCACGGGATAGATTTTTGTTATATTTTGTCAAAACATCAATTTTTGTTAGTTCTTTGAAAATAAGGCATAAAATCATGGGGTCACCGTTAATTTTCTGAAAATAAATTGAAAACCCTGCATTTTCCCTGCACATTTCATACAAATTATCTCCCTTGAAAAAAGTACGGGAAATGTTATAAAATGATTATAACAGTTAGGTTTTGTTTCAAACTTATTTTTTCTCGAATGATTTATCATACTAACAATCTTCATACAGTGAAATAGCAATGTTTTTGCCTTTGCTTAAATTTGGTAACATGCTCAGAAAAGATGCTCAGTGCTATACCACTGTACTACCTTAAACAATAAACAGTGTACTTTATCACTATTGAACATTTCTTTTTTCTGTGATGCTATGGGGGAATGGGGGGGACAAAACGTAAAAACAAATTACGGAATATTGCCGAGTACATTCGTTAATACCGTCCCTAATTAAACATCCATGTCTATACACGAAAAAAACATTTATAGAAATTAAAATCACGAAAACTCCCAAAAATAAAACCGTCGAAATATACATAAATATACCACCCCTTTCATTTTTGTTAGGCAAAAAAATAATAATAAAAAAAAACAGTAAGGGTACGGGTAAATGAGCACCAATGGGGCATTCGAGTGTCAAAAGTCCGAAAGGGCAACGACATAACCGGTCAACACGAACAAAAACAGCACGAAGATACACAAAATCAACCAAACGGAAAGGAACAACGCGAACTCAAGTCGTTACAATGATGAGAAATATATCGGGACGCGTTGTGGAAAACAAAGAAACAGTGACTGTTGATGACCACTTGAAAAGGGGGAAATGGACGGAAACACTCCTTGCTGACCAACAAAAAGAAAACACACATGTTAGCCCATTATTGTCAGCATTCAGGCTTTGCATATCAATTATAGACTTTGATGTCCCAGATTTATATCGATGGAAATATTGAGGCAACTTTTCCCGCTAATTTGCGGGTGCCTTCTAGGATATAAAAATCGAAGACAACAGCACCTTTCGAAAGCAGCTTTTGAGTATCTATAATATACCATATAGTTATGTGGTACTCTTAAATTGTAGATATTCAGGAACAACAAAATGATCAATTTTCTGATTTTTTTTCGGATTACCTTAACAAACTAATACGGTCACCGCCACAAAAAAAATGATAATGGTCAACAGTGATATAAAGGTCCAATTGTAATCTTAGTAAAAGAAATTATAAAACGGGTAAAAATCGAAATTTTCCAATCGAAAAGCGTGCAGGATAGTGTTTTACTATAGGTAAGGAGATCTGATTTACTGAATGAATTTACTTACTAGCAATGGGTTTTTCCTCTTGTGTCTACAGCAAGATATCACAAATGGAAAATGGAATCGTATACATTTATACATGTGTAATAGAACATATGGTTTCACATGTCATTGCAACGATATGATACGAATGATGATGTTATAATTATACCCATCGGAAGCTGTGGTAGAACTATGAATGATACAGTCTAATTTAGTGTAACCTGAGTACAAGTAGAAAACCGGCCTAATGAAATATGAGAACATATCTAATTACAAATTCATGAAAATAAAGGTTAAAATGATTTCTAAAACAGTAGTTACACACAGGCTCCGTGTTCATTTTTGGTTTATACCGGAGTATTGTAAACTGCAAATGTCCTGTCGTAGTACAGATGAGGTACTTGATAAAATGGTGTTAGTGGCACACCACTCATAAACACATAAAATAAGAAATATCATGGTAACATTTATTGTAATCACAATCATCCAACCAGCATGTCAAACATGGCTATATTCAAATGCAATTGGATGTAAATGAATATGAAAGAAATATAAAGAAAAATCTTACAGAACTGTGTATCGCCCTCTCCAAAAAAAAAAAAAAAAAAAAAACATAACAAAAACACACACTGAATGATAATAGAAGCAGTTAACGCTTTTGCTAAACATGTTGGAAGGACGAAAGTACCAGTGGAAAGTACACACAAAAACAATAATATTGCAAAACATATCGAACACGCCCCAATTTCTAAAATTAGCTCCCAAAAATGAAAGAAACGTAAAAAAACCCTAAATTCTTGGTTTTTATGTACCCCCCTTCATATTTTGCTGTCTAATCACTTTGGTTTGAATGTTGATTGAGAAAGCAAATGTACCTTGAAGATTAAATAATTCACAGTTTTACGGTTTATGGTAATGACTATGACTAAAGTTATTATTAAAGTTATTATTATGGCATGAATTTAAAGTTTCTATTAATTATAAAGGTAGTAAATTCCACTTCTAAATATGATAGGTTAACTTATATTTCCAAGAAAACAAAAAGAGAAACTGAGACGCCGTTTATAAATGTGCCATGTGCGAATCCGAGGCATGCATTGGTGATATATCACTTAAGGATGCTCGCTGGGCTTGTTTTTGTATTTCTGTCATTTTTTCGGAATCCTCTGGATTTTACCATCAAAATAGGGTTAAATAGCTGCCTTATGATGACGTGTTTCATAATGTGATGATACTTCTTCATTATGTGATGATACTTTGTCATTATGTGATGGTACTTTGTCATTATGTGATGGTACTTTGTCATTGTGTGATGATACTTCTTCATTATGTGGTGATACTTTGTCACATAAAAATGAAAGTATCATCACATAATGAAGAAGTATCATCACATAATGACAAAATATCATCACATAATGAAGAAGTATCATCACATAATGACAAAGTATCATCACATAATGAAGAAGTACCATCACATAATGACAAAGTATCACCACATAATGAAGAAGTATCATCACATAATGGCAAAGTATCATCACATAATGAAACTTATCATCATAAGGCAGCTATGGCGTTCCATAGTGAACATATGTTTTCACACACATGTATATCATATCGGCACCAAACGGAAGGTGAACATATGTAAAACATAATGATAACATTATGTTTATGCAAGCGTGTGTTTAACATATGTTGCAATTTTTCATGTGTATTTTTTTGAGGATTTGTTAGAAACAATAAATACCAGTTTATATTCATTTGATGTGGCATAACGACCGGTTTTCATGTTTTAGTAGCCAATCAATAATAATTCATTGCATTTTGCATATCTAATTTCATTTTAATACATTTTAACTCAATTTTTATGTACAATTGATGCTATATGATATATTTAAATAGAGTTCAGTGCACATTAAATGTTTATATGAAACCTAATGAATTATGTGTTCCTCCTTTAAAAATTATTATGTCTTATCAAATTTCATCCATTATTATATAAGATTTTCCTTCACCCTGAAATCTATACATTGGCAATTGCTGCTTTACTTTTAAGTGGAATTAAAACGGTTAATGACTGATAGATTGTTGTTAACTGTTAGATTTAGTTATGTCCCATTGCCACATAATTATACTCGCTGAAAAACGCAAGTCATAATAAACATTATAAATATATTCAATATACCCTTGATATATAACGCTATAAAATATCATATAAAACTAATGTTAAAATGTGAAATTTGTCGTGGTTATAATTATATATAGTGTAATGTTCACTCTTATGTGTGTGCATGCGCTTAATTGTGAAGATGTAGCGCCAAAAGTAGTGCTAATGACAACTCTATTAAACTAGTGTGATAACACTGTACATGTTAAAGTCCCTGTTTCAATGATGTACCCTACGTTCTGGATCATCCGTAGGCAGGTGCGAATTAACAATCGTTGAAATTGATCGTCCTAATTCTAGCGACCAATGCTGTCCAATGCTTTTAATAATTACCTTTTAACAATTTATCCTATAAAATCTTTATCATAACGGTAATTCCTCCTAAGTGGTTAAGGCAGCCATCCTCCCAACATGGCATATTATTTTCAGGAATCCTTGACATAGGATTTTTTTTTTATTTCTCTCACACGGATGAATTTGTCCAAAAGCCCTAGATCCTAGCCTAAATCGATGAACCCTTGATCGATAAAAGTAAAAGCGGCATGTTTTTGTTTGTTACTTTTTCGCCATTTAATTTACCGTTACATTTTTTTTTTGCAAAACGCGTAGATAAATGTGTGTCTTCAAAACGCGTATTTGACCTTGTTGGCACAAAACCTGAAAACAAAACTCAAGTCTGACAACATTCTCAATTTATTATGTAAGCTAAGGGAGTTGACAATAATTCTCAGAATTAAGATTTTTTTATGTTTTGTTTTGCAGGTCAGATGCAGTTAAACTTTAATAGCTTGGAATTTCGTTTTGAGCACTTGAGTTCACTCTCGTTTCGACTTTTATGTCAAGAGTTGATTCTTTCGTTGATGATTTAGGGATTGGTTTTGAAACTTTTGTATTGTATTATAAGTCTTGGGCCAATGCAAGACGGTAAGCAGTGACCTATGATCATGTTGAAGACTGCTTGCTGTTTTCCGTAGTGATTTTTTGAATTGCTGTTTGTTTATGTTTGTTGTGTCGCGTACGCTTATTCCACATCTCAATATCGTCTATTGACCTTTGATTACGTCGATGATGGCACTTTGGTTTTCATATGTGTGTTTTGTTTTGTTTTGCTGATTTTGTGTGTATCGGTTTTGTCTTTGTTTTCGGATTTACGATATTTGATTGCCCCTTAGGTACACATTTGATCTCTCCTACTGGATAGGAAAATTCGTTTTAAATCAAATACGTTCTGTGGTGTGTCGAAGGGAATGTACTGGTCCGAATCTTCTCCTTAAATTCAATGTTAGTTTTGATTTTTGTGTAGATTTTCGGCAAAGAAGTACTCATACCAAAAAATTCGTCGAAAAGGAAAACCAAATCGAGTTTTGAAGACAACAATGTGAATTAAAAGATATATAGAAAACATTGCATTAGAGAATGTATTTTATTACAGAATTTATAGAGACTTCCGACACAATATTAACACAATACCAATATGTATTTAGTTTATTTCTTTTTTTGTCGTACAACACATTTTTGTTATTGGTTTGGAACTTCTGCTGTGTTTGTAGCATTGTCCGAGTCATTGGTGGAAACCTGGTTCGTCTTGTTCAGTATGGTGTTGATGCTCTTAATAAACATCTTCTTAAAATCGGGAACTCTGAATACATAGATGATAGGGTTGATAATGGAAGTTACGGCCGAAAATAGGAACAGAGAAAAATTAAGTTGCTGTGACTGCCATCCAACAAAACCTCCGTAAACTAGGACTACTGCTCCTGGGAATACAAACAGAGTATTGGCGAAGCCAATGATACACGTTGAAATAGCCGATCTTACATCATCCTTTCCTATCTTCTGGATATTTGAACGCTTCATGTGTCTGTAATGCAAGGCAAGTACTGTGATCAAAGCTACTAAGTTGATCCAGGTTCCAATTTGGAAAACAACGATGACAAACCCATAGAAAGGAAATCCGTTACCAAAGACTCTATTTAAAGTACAAAAGTTAGATCCCGTATCTCGAGAATTATACAGCACTAGAAATAACATCACGCAATTTGAAACTACCCAGATGGCAAGCAAAAGGACCAAGCACCATCTTTTTCTATTCTTCATAAACTTAGTTATCTTCAAACAAACACAAAACACCCTATCTAATGTTATGGTGAAGATATTTACACTAGAAGCAACGTAGGCCACTCCGACAATGTAAAATCGTACCAAGCAGCCTCTGTAGGAAATATTTCTAGGATTCGAAGTTGTATCTGTAAGAACGATAAATGAGATCCCCCATACTATATCTGATATACATAAACTGATCACCAAGATGCTGTTGGTGATTTTAGTCTTCTTTACCAGGCTAACGACGACGATGATTAAGGAAGGGATGTTCAGAACCACGGTCAAGGACGATGTAACAAACAATGCTGCAATCAGACCACGACTTATAGGTGCAGGTTGTTCATGGAAAGTCGAGTTGTCCATTTCACAAGATTGGTTTAATCGTTGCGATGTCCTTTCCACTTGGATTATCTAAAAAATAAACTTTTACAATGAATTAATAATGAATATAAAAGTACATTTAAGATTTTTTTCCAACAAAGACAAAACCATAGAAACTGCAAATAGCACAATTAAAGAAAAACAATTTGCGGTAATGTAATTTTCGGTATTCGGAAAAAGTGAAGGTGTCCCCAGTACAGTAGTTGCTAGTTTGGTCAGGTTAACTCAGACATTACAAACCACCTTAAACAATCCCACATCTGTGTAATTACTCTAAGAGAAAACACTTCAGTGCTGGTCTAAGGGCATTTAATTCGAAGACAACAGCACCTTTTGTTAGCAGCCTGTGAGTTATAGAAAATGATTTATTAAAAATATACCATAGAATTAAGTGGTGCTCTTAAATTGAAGAGACCCGTGCGAGTTCCGGGTGGCGAAAAGGCCCGCAGCAGCGCTAAGCTTGTTGGTAAAAGTCCACTAAAGAGCGCTCAGAAACCTGACATCGGGTCAGGCCGCTTTGCCCACAAAGCGACTGGGATGTGTGCCCCGGGTGGTTGAATGGGACAGCCCTTACATCGAGAAATACGGGGTCGTCAGGCGATAATGGGGAAAACCTGACCGCAAACCATAGTGGTGCACCGTGTTGGGAAAAAATGTCACGTAGGAACCCCAGGCAGGAGGCTAAATTTCCCGTCCCTACCCATCACTCCTTTTTCCAGTGGCAGTCAAAACTCTCCTACCCGATTGGCCTTGTGTCCCCATTTCCTCCACTTCATCATCATTTCATGTTCATTGTATCACCACTGTCATGATATAGCCGACATCGTGCTGCTTGGGAGTAAAGCAATAACTAACTAACTAACTAAATTGAAAAGATTCAAGAACAACAAAATGATCAATTTTCAGATTTTTTTTTCGGATTACCTTAACAAACTAATACTGTCACCGCCACAATAAAACTACTAATAGTCAACAGTGATATAAAGAAAGGTCCAATTGTAATCTTAATAAAAAAGAAATTATAAAACGGGTAAAAATCGAAATTTTCCAACTCGAAAAGCGTGCAAGATAGTGTTTTACTTTAGGTAAGGAGATGTTACTTACTAGCAATGCGTTTTTCCTCTTGTGTCTACAGCAATGATTCAAAAATGGAAAAATGAATCGTACACTTTTATATTAGAACATTGGTTTCATATGTCATTGCAATGATATGATACGAATGATGATGTTATAATTATACCCATCGGAAGCTGTGGTAGAACTAGGAATGATAGAGTCTAATTCATTGTAACCTGAGTACAAGTAGAAAACCGGCCTAATGAAATATGAGAACATACATGACATATATAATTACAAATTCAGGAAAATAAAGAAGAAAATGAATTCTAAAACAGTAGCTACACACAAGCTCCGTATTCATTTTTGGGAGGCTTTTACATGTCTTTAGCTTGAAAACATAAATGGATTAGTAAAATTATATCGATTCAAATAAACAAACAAACAAATGACAGACATAACATGCAACAGACTCAGTTCAAAAACAATTCAAAGCCTATACAATATGTGGTGTATACAGGAGTATTGTAAATTGCAAATGCCCTGTCGTAGTACACGTACTTGATAAAATGATGTTAATGTCACACCACCCATAACCACATAAAATAAGGAATATGACAACGTTTATTGTAATCACAATTCTTTCGTTTTTAATATCTAACCAGCATGTCAAACATGACTATATTCAAATGCAATTGGATGTAATGAATATGAAAGAAATATAAAGAAAAATCTTACAGAACTGTGTATCGCCCTCTCCAAAAAAAAAAAAAAAAAAACATAACAAAAACACACACTGAATGATAATAGAAGCAGTTAACGCTTTTGCTAAACATGTTGGAAGGACGAAAGTACCAGTGGAAAGTACACACAAAAACAATAATATTGAAAAACATATCGAACACGCCCCAATTTCTAAAATTAGCTCATAAAAATGAAAGAAACGTCTGTAAAAAACACTAATTCCTGGTTTTTATGTACCATCCCTTCATATTTTTCGAATTAAGTTAATATGCTGTCTAATCACTTTGGTTTGAAAGCTGGTTGAGAAAGCAAATGTACCTTGAAGATTAAATAATTCACAGTTTTACGGTTTCTGGTAATAATGACTATGGCATGAATCTAAAGTTTCTATTAAATATAAAGGTAGTAAATTCCACTTCTAAATATGATAGGTTAACTTATATTTCCAAGAAAACAAATTAAAAGAGAAACTGAGACGCCGTTTATAAATGTGCCATGTGCGAATCCGAGGCATGCATTGGTGATATATATATCACTTAACGCTATAGCCTAATAAAATAGTTGATGATAGAGTACAGTTGCATGAAAACAAAATATTTGCGTTGATAAAACTAAAGTTAAACAACCTAAATATTTTCGAAAATCAGAATTATTTATAAGATTACCGAATTCGTGAATCAAATTCATATATGCGATACCTTAATTGTTGCACTCATTTAACAAAAAAAAATCTTCCCGAGTGTGGTGCGTATGCATTTATATTTGTAATGTCATGTTACGAAAATAAAATTTTTCCTATAAATGAACCAATAAACACTATAACATGTCCGTCAGTTTTGTTAAGATGCAAACACTTTACTCCAGCTAAAGCCAAAGGAACAATCTACTCGGTTATCATAATACCATTTATAATAGTATTTTTGCTGTTAATGCTGGCATTTGCGAACTCGTTTCAAGTTAAATTTACCATTATGTTTCTGAATCAAGCTGATTTCTCTTAAACTAGCTGAACGAATTTTGAAAATGATTAAGATTGTCACATATTTGGCATTTATTATGAAAAATGATAAACACTCACTGTAGTCCAACTCAAGTTATATGTTACGTCGTTTCTAGGTTGTTCAAGCCGCTTAGCTACAATAAAATTGGAACATGATATAGAGACGGTGGTTGTTGAAATCAAACAAGTTAACTTGGTCTAACCAAATAGTCAATTTTGAATTATTTTGTAACCCAAACATAAACTTAAGACTTTTATCGAATTTAATTTTCCGTGACCTGAAAATGATACATGTAGTAGACATAAGCATATATCTCTTGAACGTTACATTTGAAAACTTAAAAGTCTAATACTTACGTTTTACGATTTTGTATGTTTTATATACTGCAAAATGGAAAATATGAAAAATGATAACCATCCAAAAAGAAAACTGATATACAACTTTGTAACTCTCTGTTTAATCTGGCTTTTTGTATTTACTGCATATTCAGGGCTACAGAACCTGGAAGCGGCCGTCAATGCAGATATTGGATTATATTCCTTGGCAGCGGTAACTTCGGGCGGTGTTGTATCTTGCCTCTTGGCACCAACAATTATAAGTTTTATTGGATCAAAAGGTGCACTTGTTATTGCATGCATCGGTCAGTGTATTTTTGTCGTTGCCAATTTTTATCCGGAACCGGAAATTCTAATCAGTGCCGGTGCCGTGACTGGGTTGTCGTCTGGTCTGCTATGGACAGCTCAATCGTGTTACGTGACTATGATATCAGCAGAGTACCACCACTTAAACGGCGAGCCCATCGAAACACTTCTCAGTAGATTTTTCGGAATTTTCTTCATGGCTTTCCAGAGCACTCAAGTGTGGGGCAATTTAATCTCTTCTGTTGTGTTTCAGCAAGGTGATAGTTCCACACAACAAACAAATAATTCATTCTGTGGAGCTCAGTTTTGTCCATCGGACATAACAGCCAGCGAGCCAAACTCAACATCGGATGCTATTTCCAAACCATCGGAAGATTTAAAAACACTTCTGATAGGTATATATTTAGGGTTCACAGTGATTGGATTATTGTTAACAATATTTGCACTAAGACCAATAACATCTAACGTTAGTGACAATTATACAACTATTAAAGAGCGACTCCTGGCCAATGTTAGGCTTCTGTTTACAAATGGGGACATGGCCATGATTATGCCGTTTGCACTCTATACGGGAATGGGACAAGCTCTCATGTTTGCAGAATTCACAACGGTCAGTGTCTGTTACCTTACTTGTATTGTAAACACATATATTATGGTCCGAATTTGAGAGACACAAAACACATGAAAGGTATTGTATGAAACATTTCAAACGAGAGGTATATTTTTTGAGTGTAAGATTTTCAAACCCTAAAAAGAAGAAAATAATGAGATGTGGAATAAGTGTACGCGACACAGCCCACAATCAAGCAAGCGGCAATTCAGAAAAACCACAATGGACAACCACCAATAGCCTTCATCGAGGCCAGTAGGCGCCGCTCGCTGTTTTCAATTGGCCCATGGTCTAAATAAAATACATATAATTCAAATCCAGTTGACCCATGTTAAAAGAAGTATGACAAAAATTCGGGTAGTCGGAAATCACCAAAATAAAATTCCAGTGTAAGAGTTTGTAGATTCAGACTTCAAATCACATGGAGATTGTTTTATTGGTTGGGACAAACAGTTAGAGTGACCTGATCCCGTAGCAGTTCTTACATGGATATTCAAAATATGACCAAGATAAGCACAGTTGTTGTTTTGAAATAAAGCTTAGCAATCTGCATGTAACGGCCATTTTCTACCCTTTTGCTATAGGCATTCTGTAAAAAACAGGACTGGTCTGAAAATGTTGTCGTTCTGAAAGACATTCGTGTGGAAAATATCACAATTCCATGTTACAGACTTAGCACTTGTATTTTGTCCCCTTTTCTGTATCTTATATAAAAGAGTAAGTGTTTATATTTAAAATTCCTTATTTGTTTTTAGGCCTACACAGCATGTAAATTAGGGGTGGAGTGGATTGGTTATACTATGATCTGTTTTGGCGTCTGTGATACAGTGGGGTCTTTGTTTGCAGCCATCATAGCAAAATATACAGGAAGACTAGTGTTGTTTATAACAGCGACAATATTGAATGCCGGTGTTCTAATATTCCTACGGCTTTGGGCAATGGATGGGGTTGTGCCTTTTGGACTATTCTTTATTATTCCGGCATTGTGGGGACTTAGTGATGCTGTCTGGCAATCTCAGAGTGATGGTGAGCATCAAATTAGAAATTTTGTCAATCAATCCAATCTAATGATGGTACAATAAAACTGTAACCAAAGCACAATAAAAGATATCGCACATATTTTATTTGCTGCTTCACCAAACTCGTGAATTATGTTTTGAGCTCTTTGATTTCATTGTGCCCCCTGTCAAGCTGTGGGCCTCTCAAGACACCACATAAGCTTGTAAACATATATTGGACGTTTCTTTTTTTTCTTTTTTTGGTGTTTTTACGCTTTCTGTTACTACGTTCCGTTCTCGTACAAGTTAACTGGTATTTTCTTTGCTATTTCGGACTTTTGACTATCGAGTGCCCCATTAGCACTCACCTATCAGATGACGTTCTTAAAAAAACCATGACCAAGGGTACACGAGCCAGCATCAAATAAAAGGATTGAATATCTTTCAATGACACGACTTCAGTCTCCTCTCAGTGTCGCCATTATACAATTGGTTGAAAAGGTGCTCCGCATGCATTTTCATTTTTTCTTCAGTTTTAGTATTTGCTTATAAACTGGGCCTTTAAACAATATTTCTATAACTTCGTTAAACTTGTTAGTTCTATTTTTCAGCATTGGTCGGCGCCATATTTCATCAAACACCAGAGGTCGCTTTTTCTAATTTCCTGATGTTCCAAGCTCTTGGATTGGCAATGGCATACATATATAACATTCATTTATGTGAATATGTGAGACTTTACATACTTGGTAGTGTTTTGATGCTGACTATCATATTTATTTGTATTGTAGAAATTAGGATCAAGAGGAGGAATAAAATGGATCATAACAAATAAAAAAAAAGTTACATCTATTCAGATTTTAGTATAATTTATTAAGAAAAGTATTTACAAATGTAGAAAATAGCCATAGATTAAAGTTTAGTAGTGAGACTGGAGAAGTGATTGTATTTACTAATGTTGTATTCTAATCAGCATGCTCTATGTGTACTGAAATACTGTTCATGTTTATTTCCTATGCAGATCATGGCGTGGTTAAGGCCTGGTTATTTACAAAGATTTGTGACTTAATTTACTGATGCCGTTAATATTACAATCTAGTAAGACATTTTGATGTAACGAAAAAAAAAAAAAAAAAAAAATACAACAACAACAACAAAAACTAAATAAAATATTCATGTTCAAAATCACATCATACAATAGCGTTCTGTACGACGGCTTATTCGTGCCAAAAAACAAAAAGAAATGTATAATTTTATTTCGTTTGTACGATTTATCAATCCGTTAGAACGGTTAATTAAATCGTTTAAAGACATATAACCTATCAATTTCGCATTTTTTTTACATTGAATAAAAAGTACATAATATATTAAAAATATAATACCTTAAACTTACCTTTACCAACATATAACCTCAATGGTTTGCAGTTTTCTATAAAATAATCTTATTCTAATTATTCGCGTTGATTAAGTATTGTCCATCATAAATATTTATTTTTGGTAAACTGGGTACTGTTAAGTTAAGAAACGAAATGTAACCAAACGAGGCGAAGAGAAAACGAAATCGGTAAATTAAGAAAAACGACTGGTGTCGGCTAAAATCGATTAAGTTTTCTTCTTTTACCAGTTTCGCTCGATTTCGTTTCTTTTCTTTACAGATTTCGGTTGTTTATTTTACTGTTTACGTTTCCTTCTTAACCGATATCGTTTTCGTTCCGCTCCGTTTCGTTTGGTTACTTTTCGCTTCTCAGTTTACCGGCACCCGCAAGTGTTTACATTCTATAATTAGTTTGTCCTCTTTTTTGACACTGCGTTTTTTTCTTCAGTTTTCTATCGAAAAGAATACTTTCTGGTAGTTTTTTTTGAAAATTTAACATCTTTTTCAAAGGTTTTACAACTTTTGTATTCTTCAAATAGTGTCCAATAGTGTGAATGTCATTATTTTTAAAAAATTGCCAAAATGATAGGTTCTATGTCTTTAAACGGTCATAAGTTAAATAAGGGGGTCATCTGACAATATGGTGGATCTTAAGGTGCTGATCACTTTTGTTCTCAATCAAAATTCAAAAATCTGTCACCTTTTTGGGGTTATTAGCAAAAAATGCTGTTTAACCCAATCAAAAATCCCGACATCAGTTCTATACACCTAATGGTAATAAACAACAATACCAAGTTTGGTTCCAATTGGACGTAAAGCGTCAGAGGAGTTAAAGTTTTCAATGTAATGAGAAAATGCTTTTTAAAAGCTCAATTTTGACGTTCTAAGGGCAATAACTCCTCAAAGCAAAGGTCCTACAGCGTTGACCCTATTACATATTTTGTAGATCTAGATGTGCTTAACAATATGCAGTTTAAATTTCTCAAATATCTTGTATAGTTTTCAAGATAATGAGCTAAACAGGTGCAAAATTTGCAAAAGATCCACAAAAGGGCAGTTACTCCTACATTGGTTGTTGGGTTTTCTTCAAAATTTCAGGGTAGGTAGATCTTGAGGTGCTGATCACTTTTACTTTGTCAGAATTTTGATATCTGTAGCCGTTTTTGAGTTATTAAAAAAAAAAACCTGCATTTTACCCCTATGTTCTATTTTTAGCCACGGCGGCCATGTTTTACGACGAATAAAAATTCCCCACATCAGTTCTAAGCACCGAATGCTAATGAACAACCATACCAAGTTTGGTTTCAATTGGACTTATGGTGTCAGAGGAGTTAACGTTTTAAAAAGTTTATACTATAATCAACGTCAATTACACATCTGTACTCTACAATATTCCCACCTTACGGCGGGGTCGGTAGTGTAGCACCAAGGTTTTGTGTCTCCCGGTATTCTGCAGAAATTTGTGCTACGGTCCGCGGGGTTGGCCGGGACAAAACTTTTTACGTGCGGATAATCTGTATTCCACTTCTGACATGTTCGTCCATTCTGCGTACAGGATATTCCACCGTTGTATTCGGTACCAGGTGTGAAGCAGTCCCCAGCTGTAAATACAACAATATGTTTACAAAACAACGACCAATTCAATGACCCTTTTGTGGACCTTATTGCGTCTCATAACTGCATTGTGTTTTATAATACCAACGGACCTAAGATCGAAGTAGACCTTCGAAAAGGAGGCTTTTGCATCATTAAACCTGTTTTTACCAACTATTTCTTTTGAAATGTTCGTACTAAGTCATTGTGATCTTGAATTTCTCTAATGTGCCTTTGTCTTTTCTTTGTTGGAATCGATCATCCCGCTTTGGTACAGTTTGTTTTTTCTTTGTTGGAATCGATCATCCCGCTTTGGTACAGTTTGTCTTTTCTTTGTTGGAATCGATCATCCCGCTTTGGTACAGTTTGTTTTTTCTTTGTTGGAATCGATAATCCCGCTTTGGTACAGTTTGTTTTTTCCTTTATTTGCTGATATCTTGTAACATGATGGATCCATAAGTTTGACATCTTTTTTTCTTTTGTGTTTTTGTAGTCGTGACTACAGGCTAGAAGCCTCTGCAGCGACGTTTTACAAGACATGCTACTAGTATGTGTCATGTGTCGTCCAGCCCGTGACACACCATCGCCAGAATTGGCTGCTCCAGTCATATTTGAGCCGGAGACAGGGACCGTCTTCCACCGCTTTGAGGCTCAGGGCGCCGTTTCATAAAGCGATCGGTAATTAACGTGCACGTTATTCCGTGCAATTAAAGGGGCTTACGTGCACGTTAGGCTAACGATCGATTTATGAAACGGCGCCCTGATCGGATTTCGGAAGTTGTATCAGAAAGCATTAGCTATTTATAGTTGTTACATACCTGAGCATGACAGACCCAGACCTACTGTGTTCCAGGACTCGGAGCCGGGACAGTTTGAATGGAAGTGACAAGTTGATATAGGTGCAGGGTCAGCTCCAAAGTGACTACATCTATAATTAGCCACGACGTCATTTCCAGTGTATGTATAGGTAATAATTTGGTCTTGTCTAAGGGTGGGTGGGTAGAGACAAAATGCTGCAAATTAAATTAGAGTCTATGTTTTGTGGTGCTTATTTCACCACTGATAAGAAGAGGTTGGTAATTGTAATAAGTTATAATAATTGCTTTACTTAAAAAAGAGGCTCCCAGGAGCCTGAATCGCCTATAATAAGCCTATTGATATTGAAAGAGTCATAAAGTAAAAGGTTTAACCGAATGAAGATCTTGATGTGCTATAGCTAAACAAAATGCAATTTAAATTTTTTAATAACTTTATTAGTTATTAAGATATTGAGCTTAAAATTCAAAAATCCAAACTATAGTTTTGTAGCACTCGTGCTAATAAACAACTGTACCAAGTTTGAATGTAATTGGATATATATATATGGTGTGAGACAAGTTAACGATTTTATTGTAATGATGAAATGCTATAAAAATGGTCAATTTTGACGTTCTAAGGGAAATACCTCCTAAAAGGAACGGTCCGACAGCATTGACCCTATTACATTTTTAGTAGATGTTGATGTGCTGAACAATATACAATTTAAATTTCTTCAATAACTTTAATATTTTCAAGATATTGAGCTTAACATGTGCAAGTTTTGCAAAAAAATCGGAAAAAGGGCAATAACTCCTACATGGGATATTGGATTTTCTTGAAAATTTCAGGGCTGGTAGATCTTGACCTGCTGATCACTTTAACCCTTTGGCAGAATTTTGATATCACTAACCGTTATTTGCAAAAAACTGTAATTTGACCCCTTTGTTCTACTTTTAGCCATGGCGGCCATGTTTTTTTTTTAATTTATATCAACTTGTTTATGTCCCGATGATGGCTGCAATATCGCCGACGGGACATAAAGCAACCAACAATCAATCAATCAATCAATGTTTTTTTTTTACGAATCAAAAATCAAAACGATAGTTTTTACACCTACTGTACCAAGTTTGGTTGCAATTGGACTTATGGTGTCTGACAAGTTAACGTTTGAAAAATTGTTAACAGACGACGACGACGGACGCCAAGTGATGGTATAAACTCACCTGGACCGAAGGTCCAGGTGAGCTCAAAGGGACGACTTCGGCTAAAACAAAGAAATTAATACGAAAAACTTGTTAATTGAACCTGTTTTAATAAATCCCAGATTGAACATGACTCAGATAATATGGTGGTAAAGTGAAGGAAATGGGGACCCGGGAAATGGGGACGGAAGATAAGAGAAGGATCACCATGAATAAGGCTATATTGCCTGTACCATCCCATCACTCCTTTTGGCACGTGGCAGACAAAACTCTCCTGCCCGATTTGGCTTGTTTCCCCTTTGCGAGGAGAATGTACATTCGCTTCATTATTTCATGTTCATTGTATCACCCTTCATGTTCATCCCTCTTTTATAGTCATAATCGCGCTGCAAATGAGTATAGCAATAACTTACTAACTATTAGTAACTAATTTAACAAGTCATTTAAACAAGACCGCAACAACGTATTCTAGAACCTTACTAGGACACTCTACTTCCGGTTCACTCCATGTTCTATCTATTTGACACGTCAGCAGTGACGTTCCAGAGGATCCTGGTGGAGCCCGTCTACAAACCTTCAGAGCCTTTGAAAAATCTTTCTCGTAAGGGTATGTTATGGTAGAAACAAGATCCAATGCCGGAAACCCACATTCATTGTACACTAAAATAAAATAGTTTACTTTTAATTAGTTCCCAAAGAAGTTACTACAAACTAAACGTGCACTCGACTAATGATAGTAAATGAAGGTAGCTTTGACAACCCGTTTTGCAATTTTTTAAAAAAATAAAATATTATTGATTCGTTTAAAAAAAAAGATTAAAAAATGCTAACGTTAAAATTATGGAGAATTTCAAATTCAAAGCATAAAACAGCGTTAATATAAAGCGTTTTTGCAAATCGCGTTTGACAATTTGTTTTCAATAATGTATGAAATAAAATGATAGGTAAGCATTATTTTTTTAGCTGCATATAATTGTTTTATAAGGAAAAAAAAGATCAGACGAAGGGTTTCCAAGAATACCCGTGCTGTCTGGAAGTCTATCATTTAGAGAATGCGAGATATTTGATATAGGAATACATAGAAAGATCGAGAAAAAAAAGAAGAAGCAACTGAAGGCTAAACTTTCATTTTATTGCAACAAGCGTGACTATATTTCATAATTATTGCAAAAGGAGTTGTCACATTTAAATGCAATTTGCAATAACGTTTCTCAAACGCTATTCCGTTGCTTTTGATAAAGTTTAGATATTGCTCTTTTCAGTTTTTACCTTTAATCTTAATCTAATGAATACTCTTCCTGTCAGCAGTGGTACACTTAAAAAGCCGTTGTTTTATAATTTTTTTTCACATATATTAATTGCGGATTGCAATAACACTTAAAACATAATTTCATGATTTGATGTATGTCAATTATTTATATATCTAGTCGTGTTTGTATCGCTTTGAAGCTTTGTATATATCTTTATTCTCATATAGTCCAATACATTGGTACAGAGAAAAACATAACATAATAAAATTAAATAAAATACAACAATAACAAATATGTACACTATATACAACACTGATATACAAATACAGTACAAACAAACAACACACACACAGTGAGAAGAAAAGCCAGGAGGTCACAGTTTTTTTATTTATACATTTTATAAGTTTAGACATATTTTGAAGCAGCGACTTGTTTTTACTTGACATGAGTTTGGTAAATTTTAATGTATTTATATTTCTTGTAAAATATTTTGGTAGCAGATTTTTGCCAAATAAAGACAAAAATGAACCAATACTGAATAGATTTTTTTTTATTGCAAATCTGATTGTTACATTGGTTTATAGTTATATACATTGTAAACCTTTTTGCACTAAAAAGTTGTTCATAAATTATTTTAAAGAGGGGTTAAAGTCCAAGAAAATGTCTTACCGCCTTTATATAAGATCTTTTGATGTAAATTGAATAATACTCACTCCACTGGGAACATTTGGAGTCGCTAACGCACAGGTCTTCAAACGGACATGAATGACCAGCACACCCAGTTGACATAAACTCCTGAAATAAAGTTAAGACATTGTTCTTTAAAACAGAAAATACAACCTCATCAAAAGAATAATAACAAACTCCTGACAGAACAGGTGTTCTGTGTAACAAACTAATGACAGAACAGGTGTTCTGTGTAACAAACTCATGACAGAACAGGTGTTCTGTTCTGTGTAACAAACTCATGATAGATCAGGTGTTCCATATCCCAAACTCATGACAGAACAGGTGCTCCGTGTACCAAACTCATGACAGAACAGTTGTTCCGTGTAACAAACTCATGACAGAACAGGTGTCCCGTAAAATAAACTCCCGACAAAACGGGTAACTCACGACAAGGCATTGACCATGCAAAACACGCATAAAAAAACTCAAGATAAACCCGACTGACTGCCAGTCAATGGTGTAATGTACACAACCCTGAAGAAACATTTATTTCAGACAGATGGGGATTTTATCCCTAGTTTTTTGCTGACATTATGCTGACAAAAGAATATTTCAAAATAGAAATTAAATTTGTTTCTGACAAAAAAACAAAAACAAAAAGAAAAACAAAACAAAAAAACCCCAGCTTTATGCCCATTTGGTAATAATATGGCTGCATGGTGTCTTACCTCAGGAAACTGTTGTTTCTCCATGTACACCGAACCGATCATTGGAACCGTAGATATCGTGGAACTATCCACGGAATTAAGCACACATAACTTTGACGCTCTAATAAAGTTTACTGACTTGCAGTAGGTAAAGCGGTCGCATATATTCATACATAGATAAACGCTGTAGGCTGTGTTGTTTAGAAATACATAACCCGGGAGGTATCTGTCAATACTGCTGGAACCAAAGACAAAAGTTGTTGCTAGAATATTTAAAACTTGGCTAAGTGGAAGTATGAGCAACGCAATGAGACGTATCAGCACCGCCATGCTGAAACCTACTAAACTTTGTTCATGTCAGCTTCATGTGTTCAAGTTATATTCTTATTTCACTAGAATCGGGAGAAATAAATTCTAATATGAACAAAACGAATAACATTCCATTTATAGCAATTTTATAATTTCGGCCAAATTTCTTTTAAAAAATATACTCATTAGCAACAAATTAACCTTTAAATATTTATGAAAACCTAAGCTAGATATAACTAATGATAGTTTGAGGTAATCAGATATTAAACTAAAAAAACAAGATTTTCATTAAATATTTAATATTTAATATATTAAGGCACGATTAGTTTGTTATAACGTTCCAAAACCAGCTTCTTCGATTTTTATAGCATTGCCTCACGCATGAGCTGATTTTATAATTAGAACGCCTCCGACTTTGTTAACGTTCAAAGGAGTAGGGGCGATAAGGCCATAATTTAGCCTAAAAATATGAAGTTTATAATTGCAAAAGTGCCCATTTCTGGTCAGATTATAGTGTTAACTCTGCCTAATTAAGTTTCTCATTTTCGAACATCTAATAAATATTTTATCAGCATCTGACAACAGTATTAAAAGGTTGATATTTGGGTAAAATATTATGCCAAAAACAGGCCTTACACTGTGAATTTGTAACACAAATTATTTGAAAATTTAAAGTCTTATATTCAAAATTGTTGGTCAAACGTGCATCGAACACCTGTCAAGGCAAAACAAAGTATGTGCGTTTCTGGTTTTATGCATGCGAAAAAAGGGTAAGTAGATAGGCGTTTTTTGGTAAGATTTTTTTATTTAATTGAGTCTTATTGTTTGGCACCGTTTCTTTTCCTTAATTGGTCGCTCTGTGTTGGCATCCCAAAATAATTATATTTCTAGTTTTTCTAACCTTAATTGAATGAAGAATAGATCTCAAGTTTTACTGTGCTTAGGCAAAAATGGCAAGAAAAAGGTTAGGGTATGTAAAAAACCAGAATCATACATATTTTTGTTGGCACTACCTTCTTAAATCTGTGTTTAAAAAGTTGTTAGTGTCAATCATTTGCAGTTCAAAGTCAGGATCTTTGCCAAAGCTTTTGTTTCTATGTCGTCTTCATGATTTTGTATTGTTCCTCCTTGATATACATATGAATGGTTTAAAATTTAATTTTATTATTTTTGTCTGGGACCAAATGCAAACAGTGAACAGCGACTGCTTGTTTCATTTAAGGATGCTGATTGTTTCAAATTGTGGATTCTTTTTAATTATTGCCGCAGTTTTAAGCATGGTACCTCGCGTACATTATTATACCCCCCGCAAACAAAGTTTGGGGGGTATATAGGAAACACCCTGTCTGTCTGTCCGTCCGTCTGTCCGTCTGTCCACATAACTTGTAAGCGCTTCTCCTCCTAAACCGCTTGAAGGATTTTGCTGAAACTTAAAATGAAGGCAGTACATCATATGAAGATGTGCATGAGGAATTTTCATCACATTCTGACATCATTCAGGGGAGATAATTGGACTTAGACTTTTTAAATACATTATTCAATGGGAGACTCCGTAAGCGCTTCTCCTCCTAAACCGCTTGATGGATTTTGATGAAACTTTACATGTAGGAAGTACATCATATGTAGATGTGCATGAAGAATTTTCATCGCACACTGACATCATTCAGGGGAGATAATTGGACTTAGACTTTTTAAATACATTATGCAATGGGAGTACATCATCTGTAGATGTGCATGCAAAATTTGTATTGCTCTTTGAGGAGAGATAACTGGACCTGAGATTTGAGTCCAATATGAAGCGGGGGGTATCCTTTGCCTTTTGTGAGCTTGCTCACAGTATTACTTGTTAACATTTCATTATCTAATGTCGTTGTTAATTAGATTAAACCAGGTGTAAAATTTGTCCGTTTAACGCTTCGAACTAAGCAGAACATTTAATCGCTATGGTCTCAGAAACGTTTGAAAAGATAGAGATGCTAATCAAATCAACAGCGAGCAGCGACCACTGGTCACATTGACGGCTGCTGGCTGTTTTCAAATTGTCGTTTATATTGTAGGTTGTGTCGCGTACACTTATTCCACATCTCATTATCTTCTAGAAAGAAGCAAAGGTGTATCAAAGGGGTAATCAACATCATAAAACCGTAAAGACAAAGACAAAACCAGTAGACACGAAATCATAATAACGAAACAAACCACACAACAACATAAACACACATACACATAACAACAAAACCGCATTCGGCAACGTAAACTCAAGTCGAAACGAGAGTGAACTCAGGTGCTCCGGAAGAGTAAGCAGTTCCTGCTTGCTATAGCACACCCGTCACATTGCCAAAGATTGATTTAGTGTTGGTCAAATCCGGAAAGGATGACATTACCAAACTCTATGTCGAACCAACATCTGTGCTCATCTGAGAGATATAAATCCCGTATTTGTATACCAGCACATGATGTCTTCCGTAAAATTTCTTGAGTGATGACAACAACCTGGGAGCAACGTATACGCGTACCCCTGTGTTAACAATTTGCTTGTCAGCCGTGTAGCTCTATCAAGGAAGTCGTTATACTCCCCACATGCTCTGGAATAACGAATAGGAACTGTATATGCGTTCCACATGCTATAACAAATGATTATTTATTTTTACTTTTAATTTATCATTGAAGCATTATGAAATATTGGTTCTTTTTATATCCAGACTCTTTGAACATTTATATATAAAGTATCTGCATTAAGCTATTTATTTATTATAATCTTTAATTTTATTTGATTCTCTGTCATGTCTGTAATAAATATCATGTACTTGAATAATCATTGTAATGATGCTGCCCTTTGAGGGACCATAATTGGAAATAAATTATGTCTTATGTATAATCAAGGAAACACGTTAACTAAATTCATAAAGATCAACAACTACACAAGGACATAGGACATGATGAGGCATGCTGTATTAGAAGTCTCGTCATCTTTTTATTTTGTACAAAATCTTCAAAAATAATATTGCTTCCAATATTTCAAGCCTTTTGTTACCTTTGTAGCTTACCTCAGGCCATGTGATCTATCATCATCGATTGGCGTCCGTTGTCCGTCCGTTCGTACAAATTTGAATAATACCCATATGAGTGTCAGTAATTATGAACACTCGGCTCTACTTTGCAATGTTGTTTTATAGAGTGTCTTTTCTAAAATAAATGTTCGATTTGGGATTCATTAAAAAAAAACATGGCCGCCTTTGCAATGGAATAATGGGAAAATCTTTTTGGAATTTTATAGCTAAAACAAAATGTCACAACTAGAACTGAACGGATTCATCTTAGGCATAGCTGCAGTTTAAAATCAACCTCTTGTTTCAACAAAATTGAAGTCTCCATTAAGTTGCAGTTGTCTGATGACCTCTTATGGAGCGGCTATTTGATTTTTAGGGGGGAGGCAAGGGATGTTTTTTTTTCACTTTTTTTAGAAAAAAAAATCAGAGCTTAGATTTTTTTGCCCGCTGTCTCAATCCCTAAAACGTGCGACACGATAAATTTGTTTTTTTGCGTGACAACAGTAAGGTTTTTGCTGATATCCTAAACGCATTGTGGGAAAACAGAGGAAAATTTAGACGATATTGACTTTTTCAGGGTCATTTTAGTTTATAGCCTAATTAATTTGTTAAAATTATGTCAAGTGTTTTTAAAAATGTACCAGAAATATATACTTAGCGAATATATTAACGCAATATAATTTCATTTAATTGTCAAAATTAAACATTGTTTCCATTTTCAAAAATACCGTTATTTCGTCAAAAAACAAGAGTAAAAATAAACAAAAAAACTTTGTTTCACTCTTTTTTCAACTCTGAAAAGTTAAGCACCTTTTTAACAAATATTTATAAGGATTAAAGTTAAAATAATTTACATTTTTCTGCAAATATGTTACGATTTTGTCGTGAATACTGTAAGGTTTGTTCGGGAACCTGTGACGGTTTTTGGGTGATACAGCCTAAGACTGCGACGGTTTTCTCCTTATAATTATGTTTTTATATGCGTCGCCGAAGGCGAAAGCAGGTTTAGTGGTCGGGACACTCCGTCCGTCTAGACACCCGTCCGTCTCCCTCCGTCCGTTGCACTGTAGGGGTTTCTGCTTGTGTAATCTGAATCTCAAAAACTAAACAATTGATCTTTTTGAAATATTACACAATGATTACAGATATATTAACAATGTGCACCTCCCCTTATGGGATGATTCATAATTCCAATTAGAAAAGAAGGACCCTAAGGTGGCCAAAAAGTTTAGCATTTTTAGCAGTCTGGAATATTGCCCAAGTTCTACCTTAGGGTTCCAGAGGTACAGAATTGCGACTATTGCACTGAATCTGAAAGACAATACATCACTATTTCAAAAATATAACAACAATTTTCATACCATATACGTAATTTGAAAAAAAAAATTACAATAAAAATATTCAATTTTCAAATAAAATTTGATTGAAATAACTGATTAATGAGATCAAAGATATATATAGCTTTTAAGGCCTATATGACCATCTTGCATTTTTCGAAGAGATAAATTTGCCTCAATAGGTCTTATAAGGTGGTCTTTCAGTTAATTTTGCTATTGGACGATGTTGCATGGTTTTCTCATGAACAGACTTTTAACAAATAAAAAATGTTGCTAAAAAAATTAAAAAGAAAATAAAAATATTCTGAATATTCTGAATGTGTTGGGGAAAAAAAAGATTTTGCTTTTGTCTGAAAAAAAAATTATCAGGCTGGAAAATACCGCCCCCACCATTTAAAAATGGGTGGCGCCTTATAAATTTTATAAATACATATCATGCATATTGAGAAAATAATACAGTATAACATAATATTTAGCGAATGATTCGCTTTTACCTTTCTTTGAATTATTTCTAATCCCTTTCGCCACAAAAGACACTCTAACATGTTTAATTCTTTAAATCCATGAAACAAACAGGAATCAGACTAAAAGTAATGACATCGATTATCAAATGTTCACAATGTATTTTAACTTGAATTGTCAAGAAAATCCAATTTGAATATATTCAAGAAAATCCCATTCGGAAATATTCGACAAAAACAGAAATCTTTCAATCTTGAAAGCGGTCGTGCATAATATGCTCGTGATAATCTTACGAGGGGATTTACTTGACCCTAAGTTGAACCTTAACCTACTTCTCCTGCATACGGTGTTTATATTTCTCAACTTATTCGATATGCCAGAGCTTGCACACATTTCACAGATTTTTTGATCAGACACCGGTTTCTTCGTGACCGACTTTTGAAGCAGGGCTATAAGAAAATACGTCTCATACGATCACTAAAAAAATTCTTTCTTCGTTATCAGCCACTAGTAGAAAAGTTCAAAATTGAGTTAAAAGATATGATAGTTAATTGTTTTAATTAGTGTTTGACTGGTGTGCTGTACTGAGATGATCACCTCAATATCCCTATTGTGTCTCACAACTATGTTGTGTTCTATGGTCAATACCGGATCCTAAGATCGCAATGGAAGAGGGAGGTTTGGCGCCATAAAACCTGGTTTAACCCACCATTTCGTTTGAAATGCCTGTACCAAGTCAGGACCATTGCGATCCACCAGTTCTCCGGTATGACTGATTCGTTTTTGTCATTTTCTCTGGACTATGAGATTGATCATTCAAGTTCGGTAGTTTTGTTATTACCTTTATTTATCTACAAATAGAAAAATCTATTTTTTTGTAAATTGAGAGATGTGGTTGCTTATCACTTTCAGACAAAAAATATTTTATATATCATTAATCTATTTTCCTTTCAAAATTTCACTGAGCGACCCAGGCTCATGAATCCAAATAATTTATCCTTGCAATATTTGCTTTCACGACACCCAAATCACAAATTATATTTTGCCGCTCGATGAAGTTAAAAATACACAAAATGTAAACAGGTAAAATACAGGTGATAAATGTTTTGTTTGTAAACAGTTTTTCTACATATTACACATTTACACTTTACACGACTGGAGGAACCGATGAAGAATTTAATTGTTATTGTGACAGGTAATTTAAAAATTAAAGATAAGATCATAACAATATTTCCATTTCCTCATCAAGCATGTAATCAGTACAAATTCTGGTCACAGTTGGCCACTGTCGTTTCATTTTGTTATTCTAAGATTTTATTGAGGTCAATTTCTTCATGATTATTCTCAAATAGCGTGTAATGTAAAGTCAATCACTTCAAAGCGTTCAGCAAGCCAACAAAAGACGTCCAAGCCTTTGTGCATTTCAGTGTGGAACATCATGAAACCCGATTTTCTCACTCTGTTTCAATGAAATATCTTTTTTTTTCAAATCGCTGTATGCGTATTTGTAAACATTGCTTTTAAAATATTATATTTATTTACTTGTTTCAGATATTATTCTACATAAGGGATATAACTGAATTTTCAAAGCCCACGAATAATGAGTTGTATAGCGGTTGATAAAAATGCATTGGTGTATTGATAACTATTAAGTGCTGACATCAAATGAGAACTATGAAATATGTTGAAAAAACTTCTTCGATGTCGTGTGCCGTGCTTGTATGTTCTACTCGTGATAAATTTAATTGTTGTCAGTATTCTTATATTGCTACAGACCAGCACTTTCAGAAAATTTGTTGATAATTCCGATTATAGCGTTTCAGATGATGACGAAAACCATGTTGGTCATCTCAAGAAATCGAAAACACAATACAATGAAGAAATCGTCGGTGTTCCGTTGAGTTACGATGAAATCGAAAAGGAGCGCGCGAACCAAGCTGGAGGCATCGACCTTAACAAATATGATCCCGTCCAACCTCTGGATTTTATTCCTCCAGTGCCAAAGTTTTCTGTCTCGGATATAGTTTACCGCCTCAATGATAAGCTATTGGCGAAATATTTAAATTATACTCATGAAGTTTACACTTACAAAATTCTCATATTGACACCTTTACATAATAGTGAAAAGACTTTGTTTAGATACGCACAAGCACTGAGGGAAATACAATACGCACACGAGCTAATATCCATCGCATTCGGCGAGGACGGAAGTACGGACGGAACCGTCGAGGAAGCAAAGGAAATTATCGAGGAATTAAAACCGTCCGGATTTAGAAATATATCATTTCATCATTTCGACATAGGGAAGCCGGTTGATGGTGATTGGGATGAGGTCCATTCCAGAGTTCAGCAATACAAAAGACGGCAACACATCGCCAAGGCTAGGAACTTACTCCTCCAGAAGGCTTTGACAGATCAGGACTATGTGCTTTGGATAGACAGTGATATTGGTTCACTTCCTCCGGATATCATCCAACAGCTTCTATCTGCTAAAAAGGATATAGTGTCTCCATGCTGTGTAATGACACAGGGTCTGGTCGTCCGAAATTATGACAAAAACATTTGGAGAGAAACACCACTTTCATTAGAGAATCAAAAATACATTAATGACAATTACCTTATAGTAGAAGGATATGGGTCTACCACACGGATATATTTACCCGATTTGAAGGCAGAAGGCCGGGTTGTGCCCATCGACGGGGTTGGTGGTTGCACCCTTCTTATACGAGCCGACTGCCATCGGCAAGGACTTGACTTCCCAGAAACTTTATACGAACACCATATAGAAACAGAGGCACTCGCTAAAAAGGCTAAGAAGATGGGGTACACTGTGTATGGCATGCCTTTTGTGGAGGTTTTTCATAACTGATTTTTTTGTCTCGCCTGCGAAGCAGAGCGGGACATAGGTGTTACTTTACCGGCGGCGGCGGCGGCGATGACGGCGGCGACGGCGGCGTTAACTTTTTGAAAAAGTTTTATGAGCACCTCCATATCTCAAGAACTATTGGTCCTGGGTTGATGAAACTTGGTATGCATATGCCCCAGTAGTAGCTTAGCACAGTTGCATCCCCATCTTTTGACCTTGACCTTGATTTTCCGGTTGAGTGACTTTGACAATTTTCAATACATATAATAGCAATGAAAAAGTTTTGCGAGCACCTCCATATCTCAAGAACTATAGGTCCTAGGTTGATGAAACTTGGTATGCATATGCCTCAGTAGTAGCTTAGCACAGTTGCATCCCCATCTTTTGACCTTGACCTTGATTTTTCGGTTGAGTGACTTTGACAATTTTCAATACATATAATAGCAATGGAAAAGTTTTGCGAGCACCTCCATATCTCAAGAACTATAGGTCCTGGGTTGATGAAACTTGGTATGCATATTCCCCAGTAGTAGCTTAGCACAGTTGCATCCCCATCTTTTGACCTTGACCTTGATTTTCCGGTTGAGTGACTTTGATTATTTTTATTGCATATATTTGCAATGTTTAAGTTCTATAAACATCTTTTGATCTCAGAAACTGAAAATCCATGTAAATTCAAAATATAGTGGAAGTAAGAAAGAATAATTGTTTCTGATGGTGCCGGCAGGCGAGACATACTTTAGTGTTAACTCTTGTTTATAGTAAACATTACATTTTTGTGTTGATTATCTGCATGTAGCCATAGCCAAGGGTTAATATTCTTTGTACATACATGTATATATATGGAATTATATGGTTATATATTTCTAAAATAAATTATTCGATACAAGTTGGTTTTCCTCAAAGTCCGAAATGTGAGCAAATCAAATTACTTCATCTATTATTATGAAGAAATAATTTATAAACATCTACATATTGAAATATACGTAAAATGAAAGAACCTTAGTGAGCACGATCACATGCATACCACGTGCGTCACGCTTTTGGACTATATAAATTAACCTTGAGCTCTTGAATGTTTGCGAGTAAAAAAAGGCGATATAACATGTTATACTTCTTGTGTACCATTAGTAGTGACAAGTATCATTAAATGTTGTTCAGTACTGTCTCAGGAATTGCATCCATAAGATCATGAATCTGGATTTTCTGCTAATTTCCTAAGTTCAAGAGGCAATTACTCCAATAAAAACTTGCAGATAAAAAATTCCTTGTAACATGCAAAACTACATAGTGTATAATTCTTGCATACAAAGTTTCATTAAATTTTGATCAGTAGTTTCAGATGAGTTGCATCCTCAAGATGATGAATTCTAATTTTTGCAATTTTCTAGGCCCAAGAGGAGGGGTCCGGATCGTAACCCTTGGCTAGCGAAGATGAAAAGGTCATTGCTCCAACGAGACTTGCAGATCAAAATTCCTCGTACAATTGACAAATACATAGGATGTACTTCTTGACTATCAAATTTTATTAAATTCTGTTCAGTAGTTTCACATCAACAAACTGTGATCACAGACGGACAGGCTGACTGGCGGACCGACGGAGCAGTCAAAAACACGATACCCTCAGCAATTTCGTTGCATGGGGTAAAGTTTAAAGTCTTTCGGAATTGAAACTATATACTTTTAGATCAGGATATCTCTCAGGGTTGTCGTAATTGCTTATTGCAATTTAATTGTTATGTTTTGTTGTGTATTCCCTTTCCTATACGTTTTGCCATTCTGTGAAAAACGTACGCTTTTGTGGGGTGGGGGGGGGGGGGGGTTGTTTCTTCGTGCTGTTCTTGTTCATGTTTACTGGTGTTTTCGTTGCCCTTTCGGACTTTTGACACTCGCGAATGCACCATTGGTGCCCCTTTGCTTCTTCGTTTTTGTTTTGTATTCCCCTTTGTTGTCCATCTTGTCTTTCTGTTTTGGTTTTTTGAGCTTAAATACGGTGCTTGGTTTCTATAGACCCATATAACAACTGGGATTTTTACTGTTTATTGTAATTTTTAACTTAATGCCCGCTGCTCAATCTGAATATAACAATGCATTTGAATAGACAATAATGAGATGTGGAATAAGTGTACGCGACAGCCCACAATTAAGCGGCAAATCAGAAAAACCACAATGGACAACCGCCAGCAGCCTTCAACGAGGCCATTTGGAACTGCTCGCGGTTCTGCAATTGGCCCAGGGTCTAAATAAAATGCACATAATTCAAATCCAGTCCTGAAATAGTCACAGATAGACCCCCTTCTTAAACAAGGAACAGAAAACTTCAAAAAGACAAGTACAAACGAAAGCTTTGTCAAAGATTCATGGCTTAGGACAGGCACATATAATATGTGGCGGGGTTAAACTAGTTTTTTGGGCCAAACCTTCCCCCTATCAATATTCCTAGACAAAGCACAAAAACTAAACACACAGTAAAAATCAAATCGATCAAAGTCATATTCCACTAGAGAGAATCTAAAGCAAAAAACAAGAACAAACAAAAGGACGGTAAAGGAACTCTCTGTAGAACACTCGCTGTTACTGACAGCTAGCTGAGAATCATCAATCGACTGATGTAAAAAAATCAAACATATTGATTTTAAATCCGACACAACACTTCAAACAATAATGATTTAGTGAAATGTCATCGCACAAAACCGACATGCTTGATCGCTATAATGCTTATAATTTAGAAATGACAATAGTAAAAACGTTTATGGAAGTTTTAAAGCAAGTATCAAGTTATCAATATTTCTGCCAAAAACACTAAATTCAAAGATTTAATCAAAATATTCAATTCATATCCTTTCCGTAATAAATTTTGAAGCCAATTTTTCATTTCTAATGGATTGCTTTTAAATTTAAGAGCTTTATAAAAAACATTTCCATAAAATTCAGGATGTGATATTCTTTTCACTATCAGAAAACGACGTGTATTGATATCTTTCCATGAAAAGAACTGGTTGTAGCACTTGTTTTCGACACAAGTTGGTTGAATGGATCGAAAAGGCTCTACATGACTTTTACACGAAGGCCATGCATGGTTACGATTCGGTCCCGCATGCAATTACATTTTACATACACCTTTTTAGCTCACCTGGACCGAAGTGAGCTATTGCCATCACTTGGCGTCCGTCGTCCGTCGTCGTTAACATTTTTCAAACGTTAACTCCTCGAATACCATAAGTCCAGTGGCTTTTAAATTTGGCAGTCGTCCGTCGTCCGTCGTCGTTTACATTTTTCAAACGTTAACTCCTCTAACACCATAAGTCCAGTGGCTTTTAAATTTGGCACAGTTGTTTATTAGCATAGGTAGTATAAAATAGCGTGGGGATTTTCGATTCGTCGAAAAACATTGCCGCCATGGCTAAAAATACAACATAGGGGTAAATTGCATTTTTTTGCAAATAACTCGAAAACGGTTACAGATATCAAAATTCTGGCAAGATAAAAGTATTCAACACCTCAAGATCTACCTGCCCTGAAATTTTCAAGAAGATCCAACAACCCATGGCCATGTAGGAGTTATTGCCCTTTTTCTGGATTGTTTGCAAATTTTGCACTTATTAAGCTCAATACCTTAAAAACTATTCAAGATATTTCAGAAATTTAAATTGAATGTAGTTAAGCACATCAAGATCTACAAAATGTGTAATTAGGTCAACGTTGCAGGACCATTCCTTTTAGGAGATATTGCCCTTAGAACGTCGAAATTACCCATTTTAACAGCATTTCCATGTTACATTAAAAACGTTAAATTCTCTGACACCTTAAGTCCAATTGGAACCAAACTTGGTACAAATGTTTATTAGCATTAGGTCTATAGAACTGGTATGGGGAATTTTGAATGGTTGTAAAACATGGCCGCTATGGCTAAAAATAGAACAGGGGTAAAATGTAGTTTTTTGCAAATAACTCTAAAACGGTGACAGATTTTTAAATTCTGAATAAAACAAAAGTAATCTGCACCTCAAGATCTACCTGCCCTGAAATTTTGGAGAAGATCTAACAAATTGCCCTTTTCCTTGATTTTATTTTTATTGATTTTGCACTTATTAATCTTAATATCTTGAAAACTATATGAGATAATAAAGAAATTAAAATTGCATATTGTTAAGCACATCATGATCTACAAATTAGTAGGGCCATTCATTTTACGAGTTAGAATGTCGAGTTTGACCATTTTTACAGCTTTTACTCAATACATTTAAAATGTTAACTTCTCTGACACCTTAAGTTCAATTTGAACCAAACTTGGTATAGTTGTTTATTAGCATATAATGTTCAGAACTGGTTTGGGGATTTTTTATTGGTTGAAAAACATGGCCGTCATGGCTAAAAATAGTACATAGGGGTAAATTGCTGTTTTTTGCTAAAAAGTTAAATAGTATTTGCCTAATAGCCTATAGTTTAGGCACATAAGGTAGGTGAGCGATTCATGCTCCTGTGAGCCTCTTGTTTTAAGTGTTAAAACCTATGTTAAAGTAGCAAAAATGTTTTTTTTTTAGCTCAACTGTACGGAATGTAAGGTATTGCCATCACTTTGCGTTTAATATCGTCGTCGTCTGTCTGTTAACAATTTTGTTATGCTGTATATGCATATTTCAAGGAGTAACCTCTCATCAGTCGCATTGGAATCAAAACATTGGAAGGTGGAAAATAAGAAGTATAGAAGGAATTAAAAGTAACCAAATATATGAAAAATATGTTCGAATAGGAAAGCCATTGGATTTAAAACCATTTTCAGAACAGAAAATAAAATTACAATAAAGTTCCAAACAATTGACTTTGCTATGCAATTAAAAAATTAATTAAAAAATACAAATGACAACAAAGTTCCAGACAATAAATGTTGCTACGCCTGACGCGCGTTTCGTCTATTCAAGACTCATCAGAGGCGCTCAACCAAAAATATTGAAAATGTCAAACACTTTATGATTATGAAGAGCATAGAACAGTAAAACCAAAAATACCAAACTGGGGGAACCAAATTATTACTGACATACCCAGCGTCATAGATCGTAATGGGTAAAACATTATTAAACCATCACAGATATATGAGTTCTGACCTGGGATAGACTAAATCATGAGAACGAAAGAGTTTTTGAAAATGTCAGACCAGAGTGTTGCAGGTGATGAGTCTTAATGAATTAGAATTTGAAAATTACAAATACCAAAACGCGGGTATCAACGGTTAATTTGGATATGCTAATATATCGATATTTCAAGGAGTAACCTCTCATCAGTAGCATTGAAATCAAAACATTGGAAGATCAAATTCCAGAACTGCTGAAAACGAAAAGTAGTTCGAACAAGGAAGCCAAATCTAGCACCGAGGATATCGACCATGTGCATTACAAGGAAAGAAACCTGGCGTTTTTAACAATTTTGAATTTAAAATCGGAAATTTCAGCGACAAAAATATAAGAAATGTTATGGCAAAGAAAGAAACCTAAAGTTTTTAACAATTTTGAATTTAAAAATCGGAAATTTCAGCGACAAAAATATTAGAAATGTTATGGCAAATCGTGTCAGACAAGTCTGACGACCGGGCTTGTGAATACCAACTGGGAGATCTGGTCCACCAGCAACAGTTATCGTCCAGTGGTTTTAAAATTACAAATACCAAAACGCTGTTATAAACGGTTAATTTGGTTATGCTTTATATATATTGATATTTCAAGGAGTAATCTCTCATCAGCAGCATTAACATCAAACATTGGTAGGTCAAATTCCAAAACTGTTGAAAACGAAAAGTACTCAAAACCAAAACGTTCGAACAAGGAAGCCAAATCTAGCACCGAGGATATCGACCATGTGCATAACAAGGAAAGAAACCCGGCGTTTTTAACAAATTTGAATTTAAAAATCGGAAATTTCAGCGACAAAAATATTTGAAATTTTATGGTAAATCGTGTCAGACAAGTCTGACGACCAGGCTTGTGAATACCCTTTGGGAGATCTGGTCTGTACGAACTGCGAATGAGGTTTTCAGCACGATTTCAGGTCTCGGGTTGGTGGCGCCAACAGATCGTTTAAGATCATATATATATACAAGAGCACCAATCGTTGTCTTTTTCTGCGAAGTTCAAAATGCTTGCCATTTGTATAGATGGCTACATTCCCCGATTTTTAAAACCGGCTTTAACATGCCTATAACACAAGCATTACAAGCACACTTACCGTTCTAAGCGAACAAAAATCCTCTCCAAAAGTATGTCTGGAAACTCTCCAAACGAGTTTTCTAACATAACCAAAGCGTTATGATTTAGGACATTGGTGGCCGTGAACTTCATCCTCCAAGTATTTGCCCAAATTGGAAGAGTCCAAATCTTGCTGTAAATTATAATGGTCACCCAAAAAATATATTACGGTATAGTAAACAATGGTCGAATGTCTCTGTCTTTTGCCAGTCGTCTAAAGATTTCATTTTGTCATGCAATGTGTTTATTCTTATTTTCAGAAGAATGCTCACCACGAAAACCATGCTGCAGATGGGTAAGGATTCTATGTCTATTAAAACGGTTGAGGGTACTTTTACAAATAATATGTTGAAAGTGTCTAACAAATAACACTGGTCTATAGTTGCTCGCTAAATGTCCGTTACCTTTTTTTCAAGATAGGTGATACATTTGCATTTTGCCAGTCAGTTGGAAGTTCGCAAGTGTTTATACTTGATTGGAAAATTGATGTGTTTGCTTGTTCTATTTCTTTTGCACACCATTTAAAGATCATATTTGAATATCGTCAGACCTACTGGCCTTTTTAGCATTCAAATCTAAAAGCAGTTTATAGACACCATGTACTATGATCGTTATGTTTGGCATATTTTGGAAGTGTAACCCCATGAAAACGGAAAAATTGGCACTGAAATTTTCAACCGTGAATACAGATTTGAATTGCTTATTGCCCCAAGATTGCAGAGGGAGGTTTGGCGCCATAAAACCTGGTTCAACCCACCATCTCTTTTGAAATGCCTGTACCAAGTCAGGACCATTGCGATTTCTCTGGTATGTATTTGCTGTGTTTTGTCTTTGCAATGATTGATCATCCCAGTTCGGTAGTTTTAGTTGTTACCTTTATTATAGTAATGCTGCATAAGTTGCACTATCATGATCACACAGCATTACTTTTTTATTGTTGCTGCATCGATAAATGTCGATTTTGCTTTAATATACTTCCAGATTTGTTGTTTCCATTTTTAAGATTTGTATTTACAAAGTTCCAATGAGCATTTCTCACATTCTTTTGGACCATGGTCCGAAAACGAGGAGATTTTACAAGATTCGGATAGTTTTAGAGGCATAGGACTAGATTGTTTTCCATTCATGTTCTATTTAATTCCAGCCCAGTCTGTAATTCCTTGTTTAGGGGGGGGGTCTCAATATCCCATATCCCAGCAAGTTTTACTAAAAATATCCCGTATCCCTTTAACAAAATTCGCAAATATCCCTTTAAATAATTTTCCGTAATATCCCATATCCCGGTAATTTTTAGCTCACCTGGACCGAAGGTAAGTAAGCTATTGCCATCACTTGGCGTCCGTCGTCGTCGTGTGTCGTCGTCGTCGTCGTCTGTAAACTTTTTCAAACTTCTTCTCCTCTGAAACTACTGAACAGATTCAAACCAAATTTGGTCTGGTGGTACTTTAGGGTATCCTGAACAAAACTTGCGTGGGGATTTTTGACTCGTCGTAAAACATGGCCGCCGTTGCTAAAAATAGACCAGGGGGTCAGACTACTGTTTTTGGCTTATAAATCAAAAAGTATAAGAGATAGATGAATCTGATGCCACCCTACTGCTTCAGCATCAAAAGCTCTACATAAGTCTCCATTTGGTCCAAGTTGTCAGATGACCTCTTATAGGGGTTACAGTCCCTTAAAGGTGAAAAATAGCGTTTTTTCATGTTTTTGCCCTATAGTATGAAAACTATAGCAGATAGAGAAAAGCTGTTGCTTGCTTAAATGTTCAGCACAGAAAGCTCTACAAAAGTCTCCATAGGGTCGAAGTTGTCTGAAAATCCCTTATAGGGGTTACGGTCCCTAAAATAACGGTTTTTCGTGATTTTGGCCTACAGGATAAAAACTATAGTAGATAAAGAAAACTGTTGCTTGCTTAAATGTTCAGCTCATTTAGCTCTACAAAATACAGGGTTGACATCAAGACCAGGTGAGCGATTTAGGCTCCTGGGAGCCTCTTGTTCCAAAATATCCCAATAAATCAATAATTTTCAAAACCAATAGAAATAGGTCTAAAACATAAAGGAGACATAAATTCTCTCTATTTTAGTAACACGTTGTAAAATGAAGACATAAAATTCATGAAGATTACTGTTATCAGAAATAAATTTTCATGCTTTATTTCCAGTCCTTAATTTGATTAAGAAAAAAATTGACCCCTCAGAAGAATACATCCTTAATCCTACAGTGCCTTAAAAACTTTACCTCAAATTCATATGTTCAAATGCCATGTGATCTAGTGCCATATCTTGGCGTCAGCTGGCAGCTTTAAATGTCCTAGTTGACAAAACTCTCTATTGGGTGAAACTTGTCAGATGACCCCTTTAAGGTGTTATGGCCCTTTTTCAAAGGCAAACATAGTTTTTGGCTGACAGCATGGCAAGATTGCAGATAAAGTTGATTAAATGTTATCTCTTTGCATTATAGATTGAAAATATTGCAGTTTGATGCCTCATTTCACTCTATCAAAGTATTCATAAAAGAATAATAAGTTTTCCCTGTAAGTTTTGAGTGACCCTGACACAGAGCAGGGCGTAACAAAATTGTTACAGAGCCTAAATCCTCATAAAGCACCTGGACCAGATAATATAACTCCAAGAAACCTCATAGAAATAATAACGCACATATCTACATTCATAACAACCAATGATATTCAGACAATCCTATAGTACTGGAAAAGTACCCAAGAAGCAAAATGGTACCAATGGAGCATTCAAATACATTGCATCTGGAAAAGTGCCTTTATCAGCGCAATCTTGAAAAAAGAAAATAAATTTGAAGCAATAAACTACAGCCCAGTGGCACTTACATGCATTGTCTACAAACTGCCTGAGCACATTGTAACCAAAATATCATGGTATTGTGTCATACTGACTAGCACAGTATACTACACCCACTCCAACACTGTTTCCATAATGGTCTATCCTGAGACATTCAACTTATTGAGTCCATAGACGACACAGCCAGCAACCTTGATCGGAGACGGCTTGATTACCTGATGATGAACTTCAGCAAAGCCTTTGATAAAGTCCATCATTGCTGCTACTCCACGAACTTGATCAGTTTGGAAGTCAAACAGAAGAATTCAGAACTTCCCTCAAAACAGAAGTCAGGTAGCTATTGTAGAAGCTGAATCAAGATTTATTGACCTTTATTCAAGAGGAATCAGTTTTAAGATCTCGCTTATTCCTATAGTACACTGGACAAATTGTCAACGACAAGTTTATTTGCTGGTGATACAATCACATATTCGACAATCACATCAGAACTAGTTCAACTTATCTCCAGAAAGACAAACTACTTGCAGTATGGAAACATACTTAGTGAGTGACAATGTTTTGTTGTCTTTAAACTTTTCTGCCTTTTTACATTCAATTTCACCATAGCCCCCTCCCCTAAAAATCAAATGATTGTTCACTTAGAAAATGAACTTCTATCAAGAAAAATATGATGTGATTACAATATATCAGAAAAAAATCCGGTCAAGACAAACAACTTTCTTTATGGTTCCGAACATGAACATATTATGTCAATGGCAAAATATCTAAGTGTCTCAATCACATCAGATATATAAAATAGAACTATCACATTTCTAAAATCGACAAGAAAGCAAACAGCATCAGCATGCAGCTTTGAGAAGAAGAGAAAAAAAAACGGAAGCCTTATTATCAGAAATGCAAATATAAAGAAGTAGGCATATACAAATCACTGGTGAGACATACTCATTTATGCATGTTCCACCTGGGGCCTATACTTAAAGGAATTTAAAAAATGACAACAAAGTTCAAGACAATAAATTTTGCTACGCCTGACGCGCGTTTTATCTAATCAAGACTCATCAGAGGCGCTCTACCAAAAATATTGATAGAGCCAAACACTATATAATTATGAAGAACATAGAACAATAAAACCAAAAATACCGAACATGGGAACTAAGATGATCAACCTATGTCTGGGGTAGGAAAAACCTTAGGGTTAAAATCATTTAAAATTTAAACAGATAATTAAAAGCTTTGATGTGTTCTCCAAAAGCGGGCTAACCTTAAGGAGTTAAAACTCCACCAGCAGTATTAACCTTCACGGGTGTTAGAAATTAAAATGACAACAAAGTTCCACTCCAGACAATAAATTTTGCTACGCTAAATTTTGTTAGACAAAAACAAGAAATGTTATAGTTACGTGCAGCTAGACATGTGACTAATAGCAGCACATTACCTGAATTAGCTGGTCAAAATCAAATCGGAATTTGCCATCAACCAGAATGACTCGCTACACCTATCTGGTGCCATCCTAAAAACGCCATGGTAGGGAAGGAATCATTCAATTCAAGAATATACACATGATACAGTAATTGAATGATCTGCCCATAACAACCGCTAAATAATCAGGCTGTTTTTATGACGGAGGAATTTTCTACCACTCATGCATTTTGTGGTCATTTCTCTGTATTTAAATTTTTGAATGACTTTTTTTTCTTTTTTCTCAGTATCCCATATCCCAAAAAAATTATCAAAATATCCCTTTAAGTTTTTATTCAAATGTCCCATATCCCAATAACAAAAGTACCACATATCCCATATCCCAATATACCCTAAACAAGCCTCTTTTTTTTGGCGTCAGTAAAAAGTTTCCCGCTTTTTTTTAATATTTATCTGTTTCCGGTCAAAATGCAAGTAGAATATGGGACAAAGTGAAAGTAATGTCAGTTTTGCAATGTGGATTATGTCCAGCGTTATCGGAAGAAGTTATTGAAAAACTAAGAGAAATAGGCATAAGAACTGTAACAGATTTAATTACAAAAGATTTAGAAGATGTAGCACAGCAATCGAAGGTATCATTTAAGGTAAGTATTGCCTTTGAATGCACATTTTAATTATTTTCTCAGGACAATGTCAATGATGAATGGAATCTGAAAAAAAAACTCCTGTTAAAAATAAAACTACAACACCACTAAATCCAACTACAATCACAATCATGGCAATAAATATTACTTAAAAAAAAACTTTAATTTAATTAAATTAATTATCTCATCATGCCCATAGCATATGTTATTAACCTATATCGACTTTAAATAAATATTATCTTATCTTATGTGTAACAGGGTTGCTCCCCTTCCTAGTAGATTTAAATAGCCAGCCTTTATCCCTGAACAAGGGAAGTACTTCTTTGGTTCAAAGGTAGAGCGCCTGACTGTAAACCTAGAGGTCCCGGGTTCGAGTCCCGCTCAGGACATGTCGATTTTGTGAAGTAATTCATGCTCTCAAGTTATGGCGCCCAACTAAAAAGAAAACACGGTGGTTAGAAGGATTCCTAGCCAGGGTTGTGTTGTGTTAAGAGTCATACATAAAGGTATGATGACTCTTGAGGAGGGGGAAGTGTAACGGGGTTGCTCCCCTTCCTAGTTGATTTAAATAAGCCAGCCTTTATCCCTGAACAAGGGAAGTACAATGTACTTCTTTGGTTCAGAGGTAGAGCGCCTGACTGTAAACCTAGAGATCCCGGGTTCGAGTCCCGCTCAGGACATGTTGATTTTGTGAAGTAATTTATGCTCTCTGGTTATCTTTACTTTCTCGAAGACTTTCCACTTTCTGAAGTTGACTCTCTGCAAAACGTCTATGGTCATGTCGAATAGTGCACAATTTCCCCATTGGTCACGGCACCAAAATGTGGGGACGATGTGGAAAGAAGAAAAAGACGTGCGTTCAGTTCTACGTTGTATTCGAATTGTAATCAAGCTATAACAAAGAGAACGTCACAATACATCAAAGCGTTACAATAGAGAGGTGCGGAACGCTAGCGCTAACGTACCCGCCGAATTCCTGACAGTCCATTAGCATGTTGGAACCAGTTTTTTTACCAGTTCCTCCTCTTTTGGCTAAATTAGTGACCAATCCCGCAAATGGGCAGCGCGTGTATAAACAGGTTGGGTTTGCGCTATACATGTATAGCTCATTTGATGGTATTTAGTATCAAATGGACTATTTTTTTCATGAAATAAAAAAAATAATTTTAGATTTTCAATTTTTTGTTTGATTGTCGCATAAACATGATAAATGTATATATTGCTGAGCATTTTTTGTAAAGAAACATGGTAGTTATTTCAAATGGTTTTTCTTTGACATAGTCATGGAAATTTGCATATTTTCGTAGTATCAATCAGGAACACCACAAATATTTCAGACCATCTTCTTTTACCATGTTTACAAAAAATGTTGCTCATAACATGGACATATGCGACAATGCAACAAAAAATCCATTTCAAAAAAGCATTTTTTTTTTACTTCATGAAAATTATAGTTCATTTGATATTAAATGACACCAAATGAGCTATTACACCGAACCTGATAAAATGTCCAAAAACATATTTTCAATAAATTATTTATTGTAGTTGATACCTGTATTATTTGATTGTCTTTATATAACTACAGGACCTGCTATCCATAGTAAACATTTTGTTGGCCCAGTACTCCTCCTTCCAAGGAGATCCCTTTATGATATGATTGTCTTTATATAACTACAGGACCTGCTATCCATAGTAAACATTTTGTTGGCCCAGTACTCTTCCTTCCCAGTAGATGGAGAGTCTCTCTATGATTCTGTTTTGAAATCAACTTCTATTTTACCAAGTGGAAACACAGGGTAAGTCTTAAAAAAATCATGTGATTCAGGCACAATACAAGATTTATGTCAAATAAATAAAAAATGTAGTGTGTACATGTCATTAATTAGTTCATGTTGTTTATGGCTTGTACAAATGGTAATTTAAAAAGTATAACATACAATAAAAAAAACCCCACCTTTTCTAGGGTCATCTAAAAATACAAATAGTTCAGTTGCAGTTATATAACCTGTATCATGGGTTCTTGCCCTTCAAAGATCAAGATTAAAAAAATTGTTGACTTAACAAGTAAAATTAATTTAAACCTTTATTCAATTTTGTCATTAGCATCATAATTAAATCAAAGCGCTAAAGCGTTAAAAGACAGAGCTAAATCGGTCTCGAGACTGTTCGTACCGAAACCTGTTCGTACCTAGGGTCGTTTCGTACCTAAACTTGTTCTTACCGGGTCGTTTCGTACTGATTTTATTAATAGTTGAGTCGTTTCGTACCGATCTTTCAGAGGAACTGGATAAAGGTATTTGTTTTGTATTTTTTTAATTGTCCTTTTGTATTTTTCAGGTCTAAACCGTAAAAATAAATATTTTAAGAATTTTTACTGAGGACTAGAGCCAGAGTTTTAATGTTTTGTTTTTGTAAATATATGTGAATATTTATAAATCTTGAAGATTGTCTTATATTAATCGAAACCGGGCGTTACAAGAAAATTCCAAGACCAGAAAGACTCTGCAAATGTTGCAACATCCTTGAAGATGAATTTCACTTTTTCCTTTGTTGTACATATTACGAAAATTTGCGAAATCTGTTTTTCGATAACATAAAAAATAACCATAACAACTAATTCCCCAACTTAAGCCCTATTGATCATGTTGATAAAATAAAGTTTTTATTAATCCCAAAAAATGAATTATTGGCTGATCTGTGTGACTTTATTCAACAGTCATTAGAATTGAGAAAGAGGTCCATGTCAGCTAATGCATAATTCTACTCGATATTTTTTGTTCTTTTATGTGATGTTATTGTGTTTTATTGATATTGTTTGTATATTCGTTAGTTTTAGATTGTATTGCTTGACCCTAATGGGTGTTATGTTGCAATAAAGATATTTATTTATATCCAAGGTATCGGCACTTCAATTACCAAATTAAAATTTTGAGAAATTCTTTGAACTAACTTCATGTTTTCTTTACGAAAATTTTATCCAAAGTCATGAGAAATTTCTGTTTTTATTGCTAGAAACAGTCAAAGTTGGCTTGGTTAATGAGTAATTTACAAGCTATGATTGTTTTGTAAAGTAATTCTAATGAAAGGGTTGGCTATCTGTTTACATTAATGATTCAAATCATTGTCTCATTAATTGAATTTAATTTGTTTATTCATTCGGTAATTGTTTGATCATTTAACAACAATATAGCAGGAAAAAAAAATTACCAATTTCTCAATTTCATTCTATTAAACATTTTTATTTAGAATAAATATTGTTAAATAAAAATAAAAAAGTTTAAAAACTAAACCCACACATAGACGACTTTAAAATTAACAAAATAATTTTTTGTCATTGTGGTTGTTTTGGTCATTTCTTTTATTCAGTTATGCTCAAATTATTCATATATTCCAACTTGAATATCACAATCTTTCTACAAAATGTTCTAACTAAATAGGGTCGAAACGACTCAGCTGTAGGTACGAAACGACCTGGTGCGAAACGACCTGATACGAAACGACCCGGATTCAGCTATATCTAAGCACTAAAAATAAAGAACGAACTGTGTTTCACAAACTTGAAACATAGCACATCAGTTTTGTTTGTTTCCTCCGCACACTTACATATTTGTTAAGAAATCTGTAATTTAGCTCCGCCCACTTGATCAAAGGTCAAAGGTCAACAATGCTTAAGTAAACGTCAACGAGTATTGATACAAGATATGTAGTGCACATTTTTATCGCATTTATGTTGGGATATAAATTTGTACCTCTTATTTTAGACAATCCGTATAACATTTAAAATACAATACATGATTAATGTTCTGTAATAGATCCTCTGGTAGCAATATTGACTGACCGATTTACCCTGTCTACACGAAAAAAAAACGCAAAAATCAGATAGCTATATGACTCCATAAGGCTCTGCCTAAAAATGTTATATCAATACCACACCCACACAGCAAGATCAGATGGTGTGAAATAATTTCATTGATTGTCATATAGAGTACTTTGTTTCAATCCCTTTCTCCTTTCTCAGCAGTTAATAAATTTGATTAACATCTACACATCATTTAGTTATAGAAGTTAATTTACACAAAGGACATATAAGGGTACATCAGTGATATCAGATATTAATTTGGATATTTATATTAATAGGAAACTAATTACAATGAATTGTTCATTCTGCTCATAATAACTTTTTTTTTAGATTCTCAGGGGAAATATGAATCAGTTTAGTTGAAATAATTATATTGTTGTCATACATTTTGTAGTTCTGTCATGATGGTTTTAAATTTTTAATAGATATTGACAGGAGAATCATGGCCCCAAAATTTTGTGTCATTTTCATTGTTCCAGTATTTATGAATAGTTTAACTAATGAGGGGTGGTGAATGTCCATTTTTAATGCCATGATTCAATCCCCTGGCCTTTTTCGACACAACTGACATTGAAATTGATATTTGTCACTCAGAATAAGCAGTCAGGGAGATCATCAAAAACTGTCATATTTTTTTTATAACCATTCTAGGTTACTTATTTGTACTTCCCTTGATTTTTTTATAAATGTAACCAGTTTCAGTTATTTTTCTATTTTCTTGCTAAAAATGACCAATTTACAAATGTGTAGAATTTTCTTTCAATTCTTATCTTGATCTTAATTGATAGATTATCAATGGCTTTACAAAGTATATTTATTGGAAATCATGGTTTAAGCACTGGTGCTGTGATAATGACATTTTAATTTCCCATGGGCATCATCTTTGAGAGGCTTGGTACCAATAAGATAAGCTTGCAATTTCAAACGCATAGCTGAACTACACAGTTTAAAGTTCAATTAATGCAGGAAAAAATTAGCCTAGTGGGGGGAAATTCACCAACTATGAACATTTCTAGGTTAACAAAAGTAAGTGAAAATGGTTATCTTTCTAAATTCAGATAACCTAAATCAGTTATAAAAATTATAACTGTTTTTGATGATCTCCCTGACTGATTAGTTATGTAATTTATTAGATAGATAATTTGGATAAATGTGACAAATAGATCATAAAAGTAATGAAAACATGGAAAAAGAATGAAATTATTAAGCCATGACTTAAGCAATGAATTGTGAATTGCGTACTATAGTCCATTTGAGTTCTATAATTCAATGAAAATCCTTTTAAATTTTTTTGTCTCTCAAACAAAATTTATTTTTTTAACACAAATAAACTTTTTATTATTATACAAACTCTGATAACAAAAACCAAGATGTGATCTTCTAAAACAAAAAAGTTTTCCATATGGTCTAATGCTAAATATTTCACCAAATTTAATAATACCTAAAATGGTGTGTTTATCTGACGGAACAGCCAGGTGTTGGGGCCCACCTGAACATAATTGAAAGGACTAACAATAGGAGATTAGATGACCAATTAGCTCCACAAATTTTTTTTGATGGTATACGGAGCAAATGCTGTTCCAGGTCACTAGGTTGTACTCCCATGGATTTCTATGAATTTTTGGTCCATTTTTACTATTAAGGTCTATGGGAAACATTTTTATTAATCATGCAAAAATTTTGAAATTTTTGGCCTGAGTTCGTATGCCCTTAAAAAGTCATGACATATCAAAATATTTAAAATATTTTGGAAGACGTAAATTTACAAGCCATTTTTCTTTGATTATAAAACTCAAATGGACTATAATCTGTGTTGAGTAGTTTTCATGGTAAACTTTATGAGGGTTTAAATAGAATTGCATGCACCTGAAATAAATTCTGTAATTAAGTCAGTGAATATCTAGAAATCTATTTACTGTAGTTTCATTATTTTTCGTGGGATATAAATTTTTCGTGGTTTTTGTAGGTGGCCTTGATCCACTTGATGCGATTACCTCAAAATGGCTTAATTTTAGATCGATTTTTCATGATATGTGTACAGCAAAGACTGCATATAGAGTTCAAAAATAAACTGAAGTAGGACCTAGATGTAATAAATTCTTAAGGACAGACCATTTAACTTGATTGGGTGGGCCTTGGTTTTTTGTTTTGGCCAGAAATTTTTCCTGCTCATATTTATTTTTAGAATGCATCACAACAGAAGTTTTATTTTTTTAAGGTGTCGATCGGGACTGAATTTTTTTTTTATTTTTAGCATTATTTTTATATAGCAGAAATCTTTTTTCAGAATATTTTTCTTTTATCCTCTGCTGCCAAAATATTTTTTTCATCAAAAATAATTTTCAAAATATTTTTTTACGAAAAAAAATTTTCAAAATATTTTTTTAGGAAAAAAGCAAAGCTAAAATGGTTGTTCCCTTTTCCATTTTTGATAAATTATAAATATTTTCATAGTTATTTTTCTAATATAATTAAGTTCTGTTTTGTTTTTGTTTTTTGTACAGACGATTTTAGGTTACCTGTTATATCAATATAACACCCTTGCACTTGTCCTCAAATCTCATGCAACATTTAATTATAATTTAACCAAAAGAGTTCACCAACATGTTATTTGAGAGGTACAATAGGGATATTTTGTCCTTATTCAAACTACATTTTGAATGCAGAAAATTTGTATAGAAAAAAACAGTGTGCTATTTTTAAGTAAAAAAGTAGGAGGAGTACACCTAAATCCTTTCTCTAGCAGTACTGGCTTCCTACTGCATATATTTATGCAATTAATGAATATATATTTATTATTTCTATTAGTTGTTTTTTTTTTAAGATTTGATAGAATTCTTGATGGGGGATTGTACACAGGGGAGGTAACTGAAATAGCAGGAGAAATTGCCTCAGGTAAAACTCAGGTAATTTGGTAAAAGATATTAGTGGTATTCTTTGTACATTAATAATTTTAAGCTTGTTAGATGAAAGCATTTGAGACAAAAAGCCTTCCTATTGCATTAATTACATACATGTATCATGTGTATAAAACCAGGGAAACTGTATTGGAAAATTTTCCAATCATGCTTGATTTCAATATATTGGGGAGAGGTGGTAGGGTTAGAATTGATGTGCTAGAGTGTTCTTGTTTTTTGTTTTTCTGAGGAACATTTTGTTGTTTCCGAGAATGCATAGAAATTGAATTTTATAGCACAGCTAAAGTAGAAAGGGTATTAAGACTAATGTAAAATAATAAAAAAATGGATTATAGAATAGCACAATTATTGCACATGTTAGAGAATAAAATTTTCAGATTTTCTCTAAATTTCATTGATTTTAGATTTGTTTAAGCATAACAACAACAGTGGCACATCAAGCCAGGCAGAATGTCCTATTTATTGACACCTGTGGAGGATTTTCAGCTGAGAGATTGGAAGAAATGTTATACTCAAGATATGGAATGAAGGTTTTTGTCTCGCCTGCGAAGCAGAGCGGGACATAGGTGTTACTTTACCGGCGGCGGCGGCGGCGACGGCGGCGGCGATGACGGCGGCGGCGACGACGGCGGCGACGGCGGCGTTAACTTTTTGGAAAAGTTTTATGAGCACCTCCATATCTCAAGAACTATAGGTCCTGGGTTGATGAAACTTGGTATGCATATGCCCCAGTAGTAGCTTACCACAGTTGCATCCCCATCTTTTGACCTTGACCTTGATTTTCCGGTTGAGTGACTTTGACAATTTTCAATACATATAATAGCAATGAAAAAGTTTTGCGAGCACCTCCATATCTCAAGAACTATAGGTCCTAGGTTAATGAAACTTGGTATGCATATGCCCCAGTAGTAGCTTAGCTCAGTTGCATCCCCATCTTTTGACCTTGACCTTGATTTTTCGGTTGAGTGACTTTGACAATTTTCAATACATATAATAGCAATGGAAAAGTTTTGCGAGCACCTCCATATATCAAGAACTATAGGTCCTAGGTTGATGAAACTAGGTATGCATATGCCCCAGTAGTAGCTTACCACAGTTGCATCCCCATCTTTTGACCTTGACCTTGATTTTTCGGTTGAGTGACTTTGACAATTTTCAATACATATAATAGCAATGGAAAAGTTTTGCGAGCACCTCCATATCTCAAGAACTATAGGTCCTAGGTTGATGAAACTTGGTATACATATGCCCCAGTAGTAGCTTAGCACAGTTGCACCCCCATCTTTTGACCTTGACCTTGATTTTCCGGTTGAGTGACTTTGATTATTTTTATTGCATATATTTGCAATGTTTAAGTTCTATAAACATCTTTTGATCTCAGAAACTGAAAATCCATGTAAATTCAAAATATAGTGGAAGTAAGAAAGAATAATTGTTTCTGATGGTGCCGGCAGGCGAGACATACTTTAGTGTTAATTGTCTCGCCTGCGAAGCAGAGCGGGACATAGGTGTTACTTTACCGGCGGCGACGGCGGCGTTAACTTTTTGGAAAAGTTTTATGAGCACCTCCATATCTCAAGAACTATAGGTCCTGGGTTGATGAAACTTGGTATGCATATGCCCCAGTAGTAGCTTACCACAGTTGCATCCCCATCTTTTGACCTTGACCTTGATTTTCCGGTTGAGTGACTTTGACAATTTTCAATACATATAATAGCAATGAAAAAGTTTTGCGAGCACCTCCATATCTCAAGAACTATAGGTCCTAGGTTAATGAAACTTGGTATGCATATGCCCCAGTAGTAGCTTAGCTCAGTTGCATCCCCATCTTTTGACCTTGACCTTGATTTTTCGGTTGAGTGACTTTGACAATTTTCAATACATATAATAGCAATGGAAAAGTTTTGCGAGCACCTCCATATATCAAGAACTCTATAGGTCCTAGGTTGATGAAACTAGGTATGCATATGCCCCAGTAGTAGCTTACCACAGTTGCATCCCCATCTTTTGACCTTGACCTTGATTTTTCGGTTGAGTGACTTTGACAATTTTCAATACATATAATAGCAATGGAAAAGTTTTGCGAGCACCTCCATATCTCAAGAACTATAGGTCCTAGGTTGATGAAACTTGGTATACATATGCCCCAGTAGTAGCTTAGCACAGTTGCACCCCCATCTTTTGACCTTGACCTTGATTTTCCGGTTGAGTGACTTTGATTATTTTTATTGCATATATTTGCAATGTTTAAGTTCTATAAACATCTTTTGATCTCAGAAACTGAAAATCCATGTAAATTCAAAATATAGTGGAAGTAAGAAAGAATAATTGTTTCTGATGGTGCCGGCAGGCGAGACATACTTTAGTGTTAACTCTTGTTGTTTTTGTACTTTGTCTAGGAATATTGCTAGGGGGAAGGTTGGGCCCAAAGAACTTAAGTTAAACCCCACCACATATTATATGTGCCTGTCCTAAGCCAGGAATCTTTGACAAAGCTTTCGTTGGTACTTGTCTTTTTGATGTTTTCTGTTCCTTGTTTAAGAAAGGGGGTCTATCTGTGACTATTTCTATTTGAATTATATGCATTTTCTTAAGACCATAGGCCAATCCCAGAACCACGAGCAGCGCCTACTGGCCTAGTGAAGGCTGCTGGGGTTTGTCCATTGAATTGTGGTATTTCTGAATTGCCACTTGATTGTGGGCTATATCGTACACTTATTCCACATCTCATTTTTTTCTATCACGATTTTTTCCTTTCAAAAGTACCATGATTAATTTCAGTAAAGGGTGTCAGTTCTCACCTAAACATTGTTAAATCAAAGAGATATTGAGTTTCTGTTTATCCCCCCAAAACTGTAAACAAAACAAATTTAGATATTAGAAAAACCAATAAGAATACAGAAAAATGCATCAAAACAACATCCAAGTAAACTGAACTAAAGTAAATTGTATGCTGTTTTTTTCTGGTTTTACTTATATATGTTATAAGATACATGTACTAAACATTTAAGCTCTTTAAATAAAAAAATAGATATATAAAAAAAATTGCTTAAAGTCAATTAAGACATTTAAAATGAATGATTGATATTTCTCAAATTAGCATTTATGTCAAATACTAGTAGTGTGTTTTTATCAATCTTGTCAATATTTTGTTTTTACTTATAATGTTATCCTGGCTTGCTGTTTGTCATTTTAGGACTCTAGTCATGTTTTAGCCAGAGTCAGATATGTGACTGCACATGATGTTTACAGCTTATTGTCAGAACTGCAGAAAATTAAAATCAACATCACTCAACAAGTAAGAGATGTATTACTGTGGATTCACTTATTTTCGTTGTATGATGAAAAAGGATTTATTCATGGATTCTTAAATTTGTGGTTCTAAAGTCTGCAGCATACAGATCAATGTTAAAGTTCCCTTTCATGGGGTATCAATTTCATGGGTAAAGGCCATCCATGAAAACCACGAAAATTGATACCCCAGGTAAATAATGAAACCACAGTACTGTACTTTCATATATTTTCGTTGGTACCAATTTTCGTGGTTTGATGAAAAGGGATCAGTTCGTGGATTCTTAAATTCGTTGTTCTGAAGCAGGGGTTCAAATTAGCACTGGTCCGAGGTCCGGGTCCCTAAATTTTTTATGAAGTGCCTTCAAATTTTCCTTGACAAAGTTCCTGGACCTGTCAGTATTTACAATAAATCTTATTGGGGACCTTTCAATTTCTTCTGGAGGACCATCCATTCTGGACTCCCAAAAGTCCTGGACCTTTTGCTCTCAAATGTTAATTTTAACCCCTGTGAAGTCTACAGCGTACAGATCAATGTTAAATTTCCTTTTCATGAGGTTTTAAATTTCGTGGGTAAAAGCCATCCACAAAAACCATGAAAATTGATACCCCAGGTAAAATAATGAAACCACAGTATTTGATATTCTAACCTGTGTTACTGGTGTAGTTTAATGATTGACATTGTCTTTTACTAAGAAAGTCAGCCTTTCATAGTGTGTGTAATCTCTTACTCATAAAGTAAAAGCCATATCTTTCAAACTTTACACAACGATAACATTCCTACTGAAGATGTGCAACTTATTTTTAGTGTTTCTTGAATCTTCTTGTTTTGTTTCACTTTGCTAAAGAATCAAAATATTTACCATTTTGTGACAGCATGACCCTTTGATTATGTCACTTTTTGCAAATATATTTTATACTTTTTTCTTAGGATATGAGGGAAACAGATGGTTTTATTTTCCCTGAGGTGCAATAATTGCTTTAGGCCTTGCAAAAGGAAACATTTGTATCTGAGGGTACAAAAACTACCTATTTACCTAACACCTAGTAGTCAGTTGATTTATACTCTTGTCTATACTTATATTTTTCAGGCAGATTCTTTCTATTCCAATATGAAGTTGATCATCATAGATAATGTAGCTTCTGTTGTATACCCTATCCTAGGAGGGAATCAGCTGGATGGTAAGATTGATTAATGGGGGTACCACATAGTCAAAAACGACCTGTGACCTGAAGGCTTTTAAGGAGATACTTAAGACCTCAATTTGGTTTAAGTTCATCAGGACAGTTAACTTTTTTGAAGAAAATCTTAGTATATGTACAGCTAAAACGGCATATTATCAGGACAAATAAAGTATAGTAGGATCTAAATATGAACAACCCTCATTATAATTAAGTTGAAGATAGCCTAGATTTTTCGGTACAATTTATTTCTGTTCAAAATGAATTTTGAATAAGGACAAAATATACTTATTGTACCTCTCGAATGACATTCTTGTGAACACTTTTAGTTAAATAATAATTAAATGTTGCATGAGATTTGAGGCCATGTGAAAGGGTGTAAGTTGTATTAACCTAAATTCGGCTGTGCTCAAAAACAAAAATTAATCATGAAAATAATATCAATAATCAATAAGAATCTATTATATCTAGGTCCTGTGAATTCTTTATACAGTCTTTGCTATACATATACTGAAAAATCGATTAAAAATTTAGCCATTTTAAACGTTTACATGAATCTTAAATAGGACCTACTTTAAAAATTGAAAAAAGACCTGCCTATCAATTTTTGTGATTTTCATTGGTGGCCTTACCTCATGAAATTTTATAACCCAATGAAACAGGAAGTTAACATTGTCATGATTGTTTTCTACTCCTAGCCTGTCTGATGAAGGTTAATCCAGAAAAGTGCTTCACATGCAGTGAAATTTTGTTGTTGTACATTTATCAAAATCATTTCAATATGTGGATTGTGTCTTTCTGGCACATATTCCATATTCTCTCGTTTTTGATATTGATATGTATGCTTCAGAGTTAAGAAAAATGAATTCAAGAATCCACAAACTGATCCTTTTTCATCAAACCACGAAAATTGGAAACCATGAAATATTTGTTCAAAGATAGATAACTCTGATTTAATTAAACAACTTTTAAATGAATGATTTCAGTAATTATTTACCCCAGGAACGTATAATTATACGTTCCTGTTTACCCATAGACATTGATACTTGACCAATTTGGATGTTAATTCTAAAAGATCTATCTTTCAAAATAAAAATCTTTCATATCTTTTTCAGTAAATTAGAAATACAACTGCTTCCTTTCCCCTAAACAAACCATCATGTCATGAGGCATTTTCGACACTTTCATGTGGCCTTGTTTACAAACATTATAATTTCGCTCTAAATTCAGTACCTAACGCTGTCGTCTTTAAGAAATTATTAGAAATTCAAAAATCCCATTTAAAATTTCTATTATCTTTTAAAGAATAACTTTATATTAAATTTGCTGAAAACATTTCTTTTCTAACATATCAACCAATACCAGAGCTCCAGAGTGTCAATTCGTACCAGATTATTCTCCTACAAAGGGGCGGGCCATAGAAAGATACCCTTAGCATCACACTAGAGAATAAAAATGAAATATAAATACACACATACATGTATATATCCATAACCTCTATGCTAGGAGACTGACTACTGATAACATACTTATTTTTCGCAGGTACAACATGTACTTATTTTCACAATGTTATGAATCACCTAATTTCACATTTTCTGTTCAATATTGTATTCATTTCATTCATATGTTTTTTTTCTTTTTTTGTAAATTGCCAGAACGCGAAAATTTGTGGAAATAATAAGTACATTTACAATATATTTAAATACTGTGAAGCTCTTGGGGATAGTTCACTAAAGCTTTTAAATGAAAAAAAGTGACAAATTATGCTGGCTCTTTCACAAAATCACACAATAGACTATCCTCGCAGACTTTCTTGGCAATCATCTATGTGATCATAATAGGTCAGTTTTGGGATAGCATGGAAGGGCTGGTGAATCCTAAGAAAGTCCTTTTATTACAATTTTTTCTAGGCTTGATGACTTCCAGTGCATCAAAGAGCAATATATCAAAATTAACAATGCTTTGTTGTTTATTAATGTCAGATTCTTCGATTTTGACAATATTTCTACACCTGTTAGAACATATTTTTATTCAATTGAAGTATTTACCGGTAATGGGGTTTTATTTTTTTTCATTTTTGTATAAGTCTGCAAGGCTGCAAACCCGTTTTGCTCTCTAACTGGTAAAGTCATGTGATAATTTTTGTATAATTGAGGAAATTTTCAGAAGAACAATAAACTAGAAAAAGAGGTTTGATTCGTTTATTGATGTTATATGGTGTTACAATACATCTTCTTCATTTTTCATTGTAGGTCATGGTTTGATTGTTCAGTTGTCACAGTTGCTGAAATTGCTCGCAGTAGACTTTGCTTTATCAATTTTAGTAAGATATACATCATACAATTATTTTTAAGTATTTTTTAACAACAAAGCAAAACTAAGTAGTTTTGATATAACTTAGATTAGTGTATCATATTTATAAATACATGTAATAAGGCTTTTGATATAGAACTAGTACAATTTGTGTTTACTGATCTTATATTATTGATATAGTGTTAGTTGTTTTGTTTTGCTAGAGTGATTAAAATATTGAATAATTTGACCACTTCACTAGATTATATAAACACTTTAAAAAGGATTTCAATCTTGTTGAACAAGATTTGTATCTTTGTCCACTTCATTACCAGAATCAAGGAGCTCGAGGTGGACAAAATATATAGAATTTGGTTTGTTAACTAAATCATTGTAAAGACATTATAAAACAATGTGTTTTTATTTTCATATTTTGTCGACCTCATCTGCAGAAGAAGTAATGTCTAAACTTCCAGTATATTCATATTCCTATTTTTGTTTCTTTCAAACCCACAAGTCTGACACCCTCAATCCTGATTGTAAAGATAATTCTCTAAAACATGTAAAACATCAAAATCTTACATAACAAGACAAAATATGAAAAGGTGAAAATACTTAAGTTTGATACATGCTTCAAAAAGTAAACCATGATAGCTCAAACTTGTATATTTTCTCTTCACAAGTTTTTATGTCATTTTATTTTTTACTTGGTCAGGTTGTAAACAATGTTGTCAACAGTGATGGTGAAAGGAAAGCCAGTCTAGGGAAGGTCTGGTCACATGTACCTCATAACAGAATACTGCTCTCTAGAACTGGAGAACAAAACAGATGTATGACCTTAGTCAAAAGTTCTAGATCCGTGAGTCAAATACTTTAAAGAAGGGCTTTCCTGACAAATTAGAAAAAGTTTGATGGTCTTTAAATTGAATTTTTTACAAAGCTATTATTTATAGCTCAGTGATGGGGAATTTGCATACAGTTTCATAGAGAAGATTGGTTGAAGTCCATTCCTGCTTACTGACAAGTGCCACATTAACATATTGGTGTGGTTTGTTCACCTTGGGATGCTAAACATAATTGCATTGAACATTGTTGAATGCAAGCTGTGACCTACTTTTTCTGCATAAATGACAACTTAAAGAAAAAAATGATTAAAATCCTTTTCTGCTTAGGGCTGTTCCATTTAAACATATATGGTACCCAGGAAAGGTACTTTAGAATTTAACCAATCATGGATAGAAGCAAATTTTTAAAAAGCACTGTTATTACATGTATATGCAAGTGGTATGAAAAAAAAACCCAAACCACTCATAGGTAATTATAAAAAGTGCCTTCCCTGGGTACCTCATATGTTTTAATGGAGCAGCCCTCACTGACAGGTGCAACATCTACCAATTTTGAAGGATTGGTGACTGCAAGCAGGACTCTATGCAAAGAATTAATTTAAAAAAGTTTTGGGGCTCAAAAAATTGACATAAGATATTTTCCACACTTCCATGGTAAAGAGACAGTGGTATGGGATTAAAAATCTACAATACAAATCATAAGGTCACCATGCTCACCGTGCTGGTTTTGCAAATTTTCAAGATATTTGCATTGGTTATGTTGAAAAAATTTACGGAATGCATATATTTTTAAAATCCTTAAAAAATTTTGTACATATTTGTGTAAAACAACAATTAATTTTCTGTTATTAAAACATGGGGTCACAAAGGGCACACTTTTGTTAAGTCTCGAACCAAAACTCATACTACCAAGGTAGTGAGTCTGGGAAAACACCTATTGATTTCTCGTAACCTCTAGGTGGCGATTGTTATACCTTTTAACCTTTACCACGTGTGTATATGACGTGTTTTAAGCATACAAGATTCATTTCAATCTGAAATGAACCAACTTTAAAAATTCAACGTTTCATTGGTCTTCCTTGGTTTTTGACAACTGGTTCTGCAAAATCGAGAATCCGATTGGTCAAACGTGTATGGTTCTGTAATCAAGAATGTCCCAATTTTTAACTCAAATAAACATAAACAATTTCCAAAACAAGGTAGACGCCCATGAGTACAATTTAACGATAAAACAATTTTTTTATTGTTAACAAAACCAACTTGTGTTCAAAAATGTAAAATAGGATGTCTTATTGTAAAATAAGAAATATTATGTTATAAGAGAACAACTCACATCAAGTTATCTCGCTATTGTATTTGCATAAAATCACTGAACCATATGTGCAGAATTCTGAACATACGGTTGAGTGATTTTTGTCGAACATTATGATAAAGCCTGAAAGTACTCCGAACGTACACATAACAAAATAGGTAATGGGACTGTCCCAGACTCTTATCATCAATTGATAAGCATTTGGGTGATCGAGACTAACTTTTGTTTCATAATATTTAAGAAAAAATAAATTTTACAATACTTTTTTAAAAAAAATTTGTCACATATTTGCCTTTTCCAATTAAAAGATTTTTATGCCCCCGCGACGACATGTCGGGGGCATTAAGTTTTACTCATGTCCGTACGTCCGTCCGTACGAATTTCCGTCAAGCTTTTCTCAGTAACCATACATGTGTAACCATACATGAGAATGATTTGAAACTTGGTAGGATGGTTGAGTATGACAAACAACACGTCCTAAGCGATTTTGAGACCTGTCAGACATCTGCTTCCTGTTTGGGACTTAGGCCAATGTTAAAATATGTGAACATGACTATGAAAATTTCCGTCAAGCTTTTCTCAGGAACCGTACATGAGAATTATTTGAAACTTGGTAAGATGGTTCAGTATGACAAACTATACGTCCTAAGCGATTTAAAGACCTGTCAGACATCTACTTCCTGTTTGGGACTTAGGCCAAGGTTAAAATATGTGAACATGACTATGAAAATTTCCGTCAAGCTTTTCTCAGGAACCGTACATGAGAATGATTTGAAACTTGTTAGGATTGATGAGTATGACAAACTATACGTCCTAAGTGATTTTAAGATCTGTCAGATATCCACTTCCTGTTTGGGACTTAGGCCAATTTTAAAGTATGTGAACATGATATGAAATTTTCCGTCAAGCTTTTCTCAGGACTTGTATACCAGAATGTTTTGAAACTTGGTAGGATGGATCATTATGACAAACTGTATGTCCTTAGCTATTTTCAGACCTGTTGGACATCTACTTCCTGTTTGGCACTTAGGCCAATGTGAAAATATACTAATGGAAAAAAGAAACTGTGCATCACTTTGAAAAATCACAAATTCAAAATTTTATTTAGTATTTGATACATTTTATCACAAAAGTATTGCAAAATCGTTTTTGTAAAGATCTGGACAAAAAAAATCATTTTTAGACCCCTAAAAGATGTTTTGTTTGCAGTTTGAAATCAGGGAGTGTCAATTTGAAATTCACAAAATCACACTTTGGAAATAATGCACAGTTTTGAAATTAAGTTTTCTCTGCTGATTTTCACCAAAAACGTTTATTCTTTTAGTGGTTGAATGTTAACAGCTAAAATTTTTATTGAAAATCTTGATTTTTCATTTTTGGGTTAAAAAAGTGGTTTTTTCAATCTCAGAAACTGGAATTACACAAATTTCGGATTTTTACCCCAAAATGATTTGCATGGTCCACTCGACATTCAGTGAAAATTTCAAATCGATAACAGCATTTTTTACGATTTTCTGATTAAGAGAAATATAGGTACAATTGATTTTCAATAGACATGCACAGTTTCTTTTTTCCATGAGTATATGTGAACATGATATGAAAATTTCCATCAAGCTTTTCTCAGGAACTGTATACCAGAATGTTTTGAAACTTGGTAGGATGGAACAGTGTGACAAACTGTATGTCCTTACCGATTTTCAGACCTGTAAGAAATCTACTTCCTGTTTGGGGCCAGCGGGGGCATCTGTGTCCCATGGACACATTCTTTCTTTATTTTTTATGAAAAGGCTAAAGATCTTTCTAAATGTTCATTTTGTAATTCTAAATGTTTTGTTTGTTATCAACTATTGATAAAATCATATACAGTGGATTCATTTATCTTGGTTACCCAGGGTACCAATTTTCATGGTTTGATGAAAAAGGGATCAGTTCATGGATGGATTCTTATATTCAAGGTTTTAAAGTCTGCAGCATACAGATCAATGTTTAATTTCCATTTTATGGGGTATCAAGGCCACCCACTTAAAGACATAGAACCTATCATTTTGGCATTTTTTTTTAAAATACTAAAATTCACACTATTTGAAGAATACATTGTAAAACCTTTGAAGAAACTGTTAAAATTTCAAAAAACCTGCCAGAAAGTATTCTTTTCGACGGAAAACTGATGAAAAAAACGCAGTGTCAAAAAAGAGGACAAACTAATTATAGAATGTAAACACTTGCGGGTACTTGTAAACTGAGAAACAAAAAGTAACCAAACGAAACGGAGCTGCACAAAAACGATATCGGTCAAGAAGGAAACGTAAACAGTAAAATTAGCAACCGAAATCTGTATTTAGAAAGGAAACGAAATCAAGCAAAACTGGTAAAAAGGAAAATTGAATCGATTTTAGCCGACACCAGTCGTTTTTCTTAATTTACCGATTTCGATTTCTCTTCGCCTCGTTTGGTTACATTTCGTTTCTCAGTTTAACAGTACCCAGTTTACCAAAAGTAAATATTTATGCTGGACAATACTTAATCAAAGCGAATAATCAAAATAAGATAATTCTATAGAAAACTGCAAAACATTGAGTTTTTATGTTGGTAAAGGTAAGTTTTAGATAGTATATTTTTAATATATGTACTTTTTATTCAATGTAAAAAATTGCAAAATTGATAGGTGTCTTTAAACCAATGAAATAAAAACCCAATTAATAACCATTGTACCGAAAAAAATTAACATTATACAATTGTTTACTGGTCATGAGGGAAACAGTACATTTGTTTCCACGAGGTACTTACTATTTCACGAGGCGCGTAGCGCCGAGGGAAATGGTAAGTACCGAGGGGAAACAAATGTACTGTTTTCCGAATGACCAGTAAACAATTGTTTTATTATACTGAATCGGTAAACAACTTAATTAAAGGCACGCCTACTGCTCACTCTTTACTATGTATACAGTATACTCTAGCCACGCCTACTGCCAATCATACAAAAACCCCGCGAAATAGTATTACGGTACTATTGCCCTAGGGAAATAGTTTTTACTATATCCCCAGGGAAATAGTACTTTTACCAAATTAAAGATGAAATAGTTGAAATGTTTACCTGTATTTTATATAGAAAAAAATTACTGAAGTATAATAATATTTACTCTATAACAAGTCATTTAATTGAAAAATAGGCTGAAATCTTGCAAGGTGTTTAAAATTATGCTCTGTTTTAGACGACCCATCTACCAGCTGTATGTTACCTACCAGATAGATGAACATCACAATGGTCCTGACTTGGCACAGGCATTGCAACAAGTCAAAACAAACATTAATATCCTATCGAGAAAACAGGTTTTTGTTCATTTTTTAGATCTCTGGACAGACATCTCAGTTCGTAATAACTGACAAAGGCTGCATAGATACCGGTTGAGACAGTTGATATAGATTCAGAGGCAATTTGAGTAAGCGAGTTCTATTACCTCAAAGACCAAGAGCAAGAGACTTTTATGAACAATTTATCCTTTTAGCATTATCTGACTAGCTTGGCATTATATGTAACTTTTGATTATTATTGAAGCTTGGTTATCCGAAAATCCAAATGCTAAAATTTTAAGTTACTATGGTAATGGTAATGTGTATGGTTGTTTTGATTTAGTTATGAAGAAATATAAATAAGCTGTTATGAAAAAAAATATTATGTTATATTTTTAAAGGTTAAAGAATAAAAAGCTAAACTAAATATATTTATTTTTTCATATGAGGAAAGAGTTATTAATACCTTATCTGTTAATTATTTTGTTTTTTGTTTTTTTATTTCTTAATTATATAGTTGTTTGGTTTACAAAGCAGTAATTATACAAAATAGAAAGATTTGTAATGACAAATTGGTCAAATGTGTTGTAACATGTGAATCTGCTTTCCTTTCAAGAATACATTTGTATCTATACATGATGCAATATTGTGTTGCTATATGGAATTTACTGTCTGTAAAGGGTAGTCTGGAGAATGAAAAAAATCAAAACATATTTATCTCAAAAACGTAAGCCTTTATTTATTTACATAATCTTATGAGTATCAAATAGACCTAACTAAAATTATAACAACTTTTAAAAATGCTTAAATACATATTTAAATAAAAATTTAGATATTTACATTTGAATGGGAAATTCCCATAGTAAAAAAAGTACGGGAAAAATCTCAATTTTCTATTGTGACGTCATATGACGTCAAAATGCACTCTCTGATGTAAACAAAAACAAGTTGATGACAAAAAACCTCTTTGGTCAAAATGGTAATGTAAAATTCTATGATACAGTGATTTTTAAGAATTTGGCATCTCCAAAAATGGCTGCCATTTACAATGGAAAAACAAGGGGCATAGTGATTTTGCTTCATTTATCTTAGAGGTAAGCTTTTCTTTCACTCTTTTTTGTAAATTGAGTTATGTTTTGGTGCAACAATAAAAAAAGCAAACATTTGAAAGGTGCTAGTTATGACATAAAGAAAAATTCTAAGAATTTCTGTTCTCCAGAGTATCCTTTACAGACAGTAGTTGTGGTGTTAGATTATTAAGTGGTTTTACTTTTTTGGGGGGGTGGGGTTTCTACATAGAATTTAGATGTGTTATATGTGTTGTTAAATATTCAGTGTGGTTTTTCGTGTTTCTACTGGTTTTGATACTCCTGTTTGAGATCAGAGAAAATAATGAATCTTTGGTACTTCTGGGTGGCGGTGGTTTAAATATCACACTATTGATCAATTATCTCTGAAAATACAAGATAATGAGATGTGGAATAAGAGTACTTACACAACTTACAATATTAAAGAGAATTTTTTTATCAAGAACTTGCCCACCTGTATAAATCAGGTTTGCCAGTTTTCTTTTTTCATACTCTGATTTCCTCCAACATTATTACTGACCCTCCCATATGACCTAGGTGTGTCAAAGCACACACACAAACACACAACCTTCTTAGAAATAAAAAAATCAAAGTGGAATGGTACTGCCCTATGTTCCTGCTTGTTGTAACACACCCAAGATCAACTGAGTAAAGGTTAATATTCGACTGGACATTTCAACCCCCCCCCCCCCAAAAAAAAAAACACAAACAGACAAGAAAGTCCAATATAAAGGAAGACACAAACTTGGAAGCCTAACAAATTTTCAAGAAAGGCATTGTCACATGGTTGTGAGAAGTAAATTTGTCAAAACCAATATGTCATTTGTCAAAAAATGACTTAACAACCTGATCACATACAACAAGTAGGTGAGCAACAGACCTGTTATCAAATTACAGAGTAAAATAACCCATGCTATTGCTGCAATATATCAAAAGGCTGTGATTGGTAGTTGTTGAGAAAACTGTTCCAAAAAGAATTTCCTAGCCTGTCCACCTCCTGACATTTACCATTTTATTATAAGATTTTTTTACTCTGAAATCTAGCAAAAAATTGCACACAGAACTTTATTGTTTCATGGTATATATTTTGTACTAGACAAGATATTCTACTTTCACTTAAAAAGAAGACACAAATAGAAATATACAACTAATTTTATTAATTGATTTCCAATTTTGTTTGTTTTATAGAAATCTGATTACATGGTTTGTTCATTTCTCACAATTTATTATACTTTTAGAACTAAAGTAAACACAAGTGACAAGATACACCATATTTTGTGATCTATGTATTTTTATAAGAAGGATGAGTACAAGTTTTTAGTTTTTAAACCATATTTTTTGGCAAGAAACATGTTTGCAGGCCAAGTATTATCTTCAGTTTGATCATCTTAAGGACAAATGAACATGTAAGATAAGTGTAAACATAAAAATTAAACTTATTTTTCTGCTTACATAAGCAAGAGGAAGTCCTATATAAAACAATAGCACCTTTAATTACTCAAAAAATAAATGGAAGAACAAAATATATGTTTAACTAACCAACCAAATGAAAAGTGCAATTTTTCCATTCAAATCTACAAAATCTCAGCAGGAGAATCCATAGATTAAAGCCATTGTGGGTTCAGAAAAGGATAAATTTGTTAAGAAGTTGGGGAAAAAAATCCATATATTTATTGAGGTTTTAAAAGGATTTCTGTCCTGCAAATCATGTATTATAACATCAAACAGTCTTAAAATACTAATAATTGTTTCCGGGATTGTTTCTTGCTTAATAAATACATGTTTTAAGATAATCAGAATGTGAATTTAGAGAAGCAGATTTTTGTGTACAGTTTCTATGACAATCTTTGAAATTGTCTCAACATTTCCAGGAAAAATCTAGTCCTCATCTGATAACATCATCTTGACTAAATCTTCTTTTGAACATTGTTCTTCTTCAAGTCTTTGTGGCTACAAAATAAACTAGAAAATGTGTCTATGAGCCACAGGATGGCCCTCCCGTTCTTGAAATATCATTGACCCTCAATGTGTATAATGTGTGAAATACCATTGACCATCAACATGTAGTATCTGAGATATGGACCTTAACCAAGAACTTAACCGAAGTCATTCATGCGTAAAATATAGGTCACAGTGACCTTATTTTTCTAGTGGGTGGTGTCACCTTACCTAAGACACATCTAGTAGTGAAATATCATTGACCCCAAACATCTAGTATTTAAGTTATGGACCTTAACCAAGAACTTAACCGAAGTTGTTCATGCATAAAATATAGGTCACAGTGACCTAATTTTTAGTGGGTGGTGTAGCCCTACCCAAGACCCATCTACTGGTGAAATATTATTGACCCCCAACATCTAGTATCCGAGTAATGGACCTTAACCAAGAACTTAACCAAAGTCATTCATGCATAAAATATAGGTCACAGTGACCTAATTTCTAGTGGGTGGTGCCACCTTACCTAAGACACATCTAGTAATGAAATATCATTGACCCCCAACATCTAGTATCCAAGTTATGGACCTTAACCAAGAACTTAACCGAAGTCATTCATGCATAAAATATAGGTCACAGTGACCTAATTTCTAGTGGGTGGTGTAGCCCTACCCAAGACCCATCTGGTGGTGAAATATCATTGACCCCCAACATCTAGTATCTGAGTAATGGACCTTAACCAAGAACTTAACCAAAGTGTTACGGACGGACGTACGGACGGACGGACGTACGGACGGACGGACGGACGGACGGACAAGGGTAAAACTATATGTCCGATCCACATACGTGGTCGGGCCATAAAAACAATTCGTCCAGTCCTAGGCACATAAATTAGTCTGTTTGTATATGTATTAACCAGATACAGGTGTTTTTTTAGCTCACCTGACCCAAAGGGTCATGTGAGCTATTGTCATCGTTAAGCGTCCGTCGTCCGTCCGTCCGTCTGTCCGTCCGTCCGTTAACTTTTCTTCAAAGATCTTCTTCTCTGAAAGGGATTGCATTGAAACTTGGTATACTTGACCTTTAGGATGTCCTCTACCAAGTTTGTGAATTACAAAATGTATATACATGTCGACAAACCAACATGGCCGCTGTTGCTAAAAATAGAACAGGGGGGTCAGACCATTGTTTTTGGCTTATAACTCGAAAAGTATAAGAGATAGAGACAATCCGAAGCAACCTCCCTTGTTCAGCATCAAAAGCTCTACAAATCTTTCCATTGAGTCGAAGTTGTGAAACGACTCCTTGTTGGAGTTATTGCCCTTTAATCATCAAAATTGACCATTTTTTCAGTTTTTGGACAATATCTTGAAAACCATTAGAGCTAGAGGAAAAGTTAGCATTGCACAATTGTTAAGCTCATTGAGATCTACAAAAATGATTTCAGTGTCAAAATTGTCAGATCAACCGTTTAAGAGTTATTCCCCTTTAACTGTTTTTTTCCATTAATTTACACTGATTTTCAAAAATCTTCTTCTCTGAAACCACGGAAGGGATTGCATTGATACTTGGTATACTTGACCTTTATGATGTCCTCTACTAAGTTTGTGAATTATATACACGTTGACCAACCAACATGGCCGCCCTTGCTAAAAATAGAACGGGGGGTCAGACCATTGTTTTTGGCTAATAACTCGAAAAGTATAAGAGATAGGGAAAATCCGAAGCAACCACTCATGTTTAGCATTAAAAGATCTACAAATCTCTCCATTGAGTCAAAATTGTGAAACGACTCCTTATAGGAGTTATTGCCCTTTAATCGTCGAAATTGACCGTTTTTGCAGTTTTTGGACAATATCTTGAAAACCGTTAGAGCTAGAGGATAAGTTAGCATTGCAGAATTATTAAGCTCATTTAGATCTATAAAAATGATTTCAGGGTCAAAATTGTCAGATCAGCCATTTAAGAGTTATTCCCCTTTAACTGTTTTTTTTCCATTTATTTTAACTGATTTTCAAAAATCTTCTTCTCTGAAACCACTGAAGGGATTGCTTTGAAACTTGGTACACTTGATCTTTAGGATGTCCTCTACCAAGTTTGTGAATTATATACATGTCGACTAACCAACATGGCCGCAATTGCTATGGTCCTTATAGGAGTTATTGCCCTTTAACTGTTTTTTTCTATTAATTTAAACTGATTTCCAAAAATCTTCTCTGAAACTACTGAAATGATTGTTTTGCAGCTTTGTATTCTTGAAAGTTTGTGAAATTATTCAAACTTTGGCATAAGAGATCAGGTGAGCGATTCAGGCTCCTGGGAGCCTCTAGTTTTTCTTTTTATTTGTTCTTTAATATATCTTGGCAAATAAAATTAAGTTAAAATTTCTTCTTAAATATATTATGATTGTCTTTAAAAATCATTCTTAATCCAAGGAATATAAAGCCTACATGTATTTGTATTCATATCCGATACATTTTAAAATATTTTTAAGCTTGTGAACCTCTAATTTTGTCATAAATAGATAAAAGAAATATAACATAAGATATTTTTATTTTTTCCAAATCAGGAGTCCACATGAAGCAAAGGGAGGTTTAAAAATATCAGAGATTTACAGACTTAATAAGATAATCAAAAATGGAAGCAATAGAATTCACTTGTAAAATGACAATATATAAAAAACAAACAAATGAATACAAAAAGTGTACCAAATACTTGTTAATTTGAATAGTTTATGATGTGTTCAGCAGTGGCTGACGAGATCTGAGATTCTTCATATACAGTATACATAAATTACAAATGTCCAAATAAGTTGCCATTGGACATGGAATATCTATGTATAATGTATCTTGGGCTAATTGCAAATCAGCAAGCAACAACAACTTGTCACATTTAAGGCTGCTGGCTGTTTTTCATTGTGGATTTTTAAACTGCTGAAAATACCGTAGGTTGTGTCATGTACACTTATTCCACACCTCATTATCTTCTATGTCCATTTGTTTGTTAATTTGAAGATAATGCAGTAGCAGAATAATATCATTTAAAATTTGTAAATTTTGACTGAATTTGATGAAAAAAACTGTCTTCATATAAATACAATACAATACAATACTTTTATTGTCCAATTTGGGGCCCTGGTGGGCATACAGATTCAATGTACATACAAGTATATATGTATATAAGATAGAAAATCTAAATATGTATGCATAGTACATACGATTATATATATATGCTTATAAACAATATAAGTTTATATAGAAATATGTTATACATGTCTAACAACATAGGTTTAATATGGGGATACATGTATATCATAATTAAAATGTTATTATATATAGTAATTATTATATGGTATGATGTGATGTATGGGCGACATCAAGTATATGATTGTCTCTTTTTAGGTAATGTACATGATTGTGTTTATTTCATTTAGTTTGAATAGTAATTACTTGATAATTTGCTTACCTTTCCTACAACCATCAGAGTGGGCACAGATTTCAATTTTAAATCAGGATCTGTTCTAAACCCATTGGACTGATCTTTCCAACTAGAAAAAAAAAAGAAAAGACATTCTGAGTCTGTATCAGTGCTGTTATACACATGTTGATGACAGAATACAACTTATTACTGACAAGAGTCCAAACTCTACCAAACCTCACCGAAAATCATGACAAATATTATCTTTTGGCTCTGAAAGATATACTTTGTGTTGATTTGTAAAATGATAAAAGTGGTCGGAGAGTTCCCTGGAGACAGTCCTGGTGCAATTGTATGATACATAAGCATTTTTATCTGACACAAAGTTTCTCAAAGAGATTTATAAAGGCAAAAAAAAATAATTGTGCGTTTGGTGTGTTTAAACGTGGTTTAAAAAGTCTGGTAGGGTACGTAGGAGAAATTTTTATTCTAAAAATTGGTTTTAAACATTACAGTAATTATGGACCCTCTCTTGACTTTCACAGTCCTTGTTGTTCAATAGGCAACAAAACTTAAGGGTAGGCATAAACTTCAAGTATGGTCAGACTTGCCGTAACGCAAAACTTCTTTTTGGCCTTAGCATATTCCTGCATAAATTTTAAAGGTTAATTATAAGTTGCATTTTTGTTGCAATCAATTATTTGTATTGCCAATTTTAACTTTTTAATGGTGTGATATTTTTTGTTGTCAGTCTAACATCAGTGGTTGATTCAGAGGGGGGCGGAGGGGGCGCCCCCCCCCTTTAAGTGAGAATATTTTTTTTCAATATAAAATTGACCAAGCAACTTCAAATTTTCATCAAAATCCGACATTTTTAGAAATTACACCGCCCCCCTTTCTCTGACCTCTGGATCAGCCCCTGAACATGTCTAGGCTAGCTGCATGCTTGTTACTGTTTAGTTTTGTATTTGGTTATATTGGTTATAGGCTAGTTATTCTTCTTATAAATGTTGTAAACTAATATTGTTTGAGAAAGTAAATTCTTACAAAGTCCTGTCACCAACCCCACAATGGATAAACACTGAATCTTCTGGTGCACTTGGTAAACATTTCTTTACAACAGGATCAGCTACAAAATAGATTTAAAAACATTTTATCTTTTAAAAAAACTAACTAAAAGGACATAAATGAAGAACTGATGACCAATACACATTTATAAATTACATGTATGTTAATTTATTTATTTAAATGTTAAATGCTAAATGTTTAGTGTTTGATAATACATTGTAATATATGTGTGTGTTCATAGACCTTGAATCAATGTCTCTGTTTTAATGTACATGACATGTACTACATATGCAGGTCTATGGTGTTTAGCTTGATCATGTTGAGCTTTTTCTGCCACTTTTTCATTAAAAAATAAAATAAATATTAAAAAACCTTAACTGTAAACATGGTTAAGTAAAAAAAAAAATGCTTTAATTGTAACTTATCTGTTTTAATAAAATATTTAATTAATACACAGATGACATTTTTAATATGCCTTTAAAGTTCAGTTTTACCAGCTACACAATCAGGACACCAGTTTTGACCCTTGTCATCTGTTGACCCAGAAAATAAAGCAAATATCAGCTTCTCTTTGTTCTCTGTCAGTGCTTTCTTGTATGCATCAAGGCCTTCTACGTGTACTTCAACAACCATGATGATATGTGTGTAAATTGAAATGAAAGTAGGTGTGTCACATAGCTTCCGGTTTAAATGAAAGTAGAAAGTGAAAGTGGAAGTACATTGTAAACAAACGCAGAAGGTAGGTAAATTCAAATTGCTTAATTACTTACATGTACAGGGGCTTGAATTCTGATCAATCATATAAACTTAAAAAATCGGCCCACTCTATTATAGATAGACCGAATTATCTGTCGTTTAAAGCTTATTTCAACTTTCCATATTTACTCAAGTTTTTCATGACGTAAACTTATTTTTTATTTGTTTTATATTTTATGTGCTTTTGACGACTGCTTTGTTAAGAGAAAATTCAAAACCGAAATTTCAAAACACTGCAATATTATCTACAAGCAGACTGGCCTTCAGACTGAAGCTAGACTGAGAATTGGCCATTTTAGGATTAATTCTATTTAGAAGGCAAAACAAATATTCAGCATCAGACTGAGGCAAATGCAACTGTTCTGGTCATTGATATGAATACCCGTTCTTCAGCAGGTACAAACCAACCTATGCCTCGGATGATTAGTTTTCATAGAGCCATACAACAACTCTTAATCATTTTTAAGGTAACAAAGAAAGCAAACCCGCTCTTGGCTTTTTATGGAGAAACACCAAATCTGCCCAAAAAGAAACTATATAGCTTTTTTATATCCATATATATCCGAGCTTCCGGTGTAAACAAGATGTCCTGCTTCAAATTTGCTGTGTAAAACAATGCCAAAAAGCCACAAGCATACATGACATTACAACATTCCTTGTACAATTCGACTGAAATAGTACCAGAATACAAATTTCCAAAACCAATCAGAGTTTTGTAAAAGAAAAAAACGTCTTTCTATGAGAAATACATTATAGGTTTCAATTGTTAGATTGTTACCTGTTACTTAGAAAAAATAACTAGAAAATGTGTCTTTAAGCCACAGGATAGCCCTCCTGTTCTTGAAATATCATTGACCTCCAATGTGTATTACCTGGGATATGGACTTATACCAAGAAATTAATCAAGTAAAAAATAGGTTGTTATGACCTTATTTGTTCTGGTGGGTGGTGGGTGTTACCGTGGCTCTTCTAGTAGTGAAATATCATTGAACCCTAACATTTAGTATCCAAGATATGGACATTAATCAAGAACTTAACAAAAGTCATTAATGTATAAAAATATGTCAACGTGACCGATTTTCTATTGATTGGTGTCATGTTACTCACGACCCATTTAGTGGCGAAATACCCCAACATGTCACGAGTATCAAAAATATGGACCTTAACCAGGTCTTCTTGCACACCAATATTTGTTTCTTTTGCCCACATGGTCGATATCGTCGATGGAAAATTTCATTTTGCTTGCTTTGAAACATTTTGCTCCAACTGATCATACTGGTGACGACTACACAGGAAAGATAGTAACACATGTTTTTCGCATGTTTGAAAAAACATCCGTTTTTCATACGTTTTTCATGTGTTTTACATGCGTTTTGACAAACGCATGAAAAAAACGCATGTAGAAAAAATGTGTTTTTCGTATGTTTTGTAACACATGTAAAACATGTGTTTAACACATGTTTTTCATATTCAAAACTTAAGAGCCATTCTCCATAATGACCAAAATGGTTCGGACATTACAGTAAAATAATTTGATTTTTTGAAATATGAAAGGTTCAAGATGTGTACACTCCTTCAAAGGATAATTACCGTATAAGTTGACATCTTAGATAAATATCTTTAATTTCTAACTTATCATAGTTTTTCATGCGTGGTACTATTTCTACGTTTACCATGTGTTATGATCATACGTTTTACATATGTTTTCCATGCGTAAAACATGCGTTACGATTTTTCCTGTGTAAATCTATCATTTTTCCTGACACACAATACATACAATATGGTACTCCTATATGCATTGTACTTTTAATATATATATATGTTCATAGTATTAAATACAAGTAGATAAAACCTTTTATTATATTCATAAGATTTTTTCCTTACAAATTTCAATTGAACAATTCTATCTATCACATAAGATATTTCAAAAGAAGGTAAATTAACCCTCTCGTGCGCCGAGCTCGTGCATGGCCTCAATTTTACATTCTTTGATAGTATTTAGATTCAACAATATTGCCGTCTTGCAATGCATCTTTAAACAGAAAAAAAGTGTTTTCTGAAGTTGTTTCATATAAGGCAACATTTTATTTCAGTTTAAAGAAAACAAATAAAAAGATTCTTAATCCATGCATTGAAGTACTTAAATTATTCAGTATAATGAATTAAATAACATAGCCTAGAGGGTGATAGATTGCTACCCTTCGAAAAGACATTGTCAACCTCGGCTACTCTATCACCCTCTCAGCTATATTTTATTTAGAGATCAATATTTCATGTAGATCTGACATGGCTGAAGATGAATCGGCGGACCAACCTACAAAATCTCCTGGACTTGGTATGAGAATGTCCATATCTATGATCAACAAAAAGTTCCCAACGGTACAACACATATCTACTGAAGAGTTGAGCAGTTCATTGAAGACCATGGAACAAGGAAAAGAGCTTTTAATTCTGGTTGGTTTATACAAGATTTGGTCATGCTCATCTTCGAATTCATTCTTTAATATGACACTTGTCTAGCTGCTCTTCTTGTGTATTAATTGTGAGATTGAACACCCCGTAAGGTATTATATTTCAATTCATACCTGTCCAATGGTACCCAGCCTTTTAATTTATTGACTTTACTCTTAACTTTCCCACCCCATCCCATATTTCATATATCATCATCATTTCATGTTCATTGTATCATCCTTTTCATGTTCATCGCCTGTAAATAACCTATATAGCGTTGCACGGGCGTAAAACACCAACTCACTCACTCACTCACTCACTCATCTTTAACGATTTAAAACAACAGAAGGAACTACATGGATCGCAAACCACTAGTTTTTGTTACAAAGCAAGGTTTGCAGAGTTCCAAGTTTCACTTACCGGTATATACAGCCAGGAGTACAGCAATCTGTTTTAAAGTCATATGATGAATATGTTACATTATACAAACCTGCTTATATAAGGGCAGGGGTGGAGATATCACTACACAGTTGCTAACAGAGGCTTTTTAGTTTTACAACTTTCACATAAAAATGGTCAATCATTCCATGCTGTGCCAGAGTCGATACTTTACATCTTTCCGAAATTATGCCACAATTACATTTGCAGGATTGCCGACCGGAGGAAGAGTTTGTCGTTAGTCACATACAAGGTGCTGTAAGAGTAGACTATGAAAGTGATGCTAATGACATTCTAAAGAAGATCTCAAAGAGTCAAGGTAAGATATAGCTTAAAGGTCTTAGTGGGATATTTTACTTCCATTTTAAAAAGTGTCCCAAATAGAATTGATCAAAGGTATGAAGCTTCCCTTTGAAAATGTTTTCTGTTTTGATGGGCATAGTAAATCGGAAATCGGAAGTAATGGGGCCTATTATACTTAGATGACTAGTCTCTTGACCCTTAATGGATGTATTCTTCTGAAAGGTCAATTTTTCCCACGTTTTTCCCCAAACTTACATTTTTTAAATGCTTAGACCGTAGGGACACCATATTGACAATATGTCCGTCAACATTTAATTCCTATAGCCTTTTGAAAAAAGTACTATCATGACGAGTTTTATGGTGTTTTTTTTACCTATTTTGAGGTTGCCGTAATTTTCTTAAGGGCGCGACCATTGAATTTTTAGGGCCAGGCGGTATGGTGAAATTTGAAATAAAAAGGCAAGACAGTTCTTTGAAAAACAAAATGCAGGATGGTGTTTTTGGCTGGAAAATTTATAATGAGTCTAAAAGTAAAAAATGAAATAAAAAGGCAGGACGAAGAACATATCCATAGCCCCCCCCCCCCCCCAAAAAAAAACCCCAAATGGTTGCTGTGGTGATATAAGTAAGTTAGTCCTAAAAATTTGCTATTTAGTCAAATTTCAAGGCAAGTAACCTATATATGATTTGGTTTTCCTGTTTGCTATTTTAGGTTTTATTGTTGAATGCTGTTCATATTCTGGATATAGTATTTGGCTTTTTTCAATATTTCAGGTAGAGCGCCGCTGATGAGTCTTGAATAGACGGAACACGCGTCAGGCGTATCAAAATTTATTTGTAAGCGATTCTCATACTTTTCTCTTTCGATTTTTTATCCCATGGGCTTTATGGTTTGTTAGCTCTATGCACTGCTTAGACATGGTCACCACTTTTTATACCGGAAACCTTCACCGACAATAGAAGAAGGTATTGTAGGCGGGGCCTTCTGTGCTGTTTACCTGTCCGTTGTTTTGTTGCTAAAAGCAGGTTTACCTTCAGGTTTTAGTTTCCTTTTAATGCAATAATGTATTAAGGTAGGACAGTGTGTCGTTTGTCTTAACATTTTCCTACAAATTGTTTGAATTACTGAACTAAGTAAATCATAATGAAATTTCAGACCAACCTTTTTCTGGGAACCTGACGATTTTTTAAGTAATTGAATGAATGTCATCCTTCATAAAAGTGCATGGTTACATGTATGATATAGTTATATAGCAACTGGCTGTCATATTCTTCATTTTTGTCAGTAAAATAACTACACCTTATAGCTATTTACTCTATTTTTTATATCAATTTTAGGTATGTTTGTAATATTGTACATGTATTGTACATAATTGCTCTGTGTACATTGTATTTTCTGTATGCATGCCCGTAATTGGTCCTTCATTTGTTATTTAAAAGTTGTTCTTTTTTTGCAGATACCTCAAACACCGATACTATAGTGTGTTATTGCTCAGCAGGTTATAGGTCTTCTATGGTAGCCGAAAAGTTACAAAAATACCACAAACACACCGGTAGATAGTTTTTATTATTACTTAGTAGCAAAATTTACAAAACAAAGTACTTCACTATTTGAAGAGTATTTTGTAATGTATAGTCTTTAATTCTTATTTTGAGGCCTGGCCTAGAGAAGCATATTAATCTTGTAAGTCTGAAAGATACAAAACAAGACAAAATTTCAGTTTAGAAAAGTGACATGGAGAGGAAAATAGATGACTTTTTAAGCTAACATATATTCCATTTAAAAGAGGACATTTCTTCTGTGCAGAATACAGGCTGAAGGAGTTTATCAAACTCGCCAATTCTGATGCTAATAAAAAAGAAATTTTCCAGAAGTCCCATAGAGATACAAGAATACATTGCAATTCTTCCGTTTATCTTTATATTGTTTTCTGAATCTGAGGAAAGTAAAAGATGTAACACTGTGTTTAGATCACCATGTTTTTAAAACTGTTATTTTGTTTATTTTGGGTTATAGGAAACAAATCCTGGAATAAAGTGTATAACTTAGAAGGCAGTCTCTTTAAATGGGCCAATGAGAGCAGACCAATGGTGGACAATGACAACAAACCTACACCATTTGCCCACCCGTATAACCCTGTGTTTGGTAAACTCTTGGACGGCCAGTTGAGGAGAAACAAACCTTATTTATGAAGAAGTGTACGAAAATTAAATATATCTGTGATCAATATTACCCGGTTAAAGACATTGTATGTATGTTGTATCATAAGAGTAATTTGAAAGCATAATGACTGTACATGTATTGACATTTTTCTGATACTTTCAAATTGTATTGTTTGTACCATTTTGATAAACACTTCAATTTTATTATCTACCTCAGGAAACCTGTTGACAAAATGAACAATCTAGTATGCTTATAACATTTTATACATTCTTGAATTCTGTTATTGATTGGCAGATTTAAGACTTAAACATTGTTTGAAGTTAATTTAATACCTTGCAAATTTTATTTTTGTTTCAACAACTTGTTTTGTTTACAGCATTTTTGCTGTAATTGATATAGATGTCATACAGTGTACAAACTGGAAACTTCCATGTCTGACTTATTTTTGCTTAATTTGTGATAACAAAATATTAGCGAAAATATCGTCACAGGCGAATACTTATTTTTTTTAGTGTTATGCACGAAAAGACCCTCGTACGACAGGCATTTTCACGACGATAGAAAAATAGCACAGAGAAATTTCCAGCTTACAGTTTGTTCACTGATACCGGTGTTCATAAAAATAGTGATATTTTAAGTTGCTGTTGTTATGTTCATTAACAATAAACTACTTATAAAGTTGAGTCTTTATTTGTTTTAAACAAGTTTGCACCTATAAACTTTTCACAAAGACAAAACACTTCATAGCCATGGACTCATTCATTAGATATTTTGTAATGATGACTATAACGATTGGAGATAAACGTTCATGATGTCGGTGCTTAAACGTTCATCTCAGTTATATGTCTAAGAATCTTCACTCTGGTTAGAGTTTTTGAATGCTTCTATATTGGTACCATAGATAATCGATCTCAAACGTCCAAGGAGAAAAGGCAAAATAAGGCAATTATATACCGGGTTAACTCAATATCACATTGGTCCGGACTTGGTACAGCCATTTCAAATGAAATAGTGTGCTTAACATGATTTATTGCACTAAATTTTCCTTTTCTGTTGCAATCCTAGAGTCCGGTCGAATGTGGTAGTATATAACAGGACTGTTAGACAATGAGATTATCCATCCTCATTTTCTGTTCTTTACATTTCTATACCAAAATCCTGTCAAAGGAAGCAGGGACAAGTGAGAAAATCAACGAAATAGAATATAGTTTAAAACCGGGAAGTTAACAATACTTTATATTTTACACTGATATTTTATCTTATTCACATGCACATTTAATTGTTTTGGCAAAGTTAATATAAGAAGAATATTTATCGTTTTTATGATTCCAGTAAGTAATAAAATCTAATATTGTTACCCCTTAATGGTAAATTTGAACACATGATACGTTATGTAATTTACTTCAGGAGAGTGACTGATCGCTATGGAATAATATTACAAAAAGAAACTGATTTTAACAATGTTGTCCCGCTATGATTTGCATAAATTTAATTTTATGTTAGCTTTGATTTATGAGTATTTACGATAACAATATATGTACTATATTTTACGTTATAGGATAGACAACATGTAGGATGCACATGTAATTTAAAATAGGATAGGTGCATAAATACCACAATTTAGGTGAAATGTGAAAAAAACATGTATGTAGTCAAACCTGGGTAATTACGAAGTTCTCCTTATTCAAATACTCCTATAAAGCAGCGACCATTCATATGACAGACCCATACCACTTTAACAGACAAGCAAAAAGGGTTCAAATAAAAAATAATATGGAGTAGGCATTGCCTATATGCGAGCATAGCTAAAAGGGACTACGTTTTGTTTATATAATGTATTTGGGGCGAGATGGTATGTGGCGATTTAGCTTCGAGACACGTTAGTTTCGTACGTGCATATAACCAAGACGAAACGAGCAGCTTATGTGTACATGTATTTATTATTTTAAGAATATTATTTTCTTGTAAAAAGCGCAATTTATTATTTTTTTAATCATTATTTCTTTTCTTATAAATTATTTTAACATTCACTCCGGTCTTGTAAAAATAATAACCCTTTCCGGACCATAAAAAATCTAAATCAGCATTAGCAAATTTCTCGCGGAAACAGATATCGTAGAGCTCTCCGCTCGAGCGGGCACTTCGTGCCCACTTGCGAGCTATGCTCGCTATTAACAGACAAATAGATTACCTGTCAATTAAAGATTGTAATGATTAACAGTTTATTAATATTGTGTAAGCATCATTTACCTGAAGAAGAAAAAAAAAACGAATCAAAGCAGAAATATTAGTTAGACCAGTAAAGAGGACAATGTCCCCTTAATAGACCTTATATGTAGGATTGACTTTATTTTTGAGAATACGTTGGAAGCAACAATTGACTTTGGCAATTCGTCGGGGTGAATTTCTTGAACCAATTTTCCGACTCCCTCGAACTCTTGACACCATTTGCGAGGTATGGTCTCTAGGAACGATGATAGTCCTTCGTAAGGGAAGAAAAGGGTTATCTCGTGTGGAGAGCAATATTATACCCCATACACGTTAAATGCACCCTTGTAGAGTTCGATAAGTGAAGGCTCAATGGGGACCGCTACAAAAGAAAACGCTATAATAAATATGGAAACACTTTGAAAAATTATGCAAAATGCAAATATCAACTACATGGTTTCGGCATCCGTATTCGAGCGTTTTGAGTTTTAAGTACTTTTCCATCAATAGGTTTGGTCTTCCACCTTCCAATGTTGATTTCAATACTGCATTTCGAAAAACAATCCTTTATACCGCTATGGTATTTTGTGTACGCAATGGCATCAATTTTGACCCTCTATTATGATACATAATAAAAATTTGCACATGACAGTATGCTTGACATTGAACAGTCTTAAAGTTGTTGTGCCGTTGTGTTCCATTATACATGACTTCAAGGTTTTGCTTGTTTGCGATGTTGAATTTAAATAAAATGTTATTTTGACAACTTCTATTATTAAGATACATTCAATTTCATTCATTTTGTAGGATTAATGGTCCGCAGACATCAGGCAATATCGAAGGATATGACAATTTATCAAAATGTTCATCTTCAATTTCTAAAAGCTCACCTTTAAGAAATATCACTTTACTACATTAAGATAACAAATTTACACCTTAAGAAGTCTAATGCATTTTATCATCTTACCTGTTCCGGTTTTTGGAACAAATATATTTACTTTATGATATACACATTTGAAATATATGACAAATATATTTTGTACCTATAACGAAACAAGACATTTTGTGATGAAATATATTCTGTGACCTACCATAGGTGATATTAACAATTAATTATGGGCTGTACCTCATCACTGAAGTCTTTCTTATTAAACATATGGGCGGTCAGGACAGTATTCTTAGTTCTTATAGCATTCCTGGCTCCTATTGATTTGTTATCTGATGGTTCTGAGGTAAGACTAGTTAAATGTTTGTATGTCTGTCAGCGATTAAAACAGGTTAGTTTTGCATGTGTCTGTATTCCGCTTATCCCCGTAACAATTTGAAGAGGGGGTATCTCTGGTTAACTCATTTGGTTTAAACTTTTATATTGATTAAAAGTAATAACAAAATTACCGAATTGGAGGATCAATCTGATTCTCAATTGTCCATAAGACGAGACAAAACAAGGAAGACATACCGTAAAAATTTGAAGATGACAATGGTCCTGACTTGGTATAGGCATTTCAAAAGAAATGGTAGGTTAAATCAGGTTTTGTAATATTAATAGCTGTAAATACGACTCATGCATTGTTTTTGTCAAGTGTGGTGTAGCTGTCTACAATCATGACAAAGAACTAAGTTTGCCTTTTTTTTAAGCCTTCGTACTTAAATTCCAATACGAATACTTCAGGTCAACGATTTATCTTATCAATCCGGAACAAAACTTTCAACTACATGTACATATTGTCCAATGTCGTTTGTTGGTAACTGTTTTGATTGCAATATGTGTTTTTTTTTTTTTTTAATTTGATTTAATTCAAATTGCAACGAAGCGTTAAAAAGGCAAATTTGAACTAGAAAATTTCTCAAAAACAGTACCAGGAGATACTTCAAAGCACAAACAATCTTATTGCTAGTGGGAGGTGGGGCCCAAAACACTACTTAAACCCAGTCCTAAGCCTATAATCCTTGACTAAGCTTTTGTTTGTACTTGTCTTTTTGATGTTTTCTGTTCTTTGTTCAAGAAGGGGGCATATCTATGACTATTTCAGGACTGGACTTGACTTATATGCATTTTACATGTGTATTTAGATCATGGACCAATTGCATAACGGCGAGCAGCGCCTACCGGCCTCGTTGACGGCTGCTGGCGGTTTTTCATTGTGTTTTTCTTTCTTCTAAATTTACGCTTGTTATTGTTACTAAGAAATAACAATTGCAATTTTGTTGTGATTTTGAGAACAGGAAGTAAGCAATTTATACGAAAGAAAGTTAAGTTTCAGGATTTTAATTGAATGGCATCCCGATGTGTATAGCTATATATTTCAACCTTTGTTTTGCAATATAATACATAAATATAAAAAGCAGACAATCTAAATAAGTCTACATATTTAATATTTCTTGTTTTTTTAGTTTACATTTCAATCTTTAAGAATTAAACAACCGGAAAAAAGTACCTGTAGTAATGTAATCAAATCGTCACTTGTAAATTTATTGTTTGCAAAAACTTTATTTCATAAGAAGCAGAGGTACCAATGGGGTATCCGAATATCAAAAGTCCGAAAGGGCAGAGACAAAACCAGTAAACACCAACAAGAACGGGACAATAACAGACAATATGTAAAACATGGAAACACAAAATAACTGAATATCAATCAACAACGCGAACTCCAGTCGAAACAAGAGTGAACTCAGGTGCTCCGGAAGAGTAAGCAGTTCCTGCTTGCTATAGCACACCCGTCGCGTTGCCAATAGTCCATTCAGCGTGTCAAATCCGGTAAAGGAAGACAAAACAACACTCTATGACAAACCAACATCTGCACTCATCTGAGAGATCGAAATCCCATATTTGTCTATAAGTGCATGATGTCTTGTCAACATAAAACATGTGATGAATTACATAATTCAAATCAACAATTTTGAAATAAAAATCGTATTTAATTTCCGGAAGGACTTGTTTAAAATTCAAATGAAAAGTCAATATGAAAAACATAAGATTGAGCTGATAAACAAAAGAGAGAATCAAATGATAGAATTTAATTATTGAAATGAATTAAAGAAGCAGAGAGGTACCAATGGGATATTCTGAGAGAACAAAGACGAAATCAGTAAACACAAACGAGAAAAACCACAAAGAAGCAGACAACACAAAACGTACAAAAACAAACGATCAGCAATCAGCAACGCGAACTTAAAGTCGTAATGAGAGTGAACTCAAGTGTTCCGGAAGGGAAAGCAATTCCTGCTTGTAGCCCTTCGAGAAAACGCTTGCACCTCACTGCAAGTCTAGGATGGTCAAGCGGAATACTTTGCTATCAAATGTCGATATTTGTATCTTGATCAGATCAAACCTTGTACTAGAGTTGTTCATCTTTTTCAACAAATAAAGGTACCAGTGGTAACAAAATTACCAAACTTGGATTTTTAGCAAATGCTTTTTACTTAATGTAATTTTGATTCCCTATTTTATCTATAAAAGTTTAATTTTAACTTTAAACTTTTCACCTTGAAGCAATGATAGAGACACAATGTTTAAAAATCAGACATGCATTAAATACTTATATATATATGATACAATCAGCAATATATCGGAAATAAATGAGCCAAGACCTTTCAAAAACTCACCATCTTGATGAAAGAAAGTGGTTTTGCATCACTTTTGGTGAAGTTTTATCGATTTCATAAGTTCTCCTTTATATACAAAACAAGACTAACAATTCATGTTTTAGTAAAACTATATATTGGATTTAAAATTTGAACTACACGTACATGTATTACCACTAATTAACAATATCCAGTTTTTCCCATAAAATGCAAAAATGGATCCAATTCTTTTAATGAGACGTTGGTCCTAAATTTGAGGAGACAGTTATGACCCTGTATCATTTCTATAGATTTGATAGCTTGATTTCTTCTTTTTTTATATTTTTGAAAGTTTCAACGTCTCCCCTTGAACCAATATGCTACAGACACAATATATAGAGATCAGACAGACATTAAATACTTTTAATCATTTTGATACAATCAGCAATACATGTATATCAGAAATAAATGAGCCTTACTCTCGCCATTAGTGACAACGTATATTTTGTGCTTCATTTTACTTGGTTAAAACCACGAGCTTGAGACCGAAGCTAGGGAAAAGAATAAGACATATATATGCACTTTATATTTATTTTCATATTTCTTTTGTACATATTGCATTTGTTGATCATAAGGGTACACTCGACAATTTCAAATAATCTTCGACATTCATATATCTTAAAGACAAATGGGATATGTGGAATAAGTCAAACAGACAATGGACCATTGTATTTTGATTTAGAATACATGCATATTCAAAACAAACATATATTTATAGGATAATGGGTTATAGGGAGACATGGCGAATGTGTCAGTCAACCTTTATTGAAAGCACTAAGTAAAAAAAATTAAAAAAAATAAAAACCAGAATCCCTTCAGTAGATAGCAATATTAATTTAAATGGACAATAGACAACGTCAAATAGCTGGATATCCAAAATCCAAAATTTGTTTCTTTAATAAATATACTTTTTTTCAATATGTGAAATCTTATTCTTAAACTTATCAAGACTAGAAGTGAAAGCAACATTCATTTGTAATTTCCCTGGTAACTTTGTCACATAGGGGACTTATCACATGGTTACCTTTTAGGTTCACCTTTTGGCTTCAAAGTTTTTAAAAGTTAATTTCCCTGAAGCAGCAAGTCAGGGGTTGAAATAAGAAAAAGAAAAGTACAAGTTGAAGCCAATAAGGGATCATAGAAAAACAAGCCTTTTGATTTGGTTAGGGATCCTGCGTATAACTAGCATACTAAACAGACATGGGGATCGCAGCAGCCGCAAAAGCTCTTGGGTAAATGATGCAAAATCATCCATTCTTGTGATTTCCTGAAAGCTGATCATGATATTTAGATGTCAAAATTCATTTAATAAAAAATCATCATATGAACTAAAAAACAACACAAGAGTGCTGTTGGAAATATAAGAAATCTGTGAAGATTGACCAATGCCGTCTAATAGACATTTCTGGATCTACCACTCCAGCGGGATGGGCAGGTTTTAAAAAAATATATATATATGATTTTATTTGCCAAGCAGGACAACAGGTTCATACCATATCAGAACAAAACTATCGATGTATGCATGTACTAAACATATTAAAAGTGATACTATTTCGTAGCACATTATAATTTCAAAATTTGAAACTTTTGCAAAAGGCAATGATGAATATGGTGATGTATGCCGAGAGAAGCGAGGCAGAAGAAATCAGGCTTTTATCATTTGAGTTTATGTTTTTGAAAACTGGACAAATGACTGTCAGTAAATAGGTAAAATAATTTATCTAAAAGTTAGTAATTAGAATACTTGAAATAACTGGTCTGGTATAGGAATAACATGTATTTACTAGACCTTAATTTAATTTAAACATATTTTATTGTCAAACAAACTAAGACAAAGGGATAGCACATAAGTTCTACAACTTAGAACGTCTTCTCCCATACAAAATACATACATTATATTAAACAGACAACAATAATTATACAACTGAAATAAGTTTTTTTATATATAATATGTACGCCAAGGTAAATCATGACAGAGTTTGGTTGTGGAAAAAAAGAAGGGAAACAAAAGAAAAAAAAGGAGAAAATTGATAGAAGAATTTCACAATTTACGTCTGTAAAATTTGAAAAGAAAGATGCACATATTGTGAAAAATGAAGTCTCTGTTCTCTGGTCTAGTGTCGTTTGTAAATATTTAAAAAAAGTATATTTATCATGAAAAATACGCTAATAAAAACAAAGGAATTTACATCATCGTTTCTGGTGCTATCTCCAAACAAAATAGTTTCAATTGATATAGGAACATCCAGGTCATGTAAAGACTGAAACAGTACGGTTCTTTGTGGTTCGAATCTGTTGCAAGAAAGGAAAAAATGTGCCGAAGTCTCAACATTATCATTACAATCACACCATTCATCGTTTATAATATTCTTTTGAAAAAGATCATGTTTGAGAGCACCACACTTATTGCGTATAGTGTGCATAATGTTTTGCATCCGGTGTCTCACAGTAAAGTAGCTTGGTGGTTTGGTTAACGTTCTATATTTTAGTTTTAGTTTTGATTTAAACAGCTCGAAAGTTGGACACTCTCGAAGTGATGGGTCAAGGCTATTCCAAAGATTCAGTGTACCTGGTAAGAATGAATGTTGGAAAAGTAAAGTCTAGCAGACGGGATATTAAAATTATTTCTGTTTCTTAAATTGTAATTTGAAGATTCTGATACAAGAGTAGGCAATAAGTCAGTTAAATACTCTGGACACTCTGGACACTGTCCGTTAGCCATTTTGTAAAAGAGATTGAGTTTCCTCTGTTCTCTTCTACATTTCAATGACTCCCAGCCAGTTTCCTTGTAAATGGATTCTATACTGCAATAGCAGTTTGGACCAGTTACGATTCTACCTGCCTCGTATTGGATTTTCTCAATTCTATCAGAATTTGATTTTCCATAGTTATCCCATACTTCACACGAGTATTCCAGAACAGGACTTATAAAAGTGATATAATTCTCTTTTCAGTTTAAATTTCAATTTACGTAAAACGTTTAGTTGAACAGACGTCTTTTCTATGATATAATCAACATGTTTAGTCCATTTACAATCTGAACTAAAAAGTACTCCAAGATGTTTATGAATCGAAACTGGTTCTATGATGGTGTCTTCAAAACGAAAACTCACATTGACTGTTCTAGGAAAAGAACTGAAAAACAACAATGTCAGTTTTATCTCGGTTCAGTTTAACTAACCATCTTTTTGACCACCTAGAGATACTAGACCTTAATGAATAACAGGTAGTTACTAAATTCTAAACATATACAAACGGTAACAGCACGAAGAAACAGACAACATAAAACACACAAAACAACTGAATGGCAATCAACAACGCGTACTCAGGTGCAAATTCATGGCAATCAACAACGCGTACTCAGGGGCGAATTCATGGCAATCAACAACGCGTACTCAGGTGCGAATTCATGGCAATCAACAACGCGTACTCAAGTTCGAATTCATGCCAATCAACAACGCGTACTCAAGTGCGAATTCAGCGTATTCAATTTTGTATGAAAGGAGAACGAAACCGAACCCTATGACAAATCAACGTCTGTACTCATCTGAGAGATGGAGATCCCATAATTCAATGAGTCTATGATCCATTCAGTTTCTTCAGTGTTTTAGCGTTAACTGTCTCTGGCAGTGATTTCTTATCTCAATTTCAGATCAAAACAAAAAGTGAAGCTTAACATCATAAACTCATTTAAAAACATTTCTGTAGTCATACTATGGTTAATTTCACCCCTTGTTTTCTGTATAACATTTTCAAAGGTTTTAATCTTCTTCCAGCACAGAGAACACTTGACTTTGTCTTGGAACCATTCTCCAATGTTGGGACTTTCGATATAAATTTTTCCCATGTAGTGGAGCGGATAAACTTGTTTTTTCACCAAAATATTTCACATCGTGATAAAAGCATGAAATTTTGTACAAACTTTATTCAATATATATTGGTTCAGAATTCATAGTGGGAGTCCTTGTAGTTTTTTCAGCAGTCGTCTTTCATAGTTGGCCATCTTGATGTCAGCCATTTTCAAGATGGCCGCCGCGAAATTAAAATGTCGCCTTTTCTCTATAATCTTTTTTAAAAAACTACTTTTTGTTTTTAAATTTCTTGATTTTACTGGACAATTGACACCTTTATTAGGAAAAAAATGATAAATGTAAGCTTAATTAATATATTTAATAGTGCGCATGCGCAATAAAATGTCAAAAATATAAATTACCCAGTTTTCCAAGATGTGAATTGCCTTTAAACTTGATTTTTCACCAAAATATTTCACATCATGATAAAAGCTACATGAAATTTTGTACAAACATTTGTCAATATATAATGGTTCGGAATTCACAGTTGGCAATGTTGTTGTTTCTGGTATTTTCCTCTGATGACTTCCGAGCACCCGGTTGTATTCATAGGTAGAAAATATAGTTTTTATAAAGTCATTGGAATTTGATGAAATGAATGTCTATATGTTACATCAGGTTAACTGCCCTTGCCATACGCACATCGGATATGAGATTTCGACTTATTTCTTCGATGTAAGCCCTAATGTCATTGTGCTCCCCAATTACTTCGGTCATTTGGGAGTGGGAGCCATCTAGTAAACACTGTAGAAGTAGATCCTTATTACTAGTGAGAATTTCCTTTTCTGAGTGGCTCCTATTTCTGGCTAGCAAAAGTGAAAGGGTAGAGAGGTGTTTATCTCTGATCTGGTGAAAGACAGTGCATTCGAGTATTAGATAATATCTGTCCTACTCTCCAGCGTTGCAGTTCTTTTAAATGGCAGAAACTGTGTGTTGGTTGAATTTAGCTCGATTTGCCTGCAGTGTGTAGGTGCTTGTCAGGATTCTTTCTTTGTGGCTCTGGAGTTGTTGGGTACTGAAATCCACAGTAGGTGTGCTCTTTTCGTTGGTTTCTTTTGTATTCTCAGATATTTGGTGGTCGTTTTCTGTTACACATCATCTTTCCACTCATAATATAGGTGTTGGTCTATGGCATCTGTCAGCATTGACTTCCACTTTCCTCTTGATGGTGGGTTGTACATGATATCGGAAGCGTCTGGTAGACTGTACTTTTGTAGAAGATTTCTAACTTGTGTGAACCAGTTATGGCTTGAATGATCCTTAGTAGCTAGTTGTCTTCTGGCTATTAGGTGTTAAATGGAGCAAATGCTTGCTGCAATGTTTATTGAAGCAAGTAAGTTGGTTTTTCTCTATCTGCACATTTATGGGTGTTGCTCCTAGGAGTACATACACAGCTGAAGTAGAACAGTGGTATGGGAGTCCTTGTAGTTTTTTCAGCAGTCGTCTTTCAAAGACCAAAGTTCATCTGATTCCTGTTGGTTGAGTGTTTCTGCCTCCAAGCCGTAGATGATTCGTGGACGGCAAAAGGTAGTATATATCTTATACCAAACTGTTTAATTTATACCATTTTTTTTCTGTGCAAACCAGCCCCTAACATGGCATACATGGTTCTCCTCCCTTTAATTATTATCTCATTGATGTCATTTTTACCATCTGATCTTCTAGTCAAACCAATGTGTTTTGTTGCTGGGATTTCTGCAATTTCACAATCTCCTAGGGACCAGGTCTGTGGGTCTCGTTTCTTGCTAGCATTTCAAACCACCACATCACCTTTTGATGTGTTGATTGTGACTCCATCGTTTTGGGGTTCATTGTGGACTACATGGAGGGCGTGTTGAAGTTGGTTTGGGCAGTAGGAATAAGCTACCGTGGGACATCCTAAGTATGTTGTTCCAATTTTGGCTCCATCTTTATTTCAGCCTTTTTCAAGATGGCCGCCGCAAAATTGAAACGGCACCAGTTCTTTATAATCTTTTATGCATATTTACTTTTTGTTTTTTAATTTCTTGTTTTTATTGGACATAAAAAATGATAAACGTAAGGTTTATTAAATTATTTGTTAGTGCGCATGCGCAATATACTGTCAAGAGTATGAATATCCCTGTTTTCCAATCTGTGAGTTGCCATTAACTTGATTCTTACCAAAAAACATCGTGATAAAAGAAGCAGAGGTACCAATGGGGCATTCGAATGTCAAAGCCCGAAAGGCAGAATCAAAAACAGTAAACACAAACAAGGGAAAGACGTGTAAGCATGAAATTTTATACAAACATTCCCCAATATAATGGTTCAGAATTCATAGTTGGCCATCTTGATTTCGGCCATTTTCAATATCACTGCCGAGAAATTAAAATGGCGCCATTTCTTTTTGAATCTTTTGGGCAAAACTACTCTTTCTGTTTAAATTGTTAGTTTTTATTAGAGATAAGACACCTATATTAGGAAACAAATGATTACTTAAACTGGCAACCGGCTGCCTACTGTTCTAAACAGATAATATTCAAAAATATATTTTGAAAGTTTTTAATGGACAGCCAGTTGGACGGACAGAAGAACAAGGTGATTGCAATATAGCCCACTCTCTTACGAGTGGGGATATAATTACTTAACATCCACCTTTGAGTCTTATACAAGCTCCTGTAGCACTAAGGAAAAGTTCATATTTCATATAAGCTGGCATATTGAACAAAATGAACAAACGCCATAATTTTAAAATTTTACGAAAGTCATCTTGAAAATGGCTGCAATTGATATCTTTAACTGTCTTATTTTAGTAAAATTGATACGACTGCTGCAAATATATTACTTTACAACTTCTTTTCATTTTTTTTTGTCATTCGAAAACTGAAAACACAAAACTAAAAAGCAATTCATAACTCAAAATGTAATATTTGTATTATTATACCGTAATTATGGCAAAATCTAGCGCATGCGCAGCTTTAAATATTCAAATTAACTTAACATATATATATTTTTAACCTTGTTTAAACTTAAAAATATGAATAAACAGTTCAAATAGAAAAAATACTGTTATAGCCATGAATTTTATTCAAAAAAAATAATTAGATATGACGCCATTTTGAATTTCATGGTGGCCATCTTGAAAACGGCCGAAATTGAAATGGCCAACGATCTTATCTTAATGTTGAGTACTTGAGGCACCATCATACCAAATTTCATGCTTTTATCACAAAGTGAAATATTTTACCCTATATCCGCTCCACTAATGTGTTTTTTTTTATTTAAGGAAGGATTTTAATTGGGGTATGATTTTTTTTTGCACATTGTATAATACGTTGCACAAAAAATTTTTTTGTCATATCCCCAACTGAAGAAAAAAATATATGACAGTCATTTCTTGAAAAAAAAATTGCCAAAAAAAATTAAAAACATGAAGAAGTTATTTATAAATTTACTAACATGTATGCTGTACATTTGTATGCATAATTCAAGGAGAAACCTCTCTTCAGCAGAATTTGACCACAAAACATTGGATGGTCAAGACCAAAACTACTCGTACTCACAACTTAATTCAAAGTGAAAGGAAGCCGAATCCAGCATCAAGGATATTGTCCATGTGCAGGACAAGGAAAGAAATTGCAAATACAAAAAGTATTGGATAAACTCGTGTCATATTAATTTTGTATTAATTCTAGGAATCAAAATGTGCTTACGGGTTGATTACCATGGCGATACTATGGCTGACAGAAGCGTTACCCATACCAGTGACAGCTTTGTTACCTGTGGTGATATTTCCGTTACTAGGTGTGTTACCAGGAAAAATCATCTGCACAAAGTATTTAAACGTAAGTTTCTGGTAAAGACCGCAGAAAGGTTCAGGAAAGTTTATTTTATGCCATTTGTAAGGGGACGACCATTTGATTCTGAGGGGAGCAAGAATATTTATTTTCTGCATACAATAGCTTATTTGAGCAAGGATGTTGGGAGGGATTATTTATTTTCTTGCAAACAGAAGCCAGATTATTTATTTCTTACTTTTTCCAGGCCAGAATATTTATTTACAAAAACTGCCAGGCCTCCCTCAAAATCAAATGGTCGTCCCCTAATCATACATGACGAGATTCCCCGTATACGATAGTAAGCGTTCTTAGCATGATTTCGTGTGTAACATGTGAAATTCGTATATTTAATAGTATTACTACTAAATCTTTTATCAGTCAAGTTTTAATCATGCACTGAACGTTCGAATCAATTTCGAGAATTGAGAATTCTGTATATTCTTTAGGAGGTCCAAAACCAAAACGAAAATTTACGACCTTCGAAACTTTTATTAAACTTATAGCAAACACGACATCAGTTGCATGCAAATCAAACGTATCCTGTACAAGAAATGCCAGGGAAAGCCAACATTCACACAGCAAATTGAGGCAAGAATGGGGCGGTTAATAAGATTTATTTCCTAAAAACAATTAATTAATGCTTCGTTTTTTTATTCTATGTTAGGACACCAGTATGTTATTTATTGGTGGTCTGGTCGTGGCAGTGGCCGTTGAAGAAGTAGGCTTGCATAACAGAATTGCTATGGGCATAATTTCTGTACTGGGAGCAAACCCTAATATGTAAGTCAGTCTACTTGAATTAAACCATAGTCTGTCTGAAAACTAGTATAATTGCATTGTGAATTCTGTGACAATTAGCATTTAACAATGTATATTTAAACAAGACTCCATACTTGCAGTAAAAAAAAAATTATAAAGAAGAAAAAGAACACGGCGAAGACTTGAATTTCGAAAATCCAAAACAACAAATGCATCAGAAATCACCGAAAAAACAAAACAAGTCATTTGAAAAAAGCTAGAAAAGCGTCTTACTTGCTGTAACTATCTTACTCGTTGCAAACAATCAGATCAACAATTAAGGGGCGGACCATTTAACTTGAATGGGGGCTTGGCTTTTTGTTTTGGTCAGAGATTTTTTTTCCGGGGAGCGCAGAAAAAAAAAATTCGAAGGCGTCACAACAGAATATTTTTTTTCGTTATTATCATTATTTTATATGGCAGAAATCCTTCTACAGAATATTTTTTTCTTGCCCTCTTCTGCCAAAACATTTTTTCAGCAAAAATAATTTTCAGAATATTTTTTTTAGGAAAAAACCAAGCCCCCCTTCAAATTAAATGGTCGGTCCCTAAGTAAAAATATTTTTAAGGTTTAGCATATTTTTTAACTATTTTAAGGTTAATGTTGGGACTGATGTTACCCACGTGGTTTCTCTCTATGTGGATAAGTAACACTGCAGCGACATCTATGATGATTCCTATCATTCAGGCCGTAGTACAGCAAGTTTCACAAGCAGAGGAGGTCACAGAAACAACACAGGATGGTAGCCATTTATATCATTATAGAAGATGTTTACAAAATATATCGGAATTACTTATATCGCCTTGAGTTCCATTCAGAAAACCGTCCCATTTTCTGTAAATAAGCACAAGTTTAGCAAACATGTTATGTCCGTTTCCCTTGCCCAATATACTTTATAACCTAGACATGTTTGGCCGACTTTTAACAAATATACTTAAATGATTAGTTTTGTGTCCACATTTACAAGGATTATTTTTTCAATTTACTATTTCAAACAAAGGAGATGGACAACATTCAAAAGTCTTAAATAACATATCTGGTTATCTTTAAACACACTTCTAAAATAAGGCAAATAATCTAGATGTTAAAATAATTGTACTCTTTCCAGGAACTGACAATTTAGCGTTCGACAAAACAGGTTTGAACGGTATAGAAACAGCTAAAGTAAAACCAGAAAACAATGGCTTATCAGTCTCAGATATTGAGTTAGAAGACAAGAAAACGGAAAATAGAAAATCTGAGGAACTGAAAAGACTAGGGAAGGGCCTTGCCTTATGTGTTGCTTATGGTGCAAATGCTGGCGGAATAGCCACGCTAACTGGTACACCGCCAAATCTGATATTACAAGGAATGGCAAACGCGTAAGACTAATCAGTAGATAATTATAACAGACGACCATGATTCAATTTCGTTAAGTTAAAAATCGCATGATTCGATTGCATTTAAAATTTAAGGGTTTTTTTTTGTACCCCAAACCACTAGTATATTAACTGTTACCATTATTCATTCCTAGTTGTCTCGCCTGCGACTTGAGTCGCTGAAGGCGAGACATAGGTATTACTTTCCGGCGGCGGCGGCGAGGGCGTAAACATTTTTGTAAGTCTTTTGTGGAAAATGAATTACAAGAAAAGTATAATAGCTAGGCATCAGATATTTAGTATACAGATAGTTGGGGTTATGGTCTACGCAACTGGTCCCATGCCGTTTAACTCTGATCCCATTTTCATGGTTTAGAAACTCTGTGAACTTAAAATTATTTTTTTGACAAAAAACTTCTTTGTAAGACTTTTGTGGAAAAAGAATTATGTAGAAAGTATAATAGCTAAGAATCTCATATCCGTTATACAGACACTTCGGTTAATGGTCTATGCAACTGGCGCCATGCCGTTTGACCTTGACAACATTTTCATGGTTCAGTGACTTAGTGGACTACAATGATTTTTTGGGCCAAAAAAACCTCTTTTTAGGTCTTTTGTGGAAAATGAATTAAGTGAAAAGCATAATAGCTAGGATCTGATATCTGGTATACAGACACCTGGAGTTATCGTTTATGCAACTGACACCATGTCCTGTGACCTTGACACAATATTCATGGTTCAGTGACTTTGTGGACTTAGATGATTTTTGGGACAATTAAAATTTTTGTGGAAAATAAATTAAGTTGAAAGTATAATAGCTAGGCATCTGATATTTCGTATGCAGACATTTGGTGTTTAGGTCTACACAACTGACACCATGTTGTGTGACCCTGACCCCATTTTCACGGTTCAGTGACTTTGTAAACTTAGATAAAATGAGTTAAGTGAAAAGTATAATATTATAGCTAGGCATCTGCTATTTGGGGATTATGGTATATGACTTGTTGAATGTTAGGCTTTTTTCATTGTTTCTCAATTACTATGGAATCTTGAACACACTTCAGACATTTTTGTGATGGTTAAATAAATTCTGTCACCTGTCACATGACCTTGACATTAACGTTTCTGAAGGCCCAGCTAAACCTTCAATGAGTTCTGTGATTGTGCCGACAGGCGAGACATACTTTAGTGTCGACTCTTGTTTCTAAATCTAAAATTTCACTAGTATTTTGCGCTGAAATTGGTCATTTGGGTCTTGAAAAGTCAAGTACATTTTTGTTCAAAATCAATATTACAATCATTACAATAGACAGTCATACTGAAGAAATAGGCATAATACAACTCATGATTTCCACATCGGCAAAATATTTTGATAAAGCATAATGTTTATAACATATTAATTCAAATGCTTTTTATGTTTTATAGAATTTACAGTGAACGAGACAAGAGTGCAGATTCAGGAATAACATTTGCTAATTGGATGGCTTTTGCCTTTCCATTGTCGGTCATCATTCTTATTCTGTGTTGGCTTTGGCTACAATTAATATTTCTGCGATCATTGTGAGTTATTAGTCATACCTTATTTTGTGTTTCAAATTTTCACACACAAAAAATTGTCACAGTGAATTTTTAGTTTTTCGTGTGTCTACTAATGTTTTACCCAATTACATGCCATAAGGGCCTGTCATAAACCATGAGTCTTTTTTCAAAGCTAATCTTTGTTCCTTACATTTGCGTTTGCGGTACATCCATTCTATGTCAAGATCGCGTCTGTAGTTGATTTATGAAACCATATGTATTATTTTGTCTATATAATGCCAATTGCAAGACGAGGAATAGCGGGTTTCGGTGTTTTGATGGCGGCTTCGTTTTTTTCCATGCCCATTTTGATTTTAAATTGCCGTCGATTTATGGAGGGTTTGTAGCGAAAGTCATTCTACAATTCATTATTCTATTTCTAATTCTAGATGTTGTAAGAAGGCCGATGAAACAAAGAAGGCAGCAATAGCTAAAGCTATAAAACTAGAAAAAGAAAAACTTGGAAAAATGACGTTAGTGATTTTATTCGAAAACATTTAGTTTTAAATCTCATACAATACAAACTAAAGAAATCATTCATAAGTAAAGGAGGTAGATTTAAATTGAAAATTATGTCAAAGAAGCATCAGAGTGTACATTTAAGAAACACGGGGGAAAATAATCCAAAATACAGCAACGGAATCAAATGCAGTCGTTGTATATACAGTACAAATATGTAATATTCTAAAACAAGGGGAAACTAATAAATTGGTGCATTTTTCACTTTTTTGACACCTATGCAATTAATATATACATGGATGTGCGAATCACTGTAATTTTAACTTCAATAGGACCAATAGGTAAAGTACATTATGTGTTTTTCTTCTTTTAGATTTGGGGAAGTAATTGTCCTATTCTGTTTCATCAGTCTTGCCCTATTATGGATATTCCGATGGATCCCAGGGTTTGGAGGATGGGCAAATCTGTTCAAAGTTATTAAGTAAGCAATATTTTGGATAATATACCGACCCACTTGATATAAAATGTAGACTTCTTTGATGCCAATCGATCATTTAATTTTGATTTCGTTGCTTCTGCACGTTTGCAATTTGAACTAAGACCAACTTTAATTAGAGTGAGTATACTTTATAGTCCATTATTACTTTTCCTATACCTATCCAAGTCTGGGCTAAGCATGAGGGGACCGAAGGGTTTATTTCGTTCTCCGTTATTGGCAATTTTTATTTTCCGTGAAATGTGATTTGTTGAAATATTTTTCCGTGCATCGTGATTGGATATTGCACGTGAACCGTTTCAGCTAAGTATTTTGTCCGTGATTCGTTTTAGGCATGCTTTACAGTAATACACAGTCAAACTATTATCCGTGACCAAAAATTTAGCCATATTTCCGTGTTTCGTTATTTGCATTTTTTTATTCTTCGTGATTCGTGATCAGAACTCCACATCAGGACCCCAAGCTTGAGTACTTAATGTTTGCATCACTATATACCTTGGATTCATCCCTGTTTGATAGCTGCTTACTTACTGCTAGATGTGTGTATTTTTAAAAATGATATTTTACAGTAACACAGATCCTTACGCACGAGATTCCACTGCAGCCATGTTAATTGCCATATCACTGTTTATCCTTCCACGAAAACTACCATCAATTTTCTGTTGGAAGTCTGAAAATGGTAACTAACTTTGATGTTTCTCCTTACTGTGGCAACGGTTTGAAAACATCAACAAATAAATCTAGATTTGACTGTTTATTAGCTTTTTGCAATATTTGTACACTGCATGTATTTTGTAAGTTGTACGTGCACATTCATAAGACTGAACACGCTCGATTAATACTGAAACGATTTCGGCCACAGACCATTTTCTTTCTCATCATGTTTTCTTTTCTGTAATATCAATTTCGTTTGTCATTAAGCATCCTCTTCTGAATTCCGATTTTCGAACGAAACATTGGAACCTCTTTTTTGTATTTATTTTGTTCCTGCAATTTTTCTTTGTAACCAGCATTTGGATATTCAAATTGTTTGGTTTGTCTTGTTTTGTCTTTATTTCCTGGACAAATGAGATCGATCCTTACCGTACCTCTTTATCCCTATTATGTCTCACAACTGTGTTGTGTTTTGTGTAACAAGACCCTGGATGGCAAGGAAAGAGGGAGGTTTGGCGCCATAAAACCTGGTTCAACCCAACATTTCTTTTGAAATACCTGTTCCAAGTCAGTACTATTGCGGTCTTCGATTTCTCTTGTTTGTATTTGCCTGGTGTTGTCTTTTATATTTGGATATATCATGTATATGAGATTGATCATCAAAGTTAGGTAGTTTTGTTGTTACCTTTGATTATAAAAGAAGCAAAGAGGCACCAATGGGGTAATCGTGTGTCAAAAGTCCGAAAGGGCAACGACGAAAACAGTAAACACGAACAAAAACAGCACGAAGAAACATAAAACACAAAATCAACCGAAAGGAAATCAACAACTCGAACTCAAGTCGTAAGAGTAAGGGGTTCCTGCCTGCTATAACGAAATGAGTTTGTTTTTTATGTCATGTATACTTTATTTGTAGAAGAGAAACCATCATACACCCCTATACTGACTTGGGATACTGCTGTTCATAAAGTCCCCTGGGGCATCATTATCCTCCTGGGCGGAGGGTTTGCTTTAGCGGAAGCCAGTAAGGTATAAAAAGGTTTATATATAAAACACATTGAACTAAAAAGTAAAAGCAAAACATGGTCTTAGAAAGAAAACTTGTGGATAGCTAAATGAATATTGTTCTTCTTAATGATATTATTGAATAATAAAATTATAGTTTCATTTTTATGCGTTTCCACACTCCTATAAACCGGCAATTAAAATATGCCTGTAGAAACTTGCCATTTTATATGAAACCACATTCTTCTTCAAAAATCAAAAATATTTTATTCCTTATAAATATCTTTACTGGCTATACACAAATAAAGATGTACAGCAAATAATTTTTAGCTCATATTGTTAATTATTCGTTTTTGCAATCTTTTCTTCCATCTTTTGTCTTTTCTGTTGGATATTGACATTTATTCTCCAAGTTTGGTAATTTTGTTATAACCTTTATTTATCTGACAATTTAGGTATCAGGTCTCTCAAAATTAGTTGGATGTCGACTCAAAGTATTTGACTACATGGATCTGTGGGTGATGAATTTCATTATTTGTTTAATTGTGGCTGCTGCAACAGAAATCACAAGCAATAGTGCCACAGCGACTTTATTGATGCCAATAATGGCTGAATTGGTAAGCGTTAATTTTATTTTCGATAAATTCATACAATGTAATTACACGAAAAGACAAGTTCTGTACAATAACAAACCAGATTATATTTAAAGCTGACACGAAAATATATCAAAATTAGATTTATTTTATGTTTTTTTTTACAGTCGCTACCCTTCATTCATCATATTAAACCAGCTGTGGTTAACACTTGCAAACTTAGTCTAAACAAATATACCTGAAAAGTGTTGATGACTTTGTTAAAAAATCATACACCGTATTTTTTTTGGATCGTCGTCAGTTTGCCATAGGTGACTATAATAAACTATATGTGGCATTACCCTAGCATTAGAAATAATGCTGACTTTTACTTTTTGAGAAGTCTTTGTTATTGCAATACATGTATATATCAGAATTGTTATGTGACTTAAGTACCAGTCTTTCTAAAAATCATGCGGAGGGTGATTCATGGTTAAAAATAACACATGTGTTTGAACATTGTTTCTAATAGGGAATGGTTACCTATTAACAAAAACAACAGCCATTTGTTTCTATGATGTTGGTCATGAGAGATAAAATTTACCCAGATTGCATTAAAAATACTGTAAACAAGAGAGATAACTCTTTTCTTGCTATGCATTTCATTACAATTCAAAACACTGATTTCTCCCATGACCAAGACCTTTATGGAAAACAGACTTGATTTTCACCAGTAAAACTATATCTTGATTAAGAAAATGTAAAAAAAAGCATGCTTTATTTTTTTACCATAAATCACCATTATCATATACTCTGCATGATTCTTAGAAAGACAGATACTTAATTTGTTGCATAAAGGATATAGGATATATATAAATGTTGTTTTGTTTTAGGCAATATCCCTTGGACAACATCCTTTATATTTGATGATTTCATCTGCAGTGGCCTGTTCCTTTGCTTTCATGTTACCAGTGGCAACGCCTCCAAATGCTATCGTGTTTTCGACAGGATATTTGACTATACCGGATATGGTAGGATTTTATTTACACAAAATTACACAGGCATAATTTAGACATACGTCTGACGTACGTTAATAAAATTGTGCGTCTGACGAAGTGCATAAACGTACGTTAAACATACGTTTCTAACCGCTGTACGGTAAACATATGTAAGACGTACTTTTTTAAACGTGCGGTAAAGGTACGTTTACCATACGTCAGACATATGGTTAGCTAAAATGTATGAAGTTAGTAAGTTATTTATTTAGTGTGTTTTATTATGAAATAAAAATATTGCCAAGATAAATTTTTAACGTGCGTCAGACGTACGCGGTTAGAAACGCCAATTTAATATGCGTCAGATGACATGCGTTTAACGTATGCCAGACGCACGTTAAACGCAGTCAACATTTTGCCTGTGTATTATGGTTCAATGTTAGCCATAAAGGATTGTCATTGATTTGAATTTACATATCGTCTAGTAAATTTGAAACACGAACAAGAATCTCTCGGATCTTCTCTAGCCTATTCAAATAAGCTGTATTTTTTTTTTCAATTTATGATGGATGGCTGTTTTCTTCAGCTGTGTCTTTCAATTTCTAAACAACGAAAAGAGATAGCAATATAATTTGATTGTTATGTGAAACATGTTTGTTCTTGTAAAATTCTTAAGATACATTTGATTTATCCAGTTATGTTTGATTCTTAATTTCTTTCTTTTTTTGCGATATCAAGTACTTTACCATCTTTTCTATGATAGTATAAATAAATGCATTTCTTGACATTCTAGGCCTCTGCAGGACTGGTAATGAATGTCATCGCAATTTTGGGACTAACTCTCGCAATAAATACCTGGGCAATTCCAATCTTTGGACTTGATGTCATACCAAGTATCTTCAATGTGACGGCTGGAAATTCAACAGAGTGTATGTGAACGATTTTCATCTGCCATCATCTGACAACCATTCGCGTCTACAATAGAAAAAGCCAGACTTAGATCTTTTTATACTTTGTAAAGCTACATATACACTATATTATGGGGTTAACATGTCTTTCTAGGATTTGAAGATCTTTTCAACGATCTCCGACTAGCCCTAGAGTGTTAATCTCCCAAACCATCATAACGGTGGCATGTAACGTTTGATGAATGTTTGACAACTGCTTCCAAATAGGTTATGGTAAAAGTTGAATTACTTGATCTAGCAGAATGAACTATAAATATCAAATTCGTCAAATATATGGTACAATCAACTTTGATTTACTTAGATTTTTATACCGCTTCTTCGAAGAAGAGGGGTATACTGTTTACATTGTCCATCCGTAGGTCCGTTCGTCCGTACTATAATTTTAAACATAGGTTTTTTTCAGCAGACCCAGGGCTCTGATATTTTATTTACAAGTTTTCTTTATCCTAAAGTGCCATATGGTGTATACTGATTTTATGCTTCTAGTTCATCCACTACCTGTTTACCGAATACTTATGTTTGTACACATAGTGTACATACATGGCATTTCTCACGGCTACATGACGCAGAGGTCTGATATTTTTGCATATATATAGCTTTATTCTATATTGCCATATGGTGTATTTCGATTTAATGCTCCTAGGTCATCCACTTCCTGCTTGTACTCACAGTATGTATAGTAAATTTAAAAAAAAAATATTCAGTTAGACACTGTTTTTCCAGCGTCATGGCGTTTGTTGTTTGCATAGATAAGAACTAAACAGAAACAAATTATTTCAACAAACAAAGACAGAAAGGGTACATACATTTGATGTCGGGCGTAGCAAAATTTATTGTCTGGAACTTTGTTGTCATTTGTATTTCCTACAATGCCTGTATTTCATTTGCTTAAAAAACACAGCGGACGCTTAACAACATAAGTTGTAGAAATATCATAAATATATTAAATATTCAATGATTTAAACCATTTTCAATTTCTTTTTCTAAGAATATCCTGGGTTTATTTTTAAAATAAAATGTATCTTGAATAGATATCCAATTTCTGGTTAATGATCTTGTATTTGGTAAACGTTATATGTCCCCGATGAACGTTTTATTTCAAAACTGAAAGAAAGCAAAAGTAAAATTATCTTGCATTATAACATATTTGCAATTATCATAGTATATATGTTATAGTAAATGTGTGTAATTAGGAATTTCATGAAATTACTGAAAATTCAGGAATTTCATGTAATTCCTAAAGGGCTTAGTAATTACGTGAAATAACTGATTTTCACCAGTAATTACATGAAATTACTGAAACTCTTAGGGAATATTACACACATTTAATGAAAACAAAATCTTCAATTATCATGATTATAGTTGATTTTTTAACGTACTAAAAAGAAAATTGTACTGTCAGTGTCTGTAGTATGTCAAAAAGGGTTTTAAAAGTAAAAAACAAAAGCAAAAACAAAGAAAATTTTGTTTTTAACCATGCAGGTAGGGTGGGCACATATCTTAATTCCAATTATCGATGAAATGTAAGTTTGTGCTCCTATCAAACATTTTTGTTTATTGGACATAGATAATTCCAAAGATTAATAAATAGAATTTCCCAAAGTTGTACATGAGGTAAATATTTAACAGTGACATGTATGGTAAAATAAGATGGACTGAACCATGCCACCATAGACAAAGCTTCTATTTGTGAACTGACGGAGAATTTTAAAAAAGTTTAAGATAATCATATATGAAATAGAAAAAAAACCAATTTCCACAGAGCTTTTACTGGCTTTTGGAAGTTGTTTGATTCATATTTAGTAATAGTAGGTTTCCATTTGTCAAATCTGTATTGAACTATTTCATGAAAATAGGATACACCTGGGTACCAATATACGACAATAGATATTCTTCCATGTGTCTTATATGAAAAAAAAAACATTACCTTTTCCTTATTTCATGCCCCGCAACAACATGTCGTTGGGCATTTAGATTTACTCATGTCTTTATGTCTGTTCATTCGTATGATTTTTGCCAAGGATTTTTTGGAAACTATACTAGAATGACTTGAAATTTTACAGGGTGGTTTAGTGTTAAAAATATATCCCTAATCTAAGCAACTTTCAGACGTAATGAACTTCTAATTTCTGTGGGGACTACGTCAATATGAAAATTTACATTAAGATTTCCGTCAAGCTATACATGAGAATGATTTAAATATTGAACAATGAAAAACGATTTTTATTTTACAGGAGTTGCAAACTTATTTTTTTAAATATAAATTTAAGCAATCCAGATTGCTCTAAATAATTCTTCACTATTTTCTTTATCATTTTTTGCATATTTCAACATTATTTAATTGCCAATTTATATTGAAAATGATGTCAGTAAATGTGTGTAAATTTCATGATTTTTTTCAGTAATTTCATGTAATTACTGGAAATTTTAGGAATTTTACGTATTTACTAAATGGCCTAGTAATTACATGAAATTCCTGAAAAAGTTAGTAATTTCACGTAATTCCCAATTACACACATTTACCATGTTTACTGTAACATATATATTATATGCATTAGTTACATTGATATAATTACCTATACATCTATAATACAAAATAGTGTGAATATCAAAGCTTGCAGGAAATCTATAAAGGAAAAAGGCTAATAGCCAGCCGAGGTGAATATTAAGGAAACAACAATATAAAAAACCAAATAAATTAAAAACATAATTTTACGAAACAAAATGACTGATATGGAAATAATATATAGTATTTTCAGAAGTACATGTAATATATTTACAAAACATATAAAATCTAAAAACTTTGAAACAAGTTTTTAAACCCAAATAAAAGGAGCTTCAAGAATGCCTGATTTTATGTTTTGTAAGGAAGTGAAAATAGTATTTTGGAAACCTATATTGAAATTTAAAAAAAAGCAGACTGTCACATGCCAGGAAATAGACAGCCGTGACAGTGCATTGACTCAAAAAGATGAATGGAGTTTTGGCTGTATTTTTTTATGCGTGCTTTTGTGTGACAAAAAAATCAATGCCTTCAATAATAAAAAGGCAGGATGAAAGAAAACTAATGACCCCACCGCTAATATCGACTTGTTGCTCCCTGAAATGAAATCATACGTAAATATTCATTTTTACATTACTGGAAATTCTCTTGCATTGTGTGCAATAAACAACTTCATCGGATCCACAGATTCTGTCTGTACAACCAGGCATCAACTCACCTAGAAAATTTCAAAAAACTGTCCCATTTAAAGTTGATAAGAAAAGTAGAAAAAATAGTAACTGTTGTAATTTAAAATGTTACATTTTCTACATAAAGGTATCAAGCTTAAGTTTTTTTCTACATAAATCCGTACCGGAATTATCTTTTTGACCTTAACTGTACTCATAAATGACTCAAGTTAAAGTTACAAAAAGACCAAAATTTTTAATCATGTATTTAGGTAACGTCATGTAATGATAACGGCGTTTACCCGTATGTTCTCACTAAGGTCAATCTCATAAAGATATTTTGTCAATGGTTACTATTTGGAAAGTAGCCACCATCGTATCGAAATTATATCGTCTTGACCTACAATTTAACAGACAAGGTGAATAGTTGTCGTATCTTCATAAATAATGTTTTTTACCTCTGCAGCTATAAGTAATTTCTAAATATTTTTGTTGTCAATAACAAGGATCACCGTTTATACTATTATCAGGTTCGATGCTGCAGGTCTTTTGTCCATCACATAACGACTTGGTGGCCAAATTGACATTCCTCGCACAGTTTGAAAGAGATCCACGAGGACAAGGACTGTTTTGTGTTCCCCAATAACCATTGGTTATAGTTATGTTTCCACACGTGTTCTCACAGTTCAAGTATGCTATTCCTGCAAACTCATAGACTTTTCCAGTAGTTTGATCTTTTTCTGTAAGTAAATAATAGGACATAAATCATCAATTTTAATAAAATCAAAGCTTCAAAGCATTAAAGGGCAGAGCTAAATCTAAGCACTAAAGTAAAGAACGACTTTTTTTTCACCAACTTGAAAAATATAAATTTTGTTCGTTTGCTCTGTCCACTTAAACATTTGTTAAAAATCCGTTATTTGGCTCTGCTCACTTGAATATATATGACGTATTAATTGAATTAAAGGTAAAAGGTCAACAATGTTTAAGTGTACATCAACTGGTCATGGTGTATCGATATATGACATGTAGTGCACATTTATATCGTATTTATTATAGGTACAGTCCGAAAACCGGTGGTATTTAAACAATAGAATGTGAGCTCTTCATCGGAAAAGATAGGAAAGTCAATTCGAATGTTTATCCTGGTTGTCAAGTGAATCAAAAGTTCTTTTTAGTACAAAATTTCTTCCAATTTTAAGTTATGCTGATAAAATAAACTTTTTTGAATTCAAAAGAGTTTTTAAAAGTAACAGATTGCATTTTAATGCATGTTATTATGTGGATATTTATGAAATGCATACGGTGCAAACTGAAATGGATCGCACAACTTTAACTTTTATATAAAAAATTGAAAAAAATTACACTATTTGTTTAAATGTATATCTTCCTATCTGCAAATTTTCAGACATGTACTGCAAGAGGTAAAGCCAAAATAAAATTAAGAAAAAGACCTATTTTTCTAGTCCGTCTTGACAACCTTCTTTTTAAAAGTACACGATTTACCTGTTGAATTCGATTATGTCATAGAACATGTTTACCTTTTTGACCGGTATCCGTAAATCGGGATCAACAGTATGTGAATTTGCATTGTATTGGAGTAAATGTCCAATTCAATATTCAGTCATCCGTTTTAAAAATAGGAATGCCTCCCATTTATCATGTTTATAATTTATTAAAGATAGAACTTGGTTGTGTCCCTTGAATGTTTTTCATAGTTACACATTGAATTCAAATGGATCGTTATATGATAACAGTAAAATATAATTTTCAAACTAATATCTGTCGAAAGAAAAGGTAATAACCTAACTTTCCCACAAGTTTCGAAAATGTACTGCAGGTATTACGCCTTGTGTGATTTTTTAAAGGTTGAGTTGACATTCTAATTTTTTCCAACGGCCAATAAGTTTCACTCGATTTGTTAAAATATGCTTTTTTGTTGACCTTATAAACAACTGTTTACGCAACAGAAAAGATTCGTTAATAACATAACATGTCCAACGTATATGATAGTAGTCAAATCCATGCGTAATAAATGAAAATTGAAGATTGTTTATATGCCGTCGCCATCGTTGTTGTCATCGTTAAAAATTTAAAAACACATTAGCTGTTTTCTGCAGGGGAGATAATTGAATACCACTAGATATTAGACTGGGTAATTATATCCAAACCCCCGTCCGAACATGTATTCGATAAAAAATTAGTAAAAATTACTATCCTCGGGGAAGGGATAGGGTTACTTTTCGTATATTTGAATTCGATAATTAAATACCTTTTAATACCCCCCCCCCCCAAAAAAAAACCTTATCCCATAAGTGACGCTGAAAACTGAAGATAAAGATTGGTATCGTGTATTCATTTACAAATATTCAAAAATGGTTATTCAATCAACAAAACTTTTAAAGATGTATGTACAGTATATAAGAAAAGAATTTAAAAGATAAATCAATATACTATAATTATGTTTCTTTATTCTTTTTTAAACTGCGATAAAATGGTTGGTCTTGTCATACAATTAGGAAGTAAATATTCTTAACCTTATTATAGCATTAGTTTTTCCCCCAACTTATCACATAAATCAACCTGAAAATGCCGGCTATTCCAACGGCATGTATCATCGCCTTCCACATGTACTAGTATATATAGAAAGTCCCCCCCTTTTCCGAGTCAATGTCTAAAAATCCTTGATCAAAAAACAAATATAATATGTCAAAATGGTCAAAACCTACCCCTATGGTCTATTTTTAGCCACGACGATTATATTTTTCCTTAAAAAAGTCAAAATTCCGCATCATACACTAAAAAAAACCACGCCATGCTGGACTTTTAGTGTCAGAGCAGTTCAAGTTTGAAAAAGGTAACAGACGGACGGACGACAAAGATTAATGCTCGCATGACCCTTCGGTTCAGGTGAGCAAAAATGTGTATAGGAAAATTGTACGATATTGCAATTTTTTGGTTTTTAGATATTACCATTTTCGCGCTTTTTCTTATTGTTCGCTAGCTTATTGTTCGCTAGCTTGATTTTTGTTATTGTTCGCTGGCTTATTGTTCGCTAGCTTGAGTTTAGTATATTTTCCTAGTCTATGTACGACTTAAACGACACATAAAAGCACAAAATAAAGCGTAGCATGGTCTAGTTATAAAAAACGCCGATCATTTTCCCTTCCAGTTTACAACAGTATATTTGTTGTTTTCTCTATTCATTTTCTTTCCGTTCAAATTGTCCCATAATTTAAGCATGAATAACCCCTAAATAACGTTCCATAAAACCGATTGTGAGTAAATTAATAACACCAATAATGAAATTACCTTGCACGTGGACGCAAAATGACAGGTCATTGTTGATATTTAGCTATGTTTGGGTGAACTGAAAAACGCAAAGAAAATGCCCCGGCAAAACGGACCAAGTGTATACGTACAAAATACTAAAAGTTTATGCAAAATTATTTATCTAGAGGCTGCTACACCTTATAAAGCCATTGAATGTGTAGTTTAGGATCCACATAGACTGAAAACAGGCATAAAAAATATCGGTCATTTTTTCCGAAGTGTAAAGATGAACCTCGAGCACTGACCATGTGAAGTTACGGATAATAAATCCTGGTTTGTTAACGTCAGACAACTCTTTGTCATTACATTCGGGAAATTTGCCCCACAAGCATTGGTTACTGATAAACTAGTTCAAATTCTAATCAAAAGTATATTTTAATACATACATATTCGTCTAATCATTGGAATCAGTACAATAAATGAAAATATAGAAAACCAAGTTATTGAAAACAGGTACATGTATGCACTTCTTGTCTAAACATTTAATTTGAAAATATAAATTCGGCATCGCTGGTAACTTACAAATAAAGCCCCCCCCCCCCCCCCCCCAAAAAAAAAAAATTAAAAAAAATTAAAAAATCCCCAAAACAAACCACGGTATATGATAACGTGACGACTTTACCTTCCATACTATAAATTTGATTCCCTTTTCTTGAAAAAGATGTTCTACTAGCTACTAGATGTTTTACCGTTTTATGCTCTTCATATTCATATAGTGTTTGGCATTTTTAATATTTTTGGTAGAGCGCCTCTGATGAGTCTTGAATAGACGAAACGCGCGTCAGGCGTAGCAAGATTTATTGTCTGGAACTTTGTTGTCAATTTTATTTCGAACACACGTGAAGGTTAGCACTGCTGGTGGAGTTTTAATTCCCCGAGGTTAGCCCGCTCGGATCTGCAGGGGGGTTCTGATTTTAATGATTAAACCGTTTTATTACTGAAAATTATGAAAACAATGTTATCGATACATGTACCACAAGATAGTTAAATGTTTTCGAAATTCTTCCACAAGTATCGATCTTTTATTGAAAAATTTAATTACACACGTCGATTTCTGACAGTAAAACGAATATCACATCCTGAATTTTATGGTAATGTTGATTATGAAGCACAAAACTTTAAAAACAATCCATTGATCCATTTGTAATGAAAAACTGGCTCCAAAAACTATTACGCAAAGGATATGAATTGAATATTTTGGTTAAATCTTTTAAGCTAGTATTTTTGTTAGAAATAATAAGTGCTATTCTCTGAAAGAATCAGGCAATGAGTGAATCATGATTATTAAAAACACACAAGTTTGACTTCAAAATACTGTTCAAAATGCTTAAAAAGTAACAAAAAATGCATTGGCACTACTCAAAAGTGTCAGAAATTTGAGATATATTTTGGCTGAAATGCATATAAACTTTGGATCTAAGGGAAATAACTCTTGTCAAGTCATACTAAATCCCTATCATTGTAACAATTTTTTTTCTCCATCCTCTGACCCAGGAGATAACAACTTATGATTTTTTGAATGACACTTCATTGTCAAAACCGTGTGTTTTTAAAATCATGATTCAAAAATTTTCGATTTTGCCTGATTTTTACAGAGAACTGCACACAATAACTTGATACTAACTTTAAAATTTTCATAAGCTTTTAAACTAACTGAAATTTATAAGCAATATAGCGACCAATTATGTCGGTCTTGAGTGATTCATACTCGACCAAATCATCCATTGTTTGAACTGTTGTATCAGATTAATGATTCTTAGCTAGCTATCAATAACAACGAATGTTCTATAGAGAGTTACTCTACCCTTCGTTTGTTCCTGTTGTCTTTTATCTAAGGTCCCCTCGAGTGGAATTTCAGGAACGTTGATCGATTTGATTTTAGTTTGTGTTATTTTTGTGCTGTCTTGAATTATTGATAGGGGGTTGGGCCCGCAAAAACTTGTTTAAGAAGCGGGTCTACCTTATTATACCCTTTTTCAGGACAGGATTTGCATTATATTCATTTTATTTAGATTATCGGTCGATTGCAGAACGGCGAGCAGCGCCTACTGGCATCGTTCAAAGCTGCTGGCGGTTTCTAATTGTGGTTTTTCTAAATTATCGCTCATGTGAGTTGTGTCGCTTACACTCATTCCACATCTCATTATTTTGTTTTGTACTTGCAGCCTAGTTTGCAACTTAAAAACATGAAATATTAACACTAATAAAAATAAATTGTAATTTAAAAAACAAACTACTTACTTGTCCAGAAGGAAGTCACATCCATCCTTAGCTCCGCATACAGCACTCAATAGCTGTCATAAAATTCAGTATAGTTGTATAAATGGATATATAAGGAAGTTTATATCATAGCACATTTTTAAATGCACTATTTAAACACTTTTTATAAGTAATAAAATAGTTTCAATGGATGGAAAATTTACCCTTTTAAAAACGAACTTATATGCAAGCAAGTTTTGTTTGCTTTAAATCACATTTTGATATATATTTTGTAATTGACGATAAATAACATGTTTTATTAACTGTTTACTAGATAACAAAAATCACTTAAAGGTGTGTTTTTATGGTCTCTGAAAGGATAAGTGAAAAGTTAATAAGAGATAGACGATAAAGATATGTGGAATAAGTGTACCTGACACAACCCACATAAAGAAACTTGTTTTCGCGAAAATAATTTATTAAAATAAGAATTTGGATGATATTTTCTATTCACAAATGAGCAAAAATTAAAGTGATTACTTCCCACTTGTTGCAATGCTAATTGGCTCCCTTCTTTGGACGTGTGATAGTTCTTTGTGAAATTTTTTTTGAAAATGTGAAATAACATTTCAGACGTTTAAGGTGTATATAATTGAATATCTCTGCTAAATCCTGTCAAGACGCTAAATTGTTCTTTTAACTTTTGACGGTCTAGACTATTGTACTCATAGTAAGTCCTTAAGATTTATATGTCAACTTCCATTATATCTAGACATACTTATAAAAGATGTTGCACTGTTGCTCATATTAATGTCCATGAAAGAATTGTTTGGTAGGATAAACCACATTTTAAAGGTAAAATACCAATAAATAAATCACAATGAAACGTTTACAATTAATAGACCCTGGACCGAAGCTTCTAATCGGGGGTTCGCTGTACTCAAAGGTATATCAGCAATTTCTATTTATGTTGTCCTTTCACTTAACAATTCGTTATTTCGTGCCTTATTATTTCTTGTGCATGTATATGCCAAGAACTTGTGATAAAGAACACAATCGATTCTATGAAGTCAGCTTCATATTAAGATCTAAACTCTGAAGAAAAACTTTCAACAAAACTCTTTGACAAAAGTGATGTCTTCATTTTTCTCTTTATGCTTAGCAACATTCCGTCCGATCCTGCTTATGGAGTTTACGTATCACAAACGATTCGTTATTCGAAAGCTTGTAGGGCAGACCGGCATATTGTTAAAACAGGGTTAAGTTGCTATCCGGTTGTAGTTGTCACTCAAGGAATTTTACGATAAACATTATATGCTTCTAGACAAATACGAGATTAGTATCTCTCAGATGAGCGCAGATTTTTGTTTGACATATATTTTATTTTAAGAATTCCCATCCTTGTCGCAGTTAAATCGTTAGCAATATGACAGGTGTGCTAAAACAAGTTTTACATGTAGCTGCTTCGAAGTCTTGTGTTGCTAATTGCGGTTTAGTTGTTAAGTGTATTCTTAGTTTGTTTTTTATTTGTTTTGTTGTGATGATTTTTTGTCTACGGGTTTTGTCTTTGTCTTTGATTCTTTCTATGGATGTATTTTTAATAAAAACATGAAACCTTTATTCAAGCTTAAATTTAAGGTTGAAGGGACACAAACAAGAATTGCAATATGCCATATAGAATGCACGTATATCAATCATAGTTTTAGATAACGAAGACGTTTCTTAGTATTTACTATATGGAACACCCAGCATGTTTGTACTTTACGTAGTTTAAATGTTATTTATTTAGCATTTTGATTAAAAAATACATATTATGCTGATATCAGGATGCATATTTTCTTTCACAGGGTCAGCCAAACTAAAAATTAAGATATCACGCTGAACCAGCAAAGTTATATATTTAGTATGTTCTTGAATGTTGTTATGTTTGTTAATTTTGTTTGGCATGTATAAAAATCATGATCTGGCATTCATTATAAAACAGAATTATGACATACTTTATGCGACCGCCTCCTACATGTCCTAAGGTGTGTCTAATTTACAATCTGTTCTAGACAAAAAAGATCGTAGACTGGTTCTCTCTTTTAACCTCGCTTTCCATTTTATTAATGAAGTCCATTCTCGATTTGTTGACTTTTTACATCTCATACATCCTCATCAGGAACTTGAGATAAAAGACACAACAGATTCTAAGAAGCCTGCTTCATATTTAGATCTTCATCTCGAACTTGACTCTCAAGTAAAACTTTCAACAAAACTCTATGACAAACGTGTTGACTTCAACTTTCCAACTATCGACTTTCCCTTCTTATGTAGCAACAGCTCCAGCTTATGGAGTTAACATATCACAATTGATTAGTTTCTCCAGGGCTTGTGGTAATTATCTCTGATGCGTAAACAAAAATAAAACGAACATGATGCAGTGATAAGTTTCAACTTTTCCTGCTTTTAAGCAAACCTCTCTTGCTAATAATGCATACTCATGTATAACTAAGGGGGGGGGGAAATGAAAACTCTTTGTAAGGTTTGGCATTATTGGGCCTCAGCTTTAATAAGGATTTACAATAATAAATATGAATGATTTCTCATATATCATATAAATCTAGATAATCAATAAATAATCAATAGATAATCAATAAAATAAATTCCACCGTGGGATGCACAGGTGGTTAAAGATATGATATTTTCAGATAATATATAATAAACATAAAATATCAACATTCAATGATCAGATAAATGGTTACCAAATATTGTGAATGGCAACCAGAAATCTATACAAATACAAATATGCAGAACAATTTGGCGTCACCGTGGGATACACGGGTGAATAATATTTAAGACCGAAACCCCTTAAGAACCACCGTGGGATACACAGATGGCTGAATCAAAGAAATTTTGGATTACTGTGGTATACACGGTTGAAGAGACCAAAACTCGTTATTTAAAATGTTTTTAAGTTTACGAAGCAGCGAATTATGCCAAATTGACAGTGAATTCACTGTCAACCGCCACTTAAGTAATTGCGGAATGCAGCTGCTTCGCAGCTGAGGCCCAGCTGAAAGACCCCCTTTACTTATATAATTACATGCCTTTTTACATGAAAACTTAACTAGTAGCAAGTAATTAGAAATATACTAAAATGTATTAAAGATTTGAAAAATAACAAAGCATGTGGTGACGACTATGTCGCAAATGAATACATTAAACATACATCACATATATTATTACCAATATATTTAAAACTTTTTAATATGATTTTTGATTCAGGCAAAGTCCCTAGTATTTGGCTTGTAGGAAATATTCTCCCTTTTTATAAGAATAAAGGCAGTATCTCAGATCCGAAAAATTACAGACCCATAACCATTTTGAGTTGCATGGGTAAACTTTTTACATCTATTTTGAACACAAGATTGGGTGCATTTATGGACGAATTTTTACTGTTGAATGAAAACCAATCCGGCTTCCGAAAAGGGTACTCTACCATTGATAGCATTATGACATTACATTTATTATTTGAACTTTTAAAACATAAGAAAACGAAACTGTTTTGCGGCTTTATTGATTTTGCAAAAGCATTTGACACGGTATGGCGACCGGGATTATGGGGTAAACTACTTGAAACTCAGATCAATGGCAAAATGTATGCAGTAATTGTAAATATGTATAGTAATATTAAATCTCGAATATTTAATGGTGAAACATACTCGGATTATTTTCCATGCAATGTAGGTGTACGTCAAGGAGAAAACCTATCTCCTCTATTGTTTTCCTTATACGTTAATGACTTGGAAGATTTTATGTCAGCAAATAATGTAACCGGTATTCAAAGTATCACTAGCGAATTTAGTATCGAGCTCAATTTATATGTAAAATCATTTTTGATTCTTTATGCTGATGATACAGTGCTATTGTCAGAATCACGAGACGATTTGCAAAACCAACTTAACCTGTTACATGAATATTGTGACAGATGGAAACTTAAGGTCAATGTGGATAAAAGTAAAATTGTAGTATTTTCGAGAGGCCGAAATCCGAGAAACTTGCATTTTACATATAATAATGATGATCTAGAAATCGTAAACGAATTCGTATATCTTGGGGTGTTATTCTCGAAAACTGGAAACTTTGCTAAAGCTAAAAAATATAATGCAGATAAAGCTAAGATAGCCATGTACGATATTATTCGTAAAGGCAGAACACACAATTTATCCATAGAATGCCAACTAGAGCTCTTTGACAAAGTAATCCAGCCGATCTTATGGCCCTGTCACACTATAACGTTTTAGCCAACGTGTGCCGAACGTTCGAATAATTTTCTAAAACGTTGGAACACGTTGGTAGTCGCTGTAAAAAGTTTCAAAAAATATCTCGGTGAACGACCACAAAGCGTCAGACTAACTACCTGCAACGAACGACAAACTTATTCAAAACTTATCTATAGCGTTTGTCCGGCGTACTTGACGTTTGCCTAGCGCATGTGTTACGACTGCCGAACGCATTCATAGCGTTAGTCTAACTTATATTTTTTTCTCTCGGTGGGGAGACCTAGGATTTCTGTTCTTTTCTTTAGTATTATTTCACAATAGCCCAAATAGATCTATTATCTGGCTTAAATGTATTGCTGGATTAATTGATAATTATAGACACATCATGTGAATTTTGTTTCGTTTATATAAAAAACATTGGTTTTCAGCGTTCTGGTAATATGAATGTATAATTATTCTAAAGCCGTTTTTAACCAATAGTGATGGTTTTTGCGCTCAGTCTAAAAGATGATAAAATATAGTGTAGATTTTATATTTTGATATGTCAAAAATATACAGAGAGGAATGCATGCGCTTGTTAACAGACTCTCAAAATCTCAAATGAGTATATACATGTAAGAAATACCGGTCTGTGGATTTTGCTAGCATCCTTTTTATAGCACTTGACTAATGATGTCCTTAATAGAGAAAAACGCGTGTGCTTATTGAATATTAAAAATGCACATTATTTCAAATTTGTATTGAAGTTAGACTGTATATTTGAGTATTTTTCTACCAAAGACATGTCCACCGAAAACACGACAGGTGTATAACAATTTGCAAGAAGTACCATCTAAGTTATCTTTGTTATATTCAAGATTTTTTATGGCTTTGTTCATTGTTTTTTGTAAAAAGATTTTTTTTCAGGTTTGAATTAGTATTTGAAGCTTTTGAAATTGACTTTCCCCCTTGTAATTCAATCTAACTTATAACATTCTTGGGTTGATACGCTACTCGTTCGTTACAATGACGCTCTGTGCGCTCTGTACACGTTTTAAACACGTTGAATAGGTTTCTTGGTCGTTAGACTGACGCTAGACGTGCGCTGCATTATCGCTAGACACGTTCGTTTCCATTTAGTTTAGCGTTCGTCAAACGCATTTCAACGTGCGCACAACGACCACATAGCGTACATCAGCGTGTGTATAACGTCCTTCTAACTTATGCTTAGCGTTCGAATAATTTATTTCTAGCACGTTGGCGAACGTCGGAAATTTTAAGCATGTTGAAAAATTTGCGACGCACTCGGCGTTCACCAACGCACGCTGACGTTCGCTAACGTGTTTGTAGCGTGTTCATAACGTGTACAAAACTTACGCAACGCACACCAGCGTGTTGAAAATATATTCTAAAACGTCTGCACACGTTGGCTAAAACGTTATAGTGTGACAGGGCCATTACTGTATGGATGTGAAGTATGGGGTATAGGTAATAACACGATCATCGAACGAGTACACTTAAAGTTTTGTAAAATGCTTATGCACGCCAAAAAATCCACACCGGAATATATGGTGTATGGGGAACTAGGAAGATATCCATTAGATATCAATATAAGATTAAGAATTATCAATTATTGGGGTAGAATCATTTCCGTCAAAGAATCAAAACTGCCTCGTATTTTGTATGATCTGTGTCTTAAACAAGATAACCAGATTGATTGGCTAAAACATGTAAAATCTACTTTAACCACATGTGGACTACCATCTACTATTTGGGATTTCCAACAATTCTATAGTACTACATGGCTCCACGCTTCTGTCAAGCAAAGCTTAACTGATCAATTTCATCAAAATTGGGCATCAATTATTCAAAAATCACCAAAAGCCATCAATTATAGGATATTTAAAGATAAAATAGAATTTGAGAACTACTTTAATCTTTTAGATGATAAAAATGCGATAACCCTATGTCGTTTCCGAACAGTCAACCACAATCTTCCTATAGAATCTGGAAGGTGGCGTAACACTCCGCGTGAAAACAGAAAATGTACTTTATGTGTAGGAAATGAAATCGGCGATGAATTTCACTACCTTTTTATTTGTAATTCATTAACCGATGAACGAAAGCAATTTCTAGACTTGAAGTATAGAAATAGGCCAAATATAATTAAATTTAACCAATTGTTGAATAGCAAACATACCCCAACTTTAAACAAACTCTGCAAATTTATTAGAACTATACTGAAAAAGATAGATTCTCCAGGGAAGCCTTTCCAATGCTCTTTTCCCTTTTCTTTTTTTTTCTCTCTCTTTATTAAACAAATATTGACATTGTATGTTTTTAATTGTGCTTCTTTCTGTTCCTCCATTTATGTATATTTATGTTTGTACCTTTGTATATTGCATGTATTATTGTAATAACTTTATGTATTAATGATCTCTGTACCATTGCATATGGTTTATTGAGAAATAAAGATACATAAGACAGTAAGGCATTGTATAATGGTATCAATCTAATAGAAATGTTATTACAATACAATTCTTAGTTTAATACCGAAACATTGATAATTTTACGTCTTGTCTTCCAGAAAATCAATGAAGTAATGACGTCCTTGACAATGTGACGTAACAATCGCAACGACGTAATTTCTATAAACTAACAACCATTAACAAAAGGTACTTACCGCGATAACCAAATTTAAGTATAACGTACTTAAATTTCATTACATCAATTTTCTCGGCAAATCGTCATATTTGACACAAAAACTGTTATCACAAGGTTATGTTGCTACTCGGTTGCTGTAGTCACTCAAGAAATCATGCACTCATGGATAAATATGGTATTTCCATCTCTTAGATGAGTGCAGATGTTGGTTTGTAATAGCGTTTTGTTTTGTCTTTTTGAACCGGATTTGACACACTTATTTGGAAATTGGTAGCGCGACGGGTGTGCTATAGCAGACAGGAACCACTTATTTTGCCGGGGCACCTGAGTTCACTCTAATTACGACTGGACTTTGCCTTGCTTATTGATGTTTAGTAGTTTTTGTGTTTCCCTGTTTTATATATAATCTATTTTTGTTTCGTCCTATTATGGTTTGTGTTAACTGGTTTTGTCTCTGCCCTTTCTGACTTTGACATTCGGATGCCTCATTGGTATTTCTGCTTCTTGTTATACATGTAAGAAAAGACATTTTAAAAGGGACAGTTTATTAGTAGATTTCATGTGGCAGCGTACCAAGTGTGCTATAGCAAGTATGAACTCGGATAGGTTTGGTCCCAAAAAATCTCGTTTTACTCCGCCATTGAGCCAGGAAGATTTATCAAAGGTAATGTGTGTACTCATCGACTTTATGGTCTTTGGCTTTTATCGTGAACGGTCTTTGTATGATTGGAGGTATAATCTAGGGCCTATTTCAACACAGCGACCAGTGACCACTGGTCACATTGAAGTTTGCTTTTATTTTCCCTATCTATTTTTTCTTAATTGCAGTTAAGACAATAAACTGTGTCGCTTGCACTTATTCCACATCTATTCATCTTCTATGCTGAATTATCCTAGCCAAATTCAGTTAGAATCAATATGTGTTTGCTGTGTGGTTTGTTTTTGTACCGTGTTTATAAGCGTCATCCTGGTTCGTCAACTTTATATTAGAAGTATATTAAACATGTGGTGTTTTGTTGTCTAAGAAATTTTAGTGCTTGTGTCTATCTATTTCGTCTTGACCATTTCAGACATACAACATTTGTTCCTCTAATTTATATTGTATATGGTAACTAATGAGCTTCTTTCCCAACTTAAATTAAACCTATTGTAAATATTACAATCATTCTCACCATACAATGCACGTGACTCTGTTTGGAGCCTTTAATAAGGCGTAAGGAGTGTAAAACTTAGTTTTAATACTTCACCTGGAACATCTAGTCAGTCTTAAACTGTTTAGATATTATATGTATATAAGCAACAGTTTGTTTACTCCTCGTTGTCTGAAGATAGTTTTTAATAATACCATATGTAGTACAAATTTTCTCATACATTTTCTAATAAAGAAAAAAAGAAAACATGAATATAATACATTTTTTTAACTGATGCTTATCTACTCTAGTTAGCAGAAATTTAAAACCTTAAAGCAAAATTAGTTCAAAGCATACACCCTTGCTGATATTAGATTGCATATAAACCAACCAGGTACTATGTTGAAGAAAATCGTGAAGGGAATCAGAAAGAAGAAATAGAAATGTTACTGTTTGAACTGCTTACGTCAGCTTTTCTTTACTTATTATACCCCCCGCAAACAAAGTTTGGGGGGGTATATAGGAAACACCCTGTCTGTCTGTCTGTCTGTCCGTCTGTCCGTCCATCCGTCCGTCCGTCCGTCTGTCCACATAACTCGTAAGCGCTTCTCCTCCTAAACGGCTTGAAGGATTTTGATGAAACTTTACCTAAAGGAAATACATCATATGTAGATGTGCATGAAGAATTTTCATCGCAATCAGACATCATTCAGGGGAGATAATTGGACTTAGATTTTTTTAAATACATTATTCAAAGGGAGACCCCGTAAGCGCAACTCCTCCTAAACCACTTGATGGATTTTGATGCATAAACTTTACATGAACGAAGTACATTATATGTAGATGTGCATGAAGAATTTTCATTGCACTCTGACATCATTCAGGGGAGATAATTGGACTTAGACTTTTTAAATACATTATTCAATGGGAGACCCCGTAAGCGCAACTCCTCCTAAACCGCATGATGGATTTTGATGAAACTTTACATGAAGGAAGTACATCATCAGTAGATGTGCATGAAGACTTTGTATTGCTCTTAGTTATCATTGAGGGGAGATAACTTGACTTGAGATTTGAGTCCAATATGAAGCGGGGGGTATCCTTTTGTGAGCTCGCTCACAGTATTACTTGTTTAATGTTGTTTGTTATTTTTTACTTTATTATGTCATAAGCTGAACAAACCCTGGCACACAACAAGTCTCAAGTCACTGCAAAGACTTCTAGTCTAAAGCCACGACTAATAGTTCCGAACCAGAAAAAAGAAAGAAAAAACTAAGTTTGTCTTTGTTTATTTATTTATTATTTTTTTTTTTTTGGGGGGGGGGGGGGTTCTTGTATTTTTAAAAGCGGGGAAATGGGGGGGGTGGAAAGGTGGGGACGTATTAAATATCCATTGTTTTGGTTTCAGATGAAATAAAACAGGACAGAAATTGAGGGTCGCTTGCATGTATTCATTTATTTCTTTCATTACGGATGACCTGGATGCACTGTTGGGTAGCACGTTATATTTACGTCTATGACGTATGCATAATAACCCGGATCTACAAATGACTTTTGGAGTTAGTTTTTTTTATGTCAGATGGGAGGATGGAGAGCATGGGTGCACACCCCTGTATTATTTGATTAGCCTTTGTCTTTTTTTAAATTGTAGTGACAAAAAATCGGTATTGATTATTCCGCTTCGTACATGTATACAGTTTATTTGAGTTCATTATGCAAGTTTTAGTCATGCTAAGAAATCCAACGTAAATATTCCGGTCTGAAGATAACGAACCATGTAATTTTTAAACGACCATTGCAAGAAGCTGATGCTGTAAATCAAATTAAATACGACATTTTTAACCACCTATTTAATTACAACAACGGGGGACTTTTGATCTTAAACCGGAGGCAATTTCTTAGCATGACTGGTCATGACTATAGACTTCCAATTGATTGACTGGTGAAATCCAAAGATAAAACATTGTTCAAATGTGTAAATCATGTTAACTGAAAAAGAAAACTATGGTTAAAAACAAAAATAGAAGATAATAGAATGTTGAATAAGTTTACGCTACAGAACCTATAGAATACATTGTATCAACTCTTTTTACACAATTCCCCTATAGAAACATTCATGTACCTACATGTATATGTCGTTTAAGTGTGTCAAGTTTAGATATTCCGTAACTTGTTTGCGTCTTCTATTGCTTTGTGTGTAATGATCCAAAGTCTTGGTGCTATTTGATTCTGTCATCCTTGATTAAAATTGTTGAAAGGTTTCATCAAAAAGATTAACCCTTTCATATTCAAGCATAGAAGAAAAAATATATCATTATGTTAATTCTATTGAATGCATTCTCTGACTTGCAAATAATTTTGTTTAAAGAAAATAAATAATTATTCAAAGTATGATATTACATAAAATAAATATTGTAAGGATATCAAACTTTTTAAAAATGAGAAATATTTAAATATTCAGACGATGTCATCTTAAAAGATTGTTGTCCTTGCATTACCATGTATTCTAACAGAAATGTTCGATTTATATTGGTTTAAGGCTTAGAGTATTCAATCGTTGCTTTTTATAGAATTAATTATCTAACTTGCAAATGATTTTTTTAAATAAATCTTCAGATGGTGATACCTTAAAAATAAACATTGCATATATTTTATGTAGGACTCAAATCTATGTCCGGCCTCAGATCTGCGTCCTTTACACAAATCTGTGTCCATTCTCAAATCCATGTCCCTTTTAAACGTTCCCTCCTCAAATCCGTGTCCTTTCAAAGACTCAGATCTGTGTCCAATCCAAAATGATTACTAGTATCCTCAGATCTGTGTCCTTTTTATTAAATCTATGTCCTCTCAAAAACCGTGCGCTTGAGGATCCCTCTGTGTCCTCCCTCAGGCTGGCGTAAAATGACATTACGAACTTTGCATGTACATGATGTCATTTCTATTTGGATGGATGGCTGCAGGGAAAAAACCTTCCAGAAACGTATACCTCTTCACCAGGTCGTGTCATCTGAATTTTATTTGACCTATCAATCAATCAAAATTCAAAAAAATTGACCTTTCAAATGGGAAAAAAACAGTAAAACCTTTTCGACGTTATTATAGGAAAGTTCCCAACATAAACATGTTCTCTTAAACTTCCTCGCTCATATTTTGTCAATACCAAATATTTTTGGTTTTAAGCGTTGTTTTATTTGGCATGTGTAAATTCTCCTTAAAAAGTAATGTTATTTTCCACATTTTGACATCTATTTCACTCGGTGCATTGGTCAATGGACAATAACAAAGGTAAAAATAGCACCAAAATCTCCCTACTGGTTAATGCTCACCGGGGAAAAATTGGTTTCCTTTATACCTTAACTTTTTATCTGATATTGATTCAAATAGACCAACTATTTTTCACCGCTCATTTTTAAGATTTGTCCAGCGAGTCAGTTTTTGTGCAATTATTTCTCAAAAAAGCACGTGTTGGTGATCGAGTTTATTTATATTCTCTCAAAAACCATTGGTCAAAAGTTTGATGTAAACACTATCCTTAAAAGGTAAATTCCTCGACCTGTTCACAGCAAGGAGAAAAAAAGTTGTCATCAAAACTCCCAATTAATCCGGACCACCTTTGGATCGAAATGCCGTTTATATTGTGGAATATTATATACTCATGTAAAAATCTTTAATTTGATTAGCTTAGATGTTTTCACGTGACATGTGATATTTCGCTGGGTCAACCGGTAATCGTTGGGTCGCATGGTAAGGTCACCCTCTCGTGAGAATTTGCACGTGGCCCCACGAATTTTCTTCAATATGAATGGCTGTAATTTTTCCCATGGAAAAAAAATATGTTTAAAACTCAAAATTTAATTGTTTCATCTAAATATTCGATATGATATAACAGTTATCACCCTAGATGATATGTGACCCGGCATTTCTTTCCCCTCGAAAAGTAAGGTCACCCTCGGGGCAAGCCCTCCGGTGACCTTACTTTCTCGGGGGAAAGAAACCACCGAGTCACACACCATTAGGGTGATAATTGTATATTACTTAACACAAACAAGAGAATCCAAACTTGGAAGACAAGAGAATTTCGGAGAAGGTGAGAGCGGACGGTGATAGAGTTCTCAAAAAACGTACTTGTATTTTTATTCAACAGGGGTTACAGGCAGTAAGCTTATGCTAACAAGTGATTCACCTTCCCCGATAGTCAACATGCACATCCATTAATGTAACTGATGGTAAAACGTGAATGACTGCTATCAAGGACCCACAGATTACTAAATAACTATCGACAGACTACTCTTCGATTTCAAATTATCAATTTGTATTTCTGGAACCAACCCTTCTACTAATTTCCATTTCAATATTACCCATGAAAAAGGTGGGATGACAACTTATCTTTTTTGGTCACTTTTAAAGAATCAAATCAACAGTTTGATGTTTTATTGATTTTTTGTCAATACATGTATCACTTTTTCCCTCTGAAAATAAAGGTAACAACAGAACTATCAAAATTAGAGCACCGATCTCAAATGCCCGACAGAAAAAGACAAAACAAGAAAGGCATGTCAAGGAAATTGAAGCTTGCGATTGTCCTGACTTGAAACGGGCATTTACAAAAATCAAATTGTTGGATATACGTCCCGAAAATTCCTTTCGGTTGTGATCTTAGTTTGTCGTCTTTCCTTAGTGCCGTTGGATTTGTCGGACGGATGTTTTTTGTTTTGAACCAAGCACACAGATGTGGGGTGTTTGGACATTTCAAGGGACAAAGATTGGAGTATAACGTCATGGGACACAGATCTGAGTGAATTCAAATTTGTACTGCACATGGTCGATATCCTCTGTGTTGGATTTGGCTTCCCTGTTCGAACCTTTTGGCTTTGAGTACTTTTCACAAGTTTGAAACTCATGAGCACGAGTTAAATATTTTTGTTCGTAGCACGTCGGTACTTCTCATTTTCGATCACAAAAATTAAGTTGTGTCTAATAATGTTAAGGGTATTCAATATTTTTCTTAACTTGTATAATTTAAATGTAACTTGTTTACGACATTTATAAACTGAAACCCAGGATGGCTACTATCCTTGCATAATGTAATCTAGTCTTCAAGTAAAATAAAAAATAAATAGAACATAATGAGATGTGGAATAAGTGTACGCGTTAAAGCTCACATAACAAGCGGTAATTTAGAAAAAAAACACCACACAATGGAAATCCGCCAGCAGCCTTCAGCGAGATCAATCTGCAAATGGCTCATGGTCTAAATACAATGCATATAATTCAAATCTAGTCCTGAAATAGTAACAGATAGACCCCCTTCTTAAACAAAGAACCTAAAACATCAAAAATACAAGAACAAACAAACTTTGTCAAAGATTCCTGGCTTAGGATAGGTACATACCGAGGGCACAATTTACCCACTATCAATATTCGCTGATAAAGTATACAAAATTAACACACAATAAAAATCAAATCGATCAAAGTTCACTTCCACTAGAGAGAACCTTTGACAAAAGACTTTAAGAACAAGCGAACGGTAGAAGAACTCTATATAGAAGACTCGCTGTACTGACAACTAGCTGAAAACCACCAATCAAGTGACGTAAAAAACATCAAACATACCAATTTTGAATCCGACACAACACTTCAAAGAATGAATGATTTGGTGGAGTGGCATCACAAAAACGACATACTTGAACGCTATAATGTTTAAAAATGAGAATTAGTGAAAAGGCTCATGGAAGTCAGTATCAAGTTATTAATATTTCTACCAAAAAAACATGAAAAACCCTAGATTCAAAGATTTAACTAAAATACTCAATTTCCATCATTTGCGTAATAGATTCTGAAGCCAATTTATCATTTTAAATGGATAGTTTTTGGAGAGCTTTGTAAAAAACATTACCATAAAGTTCAGAATGTGCAATTCCTCTCAATATCAGAAATCGGCGTTCACAATTAAATTTTTCAATAAGCGATCGATACAAGTTGATAAGAAAATAATGAGATGTGTAATCAGGGCACGCGACACAGCTCACGTAATAAGCGGCAACTAGAAAAACCATAATGGACAACCACCAGCAGCCTTCAACGAAGTAATTCGAAAAAAAGATTTTGCTAATTTGTGATATCGATAACCTTGTTTTAATTTTTTTTTAGTAATAGAACGGTTTTAATTATCAAAATCAGAAACACCACTGCAGATCCGAGCTTACTAACTGTGAAATGTAAACCCATGAGACAGTGTGAGTGGAATAAGCAGAGGCACCAAAGGGGCATTCGAGTGTCAAAAGTCCGAAAAGGCAACGACAAAACCGGTAAACATGAACAAGAACATCTCCTTAAAGAAAAGGGAAATTTATAATAGGGAAGGTAAAATCGTCACGTTTATCATATACTTTTGTTTGTAATTTTCGGACAATAATACTAAATTCTAAATCCAAAAATGGACATCTATCACCTGTGACATTAAATTTGCTCAAAGAAGCAAAGGTGTACCAAAGGGGTAATCAGTATCATAAAACCATAAAGACAAAGACAAAACCGGCAGACGAAAAAATCATCACAACAAAACAAACCACATAACAACATAAAACACACACACACATAACAACAAAACCGCATTCAGCAACGCGAACTCAAGTCGAAACGAGAGTGAACCCAGGTGCTCCGGAAGAGTAAGCAGTTCCTGCTTGCTATAGCACACCCGTCACGTTGCCAAAAATCGATTAAGTGTTGGTCAAATCCGGAAAGGATGACATTACAAAACTCTATGTCAAACCAACATCTGTGCTCATCTGAGAGATAGAAATCCCGTATTTGTATACAAGCACATGATGATGTCCGTAAAATTTCTTGAGTGATGACAACAACCTTGGAGCAACGTACCCCTGTGTTAACAACTGGCTTGTCAGCCGTGTGGCTCTATCAAGGAAGTCGTTGTACTCCCCACATGCTCTGGAACAGCGAATCAATTGTGATACGTAAACTCCATATGCTGGAGCGGACGGAATGTTGCTACACAGAAAGGGAAAGTTAAGTATTGGAAATTTGAAGTCATCACGTTTGTCATAGAGCTTTGTACAAAGCCTTCCTTGTGTGTCAATTTCGAGAAATAGATCCAGATATGAAGCGAACCTCCTAGAATCTGTAGTGTCCTTTATCTCAAGTTCCTTTGGATATATGAGATGTAAATAGTCACCAAATCGAGGATTGTTTAGTGAAAGGACATCATCAATATAACGAAATGTGAGATTGAAGGATAAAGCAAGTTTGCGGTCCTCAAGTTTAACTCTAAAGGATAGATATCAAACATAAATAAGAAAAGGGAGGATTGTTGAGTGCAAGAATGTTATCTAAATATTTAAAAGTATTATTAAAAGTTACGATAAGGTTCTCTTTGTTGTCTTTGTTGAATTCACCCTTGCGTAAATATTGCTGACTGTTATCCAATACCAGTCAGCAAAATTAACGCAAGAATTATGGCATTGGACTATTTCTCTATTTCAATGACAACCAGTTTATGAACGTCATAGAAGTCACACCTTCATAATTTTCCTCGTCAGTTTTGAGCTGCCATTCGTAGGAGAAAGTCAGAATGAAAAATCTTGTATTTGTTGTGCTGTTAATCAGCGTCTTAGGTAAGTGCATTGATATTTTTATTTGATGTAAGCTTAGCTAAAGGTTCACATTCAAAAGTGTGAAAGTTTCTCTTGTTGATAATTGTCTGCACAAATAATAGCTTGTTCACGAGAGATGATATGACATGTTACTCTGTTTGAAATATGCATTTACAACATAAAGAAATCAACTGTTGTTTTATAACACTTTGGGTTTTTGAAACCACTGGATCTGATAAGCGATGCTGGTAGATCAGAGGTCCTCGATTGTAATCACAAGACTGGTAGTCAGAGTACTCTGACACGAATTAACCAACGCATTTTTTAAAGAAGCAGAGGTACCAATGGGGTATCCGAATGTCAAAAGTCCGAAAGGGCAGAGACTAAACCAGTAAACACAAACAAGAACGGGACAAAAACAGACAACACGTAAAAGACGGAAACACAAAATAACTGAATATCAATCAACAACGCGAACTCCAGTCGAAACAAGAGTGAACTCAGGTGCTCCGGAAGAGTAAGCAGTTCCTGCCTGCTATAGCACACCCGTCGCGTTGCCAATAGTCCATTCAGCGTGTCATTATTATTAAACTATGGAATTTTTTGTTGCCGAAATTAAAAATTGTTCAAGAACAACAGTTTTATTTGCTTGTATTGCTCATAGTCGATATCCTTGTTTTCCATTTCGAAGGTTGAAGGTTTGTGTATTTGTCCTTCAACACTTTTAGTTTTCATCTTTCCAAAGTTTTTATTTAAATGCTGCTGATAAGAGTAAATATAACTTACTGTAATGTGCATTTACAACATAACCTAAATCGCCATTTTAATATCGCTTTGGAGTTTTGTATTTTGTACAAAAAAAAGAACCTGTATATATAACGGAAGTATCAGTGGTATTCTCTGGATTTTATGTTAAAAATATAGATATTGTTACTGGCACTAGATTGTTGGCGAACAGCGATCATTGCATGATTCCATTGAAAACTGTTTGTACTGTTTTTTTCATATTTTATATTTATCAAATGTGGTAGAAAATTCATAAATTGAATGCCATGTAGATATATTTGAAATCTGTCATTACTATTTTTTTTTGTAAGGTGCCTTTGGACCTAGTGGTATGTTTGTTAATTGCCAAGGTGGCAAGCCTTCTTGCAATGGGATCGTGAAAAGATCAGGAAGACTGTGTGTAAACCGACCAGGTTCAATGTTGAAGAGAATCCTAACGGAAATCAGAAAGAGAAAATAGGATATTTAGTGAAAAAATTAACTGCTTTTCTTTACTCTCCCCGACTTTTTTTTATCATGTTTTTGTTTAAATTCTTGTACGAAATCACTTCTATCTTAAAGTAATATGTTCACGTTTTTTTTAAGTTTCAAATTAATTAAATCTAATTGATGGTACTAAGCATACTATATGAAATACTTAGTACTACATAATTGGGATGACCAATCTCAAATGTGTTAAAAGTAAAGAACAAACAAGGCAAAGACACACCGTAGAAGTTAAAGATCGCGATGGTCCTAACTAGGAATTTCAAGAAATCGGATATTAAACCAGGCGTTATGGCATCAAACCTCACTCATGCATTCTAATATTTAAAAATACAGAATTATAGAATTCGGAAGGTTCGGTAGTAGCTAGGCTGAACTAAAAATGACAACGCGGTTTTATAATATTGATCCATTTTTTGGAGATAATTATTTCGCTTAAACGAAAGTTTGTCTCCCTCTGATCAAGTCACTGACAGACAGTCAGGGGTACTTTAGTTGATAAATCTGAAACTCAAAATCCATTACTGGATCTGTTCTCATCCATGGTACACAATGAAGATGTCTACCTTCAGGTTTAAGACGGAATGATATTTTTTGTTTATCCAAGAATAAAATAAGATAGCACGTTCAATAAATCGTTCCATATGTTTTATCCAAAAATAAAAATTAGATAGGATTTGGCTGAAATGTGGAGGACTGTTTGAACTTCTTGAGAAACAAGCACAGCTTACCCTGGAAGCTCTTACCTAGTTAAGACGTGGTTTTTTATGAGGAGTTCGGAAAAAACCTTATTTTTTGTGCTTAATTGTTGGATTTAAGGTAAAAATAAAATTTGTCAAAAGAAAAGGGCCAGATTACGTTTAATAGGAATTAGTTGAGCGACATTCTTATCATCAGTCGAATGTAATGGAACCCCATTCTGATGCTGTATCAAATATATTCTTTGCTGTATCTGTTCAACAATCATTTTTAAAAATGTTTTTAATTTTTGTTATTGTCAATAACTCGATGAAATTGTACTACGATATGAAAAGACGTCTATAACTCTTTTATGTATTATCTTAACTTGAATTTTGAAAAAAATTAAACAATAGATATATTTTATTCTCACACGAAACTGCTCACATGAACATTAACATTTTACAACAAAATTGTCTATTTTCTATTGACTGATCATGAATTGTTTGTCTCTCGTCCTGTACAACCCACGGTATAATCCTTAATATCACTGCACACTTCTTCCTCTGGAAACCCCATTTCGGTCACCTCCCTAAAGCGTACATATTCATCTATTGAAACCTTCAGTTTAACGGAAGTCACTAGCTGGCTTTCATCTTTTTCTCCGAGAAATACAATATTATCATTTTGTCTGTAAAGATAACAAGATCAGATTTTCAATAAACTTAGTGTCAGCCATTGATGGTTTTAATGTCAGTCTGGTATTTTCATACCTTTGAGTAAAATTTGAAATAAAGGCTGAAAAACAATCGCCTCTCATTTATCATATCATAGACATGCATGTTTGATAATCTATTGTTTTTTTTTCCAAAATTTAATCCCGAAACATTATTTAATATATGTAACAATTGAATAACAAGAATATGTGATCTAACAACATTTTAAAAACACGTAAGAAAACTTTGCATTTGCAAATTGTTGATGACAATTTATTATCAATTTCTAAATTCTATAAATGATGTTATAGATTTACTTTAAATTAACCATATGCATGAAGACTCAATTTTGTGATGTCCAAAGAGCAGTCAGTACACGGATTATCAATTTATGCTCATGAAAATGAATTAATTTGAAAGCAGGGAGTATCGACAATCATTCCATGGCGTGACTGACGATGAAAAAGAGTCATGCATACATCAGCTTTTAAAATATAAACCATAAGCATTTGCTTTTGTACAACTTTGCTTGCTAGACAATGGTTACGCGGACTAAATGTCTTGCTCCCTCCTCTCAGTTTTTTGTTAGAGAGTCAATGCAAAATATGACAAGTTGTTGTTAGAGATTCAATACAAAATATAACAGGTCAAAATATTGAAAGAGCACTCATGTGAGCCAATACCTGTGTCACTAAAAGACCGAAAAATAAGCAGCAAATTCGATCTACATGAGGTTAATAGTGATGCATCAGCACTTGAACAAAAATATTGAGAGAAAAATCCGAATGTCCTAAATGTAATCAACGTCTTCGCAAGATTTATTTTTAGTTATCACCATTTTAAATATTTATTTTCTAAAAAATTCATTTGAAAGTCAGAACATTCATTCTATAAAATGAAACATTTGAATACTTCAAACCTTGGAACCCGTTTAAATCGAACATTTCTGTTGAAATACATGTTAACGAACGGTCAATAGTCTTTACAGTCAAAGTTGTAATCTTCTAAATTAATAAATGATTCTCAACTTCCGGAGCACCTGAGTTCACTCTTGTTTCGACTGGAGTTCGCGTTGTTGATTGATATTCAGTTATTTTGTGTTTCCGTGTTTTACATGTTGTCTGTTTTTGTCCCGTTCCTGTTGGTTTTTACTGGTTTTGTCTCTGCCCTTTCGGACTTTTGATATTCGGATACCCCATTGGTACCTCTGCTTCTTTAAAAAAGTTTAATATCTATACACGATCTATTTTAGGTATCACCATTTGACTATTCATTTTCTGAAGAAAAATAAATCATTTGCAAATCTGAAAATTCATTCTATAAAATTCTTACAATTATATATTTTTATAGCTTTCAATATGAGAGCGTTAATGTTTTTGATGAAACAACTTTTAATAAAGGATGATAGAATCATCAAATGGTTAGGTCGAGGTATTTGGATTGTTACACACAAAGCAATAAAGGTGCATATAATTTATATAATTTCTTTTGCCAACTTGAATGTGAGAGCGTTAATGTTATTGATGAAACCCCTCAACAACTTTTAATAAAGGGTGATAGAATCAAATGAATAGGACGAGGTATTAATCAGAATTCGAGAGATGAGCTTCTATCAATCATTTTAACGGACTTTCATAATTAGGTCAATTGAAAGAGTCGCTAACAGTCAAATAGTAAACTACTTTTGTTGTCGCTTTTATACAAAATATTTGTATTAAGTGTAATTTCATCAATAAAGTAAAAAAAGTAATTAAGGTTATGAATTATACATGATCAATTTAAAGTTTTGAAATATGAATTTCAGAGGGCGAATCCCACAATGTTACTTTCTTTCCTGCCAATGCAACATGTAAATACCAGTCAGATAGAACTTTGTAGAGTTTTGAGAGGTGCCAGAAAAAAGGGTGGTTACAACCGTATAAAAGGAGATGAGGTCGACAAGTAACATATGCGTGCGGTGCATTTAGATGAAAGTGGGACAAAAGGCTGTTATATATGGTATCATGAATTGTGAATAAAGGTAATAACAAAACTACCAAACCAAGAGAATCAATCTCAAATGTCCATAAGACGAGACAAAACAAGGAAGACATACCGGAAAAATTGAAGACCGCAATGGTCCTGACTTGGTTCAGGCATTTCAAAAGAAATGGTGGGTTAAACCAGGTTCCATTGTGATCTTCGGGTCCGGTAGTTACACAAAACACAACAGGTTTGTGGTGATATATCAGGGATGCTAAGGTGATCATCTCAGTAAATCAACCAGCAAAACACTAATCAAAGCAATAACTAACCATTTCGTCTAACGTGATATGGATTTTTTCTACCAGTGGCTGATAACGAAGAAAGAATGTTTTTAGAGATCGTATGAGACGTATTTTCTTTAACATTGGTCTAATAGTCGGTTACAGAGTAGGCGGTGTCGGATAAAAAAATCTGAAAATGTTAATTGAACTTCAAAATAAGTAATTCAGTAATTTATAAATAAACTGAAATATTTTTATTTTGGTGAAATGTATAAAATAAAAACATTATTCAATTATAATTTATAGTTATAAACTATTAAACTAATTGAAGCTTCATTGTTACACTCTTTCAACAATTGTACCAGGTTGAATAAAACAATAAAGCTAATAGTATATTTTTACAAAAATAATGTTATAATAGAAAATAATGAGATGTGGAATAAGTGTACGCGACACAGCTCACAATTAAGCGGCAATTTAGAAAAACCACAATGGACAACCGCCAGCAGCCTTCAACGAGGCCATTTGGCACTGCTCGCGGTTCTGCAATTGGCCCATGGTCTAATTAAATGCACATAATTCAAATCCAGTCCTGAAATAGTCACAGATAGACCCCCTTCTTAAACAAGTGACAGAAAACATCAAAAATACAATTACAATCGAAAGCTTTGTCAAAGATTCCTGGCTTAGGACAAGCACATATAATATGTGGCGGGGTTAAACTAGTTTTTTGGGCCCAACCTTCCCCCTATCAATATTCCTAGACAAAACACAAAAAACTAAAGCCGGCTTTACAAACACGTTGCTATACCTTCTGTATTTTTATATCATATTCAATTCTCATATTTATGATACCTGAACAACTCTTTGGAGAAAACATCCAGTGGTCTCCGGTGCTCAAACAACAGAAAGTGGTACGTGTCACACGTCTCAATGGAAGGTTTTGGTGTCTTGTATTCCTGCTTTGTTAACCCAGTGTTAAAATCTCCGTCTACTATATTAATGACCATCCAATGTACCGCTAATGTTGTATGAGAGATGGACTTCATGTAATAATTCACCATCACAAGTGACAAGTATTTTCCTTTTGACATGAAACAGAAAACAATCTTGTTATTTCATGTCTTTTAATATTATGGTGCAGTTTTATGAACAAAGAGACATCCATTAACTTGTCTTTTTATTGCTGCTGTTAGCGTTTTGTAAGTTTTTTAACAAGTATTTGCAAATTCTCAAATTTAAGGTAGATTTCAATTTCAAACTTTTTTACAACGAAGAATAAATTAACGTTTACAATCAGTTATGCTTAACGGTAAATGTGTAGTTTATGTTTCAATATATATAGAATCGACCTTCAAAATATATTCGATATATCTAATTAATACTTAACAAGAAGCATACACATTATGAACAAGAATTCACAAGTGCTGTCAAATCGGCGTATTGCATTTGCGACATTTTTAGATATTCAATATTTCATTTGCGCCTTAAGGTTATATTGCATTTGCGGATCTGAACAACCTTTAATTTCCGCTTATACTCGGGTAAAGGTTCGGCTATTTTTAGTGAGTCATTAAACGGAATATCGGAAAATAACTATTTTATTTAATGGGGGAATACTATATTTACCACCAAAAGAAGTATTGCTTTGAATGAAAAAAAATACTATTATATTGAATAGTAGGTAAAACTATTTAGTTCGATACTTGTATTATTGGCATTAATAAAAGATTTATAAAAACGGGCAACTAAAGTATAATTTGAAGCGCAAATGAAATAGTAAAAAGCAATGCACTGGTCCGATCATGATTCTTGCTCAGTGCTAGTGAATTAATTAAAATGACCTTGTAGATTAGTCGGGCCACTGTACATCCTTTCTATCGTTATCTCTGGTGCATTTCGTAGGTCAGCAGTGTTTGCAATAAGATCTACTTCTTTAGAAAGGCTAATTTCTTTTCCACTACAAAAAATGATATAAAACTCATATTTTTTCATAAATTTTAAATCAATTAAACTGTGAACACAGAGACATGTCTCGCCTGTCGCAGCTGGACACAGTATAAAATGAAGTAAAAATAAAAATGCAAATGTTTAAAGTTACTACAGTACTGCCAATTACTCATGATATTGATCTGTATAAGTGCAAATGAAGCTGTTAATATAAAACAGACAAAAGAAGAAAAAAAAATTATAGCCAAATGAGTATAAAATCTCAAAGTCAGTAGACCATGACTGCAGACGCCAAACAGATAAAATCCTCCTTAAACTGATCTTAACTGATGCTTAAGCAGCTGCATACCAAATAGAAATGGTGAACCATAACTGCTCTATCTAAAACACTCATGACATAAGTAAAAAGTTAAAAAGTGTAAAATCTCAGAGGCAGTAGACCGTGACTGCAGGAGAATACTTTTGAAATTGATCTGTACTGATGCTAATGCAAGTACATACCCAATATCAATGACGTACCATAACTGTTTCATGTTAAACAGACGTAAGAAAAAGGTTAACCTCGGCCAAGTTAGTGTAAAATTTCAAAGTCAGTAGACCGTGACTGCATGCGCATACAGATGAAATGCTTTTCAAATTGATCTGTACTAATGCTAATGCAAGCGCATACCAAATATCAATGGTGAACCATAACTACTTCATGTTAAACAGACGTAAGAAAAAGGTTAACCTCGGCCAAGTTAGTGTAAAATTTCAAAGTCAGTAGACCGTGACTGCATGCGCATACAGATGAAATGCTTTTCAAATTGATCTGTACTAATGCTAATGCAAGCGCATACCAAATATCAATGGTGAACCATAACTACTTCATGTTAAACAGACGTAAGAAAAAAGGTTAACCTCGGTCAAATCAGTGTAAAATTTCAAAGTCAGTAGACCGTGACTGCCGGAGCATACAAGGGAAATCCTTTTAAAACTGATATGTACTGATGCTGATGCAACTGCATACCAAATATCATTGGTTCACAGCGAGTTCACTAGTTCACATAAAACAGACTTAAGCAAAAACTTTAACCAAATGTGGACGCCGCCGCCGCCGAAATCACCATACCTAAGTTTCGCCTTTTGCGACATTCGTCGCAGGCGAGACAAAAAATCATAACCCATTGGGCGATATGGTACCTATAAGTAATAACACAGGGTAGGTGTTCTCTTCTGAGTTTGGACGTCATAGAAGTAAAACAAATTTACGTACCTATCACCTTAATTTGGTAGGCAATTTGCAGACAAAAGCTCCAGCACAAGTATCAACTAAAAAATTGGAGGCATTTCTTAGATAATTTACCACAAAGCATACTTACATAAAATGGAAAATCTGGCAACATGATGGAAACGTAATACTGTCTGACGTAAACTGAACAAACAACCTATAACTTGGTTCTGACACGTCGAATTTGAACGGTATATTCAGCGGTTTACGTCGTGATGACATATAATTTGAAGTAACGTTGTTTCCTAAATAATGAAAAAGAAGCCATTTATAATAATAAAGACACACATTCAAGATTCGCGCTGTTAAATCTTTTGGCTTGTGCTTGATTAAAGTACCATTCTTTTTTAAAATGCTTGTACCAAATCAGCGCCATTGCGATCGTTATTTTCTCCCGTATGTCTTCCTTGTTTGTTTTTTTCCCTTTTTGAACATATCAAATTGATTATCAAGTTCGGTCATTTTGTTGCTGCCTTTATTTGCAATGCCAGACGTAAAGTGAGTGTTAATGAAGTTCATACTTGAAAACAAGATTTTTTTCAAGCATGGACTTCAAACAAGATTGTCTAAAGATCTTTCTCAAATATGCAATTGACATGTATGGTATTACTAACTAGCATACATAAACGATAAGGAGATGTGGATTAAGTGCACGCGACACAACCAACATTAAAGAAACTACAATTTAAAAATCAAAATGGAAAACAGCCAGAAGTCTTAAACATGACCAGAGGTCACTGCTCGCTGTCTTCCATTTGACCAAGACTAAAAATACAATACATAAGATTCCAAAAAATTAATAGATTATTGCTATTTGTTGTGTGTTTTGCGTATTTTCATACCAGTCAAGACATTCCATACGGATACCAAACATTACTTGTAAACACAGCAAAGGTAACAAAATTCAAATGCATTCATCAATACAAACCTTGAAACTTCATGCAGTTTAGATTTTTTGGCCAATCATATCCATATGTTAGCAACAACGGGCGACAACCTCTATAAGAATCTTCACATAGGTCCCTATGTGTTAAAACTAGATGATCTTTTTTTTCATCATTACATTCCGGAAAATAAACGGTACAGAGGAATTCCGTTAATGATTTACTGCAATTGAGTTTTAAAAGTGGTTGAAATCGGTAAAATTCCGCTCTAGCATGATCTACACTTCTATGTCCCAGGCCATTCGGAAAACGCGCCAAGGTGTACCCGAGTTCGGTACATACTGTTCCTGAAACATCTCGACATTGACTTCCGGTCACATGGAAGCTGGAGGAGGGATGAAGAGAAAACGAAACGAGGACTAAAATGTAATACATTTTCATATTGTCCTCCGACAGTTTAAGTCGTAATTATGTGAAACCCCCAAAACACCATGTACTGATTCATAGCAAAAACAAAAGTGTCAATAATAAAATGGCAGGTAAGAATAACACTAAATGGAAAAATCATGTTAATCGTGTATTTGCATAAGTATACGCAATTAACACTCGTTTTTGTTGATTATTTAATTACGACACAATTATATTTAAGTCCAATAATTTAAATATTTGGCATGATCTTTGGATAAAAAAATATTGTAAATTACAATAATTTTATTAACCTTATTAAAATGTCATGTTAGAAAAGTTGTAAACATATTTCATAGCTTCAATCATTGTTATTTGTTGTCTGTTTGCTTATTTGTAGACCAGTTGAGACATTCCATACCGATAATTAAAATTCCCATGCATTACTTGTAGACACAGCAAAGACAACAAAATGCAAACCTTTGTCCAACCATTTCATCAAAAATGTTTGTTGGAACCAAAGCTACTGTCTCTGTCTGTTGTAACTCTTAAAATCAAATATATAAGTTAATGCAGGTTGTATACATGTACCTATATTACTATATAAAAAAATCAAGCGCTAAAACTTTTAAAGGCAAGCGAAATATATAAGCATACACCTGTAACTATAGGTCTGTGAAATAAGTAATATAATAGATTTATTTTTATTGAAGTCATGGAGATGCTCTCAAAGTTAATGAACGCACACAAGACATGTATCGTGTACAAACAGTATATCGATTGGAACACCCCTTCGATTAAAATGCACTCGTCCCAATGATGTGTATTGTGTACTGAATTTATGAATGGAGAAGTTATAATCCTTGCATTGACCAACCAAATAAGAGAAATATTTATACGAACCAATCAAATAATAGATGAATACATAACATGCATAATGTATATTCTATTGCCTTTAACTAAATAGTTCATCATGTAAAATGCAAAGGAATAAATAAAACTTGTGCCGGTCATATAAAATGAAGATTTATGAAAGTGTGTATCATGTTAACAAATATTGAAAAGTAATCTAGAAAATGAAGCATTTTTTCCAGACTGGATGCAGACAGATCACTCCATCTAGACTGAAAAAAAAAACGCGAAAATCATCACTTCTCTATACACTCCATAAGGCTTCGTTGCGCTTGCCTAAAATCCAAAAGCCTACAGAGATTGAGTTTTTGCAATAAATCTATCTCAATCCTTCCTTTATGAAATGCATGTTACATGCCGGGAGTGGGGGTCGCCAATTTCTCCCGTTTGATTTACTTAGTTACGTTGTCTATTGCCATTAAGACATTTTTAAACGACCTTCCCCGTTCTGTAATTTTGTTGTTACCATTAGATACGTGATTATAGTGGGAAAAGCTTAAAAATACAGAAAAAAAATCTCACCCTTGATATAAATTAAAGATGAAACGGACATATATGACGGATACATGCTTGTTTCTCATGAAACTTTTCAAGTCAATCAAGACAACTTTTGCATTCACATACATGTAGAAGTATTATATTTCAAAGATTTCCGTGAGATATAATAATGCATTGACCTTCAATTCAATTAAAAATCACAGCTCTTAAAAGCAGATCAATCAAAACAAAAATAAACAACTGGTCAAACCGGTTGTAATATCCACTGCGCATGCTACTAAAGTATTGTAAAACCTAACGAACTGACCTTAAATGACTTTCAATTCAGCTCGCTTAGGAATCGGACGTTTTTTCACTTTACTTGGTTAGTATTTTTTTCTTTTTTCGTTAAAGTTTTGAGCCATGGCTCACTCTAAAGGTTCAGTGGATGATACAACAAATTTAGAAGACAACCGTAGGGTTGTGCAGAGTGAAACTACCCCCGCATTGGCGGACGGTAGTAATTCAGTAGTCGGGTCGATGGACCCTTCAGAAGAAAACAGTAGGGATGATGCTGTATCTGTTTTCGATGCTTCAGAAGAATTAACGGCCCAACGTTAGTCGAAGGAACCTGGTACAAGTTTATGGAAGGGGATATCCGCCAGAAATATGTTCATTTGGTCTTTGTAAATTAGTAGAGGTACAATTCCTAGCATGTTCAGTTATTTCTTTGTTCATTGTAAATTCGTCAATTATTTATTCGAGAAATATATTTTCTACATGTTTTTATTTGTTTTATGTAGTTTCGTTCATTGGTACTTTGTTGATCTATAGTACTACTAGTATTGTTTAATTTGTTCTTTGTATATTTCTCAAATATTTTACTTTAGTTTACTATTATCTTTGTTCGCTTATTGTTATTCCCAACTTTAATGATTGATTAAACATGCACATTTCAAATCTTCACGTTTACAAAGTACGAATTAACATTTTACAAATTAAGAAAGAACACGTTACTCATGAGTGATTTTGTACCGGAAATATTGCTGGTCTGTCAAAACAGAGAGACCTGAGGAAGAGTAGAGAGAATTAAAAGCCGTAGCAAAACTTCAAAGTGTTTTCTCTGCAAAATTCATTGTTTGATTTGTGTTTGCTTTGTGTCCTGTCGGCGATCTTTCAGCCATCATCAGGACAAAAATAAATTACAATATATATAATAAAATTTGAATGTAAAACCAAGTCAAAAGACCGGGAATGAAATACAAAAAAAAAATAATGAAATAAATAGATAAAACCCGAAAAGTAAAAAGTGGGACTCAAACACCATCTGAGAGGTGATCGGTTTGTGATCAATAGCATGGTATTTAAACCAGCGCCTTTAACCACTCGGCCACCCAGACCACGCATCGTATGAGATGCCGCTGAACAAATCGTGCATAGATGCACGGCTGAAATACTTCACACACGTAATGGAGCAACATCAATTCAGTCAAGGAGAACATGCCTAAAAGAAAACCGCGAGTCATATGGTACGCAAATGGAAACAGCCTGAATAAAGGTTGTTTCCATTTAGCTTAAGTATATTTATACCCCCGCTTATGAATGGAGAGTGGGTATATAGGGATAGGGGTATCTAACTGTGTGTTCGCTCGTCCGTCCGTCCGTTATACTTTAGGGTACCTATCTCTTATCCGCAACTCCTCCGTAACCCCACAATGGATTTACGTGAAACTTTTGCACAATCTAACGTTATTTATTTTCATCATTTGCTTTGCTACTTATGCACTGTTTTCGAAAGTAAATTGATGTTCAGGTTCGTTCGTTCGTCCATCTGCCCTTTATAAAAATGTCCACATACAGGGTTAAGTTTGTTTTCGATTAAGAAGTATTTATTGTCCCAAAGGTTTATACAAGTTCTTAAGCATCTGTTTAACCTCAATGTTGATTGCATTTATTGCAAGTCTGACAATGTTATGCGTCAATGCAGGAGAATTATTTAAAAATATTTTTCGCCTTCGCTTTTACGTCCCATATAACCTACAGTTATTCATTCGAAACAACATACTAGTACATTTTTGATAAATCTAATCCTTCGAATTGTGCGCCTTCTGCTTCACCAATATTGTCGGAAGACCATTTACTTGAACTAGCATACAAACAAAAAAATATTATTAGCTGTACCTTATGCTAAATCTCTGTACCCAGATTTTGTTTTATTTCAACTTAAACATATTCTTTCAAGTTAATTGTGGGTGGTAAAGGGTTTTTTTCGTGCATCGTGTTGAGCAATTTTTATTTCCCGTTCAGCCGTGCATGGAGGTTCATCGTGCATCGTGTTTCTCTATTTCATTTTTCGTTCATCGTGATTTTCATTTTTTTATTAGCCGTTCAGCGTGATCACCCCTAGTAAGGTGAATTCACGACGATCAGGAAAGTCCGGTGAAGGATTCACGTTATGTTGTATTTGGTGGGTTAAATTCGTCCCTTTTTGATCAATATTGTTTTCAAAACACACAAACAATGCACACCTGAGCATTGTTAATAAACATAAACCTATGTATTATTTATATTTCTTTATAATTTACATTGTTGTATTGATTTCAATAAAATGTGAAAGCTTGGTTAATCTATGATTAACGGTTTAAAAGTTATGACTAAAAAGGTTATACATTTTATAACTCTAAATTAAAAGTAAACAACTCATTTCAAACTTATGATAAAGCATGCAACGTGTACCCACGTTCTTTTTAAATCATTTTAAATTAAAACATGCAAGGAGATTACTGCCAACTGTTAAAGAAAATCAAATTAGTAAACACATCAAACCGGTAATTTGTCTCACCATTTTAGAGGATTCAGTTTTGTTCAGTCATAGACTTCTGTTTTGGTAAGTTGTGGATACTGTTTTGTCGGGTTATATCATACATTTTTATGGTTATTTACATAAGTTTGCGTTATTATAAGTAGCATAATTGACCAATTTTACTGTAACTCATTTCGTGTTATCCAGGAACTAACAGAATTCGTTAATTCGGATATCATGCATGCTTACATTCCAAATTTTGTACTTGTTATATGCTAACAACCTTTGGGGTAAAATTTGCTTTAATATAGCTATTATAATAATAGATTAATTTCTTCATTCATATGAAGCAGACTTCTTACACTCACTTCTAGACAAAAAGGATCGTAGACTAGCTCTCTCTTTTAACTCCACTTTCCGTTACATTGATGGTGTCCTTTTACTGAACGATTCTCAATGCTCATTTATCGTCAGAAACTTGAGATAAAAGACACAACGGATTTTAAAAAGTCTGCTTCATATTAAAATCTAAATCTAAAAATAAACTCCAATGGAAAACTTCAAACAAAACTCTTTAAAAAACGTGATGACTTCAATAAATATTCAAATCGTCAACTTTTTTACTCCTTGTGTAACAAAATTCCATTTACTCCAGCAAACGGAGTTTAAGTTCCACAATTGATTGAGAGCTTGCGGTAATATTACATCGATTTCCTTGGCAGAGCGTCACACATATGACACAAAAAGTGCTAACACAGGGTTATGTTGCTCCTTGGTTGCTGTCTTGACTCAAGAAATTTACGGAAGACATCATGAGCTCAAAAACAAATATGGGATTTCTCTCTTTCAGATGAGTACAGAGGTTTGTCAAAGGGTTTTGTTTAATCTTCCTTTACCGGAATTGACACGCTGAATTTGAAATTGGCAGTGCGACGGGTGTTAAATAGCATGCATAAAGGAACTGCTTAATTTTCCGGAGCACACGAGTTCACTTTCGTTCGACTTGAGTTTGCGTCGTTGATAACTGTTTTGTTTATTTTGTGTTTGCTTTATGTTTTGTGTTTCTTCGTGCTGTTCACGTTCATGTTTTCTGGTTTTTTCGTTGACCTTTTTGACTTTTAACACTCGAATGCCCCACTTGATTTTTGTCAAAATACTTGGAGTTTTGCAAATACTTATAAGTAAGAATTAAATCAATATGACCCTAAAATATCTAAAAATCCTCCTAAAACGTATCTTAATTTAATGTTTGAATCAATTGGAATTAAATGCCTCATCTCAGATTTTTCTAGATCTGGAAGGAGGTACATCTACATGCAGTCTCATATTTTAAACGAACCTGCATTAGCAATAACTGTGAATTGGTCGCCCTTATATTCCTCAAACAGACACATTTCATTTCCTTACAGTATTTACTATTTTTCGAATTGCAAAACCTCCGTGCGGGTCCCGGGTGGCCCGTAGCAGCGCTTTAGCTTATCGGTAAACGTCCACTTAAAATCGCTCAGAAACCCTTCATCGCATCAGGCCGCTTTACCCAAATAGCGACTGGGATGTGTGCCCCAAGTGGTTGAATGGTGCACCATTCATAATGAATGCCGGGGTCGTCAGGCTATAATGCGGATAACCTGACCGCAAACCATAGTCGTGCACCGTGTTGAAAGAAAAAAAACCCAGCTGCAGAAGAATCCTTATGTAGGAAGCTTAATTGTCCGTCCAGGCTACCCATAAATCCTTTTTCCAATGGCAGTCAAAAACTATCCTCGCTGATTGGCCTGATGTCCCCATTGTTTACTTCATTATCATTTCATGTTCATTGTATCACCCTTTTTATGTACATCACCCGAGAGTTCGGAGTAAAGGCAAAACTTACTAACTAACTAACGAATTAAAAAAACGGGATGGGGATTTATTTATAGATAAATGAGTTGGTGCCTCCGTAATTTGAGACCCATGCTTGATATCTGAGGTGCCTTTTTTCGGGGGAGGGCGGGCAATAAGTGTTACTTTGCAAGCGGTGGCGACGACGGCGTCGGCGTTTAATGCTATCAATTTTTCAGTGTTTAAGTTATATGAGCACCTTATGTTGGCGAAACTTGGTATGCATATGCCCCAGTAAAGTAGCTTTGGTTTTGTTTTAAATATAATAGAAGTTCTTGCACAAGATCGGGTTTACTTGAAACACATTTATCCTCAAAACAAAGAAAGATTTTTTCTGTCCGTTCGACTAGTTGACCGGGACATTGAGGACCGTCCATAAACTACAATAGCGCTCATGAAACAATTTATTAAAAACTTACCAAACCTTAAAAAACCTCAAAAAGGTTTCAAGAAATTTGTATCTCATTTCTCGTCAGGCGTAGCAAAATTTATTTTCTGGAACTTTGCTGTAATTTCTATTTCAGATGGAAATGAGTAAGAGAAACTCAACCAGGAGATAAGAAATGTATCAAAAATCATTTTGTATTCGCTTGTAAGGCAATAAATTTTAAGATGAAATGGTAGATTTTTTAAATTTTTCTATAACCGTTGGTATAGGGATAATAAACTCTTAATGATCTTTTTCGCTTTCGAGCATGTCTAGAAATTCAACCAAATATGCAAAGCCTTGATTGATGTACATATTGATTGTATTATTTTCGCTAATAATAAGCATCTTATGTTTAACAAAAAACTTTAATTGATCTTGTCTTATTCAATTTTGTCATACTAAGTATATTTTGTCACAAATGAGTCTTTTAACAATATTTTAGTTTCTTAATGTGGATATTTAACTTAACATTGTAAGTGTGACTACGATTATCTTTAGTTATACAGCATTTGCCCACAGATATTAATACATATAAATTAAAATGTTTTTAAAACCGATACTGAATCGAACTCTGTGCATTACCAAACCAGAATCCTCTTATTACCAGAACATTATCCGCCAATTTTTACATCTATGTTTTTAAGGTATACCATTTTTTTTCAACACAAATTTTCAACTTGTCTCTAGTACGTATAATAATCTTGCTTTGATGAAAAATATAGACACTTTATGCAAACAAAAACACAACTATCTGATGTTATAGTTTTCGTCATGAACATGATTAAACCTTGACGTTTTTCGTGAACTGTAACTTTATTTCAAAACAGATTTGTATATGCTTTTACGACTTTTAAGTTTTTTGTGGTACAAATAAAGAGACGGGACTAAATTGATCATTTAACTTTCGAAAGACATTAATTTTGCAACAAAACAAAGTTGTTTACTTTTTTATTTAACCCGACAAAACTGAATCGTCTTACCAAATACAACTTTACGTGAATCCTTCAGTGGACTTTCCTGATCGTCGTGAATCCACCTTACTTGGGGTGGTGATTGTCATTTTTTATTGGCCGTTCACCCGTGCACGTACCCCTTTACCACCCCCTTAAACATATAAGACGCACAAAAGAAACTATCCTTTGACACATTTTTACTCTTAACAGATAACAAATATATCTTAGGCATTTCTTAGTGTCAAGCGACAAGCGACTATTATTCCAGTCGAGGTATTTTGATTTTCTTATGCTAATTTTTCTCCCCCCCCCCACTTTGGTGGGAAGACATATTTTTTTATTTTGTCCGTCCGTCTGTCTATTTGTCATTTCGTCTGTCCGTCACACTTATTCCGTTCAATTTCTTAAAGAATGTTGACATGTAGCAAGTACAGTATATGTATAGTTGTGCCTTCGTTCCTCAGATATTTGTGGGATTTATTGCCCTTTAAACTTAGACTTTTTCATAACCCTCATTAATAATATATTTCCCCTCAACTCATCAGAAAGTACAAATGAAAATAAAATTATGAAACTCGGTGTGTAGCCAGGACACTTTATGTGTATTTGTGCATATTAGCCGGAAATTTTTATCCTCATAACTTTGAGTGAATTTTGGCTATTTTTGCGGGAAATCCTCGTTAATCATTTCAATTAGTTTCCGCTCAACTCCTCTTAGAAACTTAAACAACTCAACCAAATTTTATAAAACTGGGTATATAGGTATCAGTGGCGGATCCAGAATTTTGCAAAAGGGGCACACTGACTGGCTAGGAGGGCGCCCTTCGGTCATGCTTCAATGTTTTCCTTTATATTCAACCAAATTTTTCCACAAAAAGTGGGGTAGCGGGCCCTCCTTTACTTGCCTTTAAAAAGAATTTCAGTAACTTGAATGGTGCTATTACATCAAAGCTCGACAGTTTAAGATTTTTGATCAACATTTCTATCTTTTTAAGTTTTCTAAGATTTCTAAGCAACTCTGTGCCACAGAGGTATGATATTTCGATATAAATATAAAAAAATGTAGCTTAATCCTATAGTACCATATGGTTTATAGTGAGTTTATGCTCCTATGTCATCTAATGCTTGTTTATCGAATTCTTAGGTTTTTACACATATTGGATATATATGCAAAATTTCCGTCAAAGTTTTCCAAGAAACTACATGTAGAGAAGCCCGGTTGTGTATAAAACAAATAGATTTACTAAAACTAAATAGTGTATAAAACAAATGGATTTACTAAAACTAAATAGAAACAGCGTTTATAAATAGAAACACTTTTAAGTTTACATCTGTATTATTCTCTCTACTTTACACTAGTGCTCTCCGTTTGACTGGCCGACAATACTTCCGGTACAAAATCACTCATGAGTAACGTGTTCTTTCTTCATTTGTAAAATGTTAATGCGTACTTTGTAAGCGTGACAATTTGAAAAAAAATATATAAATACAAATAACGAATAATTAAGTTCAGGAGTTACAATAAGCGAAAAAAGATATTTGTAAACTAGCTTTGAGAGAGAAATGATTTACTAATACACAAAGAACAAATTAACGATTATAAAAGCAGTAAAGTACCCATGAGCGTAACTACATGAAACAAATAAAACACATGGTAAATACAGGCTACCAAGTGAGAAAATGTACTTCTCAAATAAAAAAATGACAAATTTACACTGAAGAAAGAAATAATTGAACATGTAAGGAATTGCAAATCTACACATTAACAAAGAACAAATGAACATATTTGTGGCGGATATCCCCTTCCATACAAGTTCTGGTAAGAAGCGCAAAAACTCAAGTAAACGTACTTCTCAAGCTAAACGTAAGCGGGATAGTAGCTCTAGTTCTAGTTCTAGTAGCAGTTCTAGTAGCTCTAGTTCAAGTAGCTCTAGCTCAAGTAGCTCAAGCTCTAGTTCTGAGTCCAGCGATGATTTGTCTGACTCGTCGTCCGATTCTGAAACCAAAAAACCCTTCAAACCTAAATTAAAAAAGAAAAAAGTTGTTAGTACTAAGGTTTCTAAACATATTGTCAAGTATATCTCTAAATATGCTTCTAGTGGTATGAAAAAACAGGTTCGTCAAGAAGTTAGTTCTAGCTGGCCCATTCCAGAGTCTAAAAAGTTGAAATCTTTGACTGTTGATCGTTTCTTTCGTAAAAACTATTTCTATGGAAATAAATGGAATGGGAAATTAGAAAAGTCCAAGATAAATGGACAACTCAGAATCCTTGATGCTTTAGGGCCCCTTTCTGTTCTTTGGTCAGAGGCCGAAAAGATTCAGAGTAAGAAACAAGGCATGGACCCTGCTGATGTTATTCAGTTAGTGCAAAGGGCGATTGTACTCTTAGGTAACGCTCATTATATTTATAATACAGAAAGAAGGAAAAGTATTATGGCAAAATGTATGCCCGAGAATTTAGATCTTCTCACTGACAAACAGGGTGCAAAAGCTCTTTCTTAAAGTAAAGGTGACCTCTTCGGCAAGGCCTTTTTGAAACTGGTAGCTAAAGACAGTAAGGATAACAAAGAGTTAAAGGAGCTTTTAGTTCCTTCAAAATCTACCTTTTCTAAACGCCGTTCTTTGCAAGGTTCTTCTAAATTTTCTAACCCTTCTGGTAACCAGTTTTTTCAGGGAAGGCTCTCAAACAACCTCCAGGGAGGAACTATGCTACAAAGAACCCCCAGTTCAAGAAGCCCTACACACAGAATGCAGGCAGGGGACAGAATACAAACAGTTACAGGAAGCCCCAACAGTAGAAATGCAGGTAAGCCTACCTCATACTCAAAGCTTGGAGAATGTGTTTCCTTTTACAATAAAGTCATTTTTTTCAAATCTCCCTGTAGGGGGGAGGTTGATAAGGTTTGTGGAAAATTGGTCGACTTTGACGAAAGACCCTTGGGTTCTAGAAACGATTCAGGGTATAAAGCTAGACTTTTTTGCTACCCCTTTTCAGGAAAAATTTCCAAATCCACCCTTTTTGAAACAAGAAGAACAAAAAATGATAGACAAAGAAGTTATGAATTTAGTTCAAAAGAACGCAGTGTGTCCTGCAGACTCGATAGGGGACTCTTTCATAAGCAATATCTTCTTGGTTCAAAAAAAGGGGGTGGGCAAAGGCCCGTAATAAATCTCAGAGGTTTGAACAAATTTCTCAAATACGAGCACTTCAAGATGGAGGGAATTCATCTTTTGAAAGATCTCATGTTGCACAAAGACTGGATGGTAAAGTTAGATTTAAAAGACGCGTATCTGACTTGTCCGATTCACAAGGACCATCAAAAATTTCTAAGATTTCTATGGAAAGGGAAACAAATGCAATTTCAAGTCATGGCGTTTGGCTTGGCAGTTGCACCGAGAATTTTCACCAAGCTTCTTCGAACACCGATTGCAGTGTTGAGAAGAATGGGAATACGTCTAATTATATATCTAGACGATATTCTCATAATGAACCAATCTTACCAAGGGGTTACGATGGATCTGCAGTTAACGAAATCCCTATTAGAAGGCTTAGGGTTTGTGATAAATCTAGAAAAATCAGAATGCGTTCCAAAAAAAAGATCGAATTTTTGGGCAACACTGCAGATTCATTAGAAATGACCCTTTCTCTTCCGAAGGAGAAGATTGTAGGGATAAGGAAAATGTGTCTAGATCTTTTGTCGGATCAGTTGATAACTGTACGAAAATTAGCGCAATTAATTGGGAAATTGACGGCGACAAACCAGGCCGTAATGTCTGCGCCCCTTCATTACCGTCATTTACAAATTCTAAAAACAAAAGGTTTACATTCCGGGGGAAGTTACGATCACAAAATACATCTAGATGTAGATTCAATATCGGAACTCCATTGGTGGGTTTCTCATTTGGAGAATTGGAACGGGAAAACTCTATTAAAATCAGTGCCCCATGTATTAATTCAATGAGATGCCAGCCTTTTTGGGTTGGGGAGCTGTGAATCAGAAATTGAAAATAGGGGGGTTGTGGACCCAGGAGGAAAAAACTGCCCATATCAATCTCCTCGAGTTGAAAGCGGTTACTTACGCGGAACAATCTTTTCTGAAAGACGAGAAGAACATTCATGTAATAGTTCAGTTGGACAACAAAACGACAGTCGCGTATGTGAACAAAATGGGGGGCACCGTCTCCAGACAATTGTTAGAACAGGCGACCATTCTTTGGAATTGGTGTCTGGAAAGGAACATAGTAGTGACCGCAGAATTCCTTCCGGGGGTCCAAAATGTTCAAGCGGATTGGGAATCGAGACATTTTTCAGACAAGACGAGTTGGCAACTGAATCCCCAGATTTTCAAGAGTCTCATGACAGTCCTGGGCCCTTGCAATGTAGATTTGTTTGCGGACAGGACAAACAATCAGATGAAAAGGTACTACAGCTGGAAACCCGACCCAGGTGCCGAATGTTTCGATGCCTTAATTCAAAATTGGAGACTAGTTCAGGGTTATGCGTTTCCTCCCTTTTGTTTAGTGGGTCCTTGTCTAGCGAAAGTGAGAGAAGAACAATCGGAGATAGTTTTGGTAACTCTAACATGGCAAACACAACCATGGTTCCCACTGTTACTGCAAATGTCGGTTTCACTGCCAGTTCTGTTGCCAATGAACAGGAAATCACTTCTGTCTCCCAGCGGGGAAATTCACCCTCTTCTTCAGAACGATACACTACAGTTAGCCGCGTGGAGGGTCTCGGGAGATCTTACCAAGCAATGGGCCTTTCACAGCAAGTTAGAACCATTTTACTTAGCTCCTGGAAATCAGGTACACCCAGCTTACGATAGTGCCTGGAAGAAATGGGATAGCTGGTGTGTGGAACGGGAAGTTAATCCCTTTTCAGCCCCTTTGGTCGCTATCTTAGATTTTTTAGCATGGATGCATTTTAAAGGTTATGGTTACAGAACGATAAATGTTCATAGGTCGGCTATTTCCTCCGTTTTGCCATATAAAGAGGGACTACCCATTGGGCAACTGCCCCTTGTGAAGCAGTTGCTCAAGGGTATCTTAAAGTCTAATCCACCTCTTCCTAGATATCAAATGACATGGGATATTGATATGGTTTTAAAGTATTTGCTTAGTCTTCCAATGAATAAGAATCTAAAAGATAGTTTTTTAGGGAAGAAATTGGCTATTTTGTTAGCTTTGGCAGCCCCTAAACGCGTGTCAGAAATATCACGCTTAGATCGTCGTTTTATGACTAAGAAGAATGACTGTGTAATTTTTCAATTGCCAGGTTTATCAAAAACCCAGAAAGATTCAGCTAGTAGACAACATGGACAAGTCGTTTACAAGAAATTTAACAAGAAAAAGATATGTGTTGTTTCTTGTTTAAATGAGTATGAAAAAAGAACATCTCATTTAAGACCAGATATTTTGTCTGACCCAGATCCTCTTTTAAGGTCTAACAAAAAACCGTTTAAAGGTCTTTCATCCCAAACAATGAGTAAATGGTTGAAAGAGATCATGTCTGAAGCAGGTATTGATGTTGAAGCCTTTAAAGCCCATTCCTGTCGAATGGCATCAGTGAGCAAAGCTGCTGTCGCTGGTGTTTCTATGCAAGAAATTCTAGATATGGGGGATTGGTCTAACTCCTCTACTTTCAAAAAAATGTATTTCAGACCTGAAGTAGTTAACAGTTTTTCCGATAAAGTTTTAGAATTGGTAGGTTGACGGCTTTAAACATGCATTATTATATCTCACGGAAATCTTTGAAATATAATTGAAGATTTTATGAGGGCGCGAAGCGCCCGAAATGAAATATAGATTATATGATAAGATTGAAGTGAGATATAATAATGCATTTCCCAGCCCACCCACCCTTTTTAACCTTTTGGTATGCTCGATAACTTTCACTGATTATTTTTGTTTGTTTTCGTACAATGTATTTGTATGTATTGAGTGGCTTGGCCCTATTTACTTTATTTGGTAATTTATAGACATCTGTTTTATTTTTTCAGAGAGGATAAAACGATGAAACATTCAGTGCAGAGGAATCTGTCTCTTTTTCCTGGATGTTGGGGATGTGTGGTGCAGTTTTAACGGTGACAAGGATCTAGATGAATTAACTTTTGTAACATTGATTAGTGCGCGTTTTCTTGAAATGTTGTCGTGGAATATCAAATTGTTATTGTAATAATTTAATATTAATTTTTAGGCAAGCGCCAGCGAAGCCTTATGGAGTCTATAGAGTAGTGATGATTTTCGCGTTTTTTTTCTGTCTAGACGGAGTGATTCTCCTGCATCCAGTCTGGAATAAAATGCTTTATTTTCTATATTACATTTCAATATTTGTTAACATGATACACACTTCTATAAGTCTCCATTTTTATTGGCATTTTATATGACTGGCACGAGTTTGATTTATTCCTTTGCATCTTTCATGAGTAACTATTTAGTTTAAGGCGATAGAATATACATTATGTATTCATCTATTACTTGATTTGTTCGTATAAATATTGCTGTTATTTGATTGGGTAATGCAAGACAAATATCTATTATTCTCCATTCATAAATTCAGTATACATTACACGTCATTGGGACGAGTTCATTTTAATCGAAGGGGTGTTTCAATCGATACCGTTTTAACGAGATACATGTCTTCCGTGTGCAATTGTGTTCATTTACTTTAAATTTGAGGGCATCTGCATGACGATCCTTTCGTCGCTCGCCAAAATTAATATTTCGCAAACATTTTGAACAATATACTTTAACAGAGAATAAATCTATCATAGTCCTTATATATTTCGCTTGCCTTTAAACGCTTTATTTTTTGAACACAGTGTATTTATTTGTTGCTCGCCATTGAAAGTCATTACAATACTTTAGTAGCATGCGCAGTGGATATTACAACCGGTTTGACCAGTTGTTTATTTTTGTTTTGATTGATCTGCTTTTAAGAGCTGTGATTTTTAATTGAATTGAAGGTCAATGCATTATTATATCTCACTTCAATCTCATCATATAATCTATATTTCATTTCGGGCACTTCGCGCCCTCATAAAATCTTCAATTATAACCTTATATTCTATCGCCTATAGATAACATCTAAGTTCCTCTTCCTTTTCATATGTATAACTCTATTTTATTCACAAGGTTGGGCGGAGCTTAAATTTCTCAGTGTTTTAGGCAAGATTTAAACGAAGAATCCCGAAATAAGTGACCAACCCGGTCAATAAAATAGAGTAATATGCATTGACAAAATAGAATAATGAAGACCCAGTTACCTTATGTAATCAAAGCGCTAACGCGTTTAAAGGCAGAGCTAAATCTAAGCACTAAAAATAAAGAACGATCTGTGTTTCATAAACTTGAAACATAGCACATCAATTTTGTTTGTTTCCTCCGCACACTTACACAATTGTTAAGAAATCTGTAATTAAGCTCCGCCCACTTGATCAAAGGTCAAAGGTCAAAAATGCTTAAGTAAACGTCAAAGAGTATTGATACACGATATGTAGTGCACATTTATATCACATTTATGTTGGGTGTATAAATATGCACCTCCTATTTTAGACAATACGTATAACATTTAAAATACAATATACGAATAATGTTCTGTAATAGATCCTCTGGTAGCAATATTGACTGACCGATTTACCCTGTCTAGACAGAAAAAACGCGAAAATCAGATAGCTTTATGACGCTATAAGGCTCTGCCTAAAAACCTGTTCCTTTGTTGAAAATAAACTCGAACATTTTCAATATGTTGATATAAAATGAATCTTGATTTATTGCAATGCGTTATGAATAAAAGTTCATTTGAATGTTGACGTTTAATGTTAGATTATACATTCTTCGTAAATAAATTGAACACTGTTCGTATAATTTGCATCCAAGTTAGTTCACTCCGATCATGACTATTTATCAAACAAATGATAATAATTTTAAGGCCAGAAATAAACGAATAGTCAAACATATTTAATTACAAAACAAAATAATCATCCAACAACTACTGATATTCCCCCATTTAAGCATGCACTTGGATAGCCCGGCTGGTGAGCACACACACTGGCGATATCTCGGCTGTTCTCATCGACATGGAGATGGCGGACATACTCATCATGCCCTGCCAACATCCAGTTTGCTCCTACCAACTGAAGGTGGTTGTCAGACACAAATTTGCTAATTTTAAAGTTGCACCTAAATTAGAAAATACGAAGCATAAGGTATAAAATAGAAAACAAAATATACTGTATAGGTATAATGAATTTCAATCTAGGTTTTAAAGTGCCCTATGCAAGCAATGGCACTAGAGTTAGAAGTATGAATTTATCTTTATATCCTAGAGATGAAATTGTTGTATTGTCTCTGTATATGAATTTATTTTTTACTAACTTTGAACCACTACATATAGTAACTACTACTATGTTGTTGTGACCATCCATTTTGAATTGTCAACAAGTTAATCTGATTCTTCTCGACCAACATGAACTTAAGACTCTAAAAGAATCTAACATGATCCTTACTTATTGACATTTTTTTTCGAATAACAGGATGTTGTTCCTTAATTGAAAATTAAGTTAATTTTACGGCTTGTTTACAAAAAGCGTATGTATATGCATTGCAGGTTGCCAGTTTTGAAATTTTACTATATGCATTTTATCGTTACCTAGAGCAAGATGTCGTATAATTGCTCATAACTGCTGGATTTATGTCCCCTTGTTGTTTATATAAGAGAAAGTAATATGTATGCACTCCACTTGGTGGTTGTGGACCTTTGTATTCCCTCTCGGTGACACCTTCGTTCACGTCCCCTTTCTTTATATTTATGACCATCCAATGAATATAAGGAGCAGATCCTGCATCTGCGTCCACCATTACCAAGGTATATCTTTCACTGTCTAAGGAAAATATGATGCACATATCAAAAGGATAGTTCTATGATCTACGGGGTCGTGACCACTGTCATGACTGTCCGATGAATGATAGCAACAGCAAATACTTCATTCAGGAAAGATGTAACGGAAAACGTGAAACAAAAAACCCTTTGTTACAAAAGATAGATAAATAGCTTATCGCATTTGAAGTTAAAATTGTAGCCATTGAAATTGACGTCGTTTTACAGTTAGCACAATAGCTGCGGATCCATAATGGCATTGCTTGTATGGTTATTGTGCTTTTTTTTTTATTAATTAATAACATATATTGTGCCTAAATCAGATCATATAAAAAGAACCATACAGAGCTACGGAACTGCAACTATAATCACTGAATATTGAAAGCTTTCTGGCAGTTAATTGTTATCTGTACCAGCTAAAATTTGTCATGATTAGATTTAAAAAAAAACATTGTATGGGAGAAACAATATAAGAGAAGCAGAGGTACCAATGGGGTATCCAAATGTCAAAAGTCCAAAATAGGTTTTTCTATTTGTTCTTTTAACAATTGTTTAAATGAAGGGAAATGGAGTATAAATTCACGACACACATTTTAAAATGAAACAAAGCAAAGGAAAAGGGCTTTTGCTGCTGCTGCATCCTAAAATCTCAAGTTTGGTATAGTTTGTTGCGATACTTTGTCTGGAATAGTTGTACTGATTCGTATTTTATAAAATGAAATAAGAAGTCATGAAGAACACATTATTTGGTTTCAAAACATGCAATATTCTAAGGAATAGTTCCATACTTTCGAATTGAGTGGCATTTGGATACCAGTCTCTCTTTTTCAAATTCACAGTTGGCATAGCAGATGACCTCACATGAGCAGTCTTTACTGTCATATCGCCGATAGGATTTAATGCAAAAGATGTCTCGCTGAAAAGAACAGAGCTTTAATATATGGAGTATCTTTTTGAATACAAAAAATATATTTCATAATTTTGTTCCGGAGCACCTGATTGGACATAAGTAAATATCAGTTGTGTTGTGTTATGTGGTGTTGAGTCGTTTTTTTTTTTTTTTTTCGTTTTTTTTTGGTTTACATCTACCGATTTAGTTTTGATCTCTTCAGACTTGCGACAATCAAATTTTCCATCCCCTGTGCTTAGTATTTTTGACTTAGAATGAAAAAGGGGAAAACATTTTCTTACTGTTCAGTCAGAGAAAAAATATAGACATTAAACCTAAGAATTAAATGTTAAATGCTATGGTTGTGATATTTTAAAACTATGCCATATTTTGTTACTTACTGGTAAACGTATGTTTTACAGCAAGATGTAAAATGAATTCCTACTGGCGCATATGTTACATCCACCGACATCTCCAGCATGGCATTACTAGGGATAAATGATTCTGGATGCTTGTGAAGAGCTAAATTGGGAAAACATAGGATTTGAATTAATTGATTTATGATTCTTCGATATTTTTTTAATTTATGATTTATATAAAAAAGTATAGTAAATAAAGGTCAATCTGATATATCCAAGAACAAAAAACAAAATAAGGCAAAGACATTCAAGAGAAATTGAAGATCGCAATGGTATTTACTTGGTACAGGCGCATTTTAAAAATGGTGGGTTAAACCAGATTCTATGGCGCCAAACCTCTCTCTTCTATCGCGATCTAAGGGTCTAGTCCCACAAAACACGACATAGTTGTGAGACACAATGGAGATAAAGAGGTGGTCATTTCAGTACAGCAAATTGTCACAAACTAATTGAAACAATCACTTCATCTGACATAATTTTGAATTTTGCTACCCAGTTGCTGATATCGGAAGAAAAACTTTTTAAGAGCCCGGATGAGAAGTATTTTCTTATAACTTTGGTCCAAAAGCCGATCACGGAGACAACGATGTCAGGTTCTAAAAATCTGAAAAAATTAGTACAAGTCCTGGCATATCGAATAGTTTTTAAAATATACACCCCATATGCTGGTGAGGTGGGTATGTAAAATTCCCGACTAGGAAAATTAGTTATTTGAAAATTAAAATCGCCTCTTTTGTCGTATATTTTTGTACTGAGATGACCACCCGAGACTACTTCGAGATGCAAATCAAAGAAAAACGTGAAGCAAGTAGATTCGGTGGTTTCTTTGATCTCTAACTCTGAAGTATAAATTGAAGGAATCAATCTAGCAAACGAAGCGTTGTTAACAAAGAAGACATCATCAATGCAATATATCTGAAATTAAGTAAGATTAAAGGGTCTAGCTCCTTTTAATCTCTTGTTCTTAACGAGTTGTTGAAGAAATTCAGTCTCTTTCTCCAAAAGTTGACAAATATGTTGTCAATAAAGAAATCTAGCATACTGCAAACTTGTTCCATGGTGTAACATGTCTTATCTTTATAAGATAATTTACAAAAATATGTAAAATTATATGGCCAAAACAACAAAATTCCCAAAATTAGAGAATGCCTTTTTAATTAGCTCGTTCAGTCGACATTTTTATTTCACGTGTGGTAAGGTGGTCGTTGAAAAATTCGATAGTTTTCAAAGAACTTAAAAAAATAAACGAGATTTGAAATTTTCAAACAAATATTTAAAGTTCTTTAAAATTCACATGTGATTTCTTCCACTACGGGAATATTTTTTTCGCAGTATGTTTGTTGTAAAAGTACAAAAATATATTCTCCATAATTGACGTTGCTTATCTAAATCTCATGGCAATGATGGAAGTGTTAAAATCCATCATGATTAAAAATGCATAAACAGTATATTATTGAAGTGCCTATAACTTAAGCGGAAAATCGAAGAATAAACCATGCTACCTAATGGCCATAAAAATACCAAGATCCGCTGATGCTGTGAAAAAAGTGAAACTACATGTACCAGACAAAATAGTTTATGACCGCATGATAAATTGAATTAATCAGTTTGTTGGAGTATTTTTTTTCCTCGCTTCCATACGATAATCTTCATTGACTTTTTAAACATCTCGTTTATTTGGCCTTTACATTGTTTCGTGAACCTTCTAAAAAAGCAGAACCAATCTATTGAAGCAAGTATATATCTCACTTTCCCTTTAACGCTTTAGTGCGTTGATTTATGAAATATTAGTGAGAAGTAGAGTAACTGTACACGGTATAACCTAGAAAATCAGCTGCAAATAAAAATCAAAATAGTCAGACGCATTCAATGTAACTATGGATCGCTGCTTGATAAAAAAAAAATGATTCGTAAGATTTAGAATCAGCATAAAATTGCCAGAGGCAAATATGTGCTTATATGTGATAAATGTTTTTCAAAGTAATGTGTTACATCTGTAAGGGCTTTATTCTAATATTACCTTGAGAAACCAGATAAGGACAGTTGTTAATTACTCCAAGTTGTTCCAAAGTTTTGATGGAATAGGGGTCCAATGTGACCCTCACCCAGGAAAGTGCTTTAGGGCCTGTAAAATATCGAGAAAAATTTCGGAATAGAAATCGGTTGATTTGTGTGTTTTATGTTTTTTTTGGTTTCCTCGTGCTGTTTTCGTTCGTGTTAAATGATTTTGTCGTTGCCTTGTTGCCCATTCAGCGCCTCTTTGATTCCTGTGATACTTAAAGTCTTGTAGTTTCTCTTGTTCTTGTTTGCCTGCTATATCGGTGATACATCATACCAAAACTTATAACAATAGTCAATATGTGACACCATAATGTTTAGAAAAAATAATTTGCTTGGTTCAGGATTAGTATTATTTGCTTTCCTTTAACTGTACAAGTTCTTCACTTTCGGTTGACTGGAGTTCGGGTTCACTTGTTGATTGTCGTAGCAGTGTGCTGTGTTTCTTCGTGGTGTCTTCATATTCAGAACCACTCAGTTTGTCTGTGTTTTTTTACGTGAAATTTTTGATGCCACTTTGGGATATTTTATTGTTTTATACTTAAAATTATATCTAATATCTTGATAAAAGAATACTTACCGACAAAATGTCTATCGTGTTTGACGGCTTCGACGGGGTCATCGCGGACTTTCCTTGCCATCTCTTGTGATACAGATACAGTCCCAGTTTGTTCGTAAAGCAGGAAAGCATACGGGTTTGATGTTGACGTCGGGTTCATAGGTGGGGTATATGCTACTATTGACTGTAAGTATAAATAACACATCACCGGTACATTGGCAGTTGTCCGAGGCGGCTATTCTGGATCAACAAAAACTAGATGTTTCGGACCAAGGACCTTGTTCAGACTCTCAGCTTTTAAGACGTGTCTGACTTGACTACAGGCACCTTATCTTATCGATGACTGTAACGGGTCTTAGACATGAAAAATTCAAAATTATTGTCCCGTGTATTTGGAAAGCAATACCCCATGCACGTTAAAGACCCTTTTATGGAGTTCGATAAGAGTAGGCTCGATGGGGGCTGCTACTGCCAGCTGGAGAGGGATTCATAGAAGTATTTAAGCTTGTTTCTCAATCCAGGATAAACAAATATGTTGAAACTAAATTGAAACGAGTCTTTTATGTCATGTATGACCGTTACAACTAAAAAATGTATGTACTAGAGCAAGGAACCATACGGAGCATAAGATTTTAGCAAGCAAAAGATTTTCTTTGACTGAAGTAGTTTTCATTCTAGAAAAACAAAAATATTTTTGACCTTTTAAAAACAATGAACCCCTAAAAGGAGTCATCTGACAACTATGACCTTAAAAACAATTTTGTAGGATTTCTCAAGTTGAAGCAAGCAAGAGCTTTCCTATAACAATAGTTGTTATCATATAAGCCAAAACAATTTTTAAATGTGAGTTTTGATTTAAAAATGTAATTACCTCTTCAAGGGGCATGTGACGAATTAACGGAGACTTAGAACTTTTGTTTAAGCGAGCCTAAAATTTATTAGATTCGATCTATCTGATTTTTTTTGGGGGGGGGAGGATTTAATTAAATGTGATTTTAATCCCGGTATGATCTATTTTTTTAGCATTGCTGGCCATGATTTTTTTGTCATATCAAATATCCAAACTATGCTTTGTGAAAGACACATTTGATAACAATTCTACCCAATTTGACAGCATGTAGGGAGCAACCATTTGATTTGATGGGGGGCTATGGAGATTTTCTTCGTCTTTCTTGCTTTTTTAGTTTTGGAAAAACCCGAGCCTGGATTTTTTAATTTTAAAGCTACTATAATTTTTTTTCAGCCAAAAATACCACCATGCATTCTTTTAATTCAAAGAACTGTCCTGTCTTTTTATTTCTGGATTTTTGCAATCCTGCCTTTTTATTTAAAACTTCACCATAGCTTCCCCATAAAAATCAAATGGTCGCTCCCTATTTAATAAAGTGGTTTAAGATAAGATTTTGAAAAAACTGAACAGACGGTTGACGGATAGACGAGAGACGACAAAAGCAAAGTGATGACAATACTTCATATGGTCAGGTGAACTAAAGCGAACTAATATACCGAAAGGAGATTATCAATCTTAAAAATATGAAACAGAAAGAATAGAACATATGTAATCATGGAATATACAATGTACTAGAACGAAAACGATTTCTATCGTTTTCTGTGAGCTTTACTACATGTCCTAAAATTATGCAGTTACTTCAATTTTTTCAATTAGTTTGTATGAAAAATATTGATTTACCGTTGCCCGAGATATATCATTTCCGGGTATGTTGATATAAACAGCATGTGCATCTTTCATTCCGACGTCGACAACTATAAGGGAATAGTATTTTGACGAGTCGGCATTCCATGTAATTGTTGGCATATTCCTGACTTCGAACGGATGATGTGCATTGGGTGACAATGGATCGGCCTGAAAGCTTCCCCCAGGCATGGAATATCTATTATGACACGATGTAAAACTTTCTGCAATAAATAAACAAATATATACAATATACAGAATTATAGATATAAAAAGAAGTAAAAATAAAACAACCAAACCGACCAGTTTAGTTGAAAGGAAACCTTGTTTATTTTTCCAATGATCGGATTTTTTTTACTGAATTCCGAAGAGCACGAAAATAGTTCACTTTTTTTGTCAAACAAGTGCTTGAATGCGTTTTTCTTTGTATTTTGTAGCTTTTACCTGCATTTCGCCCAATAAAGTGAATTTCCAGTTTATTTTGCTTGTCTGTTGTTGGGCCTAATCTGGTGACAGAACAGACCACTACTGACTTAAACACATCAGAAATGGCATAAACTATTGTATATGGCAGCTATCCTTGTTCTGAGTATATTGATCTGCTGCCAAAATATCATTTTTTTTTGGAATAATTTTGAATTGATTATTTCCAAATGAGTTAATTATTAAATACACAAGAAAGGTGGTTGAAATCAAAAAAAGTTTTATCCGCCAATTAACACTTGACGATTTGTAAAGAGATGTTCACCGGACCTTTACCAGTAGGAAATAAAATGCACGTAACTAGATATGCATTTAGGCCACTAATTTAGGCTTAGGGGTTTGTTAGTCAGGTTGAACATGCACATTTTTATACCATAATGCCATTGCATACACTTCTTGTGTAAAAGACATCTTGAATTTGTTGATTTGTTACAACTTAATCTTTATGGGATAATTAGTCGTACAAATTATTGAGAAGTGCTTTCGTATTGGTTCCTTTCTACAAAAGTGTGATTTTTTTCTCTACAGTCTTATCTTACCGGAACCGTAGGTATAGTTGATCTGTAGAAGTCTATCCACTTGTGACACATCCAGGCCCAACCTTGTCGAGATACTGTCTCTGACACCGGGATGGATATTGTTCTTACAGGCTAGGGTCGGGTGTGCCGTATTACACAACGTGTTTACACCGTTTCCGAACCAGAATTCATCCTTATCTGCTGCTTTCTTCTTGATTTCATCAATCGTGCTTTCTGTAAGAAAATCAAAGTACTGAAAGTACTGGTAGCCGGGGTAATATACAGATTTTAAATTGTTTATGTGTAGCAAAAAATAAAAAGCTACTTTTTAAGTAAAAATGATTTTCACAAGGAAAAAAATATGTTGAAACTCGAACCAAATTAAACAGTTGATTTTATGGGCGTGGCCGGTCTTTGGTTCCCTGTAGCAATGTAACAGTGCAATATATATGAACAGCGTTGACAGAATATAACGAGGAATTCAATGAACAAAAATTTCAAAATTGAATGAATAATAAAAATTCCACAGTCGTTTTGTCAATATGCCCATTTTAGCCCTTTTTGGCCACAAACTCCAAATACAACACCGTTCTTCCTTCAGTTGATATAATATTAAAGCTTCATAACAATTGGCTGGTCCACTACAACTTAATTTCTTGTGTAAAACTATTTGCCTCAATAAACTCTAAAACATGGCGTTTTTTGCCCCTTCAACCCTTAATTTCTCAAAACGGTAAGAAATATTTCAAATCTGATTGTAAAAAAGTAGGCAGGGAATTTCACAAGGATTCCAACGAAAAAAAAAGTTTTTGCAAATCGGAACTCAAATTAAAAAGTCTATTTAAGGTGGAAGTCCCCTTTTTGACCCCCTGTTTCAATGTAATGAAACCATTGGCACATTTGAAATAGTCGACAGAATTTAATTAGGAATTCAATAAATAAAAGAGAATTTAAAAATAGAATAAGTAATAAAAACATTGTACAACAGTTTTTGTCAATGTACATGTATTGTGATTGCGCGCTTGCAAACGAAGCATCAAAATAGGAATGTTCGCCGTGACGTAAGTTTGAGGTTATAGCAATACTTTGTAAGTGTGACTGCTTTGGTACTGCTTAACAAATTTCGATGAAATTTTGGATTGTTTGTCATTTTAAAGTGATAAATTATACAGAAGTTACAGAACATATTTTGCTTAAGTTGTATTCATCTCAGATGTATGTATAACAATATTGTTGAACAAAGTCTACATGAGGACATTGGCAACCTTTAGCAATCTTGTTAATTTGTATTCTTCCCTATAGAATGAGAGAAATCTGATGCTTTTTAAATTGTTATAATTGCTTTATACATCAACAAAAGTTTACAATTCAACATAATTTTCACAACTTCTAATGGGTTATTCCTCATTTAATTTGAAATATGTGTTTGGTTAGCCTAAAGAATTTAATGTTGCTTGCTCATCGGAAAAAAAGTTGTAGTAAACTATATAGAGGAAGTTGTCTGTTGGCCTGCAGAATGAAATCTACCAAATATACAAATGTCCAAATTAACCGTTTATACCCGCGCTTTGGTATTTGTAATACAGATAAGCTGTAGCAAATATGTCGTACAGAAGTTATCAATTCAGTTAAACCAATGGGTCAACACAAAAAAAAGTAATAGAAACACACGTTGTTCTTTTTTTTATCATTTGCCAAAGGGGATTGGCATACTGTATATATATACGTTCGTCCATATCACCAGAAAATACACTTTATTCAGATCCTTTTTGGTTCTTCCAAATTTAGAAAAAGATCGTTTTTGTAGTGCATCTTGAAAATAAATATGTTCAGTTGTTCTAAAAATCAAAAATTTGGTTGATTAAACATTTTCTATCAAAAATTACTTGGTCCAGAAACAATTTTACAGAAAATTTATTTGTAAGCCTTATCATTGCTTATTTTCATAATCAATTGTGGTAATTATGAATAAATTCTTCTTCAAAGAACCGTTTACAGAACCGTTTAACTGATCAAATAAAAAAATTATGAGGATTTGAACTATGGGTAAATTATCCTGTCCATCGATGTTTTATTTGTTGCACTGTTTATTGCCATTCAGTTTGACACTTAATGAGATGCAAATTAGTGAATATGACATCACTAATGAGATCGGCGAACACTCCTATAAACAAAATATCAATCCGCTTTTGTATTCTTTATTAATCAATTAATACTTCGGCATCAGTCTTACATACTTGTACAAAATTTGAAAACTAAAAAAATAAGTTTTATTACATAATTTTGCGAGTAAAGCGACGAAAAAAAAGACATGGAAAAGAACTATATTGCAAGCGTGTATGGATATATTTAAATTGGAAGGTTTTTGGTGAACCGCCGGAAAAACCATCTGCAAGCTATACAGAAAGGCTATCGTAGCTATAGCCGTGGCTAATCGCTAGCGATTACCCCGGCTAAAAATGGTTAATATCGATGAGGTGTAAACAAGGAAAAACATAACTGAAACGGAAATGATTCGACTGGAATGATCCATATAGATGGTTTGGTCATTGTTGTTATATTTTTGTCTGCTGTTTTTGTTTATCAAATCTGATATTTTACCGGTTTTCCAAGTTTTCTACTCCTAGCGTGTCTGATGAAGGTTAATCCAGAAAAGCGCTTCACGCGCAGTGAAATTTTGCTGTTGTCAAAATCATTTCAATATGTGGATCGTGTCTTTCTGGCACATATTCCATATTCTTTCGTTTTTAATATCAGAGAAAAATCTATATGTCCACGTTCAAACAGTATGAGGCTCCCAGGAGCCTGAATTGCTCACCTGGCCCTCAATGTCATAAGGGTCTCTTCTATATATGTCTTCTGACAATTTTAGCTATACAGTATTTTGGAGAGCTTAATAAGCAAATATTTATTTATTTATTTATTTTTACATAACTAAGGGCTATAAACCATAAAAAGGCTCATGTGATTGCTTAATGAGCTAGGTTTTAGCAGGCAACATTTTTTTCTATCTGCAATAGTTTTCACTCTATAGGAAAAAACACTATTTTTTACCTTTAAAGAGTCATACCCCCATAAGGAGTATTCTGACAACTTCAACCTTATGGAGACTTTTGTAGAGCTTATTAATGAGCTGAAAGCTAAAGCAAGCGACAGCTTTTCTTTATATTCAACAGTTTTCATTCAGTAGGACAAAAACATGAAAAAACGTTATTTCTGATCTTTAAAGGACCATAATCCCTATAAGGAGTCCTCTGACATTTTAAATCAATGAAGAATTTTGTAGAGCTTTATGAGCTGCACGTTAAGATTTCTCTATCTTTTATAGTTTTCACTCTGTAAGGCAAAAACATGAAGAAACAAAACAATTTAATTAGTTCAATGGTTTTAGAGAAGATGATTGAATTGTTAACAGACGCCGGGTGACGACCCACTATTTGGTATAGCGAAGGCAGAACCTTGCATGATCTTTGACAAGGTGAGCAGAAAAGAGGCTAGTAAATAATGTAAGTCAAATTTATCCTTCAAACATGCCTTTAACAGAATATCTAATCTACATTATTTTAATGAAAGATCAAAGCAGGTCAGTTACCATGCATTTCTCAAGCAAAGTTAGATATGCTGTGATTAGTGGCTAACGAACTAAATGACTAGAATTAAAATACAACAGCAAAACAATCGTCAAAATACCATCTTATCATAATAAAACCAAGATGTGAAGACTGGGTTCAATTTTAACATGAGCTTTTTCTACGGAAGACTAAGAACTGTCTTAATGTCCCCCGATAAAAGATTTTTCACCTACTATTAATCCTAGGCTTTCGATATTTGGTATGCCGCTTAATGTAAGGGTCGTATATGATGGGATGCGTTTCCAGGTCTGTCGATTATCGACCTTCTGTTTAACAGGCTGACTTGGACTTTTTTAAGGGTCCAAAATATGAAACTTTTCGAAACAGATTTGTCAGCTACTACTATACAAATTTGGCTTTTGATATCTGTTTATATGCATGCAGTTTCAGGTAGGGGTATCATATGGTTGGGTGCGTTTCCAGGTTTGTTGCTTACCTACTTTCTGTTTAACGAGCTGACTTAGAAATTTTTAAGGATAAAAAATGAAAACAAATTTATAACAGATTTCTCAGCTACTACTATAGGTAGGCTTTGGATATTGGGTATGGAGCTTCAGATAGGGGTCTTATATGGTGGACAGCGTTTAAGTCTGTCACTTATCTACTTCCTGTTTGAAATATTTGCCGATCGGCGGAGGATTCAGGTATTCCGCTCTTGTTTAAATTTACAACTATGCTCTAGAAGCACATCCAAATTGAGTTTAAGTGCTGAGAGAGATAGAAATAGTTTATACTAAAGAAATATTCTAAATTAAATGTTAAGAGCAAGATTATTAATCATTATAGGAAATACTGCATCATATTCCTTTAAAACTCCTTACTAAGTCTTATGATGGGTCATTAATTAAAGGTAATACCAAAACTACCGAACTTGAATGATCAATCTTATAGTCCAGAGAAAATGACAAAAACGAATCAGTCATACCGGAGAATTGGTGGATCGCAATGGTCCTTACTTGGTACAGGCATTTCAAACGAAATGATGGGTTAAACCAGGTTTTATGGCGCCAAACCTCCCTTTTCCATTGCGATCTTAGGATCCGGTAATGACCATAGAACACAACATAGTTGTGAGACACAATAGGGATATTGAGGTGATCATCTCAGTACAGCAGACCAGTCAAACACTAATTAAAACAATTAACTACCATATCATTTAACTCAATTTTGAACTTTTCTACTAGTGGCTGATAACGAAGAAAGAATTTTTTTATGGATCGTATGAGACGTATTTTCTTATAGCCCTGCTCCAAAAGTCGGTGACGAAGAAATCGGTGTCTGATCAAAAAATCTGTGAAATGTGTGCAAGCTCTAGCATATCGAATAAGTTGTGAAATATAAACACCGTATGCAGGGGAAGTAGGTATATTGCTCTGTAGATTAGGAAAATTCATAATTTGAAAATTAAAATCGTCTCGTTTATCGTAAATTTTTGTACTGAGATGACCACCTGGGTCAAATTCGAGGTGCAAATCCAAGAAAGTCGTGAAGCAATTTGATTCGGTGGTCTCTTTAATCTCCAATTCTGGAGGATATATTGAAGGAATCCATCTACCAAATGAAGTGGTATTGACAGAAAGGACATCATCAATATATCTGAATGTAAGATTAAATGACCTCGCCTCTTTCATCTTCATCATCTTCATCAGAGTCCCTGAAGAAATTCAGTCTCGTAAGAGTATAAAAACAAATCGGCGAGGAGAGGAGCACATTTTGTGCCCATTGGAATGCCGATTTGTTGTTGAAAAATCTCTCCTCCGAAGGTGACAAATATGTTGCCAATGAGGAAATCAAGCATACTGCAAACTTGTTCCAGTGTGTAACAAATTTTATCTTTGAAAGATGTTTTGGAAAAGAATGTAGAATTTTAACCCAAAACAACAAAATTCCTAGAGTTTGAAAAGGCTTTTTCGAGAAGTTTTTTCAGGCGACATTTTAGTTTTTCGTGTGGCAAGGTAGTGTATAAAGTTGAAAAATCGAACGTTTTCAAAGAGTGAACCTCAGAAAATGATCTAGATTTAAAATGATCTAAAAATCTTCTGAGTTCTTCAAAATCCACATATGGTTAATTCCACTACGATTATGAATATTGTCGCAGTATGCTTGTTGACCTTCTTTGACAGCAGACACGATTTTAGTTAAATGAACGGACAGCTCTGTAGTTGAACATGATGAAGATCCAGCTAATATATACCTTTCTTTGTACGGATTTTTGTGAAGTTTAGGTATCCAGTACAAATATGGTAACTCTTTATGTTCCTCTTTCATTGGAATATTGAAAGAGGACATAAAAGAGCTATGGTTGGCTATGAAGGAACGTCACAAAAAATGAAGATAGAACAAAACAAGTCATGACAAATAACGTTAACAAAGGCTTAAAGGTTAGCAATAAGGAAGTACATAGAATCAATGATATAATGATATCTACTGACTGGACAAGATATGGCAGGCCGGACCTGGATTTTAGTTTATACAAACTAAAAAAATCGTTATCTCTTTGTCAATGTTTGTAGTGCAAGAATACATTAATACATAATTTACATTTTAAATGCGCCTGTCCTAAGCCAGGAATCTGTATAAAATCAGATGTCGGTACTCGTCGAATTTGTTTTTGTCAAGAAAAGGGTCTTGCATTCACACTTTAGAATTGGGCTTGAATCATATGTAGTTTATTTTCAATCCAAGGCCAATTTCATAAGAGCGAGCAGCGACCACTGATTGAAGGCTGGTGGCTGTTTTCCGTGGTGGATTTTTTAAATCATCGTTAGTATTGTAGGTTATGTCGCGTACACTTTTTCCACGTCACATTATCTTCTATGTAAGTCCCGTTAAGGAACCAAATTATAACAAGAGGCTCCCAGGAGCCCGAATCGCTCACCTGATCTATTATGCTAAAGCCTCTTATAATTACCTAGTGTGCAAAATAGGCTACATGTACTTGGTAAGTAACATTTAAGAAACAATATACGATATTGAGATGTGGAATAAGTGTACGCGACACAACAAACATAAACAAACAGCAATTCAAAAAATCACAACGGAAAACAGCAAGCAGTCTTCAACATGACCATAGGTCACTGCTTACCGTCTTGCATTGGCCCAAGACTTATAATACAATACAAAAGTATCAAAACCAATCCCTAAATCATCAACGAAAGACTCAATTCTTGACATAAAACAGTTAACATAGAATGACAAGGACAAACAAAGGCTTTGGCAAAGTTTCCTGGCTTAGGACAGGCACATATAAAATGTGGCGGGGTTAAACTAGTTTTTTGGATCCAACCTTCCCCCTATTGATAAGCTTGCACAAAGCAACATATAAAAAACACACTGTAAAACTCAATCGACAAAAGTTCAATTCAACAAGAGAGAACCTAAGACAAAATACTGTACGAAAATAACAAGACAAGGAGGAACTCTCTTGAGAACACTCGAAGTTACTGACAACTAGCTAAGAAACATTTATCGATTGATGTAAAAGAATCAAATACATAAGTTCTAAATCCGACACCCCACGTCAAAACAATGAATGGTTAAGAGTTGTATCACCATACAGAACCGACATACTTGATCGCTGTGGTGCTTATAAATAATACAGTGGATAAAAAGTGAAAAAATTAACGTTTTAAAGTTACTATCAAGCTATCAATATTTCTGCCAAAACATACCAAATGCAAAGATTTTACTAAAACATTGAATTCGTATCCTTTTTTCAAAAGGTTTTTAAGCCAGTTTTTTATTTCCATAAGGTTATTTTTGAATTTTTGTGCTTTATAAACTACATTGCTATAAAAGTCAGGATGAGATATTCCTTTAACAATCAGAAATCTACGTGTACAATCAAATTTTTCGATGAGATGTCCATATTTATGTGCAAATTTTGTAAAAGATTTGACTAATTTGTGGTAACGGTAACCTTGTTTTAGCAATTTTTCTGTAATAAAACGGTTTTTATCATTAAAATCAGACACATCACTGCAAATGCGAGCATACCTGACTAATTGTGAAATGTATACCCCGTAAGCTGGAGCTAATGGTACGTCTCCTTCAAGAAACGGAAAATTAACTATTGGGAATGAAAAGTCATCCCGTTTATCATATACTTTAGTGTGTAATCTACCATTGATAATGCTTAAGTCCAAATCTAGAAATGGACATCTACTGTCGGTTGAGTTTGCTTTATTTAGGGTTAATTCTTTAGGATATATATCATTTATAAAATTTGAGAATGTGGGGTTGTTTAGAGCAAGTATGTCATCTAAGTACCTATATGTATTGTTAAAAGTTTCGATAAGGTGGTTTTAAGTTAGGATAACACTCTCAAGATCAAGAATACAAAGTTACAAAGCTTTTCATTTGAGATACCAAACAAGTAATAAGGGGAATAGCTCTTAAAAGATTGATCTAATAATTGTGACTCTGAATTCATTTTGTAGATCAAATTTTGCAATGCTAACTTTTCCTCAAGCACTTAAGGTTTTCAAGATATAGTCCAAAAACTGTGAAAATGATCAATTTAGACGAACTCCTATAAGGAGTAGTCCCACATCTTTGACTCAATGGAGAGTTTCGTGGAGCTTTTAATGCTGAAGTTGCTTCGGATTTCTTTATCTCTTTTACTTTTTGAGTTATAATTTACCTTTAGGATTTGAAAAATATACAAACGCATGTGGCAAAATTTATTGAGCTTGGTACCCCCAAGCCAACAAACCCCCCAATACAAAAATGTCCCAAGCATATAACATATAACAAAAGTAACATAAGAGTCCATACACAACACATTATTCATAATTACAAAAAAGTACACGTAGCAATAATAAAAGCACTTTACTCCGCATCCTTAGTAATGCTACTGGGAGGGTGGGAGGGAAAGCAAAAATATGACCTGCTGCCATGTTGCAAAAAACTAGCATGCTGGATATCTCAAAACGAGACTGGGCGTAGGGAGAAACCCTTATTATAGCAGTTAAGCGGGAAATACAAATCTTAGCCAAAACTCAATTCACAAATAAATTGCATTTTACCTTTAGGATTTGAAAAATATACAAACGCATGTGGCAAAATTTATTGAGCTTGGTACCCCCAAGCCAACAAACCCCCCAATACAAAAATGTCCCAAGCATATAACATATAACAAAAGTAACATAAGAGTCCCAAACCCAAAAAAAGGGGTAACCTAACGGGGTAAAAGGGAACAAAAAGAGGAAATAGATTTTAAGCGTTGATCAACATCAGTATCTACATAGCGATTAAAACAGTCACTAGACCAATACCCTAAGAGTTTCAAATCACTGTCACTGAGTCCTGCTTTGACCCCCCAAGTAGCAGCCCCTCGCCTAAAAGAATGACCGCCATAGCTAAACGGGTCTATATGCAGTTGCTGCAGGGCAAAACGAAAAGCATTTAAAAATACAGTATATGTTAAACATGTTTGGTCAGATAGCTGAAAAAGAGGTTCAAGTGGATCACCAGTCAAAGTTAAAGATTAGACATAGCTGTAGCAGGGCATAACGGATGATCATGCAGAGACGGTAACACAACTTCTATAGGTTTCGAACGAAATTGGTGTGTTTTGGTAACTTTTAGACGTAAGAGCATACCCCACGTACACGGTAAAACATCTATTTTACGCAAGTTAATATCTGGATCAAATGTACCTTTCACTAGGAAATTGTTAGGACGCAAGAAACCGAAGAATCCTGTTAGACATGCCGACCATATGAGTTGACAGATCGAGTCGAAAGTCCATTTCAACCCTGTAAATTCGTGATCGTAATAATGACATTTGACAGATCTATACGCACTTTTGAGGTCAACTTTAGCAAGGTAATTATTGGGTTTAATTAAATTTAACGCATCTCTCATATCCATATATGAACACTCCGTATCACATGTGTAGGAATTGAGCGATATTCCAACTGGTTGACTTGCATCGTGTATTAAACGGATACCACCGTCAGATTTCGGTACGGCTCCTAATGAGCTAACAATAGTAGGAATCTTATCCGTAACAACATAATTTCCTAGCTCGATTTCAATTTTTATTTGAGTTTCAACTTGTTCACGGTATTTAAAAGCAGATGCATAATTATCACGATTTACAGGGTAATGCGGGCCATATTTTGTACATAAATGAAATCCATATTAGTGTAAACATATTTTATTAATAATTTGTTTAACATTTTACATTCAAAGCAACAAGACAGTTAAAATAAATATACAAATTAATAAAAGGATTCGGAAACAAGACTTTGAGTCTTATATTAATCCGTCTCCTTAGAAAAATCCATATTCAACACCTTCCAAAATTGAATCACGATCTACTAAGTCCATCGGTAAAAGGCGACGCCAAGCCTCTAAATGCAGTGTGTTTATTTCCGTGGAGGTCGCCTTGGACTCCTCGGCTAATACCGAATTTGAGGCACATTCTGGTTTTTTGGTTGAATTGTATTTTGAAGATTATGGCCGCGTAAGGCGGAATGCGAATCAGAATAACAAATTGAACAATTGTGGGCCATTTTACAATCCATGCGAGAACAAGAATTAAAGTTGAAACTTCGACAAATTTCCCTTCCGTTTGGTAAAAATGGTCCCCTTCGACGCTCACCAGTGGAATTAGAGTTTCTTCCTCCGCTAGAACTCTTTGACGCCTCCGAGAGCGCCCGCGTTGTTGGGTTATCCCGCTTTGGCACCAGTTGGAATTCACGCAAGTCCTGACGGTATGTACCCCATCCGAATGACTCTTCCGATTGCTTTTGGCGATATTCCTTATCATATAAGAGCACAGAATACCATATATTACGAGCTGCAAGTCGATAAATGTCAGCTGTATAGTTTAGATAACCGTTAATGCTGGGTAACCTGTTTAGTTTCAACAACTCTTGCATTATCTTAATGTTCGCATAACCCCACTCCTCAATTGTGACTTTGTCTAGGGTCTTTGTCTTCCCGATGCGGAATTCGATTTCGCCTCCCAGACTAAAAGTTTGATATTGTTCAACAGTTTCTGGCCACAAAAATGATAGAATTTGAAGTGGTTTTTCATCGGTTTTATTGTCTATAATGTTAGTAATGCGCTCACCTTCGTATCCAAGTGCGGATGGTTCCTGTGGCTGGGACACGCTTTGGGGCGGCTTCGTGGTTGAACGATAAAAGTTCCTTAATTCTTCCTTCTCCTTTTCGATCTCCCTGCGAAGACTCGCCTTCTGCTTTTCAAGTCGAAGGTCCTTCAATTGCTGTTCGAGATCCCGTATTTCAGCTTGATCCGAATCCATACCGGTAGTTCTGGGGGCATCGTCCACCCGTTCGCTTTCGACTGACATCTGCGTGTTTTCTGTGTTCATGTTATCCGGATCGGATCTGCTGATAGTTCCCCGTCGTAATCCTTCTATAAGATCGGTCAATCTGTTAGGAGTGTCGCCTCCTGCTGCCATGTTTTCCTATTTTGCGTCAAGGAAAAGCAAAAATATGACCTGCTGCCATGTTGCAAAAAACTAGCATGCTGGATATCTCAAAACGAGACTGGGCGTAGGGAGAAACCCTTATTATAGCAGTTAAGCGGGAAATACAAATCTTAGCCAAAACTCAATTTACAAATAAATTGCATGATAAAAACTATGGTCTGATCCCCTGTTCTATTTTTAGCAACGGCTGCCATGTTGGTTGGTCGGCATGCATAAACACAAACTTCGTAGAGGACATCCTAAAGATTAAGTGTACAAAGATTGAGAGCAAATTCTTAAGTGGTTTTAGAGTAGAAGATTTTTGAAGAAAAGTTAACGGACGACGGACGATTGACGACGGACGCTTAACGATAACAATACCTCACATGACCCTTCGGGTCAGGTGAGCTAAAAATGAAAAAGAATGATATAAATCTCTATTGAAATGACCTTTGATTTCTGCAGTTAAAATGAGTAAAATGGATGAAAGGCACTAGAAAGGAAATTTAGAATATGAAAATGAAATATTTCAATCTTACTTTCAAATTTCGCACAATTCAATGAAAATGACCAGGAATATCCCAAACTGGTCATTAGTGAATTGCACCCTTCGTATGCTTCCTGACACATCTCCCAGCTCGGTAGAACGGGCTGGTCCTTATAGCACTCCGGGAAATAAACTCGGCACAAAAATTCTCGAATGTTAGGACTACATTTCTGATCAATTAAAGCTTTGATATTTTGTAATCCCACCACGGCACCACCCTGAAACAAATGGCCAGCCAGATTTGGAAACACTGTTGAGTTGTATGGAATTCCGGTTTGACATAATGGTGAACGAATTTCGGAACAAGCTTCGGTATATAGAAGAATAGTCAAGAATATTAGAACTCTCATTGTAAAGTCTTATAAAAATTAGTACATATATCTTGGCGCTCTATGATGATAAGAGCATAAGAAAGTCTCTTATCTCTAAAATACGTAGGGTCTGGTGTGTCACTGTACAAATTCCTGATTTTGTCCTTGTTAGACTTGATAATGAAAAAAACCAGAACTTCCCAATCGAATGATGTACATGTATTTGTCGGAATGTGTATTGAGGATAGAGGGGTCTTATGATTAAAAAAACCAAACCAATTACTGGTAGATTATTATTTTTTTTAATCCTTGATTGGGAAAACAAGCTTTATGCTTTAGATACGCTGTAAAACCTTCACAAGCTTGATGTTTACCAGTATGGCCTTTAAATTGTCCACAATGAGCCTACTCTTATCGAATTCTACAAAAGGGGTCTATAGCGTATAACGTGCATGGTGCATCTATACATGAGTCAACTTTTTTCGCTTCGCTCGAATGTCTTGGATATTAGTCTATCAGCTAGGTCAAGAAAAAATTGAGGTTGCATGATACCCATGTAGACCACATTTTTATTTCATAAATCGAAGATTTAATGTATATAGATTATTTGCGCGGAAAATAGTACAACAAGCGGCCCTTTTGGGGTACTGTACGTCTGGAAAAAAATCTTATATAAATTCAAATTGAGCAATACTTTTTATTTCTCATGAAGATATTGAATTAAGCTTTTGTTTTTTTCTTAAGACTTCAAACTTAACTAAACATGTTGAAAATCGTCGAAACGAGAGAATTAAAAAATGACAAAAATCCGCCATAAGCCATTTTCCGCTATCCGTCTAGATCGTGGTCTATATTTATCATTCAAGTTCTTTTAAGTTTATTTCGAAAATTTTGTCAATAAGATCGCATTTTAAAAGTATTATTATTGTGTTTAAGCTATCAAATGTTGAAGTGTAAGATCTGAACTCCTAAAATAAAGGTAATAACAAAACTACAGAACTTGGAGGATCAACCTCAAATGTCCAAGAGAAAAGACATAACTGAGAAATTGAAGATCGCAATGGTCTTGACTTGGTAAAGGCATTCTTAAAGAAATTATTAGTTTAAACCAGCTTTTACGGCATCAACCATCCCTCTTTCATAGTGATCTTAGGGTCTGGTAGTAACACTAAACACAACACGGTTGTAAGACAAAACTAATGATGAAAATTTTGAATAAAATATCAAGAATCATGTCTTTGCGATTGCTTTAGAATCCAGAAACCATACCGCATAATATTTTTTGTTCAATTTAAAAGTATAAGCGCAGAAAACATGAAAAGGTTTCTTTCCTCGCACTGAACATGGTGCCATCTATTTTCAAACCTATCAGGCAAATTCTTGCTTTCCTGTGATATTTTTAACTAAACCCACTTCTTTCTAGTCTAAGTTATTGGCGAACTGTATATGCACATTTAACTTATCATTAAAGTAGCTTTTCAATCACACTTTTTCCCTAAATTTAACTTCATGCATGCTATAGATTTACATGTATATGTTCATTTTTAGAATTTCAACATAAGAGATTAAGTCTCCCTCTTAAATGTACTATGAAAGGAATAAACTAATATTTTTAATAAAGATAACTACAAAGTGGCCATGTTTATCCATCTGCTTGGATTAATTTTCGTCTAGATTTTTCGACTTATCCATCCGTCCATATATTAGAGTTTCAGACTGACTATACGTGTAACAATAATCTGCCACAGGACCGTGCAGAACAAAAGATTTTATATTTTACAACCGGACCTTAAGATCTTGACCTATTAGCAGTGGTGCGTCCGGCACATTTTGTAAATGTTGAAAGCTGCATAACATTTTCGTTTAATACCTATGGCTGTTGACTTTCCAATATTTTATTCAAATGCTGATGAGAGGTTACACCTTGAAATATACATATACAGCATAACCAAATTTACTATTTTAGACCCCGTTTTGGTATTGTATTAGGAGAGCAACCCTACATTGCCAAGCTGGAAAATATAAGCAAAATAACTAATATAATATGATTTAAGTCGTTAGAACTTAAATCAAGTTATCGTATATGGCTGTATCATTTATCTATTATTACTTATTTCTTCGTGACAGAAGTCCTGTACTTATTTAATTGCACAAGGGAGATAAATACCTCCTTCTTTCCGCTAATTTCATCGGCAAGGTATGACAATTATTTCGCACCAAAAAAAGGAATTTGCATCCTTTAACATCTGACCCTAAATCCGTCAAGAATGCATTAGTTTAGTGCATATGCATTTGTTTGGTATGATTTATGATGAGATGCCATTTAAATCGTTTATATTTTATGTTGAGCCATCAGCATTCACGGCATTGTAAAGCAATGCATTTGCCCACATGTCATGCATGTACAGCTTTCATGCTTTCAGTTCATACTTGGTCGATGATGACCCTTTGTTTTTTCTAATTTAATTTTTTGCTCTATGGACTGATAATTTTTTTACATTGTTATTCATGTAGACTATGTCAGTTATAACTTTCTTCACATCTGCAGCATTTTTACTTCCTGGATTTTGAGTTTCTATTTTTGTAGTTTTGTTTACATGCAAATTTAAAATAGCGGTCATAGCCTATATGCATACATTTTTATTTGTCGAAGCTTTTCCATTGCAACAATGCAACATTATTTTATTTATTTCATTATTTTGTCACTCAAGATATTTTCATGTACTGTCAGACATTACATGTATATATATGCTGTAACAAGATGCAAATACATTTGAACAACATATAGAAATTTAAATTTCTAGACAAGTCACACAGGTACATGCGTGTATTTGCTTAGATCAACTCTTTGAAGTCTTGCGGTGTGGTTGAAGAGTTAGATATATATATGCAAATTGCATATATGCAGGTTTATTGTTTTAAAATGGTCTAAAATCATACACATCACACATGTCACATACAATTTGTACTTTCAAGATACAGTTTACATGTACATTTTGTAAATAATGTTGATCAAATTGTTTGAATGCCTAATAAAACAAATATTTATTTGCCTGAGTTTCAGTTAAAATGCTGTGCACATTGATCCAGTCGAAGGGCAAAAGTGGAATTGCCTGTATCAGCCTGTGCATGCTGAAAGTTGACGTCCTGTGATTTTGGGCATAATCTACAGTTGAACATTGTTCAAACATCTAAAGGACAGGAGAAATACATTGTATCTATGAAGTTTAGCACTCCTTTTATGTGTTTTGTAAAGAACATGAAAGCAATATTTTACATTGACCAAGAGTGTATGTTTGCCTAATACAAGTACAACATAAGTGATCATAAATGTCAGCTTGAATCCTAGATATACAAGACATGCAGACGCAGTATTATAGTTTGTCAAAGGTAATGTTTTGAATGCAATCCTGTTCATCTTACAAAATAAAATATTTATAATGTCTTTTAATAATTTTGCAACATTGCTAATTTTTCATATTTACAGTATGTAATCAATTTTCACTTTAATAGTTGAAGGTGTTATTATATGGCAAACACCTATATATTTTGTACACTTACAGTTAATTTCATAGTGTTGACATTAAAAGTTAAAAAAATACCCAACTACAATAATGTTATATAAGAAGAAGGTATAATTTTGTTAATGCCAATGAAAATAGCATGTACATGTGCACCTAAAACATTTTCTTTTTACAATGTAACAACCACTTTGTGAGTTGTCATAGGCAACAGAAACTTTTATTAGAATATTTTAGGTTTGATTACGTTAATTTGGTTTTACTTTCTGTGACATGGAAAAAAATTAGAAAAATTCATGGTTTTCAAATGAATATAACCTTATAAAGGTATGTATGGCTAATCAATCATCTGTCCGTTAAAGTATGAGTTACACAATACTCGGTCAGTTAACCGATAGCCAGTGAAGTACTCAATACGCATAATTGTTATCTGTTTTAATTTGTCGTCATTGTAATCTTTTAAGATAATTTATCCTCTGCTTGTTAAAGGCTTGGTTACCGATAACTCAGTCCGTTAATTTGTTAAGATAACTAGGCTTATATTGATTGAAAATAAATAAGTCAATTAAATGAAGGTCTGTAATTCACATATTGACAAGAATTATTAAGCATTTTAGGTTCTTAAAACACATTTAAAAAATGCTTATTTCTATACATAAATATTCGTGCATGTGCCATTATGATAAATTCGACATTTTATTACTTCATTTTCTGTTTATTCTGAGTTTCAGTGGCACTGTTTAGTTATGTGAAGAGATCAAAACAGACAGTAGTCTGCAACTACAGGAACCCAAATTTAAGGTGTAATGTTAAAAAGACAAAAGGTAATGTAACTTAGAACAGGATGAATGAAATATACTATGCTTATGCCTTATGAAATCAAATAAAGCAAGCTAATGGGTATTATTCATAAAAGATTATCATTAAATAACACCTCAAATATGATCTAAGACATAGAATTAGCATTTTTAAAAGGATCTAAAGACAAGCTAAGACTATCAAAGGAATTGAATTACATTTTCTTTTTTTTTAAATAGCTTATTTGAGTTAAAGCAGTTTATAACATGACTGCATTTGAGATTTTCACATCAGGTATAATTGAAGAGGGAGCCTACCTACACTGATTCTTACCACACACACGCATACATATACACACACACACACACACGCATACATATACACGCACACACAAACAAAGCAAACAATTCAGTATATTGCTTTGACTGGTATTTGATAAAAGGTTTATTTTTTATGGACCTAAATTCTAATATATGTAACACAAACACATTTGTCCACACACAGGCATGTACACATCTGAGATCACAACACATTTCTAAGTTTAGACTATCCAGGCGAATCGAATTGAAAATTACATTATTAGAATAACTTATTTGAGTTAATCATATTCACATGAATGTATTTGAGAATTTTCAGATCTAGTTTAATTGAAAAGGCAACCTACACTGATTCGCATCACACACACGCATACACACAAACACACACACAACCACCACACACACACAAACACACACAACCACACACACACACACCAATTCATTATATTGCTTTTACTGATATTATTTAAAAGGTATGGTTATAAAATCGAGGCCTGATTTGCAAAATGTTTTATATCAGGTTTGTACAACATACACTCGTATATACATACACACAGGAGACCTGTTTTACAAACAATAATATATTCCTTTTTTGAATAGGTCTTGCTTTGTGCTGATACAAAACAAAAATCCATGCATATGTCCTTAGGAACTTATTTGTTACAGTTTCAATATTTTAGCCATAATTTATACATTATTATGTTTAAATGCATTTTATCTCATCGCGGGATATAGGTTATATCTTGACAGAACATGGTGATATAAACGTTGAACATAGAACATGGAGGGGAGCTGAGTTTTACAATACAACTGGAATGTTTGTGGTGGGTCTCCTCTCAGTTCTAACATGTCTAATGACCGTTTGGTTTTCTCAGTTGTAGTTAGATGTAGATTTTTGTTATTTTTTACTGTTTTATTTATTATTTGATTCGTAAATGTTGTAAAATTGTTGCAAAAAGACAGTTCAAGTGTTGAGGTTATTTAATTTTCCTTTTAACATTCTCATGATTCTAGTAAGAGATGTGACTCGTTGTCAAGGCTGTTACATTTAGCACATAGTGTTAAACTGTATGTTCCCTGGGAGGATTTTCTATGCATGCCAAATTCTCGGTCATTAGTTCGAGATTATTTAGTCTAAATAAAGATAAAAGGGTTCTTTGGTTTTTTTGTGATGTGAGCAAAAGTATTCCATTTGTTTACATTATCAGGATTTGGTTTTGCTGATTTATAAATACAGTTCTTATTTGTTTAGTTCATTGTGTGGCTTATTAAAATAATTTTCAATTTACTTTAATTATTTAATGCTGTTGTTTAATTCGTTTCAGGGTTTGACACTTGTTTAAAATGTCTAAATCTTATTCAGATTACAACTATACTGACATATATGCATACTATGTTTGGCAAATGTTTACCAAGAATATAGTTCAATATACCCCTTTTGATTAATTTGAATGCCTCCTAAGAGATGGTTTTCATTCTTTGACATGTGTGCCAAACATATTATACAAGTCACCTTACACTAGTAGACCTAAATCCCTAATTTACGCAAAAAAACAATGCTTTTCCGAAATTTTCCAAGTTTCCGCAAGAAAATACAAAAAAAATGGATTTTCATACTTAATTGCGTGTTTTCAGAGCTATTTCGTGTTTTTGGATGATATCCGGAAAGTAGAGTAAAACATCCGTATTTTTGAACAATTATCGGTCACGTGATTTAAGTCGTCTAGCCGGTCTGTGTATTGTCGATTGATGACCATTGACGCGTGCCGTTAACTGTATCGATCCGATTCGTATAATTATTGACCATTGACGCGTGCCGTTAGTCGTGTCGATTTAATTATGTTTAATAGTTCGCGGTCGTTTTTTATTAAGATCTAAATGAGAAATTGTCGTAGTTTTGAATACTTGTAGTTCCATGAGGGTGGTAAAGGGTTATATTCGTGCTAGTTACCTTTTCGCCGTTCATATTTTACGTGTTTTCGAGATTTTTATTTTTATTTCTCGTGTTTTCGTGTTGGAGAGGTTGTACGTGCCCCGTTTTTGTCTGTATTTTTTGTCCCGTTTTTCGTGTTTGGAGATTTTTATTACCCGTGCTTCGTTTTCTGCCTTTTTTAGGCACGTGATTTCGTGTTTTCGATTATATGAATTCATTTTCTCGTGTTTCGTGCTCCGTTTTTAGCGTTTTTGAAGCAAGTGTTTTACTGTACGTAAATATGTTGGAAATGACGCAAAGTCGGATGAGTACCGTAATTTGCACTGTACGGACAATAGGTTTATCATGCGTTTTTTATGATATTTACCTTAAATTATGAATGTTGGAAGTACCAAAATGTTTTATTTCACTTTGCATTGTGAGATTAGATTTGTACTGAAAAACTTTGTTTAAACAACCCAATACTTCCATGGTTTAAACAAGAAAAAATAATTCCTTGGTTTAATTTACCGCATGCATGCAATGAATCAAAGTTTGTTAAAAAAGATTTATATTGTTTTTATTTCAGATGTTGATTAAGAAGGTATACATACTTTTTTCCAAATTGTTTCAACAAATAGGACCGCATTCATAAAAACTATTAACTTGTGACGATAGCTTTGAATACAGAAAAACCCTCGGTGTGAATTAAGGGTTTTTAATTCAGTTTTTATGAACTCGGATCCTATTTTTTTTTTTCATTTTAACATTTTAATTTTTCATTTGTAAAATAATAAGCGAGAATGTTCCCATACATGCGGTCTACCAGTTATGTATGACGCATATGTGTTAGTTTGCAATGTTATATATATATATGCATGCATCATCTTATTCTTTTTTTTTTGGCATGATCCTAGTTTATGGTTTGTTTGTTTGTTTATTTATTTGGTTTTTTTTTTTTGTCTTTTGTTTGTTATTTTGTATTTCAATCTTACTGACACGTTTTTTTCCAGTTTCTTTACTTTCATAAAAAAGAAAAAAAAACTGAGATTTGTAGTTTTTATAGAATAAAATTGGAGGAACAAATGAGATCCGAAAACAACAAATATACTGGTATACCAGTAGTATTAAAGTAACGCCATGAATGACATCTTTCTCTTCAATAGCATCAGATGTAGATGGTGTTTTTTTGGTTGTCTTTAATTTGCTCTCGTTCTTTTATTTGACATCCTATATTGCAAGCTGATGACAAAATTTATGCATGATCATAAAATTCATTTCATTAGTGCTTACTGCATTGCATAATTTTCTGGTATCGTCCAGTAGAAGATGTCACCCGATTGAAAATAAAATCGTTGAATTAAGTTGGATTCGATGAAGAAGTGTGAGCCAAATATTCCACTATTTTTTATTACCGATATATGACAGATCTTGTAGGTGGAAGATCAAGTCTTTAACTATTAGTGTGTACCTTTATTTTAAGAACATTTTATCAAATAAACGTCAAGCCCTTTCCGTCTCTGTATACTGCGTCGGAAAATAGCGACCATTGGGAGTGGAACATAACGAAGGTATTAATTATTCGGGTTAATCCTGATCTCGCATGTATAGCTAGATTTTTTTCTATTTGGTGTTATATATATAAATATATTATGATATATAATCATAAAGACACCCCTTTTTCTGCCTGTGATGCCCTAATGTTTACTTTTACATTACATCAGACTGAAACTATGCAAAATATATACAATAAATATACAAAAAATATAGTTGTGTCATACTAGCGTGTCCTAAGAACTGCCAGACATACAAGGTGTAATAAACGAGTATCTTCTTCATATGTGTCTAGCCCTAAAATATGCTACCATACTTGGAAACTAGTCACCAATTTCACTGTTCATTTTGAATGATAAAATAAAAAAAAAGACATTACTGGACGTGCAACACAGGGATCGTCAACAAATCACAATTGCGGAGTAATTAATTATGAATTCAGTACACAGACATAGACATATTTTATTTCCAATTATGGTCCTCAAGGGGCAGGATCATTACAACAGATATAATTATAAAAGTACAGTCGGTAATATATTAATATACGTGTACATAACATGCATGTGGGCATAAGTATTAGTAATAAAAGTTTGTTGGCAGTTCGATCCTCGCTGAGACCACTCCAAATCCAAAAAATCAAAATCTGTTTGTCAGATGATTTTCAGGGCTGATTAGTTACAGAAACTTTGTTTGCAAGATACTAGACATTGGGTAATAAAAGGTCTCGTATACAAAAGGATTGATTATGAACGATGCGCAGAGCTAGCGACCTCTCGTTTGACAGAAAAATAGCAAGAAACTGTATGGAAAAAAGAAGACCTAGAGGATTTTTTTAAATTGCATATATCCCCCTCAGCACCCTTCTGGGTCCACCTAACACTTTACATTTTTCTTTCTACGTGACATATGCATGCAGGAGGCTGTTGTCAAACCATGGTATTTAATTAATTTGTAGATTTTTATGTTTTGTTTCATTGTAATCATTGATATACATTGTGATTGTCATGCTCTATATAGGGCCCTATGATTGGAAATAAAGATTTATTTATTTATAGTTTTCCCCCTCTTATTTGTAAGACTAGAGTTTTAAGACATTTTATCATTGGTTGTCATTCTGGGACAATTATGTTATTTATAAATTAAAAGAAATGTGATGTAATCTTCAGTTCAACTGAATATCTTTTTATACTGATACTGTTGAAATCTTTAACATTCTTTTTTGGAGAACTTATTACAATATTGAGAAGTGTATATAAATAAAATGGAGAAGGCATTACAAAAATCGCAGAGGAGAAATAAAGTAAAAATCAAGTATTGAATGATAAGTACCATTTTCTATTATACTAACAATTCAATTGCATCTTTAGCACACAATTATTTCAAATAAAAAAAAGGATAGCTTATTTATCAATAACACTGCCAATACAAGTAAATATATTTATAAAAACTAAGATCAAAGGATAGCTTATTTATCAATAACACTGGCAATACAAGTAAATATATTTATAAAAACTAAGATCCTTATTAAAAACTCTATGAACTCGAATTTTTGCATACTTGTGTTTGTCATTTTTAATTGGAATTAATAAAGAGCAAAGTATTCACAATGTATTACCAATTATGGTACGGGTAATCGTGAAGCCTTATCCCTCATGTTAATAATTAATATGAATATACCTCATAGTAAAGCCATACCCTTCATAGTTGATTAATATACATAAATGCCTAACATTGAAGCCATAACCCACACCTCCCAACAATTCCCGGACATGCTAATTAATGAAAAGGAAAAGCAGGGGCAATAAACATGCTAATTAATGACAAAAGAAATGTCACCTCTTCGACCACGCCCTTCAATATATATATTATGCTACATGCAAATTGTCTTTCTTTTTGCACTTGCTTTCGCTTTCATATATGGATTACGACTATTGTTTTTGTGTTTTGTGTGCTCCTTTTGGAGGGAAATGTCTTTCCCTCAGGACCAGACGTCTACATGCAGCCAGTATGTTAGATCAAGGTTACCAACCAACAGACCATCCATGGTTACACAGTTACATACAACAAGACCAAGAAGATCTTCATAAAAAGGTAGGATACATTTCTCTTTTTTCTTGTATAACTTTAATCATGCAGATCCTAAAACTGACTACAAACCCCTACTTTTTGAGAAAACAAGTATTCTTCTCTCTACTAGATTTAATAAGCTGATCATTGGCAACATGTTTGCAACAGGCAGGAATTGCTTACTCTTCCAGCGCACCCAAATTCACTCTTGACTTAATGTTTCCCCTTTCAATTGTTTTTTTGTGTTTTCTTATTGTTTGTGCTGTTTTCTATTGTGTTAGTTGGTTTCGCCTTTGCTCTTTTCAACATTTGACATGGAAGGTAACATTGGTACTTTTATTGTGTTGAATCTTAGCACCTGTCGCCAGGAATTTTAGTGACATTTTCATTGGTTGTGTGCTTGTGTGTTTTAAGTTAATTGTCTAGATTTCAAGATAAGTTAATAATTTTTCTTTGCATTTATGTTATGCATTAGTTCACTCTTGTTACGGCTTGAGTTTGTGTTGCTGATTGCTATTCAAACGATTTTATAAATTTTGTGTTGTTTGTTTCTTGTTTTTGTCTTTGAAATATGGACTTTTGATATTCTGATGTATCTTTGGCACCTCATTGCTTCTTTTATGATAGGATTTTGTGTCAAGCATATATACTCCATATTCCTTCTACCCGTAGTTGACAAGACATGAATCATTCTGGATTCAGCATAAACTTAATAGATATTGATTGTGTACACTTTGTTGTGTTGTCTGAATTGACATAAATTCTAAAACATAAGGTTAGTTCCTTCTATCCTAGTTTTGTCCTTATTAGATGTATTTTTTACTATTATTTCATTTCATTCAACACTTTGAATTGTGGATTTCCTACATGTATGTTAGGTTCTCAAGCTGCTGATGCGGAATAAATTTTAAAAATTGTCATAAGCTTATGAAAAATAATAGCAGTTTGAGTTAATAGCATTTGTGTTATGGTCTCATGTTTATTTACTTCATTTCATTCCTGTTTTTCCTGGATCCACCACTGTTTTATAAAATAATTGTTCTAATTATCTTGGAAAAACATATCAATGAAATATTTTCAGTTTATTTAAATATTTTAATTATGTCAACAAAAATGTAACAAATAACAAGAATTTATAACAAGTACATGGATACAACAAGTAAATCACAGAAAATATCTTTAAAAAACAAGTCTTCCTCTACTGAATGACGGAAATGCCAGTCTCTGCTTTATTTCACTCCTCTCTACAACACTTGTGTCCACGATGTCAGGCCAGATCTTAACATTTACTACACTTGTGTCTCTTAAAAATTTAACAACATAAGGACTGTCTTCAATAATCTATAGAAAAAGGAAAGAAATTCATTTCAGTTATGCTTATAAACAATAAAGACTTGAATACAGAGCTTTTGTAATATGTACAATGTAGTAATAAATATTTTTTATGTAAACATGACAACATTTTTTTTCTCACTTTTAGTGTTTGTTGTACAGGGGTCTTTGACAAAGTTTTAGGTCTTTATGGTTCAATTAAATTACCGTTTGTTTTTAATACTGAGTCACCTACATCTTTATATTAAAAATCCAACAATCAGAGTTACTAATATTTTAAATACTTGTATTTCACATTTGCTTAAGCTGTCTCACAAAATACATATTCAGCATTATAAAGTTGATGCGAAAGGTTTAATTTCTTGATTTTTGTTTGTTTGTGTCAAGATCATGTACAAATGTATGAAGTTTTATGATGATCCTATTTTTCTTTATGGTAAAGTAAAATCAACCTGAAGGTAAACAGTTTTGTTAGAATTGACAAACAGAGCTGAACACTACATGCCCTTTACTTTGATATTATAGTTGCTGCATAAAAAAATAATCTAGAAATAAGCATACCACTCCATAGAACTGCTTTGAGGTTATCTTTTTCCCTCTCTTGGTTGGCAACTCTACCAAAACATAATCACCAATGTTGTACCTGAAAATAAATTAGACATATATTTATGCTATTTTTAACAATTAACTTTAATATAAAAAAAATTGACCATTGGTAACGAGATGTGTGTGCTAAAACAAGAACTGCTTACTCTTTCAGAGCACCTGAGCTCATTATTGTTATGACTTGAAGTAATGTTGCTGTCAGACTATTGATCAGATGTTTTTTTTGTACTTTTGTGTTGTTTGTTTCTTTAAAATGCGTTCTTTGTTGTTCATGCTTTCTGGTTAAGTCTTAAATATTTAAGTCTAGTACCTTATTGCTTCTTGAAAATTTAAAAATGCCATTTTTGTTTTAAGTACTTTTGGTTTTCGACCTTCCACTTGGTCATGCTACAAAAATTTCCAATATCAGGTCAACTTTAAAAATATTTTTTTAATATACATACTGCTCCTGGTTATGTGGCTCTGGTTCCTGGTCACGTTCCTCTGGTTCTTGGTCGTGTGCCTCTGGTTGTTGGTTGTGTACCTCCTCGTCATGTGCCTCTGGTTCTTGGTGGTGTGCATCCTCGTCATGTGCCTCTGGTTCTTGGTTGTGTACCTCCTCGTCATGTGCCTCTGGTTCTTGGTGGTGTGCATCCTCGTCATGTGCCTCTGGTTCTTGGTTGTGTACCTCCTCGTCATGTGCCTCTGGTTCTTGGTTGTGTACCTCCTCGTCATGTGCCTCTGGTTCTTGGTTGAGTACCTCCTCGTCATGTGCCTCTGGTTCTTGGTGGTGTGCATCCTCGTCATGTGCCTCTGGTTCTTGGTGGTGCGCATCCTCGTCATGTGCCACTGGTTCTTGGTCGTGTGCCTCCTCGTCATGTGCTGCTGGTTCCTGTACGTGTGCATCAGTTTGCTCAGGTTCCTGCTGGCGTTGACGACGACGCTTCACCTGTCTATTCCTAGCAAGTTCCTGTAGAAACTGAAGAAAAAGATATTTTTGTTTGAAATTTAGTGTTTCATCACACAGAAATATTAATTTTTATTTTCTAATTTAGTATAATTCTGGTACTGTAAACTCATGTCTATTCTTCAATGTACAGCATATTTTTATAGTTTGGTCTAATCCTATACTGATATTTATGTGTCAGATATAATGATCTACCCTTGACGTGCGTCAGGCGTAGCAAAATTGATTGTCTGGAACTTTGTTGAAATTTTTGTTTCCTATTCAATTTGGACATAAGGGCGATCCGGAGAACAAGTAATCAATTCTTACTGGCCTAAATGAAATTTATAATTGATATCATCAGTAAATCTCAAATTTTTACCTCGTCATATTTTCCCACTGGAACAATATCTTCTGTCCTCCATGCTACTCTACTTCCTTTCTGAAATGCAAAAAATATAAATTTAAATATAAATATTTATAACCATCTCATGAAAAAACCCATTATACTATAGCTTTAGGAAGAGGCAAGCTCATTCAACATATTAAGATTCTGTAGGGTGTAGTTCTCAAGAAATTTTGTATACTAGTACCTTTTAATGAATTGAAAAAAGTAAAAGAGGTTACTTCTTGAAATATTGATATACAGGCATCAATTTGAAAAAGTTGCTGTGAGACATATCCTTAACCAAAACTTTTTAAGAGGGTTTGATTTTCAATTATTGTCCCGACATTGATAGTGCTTAACCGATTTTTTAGCATATTTTTCCCTATTTCAATCATTTTTTTGTCCAAAAGGGGGCGGTGTGTTCGTTCAAAACACCCCCCTCCCCGCCTGGCTACGGGTATGGACAATTTTTTTTGTTTTAGACATACAGATAGATAGACAAGGGTGAAACAATATATAATATATAATCCTTTTAGTATATGTATTTTTTTATACTTATACAATATACATCATATCATAGATTTGTCACAAGTCCAAAAAAGTGTTGTTTTTTTGTTGTTTACCAAAACAGGTATAAAAATGGTTAATTTATTTAAGTTGTATATCAATACATGTATTTCAAAAATTGTTGTTTCTTAAATGTTACTTACCAAGTACATGTAGCCTATTTTGCACACTAGGTAATTATAAGAGGCTTTAGCATAATAGATCAGGTGAGCGATTCGGGCTCCTGGGAGCCTCTTGTTATAATTTGGTTCCTTAACGGGACTTACATAGAAGATAATGTGACGTGGAAAAAGTGTACGCGACATAACCTACAATACTAACGATGATTTAAAAAATCCACCACGGAAAACAGCCACCAGCCTTCAATCAGTGGTCGCTGCTCGCTCTTATGAAATTGGCCTTGGATTGAAAATAAACTACATATGATTCAAGCCCAATTCTAAAGTGTGAATGCAAGACCCTTTTCTTGACAAAAACAAATTCGACGAGTACCGACATCTGATTTTATACAGATTCCTGGCTTAGGACAGGCGCATTTAAAATGTAAATTATGTATTAATGTATTCTTGCACTACAAACATTGACAAAGAGATAACGATTTTTTTAGTTTGTATAAACTAAAATCCAGGTCCGGCCTGCCATATCTTGTCCAGTCAGTAGATATCATTATATCATTGATTCTATGTACTTCCTTATTGCTAACCTTTAAGCCTTTGTTAACGTTATTTGTCATGACTTGTTTTGTTCTATCTTCATTTTTTGTGACGTTCCTTCATAGCCAACCATAGCTCTTTTATGTCCTCTTTCAATATTCCAATGAAAGAGGAACATAAAGAGTTACCATATTTGTACTGGATACCTAAACTTCACAAAAATCCGTACAAAGAAAGGTAAATATTTCAATATGCTCTTAAATCTTTATTTCTGAATATTTTTTGATGAAATTTAAAAATAATGTGCAAAATTATAATATCTTATTGCTTATCTTCCATTTTCCTGATGAAAACTCGTTAAACTGATTTTCGAGGCAATTTTCGTTTTTTAGGTGACTAAAATGTGTAACCCGACGAAAAGAAGAAATACTCGATTTACGCATCTAAATGATTTATAATAAGAAAGAGAAGAGTAAATAATGTAAATAATGGATAAAAGTGATCGAGTAAATCATGATTTGGCAAAAATTTTATTCAAATAATTTGTTAATAGCTATTTTTGTGTATTTTCATGGACCCGGGCCGCCGAGCTGAGACCTGGGTTGAGCTAAAAGAAGTGGTACAGTACCGAGATCACAACCATTTTAATTATTAATACATTTTTTTAAAAATTGAAATATTAAGAAAACGCATATAAATAAATTGAAAATTAGATAATGAAATAAAAACAAGACTTGAATTTAATATCCTTCCTATTAAAATATCGTACTAAAGTATTTATTAACTTATATAGGTAATGAATATTGATGTTATACATTAATCAAGAAAATTAATTAATCAAACAGTTAATTTATGACTATCAGTATTCATAAAACAAACTTTAACTATAAACAATCATTAATTATCTTTCTTGTATATTAAAGACCGCTTATTACTCAATTTGTAGAAAGATCAAACAATGTATACATAAAAAGTTTCCTATGCAAGCTCCTATTAGAAAAGAGAAATTGAATAAAAAGCATCAAAGTTATTATTGTTGTTTTAAGATGTACATGTCTTAGAATAACCAAGCTTACTATATCCAAACATGCATGGGTATTTAAGAGATCTGGTTTCTTTAATATTCATTCAGTTTTAAGATTGATTACTATCTACAACAATACAACGTATAACCAAGAAAAGATAAGTTATATTTCTTTGCTATATTTATCGTTTTTAAATTGTGACTTATTTATTTTATTCATAGTATTTTTGCTGCTCATATTGTTTTTGACTATGCAGGATCTGGTAGCCGACGTCGAGATGTCAGTTGCTTTGACTTACAGGGATGCCTTGATGGCCCCTGTTCTTATACCTGACGTTGTTCCATTGCCAGTTTTACCTGTTGTGGAAGACTTTCCAAGTCTTCAGCAGCCGGTAGCCGGTCCTGTTGACTTTTTGTCACATTTTAGACACCCTATAGCAGTGCAGTCTAGTGTTTCAGGTGCTGAGCCCTGTGCGGAGCAGTCTATTTGTGTTTCAGTTTCAGGCGCTGAGCCCCGTGCAGAGCAGTTTTTTAGTGTTTCAGGTGCTGAGTACCCAGCAGAGCAGTCTTTTAGTGTTATAGGTGCTGAGCACATAGCAGATCAGTCTTTTAGTGTTTCAGGTGCTGAGCCCCCAGCAGATCAGTCTTTTAGTGTTTCAGGTGCTGAGCCCCCAGCAGAGCAGTCTTTTAGTGTTTCAGGTGCTGAGCCCCCAGCAGATCAGTCTTTTAGTGTTTCAGGTGCTGAGTCCCCAGCAGAGCAGTCTTTTAGTGTTTCAGGTGCTGAGCCCCCAGCAGAGCAGTCTTTTAGTGTTATAGGTGCTGAGCCCCCAGCAGATCAGTCTTTTAGTGTTTCAGGTGCTGAGCCCCCAGCAGATCAGTCTTTTAGTGTTATAGGTGCTGAGCCCCCAGCAGAGCAGTCTTTTAGTGTTTCAGGTGCTGAGTCCCCAGCAGAGCAGTCTTTTAGTGTTATAGGTGCTGAGCCCCCAGCAGAGCAGTCTTTTAGTGTTTCAGGTGCTGAGTACCCAGCAGAGCAGTCTTTTAGTGTTTCAGGTGCTGAGCCCCCAGCAGAGCAGTCTTTTAGTGTTTCAGGTGCTGAGTACCCAGCAGATCAGTCTTTTAGTGTTTCAGGTGCTGAGTACCCAGCAGAGCAGTCTTTTAGTGTTTCAGGTGCTGAGCCCCCAGCAGAGCAGTCTTTTAGTGTTTCAGGTGCTGAGTCCCCAGCAGAGCAGTTTCGTCTTGCTTTTGATGATTCTATTGTTTCCGATTACACGGATTCATGTGAGTATGATACTTATATAGAAACTATGTTTCAAATGCATTTGTTTACTAAATCTTTATTACCGTTTCAGATTGGTGGCGGTCCCGATGTAACAGTTACTGTGTATCTCGAAACATCGACTCAGTTACCAATCAACGACGTTATTGCAATTCTAGACAATCCAAACGTGGACAAAATCTCTTCGCATCCTCCTCAGCTTCCCAAAGGTGGACAAGTGTACCTAATAACCGACAATGGAGATTCGACTAAGAAGAACGATTGGGCTTGCGATGGTTATTTTTGGGTGAACAAAGGTGGTTATGGTGTACCGAAAAAGAATCCCTCCGTATTTGTAAGGAAATATACATTAAGTACTCATGCTGGTGACAACAAGGGATGTGACGATTTCGTAAGGCGTGTATATTTCAGACGAGATTCGAACTTGAAACTTATTCAGTATATTGGTGATGAAACAAAGAACACTCCCCGACCACATGGAAACCAAAAGGATTCACATGGAGATTATCGCAGGACATTACCCTCCGTACTTAGACAAATAGAGAAACAATCACACAAGACACCAAGCGATACATATCGGGAATTGACAACTTCGACTACAAATGGAACTTATCAGGGTGTCTTAAATCCGAGGAATTCAAAACAAGTGCGTAATACCGTATGTACCCTGCGACAGAAAAAGAGAATCAGCCAGGACCAAATCTACAACTTAATTCAGTTAGGGTACCACATCAACGACATAGTAAGAGAACTGACAGTGTTTCCCGATTTATGTGCCATCATAGCATCTGATGAAATTATCGAAGAGTTCAACAAAGTTCTGCTTGTGAAGTCCGACGAACCGCCTATTATTTCGTACGACACAACTTTCAACCTTGGAGATTTCTTCGTTTCCGTTCTCGTATTCAAGCATGTACTATTCCGAGATGGCAATACAATTCCAGCAGCCTTCATGATTCATGACCGCCGTTCAGCAGAACTACACGACCGTTTCTTCCGATCAATAAAATCGTTGGTTCCGAATTTATCCAAAGGCACACCCATTATTGTGTCTGATCGTGAATCCGGTATTGCTAAAGCAATTAAATACCATCTGCCCAACTGCCGCCACATTTTCTGTTGGAACCACATCAAGAGGGATGTCGTACATTGGCTAAGAACTCACGGTGGGCAAAGTGATGATGTCTCAATCTATTCGACGCATATCAAACAACTCCTAGAATGTGAATCCCTGGCTGACTTTCAGGAACTCTATGAACGTCTAACCGATTTATGGAGTGAAGCGTTTGTGGAATATTTTAATACTCATTTGAAGGAAGACATGTCAACAAAAGCAGGCAGATGGATTCTAGAAGATTTGAATGTTTACGACCCGTACTCCGGAATAACAAACAACATGGTAGAAGGCATGAATTCGCTAATCAAACGACTCACAGATTGGACCGAACGACCTCTCGATAGTATCGCATTATCTTTCTACTATCTACAGAATTATTATGCATCCGAGCTTCTGCGTGGATTTTGTGGATTAGGCAATTTCGTGCTGAAACCGAGACACCGAGTAGCATTAAGAGACCGTGACACTGTTATATTTCCGACAAACGTCTGCAAGCCTGATGACATCATTGAGCTCGTGAAGGGCGAACTGAAGAATGATCCGATCCGACAACTAGATCAAGAAACAGAATGCAACGATCCGATTGAACCAGAAACTCAGAGACTAAGTGAATCCACTACACAACGATCTTTAGCCGTAACCGCCGTAAAGCAAAAACGCGTTCACCATGTGCCCGAAGCAGGAACATTTGTAGTTGAAGGATCTCAAGGAGACAAATATGCCGTGGAGATGTTTCCTAAAGAGAAATGTATGTGTCCATCATTGGGAACTTGCTATCACATTATTGCGGTGAGAATGACACTAAATTTGGATAGCTTAGACGAGAAACGTGTGTATAATTTAACTCAATTGCGTAAAAATAGCAGAAAAAGACCGAACAAGAAAGCTGGAAGGAAACAACCACGACCATGTGACGAAGAACAATTTTCTGTTATTAACCCCGCACCTGATTCGACTATGAAACAATCATTTGTGTCATCAACACCTATGATAACAACGCCCGTGATAGCGACGCCTCATTCAATAATGAAAAAACGGAAAGCTACTTCACCAATTCAAACGACAACAGCGAAAAAGAAGATCCGCTTTGAGGATGCCGATGATGAACTCTTGATGACTGACAATGTTGATTTTTGTCCACTTTCGCCGGATGCCGACACTCAGGAACAACCGAAAACATCACCGAAAACACCGACTGCAACTACAACTAAACCCGAACCGTCCGTCAAACCACCCGTCAGGAAAACGTCTAATCCACGTCCGCCGTCCGTACCCGCATCAAATCCAAATGCTAGAACATGGCAACAGTTTAAAGATCAGAAACTGACATTTAAGGAAAAAAACGACATCAGAATGGACAGAAAATTATGTTGTAACACTATTAACTTTTGTCAAAAGATCTTGGAAGAACAGTTCCCAACAATGAACGGATTTCAAATAACAAATAAAGCGCCAGTGCTCGACAATCATCAGTGGAAGTACGACATTGCAATGGACAGTCAAACTTCACCGTCCGTTCAAATTCACCATACTGGTCACGATCACTGGATAACATCTCACCAAGACTCGAATGGAACTGTCTATGTTTTTGATAGCATGAACAATAAGGAATTAACACCGTCCTTAGAAATACAAATGTCAAAGGTCTACGGTTCAAATGCATCTGAGGTGAACGTTAAGATACCCAAGGTTCAAAGACAAACTAACTCTGTAGACTGTGGCGTATTCGCAATAGCATTTATGGTTGAAGTTTGCTTTTCTGATTTTAATGGGAGAACTAATGTTAGTTTCGATCCAAGTGTTATGAGAGAACATTTGCTAGCTTGCATAGAGCGTAATTCCTTCTCCCCATTTCCAAAGAGTAGACAGAACAAGGAGAAAGGAATTCTAAGTCTTAAGAACACTAGTTTCAGAATCACGAAAGACTGCCAGGGCAACTGCGATCTGCCGAATTTATTTGATGATATGGTCGAGTGTGACAAATGCCCGAGATGGTACCATTTCAGCTGCGTGGATCGAGGGGCAAGTTTGAACGGAAGTAGTACAACGTTTAGATGTATGAACTGTACCTGATTCTGACTGGAGAGAGTAAGTGATTTATTTATTATAGTATTAAATATTTCCAGGGTTTGACACTAACTTTTTGCAAAAGGTAGTATGAAAGACAAGCTATTCTTTATAATTATAATAATATTTTATGCAAACATTGTACAGTCAGAGCAAATTTAATGCCCCTTTTAAGAGAGACAGTTGTAGTCTATAGCAGGAATAATGCATAAAAATGTTTGGTATTTTTATATTAAATCTGCATGTATACATAATTTATAATTCATATATAATTTAAAATTTTTAACAGTATTTACATGATTGACCTAGAATTTAAGGTAGTCCAAAGGACTAATAGTCAATATTATAAGATCTAAGTAGTCCTCCTTGAAAATAGGTGGGCAAAGGACTAGCGGTCTACTGTTAGTGTCAAACCCTGATTTCAACAAGCGCATCTCTTTTTCTTGTAAAATAATAATATAATTAAAGTTTTATGATGTAAAAATCTTTAAAAAAAATAACTATATAGTTTTAAATGTATAAATAAAAACCTAAATAATTGTTCTCGCGGACTATCATAGGCACGCCCGAGCCTCGTGCAGGGTGTCTATATAGTTTTAAATTTATAGATAAAAACCTAAATAATTGTTCTCGCGGGCTATCATAGGCACGCCCGAGCCTCGTGCAGGGTGTCTATATAGTTTTAAATTTATAGATAAAAACCTAAATAATTGTCCTCGCGGGCTATCATAGGCACGCCCGAGCCTCGTGCAGGGTGTCTATATAGTTTTAAATTTTAATGAAAACCTAAATAATTGTTCTCGCGGGCTTTTATAGACACACCAGGCCCGATCATCGTGCAGGGTGTCTATAAAGTTTTAAATTTTTAACAAAAAAGTTTAAAATGGTCTTTAAGTCCCCTTAAATAAATTTAAAGTTAATTAAATAAAAACATCTTATCTTTGAAACAAATAATAAATCAAATAATAGAAAGCCCTAAAAATTTTAATGCCCACCCCCACATGCTCATGGCCTTGACGTTGGCGTGGGGGCTCCTAAATGGTCCAACATGAGCATAAATAAACATTTAATAAAAATAAAGCACAAATATGTATATTGTTTACAAAGTCATTAAAAATATATGATATCGGGTCTGCACATTTTCTTTTTTTTTAGCAAAACCCTGACATCGACCATCGGCGGCCCGGGTCCATAAAAACAAGAAAAATCTCTTTAAAAGCAACATTTGGACACTATTTTGATGAAAATATAAAATTTTTCGTTTCTTATGTCTATAATTTCTCATCTGTCAAGTCATTGTTATGGTTAAAAGTGTTTTGCACGAAAAAAATACATTTTTCCACTTTTCGTCGGGTTACACATTTTAGTCACCTAAAAAACGAAAATTGCCTCGAAAATTAGTTTAACGAGTTTTCATCGGGAAAATGGAAGATAATCAATAAGATATTATAATTTTGCACATTATTTTTAAATTTCATCAAAAAATATTCAGAAATAAAGATTTAAGAGCATATTGAAATATTTGGGTTAGCGGATGTTGGCCCGGGCCCGGGCCCGGGTTACTCGTTTTAGTCACCACCAAAAAATTCCATAAGAGCTGTGTATCCCACGCTCGTATACATTTCTAATTTAATTCATTGGTTGCCATTATTTTGCGGTAACCGTCATTTTCTATCATTGTCATTTTACTCATTTATATCATTGTCATTTATATCATTTATTGCATTGTAATATTTTATTTATAGTAAAGGCTATGGCCAAGTACCGCCATTTGAGTATTTTTATTACAAAAGCCATATGTCGGGATAATATGATTTAAGTCGTTAGAACTTAAATCAAGTTATCGTATATGGCTGTATCATTTATCTATTATTACTTATTTCTTCGTGACAGAAGTCCTGTACTTATTTAATTGCACAAGGGAGATAAATACCTCCTTCTTTCCGCTAATTTCATCGGCAAGGTATGACAATTATTTCGCACCAAAAAAACCCTCCCACCATCCCATTTAAAACAATGATTAATTAATATGAATGTTTGATTTTATTATATGAATTAATCAGGTTGATTGTTTGCAGCTTGCAAACCCAGTTGTCAAGTTTTCTTTTTAGCTTGGAATAAACAATGATTTATGAATATGTTTCTGCTGTTTTTAATTTTTTTTTTATAGGTTAGTTGTTTGCAGGTTTCAATCCCAGTTGACAAGTGGTTTTTAGCTTGGTGTAAACAAAGGTTAATGTGTATGTGGTCTACTGTTTTTTGATTTTATTTTACAGGTTGATTGTTTGCAGCCCAAGTTAACAAGTGTTTTAGCTTGAAATCAATGAAGCATTATGATTAATGAATATGAATGGGCTTTGCTGCGCTTTTTTTATTTTATTTTCCAGGTTGGTTGTTTGCTGTGCATTCATTCCCAGATAACAACTGGTTTTCAGATTGATATGAATGGACTTGTCGAAACATTTTGGAAGGATCAGGTTGAAAGGACTCAGATGCGCATCTACTTCATCTACTGAACTGATCATGACATTAATTTGAAAGTTATTTTCAATTAACCTCTGGAAATTTTAAACAAGCCATGGAAACTGATTGTTCTATAAATCGCTAACTTCGGTGTGAATCTACAATTTTAATGTCACAATGAAGTCATCTACCTTAATTGTGTTAATGGAACATTCAAGTACTGTTTATGTTATTGGAACCTTCATAAACTACATGTAGATTTACACGAAAAATCGTTTCAATGGAATTTAAATTCAATTCGCTGCATCTTGTATACAGATTTATGCATATATAACTTTAAATAGGGAACCTTTCGGTGTTGTTGTCTGTGTATCCCACGGCAACTCTAAAAAATTCCATAAGAGCTGTGTATCCCACGCTCGTATACATTTCTAATTTAATTCATTGGTTGCCATTATTTTGCGGTAACCGTCATTTTCTATCATTGTCATTTTACTCATTTATATCATTGTCATTTATATCATTTATTGCATTGTAATATTTTATTTATAGTAAAGGCTATGGCCAAGTACCGCCATTTGAGTATTTTTATTACAAAAGCCATATGTCGGGATAATTGATTTTTGTGCACTTGGGCAAGGTTGCTAAATAATAAACATATTGACAAAACTTTGTCTTAGTCTGTTGCCATTATTGAATTCAACAGTGACTTTTCAATAATATGTTTAATAAATATAGAACATTTAGGCATATTTTTTTCTATTAAGCATTGGACTCCTTTTACAAATTTATATGCTGTCTATTCACAATCAAACAGGAAAAGCCGCCCTTATTACACGGCTTACCGATATAACAAAGAAGCTGGAAAAACTGAAATGTGTCTGTCTTTTTAGCACAATGATTCGTCTTTAAACATTAAATAGAAGTACTTTTGTTGATTTAAAAGCATTACTAAAGTAATTATGATATTTTTTTCCTGTATTTTTATACAAACTAAAAGTAAGCCCCCTAACTTGAAAAGTGCATGGTGGTATATAATGATAGAGGTGTTTGTCCGTGTATCCATCCTTTTGTTACACACCAGGGTCCCCTCTCGTATCAGCAACTCTTCTGAAGCCACTTGATGAATTTTTATGACACTTTTACATAATCTTTATGAAATTATGTGGATGTATTTTAAAATTAATCAGAAAGATTTTGGGGGTTCCATACCAAAACATGGACTATGCTGTTTGACCGCAAGGCGGTTCCTATCTCTTATTCGCAGCTTCTTTTTAACCCCGTGATGGATTTTCGCGAAACTTTAACACAATCTGTGTGACATTATGTAGATGTGCACCTTTTATTTGAAAATGTGATCCCGTCTCTTATTTGCAGCTTCTTCTAAACCCCGTGATGGATTTTCGTGAAATTTTTACACAATCTGTGTGACATTATGTAGATGTGTACCTTCTATTTGAAATTTGATCAGAATGATTTTTGATGTTTCATAGCAAACATGGGCTAAGCTGTTTGACTACAGGACGGTACCATTCTTTTATTCGCAGCTTTTCATAAACTTCTTGATGGATGACACTTTCACGCAATCTGTGTGACATACCGTAAATGTGCACCTCTGATTTAAAAAATTGTTCAAAATGATTTTTGGGTTTCCAAAAGCAAAACATGGGCTTAGCTGTTGCTACAAGAGGGTACCCATTCCTTATCCGCAACTCCTCTTAAACACCTCAATGGATTTTGATGAAACTTTCACACAAGCTTTGTTACATGACTTAGATGTGCACCGCCTATTTTAAATTCCTTCTGATAAATTGGAGCCGGGTATTTATTTGTAAGCCGTTTTTCATAGTTTTTCTAGTTAGCTTGATGTTGAGTATAGCGTTTTATCTTAAAACATTAAGTAATGCAAATATATACCATATGTTATTTTACTAAAACGAGCTTAAAGGATGTTGGCACAGCAACAAAAAAAGCAAAATTAATAAAATAAGCAAAGTTAATTAATTGCATATCAAAAAAATCCTAGATATGCACAAGGAAAAACAAAAAGATTTATTTTATTTTATTTTTTTTGCAAATAAGTACTAAACCAATCAAACCGATTTAACCAAAATGTCCATGCTAAAATATCTTTAAAGCAAGCATTCAACATAAGGACTTTTAGTGATTATTTAATAACATAATGATCTTTTTAAATAAGCATACCATATCAAAAGTAACGGTTTATTGTTTATTAAAAGTCAAACACACCATAGGTAGAATAAAATCGAACGGGCCGAAAGAAAACGGCTTTTTATAGCATAGGTTTGTTAAATTATCAAAATATTTAAATTATACAAGAATGAAATATGCTCTAACTTTTATGATAACATATTTGATGTCTCGAAAAAGCAACTTAGAATGTAATGTTCAGCTTGACCTTGACCCGAGTGATGTTAAAAACTGATCCGGACCGGTGTAAGCTTAAAGTTCCGTTAAATTATTAATTGACAACAAAATATGTTATTTTCCATTTTTTATTAAGATATAATGACTTAAAAAATATGGGGTCGTATGTTTTGAATCAAATAATTCATATGCAAAGCTGTTGTGACAATACATTTTAAATATTAAAAGACGATTTCTTATTAAAAGTGAAAATATGTGTTAATTTTGAACAAGTGTGGCCACTAAAAGTATGTCTCGCCTGCCGGCACCATCACTAAAATCAACTACCTAAGCTTTCATTTCTTGATATAAACACAAAAAGTGTCTGTATACCTAAAAACAGATGCCTAGTTATTATACTATTCAAGCAATCCATTGTCCACACAAGTATTACAAAAAGTTTCCTGTCTGAAAAAAAGACCTAAGTTCACAGAGTCACTGGAGCGTAAAAATTAGGTCATGGTCAAATGTCATGGTGACAGTTGGGTTGTCCATAACCGCAACTGTCTGTTTACCCAATATCAGATGCCTAGCTAATATACTTTTCCATTAATTCATCGTCCACAAAAGTCTTACAAAAAAGTTTTTTGACCTGAAAAAAGACCTAAGTTCACAGTCACTGGAGTGTGAAAATGGGGTCAGGGTCACATGGCATGGTGACAGTTGCGTAGACAATAACCTGAACTGTCTGTATACCAAATATCAGATGCCTAGCTAATATACTTTTCCATTAATTCATCGTCCATAAAAGTCTTACAAAAAAGTTTACGGCCTGAAAAATGACCTAAGTTCACAGAGTCACTGGAGCGTGAAAATGGGGTCAGGGTCACATGGCATGGTGACAGTTGCGTAGACAATAACCTGAACTGTCTGTATACCAAATATCAGATGCCTAGCTAATATACTTTTCCATTAATTCATCGTCCACAAAAGTCTTACAAAAAAGTTTTTTGACCTGAAAAAAGACCTAAGTTCACAGTCACTGGAGTGTGAAAATGGGGTCAGGGTCACATGGCATGGTGACAGTTGCGTAGACAATAACCTGAACTGTCTGTATACCAAATATCAGATGCCTAGCTAATATACTTTTCCATTAATTCATCGTCCATAAAAGTCTTACAAAAAAGTTTACGGCCTGAAAAATGACCTAAGTTCACAGAGTCACTGGAGCGTGAAAATGGGGTCAGGGTCACATGGCATGGTGACAGTTGCGTAGACAATAACCTGAACTGTCTGTATACCAAATATCAGATGCCTAGCTAATATACTTTCCCATCAATTCATCGTCCACAAAAGTCTTACAAATATGTTTACGGCCTGAAAAAAGACCTAAGTTCACAGAGTCACTGGAGCGTGAAAATGGGGACAGGGTTACAAAACATGGTGACAGTTGCGTAAACCATAACCTGAACTGTCTGTATACCAAATATCAGATGCCTAGCTATTATACTTTTCAAGCAATTCATTGTCCACAAAAGTCTTACAAAAAAGTTTACGACGCCGCCGCCGCCGCCGGAAAGTAATACCTATGTCTCGCCTTCCGCGACTATTCGTCGCAGGCGAGACAATAAAACTGGACCATATTTGTTTAGATTTTTTAGGTATTAAACGTGCTGTTATTCTATCAACAAAATGGTGTGATTTGTTTAATATCTATGTACATTTAATAAATTTGTTTTAATTACATATACACCAAGAGGTAGCCACAAAATTCATTGTCAAAAGTTTGACCCTCTCGTATACATAGATGCATGGTTTAAAACAAATAACTTTTCACAAATTTCCGCATCTTTTAAATTAGTACAACAAACGAATTTTGAAAGATTTGATATTACACTTTGATATAATGCAATAAAATTTCGGTCTACAAGGGTATCACACAAACTTTTAAATAAGACGTCTTTTTCGACTTGACTGATGGACTATATCGTTCACGGAGACCACCTTGCTAATGGTAAAGTATATCTTAAGAATAGTATCTATGAATATATACATGTAGGAAAGGGGATGATGTGAGTGACTGATGGAAACAATATGATATAAAACAATACAGCGGCAGATCGGAACCTCTTCCACCGGTCCAGACGTATGACCAGTCGAAATTTTGGTTTCAATGACCCCCCCCTAACCAAAAAATAAATAAATCCTTGTTTGCACGTCTGAAGTCCGACAACCTTATGATCCGATAAAAATAGTCCAACAACTTAAGTTCGACAGCAAAAAAGTCCGAAAACCCATTTTTCCGACAGCCCAATAGTCTGAACACCCACAAAAGCCCAAAAAATGTGTAATCGGACCGATAGCGGGTATTTTTGAAATCATAACTTTTCGTTTCCTAGCTACCTACAAAGGGGAATATATCGTTTAGACGTGCATTTTTGGTATGGTCATGTGTATGTCTGTTTATCCGAAAGATTATACACTATTATCGAGGTTTAGTTACTTTTCGAAAAATTTAAATATTTTTACTAAGATTCAGTCTTTTTCTTGACTTTATTCATCGAACTGTTAATAAAGATATTTCTCTTGTAATGATTTGTTAAAATATTTAAGAGTTTTTTTGTTTGTTTTTCTTTTGCTTTTGTTTCTTTTATCAATGTAATATTATAATCTTAATTAAATCTCTGTCTCAGAGGAAATAAGGTGAATAATAACATGTACCTGTTCAATCAATTTCATGGACGAAAAATCAGCTTAAAATGCAAGGAAACTCGTGCGGGTTCCGAGTGGCGACTAAGCAAGCATCAGCGCTTACATTTAAGCTTGTTGGAGAGTGCTCGGGGAAGGCCGCTTTACCCAAAAAGCGACTGGGATGTGTGCAACCAGTGGTTGAATGGGGCACCCCTGTCATATTGAATACTGAAGTCGTCAGGCTTTAATGCGGAAAATACTACAACAGACCATAGTAGTGCATCGTGTTTGGAAAACATGTCACGTTCCTCGCACGTTTAAGAGTAGGAGTAAAAACTATCAAGTATACCACTTTTCGATCAGTGTGTATAACAGATAGTTACTTGTTTTATAACAAAAGAAAGAAATTATATGAAAATTTTCATAATGTGTGTTTCTTGGTTTTCTTACATGTAATTTTTTTAGCACATTTCTATTTCTCCCCCTACATCTAACCCATACTTCCAAACTTAGGTTTGCTTATTTGTTGTCTTTGCATATTCCTTGTTTATGTTTTAGTCTTTCTTATCAATTTGAAATACTAACTGAAAATCTGGTTAGAGAATAGTAGAAGTACTAATAACAAAATCCCATGCGGGGATGGTGAATAGACCTCTAGACTGCAGAGCCTAGCTTGTCGTATAAGAGTCGAATAAGATTTCTAACGTCAAGTGAGTGCTAAGTCCTCAGAGCGACCAAGATGTGTACCCTAGGTGGCTTAAAAGGGTGGTCCTCGTCCTCTTGGTTGTCAGATCTTAAAACGGAATTCCGACTGCTGACCATTAGTGGGAACCGTGTGTTTGTTGAGAGCGCCACGTTTCATGAAACATAAAAGAACCCTTTTGGAAGCGCAAAAAGGGCATAATTTTCCGCAACTCCCACCTCTCTCCTTTTACATGGTCTTCAAAGCATACTTTGCTGTCGGACTACTACTATTGGGTTGTCGGACAAAAAAACTATTTATTGTCGGATTGTCCATTAAACTTGGAAGGGGTGACTTGTGTTTGTCATAAAAAAGGTATTCTGGATCTGATTTCTGATGTTAAAAATATTTTGGCTGCAAAGATGAAGAGAGAAAAAAATCTGCAGAAGGATTTCTGTCATATAAAATAATGCTTATATATGTATTTGTGAAAAAATTGTCACGACACTTTTAAACGAAAGGCTCACGACTTAATCAATATTTAACATTGCCAACAGCCCGCCATGACATGAAACCATTGGAAAGCTCTATAAAGCTGAGCATTTAAGCAAGCAAATGTGTGGCACAATCTTTTATGATACATTATCTTTCACGTTCAATCTACTATTTTTGGCATTGCAGGGGCTATAACCCGTATAAGGGGTCATCTTACAATTTTCGCTAATGGACAATTTTGTAGAGCTCAATTAGCTGAGCATTTAAGAAAGCAAAACCTTTTCCCTATCTCTATAAAGCTATAACCACTATTTTTGGCTTTAAGTGCCATATATCCTATAAGGGGTCATCTGACAAGTTCGACCTAATTGACAATTTTGTAGATCTCAATTAGCTGAACATTAAAGCATATCTTTTCTCTATCTACTATCGTTCACAATCCATAAGGCAAAAACCACTATTTTGGGGCTTTTAAGGGGTCATTACTGACAATTTCGACCGATGGACAATTTTTTAGAGTTTACTTAGCTGAACAATATGCAATTGAAATAACTTCAATATCTTATAAAGTTGTTGAGATATAAGATAAGATAAATGCAAAACGCAGAAAATATCAAGAAACGGGGCAAAAACTCCGGTATCAATTGTTGGAATTTCTTCAAAATTTCAGGGTAGGAAGAACAAAAAACAAATCCCCCACCCTTTCAAGTTAAATGGTGTCGCTTTTACACCTTTTTTAATCAAAAAACGTTAAATTAGTGATATCATTATTTTTCTTAGAATTTGTCATATATAAGTAAGTATAATAGACTACATAATACCCAAATTTAATTGTGAAAATTCCCATCTACGTCATAGGGACGTCAAAGATCCATTTAACATCAGTAAAATATACTGCCGTTGGCAAAATGAATTACAAAGGACTGAACAGAATAGATATGAATACATGTATACAAAAGCTGTCGAACTGGGAATATAGGTAAATACATTTACTAATAATGTAAAGTGAGTAGAAAATTACACTTTGCTATTTAATTATGAAAGTTGCATTTTTTATAGTATCAAAAATTTTGGTGTGATCTGACTATATGTGTACATTGAACAAAATATTTGAATTTATGTTCTAGTGAATACTTTACATTGCTTTAATTAAACAGATGAGTTTCTGTTTGTCACCAGTTATCCCTCATTGAACCCCCAAAGTATATACCTGTATATTAATTCAGGTGTATATCAGAATTGTGATTTTGGTCCAATACACATAATTATGTTCTAGATAAGTATGACCTTTTAGACGAGAGGGTAAGTTTTCATTTTTTTTTATCATAACAATTATTTGTATTAGTATGGTCATAAAAACGATATCAGGGTCTCCGAGCTCGGAGTTTTTACTACCAACAACAACAATACAATAACTTTATTCTCATCAACCAATCTTACAGAGGTACAGAGAAATACTATATACATCATAAACGTTATAAACATAGATAGATACTTATACAATGTAATTAACAGACAGACAGACAGTTAGTCAAGAAGACTCGTACCAATAGCGGCAATATTATACTGCTTATACATTGTACCTCATGAACGTCATGAGAAAAAAATATGTAAATCATCGTTTCATTTCTTTTACGCCTCGGGAAGGCTTGATTTAACAATACTCATATATATGATGTTCAAATGGAATCATAAGATTTATGATAGTGACACACGTATTTTAATACCTTCGGCTATCTTAATTTTTTAGCCATTCTTACAGAAAAAGATTGCAAGCATTTCTAACTGTAAAAATGGTAAAAAAGGTTCTTTGTCCAAAATGCTAACATTACAAAAGATACAATCTGTATAAGTTAATGTACATGATCTTTACATCCCTCTCAATTTAGTTCCAGCCCCCCTACAATCCACGAACAGGAGGATAAGTTGTCGCAAACTTCTTGATCTTTCAAGTTTGTTTTAATCTTGACATACGCTGCGTTCTCCTCCAAATCGGACCAGAAATCGACAAATGGTTTAACCGCATACTTTACCTGTTCAATAGAAAATAAAGAGATGTGGAATAAGTGTAAGCGACACAGCCCACAATTAAACGGCAATTTAGAAAAACCACAATGGACAACCGCCAGCAGCCTTCAACGAGGCCATTTGGCACTGCTCGCGGTTCTGCAATTGGCCCATGGTCTAAATAAGATGCATATAATTCAAATCCAGCCCTGAAATAGTCACAGATATACCCCCTTCTTAAACAAGGAACAGAAAACATCAAAAAGACTAGTACAAACGAAAGCTTTGTCAAAGATTCCTGGCTTAGGACAGGCACATGTAATATGTGGAGGGGTTAAACTAGTTTTTTGGGCCCAACCTTCCCCCTATCAATATTCCTAGACAAAGCACAATAACTAAACACACAATAAAAATCAAATCGATCAAAGTCCTATTCTACTAGAGAGAACATAAGACAAAAAACAAGAACAAACAAAAGGACGGTAAAGGAACTCTCTATAGAACACTCGCTGTTACTGACAGCTAGCTGAGAATCATCAATCAAGTTACCAATAAAACCTTGATGCATGTTTCCGTACGCGTCCGTTCGTCCGCCAATCATTCCAGTATTATTCATCAGTTGGTTATTGACGATGCGCTTAAGCGACCGGTAGATTGGTTTTAGCTATGCTTATGACTAATTAAAATTACTAATAACTGATAATATAGGTTTGAAACTGACTTGCATTTAATTTCAGGTAGACCAAGATGGCGTCCAACACTTTTTGTGAGCCTTGCAACAGGAAGGAAACATCATCAGTCGCCGTATCTTGGTGTAATGACTGCGAGGAACCACTCTGCCAAGAGTGCGTGGATGCGCACGGTGTTATAAAAGTATCTTCTACGCATCATGTGGTTGACTTAGAGCATGCGCTTGTTATTCAGAAAACTATTGGCGCATCACAGCAAATGTGTGAACGTCATTCTAGTCTTACTTTAGATTTATTTTGTACATTCCATGACGTTTTGTGTTGTCGAGGGTGCATGACTGAGTTTCATAGGGACTGTGACACACTCGTTCCCATTGATATTGCATCACGATATATTAAAGAGTCTGCATTGCTTTCGGATCTGGAAGCAGAACTTCGGAGCATAACTACCTCGTCGAGAAAACTCGCAAATCTTCGCCAAGATCACGTGGAACAATTGGCGAATCAAGAAAATGAAATACGGCAAGTTATTTCAAAGCGAAAGAGAAACGTCATTGAGTACGTTGAGGAGCAAGAAAAAAGGCTGCTGATGGAATTGAAGAATATGCAAGTTTCAAAACAATCCGAACTGGACGAGGAAAAACTGGCAATGATCAATATGGAGAAAGAAGCTACTGAACTACAGAGACAAATTCAAAACACTTTGGAAAACGGGTCCGGAAAACAAATGTTTCTTCTTTTGCATAGAATTAAATCATGTATTTCTAACATGGACCAGCGATTAGAAAACTCATCTTTCTTAATTGAAAAGCCAGTACTGCAGTTAAAAGACTCAAATAACGGTTTTACCATGAAAGAAGAGCTTGGTCACATCAGATTTGTAGAGGATGGTTGCTCAATCACTTACAACTCTCCAAAGCTAAAATACGCCCAGGTTTTACCAGACAGACTCGTCAACGTGACAGAACTTGAGTTTGAGAATAAATTTGACGTCAACACCAGTCCGAAGATGCAAATTACGGGAATGACAACAACTAGTGATGGGCGGTTGCTTCTCTGTAACTTTAGAAACAATAATATACTAGTTTACGAGTCGAATGGAACATTCCAGTCTAGTTGTCCACTTTTCGGAGCACCTTGGGACATATCGGTTGTTCAAGATGACAACAGCAACGCAGTAACCTCCATGCCTCAACGAAGTTGTGTTCGATTTATCAATATAGAGACACTTAAACCCGGAAAAGTAATAGAACTACCTGGAAACTGTTATGGAATAGCTTGCAACGAGAGTAAAATTTTCGTCGGAGGCATTCAGGAGTTTTATGTACTAAACTCTAGTGGAACCCACCTGACCACTGTACCAGTAGGCAAAACAACGAGACTATGGTACATTAACTTTATCGGCGAAAATCTTCTTTATTCAGATCAAAATGCTATTTATTGTGTAGATCTTGAGGGTCGCGAACAGTTTACATACAGGTCGGAAACACTCGCCAGACCTATGGGTATTGCAGTGGACCATCGCGGAAACATATATCTCGCCGGCTGCAATTCCAATAACATTCATCGACTGAGTTCCGACGGCTCCCTTATCGATACTGTTTTATCGACGACAGACACCATCGATCACCCATGGGCGATGTGTTATGATAGAGTTGGTTCAAAATTTGCTTTCGCAAACAATGATGGTAAAACAATTTGTATCTTCAAATGCAAATAATTGACATTGTGCCCGCAGTTTCGAATTTATGACCAAATTTTCAGGGACTTTTAGCTTTGTTTACATTTATTAAAATTATCATATACTATTACTTTATTCTTGAGGTGCTTTTTTCACAATGTTTTAAACAATGCAATGAAAGAATAAATGGTATTTGGGTGAAAAAAATCCATTAACTTGTTTTTTTTCTATAAAGTGTGAATTCGGGTGTTCCTGATGTACATAACTTTCTGTTGCTTATTGCAATTTAACTTTTTAAAGAATAGTTAAAATGATTCAATAAAACTTTTGCTTTATTTTGTAAATAAAGAAAGTGTCAAAAAACATTTTAAAGGGTGGGCCGAAAAAAAAACGTCGCATGAAAACCACAATTGGTTGAACTAAAAATAGACTTTTTCCTACTTTCACTTTAACTTCCATTGCAAAAATTTTCGTGAGAACTTAATCAATCATTTCAAAAAGATAGTAATGTCAAAGTTTGGTGTCTTACCTTCAATTTTAGCCAAAAGTTAGAAACAAAGGCAAGAAAATTAATGCTGCAAACGACTCAGAGAAAATTTAGGCACTATATTTTAATAGCCTCCATGCTTTTTAGATCTGGATTTTTCAGTAACTGACTAATCAAAAGCTAGTAGATGGTCGTGTTGCCTATATATCAATTAACATATCAATACACTCTCGTAATATAGTTCCTTTTGCAACATCAAAAATTACTACAGTAACTCTACTTTTAATTAATACTAAAGATAAAAAATCTTTAAAATTTGTAGATTCAGTACTCTCACACCAAAGCTTTAAATTATCCATTTAAATTTCAAAACTGTCTAAACCCTAAGGTTCTTCCTATCCCAGACATAATTAGGTTGATCATCTTAGTAATAATTTGGTTCCCCATTTTGGTATCTTTGATTTTATTGTTCTATGCTATTCATAATCGTAAAGTGTTTGGCATTTTCAATAGTTTTGGTAGAGCGCCTCTGATGAGTCTTGAATAGACGAAACGCGCGTCAGGCGTAGCAAAATTTATTGTCTGGAACTTTGTTGTCATATTTATTTCCTCTAGAAAGAAGCAAATGTGTGCAAAACGGTTTGAATAGGACTGTAAAATACAAAGCTACTGACATCAGTCGTGGAAATAAAACATAGCTCGTCTGTAACCAACTATTTTTCAATTATACAAGCTGAAGCAATAAGTACAAAAAGGGGCATTCGGAATTCAGAACAATATCAGTTCACACAATAACCAACAAATTAATCAAAGAAATAAAACACAGAACACAAAACAAACACATATGTCGAAACGAGGGTACAAACCCCTGTGCTCCAGAAGGTTGAACAGTTCTTGATGTTATAACACATCCACCGTCTGTCCGACGATCAACTTTCATGCAATACATATGAAATGTCTATTTTGTTCTATTTACCTTTTGCTACCTATTAAAATATAAATTCATGCTTGTATTTTGTGTTTGTGCTTTTTCTGATATGTGCTTTTTCTGATACCTGTGTGATGATTAAATTGTAAATGTGAGTTTTAAACACAGAAAACTGGATACAAAAAATACTCATGGTCTCGCAAATGTAAAAACATATAATCACATGGCTAGTTGCGTGTTAGATATGTTTATTTCAAATATCTTCTAAAAAATCATATCTTTAATCAAAATATTTGCAAAACACCTGACACCTAGGCAAACGATTCGATAAAGATGAAGGTTCTAGATGTGGAAATCCAAGCCAAAGTTTAAATGCAAAAAAAGAAAAGAATCAGAACTGTCCTTTTATAAATGGGTCTGGTATGCTACCCTGTATCAGTATTGTGTTGGAGTTGAAACAAATGCATGTTTGAGCGAATTGCTTGTGCAAATTTAGACCAAAGCATGACATAAAATATTCAAGAGACAATCTGCTTTAACCTCTATGGTTCAAATGTTAGTCACCTCATATACATGTACACAGCGTAAGTGTTACACTCAAGTGGATACATATATACATGTACATATCAAATATTATAGAGAATTTCAAGTACAAGACTTTGTAACACACACAGGCGGAAGGGGGTCCTTCGGCTTTGTGTTACAACAGGACGGAACAAGTTTCATACTTGTAACTCTGCCAAATCTGGCTATCTAACTAAAACATCGACGTAAACAATTCTAAAATGGCGGAAATTTATTTCCTATGATCTCAATTTTATATTTTTTTTAATATTTTTTTGTAAAATGCTTTCAGTTAAGCTATTGAAATATTTTGAAAAGATAGAAAAGAACAAGTAGTATTAGATAATATTCAACAAATTTAGAGGTAAAAATCATGTGTGCAGCCTAACCAATCTTTAAAACAAGGTTATTCAGAATCTACTCTTATGCAAATTTAAGGTCGTGAAGAATTAACATTTTTTAAAGCTCACTTTACCTTCTGCTCTCATTTTAAACGAATCTCCGGTATAAATCTATGATCAGCTGTGAAAAAGGTCCCTGGAATGTTGACTTTTCAACATATAAACTCATTCAAGGAGGTTGTGATGTTACGAATCTACAACACAACCAGTTTGAATAAGGACACATGTTTATCCTTTCTTATTCTGTCTGATATCTGGAAATTTACCTTCTCTATCGAAAAAAAAACATGCAGGTTAAGATAGGGTCAATCAATTATCTATCTCATCGATATTTTCCAACGTTTTTTCTCCTTTTTGAAAGTCATCTAATACATACAGACAATGTAAAAGAGCTAAGCAATATCATAAAGCTGGTTTTGTTGAAATGACGAAGATGATACCAATAAAGCAGGCTGTAACGGAGGTTATACCACTAAGGCAAACGGTAACGGAGGTTACAAGGTATCGCAACACCTCATTCCAGCAGGTTGTGACGGACATTACAAGTCTCAACCTAACCGAACAAGGTGCCGCAACTACAATATATGATGAAGCAGCAACAGGCACCACGCTATGATATTGGCATACTCACTAAAGCAAAATACATGCAAAGAAAATGCCATTTATTATAGCATGCAAGAATTGAATTTAAAATGCGCAACATGAACAATGTATCAATTTAATGTTTAAAAAAAACTGTTTCATCTGTTGAAATCATGAAATTTAAATTGTGTATGTAAAGTCTTTATGTAGTCTGTGCTTAAATCTAATCTTGAATGTAAAGAATAAGATAGAAATTTGCCCCTAAACGACATTTTATCATAAATTTGGATGACATTGTATGACCTTGAATATCTTCTTCATGCAATTTCATGACCAAAGCTTTTATATGGGTATAAAATCATGCTTATTACAAAATAAAACTGTACCTTTTAATATGTGTCCCGTTAACTTAGAAAAATTCTCTTGAATAAAGGCATTCTGTAGATCTGAAATAAATCGGCGGCGGACTCCATTATTTGCAAGGTTCTAGTTACAACAGTTCCTAGTTGAAATCCTCAATAATAAAAACTCATTCAAGGAGGTTGTGATGAGAGTTTATACAACACAACCAGTTTGAATAAGTTGTCATAAGGAAGAAAGCGAGATGAAGACCTCGGCATCAAATGACTCTGTGTCACGACGCGGCCGCGCCACCTCATTCAAGCAGGTTGTGACGTAATGCTCCAGCCATCAACCAGTCTGAATCAGGAGACGCAGTACGAAAGAGGCCCAATAAGGGAAAAGTTCATTTGAATTTTTCAAATATGGTCCCTGAATCTCTCAATGTTCTCCTACCTAGTGATCTTATGGTCAAAATTGTCTAGCTCCAAACTTTATAGTTGACAGGGAACGTAATCCGATTGGTAGTCGTGGCTGTCGGTTGACATAGCGGGAACTGTACATCCGCTAAAACCGCTATCAGTTTTATCCAGCGTAAAAACAATATTGTAATCATATCCGGAAAAGGATGCTTCATCCGGATATGTCCCTTTACTACACTCTTTCCCATAAGTGTGCGGAAATTTGTATTACGTCTAAAAACTGTCTTAAGAATTAAAATTTATAATGCACTAATAGATTCTAAACATGGGTTTATATCCCTTATATATCCTTTTGTTTCCTCGATTTAAAACTGCACAAAATAGCGACTTATTCGCCAGTCTAGTTCTTTTCCATAGATTATCATTTTCTTTTCCTTATAAATTGATTTATGCTTACAAATACGATTTAATGCTTAACACTTTTTTAATGAAATGAAAATATCAAAAAGAACTTGCACTCTGATCTAATATAAACAATAAGTTTTCTTCGCATGTTTTTATCATTATTTTATTTATTATAATTATTATCATTTTATTTTTTTTTTATTTTGAAATCATTGACACAATTTCAATTTACATGCCCTTGATAAGAACATGTTTAAATTCATATTTTCATGAATGTAAAGTTGTTCTGCAAGGACCATAATTAAACACATTGTTGAATTAATCATGATTTTGCATTTTGAGGCAAATAAACTGCCAGTGTGTAGTATTCTAAAATTCGTTTGGCCCTGGTCAGAAAGAAATGGTTCTCATTTATTTATCTGCCATTTGTTTGTTGCGTGTATTAATAAATGGATTTTCTGATTCTAAATTTTCCTAGAGATTAATCTTTATGTATGCCTTTAGATACTGCTGTAAACTGCTTAGAATTACTTTCACAGTAGTATACTGATCGATGATTTTTGTTTTGCTTGTTTTTATACGACCGCAAAAAAATTGCGGACGTATAATGGTATGATGCTGTCGACCGTCGTCGTCGTTGTCGTCGTTGTCGTCGTCGTCGTCTGTTAACTTAAGTGTATACACGATAACTTTAGTTCTAGTTATCCAAATCCAATGAAATTTGACAATGATATTTCTTACCATTAAAGGATGGATGGGATTGATTTTGGGAGTCCCCCCTTTTTTCGTTTAGAAATTAAGGGCCAAAAGGGGCCAAATTGCAACTTTTAGTTTGTTCTTACAATAACTTTTTCAAAAATCTTTTCCTCTGAAACTACTGAACAGAATTCAATGAAACTTGGTATGATTGATCAATAGGGTTTCTTGCACTATAGATGTGTTTCAAGTTCTGATTCGTCAAAAAACATGGCCGCCGTGGCTAAAAATAGACCAGAGGGGTCAGACTACTGTTTTTGGCTTGTAATTCAAAAAGTATAAGGGATAGATGAATCTGATGCCACCCTACTGCTTCAGAATCAAAAGTTCTACAAAAGTCTCCATTTTGTTTAAGTTGTCAGATGACCCCTTATAGGGGTTACGGCCCCTTAAAGGTGAAAAATAGCATTTTTTTCATGCTTTTGCCCTATAGTATGAAAACTATTGCAGATAGAAAAAAGCTGTTGCTTGCTTAATTGTTCAGCTTATTTAGCTCTACAAAAGTCTCCATAGGGTCGAAGTTGTCAGATGACCCCTTATAGGGGTTACGGCCCCAAAAGGGGCCAAAATCGAAACATTTTTATTAGTGGACCGATTTTGAAATTTTTTTTTTTGCATGTTTGTTATTGTCAAATAGCGGATGCAAAATTGAGAATTAATTTTTGCTACCCCCATCTTTTCCTACTTATTATGTAATTAGGGGCCAAAAGGGACCAAAATGGAAATTTTTTTACTTGTGATCCGATTTTGAAATTTTTTTTTGCATGCTTGTTCTTGTCAAATAGTGGATACAAAATTGAGAATCAATTTTTGCGACCCCCGCTTTTCCCCCTGTTATGAAACTAGGGCCCAAAATCGAAACTTTTCTATTTGTGGTCTGATTTTGATCTCCTTTGGAAAAAAAATAATTCCTTTTAACATGTGAATTAAGAAAGTCCACCAAAAGCTGCATGTGTCAAAAACCTTTGTCAGTCCACCATGGGCTGCATATGTCCAGGGCAATTGACTATCCATATTGGGCCTAAAACGTACAGGGTTCAACATGTTGCAGTCGTATCATGCTGCGCTCGGCGAAGCTTTTTATTTGTTTTGTTTTGTTTTTTGTTTTGTTTTTGTTTTTTTTGTTTTGTTTTTTTTTTTTTGCTTTCTTTTTAGATAAAAATATCTTTTACTAAGTTTTGTAAATATTTTTAGCGGCATCGCATGTGCATTCGTATATTTAAATGTAGTTTGATTTAAAATATATTGCCTACGGTGAATAAATTACTAAAAAATCTATGCAAACATTTCTATATACACATGCGTTTATCATCTTGAAGCAGATTTTGAAAATTGGTGCACAGAAAAAAATGCAAGTATTTTTGCCACCATAACTATACATACATGACATAGATGGGTTTAATATGATGTGATGAGAAAGTAAAGGAGAAAACATTAACATTAAAACGATTAAAGTAATTTTCTACAAATCTGTGATCGGAAATCGGCTATTGATTTCACTTCCTGTAAAACTGATCACGATTAGCGGAAATTATAATTATCATTTTTTTAATCTTTCGAAGTGGACACTGTTATATAGGATTTGTTCAAACAACTAAAAACATTGTTAAGCAATAAGGAAAATAAAATAAGTGAATAAATAAAACACAAACAAAACAAACAAACATAACAAGAGAAAAATACATTGCAAATTAAAATTCAAAATGATATTTATTACTCAAGTTGAGTATATTGAGCAATACAATAGTGATATTTTGAAATCAAAAGTTTTTAAAAGAATATTTTTAAATGAATAAAACTTTTACGCTTTTTATATTCGTACTCCGAAAAAAAAACCGTTTTATTAAAACAAAACCAAAAAAAGGTAGACATAAATAATAACTTTGTATTTGTTGATTTTTTCATATTTATATTTTTTTCCTTATGGAAGTTTTGAGTGGTTTTTGGTTTGAATAATTTTACATTTCTAATGGTTTTAATTACTTAATTTTAATGCCATGTGTGACAGGCAAGCTATGCGTTAAAAACACTTTTTAGTAGAAGATAATGAAAAGTGGAAGAAATGTACGCGACACAACCTACAATATTTACAACAATTTAAAAAAAGATCAACAACGGAAAACAACCTGTAGCCTTCAATGTGACCAGAAGTCGCTTTTCGCTAATTTGCAAATGGCCTTGGATTGAAAATAAACTACATATGATTCAAGCCCAATCCTAAAGTGTCAAAGAAAGACCCTCTTCTTGATAAAAAAAAAGCTTTGATAAAGATTCCTGGCTAAAGACAGTCACATATAAAATATGGCGGGGATAAACTAGTTTTTGTATTTCCCGGCCATCTATGCTTACTCTGATTTTTAATGGTTTGTTATCATATTTATTTTGGTTGTTGCGGGAATAGGGGAGGGAGCGGATAAGGCTATAGACGTCACTTGTTAAACTTGCGTTGATTTATCAACTACTATATGCATGATATGTATGTATGATTTGAATCAATTGACAAAAAAAATGGGAGTTGGCAGTTTTCGACGTTGGTGTCTTATAAGGTTTCAACCCACCTGTTGTCGATCTCTGATCAGCGTTATTTTACAATGCAACAGACAAAAGCTCAGTTTAGTTAAAACTCCATTGAAAATAAAGATCATTATATTTTACCCGTCGGTCCACGAGAATTTGATATATGTAAAAAAAGTGTGATCCATTTTGTTCTTAAAAAAAAAGAAAAGTATAAAAGAAAAGCCTCCATCTTGAATTGTTATAATTTAAATTAATTCTAAATGAAAACGTTGTATGATTTTTGACAAAGAGGAGGACACTATAAGAAAAGGCTGACAACAGACTATAGGGTTAAACTGCTTTCTATCTTTTTATCCTGTTGGCCTTTTCTTTAAAAGGTCATGTACGGATACTTTTTTTTTGCATTGACTGACTCCAGTTTGCCAGTAATTAATACCCCGAGAAGTTTATGAAATTCCTACTTGGCACGAAAGCCACATGAACTAGAGAATGGCATTAATATGATGATGTTAAACAGTTATTTGTTACTGTACAGCAGGATTTTGTTTTGTGCTTTTATAATCCAATGAAGAAAGGTACTAATATTAACTAATGTGAAAATAATATTTACACCAATGCATAACAATTTATAGGAACATGTCTATGATGTTTCTTACACACCGGTACCCCATTCAAGCAGGTTGTAGCATTTAATGCAAGCCAAAACCAAATCGAATGATGGACCGCAATGTACAAACGGAATCTGTAATCAAAAGCAGCGATGTTCACGATTACAGAACGATATCTCGTGCTCCATTAACCTGTACATGAACTTAAGTCAATAAAAAAATTATCCATTCTAATATGAAAATGATTAATCTTGCTGTTTCTTACACCACGACACCCCATTCAAGCAGGTTGTAGCATTTAATACAGGCTAAAACCAAATTGAATGATGTGCCGCAACGCAAACCTGTACCTGCTCGGAAAACTGTACTGGAAGCATTCTCTTTTATCAGATAGATTAAAACATCGATAAAGGAACCGCTTAATATATATTCAATGGATCAAATCCAAAAAAAATTTTTTTTCAAAAACCTTTTTGTTGTTTTTTACACCAAGGCATCCCATTCTAGCAGGTTGTAGCATAAAACACAAGCTAAAACCAGCTTTGAATATTGGGCCAAAATGCATAATTTGCATTATGCGGAAATGTTTTGAAAATTGCAATAATTTGATTGTCAGAATCCTAAATCAAAGCGCTCCAACATTATTCTAAAGTTACATTATTATCCCACTATGACGTACATAATATGACATTAGTTTTTTCCAACCTCTCTCATATGGATTAAATGAAGAAAAAAATGTTTCTTACTCTGCGAGACCCCATTCAAGCAGGTTGTAGCTCAAAACTTCACGCCAAAACCAGTTTGAAAGGCGAGTCGCAAAGCGCTTGTAGCAATTCCTGACCAAATATCCGCAAAGTCTTGGTAAAGGACCAAACAATTCATTGAAAGTTTATAAATCCACAGAATTATGTCATAATAGCCTATAAAAAATTATTCCAACGGATCTCTCAAAGAATAAAGTGATTATTTTCCTGCAACGTTAAATATCCATACACGAACCTGTTTGCTTCGTACACCGCGATACCTCATTCAGGCAGGTTGTGGCAGGATATTAAGCTATCAACCAGGCTGAACAAGGAGTCGCAGTGTGTCTTCACAGAGAGCAGGTCCTCTTAGAGCAATGTTATCCTCACTGGCCAAATCACATTATGATTTTAACAAATAAAGTTTTGAAATTTATAGTCCGAAGGTTAACACCTGATTTTGTAAACAAGATGTCACATATAGGCGGAAACGGATGCCCTTTGCGGATTTCTTCTAACCTTTAAGCTCATTTAGCTTAAGAAAACTCCGGACCTAATTAATCCCAGGACGTATTGTCTAGTAAAATGTTAAATCGACGACGTTAAATATCGTCTCAGATATTGTACAACTTAACAAGCAAAGTGTGTCTATAATTTTTAAATAAGAATTTTCAAAACAATGTAATAATGATAATATCTAAATTCACAAATAGTTGCTTAACCATGAGGACCACAGGCTGTTTTGCTGTTCGGATTTCTGTGACTCTTTTGTACGATGTACATTTATTTCATACCTTGCTTTTTTAAACTTTGCAAGCACACAGGATGACATACCTTAGCAAAACAAATAAAACAATGTCAAAGATGAACATGTTAGTTTTGTCAAAAGAAACATGATTATGGGAAAGTGACCTTTTATCATAAAAAAATACTAAGTGGATTTTGCAATAAAGATTGTTTACATATTAGTTGCTTTCTGCCTAAAAATATTAGGAATAAGGGTTAGGGAAAACCTACATGATATTTCAACCGATAGGTGTATAACTGCATACAGATGAAAACCACTTGATGTTATAGAGACTTTTCAATAACCAAGCAAGATCTAGAAATTGAAAATATTTTAACAAAAGACTAAATGTATAACGAATTAAACTTTGTGGATTTCATGTGGATCCGAAAAGCAAGGGGGAAAAGGGGGAAATATTTTTCAAATTTGAAAAAAAAATTGAAAGATTTTTTTGCGGTTGCAACTTGTATTTCGTATTTTTAAAATATTTAGAAAAATTCAGTATTGTTCATCACGGTCGTTATACTTGTCCTGCGACAACATGTTTTCTACCGATTTTTCTGCTTGTTTTCTACCGATGATCCTTGTTTTCTACCGATTGTTTTTTTAGTAATATGAAAAATAACGCTTATTTTTACATTTGAATACATCCTATGGGAGAATATGCAATAATTGATCGTTTATTTGTTAAAGAGCCATTTGCTGTTTCATATAACTAGCAGGTTTAAGAAATTTGATATGTCCTGGTTTTCTACCGATTAGGTATGTTCTTTACTATGTTTTCTACAGATGAGTCCTTGATTTCTACCGATGATCTAATGATCTAACTCCGGCACCAACACTTTTGAGTTGAAGAAAACACCAAAGCTTTAAATTATCCGTCTAAATTTCAAAATTGTCTAAACCCTAAGGTTCTTCCTACCCCAGACATAGGTTGAATATCTTAGTAATAATTTGCTTCCCCAGTTTGGTATTTTTGGTTATACTGTTCTATGCTCTTCATATTCATACAGTGTTTGGCATTCCAATATTTTTGGTATCTAGCGCCTCTGATGAGTCTTGAATAGACGAAACGCGCGTCAGGCGTAGCAAAATTCATTGTCTGGAACTTTGTTGTCATTTGTATTTCGAACACACGTGAAGGTTAGCACTGCTGGTGGAGTTTAAATTCCCCGAGGTTAGCCCGCTCCGGCACCAGCACTTTTGAGTTGGAGAATAGTACATCAAAGCTTTAAATTATCCGTCTAAATTTCAAAATTGTCTAAACCCTAAGGTTCTTCCTACCCCAGACATAGGTTGAATATCTTAGTAATAATTTGGTTCCCCAGTTTGGTATTTTTGGTTATACTGTTCTATGCTCTTCATATTCATACAGTGTTTGGCTTTCCAATATTTTTGGTAGAGCGCCTCTGATGAGTCTTGAATAGACGAAACGCGCATCAGGCGTAGCAAAATTTATTGTCTGGAACTTTGTTGTCATTTGTATTTCATATAACTACACATTATCGTTGTTTCTAAAGGCATACATACACCGTAAATGCTTGTGTTGTACAGTAAAGCTTTATCATACTGTTGTATGGAACACCATTTAAACCAAAACATTGGTATATATAGGATACCTCAGATAACTGGGGTTTTACTGGCAGCTATCTGGGGTTTTCTGGACGAAACTCTCAATTACAATTAAGAGTTATCTTGGTAACTGGTGGTTTGCTGTCAGCTATCATATAGAAACCTAATTAAACCCCTTCTACCTACAGATATTGTAGTCCCGTTCGGGGCCCGGGTGGCAACTAGGCCCACAGCAGAGCCTAGCTTGTCGTGAGAGGCGACCAAGGGTACTGGGATTCTGACGTTGGGTCAGTGTTCAGCCCACAGAGCGACCAAGTGGTGTACCCTAAGTGGCTGAATAGGGTGGCCCTCGTCCGCAGGGATTGTCAGGTCTATAATACGGAAACCCTGACGGCCGACCATAGTGGGCCAACGTGTGAGGAGAGTGCCACGCTTCATGCACGTAAAAATCCCTTTGTGGACCGCCAAGTAGTGCACCACGTAGGCTTAATTTTCAGTCATTACCAACCTCTCCCCTTATCCTGTGGTTCTTCAAAATTTGCAGTTCCTTTGTTTCCCACCCCAACCCCATGTTTCATTTATCATCCTCATTTCATGTTCATTTTATCATCTTTTAAATGTTCATCGCCTGTAAATAACCTATTTAGCGTTGCACGGGCGTAAAACACCAACTCTTTCACTCACTCATTCATATATATTTTAAGTTCATGCTATTTTTAAACTCTTTGAAAGCAGAATTTATCAATGTAAAGATGAAAACTATCAATTTCTCAAAAACGAATACAAAGCTCAGCTTCCAATAGATTATTTTTGAAAACTCTTGATAGCAAGAGTTTTTGTGGTATCCATAGGATAGCTGATAGGAAACCCTCAGTTACCTGAAATAACTCTCCATACTTGATGTAATTAAGAGCCCCTAGATAGTTGCCAGTAAACCCCAAGTTATCTGAGGTATCCTATAGTTACCATGGTTTTGGTTAAAATGGCGTGCCATACTGTTGTATATATATGTACAGATCAATTTCAGCCCGAGAAATGCGTTCATGCCTCAGCCTCAGCAATTCTAGATATAACAGTGAAATCTGGTATATGGAGGATTATTTCCCATTATATATAAAGCACTTCACAAATCTCATATAAGTGGAAGAAATGTTGATATACTATCATTTTCTGATAGCCAGCTTTTGAGAAAATACACATTTATTTAAATTTTGTAAAAGAGTTCTTGGTGTGCGCAAAACAGTTTTTGCTCATGAACCTCCACTTTCTTTTTATCGTCAATATTATGTGTTCAATAAAATATACAGTTTTACAATTTGTCATGAAATGTCATTTTATATATATCACATTATTACATCGGTAGAATGCCAGGACCATCGGTAGAAAACCAGGACACATCTTTAGAAAACCAGGACCATATTTTTTTTGAAATGATCGAAAAATCAAAAATACGCCATTTGTTTTGAAAAGTGATATGTCTTTAAAAATGTCCGACTATTTAGAACATGGAGCATAATTTTCAGCCCAGTGAATGGTAATTAAAAACAGATATTCATGATTATCTGAAAAAAGGGAAATTGTCTATTGCTGGAAAAAATAAACAATACCCTTACTGTAATTTTATGTACATACTTAAAACAAAATAATGTAAATTAAATTAGTTTGTTTATAAGTGCCATAATAGCCGGGTATCATTGTTTGGAAAAAATCGTCTGCCAGGTTTGTTTTTTTATCATCACATTGGTAGAAATCTAGGACATCGGTAGAAAACGAGCAGAAACATCGGTAGAAAACATGTTGTCGCAGGACAAGTATAACGACCGTGTTCATTAAACATAAGAAATGTTGTTACGCGATGTCGTTATAGATTGTTCGCCAGGAAACAGATGGGCTAGTTCGATGTTGTAAATTGTTTCCGTGACAAACAGGAACAAGTCATAAAACTTGTACATGTACATGTAAACTATGTTAAAATGTTGTAAATGTGTTTATTCTCTGGGTGGTGATTGCTTATTTTGTTCGGCTTTTTTCATCACGGAATAATTTAAGATCTGAAGCCCCGTTTCTAGGTGGTACTAGCAATCATTGAGCTCTAGATCTCCTTTCTTGCATTTGTGCTTTGCGGCACTAATTATAATTGAACATGCTAAATAACTCTATTGAAGGCCGTTAATTGCTAGGGTCCCAATAATAGTGAGGCAATCTTGATCGCCGAGCCAAACGAAGCGAAAAAAAAATTCGGCACGGGTTCTGGGGGCTACTTAAGGTCCCCAGAAGCGATGGGGTAAATGGTGCAAAACCCTGCATTCGGGTCGTTTCTAGCTTTATGAGATTTTTTGGGTTTTTTGACAATTTATAGAAAAAAGTTTTATAAGGCATATTTTCATGAACACATTCGCTCGCAACATAGCTTATTTTGAAATAATGGAAAAACAGAAAAATATGGGGGCTCCTACTGTATTTTTTTCTAGTAGTTATATGATCTTGTAATTCCTTGTGCAAACTATATGGAAAAACATGTATCATTGACCCTAAAATAAAGATATATTTGCTTGGCGTTCATATACATAAACTTACCTTATAAATGAAAAGCTTATTTTATTCAGCATCAGGATTGTATTGCGGAATTTAAAATATTTGAAAAAAAAAATATATTGAAAAATACCTACCCATGGACATCACAACCTTCTAGAGTGGAACAGAAAACACACATCGTTATGAAAGAATTTATATCCTTTTTGTATATAAAGGTTAGGACAAAACTACCGAACTGGGATGATCAATCACATTTATACAAGAAGAAAAGACAAAACAAGGCAAAGACAAACCAAAGAAATTGAAGATCGCAATGGTCCTGACTTGGATACAAGCTTTTCAAGAAAATGAGTTAAACAAGGTTTTATGGCGCCAAACTTTTCTCTTCAATTGTGGTCCTAGGGTCCGGCAACACAATACACAACACGAGTGTGAGACATATTAGGGGTTAAAAGGTGATCATCTCAGTACAACAAACTGCCACAAACTAATTGAAACAGTCACTTATTATTTCAACTGATATATTTTTTTATCATTTGGTGTTACAATTTCAATCTCTGTTTAAGATATATAAGCACCAAATTCTAAAATACTGAAGAATATAACACTTCAATAGTATCAAGACAATAGACAACTATGTCCAATAAAGTCAGGAGATTATTGCAGTCAAAAGTAGACACAAACGAAAAGTTAATCCAACAAAATTATGCTCATACAATAAGATAAGATAAGATAAGATTAGATTGTTTATTCCAACTAAGGTCCCACAAGGGGCATCATAATTTAATACAATGATTTTACATGCATTATTGGGTCAAGTCAATACAAAAATACATATATAGTCAGGTCAGAGCCATACCAGTATTAACAATAAATTCTTCTGAGTTCAAAACACTCTTGTACATAATTTCCTATTAGTGATGTAATATTCATATCTTCATTTGACAACAGCCATAAAAATTTGGTGGAGTAGTTCTAAAGTTTATACAAAAGTTATATAGTTCTAAATACAGATTGCTTCTCAAATGTTCTCAAATTTTACGGAAGACAACAAATATGGGATTTCGATCTCTCAGATGAGTGCAGATGTTGGTTTGTCATAGGGTGTTGTTTTGTCTTCCTTTACCGGATTTGACACGCTGAATGGACTATTGGCAACACGACGGGTGTGCTATAGCAAGCAGGAACTGCTTACTCTTCCGGAGCACCTGAGTTCACTCTTGTTTCGACTGGAGTTCGCGTTTTTGATTGATATTCAGTTGTTTTGTGTTTCCATGTTTTACATGTTGTCTGTTTTTGTCCCGTTCTTGTTGGTGTTTACTGGTTTTGTCTCTGCCCTTTCGGACTTTTGATATTAGGATACCCCATTGGTACCTCTGCTTCTTTAATAAAGATTACATTCAGTTATGAAATGGCGTTCATCTGTTTCACACGAAGTACTGCAAGGCCACAATGTCCTTTACCACTCAACACTGACATTTCCCAGTGTTCAATCTACGTGAGCCATCACAACATACATTTGGGACACAAGAAGAAGACCCAATCTCATATTTGGATAACAATCTACCAAAGTTGCTTATTGCATTGGATGAGCATGCTTATCCGCAAACTTTGGTTTCAATATAATTATTCCGTTTGGCAAATCTGGTTTAAATCTATAGTATATATTTATGGTGCGTTAGTGGTGGCTTCACCACAGGGTAGTGATATGCTTCTAGTACGGCAGAGATCGAACGCCTCTAGATATCTGTTGTCGCTGGCTAGCCAACTTGTAGGTGAAAGGGAGAGTCGAGTGCGTAAATCTTTCCTGCCAGTACATAGCCTCTATACTACCAAGACTCCTTCGATGCCTCATCGTGGCAATGCACGGTAACTGGGGTATAGTATCTCAGGCTAAATTGAAGGAGATCTCGGAGCAGTAAGGGCCCCAGAGATGCAGTGTGTAGGCCCACCGGCGTGTAGACATGCCCTAACACACATCATCCTTACCCCGGTTATGGGTTAAATAGCCCCACTGCCTTGTGGGTGACTTTGGGAAAGTCAAAGGCTATGGAAGACAATCCAAACAGAAAATATGGGGAGATGGACCTCATCGTAGTGGGAACTACCGCCATCTAAGGGAAGGACAACCCCGAAAGAAAACCCGGCCCAACAGTGTGGAGGTTTGGCGTGGTGTTAACTGCTCCAACCTGTAAAAATCACATTAGTTACGGAAACTGCTTCAGCCTTATGTGCCACCAGGCACGAAGGGGATAGGGGGGATATATTTATGACCCCAAAAATAAGTTATTAAATTTATTGTAACTTGTCACAATCAATGATAAATGAAATTAACTGTAAACGTATGAACGCTTTTGGCATGTTTGGAGTACCTGTATACTTTTCTTTAAAAAAAAATTAACACAAAATTTTAGTGAGGCAATTAATGGTAGCTACGGCCATAGCCGGCCGGCCGGCCCGACCGTCACGATTGTATGCTTTTAGAGTAACATAATACAATGTTGGTTCTTTTTTATAAATGTTTTGACTTCTCTTTAGACTTCTCTTTAACCATATTAAGCGTCATATTTCCATTGTGCAAATGCAACTTCCTTTACTGATTTTTTTTTCTACTGACATGACCGATAACCTAGATATATTCATTAATTGAGCCTGCAGACTCTTGAGTTTCTCCTGTGGTAAAATGAACTATGTCTATGTCTATGTCTTTTAGCTGTGAGATCATTGGTTTTAAATTGGTTTTGAAAAGAATCAATTCTTTGAAAGGCTCAATGAGCACTAACGCAACATCCATTTTCAGCAACGCTGATGTTGCCAAAACATTGTCCAACTTACATGACAAATATGTTGTTGTACCTGCAGACAAAGCACCAAATAACATCATTTCTGTGTGCAAGAAACACTATATTGACTGTTTGATAGCTGAATTGGTGGTTGGTTGTACCAGCAATAGCACCACATACACGGCTACAACACTGTCTAAGGAGGAAATCATTGACAATCACAAATCTGTCATTTCCTCCTTCGGCCTTTCTATTGGTGGCAGTAATTAGTAGAAAATAAAGAGATGTGGAATAAGTGTACGCGACACAGCCCACAATTAAACGGCAATTTAGAAAAACCACAATGGACAACCGCCAGCAGCCTTCAACGAGGCCATTTGGCACTGCTCGCGGTTATGCAATTGGCCCATGGTCTAAATAAGATGCATATTATTCAAATCCAGCCCTGAAATAGTCACAGATAGACCCCCTTCTTAAACAAGGAACAGAAAACATCAAAAAGACAAGTACAAACGAAAGCTTTGTCAAGGATTCCTGGCTTAGGACAGGCACATGTAATATGTGGCGGGGTTAAACTAGTTTTTTGGGCCCAACCTTCCCCCTATCAATATTCCTAGACAAAGCACAAAAACTAAACACACAATAAAAATCAAATCGATCAAAGTCCAATTCTACTAGAGAGAACCTAAGACAAAAAACAAGAACAAACAAAAGGACGGTAAAGGAACTCTCTATAGAACACTCGCTGTTACTGACAGCTAGCTGAGAATCATCAATCGATTGATGTAAAAAAATCAAACGTATCGATTTTAAATCCGACACAACACTTCAAGCAATAATGATTTAGTGAAGTGTCATCACACAAAACCGACACGCTTGATCGCTATAATGCTTAAAAATGACAATAGTAAAAACGTTTATGGAAGTTTTAAAGCGAGTATTAAGTTTTCAATATTTCTGCCAAAATACACTAAATTCAAAGATTTAACCAAGATATTCATTTCATATCATTTCCGTAATAAATTTTGAAGCCAATTTTTCATTTCTATTGGATTGTTTTTAAATTTGTGAGCTTTATAAAAAACATTACTAGTACCATAAAATACAGGATGTGATATTCCTTTCACTATAAGAAAGTGACGTGTACAATTAAATTTTTCAATAAGAGATCGATACTTGTGGAAGAATTTAGAAAAAGATTTTACTAATTTGTGGTATCGATAACCTTGTTTTAATAATTTTTCAGTAATAAAACGGTTTTTATTATTAAAATCAGAAACACAACTGCAGATCCGAGCATATCTTACTAACTGTGAAATGTAAACCCCGTATGACGGCGCTAGTGGAACATCTCCTTCAAGAAAAGGAAAATTTATAATAGGGAAGGTAAAGTCGTCACGTTTATCATATACTTTGGTATGTAATTTTCCGTCAATAATACTTAAATCTAAATCTAAAAAAGGACATCTATCACCGGTGACGTTAGATTTGTTCAAGGTTAATTCAGAAGGATAGATATCTGTAATAAAATTAGAAAATGAAGGATTGTTGAGTGCAAGAATGTCATCTAAATATCTAAAAGTATAATTGAAAGTTTCGATTAGGTTCTGTTTGTTCGGGTCTTTTTGTAATTTAGCCATAAATTGTGATTCATAACAGTATAGGAAAAGGTCGGCTATAAGTGGCGCACAATTAGTACCCATAGGAATACCAATAATTTGGCGATAAATTTGTTTACCAAAACGTATGTAAATATTATCTAACAAATAATTTAGAGCAGTAATAGTTTCTGCATCAGTCCAGTTGATGTAACCCTTTTGAGTCTCGTTACTAAAAAATGATTTACTAAATGATTTTGAAACTCTAGAACAGATATAATCACTTTTAGATTTGTCAAAACACCATTTAACCAAATATTCAAATTTCTTTTTAATCAGATTATGTGGAAGGTTAGTATATAAAGTAGAAAAATCGTAACTATCAACGGTATGAAAAGTATTTTCAAAAGCACGAAGCTTGTCCAAAACATCAAGAGAATTTTTTACACTCCAAAAATAATTAATTCCACTGTTTTCGAATACCCTTTCACAGTATTGAATAATAAATTTCTTCATAGTAGTTAAAGTAAGTGATAGAACTTTGGAAATATGGGTTAAAGAACACTTACTTGAAGCAGAGATAAAACGAGATTTATATGGATTTTTGTGCAATTTAGGTATCCAGTACATAGTAGGTAAATAAATTTAAAGTATGTCGGGGCAACTCGAAGTGCTGTGGTCGCTATGATATGATCGTCAATGATACCTGATTCTGTCGAATGCACGGGAACGAAAGTGTTCGAATTTTTTATTTCGTGCATTAAAACCTCAAGGTAATACTTTCTTCATACCACAACGACATTGTTAGCTGCTTTGTCGGCGGGAACAAACACGTATCGCAAACCAAGTAAACGGATTTTTGACTTTATTCTATTAAGGTAAGTATTAGGCCTAAAATCTACAAATGAATTTTGAAATTGGCTAATTCTGAGTTGAACAATTGCCATAAATTTATTAATAAAACGGTCTAGAGATGAAATTCCATCCCTGTATTGGATTCTGAAAATACATAAAAATCCATACAACAACGCTTCATTGCAGGGTCATCCAAATATACAACTAAGCCTTTTTAAGTTCTGTTGACTTCAATACTTATGGCAATAAAATCCGGCCTCCAGAAGTATTACGATTGTTTTTATTCTAGAAATGGTGTCAATCAAATGTGGATCCTGAAGAATTCGAAAGAACTGATGGAGATTCTTAACTCTAAATCAGTTTCATCTTGTAACAGCATCAAAACATTCGATTTCTCCACACTTTACACTTCTATTCCTCATGAACAATTGAAATCGCGATTGGCACAGCTGATTAAACGCAGCTTTTTCAAAAAGAATGGAAAACGCAGGTACAGATATCTAGTAGTCGATTATACCAAGACTTACTTTGTCATCAATGAGTCTAAGAAAAAGAACAACTTTACAGAAGACCAAATAATCGACATGCTCAACTTTCTTATTGACAACATATTTGTTCAGTTTGGTGGACGTTTTTCAGCAAACAATATGGATTCCAATGGGTACTGATTGTGCACCTTTGCTTGCTGATTTGTTTCTTCATTCATATGAAGCAAACTTCTTACAATCCCTTCTTTACAAAAAAGACCGTAGACTAGCTCTCTCTTTCAACCTCACGTTCCGTTATGTTGATGATGTCCTTTCACTAAACGATTCTCGATTTGGTGACTTTCTCCATCTCATATATCCCCAGGAGCTTGAGGTAAAGGACACAACGGATTCTAGGAAGTCTGCTTCATATTTAGATCTACATCTCGAAATTGACTCTCAAGGAAGACTCTATGACAAACGTGATGACTTCAACTTTCCAATCGTCAACTTTCCCTTCTTGTGTAGCAACATTCCGTCCGCTCCATCTTATGGAGTTAACGTGTCTCAATTAATTCGTTACTCCAGAGCTTGCGGGACTTACATCAATTTCCTTAGCAGAGCGACACGTCTGACGCAAAAATTGCTCACACAGGGTTATGTTGCTCCTCGGTTGCTGTCTTCACTCAAGAAATTTTACGGAAGACATCATGCACTTATAGACAAATATGGGTTTGGATCTCTCAGATGAGTGCAGATGTTGGTTTGTCATAGGGTTTTGTTTTGTCTTCCTTTACCGGATTTGACACGCTGAATGGACTATTTGGCAACGCAACGAGTGTGCTATAGCAAGCAAAAACTTACTCTTCCGGAGCACCTAAGTTCACTCTTGTTTCGACTGGAGTTCGCGTTGTTGATTGATATTCAGTTATTTTGTGTTGCCATGTTTTACATGTTGTCTGTTTTTGTCCCGTTCTTGTTGGTGTTTACTGGTTTTGTCTCTGCCCTTTCGGACTTTTGACATTCGGATACCCTATTGGTACCTCTGTTTCTTTTAAAACTGAAATCTAAATATTTTTTGTGAGTATAATAAGTGACTTGTAAGTAAAGTTTAGCTAAAACATGAAAAGAAATTGAAAGAGAAATTCTCAACAGTCCTAGTTCCGTTTCCAGGATAAAAAAATCTCCATAAATTGAGTCGTAGTTGTACAACTTTGACAGGTAGGGATTGGTGGAATTATGGACTGTATTTCAAAGAAAACTAAAACTACAATAATAGTTTTAACTGACACTGAATGTGGTAAGATCACACAAAACTAGTACATGAAGAGCGCAGTCGGGTGGTAGTAAAAAAAGCTCTTAGAAAGTTCATGTAACACAAAAAAATACTGAACTGGGATAACCAATCATGTCTATTAAACAACAAAGAAAAACAAACAGTCATTAGCCTAATTTACTGGACAAATGAAAAATCGCGGGTAAGGAAGTATTTCTTTTAAGTCTATAAATTTTAATATAACAAAACAATAATACACATGTAGTTAATTCAACCACATCAACACTTTAAATTCACCATTGTATTAGAATACAACATTCATGACATCAACCACTACTGATGAAGAACTGGATACGAACATTCCTTTGTCATGCGACTGTACTGATTCTGATTTTAAAAATGTTCCTTGTGACCATGTTGTTACCGGTGACCTTAACATCGTCAACGACCCAGAGGTAATAAATTTTCTACAAAAGGGTCAAAAATTTAGACTCCCTTCAAAGATCAATTGGAATTCTTGCTTCGATTGTATCAAAACTGCACTTTTCTCTTACTGTAAATCGTGGATCAAGAGAGAAGAAGCAGATACTAAATCTCTTGACAATTATATAAATAACTTCATGTCAATTGTTAAACTCAGAATAAATCATTTTCAGAACTCCTTTGTAGAATTTCGGCCTAATACATATCTAAAAGAATTAAGTCAAAAATGCGTTCACTTGGTTCACAATACGTTTTCGTTCCCGCAGACAAAGCTGCCAATAATGTCATGTGAATGTCGTAATCGTTTGATGGAAATATTACCTTGAAGTTTTGATGCAAGAAATTGAAAGCTCTAACACTTTTATTCACGTACAATCTACAGAATCTAGTATTATTGAGGACCGTATTTTAAATACAACATCACTACGAGCCTCTCCTACATACAATAAACTACCTACAATGTACTGGATCCCTAAATTACACAAAAATCCTTACAAATCTCGTTTCATATCTGCTTCAAGTAAGTGTTCTCTCACTAACATTTCTTAAGTCCTTTCTCTTGCTTTGACTGCTATGAAAGAATTTATTAATCGATACTGCGAAAAGGTATTTGAAAACAGTGGTATAAATCATTTTTGGAGTGTAAAAAATTCGCTCGATGTTTTAGACAAACTTCGCGCTTTTGAAGGTACTTACCATACAGTTGATAGCTACGATTTTTCTACTTTGTACACTAACCTTCCTCACTATCTTATTAAAAAACATTTTGAATATCTGGTTACATGGTCCTTCGATAAATCTTAAAGTGACTATATCTGCTCTAAAGTTTCTAAATTATTTAATAAATCGTTTCTTAGCAATGAAACTCATAAAGGTTACGTCAATTGGATTGATGCAGAAATGATTACTGCTCTTAATTATCTTTTGGACAATATTTATATTCGTTTTGGGAGAACAGTTTATCGCCAAGTCATTGGTATCCCTATGGGAACTAATTGTGCTCCACTTATTGTTGACCTTTTCTTGTATTGTTATGAATCCCAATTTATGGCGAAACTTCAAAAAGACCCCAACAGACAACATCTCATTGAAACTTTTAATTATACCTACAGATATCTAGACGATATTCTTTCACTAAACAATCCCACATTTTCTAATTTTATTACGGAATTAACCTTGAATAAATCTAACCTAACCGGTGATAGATGCCCATTTTTAGATCTAAATTTGAGTATCATCAATGGAAAATTACACACTAAAATATATGATAAACGATAAATGGGATGACTTTTCATTTCCTATTGTCAATCCCTACAAAGTGCGACACGATAAATTTGTTTTTGCGTGACAACAGTAAGGTTTTTGATGATCTCCTAAATGCATTGTGGGAAAAACAGAGGATAATTAAGACGATATTGACTTTTTCAAGGTCAGTTTAGTTTATAGACTAATTGAATTGTAAAAAATATGTCAAGTGTTTTTAAAAATGTACTGAACATATACCTAATGAATATTGACACAATTCAAATCATTTAATTGTCAAAATTAAACATTGTTACCATTTTCAAAAATATCGTTATTTCGTCAAAAACAATTGTAAAAATGAACAAAAAAAAGTTTTTGTGACTCTTTTGTCAAATCTGAAACGTTTAGCATCTTTCTTACAAATAGTTATAAAAATACCTTGAAGTAATTTACATTTTCCTCCAAACACGTTACGGTTTTTTCGTGAATACTGTAAGGTTTGTTCGGGAACCTGTGACGGTTTTTGAGTGACACAGCTTAAGACTGCGACGGTTTCCTCCTTATAATTAGGTTTTTACCTGAGTCTCCGTATGAGAAAACATGTGTAGTAATTGGGTCACTCCGTCCGTCTATACGTCCGTCCGCCTTCGTCCGTCCGTCCGTCGCACTGTAGGAGTGCCTGTCTTGTGTAATCAGAATCTCAAAGCTAAACACTGGAGCTTTTTGAAATATTACACAGTGATTACTGATATATTGAAGATGTGCACCTTTCCATATGGGTCATTTTATAATTCCGATTAGAAATAAGGGGCCCAAAAATGACCAAAAACCGATTTTTTTATTAGTTTCCACAATTACTTTTGTTGTGGTTGATCAAATGCTATGAAACTTTACAGTAATGTCACTTGCCATAAAAAAGGGTAGGCTTGATTTTGTGTGTACCCTCTTTTTTCGTTTAGAAATTAGGGGCCAAAAGGGGGTAAAAATCAAATAATTATGTCCCTGTCAAATATTTTCCCTTCGGAGAAAACGATTAAAAAAAACCGAAAATATACACCCACCGCTAGTATCTGTTGTATTACTGACCAAGAATTCAGTTGTTCTTAGATTTTTCATTAAGAACAACAATGACCTCAATGTAATTTTTACAAAAATCGAAAGTACGCCCTTTAACTTTTACACTAAAACAAAATCCATGAATGCTTTTGAAATTGTATTAATTAATGCTTATTTAAACCAATATTTTATCCCCCCCGTGCGGGTTCCTGGTGGCCAATAGGCCTGTAGCAGCGCGGAAAAAGTCCACTTATGAGCGCGCAGAGACCTGACATGTGGGAAGTCTGCTTTGCCCTCGAAACGCGGCTGAGCTGTGTGCCTCAGGTGGTTGAATGGGGCAGCCCTGTCGTAATTAAAGCCGGGGTCCACACCGGGTCTCCCGATACAGCGACTACGGAGCGATACGATTTTCACGGAGCAATCTAAAATTGTCAAAATGAAGGTATTGGTCAAACTTATCTTATATCATTTATTCATAACAGTTTATAGTAGACAAGTATGTTGTTGTCAACTGAATATATATTGGGCTCCATGCCCAGCAAATTTGGGCTTTTTATGTAGTAAAACAAAAAATCTGTGGACGATCACTTCCAAATAAACAAATTGAAAAAGTCGTTCAAAGATTTTTTTGTTTTACTACTAGCCCTTTGCTGACAATGAGGCCCAATATATATATACTCCGTTGACAACAACATACATGTTGTTTGATATCTAACATCATGTTCGACAATTTTAGATTGCTTCGTGAAAATCATATCACTCCGTACTCGCTGTATCGGGAGACCCGGGGTCGTCACGCCATAATCTTATGTGAAAAACCTGATCGCAATCCATATTCATACCCCGTGTTAAATAACCCAGCTGCAGGTCCCGTTATACGGAGGCCGCCCCGGGATCCAGAAATTCTGAAAAGAGGGGGCCTACTGACTGGCCTAAGAGGGGGCCGCTTCTGTCACGCTTCAATGATTTCTTATATATTCAACCAATTTTTTCCGCCAAAAGGGGGGCCTGGGCATCCTAGCCCCCCCCCCCCCCTGGATCCGCCTATGCTAAACCTTTTGAAGTAACAGAGAAAAGTCTCATCCCGAATGGTCTTTTCCCCCGGCATTTCCGCGATCCTCCACTTCACTGTCCTTTTATGCCCATTTTATCACCGCGATTTATGTTCATCTTCATGATAGCCGAAGTTGTGTTGATTTGGGGTAAAGCAACTATTATTAACGAATTAAGTACATTCATTGTGAAACTAATCTTATGTTTTATTCATAATTTTCAAATGTACCTACGTGTACCAATGTGACCCAACGTCTCTACATTTATATTTAGGATGTATAAATACGGATTTCCCATTGGTACCCGTGCTTCTTTTATATTGTTGAATATGTAGATGCATGAGTTTGTGAAATGAAAAAGTAAAATAACATTTCCTTTATAAAATTGTTCGGTATTTCCGCTTCTATTTTTATTACAGTAATTTCTAAAGTTTTATATAAATCGACTGTACAATATTTGAATACTATTCTTGTACAGATTTTTATATTTGTTGCACGCATTCGTTATAAAACTAACAGTAAAATACCCATTTATCAGTCTGTAGTTTATTTATTTGATAAAAAAACAACCAAAAAGCTCTTTAATTGTATTTTCAAGTCCAATTTTAAACAAAAAAAAATCAACTTTAACCCGAAAAAACAGTTGCTTCGTTACTCAAAAACCGTCGCCTACACACTAAAAAACCTTATATAGCAAAAGGTAACACACGAAAAAACCTTACCAAAATAAAATATTTTGGTTGGCATTTTTGTTCTTTTGCTTTGTGACAGAAGACTGATTCCAAGTCATGAGTTTTGGCAAATAAGTAAAGTCTATATAGGTATAGATAAACTTGCATTACAGTGAGGTTCCTTGTCATAAATCGTCTGAAGGTAGAAAAACAAGGCTTACAAGATGGAAATCTTATATTTTTTCTTCTTTATTAAACATTTTTATTTAAAAAAATATACCTACCGATTCGTTAGAATACAGGGTTAAATGTCAATACTTTTTAAAGACCTATTTCGTTCATTAAGACACTGATAATTGATAGGTTTTCATTTTTGTCGTATGTAAAATTTACTTATCACCGCAAAAACCTTACTGTTGTCACGCAAAAACATTTTTGTCGTTTCGCACTTTGTAGGGATTGATTGTTAATTTCCCTTTTCTAGAGGGAGATGTTTCACTTGCTCCGTCTTACGGAGTATATATTTCACAGTTGGTAAGATATGCTCGGATCTGCAGTGGTGTGTCTGATTTTAATGATAAAAACCGGTGTATTACAAAAAAATTATTAAAACAAGGATATCGTTACCACAAAGTAGTGAAGTCGTTTACAAAGTTTTATCACAAATATCTTTACCTTAATATTGGAAAATTTAACTGTACACGTCGAATTTTGATTGTAAAGGGAATATCCCATCCCGATTTGTACGGTAATGTTGTTTTTAAAGCAAATAGAGTCAAAAACAATCCCTTGGGAATGAAAAATTGGCTAAAACCTTTATTGAATAAAGGTTATGAAATGGAAATTTTAGTAAAATCTTTGAATTTAGTCTTCTTTGGTAAAAATATTGATAATTTGATACTTACTTTAAAATGTTAATTGCCTTTTTATACTTTTTTATACTTATGTCATTTTTGAGCATTACAGCGGTCAAGTGTGTTGGTTTTGTGTGATGATGCATCATCAAATCATGAATTGTTTGACGTGTTGTGTCGGATTTAAAATCGACATACTTGATTTTTTTTTACATCAGTCGATGGATGCTTCTTAGCTAGCTGTCAGTAGCTTCGAGTGTTCTCAAGAGAGTATCTCTACGTCCTGTTAATTAATTGTTGTCCTTTTGTCTCAGATACTCTCTTGTTGAATTGAACTTCTATCGATTTGATTTTTACTGTGTGTTAGTTTGTGCTTTGTTATTGATTATCAATAGGGGGAAGGTTGTCGCCAAAATAAATAAAAAGCTTCGCCGAGCGCAGCATGATACGACCGCAACATGTTGAACCCTGTACATTTTAGGCCCAATATGGATAGTCTATTGCTGTGCATGGACACATGCAGCCCATGGTGGACTGACAAAGGTTTTTGACACATGCTGCTCTGGTGGACTTTCGACCCAGGGGGTAAAAATATAAATTTTCAATTTAGTATTCTACTCTTGCAAAAAATTGTCAAAATCGGACAAGAATTAAAAAAAAATCAATTTTAGCCCCTTTTGGCCCCTTATTATGTAACAGGTGAAAAAGGGGTGGGGTTGCAAAAATAATTTCTCAAATTTGGATTCACTACTTGACAAAAATAAACTTGCAAAAAAAAAATTCAAAAACAAACCAGAAATAAAAAAGTTTTGATTACGGCCCCTTTTGGCCCCTAATTACAAAACAAGTGAAAAAGGGGATGGTCACAAAAATTAATTCTCAAATTTGGATTCACTACCTGACAAGAAAAAACTTGCAAAATTTTTTTTTAAATCGGACCACAAATAAAAAAGTTTTGATTTTGGTCCCATTTGGCCCCTTATTACGTAATAGGGAAAAAAGGGGGGGGGTCGCAAAATTTAATTCTTAATTGTGTAAATGAGCTGAACATTTAAGCAAGCAACAGCTTCTCTCTACCTGCTATAGTTTTCATTTCATAGGCCAAAAACATGAAAAAACATTATTTTAGGGGCTGTAGCTCCTATAAGGGGTCATCTGACAACTTCGACCGTATGGAGTTTTTTGTAGAGCTAAATGCTGAGCAAATAAGCAAGCAACAGCTTTTTGCTATCTGCAATAATTTTCATACTATAGGGCAAAAACATGAAAAAATGCTATTTTTCACCTTTAAGGGGCCATAACCCCTATAAGGGGTCTTCTGACAACTTCGACCAAATGGAGACTTTTGTAGAACTTTTGATCCTGAAGCAGTAGGGTGGCATCAGATTTCATCTTTCCCTTATACTTTTTGAATTACAAGCCAAAAACAGTAGTCTGACCCCCCTGGTCTATTTTTAGCCACGGCGGCCATGTTTTTTGACGCATCAGAAATTGAAACATTACAATAGTGCAGGACACCCTAATGATCAATCATACCAAGTTTCATTGAATTCTGTTCAGTAGTTTCAGAGGAGAAGATTTTGAAAAAGTTATTGTAAGCACAAACAAAAAAGTTACAATTTTGGCCCCTTATTTCCAAACGAAAAAAGGGGGGACTCCCAAAATCAATCCCATCCATCCTTTATTGGTAAGAAATATCATTGTCAAATTTCATTGCATTTGGATAACTAGAACTAAAGTTATCGTGTATACACTAAAGTTAACAGACGACGACGACAACGACAACGACGACAACGACGACGACGACAGCATCATACCATTATACGTCCGCAAATTTTTTGCGGTCGTATAAAAACTAGTTTAACCCCGCCACATTTGTAATGTGCCTGTCCTAAGCCAGGAATCTTTATCAAAGCTTATGTTTGTATTTAGTCGAATGTATGTTAATTGTTTTTGTCAAGAAGAGGGTCTTTCATTGCACTTTAGGATTGGGCTTGAATCATATGTAATTTATTTTCAATCCAGGGGCCAATCGAAAAACAGCGAGCAGCGACCACTGGTCACATTGAAGGCTGCTGGCTGTTTTCCATTGTGGATGTTTTAAATTTACGTTTATATTGTAGGTTGTGTCGCGCACACTTATTCCACATCTCATTTTCTTCTATACTAAGAAAGATAACTTATTCTAATCTTTTTGTTAAAACATTATTTTAATATGGCAGAAATCCTTCTTCAGAATATCTGCTGCTAAAATATTTTTTTGATCAAAAATAATTTTCAGAATATTTTTTTAGGTTTGTTATGTGATTGAATGAATATCAAACCAAAGCTTATTTGTCATTCGATATTCATTTGACCATAAGACATTTAATCTCACACGAATTTTCGGAAAAGATACTCATACCCCCAGAGATTGAATGGCTAACTTGGTCCTTAAAATATAATTCTATGAGCTATTATGCTTTTGAGGGGTCATCTGAAAATTTTGACCCAATGGAGACTTTTGTAGAGCTGAAGTTTTAAGATAAGCAAACAACAGCTTTTCTATATCTGCAATAGTAGGACCAAAAAAAACACTAATATTGAACTTTATATAGCCCCGTCATCTGACAACTTCGACCCAATAGATACTTTTGTAGAGCTCAATGAGCTGAATGTTTAAGCAAGCAAAAGCTTTACTTTATCTACAATAGTTTCATTCTATAGGGAAAACACTATCTTTACCTATAAAGGTCCATTACCAATATAAGGCCTAGGGGGGTCATCTGACAACTTTGACCCAATGGAAACTTTTGTAGAGCTCAATGAGCAAAAGATGTAAGCCAGCCACAGCTTTTCTCTATCTGCTATATTTTTCATTCCATAGGCCAAAAACATGAAAAAACACTTTTTTACCTTTAAAGGACCATAACCCTATAAGGAGTCATCTGACAACTTCGATCTAATGGATAATTTTGTAGAGCTTAATGAGCTGAAGTTTTATGCAAGCAACAGCTTTTCTCTATCTGCTATGGTTTCTTCTATATGCCAAAAACAGCAAAAAACGCCATTTTTAACTTTAAGGGACCATAGCTCTTTTTGACCTTAAAAGGGCCATAACCTCTATTAGGGGTCACCCGACAACTTCGAACAAATAGAGAATTTTGTGGAGTTTTTGATGCTGAAAATGAAGGTTGCATCAGCAATAGTTTTCACTTTATTCACATTATAAAAGAAAATCATGAATCTTTTAAGGTGGGGTAACCGTAAAAATGGCTCATCTGACAACTCCAGTATTATAGATAATTTTGTAGAGCTTTTGACATTTGACAACGTTTTGGCTATTTCTATTTGATAAATTTATCTGTTTGGTCATTGTTGTATAATATTTTTGGCTTCTATTTTTGTTTTATCAAATCTATAGTATTCTACCGGTGTTCCAAGTTTTCGACTCCTAGCATGTCTGATGAAGGTTTATCCAGAAAAGCGCTTCACACGTATTGAAATTTATGCTTTTGTACAATTATCAAAATCATTACAATATGTGGATCGTGTCTTTTTGGCACATATTCCATATTCTTTCGTTTTTAATCTTAATGTGCTGAACAGTAAACAAGCACCAACTCTTCTTTATTTTATAAGCAAAACCTCAGAGTATAAACATGTTCGTTTGAACATACACTTTTTTCGTGTAGCTGTAAGATCTTGTCTTTTAGAGAAAATGGTGTGTACTGGTCAGTGGTCACTGTTTCAAGAAATTTCTACACAGCTTAATATACAGGGTTGCCACTATTTTGTTGTTGCAAAATTCAAGGGTTTTTCCAAGGACTTTTCAAGGGTATTTAAGTCATTTTTAAAATTTCATCTTAAAATTGTTTAGTTCACTAAATGTAAAAGAAGGATCAGTGTAGAAAGTTTCATGGAAATCTAAATGAGATTAATGCACTTATATAATAGTGTGCCTAAATGTTTTGGACAATGCGGATATAATAAGATACAGATTAAATAACAAAGTTTATGGGCCTAAACCATTTTACCCAAGAGGCTTTTGCCACAGAGAGAAGTCAACATGATACATGTACCTAAAATGGTCAGTATATTTTATATAGGTTGGCTGTGGCAGGATGCTTACATACCATAAAATTATCACCAAGCATAAAACAAATATCACAAACTATGACAGTCAGACAGATGGACATGACAAAAAACAATATTACTCCCCATCAAAAAGGGAGGAGACATTATCATGATTATTGAAATTAGCAAAAAAAAACTTTAGAATGATGTTGCAGCCACTGACACTGATAAAGCAATATATATATTGCATTCTGCAACTTTTCTAGCATACTTTGTGAGACATAAATGAAGATATCTAAATGTACATCATCATAGCTTTTAAGTTACACATTCAAAGTCAATGTTTTTATGTTTATTCTGCATGTAAGATACAATCATGCTAACATACAAATATCAAAAAGGCAAAATGTTTATCATAATAAACAATAACTTACTAGAAACAAAACATTTCAACATGTCTTCTTTTAAAAATCTTTTAAATATAAAATTCTGCATAAAAACACCATTCAAAGTCTAAAACAAGTGTGTGATGAACCATTAATAAAGCAGTTGTTTCATGTGTTTTAAACTGCAACATGTTTTAAAACACATAATATACCTTTGGAAGGGTATTATGAATTATTCACACCACACCTGTATCTTTGAGAAGCATATCTTGAATTGACCATGAAAAATTAATATCAGCATAAGGCAATTATTTCACAGGAACAAATACCCTTAAGCTCCACTCTACAAGCTGTGCTGGCTATTACATTGTTTGGTTGCAGGAAAAGCTAATTCAATTTTCTATTTGACGATACAACTTGGACTAGAAAGTCTATCAATGAAATCTTCCTTTAAAAATCAATTGAATGAGAACAACACAACAAAAGAAATTTTAAGACAGTTTGTATAAAATAGTTGGTTTATTAGATTCCAAATATATGAGTAATCTTTTAACTTAAACTCTTACTCTAAATGTGGTTCAAGGCATTAACAAACTAGAGGCTCCCAGGAGCCTGAATCGCTCACCTGATCTCTTATGCCAAAGTTTGAATAAATTTCACAAACTTTCAAGTATACAAAGTTGCAAAACAATCCCTTCAGTGGTTTCAGAGAAGATTTTTGGAAATCAGTTCAAATTAATAGAAGAAACAGTTAAAGGGCAATAACTCCTATAAGGACCTTTTGATGCTGAACAAGAAAAGTTGCTACAGATTTCATTTAAGTAGATCTCAATGAACTAAACATTCTGCAATGCTAACTTTTCCTCTAGCTCTAACCGTTTTCTAGATATAGTCCAAAAACTGCAAAAATGGTCAATTTTGATGAATAAAGGGCAATAACTCCTATAAGGAGTCATTTCACAACTTTGACTCAATGAAGAGATTTGTAGAGCTTTTGATGCTGAACAAGGAAGGTTGCTTCGGATTTTCTCTATCTCTTATACTTTTCGAGTTGTAAGCCAAAAACAATGGTCTGACCCCCCTGTTCTATTTTTAGCAATGGCAGCCATGTTGGTTGGTTGACATGTATATAATTCACAAACTTGGTAGAGGACATCCTAAAGATCAAGTATACCAAGTATCATTGCAATCCCTTCAGTGGTTTCAGAGAAGAAGATTTTTGAAAATCAGTGTAAATTAATGGAAAAAAAAACAGTTAAAGGGGAATAACTCTTAAACGGCTGATCTGACAATTTTGACCCTGAAATCATTTTAGTAGATCTCAATGAGTTTAACAATTCTGCAATGCTAACTTTTCCTCTAGCTCTAACGGTTTTCAATATATAGTCCAAAAGCTGCAATAATGGTCAATTTTGATGATTAAAGGGCAATAACTCCTATAAGGAGTCGTTTCGAAACTTCGACTCAATGGAGAGATTTTAAGAGCTGTTGATGCTGAACAAGGTGGGTTGCTTCGGATTTTCTCTATCTCTTATACTTTTCGAGTTTTAAGCCAAAAACAATGGTCTGACCCCCATGTTCTATTTTTAGCAACGGTGGCCATGTTGGTTGGTCGACATGTATATAATTCACAAACTTGGTAGAGGACATCCTAAAGATCAAGTATACCAAGTATCAATGCAATCCCTTCAGTGGTTTCAGAGAAGAAGATTTTTGAAAATCAGTTAAAATTAATGGAAAAAACAGTTAAAGGGGAATAACTCTTAAACGGCTGATCTGACAATTTAGACCCTGAAATCATTTTTGTAGATCTCAATGAGCTTAACAATTCTGCAATGCTAACTTTTCCTCTAGCTCTAACGGTTTTCAAGATATAGTCCAAAAACTGCAAAAATGGTCAATTTTGATGATTAAAGGGCAATAACTCCTATAAGGAGTCGTTTCACAACTTCGACTCAATGGAGAGATTTGTAGAGCTTTTGATGCTGAACGAGGAAGGTTGCTTCAGATTTTCTTTATCTCTTATACTTTTTGAGTTATAAGCCAAAAACAATAGTCTGACCCCCCTGTTCTATTTTTAGCAACAGCGGCCATGTTGGTTGGGTGACATGTATATAATTCACAAACTTGGTAGAGGACATCCTAAAGATCATGTATACCAAGTATCAATGCAATCCCTTCATTGGTTTCAGAGAAGAAGATCTTTGAAGAAAAGTTAACGGACGGACGACGGACGACAGACGACAGACGACAGACGACGGACGACGGACGGACGGACGACGGACGCTTAACGATGACAATAGCTCACATGACCCTTCGGGTCAGGTGAGCTAAAAACTAAGACAGGTAGAAAAATAGTAGATAAATACATCAAATTTTGCAGGTGTTTAACATGTTTAATGAGCAAACTCATGATGTATCAAAACAGTTTTTAGAAAATGTAGGTTGCAAAAAAATATTTTATAGTTTACGAAAGACCAACAGCAACTGGTCCTTAAAAAATATTACAAACATACATAAGTATAAAAAGCAGAATATAAACTTTTCTAAATGTATGTAAAAAGTCTATAAAAAATTGCACACCATCACAGAAGTAATTATATATAGATTGGAACAATTTTCAAATAAAATGGAACCCAGTTTTATCAAAAGCCATCTTATATGGTTTTAATCAAAACAAACATGTTAAACAATTGGTTTATTTTGTATCTTCATCGTATAGCTCTTAATCCCCTCCTAAAAGTAAATTTAAACTTAAACCCTAAAAAAAAATTAAAAAAATTAAAAACATCAAAAAACATCATAAAAATTAGAAAAACAAACATTAAAACTTCAATAACATGTAGTTAATATAAACTATAAATACTTTAACAAATGAATACATAAAGAAACAATAAGGCTTGTTCATGTTTCGGTTCTGTCGGTAGTAGAAGGTGAAAGAGAGGACATCGAAGCACCAGGTGATGACGAAACTGAAAAATATGACGAGGACGATGACGAAGAATTAATCGGAGAACTTTCAGCACCATTAACGATCCTCAACAACGACTGCACACAATCGTCTCTTTCATGGATTGCATTGTCAACAGTTACAGAATCAATTTCTTGAAACGAGTCGAAATAATCGTTCAAACTCTCCATGGAAATGTCTTTTTTCATGTCAGAGTTTATCACAGTTAGAACACAGTCGTAGGAAGTTTTTGAGCTTGTATTTGTGCATAGTTCAGAATTGTGATAATTATCTAATTCATCAGCCGAGATCATTTCTATAGTATTATCGTGAGTAGAGTTGTTTAACTCTAATATCGGTAAAATTTGACTGTTTTGAGAAGTATCACAGACATTGCATACAGAGGACAAGTCTTTTGTTTCATTGTCAATAGGAAGATCTTTAACACACTCCTTTGTCTCTGATTGGTTACAATTTTCAAAGTCATTTGCATATCTTTTTGAATCGTCAAATTTGTTATAGTAGTTGGCACATCTTTTTGAACTTAAATCCTTCTCAGGAAATAGATTTAACCTTGCACATTGGAATTGAGTGTCTAATGGATAATTTTCCTCAAATGAATCACTTTTGTTTATGTGGCTATTTTCAGACTTTTGTCTTTTGTCATCTAAACAATCCTGAGAATCCATTGTAATGTCTGAATCTGAAATAAGTGTATCTGTATTTGATGTCAAAGTATCATTAGCATCACATTCAACACTGGATTGTCTCCCTTTGGTCCCATCATCAGAATCTATACATGAATTGACAGTACATTCATCTACACAATGAAGTCTCAAGTCCTTTTTACAAGTCAATTCACCATTGGAATGTTTTTCTTTAGTACTACTTTTTCTGGTGGATGGAGGTGGAGTAATCAGTCCATCTCTAAGTGAGTAGTAATATTGCACAGGGTCACCTTGGAGGTCAGGTGGTAATGATCCACCATGTTCTAAATGAAATATCAAACTGTCTGATTGGCTCTCTATCTTTTCAAATGTTGATCTGAAAAATTGTTATAATAATGTTAAATAGAATTATTCCTGATAATAAAATGGAATTTGTTTGAAAAGTTTATTGACATTTTGAGATTGGTGATCCCAGTCCAGTAATTCTGTTATACATGTATGGATTACCTTTAATTTTTTTTATATTTCAGAATACATTTCAGATGAACAAATCTGACATTTGTAAATTTATATCGCAAAGAGAAATCAAGAAAATAACATAAATTAAGACCTTAGTCATATTTTTATAGGACTTCACACCCTTAATCAATTCTTTTTTTTCCAGATAATTGTTGGCCTTAATCTGATATCGGCACAATGCTTAATCATGTTTTTAATATTTTTGGTTCAATACTGCAGATATTTTTTCTGTATTTTTTTCGCTACCTTTTCTCTGGGTCAATCTGACAGCAAGTCACAGCTATCTTATAGAAAGCATCAGGGCAAGACGTATCGGCACAGTACTTCTTGTAGAATACATCCACACTCAGGCCAAAATCTATAGTCCTGGGTAAAATGTCGGGATCAGCAAATACTCGGCCAATTATCTGAAATAGACAGAAAATGTCTACGCTCAGGCCAAAATCTATAGTCCTAGGTAAATTGTTGGGATCAGCAAATACTCGACCAATTAACTGAAATAGACAGAAAACATCACACTCAGGCCAAAATCTATAGTCCTAGGTAAATTGTTGGGATCAGCAAATACTCGACCAATTATCTGAAATAGACAGAAAACATCTACGCTTAGGCCAAAATCTAAAGTCCTAGGTAAAATGTCTGGATCAGCAAATACTCGACCAATTATCTGAAATAGACAGAAAACATCTACACTCAGGCCAAAATCTAAAGTCCTAGGTAAAATGTCGGGATCAGCAAATACTTGACCAATTATCTGAAATGAATATGAAATCATCTATATTAGTTTAGTGTTCCTTTACAAATTCACGATAAAGTTAGACTGAAAATATAAATGATTTGATTCTAGTTTCCCCCAACCTACTTTTATAAAAGCATACAATTTCTGTAACAGTCTATTTTTCATCATTAAATGTTGCCATAATCTTTTTTATCCAATCTAAGAATATGGTACTTGTAACAATGAATCATTAGAGACAAATGAAAACTTTTTACTATTTACCTCACAGAGCACTATGCCGTAGGAGAACTGGTCCACTTTCTCATCATACTTCTGTCCATTTAACATCTCTGGTGCCATCCAGTAGGAGCTACCAACAATAGTATACCTCTTCTTCCGCTGGAACCGTCTCTTGTTTGGGGTTTTTGCAGGTGATGGTTTCTCTGAATGTCTCATCAGTGGATCTGGCATAACCTTGGCCAGGCCAAAGTCAGCAACTACTACACTCATGTCCTAAGAATAAATCAAATCATCTTTTTTTACATGTACATGAACTGAGAAATGCATCTTAAAAGATTTAAAAACAACATGAAAAGAGGACTTGAGTTTGACTAACTTAAAACATTGAAGATGATGTAATGAATCAAACAAATCCATTATGAGGAGCATAAAAATGCTATTTTTCAATATATTTGTAATGGTGAACAATAGTACTTAAATGTGTTCAAAATGTTCTTTTCTAGGATTATCCCCCTTTGTTATAAATGGACAATAAAAGGATTGTTTTTATAGCAGTATATCAAAACTGAATTAAATTGAACATAGATGTCTTTTTAATCTACATTATTTTTAGACAGGCATTACTAACAAGTTCTTGTATTCTAGGATACATGTATTATACAGTGTAAGGTAAATTGTTCATGGTTCAATGACAGACATCAAGTTTTACTGTATTAAAACCCTATTAAGATATCTTTACCTTTTGAATGAAGCAGTTCTGTGAGTTGAGATCTCGGTGTATGATATCATTGGCATGTAAATAACTCTGCAATAAAATAAAGAAATACAATTATTGACTTTATTTTTTCAAATAATCATATATATTATTCAATTTGAAATGCCTGTTCCAAGTCAGTACCATTGTGATCTTCAATGTCTTTGATATATGCTATATATATAAAGATATATAAAGCAAATTTTGGTCAGAAACAAATGTCTCCATGACCGGCTTTTAGATCAAGGTAATCATGGTAACAAAAAATATGTCTCTAACAGTATCTAAAAGTCCTTTTTGATATCAGCTGTAAATAGAATAATCCAAAAACTCTAAAAGTAATTAAAAAGTTAACAGCTTATATACTGTTTAAAATGTTTTTTGTGATAAAGCCCATCATGCCAAATTCAAAGGATGCAAAATATTAGATGATCAAACAAACTGTTACCAAGCTTGAATAACCACAAAATAATAACATTAGAAGATATAAACTTCCTTTCTTTTTAACTAAATCATGATATGTTTATATGTGCAAAGTAACCACTTCTAGGATATACCAATACCAATACCAATACCAACATTTTTATTTTCCAAATTAGGTCCCCTTTAGGGCAATTACATATAACAGTCATGATTGAAACAATGTAAGTTTACATTACAGTACATAAACAAGTACATGTATACTCAATAATGTAATGAATAAAATTGAAATGTAAATATCATTTTTTTTTTAAGTATTGATAGTGCAGATGACAGAGCCAGCACTCGCAAATCCGGCCAACAAAATGAAAGACTTTAACATGAACTGTATGATTTAAAAAAAAAAAAAAAATTAAATAAATAAACATATTCAATTCACCAGATTGTCAGACTGCAGCAGGCACCAAGGGACGGTGCTTAAGGTATGTGAAAAATTTCACATCCTCCTCATGCCTGTTGCAGAAGCACAAGCTGTGAAAAAAGTGCATGATTTTTCATGCATCTTTAAAGTTAATAATATGATATAATCAGTTATCCACTATAGTGATTTAGAAGTCACTGTTGAGGATAGAATTTAGACCTACCATTCCTGCTGCTATATCTTTGCCAAATTTAACTTTCTGTAACCATGTCAACGGTCTGTTCATATCATGTAACAATTCTTTTAGTGTGCCACAAGCCACATACTCTAGAAAACAATAATTAATAAAGTGTGAACATGATATAAATTGGGTCTTAAAATATGATTGATACATCTCTCTCTCATTTCCACACAGATGTTGATAAGTAAAGGTTACAAGAATATAACCAAACTGGGATGATCAATGTTCATGATGAGAAACCAAGGAGAGCATATATCAAAGACACTGAAGATTACAATGGTCCTGACTTGGAACAGGCATTTCAAATTTAATAATATAATATGATGTTTCAGTTTTTAAAGTTTTCATAAAATCAGACTTTTCATTCATTGTCAGTTATGAGAACATTTTTTTATTGTGAATTCGTTTAATTTACTTTCACAGTTTCCCTAAAAATGACATTCCTTTTGATATTTAGTTTATGTGTTAGTACATATTACTTCAATTTGCAAATGTAACCTCCATATTCAGACTTCTAAATAAAATTATTACCTGTTACTATATTTAGCTTTTTATCTTTATAGAGCACACCCAGAAACTGTAAGACATTAGGATGGTTTAAACTTCTTAGCACCGAGACCTGGAAACAAAATAAAAAGCTACATGTACTGGAGTAGCAACATAATTATTTAAAAAGAAATAAAAAAACTCCTTATAATTTAACTTGCCAGGCTCCATTATAGGAACCTAAGTCTTTGTAACATCCTATCAATAAATTGGTATCATTTTAAGCTTTTCTCTATTTTTACAACAAACACAATGATTCTCCAAAGTTAATATATAACTTATTCTTTTAAACTTTGGTAGTATTACCATATCCCTTCATGAATCTATACAGTAAAATTCACCCAAAATATGCAATAAAATAAATAAAACAAGCTCTATTAATACAAGATACCTCTTTCAGAAAACTTTTCTGTGCCTCCTCATCAAATTTTATCATTTCCTTGAGCACCATAATTTCACCAGTAACCCTATGTACAACTTTAGTAGCCTGGCCAAAAAACCCTGTCCCTAAAACTTCTCCATGAATAAGATCTGTGGCTCGGAAGACTCGATGGTTAGCTGAGTTGAGTCGGAAAGAATGAGCACGACTGAGATCAACACTCTTTTGGCGATTTGGCGGAACTGGCGATGGCGATTTACTTCTTCTCCTTGTTGGACTCATACTGGAAGATAAAAAATGCATGATCAGTCCTCAAAAGACAAAAATAAAAGTGGATAATGATTTAACAACGAAGAAAGTTTGTTTATTTATTTACATTGATATTACAAGCTGTTTTTTAAAACAAGATAAAATTCGATAAGTACCACACATCCTTCCTTAAAAAATGTTCACAGCATTGATATATATTTTAAGTAAAAATAGGTCAGAAATACAGGAAATAGGAAAACTGAATCAGATTCATTTTAAGTTTTTATCTATGACTATTTTTTTATGTTTTTCACACTGTACTGCTTAAATATGGGCATCAAACTGACAATAATTTCTTTTTGATGTAAATTTTTCCATGAGAAAAATTCTATATTTTGCTACCCATTTATAAAATTTTGACTCATTTATTAGAAAACAAACTGAATTGATATTTAATTATGAGAAAAAAAAGGTATATTTTGTGAAGTCATAGCATTGACCTTATTATTTTTGGAGTTTATCACTAATAATCCACAGAAGATAAATTTAAAATAAAAAGTTAAACATTTATCATGTTTATTGTAATGAGCATGTAAAATGTCTAGGTCTACACTATTGAAGAGATGTGATGCCATATATTATGTCCAGGTCCATTCATCTATTCTTATTTGGAACAATTTTAATATTCCCAAATTTAATTCTGTGTTGTTTGTTTTTCAAAGTTTTACTTGGAATATGAATCACTTGTTGTATCATTGTGCTTTTGATATGATTTAAAATACTGTAAACATGGATTTATTCGTTTGGGGGTTATCATGGTTATTTTTGCTTAATTCATGATCACAAAATATCCGCGAAAATATCCTCCATGCGAATGATTTATTCTTGAAGTATAGAATACTATTTGTTAGAAAAATCGCAAAATTTTCCCTCACGGAAATGGTTAACTTAATAGAAATGCAAATATATCACCACGTGAAAATTTCCACGTCCTTTCAATAACATCTGCAAATTCGTTTAATGTATCATCACCTTCATAAAACCATTAAACCTACTTTTTAAGGTGTGGTTTCATTCTCTTCCTGACAGGGACACCATTGATATAAATAACACTCTCCGTCTCCACATCAAGGGACCGAGGACTAGAAGGGGGTGTGTCACTAGGGCGTGGTGATCTGGAGGGATCATGCTCTATTGTTATTTGTAAGGATTCACAGGCATTTTTTAGAATCTTGTCAATCTGTAAAAGGGAATAAACTAAGGTAAATTATCATGTATTGGGTCTTAGTTATTACTCTGATGTAAAAACTAGTCAAATAGCTTTACTTTTTGACAAATAAAAGTTGATGAAACTCTCTAAGCATGCGATAAATAGATGTTTGAATGATAGGGGCCATATATTTCTGAACATTTTTCTATCAAAATTTTATTAAATTTCAAAATGTGGAGCTGAGGTGTAAGTTCACATACTTACATAAATGCTAGTTGTTTTGTCTCAAAATATGTTTTGGAATTGAAGGAATTATTTCATGGAATGGCATGGTTTTGGGCTTATAATTGAAACCACCTGAATTGATCTTAATGTTCAATTTTACATCACTGTCACTACATAAAAATTTCTGTACCATTTCAATCGATGTCTCCTTTACACTCAGACCATTGACCTCTAAAATATGATCACCAATATGTAGGGATTCCAGCTCAGGACTCTGGTCTAAACTGTAAACATAAATCATGACACAAAAATACATTGGTTATTGAATTAAATATTAAGATAGCTTGATTTTATTGCTGTACTGTTTTGTTGATATACTTTTTGTAATCTTTTTGTTTTAATTACTTTTTTCTTTTGTTACATCACTTGGTATTTTAGCTAGTAAAAGTTCCTTCTTCATACATTTAAGAATACATCCTTTCTTGCAACTGACAACATGGGACTTTTTACTTTTTATTTTAATGTTCTCAATACTTTCTAAAAAAAAATCAAAGTCTTAATCATACACAAATTCACTCATTTATAATAAATTGCATAGTGAATTTTTTTTGACATAGGTAAAGATTAACAACTTTCAATTCAGTTCCTTTTCTCAAACTGTTCAACTTACTCTGTAATTTTGATCAGGGGAGATAATTGGAGACTTTCTCTGACAGCCTGGTTGTACTGTGACAGTCTCTTCTCCAGGGTGTAATCTATCCCCCTCTTCTTGTCGGGCGTGGCAGGTATGTCAACAAGCTGTATGGAGTGCATGTCCTCTCCCACGGGACTATCTTTTTGCTGGTGTTTCAGTCTTTTGTAACATCTCCCACTGAATAATGTAAAACAATTTTATTTAAAAAAAATAAAACAAACCATTTAGATTCAAAATTTAGAGATTTCCTGCTTGTGAATCATGTGAAACTGTTACAGATTTTTTTGTCTATAATGAACAGATGGACAAACTGTTCAACAAAGGGACAATGGAAAAATTTTGGAACAGACAAACAGAGAGACCTATACATGTACAAATTTTTTAACAAGAGTAAAACATTATAGCCACTTTTCTTCTAACCATGGGTATAACAATAAATTTTCTGCTGTCAGATCACATTTTCTTTTGATCACATGAGACAATTTCTACTTTCTTTAATTAATGCAGCTGGGTTATATTTACAATATATGTATATTATAGTATCAAGTAATTTAGGTAATATACAATAGAAAAGAAATCAAATCTTACCAAGACACAATAGGTTATAAGATACATGTACTATGTTTTGTATTTTACGTTTATAAGAAAAGGAAAACATGTTTTACATAGGAAAACCCTTCCCAAGTGATTTCCTTCATATATATAACATTATAACTGGTCACAAATGCTAAGGACTCTGAATAAACATCCTGAACAATTGACATTACACTTTTAACAATGGCCTGATCTAACTTGACTTAGACACTAAATATAACACTTTGGCTGATTACTAATTGGTCTCAGGCGTTGACCTATTTTCACTTTGAAAAAGTACAAAGAGCATACATTGTTTCTATTGTTTTTAAGAACATGACGGTATTGTCACCTCTTTGTTACAGACCTGTCAAGTGTCACGCAACGTGCGTGAGACTCACGCATCTAATTGGCAATTTAGCAGCAAATTTCTTTGATCTTTTAATTTTTTCCTTCAAGATCTGTCAATTTTTGGGGCAAATCTCACGCAAGCAGCTCATAAAAACTTGACAGCCCTGTTGTTACCCTAAAATTTTTTAAGTACAATATGGGATTCATGTTATCGCTTTCAAAATCATGAACAATTTCAAACACACTGGACTTTTGGTTGTTTTTTTTAACGTAGATTGAACCTGATGTAAAGTTGAAGCGACCTTACCAAATGGTTCCTTATCACTTAACATGGCTTTGAATGGTAGTCTGTTGTTATCTACTTTCTGTTAATCAAAATCCAGGAGTGTTTTACTTAGACTTGTTCTAGTTATATAGTGTTATTGTTAAAAACAACAAAAATGGACAGATGGCTAAATTCTCACATTTCAATGCCCTTAAACATACAACAGTATATTGAAAAACATTTGGTAAACATCATAGTACTACATGTATACTTAAGTTTGATAAATTTGGCCAAAAGTTTTTAATTACTTCTAAATTTAAAAGTCAATGAAAAATCATAAAGTGTGAAAATTTATTTCTATAAAAACAGATTAAAAGTATTTTCAGGTCTTAAGTTTGATTCTAACATAAATATTGACACAAATTTTGTTATGTTTGTGTGAAAATCAAAACAATTGATGACTAATTCAGATACAAAAATTGTAAACAAAAACCAAAAGTATATCACGTTCATTCTATATCTCATGTACTTATAGGAAAACACATGGACCATGATAAATATTATCTATCATGTCAATACTACATATGACTCAGTAAGGTGATAAATACAATGTACATATTAGAAGTTAATATTAATAGATCATATTTAACTTCATAAATTAAAATCTGAATGCATGTTTCCTTTCATGTATATGACATTGTAATGATGCAACAAATTGTATCCCTAACATTATTGTATCAGTTCCTAGAATTGACACCTGATTGTTCTATTTCTGGAAAAAAATAATTTATATCATATCTGATCCGTTTTTAACAAAAGACATGTATCTTCCATTGAACACAAACAACTTAATCTTTTTCTATATTTCTGTCTTTTTAAAATTTAAAGTAGTTGGAATTATATTTCTTTCAGATTTATATCAGCTTATCATGCTTATCAAAGTTTTACAAGAAAAAATTAGGACCCACATTAACATGTTACAATTGAATATTAAAGCAAAATAGTAGTTATTTACAGCAATGGTTTGAAATTCCATTTTCTTTAAGAAAGCTTTCTCCTTAGTTTAATTTTTGCTTGCATATATTATATATCTAATATCATATGGCTTTTTTCATATCATATCTCATATCTTCCCAAGACACCAATATCACCCCAAGATAATAAGCTTATAATAGTTTTTTGGATGACTGATGATCTATTTCATGTGTCGAAGTAAACAAAATTTCTTCCTTTTTAAAACTGCAACCTACCAGAACAGTTTTGATCTTTCCACTAAGGCATAGGGATCTCCATCACCGATGTAAACATTACAGTTGATACACTGGAAACACTCTGGGTGGTACCGATGGTCTCCAGCCACCTACAACATAAAAAAAGATGGATTTGTAAGGATGAAACTGTTTTTTTACAATAAGTGTCACGACTACAGTTAAAGTATAATTGTTTATTCAGTATAAATTTTGTGGTTATTGTGGGTAGGCTGCTCCACATATTTAAGACACTAACAAATATGAATCAGTAAATGTCTCGTCTGGTTAAGTGTGCTACAACAGACATTGGAAATTTAAGAATTCATAGAGTAGCATTTTCTATAAACACATTAAATGTGACAAAATTGGAACACATAAAAATTAGTATTTTCAATCAGTAATGTTAAATTTAGATAAAATTAAGCAGGAAATATATCAAACTTGAAACATTTATGAAAAGTTTTACTCATTTACTTCTTCATTCTAAGATTCTATAATATCATGCTTATAACACAGTCAGATGGTTGCATATCTTTGGAACTGAGACCGTAGGCTAAAATTTTACTGGTGGGTGACCTCAATCTAAATACATTCTTTGATGAACGAAATAAAAGGAAAAGATTCTTTTAACTGCACATGTAAACATAAAATTAAGACACAAGAGGCACTTATAAAATAAATTCATAGAAGTAATTTTGACACCAAAATTTATTCCTACCTGCCTAAGAAAACAATAAGTCCAATTAGACTCCAGGTAAACCAGACAGGTGTGATCCTTGTCCAGTCTTGACCAGGTAATTATATTTCTATTTAATTATTATCAATGATGACAGATTGTTCTCTAATTAGATCTATTGATGTTTACTAATTGTCATTAAATAGGTCATAATTTGACACCCACTAAAATGGAGTGATGTCTCTGATGTTTAGGGGGTTTAGCACCTTCTTATTCTCTCATAGTATAAATTCAAATACTTATTTGGCAATTTTTATAAAAACTACCATTGGCTGGGGTGTAATATGCTAGAATACTTTTTGGCAACTATTTAAGTTATAATTTATTAAATAGAAACAGTAATTTTTTGAGACATTGAATATTTTGGTTAATTCTAGTACATACATTTGAATGCTTTTCATATAAAATGCTTGAGAAATAAACAAACAAATGATGAAGATCAACTAAAAACTGTTTTTAAAAAAGTTTATATCAATTTTGTTTCAAAAACTGAACTTTTTCATGCTTTTACATATGTTACAAAGTTTCAGCAGAAAAACTTACACTTTACTGTTACTGTAGTGAAAAGTCAAATGAACAGCTAAATCTATTGCTTATTTCCTCCAGAACTGGAACAATTGTTTTTATAAACTCCCTCCCATATACATGACATGTATTTGTTTAATTCCTGATCTATTTTCCTGACAAACAGAATGGAAATGGAAGTTGGTAGTGTGAATTGCTAATTAAAATATGCTTGTTTATACAAGTGGGAAAGGAAACGATCATACTTATTAACTGTGATTTCCATATACATGTATACATGATATGTATTTTGATCATTATATGTCTATTTAGTGTAAGGTGTCCACCTTTTTTTTGGTAGCTTTTCATGTTATTACATGGTTAAAGACATCATTTTGATTAGATGTTAGAATTTCATGGTAAATAACATATACATGTCCATGTGAAAATTGGCATCACAGGAAAAAAAATTGTTTTATTTAGGTTTTGTCAAATCTTTGTTACATTTATATATTCTAGACAGCTGCATTAAATCTAATTCTAATTCATTGAAGGATAAGTCAGTTTTTCTTTTATCTAAGGACCTAAGTAGATTTGGGCACTTAACTTAAACTAGAGGCTCCCAAGAGCCTGAATCGCTCATCGCAGCCATGTTTTTTGTTGAATCAAAATTTCAAACAATAGTTTTGTACAGGACATACTACAGAAGAATCCAACAAAGTTTCATTACAATTGGCTTAGCAGTTTCAGAAAAGAAGATTTTTTGAAAAGTTGAACGACCGACAGACAACAGACTATGGACACCAAGTGATGGCAAAAGCTCACATTGCTTTCTGCAAGGTGAGCTAAAACAACATGTTTTAACACCAATGCCTCCCTTTCTCAATTTTTAACATGAACTTCCTTTTGAATTAGATAGTATCATACTATCCAACATTCATCATATTGTAAAATTGTAAGTTAAGCAGTTTTGTGCCACCTATTAAAGTTTCAAATCATATACAATTCTTTTATCATGTTTATTTGTATGTCTTATAAAAAAAAAATTACGAAGCTGATTTTACCAGTTTATGTAACTATTTCAAGAAATTTTGAAATATATAAAAGTTACCGCAAACCTATAAATCATTTACTAAAAATCTTTTTGTATTACAAAAACTTATCCAAATATGAAAGTTTTGTACCAATTAATAACAAGGAATATTATCATGATGATTATATGGTAAATCAAACCCATGATCAAGACTTGAATATAAAGATTTTTAAGATTTTTTGGAAATTATAATTGTTAAAACATGTATAGTAAATTTACATACAAATGACACAACTAAAATAATGCAATTCCTGATTCATCATGCATATAAGCAAATAAGGTTTCAAAGACCAGTTTCACATTTTTTAAATCCTCTTCTTTCAAATTGCAGTTAATATATACATAGTCTTATAAAAATATCAACATGCTCAATGCCTTTGTTTAAGAAATCATCCTTTGCTTTTTCTCAAATTTAATGTGTTGAATTTTCTTTTTTTAAACAATATAGCTAGTTTACAATGCAAATGACCTTCATTAAGTAAGTGGACCCTTTAGTCCTAACAGGACTTTTAGTCCTTTATTTCAGACCTACCATTACTGGTCCAGTGATCAACTGTGTGCACCGATTACAGGCCTCGCCAAACATTTCCCAATAGTCCTTTCTACAGAACAATAGTCCATTCCTCTCGAAATACCATGATTGCAAACAAACATCACACTTTGAACACCTGGAAATAAATACAAAATATGAATTATCTCCCTTGGTGCATTTAAATTAATGTATAATTTCTATCCTATCTAAATCTACAAGTTGCCTGAGGCCGCGTTATGGTACAATTCAGTGCACACTAAAAAAGAAAGACAATATCTTACAAATCATACAATTTCCATTTTTGACACCAATTGGTCACCTTGTCAAATTTTAATTGCCGTTGTCATATAAATAGATGAGTATTAGTAAGCTATTATCATAATACAGATTTGACATGGAGGTGCATATATTATCATTAAGGAAATCTTCAATCTATATTCTTTTACATAAAATCTCTTTATGCATGTTGACAAGTCAATAAAACCGGGCTTAATTCAACAGGTTTAAATAAATTTTAACTGATCTTGTCTGTTAGAGTTTTACAAATAATATACAGGGTATAAACTCCTTCCATGTGTTTACATTGATGGTGTATGTGTTTGTGTGGGGTGCAAATCTTTGGATGATATAAACTTTCTATGGAATCAAAGTATTCAACTTTTATCAAGAGAATATGGAATTTAGAAACATGCAATTTTTTTATAACCTGTAAAAGATCAGTTATTTGGGCCATGTCAGAGTCTACTGATCTTACTATCATGACTATTGAGATCTAATAACAGCAGACAATTTATGATCAAATCTTATAGTAAAAGATAAATGTCTGCAAAGTTTGTCTTTTTCAAGTAGCATCAGTTAAGATTCAATACTTTGTCTGCAAAAATCATATATATCATGTAATAAAGTTTGTCCTTTTCAAGTAGCATGGTTAAGATCCAATATAATGATAGACAAAGGTCACCTTGAGATTCACATTGTACATGTATTGATCATGTCCCCCCTAGCATGTATGAAGGGTCTTCATAAACTTAAAGGATGTTATATATACTTGCATATGTATCTTTTTATTACTCGACTTAATTTAAGATTTAAAGATCTGTAGTTCAATTTAGATCATCCATAAAATTAAACCTTCAAATAAAAAGATGCCTTCCAGCAAAGGTAAAAGTTTAAATAGATTTAAAACTATATATAGGGTTGAATCATTTCACAGGGGTTCAAATGAACATTTGAGAGCAAAAGATCCGGGACTTTTGGGAGCCCATTGAGGATGGAAGGTCCTCTTGAAAAAAATTGAAAAGTCCCCAATAAAATTTACCGGTATTGTAAATACTTTGTCCCTGAAATTTAGTAGGGCCTGCATCAAAAATTGAGGGTCTTAAATTGGACCTTGGACCAGTGCTAATTTGAACCCCACTGTTTCATCTTGCATAAACTAAGGCAATTTATTAACCTAAAACCTGAAGATATCATCCTTAGCTCACATAAGTTAAAATGTTTGTAAGTTACACATAATTATCATGATTATATCAAGGCTTTCAAATGTTTACCATCCAAAAATGATTTGGACCAATACAAAATCAGTAGACATGAAAAGTCACAAAAAGCAAAACAAAGCACATTATAAAACTAGAATGGCAGTCTTCCATGGAAGAAAAATGTCACCTATGTCTTAAAATAATCTATAAACAGGAAGTAGATGAGATCTGAGCATAAAATCATTTAAATTACACCATATATTACTATAGGAGGTAATGACATGCAAAATATAAAGAGGCTGTTACATGTAGTTGCCCAGAAAACTGCGATGGAAATTTTTTCTGACGCTGCAGGACAACACAAGACAAGGGATAGTGTCAGAGTGACTTTGCAAAATGATGCAGGCAACATTAATAATAATACCACAACCAAACCACTACCAGCAACATAGACTGAAATCAAAGCAAGGTTTGTGGTTTGATGCTCCTCTTGGGTGAAAACTTAATGGACCAATTTTCAGACACTCTTTGGACGATAATTGTGACAATGGTATCAAGAAATGATGCTAGTCTTTGGAAGGGAGGAAAAAAAGTTGTCCCCGGTATGGGGAGAGCAATACCCCGTGGACATTAAAGACCCCTTCATAGAGTTTGATAAAAGTAGGCTCAACGGGGGCTGCTACAAAAGTGATACTCACAAACTTCAAACTGGAGAGGGATTTATAGAAGCATTAATCTTGTTTCCCAACCCACTTTAGATCATATCTTTAAACTAATATAAATAGAAATGGGGGTGCTGACAGTTTTAGAGAACTCTACCAGCCAAGGGAAGGTTCATGAAAACAAGCCAACTATTCTATAGTTACATCTGTATACTAAAAACCTACCCAACCCACTTGTCTTGCAAGTACATGTATATCACATGGGTCTTTAACAACCCATGTCTGGAATCCAGACTGCAATATTGTCATTGCATTTATAACTTACAAGTAATTGTGGTTAAAATGACTATGGTTTTGATTGTTCACATATTAATTACTTAGCTTCCAAATTACGAAAACCACAGATATGGAACATGAAATTCCTTACCAAAAATATTAGCTATGACATAATATAATATTCTTTCTTTTTTGAAGATCAAAGTGGTTTCTATCATATATTTCTATCAATTTGAACCTGAATAAGTTCAAATTTACACAATCATTAAAGCATATAAACTTTAACCTTAGCTTCTTCAATGTTCTGATACAAAAAAATAAATCTATGAATGTTTGCAGTAAACTTCAGTAGCCTTTTTAAGTTGAATTGATCCAAGTCAACTTTCAAGTTTAAGTTTATTAAGCATACATTGGAACTTTAAATGATATTAAGGTACAAACCATAACTTTATCAAATTTTCATTATCCTTTCAGCTATTCTACAAATTCTAAGTCCACTAGAGTATAAGATACTTCAAAAGTCCACTCAATATATGCTTCACAAATAAATAAACTTGAGCCACTATCCAGTTTGTCAAAACACAGGTGTGATATCGATAGGTAAGGATATACCTGTATCAACAGGTTAAATTGGCCGTAGACCATCAGTATTTATATAATATAAAACTTAATAAATATTTGATGAGTGGGGTCAACCGTGTGGTTTGTCAGTTATTTACTTCCATTTAAACATTTGATCAACAAGATTTGTGATAGGAAATTATCCCAAATTATTCCAAATAAATACGTCATTTTGATATTATTTGTATTATATTCAAGTACATGTACTAAGAAGATAATTTGAATATAATTTACTATACATAATGATGATAACTGTGGGCAATAGAAGTAAACAAAACCTCATTGACATCAGCATAAACTATCAGCAAGCTTTTTTTCTTGCAAAGATAATGCAATTTCATAAACTGAATAAGAAGAACAGCAGGGATACCTTTAAATGTCTGATTTAAGCACAGGCACTTGTTTCTAAAAAAAACAAAAAAACTTGTATACTAATTAAGCATACCACATATGGTTAGTATATAAGTTTTTTTTTTTTCTAGAAACAAGTGCCTGTGGATTTAAGTCTGAAATTGCCATACAAATCATATCAAAATCAGTTGCTTGAATTATTAAATACAAATGCTTCCTGTTCATGTGTCTCAAAAGGGCTAAATTTGTTGTTAAAATCTGGGTAACAGAGTGGCAAATGTGGGGCAGCTTGTGGGCAATGGAAAGTTTGTAACAGTTATATCCAGAGGGAAAGAGAAAACAGGACAGACCAACAAGATAGGAACACCTGGAGGGGGACTGTAGAGAAAGAGATGAAAGACCACAAGTTATAACCATGATAACATGGGGACAGTTGAAAAAAAAAACCCAGCCCATTGAGATAGAGACAAGTGACCTATGTGCCCTTGGGTTGGTTTTATAAATAGGAATCACAACCTCTTGATTTCCTTTGCAGCATCAGCATGGGTCCTTAATACATGTACATGTATAATGGGACTAGATTTAAATAAATAAATCCAGCCTTTATGGCATTTTTTTTAATTTGAATCCTTATATGATAGCCTTCATTTCAACAAATATTATACTTACTGTTTTACCTTAAATTTTCAAATATCAATGTTTGATTGATTGATGTATCAAGTTTCTATTTGATGTTGTTGGGAGGGGAATCAATTATAATTTCTTAAAATAAAGTCTACTTTAAATGGTCTACAAAATATAAAATGGATAATATTTCACTGGTGAGTCAGAAGTTTGATTAAATTGTTTCCTACATGTTACTGACAAACTAAACAGTGTAGATAAAAGATAACATGTCTTTATCATTAGTGGGCACACCTTAAACAAATTGTCAATTTAAGTTGTTTAAAAAATATCAAAATCGATAAAACTAGAATACATGTACTGAAAAGTCAAAATGGGCGTTTAAAAAACTGACAACGTCAGAAACAGCTCCATAACAGCAAAAAAAAAATTCCAAAAATATTCAGATTATTGATTTTATTTCAAAAGAACCTTAGTGGTGACAAGAGACCAAGCTACATCCTATTGGTGGATTCTGGCTCTTTACATTGCTCTTAATTGTTGTTGTTAATTGTAGAATGTGCTCTCAGTTTATTTATAAGGTAATGAAACAGATATAAATGTTAACCATGAGATTAGACAACAAGGATGACACAGACCTAGATCATATTGCCCTTCTGAGCAAGGAGAGCTAAAAAAAAACAAATGACAATACATTCAGCAGAGAAGCTATCCCAAGTAAAAAAATCAACCAAACAAATCGTGTAAATGAATCGAAAATAAATCAACGATTTGTTCACAATTTGATATCGATGTAAATTCCCATGCAAATGAGCTAACGAATCGAGTTCAATTAATCGAAATTAAATCGTAAACAAATTGTAATCAAATCGAAGAAATGAATCGAAAGCAAATCGATTATTCTCATAATGAATTGTAATCAAATCAAATAAATGAATCGAAAACAAATCGAATATCCTTTAAATGACCTTAAATGAATCGTTATCAAATCAAATAAATGAATCGAAAACAAATCAAATATCCTGTAAATGTAAGTGTGCAAAACTTATACACAATAATAAATGTATAATTCTTTGAGCTACTACTTATTCTGTGTATTTATAGTTTACATCCCACTATATAATTTTAAACAGGTAATATAATTCTTTATCAAGAAAAACATACTTAGTACATTTAGGTATTAAATTTAAAACCTACTTAGTTTTTTTTAACTTTTAGATAGAAATACATACATGTATATATTTTTTAGAATATTTAAATGTTCATGCTTTATATTTGACTTCCCATTTATTCATGTTTAATGTTATCCCTACTTTGTCCATATGAAGAAATATATATTTATAATGGCAAAACTGCATGTTGAAGAATTCTGATCTTTATAGATTGAACTTCAGACTCTTTCAAATCATTTTCAGGTTCATTTAAAAATTAAAATTATATCAATGAAACTAAATCAATTAATTGTCTTACAATTCAGAGCTTCCAAATAGGATATAGTCCATGCTTCTACAAAGTATAATTCACTTTACATCCTAAAGAAAAGCAGCTACATGACCTCTTCCTTCTTTTTTGAAATTCAAATAATGTAGATAGATAACCACAAGAGCCAATAAGATTATCATGTACAAAGAGGTACCCATGGGAATTTAAAACCAAAAATTGTTCAATGAATTACAAACAAATCGAAAAACCCCATGCCATGTAGTACTGAGTTAAACAAATTGGAAACAAATGAAAATGCAAAATGACAAAAAGAACTAAGCTTAACAAATTGTAAGCAAATTAATTTTCAGTGAAGTAGACTTCAAATGAATTGTAATCAAATCAAAAATATGCAACAAATTGTATTCAAATCAAAATGCCATATATGTCACGGTTTGATTTGCTTACAATTTGTTAAATGAATCACAAACAAATCGCATTAACAAATCATGTATTCTTGATTTGAAAGCAATTTGTTATCGATTTATTTGCAATTTATTTAAAAATATTTTGACTTGGGATGGTAAGAATTCAGTGAAACATGATGATAACAAGCTAAAACCCTTAAAACTGACCATGCAGATTCAAATCTCCATTACTTAAAACATATTAAAACTTCCTTCATAAGGACTAAGTTTAAATAGAAACCAAAAGCTGATCATTAATTTTAATATTTCCTGCTTTTTCATATAATGATACAAACGTACTAAAAGAGGAAGTGAAACTTAAAACTGTCTACATGTTAAAAGGCTTTATTCAGAGGGTTCATTGTAGACTAAAAAGTTTTGATGGTTTTATTATTTAGACAAGTGTTTTCCTCAAAAATATCAAAGAGAGCTGATTAATGCATTTTTTCTTTAAACTGCTATTTATGTAAACAACAGTCAAAGCTAAGATTTCATGTATTAAAACTTCAAAAGAAATGCAATCACATTCAAAATTGACTTCCACAACTAGTGTGAGGTCAAAATCTAGAATAGACAATGGAAAGTTAGTCAAGATTACTTAAAGATGAAAATGTTGACAAAACTGATAGTGTCTTTTTTAAAAGAAGCAGTAGCCTGCATACAGATGAGAAATAGTTTTCATAACTACAAATTAATAAGACCACTTACCTCTGATTTTTTTTAGTTTTAGATCTTCTTGCTTTATGATGAGGCCTCATACTTTATACAAGTTCAACCTCTCAACTCAATTTAAAGAAAATATTTATCAAGAAACATGCATTTAAAGAGTTTAAATCTTTTCAAAGGTAAAAGTTTTACCTTCCCAAATTTAAATCGATCGTCAGTGATTTATATTTATAGTAGTAAAAGTATGTAAGGGAACACCTACATAAAGTTATTGTCTTAAAGCTTCCATTTATGTAATTGCATCTCAAAACAATTTAAAAATATTTCAACAATTTAAAAGCATGACAAAAACTTGAAACAATTTTGTCAATCAACTGTAAACATACGCCACAAAGCACTCAATTCAGATTTTAATCAAAATTTTATGAATTAACAATACTGACATTCATAAAATTGTCAGTAAATTTTTACAATATGACTATACGGAAAAAATAGACTGTCTGTTTAGAAAACTTAGAATATTATATATCAGTGTAAGACGTCAACAAGAGAACAAATGAATTTTAGAAAATTAGAGCTTATGGTCATTTCTATCATACTTTGGGAAAAATCTTTTGTTTTTAATAAGAATTGTTTTTCTTCATTTTTTTACGTTACTTCATTTACAAGCATGTGTATGACGTAGTCCATTCACACTCCACAAATAAGGCATCTGAATGGGACATCATATGCATATGGTATTCTGTCACATTAAAACAAAATAAGTATTGATGATGGCAGGACAAAAAGATTCTTTATTTTATTTTGCTTGAAATCAACTTATAGTGCACATGGTATTAAATGTATGATTGAGATAAGCATGATAAGACAGACAAATTAACAATGAATTAAATTGAAGACATTGCATAATACAATTATAGAAGTAAATCAATTCAAACTTGTGAACAAGCTCATGAAAGGAAACACTTGCTTATCATTGAATTCTATAATGGTAAAAAAAGCTACGCCGAGCGCAGCATGATACGACCGCAACAAGTTGACCCTGTACATTGGAGGCCCAATATGGATAGTCTTTTGCTTTGGTCACATGCAGCCCATGGTGGACTTACAAAGCTTTTTTACACATGCAACCTATGGTGGACTTTAAAATGCATATTTGACACATATATATTTATAATAACATTTAATAGAAGAAAAAAAAATTTCTATATTCATTGACATTTTGGACACGATTAAGCCCCTTTTGGTCCTTTTTTAAAAATGGTTAGGACCACAAAATGCAATAAAAAGCTTCCTTCAGTGTATATAATCATCATATTTAAACTTCATAACAATTGGCTGGCCCACTACAGCTAAATTTCTTGTGTAAAACTATTTGCCTTGACCAACTTTAAAAAATGGCGTTTTTTGCCCCTTCGACCCCTTATACCTCAAAAACGGTAAGAGATATTTCAAATCTGATTGAAAAATGCACGCAGGGATTTTCACAAGGATTCCAATGAAAAAAAGATTTTGAAAATCGGACCACAAATAAAAAAGTTGATTTTTTGGGTGTGGCCCGTCTTTGGCCCCCTGTAGCAATGTAACGGTTCAATATACATCAAAACCATTTAGACATTTTGTTGACAGAATTTAATAAGGAATTCAATAAAAAAAGAATTTTCAAAATCAAATGAATAATAAACATTCTACAACAGTTTTGTCAATACACACGTGTTAGCCCCTTTTGGCCCTTTATTCTAAAACGGTAGGGGCCACCAACCCCAAATACAATAGGAACCTTCCTCTAGTGGTTACAAACATCATATGAAAATTTCATAACAATTGGTCAATATTTACTCAAGTTATTGCACGGAAACCAAATGTCCCCAGACGACGACGACGACAACAACGACAACGACAGCATCATACCATTATACGTCCGCAAATTCTTTGCGGTCGTATAAAAACTAAAGTAAAATAATCTCCACTGAATGATATCCGATAAAATTTCTTCATAAACAGTCTCCAAAAAATGCACTTCTTTTGTGTACAGTTTCATCAAAATCCATTGAGCAGTTAATTAGGAGGAGTTGAAGACACATAGAAACCCACTTGCCTCAAGACTTTGTTTGTTGGGGGTATACATGTAACTACGATGATTCTATACTAAGATCTAAGCTTTGTACCATACAGGTATACATGTAATAGAAAAGCAAGTGGTGTACACTGAGCAGTGCTTAAGTATTGGACAACTACATGAACTTACATCATGGTCTTTAGTTTGAGGAAAAAACAAGTTTGAGTGTTCTTAAAAAGGCCCAATCAGTCTACAAACACTACACCTAGTGTTCACTGCACATAGAATAGTCTGTCCATAAAACATATCATTATGTCAAGTATTCTAAGTTCTGCACAATTTTATGTTATGCAGCCTACAGTCATATGACAGTATTGCAACGCAGGATATACAATATAAAACAGTTGTCACATTGAAGTTGTCAGCAGTTTTGTTTAAACATTCATTTTGCCTCTCTTGGTTCTTTTTTTCCTAAAGTATAGGGGTAACAAACCCAAATGCAAGAGGAAGCATCCTTAAGTGGTTAGCAACATCATTACGTATTTATAACAATTGGTTGGTAATAACACCTAAACTTCTATCATAAAGCTATTTGTCCAGAAAAAACTCTTTGGCCCTTTATTTTTTTTTTAAATGTTAAAGAGTTTGCAAATTTAATTGATTCACCCAGGCAGGGAAATTTTTTAAAAGAGTTCCTATAGAAAAAGATTTTATACAAGTAAAAAATTTGAATTTTTTGCCTGGCTCGACTTAGACCCCCATAAAAGCTTGTAAATTTACAATATACGTAAAAACAGTTGTCATATTTATAAGTTAACAGAATTTATTTATCAAAACAATATAAATGACACAATTGGATATTAAATTTATTCTACAGCAGATTTGAAAAATATATTTTAAGGTTGTATAAAAAGGGACATAACTCTAATTTTGAAAATCAATTAAGCAACCATGTCATGCATGTCAATTTCAAGAAAAAATAGATCTTATAACAGACGATAGTTAAAAAATATAAAATTTTGTCAACTTTATCTACAAACAATGCATTCTGTACCATGTTTACAGGTTAAATTTGTACATTTCTTTTAAACAAAAAGATGGATGCATATGTCAAATATTCATGAACTTGATCCATTTGTATAAAAAAGGCTGTAATAAGTATATTGTTAATTCTACCAGTTTTACAAAAAAAATGTCAAATTTTCAAGAATTCTAGCCAGCCCTGCCCAAAATTTGCCAGTCTTGCGGTGGAGGTAAGGCTATTATTTCCAACTCTGGATTATGTTGTGTTTTAAGCTAACTGTCTTTTAAAGATGAGTTTTATTTACCTGAAGCAATATGGATGCCATGCTCTGTCCAAGGCTTCAACATAACTTGCATTCGATGGTATTTTCTTATTACATTTTGGACAGTCTTTTTCATTTGCTGAAAAAAGAAACACAAATATTTATAATCAGTTCCCAATTCATGTTACATACCGGTAGTACATGTATATATGTACATGTACATTTTCATGATTTTGTTGCTTTGAATGAAGGGCATGACAGAGAAGATATAAAGATGTACAGTTTGTTTATTTGATAGGGTTCCAAGCGATAGACCAAAGTGTTATTGACGTATTTACTATGTAGGGACCTATGAACGGACAAGGGTAAAACTATATGTCTGATTTACATTGGGCCATAAAAAGTTTTTATCAATTATTTTTACATGTATTTCCATAGAAGTAATGCTCATGTTATCATAACAAATATGGCAGCTTTCAGATGACAAATGTACTGGTAACATCAAACTGGGATAAACTGAACATGCTGAAAAAAATGGCATATGGATGCATTGGAAGTTTATTATCCTTTCTAGACATATCATATTTTATATTCAATGTATTGTAGAATCCTGTAGAAACTAAAATGCTAGACTTGGGTTTTCAACAAAAGCACTGACCATGCTGACTCAATCAAGCCTCCTGTAAATCCATGACTAAAAATGATGATTGACTTATGTCCCTAAATCAGGCTGTATGTCTTATATTATCAAAATAATCATAACACAGAACAACAGTCAAAACATTTGAGAATGGGGGTAAAAAGAATCAATTGAAAAACAGCAAGCAGGGACCACTGGTCACATTGAAGGCTGCTGGCTTTAAATAGTCATTTATATATTAGGCTGTGTCGCATACACTTATTTCACATCTCATCATCTTCTTTTAGTGTTTTTAAAGATAATTTTCAGTTTAAAATTGTGCTTTTCAAATTGTTTATTTTAGACATTGTTAGACAATTTTCCACTTTTAAACACGAAATATTGTGAGATTTTACCATTTGGCAAATTCCTTCTAATTTAAAGGTAGTGTGGCGGATGAACCTACTTTGTCAAAGACAATTGTCGGCTTTTACAAGTTGGTATAGACAGACCATGACAGTATTCTACATACACATACAGTCATGAATGTTTTTACTCCCATTTCATTCAAAATTCATGTTTTCTAAATTGTTTTGCATGTTTCATGTTCCTTTTAATTTTTGTTAACATGTCTTGTAATTCTTGTAACTTGTCTAGTTAAATGTGAATAGTGTGCACAATAAACAAGATAAACATTTTATTTTATCAAATTATTCATTTCTGCCACATGCCACATGAAGGATAAGAAACTCAGGATCCAGTGATCGAACTCTTATAATTTCTTGACAGGCTTTTGACTTATGTGCTGTTCATGCATACCAGGGTAACAAGATAAAAATGAATTCTACTATACAGAATAGCAGAACAACATATTCTGAAATAAAAAAAAACCTCCTGTTGCAGTAGCAAAGTACTGAAAAGGTAAGTGTGTGAAGTCATTGCCTGTTAAGGGAAGATAGGGGGTCCTGATCACGAATCACGAAGACTTAAACATGTTAAAAATGCAAACAACAAAACACGGAAATATGGCTAAATTTTTGTTCACGTTAAAAGTTTGACTGTGTATTACTGTAAAGCATGGCTTAAACCAATCACGAACAAAATACTTTGCCGAGAACGGTTCACATGCAATATCCAATCACGATGCACAGAGAAATATTTCAATAAATTACAATTCACGGAAAATAAAAATTGTAAATAACAGAGAACGAAATAAACCCATCGGCCCCCTCAAGATACAATACAGTAGTAAAAACATCCCATATGAAATGTGACAAGAAAACATTTTTTTCAGTGGGGCAATCTTTGATACTTTGCACTCTACAGTTCTATGTTCAGAGATACATGTACTTGAGTACAGAATTCATTATTTTACAATTAAGGGACGTCGTTCACGTCAGCCCGAGCGACTTCAGACCTAGTTCAGCTTGATTCTTTGTTAAAAGATGCAAGTGTATAATCTCAAATCAATCATCAGTAACCATAGTTACGATAACATTACCCTACCTACATGTATGTTTATCTCCGCGAGGGTTACAATAGACCTTTTCACGGTTATTGCAGCCATATTGGATAGGGAGCAATTTTTTTTAAAGGAGGAGAGAATAATATACAAAATTGAGAAAATATATGTGTGCTGCTAAGCAATAGAGCTGTTTTTATGACATTTTCCCGAATTTTTGCCCCTATTCAAAATGGCTGCAATAACCGTGAAAAGGTCTATTCCCACCCATTGACCTCAACGGAGGAAAACAATTTTCTGTGATACACACTTATATTAATATGTTGGTATATTTTCATACAGAACAATGCTTTTGATGATGAGTTAAATCAAAAGTGTTGATAAGTTTTAAGATATATCGTTAAAATATAAATTAGAATATGATATATTTACTTTTACACTGATCAGTCAGGGGCTTTACTTAAATCAGTGATTTTTTTATCACTTGTTTAAGTATTATTAAGTCATTTTCCCTTCAAAGCTAGAGTTACCTCTCTTTTAAAATCACTTGTTCAAGTATTACAAATGAATCACTTTTAACAGTGATTTTATCAAAATGTTCTTCATTTTAAATGTTATGGAGAGAAGTCTGAGTCTTATTGTATAATAAAAGATAGAACACACCCCTGTCTAGATAATGGAATGTCCAGTCATGGCAGGACATGACCCTGAACTGAATTTTGGATAATTACCCTCCAAATCACTTGTTTAAGTATCATATTAATTTTTACTTTTAAAAAATCACCTTTTTAAGTAATATTTTGTTAGGTAACCCCTGCTATCTTCAGGCATCGCGAACATGCTGATTTTGATCGTGAACATGGGTAATTAATTACATAATCAGAAACCTAAGATACATGTATTGATGGGAAAATTATTGCCACAGCTGGCAAAATTCAGAAAGTGAAGTAATGGGTTGTTACATTTGGCCTTTCTTTTATCAGAAAATCACATATTTTGGGGAAATACTGATAACAGGTGGCAGCAAAAATCTGTATCTGTATTGGTACGTGTAGAATCCTATTAAGGCTTTTATAAAATCCATAAGTTTGTAATTTTAAAGAAGCTTATTAAATCTTTTTTCAATATTAATTGATTAATATAAATTTTCTTAAACTGTTCTTTTATAAATTTAGATTTTTGGAAATATCTTTAGCATTTTGAAATGCTACTTGAATAAGTGATTTAAAAATCACTCATTTAAGTAATGCCCCTGACTGCTGATCTTGAACTTCATCAAGTTCAGGATCAATCTTTAATTTCATTAATTAACAAGTAATAAAACATTCTTAAGTCAATTTGGTGATTGATAATGGTGTAAAATCACATATACTAAGCATACAATAGAGGATCTTGGTAAAAAAATCGTCTTTAAATGCGTACTCGAGCGCCACTCATTGGTTTCGCTGTGCTTCGTTGGGAGTAAATTATGGGTGGGAATCGTAACGCTGACGGATAAAAGCGTAGGGAGGGTTTCATTATCGTAACTACAGTAACCAAGATATGCTGTTAGAGACTCAAATCTAACAACGAATTGAAAAAGCATACCTGTCGATTCATTTTTTGACATGTTTTTCTCTATACTTTTTTCTAACCTCCACAGAAGAGAGCGACCCTGGCTAACATTCTAAATGTCCGTTATTTTTTTTTTACTAATTTATGTGCTCGTTAAAAGATGAGAAAATGAAAACTTTATTAGAATATGATAATAATAATAATAATAATGTTTATTAGAGTGCAAAGCATATATATTACAAACAGTTAACATACAGATCATAACAATACATTGCCTGTATACAAATAATATGGAATGACATTAATGAATTAGACAAAGAGACACAGCTAAAATATAAAAACAGGAAGGATAAAATAAGCTAGCACCCAAGGATAACCCACAAAAGCTACATTAAAGAGCTTATTTCCAGTGGGGTCCTATATATTGCTCTATAATACCTCCCGGTTCTTGGGATAATTTAGTCTTAATCTATATAAAATAAATAAAATACTGAATAAGTGTATGATGATCACAGATAAAAAATAAATACAAAAATAGTTTAAAAATTAATAATATATGAACTCTTTCTGATAACTGTTTTTTGACACTTTTTTTTAAAATTAAATTTATTGTTACTATTTTTTATAAAATCTGGCAAAGAATTCCAGTCTATAATGCTGTTATAAAAAAATGAACTGGACTCCTCTCCTTCAATAGAAGGAACATCAAAGTTCATGCTGCTTGATCTTGTATTATAAGACATTGATTTTTTCTTAAAATTTTTGTGCATATATTCTGGACATTTATCCTTGGCAATATTGAACACATGATTCAATCGAAGCTGTTTTACTCTATAATGTATATTTAAAAATCCCAGCTTTTCAAATTCAGCATAAGTTATACTTTTTCTATGATGTAAACTCAATATGAATCTAATGATTTTGTTTTGGGCTATCTGAAGTTTATCTTTCAAATGTTTAGAGAGACCCTCATACCAGCAAGAACATGCGTAGTCAAAGTGACATTGAATTAATGATGTAATGTTTTTCTTGGTATAACTATATAGTGCCAACTATAAGGTTTTCCTTGACTGTATGTCTAAACAGTTGGCATATCTGTATAAAAAATTCAGTCTTTGATTGACCTTTTGAACAATAGAATTCACAATAAGTTCTCCAGATAGAAATTGGTCAATCACAATACCAAGATATTTCACATTTGAACTTGACTCTATATTGATTCCATTACATGATATTTTAAAGTTATCAGAAGACTGAGAACGCAGTTTTCTTTTAGGACCAAACAGTATGCTTTCTGTCTTACCCAGATGTAAGGATAATTTATTATCTACCAACCATTCATGACAGGATTCTAACATTTTAGACAATTTATCAGAGATCTTTTTTGTATCAGTGTGCGAAAATAAAATTGCAGTGTCGTCAGCATATAATAATACTTTACAATCATGATCAATGCTGGTCTGAAGGTCATTCACATATATTAAGAATAAAAGAAGCCCTAACAAGCTACCTTGAGGCACCCCGCATGACACATCACCCATATCTGAATTGATACCATTTATATTGACTAGTTGCTTTCTATTTGTGAGATAAGATCTGAACCATTCAACAGACTGAATGCCAATAACATCCAACTTATCGCACAAAATGCCATGATCAACAGTGTCAAAGGCCTTCTGCAAGTCGAGTAAGATCATACCTGTGAAGTTACCCTTTGCTGTTTCAGATTTTATGTGATCAATCAGATGAACCCAACATGAGTCTGTCGAATAGGAAGATCTGAAGCCAGACTGAAATTCAAACAAAAGATTATTTGTTATTAGAAACTTTTCAAGCTGTATATAGACGGCTTTTTCCAGAACTTTTGAAACTATACTGAGAATACTAACAGGTCGATAGTTTTCAGGGGAAAGTCAGTTGTTTTTCTTAAATAAAGGTTTTACTTTAGCCACTTTTAATTCATCTGGGACTTTCCCTTCGGAAATAGATAAATTTATCAAAAAAGTAATAGGTACTTTCAACAGACTGCATAACTCCTTAAAGACAAAATCTTCATTTACATGTTTTAAATTAAATCTTAAATTTGATTTTCTTCGAGAGGAATAAAATGATTTTACAATATTTGAAAAAGCTTTATATATTCCCTTTCCACTAGGGAGCTTATCGACTAACTTAGCAGCTATGGTTGTAAAAAAATCATTAAAGTGATTAGCAATGTTTTTTCCATCATGACAGTTTTCTCCGTCAATTTTCAAAACAATGTTTGGGTTTGACTTTGGATCTTTTTGGTACCCCATTTTCTTAAAGTTATTCCAGAGTTGTTTTGAGTTGTTCTTGTTTTCTTCAATTTGATTTTTAAAGTATTCTGATTTTGCCTGACTACAAAGTCTTTGTACTTATATTTACAAAACAGTCACATAGTATATAGACGAGTATGAATGTTTTTATAAACATGTGATTAATAATAAAAAAAAATCATGTGACAGGCAACTTGGCAGAAACAATGATAAAACCTGAGAAAATTAAAACTAAATTTAGTTTAATTATCTCAGATAAAACATAAAAAGCAAACGGTCCTACTAAGGGGGTCTACTAACAAAACGTCCGGCTATATAGAGGAATTCCACGAAAACATTTCAGCACACAGAAATAATGGTTAAGTAACAATATACATAAATAAGTGAGACTGTAATAATTTATAGCACACAAATTCTGGTTCTGACACTGCTTGGAAAAAAACAAGCTTTTTGGGGCAAAGTATTCAATCCTTTTGGCATTAGATATTGTAAAATGGTAAAAAATGCATTTATGGATTAGTGGTTAAAAAGGTCCCTTCAAAATACCAAATTGCATAATTTCTTATTCCTTTGGAATCTAGATTCGTGGTTCGTTTGACCCAGGAAAACCACGAAAATTCGTATACAGGTCAAGTAACAACACAGTGTATAACCGGACAGTAAGCGATCACGGAAGTTGATCACTGTCCGGTGGTAAAATCCTAGTTGATTTTGAAAAATGGTACGATTTCCCTATGAATTTAAGCTTTTATTCCACTGAGACGATTTTTTACGAAAAAATGAAGCGTACAATTTGTTAACATTGTTAATTATCACTATTCAAATTATCAATATATCTTGTGGATGATTTAAATTTTCTAAAAAAGGGGTTTAATCATTGGTATTTTTGACAATGGAAACTCATTTCGGCGAAAGAAACAACAATTTATTAGTGAACTACTTACATTGAAATAGGGTATTGCATCTCCAATGAAAGCTGTTTAAATAAAAAATCATTTGGTATCAATATTATTTGATAAAATGGTTTTGACTGTTCACAATTATCAGATTTGTAAGAGCACTACTCACTCCATCTCTGTCCGACTAATTGCCACTGTACATAATCATTAATTGTTCGAAAGCTATATCTATCTGTCCGATTAATTGTTAGGTTCAAAGTAGCAGTATTAAGACAAAAATCCTCACAAAGCAGTATCAAGACAAAAATCCTCACAAACCATTATTCACACGATTCAGCTAGGGCAAAATGATATGGAAAAAAACTGGAAGAAAGATAAAAGGTAATAGCTTACCCAAACAAAGAATTGCAACAAGATTTCATTACAACATAGGTATATTTAGGATTCAGATTTATTTTTGTAATTCCTCGTAAGTTGGAAAATAATCCGTACATTTTGTCAAGCTAGTTGTCGAATAAAAACATTTGACCATAATTCTGAGCTTTGAAATTGAACATTTTGGTACATACAAATTAGATTTAAGATTTGGGAAGAAGCAAAGGTGTACTAAAGGGGTAATCAGTATCATAATACCGTAAAGACAAAGACAAAACCGGCAGACAAAAAATCATCACAACAAAACAAACCACATAACAACATAAAACACACACACACATAACAACAAAACCGCATTCAGCAACGCGAACTCAAGTCAAAACGAAAGTGAACTCAGGTGCTCCGGAAGAGTAAGCAGTTGGAAGTTGACCTTTCTCTTAAAATCTAGCAAGCTTTTCAAATTTTGCAAATGAAGATATATATCTATAGCTGATATACTGTTCTTGGGTTGCATGTATATATACATGTTTATGCCTCATTTTTTGCCTTTTAATATCTTATAAACCATTTTACATGAAACATCATAATAAAAAAGATGTATACAAAGTTTAATTATCATGCAGTTTATGGAGAATTTAGCATTTGAAAATAAACATGTTCAGTCGGGAAAAACAGATATTTTAAAGCAGGTCCCAAAACCTGCAAAACCTATAATTTAAAAACTCATATTTGTCGTTTGATGTTATTAGATAATGACATTTTAAAGAAGTGTCATGTAAAAAATTCTTCGAAAAATGGTTTGCTTGAATTGCCTGCTTCTTTTATTGCTCTCCGAAACTTGAATTCAGGATCGGGAAAAATCACACAATACTTTGTACCCATATTTTTAAAAGCTTTCTTAATTGTCAATTTTTTCATGATGCAAAATTGTTTTAATATCAAAAGGTTCTTGTGTACAAAAGATCAGACTATTTCAATAAAAGATAAAACGAGGGTGCCATTTTAAAATGCGGTGGTGCTTAACTTTTGGCGGACTGTTTACTTTCGTCAATTGTAATGTTCAACCAAAACAAAGTCATTGAAATGTGGGATAAAAAGTTTGAAGAATATTTAGGAACTTTGTTCGACAGGCCAACCAAGCAGTTGTTTACCCATGGGAAGACGGAGAAAATAACTATCTGAAGATGGGGAGGCTGATTCAGCAAGATTTCGGCAATATGTTTTAGCCAAGAATGTTTTACATTTAACTGTCTACATGTATTGTCGTCTTCCTCAAACTTTATATTTTTTTTAAATCATCAACACGAAGTATGACACTTTTTCGTGGACCCCTTTATACCGGTGAAATCAAACAAAAAATAGCTGAGGATAAAAACAAACAAATTCTACAAATATCAAACATCTCATTTCTCTATTCTATGTTTTGATTCCGTCTTTTTGTTTTTATTTGAGCTCCTCTATTTTACTGTATGAATCTGGGTGTTGTCAATTATAATTGAGAAATACCTATATGGTCTGAATACTTTTATGGTCCAACTGGTTTTTAGACCATATATGTATACTGGTACGGTCAGACCGTAAAGGTACATTTCCTACGCGTACGGTCTGAAACATGTATATGTCATGGCTAAAATCCAAGAGGAATTCAGATTTAGTCTACAACATGGGCAAAGCAATACAATTTCCTCTAAGTCTTTTAGTTCTTGAGATATGTAGGCATCAAACTAAAACCTTGCATACATAGCCTAAGCATGAAATTCACGTGAATTCAAAGACAAAGTCAAATGGTGTAGGAATTCGCTTTTAATGAAATTTTTAGACATCGAATTACAAAACGCGGTCAGTTTTAATGGTGTAGGAATAGAGCTGGAACAGATTTAAAATATGCCAAGTCGATATTCTCAGAGCCTATATTATTGTAGGATTTTGGCTTCCCTGTTCGAACGTTTTAATTTTGAGTACTTTCCTTTCAATGCTTATGGTTTGTCCAGTGGCGGATCCAGGGGGGGATTTTCAGCAATATTGGTCTGGAACCCCCCCCCCCCCTTTTGGCCCACAGAACCAAGTATGTGGACCCCCCTTTCTAAAATTCTGGATCCGCTCCTGTTGTCTATCTTTCATTGTGTGACTTGGAATGTAGCATCCAAAATGGCAAAATAGTAACGTCTGTGTTCTATAAACCAACTGATGACCACTGATGCACACTGCTACCTGAACTTTCAATCTTGTCATCCCCAGAGCTGCAAAAATGCCATTCCTATGTCTCAATTTCTGAGACTTAAACGTATTTGCAGCAGTGAGGATAACTTTATAGTTCAAACACAGGGGAGAATCGGTATATCGGTAAAAATGAGCGTGAACAATTTTCCTATGGCGGTCAAGTATTGTGCGTGATCGCGAACAATTTTGTACCGGATCGTGAACAACACATATTGGATTTTTTTTCGTAGAAGGTCAGTCTTTTTTCTTTTATAGCACGTTAAAAAAAGCAAAATTAAAAAAACAAAATATGTCTGGCAAAATGGTTTAACTTAATAAATTGAAACATGAAAGCCGTTTTACTTAAAATTGAATAGCTTTCTCAAATTTTGAAAAGGCAGATAGTATGTTGATATAAAACGGTCAGAATTTAACACATTTTGTAAACAAAACATGTGTGTTCTGCTTCATATTAATATTAAAATGCATGAAATATGGTGTTTTAGATTCAAATAGCATTATTGCGTTTACCAAAAGCTAAAAAAATATATCTTCTTTCAAATGCAAGAGAGAAACTGGACATTTTATGTAGTTTTTGTTATTTTTGGGATCGCGAACAATTTGGCACCGCTGGTTTTGGATCGTGAACTATGATCGCGAACAATTTATTAGTCAATATCGAATGTTTTAGATACTGAAGAGTTTAAGCGTTTGAATAGATTGACATGTATATATAAAACTTATTTTTCAGGAATGAAAAGAAAGAACAACAAGTGTGGCCACTAAAAGTATGTCTCGCCTGCCGGCACCATCACTAAAATCAACCACCTAAGCTTTCATTTCTTGATATAAACACAAATTGTGTCTGTATAACCAGTATCAGATGCCTAGCTATTATACTTTTCAAGCAATTTATTGTCCACACAAGTATTGCAAAAAGTTTTCTGCCTGAAAAAAAAGACCTAAGTTCACTGAGTCACTGGACCCTAAAAATGGAGTCATGGTCACATGGCATGGAGACTGTTACGTTAACCATAACCTCAACTGTCTGTATACCCAATACCAGAAGCCTAGCTATTATACTTTTCCAGAATTCATTGTCCACAAAAGTCTTACAAAAAAGTTTTCTACCTGAAAAAGACCTAAGTTCACAGAGTCACTGGAGCGTGAAAATGGGGTCAGGGTCACACGGCATGGTAACAGCTGCGTAGACCATAACCTGAACTGTCTGTATACCAAATATCAGATGCCTAGCTATTATACTTTTCCAGCAATTCATCGTCCACAAAAGTCTTACAAAAAAGTTTTCTACCTGAAAAAGACCTAAGTTCACAGAGTCACTGGAGCGTGAAAATGGGGTCAAGGTCACACGGCATGGTGACAGTTGCGTAGACCATAACCTGAACTGTCTGTATACCAAATATCAGATGCCTAGCTATTATACTTTTCAAGCAATTCATTGTCCACAAAAGTCTTACAAAAAAGTTTACGACGCCGCCGCCGCCGGAAAGTAATACATGTACCTATGTCTCGCCTTCTGCGACTTTTCGTCGCAGGCGAAACAAAAATCTCAGCAACAGGAAAGGCCAGTGGAAGACAAAGAAACGCAAAGTTGAAACAACACTGAATTGTAAATTGGCAACACGACGATGACGGGTGTGCTATAGCAGGCAGGAACCGCTTACTCTTCCGGAGCACCCAAGTTCACTCTTGTTACGACTTGAGTTCGCGTTGTTGATTTCTGTTCGGTTGATTCTGTGTTTTGTGTTTCCTTGTGCTGTTCTTGTTTATGTACGTTGCCCTTTCGGACTTTTGACACTCGAATGCCCCATTGGTGCCTCTGCTTTAAAAAAATAATTATCATAATATGTCATTTATGTCAAAATGTAAAATCACAGATTGGTTTGTCATAGGGTTTTGTTTTATCTTCCTTTACCGGATTTGACACACTGGATTGGAAATTGACAGCGCGGCGGGTGTGCTATAGCAGGCAGGAACCGCTTTCTCTTCCGGAGCACCCGAGCTTACTCTGTTGATTTCTGTTCGGTTGATTTTGTTTTGTGTTTTCTCGTGCTGTTCTTGTTCATGTTCACCGGGTTTGCCGTTACTCTTTCGGACTTTTGACACTCGAATATTGGTGCCTGTTTGTCCAGATATGTTATTGTTTTTTTTTTATTGATGAACGATAAGAATATAAAGACGTTACTTTGGACAATGAGTACCCTTAAAAAATTGCAAATTGTAGCCTTTTTGAGTAGTCTGGAACGATGCGAAACTCCTACCTTAGAGTACCAGGTGAGCAAAATTATGAAAATTACTAAAATTGCACTGTATTGGAAAGAAAAAAAAACATCACTTTTTCAACAAATGTTGCTGCAATTCTCATTCTATATACGTACACTGAAAAAAATCACCATTAAAATGTCCAATTTAAAAAAAAAGAAGATAGAAACCACTGATCAATCAGATGAAAGCTATATACAGCTATTGAGGCTTTAGGGTAGCCATTTTGGATTTTTCGAAAAAAATGTTGCCTGTCTGAACAAGTTATAAAGAGGTTCTTTAAGTTGCACTTTTATCTTTTACATAATTTAAAACCTTGCTACTGGACATCATTTACAGTTTTCATGAACATACTCATAATGATACAAAAAATTGTTATTCATTATTATCATGAATTAAATATTAAAATTATCATTAAATCGAAGGTTTAATTAAAAAATATATATTATATTTAATGTGGTCACGCTGTCTTGTTCACGATCGAATTTTGCAGGTACCTAATTGTTCGCGATCATAAAAGGCAAATTCTGAATCGTTTTTTACACTTTTCCCCCCAAAATATTCCATTTAAGTTAAATAAATGGAATATTTTATATTTAGCGAAATTTTCAGTGTTAAATATCAAAATATTTTTCAGTTTTTTTAACATATTTAAAGTTTTATTTGAAATAAATTGTTCTTTTAATTCAACTATCATGTAAAAAACGTTGGGTAGTATAGCGCCCTTACGTTTTTTAGGAAAAATGGAATTTCCAAAGCAAAATGTTAAAATGTATTTCAGTAAAGGAAATATAGTTATTTTGCCAGACGCTTTTAGTTTTTTGAATGACGTTTGTAATTTCTTAATTTTTAGTAAATTCTATGAAATCACGCCAATATGCGTTGTTCACGATCCGGTACAAAATTGTTCGCGATCACGCACAATACTTGACCGCCATAGGAAAATTGTTCACGCTCATTTTTACCGATATACTGATTCTCCCCTGTGTCAAAGCAGCACAATGAAATCATTCTTTGTCAAAAGGGGATATCCTAACAACATCTTGGATAAAGCTATCGACTCAGTTTCCCGGGTGACACGATCCAAGGCTTTGGAGCCCAGGTCAAGACGCAAGAATGCCGTATACCCTTGGTACTTACATACCACCCTCATAACATCGTTATACGGGACATTCTATTGCGCAGTTTCAAGTCCATCGTCCTGAAGGACGAACACATGTCGACAGTGTTCGACTCACCACCCCGACTGCTTTTCGCAAGGGTAAGAGTTTGAGACAACATCTTGTCTCCAGTTCATTTGACAAATCCAAGAGACGCCCTCGCTCTGACTTTTCAGGCACAAGGCGTTGTGGTCGATCCATCTGTGTCACGTGTGCCTTAACCTGGGAGACTGGGGAGATAGTTGGCCCCTCCAACACTTTCAGGTTGAAGAACGGTTTTACCTGCCTCTCCGAAAATGTCATTTACGCCATCCGCTGTGCTAAGTGCCTTAAAATTTACGTAGGACTTATACTGATTTATCATGAATTCGAGGCTGTAAAAGAAAACTGTCATGATAACCTAGCTGTCATCACAGTCGTTAAGGCTAACCACATTTTTAAAAACAACTCAAATCATTGTTAAGCTTTTTATTAATATAAGACATAGATTTTAATACATAGAGATGACCGCTCCATGATGTCCATAATCTTGATCAAAATGGTTTTCACATCTTAACAGACTTTTTTGTGTTGAGCATGTTGTCCGTATCATACAAGTAAGTGACAATTCATCGACTCACAAATATCTGGCACACTGGCTGTCGATGCTATAAGAAGATTTCAGTTTCACAAAAGTCAATGGAAAGCTTCTAATGAACAATTTTGTCTGTAGCATTGATTAGTCATACACAAGTGAACATACTTAGGTACTCATAGCTGTTAATAGCACTTCTTTTTATGAGCTTGTTGAATGGATTTCCATTTTGTTATAAAATGAACAATGCCGCAATTATGTTTTCGAATCCAACAGTAGAGACTATTTTGAGTTCTCATATTTATTCTGTAAAGTAAATAAATGAACCAAAATAGACAAAGACATTAATTATCATAATCAAAGTACTGAAAGTACTGGTAGCCGGGGTAATCTACAAATTTTAAATTGTGTATTTGTTGCAAAAAATAAAAATAAAAAGCTACTTTTGGTTTAAAAGGGAATGTCACAAGAATTCCAATGAAAAAAAGATTTTGAAAATCGAACCAATTTTTTTTTAAGTTGATTTTATGGGCTTTGCCTTTTCTTTGGTCGCCTGTAGCAATGTAAAGGTGAAATATATATATGAAAACCACTGGCAAATTAAGTTGCCAGAATATAATGAGGAATTCAATAAAAAAAATGTATATTGAATGAGTAATAAAAATTCTACAGTCGTTTTGTCAATACACCCATTTTAGCCCCTTTTGACCACAAACCCCAAATACAACACCGTTCTTCCTTCAGTGGATATAATCATCTTATTAAAGCTTCATAACTGGCCCACTACAACTTAATTTCTTGAATGTGTAAAACTATTTGCCTCAACAAACTCTAAAACATGGCGTTTTTTGCCCATTCAATCCTTAATTTCTCAAAAACGTTATTAAAATATTGCAAATCTGATTTTAAAAAGTAGGCAGGGATTTTCACAAGGATTCCAATGAAACTAGATACCAGGGAGATGATAGCCATCTCCAAGGCCCCGCTCCCATAAAAAATTGTGGACCGGCATTAAACTCAAACTTGATCTGTAACTCATCAGTGTAAACTCACATACCAAAAATCAGTTCAATATCTATAAGCGTTTAGAAAAAAGTGCGGAAAACTGAAATTTTAATGAATTTCAAGTTTCAAAGGACCATTACTCCTATAAAAATTTGTGGACCGGCACGAAACTCAAACTTGATCTGTAACTCATCAAGGTAAACTCACATACCAAAAATCAGTTCGTTATCTATAAGCTTTTAGAAAAAAAGTCCGGAAAACTGAAATTTTAGTGAATTTTCAAAGTTCAAAGGGCCATTACTCCCATAAAAATTTGTGGACCGGCACGAAACTCAAACTTGATCTGTAACTCATCAAGGTAAACTCACATACCAAAAATCAGTTCATTATCTATAAGCGTTTAGAAAAAAAGTGCAGAAAACTGAAATTTTAATGAATTTTCAAAGTTCAAAGGGCCATAACTCCCATAAAAATTTGTGGACCGGCACGAAACTCATACTTGATCTATAACTCATCAAGGTAAACTCACATACCAAAAATCAGTTCATTATCTATAAGCGTTTAGAAAAAAAGTCCGGAAAACTGAATTTGTTACGGACGGACGCACGGACGCACGGACGGACGGACAGACTGATTACTATAGGGCATCCGCAACAAAGTTGCGGGGCCCTAATAAGTGAGTGAGTGAGTGAGTGAGTTGGTGTTTTACTCCCGTGCAACGCTATATAGGTTATTTACAGGCGATGAACATGAAAAGGATGAGTAAAATGAACATGAAATGATGATGATAAATGAAATATGGGGATGGGGTGGGAAACAAAGGAACACTAAATTTTGAAGAACCACAGGAAAAGGGTAGAGGTGGGTAGGGGCGAAAAATTAAGCCTATGTGGTGCATTACTTGGCGGTCCACAGAGGGGTCTTTTATGTGCATGAAGCGTGGCACTCTTCACACACGTTGGCCCACTATGGTCGGCGGTCAGGGTTTCCGTAATATAGACCTGACAACCCCCGCGGACGAGAGCTACCCTATTCAGCCACCTAGGGTACACACTTGGTCGCTCTGTGGGCTGAGCACTGACGGCCGACGCCAGAATCCCAAGACCCTCAGTCGCCTCTTACGACAAGCTAGGCTCTGCTGCGGGCCTTTTCGCCACCCGGGTCCCGCATGGGATCCAATGAAATAAGAGTTTGCAAATCGGAACTCAAATAAAAAAGTCGATTAAAGGCGGAGGTCCCCTTTTTGACCCCCTGTTGCAAAGTAAATATCCCATTAGGCCAAATGAAAAAAAAAACACACATAAAAAAACAAGGGTGTTTCTATTACTTTTTTTGCGTTGACCCATTGGTTCAACTGAATTAATAAGTTCTGTACAGCATATTTGCTATCCATATATTTTGCTGGCCAACGGACAACTTCCTCTTTATAGTTTATTATAACTTTTTTCAGCTTAGCAAGCAACGTTTAATTCTGTAGGCTAACCAAACACCTTTTTTTAAATTAAACGAGGAATAACCCATGAGAAGCGGTTGTGAAAATTATGTTGAATTGTAAATTTGTGTTGATGTATAAAGCTTAACAATTTAAAATGCATAAGATTTCTCTCATTCTATAGGAAAACCATACAAGATTGCTACGTACAGATTGCCAATGCCCCCCTTTCCACACATTACAACAGTTAAAATTTTATTTTGACAATAATCTCATTATTTATGTTAACTTTGTTCAACTCGAAACTCAAAATAGTACTATTATTATACAAACATGTTCAAGTTGTTCAAGTTCCTTAATTACTCTCACGCTTCATCAACATTTTCATGTTGAGTTGTTAAGTATATTTGTTACGAAACAAAAATAAAAATAAAGATAGTAAATGCATTTGAAGTTATTTATATGAAAATTCAATTTCTCCGCTGGAGAAGCCACCAGATGAAGTGCATAAGAATTCTTTTGAATTCTCCCTGTGCCTACTTTTAAGCCTTATTTTCAAAATCAATTCTGGTAAATATGAATAAATTCTTTATCAAAGAACCGTTTACAGAACAATTTTTTCTCATCAAACAAAAAAGTTATGAGGATTTGAACTTTGGGTAAATTATCCTGTCCATCGATGTTTGTTTATTGCACTGTTTATTGCCATCCAGTTTGACACTTAATGAGTTGCAAATTAGTGAATATGACTTCACTATAAACAAAATATAAATCCGCATTTGTATTCTTTATAAATCATTTAATACTATCGCATCAGATAGGCGTCTTACATACATGTAAAAAAATTGAAAACTAAATGAATAAGTTTTATAACATAATTGCGAGTTAAGCGAGGGAAAAAAGCAGATCTGGAAAAGGACTATATTGCAAGCGTGTATTGATATTTCTATTAATAGGTTTTTGGTGAACCGCCGGAAAAACCATCTGCTAGCTTACCGAAAGGCTATCGTAGCTAAAGCCGTGGCTAATCGCTAGCGATTACCCCGGCTAAAAATAGGAAAACATATATTCATAAGCTTGCTTATAAGCGAATTGTAGAATAATACAATAAACTAAGATATAAAGAAATGAGGAGCAATGTGAAATAATAACTTTTTTATTGAAACTCTGAGGATTCAAAACAGACAATTTATCGGACACTCACAGAAAATAAATGACCAATTAATCGGACAGTAAACGATTATGCCATAATTACAAAACTTATATTTTTAACAAAATTGTGTATTTTATCTCCATCTATCCTTTGCAATGTAGAAAGTTAAATAATCGCCCTTTTTGATAATAATAAAAAGGCTAGTAAAATCATTGCAGTTTGCGAGTAAATTCCAAATATGTGCTAAGAGGTGAAGGAAAACATGTTCACCTATCGATGATCAATCTAAAAATTTTAATAGTTTGAATTGTCCCGAATACAAAAAGAAACATTAAAAAGTTGTGTAAATGAGCAAGCTTTAAAAACAACTCACCTTTGTTCCTATTCGATATCGTAGTACGTTCATTCAGCCTCAAAACCACAAAAATCTGGTGAAAAAGATAACATGCAACTAGGATTTTACCATCGGACAGTGATCAACTTCCGTGATCGCTTACTGTCCGGTTATACACTGTGAACAAGATACATAAATAAGTAAGAGCAAGAATTTATCCCGAGTTGTTTTCGTTATATTCCTTATTAAAACGACGACAAATGGAAATAAAATATTAAAAACCCGTTAACCGTGTAAAACACAAGGTGACAAAAGATTAATTGTTTATCCCTTTGCATCCGTTAGTCCATATATCATGTCTTTTCTTTCACAAGTTACACTGCGCATCGTTTTGGTGTCCGTTTGTCCGTACAGAAAGTATGCTAGTATTAATTAAGTAGAGTGGAGTTGATTTCATGAGGCTATAGTTGTGTTGTATTCCTTAAGCTATACAAATGGAAATAAATGATCAAATCGACTGTTGTACAAAACATGCCTGGAGTAGTGTCTGGGATCTCTTCCAAAAAAAAAAAAAAAAACATATGCAAAAACAAAAGACCGTCAATATGTGATCTTAAATTAACATCCTTTTTAAGGAAGTCGAAAAAACCACTCCTTTTATTTAAGTGCGTGTCTCAGATAAAACCATGCAGTTTTGTCCAGGAGCAATATTTTCATGGCTATGAAAGCAAAGGAGTAACTTAAAGCCCTTCATGGAAGGCTTCTTTTGGCAAAATATTTTTTTTGAAAAATTCAACATGGCCGACCTTCGGGCGTTAACCAATATAACTGCATTTCTTTGCCAAATCAGCCTTATTGAAAGCAAAACTTCAACTTAACTAAGGTTTATTTTATCCCAATGTCTTGTGAGTTTCAAAATTTGAACATGAAATCCTTTAAGGGACATGCCTTGGCTTTCAATTGCAAAAAAAAATAAATTAAAAACATAATTTCCATTTCCAAGCACCCTTGGGGGGTAATATTGGCAATTTGCCAAATTTTTCAAAATCATCAAAATGCATATTTTTAACGTTTAATTTTGTCCAAGGCAGGCCTCTTGAATAAGATTCTTTCTAATATTCAAACATTTAATGCTTACAAGGTGAACAGGTTAAACCTGCAACCATGGATTGTGTATTCTAGCTTCGGTACAAGTCTGTGAAATGGGTTGGTTTCGATTTTGGTTGCAAAACTCCAATTTTTTTTACAACTTTTGTAAAAACATGAAAGTGTTTAATTTAAAGAAAAATGCATTTTTAATTAGTGGCATCATAGTTTATAAGAATTACAATAGCTTTACGCAAAATGTTCAAATCGGGGCTCAAAATATGAAATGTTAAAGAATTAATGGAAAATTAAAGAAATTGTTAGTTTTAGGTGATCACAGCAGAACCATTAAAAGTCAGGTGAAATGTGGTGATTATGTATTTAAAAGAACCCTTTTTGGTCATCAGGCAATGATGTTTATAAATGTCCTTGTTGTCTTTTTTGTCATAATACAGGCATTCAAAAAGTGATCTTGGGCCATTTCTGCGTAGTACCAAAATGAGCTCTAGAGCCCTTTTTGTATTAATTTTATTATTTAATTATGACAAAAAAGACAACAAGGACATTTATAAACACCATTTCCTGAAGACCAACAAGGGTTCTTTTAAATACATAATCACCACATTTCACCTGACTTTTAATGGTTCTGCTGTGATCACCTAAAACTAACAATTTCTTTAATTTTCCATTAATTCTTTAACATTTCATATTTTGAGCCCCGATTTGAACATTTTGCGCAAAGTCAAGACACTTACAGCTATTGTAATTCTTATAAACTATGATGTCACTAATTAAAAATGCATTTTTTTTTTAAATTAAACACTTTCAAGTTTTTACAAAAGTTGTAAAAAAAAATGGAGTTTTGCAACCAAAATCGAAACCAACCCATTTCACAGACTTGCACCGAAGCTAGAATACACAATCCATGGTTGCAGGTTTAACATGTTCACCTTGTAAGCATTAAATGTTTGAATATTAGAAAGAATCTCATTCAAGAGGCCTGCCTTGGACAAAATTAAACGTTAAAAATATGCATTTTGATGATTTTGAAAAATTTGGCAAATTGCCAATATTACCCCCCAAGGGTGCTTGGTAATGGAAATTATGTTTTTAATTTTTTTTTTTGCAATTAAAAGCCAAGGCATGTCCCTTAAATGATTTCATGCTCAAATTTTGAAACTCACAAGACATTGGGATAAAATAAACCTTAGTTAAGTTGAAGTTTTGATTTCAATAAGGCTGATTTGGCAAAGAAATGCAGTTATATTGGTTAAGGCCCGAAGGTCGGCCATGTTGAATTTTTCAAAAAAAATATTTTGCCAAAAGAAGCCTTCCATGAGGGGCTTTAAGTTACATCATTGCTTTCATAGCCATGAAAATATTGCTTCTGGACAAAATTTAAGATTTTGCATGGTTTTCTCTGAGACGCGCACTTAAGTATGAATTACTTTTGTTGGAGTACGAATTTACGTGGTTTTCCTGGGGCAAACGAACCACGAATCTAGATTCCAAAGGAATAAGAAATTATGCAATTTGGTATTTTGAAGGGACATTTTTAACCACTAATCCATAAATGCATTTTTTTTACCATTTTACAATATTATATTTAATGCCAAAAGAATTTAAATACTTAGCCCCAAAAAGCTTGGGTTTTTCTGAAGCAGTGGCAGAACCAGAATTTCTACAATCTTAATCAATGAGACGAACGAGTCAATGCAGTCATTTCAGATAATAGACAATAATGAGATGTGGAATAAGTGTACGCGACACAGCCCACAATCAAGCTACAATCCAGAAAAACCACAATGCTAAGTCAGATTAGACCCGGCAAACAAAAGAAAGATATAACATATGTCCTTACACTCGGAAATGTCTACAAATACACTAAAGTATGCAGCATTTGGAAGTAGCCTATAAAACACATCAATGGAACGTTACATAAGCACCTCACTTCTAAATAATAATACTGCAAAGGTGTCAGGAGCATCATTTTAGCTTTCATCCATCCATCCATCCAACCAACCCTAAAACTGTTTAACAAACGAGTTAAGGATTGCATGTTGTAAAAAAATTCGCAGTACTCAAGAAGCAAAGGAGTACTATTACAGTGAGTTGTCTGTTACCTTACAGGTATTCCAATTGGACTAGCCTATTTAAATTGTCAAATAGGTATTTCAATAGGTTCATTTAAATTGAGGAATTGCTTTACAAAAAGGTAGCTCTATAGATGACCACTCATGCATTCAGATTTAACACCTGGCCAGGTAAATTACAGATGGCCAGATTTACCTGTTGTATAAACATTGTACTCTTATAAATATCTTCTGGGTTAGCTATTCTAATAATCAAATAGGCATTTCAATAGGTCCATTTAATTGAACAATTGCTATAGAACAAGAAAATTAGCTCCATAAAGTTAACACCTGTCCAGGTTATAATCACACAGAAATTTTGTATATATTCATGTATTTTGTTGCAATTTCTATATATTGTCTCTGCTGGAACATAAATCATATAAAAAAGTTTAAAAAGACTCTTAAATTCCAAACATAATGTGAAAATGCACAAAACGTAAGAGTAAATCCCAAAGAAATTGTGAATAACATATATCCCAAACAAAAAATGCATTACACATGTATCCAAAATAATTGTGAAAAATACACTGATCAGGAGAATTCGAAGTAACAATAATTTTCAAGGAACTTTTGTAAAGAACCAAATATATTCCAAATCAAATATAAATCCAAGAAAAATGTATAAAATATAATGCAGTTATACATACATCCAAATCAAATATAGATCCAAGAAAAAATGTATGAACACATGTATGAATTATGATGAAGTATAAAACGTATATCCCAAATCAAATATAGACCCAAGAAAGTATGTATGAATTATAATGAAGTAACACATATATCCCAAATCAAATATAGACCAACGAAAATATGTATGTATTTCTTTGAAGTAACACGTGTATTCCAAATCATATTTGTAAAGAAAACAATGATCCAATAATGTTGTGCAGCTTAGATTAAAGATTAAAAAAAATCCATACGTATAAAGAAACAAGTTTAAAGCTAATACCTATTCTTATATAAAAAGCTTGTAACATGAATTGAGAATTTTCCTTTGATCTTCGGAAAGAATAAATAAGTACTAATAGGCATTTGTATTCCAAATCACCTCAACTGAATGATATTGCATAAAATGTCACCTGTGTCTTATAAACCCTATGGAAAATTTCCATGCAATAATCAACACCAAACACCCAAATATTGCATACCAAAAACTCCGCCTCTAAAACATGACTCCTCCTTCAAACAATGAAAAAAAAATATTTGAATATTTATTTTCATTTAATATTTCCCGCCAGACGAAGACACGGACCTGTGTTTCATTAATAAATATTTTGATTGGTTAAAATATAATCACTCTACAATTTACGTGTCCCGCCTTTCAATTATTTTATTTATCAGTGGGCGGAGTTAATTCATGTTACAAATAATTTATAGCACCGCCTATCTCGTTATCCAAATAAACTACTCACGCTTCGCGTTCGAAGTTTATTAGGATAACTCGTAGTACTGTGCTATAAATATAACATAGAGAAACTGGTCCTTACTATAACTTTAACTGAGACATTCTATTATTCTAGGGGAGGTCAGGATAGTTTATATAGAGAAACAATTGTGGATTAAAACATTTTATTCATAACAAGTTCATATGTTGTAATTCTGTCACTTCTTTTAACTAAATCTGGCTGTCATAAACTATAAAAGTGAAAGATCACTAAAACAAGATAAGAATAAAAATCCTTGCTAACCTTTTATAAAATTGGAATGATATAATCCATTTCAATAGAATAGAATAAAAATACAAAACAGGTAAATCAGGTTTACCTGGCCAGGTGTAAAATCTTAATACATGACTGGTCATCTATAGAGCTACTTTCTGGAAAAGCAATTCATCAATTTAAATGGACCTATTGAAATACCTATTTGACAATTTAAATAGGTTATACCAATTTGAATACCTGTAAGGTAACAGACAATTTACTGTAAATGGGGCATTCAAATACCGGAAGTCAAAAAATGCATAGACAAAATTAGTAGGCATAAAACAAGATGGGTAAAAAAGGAAAACACGACATAACAAACTAGAATACTGTCAAAGTCAGAAAGGACCCCGCGGCAAAATATCTAAGAGTTTCAAAATCATACGAACTTTGTTCATAACCACTAATGCATGTTCCATGGAATGTGTATGAAACTTCAGGGCTGTATTGTTAATAGCCTTTGGGTTTGAGTGTTCACAAAAGTCCAATTCTCAAAATCTGTGATTTTTGATAAAAAATGAAGTTTTTTACAAAAATATTAATCAGATTTGCACGAAATTTTAATATGCAAATAATGACATGCTACTTAGCAGCTGTACAAAGTTTCAGAACTGTATTGTCAATAGCCTTTGAGTTTAAGTGTTCAAAAAGTCCGATTCTCAAAATCTGTGATTTTCGATAAAAAATTAAGTTTTTTTTTCAACAACATTTAACAGATTTGCACGAAATTTTAATATGCAAATCATTACATGCTACTTAGCAGCTGTACAAAGTTTCAGAACTCTATTATAATCAGTTTATGAGTTTAAGTGTTAAAAATGTCCAATTCTCAAAATCTGTGATTTTCGATAAAAAATGAAGTTTTTTCCAAAAATATTTCACATTTTTGCATGAAATTTTAATATGCAAATTATGACAAGCTACTAAGTAGCTGTACAAAGTTTGAGAACTGTGGTGCTAATATACTAGGCAAAAAAAAGAAACGTTACATTGGTTTTCTATTAAGATTTTTTCGAAACATATTTTGTTTTGAATTTCTAATATAAAGATTAGGCAATAAACAGGTTTTTCTGTCAAATTTGCGTATTGAAGGTTGATTTGAAAATGACGTTACGTCATTTTTCAATTTTTACCAAAATTGGAACTTTTAAAATAATTCAATTAAGCTAGTAATTATGGTCGTTAAATGTAACATATATCACGGTTAGCAAAAGGTCGCACTTAAATGTTGTAGTAAGTCAGAGACTCGTGTCAGAGGTAGCAGAGACCGGAAGTAGCAGAATACCATAACCAACGCGAATTAAGATCAGGCGTTGCCGCTTTATTTTTCTTCGTAACTAATCGCTTCGTTAACGGGGTAAAACCTTAAATCGTGTAAATGGATAAAATTCTAATCTATTTTTCATAAACGCCGAACGTACGCGGTCACGCAAAGCTGACGTCATTGTTTAAAAAAAGAGGTCCTCTGAATTACTTTTCTTTCGCGTAAGGACGTTAATGAGTTGTATCATGCCTAAAATTGCCATAGATAAGTAAGAAGCACCCTTTTTCAACCGAAAAATCAAAATTTAACAGAGATTTTGTAACTTTCAACATTTTGAGATTTTTTATTTTACTGAATTTGGTTATTAGAAATAACCAAATCACACCGGAAACCATTGCAAAATATCCCATTCCTGTAGTTTAACAGATGGTTAAATGTCCCTAAATTCTGAATTCAACTTATATTCATCGAAATGCTGTCAGATATTCAAATTAAATGGTTAGTCAGGAACGATAATGCTTTGCAAACTTGATTTTCTACAATATCTAGGTAAAACCTTAAAGAGATGTTAAATTCGAATCAAAATCAGGTATACTGGATTTTAGTCTCTTCAGTGTGACCAAAGTTACGTGTATTCAATGGAAGTTTCAACTTTTCTTTTGTTATAGAAATTTTATCAAATAAAAAATAAGTGTAACGTTGTTTTTTTGCCTATATATAGTTTTTGAGTTTTAGTGTTCACAAGAATTGTTGACGGACGGACAGACGGACGGACGGACAGACGGACAAAGTGAAAACTATAGGGCGTCCGCATCTTCGATGCGGGGCCCTAATAATAACAAATAATAGAACTAAAGCAGAAACGTTAACTCAATTCGAAAAGAAAAGCAACTCATTAATATTGATAGGGGGAAGGTTGGGCCCAAAAAACTAGTTTAGTCCCACCACATATTATATGTGCCTGTCCTAAGCCAGAAATCTTTGACAAAGCTTTCGTTTGCACTAGTCTTTTTGATATTTTCTGTTCCTTGTTTAAGAACGGACGGACAGACGGACTGACGGACAGACGGACAAAGTGAAAACTATAGGGCGTCCGCATCTTCGATGCGGGGCCCTAATAATAACACATAATAGAACTAAAGCAGAAACGTTAACTCAATTCGAAAAGAAAGCAACTCATTAATATTGATGGGGGAATGTTGGGCCCAAAAACTAGTTTAATCCCATCACATAGTATATGTGCCTGTCCTAAGCCAGAAATCTTTGACAAAGCTTTCGTTTGCACTTGTCTTTTTGATGTTTTCTGTTCCTTGTTTAAGAAAGGGGTATATCTGTGACTATTCAGAACTGGATTTGAATTATCTGCTTTTTATTTAGACCATGGGCCTATTGCAGAACCGCAAGCATCGCCTACTGGCCTCGTTGAACTGCTGGCGGTTGTCCATTGTGTTTTTTTTTTTTTTTATTGCCGCTGGATTGTTGGCTGTATCGCGTACACTTATTCTACATCTCATTATTTTCTATCAGATGCTCCAAAATGGTAAGCAGGCATTAAGGTATGTCTTCTGTAAACGAAAGAGGAGCATTAACGTTATCATGTGTAAGTCATGTAGTTGTCTGACGAAATGCTCTATTGGGGAATTTATGACACACACATGTACAACAAGCCCTGAAATATATACGAATCAATTGTGCTACGCTAACTTCATAAACTGGAGTAAACGAAGTGTTTCTTTACAAAAAAGGAAAGTTCATGGCGATGTCAAAGGGGATGTCATCACGTTAGTCTTAATGCAAAGCCTGCTGATGAGAGGTTACGCATAATAACACAATAAGAAAATCCTGATCGTCAGAATTTTCTGACAAGAATATACCAATTTAGGCAAAAATGAAAATATAAGTTTGTTTGCCCAAACGCTACCTACCAAAAGCCTGCCTAAAAATCAAGTTATGCTGTTTTTTTATACCCGATTCAGTGAATTTTCATAAGAAAAAATTCTATTTTTGGTCAACTAGAGAAAAAAAAACTTAATACCTACCTACCTACCTTCCCACACCTTAATGACATGGGTAGGGTTTTGGCAAACTGAACTTTTTTTTATTGTGGCCTTAATAATTTTTATTATTGAAATTTCCGATTCAAAACTGTATAACACACCAGGTTTCTTTTCTCGTACTGCACATGGTCGATATCCTGTGTGCTGGATTTGGCTTTCATTTTCGAAGTTTTAGATTTCAATACTTTTTTTCCAAAACTTTGGTTTTCGACCCCCCAATGTTTTGATTGACAGAAGCAATGGTACCAATCTGAATATCAAAATATCGAAAGGGCAGAGACGAAACCAGTAAACAACAACGGGAACAGGAAAAAAAACAGATAACACATAAAGCCATCATTCAAATGGTTCTTATCAGGTTACTCATTGGAATATGCATATCATGCAAAGAAAGGTCCTCCACTTTCAAATCAAAAGCTCCCCGTTGTTGTAATTCATTAAGGTGATAGATGTCTTTGGGGGGGGGGGGATTTACAGCATCAATTCTTGCAATGGTCGTTTTATTATGTGGTTCATTATCTTAAGACCGGAAATTTTAAGCGGGATTTCTGAGGATTTACAGCAGAAATTAAGAGATTAATACCCGTTTTTTTTATTTGTATTTTTTCCCTTAGTGTCAATTTCGAGATGTAATTCCTTAAAATATGGATCAAAATTCCTAGAATCTGTCTAGTGTTCGTTTTCTCAACTTCCTATGAATAAAAAGTTATAAATAAAGCAATAAGTACAGCAAATAAGAAAACAGAGATTCTCAGAACTAGTAAAGCATCAACATTGTAGATACCATAGATATAATATGTATATTATATCTATGTAGATACAAATCAAGGGCATTATATAAATATACTCTCTCAAAAAAGTAACGCAACAGGAGAAAATTTCCCTATATGTTTGAAGTAAACCTACCTTATTATAAATTGATATTGCCAAGCTGTTTTTCAATCATTTTTTATCAAATAAAAACCAAGAAAAAGAAAAACAAGTGAAGTTTAATTTTTATGATTTGATCAAAATCCTAGCTGTTACGGGTTTTGCTAGAACGCAAGTAGAACATAACCAATGTTTTTCCACGGAAAATGTTGGTTGATTTAAACGGGTTTTTGACGCATTAAATTAACAGTTGATTTCTACTTGTGGTATCTTAAAAACCGGTTAAGTGACGATTTATCTAAAATCATAAAAATAAATTTCAATCATTTCTTGTTCTCTTGGTTTTTATTTCATTAAAATCGGTAAAGAAACGGCTTTGCAATACAAAAATAAAATTAGGTAGGTTTATTTAAAATATATAGGGAAATTTTGCATTGTTGCGTAACTTTTTTGAGTGAGTATAACATATAGCTGAGAGGGTGCATGATAGAGTAGATTGATGCCATGAGAAAAGCATTGTCAACTGAGGTGCAGCCGAGGGTGACAATGTCTTTTCGAAGGGCAGCAATACTCTATCTACTCTATCACCGTCTCAGCTTTATGTTATTTAATTTATTATACTGAATCATTTATAGCCAATTAAATGCTTCATTCCCCAAAGCTGAACAGGAACTCATCAAGGTGCTTTGGGGAACTGGTGCTTAATCTATCTATAGAATTTTGTAATAATAGGAGCTAATCTCTTTGATCAGTTTAACTCGCACCTTCATTGAAAATGAAAACTACTCATAGGTAGATGATTTTTACCTGAAGGAAAAAAACTCATATCTCTGAGAGAAATTGCTATTATCTATGATTTTTGCAACTAAATATTTTTCTTTAATGAATGTAATGTTTTAAACAACCCTTTGACATTTATTTTGCACATTTTCTTTTGTATAAATACCATTTTTGAGCTATTTTGCCAATATGAAATTTTCAACAGGTACTAGTAATCTTTTATTACTAGGAAATTTTTTCCTTCATACAACAAAATAATCTCCTCTCCATAGATGTTAGTTTAAACTGATTAGAGAGATCAACTTCCATTGTAACACATTCAATAGGAGGATAAAGTACAGGTATTCCAAAGTACCTTGATGAGTCCCTGTTCAGCTTGGGGTAATTAAACATTTGATTGGCTATAAGTACTTTTACGCACGGATTTTCGATTTTTAAAGTTTATTTCTTTATACTGTAATAAAATGTTGCCCTATGAAACAATTTTAGCAAAACACTTTTATTTGCCAGAAGATGAATTAATTAATGTATGTTGAAATAAGCACCTTGCACAAAATATTGCTGAATATACAACAGATTAAGAATGTCACATTGAGGCTGTGCACGAGCTCGACGCACGAGAGGGTGATAGATAAATAATTATATATCACCCGCTGGTGTGATAATTTACCTTTTTAAAAAATGTTCAATATATATGATAGATTGGATTTTTCAATTAAAATTTGTTAGGAAAATAAAGTATAATAAACTGTTTTGTTTAGTGAAAGCATATATGACCTCCAGGAAATGATAAACACTGTTAATTGTTGTTCTAATGAAAATGGTTTACACATTAATTTATCGAAGACTAAAATTGTAGTTTTTAGAAAGAATGGTAAAGTTAAAGCAAATGAAAAATGGTTTTTAAACGGCAATGAAATAGAGATTGTAGACAGTTTTGTGTACCTAGGTATATTGCTTTATTATAATGGTAATTTTAGTAAGACCCAGTATAGACTGGCTGAGCAAGGTCGAAAAGCATTATTTAGCTTATACAGTAAAACTGTTAATGATTATTATAATCATGAAACATTGCTTTCATTATTTGATACCTATATTTCTTGCATTCTAAATTATGGTTGTGAAGTATGGGGATTTCATAAATCTATAGATATTGAAAAGGTACATGTGTATTTTTTAAAACGTATTTTGAAAGTTAGAAAAAGCACTGTCAATTACATGGTTTACTGTGAGTTAGGAAGGTCACCATTGATTTTAGACCGGCAGTATAGAATGATTAAATATTGGTTAAAAGTACTTAACACAGATAATGTTATATTGAGGAACTGTTATGAAGATTTATATTGTAAAAGCTGTATTAGACCAAATGATAAATTAAACTGGTGTAATCATGTTAAAGATATATTATTGAAATATGGTTTAAATAATGTATGGTATGATCAGTACGTCTATAATGAAGACCATTTCTTATTTAATCTAAAAGAACGAATGTTAGCTGGTTTTATTAATGAGGCTGATAACTTTTTTGAATCATCAGCTAAATGTCAAATGTACAAATATTTATATGATTCTCATTACTTGCAATTTTATTTAGATAGGCCTGTAAATTGTATCTATAAACCATATATTTGTAAATATAGAATATGTGCTCACAATTTGAGTATAGAAACAGGTCGGTTTTATGATATTGATAGAAACCTACGTTATTGTACTATGTGTAACCTAAACATTGTAGAAGATGAGTATCATTTTATTCTAGAATGTCCAAAATACAGTGACTTAAGGCAAAAGTATGTAAAACCTTACTATTGGAGAAATCCCTCTACGTACAAACTTGTACAGTTATTGTCTGTAAGAAATATCAAGGAGTTAAACAATTTTGGAAAATATCTGTTCCTTGCAGAAAAATGTCGTAATTTTAATAATTGATCTGCTCAGGTGTACTCTATTATCAATTTATGAATCTTTGACACTCCGTATTATTTCAACCTTATACTACATTATATTTACAATAAAATGCTATATCATAATTATAATATGCATATTCTATGTAATTTTGTATAAAAATATTGTATACATTAAGTCATATTTATTAATGATACATTTAGAAATACTGTTGGCGTAAATATATGTTTTACAAACTATTGTAATTCTATAAGCTGTATTGCTTTTGAATAAAGTTATTCATTCTAAACACAAAAAAAGTTTCTCTTGGTTAGCAATTTAATTGAAATCATATTGGTTATGCCAGGATCGAGCTTTATGTAAGTTGAGTACAGTTTTCAAATTTTCGGATAAAAGCTAATGGAGCTTATATTTATTTTAAGCGTGGTTTATTCATGATGACGTCCTTGCTCCTCCTTCTCCAACAAAGCACTCTGATTGGCTGTAGGCACATGTCAGTATGCATGGTTGTACTTCAGTAAGATTTTCACGATACTTCTTGCAATATGGACGTTTTTCCATTTTCATATTTTTAATTTACATTTGGAAATTTTAGCTTCTTACGAATGCTCAAAACTTTCACGGCAGAGGCCGGTCTAAATTTGTTATAGCTGAGTTGACTCCCAAGGGCCAAACTGTTCTTGTTTATTTTTATTGATCATAATAAATTTGTATATTTTATTTTTGTTTTTATCAAATATCGTCCCTATTGCAACTTATCTTACGAAGTAGCCATTTAATTGCTTTATCAGCTGTTTTGGTCTTGAGGTCGTAAACTCTATAAAGGAATTCTCTTGCACATGTATCAAAACATTCTTTGTTTAACTGGTGTGTCATTAGATGCTGTGAGGATCTGATTTATTGGTATTTTATGACTCTTGTGGTACACATCACTCTTTAGATACGAGATAAAGAAGTACCGAGGCATGAGACGATCACTAATTAACTTTTATACTCTTGATTGATAGTGTCATGGTCAATAGAAATAATATGCTTGAGACAATAACTCTACAGAGTCAACATTAATAAAATTTGTAGAAACCATTTCAAGCTAATTTTATAAATACAGTCTTGACAGTACGTAGTGTTTGTAAATTATGAATGGGTTGTTTAACTTTAGTATCTAAATTACATGGGCGAAAAAAAAGTACTACTAAAAATGAAGATGAATTGTAACGTCGCCGCAGAACTGCATAAACCAATCAGTCACAGAGGAAATCCAGTAATAGGTTTTTTAATGGCACATTTATTGAAAGAAATCACCCATGACTTTTAAATGTCTATTGTAAGGCAAAATTAAAACCTGAACACAGGTTAAAAATATGTAATATCATCAAAATACGGTCATACTTACGTAATCAAAACAAATCTTTCTTCCGGTTTTCGTCCCTTAGAGATGTTAAAGACGTGTTTTGCAGAGAACGGAGAGGATTGTAGTATCGACCTGAAAGACTATGGAGGACGATATAGACCTCTGCATTTTTGTGACCCGGATGACCTGAAAGACTTTGTCGCCAGACCGGATGATATTTTCATTTGTTCATATCCAAAATCAGGTATATGCTTTATCAAAGCTCAGTGGCGGATCCGAAATTTTTAAATTTTTGTGTAGATTTTCAGCAAAATTGGTCTGGAACCCCCCCCCCTTTTGGCCCACGAAACCCAGTATGTGGACCCCCCCTTTCGAAAATTTCTGGATCCGCCCCTGATTAGCTTATGTTTGTAATTAGTCGAATGTATGTTAATTGTTTTTTTGTCAAGAAGAGGGTCTTTCATTGCACTTAAGAATTGGGCTTGAATCATATGTAGTTTATTTTCAATCAAGGGGCCAATTGAAAAACAGCGAGTAGCGACTGCTGGTCACATTGAAGGCTGCTGGCTGTTTTCCATTGTGGATGTTTTAAATTTACGTTTATATTGTAGGTTGTGTTGCGTACACTTATTCCACATCTCATTTTCTTCTTTTTCCAGTGAAATAATAAATATAATGTATACCAATATTAACCAAAATGTATAAGCAATATAGAGCTTATTACATTGTGATGATTTTTTGTCTTAACCCTTAAGTAAATGAATAAACCTAGAAACGGCTTCGGACATATATATTAATTCTTATTAACCATGTATATCTGTTGGTTTATTTTGTGGTTAACTTTTTTTATCAGTGATTTCGTTATTCGTTTTTGACAAGATGCTTAATAAGTTTAATGGGGGTGTCACAGCCCCCGCCCCCGGAATAAAAAAAGGACAGAATACCGTTAAAAAGACTGGAATACCGAATACTCTAAAGATCACAGAGTACGCGTACCAAAAGCCTAAAAATTCGGAACATCGCGTACCGCGTACCACACCTTGGCTTACCGAATACCCTTTAAAAGGCACGGAATACCGCGTACCAAAAGGGCTGTGACACCCTCTTTAATAAGGTATCCTTTTTTGTTACACAGTTCTTGTCGATTCATATAAACCGAAAGCTGTCTTGATAGAAAAGCCGACACCCATGCAACACCTTAATCAGACAACATGCTATTATTATTTTTTGAACGGCTGTGTTGCAACATGCATGATTTACTCTCCCTCTCGTAGCACCTAAGTTCGCTCTCGTGTCAACATGGGTTCACGCTGCTAATTGCATTTAAGAATTCAATTTAGAAATAATGTTTCGTGGAACTGGTTTCTGTTTTTGCTTGGTATTTTTTTCCTCTTTGGTCTTCCGACCTTCAAATGCCATATTGGGCTTTTTTTTCCCTCCGCAACGTGGAGCGGGGTCTTAGAAATGCCGGGCGTCCGGCCGTGCGTGTGTGTGTGTGCGTTGATCCGTCACACTTTTTCATGGCTAATTTCTCAGCCACTATCATTCCTTGATCTTCAAGTCATGTACAGGTCTTATATATGGTTGGATTGGATGTGCTTTCAGGTTTGTGGTTTGACGAGTCGATATAGAGTGTTTTTTTCGCTCGGTGGGGAGCCGAGAATTCTGTTCTTGTTTCCTTAAATGTACATTGAAATTTTTATTCCACTATTCAAAGCAGTATAAGAACGAAATGTTTGTCTTGTAGGACTGCATTGGCTGTGGGAAATAGTACACATGATGATTCACAAGAAAACAGAGCTAACAAAAGAAATTATGGCCTTCAGTTTGCTTGACATTACTGACAAAAATCTCAAAGACCAACCTTCACCTAGGATAATTGCTAGCCATTCCACTCCCGCCGAATTGCCAGCAGACGTCAAAAGAAAGAAATGTAAATTATTGTGCACGTGCCGTGATCCACGTGCTGTTGCTGTGTCTGCTTTTCATTACTATTCTGATATTGTTGATATGAAAATGGACGGATCTTGGGCAGGATTTCTGGATTTGTTCTCAAAAGGAAATGGTAAAGTTTAAATAAATTAATTAAAAGTTAAATCAAAGTACCTTTAGTACCGAGTACTTGGAAGTTACATATTGAGAACCGGACCATTCTGATTCAAGTGAATATTAATGATTAAATGTAAATTTATAGTATCGCTAAAATAAAACTCATCAGACATATATCTGAAAATTTGGCTAACCTCAGTTTTTAAATTTTGCCGCTGTTGAGTAAATTGATATTCTGACATTGAATATAATGCTCTCGGCTAAATGACCGAAAATATCGAGTATTTCACATCATCGCTCAATGTTAATGACAAACATTTTATCGTAAAATTGTATTTGATGATATTTGTTGAGTAGGTTAAGAATGATCGTTTGCAAAAAATCAAATACATACACTTTTACAGGAGGTAGTGTCATATAGAGACCTATAGACCTGTATACTGATATATACTAGATCCGTATAATTATATATTCAAATACAGGTCTATACTTTACTTTTAAGTTACGTAACTTTCAAATAAAAATAATGTTTTGATTTGCAAATTTCAGTCAACGGATCGATTATTGCATGAATATGTTGATACCAGACTATTTTTTGGTATTTCAGTATCCTGAAATTTTAGAGACTCATACATTATTAAAAATCTAAAGAAAAAAGCATAAAATTCAAAAGTTGACAGAAAATATTCGAATGTTCTTATTCAATAAAATACAACTGGTTACTGAAAGTAAGATTGTAAAATAAAGCTTGGATAATGATGACGCAGGGTTTTTAGTTTATCCAACACATGAGCGATCGTCAATTCTTATGTGTGTTTGTTATATTAATTATTGCTTTACTCCCAAGCAGCACTACAGCGTCCGTTAATATCCATCGTCTGTTGTTCGTCCGTTTTCCGAATCTCAAAATGAATTTCAAATGACTATTTGACACTTTTTCAGTGATATTTGGGAGTTGGTTTTCATGGATTAAGTCAATGGAGAACTTTTACAATACCAACACAGAACAATCTTGTTATCTACTTCATTATGAACAATTATTAGAGGTTAGACAATAGACATGTTAGATAAAACTTTTCTTTACTTTTGAACCCTACATATCTGTATTACCCAAAACGACAATTTTAGTAACTAGTATTCATGTCTGAACAAATGTTGACTCTTAGATTATGTAAGGATGTTGATTCTTATTACAGCCATGGCCATGCTTTATTTTCAAATGTTTTAAGACATGAAACTTGACAAAAGAATATCTTTAGAATTAAGTCAAAAGACAGAATGAATACAACCAACTACTTTTACACTTTATCGTAACATTGTATGCAAGATTGAAACCGATTGTTTCTTCCTGAAAAAAAACCCAGACAGCTTTAAGTCAAGTAAAAGACACACAGATAGCACCACTTTCTTATGGTTCCTTCTTAACCCAAAGTTGTTAAATTTATAACATATGTTAAAGGCCATGCACAACAGAATCATCTCAGTCCTTTTTTTCTAAAACCGAACCCTGTTAAAAGGTGAAAAATCTCCACTTTGCATTTTTTTTTCAAGTTAGATGTCTCTTTCTATACAATAAATGTAAGGTCAAAAACATTAAATGCGTTATCTAAAGGTTTTAATTCTCGGGCCAAGCATTCCACCGACCCAACAAATAAAGTGATCTTTATAAAGAGCTGCAACTACCTTCCAGTCAAAGCAGCGGACAAGCGACTTGTTTCTACAAAAGTCTTATATAAAATGCTTAGTTTTAAGAATAAATATATAAACAACGAATTAAGATCAAAGCCTAAAAAGTTGTTTTATGAGTGTTGTTTGTTTCTTCGTGTTGTTCTCTTTTGTGTTTACTGGTTTTGTCTTGACCTCTTCGGACTTCTGACATTTGGATGCCCCATTGGTACAACTAGAACACAACTTGGCTTCTCGTGAAACGTTACGACATATTATTTTTTTTTTCTCCAACTTGAGTTTGCTTCTGGTTAATATACGTAAAAATGGTTTTGGTAAAAAATTTTGTTCTAGTATTTATTTTGAATTTAATTTTAATCCCCCCAAAATCAAAATTGAGTGTTATCTATTTCTATAAAATTATATAATATATACTAAACAACACAAAAAAAACCGCTATACTTCCATGCATTTTCTTTGAAATTAAAGTTTAATAGCACAGATATCTTAAAGTACTTGTCTGAATGGTCTGCGATTTTAGCACAGCATGTCTGGAGTCCATAACTGCAATCGCTGCAAATTTTGAGAAATTTTGATTTTTAGTCTTTAAATTTCTAAAAAACGCGTTGTAACCCAAAAATGAAGAAAAATCATCAATTTTAAGAAATCAAAATTGATGCCTGTGCAAACCTGTAACAAGAAACAAGGGAGATAGCTTTATTTTTTTTAGCTTTATGTTAACAAAAAATGGTCAAACTTTTCGGAAACATCAATTTTCAAGTTTCTTAGACTTCGTTTTTTTCGACTTGGTTATCAAAACACACTGGTGCCGATCGCGAAAATAAAGGATTGGGTTTATATTGAATTTGATTTATCATTTAGCGTAAAAGAATTTATATGTTTTTTCAAATTAAAATTTTAAAGAACTCTGGTAGAGAAGAAGTAGTGCGTTATTTGTGTTGCTCAGTATACTATAATAGTTCTTAATCGCTTTATGCACTTTACCAGGGAATGATGTATAGGTATAACATTTGCAAGAATTTCACAAGTCAACATTAAAATATTTTTGGTAGGATCCCTTAAAAGAGATAAAAAAGTTGGCAAAGTTTTTGGAGACAGATGGAACAGACTACCAAAATATTGTAGAAGAAACCAACTTTGAAAGAATGAAAAATATCAAACATGAAGTGTTTGACACTCTTCCAGTCGGACAGTCATTCAAAAGTGGAAAGTATCGAGCATTTAGACAAGGTATTATATAATGAAATGATACGCTTTTATGGAGGCTTCTTCTTCAAGATGGAATTTATGTTTATTAATCTTTTAACATTATCCCATAGTTCGCATTTTGTTTCTAAAAAAAGAGGCACACATGAGCCTTAATCGCTCACCTGGCCCTTACATTTTTGTCTCGCCTGCGAAGCAGAGCGGGACATAGGTGTTACTTTACCGGCGGCGGCGGCGTTTACTTTTTGGAAAAGTTTTATGAGCACCTCCATATCTCAAGAACTATAAGTCCTAGGTTGATGAAACTTGGTATGCATATGCCCCAGTAGTAGCTCAGCACAGTTGCATCCCCATCTTTTGACCTTGACCTTGATTTTATTGTTGAGTGACTTTGACAATTTTCAATACATATAATAGCAATGGAAAAGTTTTGCGAGCACCTTCATATCTCAAGAACTATAGGTCCTAGGTTGATGAAACTTGGTATGCATATGCCCCAGTAGTAGCTCAGCACAGTTGCATCCCCATCTTTTGACCTTGACCTTGATTTTCTGGTTGAGTGACTTTGACAATTTTCAATACATATAATAGCAATGGAAAAGTTTTGCGAGCACCTCCATATCTCAAGAACTATAGGTCCTAGGTTGATGAAACTTGGTATGCATATGCCCCAGTAGTAGCTTAGCCCAGTTGCATCCCCATCTTTTGACCTTGACCTTGATTTTCCGGTTGAGTGACTTTGACAAAATTCAATACATATAATAGCAATGGAAAAGTTTTGAGAGCACCTCCATATCTCAAGAACTATAGGTCCTAGGTTGATGAAACTTGGTATGCATATGCCCCAGTAGAAGCTTAGCCCAGTTGCATCCCCATCTTTTGACCTAGACCTTGATTTTCCGGTTGAGTGACTTTGGTTATTTTTATTGCATATATTTGCAATGTTTAAGTTCTATAAACATCTTTTGATCTCAGAAACTGAAAATCCATGTAAATTCAAAATATAGTGGAAGTAAGAAAGAATAATTGTTTCTGATGGTGCCGGCAGGCGAGACATACTTTAGTGTTAACTCTTGTTATGAAAAATTACCACTACAAGGGGTCACTACACTGACAACTTTGATCCAATTCAATAGAGATTTTTGTAGTTGTTATTGAGCAGGAGGCAAGCAAAAAAAAAACACAAAAAAAACCACTATATTTGCCTTCTAAGGACCATAACTCCTACAAGTGGCCAACCAACATATTCCACATAATAGAGGATATTATTCAGCTTTAAGAGCTGAAAGTCTGAGCGAGCAACAGCTTTTCTCTAACTGCAATAGTTACATTCTATAGTGAAAACATGAAAAAAGGCTAATTTGACCTTTAAAGGGTCATAGCCTCTGTAACGGGTCATCTGTGACATCTTCTACTCAATGGGGACTATTGCACAGCTCAATGAGCCTAAGGCTTAAGCAACCGACAGCTTTTCTCTATCTGCAATAGTTTTCATTCTATAGCGCTAAAAAACCCGTGAAAAATGTCATAATGGGTAAACTGACAAGTTTGACCCAATGAAGACTTTTGAAGAGCTTTTGGTACTGAATAAAGAGGAATGCATGATTTTCTATATCTCTTATTCTTTTTTTTGATTTACAAGCCAAAAACTATAGTCTGACCCTCCCTTGTCTATTTTTAACAACGGTGGCAATGTTTTTTTACGGATCAAAAATCGAAACACAATTTTTGTGCAAGACATCATAAGAAACAATCAAAATGAGTTTCATCAAATTCTGTTCAGTAGTTTCATAAGAAAAAAATGTTGAAAAATTGTTAACGGACGACAGACGACAGACGACGACGAACGCCAAGTGATGACAATAGCTTACATGGACGGTCCAGGTGAGCTTTAAAGCTAAGGATAATTTATAATTATTGTTTAGGCGAGATATGAAAATTGCTTTAAATTAAAATGTTTCTACTTATAAAGGTGTTAAGTTTACTTGAAGACTTAAGTTACGACGTTTTAGGATCTATTACTGAAGTATACTAGTCTGAAAACGTTAAAGAATACAGACTTGGTTAATGTTTAGTTCAACTATGTATGTCAAATATTCATATATTTGATAATTTCGTAGTTATTATTTTCACAATTCTTTCTTAGTTATTGCAAATTAATCACAAAATTATATATTTGCCGATGCAATGCTACTTTTATGGATAAAAAGAAAATGATGACTCAATGATATGTGGAATATCACACATGGCAATTGACACAACAGCATGGAAACACCAAAGCAAAATCTGCAATCCAACCAGTCAGCATCTTTTATCATGAATCATTGGTCCTTATACTAACCATCCTACAAAGTACATGTACTTATGCATGTAAATATATTTTATATTGAATCAATTGATTTTGATTCAAGATCTATTAGATGCTTTAAACTTGATATAGATAATATTATGGGATAAAACGTTCAAATAATTGTTTACTACCTCAAAAATATTTTCATAATATCATGGATGAAGTATGGGATCTGGTTGGTCTTTAGTTGTAGAATATCCATCTATTTTTCTCCTATCACAAGAGTTTTTATTGAGATTTACATGTAATACAAAATAATTTGTAAGAAATGATAATAATACATATCTTTATACACATTTAACATTATATGAGCTAATAATTTTTTTCATCTCATTTTAAGGTTGTAAAGATGACTGGAAAAATTACTTCACTGTAAAACAGTTGGAAGATTTTATAGCACTTTACCAAGAGGAGATGGAGACTTGCAGCATTAAGCTGAATGGATTATCAGAAAACTATGAACCGTTCACCACAGGGTGTTATGAAGTTAACCAGAAAAAATACGTTATGTGTGTTAAAATGATTAGTTTATAAAAAGTGTCTGCAGCTTCCCGATATATACATGTATAAGAACCATTCCATGTAAAGCAAAATAAACATTTACGTTTTCAGACATTACGATGCATAGTTGCATAAACTCAAACTGAGGCTGATTTTGCTATCTTTCTGTTCTAACAACTGCTTAATACATCGCGTAAACGTGATATAATTACAGGTACTGTACTATTTATGTTATTGAATCTATTGAGATACTTCTCTTCACAATGTATAGCATCACAGTGGTATATTTGTCATGGTCTTTTATATTTTTGAAAAAAAAACACAACTTTTGATAGCAACACGTAAATGGGGCTTGTTTAGGGGGGGTACCAATATCCCATATCCCCGTAAAATTTTCATCAAATATCCCATATCCCAAAAAGTGTTTTTCCAGTATCCCATATCCCTGTAAATAAAATGGACTTAAATATCCCATATCCCAGTAAGTTTTGCCTCAAATATCCCGTATCCCATGAAAAAATTGAGTGAATATCCCATATCCCAATATACCCTAAACAAGCCTCGTAAATACTACATGTATTTTAAAAAAATAAAATAACTGTACAAGCAAATTTGTTTTTGTTAGGCTACCCATATACTCCATCCGAAAGAAATGCTAGGGAATGGGAAATACTTAGTATAGTGATGTTACGTTTTAATGGTTCGATCATAAAAACTAGAGGCTCCCAGGAGCCTGAATCGCTCACCTGATCTCATGCCAAAGTTTGAATAAATTTCACAAACTTTCAAGTATACAAAGTTGCAAAACAATCCTTTCAGTGGTTTCAGAGAAGATTTTTGGAAATCAGTTTAAATCAATAGAAAAAACAGTTTAAGGGCAATAACTACTGTAAGGACCTTTTGATGCTGAACAAAAAATTTGCTTCCGATTTTCTTTATCTCTTATACTTTTTAAGTTATAAGCCAAAAACAATGGTTTGACCCCCCTGTTCTATTTTTAGCAACGGTGGCCATGTTGGTTGGTTGACATGTATATAATTCACAAACTTGGTAGAGGACATCCTAAAGATTATGTATACTAAGTATCAATGCAATCCCTTCAGTGGTTTAAGAGAAGAAGATTTTTGAAAATCAGTGTAAATTAATGGAAAAAAACAGTTAAAGGGGAATAACTCTTAAACGGCTGATCTGACAATTTAGACCCTGAATTCATTTTTGTAGATCTCAATGAGCTCAACAATTCTGCAATGCTAACTTTTCCTCTAGCTCTAACGGTTTTCAAGATATTGTCCAAAAACTGCAAAAATGGTCAATTTTGATGATTAAAGGGCAATAACTCCTATAAGGAGTCGTTTCACAACTTCGACTCAATGGAGAGTTTCGTAGAGCTTTCAATGCTGAACAAGGAGGGTTGCTTCGGATTTTCTCTATCTTTTATACTTTTTGAGTTATAAGCCAAAAACAATGGTCTGACCCCCCTATTCTATTTTTAGCAACGGCGGCCATGTTGGTTATTCGACATGTATATAATTCACAAACTTGGTAGAGGACATCCTAAAGATCATGTATACCAAGTATCAATGCAATCCCTTCAGTAGTTTTAGAGAAGAAGATTTTTGAAAATCAGTGTAAATTCATGGAAAAAACAGTTAAAGGGAAATAACTCTTAAACGGCTGATCTGACAATTTAGACCCTGAAATCATTTTTGTAGATCTCAATGAGCTAAACAATTCTGCAATGCTAACTTTTCCTCTAGCTCTAAAGGTTTTCAAGATATTGTTCAAAAACTGCAAAAATGGTCAAATTTGATGATTAAAGGGCAATAACTCCTATAAGGAGTTGTTTCACAACTTCGACTCAATGGAGAGATTTGTAGAGCTTTTGATGCTGAACAAGGAGGGTTGCTTCGGATTTTCTCTATCTCTTATACTTTTTGAGTTATAAGCCAAAAACAATGGTCTGACCCCCCTGTTCTATTTTTAGCAACGGCGGCCATCTTGGTTGGTTGACATGTATATAATTCACAAACTTGGTAGAGGACATCCTAAAGATCATGTATACCAAGTATCAATGCAATCCCTTCATTGGTTTCAGAGAAGAAGATCTTTGAAGAAAAGTTAACGGACGGACGACGGACGACAGACGACGGACGGACGACGGACGCTTAACGATGACAATAGCTCACATGACCCTTCGGGTCAGGTGAGCTAATGATTAAAATTGTAAAGCTAAAGCAATCTAATTAAAAACCGATCTCGCATTGCTCCCGGTTTTTGTTATGTCGCGTGGGAAAAACCGGGAGCGATGCGAGAACGGTTTTTAATTAGATTGAAGCTAAAGGTGCGTGCAAGATAAATAAATCCTCCGACGCCCAAAACTAAGTTGATATCATTAAACATACTAAAGGTCATCCGAACAGTTTGAACTTTTTTGAAGAACATCTTTATTATGTATACAGCTCAAACGGCATACTATTAGGACAAATAAAGTATAGTAGAAAAAATAAAGGTAATAACAAAACTACCGAACTTGAATGATCAATCTCATAGTCCAGAGAAAATGACAAAAACGAATCAGTCATACCGGAGAATTGGTGGATCACAATGGTCCTGACTTGGTACAGGCATTTCAAACGAAATGGTGGGTTAAACCAGGTTTTATGGCGCCAAACCTCCCTCTTCCATTGCGATCTTAGGATCCGGTAATGACCATAGAACACAACATAGTTGTGAGACACAATAGGGATATTGAGGTGATCATCTCAGTACAGCAGACCAGTCAAACCAGTCAAAATTTTAGAATTTAGACATGGACAAACCTTATTATATTGACACATCTATTTAGTTGATTATAGCACAGTTTTCTCGGTACAAATTATTTGCGTTCAAAATGTATTTTGAATAAGGACAAAATCCCTATTGTAGCTCTCAGTGAACACTTTTGGTTGAATTATACTGCCCTTATGGGCCCTTGATTGGACAATAAAATATGTATGTATATATGTATACTTATTTGAGGCCACATGCAAGGGTGTTAGTGGTATCGACTGTGCTCAAAAACGGGAAAAAGCAGAACTTATAGAAAAAAATATAATTAATCATGAAAATAACATAAAAAACTAATAAGAATTTAGGTCTTCCTACGGTTAATTTTTGAATTTGCTGTACACATACTGAAAATCTATCCAAATTAAACCATTTAAAGGTAAACTTTTTTGTAACAATTATCAAATGGTAAAAGTAAGCCTAAATGGACTAAATATGATGCAGTGTGATACGATTCACGTACACTTTGATTGTTAAATTACTGAAGTATGACAAAGGATTCGTGTAATAGCATAGGTAACAGTTATAATGTATCATATAAATAAGGTGAAAACTGTACAAAATTAAAATCATCTTCCGGTTAAAAACGAGAAACTTTAAAATGTTGAGGACCTGGTTCGCAGAGAATGGGGAAGAGTGTAGTATTGATATGAAAGATTGGGGAGGACGATATAGACCTGTCCATTTTAGTGATCCGGATAATCTGAAAGAATTCGTTGCCAGACCAGACGATGTATTCATTTGTTCTTATCCAAAATCAGGTATATTTTATATATCAGTTAAAACTAAGGGCGTATTCAGACACTTTTGAAAAGGGGAAGGGGTCTACATACAGTCCACTGTGAAGTGAAAACTAAGGGCGTAACCAGACATTTTTTAAAAGGAAGAGGCGTCTACATACAGTCCTGTGGACGAAAGAGGGGGAAATCCAGATCAATCTTGCCGAAAATTACAAAATGTTCGGCGGAAAGGGTTAGGGGGGTCCAACTTTCAACCCCCCCTCCTGGGCGAAAGATCAATCTCATCTGTTTATGAAGATGATCAGAGAAATGAAGTAAATACGTTCCGAAGAAAAAGCAGAGCGCAATGGTTCTTAAAAGAAATGGTGGGTTAAACCAGGTTTTATCACGTTTAACACTTTTCTTTCATTGCAAGAGATATGGAAGGGGAAATGAGATAAGACAAATTCTGATTACACGAGTTCTAACGGCTTACTATTGTTAGTTGATAGAACATAACGATTTAATTCTACAACTATATGAAAAACAGATCATGGTTAATACGAATACTTTATTTATATATATATTTAAGAAATTTTCGCATAAAATAATTCATATTGGACCCATATCTCTGAAAGAAGCAAAGAGGCACCAATGGGGCATCCGAGTGTCAGAAGTCCGAAAGGGCAACGACAAAACCGGCAAACACGAACAAGAACAGCACAAAGAAATCAATAACGCGAACTCAATTCATTATAAGTGCTCCGGAAGAGTAAGCGGTTCCTGCCTGCTATAGCACACCCGTCGTGCTGCTCATTTCCAATTCAGTGTGTCAAATCCGGTAAAGGAAGACAAAACAAAACTCTACGACAAACCAACATCTGCACTCATTTGAGAGATAGAAATCCCATGCATGGTATCTACTGTAAAATTTCTCGAGTGAAGACAACAAACGTGGAGCAACGTAACCCTGCGTGAGCATTTCTGTGTCAAACGTCACGCTCTTCTAAGGAAATCGATGTAATTCCCGCAAGCTCTGGGGTAACGAATCGACTGTGATACGAAAACTCCATAAGCCGGAGCGGACTGAATGTATCTACACAAGAATTCAATCCATGTTATGCTTATTAAAAAAAACCTACCATTTATGTTTGTTTCATGCACAACATGAAACTTGCTACTATCTATATGATCTATAAATTGGTATTTTGTACGACTCAATATGTCATCACAAGGTTATGTGATTACAAATGTTTTTACTAGAACACTCTAAAACATATTATATTCTTATTAACTATTAGACATGATAGAAAAATCGTTTACATTCGACATTTACAATTGAGATTTACGATTGAGGTATTTAAACTCGGGGTCCATATCAAAACACCTTTATTTCATATGTAACATTTATAGCGAGCATAGCTCGCAAGCGGGCACAAAGTGCCCGCTCGAGCGGAGAGCTCTACGGTATTTGTTTCCGCGAGAAATTTGCTAATGCTGATTTAGATTTTTTATGGTCCGGAAAGGGTTATTATTTTAACAGGTCCGGAGTGAATGTTAAAATAATTTATAAGAAAAGAAATAATGCTTAAAAAATAATAAATTGCGTTTTTTACAAGAAAATAATATTCTTAAAATAATAAATACACATAAGCTGCTCGTTTCGTCTTGGTTATATGCACGTACGAAACTAACGTGTCTCGAAGCTTAATAGCCCCATACCATCTCGCCCCAAAATAAACAAATGGAATAAAAATGATAGCGATATCCCTGAATGTCGACATTATGAACAAAAAAAAACGTAGTCCCTTTTAGCTATGCTCGCATTTAGGCAATGCCTACTCCATATTAGGAAAGTTTCAGTCATTCAGTCCGTCCTTACGCGTCTGTCCATCCGTAACATTTTGGTAAAGTTTTTTGGGTAAGATTGATATCTTCGGTGCTACGTGGTGGTGGGTCAATGATTTTTTCACCAGCAGATGCATGGCATAGCGAAACACCACACAGTAGTGAGTGTGTATGTTGGTGTCTTGCACCCTCGTAACACTATAGGTTATTTGAAAAGGGATGATAAAATGAACATGAAATGATGATGATAATGAAATGTGGGGGTGGGGTGGGAAACAAAGGAGTAGTAAATTTTAAAGAACCACAGGAAAAATGGGATAAGTGGCCATGAGTAGGGGGTGGTGGTGCACTATTTGACGGTCCACACAAGGGTCTTTTACGTGCATGACACTCTCACACACGTTGGCTTACTATGGTCAGCGGTCAGAGTTTCCTTATTATAGACCTGGCAACCCCTGCGGAAGATGGCTACCCTATTCAGTCACCTATGATAAACACCGTGGTTGCTCTGTGGGCTGAACACTGACCCGACGTCAGAATCCCAAGACCCTTAGTCGACAAGCTAGGCTCTGCTGCGGGCCTATTAGCCTTCCAGGCCCTTCACAGGACCATCACACAGTAGAAAGTAGGGCACTGTGACCTATATTTAAGGTATGAACGATTTTTGTAAAGGTCCATATATGTATCTCGGTTAATACATGTTAGGAGTCAAGAACAGTCGGGTCATTCGTGCATCATAGACACATTTTATATAATTAAAACATTTTTGTAAAAGAGCCTGCACATGTTGGACCTGTCCAACACAATTTTTTTATACAGGGTTATGTAGCTCCTCGATGGTGGTCTTCTCTTAAAAGTTTTACGGAAGACATCATATAGTTGTAAACAAAATTAGGAATTCTATCTCGATAACAGAATGTGTGAGTTTCATATCATATTTTATTTTTGGTCTCATTTTACCTGATTTGACACGATTGACCGTTGGCAACAGTGGTTGGCAGCGTTGCTTGAAGAATGTGGTGCATCAAACAGAGACTGCTTACCAATCTGAAGCTCCTGTGTGCATTCTCGTTGTTTTGTCTGTTTTTTTTTTGTTTTTTTTTTTTGTGTTGTTCTCGTTTCTGTTGAACAACATGTTGAGTGATTTTGTTTTTGCCCTTTCTGAATTGACAGTCGAATGCCCCATCGGTACATGTGTACCTCTCCGCTAATTATAGGAAAACAGGCTCCAAAAATTCGGAAAGCACTTGAAATTGATTCCAACTCGTCCGATTAATCTTAACTGAATACAAACGTTCCTCGGATCTCACAAACGTTTTATATATGTCGAAACTGTGCAATCGGCATTCTTAACTATTTTTCATGCTTCAAGAAGAATTAATTGAAGTTTACATATGTAAAATGTCCTAAGAGTATTGAAACATTTAAAACGTAAATTACGAGTATAAACTACCTATACTGTGTTTTCATTTTGAGATTTCCCCTGACTTTAAATACCTAAATCTTGAATCTAAATTGTAAATGTCGAATCTAAATGATTTTCTATCATGTCTATTACAAGTACATTAACAACACTAATTATACAATCACAATAGCGTTTTCGTTTTATAGGAATTCATTGGATATGGGAAATAGTTTACATGATAATTCACAAGAAAACGGAGCTGACGAAAGAAATATTGGCTTTTAATTTGCTTGACATCTCCGACAAAAACCTGAAAGATCAACCGTCACCAAGGGTTATTGCCAGCAATTCATCTCCTGCCGATTTACCAGCTGACGTGAAAAGGAAAAAGTGTAAAATTATTTGCACGTGCCGTGATCCACGAGCGGTTGCTGTGTCTGCTTTTCACTTCTATTCTGACATTGTCGATATGAAAATGGAGGGAACGTGGGCAGGATTTCTGGATTTATTTATGAAAGGAAATGGTGAGCATTTGATCTTTGATCGTTTTTTTTTTAATTTACAAAATCTGAGTACATCGTCCGCCTGTTGTTTTACAATTTTGCGCGTATATGGCAGTAATTGCGTTGCCATGGAAACGTTAATCTAGAAGTGCTTGGCGCATTGCATTATCATAATGAAAATACCAAATACATTTTCATGAAATGCAAAACATCTCAGTGCGGATTTTTTTATATCACAAATTAAAATTAATTCTTTATTGTCAGTTGTATTTTTTATCATTTATTCATTTCAGTGATATTTGGGTCATGGTTTTCTTGGATAAAAGCAATGGAGATGTTTTGCAAGACTTACACTGAACAAACATGGCATCTTGTTCATTATGAACATTTATTAGAGGTAAAAAAAACTCAAATACTCAGTACATGACAGTTATGTATACAATATGTGTGCACGGGTGGTTGAACGGGACAGTCTTGTCATAATGAATTATGAGGTCGTCAAGCTTAAATGCGGAAAACCTGATCGCAAACCATATTGGTGCACCGTGACAGGAAAATTTCACGTTCTTCGCAGGTTAAAGAACCCTGCCTTGGTCTCCGCAAGGGAAGGATCCGTAGAATCCCAATGCAGGAGACTATAAATTGCCCGTCGCTACACATCATTTCTTCTTCCAGTGGCAGTTAAACCTCTCCTCTCCGATTGGTCTTGTGTCCCTTTTCCTCCACTTCATCATAATTCCATCTTCATTGTATCACCATTTTGTTCATCTCCCGGATAAAGCCGAAATTGCGCGACTTTGGAGCAAACAATAACTTACTTATCGGGAGGCCCACACTTTATGGAACATTTTTTTAGAAATCAAGAAAACCAATAAGCATGACGAAGCCTGATTCACACACGGGTGTGCTATAGCAAGCAGGAACTGCTTACTCTTCCGGAGCACCTGAGTTCACTCTTGTTTCGACTGGAGTTCGCGTTGTTGATTGATATTCAGTTATTTTGTGTTTCCATGTTTCACATGTTGTCTGTTTTTGTCCCGTTCTTGTTGGTGTTTACTGGTTTTGTCTCTGCCCTTTCGGACTTTTGATATTCGGATACCCCATTGGTACCTCTGCTTCTTTAGTTCTTCTTTCCCCCTTTTGGCAATTTTTCTATTGTACATGGATTGGTCTAAAATATAAACTTTACCCTACCACGTGTTAAATGTGCCTACTCTGCATAGTTAGTTCGCCGTCTGATGTTCGACTCTTATATCTTGACTGAAAACGAATTTGGACGGAGTTGTGTACCAGCGGTTGTCCATATGTACCATTGTGGTAATGCTTTGTTTTCGTCCACAGTCTAGTTTCATGGGGATATTACAGCACTTTGGCAAAGATAGAACACACTTTGTTTAAAAGGGACACACAAACACATCCAGGTTTTCATTTCATCCTTCGTTTATCGTTTAATTGTCGTCTGCTTAATTTGTTTTGGTCCAGTGAGCGTTTGACCTATGGACCGAGAAAAAATCTTTTATTACACTTTTTGTCTTGCCTGTGGTTAAACGAGGTTTTATCACGTTAAAACACCTTTCTTTCATTGCAAGTATTGAATACAGCTATGAAACAGAAAAGGAGATTGAGGCTTTTTTTATTTATCATTTTTACAAATTTTTACCAATTCTCCGGTATGACTGATTCGTTTTTGTCATTTTCTCTGAACTATGAGATTGATCATTCAAATTCGGTAGTTTTGTTATTACCTTTTTTTACATTATTTCTGATAGGACCCGGTAGAACAGATCCAAAACTTGACAATTTTTTTAAAAATAGACGGAGCAGATTGCAATAGGATAGCAGAAGAAACCAACTTTGAAAGAATGAAAACTGTCAAACATGAGGTGTTTGAAACTCTTCCAATCGGAGACCGGTTCAAAAGTGGAAAGTATCGAGCATTTAGACAAGGTATTATATAAAGTACATAGTCTTATCTTTGACAAATTCATTCTACATAACCCCGGTCATTCCCTATATTGTAAAGAATTGGTTTGCCTGACACACGAAAACCACAAAAATTGGTTCCTTATAGAATAAATAACGTTCACAGAAACACTTAATTTCATAAAGGGTTATTTTGAATTAAGCAACGTAAATTAAATCCTTGTTCCAAAATGAATATAGCATTACCGAATCTTCTTTGCCTTTCGATGTTTGCACACCATTAATACATGTACACCTATCAAATGTCTAACACAGGCACTTTGAGTACCACATGTAGAGATTGAGCTCTATATAAGAATAATAATATTAATAAATAATGAAAAGGAAATTTAATTTTTACAAATTCAAAGCACGTGATTTTGCTTTGTGACGATTTTGAGCAAATTCTGTTTGTTGCTGGTCTATTGTAGTTTTTATTTATTTTTTGTGAGATATTTGGGGTCTGGACTGGACTGGATTTGAACTGCATGCATTTTATTTAGACCTTGGACCGGTTGCAGAAGGCGAGCAGCGCCTACTGGCCTCATTGAAGACCACTGGCGGTTTTCCGTCGTGGTTTTTCAAATCTACCGCTTGATATGCGAACTGTGTACTTATTCCACATCTCAGTCATTAATTTCTATTCATCGCAATGCATGATCGGGCTAGATCAATTCAAACATTTCAATAACAAAACTGCACCTAAAACAAGTCAACATTTTTTTATATAGACGGTCGGACTTTGCTCTATCAATATACATGAACACGATAAGGCATGCCTACTTATATGTGCCCATTTTGAACATTTTCAACAATATTTCAGGAAGAAAGGATGACTGGAAAAATTACTTCACGGTAAAACAGTTGGAAGATTTTATAGCACTTTACCAAAAGGAGATGAAGAATAGCAGCATTAAGCTGAATGGATTATCAGACAACTATGAACCGTTCAGCACTGGGTGTTATGAAGTTAACTAGAATGTTATGTACATGTATGTTCCGGGCCATATGAATATCTGGACCAAACGCATATAAGACATTACCATATGGATATATTCATGGGGTCGGACCATACGCGTATGGTTGAGCCAAAGTGACAAACTCCTCACAGTTCCAGTTCCCTACCCACGGTCCATACACTAATCACTGCACCAAGCTTTCCGGACTTCTTTTTTGATGACCTTTTGTGACCCCAGGGTGACCTATTGTGACCAAAATTTTCTTACAATAACAAACCTTGACAAGCACTCACAAAAACACAACCATGTTGCTTATTGTATAGCCTAAATACACTTTCTATCATTCACTTTAAAATAGTGCATATTTGCTGGAACCGGTTTTACAACAAATATAATAATTTTGCTTAGTAAAAAAATATGGGCCATAAAGTTAGCAATTAATAAACAATGATCATTCTTTTTTTACAATTCATTGAAATCAAAACTTTGACAAGAATTTTGTCGAATTCATGAAGGTATCCAGCAGTGGGGATTATCCGGTACTATTTTCAGTCGGGAAGGATAAGTATCTCCATAGATACGTACATGTATAATACGTTCTTAGTTAATTCTTTCATTTCATATAGTGCTAGGTATTTTCAATCTTTTTGATAGAGCGTCTCTCATTACATGAAAAGCGAATTAAGGGGTAGCTTAATTTATTGTCAGGAACTTTGTTGTACTTTTTTAATTTCTAACATCTGCTATGGTGCTGCAGTTTAATTTTCTGCGGTACTTCTGCTCCAGGGATCAATAATTTTGTATTCAAGACCACATCAAAGATATTTATAGCCAATCAAATGTTCCATTCCCCCAAGCTGAACAGGTGTTCATCAAGGTACTTTGGAGTACTGGTGCTTAATCTATCTATAGAATGTTGTAATAATAGAAGTTAATCTTTTTGATCAGTTAAACTCACACATTCATTGAAAATGAAAACTACTCATAGGTAGATGATTTTTACCTAAAGGAAAAAAACTCCTATCTCTGAGAGAAAATTGCTTATATCTACGATTGTTGCATCAAAATAATATTTTGTTATGAATTTAATGCTTTAACCAACTCTTTGACATTTATCTTTCTCATTTTCTTTTATATAAATATCCTTTTTCAGCTATTTTTTCAATGTGAAATTTTCAACAGGTAAGTCTTTTATACTAGGAAAATTTTTCCTTCATACAACAAGATAATCTCCTCTCTATAGATGTGAGTTTAAACTGATCAGAGAGATTAACTTCCATTGTAACACATTCAATAGGAGGATTTAGTACGGGTACTCCAAAGTACCTTGATGAGTCCCTGTTCAGCTTGGGGTAATTAATCATTTTATTGGCTATAGTTTTTCCTTGTAAAATTCTAACAGCTTGTAAAAATACCGATTGGCATTTTATGATAATTTGTAGATACTTTCTATTAGAAAAAAACGAGGTACGCAGGTCCAAATATACCAGTGCGTTTTCAGGAAACAATCTTCATTCAAATTGTCACTCATATCGAAACAGTATAGTTTTACACACTATTACTTAGTTTTGTTTGATGTGTGGTGTTTTGTCGTGATGATTTAGAGTCTGTCAACTTTACTTTGCCTTTTGGAATCAACGACATTTGGTTGCCTCTTTGGTATACCTTTGCTTTTCTTTGTCTTAATACATTTGCACCTATAGTACGATATTTGGACGTTTTGTTGTCGAGTATTTCAAAAAGCAATTGTATGTGCTGTTTGACAGATTTAGCTAGTTATTAGTAATTGCTGTACTCCAAAGCGGCACGGTTCCGGCCATATCAGGGAGATGATCATGAAATAATGAATAAGAATGAAGGAAGAAAAACTTTTGAGAAATAAAAGAGGAAACCTCAAATGTCCAATAGAAAAGACAAAATATGGCAGACATACCAGAGAAATGGAAGATCACAATGATCAGGAATTGGTACAAGCATGTCAAAAGAAATGGTGGTTTTAACAAATTTCAATGGTACACCTAACTTCCCTCTTACACTGCGATCTTAGGGCCCGGTAGTAACAGAAAACACAACACGATCGTGAGACATAATTAGATATCAGATATACATATATTGTACCTGAGCACAAAACGGATTGTTACATTGTGACATGGGCTGGAAACCTCAATATGTTCGACAATGGTTAAATGTTTTTAGACACTGGTCTTAGTGCAGTAAAATTGATGAATTAATTATAAAGTTTTAAGTGGTCTATTAGAAAAGGCAGTTATATAATTAAAAATTGGAGTTACCAAGTTATGGAAATGTTAAAGTTTTATAATATGTAACAATTTTGTAATTTTGAAGTAAATATACTTGATTATTATACTATTTGTCAATTGGAGAAAAAAATGTTTCATAAACATAAAAATGATTGGTGTAATAGAATGAACCAATATGGCCAAGGTGACATAAATTGTTTAAATTTTCATATTCTACTGAACAATATTTGATACAAAATATACCTTTACGATTTCGTAGTTCTTTTGCAAAATTTAAATGTGGTGTAGCACCTTTAAAGATTGAAACTGGTCGTTATGAAAGATTAGCTTTAAATGAAAGAATATGTACCAGTTATAATGATACTGTAGAGGATAAAAACAAGTTTTATTAACACGCCCTTTGAATGAAGATCTAAGACAGTCACTATTTCAGATACTAGTTATAATGAAAATTTTATGTCATTGTCTGATGATGATAAATTTATATTTTTATTCAATAATGAAAATGTATGTAGCATAGTTGCCAAAACCTGCCATAATATTTTACTAAGAAGAAATAGCTTTTTATATCATTAATTCTAAGATACCTTTTATAAATTGTATCTTTTAACTGTATTGAATATGTATGTTGTATATATAAATAGTCTCTCATAACTCTTTTAAGAACGGCTCATGCATTTTATCTTGTATGTTTTAATCTGTTTAATGTTATCATATTTTATATGAATGTATGTGGTGAGACTCTAATAAACTCAGTATTGAATCTGAATCTACATTTTGGTTGATGTCACTGAATACTTATGAGATAATAATAATTTGCCAGCTTACGTACATTACTAGTCACCTTGTAGGCGAGAACAGGTACCCGGTATGGGACAGACAATTGAAACACGGTGACCATTGCTGTAAGTATTATAGATAATGGATATGGTAGGGTACAGCTGCAAACTGGAACGTGTGTTATGTTTTACAATATGACATAAAGTCTTTGTACTGCAAATATCATTGGAAAATCCAACTGGGTGTGAGCTGGATTCGAACCCATCTCTGTTAGTATTATAATCAGTTGCATAGTTTTCCACAGACTAATAAATGAATTGAAGGTTGATTATACAAGTGTAAACAAAGCAATACAAACTGGTTTCTTTTAAAAAATGATAAATTTATCTGTTTGGTCATTGTTGTAATATTTTTTGGCATTTTTGTAATCAAATCTAATATTCTACCGGTTTTTCAAGTTTTCTACTCCTAGCGGGTCTGATGAAGGTTAATCCAGAAAAGCGCTTCACACGCAGTGAAATTTTGCTTTTGTACAGTTATTAAAATCATTTCAATATGTGGATCGTGTCTTTCTGGCACATATTCCATATTCTTTCGTTTTTAATACATCTATTTGTCTTTTCCAGAGAAAATTCCTGACGGTGACAAATCTAGTCATCCGAAGCTGGACAAAATTTCTTAGAGGGCTAGCAAAATTGGGTAGAATAAAAAAATAAAAACGATTATTGCATAGTAAGAAATAAAGAAATAAATAAAGGATAAATTTAAGGCAAGTTTTCTAAGTAAATCCCGCATCGAAGATGCAGACGCCCGATAGTTTTCACTTTGTCCGTCTGTCTGTCCGTCCGTCAACAATTCTTGTGAACACTAAAACGCAAAAACTATTAACACCACAGTTCTGAAACTTTGTACATCTGCTTAGTAACATGTCATAATTTGCATATTAAAATTTCGTGCAAATCTGATCAATATTTTTGGAAAAAACTTCATTTTTATCGAAAATCACAGATTTTGAGAATTTGATATTGTGAACACTAAAACTCAAAAACTGTTAACAATACAATTCTGAAACTTTGTACAGCTGCTAAGTAGCATGTCATGATTTGCATATTAAAATTTTGTGCAAATCTGTTTAATATTTTTTTTAAAAACTTCAATTTTTATCGAAAATCACAGATTTTGAGAATTGGACTTTGTGAACACTTGAACTCAAAAACTGTTAATAATACCGTTCTTCGTAGCATATCATGATTTGCATGTTAAAATGTCGTGCAAATCTATTTAATATTTTTTTTAAACTTTTTTTACCGAAAATCACAGATTTTGAGAATTAGAATTTTTTAACAATAAAACTCAAAGGCTATTAAAAATACAGCTCTGAAGTTTCATACACATTCCATAAAACATGCCTTAGTGGTTATAATCAAAGTTCGTATTATTTTGAAAAAAAACTTAGATTTTTTTCCGTGGGGCCCCTTTCTGACTTTGTCAGTATTCTAGTTTATAAATAGTAAAAAAAAAGCCCTTCAAAGCCACTTTTACTTGGATGTTATAAGACATGACAGATAGCTAGCCTACCTGTGTAAATTCGTACATGGGGTCAAAATAATTAATGTTTTATATTTAACTAGGTCATATACTAGCATACTTTTATTGCTTTTTTCCGGTATAAAAAAGAGTTTAACCTAAAGGATGTTAAAGACTTGCATCTCAGAAAAAGACGAGAATTGTAGTCTAGAATTAAAAGATTATGGAGGAAGGTATAGACCTACTATTTTTACTGACCCTGATGACCTGAAAGACTTTGTCGCTAGACCGGACGATGTTTACATTTGTTCATATCCAAAATCAGGTATGTTTTAACCTGAAATGGTAGTTAGATTTACATATTTCATATACAATGATTATCAAAGGTATACCAATCGGGCAATCGAATGCCATAAGTCGATAAGGCAATTAGGCATTGCCTAGGTGTGAGCATAGCATAATTATTCATTTTGCTTGATGAAAAAAAATCTTGATAATTGTAGACACTTTTTTAAAAACTCCAAACTTAATTTTAGAAAACGAAGCCGCGAATTTTGTGGTTGATTATAAAAGTGGCACCTATGATTGCGTGAAGTGTTCTCCAAATTTTAAATAATGACGTTGCCAATATTTACTTCATTGATGAAAAGGCGCAGATAAATTTCGTTTTTAGAAAATATGTGTCCTACTTATATTTTAAAATTACTTTCATGTATTAAAACACAAAATATATTTTAAACAAGCGATATCATTTAAACTCATGCCAAACCTGTAGCTATGAGAAGCACTTCCGGACGAAAAAAATCCATATCAGCATTAGGCAAATTTTTCACAAGAACCTACTAAAGAGCTATGATTCAAGCCGAAACGAGAAACCACTCTAGTACTCCTAGGGAATACGCAGTTTCTGATTGTTATAACTCACCCATCACGTTGTTAACAATTGATTAAGTGTGGATTAAATTATATTTCGTTACAATAAAGCTTAAACTAAGTTTGTTTACTTACTACTGTACTATTGTTAAAAATATGGATTTATATCAAAAACTGTAGTAAAAAGGCAGAGAGGAACTAATACGACATTCTAATGTCAAAACTTCGAAAAGACAAAACAGAACCAGTAAACACGAAGGAGAACAACACAAAGAAACAAGTCGCGACGAGAGTTAAATCAAATTCTGCTGAAGAGTAAGCAGTTCCTGTAGTGAAAAAGAAAGACAGATTTGTGTATTTTGATTAAACATTATTTATGTATATGAATGTGCAGTAAAGGTATAGAACAAGTGAAGACAAATTTACCAACATAAAAATAAGTCTGAGTTTCTGTTGTAGGTCTACATTGGCTATGGGAAATAGTTTACATGATTATTCACAAGAAAAAGGAACTAACGAAAGAAATTATGACGTTCAATTTGCTCGACATGAATGACAAAAATCTGACAGACCAACCTTCACCTAGAATAATTGCTAGCCATTCCACTCCCGCCGAATTGCCAGCAGACGTCAAAAGAAAGAAATGTAAAATATTGTGCACATGCCGTGATCCACGTGCTGTTGCTGTGTCTGGTTTTCATTTCTTTTCTGACCTTGTTGATTTGAAAATGAACGGATCATGGGCAGGATTTCTGGACTTGTTTTCAAAAGGAAATGGTAAAGTTTTAATTGTAACCGACGTACAAATTTTAGCCTTATTTTTTACAGCCAAATAATTTATCGCCAAACTTATATTTGTTATGAATGTACTTCGCAACAGAAAAGTCAAATAGTTCTGTAATAACTTTCCAGAGCAAGAATGATAGCAATTCTTAACATGGTAAAGTAATTTTACACTGTCTGTTGACCTCACTTTTTTCTGAGTAATTTTATACCTCCATCGTGTTGTGTAACTAACAGTCATTAAGATTGCAATAGAAGGAGTGGTGCCATAGAACCTGGTTAAATGAAATGCCTTTACCAAGTCAGGACCATTACAATCTTAAATTTCCCAGGTGTGTTGGACATGTTTTGTCTTTCATTCTGTAACACTTAAGATTCATCATTCAAGTTGAGTAGTTCTTTTGTAACATTCATTTGTGTCATAAATTTACGCATGATTGCTTTAAAATGACTCAAATGTTCCCTAATAACCAGATTCGAAACTTGCAATGATTTGAATTTCTTACATATAATTTTGTAGAATCCATCATATTTTATTACATTTATGAACAAATATAATGAATTACTGCACTTGGAACACTTAGTGCACAAACTATTCTTGTTTTATTGACAATTTGGACGAATATTTTTTGAATATGTTCACAATGATAGATTCCATGAATATGGTTTGTTTCTGTTTGCATTTTTCAGTGCAATATGGGAGTTGGTTTTCTTGGATCAAGTCAATGGAGAATTTTTTCATGACTTTTAAAGAACTGCCATGCCACCTTGTACACTATGAACGTTTATTAGAGGTATGCAAGATAAATATTTGGTAATAATGTTCACTATTCATGTGTTAAAAAATCACCCCTCCAGGATAATAGATAATCGAGTAATACATCAAACCATACAAATGATCTTTCAAAATTAGCAAAATACTTATACATGTATGATATTACAAGTATAACACTAATTTTTTAAACGCTTCTGTATTCGTATACATATTTACCACTAGTAAGGTTGATGTACGTAAAATGTTTCTGGTTTCATGCTTATTGTATCATCCCTTTCATGTTACTCTCCTGGATTTAGCCGAAATAAAGCTCTTGGGGGTAAAGCAATAACTAACTATACGAAACTAAAGTAAAGTTTGATTTATTTATACCTATTTACACCAGTTTTCACCCCCAAATAAATTAAACAGAGATTGAACAAAAAACTAAGTAGAGATTGAACAATATCAAACTTGTAGTCATTTCTGAACTTGTCAAAAACGAAGCTAGTAAAAGAAAACAATTTCATTCTACGAAAACTCTTCATAGCTAGTAACATAAACTCCATTAAGATTCTCTAACAGAGAATGATGTAATACAAATGACAATAAAGTTCCAGACCATAAATTTTGTTACGCCTGACGCGCGTTTCGTCTATTCAAGACTCATCAGAGGCGCTCTACCAAACATATTGAAAATGCCAAACACTGTATGAATATGAAGAGCATAGAACAGTATAACCAAAAATACCAAACTGGGCAACCAAATTATTACTAAGATATTCAACCTATGTCTGGGGTAGGAAGAACCTTAGGGTTTAGACGATTTTGAAATTTAGACGGATAATTTAAATGAGTTACAATGTCAGGGTTTTAGAACAAGTCTTTTTCCATTCTGCTAGAAACCCTTTGAAGAAATCCAAAAGTTGGCAACATTTTTGGAAGTTGAAGGAACAGATTACCAAAAGATTGTAGAAGAAACCAATTTCAAAAGGATGAAAGTGGTCAAAGATGAGGTGTTTGATACACTTTCGCTCGGACAATTGTTCAAAAGTGGAAAGTATCATGCATTTAGACAAGGTATTGTGTAATGATATATCAAAGTTTTAAATAAGACAGTCTCCTAACAGCTTCACAGATTATGGTTTGAAAAATGTACAGTTAGTAATGAGTAATCTATTGATTTACTCTCAGGTAGTAACATCCCGCATACATCCGGGAGATGAACATAAAAAACTTGAAATGATAGTGAAACGGAGGAAAAAGGCCAATGTGGGAGGAAAGTTTGTCTGCCACTGGAAAAAGAGTGATGGGCATGGTCCTGCATTAGGATCCTACGGACTCTTCTGCAGCAGAGTTCTTTAATGTGCGAGGACCGTTACATTTTGCCTAACACGGTGAACCACTACGGTTTGTGGATTTTCCACATTATAGCCTGACGATCCCGGCATTCAGTATGACAGAACTGACCCGTTAAATCACCTGGGGCACACATCCCAGTCGCTTTTTGGGCAAAGCGGCCTGACCAGATGTCAAGTTTCTTAGTGAACTGTTACCAAAAACTTAGCGCTGCTTCGGGCCTATTCGCCACCCGAAATCCGCACGGGGGGGGGGGAATACAATGAGTTTGTTATTTTGTATTGCGTATTACTGTTTAATGCTTCGATACATTTGTCAAACTGGTTGCAGCTGTCTTGAATTGTTTTGTTTACCTTTTGTTTATTTGTTCTAAAAGCAAAGACATTGTGATTACGAAAGTTTTTATTTCTGATTTTTAGAGCTCTTTATCTCCGATATGTCTACGTCAAGTTGTAGATGTCTTTAACTTTTGATAATTCCATATACTTCTACAGCCGTGTATTGGCTTACTTAGAATTTTAATACTTTTTTAGGACGAAAAGATGACTGGAAAAATTACTTCACGGTAAAACAGTTGGAAGATTTTATAGCACTTTACCAAGAGGAGATGAAGAATAGCAGCATTAAGCTGAATGGATTGTCAGAAAACTATACACCGTTCACTACAGGGTGTTATGAAGAACAACTATAAGTTGAGCATCTTAAGATCATTCCATAACATACATTAATCAAGGGCAAATGCAGAGTGAAGTACCCGAGGGACCAGCCACTTGTAATCTGAAGCAAGCAATAAAAGAATTGTCGTCCTTGATTATTTTGCAGAGCTAAATTGAAGATGTTCTCAGTCATTGTGTCTTGTGTAATATTCATAAACTTTATTTTCTTTTTAATTTAATGTCTTTCGTATTTGTAATTTTTGTAATTGATAATGAAAAGAATGAGCTGTTTGTTTATTTTGGTTCCATAATACCAGCGTTGATACCAAAATAATTTGTTTTATAAAAAGTAATAACAAAATTACCGAACTTGGAGATTCAATCTCAAAAATCCATAAGACGAGACAAAACAAGGAAGACATACAGGAAAAATTGAAGATCGCAATAGTCCTGACTTGGTAAGTCATTTCAAAAGAAAAATCAGGCTTTAAGGCGCACTAACCCTCCTTTCATTGCGATCTTTGGGTGCGGTAGTTACACAAAACACAACAGTTTGGAAAGACATATTAGTGACGCTAAGGTGATCATCTCAGTACATCAACCAGCCAAACACGAATGAAACCAAGAACTAACCATTTCGTCTTACATGATATTGAATTTTTCTACCAGGGGTTGATAACGAAGAAAGATTTTTTTAGAGATCGAAATCGTATGAGACGTATTTTCTTATAACCTTGGTCTAATTCTCGGTTACGGAGACTCTTTCTTCTAACTTACAATATGCTGGGTGGAAAACACACTTAAAATGCATTCTTCACTTTGGTATATTTATTTTCAAAGTCATCATTATCTATTTTGTCCAAGAACAGCCTTTGCATAAAATTGTTTGGATATTTCAATAGACGTCTTGTAGTCATACAACGGTTTGTAGTCCAACATCGTTTTTGCCTTGTCATATGTGACATAGCATGTTGTATTCAGAAAGGATATACTTCCGGTTGTGAATCCTAAATTGACCAGATCAACAGGCTTAAAGAATCGAATTAAATAAAACAAGAAGTAAAGAAAGTAAACAACAGACAGTATAAACCACAAGGGGACATGCCATGAGGTAACCTTAACGTTGAACTGTTCAAAAAAGGGTCGTATTGTTCCAGGGAAAATATCGGGTGGAGTATCATCCGCCGCAAAGAAGTATTCACCGCCGACTTCTGGATTTCTTCTGATAGCCTCCGCTGCTTTAACGAACATGTAAGCACAATTCCCAACATAGCTATAATGGATAATTGAAGTCATTGGGCCTATTAGAGTGTATGTTTTATTTACAAAATCTTTAACGCTAGCGGTAACATTAAGGTAATCGAGTTCACCGTACAAAGGGAGAGGCAAAATGGCTAACGTTCGAATACAACCACCTGAAAAATAGATGTAAAAGAATATGAAATTGGTATGGGGAGTTCATTTCTAGTTTTGAAACAATAACAAGATAGTTGGTTATTACGTTCAATCTATGAAGCAAGTGCATCTTTTAGACATGACCTCAACTAAAAGCATTTGATAAAAAGTATGAAAATCCATCAATTGCCATTTAGAACAAAATAATTTTTTTTCTTCAAATATAGGTCCCTAGCAGTTATTAGGTTCTGCTTTATTTATATGTTTGCTATATACGTCTCTGTATGATAAAAGTATGCTATTGTATCTAAACAGAGGCTTTACTGGTGAAAACCTCATTTTTACCACTTCTAAGTCAAATCGAAACAGAATACTAGTTTCCCTTACCATTACTTAGTTTAGATCCATTTGCATCCAGTACTATATTTTGAGCCTTGAGTTTTGTTCTTGAGTACTCTCCAAAATACATTCTTTTCTGGAGCTTGACTGAGGTTTCTGTACCATTTACTACTTCCTTTGAACCATAGAATATGCTGAGGGAACTGCAGTATATAAGGTGTGGAACATTCATTTCCCGACAAGCACTCACAACTGTTTTAGTTCCTAATATTTAAACAAAGATATTTTTATTACATGTACATAAAAAATATGTGTTTTAAAAAATACAGTGCAAAACAGCCCCAAGAGACAACGCTACAAAGAAACAAACGACCAACCAGCAACACACACGTTTAACCTAATCTAAGGTGGTTTGGAAGAGTAAGCAGCTCCTGCAATTTCAGGACATTTGTCCTCTTGTAAGTGGATAGTCAAACCAAGTCCTTTTGTTGAATCAAATATTGTTGGTAAATAACTACATTAGGAATAATATTTCATTTTTTTAACACCTTAAGTGTACACATAATCCAGTTTTAGCAAATAAGAAAATATGATTCATTCATATAACAATTTTATGACTATAATAACTCTGTGCTGTTTATTTTATTGGTTGGCTTTAAAAAAAAAAAACATGTTTATTTAATTGTAAAATAATTAATACCTTCTTAGTACTTAATCATTTTTTTAGCAATGTCAGTTTGATTTTTTTTATTTCTTTTATAAGCCTGACTATAAAAACGGAAAGACAATTTAACAACACTATTACCTAGCGGATATCATTGAATAATGTATGAAGTATTCTGCTAAATCAGTTTTTTCCTACCTTCTACCTTTACCGGATTTGACACACTGAATTGACTGTTGGCAACGCGACGGGTGTGCTATAGCAATTAGGAACTGCTTACTCTTTCAAAGCACATGAGTTCTTTCTTGTAACGACTGGAGTTCGCGTTGTTGAATGATATTCAGTTATTTTAGTGTTTCCATGTTGAACATGTTGTCTGGTTTTGTCCCGTTCTTGTTGGTGTTTACCGGTTTTGTCTCTGCTCTTTCGGCCTTTTGATATCCGATACCCTATTGGTTCCTCTGCTCATTTCTACGTTTATTTCATGGAGATCAGTGATCCGGACAGGTGCGGTTCGTAGCTCATGATCTTTTTTATTTTTTTATTTATGCGGACCATAGATGGCCACCCAAATCAACAACACTCAAAAAGTACCATAAAAAGCTACGGAACCACGGCTATATTCCGAAAATACTTAGTAGTCTCTATAATCCATCAGAGAGGCTACTATTTTACAATTTCAAGCTTCTTTCACTAAATTTATCTGACAAGCGTGTTAATTCAACTCTTACCTTCCACGTTTATGTCATGGAGCTTTCTGTGATCCGGGAAAAGTCTCCAGTCTATCAGAGAGGCTACATGTATTACAGTATCCACCCCAGCACATGCTTCTCTCACTAAACTTCGGTCTGTTATACTGCCTACGTAGGTTGTCACTCTTTTCTTTGCTCCGTATTCTAATGTCGAAATAAAGTTAAGCTATAGAACCTTTTAATTTCCCTCTCCAGACAGGACCCCTATCCGGATCCGTTACCTTTTTAATTCTAGTGTTAACGTTTTCGTAATTTCTCTGTACATTGGACAATCAAATTACATGTACATTGAACATGCGGAATTGCCGAAGCCAAAAGATTACAAAAGAACTTACATAGTATATGCAGCTAACGATATGATAGGTTAAAACAGGTCTTATGGCACCAACTGTCATCTATCATCCCGATCTTAAGGGTAGGAAAAACACCTTCAATCTATCACCAGAGGGAGCGTCTATCAACACTGACCTCTATACTATCGCGCTAAGGATAATGGGAAATATTTTAATGATATCCAACCCCCGAATTCGGGGAAATTACCATCAATCCTTAGAGCGATAGTATAAAGGTCAGTGTTGATAGACGCTCCCTCTTGTGATAGATTGAAAACACCTGAAGATATTTGTAATAACAAAACTTTGTTCGGGCAATACCTACACTAGTCTAAACTTGTAAAATTTAATATTCTAATTGGGCACAAACAAATGCTTAACTTATTCTAAAGCCTATATTGCTTTTACTTCGCTTTGCAAAAGTGGAATAAGACACAGACGAACAACACAATGTAAATATATTTTGTAGTTCTATTTATGTGTATCTGTACACAATAAATTTGTACATACCTAGTTTTTGCTGAAACTTGACAATGTCTAAGACTCTGATCTCGTCAAACTGTGGAGTGAACTGATGAAGATGTTTTATGATGTGTTGTCCTAAGCATCCATTTCCACCGGTTACTAAAACAATTCCTGCATCCATTGGCCTTCCTTGAGATTGATACTTGATATACTACATGTATACGCTACACAACCTACATAAATTAAAAACAGTTTTACAATCATTTAACAATGAACAGTCGGCAACATTCAATTTGACATGTTGCCGTGCAGTTGACTCTAGATTAAAAATGCAATACAAATGGTTCGAATTCGAATTGAACAAGGAAGTTTCATACTTTACTACGGAATGAGGGTTGATATAAATCATTATAGTGCAAATTATTTGAAGATGAAATATTGTACTTGTGTTTTTAACAATACTACGTGACAATTTGTAAACTGTGTCTTTTTATCTGTCATCTTTAGTTCGTTTACTTTGGCTACTTTAAATCCAAATGCTTGTCTACATTGCATTTTAAGTTATCGTATGTTTTATAGCCACTTGCATTTTGTACCTTCGTTGCAAATATTTTGAAGTCAGCAAAAAAGTAAATGAACTTGAAAAAAAGGAAATATTAAAGAAATCTTTATGCTGCTCCAATATTATTTCAAGCCCTTATACATTATGGTGAATAACCAAACAGATCGTTGAGCATGGTATGACAATACCAGAAGAAAAAGTATACATTTTTACAATACCATGACATTATACAATTGAAATGCAAACACAAGTAGATTAGGGAACGATCATTAATCTTGAACTTGAAAGGGGCATTGTTTTTTACCTTAAAATATACTTGTATCAGAGATTAAGAAAATATATTGAAGGAGGATTTCTGCCATAAAAGTGCCGTAAAAATAGAAATACTTTGTGATGTTTTTTTTAATTTGATATTGTTGCGCTCTTTGAGCGAAAATTCTGGCCAGATAAAAAAAACAGGGCGTTCCCTTCGAGGTAATTGGTCGGTCCCTTTCATTACCTTGTAATTATGGAGATGTTTATGACAAACTTTTAATTCACGTGTTAGAGTGTTGTGTAGCAATCAGGTTCATGGTTACACTTTAAATAAATTTGTCGATATTTTATCCTTTTTATAGTCAATGTGCAGCTTTAACTACATATTGAAATAGAAAATAAGGTATAGCAGCGTCTAGATAGAAAAATTGCAGATAATTTTCTCTATCAAGTTACAAAATCACTTTTGTTTTTTTCTCTATTTATTTTCTTTTCGTTAAGTTGTACCTAAAATAAAACATTAATTACCAATAGACAGTCCGAAAACCGGTGGTATTTAAACAATAGAATGTGAGCTCTTCATCGGAAAAGATAGGAAAGTCAATTCGAATGTTTATCCTGGTTGTCAAGTGAATCAAAGGTTCTTTTTAGTACAAAATTTCTTCCAATTTTAAGTTATGCTGATACAATAAACTTTTTTGAATTAAAAAGAGTTTTTAAAAGTAACAGATTGCATTTTAATGCATGTTATTATGTGGATATTTATGAAATGCATACGGTGCAAACTGAAATGGATCGCACAACTTTAACTTTTATATAAAAAATTGAAAAAAATCACACTATTTGTTTAAATGTATATCTTCCCATATGCAAATTTTCAGACTGCAAGAGGTAAAGCCAAAATAAAATTAGGAAAAAGACCTATTTTACTAGTCCGTCTTGACAACCTTCTTTTTAAAAGTACACGATTTACCTGTTGAATTCGATTATGTCATAGAACATGTTTACCTTTTTGACCGGTATCCGTAAATTGAGATCAACAGTATGTGAATTTGCATTGTATTGGAGTAAATGTCCAATTCAATATTCAGTCATCCGTTTTAAAAATAGGAATGCCGCCCATTTATCATGTTTATAATTTATTAAAGATAGAACTTGGTTGTGTCCCTTGAAAGTTTTTCATAGTTACACATTGAATTCAAATGGATCGTTATATGATAACAGTAAAATATAATTTTCAAACTAATATCTGTCGAAAGAAAAGGTAATAACCTAACTTTCCCGCAAGTTTCGAAAATGTACTGCAGGTATTACGCCTTGTGTGATTTTTTAAAGGTTGAGTTGACATTTTAATTTTTTCCAACGGCCAATAAGTTTCACTCGATTTGTTAAAATATGCACTTTTATTGACCTTATAAACAACTGTTTACGCAACAGAAAAGATTCGTTAATAACATAACATGTCCAACGTATATGATAGTAGTCAAATCCATGCGTAATAAATGAAAATTGAAGATTGTTTATATGCCGTCGCCATCGTTGTTGTCATCGTTAAAAATTTAAAAACACATTAGCTGTTTTCTGGAGGGGAGATAATTTAATACCACTAGATATTAGACTGTAGACGTATAACCGATACGTCTATGATAACTCATAAATAAGCGTTGTCACCAATGAGTCTAAGAAAAAGAACAAGTTTACAGAAGAACAAATAATCCACATGCTCAACTTTCATTGAAAACAAATATATTTGTTCAGTTTGGTGGAGGCATTTTTCAGGGATTTCCATGGGCACTTATTGCGAACATTTGCTTGCTATTTTTTTTTTCCATTCATATGAAGCATACTCCTAACAGTCACTTCTAGACTAAAACGAGCGTACACTAGCTTTCCTTTAATCTGAATTCCCGTTATATTGATGATGTCCTTTCACTAAACATATTTCGATTTGGTGACTTTCTCCATCTTATATCTACGGATTCTTTGAAGTCTGTTTCTTTTAGATATTCAATTTGAAATGGACTCTCAAGGAAAACTTTCAACAAAGCTCTATGCCAAAAGTGATGACTTCAACTTTCCAATTGTCAACTTTTCCATCTTGTTTAGCAACAACTTATCGAGTTAACATATCTCAATCCATTCGTTATTTCAGACCTTGTGGGATTGACATCGATTTCCTTAGCAGAGCGACACGTCTGACACAAACATGGTTCACACAGGGTAATGTTGTTCCCCGTGTGCTGTCTTCACTCAACAAATTTTACGGAAGACATCATGCGCTTATAGACAAATATGGGATTTCCATCTCTCAGATGAGTGCATGTTGGTTTGTCATATGGTTTTGTTTTGTCTTCCTTTCCATATTTTCAAACTCTGAATTGACTGTTGGCAACGCGACGGGTGTGCTATAGCAAGCAGGCACTGCTTACTCTTCCGGAGCACCTGAGGTCGCTTTCGTTACGACTAGAGTTCGCGTTGTTAATTGATATTCAGTAGTTTTTGTGTTTCCGTATTTTACATGTTGTCTGGTTTTTTTGTCTAGTTCTCGTAGGTGTTTTCCGGTTTTGTCTTTGCCCTTTCGGACTTTTGACATTCGGATGCCCCATTGGTACCTTTGCTTCTTTCTTTTAAACGTTAGTGAGTAGATAAAATGATAACAATAATGGAAATTACCTAGTACGTAGAGCTAAATAACAGGGAATTGTTGATATTTGGCTATATTCGAGTGAACTGAAAAATGCAAAGAAATGCCCCGTCAAAACGTATCGTGTACCAAGCAAAACATACTAAAATTTTATGTAAAACATATTTATTATATAGACACTACTATACCTTTTTTTGCAATTGAATATGTAGTTTAGTATAAACATAGAATGAAAAAGGTGTAAAATATCAGCCATAATGTATTAAAAGTGTAAACATTAACCTTCATTTCTCCTGATTTTGAGTAATTCACAGACTTTGAGATTCGCATGCCCTTTTCGTATTGCCCAAACAAATTAAACGGTTGTTTTCATGATATAGGAAGAAAAATATGCTTCTGAATTCTTACCTGTTATGTTATGAATGTGACGTGGAATGTGAACACCAACACAAGTAATTTATAAGGTTTAAATTTATTTCTAAAAATAAATGTTATCATGTTTATTTGTATTTAAAATCACAGTAGTCTAGTAAAGTAATAAACTAAACATTGATCTTAATAATTATCAGTGAACTCCCTATATCTGTCATCTTCACTAGCCAAGGGTTACGATCCGCTATCTCTCATCTTCACCCTTGGCAGATGTAGAAGGATTTTTGTGGTCATACATTCTCTCATCTGATTGGATGCAGTGGAAGTTGGCTGCATCCAATCACATTGCTCCATTTCCATTTTTAAACAATCTGTTAACAAACATGTGGGTTTACAAAGGTGATAAATAATTATTATATTTGCAAAAAATATTAGCAGTTTTGATCAAATCTTACCAAAATTACCTTTATTTTATCTTTAAATAAATGTTTATCGTTAATGGAATGAAATATCTCCTATTTTTGCAACTATCTGGATGAAAATAATTTTTTAAACTTGGAGTAGATATTGCTTCAAGGGAGATAATTAAAATGTTGAGATTAAAAAAAACCTTCTAGATCTGCCAAGGGTGAAGATGAGAGATAGCGGATCGTAACCCTTGGCTAGCGAAGATGTATATCTGTTCATATCCTCTAATCTCCAAGTCATTTGGTTAATTTATATATTATAAATATGAACTATATTTCTGGCAACATCTGCATACTCTAAAACCTGGTACATGTAGTATGTACATCAAAGTTTTAATTGATTGGCTATTTTAGATGCAATGTTCAACACACTTCTTCACCAGAGTTGTTTAAAACTTTTGAAAATTTTATAAATTCTTTTACGCTAAATGATAAATCAAATCAAATTCAATTTAAAACCAATCCTTTATTTTTGCGATCAGCATCAGTGTGTTTACAGCATGAAATTATTATAACCAAGTCGAAAAAACGAAGTCTAAGACTAATCAACTTGAAAATGGATGTTTCCGAAAAGTTTGACAAATTTTTGTGAAAATAAAGCTCATAAAAATAAAGCTATCTCCCTTGTTTCTTGTGAAATTTTCTTTAAATTGATGATTTTGTTTTAATATTTGGGTAAAACTACCGTTTTTTTAGAAATTTAAAAACTAAAAATCAAAATTTCTAAAAATTTGCAGCGATTGCGGATATGGACCCAAGACATGCTGTGCTAAAATCTCAGACCATTCAGACAAGTACTTTAAGAGATATTTGCCATTAAACTTTAATTTCAAAGAAAATGAATGGAAGTGATGCGTTTCTGGTAGTGCAAAAGGTGAACTGCATCAAGTGACTGAGTGACGTCACGTCCAGTTTTGCTGTGTTCTAAGAAGGAGAATGTTATTTTGTAAATCTGCACTTATCTGAGAGATGAAACTTCCATATTTTTTAATGAGTATATGATTTTACGGAAGACATTATTTAGTGCAGATGTTGATATGTCATAGGGTTTTGATTTGTCTTCCTTTTCCGAATTTGACACACTGAATTGGAAATTGGCAGCGCGACTGTTGTGCTATAGCATACAGGAACCGCTAACTCTTCCGAACAACCTGAGTTCACTCTTATTACGACTAGAGTCGTGTTGTTAATTGATATTCAGTAATTTTTCTGTTTCCATGGTTTTAAGGTTTTATGTTTTTTTTTCGCCCAGTCCTTGTTTGTGTTTGCTAACTGGTTGTGATTCTGCTCTTTCGAACTTTGACATTCAGATGTCCAATCGGTACCTCTGCTCCTATTGAAATGTTTTATTTTCCTTTTCAGAAAAAAAACTCGTTGATTTTTTGTTTTCCAATCACCCTAAGATTATACACAGAATATTTTTACTCTCATACAGAGGTAAGTTAAATTTAGAAAGATTTGTTAAAGGAATTCAACTTTTCACGATGTCTTATTAGCAAGTCAATTTGAATTATAAATTTTATAGAATTTAATTATGAATTACATTTTTCAAACGATAAAATAGTACATAGCGACGACAGCAACCCAGGAGCAACAAAACCATGTGTTAACAATTTTTGTGTCATACATGACACTCTGCCAAGGAAATCGATGTAATTTCCACAAGCTCTGGAATAGCGAATCAATTGTGATACCTAACCTCTATTTATATAAACTGGAGCGGACAAATAGGGAAAGTTAACAATTGGAAAGTTGAAATCATCACGTTGTCATAGTGATTTGTTGGAGGTTTTCCTTGAGAGTCTATTTCGAGATGAATATCTAATTATGAGACTTACTTCCTAGAATCTGTTGTGTCCATTATCTCAAGTTCCCAAGGATATTTTAGATGTAGAAAGTCACCAAATCAAGAATTGTTTGAAATAGTGATACAATTAAACTGTTAAACAGTGTAACTTGCAAGCTCTTCAACGAAATACGATAACCCTACGGTTAAATTTTATATTAGGATTGGTCACTTTTTGTCAAAACTAAAAACAAATGCTTGAATATACATGCCAAGAGATGATTTCAGTTAAAACACGAAAACATATCCCTTGACTTTAAGATGACACCTGCTTCTTCGATTTACTTTACTGTTGGAGTGTAGGGTCACATATTGTATCGCGTGAAATGAATTTAGTATTTGAAAAAAGCAGCAGTCGTTAGTAAATCAAATGACAAAACAAAATAAATAATATTCTCACAATGTACAAATACTAAACTGAAATTCCTGTCTCAAAAGTTTTCCTTAACTTACATCTTCAAGACATCGTGGGCTAACCTTGCAATACAGCAAAAGAAATGCGTCCTTCCTTTATAAAATCTAGTAGGAAAACGACTTTCCTGTTCAAAATTCAAACCATCTCGCAGCTGACTGCACCAACCCACCATTCTCGTTTGAACTAGAGGAACTGCTTCCCATCGGCGTCACCAAGGGACAAATAATGAATAAACTAGGGAGGGGTCAGACTACTGTTTTTGGCCGGTTAATCAAACAGTATAAGAAATTGAGAATATCGGACGCAACTTTCCTTCTTCAGCATCAAAAGCTCTACAAAAGTTTTAATTAAGTCAAAGTTTTTTCATGTTTTTACCATATAGCATGAAAAGAATTGAAGATAGAGAAAAGCTGCTGATTGCTTAAACCTTAAACCTTAAGCCCATTAGGCTCTACAAAAATTCTATTGGGTCGAAGCTGTCATATGACCTTTTACAAAATGTACAAGGGTTATTGGCTTCTAAAGATAAAAAAGCGTTTCTTTCATATTTTTGCCCAATAGAATGAAAACTATTGCAGAAAGAAAAGAGCTGTTGCTTGCCTAAACTTTCAGCATTATTTAATTTTACAAAAAGTCTTCATTGTGTCGAACTGATCAGATGAGTCCTTATTGGGGTAATGGCCTTTTAAAGGTAAATTAGTTTTTTCATGTGTTTGTCCTCAAGAATAAAAATTATTTCAGACAGAGAAAACTGTTGCTTGCTTTAAACTTCATGCTATTAATCTCTATAAAAGACTCTATTGGGTCGACGTTGGCTGATAACCTGTTATAGATGATCCTTATGGACTATGGACCAGTAGAGCGATTCAGGCTCCTTTGAGCCTCTTGTTTGTTCGATTAATTTGACTGCAAAGGTGAGTTTTTGCTCTAGTTTTATCCCTCGTACTTTTCTTTCTTTTAAAACGTAAATTTGACCTAAAAATGTGATTCCACCACTTTTGAACTGTGTTGTGTTTACAAAATGCAAAATGTAGATAATCAGTGTAAATGTGTGACAAGTATTTGGTATGGACTAGACAATGGGTAAACAAACATATCTATAAAGTGTAAATAAAACCAGTCGAAAATATAACTTACTTTGTCTCGATGTTAAATTTTGTAAGAATGCAGCAAAAACTTTAAGGTAAGCAACCAACTTATATTTTAAAAGTTTTGTCTTCTAGTGCTCCATCTTCTTCACGATGGCGTTTTCAATAAGTTGACTGGGTTTGTTGGTCCAGACCTTTTACATTCGATCGCCTTATAGGCCTAATGTTCTTTTGTCCATTACAAGTACCAGGGTTTAAAATTTTAAATATTTTTCTACTGTGCATATTTGAAATTTTAAAATTCTTTGAAAAATCCTCGCTATGTTACTATTTCCATATTCACACAATAAATAAAAATTAAAATCCTGTGTGTTTTATATATTGTCATCGTCAATAATATTTGGTATTGCGATGTTTTTCTACAAAGTCGGTTAAAACAGCACAACATGCAAGTTCTTTGTTATACCACGATCTCATTAGCGTTTTCAATTGATATTAAATAGTGTTTTTTGTGTTTCCGTGTTTTATATGTTGTCTGTTTTTGTCCCGTTCTTGTTGGTGTTTACTGGTATTGTCTTCGCCCTTTCGCACTTTTGACATTCGGATGTCCCATTGGTACATCTGCTTCTTTCTGGATTTAGATGCTTGTTCCTGGTGTTGATATTACCAATAAAAAAGTTATTTGAAAAAATGTATGTCTTTATTAAACAAGGATCCTTTTTTATCGTCTGAAAAATACGGTAAACTCAAAGACGACGAGCAACGACTGTTGGCCGTCACATTGAAGGCTTCTTTTTTTAATTGTTTTTGTTTCGTTTCTTAATTTATCATCATAATCAAATTTTTATTTTAGTTTTTTTTATAGAAGAGTTTGAAGATGGTTGAGTATGTCGTTTTAGTGACGGGGGCGAGCGGCTTTCTAGGTCAGCACATTATTAAACATCTTCACCTCTACAGCGACAATGTGAAGGAAATTAGAGTATTAGACTTGTCACATTATCAGCAAAAATTAGGTAAGTGTGTCCAATTGGTTTGAATGTTTGTTAGAACTCATAATTTTGTTTTAACTTATTAATAGACATAGACATAGACATAGACATATTTTATTTAGATCCAATCATGGAGCCCCGTGAGAGGCAGTACAATTATTCATAACAAAATAAAAGGAATGAAATAAAATATATAAATTTATGATTTAACTGATTAGTCTTCAATAACAATAAAAGAAAAAACACATTTGATAGCTATAGATTTAACTAATATGTCCCAGCTTATTGATGCAGGTGTCCTATAGTATTCGCTTTCTTGTAACTATATCCATCCGGTTGTCCGTCTACAATTCTTTTGAACACTTGGAGCCTAAAACACTCTGAGTGTTAGGACAAACCAGATTTGTACACTGTCATTTGGCAGTTGTCTTAATTTAGGTATTCAAAATTTCATGGAATTTGAGATAAATGACACTACATATTCTATTAGGTTTGCTTTATTTTTGGATTAATAAGACACACAAAGAACGATTTGTATAAAAAAAAAATGTATGACAAGCGTGATGACTACCTTTCACTTTTTACGTCATAACACTCTTCCGTTGGTCGAGCATAAGGAGTTAACGCATCTCAACTGATTCGTTGTTCCAGAGCTTAATGGGAATATTGCAATATCCTTGATCAACTGAGCATCACATCTGACAGTCAAGTTGCTAACAAAAGGGTTACATTTCCCATGTTGCTCCTCGGTTGTTGTCATTACTAAACCTTTGTTACGGAAGACATCATGTGTTGGTAGGCATTTAGATAGGGAATGTCTTTTTCTCTAATTTTCATCCGATTTAACTACTTCTCAGCCAGTTGTGAAAAAATATTTCTTCTCTCTAGAGAATTTTTAAGTTCTCATTAATTGATTGATCACTTTTACAGTAGGCGTGACCATTGCGACCGAAAACTGCAAGAAAAACATTCGCCAATAATTATAGTTCCTTTAGACAGTCACAATATATTTTAGTTTACTTTTGATATTTTCTGACATAATTGTTATTATTATGTTATTATAAATTATATAAATGAATATCATAAAAACCTAAATGTTTAGCTTACTTTTATTTACTTAAAACTCTTGGTAAAGCGGAATAATATACTGACCAAATCAAAGGTTAGGAGAATTTAAACGTTAACCAAAATGAATCTCCTTTGTATTTGGTTTTCCGGAAAATTAGAGAAACAGCGTCTTACATCATTTCTCGTGGATTATCAGATTTCTCAATCTCGATAGTTAAATGACAGAATTTTAAGCTCTCGACAGAGTCTCGAGCTTAAAATTCCATCATTTAACTATCTTGATTGAGAAATCTGATAATCCACTTGAAACAATGTAAGAAGCTATATTTCTTGATCTGGGTTTAGCTAGGGGTTAGGTATTATCATCCTTTCCTGATTTTCCCCACACTTTATCAATCTTTGGCAAGGTGACGGTTCTATTATAGCAAGCAGGAACTATTTCGGAGTCTCAACACGACTATACTTGGTTCACGTTACTGATTGCGATTTGAATGTATGATTTGTTTTTTGTTGCTGTATGGTTTCTTTTTGTGATGATTGAAGTCTAACTATTTTGTCTTTGTCTTTTTGATTAAAACAACTTGTCATTGCCCCTTTGGTACGTTTTTGATACATCCATCATTTTTTTTCTGGAAAACATGGATTTTGACTTTGTCAGTAATATCTATTTCAACACGATAATGTATTGATGTTGTTATCTTAATACATGTGTTAAAGGTCTTTATCTAACTGTGGCTTTTGGATGTAGAACATTGTTCCATTGCATATTCTTTCTGATAAAATCAAGTAAATATATATACTTAGGCACGAACCATTTTCTTTTGTGTGGGGGTTGCCTGGGATTTTTTTCAAAAAAAAAATATCAATTTCAATTTTTACAGAAAAAAATAAAAAGGCTCCTAATGGAGCTGAAAAAAAAAATAAATATTCATAAATTTCCAAAAAAATACATGTATATACATCCTTTGAACTCAAATGATAAAAGCCTAATTTTTTTCTGCCTCGCTTCGCTCGGCATACATCAACATATTCATCATTACCTTTAGTAGAAGTTTGAAATTTTGAAATAATAATGTGCTACGATTTAGTATCACTTTTAATATGTTTAGTACATGCATACATAGATAGTTTTGTTCTGTTATGATCATATGAACCTCTGCTGTATTACTCCCAATCAGGATAGTTAAAAGTAACATTGCATTCATTAGACCTTGCAATGTAATTATCATAACCTATTATACATACATTATACCCATACATGAAGTTGAGAAGGGTGTAATGTTTTAGACTGGTCCGTCAGTTTGTTTCCCCAAGGGATCAATATTTCATTAACTGATTATTCCAGAACTATTGACCTTAGGCTTTCAATATTTGGAATTTATCGTATGGTAAGATATGTATGTTTTCTGATCTATATATCGTCAACAGGTCTAAGCTTTTCCCCCATTGCTTTCAGAATATAGCCTCTATCATTTTGTGATGTCTTTCAGTTTCCATGACCTTCAGTCGCCCTCGGACAACAAAAATTTAAAGTGTGTACATCTTAGACACTGATGTCCCGCTTGGCAAATAAAATTATATATATATTTTTTTCAAAACCTTCCCATCCCACTGGTAGATCCAGAGATGTCTATAAGATGGCATTGGTAATTCTTCACAGATTTCTTATGTTTCCATGTTCTGTAGCTCATATGAGGATTCTTTTAAAATGAATAATGAAATCATGATTAGCTTTCAGGAAATCACAAGAATGGATGATTTTGCATCATTTACCCAAGAGCTTTTGAGGCCTTCAGTGATCTCAATGTCTGTTTTAAGTATGCTAGTTAATTCACATAATCCCTAACCAAGTCAAAAGGCTAGTTTTTCTATGATCCCTTAGTGGCTTTTGGGAATTTGGGATTTTGGATATCCAGCTATTTGACTTTGTCCATTTAAATAAATATTGCTGAATGTTAATTTGGGGGGATTCTGGTTTTTAATTACTTTCATTTTTTTACTTTGTGCTTTCAAAAGAGGTTGTCTGACATACATGTATTTGCAATATCTCCCCATATCCTATTTTTTCTATAAATATATGTATTTTTTGAATATGCATGATTCAAAATCAAAATACAATAGTCAAATGTACATTTCATATTCAATGAGAGTTTGTTGGACATATTCCACATATCTCATTTTTCTTAAAGAAATATATGAATGTTTTGAATATGAATGTATACACAATGAGAATGAATTAGTCCAAGAACTGGCCTAAATTCACACAATTGATAAAAGACCAATTTACAAATAGAAAATCAAATGTAAAAAAAATCTGAACTTGTCTGAAAAAAAATTATGATTTTGCTTTGGGCAGAAAAAAAAATGTAACTTTGATTCGGACAGAAAAAAATATAATATCAGGTTATAAAATCCCAGCCCCCCCCACCGTATGAAAATGGTTCGTGCCTTATTGTGTCAAACTTGATTGTTAATGTAAAAAAGGAACTGAAAAACTTAAATTGTATTTTATTTGTTAAACACCAAAGTGCATCTACATTCATCACATCGCAACTAAAACAATTTAAAACCCGACATCCACACCATGCCCCCTCACAACCCTGATTGTGCATTTACTTAATAATGCCATATTCTTTTACTTGATTAACTTTAAATTTCATGGGAATCTTTGAGTTAAGATAAATACCATCGATCTCATATTCTATATTCAAATTTGCTTTAAAGTATTTCTTACTCAATGTATTAACCATTAAGTTTTTGCAAAGAACTATTATAAAATATTTTTTGCTAATAACTGCAGTTGATTCATAACAAATATAACTCGTCATTTAATGTGTCTTAAAAAGGAATTGGTTTGACAAAGAAGCCGAAATATAGAAAGATTTTTTTTTATTTTATTCAGTTTTATTTATTTATTTATTTCATTTTTTGGCAACACCTCCGACAAAAATGTCCGAGACGTGAACATCACAAGGCTTCATGGTGTAAAACAAACACGTTTTAATTGCACAAAAGAAACTACTGCAACCACATTCAGCCTGACTATGTCATGGATTTACTTATCAATTTAATGATACTGTTTAAATTCACTTAAATGTAGTTTTTTTACATTTTATGTTTCATATGCCTATTCAACTAAATCGCTTGTTTTATCTCTCTTTGTTGCATGCCACAAGTCCGTTTTCGGCAAATGCATGGGTTCTCTTATCTATATAATTGATCTTATCTTTAATTCCAGATTTTAAGACCAGTAAACCAATGAAGATATTTACCGGAAGTATAAACGACAATCATGTTGTCCGGGAAGCCTGCTGTGGAACAGACATCGTCTTACATATCGCATCGTTAATAGACTGGTCTTTATTTCCAAATAATAAGGCACTTCATGAAGTTAATGTTGTTGGTAATGCAATTAATAGTAAAATCGAAGGAAAGTGAAATAAAATGAAACAAAATTATAAAAGATGGGTTGCGATAAGACCCGTTTTCAGCCCACCGCGAAAGTCAAAAATAAAATTTACTAAATTCTTTCATAAAATGTCTTGTTGGAAAGGTTAATATTTCTTTTTTTTTTAAATAAACGTCTGTAAGTTAAAAGCTTAATTTTTTATTTTCTAGTAAATGGTGCTTGAAATGAACCACCACAAATGATTTTAACATTGAGCCTATGGGAAAGTGGCGCAAATGAGTGATATATATCCTTCCCGAAAGTATAGTCTTGCACGCGGAACCAGCTCCATATTTTATTCAAAAACTTGTTTTACTAAAACACATCTTTTGTGAAAGATTCAAGCTGGTTCCGCGTGCAAGACATACTGAAAATTTAAAAAGACTATAATTTTTGAACTTGTTGTCAGTAGTTAAAAATTGTGCGAAATCTCTCCGTTTTCCTTGTTTTTCTTGAGATTAGCGTTCATTTCAAATTCAAAACTTTTCTTAAAAGTGATGTATATGTATGATGAACCTTTTATAGAATTGTTAACACTGGCTTCAACTATATAAGCACAAAATTTCACTTTATTGAAGCCCTACATTGAAATCTCTTTTAAATCAAGATGAAATTTTCATTCAAAATGGGTCAATTTTGAACACGATTTTCCAAGCCGTGTGAATGCAAAAGGATTTAAAATTAGTCTTTCACAACAGTACAATCATTTTGCTACAAAATAAGGAAAAAAATAAGAGGCTATGAAACACTTTTTATTTTTTGCCTACAGATGGGCCAAAATAGGGCCTTATCGCAACCCATCCTTACCTTTCAAACATTTCGGTCACATTGACTACTATATTCAATGGCAAGTTGTACTTTACAACCAACCCTTTACATTTATTTATAATACGAGCATATATGCTCATTTCTAAAGGCTCTACTCTGCCTTTAAGTGAAGCTGCAGTAATTTTTCATTTCTTTTGTTTCAATGTTATAATGTGGTTTATTTCATGCATAATTACTCCCTATCCTATCATATTTATTTAATAACAATTAAAATGAAAATAATCGCAAACATTACAGGTTCCAGAATTTTCGGACATGATCTCGTTTGGCAAGGGTTCTAAAGATGCTGCAATATGGTGTATAATGTGAACACGTGGATACTCATGTACATGTATTATTTATTTATATAGTAAAATCGGAGAATAACAAAACAGTCGGGCGATAAGGTGTTAACACTGGGAGAATCTTTCCACAAAGGAATTTTCAAGCACTTTAGGAGGGCGTACATCATTGAACTATATAAAGTAAAACAAGGCCCGACTTTTTTGTTATTCTCCGATTTTACTGTACCAGTTTTTTAATAACTTTGCATCGTTTTCGATCCAGTCTGCTTCTCGACGGTTTAGTAAGATTTTTCTGGTTTTCTTTAGACCCTAGTTTATTGATTTTTATTCCAGTCGCATCTGTGGGCTTCCACACGATCACTTGAGCTATTCATGCGGAAGCCAGATTTGGTGGCTGGAAAAATCAAAACTCGCACGAGCGAGATGCACATTGTCCATCAAAGGAGGGCATACGTCATTGATTTGTCATTCAAAATTCGATTTGGACTTCCAACACTTTAGATCCTAGCTTCACTGAAGATGAGATAAATTCTCGAAATGGCCATATGGAGCATCTGAATTGCCGTAGCTCCTAACTCTTACTTTGCTTTGCTTTCGCTTTCGATCCGCGACTTTTGACTTTTGACTTCTATATTTGATAATATATAATAAGTAAATTGAATGATTTATATGGTAAAAACCTGTATGTATTTTTTTTCACGTCATTTCATTTTCATTTTTATCAGGCCCGTCGTGTTCCTCTCCGGTCTTGTTTTACTTTATATAGTTCAATGATGTACGCCCTCCTAAAGTGCTTGAAAATTCCTTTGTGGAAAGATTCTCCCAGTGTTAACACCTTATCGCCCGACTGTTTTGTTATTCTCCGATTTTACTGTACCAGTTTTTTTAATAACTTTGCATCGTTTTCGATCCAGTCTGCTTCTCGACGGTTTAGTAAGAGTTTTCTGGTTTTCTTTAGACCCTAATTTATTTATATAGATATCCTTTTTATGATTTGCAGAGACAACGTAATGTGACATTAAGCCGATCGTTGGGTTAACCGGTAACCGTTCGGTAGCATGGTAAGGTCACCCGATCGTGACATTTTCAAAATTTTGCTGTTTCTGTGTATTCTATTAATATTCGATAAAATATAACAGTTATCAACAAACCCATCGAAAAGCTAGGTAAATCTCGGGCAAGCCCTCGGGTGATCTTCTTTTCTCGTCAAAAGAAGCTTCTGGGTCACACACAAACCGGGTGATAATTGTATATATACCATAACCCAATTTATTTAACTATATATGCTTTAGCAAGTAACCACATTGTATCAGCGTTATCATTTGATGATTTCAGGTACACAAACAGTAATTAATGCATGTCGAGCTGAGAACGTCCCTTATTTGATATACTGTGGTTCGTCTGGTCTTTTCAACGGTCCAGAGGAGGTCATTAATGGGAACGAAAGTACAGTAAAGAAGCCTTCAAAATACTATTTTCCTGCATATGCCTCAACTAAGGCAAAGGCTCAAAATCTTGTTCTGACGGCAAATGATACACAATTATCTAATGGTAATTCGACTTACTGGACTTAAGTTTTGTTACTTTTGGGAGGAGTAAAAGCCATCTACGTGGTACCGTATCTTTCACCAGATTTTGTGTTTTGAACCGGGCTCTTTAGGTCTTGCCACTTGTATTCCCATTTACTCTCATTTCTTTTGATACACTTCTCTGTCCGGTGTCCTTTTTATCTTCCTCCTTTTTAATGGTACTTGAACTTATTAACTTTGGAAGATTAAAAGATTTCAAGGCAAACGCTTAAATCAAATTCAACAATGTCATCAATGTACAATGCAAGTAATTTAAAATGTTTTATATTGTGTCTGTCTGACTGCGAAAGATATCTACGAGATGACCTAGCAATTAATGAATCCAAGAATTTAATGTTCGTTTGGTACATGTATGTAGTATTTGTTTCTTAGTGTGATATGGTATTTTACTCCGTTGAAATTGCCTAAAAATCAATTATTGTAATATTATTTCGAAAAATGGTCTTTTCTTGAAACAGCATTTGATAAATTAAGTCTTCGTGTAATCATTTATCTAATAAAGCAAATGCTTATCTTTTGAAATGTAGTAATTGATGATTAAGGATTCAGTAAAATAGCACATTTCTTATATTTTTTTTTCTTTCAGGGAAAATACTTAAAACAATGGCCATTTTACCTCTGCCCATGTATGGCGAGCTTGATCTCATGGCGGTTCCACTTTCAATCCGACCTTTCAAAGGTGGGACGTACCCAAGAACTGGAAAACTAGAAGCCAAATTACAATATTGTTATGTTGGAAATGTAGCAATGGTGTTTGTAGAGGCTGCAAAAGCATTCCCAAAAACTCCAGAAATTGGCGGGAATTTCTTTTTTGCAGCAGACGATACTCCAATTGGATCATTGCCAGAAATTATGAAACCGTATTTAGACATGGTAAACTCAAAGGTTTCAACGTGGTATATTCCATATTGGTTTCTTACTCTGATGTTGCTTCTGTTGTATATTGTTTTATTCGTTATAAGATTGTTTAAATCCGTCCATCTACCTAACTTACATTTTACTTTTGGTAGCATTGCTTTTATAAATACCACATTTAACATTTGTTATGACAAATCTACAACGATGTTAGGCTACAAGCCTTTGTATGACTATGAAACTGCGATTCGGAGGTCTAAAGCATTCTACCTGGACGTGATTTAATATTACATGCTTTTCTTCTTTGTTAAAGTCACCTGAGGGAGGAACAAAAAAATATCATGAAAACAAAACTTTATTTTGAATATATTTGGCAATGTCAGGATAAAGAAAAATAACAGTTTTGGAAAATAAAATACACATCATTTTTTTAAATATAAATCGTTTATGAACAAGGTTTACAAAAACCCGTGAACGCATCAGAATAGGGAGGAAACCGTATAACACGTTAACATACAGAACAGTTTAAGAAATTTCATGACTGTATTATTTATTGTGATTTAATATACATTCGGTCACATGAAAATTGTTGTTATAACAATTGCTTTTCAATGTATCGTGTGCAATATTGCTTTATTTCTTCGAGGATTCTGTTTTTGGCATCTTCATACAATATTTTTATGTATATAATTTAATCATGCATTCTTCACTTATATTGTATTGATTCTGTCTTTTGAGGATCCGTAATTTGAAAATAAATTATGTTTTATGTCTTTTATAGCACAGAACTAGCTAAGGTCTAAAACTAAATTGTGCAGGTTTTGTCATTGCCCTTTCGGACTTTTGACACTCGAATGCCTCATTGGCGCCTTTGTGTAAGGTTGCTATATTCTAATGTCCATGGTTACACTTCGAATAAAATGGCTCAAATTTTACATATTATTTTAGCCTATGAACAGTTTTAAATATACAAACATAATATAAAAATAAAGAATGACAACGTATTCTCATAGGAATAGGAAGCAATCTATATTTGGTTGAGAAGCAAAATTGATAAGCAAAATAAAATGCCGCGACAAAACTGACTAAATTAGACTTTGCAATACTTAAAGTGTGAGTGAAAATATTCCATACGATGCAATGTATTATAAAGCAATTTTATTTGTAGATTAAGCTGTGCAAAATCTTTAAAAATTAATCAAAAATGTCAGTACTTTTAGGGTGAAGATGAACTTTTTAATTTATTTGTTTTGTACGTCTGTCGTTATCCAACACTGGTCGCATAAATCTTTTTTTTTCAGAATAATTCCTAGTCTACCTTCCCCTTATATAATTACATGTGTGCAACCTGGTGTTTAAAGAGGGTCGGTAGGACCTTTTGCGGGACAGCGGGAAAGCCCATTTATTTCAACGGGAATTCGGGAAAACCCTTAACGGGAACGGGATTTAGTCAATTTCATTTTTCGGGATGCAGGAATCACACATTTATTTTCGCGGGAATCCTGGATTTCTTGTTTTATTTGCCGGGACTTCGGGATCATACCCCCTCCTACCCCCCTTTAAAACAAACTAATGCGTTCAGATGAGTGTACTATTATGATAATAACAAAACTGGCGAACGCAGGAGTTTACTTTCATGACTTTAGAACAAACATATTTTATTTGTGAACATAATCATTGTACAAATAGCTTGGACACAAGTCATGCAAATAGAGGTCATCTTCATAACATAGTTTAACAATACAATGAATATACCATTTGAGCATGCATGCACGTTACATTTATAGATTACAAAACGAAAGAGAAGTATTATTGCTGAATAAGAATTGTGACAGAGGTTTGGGCCGACCATGAGAACCTATGTATTGTCAATTATTACTATTGCATCTTTTGTAGAATAAAACACTGTTGAATTCCAACTTGTATTATGGCGAAGTCCCAAATATAACAACAATAGAACAAATGAACATATATCACAATACGATTATGGAATGCGTCTATAAACTTGACTCCAATTTCAGTTTTGGTAACCTCAGTCAGAATACTGAATCCTAAAACTTACAGTCTACCTAATTTTCTGTTTTCCATTTTATAGTAAGTGTTTAATTTAATCTTACGTAATTAAAACCTTCAAAAATCCCATATTCTTTGAGTGCACGGTGTTTAACGTACAATCTCTTGCAACATAACACTGTGTCAGCAATTTCTGCGTCAAACGTGACGCTCTGCCAAGAAAATAGATGTAATTCCCAAAGGCTCTGGAGTAAAGAATCAACTTTGAGTGAGTGATTTAGTGAGTTGGTGTTTTACGCCCGCGCAACGCTACATAGGTTATTTATGCGATGAAAATGAAAAGTTGATAAAATGAACATGAAATGATGATGATAAATGAAATATGGGGTGGGGTGGGAAACAAAGGACCGGTAAATTTTGATGAACTACAGGAAAAGGGAAGAGGTGGGTAGGGGCGGAAAATTTAGCCTATGTGGTGCACTACTTGGCGGTCCACAAAGGGGTCTTTTACGTGCATGGAGCGTGGCACTCTCCGCACACGTTGGCCCACTGTGGTCGGCGGTCAGGGTTTCCGTATTATAGACCTGACAACCCCCGCGGACGAGAGCCACCCTATTCAGCCACCTAGGGTACACAGTTGGTCGCTCTGTGGGTTAAGCACTGACCCGACGTCAGAATTCCAAGACCCTTAGTCGCCTCTTCCGACAAGCTAGGCTTGATACGAAGAATCCATAAGCAGGAGCGGAACATATTTTTTGTCATTTTTAGGAGGACTGTACGGTTTTTGCTCATAATTCACGTTAAATAAAAACAAAAACAAAAAATCGCGCCTTGCTTCGCTTGGCGATAAAAAGAAAAATGATTTGTTAACGCCTGCATTTAACCAAAATCCTAGATCCTCCCATGTTTTACGCATATCAATTTTACTAGTGGAATAAATATGTACAAATACTACACCGTAATTAAAGATCTTTTGTCATTACGAAAGTATTATTTGGCCTGATATCAAGGAGGGAAATGAAATGGCGAATATCGGGCGAACAGGAAAATATCGAAACAGATTTCTCAGCAACTACTTTTCACTGCCTCTAGATATTTGGTATACATCATGCCATCAGCATGGGCTCCATATCTCTGGTGTCCAATTTCAGATTCAAATTGCCGCTGACCACTTTCTGTTTAAAGAAATTCGGCCGTTTTTACTTTTGACATATTTTTGTTGAAAGAACGTTTTTATGGATTGGCGTACTACTTTATATTTATTTTCCTAAACATTTATCTTTCATGCATACCTCTAATAAACGTTCACAATGATCAATGTGGTATGGTTGTTCTTTATAAGTCATGAAATAATTTCCATTGACTTAATCCAAGAAAACCATATTGCACTGGAAAATGCAAATAGAAGCATTCAGTTTTAAAAAATGTCATCTTTTATAGCGAGAGATCCAAATAATCACACATTGCAAATTAACACTGGAAATGAATGTCAAATGAATATCAAACAGAAGGAAACTTTGGTTTGATATTCATTTGATATTTACATAACATACCTAGACCCGAAACGAATCTCAAATGAATATAGAATGGAATTAATCTTTTGTTTGCTATTAATTTTATATTCATTTGATATTCACATAACATACCTAGACCCGAAACGAATCTCAAATGAATACAGAATGGAATTTATCTTTTGTTTGATATTCATTTGATATTCACACTGCAAATTAACACCCGAAAACGAATGTCAAATGAATATCAAACAGAAACTTTGTTAGATATTCATTTCATGTTCACAAAACCAAAGTACACCTAAAACGAACATCTAATGAATTGTCGAATGACAAATAATTCTTTGTTTGATATTCATTCGAATATCAAACAAAAGGAAACTTCGGTTTGATATTCATTTCATATTCACAAAACCAAACTAGACCTAAAACGAACGTCAAATTAATATCGAACGTAAATAAACTTTGTTTTGATATTCATTCGATATTCATTTGATATTCACAGAACATACCTAGACCCGAAACGAATCTCAAATGAATATAGAATGGAATTAATCTTTGGTTTGCTATTAATTTTATATTCATTTGATATTCACATAACATACCTAGACCCGAAACGAATCTCAAATGAATACAGAATGGAATTTATCTTTTGTTTGATATTCATTTGATATTCACACTGCAAATTAACACCCGAAAACGAATGTCAAATGAATATCAAACAGAAACTTTGTTAGATATTCATTTCATGTTCACAAAACCAAAGTACACCTAAAACGAACATCTAATGAATTGTCGAATGACAAATAATTCTTTGTTTGATATTCATTCGAATATCAAACAAAAGGAAACTTCGGTTTGATATTCATTTCATATTCACAAAACCAAACTAGACCTAAAACGAACGTCAAATTAATATCGAACGTAAATAAACTTTGTTTTGATATTCATTCGATATTCATTTGATATTCACAGAACATACCTAGACCCGAAACGAATCTCAAATGAATATAGAATGGAATTAATCTTTGGTTTGATATTTATTTGATATTCACAATGCAAATTAACACCAGAAACGAATGTCAAATGAATATCAACAGAAGAAAACTTTGGTTTGATATTCATTTGATATTCACAAACAAAACTTGACCTGAAACGAACGTCCAATGAATATCGAACGACAAATAAAGTTTGGTTTGATATTCATTCGATATTCATTCCATATTCACATAACATACCTAGACCGAAAACGAATGTCAAATGAATATCAAACTTTAAAATCTACCGTTTGATATTCATTACATATTTATACCAAGAAAAAAAAGATAAATGAATATCGAATGAATATTAAACGGTTACTTTTACCGTTTGATATTCAGTTAGATATTCAAAAAAATTGAATATCGAATATCGAACATCGAATATCAGTCTCAATTTACTTAGGTTTAAAGTTTCCTTACCCGAAGGGTCATATTATGAGCTTTTGTCATTACTTGGCTTCCATCGTCCAAACGTCTGTATTTTTTTTTCAAATGCCTCTCATATGATAAATTTTACATTATTTTTCAAAATTTATCATTTTTTTCAAATTTACACTATATCTCAAAACCATACATTATACAGACAAAATAAAATCACAAAAATATGCAGCTCATTGAAATCTACAATAATAATACTACCAAGACCTAGGTTTATCTTCGTCCTGGTTATACATATACATACATATATCTTTATTCTCATAAACCAAATAGGTACAGAGAGATACAAAATTACAGAATATACAGTATAATTTAGTGACAAAAGAGTAATATTAACGTACATAGTTATCATAATAATATATGGAGGTACACATGGAATTTAAATTTAGTACATTTGTGTCTAAAACCTTAAGCAAGTTAAAAGTATACAAGTCTACCCAGGAGATTCTAGCTTTGTGTAAATATTTCGTATAAATTTGCAAATTTTGATTAAATCTGGTAGATGTTTACAGTTCATTAATTCCTTAAATTTAATAATATTTGGATTAGTAAAATATCTAGATTTAATGTATAATTTTCTTTCATCATCAAGTGATGAACAGGTCAAAATATAATGATATTCGTCACCTAAATCTTGTGATTGGCAAATACTTTTAAAATGGTTTGATTCCCAGTTTTGAGGGTTTTCCAAGCTCTTCCTATTGATAAACTCTTTCGCATTTTCAATCTTTCTGTAGTGCAACTCTGGTAAGTCTTGAATGGACGAAACGCGTAGCAAAATTAATAACGAACCCAATTTCAGTGTCTTAATTGTCTGATAAAAAATTACGAGTTAAGCCCCTTTTTTATCAATTATCAATTTTGACTATAAATTATTAAAAATCGCATTCTCTGAAACAAATAAAACGATTGTTTTTATACTTTGTACCCTTGGGTTTTAAGATATGCATTACCAGTTCATTTTTTTTTAAATTCATATCCGCCTACCATAAAGCATGGCCGCCGTTTTTAAAAAGATTGGGAGGATCAGAGGAAACTGGAAAAGTATAAGAGATAGTAAAAAAGATCCAAAGCAGCATTCCATCTTTTGCATCAGAGGCTCTACAAATTTCGCCATTGAGTCGAAGATGTACGAAACCAACTTTAAGATTTTTTTCCCCTAATTCGTCAAAATTTGCATTTTTGCTGTCGTTATTTCCAATTATCTCCCTTGATTTTTTTCCGATCAATTTAAGGTTAATTTTGAAAATCATCTTGGAAATCTGTACACCTATTATTTAATGTTTATGTAAGGAGTATGATTTTGGGGTGTAATCTATCCTAACCCAGATTTATTATGTTTGATAAGGGAACTTGTCATCTTACATTTCTGATCATGACCTTATACAGTCATAATGCAAAAATACATGCAAATGTCAATTGAAATATATTGAATAGTTTTGGTCTTTGAAATACAAATGACAACAAAGTTCCAGACAATAAATTTTGCTACGCCTGACGCGCGTTTCGTCTATTCAAGACTCATCAGAGGCGCTCTACCAAAAATATTGAAATTGCCAAACACTGTATAAATATGAAGAGCATAGAACAGTATAACCAAGAATACCAAACTGGGGAACCAAATTATTACTAAGATATTCAACCTATGTCTGGGGTAGGAAGAACCTTAGGGTTTATACAATTTTGAAATTTAGACGGATAATTTAAAGCTTTGATGTATTCTCCAACTCAAAAGTGTTGGTGCCGGAGCGGGCTAACCTCGGGGAATTTAAACTCCACCAGCAGTGCTAACCTTCACGTGTGTTCGAAATACAAATGACAACAAAGTTCCAGACAATAAATTTTGCTACGCCTGACGCGCGTTTCGTCTATTCAAGACTCATCAGAGGCGCTCTACCAAAAATATTGAAATTGCCAAACACTGTATAAATATGAAGAGCATAGAACAGTATAACCAAAAATACCAAACTGGGGAACCAAATTATTACTAAGATATTCAACCTATGTCTGGGGTAGGAAGAACCTTAGGGTTTATACAATTTTGAAATTTAGACGGATAATTTAAAGCTTTGATGTATTCTCCAACTCAAAAGTGTTGGTGCCGGAGCGGGCTAACCTCGGGGAATTTAAACTCCACCAGCAGTGCTAACCTTCACGTGTGTTCGAAATACAAATGACAACAAAGTTCCAGACAATAAATTTTGCTACGCCTGACGCGCGTTTCGTCTATTCAAGACTCATCAGAGGCGCTCAATTAATCTAAAATGGTTGATTATCAAAATAATGTAGCAATGACCTGTATATAAACATAATTTCTTCTTCAAACCAGAGACATAATCAAAGCTGACCCAAAAATACAAGATTTTGAATAAGATTGCCACCCTCTTTATCGTAAGGCACCATTAAAGTCAAAATTGAGGACGTTAATGAAGATTTTGGTGAAAGTGATTTTTGGGAATCTTTCATTTCTAAAGCCCCAGTCACACTGTCACGTTTCGGCATCCCGTTTTACTACGTTTCTCAAACGTAGTGAAACGGCTATAAACGTAACGAACCGTACCGACACGTAGTTGAAACCGGCTATATACGTAGACTTACCTGGACAGAAACGTGGCACGTCCCGTTTGTATCGTTTGCACAACACAAACGTGGCTAAAAAAATATACGTAGCAAATACGTACTAAAACGTATTAAAACGTTGTTAAAACGTATTAAAACCTAGTAAAAGCGTAATGGAAACCTAGTAAAACGTAGCGAATGCCAACCAGCAGGTTTTACTACGGTTCCCTAGGTATTTGTTGCGTTTCACGAGGTTTCAATGGGTTTTAGTACGATTCATTACGTTTTATGTTGCGTTTTGGTAGGTTTTATCACGTTTTCTCGCGTTTTATTAGGCATCATGACGTTTTACTACGCATTACTACGTTTACTGCCACCTTTCACCTATTTTTGCACATAATATTAAAGAATAATCATGGAGTTTGAATATTGCTGCACGAACAAATTTTGCAGATGATGCTGTTGTTGCTTCAGTATATCCAGAGCCGGTACCATGCAAGGGGTAAAAAGAGTGCTTTTAATTTGGTTGAGAGATTAAATTAGTAAAGACCCTAGTTACTTGGATCACAAAGGAAGAGGGAGGTTTGGTGCCATAAAACCTGGTTTAACACATCATATTTTTTTGAAATTCTTGTATTGGGATTTTCAATGTTTTGTCTTTTCTTCTTGCAATATGGTCCAATATGAGATTGAGCGTTCAAGTTGGGTAGTTATGTTGTTATCTTTATTCGGCATATATGAACAACTTTATGATGAACTGAGATGTGAGGATATTGTTTCTTTAAAATACCTTTTGCGAGCTGACCAGGATATGTTTGCTGCGATTGTGGCAAGACGGACACCAAGACGTGATAACAAAAACGCATGGTTCGGAAAGGCACTGCCAGTTAGCCTTAAACTGTTGTTATTACTCTTGAATAGACGAAATGCGCGACAGCCGTGGCAAAATTTATTTGCTGGAACTTTGTTTTATTTTTTTTTTCTTACAAATGATGGTTAGCACTGCTGTTGGAGTTATTATACCCCGAGGTTGACCTGCTCCGTTATCAGCTCTTATGTGTTGAAGATCATATAAAAGCTAAAATAAAAATATCAGTGTAATGTTTATAATTGTCAAAATTCCGAGCTTCTCTCTACCTCAGGTATAGGTTGATCTCAGTTATAGTAAATTATTACAGTTCCAGTTCGGCATTTTTTGTTATTTAGTCTATGCTCTTCATATTCATGTAGTGTTTGACTTTTTCAATATTTGACTATAGTGCCTCTTTATGAGTCTTGAATATACAAAATGCATGTGAGGCGTAACAAAATGTATTGTCTGCTTGGAACTTTATGTCTGATTGCTGATTGGGTACAGTTACTAGTATCATTCTCTATAATGTCAAAAAAAAGCCAAAAATTTATATGCAAAATGATGAAATAGTAGAATTTTTGATAATGAGAAACTCAAAATGACGCGGTTTTCGCGAAGAATCAATTACAACGTAGTGACACGTAGTACTACGCAGTTAAACGTAGCACAAACCCAACAAAACCGCATCAATATATTATCAAACGTACCGTAAACCTAGTAATCCCTGACAAACCCTAGTAATACCCAATGAAGAGTACCTGATACGTAGCAACACGTAGTAAAACCTAACGAAACGGCTTCTGTTAAACCTGGTCAAACGTAGTAAAACGTAATAGAACGTTGGGAAACCTTTCAAAACGTAGCATATACCTAGTGAAACGTAGAAACCGAAAACTATGACAATAAATTACATTGAAACGTGACGTTTTTAAACGTAGTAAAACGGGATAGCCGAAACGTGACAGTGTGACTGGAGCTTAAAAGTATTCCATATTTTAATTAATACATATTCATGTGAAAATGTATGCTAATGGATCAATGTTGATTACATAAAGTGCTTCCAATTTTGTTTTTTTTTAATTGCGTAATTCGTAAAAATTAGAAAAAATACGAATATTTCGTTTATTACGAATAAAAATGTTTCCGTAAATAAAGATATATTCAAAAGTAAAGTACGAGGTGTGCCTGATTTTTACTCGCCAATGGGAACAAATTTTGCTTTATTTCTTTAATTTTCAAACAATATAGAAATTCTTAAATTGTAAGCAGCTGGGTATAATCAAAAAACACAAATAAGAATACAATTTGGCCCAATATAGTTTTATGAAAGCTTTGGAATCCTTTTAGTACTATTTCAAGAAGCAAACTTTCATAATTTTTTTTATCTCCATAACAATTTGGTAAAAAATAAGAAATACGCGATAAAAAAAAAAGATATTGCAATAAGAAGAAGTGTAAAATTTTAATTCATGACTCCATAATAGAAGGTAGATATTGACGTTTGAAATTTACATGTGTATATCCTAATATTTTTGTAACTTTTATGGTACCTTAAATAAAGAAAAGACAAACGTTCATTGAACTTTTAGTATAGCATCTCATATTACTTTCATAAGAGTAGCCAATATTGGACATCCTTTAAAACTGCTTATATTTTGTTGTATTAGTTTTTTCTTTGTAAGAAAAAAAATATGACCTTAAAATGTTACTTTTATCACCTGATTTATGATTCTTCCTGGTATAAATCAAATAAATTGTAATAATTCATGTTTTCAAGATGCAAAAACATACTTTTTGTGTCTTGTTGTATAACTGTAATCACATTTAATTCACTTGGACATGATTTTGATTTACATAATGTTTCCTAGCCATCGATAGACATGTCCTTTGCATGTACTCTCTAACATCAAGTCTCACAACTACAAACGAAACATGACTAAATAAAAATTATTACCTATGTTAAACATATGTTTTAATTTCAAAACCGTTAATGGCGATTTTACAGTTTCCGTTCGATCTTTTCTTATAAAAACAAGCCGATGATGTGTTTTCGTCACAACTTGTTTTGTCATTCTTGCATAGCTTTGCTCACTCTGCATCTAAGGTAAGTGTCCTATAATTATTTTTATTAAAGATTGTCCATCTTATATTTAAAGAACTTATTCACTATTATTTTCCAATTGTTTAGCTCACAAAAGTTATTAATAACTTAGTTGACTTGTTTGATCCGTAATTTCCAATATATTTTATTTTTTATCATGAAAATTACCGATTGTTTAAATTCAAAAGCTCCAAAGCTTGATTTGGTTTCACTGATCACTGTCTTTTTTTATTTTGGTTCTGTTTGAATTATAAAATGCTGATGATGAGATGTTTCTCATTGAAATATGCATATAAAGCATTACAAAATGAACTGTTTTAAATCTGTTTGGTATTTGAATTTTGAATCTAGAAGTGAAAACCGATTCTGTCTGACACGAATATTTTTTTTGTTTCAAATTTCTGGTTGTTTAAATTCAAAAGTTGTTTAAAACAACCTTTGGATGGTCAAAAACCAAAAGCATGCTGGATTTGGCTCCCCTGATCGAAAAAATTTCGTTTTGAGTACTTTTCGCTTCAATGCTTTTGGTTTTTGACCTTCCAATGGTTCGGTTCAAAATCTGCTCATGAGAGGTCATTACCTGAAATATGCTTATGCATCATAAATTAAGTGAATTAAATGTAGTATGCATTAAATTCCTTAATTGAAGGAAGACTGAATTTGTCGTTCGTTACATACTCTTTTAGTAATAAGACATTTCAATTGGTTTTTAGTTAAATCATCACCACAAATAGTTTTGATATTCATATTGATATATTTCTAATATAACACATGTATATAAATATTTTTCAAAAATCTATTATATGTTGAATTATTAAACTGTAACCATTATTCAATATCACCAGTATCGCCAATACTATACTTTGTATTTGTTTTCAGTCAGCCCTCTCTGAAATAACTAGCTGTTTTCAGTCAGCCCTCTCTGAAATAACTAGCTGTTTTATAACCATTTTTTTAGTATATCATATGACTGAGTAATTCTTAATTTTTATAGCTCTTATTTTTAAGACTCAAATAGCAAGTACATATACAAAAATGACTAATGAGGGTAAACACAAGAAAATTATCTAGTAACCGAGGCTTGAGTTATACAGTAATGAATATTCAATAAAAAATAATGTCTGTTGCACCAATATCCAGTAAAAAATGATCATGCATTGAAACTTTTTATTTAAAGTTAAGTAGGATACCTGACCCTAAAAATAATAAAAAACTCAAAATAATCATTTTTTTTCAATGTTAGTACTATGATTGGGATTTTTTCTTTCTTTGTAATGAAAATTGTACCTCCATTCCGGGCTTTGCTGTTGTAAATTTAAGTTCTCCAAACCAGAGACATTAAACATTTTTAGAGTGTTTTTTTTCCAAGAAATGTTCTAATAAGGGACCGACCATTTGATTTTTATGGGGGGGGGGGTATGGTGAAATTTTAAATAAAAACTAGGAAGGCAAAAATACAGAAATAAAAAGGCAGGACAGTGCTTTGAATTAAAAAAAGGAGAATGGTAGTTTTTGCTGCAAATTCTATAACAGCTGACAAAATATAGAAAATTGGCGCGCATGCGCGCAGAAAACACCCAGGCTCATCTTTTTCTGAAAATAAAAAGGCAGGAAGAAGAAACTTTCCATAGCCCTCCATAAATGTCAAATGGTTGCTCCCTATATGTAACACTAAAATTCGGTTAAATTCGTTTCTTTTTCATTTGCAGACTTCCACTATGAATCCCATGAAGACCGTTGTAGCACTATTCGCCGTCTGCTTTGTCGCAGTATACGGAGCCGGATATGGCAAAATGGGTGGAGGAATGGGCGGTGGAATGGGTGGCATGATGGGCGGTATGGGAGGAGGAATGATGGGCGGTGGAATGGGCGGAATGATGGGCGGAGGTATGGGCGGAGGTATGGGAGGTGGAATGGGAGGAGGAATGGGAGGTGGAATGGGAGGAGGTATGGGAGGTGGCATGATGGGCGGAGGAATGGGTGGAATGATGGGCGGTATGGGAGGAGGTATGGGCGGAGGAATGGGTGGCATGAAGGGAGGTATGCCAATGCCCATGCCTATGCCAATGCCTATGTCTATGCCAATGCCAATGCCAATGCCAATGCCGATGCCAATGCCAATGCCAAAAATGGGAGGTGGAATGCCAATGGGAGGTAAGAATGATGTTTTTTTTAGGTATTCCATAGATGTACATTTTTTTTTAAACAATAAAGTTGTTTGATGAAATTTTGGAATATTTCGATAATACAACGAACGTTACTTGACAATAGATTTATTCATATTTTCTAGGTATGATGGGCGGTATGATGGGTGGTATGCCCGGTGGTATGGGCATGGGAGGAGGTATGCCAGGCGGTATGGGCATGAGAGGTGGAAAACGTAAGTACACGTGTAAAATGTATATAAGGAGGTTCGCTCATTGTATTTAGGAGTTTTCATCAGATATTCGAGATTTGCAGGTTTAGTCTGTCTTTTATGTTTGATTGGGCATAAACTCGTTTTGTGGTCATCGTTAGAAAATAAGGCAAATAAATATACATTTATAAGTTTTGGTGAGTTTTATTTACATCTTAGAGGCTCTAAAGGTGCCCATTATCGGCATTGACTAAATTATATGAAAATTTTAAAGAAAACCTGTTGATAAAATCAATGCTCATAGTATCTGCACTTTTTTCTTTTGTTTATTTGGTGATTCGAACATTTTATCTAAAATAGGTGCAATTTTATTCATTTCTATTTACTTTAAGAAAGACTTGTGAACCCCCTTAAATGGAGGAAAATGAGTTTCTCAATATTGGAATATGACTAATTCGAGACTTAGGCAGCTGATCAAAATGAAAATGTGGATAAACGAATTAGCTCCAATCTGTAGGAGATTTATTACGCATATCAAAGTACTTGCCAGGTTCTTATGTTAATCCATCAAATCATTCACGAATTTTTGATAGGTTCTTTTTTAGTTTTTAAGCGAGTTTACACTACAAAGCAATGTTATTATTGTACTAAGACATAAAACATCCATGATAGATGGAAAAGAACCACAAATTTATTGTCTATTGTTGTTATTTTTAGGATACAGAAGAAGTGCTGGTATGTATCGTAGTTTTCATAACATTCAATATTATGTTGTTTTTTGTGTGTTTAATGTTGTCTGTTTCTCTTTGTGCTGTTTTCATTCGTACTTACCGATATTTTGTTTGCCCTTTTGGATTTTGGACATTCGAATGCCCCAATTTCTCTCTGTTTCTGTGTAATATTTAAAAAATGTTGATTTGTAAAGATAATATTGCATTTATAAACCTACTTTTTATATTTCTTTTTTACTTTTCATAATTTATCCCATCAAAATACATTTTACTCAGGGTCAAAAATCATTTTAACATGATTTGGTTGAATTTATAGAAAAAAAAAACGGATAAACGTGTAAGGGACGGACCATTTAGTTAGAAGGGAGTTTTTAGTTATTGTCAGAATTTTTTGAACAAATGTTTATTTTCCAAAGGCGTCGCAACAGATTTTTTTTCCATTATAAGCATTATTTTATTCAACAGAAATCCTTCATCAGAATTATTTCTTACCCTTTGATGCCAAAATATTATTTTCATCAGGAATCATTTTCATAATAATGTTATAAAAAAAAAACTTTCATGTTAAATGGTCGGTCCCTAACGACTTTCAAGATAAATATCACAAAACAAAGTAATTGAAAATGCAACAACTAAGTATTGTATTAGAAATTAAACTTTGATTTTTCTCTCTTTTCAGATTACGCCTCAGGATACGACTACTAGACCAACGCACCGATACGTTCAGAATTGTCTTTTATACATAGATATATATGTCAAGCATGTGTTTGTATATGATAACAATAAAGTGTTCAAAAAATGTACGATTAATTTGTTGTTTTATATAATCTTACAATAACTTTGAAAGGATTGTACTAATTCATGAACATTGCAATCTATATCTTCTCCATTGTATCATAGTCGTATTTTGTCTTGGACAATTGAGATCGATTTTGAAATTTATCAAGCCAGTACTAGTTTAATCATAGATATATTATACAAAAATATCCACAACAGAAAACAGCCTTCGATGTGACCACTGTTTTGCAATTGACCCTGGATTGAAAAGAAACTACATATGGTTCAAGCCCAATCTTAAAGTGTCAATAAAAGAACATCCTATTTACAAAAAAAAACCAAATAAATACATTTGACAAATACAAACATCAGTTTTGATACAGATTCCTGGCTAAGGACAGGCACATTGAAAATTTGGCGGTGTTAAACTAGCTTTTTTGGGCACAAACTTACACCTATTGATAAACAATAACAAAAACAAATTAACAAACAGTAAAAATCAAATCGATAGATCAAATTTACTGACACCTAGCTAAGACGCATCTATCGACTGATGTAATAAAATCTAGTATGTCGATTTTGAATCCAACACAACACGTCAAATGATTGATGATTTGGTGATGTATCATCACAAAAAACCGACACACTTGATTGCTCTAAAGCTAAAAAATGATATAAGATTAAAAAGCCAATTAGCAATTAAAGTAAGCATAAAATATCAATATTTCTACAAAAAATACTAAATTCAAACATTTTACTAAAATGTTCATTTCATAACCTTACATAATAAAGTTTTAAGTCAGTTTTTCATTCCCAAAGGATTGTTTTGGGTTCTATTTGCTTGTAACCAAAATTATCGTAGAAATCGGAATGGGATATTCCCTTTACAATCAAAATTCGACGTGTACAGTTAAATTTTTCAATTAGATACAGATATTTATGATTAAAGTTAGTCAACGATTTTACTAATTTGTGTTAATGATTTCCTTGTTTTAGTAATATTTCTGTTATAAACCTGTTTTTATTAATTAAATCAGACACACCAATTCATATCCGAGCACATCTTACCAACTGTGAAATATAAACTCAGTAGTACGGAGCAAATGGAACATCTCCCTCTAGAAAAGGAAAATTAACGATAGGAAATGAAGTGTCATCCGGTTTATCAGATATCTTAGTGTGTAATTTCCCATGTGATAATATGCATATAGAGTTTACGTACGTTATTCCAGAGTATGTGGGGAGTACAGCGACTTCCTTGATCGAGCTACACGGCTGACAAGCAAATTGTTAACACAGGGTACGTTGCTCCCAGGTCGTTGTCTTCACTAAAGAAATTTTACGGAAGACATCATGTGCTTGTATACAAATATGGGATTTCTATCTCTAAGATGAGCACAGATGTTGATTTGACATAGAGTTTGGTAATGTCATCCTTCCGGATTTGTCGAACACTAAATCGATCTTTGGAAACGTGACGGGTGTGATATAGCAAGCGGGAACTGCTTACTTTTCCGAAGCACCTGAGTTCACTGTTGTTTCGACTTGAGTTCACGTTGTTGAATGTGGTTTTTTAAGTAAGCGCCAGCGAAGCCTTATGGAGTCTATAGAGTAGTGATGATTTTCGCGTTTTTTTCTGTCTAGACGGAGTGATTTTCCTGCATCTAGACTGGAATAAAATGCTTTATTTTCTATATTACTTTTCAATATTTGTTAACATGATATACACTTCTATAAATCTCAATTTTTATTGGCATTTTATATGACCGGCACAAGTTTTATTTATTCCTTTGCATCTTTCATGACGAACTTTTTAGTTAAAGGCGATAGAATAAACATTATGTATTCATCTATTACTTGATTGGTTCGTATAAATATTTCTCTCATTTGATTGGTCAATGCATGGATTCAGATTCTAGCTTCACCATTCATAAAATCAGTACAAAATACACACCATTGGGACGAGTGCATTTTAATCGTAGGGGTGTTTCAATCGATACCGTTTTTACACGATACCTGTCTTGTGTGTGCAATAGTGTTCATTAACTTTAAATTTGAGGGCATCTGAATGACGACCCTTTCTTCGCTCACCAAAATTAATAATTCGCAAACATTTTGACATATACTTTAACAGAGAATAAATCTATTATAGTTCTTATATATTTAGCTTGCCTTTAAACGCTTTAGCGCTTTGATTGTTATGTGTGTGTGTATGTTTTAATGTTGTTATATGGTTTGTTTCGTTGTGATGATTTTTTGTCTACCGAAAAGAAATGTTCTCATGATCAGTCACTTAAACTTATTATAAATAAGATAAATACTTATACGAATCCATTCCAGTCCAGTTCAAAATTATTATTATCAACAAAAGACCCATTCTGGACAGAGGACAATTATCATAGAGATATATAACAAGAACGGACATAAACTTTGAAAAAGATTCCGTGCTTAGGACAGGCAAGATTCCTTTCTTAAAGACATAGAACCTATCAATTTCGCAATTTTTGTACATTGAATAAAAAGTACATACATTAAAAATATACTATCTAAAACTTACCTTTACCAACATAAAAACTCAATGTTTTGCAGTTTTCTATAAAATAATCTTATGTTAATTATTCGCTTTGATTAAGTATCATCCAGCATAAATATTTACTTTTGGTAAACCGGGTACTGTTAAACTGAGAAACGAAACGTAACCAAACGAGGCGAAGAGAAAACGAAATCGGTAAATTAAGAAAAACGACTGGTGTCGGCTAAAATCGATTCAATTTTCCTTTTTACCAGTTTCGCTTGATTTCGTTTCCTTTCGAAATACAGATTTCGGTTACTAATTTTACTGTTTACGTTCCCTTCTTTACCGATATCGTTTTTGTGCAGCTCCGTTTCGTTTGTTTACTTTTTGTTTCTCGGTTTACCAGTACCCGCAAGTGTTTACATTCTATAATTAGTTTGTCCTCTTTTTTGACACTGCGTTTTTTTTCATCAGTTTTCCGTCGAAAAGAATACTTTCTGGCAGGTTTTTTGAAAATTTAACAGTTTCTTCAAAGGTTTTACAACGCATTCTTCAAATAGTGTGAATATTAGTATTTTTAAAAAATTGCCAAAATGATAGGTTCTATGTCTTTAAAGCAGGCAAATATAAAATGTAGTTGGGTTAAATTAATTCTGATAGCCCAATCTTGCCCTCATTGATGTTCATAAACAAATAAGTGAAACTATGCACAATACACGAATCAATTAAGGTTTTATTCAATCAAAGAGAACAGAAGTACAACAAACATAATGATGAGTAGATGAGCCGCATAGACAGAGCCTGGAAGCATCCATCGACTGAAGTATCCTTATGAAAACTCGTTCCGACTTACAGCTGATGTTTCAATGTTATAAATCATAATTTATGACTTAAAATTAAATGTCCGTTACATATAAATCCTTAATGGACATTGAGACCACATGCTTAATAAAGGATAGTTTCGTTTCTTGTTTTCTTATGTACATAAAAGAGCTTGCACATCTGTACTTTCTTTTGGCTACTCCGAATTAATCCACAATATAACTGCTTTGTGCGACTCACTTGCCTTGAAAAGGGTGTAAACCCAAGCACCCACTTTAACCACTTAAAAACCTTATATTATTATCACTGGTATACATCAGGGATGGGGTCAATTACATTGAAAAGTAATTAATTAAATTACGATTACTTTTCAAAAATCTTCAATTAGTTACAATTACAATTACTAGGATTTGGAAATGTTATTAATTAAGTTACAAATACTTTTCAAATGTAATTAATTAAATTACACAATTACATTTCATCTTTAATGCAGAACGTATCATATATGTTGATTTCGTACATCTTGTTTTGGTTCAAACAATGGATACATTTTGCTTTGAAATTTTCAATTTCACTGATTTACTAATTTTTGGCACTTTATGATGTTTAAAAATATTTGCACTAAAATATTTGAAATCGATATTTTGTTGGCTTTTGCTATCCAAAATGAAATAAGGTATAGTGAATAAACTTATTTAAGATCAGTGAATATTTTTTATGCTTCTTTTACATGAACATAGCCTTGGGGTATATTAATTCAGAACTACTTATGAATTAAAGGGTTAATTATTGTAAACACTAGTTGTAAATGTGTCAACCCTTCATTGTCAAAACAAAAGATTAGAAGCCATATATCTTTATAGCTCCAGGTCTTTGATCAAGCTTATATATTTTTTTAAATGGAAAGTAAATTGATTGACATAGAATTCATTTTTTATTGTTTTTAAAAAGAAACAAATCATGAGTAATTTACATCTTTAATTGTGGGATGTGTAAATATGTGTCATATTTGTGCAATGAGGAACAATTTATTTCCATGTAGTTAATTAAATAAGAGAAAATATGCCAAGGAAAGTAAAAACTTTAAACAGCTTTCTACGTGTCATTGTACCATCTTCCTTCAATCTCTTTAGAGAGAAAATAGATGAAAGTAATTGAAATGTAATTGAAAAGTAATTGACAATTACATGCTTTTCTGAAAGTATTTAATTAAGTTACAATTACATGTAATTGAAAAATATGTCAATTACAATAGAAGAAAATGAGATGTGGAATTAGTGTACGCGACACAACCTACATTATAAACGTATATTTTAAATATCCACAATGGAAAACAGCAAGCAGCCTTCAATGTGACCAGCGGTCGCTGCTCGCTGTTTTTCAATTGGCCCCTGGATTGAAAATAAAATACATATGATTCAAGCCAAATCCCAAAGTGCATTGAAAGACCCTCTTCTTGACAAAAAAAAAACCAAAAACAATTAACATAAATTCGACTAAATACAAACATAAGCTTTGATAAATATTCCTGGCTTAGAACAGGCACATTAAAATGTGGCGGGGTTAAACTAGTTTTTTGGCGCCAACCTTCCCCCTAATGATAATCAATAACAAAGCACAAACTTACACACAGTAAAAATCAAATCGATAGAAGTTCAATTCAACAAGAGAGTATCTGAGACAAAAAGACAACAAGTAATTAACGGGACGTAAAGATACTCTCTTGAGAACACTCGAAGTTACTGACAGCTAGCTAAGAAGCATCCATCGACTGATGTAAAAAAATCAAGTATGTCGATTTTAAATCCGACACAACACGTCAAACACTTATGATTTGATGATGCATCATCACACAAAACCAACACACTTGACCGCTGTAATGCTCAAAAATGACATAAGTATAAAAAGGCAATTAACATTTTAAAGTAAGTATCAAATTATCAATATTTTTACCAAAGAAGACTAAATTCAAAGATTTTACTAAAATATCCATTTCATAACCTTTATTTAATAAAGTTTTAAGCCAATTTTGCATTCCCAAGGGATTGTTTTTGAATTTATTTGCTCTATAAACAACATTACCGTAGAAATCTGGATGGGATATTCCCTTTACAATCACAAGTCGTCGTGTACAGTTAAATTTTCCAATAAGGTATAGATATTTATGATAAAAATTAGTAAACGAAGTATCATTAAAATCAGACACACCACTGCAGATCCGAGCATATCTTACCAACTGTGAAATATATTCTCCGTAAGACGGAGCAAGTGGTACATCTCCCTCTAGAAAAGGAAAATTCACAATAGGAAATGAAAAGTCATCCCGTTTATCATATATTTTAGTGTGTAATTTTCCATTGATTATACTTAAATCTAGATCTAAAAATGGGCATCTATCACCAGTAAGGTTAGATTTATTCAAAGTTAATTCCTTGGGATAAATTTCCGTAATAAAATTAGAAAATGTGGGATTGTTTAGTGAAAGAATGTCGTCTAAATATCGGTATGTATAATTAAAAGTTTCAATGAGATGTTGTCTGTTGGGGTCTTTTTGAAGTTTTGCCATAAATTGGGATTCATAACAATACAAGAAAAGGTCAGCAATAAGTTGGGCACAATTAGTTCCCATAGGGATACCAATGACTTGGCGATAAATTGTTCTCCCAAATCGAATATAAATGTTGTCCAAAAGATGATTTAGAGCAGTTATCATTTCTGCATCAGTCCAATTGGCGTAACCTTTATGAGTCTCGTTGCTAAAAAACGATTTATTAAATAATTTAGAAACTTTAGAGCAGATATAGTCACTTTTAGATTTATCGAAACACCATTTAACCAGATATTCAAATTGTTTTTTAATAAGACAGTGAGGAAGGTTAGTGTACAAAGTAGAAAAATCGTAGCTATCAACTGTATGGTAAGTACCTTCAAAAGCGCGAAGTTTGTCTAAAACATCGAGCGAATTTTTCACACTCCAAAAATGATTTATACCACTGTTTTCAAATACCTTTTCGCAGTATCGAATGATAAATTCTTTCATAGTAGTCAAAGCAAGTGATAAGACTTTAGAAATATTAGTGAGAGAACACTTACTTGAAGCAGATATGAAGCGAGATTTATAAGGATTTTTGTGTAATTTAGGGATCCAGTACATTGTAGGTAGTTTATTGTATGTAGGAGCGGCTCGTAGTGATGTGGTCTTTAAAATATGGTCCTCAATAATACTACATTCTGTAGATTGTACGCGAATAAAAGTGTTGGAGCTTTTAATTTCTTGCATCAACACTTCAAGGTAATATTTTCGTCATACAATAACGACATTATTGGCAGCTTTGTCTGCAGGAACGAAAACGTATTGTGAACCGAGTGAACGCATTTTTGTCTTAATTCTTTTTAGATATGTATTTGGCCGAAATTCTACAAAGGAGTTTTGAAAATGATTTATTCTGAGTTTAACAATTGACATGAAGTTATTTATAAAATTGTCAAGAGATTTAGTATCTGCTTCTTCTCTTTTGATCCAAGATTTACAGAAAGAGAGAAGTGCAGTTTTGATACAATCGAAGCAAGAATTCCAATTGATCTTTGAGGGGGGTCTAAATTTTGGGCCCTTTTTCAGAAAATTTATTACCTCTGGGTCCTTGACGATGGTAACTTACTTTCAATTACATCAACATTTGTAATTAATTACCCTCAATTACAATTACAAATTACAATTACCCCAACCCTGGTATACATATATATTCAATATCAAATGTCACAGATGGGAGATATGCAAAATACAAAGACCAAAACGGGTATAAAAACAATTTGGTTATGCTGTATTTCGACATTTTAAGGAGTAACATCTCATCAGCAGAATTTGAATCAAATCATTGGAAGGTCAAAAACCAAAAGTAAAGAATGAAAAGTACTCAAAGCCAAAAGGTTCGGATAGGGAAGCCACATACAGTACCTAGGATATCGACCATGTGCAGTACAAGGAAAGAAACCTGGTGTTTTAAACAATTTTGAATTTAACAATCGGAATTTTCTATAACAAAAATATAAAACTTTAATGGTTAATTCCTGGCAGAAAAGTCTGACGACCAGACTTATGATTACCCTCTGGTCCACCAACAGTGGACGACCCGGTGGTTTCAAAATGCAAATAACAAAACGGGTATAAAAACGGTTAATTTGGTTTTGCATGTTATTGATATTTCAAGAAGTAACCTCTCATCAGTAGCATTGGAATCAAAACATTGGAAGGTAAAAAAAACCAAAAGTATTGATTGAGAAGTTCTCAAAGCCAAAAGGTTCGAACAGTAAAGCCAAGTCCAGACCATGTTCAGTGAAAGGAAATAAACTTGGTGTGTTAAAGAATTTTGAAATTAACAATCGGGAATTTCAATAACAAGTTTTGAATAATTAGATAAAGGTTATAACAGAATATAGGAAATTTTAGACAAAAAGTCTTATATAATCTGGACAAACGATAAGAAGGAGAAAACATATCTGTAACATATCTGTAAGAAGGAGAAAACATATCTGTAATGCCTTTTTATCATGTAGGTCTGTAACTTTCGTGACTCGCAGTGAAACCGAGTGATACAAATATCTTAGACTCCCAAAGATTGTTGTAGACTTATGGGTAGGCCATGAACGTGTCTGATAGAGATTGGGAATCAGTTTGACTAGCAACGGATTTAGGCTTATATCATTAATGTTCATGCTTGTGTTTTAGCTATCAGTTTTGGCAAACAGGTTGATAACAATCTCCTCACTAAATTGAATGCTAGATAGATTGCCCACTCCTTTGATGTTGTCATTATACACCCATAGTTGTTATTTAGTAAAGTTGTTATGTGGTGAACATATTCCCCTGATAAAGGTACTACTACGTTCCTCCATAAAGTTCTTCAATTTAAAAGAACGCGGAAGGAACATGATGAAGGAATTAAAGAGATGATAGTTATGTTTGGTCGCAGTGCTTCAGTTATTTTGTGTTTCCATGTTTTACATGTTGTCTGTTTTTGTCCCGTTCTTGTTGGTGTTTACTGGTTTTGTCTCTGTCCTTTCGGACTTTTGACATTCGGTTACCCCATTGGTACCTCTGCTTCTTTCATAGACGTAATTCGAAATTTCTTTGACGTAGTATGAACTTCAAGGAAGGGAAAAATGTTGAATAATTTTGAGCAAGGATATGGACTATTGATCTCGTGTTAAATTTTCATGTTGAAACATCATTCATTATTAGACTGATTGAACGGTTATACAAAACCTTATGATCAGAATTTTCATTGCTATACCTATGGCTACCCATGTTGACTAGTTGATGTCTACAAGTTTTAGATTTTCAGGTCGAAAAAGTAGTATAGTAGTTGTGGGATGCAATTTGTTAGAACACTTTGGAACATCCATAAGTTAAATAAAATATGGCTAAATAATTTGAAACGAATTCTTAAGTTCTCATCCACTCATTCACTCACTTAGAGGTCGCGTTGTCAGTTAGTGGATTGTTCAATTCGTGGTTCTGCAGTCTGCGGCATACAAATTATGTTAAATTTCCTTTTCGTGGGATATCAAATTTCGTGGGTAAACCCTACGAATAAAAATGAAACCACAGTAATTGATATTCAGTTGTTTTTTTGTGTGTCCGTGTCTTCTATGTTGTCTGGGTTTTTTGTCCTGTTGTCGTTGGTGTTTACTGGTTTTTCTCTATCCTCTCTGACTTTTGACATTCGGATGCCCCATTGGTACCTCTGCTTCTTTCTTTTGAAAAAGCACTTCTACAATGTCCTTAGGAAGTCTTAAAACAACTGTGTCATTTGCCTGACATAGTTGTTAGAGTGGGGCGTGAAGACATGCACCACCCCTCTAATATTGGCAAAATTACGTCTTTCAATAAAATCAATGTAAGAAACACTTTACAAAATTGAGCAACGATTCGTATGGTGAAAATTTTCTTACGCCTCTGAAATAAATCTTTTTTCCGCACCTGATTTGCTACCTTGATCCTATATTGGCAAAAGAAGGCTTTAATAGCTCAGGTGACGTTATGGCTGGTATTCAGTTCCGACCAAAGTTTTTTGTTGGTCGTTATTGCTAGCTAAGTAACCAAATGGAAATGCCCTCGGTGATTTATCAACACCACGAGCAGCGACATTGGCTCGACATTGGCTCGGTTGTGTTAAATAAAGGTAACTATAATCCAACCGAACTTTGATAATAAATCTCCTGTGGACAAAAGGGTTGTTGATATCGCAAGTTAGTCGAATCTTTATTAAAACTATTCCGTAAATTTGTTAAAAATAATGAAAAGAATATCACATCACATGCTTAATGTTTGTTTAGTAGAAAATGTTTGGAGAACCTTGATGTGTATTATTTGTACTTGATATTTTCTGTCTTTTTTTTTTCCTTTTGAAAATGATTACTAGAGAAAAAGACAACAAGTTTAAGATTTTTATTGCATCAAATATGGAATTGTCATTTGAATAAAAGGAGCTGTATATCTCCTGTGCAAGATACCTCCATCCATCAATGCTCATGTTTCTACGCGTTAGTGGAAATATACTAAACCCAAAAAAAGATACGTTTATTTTGTATTTGTCTACTATAACATCCAAATAATTTCCCATTTATCATATAATTTTAAAAACCGAATTAATGATATTATTTATAGAAAAAATAATAAGCATGTGTAAAAAAATTAAATTTACAAAACAACAACAAATTCAACATCATAAAGGAGTAGAGCCACGAACGCCTCAAATCAGCCCGGTATTTTACTAATTAAACTATATAAACTACTTCAACTCTGCGTGAATTTATCCAAAATGAGTTCATGCATGACTGAACTTTTTATATACATGTATGACATATCTACATCACAGGTCTAGCCTTGGCATTTCAAACACACCATAAATTATACAATTCTTAATTGTTCGCCTATTTTCACTGTTTTCTCGTCGTATTTTTGTCAAAAATGGCATTGGCAACATTCGTCGACCATCGTAATTTTTTGGTAATCATTTTATAACATAAAAAAAACACATTTCGATCACAAACTAATTTTTGTTGTAAGGTGTGACCATTTTCATTTTCACCGATTTATACATGAAAATCAATGAAAAATGTCAAAAAACGACATTTTGTACAAAATACAAATGACAACAAAGTTCCAGACAATAAATATTGCTACGCCTGACGCGCGTTTCGTCTATTCAAGACTCTTAGAGCCGCTCTACCAAAAATATTGAAAATGCAAAACACTGTATGAATATGAAGAGCAAAGAACAGTATAACCAAAAATACCAAACTGGGGAACCAAATTATTACTAAGATATTCAACCTATGTCTGGGGTAGGAATAACCTTAGGGTTTAGACAATGTTGAAATTTAGACCAATAATTTAAAGCTTTGATGTTTTCTCCAACTCAATAGTGTTGGTGCCGGAGTGGGCTAACCTCGGGGAATTTAAACTCCACCAGCAGTGCTAACCTTCACGTGTGTTCGAAATACAAATGACAACAAAGTTCCAGACAATAATGCTACGCCTGACGCGCGTTTGGTCTATTCAAGACTCATCAGAGGCGCTCTACCAAAAATATTGAAAATGCCAAACACTGTATGAATATGAAGAGCATAGAACAGTTTTACCAAAAATACCAAACTGGGGACCCAAATTATTACTAAGATATTCAACCTATGTCTGGGGTAGTACAAAATAGACTGATTTTTAGCTCACTGTCTACCTTATTAATAAACAATTAAACCAAAAGATATTGCAATTTATAAAATATGAAGTCTAATGAACATCAAGGGAGCAATTACAAGGAAGTATATCAAAGATGAATTTTTGGGCCGATTTGGGGCATCCGTGGCTCTACTCCTTCGCATACTCTCTGTATTGAGGGTAACGTCCGTTATCATCACCTGACGCTTGATGTAGCTTGTTGGAATAAGGGTCCACTAAATTGCTTGTCTAAAACGAATTAACCATAAAATTTCTAAAAATATTTATTATTGCTATTGCCAATTGTTAAAGGATTTGGCTTCCTGGTGGAACCTTTCGGCTTTGAGTACTTTTCATTCAATACTTTTTGGTTTTTCACCTTCTTATGTTTTGGTTTAAATGCTGCTGATAAGAGGTTTCTTCTTGAAATATCGATATACAGCATAACCAAGTTATCCGTTTTTAAACCCGTTTTGGTATTTGTATATTGCTAATGATTTCCTTAGGGCTGCTCTACAATTTCCAAAAATGCATGCTTAAGCGCATGTGCGTTTCTTGTTATTGGCGCACTTTTTCAGTTGGCGTTATTGTGTAGAAGCCATTTCGTGGCAGCAAATTGATTTTCTAAAATTATTGCTATTGGAACTTTAAATTTCTTTGTAACCGAAAGTACCACTGACATGTCTGATGTTGTTTCGACTTCCAGTAGCTTTGTTTTTACCGAGAATGTTTTACATCACAACTGTGCTCGTGATTATGCAGTGGTTGCAGTTTGCACACTCGCCTCAAAACAAAATGAACAACTGGTATTGTTATCTGATTACTATAGTGTGACAGTCCATAATCAAAGTTTTATTGAAAACTAATAAACGACAATAGACATAGCTCGTGAAATGCATTTTTGAAATCGCAGTTACCGAAGCGCATGGGATAAACAAGTGAAATCTAAAATTATCGCAATGTAATTATGCTTCTTATTACATAAAAAAATCAACATTATAAAAAATAAGAAAAAAAAAACAAATTATGCGTTTCTTTTCAGAATCGGCCTGTCAAAGAGACCGTAGGAAAACATAAGAGAGAACCAACGTGTCAAACATACAGTGTCAAAAGGTTTAACCGATAAACGATATATTTTATGACCTTTTTAGTTACTAAACAGAAGTCGATGTAAATGTACACTCTAACAACAAATCTTACAACTACAAACGAAACATGACTAAATAAAAATTATTACCTTTGTTAAACATATTTTTTAATTTCAGAATCGTTAATGGCGATTTTACGGTTTCCGTTCGATCTTTTCTTATAAATACAAGCCAAAGTTTCGTATTCAGCACAAATTGTTTTGTCATCCCGGGCAACTTTGATCACTCGGCAGCTAAGGTAAGTTTCTATGAATAATTTCACCATTACAAATTACATTTTACTAAGATAAATTGTAAGCATATAAAAAGAGGGGGGAATGTCGTAGGGTTAAACAAAAATGTTTTTACAGAGATCATCTTTTTTTATTTCTCTCTCTTTGGCCACCTGATTGATACTTTATTTTTCAGAAAAATCTTTTTTAAGAATTATTTCCTATAACTATTATGCTCCCTATTTGGGGATATCTTACTGTGTTATTTCAACTTTTGGCTTAAACTTCCTCGTTGAGTCTTCTATCGTCGACCATTGGTTAACCATTGCTCAAAACTAAAGTTTATAGCCTGGCACTTCAATGTCTGGAACTTTGAATTTCAATGACAATTTTACTTACGTCCCAACGCAGGATAAAAATAGATGCATAATCTACTCTAAGTGAGGGCGAATAGCTTGGTTGAATGTATGCATCTAGATATAACATATCATATCGGGGGAGGGGGTTCCAAATGCTGCTATAACGGTAACTATTGAATTATGAAGACCTACCATCAATTTTGACACCAAATTTAATGCTGTCTTTTGTTCCTTTCCTGATTTTTATCATGTTTATTTTGTACTTAAAATAAGACATTTTCATGATGGCATTATTATTATTGCATAATTTATAAAGAACTCGAGTGAATATTTTACAAAAATCAATAGAAAGGCTAATCAACAAAAGGAAATACTAAAATGGCTTAGGCTGACGGCGTGCAGTATCAACTCTTTAATACCAAATACATGTATACTGTATGTCTCTGCTAAAATTCTTGAAAACGAAGTTTTCGTTTTAGTCAATAGGCGGAGCTACAATAATTTGATGCCCATCTTGAGTACTTGATAACTTGTGCGTTACAAATACTATGCCGCGTGAGGCGAAAACTTCTCTACACAAAACAAACAAAACAGTATGTTAAGTCTTTTTGCTTTCGGAATCAATCACTCTTTGGTAAGTTTATTTCAGTTACAAATAATTTATTTTTAATTACAGAGTTTCGCTATGAATACCATGAAGACCGTTGTAACTTTATTGGCCATTTGCTTTGTCGCAGTAAACGGAGCTGGATATGGCAGAGGTGGAATGGGTGGAGGAAAGGGCGGAGGAATGAGTGGTATCATGTGCGGGGGAATGTGCGGTATGGGAGGTGGTAAGATGGGCGGCATGGGAGGTGGATTAATGGGCGGAGGAATGGGTAGCATGAAAGGAGGCATGCCAATGCCAATGCCTATGCCTATGCCAATGCCGATGCCAAAAATGGGAGGTGGAATGACAATTCCTATGCCGATGCCAATGCCGAAAATGGGAGGTGGAATGCCAATGCCAATGTCTATGCCTATGCCTATGCCAATGTCGATGCCATTGTCGATGCCAATGCCGATGCAAATGCCGAAAATGGGAGATGGAATGCCAATGGGAGGTACGATTTATTTCGTCATTATCTTTGCAGAATTTGATATGCAACTCCATTCCAAGTTACTATTTTTGATTTGAAATATCTCAAAGAAATCTATGAAAGCAATTGTATTACGAAAAACAAAAAAAAGCCTGTACAATACTTTATAATTTCCTAATGTTTTCTTTTCAGGTATGATGAGTGGTATGGGAGGAGGCATGCCCGGAGGTATGGGCATTGGAGGTGGTATGCCCGGAGGAATGGGCTTGGGAGGTGGTATGCCCGGCGGTATGATGGGAATGGGAGGTGGAAAACGTAAGCATATGCGTTCCATTTTAAGGATAAAAAGAGTGAGTGAGTGAGTGAGTGAGTGAGTGAGTGAGTGAGTGAGTGAGTGAGTGAGTGAGTGAGTGAGTGAGAGCTTATGGCCACACAGAGGATGGGAAGTTTGTTTTTCGAAAGGAGGAAAACCGGAGTGTCTACAGGAAATCGAACTTAATGAAGTAAAAGCAATGTCTACAGTTGAATTAATCAAGAATAAGACACTCCAAACTGAAGAAAAGTAGCAACAAGAATATAGAAGGAGAATTTTATTATTCATGCATTTGCTACTAAGGCAAATACAATGCAACATAATTCCATTGTGATAACATAAAATTTCCTTTGGACGTTGGCATTCCTGAGAGGAGTTTTGTGTCAATCGTTTTACAGCGTGATCATAACTAGTCTACATCTTTACAAAATTATTTACATATTTTCAATGTTTTGTGATATATAACTGTGATTATAAGCATAAAAAATAATGTAATTTGTGGATATGAAAAGCCAACAATTTACGTAATGTTCTTTGGACTATTCAGTTTAGTTTTAAAGGGGGTCTTCAGCTCTATATTTCGACATTCCCCTCAAAATGATCTGTATTGTCATTATCAAAATATAAAACACTTTTAACTCTTTTATTATTATAAATGGAAAGGAACAATACATTTATTGGGTATTATTTTTTTTTCAGGATACAGAAGAAGTGCTGGTATGTAAAGTTGTTTTCAGCTTTGATTTATTTAATCTGAGGAGTGTGTAATAGTTAGATTAAAAAAAACAGTTGATTTGCTCGGATTGCGTTACATTTTTCAACTTATTTCTTTATCTTGTTATCCATTTTTTTAACTCAAATTATACTCCAATCTTTCGTTTCGCTTTATTAAGGGTACAAAATTGGTGTAACGTTTAATAGAAAAAAGAGGAAAACATCTAACGGATTTAAAATTTGATTTTTTTAACAAAATGACTGCAATATATAAAAACCAAGTATTGGGACAGAAATATTGCAATATATTTTACAATTCTGTCTTTTCAGATTACGCCTCAGGATACGACTACTAGATCAAGGCATAGTGACGTTCAAAACTCTCTTTTATACATAGTTGTTATTTATGTGTTTGTATATGATTACAATAAATTCTACGAAAATAGGTACGATTGATTTTTTTTTCAATTTCTTTTCAAATGCCTGTACGAAGTCATGACCATAATTGCGATTTTCAATTTGTCTCACTGGTATACATGTATCTTTGAATTTGACATTGATAATTCCATGTCGGTTATTGAACTAATACATTTATCAAAGATATATAATTCACATTTATGTTTTTATTTTCTTAGTGTTGCGCTGAATGATAATACTTATACAAGAGTTCTTAATATGTAAAACAATGAACGATAGATATCTTACATCGCAAAAAAAACACCCGGCTGTGCACACATCTACAATTAAAGAATACACAATTGTAAAATAAACAATATAAATGTTGAATGAAAAAAAATTATGAAATAAACAACACAAATGTAAAATAAACGATACAAACATGATAAATATAAAATACAAAATGCAAATGTAAAGCCAAATATTAATTATACAAAACGAATATAAATATAGAATAAAAAACACATGTGCATATTTGATCATATTTGAAGAAAATTACCATGCAAATTGCAATATGAAATTTAAAAAATATCAATAATGAAATGCACATAATTATGATGTATATGTTTCTTGTTATTGTTGTTGCCTTTGATTTTGTCTGTTTTTGTAGACCTTAAGCATTCGATTGATCCTTTGGTCCCTTCCCCCCTATCAATAATATTCGACCAAGCGTAAAATCGACACAAAATAACTCAAATCAATAAAAGTTTAATTCAACCAGAGAAATATAACCTTAGACAAGAAGACATCAAGGAATAAACTTTGATTCCGTGTCAAAGAGTGTACCTCTAACTAAGAAGCTTCTTTTCGTGTAATCATCGAATATTGTTTACAAAGCGTAATATATCGATTTTTAATCTGACACAACTTTTCATTCACTGTTTTTGTCCCATGAGCATTACAAATGATCCCTGAGATACTAACAAAAAGGAACGCGGCATAACAACAATAAGATATTTTCGAAAAAGAACCAAATTATCAAAGTTCCTGTAGAACAAGGCAAATTGAAAATATTCAATCTAAAATCCATATCCTTATAAAAACGATTTCAAGGAGCCATAGTCATGATAGTAGTTCTTCAAAAAATACAGTTGTGCTTGTAAAATATAAATGCTTCTGTAATACACAAAACTGACGTGACATTTTAAAAAAATAATATTAGAAAATACAAAAAAATGTTTTCAAAAGCTATAGATGTTTTCACGGGAAAGTAGTTGACTGGGGGTCGATGGGGTCTTTGTATTCGTATCTCAATCCCACTAAATGTTTGTCATTGCTTTTTAAGAGCTTAATTTTCGATCTACTTTTAATTATGTTCTACAGAAACAACTGTAATGATTTATCTCAGTATCGGAATCGACTAAATCGATATATTCGGTATTTTTTTATTCTAAAATTTCCTTTATATAATACAAATGTAAATAAACAGTACAAATGCAATACACACATTGCAACAATTGCTATTCTTAATTTATACAAAGTTTCATATGAAATACGATTGGTATCCACTTTTCTTCAACATAGCACAAAATAAAAAAAATAAAAAGCTTAGCAGAGCGCAGCATGATACGACCGCAACATGTTAAACCCTGTACGTTTTAGGCCCAATATGGATAGTCAATTGCTTTGACTCATGGAGCCTTTGGTGGACTTTCCACCCACATTTCACTAGGAATTCATTTTCTTTCTAAAGCAGACCAAAATAAATTACAATTACAAAAAACTACACATTCGGTCCATAATCAAGGGTATTTGCTACCTTCCATTTTAGCCCCTTGTGGTCCCTTACAGCAATAAGGGGGAAGGGGTGTCACACATATAATCCTCAATTCTATAATTTCACTACTTGACAAGAATTTATTAGCAAAATAATTGAAATTGGACAATAAATAAAACTTTTGATTTTGGCCCTTTTTGGTCCCTGATTCTGTAACATAAAAAGGGGAGGCTGCAACAATAAATTCTCAAATTCGTATTGACTACATGACAAAACTTAACATGCAAAAAAAAATATCAAACTAGGACCATTAATAAAAATGTTGCATTTTGTTTTGCCCCTTTTGGACCCATAATTTCTAAACGAATTAATGGGGGACCCCAAAAATCAATCCCAATCATCTTTTTTGGTATGAAGCATTATTGTAAAGTTTCACAGCATTTGGTAAACAAGAACAAAAATTATTGTGGGAACAAACAAAACCGTGGCATTTTTGGCCCCTAATTTCAAAACCAAAAATGCAGGAACCCTAAAAATCAATACCATCTATCTTTTAAAAGTAAGGAACATTATTATTAAATTTCATAGCAATCGATTGACTTGAACTAAAGTTATCGTTGTAACACTAAAGTTAAGAGACAACGCAGACGCAGATGCGGACGACGACGACGACGACAGCATCATACCATTATACGTCCGCATTTTTGTTGCATGTATTGTGCAATATGTGACATTGATGTCTGTTTTGTATATTCGTAAATTTACCATAATATGTCTTATATTTTTTGTCATCGAAATTTTTGTTTATTAAATTCAAAAGTGTTTGAAACACCAGGTTTCTGTCCTTGTTCGGCACATGGTCGATATCATCAGTGCTGGATTTGGCTTCCCTGTTCAAACCTTCTGGCTTTGAGTACTTTTCATTCAATACTTTTTGGTTTTTGACCTTCCAATGTTTTGATTCAAATGCTGCTGATGAGAGGTTACTCCTTGGAATGTCGATATACAGCATAATTAAATAAACCGTTTTTATAACCGTTTAGGTATTTGTATTTTTTATTAATGCTAAAAGGAAAAAAACAAGCAAACTCAAAAGGGTTTTTTAATCATCAAATTAAAATTCTAAAAGTCCTGTCTAACGCGAATTCATTTATATATTCTTTTTATAAATAGGAAATTTCTTATGGCCTAGATTCAAAGTTGCTTTAACATCACGTTTGTTTCCGTTTGCTTTACATGTTCAATATCCCTGTGGCCGGATTTAGCTGCCTTACTCGAGCATTTTAGGCGTGAGTACTTATCTTTCAATTCTTTTGATTTTTTACACTCCAATCATTTCATTCAAACCTCAAATGCGGCTGCTGAGAGGTTACTCATTGATATATTTAAATGCAGCATAACTAAATTATACCCGCTTTTGTTTCTTGAACTTGAAACCATTTGGTCTATACCCGCTGCTGGTGGACTAGTAGACTAAAAAGGTTATCATGAGCTTGGTCTTCAGACTTGTCTTATACGAATTAATTAAAATAACTATATTATATTTCTTTCATTATGCCAAGTTTTGGTTATGTCCGATTGCTAAACTCAAAATTGTTTACAACATCTAGTTTCATTTCTTATACTGCAAATGTATATATCCTTTGTCTTAGTTCAAACATTTTGGGTTTGAGTACTTTTCTTTAAAAACTTTTGGTTTTTGAATCAAATACTGCTTTAGAATTATCACTCCTTGAGATATACACATATACAGCATAACCAAATTTACTGTTTAGTATCCGCCTTGGTATCTAGTATTAAAAAGATCCAGTCGCCCGATCTTATTCTACAAATAATTATCCCTCTACCGGTATTGTATCGTATAAATATGAAGTTTTCAAATATACAGTACAACACAACTGATAATACAACATCTATAAGAATTTGTTATATTTATTTATTGCAGTTTTATATCTGAGTTCTATATTACAAATACCAAAACGCTGGTGTTTCAAACAATTTTGAATTTAAAAATCGGAAATTTCAATAACAAAAATCTTAGAAATTGTATGGAAATTCGTGTCAGACAAGTCTGACGACCAGGCTTGTGATTACCCTCGGGGACCTCTGGTTCACCAGCAGCGGTTATCGTCCAGTGATTTCAAAATTAAAAATACCAAAACGCGGTTATAAACGATTATTTTGGATATGCTATATATCGATATTTCAAGGAGTAACCTCTCATCAGTAGCATTTAAATCAAAACATTGGAAGGTCAAATTCCAAAACTGTTGAAAACGAAAAGTACTCAAACCAAAATGTTCCAACAAGGAAGCCAAATCCAGCACCGAAGATATCGACCATGTGCATAACAAGGAAAGAAACCTGGTGTTTCAAACAATTTCAAATTTAAAAATCGGAAATTTCAACAACAAAAATCTTAGAAATTTTATGGTAATTCGTGTCAGAAAAGTCTGACGACCAGGCTTGTGATTACCCTCGGGGACATCTGGTCCACCAGCAGCGGTAATCGCCCAGTGATTTCAAAATTACGAATACCAAAACGCGGTTATAAACGGTTATTTTGGATATGCTATATATCGATATTTCAAGGAGTAACCTCTCATCAGTATCATTTAAATCAAAACATTGGACGGTCAAATTTCAAAATTGTTGAAAACGAAAAGTACTCAAACCAAAACGTTAGAACAAGGAAGGCAAATCTAGCACCGAGGATATCGACCATGTGCATTACAAGGAAAGAACCCTGGTTTTTGCAATAGATGATGAGATGCAAAATTTGTGTACGCAATACATGTCAAGCTACATAATTCAGCTGAAATTAAACAAAATGTAAAACAACAATCAGCCAATATAACGAGCAGTTGCTGCTCGTAGTCTTGCATTGACCCTACATCAAATACATAATTCATTCGATATAACATATTCCATGAAGACTACATAAGCTCAATTAAAGATTCATGGCTTAGGACAGGCATGTAAAACCTGTAGTGTGGTCAAACCACTGTCTGAACCCATCCTTGCCCCTGTTGATAATCTTGAGTATTTACTAAATTAACACAAAGTGAAACTCAAACCAATAAAAGTCTATTTCAACCCAAGAGTACAGGAAAGCATGAAGCTTCGTGCTTTCCAGAAGAACTATGTAGAGAACACTTGTTTTGGCAGCTAGCTAATAAACATCAATTCACTGAGGTAATCTTATGGGAACTTCTTGTGCAATACTTAAAGCTAACTAACTGTACTACCCGGTATGTTATGATGGGGTTTTATGTTTGTAGCTTAAGGATTACAGCACTTTTGAACCATATGGTGATATTGTTTATCTTATATTGCAAGACGGTGAGCAGCATTCATTTGTCACATTTAAAAAGCGAAGAGGTTTCCATTTGGTATTTCTTTAATTGACGCTGGTGAATAAAGGTCCCATTACCTTAATCCACTATTTTCCACAAAGGAAAACTTGAATACTCATACCACTTTTACCACATTTGTGTTTCTTCATTATATCTTCTAGAATTTCAAATACCTGCATGATTCCTGATTCATATTTATCTCTGAAACAAAACAAAAAACGGAAACGTTGAGTTTGAAGGTTTGACAATGGGAATAGTGGAGAAAAATGAAGTGCAATGGGGAACTGACGAATCAAGTATACAGTGTTTTATCTTAGTGTTACAAACCCTTAGTAGTACCAACTCATTTTATATGATAATTCATATCAAACTTCTATCATTTCTTTCTATCTAATTTGGTTCACAGTTCGTCATTTTTTTTGGTTTTATTGTTCTATGCTTTTCAAATTCATATAGTGTTTAAGTATTTTTAATCTTTGACTAGAGCACATCTTATGAGTCTTAAATAGACGAAACGTGCGTCAGGCGCAGCATAATTAATTGTCTAGAACTTTGCTGTATATCATAAAATTTGTATGTTCAAATGTTCTTATTGAAAAGAAAGATTAACCAAACTACAAATTTTGACTATGAATTCCCATATAACTTATCTTAATATGTATATGCTGTGTACAAGTTGCAATATGGTACATGTTGCAACATGTACAGATGAATTGTACAAGTTGAGATAAAATATTACATGGTTGTCTTTCATCAAGTTCATGTAAACCCAAAAAAGACATATGATATTTTATACTTTTTCTTGAAATTCTAAACTTGTACAATTCAACTGTACACATAAGGAGCAAATTGCATTTGGCATACATTAAAGCTTTATTTTTGAAAAATTCTATAAGAGAATACGTATTATTCAGACTCTAAAAACTTTCGTTTCTTTCAATATCAGTCATTATTGGAAAAAAAATAGTTTGTTTCGTAAATGTGTAATAATTTTTATTCGTTTTTTGCAGTCTATTGATCTGAAATGGTCACCTCCTTTGTCATTTATGTCTATCGTAACCTAGATCTAAATGAAAGAAGATGGTTTGGCGCCAAACAATGCTTGATTGGACAAATTCAAGACCGTTGCGATCTCCAAAGTTATTGTCTTGGTTTGTCCTTTCAGTAGAACTTTTGCACATTTTATAAAGGAAAATTTGTAAATAGGGCTGGTCGTAAAATTTGTGGGAATTTGATATAAAGTATTTTATCATGATATTATGGCATTTCTCAGCACCAAGTTGGAAGTTAGGAATGTCAACATGGAACTTAGAAATGTCAACTTGGAAGTGAGAAATGTCAACTTGGAACTGAAAAATGTCAACTTGAAACTGTGATATTTTTAGTTCCAATCGAGAAATGTGATAAAACTAATGGCACTTCCGGTTTTCGTAAGATTTTCTTCCAATTTTACAAATGTAGTACATTTCTCACATATAACAATGCAATTTAGCCCGGACCAAATATTTTCTAAACCATAAAAGAGATGGTGTAGTTAAATGCCCTTGGTAGGAGACTCTTCTGGCAAAATGATTTTTCCGGAAATTTGAGATGGTTGACTACATTTCTTTGCCACGTCAGCTTTACTTTAAACAAATCATAAACATAAAAGGTTTATTGTGTGCTAAATCACCTTAAAGACAAAATCACTTTGTTATCAAATAAAGGATTAAAAGACAGATTTGATAAAGGTTTTTTTTGTGCTTTCCCCCAAATAAAGAAACAAAGTTAACTGTTAAAAAAACAACAACTGCAAAATAAAGCATACAAAAAGGTGCTTTCAATAACCCTCAATGACTAAAAAGTGAACAATATACTGTGGATTCATTTATTTTCGTGGTCTGTTGGAAAAGGATAAGTTCGTGGATTCTTAAATTTGTGGTTCAGAATGATGCAACATACAGATCAATGTAATATTTCCTTTTCGTCGGGAATCAAAATTCGTGGGGCAAGCCAACCAACGAAAACCAAGAAAATTGATTTCCCACGAGTAATAATGAAACCACAGTAAGTGAAAAAACTTAGTTTATAATTATAAGTTATGTTACACTCATTAAAAACATTTAACACGGTAAATGGTAACCGTTTGAACTTTCAAACTTATAAAATATTTGAAAAATAACTTTTTTCCAAACACCGTAACAAGATACAATACTCACCAACAAGTTATAGCTTGGTCAGCAGTGTATAGAAGGTCCGAAGACAGCAAGCAGGAGCCTGGCCAGGATTGTGCGTCTAAATCAGTAACCGGAAGCTGCTTAGGAAAGCTATAAGAAAATACGTGTCATACGATCTCTAAAAAAATCTTTCTTCGTTATCAGCCACTAGTAGAAAAGTTCAAAATTGACTTAAAAGATATGATAGTTAATTGTTTTAATTAGGGTTTGACTGGTCTGCTGTACTGAGATGATCACCTCAATATCCCTATTGTGTCTCAAAACTAGGTTGTGTTTTATGGTCATTATCGGATCCTAAAATCGCAATGGAAGAGGGAGGTTTGGCGCCATAAAACCTGGTTTAACCCTCCATTTCGTTTGAAATGCCTGTACCAAGTCAGGACCATTGCGATCCACCAATTCTCCGGTATGACTGATTCGTTTTTGACATTTTCTCTGGACTATGAGATTGATCATTCAAGTTCGGTAGTTTTGTTATTACCTTTATTTACAAACTAAGCAGCCAGTCCTAATCTCAAAACGGGATTTTTTATTCTATTGTCTTCCTACTCTCATTTATATAGAACGGTCAGTATATCAAATATCAAATACTTAGTAAGTAACCGTTACTTATTCGACGTGTGCAGTATGTGAATTCTACACGTTAATATTTTTTTCTTATTTGATGCCGACATTCTGCATGTTAATTCAAAATTATCCAATTTCAATACAAACGATTATAAATATCGAGATAATTGCATTTAAGTTATAAAAATATTTTGATCAAAAGAAAAACAATGTATGTGGTTTACAGCTTTTTTATTGTTAAAATATGGATATTAGTACACGACCTCGAACAGCCTAAATCTTTTAAAGGCATGTTAGACATGTAACTAATACAAGAAAAGCAACAATTTCACTAAGAAAAACTGTAAAACAAGCTTGAAAATAAACACGATAAAAGAAGAATGATTCATGTTTTCCTTGTTAAATACTTAATGCTTTATGCTTTCCGGTAAAGTAAGAATTTATTTCAATATAAAAGAAACCTGTGGTCAATCCTATGATCATTCCCAAGTCAGTACCAGAGTGAAACGATCATACAAAAGGTAGGAGATTTAAGTATTGGCGTAAAATATCCAAAAAAATAATCTTTCAGTTGGCTTTCCTGATATAGCATTTTTTTTTTTTTTTTTTTGGGGGGGGGGGGGGGGTTGAGTACTGTTAGTTAAAATATGTTCCAATGTTTTGATTCAAATGGTGCTGATAAAGGTTGCTCATTGAAATATGCACATAAAACATAACCAAATTACCCGTTTTTATACTCGCTCTTGTAATTTGTATTTTATATGAGAAAACTTCTTATTTAGCTATTATACAAAGAAAGCATAATTTTACATTTATTTAGATGAACTGCATATATAATCAAATTAAATATTTCATTGATTTAAAATCCGAATAAGGATGAATTGCAATTAAATCAGCAAAATTTACTGACAAATATTTATAACAAACAATTATACAAAACAATTTTTACATTATCGAACAACTTATTCTGACATGCAGGGCTGATGAGTCTAGCATTCTCAATTTATATTTATCAATTAATAATGATGTTACAAAAGTCATTTGTAGCTTTTGTACAATATATAATAGGAAGCATCATGATATGTCATTATTAAAATTTAAGAATTCTGATTTAAATAAATTTATGAATAAGATTAGATAATTAAAAAACTTTTAGTTTTAAGTACATCTTTGCTATTAGCCTACAACAGCTAATAGACAGGTATTTGCAAGCAGAAAAAGGGTGTTTTACCACATAAGAAAAAATGAACATTCAAATTCTGGTTATAGTGCTCTTATTGATAAGGTGTATACTTGTATATGTAAGATCCATGAGTCTGTTAGTTATGTATTTCATCATGCATGTGCTTCAGTTCAATTCTATTTCATCAATCTAAATAATATTTTTAAAACAAAAGATCTTAACATATTGAAAAGTAAATGAAAATGAAAAAGTAGAACGTGGAATTCCCCAATCGGTTAGGTTTCTATTCGTATCTTTCCAGTTAGGTTGTAATGAACCTAATTAGGGGTTACCTAATGCATACCTTAGTCCAATAAGGGGTGTACAAACAACCATTGAAATCCGAGAATGTCCAGGGACAATTTAAGTAGATAACTTGTTGGTTGTCCTCAGACCGTGGCGGTCGTGATTTTTTTCTTTGCTCTGCCCCCGACGAAGGCTGAAAGCCGAAAATTTGGGCTTTTTAGATTTTAGATGTATTCTTTATTAATCTATATTAGTTTTATATTTGATATTTTTACCTTTTATGTGTGGTTTAACCAACCTACTTATTTTATTGTCTCCATTTTAACTTGCCACACCACAACATTTATTAATCTAAGTAGATAACTCACAATTTGAATACTTTTGTGGTAATATATGTATTCTATTTGTTCAGTTTTTTGCCATGGGTTCAATAAAGATCGTTGCGATTGTCCTCTCCATTTGTATTGCCTCGGTTTTGGGGGCAGGTTATGGACAGAATAGACAAATGATGAATGGGCCAATGATTGGAAATGGAATGGGTGGTACCATGATGAAAGGGTCAATGCTTGGCAGAGGAATGAGTGTAGCTATGATGAATGGACCAATCGTCGACATGGGAATGGGTGGTGCCTTAATGAATGGACCAATGATAAGCACAGGATTGGGAACGCCTGTAGTGACAGGACCAATGATGAGCTTGGGAATGGGAACTCCTGTAATGAGTGGTCCAATGATTGGTCAAGGATTAATGGGTGCTATGATGGGGGGTCCAGTCAGTGGAAATGGAATAAGTGTACCAAATATGAATGGAGGGCTCGGCAAAGCTAATCAGGACACAACTGCTGTCAATGGGGGTATGACAGGAGGTTCTATGAGGAAAATTGTCATGATTCCTAATATGGACAATGCCATGAACGGTGGTACAGGCGGTATTGCAGGCTCTATACACGATACGAGGAGATTGATTGGAAAGAATAATGGCGGTTTAGGTAACGAAATGTCCCAAGGTTCAATGTCTATGGTTATGCCAATGCCTATGCCAGTACCCATGCCGATGACAATGCCAGCTTCTATGCCTATGCCTATGTCTATGCCAATGCCAGTTTCTATGCCTATGCCTATGGCCATGCCAGTTTCTGTGCCTATGCAAAAATCATCAGGTAATGTATTTGAGTATCGGTGTTAAGGGGCCAACAATTTGATCTCATCGCGCTATGGTATATACTTAGACAAGATGCCAAAAATCTTGAAATAAAAAGGCATTTCAGAGATTGACTTAAAACAAAAAGCATTGGTGATGTTTTTGCAGTAAAATTATTAAAAAAAAATAAATTAAGAAATTCGCCAAAACAAATCTAGGTCCAATTTAAGACACAAAAAAGGCGGGATAGAAAATTCTTAAAGCATAAGCGATTGTTTTACACGTAGCGTACAATAAATGTATCTATAGTCATGTCGAACAGATTATTAAGCTATCTTAAACCATAACTTTAGAAACTAAACTCAAAAATGTAAATCAAATACATGAAATTGAATTTCCAGTCCTTATCTATTTTGAAATTTTAAAAGTAATCCCCAAAAACGTTAGTACAACTGTTCGCTACTACATTGTACTTTGTAGTATGTTAATTAGTCAATTCATTTCCTTCGTGTTTTGTCTGTTCTCTTGGACATTGAGATTGATCCTCCAAGTTCGATTATTTTGTAATTATCTTTATTTCTTTCAGCTCTAATGGGCGGTATGAGGGGAGATCTGCCCTTGGGAAGCGGTATTTCAGTAACAGCTGGGCTTGGTGGAATGACTGATGTGATGGGAGGGTTGCCCGTCGGTGTATTGGGAGGAGCTGATACCACAAACACCATCAGACGTACGTATCAATATTCACTTTTGTTTGAAGGGCAAAATACATGTAATAAAAAATGTAATAGTTAAATACACATGGCACGACTCGCGCTGGTATTTTTTCTTGCCTCAATTGTTCTCAGTTCAAATTATTGAATTACGAAATAAAGATTTTTTTCCTATACTAGTATATAAGTGACTAGAATAACATACTTCTCAATGAAAGACTACTTTTAGGCATGATGGGTGGCATGGGTATCACTTCTGGTATGGGTGGCATAGATTTCACTTCTGGAATGGGTGGCATGGATGTCACTTCTGGTATGGGTGGCAACGGAAAGGGTATGGTATCAATGGTACCAAGCATGAACAACGTGATGGGTGGCATGCCAGTTGGTTTCCCTGCTGGTATGGGTGGCAATGGGAAGGGTGTGATACCAATGGTACCAAGAATGAATAATATAATCAGCAGAAACGGGTTAGGACCTATGGCAAACGGAATGGGCAGTGGAATGAAAGGGACCATGACAGGCGGAAAACGTATGCATATACCTTGTTTGACATCTTAGTTCATAACATATAAAGGAAGTAAAGAAGCTACAAAGAGGCATTCGAATATCGCATGTCCAGTAAAGAACTCATGCATACACTCCAGCTTAACTGCAATCAACGAGTAAAATTAATTTTTTAGTGTGAGTGTCAGTTTCATTCATGGATTTGACATCCCAAAAAGTGACCAGTTAAATGAATTATGAAAGATATGACAGTAAAACCAAAATGATGAAAACTATCATAATACAATTGCGATAAAAGTCAACAGATTTTGGATGTAACCAATCTGCTATTTATCCAACAGATACACCAGAACATGCACAGCAAAATAAGTGAAAAATAAGTCACATGTCATACAAAACAAACTTCACATGTTAAGCGCATTGTAGTGTTTCATTTCAAATTAAAATAAAACGAATTCTTACATGTGAATATTTCTGTTTTACATTTTTGTTCTATTCTTTTAAATTTCAGGATATAAGAGAAGTTCAGGTATGTCAGAAAACCACATTCTGCAAATCAATTCAGACTGTCTGCATTCAAATCATTTATATCGTATAGAGCAATCAACATTTAATTTGTTTATCTAGTCAGTTAGTCAGTCAGTCTGTCAGTCTTTAAGTCAATAAGCAAGTTATTGCTTACTTTTACGCACTTTGCATAGCTTCTTCAGGACGCAAAAAATGTTTTCTGCAATTAAAAAGTATTTAACTTGAGGGCAAAAAAATCTTTCTCTTTGAATCGATAAAAGGGTCTATTGTGGATATCTTAAAACAAAACAAAGCACGACTGGGAGAAACAAGAGCCAAATTCGATTCGAAGGACTCTGCTATCTTACTCAAACCCAAAATGACTAAAGCAGTAAATGTGACATTTTATGTCTTTGTTTCAGACTACTGGCACAGATATGATTACTAAACTGCCGCCACCAGTACTCAGGGATTACTTACTAGTTATGTAAATAATGTATATCGTTGCAATAAATTTGTATTGTAGTATTCCTGGACTCTTCTTTCATTCGATGCATTGCCCCTGCGTAAAAATAAACGTTTATGTTGAAATATAATACATCAAGTTTATACATCTTTTATTTGGAAAAACATACAAAATGGATACAAACTTATGAAGACCTCACCGTCATACATCCATAACATAGTTTATACTTATTGGTATTATTTTTAATGATGAAAGTAATTTTACAAAATCCTGATAGGAATCATCCTGTTAGCTTATTCGAGTTCTTTTCAACTAGATCTTGCAGTGCTTTAGGGCATGTGGCCTTTAAAGTGATTGCCACTGGACCTATTCATAATTTGAACCTGAAGAAAAACCAGAATGCTCTGCCCACGCACCGCGGCCGGTTACAACCCCTTTTCGTCGGAAAGGCTTTGACTTTTTTAGATCCTCTTGCGAGTAGGACATTGGTTCTGTTCAACCATTATAAAATTTGGGTTGTCCAACACTTTTTTTTGCAGTGGCAGTTCCAGGATTTTTGAAAAGGGGGGGTCCTCGGTAGAAAAGGGGGGGTCAAAACTATAATTTGATGACTTTTGCCCAAATTTTGCATGAAAATCACAGAATTTTCCGACGATTTTTCCCTGGACCTCTCCTCTGGATCCGCCACTGAATAGTGTTTAAAAAGCTTACCAGTAAAACACCAGTCCTCTTCTGATGAATTCAAATATTTCAAATCGTCCAATATATACATTACCATATTTTGTATTTGGAGTAATCAATAGACTTTTTATCAAATACACAATCATGAATGGTCAAGATAAAACTACTAAATTGGACATGTGTCGGCATGAAAAGCTCTACAAATCTTATGCTTGTAATTTTATATATCTGACTGATTGTCTGTCTGTATTGCAACAAGCAAGAACTGCTTACCATTCAAGAGTATCTGATTACACTCACACTTACGACAAATGTACGATGTTAGCTAGCGTTGGTGATAACTGTTTGATTTTGTGATTTTTTGTGACTTTTCTTTTTTTTTTTTTTTTTTGTTCTTTGTACTTGTTGCATACAGAGCCCGGATTGCATGTTTATGTAATTGATGTCTTTTCTGACTTCTGACATTCGAATGTTAAATTGATATTGTTTTGCTAAAACCCAAAAGGCAATCTTTCATGCAAAATGTCCGAAATAGAAGCTAAAGTCCAGCATCAAGAAAACCGACGATAAACAAGTACACACACACACACACACACAAAGAAAACCGGTGTTTGTAAGGGACCGATCATTTAACTTACTTAAAGGGGGCTGGTTTTTTTTCTCTTATATTCTGGATCAGATTTTATTTTGGCAGCAAAGCTGAAGCAAAAACTATTCTGAAGAAGGATTTCTGCCATATAAAATAATAATTAAAAAAAAATTAATATTCGAGTAAAATATTTGTCGCGATACCTTTAAAAATAGATTTTTTTTTTTGCGCATTACGCGGACAGAAATTTCCTGGCCAAAACAAAAAACCAAGCTCCCCCTTCAAGTTAAATGGTCGGCCCCTAAGCGGTTTTAAATTCAAGCTATCGGAAATCCCGAAAACATAATATATGTAATCGTAAATTATTCGTAATTGAATTTTGAATCATTATATAAAGGCAATCGAAATCATTTCAGAACAATGTTTTGTGGTGGTCAATCACACTTTCCCTCATGATGTATGATGTAAAAACAAAAATATCAAAGGTTTAAAAATCATGACATTCTTCTACTTGAAATAAGATAAAATTGTAGTTCCAACGAGAAATGACAGGACCCTAGCTAAAAGGTCATGTATCAGTTACATAGTAGAACAACTACCAGAGTTGGTGTCCGGATATCCTCGTGTATAACACAATATATAAAAAAGAATGCGCCGAGGTAAGGCGCACAGACCGATCCAGGCTCGTTAACAAAGGTAAGACTCTTAGTGTTACTGAACCTTATTTTCCCCTATTTATTTTTTTTTTAATTTTGCTATTCTCATGATTCTATGATCTTCTCGTTTTGATTACCGCTAAAAATCGCATCTTTCAGCTGAAATCACCTTTGGATAATTCTACTCTCAAACAGGCATGTGTTAGTTTCAATTAAAATTTTTATAACTGTGGAGTTTAACGTCGTGACTATAGCCAAATATAGGACTACAGCGACACTTAAGTGTTACTATAAAATAAAAAATATGCCAAATATACCTGTAAGATACTAAACATTCTATGTCTTTTTACGCATACTAGAATACAATAAAAATGACGTCGGTGGTTACCTTCAGGATCTCTGTTTTTAGGCAAGCGCCAGCGAAGCCTTATGGAGTCTATAGAGTAGTGATGATTTTCGCGTTTTTTTTCTGTCTAGACGGAGTGATTTTCCTGCATCCAGTCTGGAATAAAATGCTTTATTTTCTATAATACTTTTCAATATTTGTTAACATGATATACACTTCTATAAATCTCCATTTTTCTTGGCATTTTATATGACCGACACAAGTTTTATTTATTCCTTTGCATATTGCATGAGAAACTATTTAGTTAAAGGCGATAGAATATACATTATGTGTCATCTATTACTTGATTGGTTCGTATAAATATTTCTGTTATTTGATTGGTTAATGCAAGGAATATACATTCTCCATTCATAAATTCAGTAAACGATACACATCATTGGGACGAGTGCATTTCAATCGAAGGGGTGTTTCAATTGATACCGTATTACACGACACCTGTCTTGTGTGTGCAATTGTGTTCCTTAACTTTTAATTTGACGGTCCTTTCTTCGCTCACCAAAATTAATATTTCGCAAACATTTTGAACAATATACTTTAACAGAGAATAAATCTATTATAGTTCTTATATTTTTCGCTTGCCTTTAAACGCTTTAGCGCTTTGATTTTTCTTGCAATTAAAACTGTAAAATTTCAGTTTATGATTACTATTTCATTCGATTATCATCTAACACTTAAACTGTTAATTGTAGATCTTCAAAATGGGCATGTGTGTGTACCTTCCAATTCTGGCACTTTGTATTGTGACTATACAAGCCGCAGGGTATGGTCGAAGAATGGGTGGCGATGGAATGCCACATATGATGGGTGGCAGGATGCCAGAAATGATGATGGGAAGTAAGATGGGCGGCATGATGCCTCATATGATGGGTGGTATGATGTCTGAAATGATGATGGGGAAAAAGATGGGCGGTGGAATGCCACATATGATGGGCGGCATGATGCCAGAAATGATGATGGGAAGAAAGATGGGAGGTGGAATGCCACAAATGATGGGCGGCATGATGCCAGAAATGATGATGGGAAGAAAGATGGGAGGTGGAATGCCACAAATGATGCCGGGTGGCATGATGCCAGAAATGATGATGGGTAGAAAGATGGGAGGTGGAATGCCAGAAATGATGATGGGAAGAAAGATGGGCGGAATGATGCCACACATGATGGGTGGCATGATGCCAATGAGAATGATGGGAGGCATGGGGATGCCAGGAATGCATAGACGAAAAAGAAGCACCGGTATGTAGAAATCAAAGCGCTAAAGCGTTTAAAGGCAAGCGAAATATATAAGAACTATAATAGATTTATTCTCTGTTAAAGTATATTGTTCAAAATGTTTGCGAATTATCAATTTTGGTGAGCGAAGAAAGGATCGTTATGCAGATGCCCTCAAATTTAAAGTTAATGAACACAATTACACACACAAGACAGGTATCGTGTAAAAACGGTATCGATTGAAACACCCCTTCGATTAAAATGCACTCGTCCCAATGATGTGTATTTTGTACTGATTTTATGAATGGTGAAGCTAGAATCTGAATCCATGCATTGACCAATCAAATGAGAGAAATATTTATACGAACCAATCAAGTAACAAATGAATACATAATGTATATTATATCGCCTTTAACTAAAAAGTTCGTCATGAAAGATGCAAAGGAATAAATTAAACTTGTGCCGGTCATATAAAATGCCAATAAAAATTGAGATTTATAGAAGTGTTTATCATGTTAACAAATATTGAAAAGTAATATAGAAAATAAAGCATTTTATTCCAGTCTGGATGCAAGAAAATCACTCCGTCTAGACAGAAAAAAAACGCGAAAATCATCACTACTCTATAGACTCCATAAGGCTTCGCTGGCGCTTGCCTAAAAATTGATAAAAAACATGCTTTTAAGATTATATATGTATGCTTGTTTGGTTTCTCAATTTATATGTTAATTAGGTTCAAAACGTTGTGATTTACTTTCCTAGATAAAAAGAGGATATTTATTGACTTGTAATACAACTCACCCTCTATCATATTGATCTTTATAAATAACCTGTGTTTCTCTAACTGTTGTGCAATATCATCTAGTTCTCGCGATATGAGACTATTTTGCGTATCACACTCCATATATATTCAATATTCAATTCCAAGAAATTTGATTGGCTGTCTGCGCGAGACACTGCAGCTAGATACGCCCCTCGTGGAAAGCGTGCTTACTTTTGTTTGAACACCTATTGATCTGGTTTGAATAAAAAGACAAACAAAATATATCAAGAAATGCACAAGAACGTTTTTTATGTTATAAAGTTTACTTTTAATTAAAATTTATAATAAAAAGGTGGTACTTTTTTATTTGACTACTTTTTTCACAAGTTTGCTAACAAAATACCGGTACAGATAGGATTATTTTCCTAATATGAAATAGGCATTACCTAAATGCGAGCACAGCATAATTCTGTAAAATAAATGTAATGTTAACATGTTTAGTGCCATTGTTAACATTGTTTAATGAACGAATAAAAAGATTTTATTTCGAATCGATGCAGTCAAATAAGATTTGAAATCATCGTAGTTATTTTTGTTTTGGTTCATTTTCTAGAACGTTCAATTTGGGACGAGATGCTTGGGGCGATTGAACGTTAAATAGAAAAGCAAGAAAAAATCGATTAGATTTGGTTACTACAAAAAAATGTAGCAACTCATCGTCATCAGAATATTTTTCTCTTTAAATACATTATTACATAGATAATTTTTGGAATGCGACTAGCAAAATGGGTAATTATTTTCAAATTCACTCCGTTCCTGTAAAATTTGAGAGCCTTTCCGGACCATGAAAAATCAATATCAGCATTAGGCAAATTTCTCGCGGAAACAAATACCGTAGAGCTCTCCGCTCGAGCGGACACTTCGTGCCCGCTTCCGAGCTGTGCTCGCTATGAGTTAAATAAGTAATTTTGGGGCCTATACTTTCACGTAAGACAGTTAGAGAAAAAGGTTTCACAACTTTAAGTGATGAGATACGGATTTCCATCACACTCGTTAGATATTTGTCGAAGGAAACTCGAAAATGTTCGTTTCCTTATTTGACAAATATCTTACTCGATGTGATAAGAATACGTATCTCATCACTTATAGTTGTGAAACCTGTATTTCTCTCAGCCAAAGTGTGTTCCAGACTAAGATTACTTGTTGTCGGGATTTCAATACTGGTGAAACAATGAAAGCCATAATTTGGCTGCACGTCTTTTTCACGGTCGATTTGTCTAACAAAATATTGATATACGCATCGCAGAAAAACTAATATCAGCAAGGTTGGATCCAGAAATTTTCGAGAGTTGGGTTCCGCAAACTTTCCATTAAGGACGAAAGTAGATTTCATGCCCAGCTTTTTTTAAAAATCTACACAAAAATAACAGAGGGTCCCAACTCCCTGGTTAGTCTGTCCGCTGGTTTGTGGGAAAGCAAATTGAATACGAGAACCTTGATTACTTAACTCAAGCTAGCAAACAATATGAATTTGGTAGATCGCTTTTAATTATTACCGGTATGTCTCTTTTTTTCAGACTATGAACACAGGCGAGATTATGATTATTGAAACCAAGCAACGAAAGCGTATCCAAATATTACAACACTACATGCAGAAGGCAGTGGCTTTTCAATAAAATTATAAGCATCATTTTTGTGTTATAGATAGTATTTCAGTTGATAGTTCAGTTGCATAGCTTGGTAATCAAAGGGAAAGCCATCAGCAAAAATAGCCTCTCTAGATGTCCAACAACATGAACAACCCATTCACACGATTTCAACAACAAAGAAGCAACACAAAAGGGTGGTATAAAGTTGCTGAGTCAAAACTTTGTGTAATTAAAATTTTGGATTGCAACAATACTCAAAGAATAATTATCCTGCCTGTCACACAGTTGACAAAGCTCAACTTTCTGGTCATATTTATGATTTCCAATTATCTCGAAGCGTTAACATCATGAACATGGACAAAATTTTCTTTGCATGTTCACAATTCTGGTCAAAATATTTTACAAAATACCCACTATAATCTAACATTATTAAATTCAGTACAAGTTATGTTACAACATCAGGTAGGGATATCAATATATTTAATATACGTACATGATATAAAGCAAATGCTCAGCCTCTGATTGATTGCTGTTGCTTTTCTGTCCCTTGTCCACACTGGGAACCCGTCAGCTGCTAACTCAACTTCTAAGACATATAATTATGTTACTTATAATAAAACTAATGCTGAACTTGTTTATTATTGGTGCCAAAAAATAAAGGACCAATGTGTCCATGGCACACAGATGCCCTTGCGCAGGGCCCCAACACAGATAGGCATAAGGTCTGACAGGTCTAAAATGTCAAATCATAACCATGTACAGTTATATGGAGAATTTAATCGTCACTGATATGGTCCATCTTGTATGTCATAATTGGAGTGTTTTATTTGTTAGATTAACCAACTATAAAGGTGTCATTCATGAGTAGTTGAGCAGCTGTAAAAATTTGTACCTTCTTTCATTAGGGGTAACTAAGGGCAGTGAAAATTGGATGCAGGATGATTTTGGTTTGCTTGTTTTTTTTTTTTTCAAACAAGTTGTATGGAGCCTAATTTTCTCAGTCTTTAAGATTCTAATGATGAAGTAGGGTTAAATAAATAGTGTAATAACAATATCAGTATCTTACTACATCTACTTGATGTTCTACAGATCAGAGATGCATCAATGCTGAGGAAAATTCATGGCAGCTGTCACTTTATTATCAATTAAAACTACTAATGATAAATACAACCATATCATGTTAACAGACTGTCAAATGTCTGCATTCTTTTCTTGAATTGATTTTCAAAATCCATATAAACTAGAACAACTGTGAGCAATGGCTCACTAGTAAATCCCCCCCCCCCCACAAACCAAAAACAAAACAAAACTAGGAAAAACTGATTAGCGCACTAAAACTGATGTCTCCCCTTCCTTGAATAACACAAGTTCAATCTTGAGGTCAAAACGTCAAAGTCACAATGACATACATTGTACAACATTTTTTTTTAATAATGATACATCTTCATTCTAAAGTCCTATGTCAAAGGATAAAAAAGTTATGGCCTGGAAGGCTTTGCATGTCAAATTAGCATTTATTTGACATTGAATTCACAGGTCAAAGTCATTAAGGTTGGTGACACATTGTTCCTATGATGACACATTAAAATATAAAAATTCAAAGCCTTTTGAATAGAATTAAAATATATATGGCCCAGACATGTTTTATGTGTAAAAATAGCATTAATTTGACCTTGAAGTCAAAGGTCAAGGTCATATGAAGGTCATTCTGGTACGCGACACATCGTCTCATGGCGAAACATCCACATGCTAAATATCAAAGAACAAACAAGAGGCTCCCAGGAGCCTGAATCGCTCACCTGGTCTTAATGTCAACCCTTTGAAGACTTTTGTATAGCTAAATGAGCTGAATGTTTAAGCAATAAAAAGCTTTTCTCTATCTGCAATAGTTTTCATTCCAAAGCAAAAAACACTATTTTTCATCTTTTAAGGGATATAACCCCTTAAAGGTGTCATCTGACAACTTCAACCCTAAAAAGACTTTTGTAGAGCTAATTCAGCTGAACATTTAAGCAAGCAACATCTTTTCTCTATCTGCAAAAGTTTTCTTTCTTTAGGCCAAAAACACTATTTTTTGCCTTTAAGGGGCCGTAACCACTATAAGGGGTCATCTGACAACTTTGACCATATGGAGACTTGTGTAGAGCTAAATGAGCTGAACATTTAAGCAAGCAACAGCTTTTCTCTATCTGCAATAGTTTTCATTCTAAAGGCCAAAAACTCTATTTTTTGCCTTTAAGGGGCCATAACCCCTATAAGGGGTTATCTGACAACTTTGACCTTATGGAGACTTTTGTAGAGCTAAATGAGCTGAACATTTAAGCAAGCAACAGCTTCTCACTATCTGCAATACTTTTCATTCCATAGGCCAAAAACATGAAAAAATGCTATTTTTCACCTTTAAGGGGCCGTAATTCCCATAAGGGGTCATCTGACAACTTCAGCTCAATGGAGACTTTTGTAGAGCTTTTGATGCTGAAGCAGTAGCGTGGCATCAGATTTCATCTATCTCTTATACTTTTTTATTTACAAGCCAAAAACAGTAGTCTGACCCCCCTGGTCTATTTTTAGCAACGGCGGCCATGTTTTTTGACGAATCAAAAATCCCCACATCAGTTCTGTGGGGGATACCCTAAAGTACCACCAGACCAAATTTGGTTTGAATCTGTGCAGCCGTTTCAGAGGAGAAGAAGTTTGAAGAAAAGTTAACGACGACGGACGACGACGACGACGGACGACGACGACGGACGCCAAGTGATGGCAATAGCTCACATGGCCTTTGGCCAGGTGAGCTAAAAAGTAATGGCCTGGAACACATTGGATGTTAAAAGAGCATTAATTTGACCTTGAGGTCAAAGGTCAAGGTTATGTGAAGGTCATTCTGGTATGCGACACTTCGTTTCATTGCGAAACATCCACATGCCAAATATCAAAGGATAAAAAGTTATGACCAGGACACACTTTGCATGCAAAATTAGCTTTAAATTGACCTTGATGTCAAAGGTCAAGGTCATATGAAGGTCATTCTGGTACGCCACATATAATCTCATGTTAATACATCAACATATTAAATATTAAAGCCCTATGCCAAAGAACAAAAAAAGTTATGGCAGACACACTTTCAATGTAAAATAAGCATTAATTTAACCTTGAGGTCAAAGGACAAGGTCATATGAAGGTCATTCTGGTAAATGACACATCGTCTGATTGTGATACATATAAATGCCAAATATCAAATCCTTATGTCAAAGAACAAAAAAGTTATGGCCCGGAACTTTTTGGATGCAAAATTAGCATTAATTTGACCTTGAGGTCAAAGGTCAAGGTCAAATGAAGGTCATTCTGATACGCAACACATCGTCTCATGGTAATACATCCACATGCCAAATATCAAAGCCCTATCTCAAAGGATAAAAAAGTTATGGCCCGGACAAACTTTGTATGAGAAGAAGAATAAGAAGAAGAAGAACTGACACAAAAACAATATGTCCCCCCCTTCTGGGAAGGGGAGACATAACTAGAAAAACTGTGAGCTGCAGCTCACAAATAAATACCCCCCACCCCCAATAAAATTATTCAGATAAAATTTAGAATAGGAGATGCACATCTACATTATGTCACAAAGATTGTGTGTAGGTTTCATGAAAATCCATCAAGGGGTTTAGGAGGAGTTGCAGATAAGAGATGGGCACCCCCATGTAGTCGAAGGGCTGAGTCCATGTATTGCTATGGGAAACCCAAAAGTCATTCTGATCAAACTTTCAAATAGTAGGTGCACATCTATATTATGTTACAAAGATTGTGTAAAAGTTTCATGACAATCCATCAAGGGGTTTAGGATGAGTTGTGGATAAGAGATGGGTACCCCCATGTAGGCGAATGGCTAAGTCCATGTTTTGCTATGGGAAACCCCAAAAATCATTCTGATCAAGTTTTAATATAGTAGATGCACATCTACATTTTGTCACAACAATTGTGTGTAAGTTTCATGAAAATCCATCAAGGGGTTTAGGAGGAGTTGCGGATAAGAGATGGGTACACCCATGTAGTCAATGGCTTTGTCCATGTTTTGGTATAGGAAACCCCAAAAATCATTCTGATCAAATTTTGAAATCTACATTATGTCACAAAGATTGTGTGTAAGTTTCATGAAAATCCATCAAGGGGTTTAGGAGGAGTTGCAGATAAGAGATGGGTACCCCCATGTAGTCGAATGGCTGAGTCCATGTATTGCTATGGGAAACCCAAAAATCATTCTGATCAAACTTTCAAATAGTAGGTGCACATCTATATTATGTTACAAAGATTGTGTAAAAGTTTCATGACAATCCATCAAGGGGTTTAGGATGAGTTGTGGATAAGAGATGGGTACCCCCATGTAGGCGAATGGCTAAGTCCATGTTTTGCTATGGGAAACCCCAAAAATCATTCTGATCAAGTTTTAATATAGTAGGTGCACATCTACATTATGTCACAAAGATTGTGTGTAAGTTTCATGACAATCCATCAAGGGGTTTAGGAGGAGTTGCGGATAAGAGATGGGTACCCTGAAGTGTAACAGAAGGACGGACGGAAGGACAGACACCCCTATCACTATATACCCCCCACTTTTGAAGTGGGGGTATAATAAAAACACCAAACAGATCAAATTTTAAACTAGAAGGTGCACATCTACACTATGTCACAAAAATATGGTGTGAAAGTTTCCTTTGAGGGGTTTAGGAGCAGTTGCGGAGAAGAGATGGTTGCGATGGGAAACCACAATAAAAAGCTTCGCCGAGCGAAGCATGATACAACCGCAACATGTTGAACCCTGTACGTTGTAGGCCCAATATGGATAGTCAATTGCTCTGGACACATGCAGCCCATGGTGGACTGACAAAGTTTTTTGACACATGCAGCCTTTGGTGGACTTTTCCTCCACATTTCACAAGGAATTCATTTTTAAACCTATTCAAACATGTCAAAAGCAGACCAAAATAAATTACAACTACAAAAATATTAGCCCTTTTGGCCCCTAATAAAGGCCATTTTAAGGGTATTTTCTACCTTTCACTTTTGCTCCTTTTGACCGCTAACAACAATTCGGAGGAGGGGAGTGTCACAAAATCAATCCTCTTTTTTTTTTAATTCACTACATTTTTTTGTACTTGACAAGAATCAATGAGCAAAACTATGAAATGAAATGACTATAAATAAAAGTTTCGATTTTGGCCCTTTTAGGCCCCTAACTTTATCTAAGAAAAAAAAAGAAGATTGCAAAAATTAATCCTCTATTTTGTATTGATTACTTTACAAGACTTAACATGCAAAAGAAAATTTCAAAATCGGACCAGAAATAAAAAAGTCGCATTTTTCCCCTTTTTGGGCCCCTCATTTCTAAATTAAATAAGACCCCCAAAATCAATACCACATTTGGTTTTATGGTAAGGCATATCACTGTCAAATTTCATAGCAACTTGCCAGCCAGAATTAAAGTTACAGTGGAACCAAAAAAAAAAATTTGAAATTTTTGCCTTTTTGGGCCCTAATTTGTACACCAAAAAATCAATCCCATTCATCCTTTTATGATATGAAACATTATTGCAAAATTTCCAGCATTTGGTAAACCAGAACAAAAGATATTGTGGGAACAAACAAAAAAGTAGCATTTTTGGCCCCTTATTTCCAAACAAAAAAGGGGGGACCCTCAAAATCAATCCCATCCATCCTTTTATGGTATGGAACATCACTGTCAAATTTGATACCAATCGGATAACTACAACTAAAGTTATTGTGGGAACACTAAAGTTAACAGACAACGCAGACGACGACAGCATCATACCAATATACCTATAAAAAATCATCTAGATCAAATTTTAAAATAGAAGATGCACAGCTACACTATGTCACAAAGATTGTTTGAAAGTTTCATAAAAATCCATTGAGGGTTTAGGATGAGTTACAGATAAGAGATGGGTACTCTCTTGTAGTGGAGCAGCTACAAAAATATAAGTCCATGCTTTGCTAATGGAAGACACCAAAAATCATTCTAATAAAATCTTAAAATAGAAGGTGCACATCTTCATTATATGTCACAAAAAATGTGTGGAAGTTTCATGAAAATCCATTATGGGGTTAGGAGGAGTTACCAATAAGAGATGGGTTCCCCTGTAGTCGAACAACCAAGTCCATGTTTTGCTATGAAAAAACCCAAAAATCTACATTATGTCACAAAGATTTTGTGAAAGTTTTATGAAAATCCATAGACAGGTTAAGAGGAGTAGCAGATAAGAGATGGGTAACCATAGGTATAGGACGGCCCTTTCACTATAATTATACCCCCACTTTTTTAGCCTGGGTATAAAAATATATGTTTTGTAGGGTTTACGGTAAACCAATTTACCAACTCTTCCAATTTTCTCTGCTTACCCATGCATTATTGTGTGGTAATAGGTACAGCAACAGTTGTTTACAAAGAAAGAGTAAATGATACATGTATTGCTTTCAATAACAACTTATACTTATAAAATCTTTTTTTTATTATTACAATTTCAAATCTTCAGCAATCAAAATGTATTTATTGGAATCCATCTAGGTACACAACAAGAATACTTTAACATCCAACGTCTAGATTAAATTTAATGGTGGTGCTCTGTTTCTTCGAACTCATAACCATCAGGCAAAGCATTGGTGTTTGGACAATAGAGTAAATTGTGGTTTCCATCTCCCCATGGGAATTTCTGTAATACAAGAAAATACAATATAAGATTACAAATCAATCACAAGTTGAACAGAATGTTAAAACCAATGTCAATAATTAATAAGCTCTGGGGGATAAAAAATTTAAAATAGGGCTTTTCAAGAATTAATTGAATGTGGGCATCATATATAGAGAGAAATCGAGAGAAATGAGTTATCTTTCTTAGACCAAAAAATTTCAGCATTGTCAAAATTTTGAAAATTATAATCTTCCATAAAAATCTGAAAAACCTACAGGTCAAATAAAGTGTATATTTACATGTATAAAATAGAAAATGTACCTTTTTCCTGATTCTAAGATGGTCGTGTGGTTGAAATGGTATTCTGGATTCATTATCAGGATCAATAATTATTCCATGCAAGTAACAGAATGGAAGTGCTATAGTGGTTGCTATGCTGATCCATAACCAGAGTTTGGTTTCCTCTGAAAAAAAAGAAGAAATATTTTTGTCAAATTAGAATATTTAGCACATACATGTACATGTATCATGCATATTATTGATACTTAACATGTACAGTGTCAAAGCTCACCAAACCAGGCGAAGTGGACGAAAAAGTCGCGAAAAGTTTCACCTTTGTAATGTCACAGGGAGAAGTTGAAGTCGCCTTCTAAAAATCGTGGTAATAGCCGACATTTCCCGTTTATTTAAAAGAATAAACAAAGCTACCTTTTTATTTGGTCATTTTATCTCTCCCAGAGCTAATTAACAACCTGTCATGATGTCATGTCACTGTTAATTACCAAATTCAAAAGTTGTGAAATAACAAATTATCGCCAATTACCCCGACGGCGATAGTCAGCTTGTACACCAAACTTGTTAATTAGATGGATCCAACTCCCAGTCATAAATTGGCTTCCAGGATTGATAAAAACTTAATATTAATGTGATTTGTTCACAAATAATTGACCACTTAACTGTAATTAATCCTTATTATTCGTTTTAAAAGTGAAATTTCTGAAGAAAAAGAAAAAAATATTGAACAGAGTTATGCCCCTTTAAAATTAATAAATTTCCAATCTCTTAAATCTTTCTACACATACTTTTGTGTTCTTTTACCATTAGTTCAAAAAATGATATAATTAAATAAAAATAAACACCAACAAAGAATTTGAGCATGATTATTATTGCAATTTATTTTTTTTTATTTAGAAAGTCACCTTTCTGATTAATTTCAGAACCTCAGCTGGGTTTATATACCTTTTCCTTCTTTTGAAATTCTCTCTTAAAATTTACTTAGATTTAAAAAAATTATGTCTGGAGAAATAAAGATAAACTAAGTAATATATCTGTAAGAAGACTTAATCAAAGTGCACAGCACTGCTAGGGTTAGGTTGCTGTTCTACAGCTTAAAATAAGATGAAATGTGTTTTCCCTTTCAACGCCACACTTCATATTGATATGCATGTACTTTTCCAACCTAGTTTATCTTTGTTAAGATCAATGTCAAATTATTTACCTTAATTAAATACAGCCATGGTTTGCTATCTTTTTCAAAAAAAACTCTTGAACGCATGACAAGTCATATCAATGCTCTGAAAATTTGCAGGGTTCAATATGCTGTGGTTGTAGCATCTTGTATATCTTGTGAATTAAAAGCAGGACTGCTATTTAAAGTGCATTGGTTACAAATATATAAGGCAAAACAGTATGTGTGCTACTGGTTTCATATAGATCTGAATAAAAACCTTCGCCAACAGCATGATGATATGACAGCAACATGTTTCTTTATTTATTTTTATTTTCTATTTTTTGTTAGTTTTTATAATTCAATAATTTTAATCAGAAATACATGTACAAAAATTTACCTGTTACAATTTCCTGATAGTCGCTCTGGACACATGCAGATGACAATTGGTCATGATTGCATTTCCAAAGGCATTATTTTAGGACTAATTCCCAACCACATTTTCATTAACAAGGGGTTGCACTAAGTCGTGCTAATCCTACCCCCACTCGAACATTAGAAAACGGGAAGATGACCAACTGACCTGGAAAGGGGAGGCACGGTACATTTCATCATGCTTAAGCTGTGAACCAAATTAAAAATCAATCCCTTCATTGGAAGCTGAGAAATCTGTTACGAAATTTTTTTTATTTTGACCCTTAAAAAAAGTACAAGTCAGCTCAGAGAACCGGAATTGATCACATACTGACATAGAAACTAAGATTGTATGATCCTGTCAAGATAAAGCTGTCTACCAAATTTGAAATCAATCCCTTCAGTAGAAGCCAGGATATTGTACCAGATGGATGGACAGACAATCAAGGTGATTGCAATATAGCCCTCTCTCGTACGAGTGGGGGCATAAAAATTCAATAGATTTTTACACACAACCCTAAAAATTATGTGTAAAACTTACACCCTTTTTTCTTTTGGTCCAATACTCTCCACAAAACATTTGATTTCTCCAAAAGATGACTTCATAGCCCAACCATACAACCGATAGCATAAGGGCTAAGCAACCTTACCCTTAAAAACAGAAGATGATGCCCTCATGTGTAATACCCTAACCAGAAACAAAAATTCCCACAGCTTTAAAAAATTTCAAAACATATGCAATTCGCTATCCTTAACTGCCCTATCAAAGTTCATAATATCATACCACAGGAGCCTGCAGATGGCATTTGGGGTCGAGAGTCAAAGAGCCAGCAGCAGTTGAGCTAGGAAAAGGGGCCTGCTACCGGTACAGTGTAATATGGAATCAAGTAAAAGATGAAGCAGGTCCCTGTACATGTAAATGTACTGAGTGTAAAATCCGACAGATCCGAAAATTGCTTTGGATGTACATTGTGCAGAAATAGTTGCCCCTAAAATAAGAGGTATACCGTAAAACACTACATACATGTAGCCCATGAAATTTGTTGAAATGAGTTGGGTAAATCTTCTTGTCTTTAATTTTGTACATTTATTGACATTTCCCTCTATTTTCAAAATGCAAATTAACAATTTAATCTCTAATATTTATGCTAAAAAATTTTGTATAACATGATAAGAAAATGACTGTTTAGCCCTGCCCCACACTACCACTCACAGGTACTAGTAAAGTGAAAGTAGAACTGGAATGCAAAGTTGATCTATGTTCAAGGTTAACATGTACATGTACAATGTATATAAATGTGAACCATGTTGACAGGAGATACAATTTGATAAATGTAATCAAAATAATTTAATCGTTTGAGTATTAACATTATCCATTTATGAACACCTGCGAGAGTGTTTATAATTAATTTAACGTAAACAATCATTTATTCAATTTGTTAAAATATATTTGTTTTCCATCTATAAATAGAGTTTCTTTATCTGTAGAAATAAACGTACAAGTAAACTTGGCCCACATCGACACATGTAAATGTTTACATTTTATTGATCACGTGGAAAATTCTTAATGCCGATATGACACGAATAACATGACAACTATTAAAAACATGTTAAATGTACATCAGTCAATAAGGATTTTCTTACCAGTAGAACTTATCTCTAAACAGGATGATTTTCGCAAGTATATCAAAGAATAAATATTTGAATGTCTAGAATATAATCAAACAATGTTACTGTAATTTCAACCCTGAAAATCATCTGACAAACAGATTTTGATTTTTGAGTGCCCTCAGCGAGGATCGAACTCACAACATTTGGGACATCTACGGCGTATGCGCCTAGCTAACAGAACAGAGGTTGTAACCACTACACCATCCTAGGCTCCTCAAAAGAAGAGCTTTCGTTTGGGTAGTGTTACTTGTCCCTGTGAAGTACAATTACAACTTATTCTGCTAACACAATGTATGAAGCGTCGCAAGGTGTTTTAATTACAGAGCTATTGAATTGAATATACACACGGATTCATCAGAGTTGTTGATAAATTCCATAGCCTTGTGATATTTATGCATGGTCTATTAATAGCTATCTCTAACGTGTTTATGTTCATGCTCCATTGGATTCCACATATTTCATGCATCCATGAGTCATATTGTTTACATTTTATTGATCACCTGAAAAATTAATTCACCGATATGGCGCCAATTTCAAAGGCTAGCATGACAACTTTTTACATGTTAAATGTATACAAGTCTTGTAGCCAAACTCATATTTATTACAGAAAAGTAAATCGGATTGCTCTGATTGAATTCCTAAGTAAAACAACTATAGTACAACAACAACAAATACTCGGACTATTTTACCGCGGAATGTTTATTTTGCTATATGTTAAGTCCCATTAGTGATTCGGCTCAATTGTTAGCTCTAAAATCGAGCAAAAAGCCTGCTTTTCTACCCTTGCCTGGACTTCAATCATAGATAAGCTTGCATATTTGCTAATAAAAACATATTTTGAAAAACTTTTGGTCCAACCTTTTCCACAAAACACAGGATTTCCAAAGTTTCCTTCATAGTCTAACCAAACGACCGGCGGCATAAGGGTTTTGGTTGCTTCGCAACCTAACCCTAAAATGAATAGCATCAGCAGTCTCTATAGTTATGCCATAAGGAATAACCTAACCATGACTAAAGAATACCATTATTAATTTACTTATATGTATTATTATAATAAAACTTATAGAAATTTCATATGTAGGAAATATATAAAGCACATTACAAAGTAGTTGTTTCAACAGTAGTGTCACACGTCTCTCACTTCTCCCTTATTTGTTGTCACTTCTCCCTTGGCTCAGAGGGAGAAGTCACTTCTCCCTGTCATCCTGAAGTGTGGTGACCCCTGAGTGTGTATATTGATTATGAATTTAAAGTTTTTTTTTACAATGTAAATCTACCAGTGAAAACAGCCAGCAGTATGGCAAGCCGAAGTGGACAAAAGTCGATATTTATTTATATTAATAATTCATTTATTAATATTTATAATTCATTTATTAATATAAATAATTCATTTATAAATATAAGCAATTCATTTATTAATATAAGCAATTCATTTATTTATATAAACAATTCATTTACTTATATCAATAAATGGCCGAATTACTTATATTAATAATTCATATATGTATATTTATAATTCATTTATGAATATTAATAATTCATTTATGTATATTTATAATTCATTTATTAATATCAATAATTCATTTATTAATATCAATAATTCGATTTATTAATATTAATAATTCATTTATTGATATAAACAATTCATTTATTTATATTAATAATTCAATTATTAATATAAACAATTCGAATTATTTATATTAATAATTCAAAGTGGAATTATTAATATAAATAATTCATTTATTAATATCAATAATTCATTTATTTATATTAAAAAATGAATTGTTAATATCAATAAATGAATTATAAATATTAATAAATGAATTATTAATATTAATAAATGAATTACTTATATAAATAAATGAATTATTAATATAAATAAATCGACTTGAATTATTTATATTAATAAAAGAATTATTGATATAAATAAAAGAATTATAAATATAAATAATGCATTTATTAATATAAATAAATGAATTATGAATCCGGGTCGTTTCGTACCGATTCCCGTTCGTACCGTGTCGTTTCGCACCGGGTCGTTTCGTACCTACAACTGAGTCGTTTCGACCCTATTTAGTTATAACATTTTGTAGAAAGATTGTGATATTTAAGTTGATATATTTTAATAATTTGAGCATAACTAAATAAAAGAAATGACCAAAACCACTAAAATACACAAACACAATCACAAAAAATTCTTTTGTTAATTTTAAAGTCGTCTATGGGTGGGTTAAGTTTTTAAACATTTTTATTTTTTATTTTACTATATTTATTCTAAATAAAAATGTAAGGACCAATTGAAAGCAATTCTGTTGGACTTTGACTTCATGTTTGTGAGCCTATGCGGAGGAATTTGTGTCCTATGGTGGGGGGGGGTCTATGGTCACACACTTTTTAAATGGAATTTCAAATGATGAAAATAGAAAAAAACACAAAAAAACAAGAATTTTACAAGCACATAATCCAACTGATTAAAAAAAATTAATGAAACGCAAAATATATATGCTCAACCAATTTCTGACTCTGCTTAACCCATTTCCATGAAACTTGATAAATGTTTGCTGCATGTACAGCAAATATTCATCAATACATTATTTTCATCAATAAAATCTTGCTCATAATACAGCAAAAACATAAAGCTTGTTTTCTTTTTTTAAAAACTCTGGCTCTGGTCCTCGGTAAACCTAGCAAAATTCTTAAAATATTTATTTTTTACGGTTTAGACCTGAAAAATACAAAAGAACAGTTAAAAAAATACATAACGAATACCTTTATCCAGTTCCTCTGAAAGATCGGTACGAAACGACTCACCTATTTATAAAATCGGTACGAAACGACCCGGTACGAACAAGTTTAGGTACGAAACGACCCTAGGTACGAACGGGTTTCGGTACGAACAGTCCCGAGACCATGAATTATTGATATAAATAAATGAATTATTTATATTAATAATTCCACTTTGAATTATTAATATAAATAAATCGAATTGTTTATATTAATAATTGAATTATTAATATAAATAAATGAATTATTTATATTAATAAATAATTATTTATATTAATAAATGAATTATTAATATAAATAAATATTGACTTTTGTCCAGTTTGGCTTGCCATACAGCAGCCTTAAATGAGACAAACAGTCACATTTCACAGTTGAGTACTGCCCCAGAACAAAAATACATACTAACATAGCATACAGTTTAGCAAGATTCAAAAGCATTTCCTTAATCATCAGCCTCCCTCAGATTATATCATTATAGAACAACCATAAAATATGACCTACAATCGTATTTAATAAATAAAGAATGTGTCCATGGGACACGGATGCCCCCGCTGGCCTCAAATAAAAAGTTGAAGTCTGACAGGTCTAAAAGTTGCTTAGGAGGCATACTTAATCATACTTAACCATCCAAACAAGTTTCAAATCATTCCCATGTACGGTTTCTGAGAAAAGCTTGACGGAAATTTTCATGTCGATTTTGGTATCGATCCAAACCCAAACAGGAAGTAGATGTCTGACAGGTCTAAAATTCGTTAAGGACATATAGTTTGTCATATTGAACCATCCTATCAAGTTTCAAGTCATCCCCATGCACAGTTTCTGAGAAAAGCTTGACGGAAATTTTCATGTCGATTTTGGTATCGATCCAGCCCCAAACAGGATGTAGATGTCTGACAGGTCTAAAATTCGCTTAAGACATATAGTTTGTCATACTGAATCATCCTACCAAGTTTCAAGTTATTCCCATTTACAGTTTTTGAGAAAAGCTTGACGGAAATTCGTAAGGACGGACGTAAGGACGGACATGAGTAAAACTTAATGCCCCCCGACATGTTGTCGCGGGGGCATAAAAAAAAGATTTATTCTAATAAAACAGACAAACAAGTAATCAATTGTGTGGTATTCATCATGTTCATTTGGGGGACTGATGAATATCATCTTCTTCAGTCAATGTTCAAGTATACATTGTAGCAGCAGATCCATAGTTGAAAAGGACAACTAAGAGCTACCTAAATTCAGTTACATGTACAACATGACTACCGTTGTACATATCATATTCAAACACGTAAAATCTTTCATCCAGCCAAAGCCTTCTCAATCTTTTCCACATGTTCATAAAAGTAAGTATATATCTTGTAGTGAACATAGTGAAGCTTCTTTAAATATTATTGAGAGGTAGTGAGCGTCCTAATATAGATATACAATTTTTTCAAAATTTGTTCTCTCATTCATTCAGATTTTTTAGTTTTGAAAAGTCTGCAGAAACAGAAAAATATAGGGATGTAGTTGTATTGTTGCAAGTGATCTCGTTCCATCGATACAAATTGATTTAATTTAGTATCTATGTGAGCTTTTTGGCTAAAATCTATTTAATATTATATATATAATTACTCTCAATACGCTGAATATGCCCCATTCCAAATGTAAAAAATGCCAAAGAAAAAAATCAATTTACCTGAAGCTGACATTCCCAACAAGGATATCAGTAAAATGAGCAAAGTAATGAAAGTCCAAATCTAGGGACTTGTAACGGGTAATCAAAAAGTGGTTTTTTTTCTGACTGGGCATGTGCAAACATTTCGATACAGAATTTAGGAATAAACATGGCCGTGCCCATATGACTGTAATTTATCTGAAGCGAAGCATAAACAAAACTGTTATCTTAACAAGCTTTTAGGGCAAATGCCATACCTATTGATGTTCAGAACACTGGCATATCTAATTGGTTGGTTGGTCCAAAACTTGTCAAGTCTATTCTTTAAAGTGTTCAGAAGTCATTACTACTCATCTCATACTTCATGCCATTATGGGGACTGAATTGTTCAATTCCCAAATCCGCTTTGTTCCCTATTTTCCCACTCAGAAGGGCCTTGGTTCCTTCCCAAAAAGGGTTGGAAGTTCCTGAGGTTAAAGTGTTTAACTGTTTGTTTCAATTTTTAAGAGAAAAAAATTATACCACATATATTGTTACCTTGGAATAACTTTTAAATATAATGGTAATATAAATGTTTCAACCAAATTATTAATGGAAAAGGGTCGCAAGGCCTGGTTCAAAATAAAAAAAACTATTGGACTGGATAATGCATGTTGTCTAATGAAAAAACTCTTTGATTCTCTTGTAAGTCCAATAACACTTTATGGGTGTGAATTATGGGGAGCATTTTGTCACTTAAAAGATACTGACCCCTTTGAACACTTACATTTAAAATTTATTAAAGAAATACTAGGAATACACAGCAAAGCAACAAATGTTGCATGCTTAACAGAGCTTAATAGACACCCACTTGTAGAAAAAGTAAAATTACTAGCTATAAAATTTTGGGATCATATTTCAAATTCAACAAATACATTAGTTAATAAAGTCTATAATAATATTCCTGATAACAATAAATGGATTACAACAATAAAAATGTGGGTTAAGAAACTAGGCTTTGGCTATTTAATTAATTGTACTGAAAATATCAAATCTGCATTAACATCAATTAAACAAAGACTATATGACCATACAGTACAAACTCAGAACAGCAGTATAGCTGAAAGTAAAAAGCTGTCTTTCTATAAAACTATTTACAGACAAAACCAGAGACCTTTCTATGTAGATAACTGTAGATTCAGGTCAGATAGAACAACAATTTGTAAATTCAGAATAAGTGCCCACACTCTAGCAATAGAGAAAGGCAGATATCAAAATATTCCCCAAAACAACAGAATATGTCCAAAATGTGACACCGGTGCAATTGAAGATGAAATACATTTCTTTGTTCATTGTCCGGCTTATACAACTTTTAGAAAAGAATTAATTATTAAACTCAAATGTTGTTTTAAGAATTTAGACTCATTAACCGACTACAAAATACCTTTAATTCTAAATAGCAGTTCTTTAATAGTACATAAAGCTTTAATTAAATACATAAACAATTGTCAAGGAAAAAATTAAGTCATTATGGTCACCCCACATTTGTATGTAATTTGAAAAAAACCCTTATATTTATATTCAAATAATGAAAGGCTTTCGTGATTAAAATTATATATACATGCAGGATTAATGCATGATCCATTTTTGAGTTGCCACCACCCAAGGTTTATTACTGTAATATATAGTCTTTAATTTCGTTTGATTTAAGAATATGTTCATGTATTAATGTGTTATAACCATTTATTGTAAATGTGTTTTGACAATAAATAATTCTAATTCTAATTCTACCACACAACTGAGACACAAGTTAAAAAACCTACTATGCTCGGCTTCTGTTACAGGTCTCAATGTAAACTTGATGTGTGATAGCTTATCAGGTGTGTTCAAAACCTGAACGTCTGATGAAGCCCATCTTTTAGGCATAAGGCGAGAAAACTTAGCCAGCCGAGAGGCTGATTTTGTCAAGGACATCGCCATGTTCTTGATTTTCTGACATGAAGTGTACATTCTTTATTTCAACTTTTGGTCTAAAAAAGGTCGAATAAAGTCAAATAATTTAATCTTGAATATAATCATATTAAATATAGTAATAAGTAATAAAAAAAAACATTTTGAGAAACAACCTATTCAAACCAAATGCAGTTGAAAACAGGAAAATATAGAGAAAATGAAATTGACACTTTACTTAAAACTTTTTTTTCTAAAATATAAACGATAACTTTTGAAGAGTATGAAATCCCAATTATAGCATTTGAATTGTATTAAAAAAGGATTAATGATAAAGTCATAATTCATATATTTATTTGAAAATATTTTGTGAAGAAAATGGCTAATTCAATAAACAAGTACAGAAAAGAGTTATCACTTAGATTGCTAGCCCGGCACACTTTCTACTTCCGGTTGAAAAATAACAAAGATAAAAAGATGAATGAAAAATTAAGATTTTTCAAATATATCACATTTTTAGACAGTATATACACCATGTGATCAAAATGAGATGGAAATATGGGAAACAGCAACCAGAAAAATCCTCTCAGAAAAGCACAATCTGTCCCTGAATCTCAGGTTAAGATAAGTTTGGGGTTAGACAAGAGACAGGCTTTACAAATAATATATCACAGGCACTTGTTTACATAACCAATTAGACTAATTTGATCTTTTTATTGGGATCATATATGTTCAGTCGACCCAAGCTTTAAAATTGATCAGAAATACTTAAAACACTAAAAATTTAAATGGTTTAACTGAAACGTACAAAATGTTCCTTCCTGACCCTGATCCTGCGGACTGATCTCTAAATATGCAATAGTGGCTCCCTTATGTGGTTTATCTTAGTACAATTTTCTCAAAATACTAGTCGAAAAATGTGATCAGGGTGGTGGGTGATGAGGAGTATCAAATCATCCTGTGTTCGTAATCATAGATCTGTATATTTAATATACAGGTCTATGTCGTAATGTACCCTGAACACCTACATGTATCATCTTTTTTAAGCACATTTTAAAATATGTTAGTGTCCCATGTTTGGGAATTCAACTGATATAGACAAATATGAACATGTATTTCAATGTCTTTGACATAGATCTGAAAATCATGTTTTAAAGAACACCCATCTTGGGTTTTTTCCAAAAGTTATTTTAGACTTACATAGGCAGTTTTGACAGGAAATCATCCGAAATGGCATTTTTTTTTTTAGTTCTAATAAAAAGTGAGGAAAACATACCAATAACATTTGTTATAATTTTTAAGTATGATGTCTTTATAAAACATATCTCTGTCTAATATTACATTTGGACCCAGTTTGAAATCAAGCAAAGAAAAATTTTGTAATTTAAACAAAATACCACAGAATTAGGTACATTTTGTAAACCATGGTAAAAGGTCATTTGAGTATACTCGTAGCTATTAATTTGTTTTAAAAAAAATCATAATTCTTATCTTGAACTTAATTTTGTACTAGACATGCTAGAGGGTTTAGTAAAAAAAATTCGCAAATACATTAGCATTTTTGCAAATCAGGGAGGTAGAAAAAAAGTCCAATATGAAAAATCTTCAAAAATTGATATTTAATCAAGAACTTGAAAACTGCACAAAGTGCACCCCCAAAAAAAACAATTCACCAAAAAAATTTTTTTTTTACATGTTTTACTGAATTTGTATTTGATATCCATGTTATATTATTGGCATTTTTTTTACCTAATATCACTTCTAATGAATGGAAATATCGTGTGTAAATCGCTTGTTGTGTTGCTTCATTATGAGTAATGAAACAGCATTGTACATGTAGCTCTGACCAACCAAAGTTGTCCAAGAATTTATAAGGAGATCTCTACATTACCATGATAACTGTAGCTAAGTCTTGCCCTTATTAGCTCTTAAAACAACATTGAGTAGTTCCTCAACCCCTTATTAGATAAAAATTGGTATAATGCCTTAAATAACAGCATTGTATAATTATCAAAATTTTTTGTATATAATCAGTATTGTAATTTCTTCTTTTGTCTGATTTCAGTTCTTGCAGGATACCAATCCAGATTTTGTCAGAAATAAGGCCAGGGCGTCAGCTCGGTTAAACCGTGGGAAGTCACAAGAGCAATTAGAGGGGGATACTTCAGTACCAGATAAACCTAAATGGAATAATGTCCCATTAGTCGAGGCTTTGTTTTTACCTGATTTTCCAGTTCGTGGGGATTTTAAAGACCAAGAATTTGAGGTATGGGTTGAAAAGTTCCTTAGTTATGTCTTACTTTGGAATTTTGACATGGCTTATGATTGGTAGGTACATGTGATTGCTATAGATATAAATAAACATGATAAATGATATCATATTTAATATGTATATATGACAAAACCTCCATAGATCAGCAGCAATGTAAAAGATTACAATGAAAAACAGTGCAAAGTCTTATATATTTTAAGTTGTCACTGCTGGTTATTTCTATGCTGATAATCAAATCAAAGTAACAATGGTCAAGATCATGATGATGACTGAAAAGTACTCAATTTCCTTGAACATGTTGTAAACACATGCTATCATTTAAATATGAACGCAGTCCATTATCTTTTCAGATTGTAGATGTAATTGCAAAAGGAGCTTTTGGAAATGTTTATCTTGTCAGAAGAGAGGATGAAAAACACAACTATGCAGTCAAGGTAATGTCATTGTTAAATCTGCCTGACAACACAGTAACCTGTCAGACAAATTTTCATCCAGTCAGACCAAAAAAATGGCAATGATATTTACATGTAGGTCCACCAAATTTTGCTTGGGTCAGGCTAGACTTAAACTAAATTATGTTTTTTTTAGTTGGTTTGTCAACAATGGTCAAGGGAAAGGCAGTAATTTTCAACTTTTTTAATGCTAAAGGAATCTTCTAAGAAATAAAAATGAAATTTTATCAGGTAGCAAAATACTTTTTCATAACTTATTGCTTTAAAGGTAATTTATTGCCTTCTTTTGTATAAAAAAATCTCAAAATAGGAAAGATATGAAATGAAAAAAAAACCTTATCCTAAGTTACCATCAATAAATTACAGGAAAGATGGTGCCCTAAAATAAACTTTATGAGATTCAGTAAATATCCTGAAGTGGCTTTTTAATTCATTCTTTATTTACATGTAATTTCCATACAGGCATACACTGAAATTAACTTTGATGAAAATCTTATGATGAATATTTATATATTTTCAGGTTATGGGAAAAACCCAGATTATTGTTGAGAATGCAATACAACAGTGTAAGGATGAGGCAGCTATACAGGTTTGTATTACATCTGTTTTACTACATAGATTGTGGGGGCCTGGGTGGCTAAGTGGTCTAAGGCACTGGTTTAAATACAACACTATTGATCACTAGCCTATCACCTCTCAGGTTGTGTTCAAGTTCCATTTGTAATTTACAAAAAAGGGAATTCCTCACATGTATGTGATTAGGTTTGTCAGTTACCTGTCCAAAATCTGTGGTTTCCTTTTATCCCCCATTAAAACTGACCACCTTATATGGTCCAGGTGCGTCGAAAATGGCATTCAACCTCAACAAACTAACAAGCAAACATAGATTGTTAGGAGGAAATATCAAGATTTCTCAGTTAGCCGTTCTCTAAATTGTTCATTTCATGAATAAATTAAAATTTCTTTGTTGTTTGGTTGAATTTCATTTTGTGATAATCTGGGTTATAAGATGGTGAATGTAAGGCTGCAGGCAACCAAGCAAGGAAAATATTTTCATACAAGTTCAACTATTTATCAAAGCCTCTTGATATTTGGTATGCAGCATCAGCATTAGGTAATTTACATAATTACCGAAATATAGATGACAAATTTATATACATGTAAAGTAATGTATTGAAAAATTAAGGTTTTTTTTTCTTAAATCATGTATCTTGAAAAAATATGACCTGAAACTTCTTTTGCATTTTTCAAAAGATTGTAAAATGGCTTGTGTTTTTTAAAATAAAACCAAAATCTGATGGATTTCCTGTGTACAGTACAACAGTTAAGATGCTAAGGGACAACTTTCCTTTTGAAAAATCAAAACTTTAAAAAGGTCATAAATCAATAGAAGTTTCAGTAACTCCCATATTTTTAATTTCAAAGTTTGTCTAATAAGATATGATTCTTCAAAGTTTTAGAAAAATCTAAAGAATTTTGTTTCTACTCCTAATGTACCAAAGTTGAGCATCCTACTTTTATTTATATATTTCTAATGTACCTAATTTAAACATCTTACTTTTATTTCAACATGTTTTTCTTTACTGATTAATCTATCTAATTTGTACATTTTAGGCCATGCTTGGGGATCATCCATTTATAGTCAAGTTACATGAATATTGGCAGTCTAGGAAATTTTTATATATAGGTATGTTATCAACTGTTTTATATTTTTTTAAGGTAAAAAGTATTCATACCAAGGGTGTTACATGTATTCTAAGAAAAAAATGTATTTGATGGGGGAGGGGGGGGGAATTCTTTTATGGGTCAGGATGGTGTACTGGAAGTCTCTTTTGAACACCAATGCACTGAAACAGGGCTTCCAAACAAACCATAAAACATTTGTTCTTGAAATATTTAGACCTTATAAAAAGGTCAAAAATAAAAACAACAAAATAGTTACCACAAATACGTCCAGAAACAAACAGAATGCTTGTTTTTCACTGGTTTTATTTTCCAGGTTCAAAATAGCAAAAATAAATCCTGCCAAAATATCCTTCTTACAACATATATTTTGTTTATAAACATTTAAAACCCTGAAAATAAAACCTACAAAATTATGATACATATGCCCAAAAAATTTACACTGATGAAAATAATATTTTCATGTTATAATAATTTTCATGATTTTTTTACAGTATTGGATTATGTGCCATTTGGGGATATGTTTACACTATGGACATTCCATGGATTTTTTCCTGAATCTTTAGTTAAACTTTATGTAGCACAATTAGCTTTAGTTTTAGGTATGTAATTGTAGTATTTCTTCTTATTGACAATGAGGGAACAAAAATCATAATGCTATATTTCTTTTAGAGCAAATATATTGAGGTATTTGAACCTTGAAACTTTGTAAAGAAAAAAAAATACTAGGTAATTTCTTTTAATACAAGTAATAGGTTAATTTCCTTTATTTTTATTTTTTAACACGATGCAATGTATAATTAATTGTTTTTAGCTCACCTGGACCGAAAGCTTTTACCATCACTTGGCGTCCGTCTTCGTCGTCCTCGTCTGTCGTCGTCTGTCTTCGTCTGTAAACAATTTTTCAAACGTTAACTTGTCCGACACCATTAGTCCAATTGCAACCAAACTTGGTATAGTTGTTTAGTGGCATTGTGTGTTCAAAACTATTGTTCGGATTTTTGATTCGTAAAAAAAAACATGGCCGTCATGGCTAAAAATAGAACATAGGGGTCAAATTACAGTTTTTTGCAAATAACTCAAAAACGGTAACAGATATCAAACTTCTGATGGGTGACAAAAGTGATCAGCATCTCAAGATCTACCTGCTCTGAAATTTTCAAGAAGATCCAACAAATGACATAGGAGTTATTGCCCTTTTTCTGGATTTTTTTTCAAATTTTTTCACTTATTTAGCCCTATAACTTGAAAACTATACAAGATATTTCAAAAATTCAAATTGCATATGATTGAGCACATCAAGATCTACAATTCATGTAATTAGGTCAAAGCTGTAGAACCATTTCTTTTAGGTGTTATGGCCCTTTAAGCGTCAATATTTACCATTGTTCATTACTTTTCCCCTGACTTGTCTGAAATGGTAAGACCAACTGCATCTTAACATGGCACACTGTTCGATAGCTTATATGCTACAACTCTATCGTTCAGATTTTTGATTCGTAAAAAAACATGGCCACGATGGCTAAAAATAGAACATAGGGGCAAATTTCATTTTTTAGCTCACCTGACCCGAAGGGTCATGTGAGTTATTGTCATCACTTGGCGTCCGTCGTCCGTCGTCTGTCGTCCGTCGTCCGTAAACTTTTTAAAACGTTAACTCCTCTGACACCATAAGTCCAATTGCAACCAAACTTGGTATGGTTGTTCATTAGCATTCGGTGCTTAGAACTGATGTGGGGATTTTTGATTCGTCGTAAAACATGGCCGCCATGGCTAAAAATAGAACATAGGGGTAAAATGCAGTTTTTTGCAAATAACTCAAAAACGGCTACAGATATCAAAATTCTGGCATAGGGTAAAAGTGATCAGCACCTCAAGATCTACCTACCCTGAAATTTTGAAGAAAATTCAACTATCCATGTAGGAGTTATTGCCCTTTTTGTGGATGTTTTGCAAATTTTGCACCTGTTTAGCTCAATATCTTGAAAACTATACTAGATATTTTAGAAATTTAAATTGCATATTGTTAAGCACATCAAGATCTACAAAATATGTAATAGGGTCAACGTTGTAGGACCTTTCCTTTTAGGAGTTATTGCCCTTAGAACGTCAAAATTGAGCATTTTAACAGCATTTCCTCATTACATTTAAAACATTAACTCCTCTGACACTTTAAGTCCAAATGGAACCAAACTTGGTATAGTTGTTTATTAGCATTAGGTGTATAGAACTGATGTGGGGATTTTTGATTGGTTGTAAAACATGGCCGTTGTGGCTAAAAATAGAACATAGGGGTAAATGGCAGTTTTTTGCAAATAACTCGAAAACGGTGACAGATTTCAAAATTTTGATTGGGAACAAAAGTGATCAGCACCTCATGATCTACCAGCTATGAAATTTTGAAGAAAATCCAACAACCCATGTAGGAGTTATTGCCCTTTTTGTGGATTTTTTGCAAATTTTTCACCTGTTTAGCTCAATATCTTGAAAACTGTACAAGATATTTGAGAAATTTAAATTGCATTTTGTTTAGCTCATCAAGATCTACAAAATTTGTAACAGGGTCAACGTTGTAGGACCTTTCCTTTGAGGAGTTATTGCCCTTAGAACGTCAAAATTGAGCATTTTAACTGCATTTCCATATATTGAAAATGTTAACTCCTCTGACACTTTAAGTCCAAATGGAACCAAACTTGGTATTATTGCTTATTATTATTAGGTGTATAGAACTGTAGTGGGGATTTTTGATTGGTTGTAAAACATGGCCACTGTGGCTAAAAATAGAACATTAGGTTAAACTGCATTTTTTTGCAAATAACTCAAAAAGGGTGACAGATTTTTAGATTTTGATTGAGAACAAAAGTGATCAGCACCTTTAGATCCACCATATTGTCAGATGACCCCCTTATTAATCTTATGACCCTTTCAACGTTAAATAGATTTTGCCTTATAACCTTTACTTCAGGCACATTTGTCAGGTGAGCGATTCAGGCTCCTGGGAGCCTCTTGTTTGCTAATAACTCAAAACTGGTTTCAGATATCAAAATTGTGCAAGAATCAAAAGTGATCAGCATATTAAGATCTACCTGTCCTGAAATTTCTGAAAAGATGTGTCTGCTGATGTGGGAGTTATTGTTCTTTTTCCTAATGTTTGCCAAATTTGCACTTATTAAGCCCAATATCTTGAAAACTAACCAAGATATTTCATAAATTTAAATCGCATATGGTTAAGCACAATAATATCTACAAATATATGTATCTGTGTAGTTCAGGTGAGCGATTCAGGCTCTTGGGAGCCTCTTGTTCCATCATGTAATTGATTCTTGTAAGAATTTCAATACATGTTTTATTTTCTCCTTCCCAGATTATTTACATAATGCTGGTGTTATTTACAGAGATCTGAAAGTAAGTTTGTATGGTAAAAAATTCATCTTAAATCTGCAACTGACTCACATATTATTGAATCAAGTCTGTTGAATTTATGATCATATTAAGTTTCACCATTGCTAGATTTTTAACCTGATTTTAAAAAGAAGAAAAGGTATAGAATTTGAATTTGGGTTGGCGTGCAGGCAGATTTAAAATTTTGGTTAATTCATAGCTACTACTCCTCATGAGATTTTGATATTTGGTATGAAGTACAAGTATTGCATTTGCTCATTGTTCAACAGTTTTGACGTTTGAGAGATTTTTATACCCCCTGCAAATAAAGTTTGGGGGGGTATATAGGAATCACCCTATCTGTTTGTCCATATGTTCACATACCTCTTCTTAGATGTTGATAAAACTTTACATGAAGAAAGTTCATCACATGTATATGCGCATTTAGAATTTTCATTGCTCTCAGAAATCATTGAGGGGAGATAATTGGACTTCAGGTTTTTTTTGGCAGTACAGAGTCCAACATGAAGTGGGGTATCCTTTTGTGAGCCCTCTCACAGTATTACTTGTTTAAATTGTCGTTTTTATTGTAGGTTGTGTCGTGTACACTTTTACCACATCTCATTATCTTCTAAGACTTCTATTTTAATTTTTAAAACTGATTTCATCAAAAATTAATACTAAAGGCAATATAGAAACTGTTCTACATGTTCTATAATGGAATACATTATATATTCTCAATATGAAAAAATAAGAGGCAATATAATACCATAATTTTATGACCAAATTATTATTTATATTTCTAACAAAATTTCAATTTTTCAGATGGAGAATATATTGTTTGACCAGGAAGGTATTTTAATATTTTATAATATTTCAACACAAAGTCCTAAAATCTTAGGGCGATTCGACATTCCCATCCTAGGCAGCCTGGGGAGATTATATTTTCCTAGGTTGAATGTGGATGGCCTCTGTTCGAAATGGGTCAATGATCTTTGCAACAAATAAAAGTGTACATTTGGAACAACCTAGGTTACATTTTATATTACTACGTTATTACCCAGGTTGTTTTCGTTCTGCCCCATGTGAGCGACATTTTTCCTAACTGAGACTCCATGGGTTTGAATGTCGAATGCAAGCTTAATCATTGTTAATTTAAAACAGCATCATAGATTTTTGTTATTAATGTTTTTTTTTGTTATAATATTGCAGTTAGGTAAAAATACACAGATAAAGTTAAAGCATCAGAAACGTCCAAAACTAATTTGCAGCACATATGCTTCTACCAACAATTATTCTAAAACTATCTCAAACCTCACACATTGTTGAAATCCTAACAGTCATGTGACAGTCCCTAGAATTTCATATGATTGATTGTTTCATAAATAGACATAATCTTTTCATGTGAAATCAATACCTTCTAATACAATTTATTTACAAAAAACTCTAAAATTACACCTTTTATATAATAAAGGTCAAGAATGGACTAAAACCTGCACGAAATTTATCTTATTGTTATACATGCCCAGAAATTACATAAAACTGGTAGTTTGTTAATAGCAAAAAAATCACTAAGACCAGCTTGTTTCTTTTTCATTAAATGTCACATTTTTCACCTAAGAACAAACATTTCTAAAAACATTGAAAAGATCTGTAAAACAAAATTGACACAATACCCCAAAAATGACACCAAATATTTGTATATTTATCTTAAGGACATATTCTAGTTTATACCAATCTAAAAAATAATCACTGCTGACTGTACATTTATGCTTTTCTAACAGTTTATCTGGGAAAGCTAAAAAACACAAATCATTTATCTTGAACCTATTGAATGCATGGAAAAAATGCTGTTGATAGTTGAACTTTTTTTTATATTTTATGTCATAGTTTTGATTCTTTTTAGGTAATGTCCAACTGACAGATTTTGGCTTATCGAAATGGTTAACAAAAGGTGATAAAACCAGAACTATATGTGGTACTCTTCAATATATGGGTATGTATTCTTAATATGTAACAATTGTTTCTGTGTGTTTCAAGATTACTTTTAGTGTTTTTTTTATTCTTTCCATTCAAGATGTACATGTACCACAGATAAATCATGAAATACCCCTAGATATCCCTCCATATAAATGTATGTCAGTACCTTTAATAACAGCTATAATGAAATTGCCTTGCACTTGGAGGCCAAATGACAGGACATTGTTGATATTTGGCTATATTTTGGTGAACTGGAAACCAGAAAGAAATACCTACAGTGATATTTGGCTATATTTTGGTGAACTGAAAACCAGAAATAAATACCAAAATACTACAGTATTAAGTAAAATTTGTATGTTAACACCGCTATGACTGTACAACCATGACAATTAAATATGTAGTCTAGACTGTACATAGACTGAAAAAAAGACACACAAATCTGCCATTTTATTTATAGTGTAAACAAGAGCCTTAATCTGCTATTGTTTCAGAAACTCTATTACTGGTACCAATATTTAATATGTTTTTTAGCCAATCAAAGAATGTTTGTAATAGAAACATTATCATTATCTATTTTATGTTATTTTGATTTCAACCAGTATTGTTTTTTTGTGGTTTATATTTATTATCTTAAATCCATTAAATATTTTATCTCCATCACAGCTCCAGAAGTACTAGTCTCCCATCCTTATGGCCACACAGCAGACTGGTGGTCATTAGGGATCCTTATGTTTGTTATGTTAGCTGGGAAGGTATGTTAAAGAGATTGTTGTCTATTTTTTCATTGTATTCTCATATTTTTGGGATCTACTTGTTTTCATTGTCAAAGAAGATTGGATTTTTTATTCACTCAGAAGTTCTATATTGTCTTCATCGTATCAGAAAGAAGTTTTGTAAAAAGTTTTTCGAATCCAATTTAAATTGTTATAGCTTTTAAGGATAGCTTTGTGGATGAAAGAAAGAAGATTAATTAAAACCAATAAAGTTTTATTTTGCCTTGTTTAACAACTTTCCAATTAGTTCACCATCACCAATTTTGTTATGTTTACACTGTGCACTGCCTTATTTATTTCATTATCAGTATATGACCCCAAAAAAATCATAAATTTTAATGTGCACCCCTAAAATTACCTTAATACACAATGTATATGATCAATATTCAATTGGGAAGATAATTTTTTGTTGAAATGTTCAATTCCTTTTGAGAGACCACCTCTTTTGTAAGACCACTTATCTGTTGCAAATAGGGTGGTCTTTTGAGAGGGGGACTACTGTACTTGTTTTTGTTCCGATAATGTCTGAAAAATTGCACACAGAAAAAAAACAAACAATCAATAACCAAGTTTTTAATGACTCTAACATCTTTATACATCAAAGAAATACAGTCAAACCTGTCTTAATGGGCACCTGTATACCGGTATAACAAATCAATGCCTATAATGGGCACCTAAAAAATATCCCTTTTATGAACTATACAACCAAAATGAACCTTTATATAAAGGGCACCTGCTTACAAAGGACATGATATATGGCTGCCCTTTATATACAAGTTTGACTGTACTAACAAAAAGATGTACTTTTTTGTTTTCAGTACCCAGCAGAAGGTGCAATAGACCACACTGAGATGACCAAACTGGTGTGGGAATGTGATTACTTACTGCCAAATCATTGTAGTGACACAGCACAGGAGGTTGTTAGTAAGGTAAATACATGGAATTCATCTTTGTTGGTATTTTGCAGAAGCAGCACATAGGGGTCAGTATGCATAATCATCTGCCACAAACCGTACTGTATCATTTATCAATCCAGAGTATCTACTTAACTAATAAAAAAGTTTTTTACACATCATTGACAAGAAAACTGAAATAAGTTTTAGAAAAAATAGATATTTTAGACATTTGTATTTTCTTCATCAGTATAAAACATCAATTACTGTTACACTATGACATCCTTATCTTATTCTAGAATTTGACAATTTAGTTAAATATATTATTCAAAATCCTTGAAATGAATACTGTTCCAAAGTAGAAATCTGTTGTTCAATTTTGGCAATTTTGATCGTAAGCTACTACGTCTTTATGATGAATCTCCAGTAGCATTAATTTGTTTCATTAGAATTTTGACACAAATTTCTTTCATCTTTCATGATTTCTACAGAACAGCTTGAGACATACTATCTGAGCACTATCTAATATATGATAACTATTAGAGCTAGAACGAATATATTTTTTCTAATCAAGATTTTTCAAAGTGGCATATGTTTATAGAAAACCAACAAATCTTGTTTGCTTACATATTCATATTAGTAAAGACTATACAGTTACCATATTTAACAAACAAGTTTTAGATAAATATTACAGTTAATATTATTCTTTACAACCAAAATTATTTTGAGCTAAATTTCACAGTTAAAATCTGGGTTATAAATAGTGAATGCTAGATGGTGGGAGATGTTTTTGTGACAATTATTGTCTCAGCAACTTTTAATGTCAGCCTTTTGATATTTAATGTGCAGCATCACTATGGGGTCCCAGATTGTAGGAATTGACTTCTTATCATGCATATTTAACCCAAAAAAATCAACAGTTTTTGTATTTGACTGACTTTCTTTCTGTTCCAGCATTGGACTTCTTATTAATAAAAAAAAAATTCTGCTTCTTTTTTAATGTACCAATTTCCTTTCTGTTTCAGCTACTGATCAAAAGTCCTGACAAGAGAATAACCGACCTTAACTTGATACAGAACCTTACCTTTTATAAAGGAATTAATTTCACTGCTGTTATAGAGAAAAAGGTGGGTGGCATCTCAGAAGTCTTTTACATTTCAGATTCTGTAAAATGGTTAAATTGTTTGCATCAATTCCAATGGATTGGGAAGAAAATGCTTATCCTTGGATTCATGAATAGGTGATTTTAACAAGTTCCTTATTGAAAGCATTGGACAATTCATTATTCACCATTATAATTATTCTTAATTTCATGATTTGCCTTACCATGAAAAATACTTTTACAGTTATACAGTAACCTTTCAAATTCAATTCGGTATATCACACCTATTTATGAAAACAGCATATAATAATTATATATTTATCAAATGTGTACTTTGATTGAACAGGCATAATATACCATTCTATAGACTAAGAAAAATTATCTTAAAAAAACTAATTTTATGGAAAATATCATTACATAACACCTCAAATATCTATCAGAAGTTATTCCTAATTGCTAATATTGAATGTCCTTTTTCAACTTGCTTTATTTTGATCCATTAATTTTACAGTTCAGTGCAAAACAGGCAGTCCCTGGTGACTTTTTCCCTATGTCTGGTGTCAGTTATAGTTATGCCCCAAATACTGACCCCAGTGCTGTACCTCATATGAATGGAAATGATCCTTTTGCAGGGGTGAGTTTGTTTATGTTTAACTTGTCGGCAGAACTAAAGTAATAACAATTTCAATTGTGATAGATTCAAAGGTGTACCTATTGGACTTCAAAAGTCTAAATAAGATAAAACCAGGTTAATGCATAAGAAAAAACACACAATAAAACCACACAACAAGAATAATAGAATCATTCTTAATTATCAGAAGAAATACAGCTTATAGGCTTATATACAGTACAATGTGATATTAATTACAATATCAGAGCATGACAACTAAGAAATTTTTTTAATTCCCATCAATATTACAACACACTGGTCCGGTTGACAGAAGGTCAAATTTGGTAAAGGATGACAACTTAAAAGTCCAATTACAATTCCCCATCTGTACTTATCTAAGAAGTGGAAATTGTAGCCATAATTGGCAACAAGAGCATGATGTCTTTTTAGCAATATTAGTTTTGACAACAGTGGAGAAGCGACATAAGTTACATAACACTATGATAGCATAACAGATAGGTTTAAAATTATTTTTAGCTGATTACATTTGATTGATTGTATAAATAACTTTAGATATGATTCTATTACAGTTTTATTTAAAGATATTTTAATTCCCTTCTATTTACAGTTTGAGTTTGTATGGAATCTACCTCCAGATGCAGAAGAAGCGGTTTATGTGTAACAGACCTACAGACCCACTATACTCAGACAGACCTTTAATCAGATATCTTATTATACTGTAAACATGGGAATTTTTCTTCGTTGACACTCCCTCCCCCATACTCAGACAGACCTTTATTCAGATATTAACCATGGATCATTCATTTAACTGTAAACATGGAAATTTTTCTTAAAAGGATATTTTTGCTCATTCCATCCCCTCAATTCCCCAACATTTTCTTCAATTTGTTAAAGTTAGCCACTAAAGATAGATAAAACAGGAATAGTTTAGTAGTTTTTAACAGAGTATGAATCGTTCTGACATTAAATTTACCCCTCTTCAAAAATAACAGCAGGGATGATTTACCCTCCCTCCCTTTTTATATGTTTAGATATTTTTGCACAGAAATGTAAAATCATTCCTGAAATGATTACTTGACAAAAGTGTGAAATTTTCCTTGTTTACAGTAAATAGACATCAAAATAGAGCTTCCGTGTGTATTCCTATAATGACAGATTGATTTAACCATTACATTTCTAGAGCTTTGATTTTAAGTAAAAGCAGCAGCTTTACAATCATTTTGTTGTATTTTTTTAAGTAAGGTTGATTTGATGAAAGAATGAATAACCCTATAGCGGGTTATTTTTATAGTATCTGTATCGTGAAAATGATTTCTGCAGTTTTGATATTAATGGTTAGTGAAAGTGTATCTTTGTATATTGTTAGATGGATATTTCCGTGATGTCTGTCGACCCAAATATTATACAGAAAATTAAATTGCCACAAAAATAACTCGCTATATGGTATGAATAAAAGTTTTTATTTTAATTTACATTATTATTTACATTGTATACATGATAGCAATAAGGAACAGATAAGTGTGTGAATGAAACTTGGAAGTGGTAGTGAATTGTTGTAAGAAAAATGGTTGCTATATGAACATGATGAAGAAGAAGAAAGATTAAAGATTTGAGAAAGAAAGTGGATCATGAACATTACCAAACCTAATTATTACTGTACATGTAGTTTGCTAGCGTCATAAATGTGTTTTGCTAATTGTTAATTTTAGAGAAATTTTAATCAAGCACATCACCAATGTTAAATAATTAGGAGATTAAGTGGTCGGTAGCTTGGCATTGTTGGAAGAAACTGAAAGAGGAAAAAATTATAAGCACTTTTTTTAACCTGGTTAAATATTTTTTTATGTTTTTACCTGGAAGTTTAGTATTTTTTACATTTATTTGGATTTTAAACTTAGGTTGTTTTTTTTTTCTTTTTTTTATCAACTATTGTAATTGGTTTTCTTCTGAAGCTTGAATACAAAGTCTCATTGTAATATTAATTTTTAAGGTTGTAACAGACATATTATATTCATGACAATCTTTTTAATGCTCATGTCAATTTGTAGTTTTATATCATTTTAGTTGGGTTTTTCGTTTTTTTTTTTTCAGTCGGATAAGGAAATCTAAGTGAAAGATAAAACTTAAACTTTAAATACCCAGATAGAATTGTCATGAATTATTCAAATTATTTAATCAAATCTGTAAAAACAAATTGTGTGAAAACAAACATGAGACAGTAATACAGAGTTGCTGCATATGTCCAATAATCTACAATATTAATGCAATAACCCTTTTAATTAGCGGACACCAAAGTGGATTTTATCCTTTGTGACGTTCCAAATTTTACAGTCATATTTGCACAAGTGCAATATGAGATTATATTTACAGAGTACAATACTGTAGATTACACATAAATGTATGTATTTAGGATAACAGATTTCCATGACATTGTCTGTCTCAATATATTATATTATTTTTGAAGCTTTAAAACTAGGTTCTTTTAATGGTGACCAAGATAGCTACCTTTTAGCCTTATACCAAAATTGTTAACCTGTTCTATGGTACCAAAACGTTGGGCTACCTTTAAAGCATGTAGTGAAAAGCATTCTTTTTTTCTAAATAATTTTGTTTTGTTTTTTATAGTTGTCCATGAAATAGACAAACATTACATTTTAACATGCTTATGATACAAAATTTGCAAAAATTCACATAAACTTACATGAGTTTTATAGGCCATGCATGATCTGTCCAAGCTGTGATAATTTTGAAGACTGGTGAAAGGATTTCATGGATGTGATGATACTTCTTGTTTACAGAGTATCTTATTTGATAAAATGAACCACTGGCCTCCAGGATATTTTGATTGAATTGCTGAAGAATTATTTTGAAAGATTTATCTTTATGGGACTGGAATGGGCTCACCTTAATTGCACATTTTGGTATAAAGATTTGACACAAATTTCATTAAATTTCAATATTGATATGTTTTTCAATTTACTGATTAAATTTAGTATAGTTAGTTATAGATTTTATCAGTATGACAAACCATAAAAATCTAAGCCTTTCTTGTCCCTTACTTGTGTTCACATTGCATTTAACAAGATAAGGTGCAATAAATCAACCATATTATATGCAAACCCTGTGTAGTTTAATAAGACCTTGAAATACTCCAAATTTCAATCAAACAGTATTGTAAAATATGTAATCACAATACAAAGGGGTATGAACATTTTTCATTTTAAGGGTTTACTGAACACTTAGGCTGTAATAAAATTGTGTCGTTCCATTTTCTTTCAAATTTGCTAAATTAAGTACATAATGCATGTAATGAATTAGAATAAACTGTTCAATCTTATGAAAATCCAACCATAGGTTTCTTGAGAAAATTGACACTTGATTTGTAACTTTCTTTAAAGATAAATGCAGCAAATGAAGATCCTCAAATGGTTTAAGATTTATCTGCCTTAGGTGTTCTGTACCCCATTATAAGAGTTACTATCAATAATAAATATCAGTTTTAAACATAGAATGTGAAATATAATTTCAAATTTATTATGCTGATAGAAGTAACATTCCTTTAATACAATGTTAGACATATCTTTATATACATATTTATTTACTCTATATTGTCTTCAGTTTAAATATGCATGTAATACAAAATCTATGTAGCTGTATCTTTGTCCAATTAAGGTAGTACAATAGTAAAAAATCGGTAGGATAGAATTTTTTAAAATTTTGTCATAAGAAGTATTTATGTGCATATGTTTTAAAAAATAAAATAAAAAGAATAGGTCACCGTGCTTAATTGTTCTAAAACAGTTCAAATTTGACTATTTTTATATAGATTATATAAGGAAAAATGGTTTAAATTTTTTTTCTTCAAATTTCACGGGATAGATTTTTGTTATATTTTGTCAAAATATCAATTTTTGTTAGTTCTTTGAAAATAAGGTATAAAATAATGGGGTCACCGTTAATTTTCTGAAAATAAATTGGAAAAATCGAATTTTCCCTACACATTTCATACAAATCATCTCCCTTGAAAAAAGTACGGGAAATGCTATAAAATTAATATAACACTTAGGTTTTTCTTCAAACTTATTTTTCTCTAATAATCTATCATACGAACAATCTACATACAGTTAAATAGCAATGTTTTTGCATTTGCTTAAATTTGGTACCATGCTCAGAAAAGATGCTCAGTGTTATATATTTTTATGAATGTGAAACAAAAAAAGCAGCACAAATATTAAAACTTAAAATAAAATCAAGCGTAACATGTTATTATAGAACTTTAATAGATAATAAAATAAATGACTTAAATGAAATAAATAAAAATTATTTGTATAAATATATAAAAACCCAAGAAAATAAGATTCCATTTTATTTAACTCATCCAAACAAGTTAGTTAGAAAACTAATAACAAAATTCAGAGTAAGTGATCATGAACTACTAATAGAAACTGGAAGATACAAAAACATTCCAAGAGATAAGAGACTGTGTACTACATGCAACATATTGGATGATGAAGAGCACTTCTTCTTTAATTGTAAACTTAATGATAATAATAGAGAACAACTATTTACCTTTTATAAAATAAATCCATATTGTAATACTTTAAATAGAACACAAATAATTAGTAAAATATTAAACCCGTCAACTCCTGAGGAAATTAAAACAGTCGTTTCTTTTTTGCAACAGTCATTAGAACTGAGGAGAGGAGACTAGCAAACTGTTTTATTTTATTAAGGTTTATATGTTATAATGTTTGTATGTGTAATGTTATCTAACTAGGTAGATTTATGTATGTACTACGACCCAAATGGGTTAAAGTTTTCAAATAAAGTTATACCACTGCACTACCTTAAGGTTCATGGTTACACTTCGAAAAAAATGGTAGTTATTTGACCTTTTTTTCTAGTCTATGTACGACCTAAACTACACATAGAAATAAAAAATAAAGTGTAGCAGTGTCTAGCTATAAAAATCGCCGATCATTTTCCCTTTTATTTCACAAGATACATCTTGTTGTTTTCTCTATTCATTTTCTTTCCGTTTAAATTGTACCTTAAATAAAGCATGAATTACCCCTTAATAACCTTCCATAAAATCGATTGTGAGTAAATTTAATAACATCAATAATAGAACTACCTTGCACGTGGAGGCCATTTGACAGGGCAGGGTTGATATTTGGCTATATTTGGGGTAATCTGAAAAACGCAAAGAAAATGCTCTGGCAAAACGGATCAAATTTACACCTACAAAATACTAAAACTGTATGCAAAAATTATTTATCTAGACGCTACGCCTTATTAAGCGATTGAATGTGTAGTTTAGGCTCCACATAGACTGAAAAAAGACGTAAAATATCAGTAATTTTTTCCAAAGTGTAAAGATGAACCTTAAAATACCCCACTGGTATGTGTTTGCCTTTACTATTAGTTATAAATATCTTTATTTGCCATGTCCATGTTATATACTTTTATAAATTCCATACCACGGCTTTTAGTAGTATCATTATTTTTTATATCTTTTATTTATTGATTATGAATTATTATTAATTCAAAAAATCTGAATCCAATTGTAAAGTGTCTAAAAATCTTACATATATGTATGCAAGTTCAGGTATATTTATTACCCTAGCAACCATTTTTAAAAATGTATTGGTATACATGTTAATTATAGGTTTTGACCCACGTTTAATTTAATTGGGTTTACCATAGAATGTTATTTACTGTTGTGTACTTTTAGGTATCCTTAGTAAAAAGTTTGAATATCTAATTTTTTAAGATTAATGTTGTTTTTTTATTATTAAATTGATATTGTGTGCACATAAGGGTGAAGTTGAGGTTTGATAATTCATACATGCAACATTGTATATAAATCTTTAGACAATTTAAAATGTTTTATTAGGGATTTTTTAAATTTGATCAGCTGGGAATAAACTGAGATTTTTTTACTTTTGTTTTAGAGATAACAGGATTGTTGATTTTGTACTGAAAGTTGTTGTTGTGTTATAACCAGTATTGTTGAACAGTAATTTATGCAATTAGTAAAGACATTAAAATCATGTGTCAGTTTCTTATATAAATAGCAGTGGGGGATACAAAGAGCTCCGACCATCACCTCCCCTCAAGACTGGCACTGTTGCAACGAAAACGAATGTCTTAATACCGGGTACTCTGGAGCGGCTAACACTGGTGGTGATGTGTCATGGGCTGGTTGATGTGTCATTGGCTGGTCAACCCAGGCACAAAGAGAGTCTTAATAGTCACTGCAGAGGGGCATTCCTCTTTAGTCACAACTATAAGAACCCATTAGTAGCTACTTCAATAAACACTAGGTGCGCCACTGTGCTGGGTAATTGTTTACTAAATTTTATACTGGTACCGGAAGGAGCAGGTACAAAAATTTTTTTTGGTAAACCAGTTTTGAAAATTGTTACTCAGCACAGTGGCGCACCTGGTGTTTATTGAAATTGCTACCATTAGTCAATACAGAGAGAGCTCCAGGGAATGAAATCCTCATTATTTATTTATTTAAATTTACCTCTACCCAAGCAAACAAGGTTTGAGGTTATATACTTTAGGAACTATTTTGTCTGTCCATCGGTCCATTTATCACATCTGCACAATTCCTCCTAATTATGTGCGATAGATTTTAATAAAACTTTACAGATAGGAAGTTCAAGATATGGGATTTTGCATGAAGAAATTTCATTGCTGTTGAGTATCAATCAGACAGTGGTAAAGGAGAGGGGGTCTAAAGATAAGGGTTGGAACCTCCCCCCTTTCCTTTGAAAGATTTGTACTTTTGTTCAGAGTTTTAGGCAAAACTGACTGTCAGTGGAACCACCCCTTTTAAAATATTTTTGTATCTGCTCCTCATTCATGGGAGATTCTAGTAATTTGACTTTAATTTTTTATGAATTATTTAAACGCTTATTACGGTATGAAGCAGGGATATTTTGTTGTGAGCTCGTTCACAGTTTGTTTTTCTTTTCATGCCTAATTTTTGTAAAGGCCGTGGCTATTTTGCCGTAACCGGCAAAATAGTCTCCCAGGCTATTTTGCCGTAATTGTTAAAATTTGTTAATTAACACAGGTATCACAGCCTTAACTCGACTAATTACTTATTAGGGATAACTTGTACATGAAGATAATTAAAAAAAAGGATCTTTTGGTAAATCAGTGCTATTATAGTTTGATGGTGTTTGATTCAAGGCATTGGATAATATTTTGTTGGTTGCATTTGAAAGTTAATATTTAATTTTAAAAAATAAGATTCGGAAAAATTATACGATCTAAATATTTTTTTTCTTTTTCATTCAAGAAATTTAAAACATAGTTAAATGTATCAATTTTCTTTAAAGAAACAAAGTTATCACTAAATTGAAATTTACTGAATCTCAGAAGTATATGGTTGAGATCTCTAATGGAGTTTTATAATATAAAAACAATTGTGGCTGCCAACCATTAATTAGCAGTTTGATAAAAAGCTTAAAAAGACGAAACTTAGCTTAGCCCTTGTACAATCTTGATTGACAAGCGCTTAAGTCCTTAGGACGTATTTAAATTTTGGTTCATCCTATATTTTGCTATATTAGAATATGTGTCTATAAACATTTTAAAGAATTGCAACTTACTTTAAAAAATATTTGATTATTTTTTTAAACTGAGATTTTCTTCTAATTTTTCTGAAATTAAATTAAGGTAAAACAATTATATGCAATATCATTTTAAATTTATATTACCCTGTTAATGATCTATTCTAGTTTCTCTGTACCAATGTAATTTGCTGTTTGAGAATAAAGCTATATAATGAATATAGAAATAATTTGTTCCACTCGATATTTTGCTAATTAAGTGTACAACATAATAAAATCTGTTACGGCAAAATAGCCTGTGGGACTATTTTGCCGGTTACGGCAGAATAGCCTGTGAGGCTATTTTGCCGGTTACGGCAGAATAGCCACCGCCTTTTGTAAAATAAGACTTTTTGATAATTGAACCGCCCCTTTCAAGTTTCTAGAACTGCTCCTGTAGATTAAGGAGTGCCAACTATTAATGCCACGTCAAAACATTACTGTTTTTCTGTATTGCCGGGCTGGATTTCACAGAGTGAAAAAAACTCGGATTATTAAAATGATGAATGTCGGGCGGCGGGTGGTCGGGGAAAAACTTCGTTACAGTTTTTGCAGCAAATACTACCACAGTCCCTTGACATTTGGCTAACAGCATCATCATGCGATCCCATAACGTTGGATTCGAATTGAGGTATGTCGTGCACCTTCTTCCTGTTTAACAAAACCCAGCTATTTTTAACTGTTGATATTATTTTATTGTAATGTCTTTGTTTTCAGTAGATTTCTTGCAGCAAGCCGATCAATGCCTTCCTGACATCTGATGGAGAACAGCAATAGAAATACTGTTCTGCTATGTTTTACAATTATTATTGTTACAAGTATAATGTAATATTGTATCATCCATATTTTTCGTGATGATGTCCACCAAATTATAGTTTGAAGTGTTGTGTCGGATTGAAAACCAATTTGTTTGATTTTTTACATCGATCAATTAATGATTCTCAGCTAGCTGTCAGTAACAGTGTGTTCTTTTACCGTTCGTTTATTCTTGTCCTTTGTCTAAGGTCCTCTCTAGTTGAAAAGAACGTTGCTCGATTTGATTTTATTGTGTGTTAATTTTTATGCTTTTTCTGGGATTAGTTGGACCAAAACAAATAGCTTAACCCCTCCACTTTTTATATATGCATGTCCTACGCCAGGAATCTTTGACAAAGCTTTTGATTGCACTTGTTTTTTTCATGATTTGTGTTCCTTGTTTGAGAAGAGGGTCTATCTTTGACTATTTCAGGACTGAGTTTGAATCATATGCATATTATTTAGACCATGGGCCATTTGCAGAACGGCGAGCGGCGCCTACTTGCCTCGTTTTCCATTGTGATTTTTCTAAATAACCGCTTGTTATGTGAGCTGTGTCGCGTGCACGTATTTCACATCTCATTATTTTCTATAACTACCTTTTCTACCTGAGTTACCCAGTGGGAAAGAGCGACTTTATTTACATTCACGATCTGTGGACAGGTCTACCGTAAGTATACATTTAACTTTAAATTTCAAACATTTAAATTTTAAACATTGATGATGAATCGTTTGTACTAGGTCAAGATTTGTGTTGGTGTTAAACGCCCTTTTCGACAAGCCTGGACCATAAAGGGCAGACAATATCAATTGTGGAGGAAACAGTAGGAAACATCTAACATTGGTCACCGTGTCAAGGAACCCATATTTAAGAAGTTACTTCAAATTCACAGGTAGTAATGTGTCATATCGAATAATGTTTGGTAAAGGGATTTTGTCATGGTATGGTAAAGGGAGGTCATGGTTTGTCCAAGGGATTTTTTCTAAAATATGTAAAAATAAAAAATACCTTTATTTTAGCATCAAATCGTGCGGAGAGCTGAAAGAAATTAAACATGACGATAAAGGTTTACTGTGTTAACTTTAAATCTGCTTAGTTGTCCTTATTATCCAAATTTAAATTTTGTCATGGTTTGGTAAAGGGAACAGAAAATTGTCATGGTTTATGCCATTATGTCATGGTTTATCACATTTTCTAAAGTTAGGAGATCGGGCAAAATATAAGGTTCTTTCCGCTGTATAATTGTGTTTGACGACATACTGTGTTTCCGTGTTTCTTAATACGCATCATTAACCCGAAAAAAATCATTGGCTCGTTTCTTGGAATTTATAAATAGTTGCCTTCAGTAATTGCATATAAATGATTTTTTTTTAAAATTATATATATCATTTTAACTTCTGCTCTAGACTGTCACTGAGCCAACAACATAATCTAACCATCAGGATTACAATTGAACAATCACATATAAATATGGTTAATGTATAAGCTTTTAAAAACAATACAAGCTACTCCTGTATGATAATATATTATACAATTATTGCTTTAGTATGAGGTCGATACAAGAATATATCGACCAAACAGATCCATATTGACCGAGAACGGCTACGCAGTTCGACGACGAGGTCGATATGCATAGATCTGTTGGTTGATATATTCTTGTATTGACCGAACCAAAAGCTATAATTGTTACATTATTAGTCATAAATTGTTGATAATTTGAAATTTCAAATGTTTTATGCATACCATATTTTAGTTTTTGATGTTATGATGTATAGATATTTCATTCAATGGATTTTTGTATGACAAATTTCCACATAAATAAATTACTATCGAAATACAATAAAACTATTTTCTTTATAATATTTTGACTTCAAATATTTCTCTCCATTGTTATTTGTTTTTGTTGAATAGAAAAAAACTATTGAAAGAATTATTTCTAATGGATACATTTGTCATGTGATTAAATTTCTGGAATTTTTAAAATCTATTTTTAGTAACGTGCTGTATAGATATGCAGTATTAAAAAATAAAGGTAATAACAAAACTACCGAACTTGAATGATCAATCTCATAGTCCAGAGAAAACGACAAAAACGAATCAGTCACACCGGAGAACTGGTGGATCGCAATGGTCCTGACTTGGTACAGGCATTTCAAACGAAATGGTGGGTTAAACCAGGTTTTATGGCGCCAAACCTCCCTCTTCCATTGCGATCTTAGGATCCGGTAATGACCATAGAACACAACATAGCTGTGAGACACAATAGGGACATTAAGGTGATCATCTCAGTACAGTAAAATATCGCTTGAAAATTCTATTTTTAGGAATTTTGTATGTACCCAAAGAAATACAAAATGACCATGTGGTATTGTTCATCCAATGAAAATAAAGAAATTCTATGTGATTAATAATATATAAAAATATTATGGATGAAATATACTATAAACACTGCTGTTGCACTGAATAATATTATTATGGATGAAGCAACATATTCCCTGAGATATGCCCTTTGCAATTGTTCAGTTGGTAGAGAATATCATTTAAATTATGAATGCCCTTATATGAATACTGAAAGGAAAAGAGTAGGGATTTTTAGTATATATATTAGCGGCAATAAGCAAAATCATGCATTAAACCTATTGCCTTGTCAGTGTTTTCCTGTATACCTTTGTTAATATTTTGACTATGAGTTTCCATATTATTTCTCGAGCGATGTTATTGTCTCAACTTATGCCCCTTCTAATATGGGAGTTTCGAAATAATATGGAACCTGACATAGAAATTTTTGAATAATAATTTATATTTCATGATTACTCTAACATGTCTTATGAATGGCAAACAAATTATACTGTTATCAATTTTTCCAGGAGCGGTTGATATGTATATTTGTAAGATGCATTATTTTGGTAATATTTATGACCGGTTTAAGGTATAAAACATTACTGTTAGCTCATATGATTGAATAAGATTTCAAATATTATTTTTAAATATCCCTTGACCAAACCATGACCACCCTTGACTTAACCATGACGTCCCTTGTACAAACCATGACGTAAAAATTTGTATTTTTGCGATGTATGCTTTTTTAGCGTTGTATTACGCTGAAAAATGTGTCAAAAGGTAGTATGCACAGTTAATGATTGTTTTTAGCAACATCTGGCCTTTACTTTTGCTTGAAACATAAAATGATGTTATTTTATCAATTGAACAGAACTATTTTTCCTGAATGATTTAACGAATATATTCCATCATTTAAATGTGCCAGATTTAAGTATAGATATATCTTACCGTTAAAAATGCCGAAAACGCCTTTTGCGTCTGGAAAAATTATGATTTCATTTTGCAGACGACATTATGCAAATTTCCCTTGTACAAACCATGACGCCCTTGACTAAACCATGACAAAATCCCTTTACCAAACGTTTTACGATATGACACATTACTACCTGTGAAATTGAACTATAGAAAAAAATCGAAATCTTAAACAGTCTTGCTTATTTGGAAAATGGACCGTTGCTTTTTTATTTTTTTACCTAGTGAATGAAATCTTTAATTGATTAAATCATGTAATTTTTCAGATTAATCACAGGGGCCTGCTGCTGGCCTTTGGGGTTGAGAGTCAAAAAGCCATCAGCTAGAACAGTGATTTTTTATAGCTGATGGCTTGTTGTCTAGCTGTTGGCTGTCATGGCTCTTTGACTCTCAACCCCAAAGGTCGGGAGCAGGCCCCTGTGTATGACCCCACTTAGGTATGCACATTAAACTTTAATATGATACAATAGATAAAATTATGCAGTTCACAGTGTCTAATGTATGCTTATACATGTACATGTAATTACATGTATAAATTTGGATATCATGGAGATAAAGGTGAATCGTGTATACGTGTGATACAGTATTTCCTACATGTAAATATGTCACACATTTGTAAATAAAATTTTGACAGCGTATAATGATAATCCTTCACCTTTCGGCCTTTCAATACTACTTGGTCAATTTTTATTGTTGAGGAGGTTAATACTGTCTCGACCAGTTTGAAAGTAAGCAATTATTTTTACGGTTCGACAAATTGAGGTTAAAATATTTTAGTTATATTTTGGGCTTTCTTCAATTAATATGTTTCAATAAGAGAACTACTGCGATAATTAAGAAAAAAATAGTATACAGAATTGCATCTGTAAAAACATTAAAAACCAATGCAACGTAAGAATTAGCAGATCATTGTTTATGAATTAAGTAAACCAATGTTCAAACGTCTTTATTATAACTAGAAAACGAGAAAGCGACACCTTGCTCAAGCCTTTCTGTGTAAATGAATCGCACTTATCACTTAAAGGGACATCACAAGGTTCACATAACATTTTTTTTTCAATTTTCTAATATGAATTTTTATGCAGCGACTATTGCTTTTAACCTGTGGTATGTACATGGTCAAATATTTTAACCTGATTTTCCATCACATTTGGAAATCAGTGAAAATACAATTGGATTCTCATTTTGACCTCCACAGAACGGATTGTGTGAAGCCGAGTTTTATGAATTATCAAAGTAGCATCACACTTGTGTTACTACACATGTTATTCATATGCACTAGTCATGGTTATTGGAATAGCACTACTATTAATATTAATATAACTTGGAAAAAAAACCTCTGAGCGTTTTCCTTTCTAATAACAAGACTTTTCCCATAAGCCACAGATTGTACATAATCCTAGTGGGTACATAGTCCGAGATTGCTCTGCACTTGTTTGAAAAAAGCCGTCGGACGCCAGAGCAATCTCGGACTAAATAGTACATGTATTCATGATATGATGTTAATATTTCCCCAGCACTGTAGAAATGACTTCTAAACAAGAGCCATTGGTCGAGTACAACCATCTCGGAAAGTCAGGGTTAAAAGTGTCAAACCTTTGCCTCGGTACTATGACATTTGGGAAGGACGAAGGAAGTTTTATTCAGGCAAGTTTATTTTTTACTTAATTGTGTCTTCCAACGGTTATATGTTTTTTTTTGCTACAACTAGAACCTAAGGTTGCAAAAGAAAAGTAAGTTTTTTAGTCATAAAACTTGTTTATCCCTCCATTTCTTTTGAAACGTCTGTACCAAGTCGTTTGCTGATGCGGTTTTCAACTCCCTTTGTACGTCATTATCTTTTTTGTCTTTTCTTGTTTGAAAATCTTTTCCTTAAACACATTTATATGTGCAACCACTGCTTACCTGATAGCTTTAATTTTTAAACACTTCTTAATATCGAGAAACATATTTTTAAAAACTCAAAAGTAACACTGTAACACATTCAGCGCTATATAAATACACATCATCTCTACAGAAATACCAACATACAGCTAGAAAAAAGTCTCTCTACCATACATGGCCAGAGCGCTACAAAAATGAACAGTAAGTCAAGACACCAATTTACCTCTTAATTAAAAAAAACTATGACTTTTCAATTTATATAATTCTAAGTGGAATAGTCGAGCCTAGTTTGATTTTGACCGGATTTCACGGAGGGAAAAATCCGTGTTTTAAAATGGTGAATGTCGGGCGGTGGGCGGACGGGTTTCTCAGCAGCTACTTATCAAAGCCTCTTGATATTTGGTATCCAGTATCAGCATGGGGTCCCATACTGTGGGATTCGATTTCTGGTCTGTCGCTCACCTACTTCTTGTGAAACAAAATTGGTCATTTTTTTACTTTGACTGGTTTTTAATGATTTCTTTTTAATATAAAGATATTTAGACTACAAACTACTAGTATGTTATTTAGATGTTTACATGCCCTTCACAATCAGACGAAGAGAAAGCCCACACCATTTTGGACCGCTTCACTCAGCTCGGTGGTAACTTTATTGATACTGCTAATATGTACTGCTTTGGCCAATCGGAGCGAATCCTAGGAACGTGGTTGAAAAAGTAAGAATCTGCTGAAATTATACCTCATTGAATGACCCCTTTTAAAATGTGCATGAAATAAAATAAAAGTCTATGTTTACTATTTGAGAGCTGGATGAACGGAAAGAAAAGTTGGATTGATCAGTTCGTTAAATATTTGGATTCCAATAAAAGTGACCTACAATTGGCCTAATATGCTTGAAATTTCATTGCAAAAGTTAATTTCATCTCGTTTTGACCTTGATTGTTTTCAGTGCGGTGTAATATACATTTGGTAAAAATGACGTTGATCATGAGTTTTTAGTACTTATGTACAATTCGGCGATGGTGGTCCTTGTATTGTTTTGCATAAAACACCTGAAATACATAATGGAATCAGGATAAATAAACACAAACAGAAGGAAAATCGTATGATTACAGACTTTTTTTTAAACGACGAACTTTAAGTTAATCTTAAAGTTAACTTTAACATACAATTAAGTTAGGACCAAGAACATTTCTTGGACGTAAGGGAAAAGTTAAATTTTTGTGCAGTTCCGCCTTAACTATGATATCTTATTTGATTATTTCATAACAGACAGAAAAGAGATGATGTAGTTATTGCTACAAAAGTTAGATTTCCGGTCGGACCAAGTCCAAACGACCAGGGACTAAGCAGACGACACATCATACAAAGTATAGAGGAGAGTTTGGAAAGGTTACAGACAAACTTTATAGATTTATACCAAGTAAATACATGTTGTTTTCCGAATAATGCTTTATCGATCTATTTGCGCTTTGGTATATCCCGCTTGAAAATTGCGAGGTATATAGAAATAGGGATAACTATCTGTGCGGCCGTTTCACCTCAGTGCACCGTGCTTCACGAACCTTCACAGAAAGTTTGTGACATAATTAAGATGCGAAACTTTTATTTTAAAAAAATATCTCAACAGTTTATCAGGTTTTTTGGGGCACTGACAAGAGTTTATTTGTGAGCTGTGGCTTACGGTTTTTAACTTTAGTTTATTATAAAGAAATCTTACGGTAGACACCGTGCACTCGTAGACAAATTTGGGATTTCTATCTCACAAATGAGTGCAGATGTTGGTTTGTCGTAGAAATTTATTATGTCTTCCTTTACTGGATTTGACACGTTGAATATGAAATAAGCAACACAACGGGTGTGCTATAGCAGACAGGAACCGCTTACTCTTCCGAAGCACCTGAGTTCACTCTTGTTACGACTTGATTTCGCGTTGTTGAATTCCGTTCTGTTGATTTTGTGTTACTTTTGTGTTTCTTCGTGATGTTTTTGTTAGTGTTTAACGGTTTCGTCGTTGCCCTTTCGGACTTATGACACTTGAATGTCCCATTGGTGACTCTTTGCTTCTTCTATTGTTTGACATGTCTGAACAAATCACTTGCTGTTTTTAGCAATGAAATTCTTTTGCAATTTCAAAGACTTCTTAACGTAAACTGAATGTGCATCAAAATTCTGATTCGTCAACCATCATAATTATGAAATACAAAAAAACATTCTGAAAACCTGCAATAAGTCAAGGGTAAGAAATAAAGCAGTCCAAGATTTATAAACGACCCATTTGAACTTGTTTTCTATAATTTTTTATAGATGCATTTTATGGACGATGCCACGCCTATAGAAGAAACACTAAGAACATTTGATGACCTTATAAGATGCGGAAAAGTTAGATATTTTGGAGGATCAAATTTCCCCGGTCGCTCCCTTCAAAAAATAGTCGATTACACAAAATTCATGGGCTTGTCTAGGCTTATTAGTTTGCAGGTAATTTATGAAATACAAATAAAAGAGATAAATTCATGCCATTGACTTCTCAAAAATGTTTTCTTTCGGTATCTGCCACTTTAACAGAGTTTTTAAAGCAGATGATTTTTTTCCCGCAATTGTTACAAATAGTTGTTTGTTTAATGTTCCAAAGTGATTTTTTTTACCTTTCTCTCTGTATCTCACAACAATAACGACATATTTTTTCTAAACCAAAGATCACATGATCTGCTCCAGTCAATGTTGTTTTCTAAATTTCTGTACCAAATCAGGACCATTTCCATTTTAAAATCTCATTCAAACGAACATTTAAGATTTAGGCATTTACAGTATATCTAAGTTACCTATTTGACTTTTCTTAAAAAAGATCTAATGAAATTGTCATTTTACATTTTTACAGCAACATTATAATTTGCTGACACGTAATTCAGAACAAGACGAATTTATGGTCTGTAAGGAGGAAGGGATAGGAGTGTTGCCATGGGGACCCTTACGTGGGTAAACCTACTAAAAAGTTAACGTAAACCGCTTAATTCAACCTTACCACATAGTGCTAATCAGTGGAATCATATTGTGGTCTGTGTCTTATGCGGTTATACATATAAAATTCCACAAATGAAAGTTCTTACCCTTTGTCTGCAAAAATATACTAGAGATGTATGTTTAAAGAAAACGATATCGTTTCAACGTATTCTCTACTTCTTGAAGAAACTTTTTGATTTCAATTAACAATCCGATTATAATTGATAAAAGACAAAAACAAACAAACAAACAATACTAAAACGGCAACAGTTTGATATGTTTGAAAATTGAGATTAATTTGTTTAACAGTGGTCTGTTAACTGGTAAATACAACAGTGAAAGGAAGGATGGCACATTGAGTAGATTGGCCTATGACACAGAGAAGAACGCCAAAGATTCTTTATGGAGTAGATACTCTAATCAACAGAGCTATTTGGATGTGATGGAAACTTTAGAAAAAGTAGCCAACAAAAACGGTATTGTATAACATTTGTTTTGTCAAGCGGTATGCATTGCTATTGATGCACTAAAAAATAGGTTTTGATAAGTTGTGGAATAGAGGATCCGACAAAATTTTATAAATCAGCGGAAACTTAGAAATGATTAATCCACAATGAAGACAAGTCAACAGCCTTTGAAAATACCAGTGGTCGATTACTTACAATTGGTCCTAGACTAAAAATATATGCATTTCAACAAAAGACACCTTCAAAACATACATGTAGAAAAATTTTAAAACACGGATACAACTAAAATATACTATATGTAAGGACATTTTTAATCCTAAAAAGGCAAGCTCTTCATTCTTAGCTATAAGAAATGCATAGCATACATACTAAATTCATTACACTACCAATATATTTACATATTTTTAACATGAGCTCATAATTTCATTCTTTATTTCCGAAACAAAAACTTAGAAAAATGCACAATATTCAAGAAACACATAATAGTCTAAGAAAATAGTCAACGTTCCTCTTACAAAACAGTAATGGATCGTAAAAACGATGCAGTACACTAAAATATTACAAAACAAGTCTAGAAGATGTACTAAACATTACCAAAAGATGTTAAATAAAATATAAATTTTAGATATTTCGGATATTCGTATATCCTTCTTCAGTAATTTCAAACGCTATGACGTAAAATTTTTGTTAAACACTGTTGATGGTAAACGAACACAGTGAATATTGCTGAGCACACAAGGTAATGAAAATTTAAAAATGTAAAAACACAAACATATTTACAAGAAACACATAATGATATACAACTAAGTTGCAATCAGCAACTTGAACTTAAGCCGAAACGAGTGTTATCTCTGCTGCCCCGAAAGTTTAATCAGTTGATACACGTTCGACCGGATATGCATTATTTTTATACTAATCTGGTTAAAATGAAATCTATCAATTGTTCTTACTGTCTCTGAAACCATGCCACCGTGCCGTGACAGTAGGGAACAATTGGGGGGAAATAGAAAGATATGATTTTAATCGGCTTGATTTTTACTATCCATTCTATCAATTGCAGAAAAGAGCATTGCTCAAGTTGCATTACGGTGGTTACTTCAAAAAGACGTTGTAGCTTCACTAGTGATAGGAGCAACATCCATTAAACAACTGGAAGAAAACATGGGCGTCGGAACAGGATGGAGCATATCTAAGGAGGACGTATGTTGTATTTGCTTCAGTCTCATTAAAAGTCGCTCCCTCCCTTTTTTGCTATGTCCGCTCGTAACAACAGAAGGTCTGATTTTAATGAGACTGTATTTGCTTATGTAAACATTTGCATAAATATATCCAAAACAATTACAACTATGTTCCGAACGACAATTTTTAAACTGCAGGTTTTGTCAGTACGGAACTTTTAGAGATGCCAAGCTTAAAATTGAAATGCCACACCTAACTAAATAATTGAAAGCACAGTATTAAAATCACCAGCATTCAATGATGCACATTTATTATTTGACGTGGAAACACAATGACACTGACGTCCCCAACATAAAATGTATTGGTGCCGGAGCTGGCGTATTAAAGTGACATAAAGTCATGTTCTATTGTAGCAATCTATAACTGCAGGCAAAACGCTTAGAATTTTTTACGCATTTATTATTTGCAAACATACATGTCAAAACGCGATAAAGTCTTATCTAAAAAGTAATTCGGTCGGTTTTGTTATTAATTTATTTACAGAACCATTTTAAATGACATTAATTGTTTATCAATATGTATAAATTTTAGCACATGCAGTTTATACTTACATGGATACATTTATAAAAAGTTAGTCTTATCGTTTTGAATGCACTTTACCTAAAAGATCTTCACTTGTTATTCTTTTGGTCTCAAATGAGATAATTGTGATGTGTATAGTTCATAATTTATTATTTTTTTTACAGATGGAAGCTTTGGACAAGGCGTCCCAACCAGAAGTACCCTCCTTTGATGCTTTGTTCAGGGCGGGTGACGCAAGGTTTAGAAATAACAGATTTCACCCCCGTCCTGTAGTACAAAACCTCTTTTGAATACTCATCGAAAGATTCATCAAAATCATGTTACTATTTTTCTACAATACAATAATCGTTATACACCTTTTAAAAATAAAAATGTATGAATGATATATGCTTTAAGTTGTTTTTTTTTCTCGAGAGCTAAATTTCGTGGATTCCTAAAAAATGAAAAAAAATCCCTTTTTCGCGGAAAACATGAAAGGAACAGTAAAATAAGCTACAAATGAGGCAATCAAGCATGATACATGGCATGCATGTTTGTAAATGTTTTTGTTGCCTATATTATAATTTGTCTTTCTCTCGTATCTTTTTCAACTAGACTCTTCAATAGACGAAACTTTTACAATTGTTGAACTCGCTCTGTCTCGTGTTGTATTGGATTACTAAAAAACAATTTAAAAGCACACGAAAAAAAAATGCACATCGAAACACGAGTCTAGCTTTAGCTCTTCTTGTGAGTAACCTGGTATGGCGACTTGATTTATGCTTCTGTCTTGAATGTATCACCAATTTAACATTGTCATATTATTGTGCTGTTTTTATGTATGTACTTGTATATAAGTTGTGGTAACAATCCAATTGTCTGGATTTTATTCCAATAAAAATTTCTGAATGAAATATAAAGGCAGTCATACTTCAGGATTAAAATGCTGGATCTTTGTTAACATAATTTTCTACGTATACCTGGGAGGTTAATTGCTGTTTTACTCATATTAATTACCTTAATGCATTTTTAATGGTGCATATGACAGAATTATGGCGTAATGCATATTTTCGAAACCATTACTCGATATTGCATCCTTGGCATATTGTGAATAAAGGACTGCACAATTGAACTGGTCTCATATTTGTTGTAAAGTGCGAAAAAGCAAAGACAAAGAGAAACACAGTAAACACTGAAACAAGAACATCATGAAGAAACAGACAAAACAAATACTCAAAATATACAAAAAATCTGTATAAGCAATCAACAATGTGAACTAGAGTCGTCCTGTCACACTATAACGTTTTAGCTAACGCGTGCCGACGTTTCAGAACATTATTCGTACGTTCGGCACACGTTGGTTAAAACGTTATAGTGTGACAGGGCCATTAAGAGAGTGAACGCAGGTGCTCCAGAAGAGTAAGCAGTCCCTGTTTGCTACAGCACACCCGTCGCACTGCCAATGATGAAATCAGCGTGTCAAATACGATAAAGAGACAAACCTTTATGACAAACCAACATCTGCATTCATCCCAAGTTTGTCCTTGATCGCATGAGTGAAGACAACCACCGAGAAGCAAAGGAAATTTTGTGTCAGACGTGACGCTCTGCCAAGGAAATCGAGGTTGACCCCACAAGCTCTTGAATAATCAATTGTGATACGTAAAACTCCATAAGGTGCACCATGGAATAGACGGAATGCTGCTACACAAAAAGGAGAAATTCACGACTCGAAAGTGGAAGTCATCCTGTTTGTCAAAGAGCTTCGTTGAAAGTTTTACGTAAGTTTCATTCTAAATATTAAGCAGACTTTCTAGAATCTGCTGTGTTCTTTATATCTCAAGTTCCTGAAGATATAAGAAATGGAAAAGTTACCTAATCGAGACCTGAACAGAACCTTATTATAATCAGTTTCAATACACGTCTTGGAGGCGTTCACATTATTGATCTACCTTTATAATTGGTCGAACCTTGAAGTTGAAAAGGAAACCAGCTAAAACTGAAGGGATATTGAGTATATATGCACTGCACAATTACATTATGAATATTCAAATGAAATGAAACAAAGGAAAAGCTTTTATTGCTGTTTTTCATCCTAAAGTCACAGTGCAACTGTCGGTGTGGAGCTTACGTTCTCTTCTTTAAAACTAGTATGCCAATGGTTAAGAAATAAATGTATTTTGTCTCGACATCTTGTGCGATGCCTTGAAAAATGAATTTGTGCGATGCCTTGAAAAATGAATTATAAGTAAAAAATCTAGCCCCCCACCTTTACGTATAATGGTCGGTATCTATTATTCATCCGATAGAAATAGTTAAAAAATTCACTAGATACTTTATACCCGTCCATTTTTTGCTACCAGACTGTATTTTAGTAAGTGTACAGATGTGTCTAGTTTGAGTACAGAATTACAATCAGCCGGTAAAACTTGTTACGTAAAGTGTTATTACGCTGGTACAACTGTTGAAAAAGAAAGACATACTCTTACACTTAATCAACTTCTAAGGATGTTTTTGTAAGTGATGTAATACTAACCCTTTGATAATAAGAGTTGTTTCTGGCCATTATACTTTCAGAACTCAACAATTATGTAACTTGAAACACTTCTTTTAACATACATGTATACATCCATTAGTTTTATTTATAGCTACATAAACTTTGTATGCTCCACGTTAGTGCATTTACAGAAAAAACCTGTCAATACCCTTAATTCTCAAGAAACAGGAAGATAAAAAAAACAACAAAAAAACTGGATTTGGCTTTTTGGTTATGAGTACTATTCTTTCGATACCTTTAGTGTTGATTCTTTAAACAATTGGATGAAAACATGGGGGCTTGAATTCTGGTCATTTATATCGACTTAAAAATCGAACCCCTACTCTATAATACCCACGTGGGCGTGAATTCTGGTCATTTATATCAACTTAAAAAAAAATCGACCCCCTACTTTATAATACCCACCTGGGCGTGAATTCTGCTTTGTTTACAAGTATATTATCAAGTTCAATTAAACCGTTGACTTCTGTCAAAAGTTGTTATAAATGGATTTTGCTTCAAAACGGAACTGAGACAAGCCCATTTTACCGACATTCTCATGACGTTAGACCATATTTTTCCTATAGTTTGTTGGTTGGTGTGTGTGTGTGTGCGGTTTTTTTTTTTTTTTTTTTTAGGGGGTTGTATGTATGAAAGGGTTTTGCTGTAAAACATCACTGCATGGAAACAGAATTAGCATCTGAAATAAAATATGATTGTCTTTGAAATTATCTAGGGTGCTAGGCAACGGAAATTACGTACAAATTTTTAGATTTACCTTTCAAAATGTGATAATTTGGAGTTAATTGGGACAAACATGACAAAAGTTCTTTATACTAAAACAAATTATACCGCAAATGCAGCCCAACCGGTAGAGGGGAAAAATGTTGTTAAGGAAGTGCTTTTGGCTGTACACTATATTATATCGATTTGAAATCTTGCTTTTGGACAAAACACCATGGTTATTTCTGAGACAATTAATGTATAACAGTAATAATGTTGATCACCAGAATAGTACCGATATTCAACAGATCTGTATAGTTCAACTTTGTCAATTAATACTTTAATAGGCTATACTGGTGCGAACATCATGAACATGATACGCTAGTTTCACTGAATTCTTTTCACTAGTTTTGTTATCTTTCGTTCTTTTCTTTTATAGTCGATATAAATATGATCATAGGGGCATATAATATTTACAGTATTATTTCATGTTTTTTCACTGTTTTGATATAAATTTAGCCTTATTGTTATATTTTAAATGTTTCAGACAATGAGTGGGTGATGTTAATCTTGCTTAAAGTCTTTAAGATGGACTATTAACAAATCATTCACAATGTAGTGGACGTGTTGCAACTAACGTACATTTTGTATCTGTTTTATAAATTCAAAACTGTTTCAAAACACAAAAGATACCCGCTTTAGTTCTAAATATTATTACTCCGTATTTGCATTCACGATAAGGCAGTTCTTGCAGTTATGTTATGTTTCTTTCAAGAAACAAAGAGGTATCAATGGGGCTTTTTAATGTCATAAGTCCGAAATCGTAAAGGGTAAAGCCAAAAGTAGTTAATACTAACGAGAACAACACGACAGAAAAGCTGAAGAGCTACCAATAACACGAACTCAAGTCGTAACGAGAGTAAACTCAGGTGCTCCGGAAGAGTAAGCAGTTACTGCTTGCTATAGCACACCATCGTATTAGTAATGGTAAATTCAAAGTGTCATATCCAGTAAAGGGGAACAACAACTCCATGACAAAACGTCATCTACTTGAGAGATGAAAATGCCATATTTGGCTATGAGCGTATGTTTCCTTTAAGTTTAACACAAACGAGAAGAAACATAATCTTGTGTTAGCAATTTTTGTGTCAGACGTGAAGCTCTATTAAGTTTATCGTGTAAGTCTCATAAGCTCTGAAATAACAAATAAGTTACACAACAAGGAAAGGTTATGATGATTAGAAGTTCTAGTCATTATATATGTCATAGAGCTTTCTTGGAAGTTTTCCTTGAGTGTTTTATAGTTACTCGAGACCTGTTCAGTGAAAGGACATCATCAATATAACGGATATTGGGATAATAGAAGAGCTAGTATACGATTATCAGAAGTCTGCTATATATGAACGAAGAAACAAATCAGCAAGCAAAGGGGCACAATTAGTAATATTGGAATCTCAATTGTTTGCTGAAAAAAACACCTCCAAGAAACTGTACAAATATGCTGTCAATAAAAAAGTTGAAAATGTCAATTATTAGGTCATGTGTGAATTTGCTCTTTTTCTTAGACTCGTTGATGTCAAAGTAAGTCTTTGTATAATCGATTACAAGATATTTGTACCTGTGTAACTTTTCTTTTTAAGTGTTGAGAACTCGAACTTTTTGATGCTGTTATAATGTTTAAGATGAAAATGACGTAGAGTTGAGAATCTTCTGAGTTCTTTCGAGTCAGAATAATACAAGGATCTAGCAACAAAGGTAGAAGCATAAACTTATGTATCCAAATTAGTGGTTATTGCTACACTGGTTTCTGGTTTGTCTATTTGAAGTAACAGTTGGTTGGGCCCAAAAAACTAGTTTAACCCGCCACATATTACATGTGCCTGTCTTAAGCCAGGAAGCTTTGACAAAGCTTTCGTTTGTACTTGTCTTTTTAATGTTTTCTGTTCCTTGTTTGAGAAGGGGGTCTATCTGTGACTATTTCAGGGCTGGATTTGAATTATTTGCATTTTATTTAGACCATGGGCCAATTGCAGAACCGCGAGCAGTGCCAAATGGTCTCGTTGAAGGCTGCTGGTGGTTGTCCATTGACGTTTTTCTAAATTGCCGTTTGATTGTGGGTTTTGTCGCGTACACTTATTCCACATCTCACTATTTTCTATGATTTGTAGTTTACTTATTTGCGTTGGATTAAACATGTTACTTGTACATGTATATTTTACTCGTTAATTGTTATATCCCATGTCCATATATGCCTTTAAACTTGTTTATCACAAAGAGCAAAACCATTTATAGCAAAAAACATGAATGAAATTTTCATATTGAAGTTTGTCGTTTTATGCTCAATTTAACCATGAAAAACCGTACAATTATCTTCTGCAAACAATTAAGGCAATTATTGAATATCAAATAGCATAACGTTATCATTTAATCGATCATGCTGGGCTGCACCTCTTAGTACAAGGAACCTTTCATGATTGCAAAACTAATATTACCATATTGGCCAGGGGATTTGAATAACCGACAACTGGCTTTAGTCATATAGAGTAATTAGCTCTATCAATACTGTTTTAGATCAATTAGCATTATTAGTATTATGAAACTAGGATTTTTTTCTATTTTTACTCCACAGTTTAGATAAGGAAACCACTGACTATAGAATTATTGTCTGATACCATAAAAAGATACCTAATCTAAAGGCAAAATGTTTTTATTAAAGACAACTTTTTATTAAAGATAAAGTTAAATATCTAGAAATGCGGGGGATTTGTTGTTATTTAGAAGGTTCTTCATACAACGGAGACAATATGTAGCAAAACTTTTATACTTTTTTGAATAAGGTTTAAAGTTTTGTTTCCATTTAAGATTTTTTCCTCGCTAGGCTACATATTACAGTAATTTTTTTCAACACGTTACGGGTGTGCTATAGCAAGCAGAAACTGATTCCTCTTCCGGAGCACCTGTGTCCACTCACGTTACGACTTGAGTTAGTGTTGTTGATTTCTGGTCAATTGTTTTGTGTTTTTTCGTGCTGTTCTCATTCTCTTTTACTGGTTTTGTCCTTTCGGACCTCTGACTCTCGAATACCCCATTAGTGCCTCTTTGCTTCTTCTATTTCCCTACAAGACAACAGGGATCACCACAGTTAAAAATTCAAGGGCGGTGCAAGTCTGAAAATGATCCTTTTCCTAAACCATAATATATTTATGTATATTTATCTTTTTATAATGGTGTTATCTGAGTCTTGGGTTTTGTTTTCCTCTTGTATTTTAGCTATAAGTCACAATATTCATACATTTTCTATTTAAAAAAAAACTATTGTTTATAATGTTTATAGGAATAAAGTCAAACTTTTGTATGAAGCTCAATATTCAAGGGTGGAGGAAACAAATTCAAGAGCGGGGGAGCACCGCTCTTGAATAGCCTGTGGTGAACCCTGAAGACAAGATCTTTCTTGAGGTGGAGAATTATTTTTACTATTACTTTTTCTAATAAATGAAAAAAAAATCTTTGCTTTCAATAATACAGTGTTACAAGATTGAGGCAACATAGTTTGAATGGACAGCACCATGTACTTACGAACAATTCAAATTTTATTTTACGAGCATGTGTACCTAAATGTTCTTCGACTGAATTGCTATAATTCTATACTTATAAATATAAGATGTAGTATTAAATAAAGCCTTCCTCCCATCGTGCCTAGATCTGTGACATCATTGTAATGAACCGTTTTCAACGTTAACCTTTATTGTAAAACTCCCCATCGTAAACTACTTTGGTCTAGATCTACAATTACCATATTTAGACAAGAAAATTATAGAATTAACCACATCTATACATGTAAATGTTTCTTGTAATAAGAGGTAGAAGTTGGGGTCAGTTATTTACAACAATGGAATGATTACCCTGGAGAATTAGAATCTGCCATTAAAGATCTAAATTCTTACCTTAACTCTGTCAATTGTGTCACTCAACAGCTTTGTGTTCTGTAAGAGTACCAGAAACCTAAATTACCACAGGAGAGGTTATTTTAAAGACAGATTTTGGTCCAACCAACATTCACATTTTTGATTAAATTCCTTGGAAAGGGGTCTATAACTTTTTCCCAATAAGTACCTACCTTTTTATTCTCTTTCCTGGGCAATTAAAGATGTCTCTACATATCTGATCGGCTACTTTGTTTTTGTCTGTTTGTTTGTTTGTTTGTTGTTGATTTGTTTATTTTGTGATTTATTTATTTTTTTTTTTGGGGGGGGGGGGGTTCTGTCCTTTTAGAACATTTCCATACTTTAACGAGGAAAATAAACACCAAATGTACTTTGCAATCTTAAAATAAATATGCAAGACTGTTCATCTTACGGAAATCAATATGACGTTTTGTAACAGCGCTTTCCTTTGACATTTGAGTTGGGGCAAATCTTTTAACGTCGTTTCTTATTAAATTTTCTTTTTATTGTCGATCTTCATTTCGTAAAGGATGAAGCTGATTTTATTCATGAAATCAAAAGTATTTCTCTGAGATTATTTTATAAGAGTAATGATGAAATCAAATTTGTTAAAGAAAGAATTATCAATATACAGTCAATAAGCATACTTTCTTTCAGAATAAAACCAATATATATACTATTAAAATTTAAGCTCAACATCTTACTTTTAGTAACAAAAAAGGGCGGACGTTTGATTCGTGTGTTCTCGTTTGTGTTTCTTGGTTTCGTCTTTGTCCTTTCGGACTTTTGTCATTTGCTCTGCTTCTTTTAATATTGCTTGCTTTTGTTTTATCTGGGACATGAGCAGCGATACATTATATTTGTTAAAACTGATGTCTGTTTTGCATTGGATTTTCATATCCAAAACTACCGTTGGTTTTATGCTGCTGTGCAATGCAAAGTATATTCAACAGCTCTACATGTATTGTCTTATTTTTTTTAAAGTATTTACCAAGCACAAAATGTATGGTAACTCTAAAGGAAAAAAGGAACTGTCCATCACTTTGAAAATTCACATACTAAACATTTGATCTATTATTTGATACATTAAAAAAATACAATCTTTTTCAGAAGATCTTGAATTTTTTTTCTCATTTTTATGCATTTAAGAGATGTTTTCAAAATTGTTTGCAGTTTGAAATCAGACAGTGTCAATCTGGAATTCACAAATCATACTTTAAAAACAATACACATTTTTGAATTGAGTTTTTCTCAGCTAACTTTCACCAAAAACGTTCCTAGTTTTGGCGGTTGAAAGTTAACAGCTTAAATTTTGGGTGAAATTTTGATTTTTTTCAATTTTGGGGTAAAAATGTTGTTTATCAATTCTCAGAAACTTTAATTTAATTTTCTTTTAGATTCTAACCAAAAATGATTTGCATAATCCACTTGACATTCAGTGAAAAGTTTAACTCGCTTACAGTATTTTTTACAATTTTCTGATAAGGAGAAATTTCAGTACAATTGATTTCCAATAGACATGCACAGTTTCTTTTTTTCCATGAGTATATTATAAATTCTTATAGTCTAAGTATGAAAAAAAAAATCTTTTGAAAGAAATATTTTTGCTCTTTTAAACGTTGAATTTTATAACTTTGCAAACAATACATTTATTAGCTCGTTGTATACTATGGACATGAGCTGCACGAGTTTTTTACCCTCCTCTTGAGATATCTAGTAAAGACTTGAGTAAAGTTACCATCAAAACTGTCACTTCAGATAAAAAGTAAGGTTTAATTGAATATGATGAGTAATGAGCCTACATGTAACAAAAATCGTGCTTTTTTTTTATTTCAATTTTATACATTGTTATAGCCAAAACAAATAAAACAAGTTTTATTGACCAACCTTACAAGTTGTTACAACTTAAGTACAAGACTATGGGATGAACTTAAACTTCAACTTAAGCCCTGTTTTAGAATCAAGGGATGTGTTATACTGACCCGAACATTTAACAGCCTCTTCAAAGATAATAGGAAGAGTCAGATTTTGATTGAAATAGACAAACACACGCTGTAAAGCATTCGTAGGTGTTGATATTTTAATAATTGACGCATCGTTCCGTATTTATTGGTAAATAAGTTTAATGAAAGACTACATAGCCTGCGGAAGCCACTGCATTGATTAACGTTAGACAGTTATTAAGGCTCGTTATAAACGAGCAAACTGATTTAAAGCACATTTTTTATCATTTGATATAACAAAAAAATTGGCCTGGACAAATATTTCTATGGAAAGGCTTTTACGATAGCGAGTTAAGATTCAAAGACTAGACTTGCCATGGCTTTAGATGAAATCAAAGAACAAATTTGTGGAAAGTGGAAGCTGGATCGCAGTGAAAATTTTGACGAGTTTCTTAAAGAGTTGGGTAAGTTTTGTTTGATAAGATATAAATTATAGTATTTATTCTAAATTTATAAGGTAAATGATGTCAAATCCAGTTGTAAATAATAATGGCATTTGTTTTTGCCTATTCGTCAAAAACTCTAAATTTGAATTCTAAGGGGGTGACCATTTAATTTTTATGGGGCTGTTGGGAAATTTGAAATAAAAAGACAGGAAGGCAAATTGACAGGACAGTGCTTTAGAAAAGACATGATGCAGTTTTAGGCTGAAAAAATTATTATGAATTAAAAATGGAAATGAAAAAAAATCCAGGCTCCGATTTTCCGAAAATAAAAAGGCAGGATGCAAAAAGTATCCATACCCCCCTTTAGAAATAAAATGGTTGCTCCCTAATGCGAGCGAATGTTTGATCTTAGTAGGGATGGATTTTTTTATTCTGCTTTTTATATTTTCGGAAAAATCGTAGCCTGCATTTTTTTAAAGCCAATGCACACAGTTTCATTTTATTTTCATTAATAACAACAACAACAACATAACCATCATCCTGCCTGTTTTGATTAAAACACTGTCATTGTTTTTCAATTTTCTTTTTTGGCCTCCTTCCTTTTTATTCATGTTTCACCAAAGCCCCACCCCCTAGAAATCAAATGGTTGTCTCCTAATTATATAAGGCATCAAGGTAATGCCAAATGGTATAGCTCTGTCCATATAGATATACAAGTCATTGTTAATAAATAAAAATTCTCATTTAATACCATAAATGAAATGTCTTGTATGTTTAACTTCTGGACTATTCATTTATTTATCTTATATCTACAAAACACGGAAAATAAGATCATTTTTGGGGGAAATGTGTTTTTAGATATAAACTATGGAAAATGGCAGAAGCGGCGAACAATGGGACTGATTTTTCCCCAGGACTCAAACATATCTTAAATTATCTTAATAAATGTGCTACCGTTTCAAATCGTTGTTTGTATATGGGTAAAAAAAGTGCGCATCGACAAGTTTAAACAGGTTACAGAAATTGAGAGAGTTTGTGTTTGACGCCGTATCAGCAAAGTAAAAAACAGTAAAATTCATAATAATCATTTAAAAGAAATGTAAAGGAAGAAATATTAACTGTTTAATCTTTTTATAATAAAATCTAATTTTCGATCATGTTTAAAAGATGGTGAATGTTCTTTTAGTAAAAATCTCGTTTTAATAAGAATCACCTGTAAAAATTATTTTTCCATTATCTTAAAACCAATATTGATACTATATTTTCGTGAAAAAGAATACAATTTTATGAAGGCAATAAATAAAGAATGGAAAACAATTAACCATGTTCATAGATAATCAAAGAAACGCTGAAAACAATTGTTATCATGTTTTCATTAATATATAAGTGAAAATAGCATCAAAATGTCTAATATAATACTACAATCGTATTCACTCACCGTATGCTATTATTTACATACTATATTCAATATTGAAAATCAAAATGAAATTAGGGTTCCGACAGGCTTGCCTCTCCAAGGTTGCTAAAACTGTTTTGTAACTATTTAAAGGTCGATTTTTGGCCGGATTTTATGGAGTGGGGTGGTGGTTGTGGTGGTTGTTGTTAGGGGGGGGGGGGGTCCGAACGGTTTTCTCAGTACCCCTTAATATTTAGTTTACATCTGCAACACAAGGTCCATAATGTGGGATGCGATTTCATATCTGTAGATCACCTACTTCCTGTTAAATGAAATCCGGCAATTTTTAACAGATTTTGAAGGATATTTTTACTGTGATCGCATGCCGATTTTAACTTTCAAGGTAACTTTCGGTTTTAACCCAAAGAAGGCCAGAAATCATAAAACTATGCAAACGGACTCAATAAGTGCATATGCTACAAAAAACTTAATCATATGTAATGATCAGAACTTAAGAAATTGAAACAACTTTCGGTACTTAAATGATGAAGCCTCACACCCATTTTTATCATGAATATTATAAAAGTTATCCTTTAGTCCCTTTTAGGAAGGCTTTTATTTCCGATGTCTTGGTATGGCATATTTATTTTGCAACTTTTTGCTTTTTATTTTTCTCTCTTTGACTTTAAAAAGTGAGGGTTTTTTTTTCGTATACAGTAATAGTTATCTAATTGTTCATCTAAATGTGTTATCATATCTTATGGTAAAAATCAAAATAAAAGGTAGGGATGTGTAAATATGTGACATGCATTTTTATCCTTTTTTATTTTAACAACACACACCCTTAGTAAGATAAATTTATACAATTTTACAAAGCTCAGCTAAAATAGCAAAAGCACTAGACCTACATGACCTAGCTATTGGACAACTTTCCAATACATTATATGGTACAAGGTATCTTTTTTATTCAAAGTAAAACAAGAAAGCCTGATCTATCAAGTTTTAGATATATTCTGTATATCACGTATGTTGCTTTCATTTCCTTCTCGTATCATTGAAGTTACCAAATATATCGAAAAAAACCTTTGACCCTTGTACATAACTATTATTTTATGGAAATAATCACGTAAGTTTTGAGGGCTTTAGATAAAACCAGGTTTTACACACAAAAACACAACAACAACAAACAAACACAATTTAAAGAGTTAAATATAAATGAAGATCATGATTTTCCGCTCACCACAAATGGGCAATCATTTTCCAGCACCCGTGCAAAGTTTTTATCATTACATTTAATAACTGTTCCTTTGTATGTTATTAGTTTTGATGCCTACGTTGGTAGAGGATGACCAAAATGAATACATCGTCTATATTGTGGGCACGAATAAACCGTTTCATCCAGAAATCATTATAATTATGACCTGCTGTCTTAAATCTCAGTATTTACAACATCATGTACAGCTGGTCAATAGTTGAAGTAGCTTGATGGTTAACCACAGAAATCATAAATGTGATACGGGTTGACAAGCGATACGAGTTAACAGTTTATTAATATTGCATAAATTGTACAAATACTTAGCATAGCAATAGATTTCAAAGCCATCGAACCTCACGAGGCATATACTATTACACATCGAATTCTTATATGGGACCTTAAATAGTTTATAGATATCTGACATAGGGCGCAGGACATTTTGAAAAATAATCTGATGTACATTATTGGCGGTTCCAGAAAAAGTGACTTCATTTTTTTCGAAGTTTTTTACATGTAAGAAAAAGTGACACCACTTACTCGAAAACATAATTTTTTGAATGAGGGTTAATTTGTCTTACAGTGCGATATATTTTTCAAGAATGACCTTAAGCATATGACTTGACTACTTTTCTTTCAATACTATTGGTTTTTGACTTTCGAATGTTTTAATTCAAATGTTGCTGATGAGAAGCTACTCCTTAATATGTGCATATCAAGCATAACCCATTTTTAGCTCACCTGACCCGAGGGTCAGGTGAGCTATTGTCATCACTTGGCGTCCGTCGTCCGTCCGTCGTACGTCGTCGTCCGTCCGTCGTCCGTCGTCGTCCGTCCGTAAACTTTTTAAAACGTTAACTCCTCTGACACCATAAGTCCAATTGCGACCAAACTTGGTATGGTTGTTCATTAGCATTCGGTGCTTAGAACTGTGGGGATTTTAGATTCGTCGTCATGGCTAAAAATAGAACATAGGGGTAAAATGCAGTTTTTTTGCAAATAACTCAAAAAACGGCTACAGATATCGAAATTCTGACATAGTGTAAAAGTGAACAGCACCTCAAGATCTACCTACCCTGGAATTTTGAAGAAAATCCAACAACCCATGTAGGAGTTATTGCCCTTTTTGTGGATTTTTTGCAAATTTTGCACCTGTTTTGCTCAATATCTTGAACACTATAGTAGATATTTGAGAAATTTAAATCGCATATTATTAAGAACATCAAGATCTACAAAATCTGTAATAAGGTCAACGTTGTAGGACCTTTCCTTTTAGGAGTTATTGCCTTTAGAACGTCAAAATTGAGCATTTTAACAGCATTTCCTCATTACATGGAAAACGTTAACTCCTCTGACACATGGACACTTTAAGTCCAATTGAAACCAAACTTGGTATAGTTGTTTATTAGCATTAGTGTATAGAACTGATGTGGGGATTTTTGATTGGTCGTAAAACATGGCCACTGTGGCTAAAAATAGAACATGAGGTTAAACTGCATTTTTTGCTAATACCTCAAAAAGGGTGACAGATTTTTAGATTTTGATTTAGAACAAAAGTGATCAGCACCTTAAGATCCATCATATTGTCAGATGACCCCCTTACTAATCTTATGACCCTTTCAACGTCAAATAGATTTTGCCTAATAACCTTTACTTCAGTACATATGTCAGGTGAGCGATTCAGGCTCCTGGGAGCCTCTTTTTTATACCAGTTTTGGTATTTGAATATTGAAGCAGGAGACAAGCACAAAGGTGCATTCTTTAAAAAGATGCCCTTATTTTCTAAAGTTGTTTTTTTAAAGGGAAACATAATTCACTCTAATAATTAGTTTCGAATGTGTCTTTTTTATTTAATTACTTGTCGGATTGGTTTCTAGACACTTCAAACATTTTGATTTTAAAACTATTCTGAAAATTGTTCGATCGTAAAATAATCAGTATTTATAGCTATCGGAAGGGACAAAAAAAGGTTGTTCCATGTATGCGGAGAGCAATACCTCATGCACGTTAAAGATTCCTTTGTAGAGTTCGATAAGATTAGGCTCAATGGGGGCCGCTACCAAGGGCCACTGCCACACTCGCAAACTGCTAGCTGGGGAGGGATTAATATAAGCATCAATTTTCTTTCCCATTTCAGGATAAATAAATATGTTTAAAATGCAAACAAAAAAAAACATTTTTTTTTCTTTTCCTGAATGAAGAACAGACAATAGACGATAAAGAGATGTGGAATAAGTGTACGCGACACAACCAAAATAAAAGAAACTGCAATTTATAAAAATCACAATGACAACTCGATTTTTTTTCTTACATGTGACTTTGCTGTTAATATATTTTTGAAATACGCTTAGAATTAAAACATAATAAAGTAAAATCCTTTAGGTAAAGACAATATGACCGGACAAAAACGATCAGTACAAGTCCATTTGTTATAGACAACATTGGACAACATTGTGCTAGGCGATCAGTACAAGTCAATTTGTTATAGAAAACATTGTGCTAGGTCTCTTTAAGAATTGTGATTAAATTAGAACATTAATAAAGACTTGTTACTTCGATGTTCAATTGCAGTAGAAACGGTTAATTGAAGAGGCCCGGGATCACTTTTTTGTTATATTGGAAATAATTGATGCTTGACCAGAACAGGCCTTTGACCAAGCCATTAATAGTGGGTCCCCAATTTTCGACATTTCTGGATCCACAGCTGCCTACGGGTTTGGCAATTAAAATATTGAATCAAACTGACTTTGATTTTACTCTAACGACTTCTTGGCGTCATTGTTATACAATGAAAAATAGAAAAGCCTAATTTAGAAATTGCACTCCTGCGAAGGTATCTTTCAAACACGGCCGCATTCTTTCTTAAAATCTTATATTTTGAAAAACCTATGGCAAACAACTCTATCAAGTTATCATTTTTCATTATCTTCAAGCCAACTACAATTAGAATTAATTCGATAAAAATGAATATCGTTTTCATCATTCTTATATTTTAGATTTATAAATGAATTTTCAATCTGGAATGCGAAAATATTTTCATTGAAGCCTAAGGTTTTCTTTGGTTGTATCTGTCACTCAGAGGTAATCATTAAAAGAAAAGTTCAGTTTATCAGGCCTCGATTGATATGCACATCACAATCATGTACAGTAAATCTATTTGCAAACTCAGCATAAAACTGATGTAGAACATTTTCCATGTCAATTTAATAATGTTAGCTGAAAAAGCTTGAAGTCTTCAATTAATTCCATGAATACAAATTCATCCTTGCCCTTTTATTGAATAGTACTTTTTGTTTATAAATCCATTGAAAACTGTTATAGTTGTTTGTTCTGGTTTTTAATAGTTGTTGGTTCCAAAAATGAGTCCTTAAAAATTTAAATAATGTTACTCTTCTTTGTTTTTTTTCTCAACGAATAGAAGATAAAGAGATGTGGAATAGGTGTACGCGACACAATCAACATAAAGAAACGGCAATTTGAAAAAAAAATCACAATGAAAAACAGCCATTGTCAAATGAACAAACTCTTGGTTAAATTCTTTGTGCCTCAAGTCCTGGTTTCACTAACCAATGCTTTAGCAATCTGTGTACAGGATAGCAAATAATATATACACCTGGAAAAAAGTTAAGCACCCCCATGATTTTTTAAAATCTTACATTTTCAAAACACTTTTTAACCATTATTTAATTAATAATCATTGTAATTTTTTATTGCAAACTAAAATATGCACTGTTAAGCACAATTTAACATTTTTGTAACAAACAAAAATACATCGTTTAATTACATAACACGACATTGCAAAAAAGATGGCTTTTGTACATAAACATGGTCTCCTAAAAGTATGGTCCCCTGAAGATCAAAACTTTTAATTCATTGTCAAATTCCACTCGAAAAGGTAAATCATAATCAAAAGATTGATACTGTATCGTCAAAGAGTCAATTTCGAATATATCCACCTTTAGCAGGATTGACTGCTGGAATCCTTGTTTTTTTACTACCAGTTTGGCGTCTTATTTTCTAAAGAGTTATCTCCCGCTCTTCAAGGCAAAAATGTGCTTTAATCTGAAAGCTAACATCCTTCCAGTCACATATTGAAGAATTAAAACTGACCAAACCCATGAAAATTAAAAATTATTTCAAATCATCGAAAAGCATAAAAAGTCTAGGGGTGCTTAACTTTTTTCCAGGTGTATATAACAATCACAAAGCCACTACTTTTGTATATCCTGTATTTGTCTAGTCGTTAAACCCATTTCTCACATATAATGAAGAAGATACGATTTTGTATGTCTGAGTGAATGAGTATTTGTAAATTGTTTATTTTACATATAAAACTGATCGTATAAATTGGACTTGCCGTTTAGAATAAAGCTTGTCTGGATTTTTCTCCACGTTGTTCGTACTCCACAACCCCATTGTGTTTCATTTGTTTCATCAGGTTTTAAACTGCCATTAAGCTGAACCTTAATGTATTTTATAGATCTATAATATGACGAAAATGAGAAAAATGATACATAACACATTAGCCTGTAATTAACGTTATGTAACAATAAAAATCTTCACATATCTTCGACGGCTCGGAAAACTCATTCAGTCAGATCATTTTACTTTTATATTTACATTACTTTGATAAAACATGCAGACTGTTGATGATTTCTGCAGAGCTCTAGTTCTATAGATCTACAAAAGTGTGGTTATTTTAAATATCAAATGATTCTAAGCTGAATTGCATACGTTAAAAGTATATACCGTCTACCAATCACGTCATAAAAACGGTCCTTTGATGAAATGTTTCGAATATTCGTAATCGTGTTACGTAATCATGATGAAGTATCTACAAATTAGTTCCTCTTAATGTTAGGTCCCTAGAACTATAAGACTGACGATGCAAAAGTACCTCTTGATGTGAGGTATCGAGAACCTGATGATCCAAATGTACCTCTTAATGACTTAAGAATAGAAAAAAAAACGTTCGTACGAGTATATCTTGATGTTATGTATTAATTAGCCCCCGCGAACAATAACCATAGAATGAAGTCGGACAATGCATTAAATAATAAATCTTAAAAAAAGGAATGTAACAATGTAATCGTACCTCTTATCGACTTGTATTGATTATTGATAGAAGAAGGTTGGACAAAAAACATAGTTTAACCCTGTTACATTTAATATGTGCCTGTCCTAAGCCAGGAATCTTTGACAAAGCTTTGTTTGAACGTGACTGTAGTTTTAATGTTTTCTATTCCTTGTTTAAAATGGGGTCTTTCTTTGACTACTTCATGTCTTGATTTGAATTGTATGCATTTTATTTTGTCCTTGGGCCAATCGCAATACAGTTAGCAGCGCCTTTTTTCGTCGTTGAAGACTGGTTGCTGTTAATTTTTCATTGTGCTTGGTTTTTATAATTACCGTTTGTTCATGTGAGCTGTGTCGCGTACACTCATTCCACTTACTAGTATTCAACATCTGATTCTCATCATTCAAACCCATAGAGTGTTTAGCATGACAAAGATATTTCCTGTTAGATATGTTTGACTAAGTCTGTGTTATTTGTATTCTGTTGTTCCTCATTGTCTTTTTGAAGATAGAGTCAAAAAATATCTACACCATTCACACTTTTCTCATTTAATTTGGTCTTTTCTGTGTAGGTGTGGAGATCTACTATTAAATTGTGCCTATTTTCACAATCTCTCCGTTTTTTCTTGCGTATGTTGGTGCTTCCTAGACAGGAGTGCAATGTAAACGGCATAGTCTTGGTCTTTCAGCTCAAAAACTTCTTGGGAACTCTGCAGAAGACTTTTCCAAGTATAGATAGTAGCCTAGTAGATCCTCTGCTTTCGTCGGTATTTTCGGTATAATTCATTCTACAACTCGTAAAGAACGGAAGGATGAAAAAGGCAAGGTGTTTATAAATCTCACTTTCAGATATATTGATGATGATCTTTCTGTCAACTACACTTCGTTATGTAGATAGATTCCTTCAATATATCCCCCAGAATTAGAGATTAAAGAAAACCCACTTTCCTATGTCTCACATTTTCGGTGTTTTGTGCAACCGGAACCTATAAAGATCGCAATTGATAGACCATGGGTTTGACGCAATAAAACCTGGTTACACCCACCATTTTTCTTAATACCTGTAATACCAAGTCGTGACCATTTCGATCTTCAATTTCTCCGGTATGTCTTCCTTGTTTGTCTTTTCTTTTTGACATTTGAGATTAATTTTCAAAGTTATGTGTTTGTTATTCACTTTATCTATGGGTTATTCTTATATTTTCAAACAAGTGCAACTGTTTCTTTGTTGGTTAACCTCGTCCAGCTTTCAACAATGCTTTACCATTTTCAACTTGATGAAAGTCTGTTCTATTTCCTATTTTTTTAAAGGACCAGTGTCGATTTTCTCCATTTTTATTATATTGCCCTTAAATTCGTAATCATCTACTATTTTGTTACTTTGGTTTTCAGCATTCAAAACTTTCTCAAAGTATTACTTGGAGCAACTTTAATTCATAAATGAAATAATTTATTATTACTAGATGAGTATACCGACTAACGGAGCGGAGTCTTGATTTTTTCCTAAAAACAATTTTGCGGCAGAGGTAAGAATGGTTCTGCAATATAAAATAATGTTAATGATAATGTCATGGCGCCTTTAAACCAAATTTTTGACCCTGTTCAAGACATTGCATACAACTATACTGATTTTGTCATCAGAAAGTTGATACCGTATTCCCCTAATTCAGAAATTACACTGACAGCTGATCGCTCGCAAAAATTGCAAATTCAGCATAACTAATGTAAACATTTTTGATACAAACAGAAAATCTTTAATAACCCTTATTTTTGTATTTTTTTATAAGTTTGGTCTCATTAGTTATAAATGTCCCACACAATTAATAACCTATAATTTAAGACGAAAGAAAATTTATTACATCCTTCTAAGGGACAATTAAACAGTTCTTCTTTTACAACTTAAGGAAAACTTATATTAATTATCAGGCTGCTAGATTGATTTGTGGGTACGTTGGGGCTGTAAATATCAGTTATTAAGGTTGATTAAGACTGTAAAATCCATACACACCGGACAAGGCTGTCCTATTGTGAAATTGTCCATCCTTAGTTTTATCACACTCCTATGGTGAAATATAAGTTCTATGTTTTTATTGGTATATTTAGACTTAATGTTAGTCAAATTCAGACTTGATTTGGAGATCGACGGATGTAGCATTTTGTGGGTTTATATGGAAACCAGTAGCGTAGCTTGCACTGAGGCAACCGAGGCATTTGCCTCGGTAGAAAAATTGACAAGTGAAAAAAATAAAAACATGGGGGGGGGGAAGATTCACTCTAAAAATTAAACAAAAGAACGTTACTCAGAATGTTCCTTGGTTGTTGGTGTAAAATTAAAACAGTGACAGTTAGAGTCAAGATTGTTATTAATTCCACTAGTCTTGGCTCAACATATTCTTAGGTACAAATGTATGTATTGCGTTCCGTAGCTTTCGCAATCTCTATAGAAAACCGGCATGTAGAGAACTCAGATGCATGTATATACGGTGAAAGCCCGCATCCAGCACAGCTTTGTATAAATTAAAATAAAGGATCAAAGAACCTGGAAAGCTTTTACGTTTTTGGAGGCAGGGTAGCCATAAGAAAAACGCAAGTTGTCGAGTCCACACAGAGTTTGTGCGGGTACAGTCTCTCGATAAAGTATTTTTTTGACAGTTGTATTGCTAAGCTCAGTGTTTTGACATAACGACTAATTCCTGTTGTTAGTATTAATATCAATTCTAATATCTACACATAACATCTTAAAGTCCAGCGATGAAAGAAATCCGGGAAAGAAATACTTCATGTCAGAACTTGAAACCGAGCTATCTTTAGCACTTGTTCTAGCTAATGCGCATAAAGTTATTAATTTTCCGTCTTTCCGACTTCCCCAAAGTAATTTTTGTAGGTAGTGTACCATGCATAGCTGTTCGTACAATAGTAATACTTTTTTAAAGAAAACTCCAGAATCAATCATATATTGCCCCTAATGGGTGTAATTTTGCACCAAAAAAAAGATATAATATGATATGATGATATAATATATTCATATTCAACAGTCATCATGGTCATGACAGTTAATACATAGATATAGGAGAATAGGTGTACGCTAATAAAATCAGTGGTAGCAATAAAGACTGCCAGCCGCCCTTAATGTGATTAGGCCTTTTCCAATCAGTGGTCCCAGATCCAAAATACGAAATACCTCCTTTCTGGACAGAGCAAAACTATAACTAAAGATGATCAAAGATGATGTCAGAGACAAACATAGGACAGACACATACGAATGAAATTTAAACTAGTTTGTTTTGGCCCTGTGTCGGATAACTTTCATGATTATAAAAATACTGTTCATCGATTAACGAAAGTTATTTATGATTTTAAGTCAAGGTATGCCACATTCATACCTAAATTTTACTCTTCAACAAAAATCAGTTAAATAATTAAATGTTTAAAGAGGGAAATAATCTGATTCAAATATTTCTTTTAATTATAAGCTTTATGAAAATGACTTATTGACATCATAAAATCTGTTGGTTTCATACGTAAAATCACATATTTTTTCCGGCAGGGGGGCTTCGCCCCCCAGACCCCCCACCAGGGGGCTTCAGCGGCAGCCCCCTGGACCCCTGCCTCGGTAGATATTAAACCCAAGCTACGCTACTGGAAACCGAATAATTATTATTATCATTTTTCCATGTCTTTTATCGTTACGTATAATGCTCATGTTAAGGATGTTCGCTACTATTATTGACAATAAATAGGTTTCAAATTTGATGCCTTAAATGAAAAGATAATAATAACAGGTATAAAATAAGAAAAAAAATGATAGGTTCGTGACCTCGTTTTCAAGATATTTGACTTTAAAGTTTTGGCGGGAAAAGGTTTTCTCTGACTTTTTCATAGGTTTATCATTAGCACTATTTAGCTGTTAAAACCCATGACAGAATAAATAGGATTTGATAAAACTTTGTCTATAACCTCTTTATGACATACTAAAGACATTATTAACAAGAAAATAGGGGGTTCGTGGGCAAAAATTTTAACCCTATTTTGATGGTAAAATCCAGAGGATTCTGAAAAAAATGACAGAAAAACCAAAACAAGACCAGCGAGCATCCTTAAGTATTTAATGTGATTTGTTAATGATAAATTTAGACGTTTGCTTCGATTTTCTGTGGGTAAGTCGTTATGCTTTGAAATTTGGTCATTTTGATATGTAATTTGGTCCCTCTCTTATACTTAATTCACCATAAAGATATACAGTGCAGCTATTATTTTCGTGGCGTTTTTCTTGTCTTGTTGTAATGAGGAAATACTGTCACTTTATTCTGTCACTTTTGTGTTGGAGAACACATCAAAGCTTTAAATTATCCGTTTTAAATTTCAAAATTGTCTAAACCTAAGGTTCTTCCTTACCCAGACATAGGTTGACCATCTTAGTAATAATTTGGTTCCCCATTTCAGTATTTTTGGTTTCATTGTTCTATGCTCTTCATAATCATATGTTTTTGGCTTTTTCAATATTTTTGGTAGAGCGCCTCTGATGAGTCTTGAATAGACGAAACGCGCGTCAGGCGTAGCAAAATTTAATGTCTGGAACTTTGTTGTCATTTTAATTTACTAATAACTTTCAAAAATTGCAAGAATGTCAATATTTTTTGGGGTTCAATTTGCATTTAATGCATTGATGAAAAATATTATAACGAAATCAACTTGAAAGAAAGTTTACAGATAATATTAAAGGTGGTATCAAAGTAATGTTGTACATGTTTGAAACGTTTTTATTTGCAAAACTACGCGGATGTATGTCAAATGCTTGCTTATATCAATATTTATTACGTGCAGTGTTTATATGAGTGAATATGCCCGAGTGAAACAGCAGGAAGTGTCCAAACCATATTTTGACATAGGACTTGATATACCATATCAAAGCATCGCTTGCACACGCGCGGCGTCATTAATTTCGCATTTTAAACAGATTACAATTTATGATGACAATAAAACAATAATACTTAGCATCTAAGAAAATTCCATATTTTTATGCTTCCTTTTCTTTAGAGTGTATAAAAGCCTAAAGTAGGGTTTCTAGAGCTTTTTAATGTCTAATGTGGAAAACGATGTGATCATGAGAATAATCATGGATCGGGGTAACTTCATAGGCCGCTTAAGATATTGACCAGATGTCAGCCAAAAACTAAAATTTAGAGATTATGAAACCGGATTTGACACACTTAATCCCGACAGGTGTGCTATAGCAGGAAGGAACCGCTTCCCCTTCCTGAGCACCTGAGTTCACTCTCATTTCGACTAGAGTTCGCGTTGTTAATTGATATTCAGTAGTTTTTGTGTTTCCATGTTTTATATGTTGTGTTTTTCGTCCTATCATTGTTTGTCCTTACTGGTTTTCCTTTTGCCCTTTCGGACTTTGACATTCGGATGCCCCATTGGTACCTCTGCTTCTTTCTATATGATCAGGTCCTATATAGCCCCGCGACCCATGTTATGGTCGCGTCTGACGCCTCGAATCGAAATAATACTGGTACGGGACCTGACATGGAAAACCCTGTAATAATATAATTTTTATATAATTATCTTTATTAACTGGAAATGTATTAGGTATTATATATTTCAGGGTTGAATATTGTATTCCGGAAGATGGCCGCAAGTGCTAAGCCGGTGGTAGAGTTTACTATAGACGACAATGTAATCAAAATGATATCTAAAGTTAGTTTTTTCAATCAAGTTGTAGAGATCAAATTAGATGAGCCTTATCAACAGTCCTTTGAAGGCCTAGAAATGAACGTAAGTAAACTGTCAGACGCAGTGATGAGATGTATTTTTTTTTCGGGGTGGGTGGAGATGGAGTTTGTGCTTTCAACAACATTTAATTTGTAATTATTTCGATACTAGATGCAAATGATCTGAAATGTGATTGGCTACTATCAACAAGTGCTGTTGATAGCGATTAGGCAGGTTTTGATAGCAACCAAACATGTATCGGTATCCTATAGATAGCATCTTAACAAATTTAATGTTTTTTTTATTCGCACATGATGGTTTATAGTACTTAGTAGAAATAAATTGCAACATCTCTTTTCTTATCAAAATGCATATTGACAAATATGCAAAACTGAATTAAAAACAAATATCTAAAAATATTCGTTCATATAAAACACATCTAATGTATGCTGTGTACGTGCGTTCACACGTTTCTTCAATTCGCATTCAATTCACTTGAAACTGATATCCGTTCACACATATTTTACCACTCAATTCGCATTGGACATTTTAGGTGCCTGGAAGTCTGCTATGACGTCAAGGATTAATGACGTCGTAAACGTTAAAATTTCATGTGTGACCCCTTCTTTGGATTTTATTCCGTTTCATTTGATGTTAAATGTATTTTCAATTGATGCAATTAGATATTTATTTTTAATTGAAGCAATTAGATATAATTTAATTGATGCAATTAGATATATTAAGGGCACTTGTCATATAATTCGTATTGAATAAAAGTTTCCGTTCACACGGCAATGCAATGCGAATTGTCCAATTCGAATAATCGAAAACGTATCATCATAGCGAATTGGATAATTCGCATTATTTCAATTCGAATTGATTCGCATTCAAATAGATTTTACGTGTGAACGCGTCAAAATGTTTGAATGTGAATTGAAATCGAATTGAATGCGCATAAATTGTAAGTGTGAACGCAGCAGTAGTATATCTTTACTCTAGATCCAATATAAGACGGCGAGCAGAGACAACTGGTCTGCTTGTTGTCTTCAATTGTGGATTTTTAAAACGCATCTTGCTTATGTAGGTTGTGTTGCATACACTTATTCCATACCTCATTATTGCCAACGATGGACAGTATTGTACACACTGAAAATAAATATATAAATATAGTCTTTAGTCAAATATAACAAAGTGTTTAAAAACTTAAACAGTAAAACATGTGTAATGCGCGACACCGTAAACAACTTTTTAAAAATCTAATGGCGTTAATCAACCACACAAAACTCCCTTCTAAATCTTATAGAGTTTCTGTTCCTTAATTTTTACTTTTTCTTTATTATATGTTTTTTATCCTTTTAACGAGAGTACCTTTTTTGAAACTAATACGATGTTGCATATCAATGTAATGAATGCTTTGTTGTTTTGAAGTGTTCATCTAGATGGGAAGACAACAAGTTAATTACAGAAGCAAATCCCATCGACGGTAAAGGGAAAGCTCAGAGGTTTCAGAGGGAGCGGGTTAACGACGAACTTGTGCAGGTATAGACAATTTGAGGTAGACACAAGGTATATATGGCAAAAAAAGTCAAAGGAAACAAAAGCATTTGACACAACAACAAAAAACGGATATAAAAAAAAATAACAGAGCATCAATGTGAAACAAACCGAATAATTTATACAAATATCCCATGCTTGATAGATCGTTTCTTCATTACGGAGTATATTTCATGTAAAAAAAAATAGTTGTTTTGTGTGTGTGTTTTTAATGCTTTTTTATCTGATTACTCGTTATTTACATACTTTTCTTTTTCAGACAATGAGCGTTGGTGATGTGGTATGTGTCAGGACGTTTAAACCAGTAGAATGACAAACAGCATTCTGTGCTTGCGGGACCACATTTAAATACGCAGAACCTTGCTTATTTGTGCCAATATGTGTGCGTTACCCTGATGCAACTCGCTCATATTGTGTTTTGGTCGTTGTTTCTTGAATTTCTTGTCTCATTATTAATGTGAAACATTCGTCATTTTGGGAACACTAGTCGTAATATAAATGCAGTGCTTATGGTATCAGATCAGACCCCACCACGAACATCCGAATTTGAATTCTTTATACTGTTGATGATTTAGCAAAGCAGCCTTAGACATAAAGTTGGTGACAGAATTTTTTTCAAAATCAGCAATGTAATTTGAATGAAAGCGAAATGACAACGGCCATGACGGTTTTGTTTTACAAAATTTGGATTTTTTGTAGCAGTGATATGTACGAAGTGCCCTCTCGAGCGGAGAGCTCTACGGTATTTGTTTCCGCAAGAAATTTGCTAATGCTGATTTAATTTTTTATGGTCCGGAAAGGGTTATTATTTTTACAGGACCGGAGTGAATGTTAAAATAATTTATAAGAAAAGAAATAATGTTTAAAAAAAATAATAAATTGCGCTTTTTACAAGAAAATAATATTCTTAAAATAATTAATACACATAAGCTGCTCGTTTCGTCTTGGTTATATGCACGTACGAAACTAACGTGTCTCGAAGCTTAATCGCCCCATCACATCTCGCCCCAAAATAAGCAAATGGAAATATTGGAAATTTAATGATAGCGATAGCCCTAAATGTCGACATTTAGAACAAAATATGAATAAAAAATATATATTAAAAAGATTGTTAGAAATGGGAAAACTTGTTTACCAAATAAACTTATGAATTTTGTGTAATTTAAATGAACCAAAGGTCGTGCACTACAATGTTCGTCATCATTATATAAATAAATTTTAGAAAATTATTAGTTGTATTTGAAAAGAAAATAAGTTTATTTTCTAGTAAACTTTTTATAAGTCAAAAGAATTTGATTGGGTTAACGATAATTTAAACTACGCCTAAAATCGTAAAGAAAATAGTATCAAATCCAGTTTAAACTGGAATACAACAATGAAGTTCATATTCACTATGCAGTTGCACGGACGCCACGTGCAATGTGATTGACAGGTGAAAATATTAATACGCCGATTTAATTAACAGAATTTTTAATATTTTCATGGAAAATATATTAATCCACTTAAATTTCGCGCCGAATATTTCAATAAATTTATTTATAAGTATTAACTGTAATAATTTTTTGTTTATAGAAGCAATAAACTAAATTTTTTGAATGGTGCACATTTTACATAATCCGCTTCGCGGATTATTCAATGTGCACCATGAAAAATTTAGTTTATGGTTCAATAAACCAAAACATTATTACAGTTAATTTTTAAATTATCAAAACGTAGTCCCTTTTAGCTATGCTCGCATTAAGGCAATGCCTACTCCATATTAGATTAAAAAAGGCTATGTTTTGTCTGCATATGTGGATCTTAGTGTATGAGATGGACTTTAATTGTTTTAATTGTTTGCCTTAATCTCCCAACAGTGTTCAATTTGTTCTTTGTTATGTTGCTATGAAATGAATTAAATTTTCTGTTTACAAAAATAATTTCTGTATTTATTTGTAATGTATTCTAAAATTGAAAAACAGCTCTCATTGGCAAATAACCATTTGATTTCCATGTATAGGGATCTATCTATGCATGGTGCCAGATTACCTGTGTACGCGATGCACATAATGAAGAAAAATACCAGGAATTACTCACAAAAAATGGAGGACAGAGTTACACCAAAAATTAAAAGCCAGGACTGAAACGGGCAGGACAAAAAAAAGGGCTGGAATTCTATATAAAAGAATGATTTTGGATCAACCCTTTTTTATAAAATCATTTATTTTGCAGCAAAGGTTAAAAAACCTTTGTAAGGATTTCTGCTTTACAAACCATGCTCCTCGTAAAAATTTATCTACTCCAATTAAAAAAAAATTCAAATTCATTAATCATAGCAACTTTAAACGATAGGTATTTGATTAAGAAAGAAAGAAAACATTTTTAATTAAAAGACTTTTAAATTACACGGAATAAAGAACTTTTAAATAAGTGAAAATTTTCACTTTCGGTTATTTTCTTGTCTTGTCCGGTCTGTCGATTCCCCCCCCCCCCTTTGCTCATAACTGATAAAACTGTTTCCCGATGTTAATATGGTTGCAATTTTTAGGGATCGTTTTATGTTATGGCGATATCGTTGTCGTCGTTATCGTCGTTGTCGTCTGTAGACACTTTGGTTTCCGCGCGATAACTTTATTTGTAGTACACCAATTGTTATAAAATTTTGTTATGATGTTTGTAACCACAAACGGTATGTTGGTATCGCATTTGGGGTGTCTTGACAAAACATCTGTAGAATGTTAAATTTTCCTCCAATTTTTAGCATTCTTTTTTAATTGTATTACTCAATTAATTCTGTCAACTATATAAAACAAGCGTTCTGATGTATCTTGCACCTTTACAATGGTATAAGGGGTCGGAAAGAAGCCACACCAAAAAATCTACTTTTTAGCTCACCTGACCCGAAAGGGGGGGGGGGTCAGGTGAGCTATTGCCATCACTTGGCGTCCGTCGTCCGTCCGTCGTCTATCCGTCGTTAGCTTTCTTCAATTTATCATCTTCTCTGTACTGCTTGGCCAAATGCAGCCAAACTTGATATGGTTGTTCCTTAGGGAATGTGCAAAAAGTTTGCGTTGGGATTTTTGATACGTCAAAAAACATTGCCGCTATTACTAATCAAAGTACCGTTGGTACTGACAACTCGGAAGTCAGAATGTTTTCTTTTATAATGGAACTTTATATCCAATGGATGAAGAATGTTTGTCACCATATAACATGGTTTAACCCACCACTTTTTCTTTAAATGACTCAACTAGGCAGCGTACCATATTTCATATCTTGAAAATATTTTAAGGATTTCTTGTAGCATGTCTTTGAGTTGCATAAATTTGTTTATTTCTGCTGGGTATTCTGTTGCAAATAAATGCGACACATTTTAGTTTCTATTGAATGCTGATTTCAAGGATGGAGATTTCGTTAATGTGGTGTTTGATAAAACAGTTCCTGTTTTGTGGGGCTTTGTCTTATGTTGCACATTTAATATATCTTTTTTATACTTAATTTTTGAAAGCATTTCCTGTTTTGTGTATTTGGACAAGGCTGTATATTTATGATATAACCCTTGTGTGCAGTTCATATTATGGTATTGGAGTAAAAAATTAGCTTTATAATTATGTACTCTGGTAACAAATGATTTGTTGCAACAGATACAACTATAAGTGTTATACTTCTTCAATTCCAAGTTCTATGGGATTCTGTTTTGTTGTTCTTGGTATGTTGGTAAATTTAATTGTGTCCCAAATTTGTGGCTAATGAATACATGGTAATTTATGCACGATTTCATATGATGAACTTCTTGCATACCAAGTTTCGTTAAATTTTGTTCAGATGTTTAAGGGTTGTGTTGACTAACTTGACTAACAGATGGGGACAGCCTTATCACCATTTGTACATGTATATCAGGATTTCAGTTTAATGGGTGATTATTCACACTATAATTTGCAGATGGAATCCTGGTAGAAAGCACAACATATGATGTACTTTTTAGAAATATCCGTTTACTTGTTCATGAACTATTATCAGGGTTTTCAACATAAATATTGGGTCAACAGTCCGACAAAACTTTGCTTTTCTAGATTTTTTGGTAACATGCATATCTATATATGGTGTAGTTCTTGCAAACCATGTCTTGTTTGTGTTCAGTAGTATAAGTGGAGTTTCATTTATAGCTTTAAATTATATGTTTAATTTTCAATATTGTCTAAACCCCTAGATTCTTCTTACCCCAGACATTGTTAGATAAATTAAGTAATAATTTTCTTCCCCTGTTTGGTATTTTTGGTTTTATTGTTTTATGCTCATCATAATTATATTATGTTTGGCATTTTCCTTTTTTTTGGTAGAGCGCCTCTGATGAGTCTTGGTGAGTCAGGCGGAGCAATATTTATTGTCTGGAACTTTGTCATTTTTATTATAACAAAGTGATGTGTAAGACTGATTGATGGACCAGAGACATAAAGCTCTGCAACTTTTTTGTGTGGGAAATAGATTGATATAACAAAACAAGTTATCTTTTATTATTACTTTTGTAGAATAACTAACATTTTTACAGACATAATATTCTTATAGCAGCAATTATGTTTGAAAATATGCATTTTCTATTGAACACATACTTGGTATTTTGGACAATATTTTTAGACATTAATACCATTTCAATGGTAGCATGTTTATTATTGTTCAATAATTAGTTAAAGTAATCTTTATAACATTACATAGCAATCATCATATCAATATTACATATTGATTCACTAAAATGCATCAAAAATGTCACCAACATGTTATATGTACAAAGAAAATGGGTAAAATGATAAAAAAAACCCTATTGGACTTATATGAAAATATTATTTAACCCAATGTTTTGTTTTTAATAAACAATTACTAGTGATTTTTTTAAATGATAGGGGGCATAACCTGCCTCTAAATAATCTTAATTGGTCAAATGTCATTTCATTGACAAGGTTACATTCATAATTGAAACTTATAACATATATTGAAATACATGTAGACAATCTTTAACATGTCAAATAGTATAATCATTGCTTATGATATTTGTCAGTCAATCTATTTACATTGGATAACTTGTAATATATATCTATTGTAAACAGCTGAGGAATAAGATGCTTGTACTATGATGAATTGAAAGGATAATGTTACAGTGAATCGAGTAAATATGCATGCCACAAAATCTTATTAAATACATGAAATAAAAAAAAAACTTATGGAGCATTTACAGCTTTCAACTTTTGTTAGTCTTTTATCATTTTTTTATAGACTTCATTTGGCAAATAAATTGGAACTATGTGATTTTATTCTTTCTTGTACTTGAGCTGTTACACATGGAATGTTGCATTGACACTTGCATGTGTTTTCTTTTTCTTTGTGAGTCTAGTCAACTATTATACTTGTATGTCCAATATGGGTCCAGACAAAGCTTTCTTCATTAATGTATTGTTCTGCTCTGTATTTGCCTTGATGTTTATGAAGATATGATGTTGTGTGGATCCATCATCAATAGAAAATATATAGAGTAACAAACAAAAAAAGTTCTTATATCACATTTATTTTTTAATATTTCACTTGATATCAAATTCACCACTGAACTCATTCTTTTACACAACATATTAATTCATGATTTTTACTCAATCTTTTTCACATCATCCTAGGATGTTTATATATTTTGTAGCTGCTCAAAACAAATTTTCATAATTTCTATAGACTTTTGGACTCCTTAGTTAGAAGAATAAAGCTCTCTGTAAAAGTAAACACTATTTTGATGCTAGATATATCCAGTTTCAGTGAGAAATATATATGCACAGTCAGCATTTATCCATATCTTGAAATTGCAGATGCTGATGACTTTTATCAACTTTTAGCTTTATATGGCTCTTTGTCTGAAAGAAAAAAAAACATTTATACTTAACTTGCTAATACACACACATATTAAACATACAATGTAGGACACAATTCACATATAAATCCACATTTAAATTGATATTTTGCAAATAAATAATGTTATAAAAATAAACATCAGCTTACAATAATGTATTTTTTATCAACTATAATGATCAATAATAGTCTTGCAATTTCATATGTCCTAAAGTTGCAGCAATTCCACTATAATATTATCAATCAATCAATCAGTTTATTGGATAGAGCTCATGAATTAACAATGCAATGTAATCCCCAAAAGACATATATATATATGTAAGACATAAGTATAAAATGTAAATAAGATGAAATAAAACATTTTTGTCCCAATATTTCAAGTTATAATATTGCAACATTTAAGGGCTGCAAATTTAGAATACAAGGAAAACTGAAGTTTCTTTGCTTTTTTTGTAAGATCAAAGATATTTGATGATAGATTTCCATTGCTTCCAAGTTATTACAATTTCTAAACACAGTTTCCTATCAACCAGAACATGCAGAAGGTTCATGCAATAAACATGAAACCCAGAAAATGTAAAATCAAAACAAATATAAGGTGACATGTGACCAAATTGGCCATGCTGTTCTTTGAAGATAATGTATATCACATTAATCATTGTTAATATTTGTTTACCGGTAATTGTTTTAAGTAATGAATACCTAACTATTTAGTAGGTCAGAAAATATTGTCAGATATTGCTTTAAAGTCATATACACATGTACATTGTCATTAAAAATCTAAAAGGTCTTCAGGAGGGGGTAGCTTTCCATAAAATGGTGAACGGGGATGTGCCAAAGAGTAGGCCATGCCCATAAAAATAACTTTTTTATAATTGGTCTGATTTCAAAATATTTTTTCATTGGATACCTTATGAAAATCCCTGCCCTTTTTTGCAATCTGATTAACAATATTTCTTACAGTTTTTTTTTAAATTAGGGGTCAAAGGGCAAAAAATGTAAATTGATATATGTATATAAATAAGGCTTTTTGTATGAGATGTTGATGTCAATATACATGTATATGTGTCAAAATGCATTTGAAAGTCCACCACAGGATGTATGCACTGTCAAAAAGCTTTGCAAGTCCACCATGGGCTTCATGTGACCAAAAGCAATAGACTATCCATATTGGGCCTCCAGCGTACAGGGTTCAACTTGTATCGGTCGTATCATGCTGTGCTCGGCGTAGCTTTTTATTCTATGAGGGCAAACATATCGAAATATTGTACATGATGACAGCTGTACAGAACCTCAGGACCTGTCCTGCAAAAATCTGTTCAGTCCTGCAAGATTTGGTGTGTCTGACAGAATTACTGGCTGATCAGACCGTAATTTTGTATGAACTATCCTGGTATCTCGTTATATCATGGTACGTAGCTACGTAGAAACAGTGACGTCACAGTTGAATATTTGGTTTTGAAATGAAAGTAAATACCACGATAACACAGAACCCATGATATAATGAGAACGGAGTATATTAGTAATTAATTGCAGACAAAAAAATGCTTGGGTCAGACACAATTTCACCGGACCGAATGTCGGCTTTTAAAATTTTTCGATATGTCTGCACTCTTGAGTGAAGACAACAACCAAGCAGCAACATAACCTTGTGTAAGCAATTTTTGATTTAAAATAAATTAGATTCATATTAGACTCTAATATATTTTTACTAAACAGGTGGCAGTGTTTTACATTCTATAATAAATACATGTACACAGAGTTCAGCATTGACCTGTAGTAACATATCTATTATTTGTTGTACATGTAGAGGAAAAGAACATAATTGATTGAAGAAAAGAACATAATTGATCATGTTGATAGATTACACATAAAATACAATAGACAACATGGTGATACAATCAATATACATGTACAATGTACAAGATGTTAATGTATGTAATCGTAAATTAAACAAAACTCTTTAAAATAACATAAATGCAAGACTTACTTGTCACGTCAACTTTTACTTCCGCAAGCCTTGATACATCACAGAACCATACGAGATCATAATTTGGGAGCGAGTTTTTCAATAACAAAATCACTATTTCCCTCTGTCGAGACTCCTGGGCATGCATACAAACCGAGATCGTCTGGTTTGAATTCAGTTTCTATAGTTGTTATGTCGATATTTTTTGGTATCAGTCTCAGATAGATTGTTAAAATCAGGCTGCCGTCGCCATGTTTGCCGCTTACGACCTTACAAAGCAATCGCCTTTTCTCGTCTGGTCCTATATTTTATTTCTACGAGAGTTAGCGACGTGACAGCGAGTTATAACAGTTTGCCGCGCTTCTTCCATTTCATCTTTTCTCCGACAAGACTCGGAAGCCGAAGACTTCCGAGTAAAAATTGAAAAGGGGGGTCAAATACAGTTTTTTGCAAATAACTCAAAAACGGTCCCGGATATCAAAATTCTGGCATATGGCAAAAGTGATCAGCACCTCAATATCTACCTACCCAGAAATTTTCAAGAAGATCCAACAACTGATGTAGGAGTTATTGCTCTTTTTCTGGATTTTTTTTCAAAACTTTGCACTTATTTAGCCCTATATCTTAAAAACTATACAAGATATTTTAAAAATTCAAATTGCACATGATTAAGCACATTAAGATCTACATTTCATGTAATTAGGTCAAAGCTGAAGAACCATTTCTTTTAGGAGTTATGGCCCTTAAAGCGTCAAATTGTTCATTACTTTTCCCCTGAATTTGGAATTTCTCCTACCATTTGGGGGAATGGGATCAAAGGGGTCAAAATCGCCTTTTTTATAAGCTTTTCCTTAGACTTGTATAAAAAATTCAAATATGCATTGAATGTCCACCAAATAGAAAATGATGAGATGAAGAATAAGTACGCGACACAGTCCACAATCAAGCGGTAATTCAGAAAAACCACAATGGACAACCGCCAGCAGCCTTGCAACGAGGCTTGTAGACGCTGCTCGCGGTTCTGCAATTTGCCCATGGTCTAAATAAAATGCATATAAATCAAATCCATTATAGTCACAGATAGAACCATTTCTTAAACAAGGGACATAAAACATTAAAAAGACAAGTACATACGAAAGCTTTGTCAAAGATTCCTTGCTTAGGACAGGCACATATAATATGTGGCGGGGTTAACTAATTTTTTTGGGCTCAACCTTCCCCCTATCAATATTCCTAGACAAAGCACAAAATCTAAACACACAATAAAAATCAAATCGATCAAAGTTTGATTCCACTAGAGAGAACCTTAAACAAAAGACAACAAGAACAAACGAAAGGACAGTAAAGGAACTCTCTATAGAACACTCGCTGTTACTGACAGCTAGCTGAGAAGAATCAACCAACTGATGTTAAAAAAATCAAACATATTGATTTTAAATCCGACACTACACTCCAAACAATAATGATTTGGCGGAGCGTCATCACACAAAACCAACATGCTTGATCGCTATAATGCTTTAAAAAATGACAATAAGTTAGACAGCTGATGGAAGGTTTAAAGTAAGTATCAAGTTATCAACATTTCTGTCAAAAAACACTAAATTCAAAGATTTAACCAAAATATTCAATTCATATATATCCTTTGCGTACCATTTTTTTTCTTTTCCAATGGATTGTTTTTAAACTTGTGAGCTTTATAAAAAACATTACCATAAAATTCAGGATGTGATATGCCTTTCACTATCAGAAAACGACGTATACAATTAAATTTTTCAATAAGCGATCGGTACTTGTGGAAGAATCTAGAAAAAAGATTTTACCAACTTGTATTATTTTTCAGTTATGAAACGGTTTTATTAAATAAAATCAGAAAAACAACTGCAGATCCGAGCATATCTTACTAACTGTGAAATGTAAACCCCGTATGACGGCGCTAGTAGAATATCTCCTTCAAGAAAAGGGAAATTTATAATAGGAAAGGTAATTAAAAGCCGTCACGTTTATCATATACTTTGGTTTGCAATTTTCCGTTAATAATACTTAAATCTAAATCCAAAAACGGACATTTATCACCGGTGACGTAAGCGTTGTTTAAGGTTAATTCAAAAGGATAGATATCTGTAATAAAATTGGAAAATGAAGGATATGTCGTCTAACTATCTAAAAAGTTCGATTAAGTTCTGTTTGTTGGGATCTCTTATTATTTAACCATAAATTGTGATTCAGTACAGTATAAGAAAAGGTCAGCTATTAGTGGCGCACAATTAGTACCCATATGAATAGCAATGATTTGGCGATAAATTTGTTTACCAAAACGTATGTAAATATTATCTAACAAATAATTAAGAGCAGTTTTAGTTTCTGCATCAGTCCAGCTAATGTAACCTTTTTGAGTCTCGTAACTAAAAAGAGATTAACTAAATGAGTTTGAAACTCTAGAACAGATATAATCAATCTTAGATTTATCAAAACACCATTTTACCAAATATTCAAATTTCTTTTTAATAAAATTATGCGGTAGGTTGGTAAATAAAGAAGAAAAATCGTAACTTTCAAGTTTGTCCAAAACATGAAGAGAATTTTTAACGCTCCAAAAATGTTTTATTCCACTGTTTTCGAATACCCTTTCACATCATTGAATATTAAATTCCTTCAGACTAGTTAAAGTACGAGATAGATCTTTAGAAATATGGGTTAAAGAACACCCACTTGAAGCAGAGATAAAACGAGATTTATATGGATTTTGTGCAATTTAGGTATCCAGTACATAGTAGGTAACTTTATATAGCATGTCAGGGCAACTCGCAGCGCTGTGGTTGCTATGATATGATCGTCAATTATACCTGATTCTGTCGATTGCACGGGAACGAAAGTGTCCAAACTTTTTATTTCGTGCATTAAAACCTCAGGGTAATCCTTTCGTCATATCACAACGACATTGTTAGCCGCTTTATCTGCTTTATCTGCGGGAAATGCATGTGCTTTGGGAGTCCAAAATAGGCTGCATGTGTCCGATACATTTGACAATCCATATTTGGCCGCAAACGTACAGGGCTCAACATGTTGCAGCCGTGTCATGCTGTGCTCGTTGTGGCTTTTTATTAAGGCCTAGATTCACGACGTGCAATCAAATACTACTAAAATTCTTTTAAAAGGTAGAGAAAATATCAAAACACGCAAAATTTTAATTTGTCGTGCATTAACGCTCATTCAACTAAAAATTTGAAACTTTATATATTGATCAAAATTGTATGAATGAAAAGACTTAGAGAGATATAACTTCTCATTTCATCTACTTTATTGTGATTATTATTTTTAGCAACAAAATATCTAGTAAATAACAAATCGCTTAATGAAATGTTTATTTATGTAAATTATATTTTGTTATTGTGGCTTTTTAAAAATATCGTCGCGAAAAAAATAAAAATAAACAAAACAAAAAATCAATGCCCCCTTCTCAAGTTAAATGTTTTGCCCCAAAGTTGCACTCGATATAAAAAACTACCCATATATTCGATAGAGTCCTTTCAACAGATACATATTTCCTTTTTCTTGTTAGCAAATGGTTAGTTATTATGATCTTACTGATAGAAGATTATGAGATGTGTAACTAGCAGTGTTCGAGACACAGTTACAATGTAAATATCCAGAATGGAAGACAGCCACTATAAACTTCGATGTAAGCAGTGATCACTGCTCCGTGTTTTGTAGTGGACTGAAGTGATCATTTCAGTTCATGAAAAAAAAATAAAACTTAATACTTTGCTAAAATGACAAACAGAAAAAAATATCTTAAGAGCACGTTAACAAACGTATTTACTAAAACCTTGACCAAGCTTAAGGTATATGAATTTGCATCTCTTACACTCACTATCTATATAACTTTACTGACAAGATATCAAATAGAGGATCTCTTACTATATCAATATTCAATAAACATGTGTTTCCATGTTAATCAACAAAGCTATGGGAACTTAAATTCCAAGCATTTTTGCACATTTCATGCTTTATGCTCAGTACAAACTGTTTCTGTTCATGTTTTTGTAAAAACGTAATCAAGGTTTAAATGCGTTAAATAATGCAGTTGATTTTAAAATATTACTTAATGTATACAAATAATAGTACATTTAATGTAAAGAATTTTATTTGAAACTTCAAACAGTTTTTAATATAATCTTGTTTTTCATAATTGGTTTCTGTTCACAATAGTTGCCAGCACAAATTTTTGGGGTTTTTTGTTTTTGTTACCAAGAAGGTTATCTGATTAAATAAAGGTGCGTTCTTTTGTCTGTTATTAAACTGAATATTATTATTTATGCTACTTAAAAATTTATACACCGAGTCTCGTAACTGAGGAATTTTTTTTCTGTTTCAGTTTGAAGTCCTAAACGTGCTTTAAAACATGTTTGTGTTATTAATAACCAGACTCCCATATCATCGAGACTAGCTCCCTTAATTTACAACGGCATTTATAGAATAATTGCACATTTACATTTAGCTCATTCCTGCGCTAAGATAACAATCGAAAAGAATAGTTTTGCATCAATAAACCTAGTTCAAACCACCATTTTAAAACCCATTACAACCCAGTTCTATTGTTTAAAGTCGAACTTTCATTTTCAGAAACTTTCTTTGTGTGAATAACTCTTTTGTTTTAAGAACAATAGGGCAAAAACAAGGGTAACCAGATACCCCTGCTTTTGCGCTTGTGAACACACCTCATGTTCATAGAACAAAAGAGCTTCTCACACAAAGAAACTTTTGTAATAGCCAGCCCAGGGCATCTGAGAAGGACATAAAAACAGTTCACTTTATAAGATTTAAAATCATTTCTAATTCAATAGAAGCAAAATAAAAAAAAATAAAAAAACAGACAGAATAAAACAAAACATTAAAAAAATGAAAATAATTAAACAAAACAAAGCAAGAATATGTCCAATGACATATTGCCCATATTTCGGAACATAAGAGAAGGACGAACAAACGGACGGACAGGCGGACGTACAAACAAACGTATCCAACGACTATATGCCCCAATAACTTTCGTAGATGGGGCTTCGAAATGAGTCAAAGATAGAAATGGCCGGATTTCGTTCAACAGGAAGTATGTAGGCAATAGACCGGAAATTAATTCAATGGCATGGGACCTATGCTGATTATCTAATGTAATAAGAGGTTGATGACTGTTAAAAAAATTGTCCATAATTGACCATTTATGCAAAAAAATTTAGTAAGTCGGCAAACAGGAAGTAGATGAGAGAAAGACTCTTAATCGAAATCGTATTGCTTATCAAAATACAAAATATCAAAAAATGAAATAAATTTTCTTCAAATACGCAATTTCCTCAACTAAAATTACCGGCTCTCAGAAATTAAGTATATTCAAAAGGACAGCAGCTAAAGTGCGCCCGTCTTCCCTGATGTTCATATAAAAAATAAATAAATCTAAAAGATATTCAGTTTAGAAGTGTTCACTGTTTTAATTAGAATGATACAAAATCGTCAGTTATGAGTAAAGTAATTAATCTGTTTAATCCTAAAATCATCTGTTGCTTAAAATCTTGAATTAAAGAGGCCCCTGTGAGGGAAGAAAAAAATCAGAAATATGTTTTCTAACTCAATTTTGTAATTAATGCCACATTTTATTGCTTTCTATCAAAAATTTGTAATCTAGTTTTGTTCTAAGTTTACTGGGGTGTAAGTTAGTTATACTATTCGGTATACAGTGTTTCTGGATAAAAACCCACTCGGACCTCCGGTCCTCGGGGTTTCTTACCCAGAAACACCTTTACCTCATGGTTTAACTATTACTTAAACGGTTAGGCCCATTGCGTTCTTATCTTTTTTGGAATGGAATTGCAGAACTTTGTCTACACTTCTTAGAGACTGCTCATCACCGCTCGGTATTGTTTTTTGTTTTGGTCAGATTTTTTTTTCCGAAGGCATTGCGACAGAATACTTTTTTCATTATTAGCATTATTTTATATGGCAAAAATCCTTCTTCATAATATTTATTTCTTGTCCTGAGGTGCCAAAATATTTTTTCATAAAAAAATATTTTCAGAACATTTTTTAGGAAAAAAACCAAGCCCCCCTTTCAAGTTAAATGGTCGGTCCCAAAGATTCTTAGAAGCTTGTTCATGCTGTTTTAAAACAAACAAACAAACAAACAAAATAAACTAGTCAAAATCGCTTACCTGATTATGCAATTTCTAACCCACCGCCTTCACTCAGCTAACCGCAAACTCGGTCTGTTTGCTTTATTTAACATGGAGGCTACATGAGAAATTGATCTGTTGTAGAGTCAGCTAAAGTCTGTTGGTCAAGTACTATCGAGAAAAAAACATAGCAAAAAAATAGTATAAATATCAAAAACCCGATAGGATTCCCTCAAAACCAAATGTACAAGGTTTTACAGCTATCCTTGGTTCAAAAAGAGGACTGTTGGAGAAAAATTGCAAAGGGACGGACGTCGGGCGTCAAGTGTTGACAATAGCTCACATGAAGCTTTGGATCAAGTGAACTGAAAAAAAAATTTAAATGGATCTTGATTGTGCATTCTTGCATTTAAATTTTACAACTGAAGCGTTCATACTTATTTTGCAATACATTTTAGTATTTTTTCTTTAGAAAACTAAATATTTCAAGGTCAAATAATATCTAATGTCTCGTTGATGACGTATGTTACCTGATTGTTGGACAACATAACAAAAACTATGTCGGGTAAGTAAATATCATTGGTTATATATCTGTTTTGGGTATTTCTTATTGTTATCGTTCTTATGCTGCTGGCAAAGGTTTACACAAACCTATGCATCACAAAATATAATATAAAAACAAAGAATTTTCCTTTCACAGTTAATGCGCTTCATGCACGTAAAAGACCCCTTTGTGGACCGCCAAGTAGTGCACCACATAGGCTAAATTTTCCGCCCCTACCCACCTCTCCCCCTTTTCCTGTGGTTCTTCAAAATTTACAGTTCCTCGTGTCCCACCCCATCCCCATATTTCATTTATCATTATCATTTCATGTTCATTTTATCATCCTTTTCATGTTCATCACCTGTAGATAACCTATATATAGCGTTGCACGGGCGTAAAACACCAACTCACTCACACTCACTCCTTTCACAGTTGATCAACACTCTACAGATCTAAATTGTGTAGTAAAACGTTTGAATAGCGGGATTGTTTAAATGCTATCTAAAACACTGACTTTGGTGTTTATATTTGTGTAGATGGTGTTTTTTATATTGTCTTTAATTTTTGTCGACTGACATCTATCTTTGCCTTATCGGACTTCATACCTTCGAAAGTCCGATCCTTTGCTTCAGAACATTAAAATTGTTATCTTCCCGTCAACGTGTTGGAGGAAATCTGAATCATAAAAAGGATACCTTTCATTTGTATTTTATTTTTGTACAAAGAAAGTATTCCACTGTGGAAAAAAATCAGTTTTGATATACATGTGTATCATCTCTATAACTGAACAGTTAAAGTTTGAATAAAACAATTACTTATAGCATTTGACTGTAAACAGAAAAAAAGTTTATAAGAAAGAGAGAGAGAGATAAAAATACATTAGGACAAAATATCAAAGCCTTAAATGCCATGTGCGTGTGTGTCATTCTTTGGTTTCAATAGTATGAATTACAGAAAATAATAAATTGGTACAAAATGAAAGTACTTTTTCTCTAACAGAGATAATACCTGTAGCACCAAATAAAATTTCTACATTTTGCAGATAACGAAATTCAAAAGAAAATTGATAATGAACTCCTCGTTGGCCAGCGCGATCCTGGAGAGATTACGAAATACTATGACAATTGGGCTGTAAATGGATATGATAAGGTATATTATTTTTTTACAAAAAGTCATAGAAAACAAATATGTAAAGCAACCATGCGAGTTCCGGTGGCTGATATGTCCGCAGCAACGCAATGCTTGTCGGTACAAGCCAACTCGTTCAGAAACCATGGCATGGGGTCAAGGCCGCTTTCCTCACAAAGTGATTTGAATGTATGCACCAAATGGTTGAAGGAGACAGCCCTGTCATAATGAGTGCCGAGGTCGTCCGGCTATAATGCCGAAAACCTGACCGCAAACCATAGTGATGCACCATGTTGGGAAAAATGTAACGTTCATCGCATGTTCATATATAACCCGTAGGAATCCCATGCAGGAGGATAAATTGCTCGTTCCTATACCTATCCCTGGCAGTCAAAACTCTCCTCCCCGATCCGCCTTGTGTCCACGTGACCTCCACTTCATCATCGTATCATCCCAATTATGTTCATCTCCCTAATATCTATGACAGAATTGAGCTGCTTAGGAGTAAAGCAATTTAAACTAACTAACTATATGATAGCATGAATTGATTTAAACAAAAATAAAGCATGGATTTATTCTTCATTCATTTAGTGATCCCGTAGTTACATATGTTGACCTTTAGCCTTACTTGTATTTTGTTGAATTAGTAAATGTAAATGTAAAATCTTGTACAATACGAAAGGTCTTTAACCATATTGACTAATTTATCTATGACTTCTAAAGTCTTTTTTACAGTACTATATTTTTCCTTTTTGCTTGCGAAGGAAATATTACATTGATTGTATGTTTCATTCTAATGGTTTAATTTTGTTTTAGGAGATTACTATCGAGTGTTATAAAGGACCATCATCTTTAGCATCAGCTGTAGCTGAACTGTATCCCGAGTCTGTCAGGGACCAGATAGAGATTTTAGATGTTGGAGCCGGTACAGGACAAGTAGGAGTGGAGGTATTAGAAGCAGGATACGAACTGTGCTATTTTCTAAAAAAATGTAGAATTTAAAATTGACATATTTTAGAAAAGATATAAGATATGCCGTGTGGAGTTGGTAGAACAATTCCCCGTGTTTAAGATGTATGCTCTTTATTTTTTAGATATGGTGTACTTGTACATGAGATTACTTCTCATGTGTACACTTTGTTTTTAACCACTATCTAAATTTATGTAAATTCTAAAACCTAAGGTTCAACTCCCTCCATCGTAATTTTGCCCTTAGCTATATATATTTGGATTTCATTTGGTTTTATGCATTTTGAACATCTTTTGAATTATGTACTTCCTTTGTTTGGGTTCTAGTGCTGCTGAAATGGCCATACAGCTCATAAAAATTAATTGCAGTTGGAGTTAACATATGTGTTGTGGTCTCGTGTTCATTTACTCCATATCCTTTCATAAATTAAGAAAAGGAACACAATTAGCTAAGCATTGTTACGATCGTGTGCAATTTTCAAAATATTTGAAAATAAAATAATAAAAAAACAATGTTGTGTTTTGGAAAACTTGAACGGTACAGCTATTTGCTTTATTTCGTGCAGAGAAAGTTTGATACGACAAAAATATGTCGATGTCTTTAACTATTTGCTCACTTTTGTAGAAAGCTCATAAATTTTAAAGAATTTTAACATTACAGTTGCAAGCAAGGGGATTCAAAAAGATGGATGCACTTGATCCGTCCTGCGGGATGTTAGAGGTTGCAAAAACCAAAAATATATATAGACATTACTACAACCAATGTCTTCAGACCGATGCTTTAGCAACTCATAATGGTAAGATACATTACAGACACTAATTCGAGAGTGTAACCGGGCCCATAATTCGTATAAAAGGCTGCTTGGCTTCTTCCATTGCGGATTTTTATGTTCCGGCAGGTTGTTTATCGCGGATACTTATTCCATATCTTCGCATGTAAATAAGCGAAAAAAGAATGAAAGGATCCAACTTTTTATATGACCGCAAAAAATTTGCGGACGTATAATGGTATGATGCTGTCGTCTGCGTCTGCGTTGCCTGTTAACTTTAGTGTTCCCACAATAACCTTGTTCTAGTTATCCAATTGCTATGAAATTTTACAATGAAGTTCCTTACCATAAAAGGATGGATGGGATTGATTTTGGGGGTCCCCCTTATTTTCGTTTAGAAATTAGGGACCAAAAAAGGGCCAAAAATACTATTTTTTTGTTTGTTTCCAAAATAACTTAAGTTCTAGTTATCTGATTGCTATGAAATTTGACAGTGATGTTTCTTACCATAAAAGGATGATTGGGATTGATTTTTGGGGTCCCTCCTTTTTTTGTTTCGAAATTAGGGGCCCAAAAGGGGCAAAAAATTCATATATTTTATTTGTTTCCACCATAACTTTGGTCCTAGTTGGCTTATTGCTGTGAAATTTGTCAAGAATGTTTCTTACAATAAAAAAATGAACCTGATGAATGTTCGTGCCCCTTTTTCCTCCGTTATGCAGTTTGGGGCCAAAAGGGGCCAAAATTGAAACTTTTTTATTTGTGGTCTGATTTTGAATTCTTTTTTGCATGTTTGTTCTCGTCAAATAAAGGATACAAAATTAAGAATGAAATTTTGCGACCCCCCCTTTTTTCCCCCTATTACGTAATTAGGGTCCAAAAGGGGCCAAAATCGAAACTTTTTTATTTGTGGTACAATTTTGATTTTTTTTTTGCATGTTTGTTCTTTTCAAATAGCAGATGCAAAAATTAGAATTAATTTTTGTGACTGCCCTTTTTCCCCCTGTTATGTTATTAGGGGCCAAAGGGGACCAAAATCGAAACTTTTTTACTTGTGATCTGATTTTGAAAATTTTTATTGCATGTTTGTTCTGTCCAATAGCGGATACAAAATTGAGAATTAATTTTTGCGACCCCCCTTTTTCCCTTTATTACGTAATTAGGGCCAATAGGGGCCAAAATCCAAACTTTTTTATTGTGTAAAAACATCAATGATAATAGATTAACCACGAATAGGGTCTATTTCTTAATATAAAATTGAGCGGGATATTGAAATGTTATAAATGTGATATTGCAAGTATAATTTTTTCCATTTGCTTTTAAAATAGTGAAAATCTAATGAATTCCTTGTAAAATGTGAGTGAAAAGTCCATCAAAGAAGGCATGTGTCAAAAACCTTTGTCAGTCCACCATGGGCTGCATGTGTCCAGAGCAATTGACTATCCATATGGGGCCTAAAAGGTATAGGGTTCAACGTGTTGCGGTCGTATCATGCTGCGCTCAGCGAAGCTTTTTATTAATAATTCTAAAACATAAAAGGTAAAATAACGGTAAAAATTCTCAATGAAAAACAGCCACCAGCCTTCAATGTTTGTTGCTTACCGTTATGCAGTTTGTCCTTATGCGACAACAATTAAGTAATATTAAACAACCATTTAACAAAAGTTGGGTTACTTTTATTGCACAACAATTCGTATACATCACAATTTCTGCAAATGATTTATTTCATAGTCTGAGTGTAGCACCAATCAAACTTACATTCAAAACCGAATTAACGCTGATGCGCAACACAAAAACGGAAAATAAATTCAGTTTTTATTCTACAGTTTCTGGGTTTTACAAAGGTAAAATGTAGTAATTGCAACAATTCAATAGCAATCCTTTTGTCAAGGTATAATGTTTACTGAGTGAGTGAGTGAGTTGGTGTTTTACGCCCGTGCAACGCTATATAGGTTATTTACAGGCGATGAACATGAAAAGGATGATAAAATGAACATGAAATGATGATGATAAATGAAATATGGGGATGGGGTGGGAAACAAAGGACCGGTAAATTTTGAAGAACCACAGGAAAAAGGGGAGAGGTGGGTAGGGTCGGAAAATTTAGCCTATGTGGTGCACTACTGGGCGGTCCACAAAGGGGTCTTTTACGTGCATGAAGCGTGGCACTCTCCACACACGTTGGCCCACTATGGTCGGCGGTCAGGGTTTCTGTATTATAGACCTGACACTTATCTTATCTTATTTTGTTGGGTTTTTTATGTCAAGAAGGGGACTTACATTAACATTTGCAAGAAATAAGGAAGTGTTAAAGGCATATAAGAAAAAAAAAGAGCTAATCCAAATGCTAAATTTTAAAGCCACTTAACACAATTATTAATATATGTATTCTTGCTGGGTCTAACAAGGTAAATTTACAGCAAGAAAGAAGTCTACCTTAAAGCTATCACTGACAATGACTGACGGTTGAAACTTAATCTTTTTTTTTTCTTATATGCCTTTAACACTTACAAATGTAAGTTTGATTGGTGCTACACTCAGACTATGAAATAAATCATTTGCAGAAGTTGGGATGTATACGAATTGTTGTGCAATAAAAGTAACACAACTTTTGTTAAATGGTTGTTCAATATTATTCGACTACGTGGCTTTCTGAATCGATTTAGATTTCTGTTTTAACCTCCCTTGTAGTTTGTGTTATAGGTTTGTTTTGACGTACACGACAGTGACATTATAAAAAAAAGGACATAACTTTTTTGCTTTAAAGATGGTCTTTATTTTTTAGAATCCTTCATTTCAAAATGCATAATTATTGTTGGGGTATCTGTTTCAGAATTGTATACTCAACAGTCTTTTTGAGAAGAATGTTATTGCAAAAAGAGTATTGAGAGTATGTTTTTTCTCAGTATTAAGGATTTTTGTTATGCTTATCCTATTTTTTTTTCTGAAGGGTATTATGACTGTGTCATAACGTGTGGTTGCCTAACACCAAACCACATTCCAGCTTCATCCATACCAGATTTTCCCAGATTGACAAAGAAAGGTAAACATTATTGTGCGGAAAACGAAAGCATTTGCAGATTTCAAAGATAATACTTTGTGTTTCAAGCTTTCTAACCAAGACTAAAAAGCAGCCTCATGCTAAAATGATATCAAATTAGACTAAGCTTACATTAGGTTGTAGTGAGTGAGTGATTGAGTTGGTGTTTTACCCCGTGCAACGCTATATAGGTTATTTACAGGCGATTGACATGAAAAGATGATAAAATGAACATGAAATGATGATTAATTAAATATGGGGTGGGGTGGGGCACAAAGGAACTGTAGATTTTGAAAAAAAACACAAGAAAAGGTGAAACGTGGGTTGGGGGACTACCCGCGCAGACGAGGGCCACCCTATTCAGCCACTTAGGGTACACACTTGGTCGCTCTGTGGGCTGAGCACTGACCCGACGTCAGAATCCCAAGACCCTTGGCCGCCTCGTACGACAAGCTAGGCTCTGCTGCGGGCCTATTTGCCACCTGGGCCCCGCACGGGACCATTAGATTATAAACTAGTTTGATGTTCGAGTATTGCAACAAAAGAAATTGCATTTAATAACCAAATATCGTTTAAAACCAACATTTTTTTCTTAATTCGTTGGCAAAACTCAATATCTTATTAGAAGTGTGATTTATAATTTGACACCGCAATGAACAAAAGTGTGGTTTCATAAAACCCTGTTCAACCATTTCTTTAAAAATCTTTGAATGTGCCAAGACGAGGCCATTAGATTTCCGGTATGTTAAAACATCTAACAGAAAAGTTCAACCTACTATACCGCGGCGTTGAGTTGGTTCTGTGGTCAGCATTAAACATCTATTGATTTACATATGCACATTCAACTTTTACGTCTAACATTGGTTAAAAATTCAGATTCAATTTTGAAATACTCCTTTAAACGTCTATTATGCGTGCAACACCTAAATCCAACTTCTGTTATCCTTTCAATATTCAATGTCATCAGGGTTTCCTCTGGGTGTATTTTTCTTTGGGCCATCCCTTGGGCCAAATGCATATTTTTTGGGCCAACATAAATGACATTGGGCCAATATTTTTTTTTTTGAGTTTTGGCCGGAAATCATTATGAATAGTATATTTTCAGTGCCAAGGAAAGCACACAGATTACAACAGTTATTATATTATTGATCATAGTTAATCATATTAAGATTTAACAAACTGTCATAATGGTTTTTTAATGTACTGCAGATCTTTCTTGAATTTTTTGTTTTTGTTATAATGGGCAAAAAAAATAATATAATTAAAAAAACTTGTTTTAACAAAATAAATCAATCATTGGAACTCCACTAAAACACATGGAGGTGCTCCTATCAAAAGGAGGGTATTACAGAGGAGAAAGATATCGTAAATATGTAAACAAAGTTCTTTCATGATGCATGAAAAAGGATGTGTTTGGATTACAGGATGTTCTTAATAAAATAATATCATGAAGGTAAATCCTTTAATCTATGTTTACTTCCAGTTTTTCTGATATTTACACAAGAATATTTATCATTTGGTCAACATAGTCAGAGCTCGTGAATTGCCATTTAAATCAGCTGATATAAAATAAACTACCTCCTGATTGGTCAATTATATTGCATTCATGATTGATTTCTATCAATTAATCCAAATCAATCAGCGATGGTCAAGCACCTGTTATTTTGACCCCTTTACACAATTGACAGTTAATTAACGGTGTTAGCTTGGGTCATACATCAATATATAGGGCTTCATAGTGAAATTTGTTGTCAGTTTGAATGACACGAAAATGACATTGTCGATCAATCAAAATACGGAACCAAAATTTTGGGCCACTTTGTTGGGCCAAAATTATATTTTTTGGGCCAGAATTGAAAAAATAGGGCCAATGGCCCAAGTGGCCCACGCCAGCGGAAACCCTGAATGTCATCATATTACACTTGTTAAACATTAGAATACAACATCTAACACTCATTTTACATTCAAATCCGACTTCTTTCTTTAGTGCAACATTCACATCCAACGGTCAAAAGTTCGGTCAACATTCAAATTCAACGTCAAAAGTTTGGTCAACATTCGTCAAAAGTTTGGTCAACATTCAAATTTAACGTCAAAAGTTTGGTCAACATTCAAATTTAACGTCAAAAGTTTGGTCAACATTCAAATTTAACGTTTAAATTTCGATCAATAGTCAAATAGAACGTCAAAATTTTTGAATGTTGGGAAAATATGTTGAACACGATGGGCGAGTTTGGTATTGAATTCAAATGATTGGTGAGTGGAATGTGTGACTTTTAACGGAGCTCAATGTTTTTGCATCTCGAATATTGAAAATAAATGTCTCGTTCTGTTCTTTCATATGGAAACTCCACTAAATCTTATTAAAAAATTCATTAACATTTGCATTTTTTTCAGGTGGCCACGTAGTTTTAACGTTACGTCATGAATTTGATGACCCCCTGTCTATTACGACAGTGTAAGATCTGAGATTAGCAGCCTACAGGCAAAGGGGATATGGGAATTAAAAGATGAGAAATTAGTTTCTAATTATGGCTTTGATAAGAATGGAAAGACTCTTGTTTTGAAGGTTTTGTAAATATTAAAAGACTAATTACCATGGCATGGCAGATCTTGTGTTTTTTTCTGAAGTGAGAAAGGCTCACATATGTAATATTACACTTGTTGTTTAAATTATGGACATCAGTTATGTACTTTTGTGTCTATCCATTTTCCAAATAGATAGTATCACAGTAACACTGCAATTATCAAATATCATATGTCATTATCCATCTAGTTTGTTTTATTGTTAAAAACTACTCATATTTTCGATCAAGACCTTTCAAAAGATGTATGTTTCCTTTTTTTGGCTAGTCACTGGTGAGTTATTATGGTCTCATTTCATGTTCTTCATAGATAGAAGATTATGAAATGTAGAATTAACAAATAATCGTGACACAGTCTTCGTCAATCAATGACAATGTAAAAATCCACAGCCACTACATGTATAACCTCCGATGTGACTAGTGGTCACTACTACATGGTACTCCATGTTTTGTAGTTGAGTGAAGTGATCATTCCAACTCATGAAAAAACTAAAAATCAATTCTTTGCTATTAGAGCAAACAAATTTTTTTTAGTGCACGTACATGACTTAAACAATCGTTTTTTTTCTAAATCCTTGGCCATGCTTAAGGTTATGAACTATCCAACTACTCAATTTTCTCTGTCTATCTACCATCTGGCCCATCTTTATAACCTTACTAACAAGATATCAAAATCAAAAAGTAATATATGATCGTGCATACAATAAACATGTGTTCCATATTAATAATCAAAGCTATGTAAACTTAAATTCAAAGCATTTTTGCACATTTCATGTAGTATGCTAAATACAAACTAGTTCTATTCATGTTTTGGTAAAAAGGGAAACCAAGGTTTAAATGCGTTAAAGAATGCCATAGATTTTGAAATATTACTTTGTTTATTAAAAAAATATATTAGTACATCTAATGTAAAGAATATTGTTTGAAACTTCAAACAGTTTGTAATATCTTGATTTTCATAATTGGTTTCTGTTCACAATAGTTGCCAGCACAAAACATTTGTACTGCACCAAAGGTATTAAAATAATGCTAGTTTATCTGATAATATTAAGGTGCTTTCTATTGTCTGTATATTCAATTGAATATTAGCTTTGATGCTACGTAAAATCTTTATACACCGAGTCCCGTAATTGAGGAAATCTAATTATATTTTCCATTATACATGTATATCACGCCGCATGCAGTTCTAAACGTGCTTCAAAAAACGTTTCTGTTATTAATTATTGAACCCCAAGATCACCGAGATTAGCCCCCCCCCCCCCCTTCCCCATTTTTTTTTTATCGTGTCAATTTGTCATTGGCGTTTTTAGTATAATTGCGCATTGGCATTTAGAACATTCTTGTGTTAGGGTAACAATCTCACAGAATACTTCTGCGCACTTAAACTTAGTTCAACCTATTATTTTCAAAACGCAACACGCATTAAAAAGCCAGGAACGTTGCGGGCTTTTATTTCTCAGGTGAAGTGCTTTGTCTATTCTTCTTAGGGATTGAATAACACATTTGATTGCGAAATATATACGTCAACCAGTTATAGAGTATTGCCAGTACCGTTCCATCATAATGGCACTTAGATTATTAGAAGCGTGTTAACACTAAACCCCCAGTATAAACAATATAATGTCCCCCAGGAGTCCAAATCGCTTACCTGATTATAGAGTGCATAAACAATCTGGTATACTAAAAAATTGTATAAGGATCGAAGCCTTCAGTATATTTCCTATTATTCTGGACTGTTTTAAAGCTAGTATAAATTACTGGTATCGTTTGGAAAATATCCCGAACGGTTTACTAAAAGATGCTTATTTGGAATCCAAAAATATTTATGAGGAGGGAGGGAAATCATGGTTTTCAGCTATTACCAATCTATTTACTATTTTAAAGACTCCAGGAGGAAATAAGTATAAAAAATATTCAAAATCATCATTTAAACACTCTATTAAAACAGATCTACAAAATATTTATATAAAAACTTGGTATAATAACAGAAATAAACTAATTGTTGATAATGGAACTTTAAGGACCTATCTGAAAATCAAAACCAACTTTGGATTTGAAAAATATCTAGAACTTATAACTGATTCAGAAATCAGAAGGTCTATCACAAAATTCAAGATCAGTTGTCATAAATTAAAAATTGAAACAGGTAGACATACCAAACCAAAAACTCCTTTAGAAGATAGAATTTGTGATAGGTGTAATAATTTAGAAGTAGATGATGAATTACATTTTTTTAACCAATGCTTAAAATTCTCTGAGTCCAGAATTATATTATTTAATAAGATTAAAGAATCTAATATTAACTTTAGTAGCTTATCACAATTTAACAAATTATACTGGACTCTCAATTGTGAAAATATAAACATACTTAATAATTTTGGCAAGTTCCTCTTAAAGTCAAGGTTGATATAAATGTTTTATTCTACACCACTGTTTTATATTTTGACTGATTATATAAATCCATGTACTTTACACCAGTTAAAAGGTTCAAATATTTATATGTTATCTATGTCATTAAATCATAATTGTTTGTCATGTCATTGCCCCTCGAGGGCCCTTAATTGGTCAATAAACTTGTATTCTTGTATTCTTGTATACAGGGGATTTTTTTATGAGAAAAAAATGAATTATAAAACTTCATGAACTGAACATTATTCCAAATGCTAATTTCTCTTGCGTTTATGGTTTGCAAGATAAGAAGCAAGACAAAAAATACTGCAAAAACCTTGATTTTTACACTCTTACACTCCCTGTTCTATTTTAATGCAGTTGTGACCACGTTAATTATTTTTTCGGCAGGCATAAATATCATATACCTGGTCTAGGATACTCTCAAGACCAAGTATACAAGGTAACATAGCAATCTCTTCAGTCTCTTCAGTCGTTTTAAAGGAGTACTTTTGAAGAATAAATGTAGACGGACAGACGTCAGGCGCCAAGTGCTGTGCAACAATAGCTTACACGAACCTACGAGTCTGGTTAGCCATAAACAGATTCAGTTGAAACTTGAATTTGCATTTTGTTTAAATTTGATAACTGAAGCGTGTATATTTTTAACGGAATTTAAATATCTTTTAAAAAAAACTAAATATTTTCAAGGTCAGATGAGTATCTGATATGTTAATTCCACCTTATATAAAAATGCTGTAATCTGATTGGACAACAGCCAGTGTATTTTTCAGATATTTTTCAAGATTTTCTTCTTCAAACGCCAGCGGGGTATTTGTCATGTACCCCGGCCAATGACAAATACCACGGTACTTGGAAAATAACCTATTCTAAAAATAGCGCCGCGTGACATTTGTGCGAGTAATTTTCAAGCATCATATCAATTTGAGTTTGTATCTTATATTATATACATACATAACACAACGCTAGGATTTTAAGAAACAAAAACGATATTCGGTGGAATTAAACGAATATATCATGTTGGAGAGGGGTATTTGCCAAAAATACTGGTTTCGAGTTCGTCGAATTTTACTCGCCTTCGGCTCGTAAAATTTGTCTCCTCTCAACCAGTATTTTAGGCAAATACCCCTCTCCAACATGATATATTTGTTTAATATCGCCTCAATCAGCAAAAGGATTACACACTGTTGGACAGCATAATAATATAAATAATGTCAGGTAAGTAATCATTGATGGGTAATGTGTTTTCAATTGTTCTATGGTCTGACGCTGCTGACGAAGGGTCCCAGTATTTTCTCAAATTATGCTTATTCAGCATTTAAATAAATACCAATAAAACAAAGATTTATCTATTCAAAATTGATCAAAAGTCTGCATGGCGGTTATGTTCAAATGCTAGCTAAGAACTGACTTCTGCGTGTATTAATGTATGTTATTGGTTGAAAAGGTCAGGTTTTTTTTTTCGTGTTGTCTTTTGTTGTCGACTGAGATTTCTTTTAACTTGTCGGACTTCAGACCTTTGGATGCCCGATTCTTTGCTTCAGAACGTTGAAATTGTAATATTCGTCTATATTTCGGAGGAATTCTCAATAATAAAAAGAATGCATTTCATTTGCTATTCTAAAATTATTTTTGTACAATGGAAGTATTTTCAATGTGGAAAACTTCAGTTTTATTATATCTTCTGTACAGCTGAAACAGAATAATTAAATTGAAATAAAAAAAAAAATAACTATAGGAGCATGTAAATATTTAACTGTAAAAACAGGAAAAAATAGTAAATAAGAGAGAGAAGAAAATACATACGGTTAGAATATCAAAGCCTTTAATCTCTTATACTTATGTCATGTAAGTTGTTCTTGGTCATTCTTTGATTTTAATGGTATGAAATGATAGATTGATAAAAGATTAATTTTAAAAGTACTTTTTCTCTCACAGATATAAAACCTGCAGCATCAAACAATACTTCTACATTTTGCAGATAACGAAATTCAAAAGAAAATTGATAATGAACTCCTAGCTGGTCAACGCGATCTTGGAGAGATTACGAAATTCTATGACAACTGGGCTGTATGTGGATATGATAAGGTATCTCCTATCAAACAATTTTTTACAAAAAAGTAAACAGAATATAAATATTACAGCACCAATGCGGGTTCCGGTTGCATATAGATCCACATCATCGCTATACTTGTTGGTAAAAGTCAACTAAAGAGCGCACAGAAACTTGCATTGTGTCAGGTCGCTTTGCCCACAAAACAATTGGGATGTGTGCCCCAAGTGGTTGGATGAGACAGCCCTGTCATAATGAGAGCCAGGTCGTCAGGCAATAAGCCGAAAACCTGACCAATACCGATAGTGGTGCACCATTTTTGGAATAAAAATGTAACATTCCTCGCATGTTTGTGTAGAACCTGTAGGATGTCCATGCAGGGGGCTAAATTGCCCGTTCCTACCTTTCACTCGTTTTTCCAGTGGCAGTCAAAACTCTCCTCAGCGATATGCCTTATGTCATCATTTCATTTTGTTGACCGTATACCTTTAGCTTCACCTGTAATTTGTTGAAGATGTAAATGTAAACCCAAAACCTTATACAATGTGGAAACCATACTGACTTATTAAACTATGACTTTTTAAAAGTTTTTTACAGTACTCGATTTTTCCTTTTTGATTTTAAAGAAATAGTACATTGTCTGGACACACAAACCATAGCAAATGTATCATTCTAATAGTTAAATTTAATTTCATTTTATTTTATCTTATATTATTTTAGGAAATTACTATCGAGTGTTATAAAGGACCGCCATCTTTAGCATCAGCTGTAGCTGAACTGTATCCCGACTCAGTCAGGGACCAGATAGAGATTTTAGATGTTGGAGCAGGGACAGGACAAGTAGGAGTGGAGGTATTAGTACATTCTTAAAATATAGAATTCTAAATTGATACATTTTAGTAAAGATATAAGAAAAGAAACACAATTACACATAGATAAGTATTGATAGATTCATGCACAGTTTTTATACGACCGCAAATTTTTGCGATCGTATAATGTTATGGCGATGTCGTCGTCGTCGTCGTCGTCGTCGTCGTCGTCGTCGTCTGGGGACATTTGGTTTCCGTGCGATAACTTGAGTAAATGTCGACCAATTGTTATGAAATTTTAATATGATGTTTGTAACCACTAGAGGAAGGTTCCTATTGTATTTGGGGTTGGTGGCCCTTACCGTTTTGGAAAAAAGGGCCAAAAGGGGCTAAAACGGGTGTATTGACAAAACTGTTGTAGAATGTTTATTATTCTATAGATTTTGAAAATTCTTTTTTTATTGAATTCCTCATTAAATTCTGTCAACAAAATGTGTCAATGGTTTTGATGTATATTGAACCGTTACATTGCTACAGGGGGCCAAAGACTGGCCACACCCAAAAAATCAACTTTCTTATTTGTGGTCCGATTTTCAAAATCTTTTTTTCATTGGAATCCTTGTGAAAATCCCTGCCTGCATTTTTCAATCAGATTTGCAATATATCTCACTGTTTTTGAGATATAAGGGGTCAAAGGGGCAAAAAACACAATTTTTAAAAGTCTAATGGTCAAGGCAAATGGTTTTACACAAGAATTTAGCTGTAGTGGGCTAGCCAATTGTTATGAAGTTTAAATATGATGATTACACTGAAGGAAGCTTTTTATTGCATTTGGGGTTTGTGGTTCTAACCTTTTTTAAAAAAAAAGGGCCAAAAGGGGCTAAATTGTGTAAAAAATGTCAATGAATTTAGAAAGAAGATTTTTTATCTAATAATTAAATGTTATTGTAAATATATATGTGTCAAATATGCATTTTAAAGTCCACCATAGGATGCATGTGTAAAAAACGCTTTGTAAGTCCACCATGGGCTGCATGTGACCAAAGCAATAGACTATCCATATTGGGCCTCCAATGTACAGGGTTCATCTTGTTGCGGTCGTATCATGCTGCGCTCGGCGTAGCTTTTTATTTCAAAATATTGAACATTTGAATTTGACAGGAAATCATTTTATGGTGACCTTTTAAAGATTAAACACTTTTAAATTTAAGCATAAGCGGAAGTCAATGTTCTGTTTGCTACTTTGAGGATCCTGATTTTGCCAATAATAATATTGTATTGTAATAAAACCCCATGATTTTAGTACTCCATTCCAACCCCCCGAAAAAAATACAAGAAAACAACAGCGTTGTGTTTAGAAAAAAAGGAAGAGGTATGGTACAACAAAAGATGTCCTTGTCTATATTATCTGCTTGCAAGTGTATAAAACCTTTGACAAAAGCTCCTAATCTTTAACAATTTTTGACATTACAGTTGCAAGCAAGAGGATTCAGAAAGATGGATGCACTTGATCCGTCCTGTGGAATGTTAGAGGTTGCAAAAACCAAAAACATATATAGACACTATTACAAAGAATGTCTTCAGACCGATGCTTTAACAACTCATAATGGTAAGATTAATTATAGACGCCAATTCAAGAGGGTAACAGGGCTCACTGGTCGTATAAAAGGCTGCTTGGGGTTCATCCATTGCGGATTGCATGTTCCGACTGGTTTGTGTACTCGTAGTTTTGTCGTGCATACGTATTCCATATTTTATTTCAATGGATGGCCGATACCATGAATGTAAATAAGCGAAAAAAAGAATAAGATCCAACTATTGTTGTTAATGTGAAACATTCAGGGTGTTAGAAGAAAATAAGATGTGGAATTAGTAGACCCGGTACGACCTTCAAATTTCAACCGGTAAAAATCCGCAATGAAAAATAGCAAGAAGCCTTCAATGTGACCAGTGTTAGTTGCTTACCGTTTTGCAGTTGGTCCTTAATTGAGATGGTTAGACCAATGTGACAATAACATGAATAATTAAGTATGGAACACACATTTATCAAAAGGTTGGTTTTATTGCAATGCGTAATATACATGTACATCCTATCTACTGCAAATGATTTTTTTAAGATTGTAGCACACATCAAACTCATATCTAAAACCAAATTAACGCTGTTGCGCAACACAAAAATGGAAAATAAATTCAGTTTTCATTCTGTAATTTATGGGCTTTACATAGAAAGAAAAATGTTTAGCTGTAGTAATTGCCACAATTCAATAGCAATCCTTTTTTCAAGGTATAATGTTTATTTTCATCATACTATTTAGTGTCTTATGTCAAGATAAAAATGACAACAAAGTTCCAGACAATGAATTTTGCTACGCCTGACGCGCGTTTCGTCTATTCAAGACTCATCAAAGGCGCTCTATCAAAAATATTGAAAATGCCAAACACTATAGGATTATGAAGAGCATAGAACAATAAAACCAAAAATACCAAATTAAACTTGGGAACCAAATAATTACCAAGATGATCAACTTTTGTCTGGGGTAGGACGAACCTTTGGGTTTAGACAATTTTGAAATTTAAACGGATAATTTAAAGCTTTGATGTGTTCTCCAACACAAAGGTAATAAGCCGGAGCGGGCTAACCTCGGGGAATTAAAACTCCACCAGCAGTGCTAACCTTCACGGGTGTCCGAAATAAAAATGACAACAAAGTTCCAGTCAATAAATTTTGCTACGCCTGACGCGCGTTTCGTCTATTCAAGACTCATCAGAGGCGCTCTATAAAAAATATTGAAAATGCCAAACACCATATGATTATGAAGTGCATAGAACAATAACACCAAAAATACCAAACTTGGGAACCAAATTATTACTAAGATGATCAACCTTTGTCTGGGGTAGGAAGAACCTTAGGGTTTAGACAATTTTGAAATCTAAACACAAAAGTGTTGGTGCCGGAGCGGGCGAACCTCGGGGAATTAAAACTCCACCCGCATTCCTAACCTTCACTGGTGTTCGAAATAAAAATGACAACAAAGAAGAGGAGAGTTTTGACATTTGCAAGAAGTACGGGAGTATTAAAGGCATATTAAAAAAATAGAAGCCCCAAAAGAACTAAGACAAACACCAAATAAAAGCCACTTAACACAATTGTTTATTTATGTTCTAGTATTCTTTCTGGGCCAAACAAGGTTAACTGCTTAATTTACAGCAAGCAACAAATACCGGTATTGCATTTCTTGTGTAAAACGACAACTGGCCCATATTGTGTCATCAGGTCACGTGACGCCTATCTCATCAAAATTTTCTGGATCGGCGGAAGCGATAAAATGTGATGCTAATTACTCAAATTGTGATCTTATTCAGGAGAATTGATTAGTTTTATGGTGATTTTTACTGTTTATGATGATAATAAGACCTAATATAAAAATATCAAAAATCGTCTCCAGTCTCCTTTAAGACTATTGCTGGGCGCTTGAAACCGAAGACTATTTTTTTTCGATTTCGTGGCTTTATGAATCGATTTAGATTTCTTTTTTTTTACTCTCCCTTCTAGTTCGTGTTATACTGTAGAATCCTTCCTTCTTTTCAAAATGCATAATTATTGTTGGTGTATCTGTTTCAGAATTGAATACCTGAAAACACTCTCTTTGAGAAGAATTTTATTGCAAAGAGTGTTGAGAGTACTGTATGTTTTTTCTAAGTAACATTTTTATGCTAATCCCATAATGTAAGCTTTTTTTCTCTGAAGGGTATTATGACTGTGTTATTACGTGCGGTTGCCTAACACCAAACCACATTCCAGCTTCATCCATACCAGATTTTCCCAGATTGACAAAGAAAGGTAAACATTCGTCTGCAGAAAACGAAAATAATTATTATTATCCCTATTGTGTCTTTACAACCGTGTTGCGTTTTGTGTTACAACCGGACCCTAAGATCGAAATGGAAATAGGAGGTTTAGCACGCCATAAAACCTGGTTTAACCCACCATTTCATTTAAAATACCTGTACCATGGCAGGACCATTGCTACCTATTACTGTTCCGGTTTGTCTTCTGTGTCTTGGACATTTAGATTGATCCTTCAAGTTCGGTAACTTTGTTATTACCTTTATTTGCAGACTTCAAAGTTTACATTTAATGTTACAAACTTAATATTGGTAATTTATATTTAAAAGCGGCCTCATGGGAAAATGATACCAATTCAGACTTAGTTTATATTAGATTGTAAACTAGTTTGATGTCCGAGTATTGCGACAATAGCATTTAACAACCAAATATCGTTTTAAAACAAAAAATTTGTTTCAAAATTCGTTGGTAAAGCTCAATATCTTGTAGGAGGTGGGAAATATGATTTGACACCGCAATGAAAACTAGAGGCTCCCAGGAGCCTGAATCGCTCACCTGATCTAATATGCCAAAGTTTGAATAAATTTCACAAACTTTCACGTATACAAAGTTGCAAAACATCCCTTTCAGTGGTTTCAGAGAAGATTTATGGAAATCAGTTAAAATTAATAGAAAAAACAGTCAAAGGGCAATAACTCCTGTAAGGACCTTTTGATGCTGAACAAAAAAAAGTTGCTTCGGATTTTCTATCTCTTATACTTTTCGAGTTATAAGCCAAAAACAATGGTCTGACCCCTCTGTTCTATTTTTAGCAATGGCGGCCATGTTGGTTGGTCGACCTGTATATAATTCACAAACTTGGTAGAGGACATCCTAAAGATCAAGTGTACCAAGTTTCAATGCAATCCCTTCAGTGGTTTCAGAGAAGAAGATCTTTGAAGAAAAGTTAACGGACGGACGACGGACGGACGGACGGACGACGGACGCTTAACGTTGACAAAAGCTCACATGACCCTTCGGGTCAGGTGAGCTACAAAGGTGTGGTGTCATAAAACCTGTTCAACCATTTCTTCTAAAATCTTTGAATGTACTTAGACGGGGACATTAGATTTCCGGTATGTTTAAAAATCTGACTGGAAAGTTCAACCTACTATACCGGTGTTGAAATGGAACTATAGTCAGCATTAAAAATACATTGATTTACACGTGTTCGGCATTCGACTCTTACGTCTAACATTAATTAAAAACTCAGATTCAACTTTTACATTAATACTCCTTTCACGTCTAAAACTCGTTCAATGTCTACTATGCGTGCAACACTCAAATCCAACTTTTATCATTAGTGCAACATTCACATCCAACGGTTAAAAGTTCGTTCAACATTCAAACTCAACGTCAAAGGTTTGGTCAACATTCAAATTTAACGTTTTGGTCAACATTCAAATACAACGTCAAAAGCTCGGTCAACATTCAAATTCAAGGTATAAATTCGTTAAACATATGAATGTTGGAAGAATGTTGAACACGATGGGTGAGTTTGAAATTGATTTTCAATGTTGGGCGAATGGAATGTGTGACTTTGAACGGAGCTCAATATATGTTTTTGCATCTGAATATTATAATGTCTCTTTCTGTTCCTTTACATGAAAACTCCACTAAATTATATTATAATTCATTATACATAAAGTGTTTACATTTGCATTTTTTTAGGTGGCCACGTAGTGTTAACGTTACGTTCTGAATTTGATGACCCTGTCTATTACGACAGTGTTAGATCTGAGATCAGTAGCCTACAGGCAAAGGGGATATGGGAATTAAAAGATGAGAAATTAGTTAATAATTATGGCTTCGATAAAAATGGAAAGACTCTTGTTTTGAAGGTTTTGTAAATATTAACAGACTCTTTACCATGGCATGGCAGGTCTTGTGCTTTTTTCATTTGATCAAGGCTAACACATGTTATATTGTATTTCTTGTTTTCATTATGTACATCATGTTAACTTATATACTTTTAATTTGTGTCCATGTAATTACCTTTTTTCACAGTAAAAAAACGCTATATACTCCTACTTTCGCAGACTGGGCATAAAAACAACATCTATACACATCTGAGAGATACAAATTCTATATTTTGCTTAAAAAGAGTTTTGTAAAGTACTCGCAATTTAAAGAAAATGAAAAAGAGGTTAGTTACATAGGGGAACCAATCATATATTTATTAATTCGGAACTTCTTTTATAAAAATATGATATGGCATTTTTGGGCGTCTCAATAGTACCTGTGGCAAAAAAATCCATGCAAAAATATACACTTTTGAGAAGTAGTATGCAAAATAGTATGATACGATGGCAGTCTTGGATGGTTTAGAGGTCCAAAGGTTCCAGAAGAACACCCCCTACCCGAATATTTTGTAGAAGGTGCACATCTACCTGTACATTTGTGTAGGAAAAAGATTCCATAAAAACACGAAGACAGTCTATCAATGTGCTTATGATGATTTACCGACGCAACATACATAACCCTATTTGGGTCAATTGTGAACATTCATAAATGAATTTGCAAAATCCCCAAAAAATCAAAAACATCAAAAATTGAAGTAGTAAGTGCAAAACAACGTTAAATAAGAAAGGGTCATAATAATTTGAAGAAAATGAATCAAGGCGTTTTGGATGAGCAGTGCATGGATCCATAAAAAAGTGGGACGGGCAGAAGAATGCAAACACGGACAGACGGAAGAACGGAACAAACCATAACAAACCTCAGTGGGTATAAATGCAAGGAAACAAGTAATTTGATCTGACAAACATAACATCGAAAGTATGACAACTAATTTTGGGAATAGTAATGATATACCTCGGTATAGAGGCAAAAATTAGCAGGTGTCTAATATTGATTCAGTTGGTATATATGTTTAGATTAGATATCAAAAAAATAATTTAGCCTATATACAACAGAATAAAACCAAAATAATTTGAAAATTATAAATTTTAACGCCGGGACCATGTTGTACGTTATGGTAGTGACGAAATGCAGATTTTCCCTTTTTACATTCCGGAAGCTCACTTCGGCATGTTTTGTTTAGTAAATAATTTATATTTTTTACCGTTATTGTAAAATTGTATTATAACTTAACGTAAAAACACCATATTTTGACCAGAGTGAAATTCAAGATTACAAATACCAAAACGCGGGTATAAACGGTTAATTTGGATATGATTCATCTTTGACGTCATTTTTCTCAAAATGCTTCGACTAATAGGCAATGTTTTCCTCTTTCCAATTATATATAATAAAGTCGTGTGTCATACTATTAAGGATCGACCATCTTCTCCTCTACTATACCGTGTACAAATTGCTCACAAAAGTTATCAAACCTTTAAGTTTTAACGGTCAATCAATCGAAGCGTTTATACATCTATAGACAAATCCTCACCTATTTTTACTAAACCTCTAGCTCTAGCCCGTTTGGTCGTCATGTAGATTTTCTGTTTTTGGAATAAGAATGTAACGGACATGATAGAAACCGGGGATAGAAATCACTTTTATTTTAGTCCCAGGTTGAGATCTTGGAATATTCACATGAATTTTGCTTTTTTGAATAATTTGGCAACAAAAGATATTAAGCAAAATGAAAAATTTACATCAATTGTCAAGATTTTCGACATCAACCAGAAGTCTTGTCTATCGCGCGGCATGCAACTATCAATGGTCATCAATACAACTGTATTTTTTCTATCAGAAATGCCTTTTTAATTCATATTTTCACTGAATACTATTGGAAAATGATCAAATATTAATAATATGACATAAACACTGGTCTCACTAAACAATCCTATATTATTTTAGAACAATTTATGTAGAGTGTTGCAATTTGGGTACCTGTTGCAATTTGGGTAGCGTTACGTTATAGCTATGAATTAATTTTAAATCCGTAAGAAAAAGTTTGCTATTATATATAATACATAGGAAGACATGCCTTTAAAGCAAACATACTTTAACATCAATTCTCTGTAAGCATCAAAGAGTTTCTCAAAACAAACATAAACTGGACCAAACAACAGAACAAAATCGAGAAAACTAACAATTAATAAAAAAGGTAAAAAAAATTATGGTCCGTTGGGACAAAATATCCCAATCACATCATACATATTGCAGAATTGAGATGGATGGATGGATGGATGGATGGATGGACGGACGGACGGATGGACGGACGGACGGACGGATGGACGGACGGATGGATGGATCAAAATTACAGACCTTTTTTAAACGGGCCATTAAAATTTAGCCGAAAAAATTAGATTTAAGAATATAAACATATTAGGCGACTGATCCACCAAAAAAAAAAAAAGTAGTCTTTGGATCATCTATAGTCATCTAAATTTGGATATTGGAAAGTGATCCACAAGAAAAAAATAAACAAAATGTTATGATTGAATTAAACATATGTTAACCCTACGTTTTGGTGCCCATAAGATAAACATATGTTTTATGTTTTCATATGACATAAATTGTTTTAGAAAAAAATATTTAAATCATTTTTAATTAAATTAATTGCCAATGCATAACTCCCATTTTAAATTGTAAGGTTTTTTCCGTATAATAAACATATGTTCGTCAAATGTTTAACCGAGTTTGAAAACATATGATAATCATATGGGTACCAAACATTAGGTGCACACATTTTTGAAAACATAAGTTAAACATTTATTAGAGCTTTATGTTATCATGTGTAATTAAAAAAAATGAAAATTATGCAAAATAGAGGAAGCAGGTAGCTATTTGGTAGTGATTTTTTTAATTGATTTTTGTGAAAGAAGTTTTTTATAACCCTTAGGTGCGTATGAAAGGTCGACATCATTGTAGTTGGTCGGGTTTTATCAACCGGTTTTTAGACCAACCTGTCAGCCTTAAGTTAAAAACTCGTTTCATTCCCCTTTACTTTACATTCCCCTGATAAAAAATGGATAACAACAAAATCTATATAGGCGATTCAGACTCAAATTGTTCAGAAAGTAGCCATGCATTTACATCTGATTCAAGCGTCAACGTATTAAACATTTCTCCACGAAACTTATGTACTAAACGAAGACGTGCAAACAGTAGTTCCCCACCAACACGGGTATCTAGCTGGACAAAGCAGTTTTCAAAGCTACACATATCTTATAACAACGCAGAATTGTGTATTCAAGAAGTTTTTTCAAAGGGAATAGGTTTTAAACATCATTTATCAGATGAACAACAAGATCACTTGAATAGATTACAAGAAATTGTGGACTTTACCCTCACAAATGAAGATTTTTCCTCACCAGAGTATAAAACTATGACTGCAAATACAATTGATAGTATCAAACAGAAGGTGTCATTTGGAATTGTTGAGTGGGACAAAAGGTGAATTGTACAAAGATTATTTAAAAGACACAAGCTCCTGTTCTTCTTCTTTCGATTAAGATCTGGAGTCGATTTCCGACTGTAAAGAGATCTGCAGGACTTTGTGTATACCAAGGCACATGAGTACAACAGCTTTCCCATGGACTATTTACGCTAAAAAGCCAAATATTTACATCTAAAATTATGTACAGGGCGCTGGATCAAGTGTGTGGTACATGTACATGTATGGCTAACCGTGTTACGTTCATTTACATGTGTACATGTACATTTGTATGTACATGTAACTAAAGTGGAAAATTTATGTACATGTATGCTGCTGTTATGTGACTTCTTGGATGAACCCATACATGTAAATGGATACAGGGAACAAATAGAAAACAGATTTATAACCTTAAGTAGAATTTTAACACTGTAAAACATGCTGAAGTTATTTCCATCCTGGGAATGCCAGACAACTTGGCCCGAAGACAAGTCGGCCTGGGACAACTCGGACCGGTGTGTAGGACAACTCGCCCCTCTGAAAGACTAGTCAGCCTGACTTTAACCTGTTCATATCTTTAATAGAAAAGTGAGAAAATTCCAATGAAATGTTATAAAATGTTCCTCTATTTCAATGAGTCTGTCATATACATGATTTTGATTAAAACAAAACTTTAAGAGAAGAACAAAATTACATTTTTCATTTGAGAAAAGTAGCATTACTTTGGAATTAAAGAATAAGGCCATAATTAAAAATATGTTTGTTTGCCATAGCCCGACCAACCCGATTTTAACCCCCCGACTGAAAAGTTTTTATTGACAAAATTCTCCTCGTTTTTTTTTATTGGTATCCAAATTTTTTTCTGTGTACGATTTTCTTTTACTTCAATCATTTCGGATCTCTGAAATGCTTTACGTAATTGCGTAATTTAAAGCGCTCGCAAGATTAGTTTAGTGGAATCTGGTTCATTTTGCTGATTTATGAAAAAGTATCAGTCGACACCATCTCCGATTGTCAAAAAAGAAAATCGCTTCATGAATTATATAATGTCTGACTTTACACCCGCCCTTTGCCTAAGTATTTAAATAAAACAGGACAAATAATTTTGCATCAGTGTTCATTTGTACCAACATGACACGTCTGACACTCAGGAGATTAATTAAAACAACACTTGAAAATAAAAACACAAAATATTACAATGAAGTCCTTGTTGAACTCTGAGGTTGAACTGTCAAATATTCTCAAAAAAAATTGTGCCAGATACTTTAGAATTAGAACCAGTGAAAATTACTTGACATTGAAGAAATTGATATATGTTAAATTCATTGTTGACCGACAATGCAGATTGTAATCAGCCTAAAAGAAATTCATCAAGCAGGGAAATTTCTTAATAGTATTAAATGATCTGACACTTCAACATTATTCAGTAATAAAATAAAACTTTATTCAGTAAAAGCTAACCAGTCAGAGGTTATGTTATGTTGTACTGTTTTGTATGTGCTGAATTAACATAAAGTTTTCCTATTCAAATTTCTATTACTTCAATGGCTGTTCCTGACCATGGTTACTTAAGTTAGTAAAATCAGCATTTACAAGTAACAGTTTACAACATATCAATTGTACTTTCCCTAGCCCTTCCAGCATTTGACTGTTCAACAACAGATGGAATTACATGTACATTTGTACATCTTGTCATAGTGATGCTGATCTTGAGCATGTTGAGACTTGTTGTAAAGAAGAAAACCAATCAACTAAATTTTCTGTCATTCTGATTTATGCTATTTATTTGCTATTGTTTAAAATTAATGGATTGTACGGTATTCAACATGTCTTGAGTTTGAATTAATTGCATTGTGTTTAATTAATACATTCAAGGGGGTGGAAGGACATTTACTGTTTCAAATTACATTCAATTCAGTTTGTTTTGTCATAATGAAAATGAAAAGCCTGTTTTTAATCTGAAATGTGTTACCTTTTATTAAAAGATGCTTCATAAAATAGCCAAAAAAATGGGCATGATTGAGTTGAACAAAACTATCAATTTGGTATTTTCAGTGTCAAAAACATACATGTACATGATAAAAGATGACAATGATGATGATAAACCTAAACACGAGTATTGTAACTTTTAGGTCCTGACTGGAAAGGCATTTCAAGAGAAATTATAAATGAAATGGCTGTAAATCTGAATACTTTATTTCTTATAAACATATAGCAGTGCACAGAGAGAAGAACAATACATGATATATGATTTTATTCATGCATGTATCAAATTCTCTGACAAATTAATTGCATGTGATGTAATAATAGATTTGATTGAGTATAAGCATATAAAGAACATTCAAGTTCAATGATACTACGATATACATTAGCATGAAATGGAACCATGCTGCACAGATAACTTTTTTGTAGACAAATTAGGTCGCCAAAGGGGCAAATTATTTCTGACATGTAAAAGTGGTTTCACATGCCTGAAAAATAAAATGTGTACACATATAGACCCCAAATATAATGCATATTCACCCCAAATATAATGCATATTCATTTATTTTCTAAAACTGTAATAAAGATTCAAGGTCTTTAAAAAAAAAAATTACCTACCGACCGACCCAAATTTTTTTTATGCCACTCGGGCTATGGCAAACCAACAATTTTCTAAATGTGGCCTAAATAATTTATCTTTGTTGAAAAATTTGTCTGTAGCCCTTTTCACACAATTTTTTTTTCAATATTTATCCTCAGAGTGTTTATAGACATATTTCTTATTTTATGAATTGCTGGGAAATAAAGATGAAGATAATCGTGTTACCAATATTTTGCAAAATGTATTATTATGAAGTCAAAATCAGAGAACTATAGAAAGAATTAAAGTTCAATTAAGCGGATATTTCGTGAAATGCACACAAAATTAACCAAAGACCATTAATAAAGTATTTGTTCTTTAATTTATACCTAAAATATCAACCTTTTTTTATTTTACTGACTCGGGCCGAGTTGTCATTTACCGGTCCGACTTGTCTTAAAATCCGGCCCGAGTTGTCCCAGGCCGACTTGTCCTCGGGCCGAGTTGTCTGGCTACCCATCCTGGAAGCCATGTAACAGGAGCACACATTAGTTTCCCGTTTCTTGGTTTTATTATGTTCTCATTTCATCGAATATTGAATGATATTTTATTTTGATAGTAGATATCAATATCTGATAAAAATATTTTAAAAAAGAACAAGAAATGGGATATTTTATGCATAGAACTAGAGAACAATTGTACAGGTGTAAATAAAATGTACATATAGATTATCTCCTACATGTACAAAACATGAACATGTATGCAAACACATGTATTCCCGTAGGTAAAACATTAAAACTATAGAATTACACATGTACATTTGTACCAACTATTTCCATGGTGTTCAGCAAATGTACATGTAGTACATGTACCTTAACCTACATGTACATGAAGCTATCTTCAAAAAAGGAAAGAAGCATAAGACAACCAACTACAGGCCTGTCTCACACACCTCTACAATGCTCTATATCTTGCAAACTGCTAGAACACATGCATGTAAATGGTTTCTGTACTAAAATGAATCACATGATCACCATAGAAGATTATGAGATGTGGAATAAGTGTACCCGACACAACCTACAATACAAACAACAATTTTAAAAATTCCACAATGGAAAACAGCCAGCAGCCTTCAATGTGACCATTGGTCGCCTCTTCTTGACGAAAAAACAATTAACATAGATTTGACAAAATACAAACATAAGCTTTGATAAAGATTCCTGACTTAGGACAGGCACATTTAAAATGTAGAGGGGTTAAACTAGTTTTTTGGCGCCAACTTTCCCCTATTGATAATCAATAACAAAGCACAAACATAGTATTTAATTTGTGAAACAACAGCAAAAACAAATGTCATACAATTAAATAATTGAAATGTGCACACTATAATTCTTCCTTATTTATTTTAATTAGGGTTTATGTTGTTAAATTTATTGAGAGCCTCAGAAGATTACTAATAGAGAGGAAGAAAACAGAAGCAACTTATGTAAATGTTCTATGTAAATTTGCAGAAATGTGCTTACTTAATGTAGAGTAAGTAATACCTTATACATGTAGGTAAATTTAACTTGTTATTTTACTTTATAGTTTGCCTATCTTGAAATATCCTGATGTAGAAGATAATGATTTACATGACGCAATCTACAATATACAAAAATGTTCATAAATCAGTGACAACCTACAATGTACAATCATGACAATGAAAACACCTAACAGCTTTAATATGACCAGTCGTCACTGTTTGGCATCTTGCATTTGCCTTAAAAAAGAAGATTGCACCAGCTTACAATGCAAAACAAAATACAAAAATTCGAAACTTTTGAAGAAAGAATCCTTTCTTGACTCCTTACATTTTTTACATCAAATACAATTACAAGTACCTTTTGAATTGTAAAAAAAAATGGAGTTGATATTTACATGTAGCCAAAAGACATGTTAACTTCCTTCGAATCATCACTTTTACTTAGTTTCTGTGGTCAGTCTCCCTGAAGCCAGATACATGTAGTATGATGACAATGTATCTAGAACTCTTCCTGAATTACATATTACAGTGAAGAAAGGATAGGAGGAACCATTAATAAATCATTTAATAGTGGGTGGTTTCAGAAAATATTATTTTGAAAAAGCAAATAGGGCATTATCAAATTAAAGAACATTGGTGGTTTGGTAGTGACTAAACCTACCCTTTCATTAAAGTTTGGAACAGCCCCCCCCCCTTTTCCAAATAAATCATGTCTTCTGCATTGCTAATTCTCTTTCAATGGATTTTTGTCTTCTTTTCCAGAAATCCACCTGAACAGTTATATTGGAATGGTCTGAGAGGAAAGAAAGTAACATCACAACCACAACCAGATTTAAGATTTCGTCCATTTGGTTTGGAAGAAACTGAATCAGAAACTTCAGTTTGTATTGTTCAGGTATACCTAATGAATTTTAAAAATCAGCATTGCAAATACATGAAATATTGGTGTACAAACAGATCGTTTTGAAGGAATTCACACTTATTTTCATAATTTTTTCTAATTACCTTTCCAGTTAAACATATTCAATGAAACTTTCATATTGATTTGGATTAACTTCACTGAAAGGCAAAAATGTAGTTAGATAAATAAATCTACTCCCATATAAATATTTTAAAGATATTTTTACACATTTACTGGACAATAAACAAGTTGCCAATCCTTCTCATAAACAGATGTATGACATCACATAGGTATAATACATTTTTTAAGCTCCCCCGATCAAAGACTTTTTGCAAATAATTCAGGTTCCTCATCCGTCTGTCCAACTTTTCTAAAATCTTCTTTTCTGAAAATGCTTGACCTAATGCAACTCAAATTAGTATATGATTGTTGTTTGTCATGTTTATGTTGTCCTTTACAAAACAATCTTAGATTTTTTTATTTGGTCTATGTCCTGTATGGTAAGTGGTTTTAATGATAACCCAGACTGTATTTATAAGCTACATGTATAATGACATGAAAATTTGCAAAGAGTATGCATTTGTGGTGAACTAACAATATCTAATTGGAATTAGGACACTTTGACCTATATTTCAGGGTTAAGACAGAATTAAATTTAATACCTGTGCTAACCAGGTGACTGTATAACTGTTTTATGTACATTGATTATTTACATGTATAGGCTGCTCCACTTAATGAGGCCCTTGACAGAGTTTATGGACAACATGCTGGAGAATTACTGATAGACCTGTTCCATCTCCCAAAAGACAAGTACAAAGACAGTACAGAACTCTCTATACCAGGAATTATAATGGATGGGACAAAGGTATTTTATATGGAATAGCAAATAGTTGAAAGACAGAAATTTCGATTAACAGGAAGTAGAAGTCTCAGCCACAGGCCTGAAATCAAATCCCACTTTTGGGAGCCCTTCCAAATATCAAAAGGCTATGATTAGTAGTTGCTGAAAAGACTGTTACGAAAGTATTTTCTCTGCCTACCCACTTGTCCCCCGACATTTGCCATTTTATAACCCTGATTTTCACTAGTGAAATCTGACCAAAAATTACTGTACAAGTACTGAAATTTCACATCTAACAAAACTTTGAAGACTGAACATAATGGGCAGTATCTGTTCTTTAGTCTTTTCTTCTTTCCATCCACTTGTCACACTCTCTCATTTCAATTTAGGCAAAATATAACCAAAGCAACGAAGTAACCAATATTATTACATGTATGTTTTACTAGTCTATCGTCTTTGTGTTGGTCATTTCTATTTTGTGAAAGCAATTACATGTAAAAACTGCTCATAACTCAGGTACTATAACATGATGTATATTGTATGATATATGTTTAGATCCATTGGATATCTACTTCCTGTATGAAGAAAACTTTGAATTCTGTCAAGCTGTGGGCATTTTATCCCTCTTGTACCACTCCAGGTAAAACATAAGGGTCAACCAATTACTTAAAGTCAATTTCTATGGAATTGTTTGGTAAAGAATGAATGTGCAACAAGCTGCTAGAAAATTCACAAAGGAAAGAATTATTTCCAAACCTGTCTTTACTTTGAAGTAATATTTTTCTTGCAGGTTGAACATAGACTCTCAACCAAACTTGTGAAGAACAAGCTTCTCTAATTACATAGTATTATTTTGGGTTCATGTGAATTATTTATTAAATAACTTCTATTATCTTCAGGTACAATTTACGATGCTAACAATTTCCAAAGACCATTATGAGAAACTGGTAGAAAACAAAGACTTGGAAGGTACGGACCAAGCAGTGATATATACTAGTGGTTTCCATGACATCCTCAATCAACGTCATAGAAATGTTTTAATGAGAACATTGATAAGCCTCAATAATATGGACCAGCCACCATAATAGCATAGAAGACCATATCAGTAGCCAAAAAGGGTTTTAATGCCGTGTTGAATGGCCTCATATTGAACATTGTAAAGACTTTAAAGAAATTAAGAAATTGACTGTCAAGTCCAGCATAATTTATTTCCACCACAAGCAAAGTTTTGGGGAGGTATTAAGAAATCATCCCAATTGTCTGTCTATTTGCCCCCTTGATTTATTATGAAGAAAGTACTAGTACATCATATGGAAATCTCTATGACGAAATTATAGTGCTATTTAATATTGTGCAGGAGAGATAACTGGACTAGTGTTTCTAATGTAGGGTCCAAAACAAAGTTGGGGTATCCCTAATAAGCCTGCATGCATTTCTTAATTAAATCATATCACAGATAAAACTTATTTAACTATAGCAGTCCAACTGTTATGTTGTACCTAGTTCATTAGATAAAAATTTATAACACAGTATTGTATGTGTTTTAGGAGATGTTTTACATAACTTATTCAACAGGAGATTTGGTTCTATCAAATAGGCTGAGTTTTGATGAGCTAATAAAATGTTATCCTTAATCTAATTAACTGTGATTAAAATTTATATTATTTTTTATGCCCCCAATTGTAAGAGAGGTGGCTATATTGCAATCACCTTATCCGTCCGTCTGTCCGTCTGGTTCAATTTCTCTGCTTCTATTGGATAGATTGGTTTCAAATTTGGTACACAGCTTCAGCATAATGAGTAATACCATGCCTTCCCTTTCCAGATCAGTCCATCATCTACTTCCTGTTTTCCAAGCCAACTTAGAATTTTTTAGGGTAAAACATTTGAAATGTGAAATTTTTTGAACTGATTTCTGGGCTTCTACTGGATGGATTGGTTTCAAATTTGGTACACAGCTTCAGCACGATTAATTATACCATACCTCCCCTTTCCAAGATCAGTCCATCATCTACTTCCTGTTTTCCTAGCCGACTTAGACTTTTTAATGGGTCAAAAATAGAAAACTTTTCGTAACAGATTTCTCGGCTTCTACAGAAGGGATTGATTTCAAAGTTGGTATACAGCTTTAGCATAATGAGTTGTACCGTGCCTCCCCTTTCCAGGTCAGTTGGTCATCTACTTCCTGTTTTCTGAATGGTGGAGTGGGGATATGCTTAGCACGACTTAGAGCAACCCCTTGTTTTATCATGACTGTCTCAAGGGTCAAGCAAGCAATTGCTATCAATTGCATCTATTTGTTGTCCATAAACTTTTTCTAGTATTAATTCCTCTGGCACTATCGGCTCAACTGTAACTAAACATGGTGTATTTTTTTAGCATTGGTGGTAAAGAACTAGTTTGGGGCTTATCAATTTGATTTCAACATGGCCACTGTGGTGAGAAATACATGTAGACTATATGGTTATTATGTCCCATTAGATGCCATATACCAATGCTTTAGAATTAAGATATAGAAAACAATGAGATGTGGAATAAGTGTACGCCACACAGCTCACATAACAAGCAGCAATTCAGGAAAAAAAACAATGGAAAACTGCCAGCAGCCCCAAAAGAGGCTAGCAGGTGCGGCACGCTGCCCTGCAACTGACCCACGGCCCAAACAAGACGCTCACAACCCAAATCTAGGTTGAAATGGTCACAGACAGACCCCTCTCCAAAACAAGGAACAGACAACACCAAATAACAAGCAGATACAAAAGCCTTTTAAAGCCTCTCTTTTGACATTAAAATAATAACCATAATAAAATAGATTTTACAGAAGACACCATGTACTAGTGGACACAACATATTGGATTTCTATCTCTCAGTTTTTCTCAAGCAGATTTGGCCAATGCTAAATTGACAAACTTTGGCAAATCTACTCACACTTCTGGAGAAACTGAGTTCATTCCAGTTTCAACTTTATTTCCTGTTGTTAAATGAAGTTTGGTAATTGTGTGTATGTTTTTGTTTAGTTGTCACGGTAGTTTAAGTTTGTTTTCTGTTGTCTTTAATGTCTATTTGACTTTCAGAATACCCCATCGGTAATTTCTTTATGATATAACATTTTATTAAAAACCCATAAAACAACAGAAAACAATAATATGCTCAAAAGACAGTGCCCCATCTTGCAACATTTGGTACAGACGGACGGACCCAAACACTTTATGCCCCCTACTTTCGTAGATTGGACATGAAAACTTTTAATTCAAATATGTATGGTATTACTTAGCAATACATCAAACTTCATATGATTGAAGTTGACACTCATATTAGTTATGGTTACTTTAATGTAACAAAAACTGTATTTGCTTTGAAGCTTAAAAACTTTGTAAACCAAAAAAGCATGTTCTGTCTTTAGGTCTCTAGACTGAACTTCGAATTCATTTGATAAGGTGTCTTGTCAACCTTTTTATAAGACATATAATAGTGGTTTCTATTTTGCAAAATGCCATGTGATCTATTGCCATCTTTTTCCGTTCATCGTTCTAAATTTTTTTCTCTTATTAAACAACTGAAGCAAATGGAACGAAAACAGTAACGACTGTTGCTTAGGGTGTTCTTTACAAAACAATTGTTTGAATTTTATATTTACCAAAAGCATGGTTGCCTTTGCCGTTGCTTTAAATAGAACATATGGGAAATAGAATTAAAAAAAAACTGATGTACCATACAAACTGATCTCAGTTGATCCCAAGTTGTAAAATGACCCCCACATTTTCTCAGTACATGCATTTAATGTGGTAATTTTGAAGGGAAATTGCATACAAAAAGAAAATAATCAACTCATATTGCCATTTCTGTATAAAACAGGCTTTAAAACCAACATGATGCATGTAGCATTTATCAATTACGTATACGTATTAATGTTTTACCTTAAAAAAAAAAGACCAAACAATTCTGGTAAGGAGTTCTGCTTGTTGCAAATTCATTGTGATAAGTTCTTATCAAACATTTTGAAAGAACAAAATAAAAAATTATGTTTTTCTTTCAAATAACCAGAAAATACATGAAAAACGTTAACAAAACTGCTTATAGCAAACCTTATCTGAAGAATATTTATAGGAGTCCAATAATAGGTATAACATGAGATTACATGATCTCATTATGGTATTCAGTATTCTAGAAAATAAATGTTTTCATAACGGATCTGCATTACTTTTCTTGAGTAAAATTATGTCTCCCCCAACTTTTGTGGGGAGACATATTGTTTTTGTCGTGTCCGTCCGTCCGTCTGTCCGTCACAAAGTTTGTCAGCGCAACTCCTCTGAAACTACTGAACCGAATTCAACGAAACTTGGTATATAGGAAGGACATCATATGTAGTTGTGCATGTTACCAGGAAATTTTGATCCTCAAATTTTTGTGGGAGTTATGGCCCTTTGAACTTGGAAATTTGCTGAAAATCCTCATTTATCATCTTGTCAGCGCAACTCCTCTGAAACTACTGAACCGAATTCAATGAAACTTGGAATGTAGGAAGGGGACATCATATGTAGTTGTGCATATTACCAGGAAATTTTGATCCTCAAATTTTTGTGGGAGCTATGGCCCTTTGAACTTAGAAATTTGCTGAAAATCCTCATTTATCATCTTGTCAGCGCAACTCCTCTGAAACTTCTTAACCGAATTCAATGAAACTTGGAATGTAGGAAGGACATCATATGTTGTTGTGCATGTTACCAGGAAATTTTGATCCTCAAATTTTTGTGGGAGTTATGGCCCTTTGAACTTAGAAATTTGCTGAAAATCCTCAGTTATCATCTTGTCAGCGCCTGAAACTTCTTAACCGAATTCAATGAAACTTGGTATATAGGAAGTTAAGGACATCATATGTAGTTGTGCATGTTACCAGGAAATTTTGATCCTCAAATTTTTGTTGGAGTTATTGCCCTTTGAACTTAAGACTTTTTGGGGAAACGGGGGGAGACATCGTTTTTGTAGGCAAAAACAAACTTTAATTTTGTATATACTTGTCACAATATGACTTGATGCTTTACATGTGCATTTTAGTGCGCAATAACACGGTCATCTTGCTGTAATCTGGGACGTCTTTGGTTGAAAACGGTTCGGGTTTTCAAATTCTGCAATGCTGACAATGTGTCGCCAACATCAGCTAAAGATCCTTTTCTGCGTTGAATGAAATCTTGGCTGTTCCTCAAAATATTTTCCAGTTGTTCTAGACCGCTGTCCACCATTCCACGAAGAGTGTTTCTGCCGTTAGTTATGATATCACGGCCGTGGGCTATAGCTTCTCTGGTTACATTGTCTATTTTCTCCTTTGTTTGGTCCAGCCGTTCTCTGTCAACTCCTAGGTCTTCTAACTGGTCCATTGCCAGGTCCATATGTTGTCTAGTATGGACCCCTACAGTGTCTGCTATGTCGGTTACAGCATCAACGGAATCACTTTTAAATGATAAATAAAACTTATTCTACATGTATATTGTTTGGTTTGAAATATGTCATTATTGCCACAGGCGTTTGGGTCAAGGATTTTATTTTTATTTATTGTGTGTATATAAAATAATCTTACCCTCGCTTTATTACTATTAATAGACATTTTCAATAACTGTCTATACCTAAGATCGACAACGATATCGAGAGTAAAAATAACAGGGAAATTCTCAAAGGATGTTTAAACAAACTATAAGTTAAGAAGTAATTTAAATAAATAAGAAAGGATTATAACGGGAATTTTTAGTACTTGTTTTTTTTTTATTGTACTTTTGACGTCAGTAAAAGGTTTTATTGTTGTTTATGTTTTCTAAGTCCATTTGGCCGGGGTATATTATTTGTCGATGTTACAAAAATGTAATTTGTAATACTGCACATTCATGTCACTTAGAGTCGGACTAAACGACTGGCATATGTTTAGCGGCCTATAATACAAATAAATGAATACAAAACTGTTTTCAGTTTTTGTTCTCGATGTGTTGGGTTTTGTCTCACCTGCGAACGGCGGCGGCGGTGGCGTTATCTTTTTGGGTAAGATTTTATGAGCACCTCCATATCCAAGAACTATTATAGGTCCTAGGTTGGTGAAATTGGGTATGCTTATGCCCCAGTGGTGGCTTAGCACAGTTGTATCCCCATCTTTTGACCTTGACTTTGATTTTCCGGTTGAGTGACTTTGATAATTTTCAATACATGTATATAATAGCAATGGTTAGGTTTTGCGAGCACCTCCATATCTCAAGAACTTAAAGTCCTAGGTTTATGAAACTTAGTATGCATATGCCCCAGTCGTAGCTTAGCACAGTTGTATCCGCATCTTTTGGCCTTGACTTTGATTTTCTTGTTGGGTGACTGGTTTTTATTATTGCATATTTTAATAATGTTTAAGTTCTATAAAGACCTTTTGATTTCAGAAATTGAAAATCCTTATAAATTCAAAATATAGTGGAAGTGAAAGAATTATTGTTCCTGATGGTGCCGGCAGGCGAGACATACTTTAGTGTTAACTCTTGTATTATCAAATATCCCCATCCGAAAAAAAAGTGTTTCCCAATATCCCATATCCCTGTAAATAAAATGGACTTATATTATATATTCTTGAGTAAGTTTAACTTCAATATCCCATATCACATGAAAAATATGTGAAAATCCCATATTCCAATTAGCAGGAACTGCTCACTCTTCCGGGGCACCTGAGTTCAGTCTCGTTATAATTTAGTTCGCGTTGTCGATTTGTGTTCAGTTGTTTTTTGTGTTATAATTTGTGTTTTTTGTGCTGTTATAATTCGTGTTTACTGGTTTTGTCGTTTTCCTTTCCGACTTTTGACACTCGAATGTTCAATTGGTGCTTCATTGCTTCTTTCCTGAATAATAGACAAGTGCACGAGCCTGATATTTTGTAACATCAATGTATTGTTGTGATATAAATAGAAAGAACCTTTTACAAGTAAAAAAGGGGGAGAGCAGAGAAGAGTTGAAAACTCGCACTATGAAAGTTAAACAAAACACACGAACATTAATAAAGAAAAAGAAGAAGAATAATTTATTGTCCAAAAGAATGTGCCCACAATACTAAGAGGCTTGTTATAGTACATGCAATGAAGACAGTAACAATGAATAACAAATTAAAGATCAAAAACTTATATAAGTATATATATCTATAGTAAGTTCAATTAATGTGTGTGGGTTCAGGTACAAATTGGCCAGAAGATGCATGATTGTTATGTAAGAGTAAAGTTTAAGTTGTGAAATGATTTAAATACTTTTGTTCTTGAAGAATCTTAAGCGTATGGATAATCAGTGATTTTGATACCTGCTTTACATGTTTTATCATATTTATTTACACCAGCATACCTACCCAATACGATCCTGTATGTTATTTAGATATTCGCCAAATCTAGTAAAAATATCCCATCTCTGAAATTACATAAAAAATTGTATTTATTGGCATGAATTGAAGTAAGTTAATCATATACAATAACTTTGAATTTTTCAATGTTTCATTGCGATTCTGAAAAAAATATTAAGTTTTTCGTTGTTTGGATTATATCAAAAATCGTAACTTATACTAGACATTTTACACTGAAGGAAGTCCATCAAGTTTAGAAATTTTACGGAAGACATCATGTGCTTGTATACAAATACGGGATTTCTATCTCAGATGATCATAGATGTTGGCTTGACATAGAGTTTTGTATTTTCATCCTTTCCGGATTTGACCAACACTAAATCGATCCTTGGCAACGTGACGGGTGTGCTATAGCAAGCAGAAACTGCTTACTCTTCCGGAGCACCTGAGTTCACTCTCGTTTCGACTTGAGTTCACGTTGCTGAATGCGGTTTTTGTCTCGCCTGCGACGAATAGTCGCGGAAGGCGAGACATAGGTATTACTTTCCGGCGACGGCGGCGGCGACGGCGGCGGCGGCGACGGCGGCGGCGTAAACTTTTTTGTAAGACTTTTGTGGACAATGAATTGCTTGAAAAGTATAATAGCTAGGCATCTGATATTTGGTATACAGACAGTTCAGGTTATGGTCTACGCAACTGTCACCATGCCGTGTGACCCTGACCCCATTTTCACGCTCCAGTGACTCTGTGAACTTAGGTCTTTTTTCAGGCCGTAAACTTTTTTGTAAGACTTTTGTGGACGATGAATTGCTGGAAAAGTATATTAGCTAGGCATCTGATATTTGGTATACAGACAGTTCAGGTTATGGTCTACGCAACTGTCACCATGCCGTGTGACCCTGACCCCATTTTCACGCTCCAGTGACTCTGTGAACTTAGGTCTTTTTTCAGGCTGTAAACTTTTTTGTAAGACTTTTGTGGACGATGAATTGCTGGAAAAGTATATTAGCTAGGCATCTGATATTTGGTATACAGACAGTTCAGGTTATGGTCTACGCAACTGTCACCATGCCGTGTGACCCTGACCCCATTTTCACGCTCCAGTGACTCTGTGAACTTAGGTCTTTTTTCAGGCCGTAAACTTTTTTGTAAGACTTTTGTGGACGATGAATTGCTGGAAAAGTATATTAGCTAGGCATCTGATATTTGGTATACAGACAGTTCAGGTTATGGTCTACGCAACTGTCACCATGCCATGTGACCCTGAACCCATTTTCACGCTTCAGTGACTTTGTGAACTTAGGTCTTTTTTCAGGCCTTAAACTTTTTTGTAAGACTTTTGTGGACGATGAATTGCTGGAAAAGTATATTAGCTAGGCATCTGATATTAGGTATACAGACAGTTTAGATTATGGTCTCCGCAACTATTACCATGCTGCGTGACCCTGACCCCATTTTCACGCTCTAGTGACTCTGTGAACTTAGGTCTTTTTCAGGCTGAAAATAAACTTTTTTGTAAGATTTTTGTGGATGATGAATTGCTGGAAAGTTATAATAGCTAGGCATCTGATATTGGGTAAACAGACAGTTGCGGTTATGGACAATGCAACTGTCACCATGCCATGTGACCATGACCCCATTTTTACGCTCCAGTGACTCTGTGAACTTAGGTCTTTTTTTCAGACAGAAAACTTTTTGTAATTCATGTGTGGACAATGGATTGCTTGAATAGTATAATAACTAGGCATCTGTTTTTAGGTATACATACACTTTTTGTGTTTATATCAAGAAATGAAAGCTTAGGTAGTTGATTTTAGTGATGGTGCCGGCAGGCGAGACATACTTTTAGTGGCCACACTTGTGTTGTTATGTGTGTGTGTTTTTTGTTGTTATGTGGTTTGTTTTGTTGTGATGATTTTTTGTCTGACGGTTTTGTCTTTGTCCTGACGGTTTTATGATACTGATTACCCCTTTGGTACACCTTTGCTTCTTTTGCGTGTAGGTTTTACCGCAATGCATATTTTTGTGTGATTTAACCGTTCAGAAAAGAACTAATTGATCAACATTTACTTTGGAGTATATTTTACCATGCATAATTCATATTCTTTTTATATTCTAACTAACAAAACCTCGTTATGGCTGCTGGTTTGAACTTATTCGTTCATCCTGAATTAGGATGAATTGGTTCAATAAAATATCTGTATCTGTATCATTCGTATTAAAGATCCTCCCCATATTGCAGCTTGTGAGTTTGGTCGTTGACGTCTACTCTTATTAAAATCTACGAACGGATCTTAACAAGCATGTGGTATTCCTTTCCGAAACACGGCCCTTCCGAATAACCAGTATCATTCGATCCTTAATTGAGACTCTCCTTGCAAATGTCTGGAACATTGAATGTGTTAAATTTTGTTTATGCAGCACTGTTGCAACCCTTTATGTAAAAACAACCCTTAAGGGTTGTGACATAGCACCTTTTGAAATATATAAATTTTTTACTTTCTACTTTGATTTTCTAATATTACCTTAGTTCTTGACAGTGGTTTGCCTTCAGTACTCTCCAAAAACAAAACAAACATGAAGACCAAACATAGGCAAGTCTTCATGGCAAAATACTATATTACTGTAAAACTATGGAAAAGCAATGAACATGATGTGTATTAATATATCCATACCGTAGAATAAACATGATAAAGTAATCATTTTAATTGAAGCTTCAAGATTTTGACTAAAGCCACTCATGGGCAACTTAAGAAAGCGACAACTCATGTTAGCTTTATATTTCATATCCGTTATATGTTCATCTAGTGTGTTTAATCTTTTATTTTTGAAACTTTTTTAAATTCGTCTGGTATCTTTTTAATATAGTAACAATGATAAAAAAAAGAGAAGTTAAAACTAGACTTAGCGAACAATTTCATTTGAACTGAGTCTTTAATTTCTCTGGTATTTAATGCCTTACTTTTATTTTGTCTGCTTCCATTCACTTTTCAAAATCATCATCCTTGTTCGGTAAGTTCGATGTCACCCTCTATAATCCTTTGTTGGAACTTTTCTTGTGAATTTTCGTAAACGATACACGAGAAGCATTTGAAATAGGAATTGAATGTAACAAACTATATTAACTAATATTTTAATTTGTGCAAATATTCAACTAAAATTAGAACTAATTTGAGAGTTACAAAAACTTACCAAATACACGGGCTACACACACTTGTTTAAATTATCTCTAATGCTCACGAGACTTCCTGCCTTTAAATCTAAAGTTTAAGATTTCCGCTGTCTAAGTCTTTGGAAGAGTGGATTTTGTGTGTAATCTTGTCTCGTTAAAGTGGTTAGATGTTGGTTGTGTCGCGTACACTTATTCCACATCTCTTTATCGTCTATAGTTTTAATTAACACTTTAAAATACTTCACAAGTACATTCACATATTTAAAAAAAACGTGTGACAAGACTTTTGTACACTATAACGGAAAATTAAGAATCATAATGAAAGTAATTTGGGTGTTTAAAGTTGTTACTATAGGGAAATGCCCCTCTGCAGCGCCCATGACACACCACCGCCTGTCAGTGTTAGATACTCCAGACGACCCAGTACGATGACCGCCATTTTCGTTGATAGTGCCCGGCACTGGTCGAAATTCTCCAAGACAGTCAGCAGTGATCGCTAATAAACCTTTTGCATGTTGTTCTAGATAGTACTATGCATGTATATGATCAAAAATAAATGTTTCCTTCTAGATGTTAGAAAAATGGAATAAAACGAAAAGTAAGAGTATAGTAGTTGACTGGTTTAGACAGATACACCTAATTAAAGAGTATTAAGGTCTCGCCTGCGACGAATGTCGCGAAAGGCGAAACTTAGGTATGGTGATTCCGGCGACGACGGCCACAATGGTTAAAGTTTTTATCTAAGTCTGTTTTATTTGAACAAGTTATGGTATACCATTAATATTAATATTTGGTATGCAGTTGCATTGGCATTTACTACAGATCAGTTTTGAAAGCATTTCATCTGTATGCAGATGGATTATCATCATGGCAGATTAATTGCAAGTAGATTTTATCTGTATGCTCCTGCAGCCAAGGTCTAGTACCGGCTTTGAGATTTTATTTTCATTTGTTTTTCTTAGTCTGTTTCATGTGAGCAAGTGATGGTAGACAATTAATATTGGTATACAGTTACATTTGCATCATTACAGATCAATTTCATGAGTAATTGCCAGTACTGTAGTCACTTTTAACAATTGCATTTTTATTTGACTTCATTTCATACTGTGTCCAGCTGCAATAGGCGAGACATATCTCTGTGTTAATAGCTTATTGGTTTTAGACCGTCCAATGACTTGATTCAAATTCTACCTGTGAGAGGTTTCTCCTTGAATATGCATACCAGTTTAAACAGCAAAACCAAATATACTGGTTTGTTTTATACAATGTTGTATTTTTAAAATCACTGAGTCGATAACTGCTGACGTTGAATCAGAGGTCCTTGGAAAGAGGGGGGGTCCACAAGCCTGGTCTGCAGACTTGTCTGACTCGAATCAACCTTTGTATTGCATTTTTTTTTATTATTGAAATTTCCAATTGTTTATTTTCAAAATTAATTAAAATACTAAGTTTCTTCCCTATCGTTTCTTACTGGTTTCTACTGGAAATCATTGTCATTTCAGCTAACTTTTTGAATGTGTGTTTCTGGTGTACCAAAATATCACTCTTTTGGTTAAAATTGTCAGTTTTTCCGGTTTACTATTTCTTTGTTTGGTTAATTCAATTAAAGCTCTTTCTGCTGGTTATTATTGTCAGCTTTAAATTAACTTTTACCATTTTTGTATTGTGACTCTACTATAATTCATTCTACTGGTTATTATGGTATCCAGTTGTTTTCTAGTTAATTCACACTTTACATGTTAAAGTTTAGGTTAAGGTTCATATCTAAGCAAGTGGAAGAGGAATAATATTCGGTCGGTGAAAACAATTAGGGTAGAATGACTTGCCAAGTTGGGTTAAAGTTTTGATTAAGATCGATATTTTAGTCGACTGCAAGTGGTAGATTAATGATAGAAGTATTTGGTCAGTTGCTAACCAACATCTGAATCAATAATTAAGCCACTTCGACTTGAATTAATTTTAACGGGCCCGTGGACTTGCTATCGTGTGCGACTGTTCCATTCAAAAAAAGTTTCGAGTCTACTAAAGTTCATTTTTACTGGTTATTATGTCAGTATATTTTCTTTTTGTATGTTTCGTTGCAGAAAACTCTGATTATTATTTTCAGTATAAACTACATTTTGAAATATGCAATGGTCCTGACTTGGTACAGGCATTTCAAAAGAAATAGTGGGTTAAACCAGGTTTTAAGGCGGGCCAAACCTCCCTCTTCCATTGCGATCTTTGGGCCGGTAGTTACACAAAACACAACGGGTTTGTGATGACATATCAGTGATGCTGAGGTGATCATCTCAGTACATCAACCAGCCAAACAATAATCAAAGCAAGAACAAACCATTTCGTCAAACATGATATTGAATTTTTCTACCAGTGGCATATAACGAAGAATGATTTTTTTTAGAAATTAGTTTGGTATGTAGAAAAGAGCTAAAGAAGTTGAAAATGAAGATTCAAATATCGTCAGAAAAGGACAAGACTAAATATCAGTACATACAAAAGACAAGATAAATAACAAACGTAAGTGGATGAATTGAAGTAAAAAGCCGTTTTCGACGCACCTCGGCCTAACATTGTAAATGGGGGTAGAAACCGGATGAAACTTTAGAATTTCGTACTTTCGTTGCAGCTAACTGACTGACCTTAATCACATACAGCTGAGAAAATCTCGTTTTTGTAAATCACATAGTAGGTAGCCTGCTTCTGTCTTATGATTCAAAGTGTGGTATTTAAACCTCGACTTAGACAAGTTAAATAAAAAGCAAGCAGCTGACAACAAAACAAAGATACGAAATAATAAATGTACTAAATTAAAAGAACTTGTAGCCGAGATAATATACAATTATATATATAATATACAATTTTTAATAAGTTTTAAAATAGATTCGTAATTGGGTATTTGATAATTTCGGCTAAATCGACCGGAAATTATAAAATCCTGAAAAAGACATATATTGCGAGTGTGATTTCTTAATTGATACATGTAATATCACCATCAGGTAAGATTTGATTGGTCAGTAACTATAAGGCTGCAGCGATTATCCCGACAAAAACATTAAGCTACAATCAGCAAGTCAAGACGAGACTTGAGATGGATCATGTGTTCTTGATTGTCATAACACCAGCGAAAAATCAATAAGGAATGGGCCAACCCCGGAAAAGAACAATACAACTAATCTATGAAAAACAAACTGTTGTTTTCCCATAGGTGTCGGCCCGGTAGTCCGAAGGTCCGCAAGTCCGAAGGTTCACTTGTCCGAAGGTTCGCTAGTCCGAAGGTCCACTAGTCCGAAGGTCCAATAGTCCGAGAACATCAGGATTTATTGAATAGATTTACTATCGTATACCTGTATGTAACATGTATAAGATATAACAGTTGGTGTTAATTTTCCTTTATCGGATCGATCTTACCCTTTCCACAAAAAAAAGAGAGAAAACTACAAAGAACCTGCTCTTATCGTAGACAACACTGGATATATTAGTGGGTCAATCGTCAGAGAATGTGGGGTTGTCAGAGGATCATGCAAAGTTCACGATTATTTAGAATTTAAGTAAAACAAAGAGATTTTTCATCTCAATATCCCTATTACTAGTACGTCTTCACTATCGTGTTGTGTTTTGCGTTACTACAGCAATGAAGAGGGCGGTTTGGCGCGCCATAAAAACCTGGTTTAACCCACCATTTCTTTTGAAATGCCTGTACCAAGTCAGGACCATTGCGATCGTCAAATATTAACGATATGTCTTCCATATTTCGTCTTTTCTATTTGACATTAAGTTTGCTCCTCAAAGTTCAGTCATTTTGTTATCACCTTTATACATACACACCAACTATCCTAGTTCGTGGTTTTTCGGATATAGGACATCACAATGCATCATTATTATGAACCAGTATGCATAGTTGTACTACAGACCTGACATAAGCATTCATAATTTCACTTGCTATAACTTATAGTACCTTCATAGAATTTAGCATTCGTGTTTTGTGTATATTGAATAATGTTTTTTATCATTAAAAAATCAGGTCAGGTTTAACAGATGGGGACACAAATTTGCTTAGCTACTTCCCAGGTGCCTATGGCGTACCAAATTAAAGTTTGTTATTTAAGTTGTGTTTTCTTGCAAAAACGATCCCCCCCCAAAAGTTCAAATTTCAAAGCCTGTTACTACCACAAGCTATTAAGGATTACATTTGTCTGGTGATATGCACAACTGCATACAGTGTACTAGCTTCATACCTAATTTCATAAAATTCGAACCGTACAGTAGTTTTAGAGGAGTTGCGAGCACAATTTCAAAGTTCAAAGGGGGATAACTCCAACAAAACTTTGAAGATGAAAATTCCCTGCTAATATTCAGTTAACTTCCTACATACCAAGTGTCGTTGAATTCCGTTCTGTAATTTCACAGGAGTTTCGCAACAATATGTCTTCACGACAAAGCAAAAAAAGGTGGAGCGTCTCTTACATATGGTAACATAACTTTTCCCAACTTTTCCCCCAAAAATGTTGAATAGATCAGAAATCACTGCATGGTTTCCTTGATATATTATACGACCGCAAACTTAGTTGAGGAGGCGTAGGAATCGTCCTGTCTATCTGTCCGTTCGTCTGCCTGCCTGCCTACCTCGTAAGCGAAACTCCTATAACGCTTGCCCATGATAATTTTATAAATCTTAATTTAAAGAAGTATACCATATGACGATTTTTCGTTTGTGTTAGGTAAGATTTGACACTTTAGTGTTTTTTGGCAGTTTCTGGAGCAGAGCTATCTTTTGTGAGCTCGCTTGCAGTATTCCTTCTTCAGATTGAATTGTTCGTCATTGTTGACAAGGGAATACGTATTAAAACATATTTCTCGCCAACCACAGTTTCCTGTCGTCTGCATTCGACTCCCCAACTTTAGTTAGATTATGTCGTTTTTCTGGGAAATAAACCACAATCTGAGACTGCTTTCAACCACTTGCGTTCCCATCTTCATTCCATTCCGGTATCCCCGTTCTCACTGCCCGACACTACGTAGTGCAGTTATGTTCAATTATGCCCTCATTAACCATTATAATGATTCTATGTAGGCGTGAGTCTGTTGAACTTACGGCTAAGCATCAAGGGGGTTGACCAGTTTCAAATAAAAGTGGAAGGATAGAAACCTCAGTTGCTGGCGGTCAGAGCTATTTTATAGAGTATAAAATTTGAACACAGTTTTCTTCATCTGTATACAGCTACATACGAACTTGCATAAAACAAAAGAAAATGAGATACGCTTAGGACTATTCAAACTATAATTTGCACATAGAAGCAAATTAAAATATATATGCAATTTTTGTTAACAAACAAAAGCCAGAAAAAACTTCACAAATTATTTATACGACAAACTAAAAACCAAATATAATATCTGTTTCTGTTTCTGCTACGTCGTAGGAACTTATTTTGGCTTTTATACAATGGGATGGCAAGATGGTGGACACCACGGTTTTTTTTTTCTGGCGATGATTTCGTAGGGCGGTCTTAAAACTTCTTTGCGTTGAAACGCATACACGATGTGTCGGTCCATATTTTTAAGCTTTCTATGCCCTATATCTCGTCTTCGTCTTCCAGATGAAGAGTTTACTCAGGACTGAGTGTTTATACTCCGTGCATGTCCAAAACTGTACAGCTTAATTCACGTCTATATACAATTAAAAACTGACATTTTGAATTTAAATCCTTCTGATGCGTAGTAATTCGGACTACCGGGCCTTCGAACTTATGGGCCTTCGGACTAGCGGACCTTCGGACTAGTGGACCTTCACTAGTTCAAAGGTTCACTAGTCCGAAGGTTTACTAGACCGAACACATTAGGATTAACTAATAAAAGTGAGTGTTATTTTTCCGTTATCGGATCCATAAATCCTACCACCCCCACCCCCCTTTTCCAAAAAAAAAGAGAAATACTGCCTGTTCTTGCCGAAGACAACACTGGATATATTAGTGGGTCAATCGTCAGAAATGTGGGGTTGTCTTTTTTTTAAACTTTACCTTATTTAACTCATACAGAGACTTGTAAAAAGGGGCGCAGAGGGACATGTAAAATTCACGGTTAGTAAGCATCCAAGATGAAAAGGGAGGTTTGGCATGATTGTTGCAATTAAACTTGTGGTTGTTTGGGGTATAAAAGTAAAAATGTTTTTAAATTTATAATAAATGGGTAACTTTGTCTGTTTTATACAGGATAACATAACTTTATCCCCCCTCTCATCACAACATGGTTTCCTTAATATTATACGACCCCGGAGGCGTAGGAATTGCCTGCCTATCTGTCCGTCCGTCCGTCTGTCTTCCTCTTAGGCGAAACTCCTCATAAACCGCTTGCCCATGATGATTTTTAAAAGATAAAAGTTTTAATGGAAGAAATATACCATACGACGAATTTTCGTTTCTGTTAGGAAAGATATATTGGACTTAGTTCTTGGCAGTTTATTATTGGTACTTTGCGGAACGAAACGAAACGGAACGGAACAAGTCAGGGGTCCAATAAGGGGAAGCGATTTTTTGAATTTTTATTTCAGTATAATTTAACTAAGTCTTATTTTAAAAATCCAAGGCTGTGAAATCATAACGGTTCCGAAAAGGAATTACCTCTGTAGCCGTCTAGCAGTATTACCGTTAATGATTATGTGTAAAATGCTTAAAAATGTAGTTTTTGTCACGGTAACTTCGGTTTTACTCATTAACATGATTAATTATAAAAATACCTGTGACTGTCCGACATTGATAATCAGTGGAAGCATGAATGGAAATACTATGGTCGAATTTTTAAAAGCAACGACTTTACCAACGTGTTGCACAGTATACACGAACGAATAAAGCTGCAAGTATATGATCAATTAAGTTCGTTGTCAGTCATATACATAAATTTAATTTTTAATTCTTTTAATTTTGTTCAAAAAAAATTATGGTTTCGTTCCGTTCCGCTAAATACCAATAGCCAGGTGATATTGGTACTTAACGGACCGGAACGGAACCATTTTTTCATTCCATTTCTAATGGTATTTTTTTTGTATTTTTTGCTGGAATGCAGGTAGGTGGAAGGAAAGAAATATGATATGAACGACATGATATGGGATGAAGAACTATTACACATAATGGTCCCTAATGAATTTTTAAAGCAAAGACTTTACCAACGTGTTCGCAGTATTCAGTTCAATCCGTCATGGATCGTCAGATGCAATATGGATATATACATTTTGAATGACAACAACTTTGCATGGAAGTCCCAAATGACACTGGGCAACGTCTTTCTGAAACAAAATACTGGTCATATACATTGCCAACATCTTGAGCACAGTGTCACGGGCGTACGGAAAAAGCAGGCATGTTACAACTATATGACCAACACAAATGTGTATATGCGGTATACTCATGTACATATAATATTGAATATAAAACATGTATATTTGTTGGTGTTTTTAGAAAAAAAATCTAGTTCCGCTAAATACCAATAGCCGGGGGATATATATCTCGTCTTCGTCTTCCAGATGAAGAGTTTACTCAGGACTGAGTGTTTATACTCCGTGCATGTCCAAAACTGTACAGCTTAAATCACGTCTATATACAATTAAAAACTGACATTTTGAATTTAAATCCTTCTGATGCGTAGTAATTCGGACTACCGGGCCTTCGAACTTATGGGCCTTTGGACTAGCGGACCTTCGGACTAGTGGACCTTCACTAGTTCAAAGGTTCACTAGTCCGAAGGTCCACTAGTCCGAAGGTTTACTAGACCGAACACATTAGGATTAACTAATAAAAGTGAGTGTTATTTTTCCGTTATCGGATCCATAAATCCTACCACCCCCACCCCCCTTTTCCAAAAAAAAGAGAAATACTGCCTGTTCTTGCCGTAGACAACACTGGATATATTAGTGGGTCAATCGTCAGAAATGTGGGGTTGTCTTTTTTTTAAACTTTACCTAATTTAACTCATGTAGAGACTTGTAAAAAGAGGCTCAGAGGGACATGTAAAATTCACGGTTAGTAAGCATCCAAGATGAAAAGGGAGGTTTGGCATGCCTTAAAACCTGGTTTAACCCACCATTTCTTTTGAGATTCCTGTACCAAGTCAGGATCAGTAGTTTTATTATCACTTTTATACATACACACAAACTATCCTATTTCATGGTTTTCCGGATTCATGACACTCGTTTTAATGCACCATTATTTAGAACCAAGATATATACTTCATCGAACTTACCATTAGTGTTTTGTGTATATTGAATAATGTTTATATCAACCATTCAAACAGACAAAATTAAGGTCAGGTTTAACAGATGGGTAGCTACTTCTCCGGGGCTAATGACATACCAAATTAAAGTTTATTATTTAGGTTGTGTTTTCATGCAAAAACCATTTCTCCCCTCTCCCCATAAGTTCAAAGTTCAAAGCCCGTTACTACCACAAACTATTAAGGATTACATTTGCCCAGTGATCTTCACAACTGCATATAGCTAGTGAACTAGCTTCATAAAATTTGAACCGTACAGTAGTTTTACAGGAGTTGTGAGCATAAGATCACAAGCAAATCTTCAAAGTTCCTGACAAAAATTTGAAGATGAAAATTGCCTGCTAATATTCAGTTAACTACCTACATACCAAGTTTCGTTGAATATCGTTCTGGAATTTCAGAGGTGCTTTTCAACAATATTTCTTCCCGACAAAGCGGGGAAAATCAGAGAAATACAATTTAATCAACATACTGAAACAACTGAACTTGGACCCGGGAAATCGTCTTCCAGAGTGGCGGCAGATTTGAATTTATCACAGTTGGGAAAATTCGCCCAATCAACATAAAAAAAATCTTTTATACCAAAAAAAAGGGGTTGCACTAAGTCGTGCTAAGCATACCCCCACTCGACCATTCAGAAAACAGGACAAAGATGACCGACTGACCTGGAAAGGGGTGGCACAGTACAACTCATCATGCTAAAGCTGTATACCAAATTGAAAATTAATCCCTTTATTAGAAGCCGAGAAATCTGTAACAATTTTTTTTCCATTTATGATCCTTCAAATAGTCTAAGTCAGCTCGGAAAACAGGAGGTAGATTATCGACTAACCTGGAAAGTGGAGAAAATGTAAATCCCATCATGCTAAAGCTGTCTACCAAATTTAAAATCAATCCCTTCAGTAGAAGCTACATTGTACCGGACGGACAGACGGACAGACGGACGAACAAGGTGATTGCGATAAAGCCCCCTGTCTTACGAGTGGGGATATAAAAAAGGTTTGACATTTATAAAGTATATCAAATCTTGAAGTGCATAATGCCATTAATTTGTTCAATTATTGATTGTTGCAATTAAACTTGTGGTTGTTTGGGGTATGAAAGTAAAAATGTTTTTAAATTTATAATAAATGGGTAACTTTGTCTGTTTTTTTACAGGATAACATAACTTTATCCCCCCTCTCATCACAACATGGTTTCCTTAATATTATACGACCCCGGAGGCGTAGGAATCGCCTGCCTATCTGTCCGTCCGTCCGTCTGTCTTCCTCTTAGGCGAAACTCCTCATAAACCGCTTGCCCATGATGATTTTTAAAAGATAAAAGTTTTAATGGAAGAAATATACCATACGACGAATTTTCGTTTCTGTTAGGAAAGATTGGACTTAGTTCTTGGCAGTTTATTATTGGTACTTTGCGGAACGAAACGGAACGGAACGGAACAAGTCAGGGGGTCCAATAAGGGGAAGCGATTTTTTGAATTTTTATTTCAGTATAATTTAACTTAGTCTTATTTTAAAAATCCAAGGCTGTGAAATCATAACGGTTCCGAAAAGGAATTACCTCTGTAGCCGTCTAGCAGTATTACCGTTAATGATTATGTGTAAAATGCTTAAAAATGTAGTTTTTGTCACGGTAACTTCGGTTTTACTCATTAACATGATCAATTATAAAAATACCTGTGACTGTCCGACATTGATAATCAGTGGAAGCATGAATAGAAATACTATGGTCGAATTTTTAAAAGCAACGACTTTACCAACGTGTTGCACAGTATACACGGACGAATAAAGCTGCAAGTATATGATCAATTAAGTTCGTTGTCAGTCATATACATAAATTTAATTTTTAATTCTTTTAATTTTGTTCAAAAAAATTATGGTTCCGTTCCGTTCCGCTAAATACCAATAGCCGGGTGATATTGGTACTTAACGGACCGGAACGGAACCATTTTTTCATTCCATTTCTAATGGTATTTTTTTTTGTATTTTTTGCTGGAATGCAGGTAGGTGGAAGGAAAGAAATATGATATGAACGACATGATAATGGATGAAGAACTATTACACATAATGGTCCCTAATGAATTTTTAAAAGCAAAGACTTTACCAACGTGTTTGCAGTATTCAGTTCAATCCGTCATGGATCGTCAGATGCTATATGGATATATACATTTTGAATGACAACAACTTTGCATGGAAGTCCCAAATGACACTGGGCAACGTCTTTCTGAAACAAAATACTGGTCATATACATTGCCAACATCTTGAGCACAGTGTCACGGGCGTACGGAAAAAGCAGGCATGTTACAACTATATGACCAACACAAATGTGTATATGCGGTAGGCTCATGTACATATAATATTGAATATAAAACATGTATATTTGTTGATGTTTTTAGAAAAAAAATCTAGTTCCGCTAAATACCAATAGCCGGGGGATATTGGTACTTTAAGGAACGGAACGGAACCCGATTTTTGATATATTTTAAATGATTTTTTAACATTTTTTTGGTGGCCGACTGATACAATGTATATAGAAAGTAAAGAAAACAGTATTTAGAATCGTTGGTATAAAAAGAAAGAATAATAAAACATTACGCGTTATTCCATTTCAAATCAACATTCAGTTCAATCTGCCATGGAACGTCAGATGCTATATGGATACATAAATTTTGAAATAAGCTTTGCATGGAAGTACCAAATGACACTGTGCAACGTCTTTCTGAAACAAAATACTGGTCATATACATTTGCCAAAAACTTCAGCATAGTGTCACGGGCTTACGGACAAAGCAGGCAAGTTACAACTACTAGTATATGACCAATACAAATGTTTAATGTACATATAATATTGAATATAAAACATGTATATTTGTTGGTGTTTTTAGAAAAAAAAATCTGGGTCCGTTCCCTTTCACTAAATACCAATAGCCGGGGGATATTGGTACTTTACGAAACGGAACGGAACCAGATTTTAGCTATATTTGAAATGATTTTTTTATCAATTTTTTTGTGGCCGACTGATACAATGTATATAGAAGTAAAGAAAACAGTATTTAGAATCGTTGGTTTAAAAAGAAAGGATATGGATTGATATAATATAAAATTACGCGTTATTCTATTTCAAATCAAGATTCAGTTCAATCTGCAATTGAACGTCAGATGCTATATGGATACATAAATTTTGAATGACAATAGCTTTGCATGGAAGTCCCAATTGACACTGGGCATCGTTTTTCTGAAACAAAATACTGTTCATATACATTTGCCAACAACTTCAGGATAGTGTCACGGGCGTACGGACAAAACAGGCATGTTACAACTATATGACCAATACATATAGAGTATTGCACAGGGTTTTCCATATCAAGTCCCATATCATTCCTCGACCCATATTAGGTCTCGGCTACCACCTCGACCTAATATGGGAGTCTCGGAATGATATGGGACTTGATATGGAAAACCCTGTGTAATACGGCTACCATCTCGACCTAATATGGGAATCTCGGAATGATATGGGACCTGATATGGAAAACCCTGTGTCATAAACTTTTTATCATATATTTTCAGCAAACAAAATAAAGATATAAATATACTGTGACGTCAAATTTAAAAGTGAGGCTTCTGACCTTGATATGGCATATTAGCCCACTTTTGTGAACGCGAGGGCTTGATATGGAAAAAAAGTCCCTTTTCAAGATATGGCTTGTAAATTTACGGATGTTACACACGTACAAATTTAAAGTTATCAAAGGTAAATGTATTATAAAATGTGTATATGCGGTAGGCTCATGTGCATATAATATTGAATATAAAACTGGTATATTTGTTGGTGTTTTTAGAAAAAAAAATCTGGTTCCGTTCCGTTCCGCTAGATACCAATAGCCGGGGGATATTGGTACTTTACGGAACGGAACGGAACCAGAATTTTTGCTATATTTTAAATGAATTTTTATCAATTTTTTAGGTTTCCCGACTGATACAATGTATATAGAAAGTAAAGAAAACAGTATTTAGAATCGTTAGTATAACAAGAAGGGATAAAGATTGACATTATATAAAATTTCGCGTTATTCTATTTCAAATCAAGATTCAGTTCAATCCGCCATGGAACGTCAGATGCTATATGGATACATAAATTTTGAATGACAATAGCTTTGCATGTAAGTCCCAAATGACACTGGGCAACGTCTTTCTGAAACAAAATACTTGTCATTTACATTTGCCTACAACTTGAGCATAGTGTCACGGGCGTACGGAAAAAGCAGGCATGTTACAACTTTATGACCAATACAAAAGTGTATATGCGATAGGCACATGTACATATAATATTGAATATAAAACAAGTATATTTGTTGGTGTTTTTGGAGAAAAAAATCTGGTTCCGTTCCGTTCCGCTAAATACCAATAGCCGGGGGATATTGGTACTTTACGGAACGGAACGGAACCAGATTTTTGCAATATTTTGAATGATTTTTTATCAATTATTTTTTGTGCCCGACTGATACAATATATATAGATAGTAAAGAAAACAGTATTTAGAATCGTTGATATAAAAACTAGATGGAGCCTTCCACGGAAGGCATATGTCGCCTGCGTATCTATGTTTGTTCGTCAAACAGGAAGTAGTTAATTTTCGGGCATAAAATTGCCTTATACCTTATTGTACTATGCGATGAAGCTACATACCAAATATGAAGAGGTTTTTGCATTTAGTTGCCTGGAAAACTGCGACTAAAATCTGGCATTTATGTCCATTAAATATAAAACGTTAATTATTCGTCAAACAGGAAGTAGTTATTTTTCGGGCATAAATATTGCCTTACACCTTATAGTACTATGTGATGAAGCTGCATACCAAATATCAAGAGGCTGTGGCATGTAGTTGCCTGGAAAACTGCGACGAAATTTGGCATCTATGCCATTATATATACATTTTATTGTAAGACGTTAAGTTTTCGTCAAACAGTAAGTAGTTATTTTTCGGGCATAAAATCGCTTTACATCTTAAAGTACTATGTGAGGAAGCTACATACCAAATATCAAGAGGCTGTGGTATGTAGTTGCCTGGAAAACTGCGACCAAATTTGGCATTTATGTCCATTATATATAAAACGTTAAGTATTCGTCAAACAGGAAGTAGTTTTTTTCGGGCATAAAATCGCTTTACACCTCAAAAGTATGTGATGAAGCTACATTCCAAATATCAAGAGGCTACGGCGTGTAGTTGCCTGGAAAACTGCGACGGAAATTTTTGTGACGCCGCAGGACGCCGCAAGACAACGGATATTGCCAAAGCAACCCCTATATGTCGCTTCTGCAACACGTTGCAGGCGACATAAAAAAGTATATGGATTGACATAATATAAAATTACGCATTATTCTAATCTAAATTAAGATTCAGTTCAATCCGCCAAGGAACGTTAGATGCTATAGGATACATAATTTTAGATGACCATAGTTTTGCATGGAAGTCCCAAAAAGAAACTAGGGAATGTCTCTCTGAACATATTTACCGGTCATATACATTTGCCAACAACTTGAGCGTGTTGTCACGGGCGTACGGACAAAGCAGGCAAGTAACGACTATAATTACCTTAAGGTGGGACGTTACGTTAAAAACGACGTTACCGATAAAATTTACCTGTACAGTGAAAAATCTGTCCGAACGTCGTAAAACGCAACGTCAATTTTAGTTAGATTCTATTGCATTTTTCATGTATAGGCAATGTTAACGAGCTCGTACCTTCAAAACAAAGTCCGTGACATATCCTTTATTTTATATCAATGCATCGCAAATGTTCCAAGGAATATAATATTAGTTTTTGGACAATATTTGGTTATCGTTAGTCCATCTTGTGTATAAAAAGTAAAAATGAATGGTGTTGAAACTCTTTTTTTCCTATATGTCTTTGTTTATTTCCCGCCAAAATTGCAGTTTTCAAATGCATTTATTTAAAAAATGAGGTCCGTGACCCCCATTTTTTATTTCAGATATGGATGTATATCGCTAAGAACTATATGTACACCAATTTTCATTAAGATCTGGATATATGCCATTTGGTATCGTCCCACCTTAAATTAAGATTCGGTTCAATCCGTCAAGGAACGTTAGATGCATATATGCATACATAATTTTAGAATGACATTAGTTTTGCATGGAAGTCCCAAAAAGAAACTGGGGAATGTCTCTCTGAAACAAAACCATAATGCATATTTACTGGTCATATACATTTGCCAACAACTTGAGCGTGTTGTCACGGGCGTACAGACAAAGCAGGAAAGTTATGACTATAGTTATGACCAATGCAAATGATTATACATATGTGGCAGGCTCATGCATTTGTTTGTGTTTTAAGAAGAAAAAAAATCTGGTTCCGTTCCGTAAAATACCAATAGCCGGGGGATATTGGTACTTTACGGAACGAAACAGAACCAGATTTTTTCCTATATTTGTAAGTGATTTTTTTAATCAATTTTTTTTTGCAGGACTGATATATATAAGATGTTATAGTTATTACATGAGGACGCGGTGTGTCAGTAAAAGATCACCCCGACGGCCGGAGGCCGGAGGAGTGTGATCTTACTGACACACCAAGTCCGAATGTAATAACTATTTTACATCCCAGCCTTCGAAATATGTCATGTAAAATTTAAATACAAACATACACCACAGCGATCAAGTATGTCGGTTCTGTATGGTGATACAACTCTTAATCATTCATTGTTTTGACGTAGGGTGTCGGATTTAGAACTGATGTATTTGATTGTTTTACATCAATCGATAAATGTTTCTAAGCTAGTTGTCAGTAACTTCGAGTGTTCTCAAGAGAGTTCCTCCTTGTCTTGTTGTTTTCGTACAGTATTTTGTCTTAGGTTCTCTCTTGTTGAATTGAACTTTTGTCGATTGAGTTTTATAGTGTTTTATATGTAGCTTTGTGCAAGCTTATCAATAGGGGGAAGGTTGGATCCAAAAAACTAGTTTAACCCAGCCACATTTTATATGTGCCTGTCCTAAGCCAGGAAACTTTGCCAAAGCCTTTGTTTGTCCTTTTCATTCTATGTTAACTGTTTTATGTCAAGAATTGAGTCTTTCGTTGATGATTTAGGGATTGGTTTTGATACTTTTGTATTGTATTATAAGTCTTGGGCCAATGCAAGATGGTAAGCAGTGACCTATGGTCATGTTGAAGACTGCTTGCTGTTTTTCGTTGTGATTTTTTGAATTGCTGTTTGTTTATGTTTGTTGTGTCGCGTACACTTATTCCACATCTCAATATCGTATATTAGAATACATTCTGTGCATTTAGAATCAAATAGAAAACTTTTTTATAATATATATTATAGAGTATCCTTATTGGGCCTCTTCAATATTCTTTATGTACAATTTTTTCGCGTAGGTTTTCCATCGGTTTCGTGGTGTAGTGGATAAGAGGGTAGACTTGGAACAGTGAGATCCGATGTTCAAACCCCGGTGGAAACTATGTTATTTTTCAATCTTCAAAAAAACTTTGTTGTTGATTTTATAATTTTCCTATGTTCAACTTAGTGAGCATTTCTCAAAAAACGTGCTTTGAAAAACAAAAGAAAAGGAACAATAGAGTTGAAAAAGTAGAACAGGGTATTCCGAGGGATGATCCGGCTCAGATCACCCCTGTTAGAACAAAGGAGCTGGGATGTAATATAAAAAAAACACACCAGAATTTAATTTTAAATTTTGTGTTATACAAAGAAATGATATAGATTTACATATAAAACTACGTGTACTTCTATTTCAAATCGAGAATAAGTGAAACAGTTTTTATTAAATAACACAAGCCAAGCAAACAACTCTAGCAGTGTTACGGGCGTACCTAGAATAAATTTCCTGCAGGGGGAAGGTCGTAAAGTACTAATTGCCGATCGAATAAATGTATAATGTTCCAAAGATATATCCTGATGGAGGTAAATTTTCTTGCAAATAATGCTAAGGTAATTGTTTTGGTGGTGATGATGGGGATACAATAACGGTCCATAAAAATAAAGCGCATTTGTTATGGCATATTTCACGGCCACTGTAAAGATCATCAAGTGTAGATAGAGTCCAAATGAATTAATCCAACTTGTTAAAAATGCGCTGACTGATTATCAATCGAATTTGGTATTGTGATATTGATTTCGAAAACATTCTGTGAATTCTTTAGATTCTTGACTCTCATCAAATATTTTATGAGGAAGATTATCTTAAAATACAGTTTTTAAATTTCCTATTATTATAGGGAACACTAAAATATTTTTCAAAGATTTCACTAAATCCAGAAACAGGAAGTGGATGTCTGAGGAACCTGAAATCGTATCCCGCAATATAGGACTAAAGGGTGAAGTTGCATACCAATTGGTAAATATCAAGATAATATGTGCATACTTCCTGAGTAATCTGTTATGAAAATTTAACATTGACCCTTTGAGGAAAAAAATCACTAAGTTCGGAAACAAGAAGTTTATGTAGGAGTAAACTGAAATTATATCCCGGGATATGAGACCCCATTGTGATGTTTCATACCAATTTTCAAGATGCTAAGATGCGTTTTTTTTTAGAAATCCGTTAAAATACAAAGCTACCCCGAGCGGAGCATGATACGACCGCAGCAAGTTGAATTCTGTACATAGGGAGAATATGGATAGTCTATTGCCTTTTGTCACATCAGGCCCATGGTGGACAGACTATACATTTTTGTTACATGTGGTCCATGGTGGGCTCACTTAACATTATTAAGAAGTGAAATGATAATTCTAGACCTTAATCACGGCCACCAGACGGTCAAACGAGCAAAAGTCTGTTAATTTACCTATAGCATGGAGATAAATGCGCCAGAAGTCTGTTACTCGAGGTGGTCAAAGACTGATAATAAGTGTTATCGAGAAAATACCCACAGGTAAGTTGCATTTTTTATTATTATCATTTTTATAGAATCTTATTTGTAAAACAAAATATGTCTGACAAAATGGTTGCTCGTTTTGCATTGATATACAAAATTGCGTTTTGATTGGATTTAAGCGAAAGAAGAAATTTAAGAAGGCGTCTGACTCAATCGAATTTATATATGGGTACACAATATTCCGACAAAACAATTTTATAATTTTCTGTTTTTTTTTCAGTAATTTTGCACAAAATGATTGTGTTATCGTTTGTAATGTGTGAAATGATCTCATAAGATTCTAACCTCAAAATATTGTATGTTTTCGTGTCTTATAAATGAAGATATTGATTGTTATTGAAAATTCGGTCGGTTAATGAGTCATGTCAATTGAATTTTGGTCTGTTAACAGGTCGGTTACGAGTAAATCAATATAGATTATTGCAGCTAGCGATCTTATCTTGAAGGTTCACAAAAATCTTAGTGTTCCTAACTTTATTCCATTCCACATTACCATGTTTCTCTTTAACCTGTTCTCCATTTCTACTTCCCGATACTTTATGTGAATGGTCAGAAACATATTTCCTTAATTTGTTTTCTGTTCTCTGTCTTATTCATCAAAAATGCATTTGTTTTTTTTTTTTTTTCCAGAATTGAAAATGAAAAGAAAAAGAAATTCGAATTATGGAAACAGAAAGTTTCTATGGAAAAAAGGAAATCCTAGAATGAAAACCCTTATGACGGAATAAAATTTATAACCCTCAAAGTAACAATAATTTTTGCTTCCAATGTATGGTGAATACATATACTTTTACAAGTCAAGATTTAAGCAGTGACACTATTGTCATTTAAGAAAAAACATAAAAATCTCTGTGTTTCCTGTTACATGTGTGAAACAAGAATATGTCCAAAAGACATAATGCCCCATCTCGCAACATTTATTTTTTCCGCAATGACTTAAGCATCAACATGGTTGCTAAGGCACTTGTCCGTCAGATGGAATGGACTTTAACTTAACCATTCTTGTATAAGAAGTCATTCATGCGGAAAATATAGGTCAATGTCAGCATCTGAAGCATGCATTGTGCTTAACATCACTACACCTACCATACAAAAATAGTTGATGTGGCACATGTCAGTAAAAAAGGAATGGACTTCGACCATTCTTGTATAAGTGGTCATCCATGCGGAAAATATAGGTCACAGCCAGCATCCGAAGCATGCATTGTGCTAAGTATCACTAGGTGCACCTACCATAACAATATAGTAGATGTGGCACATGTCAGTAATCGGGAATGGACTCAATCCATTTTTCTTTAAGAGGCCATTCATTCAGAAAATAAAGGCCACATCCAGCATCCGAAGCATGCATTGTGATAAGCATCATTTGGTGCACCTACCATACCAATATGGTTGCTATAGCAATTGTCAGTGAGAAGAAATGAACTTTAACCATTCTTCTATAAGTGGTCATTCATGCGGAAAAAATAGGTCACAGCCAGCATCTTAAGAGCACAGTATGCTTATCATCACTAGGTGCACATACCATACTAATATGGTTGATGTGGCACTTGTCAGTTAGTCGGAATAGACTTTAGCCATTCTTCTGTACGTGGTCATTCATGCAGAAAACATAGGTCACATCCAGCATCCGAAGTATGCATTGAGCTTAGCATCACTAGATGCACCTATCATACTAATATGATTGATGTGGCATTTGTCAGTAAGTGGGAATTTGGAAATATTGTTAATTTTTGTTTTTACCTTGAGAAAATGAAGAGCATAATAAAAGTTAAACAGTGCTAAAGCAAAATATGACAATGAAAATGTTAGATTATAGGCATGAAAATAAGGGTAGGTAGGGAAACAGGAAACACATGTTTTTAATTGGCCCAATATATTGGCATCCAATTACAAACACTCTAAGGTATAAGGAAAACAAGTCACATGTTCGTTTCTAACATAATGACGAAATCAGATAAATTACTCGCATATATAAAGCACTGTATGCATAGAAACATGCGCATTATATTAAAAACGAATTGGGATAATAAAACTCTTAACAGACAGTTTTTACTTTGACTTACTCTTTAACCGATATTATCTTGAGAGTTTACTGAAAATCCTGTTTTAAAAAAGACAGAATAATACAAATATCTCCAAATGTATCCAGTATTATGATGGGGTGTAAGATTAACAATTATGATACTGATATTTCCACTTTTCGGAGTAAATAAATCTTAAAAACTCAGAAATTCTGTTTTTCAAAATGTTTTTTTCTTCTACCTCTCCTATCGCCTTTTCATTTTATTTATAACTCCGTTGACAAAGTTTTTAATTTTTGCGTCCATTCAATCCGCTAATGATAATCATTTGTCAGATAGTTTTTGTTTTGGCCAAAAACGAATCATTATTTTAAAAATAATAATGATTTCGTACATAAATGAAACTTTTAAAACTAATATTTACTCTTAACAGACTTAGAACCGACTCGAGTAACAGACTTCTGCCGTCTGGTGGCCGTGTTAATGTGACCCCTTATAACTCAAAAACGGTAAAAGTTAGCTAAAATTGGTTGTATGGTATTGAAAGGTCTCACCAAAAGCTACATTTTAGAAAAAAAAATTATTTAAATCGGATAAGAAATAATGATTTTTTTTTCTTTGTGTTCCACATAAAAAGTTGCGAACTATATAAGTCGTCTGTTTAAAAAATACGTGAAATTCCGATTTTTGGCCCCTTTGAACCCATAAACATGTAACTTGAAAACTTTGTTGGGTTTTTTCGTACCTCTTCTCTCGAAAACGGTAAAAGATGTCAAATCTGATTGAAAATCAGAGGCAGAAAATTTTGCTAGGGATCTATTGAAAAAAATATTTGCAATCGGACCACTTTTAAAAATTCAATTAATTGGGTGTGGCCTCTTTTTGGCCCACATGACGCAATGGGGGTTCATAATATCCAAAAACGGACGACACATTTAGTTGCCAAATTTTTATGAGGAACACAAAGAAAAAAATCATCAAAATCGGATGAGAAATAAAGCTCTAAAGTCAATTTGTCAATACGACCATTTTGGCCCCTAATCAAAAAATGGGAGGGGCCAAACCCCCAAAAAACCAACTTGACCTGTATTTTATTAATACCTACAATATATTCAAATTTCAGAACAATCAGACAACCGTAACTAGTCAAAGTTATTGTCCGGAAACCAAAGTGTCTACAGACGAATACAACACCTGCATCATTCCATATGAGCCCCGAGACCATAGTTATTTTTTTCGAAATTTTTAATGCATTTTCAATATAGCCTTATGTCAATTTAAATAAATCCCACCATTTCTTTTTAAATGAAACTTTGGCCACATAAAGTGCATTAGCTTCCAGAACATTAGTTAAAAATTCAGAAAATCCTACCATCTAAAAATTTGATATTTTTTTTAATTTTAATTTACACCTATTAGGGTCAGAAAAGAGGCTCCCAGGAGCCTGAATCGCTCACCTGGCCTTGATGTCAACCCTATGGGAACTTTTGTATAGCTATATGAGCTGAATGTTGTAGCAAGAAAAAGCTTTTCTCTATCTGCAATAGTTTTCATTTTAAATTAGCAAAAAACACTATCATTTACCTTTTAAAGGGCTGTAACCCCTATAAGGGGTCATCTGACAACTTCAACCCTATGAAGACTTTTGTAAAGCTAAATGAGCTGAACATTTAAGCAAGCAACAGCTTTTTTCTATCTGCAATAGTTTTCATTCTATAGGCCAAAAACACTTTTTTTTTGCCTTTAAGGGGCTGTAATCCCTATAAGGGGTCATGTGACAACTTTGACATTATGAAGACTTTAGTAAAGCTAAATGAGCTGAACATTTAAGCAAGCAACAGCTTTTCTCTATCTGCAATAGTTTTCATTCTATAGGCCAAAACACTATTGTTTGCCTTAAAGGGGCTGTAACCCCTATAAGGGGTCATCTGACAAATTCGACAGTTGAAAATTCTGGAGTCCTAGAGGGGGTAGCAGAAGAGATCTCTCCTTTACTACAAATCATCTTTCAAAAATCACTTGAAACAGGCCAAATACCAGATGATTGAAAAACTGAAAATGTCTCCTCAGTTTATAAAAAGGGACCAAAAACTAAAGCAGAAAACTACCGACCAATATCACTAACATCTATCTGCTGCAAAACCATGGAGCACATCATTGCAAAAAATATAATGGCCCATGTGGAGAAAGAAAACATCCTATACCCACTGCAGCATGGTTTCAGAAAAAGACGATCATGCGAAACACAGCTGATAGGATTCATCGATGATATACCAAACAACCTACAAGAAGGTAAACAGACAGACATCTTAATCATGGACGCCTTTGACAAAGTCAACCATAGCGTACTCACCCACAAGCTGATAAATTATTGAATAGAGAATAAAGTTATAAATTGGATCAAAAACTGACTAAGAAATAGGAAACAAACTCTAGTGATAGATGGCATTTCGTCAGAAGAGGTAAATGTGGACTCAGGAGTTCTTCAAGGCTCTGTACTTGGACCCAGCCTTTTTATCTATTACATTAACGACCTACAGACACGATTAACATCCAAAGTTCGGCTTTTCGCAGATGACACCATAACCGACCTTACAATTACCAACAGCCAAGATGCAATTTTCCTACAGGAGGACCTAAACCACCTAGGGAAATGGGAAGAAGAATGGTGCATGAAAATCCATCCTGACAAATAAACCGTTCTCACAGTCACCAACAAGAAAACCCCATACAAAACCAACTACACCTTACACGGCCATATCCTAAAGGCAGTTACATCAGCCAAGTACCAATGACTCACCATTGCAAATAAACTACATTGGGATCACCACATTAGCAACATTACAGCCAAAGCCAATAAGACCATAGGCTTCCTGAGACGAAAACTGAAAATTGCCTCACAAAGCATAAAAGAAAAAGCATACTTCTCATTGGTAAGACCGCTGGTGGAAAATGCGAGCTCAGTCTGGGATCCATACACTATCAACGACATAAAAAAAGTAGAGGCAGTACAGAGAAGAGCAGCCAGATATGTAGCAAACAATCACAGAAATAGATCGAGCGTCAGCAACATCATAGATAGGCTCAAATGGCGATCACTTCAGGATAGGAGAAAAGATGCAAGACTTACCATGATGTACAAAATCGACAAAGAACTCTGACAAGAATATCGTTTAACACCACCTAACAGAAGATCGAGACAACACCATAACCGATCATACCAGCTCCTATCATCTCGTATTAACACCAGGAAAATATCATTTTTCCTAGAACAGTGCGGGATTGGAATGCCCTACCACCAGACATCGCGGAGGTGGACACTCCTGAGGCTTTCAAAGCCAGGATAGTATCCTTATAAGCCTTTAAGTTGACTGCATTTAGGTGCTATCTGTTTGTTTATATTTCGATTTACCTATTGTGCCAATTAGCGATGGACTGTGATTTGTTTACAACATAATATAGAAAATAATGAGATGTGGAATAAGTGTACGCGACACAACCCACAATTAAACGGCAATTTAGAAAAAACCACAATGGACAACCACCAGCAGCCTTCAACGAGGCCATTTGGCACTGCTTGCGGTTCTGCAATTGGCCCATGGTCTAAATAAAATGCATATAATTCAAATCCAGCCCTGAAATAGTCACAGATAGACCCCCTTCTTAAATAAGGAACAGAAAACATCAAAAAACAAGTACAAACGAAAGCTTTGTCAAAGATTCCTGGCTTAGGACAGGCACATGTAATATGTGGCGGGGTTAAACTAGTTTTTGGGCCCAACCTTCCCCCTATCAATATTCCAAGACAAAGCACAAAAAAACTAAACACACAATAAAAATCAAATCGATCAAAGTCCAATTCCAATAGAGTGAAACCTAAGACAAAAAAACAAGAACAAACAAATGTTCGCTTTGCAGAAATTGAACATCTGAATATCCTTTGGATAAAGACAATTTAAAGAGTGACGGTACAAACGGTTAATTTCCTCAGAAAAATCAACTATAATCAAATACGACGAGATCAACCATCAACACAACTTCACATTCTGTAAATATATGAGAAACAAAATAAGAGGGTGTGAATGGGGTCCCACGGTAAAAAATAGGTCAAAATAACGGTAACGGTAATAAAATTTGTGAAAACGGTAAAAATTATCAAAATTAGCTGGTAGAGATAGACAAATAAGATATATAAGATTATGTAAAGTATTCAAGCTTTTTGTTTACCTATTGGTCCTTCTATCATGTATCCGATCAGAACATTTTGCGGAATAACAGTAAATAATTGCAATATCATGTAACGTTAAACGGTAATTTTTTTACTGAAATAATAACGCTAGCGCTTAATTTTTTTCTATCGCGACGGACGACGATAAAATTCATTTAACAGTAAATGATAAAATTTTCGCCAATAAAACGCTAACGTTAGCGAAAATAAAAGGCCATTCACACCCTCAAATAAGATTCTTCTTAGATGAAGATGCAGGCTGGATATAAAAGCCCCGTCCCTTAATAATTGTTTACATTTTTCAATGATCTTGTATCACCCGCACACTCGCTCTATAACATTCCTCTTTTTATATGCACAACTTGACCACAAGGCCGTAGCCAGTGTGTGTGTTCGCAAATGCACTAGTAAAAACCTTTAAAATTCCTTAAGAAGATTTGTTAATTCGGAATATGCACCGACTCCAAGACAAAAAAAAGCACATAAGTGGACTTTTCTAAAGACTGGTTACGGCCCTGATTCAGTATATCTCTATGGGATGTGCGCTATTCCATACGATAGTGTTCAACTCGTGTAACTAAATATTTACTGAAACGGAATTCACAAAATAAGATGGATTTTCTTAAATCATTAAAAATATAGCAAAAATCTGGTTCCGTTCGGTTTCGTAAAGTATCAATATCCCCCGGCTATTGGAATTAAGCGGAACGGAACGGAACCATATTTTTTTTCTAAAAACACCAACAAATATACATGTTTTATATTCAATATTATATGTACATTAACCTACCGCATATACACATTTGTATTGGTCATATAGTTGTAACTTGCCTGCTTTGTCCGTAAGCCCGTGACACTATGCTGAAGTTGTTGGAACACATATGACCAGTATTTTGTTTGACTTCCATGCAAAGCTATTGTCATTCAAAATTTATGTATCCATATAGCATCTGACGTTCCATGGCGCATTGAGCTGAATCTTGATTTGAAATCGACTAACGCGTATTTTCTTAATTTATCAATTCACATCCTTTCTTTTTATACCAACGATTCTAAATACACTTTTTTTACTTTTATATACATTGTATAAGTAGGGCACAAAAAAAGACAAAAAATCATATAGCAAAAATCTGGTTCCGTTCCGTTCCGTTAAGTACGAATATCCCTCGGCTATTGGTATTTTACGGAACGGAACGGAACCGTAATTTTTTTCTGCCAAAATCAAAAGAATTAAAAATTGAATATATGTATATGACTGACAACGAACTTAGTTGGTCATATACTTGCAGCTTTATTCGTCCGTGTATACTGCGCAACACGTTGGTAAAGTCTTTGCTTTTAAAATTCATTAGGGACCAATATGTGTAATAGTTTTCCATCCCATATCATTTCGTTCATATCATTTTTCTTACCTTCCACCTACCTGCATTCCAGCAAAAAAATACCACTAGAAATGCAAAGAAAAAATGGTTCCGTTCCGTTCCGTTAAGTACCAATATCCCCCGGCTATTGGCATTTAACGGAACGAAACGGAACCATATTTTTATTAACAAAATTAAAAGAATTAAAAATAGAATAAATGTATATGACTGACAACGAACTTAATTGATCATATACTTGCAGCTTTATTTGTCCGTGTGTACTGCGCAACATGTTGGTAAAGTCGTTGCTTTTCAAAATTCGTCCATTGTATTTCCATTCATGCTTCCACTGATTATCAATGTCGGACAGTCACGGGTATTTTATAATTGATCATGTTAATGAGTAAAACCGAAGTTACCGTGACCAAAACTACATTTTTTAAGCATTTTACACATAATCATTAACGGTAGTACTGCTAGACTGCTACAGAGGTAATTCCTTTCCGGAACCGTTATGATTTCAAAGCCTGGGATTTTTAAAATAAGACTTAGTTAAACTATACTGAAATGAAAATTCAAAAAAATCGCTTCCCCTTATTGGACCCCCTGACTTGTTCCGTCCTGTTCCGTTTCATTCCGTTCCGTTCCGCAAAGTACCAATAGCCTTATGGAGCAGAGCTATCTTTTATGAGCTCGCTTGCAGTATTCCTTCTTCAGATCGAATTGTTCGTCATTGTTGACAAGGAAATTCGTCCTAACACACCACAGTTTCCTGCCGTCTTCATTCGACCCTCAAGTTTGTTAGATTATGCTCCCGCTTTTCGGGATTATAACTCAAGAAAAGACTGCCCTCGATCCGGCTCTACCTCTTCTTCCAACCACTTTCGTTCCCCACTTCATTCCATCCCGGTATCCCATTCTCACTGCCCAACACTACACAGTGCAGTTATTAGTACCTATGCCATAATCAACCTTTTTAATGATTATATTCAGGCGTAAAACTGTGGAATCGACGGCTAAGCATCAAGGGGGTTGCCCAGTTTCAACTTAAAGTTGTAGGATAGAAACTTCAGCGGCTGGAGGTCAGAGTTATTTTATAGAGTATAAAATTTGAACACATTTTCCTATAAAAAAAAAGGGTAGCTCTTACCTAATACACCTACATACGAAATTGCATAAAACAAAAGAAAATGCAATACCCTTAGGTTTATTCAACCTATAATTTGCACATACATGTTACTGTAGAAGCAATATATGAGTTTTTAGTTAACAAACAAAAAGCCAGAAAAACTTCACACATCATACGGAAATCCCAATATTATATCCGTTTCTGATTCTGATACGTCGTAATGATGACGATGAGTATTTATAGTCAAGACTATAGGGGAACACCCCTCTGTATCTGCTATTTAAGAGCTAAAAACTGTTAAAGACTCGCTATGTGCCATGGGTCGTCCAGCCAATGACACACCACCGCCAGTGTTAGCTGCTTCATAGTATGATTTTGTCGACGGATGCAGGACCCGTCTTCAACCACGACGAGGTACTGGTTGGAAATCTAGAAGACAATAAGTCGTAGGAACTTATTTTGGCTTCTATACAACGGGATGGTGGGATGGTGGGCGCCAAGGCCAAGGTTTTTTTTTCTTGCGATAATTTCGTAGGGCGGTTTTAAAACTTCTTTACGTTGAAACGCATACCCCATTTGTCGACCCATATTTTTAAGTTTTCTATGTCCTAAATCTCTTTCTGATTCATAGTATTTCGGACTACCGGGTCTTCGGACTAGCGGACCTTCGGACTAGTGGACCTTCGAACTAACGGACCTTCGGACTAGCAGACATTCGGACTAACGGACCTTCGAACTAGTAGACCGTTTTTCCATATACTGCCCACATTCATCATGCTGAATATACTGACATTTTGTTTGTTGTCTACTGAAGCGCAAAATTCTCTGACAGGGAAATGACGTTATGAAGAAGTTAATTTGTCCCCGCTTAGTGTTTTCCACAAATATTTGGACGGTATTTGCATAAATTGATTTTAAAGTTTGCATTATTATTTATTTAAAGTATTATTTTAACAAGAATGCAAATGCCATGGTTGTTCGGGGTGATTAAAATCTTAGATTAAAATAAAAGAAGGGGCTTTTAATCAGTGACATTATTCAAATTTACATTTTTTTTCTTATTTTTGACTACGTCAGATTTACCATAAAAGCCTACGCCATATTAAATAAGTTTTAAATTTTGTATTTTGGATTGCTATCTCTCAGATGAGCACAGAAGTTGGTTTTATATAGAGTTCGGTAATGTCTTCCTTACTGAATTTTACCAACACTAAACCGATCTTAACCAAAGTGACGGGCGTGCTGTAGCAAGCAGAAACTGCTTTCTCTTCCGGAACACCTCAGTTTTCTCTCGTGTCGACTTGAGCGCACGTTGCTTAATGCGGTTTATTTGTTATGTGTGTGTGTCTTGTTTGTTGTGTGGTTTGTGTTGTTGTGATGTTTTTTTTTTTTTTTTTTGGTCTACCATTTTTTATCTTCGTCTTTACATTACTGTACGTTTGTGAAAAAAATGACATTACATTAAAATATATACTTGAAGTAATTGAAAGATCAGAAAAAGAATGAAGTGTAGTTAGATATATCTAACATATCATAAATACTTTATCGGGTTGATTAAAACATGTTTTATACAGTATTGCAAAAATATACTCCATGTAAAGTCTTCGACCAATAATGTTATAGTGTACTATGAACTTGGTAGATTACCTTTGATTTATCATAGAAAATGTAGAATGTTTAAGTATTGGTTTAAATTAATTACTTCTTCAAATTGTATTTTGCCAAATTGTTAAAATATGCTATATGATGAATGGAAAGATGTCCAAGTAATAAGTCAAACTGGCTTTATCTTATAAAGAATGAATTGTGACATATAGGTCTAGCTGATGTATGGTATAACCAATTATTTTTGTAAATGATGATTATTGTTATGTGTATCTGTATGTTATACAGCAGGGATTGTACGCAAGATCTGGATAGCCAGATGAGAAATACTGTCAAATGTTTCAATTATCAGTATATGGTTGACAATTTTTGTATGCAATTTTATTTGAAAAAGTGTATTCCTGAAGTATATAAGACAGGTATTATTAAAATGCGACTAAGTAGTCATAATCTCGCTATAGAGAGTGGCAGATTTACAGGAATATCTAGGAATAATAGATTTTGCTTTTTTTGTAGGAATGCCATAGAGGATGAGATGCATTTTATTCTCATATGTCCAGTTTTTCAAGTTTTTAGAAAATGTCTCATTAAGTGAAATTATTGGAAAAGCCATCTATGTATAAAATATATTTAATTACATGTACTAAGCTCAAACAATGTTATTTTGTACATGTAAATTCATATTTAGAGCAATGAAATCAAGGTCTGAATTTTTATAGAGTATAATGACTTTTTAATGTTGCATAACCTTCAATATATCTTTATTCTCATAAACCAATTAGGTACAGAGAGATACAAAAAAAAAACAGAATATACAGTATAATTAATTGACAAAAGAGTAATTTTAACGAACATAGTTATCATAATAATATATGGAGGTACACATGGAATTTAAATTTAGTACATTCATGTCTGAAAGCTTAAACAAGTTAAAAGTATAGAAGTCTACCCTGGAGATTCTAGCTGTGTGTAAATATTTCGTATAAATTTGCAAATTTTGATTAAATCTGGTAGATGTTTACAGTTCATTTATTCCTTAAATTTAATAATATTTGGATTAGTAAAATATCTAGATTTAATATATAATTTTCTTTCATCATTAAGTGATGAACAGGTCAAAATATAATGATATTCGTCACCTAAATCTTGTGACTGGCAAATACTACATTTTCTATTTTCTCTAGGTATATTTGCCACCTATCAGATTCAATTGGCAATTTGTGATTCATTGTTTTGAATCTAAAAAATGTAATAGCATTTTTGTCATTCAAAATGTCAAAATAGTTTTCAAACTCAAATTTTTTTATAAATTCTATAATTGATTGCTTTCGGTGAATTCTGTACGTTGGTCAACCACTGCTGTTTAAAATGGTCAAGCAGTTTTTGTTTTATAGAACGATATAACCATGAAGTGCTACGAAAGTTTTGTGATATACATACATTTGATTTACCACAGTGGTCAAAAATAGACTTAATGTATTTCAACCATGTGAAATTGTCATAATTCTTATGTGCTAATCTGTACAAAATCAATGGAAGTTTATTTTCCTTCCCCGTGATTAATTTGCCCCAGTATTTAATCATTCTAAGCTTGATACATTTATCCAGTGGGTATCGCCCAAGTTCCCCATAAATCATAAAATCAGGAGTTGACTTTTTGGCGTTCAATAAGAGCTTACAATATTTCAAATGAACTCTTTCTATAATGGAATTGTTCCCAGCCCCCAAACTTCACATCCATATAGCAAAATTGGTTGGATGATTTTATCAAATAAGTCAAGTTTACACTCTAAAGATAAATTATGAATTCGTCCCTTTTTCAAAACATCGTTCATAGCACGAGTAGCCTTTTCTACATTGTGCTTTTTAGCATTTGTGAAACTGCCCGATCTAGAAAAAGTGACCCCTAAATAATTAAAATCTTTAACTATTCCCAACTCTTTTCCTTCATAAAAGAAATTCATTCCATTCCGCAAACGACCCCTTGAGAGAACAACTATTTTACTTTTGTCAACGTTCACTTTTAGCTTCCATAGCTTGCAATATTGATGGAGTGATATATATTGCGTTTGCAAATCTTCTTCTGATTCAGATAATAGAACAGTGTCATCTGCGTACAAGATAAGAAAAAGTTTTACAAACAGGTTGAGCTCTGTATGAATACTGTCGGATACACTTTGTAGCCCATGAATATTATTTCTTTCCATAAAACTATCTAGATCATTAACATATAAGGAAAATAATGCAGGCGATAAACTTTCACCTTGCCGTACACCAACAGGGGAATAATCTGAATACTCCATGCCATTAAAAACTCTGGATTTAATATTTTTGTACATATTAAATATCACTTTGTACATTTTTCCATTAATAGACGAATTAAGCAATTTTGACCATAAACCTGGCCGCCAAATGGTGTCAAATGCTTTAGCAAAGTCGATAAATGCACAATATAACTTATTCTTTTGGTATTTAAGGAGTTCATATAATAGATTAAGTGTAAAAATAATATCAATAGTAGAATACCCTTTTCGAAACCCAAACTGGTTTTCGTTATGCTGGCGTCACATTATCCCGATTTTGACCCCGATGGACACGGTTATGGATATTTTCAAAATCGGGAGTGATCGTATTCAAATTGCACTATTCGTGTTGCCATCTTTTACCATCGTAGCACCATCGGCTGAAATATTCCAACTTCCGGAGCAACTTCGTAATGCTGGCGTCACACTGTCCCGATTTTGAAATACGATGGACACACGAATGTGAAAATTTCAACTTCGTGCGAAGTTAGTTCCGAATTTGCTGAAAATCCAAATCAAAATCGAAGGGTATACGATTAGAACCGATGGCTAAGCGATCGGAAAAGTAAAACATACGAATAGCTGCGAACCGAAGTTGTTACGATGTTATCAAGATTAGTCGAGAATTAGATCCGAAGGAGACACGAATTTATACGACGGCTGTACGACGTCGTGTTAAGCATACGATGTATGAAATATAATAACGCGATTTGCAATAACATTATATAATTTAGTCTATATAAATTGTCCTTTGCAGCCTCTAATTAGTATTTATGGATAACAAGTTGAAACGATGGCTCTCCAAGCTGTCCCTGATGTCGATCAGTAAGAGTAGATAAGACATTTGATCTAGAGCTAATATGTAGAGCCTGTTAAGATAGAACAAAAAGATGACGCTACTTTATCTTGTTTTGTTCGTGTGAGTTGACCGAAGCACACATAATCTGAAAACAAAGAAGAATATGTTGTAACTATGTCATGTATGTAGAAATTTCAACAATTTTAGCTGTTGCAAACGATTCTTGAACAAAGCGTGTCCATCTTATAATACATAACTTCGTTACCGGTCCTATACCGGTATCTAAGTCCAAAGGTCTCGTAAATATTTGCGGACCGAAACGGAATGTAAATTTCATCTCAGTAGCCCGTAATGGTGGACTGGCATACAGTACATACCAAAAAGCAGTTTAATAACTATAATTAAGGGTTTGGAAAAAAGTGTGGGAACTGATATTTCAGTGAAATTCCAAAGTTCAAAGGGTCCTAATCTGTAAAAAATCTTTAACTCATCATGGTAAGACTCACATACCAAAAATCAGTTTAAAGTTTAATATCTATATATAAGGTTTAAAAAAAGTGCGAAAAAGTTATTGTAACAGCGAGACGGCCGGACCGGACAGACACACAAACGGGCAGACGGAGTGCAAACCTAAAGTCCCCTTCGGCTTTTGTCGGTAGGGGACTGATAAAAACTAAAGTAAGTTTAAAATGTTTCACCTTAATTTCTGATATTGAAATTTAAGTATGAAAAGGTGCCACAAAAGCCTGGACGAGGACACGAAAGAGGGAAGCGCCTGGCTGGAAAGGACAGGACGAATAGAAAAGCGTCAGAAGATTCTAGATCCAGACTGTCTTCGCTTTGTTTTGTCTTTTCTTCTTGTAATTTTGAGACTGATCATTCTAGTTTCATTTTTTTTAAATATCCTTTATCAATTTTTTCGAAACTAAAAAAAATATGTATAAAGAATTAATGAGGATACTTGTATCATAAGCTGCTGTCTTGTAAGTCTACCTCCTGCTGCATTTTAATTATGAGGGGGAAAACAGAGCTATATATATGTACTAACTTTTCTTTTTCTAAACGATTTATTGTAACACGTCCCTAACTGAAATTGATTAATAAATGTCCCTATAAGGCACTTATGACACGTTTGATATTTTTTTACTTCAGAAATCGTACTGCTTTGACCAGTGCCGTGTTTCCATCTCCATGCCATTACTCGATGCCATTACATTAGTTACGACGGATATACGAATACAAAGCGAGGTCTTTGCGACGCCGTGTTTCCTTCGCACCACCTTCGGAGAGCTTCTTCTTTTATTCGTGCCGCCATCGTAAGATAAATTTAGCGGACGATACTTAGAAGGCAACACGAAATCAGAAGAAGCTTTCACGAAGGCATTACGATAGAAAGGATGGATTAACGAACACAACACGAACAAGGACATTCGCACGAACCTTCGGGAGTTTTTTAACATCTTAAAAAATTAGGGGGAAAAAATCCGCCATGTTGCTTCCGGTGACGCAACATCCGGTCCTTTCGGAAGCTCGTTTTCCCGCGAAAATTCGAATTCGTTATATCCGATAAATGATTACCACATCTATACTACTAGATTTTAATGGTCCGTAACTTTGTTATTCAGTACTAGTATACGCGTTTTCAATCTTCCCATGGAACATCAAAATCCCTCTCCCCCTAAACTACCTCTACTGGAGCAGCAATAGCAGCCATTTACCCTCCGCAGCAGCAGCAGCAGCCCCAATATCCCCCATTACACCCCCCCCCATTTTACTCATTTTACCCCCAAAACACCCATTTTAACCCCATTTTACCCATTTTCACCCTAAAATGCCCATTTTAAGCCATTTTCCCCCTTTAAAAATACCTATTGAAGCGTTTTCGACACAAAAATACAAGACAGAGATCTAAACATTTGACTTAAAAACGAAAATCGGTACATCAAATTCAAACAAAATCAAAATGCATTGACGAAAAACCTTCCACTTTAAAAAGAAACTCACAAAATCTTACCAAAAAAGAAAATCTGTTGATGAAAAAACAACAAACTACGAAAACAAACTTACAAAATCTTACCGTTAAGAAAATCTGTTGATGTAAAACATCAAACTACGAAAAAAAACTTACAAAATCTTACCGTTAAGAAAATCTGTTGATGAAAAACCAACAAACATAAAAATTTAAAGAACCGATTCCAACAAAAAGCAATTCGATGAACTAAAACTTTCAAAATGTAAAATCAAGTCCAAACCAGTTCTAACCGGTTTGATCCAGAAGTCACGTGACATGATCACGTGGTACAATCCATTATACAGGTAAACCATTTGAAATGAAATCATTTTACGATTAGACACCAAAGAGTTCAGACGTGTTTTAACGACGAGAGAAAAGGTAGGACTCGTACATATCCAACTTTACTTTGAAAGGCATACTACTAAAAGAGGAGGAAACAATAGACAATATATAATTTGAAAGGCATACAAGTAAAAAAGGAATCAATAGACGACATATAATTTTAAACGTATACAATTAAAAAAAAAGAGGAAACAATAGACAACTTTATACTTACCTGTGTTATTTTTATTTCAGATGGCTAAGCAATTTACCTGCAACCAATGTGAAGCCAATTTTTAGAAGATGAGTCAGCTACATCGTCATAGACGATGGACCAACCACCGAGAGACTTATTCGTGTACTAGATGAACCAAGACTTTTACAAGGCGGGAGAATCTACAAGCTCACATGACCCGCCACCAAATGGGTTACGAATGTACCCAATGCAACCAGGCCTTTGCCACCCAACGCCATTTAGAGTTACATCAGCAAAGACATGGACAAAGAGGAGCAGGGCAACCGTTCCACATGGATGATTCGAAATCCTATTACACCATCAAACGGCAGGAGAAGAAAAGAATACTCAAGTTTGGAACTTCGAGAAATCATTATACCGTCACTTTTAAAGAATTTGAAGTCACGGACCTGCCTTCCATCACAAGAACACTACATCGGTTATTCGACTCCATCCTGCAAACCATTGGAGAAGAGATGAAAGAACACGACCTTGTTAAACTAACAATTGAAACCAACTCCCTTGACTTCCCGATTGCCCTTCCAATATTACAACTCAAGGACTTGACTACGGAACTACTATTAAAGGAAACAGAAAGAGTATTACAATCTCATGAAGAGTTTGTATTGGACGATCCTTCACGTATCTATTCCCGAAGGATCAGGGCGCAAAAGATGCAACTTCGTTGATCTCGACAGAATGCTTAAAGACAAACAAAGTTTCGTCAGGATCCGAAACCGAGACGAATTATGCTGCGCTAGAGCCATTGTTACTGCGAAAGCAAGGATAGATAACCATCCTCAATGGAATTCCATTCGTCAAGGAAGACGCATACAGGAATACTTGGCCCTTCAACTCCACGAGAAAGCCAATGTACCAAAAGGACCCTGCGGCATCGAGGAACTGAGACAATTCCAAGCTGTACTGCCGGAATACCAAATCACCGTTTTCTCCAAAGACTTTTTCAAAGGCATACGGATGATAGATTCTCTCATCTTCCTTCCAACGGCCTTAGCCAAACTCCCGAAAATGTTTAGATTCGACGAACTCCACAAAGGATACTTCCCACACCTTTTTAATAGAAAGGAAAACCAGAACACCCGATTAGAAACTCTTCCAGACATCAATTACTACAATCCCGATGGAATGAAAGCGGAAGACCGAATAACATTCATGAAATGGTACGAAGACCACAGAAACGAGCCTTTTGACGTCTAAAAGGAACTCTTGAAGTACTGCATCACTGACGTAGACATACTGAGAAAAGCCTTTTTAACCTTTAGACAACTGTTCATGGACACTTTAGAGGGTACTCCAATCGACCCCTTCCAAAACAGTATCACCATTGCCTCTGCCTGCAACCTGGTCTTTCGATCCAAGTATCTACGGTGGAATACTATTGGCCTCATCCCGGCGCAAGGCTATAGACCAGAACACAAGCACTCTATTAAAGCCATGAAATGGTTAAAATAAGTATCCGCAATAAAAGACATACAGATCCAACACGCCAAGAACGAAGGAGAGAAACAGATTGGTCCCTTCAGGGTAGATGGATACCACAATGGAACCGTGTATGAATTTCACGGCTGTCCCAGATGTTACCCAAGAGAGACCACCAATACCGTAAATAACATGTCCATGTACGATCTACATTAACGGACCTTAGAGAAGAAGACTTATCTGCAGCAAGAGGGATATGACTATATAGAGAAATGAGAATGTGACTTTGAGAGAAAGCTGAAAAAATGGTACGACATTTTGCGACTTTGTCAACTCCTTAGAGATGATTCCTGCTTTGGAACCACGAGAAGCATTTTATGGTGGACGAACAGAGGCCCTCACTCTATACAAAGAGGCGGAAGAAAACAGTATCAACTACTATGACCTGACATCACTCTATCCATTTGTAAACAAGACCGGAAAAGTACCCATAGGACATCCCATCATCATTACGGAAAACTTTGGTGACATCAACGAGTACGAAGGATTGGTGAAATGTAAAGTTCTACCACCCAAAAACCTATACATTCCTGTTTTACCCAGCAAGATCAACAACAACCTGATGTTCACACTGTGTCGTACCTGTACGGAAACCTACCAGCAAGAACCTTGTAACCATACTGAAAAAGATAGAGCTATAACGGGAACTTGGGTGACATATGAACTGAAGAAAGCTTTGGAAAAGGGATATTCCATCTTAAACATCTACGAAGTATGGCATTTCGAAGAGGTAGAACAGTACGATCCCGGAATGAAGTCTGGAGGACTCTTAACTGACTACATCAATACATTCTTGAAAATGAAACAAGAAGCTAGTGGCTGGCCAGAGTGGTGCCAATCTGAGGAGGATAAACAGCAATACATCAAGGACTACGAGGAAAAGGAAGAGATACAGTTAGACTATAACAAAATAGAAAAGAACCCCGGCATCAGGTCTTTAGCCAAACTGATGTTGAACAGCTTTTGGGGCAAGTTTGGACAAAGAAACAACATGCAACAGACCACCTACATTACAGAACAAAAGAAATACTTCGACATATTAACCAGCGACAAAAGAGTGATCATGAACGATTTAACCACCAGACCATATGGATATTGAAATTGAAAGATAGAATGTAAATAAAACGTAGAATGTTAATAAAAGTCGTACCTGATTTCGAGTTTTTATTGAAAACTTAAGAAAATAAAAGCAATCAATACAATAACAAAGACAAACAAAGAGCCCATAAAGGGCGAACCAAACAAAAATAAACGAAAAGAACCAATTAGAGTTGAGCCATACATGAACAAAACAAGCTCAAAAGACAAAAAATACAAGAGAAAATGAGGAGGGAAATGAGGAAAATGAGGGAAAATGAGGAAAATGAGGGAAAATGAGGAAAATGAGGAGGGAAATGAGGAAATGAGGAGGAGGAGGAGGAGGAGGAGGAGGAGGAGGAGGAGGACTTAAAAAAACGAAAACAAAGAGAGAAGAAACCAATTAGGAATAATCCATACAAGAGTATCACAACACAGGAGTCCATAAAGGGCGACACTAGCAAAACAAATGTTTAGGATTAGGGTTAGGGCTAGGGTAAGGATTAGGGTTAGAGTTAGGGTTAGGGTACGTTAAAGATAAGAGATAATAATACATAATAGAAACTGGTGACGAACTAAAATGGGGCGAAAGAAAGGGACGAGTCGCCGTTCCGCATGACTGCACACGACTTTACTGCTAGAGATTTTGGGTGGGTATTTCAGTACCAAAAATAACAACGATTTAATATGGAGCCTATGGGAATGAACGCGGGGTCATCGGGGTCAAAGTGGTCTAGAGTGACCCGGTATACTACTGACGTGAGGTCCGAAAATTTTGACAACTTTTCATTGCTGTATTGTTTTGGTTTTCAACCTTTTATTGTGGTTTATTTATTTTGATTTTAACTTTTGAATGTGGTTTTACCTTCTTAGTCCGGCCGATATGTGAATTTGTTTGCTAAATTGCTCAAAGTCTGGTTAAAGCCTGAAATTTGGCATTGTGGTAAAAACAATGCATTAAACAATATAAGCTGCGGATCTAATTTGAAAATACAAAATGGCGACCATTTCAAAAAGGGCTGCCTGGTGGAATATAAAATCAAGAAAAATATCATATAAAATAATAGCAGTGCAAAATATTCATATGAAAATAATAAAGAATGGTTTGCCGTTTATTCGAAATGGCAGTCATTATAAAGATGGCCGCCTAAGATATATTTATCAACAATATCTAATCATTATTTGTTCAAGGTTATTAATGACCCAGATATAAGTGCAAGCAATAAATATGTGCTCAATCAATGTAAAAATTAAGGAGGTTTGCTCCTTATATTTTGAGATTTTTGTCAGATTTTCGAGATCCTCGGGGTTTATCCGTCTATTATGCTTGAAATTTTTTGCCCATAACCCCCCTATTTTGTTTTTCTTATTCAAAAATATGTCCACCAAATATGCAGTTCACAATTTTTTTTGAAATTTTATTTACTCTGTCATACATTTTAAAGAGTTTAAAGATACCAATCCGTGGCAATGCAAAAGTAATGAAACATCTAAAAAGAACGTAATTCCCGCCAAAATTATAAACGCTTATAGCATAAAAACGAGCACATGGACCTACATTTTTTTCTTGCTTATTTTGATCATTTGTCCATATTCTTTAAAAAAGATGCAATTTTATTCATTTTTATTTACTTTAAGATACAGGAGCAAACCCCCTTAATATCATTATCTTCTATTAACGAAGAGCGGGTTATTTTCGCGGTGTTAAAGTTGGTTTATTTGTGCGAATCAAGGACGATCGCGAAAATTAAACCCGCGAATTTTAATGCTTAATGCAGATATTTTGTTTGATGTCATTCTTTTTCTTTTTCAGGCTTTATAAATCAGTTTTCCTCTCTTAAAAAATCTTTAAATTTAATTTGCAGATGAACATTCCTCAGTCAATCTTTTACAGTTTTATTAATACACGCCATCCCCAATTGTGAAAGTTCAAAAGGGTTCATAGCTTGTACAAATGCCCGAGCCTTATTTTCAATCGAATAGTGAATAATGATAGACAATTTAAATTGACGATAGAAAATAGTAGAGTAGACGGAATCCAAAAAAAAAGACGCTTTACTTAAAAGTTAATGTCCTGAAATGATATACTGCTAATTTTTGGCTTAAACGAAAGATGCATGCTTCTAGTTTTATTTTTTACTTGTCGTATGAAGCTCGTATGATCGAGTTTTTATCAATAATACATTGAAAAGGGGTACCCTCGATGAACTGTTTGATAGTATATCAATAAAACATGAAATTTCATGCAAATATTTCGGTTTTTATGTTATATTTGGTTTTATTAAGTACACAATAAAAAATATCTTGTCTGGCAATGCAATAAGTTTACAAAAGAATGGCATTTTCTTGGTGATAATTCCTTTTGAAAAACGCATAAAATACTACTAAAATTATGAGGATTTTCACTTACCATATTAAAAGTTTTTTAGTAATATAATTGAAATTGATGAAATAAATTAACGCATATACAGTACACATTTTCCCAAAATTTGAAGGCGGTATGTTCTTTAGTTTAGAGATAAATGAAGAAAAACCATTGTTCTAAAATTTATGATCTTATCCGGAAACCTTAATTCCGTATAAGATTCTACTTTACATGTAAATGTCAAAAAAATAGGACGTGTATTTCAACATAATAAATTTGTTTATTTGTTTGAAATTGCGATAGTTTTGTGCTTTTGCGTGGCTAAATTTGTCGTTTTGTTGTTATTGTGTTAGTTTCTATCCAAGTTTACTTGTTTGGTGCCTTATTTTTTGTTGTTTATATTTCAAAGTTCATTAGCACTGTCATCTATGAATACAGTAGGAAGTGCTAAGGGTGTCATTCATATGATGGGGACAATTAATGAATTACTGATGATTATTTGTGAAGTTGTTCAAATATGTTAACCGGCAATTCGTGACTATGCATCAGTTAAATACATTTTGTTCATTTCGATAAGAAAAAAGGGAGATGTTTGTGGAAGTATCTTTTGATATTGATGAACTTGAATGCTCTAAATGGTCCGAAGAGATAAGAATAAAAATAATACTTTTTTAAACTCTCGAACTAGTTATATAACAAACAAGGAAACACGATTGCAGTATTTTTCAGGTCGATGTGTCATTAAGATACTTAAAATGAGCTCAGTCACTTCCTGCTATCTTTTAAACCGCTTGATGGATTTTGATGAATCTTTACATGTAACGAAAAAGTATTACATAGACAGGTGTATGAAGAAAATTGATTGCATTAAAATATCATTTAGAGGAGAAAGTTTGATTTTTTTCTCTCACTATAGAGTCTGATATGAAGCGAGGGTATCCTCAGTGAGCTTTCCCGAAGTTCTTTTTTAATCCCGATTACACACGGAAATTAAGAAAGGACAGTTTGGCATATGAATCAACCAATTTCAATCGACTGTCTTTTGGCAGATGTAAAAAACAGACGATTATCTCTGGTTCAAAATGTAAAGTCTGTGTGAACTTCTTAAGCCACAAATGTTTTGTCTAAACAAAAATCAATGAATTAAATATGTGTTTTACGGATCTATCTGTTTAATATTATATTTTTAGAAATGCCTTTCTTTTAAAGCGTTAGTTAAGGTTTTTCAGAGAACAATCAAGATTGCCATTGTGATTGAAAGTAACACTTTCATGATTTGCTATAGAAACCGCCATATTTGAGATTGAACAAACAATAAACCATCATGTGTGAAACGAGACTATTTCACAAAGCATTTGTCCAGAAAATTATCTTTTTAATATTTACTGTAAATAAAATATAGCGAAAAACATCCGAGTTTTTTTGTGTGTCTAGAAACTAAAAAAGCTCTATTTTGCCGCTTCAAGCGCTATTTTGAGGCTCGTCTCCAAAAAACAATACCAAAATCTAAGAAACAATATATTTCAAAGATTACGTAAACGTTTTGTAAACTTTCAAGTAGTTATAAAGGAATTATTCTAGCTAAGAAAATGATACTTAAGATTGACTTAAGCATAAATAAGCCCCTGTTTTTATATGGTTAACCCCAGATAAATGCTTGATGTTCAAGAACATTTTATAACAATTTTGTGTCTCAGTTCTATGAAATTTAAAGCACTAGTTGTGAATCAGTGCTAGATAAGACTATAAGAATCTAACACCGATGATTAGGGCAAGATAAGGAAATCTCCGACACCCTGAGGGTAAGATTTCAAGTCTGCAACGAGGCTCTGCCGAGTTGCAGATGTAAAGAAATCTTACCCAAGGGTGTCGGAGATTTCCTTATCTTGCCCTAATCATCGGTGTTTGATTATTTTTCTCACTAAACCCGTAAATATTGTACAACGTGGATTTGTTTACAAAACATAGCGTATGGATATGTGACGTCACAAACAGCACGAGGCTATCTCACATGGGGTGGTGTGAGACAGAAAAATCTCACACCGCTAAAAATAGGAAATGTCCTGTCCAAAAAGTGAGAAATGTGTATCCCTGATATGGCTTTGTTAAATTTCGACCAATAGGAAACCCCAAATATTTTCTGAATGCAATCTGAAATATTAAAATTACAACATCACTATATGGGGGAAAAAATATTTAAATTTCTAAAATATAAAAGATAGTTAAAAGGGAAAAAATGGCGTTAATAGATAAAAGTCACAGTTTGTATACAAATGACAAAACACGTGTCAAACTCTTATAAGCAGAGATTATATAATAACACGTGACCAAATGTGTATGAAATTTTTAGCATAATTCGTGTAATAGTGTAGGAGTACTAGCGGTCAAAAGAAAGGTACCCCTTACCTCAATCCATGGAATGTGTTTGTTTTGCTATGGGGAAACCCCTATTTTAACTATTATTGGAACTTTTGATAATTAACAATCATTGTTTTGATATGCAAAGTATTTTGTGAAAGTTTTATGAAATTCTATAATCTTTTTGTAGAAAAATTCTGTCATTATATATTGGCATCCAACGTAATTAGGGAGGAGTGTTGACGATCACATTAAATGGCTTACGTCACTGAAAAAGTCAAAAAGTAGGTTTGCAATTCTTATATGTTCTCAATATTTTAGCTTAACGCCTTAAAACCTTTTGTACCTTTGACAATATGTAAAATAAGTTTCCAACCTAGGTTTTTTTTTCTCTTATTCATAATATCCCTCTTTTTAAATAACTTTAAAAAACCCATACATTAATTATTATGTGGCCAGAAAATATTTCAGAAAACATATTTGACCTGTTTGCTATGAGGCAAACTGAAAAAATGCAGTAAATAAGGTTCTTATTGAAAGCAAAATCGAACTGAAAATGCCTTCAAGAAAAGGGGTGAAATTCGACCTTGATATAAATTCTATAAATTATCTATGATATTTCGATGGTTCTTTCGATTTTTTTTGTGTTTATAATTTTGTTCAGATATTATATCCTATATTTTCGGTAAGTTTTTTGTAATATTGATCATAAATAAATGTAAGAAATAAAAGAAAACATAATTGAGTATTTTTTAATGTTATTTGCCTTTTGACCTTTGACCTTGAATTTCTTTAAACTTGACCAACTCTGATTCTTACGACAATCATATTTCGATAGCTTAGGTACTGCTCTTTCCAACTATATATAATATGCGAGTATGTTCGGTGGGGACATTATTTTTTTTCAAATCAAGGTGTCGTCTACTCTAGTAAAACACTTTTATTAATTTTATCTATCAGAATCAACACGTCAATTAATTTTAATTGATTACATTTTTTTTCGCTTCATTTTTCAAATGAAACAAGACACCTGAATATATTGTGGTTGCTGCATGGGCGAATCGCAAAAAATTAACCCTCAAAAATTTTTGAGGTACTTTCCGCTTCTTAAATCTCAAAAATCTATCCCTGCGAAAATAACCCGCTTTACGGTTATAAATAGACTAAAAAGAATCATGATTCTGTATGAAGACATCAGGTGGGGAGTGTACAGAAATACAGCATATCTGATCATATCTAGCTAATCGAAGTAAAATAGTGTTTAAATGTGAAAATTGTCATATATAGCATGCAGAACTAAATAAGAACTCAATCTGTCAAAAGTGGAAGCATCAATTTGATAAGGACATTATTTTTTAAATAATAAAAGGTGTTGCACGGTGGCTTGTAAAAAGGTAACCAAAAGAATTGTTAACAAGGTAAAACCATATTTAAAAGGTAAAATCCAAATAATAAAAACACAATAAAAGGTAAAAATTGATAAAATAATAAAAGATGCCAAAATTTTCGGACTTCAAGTCCTTCTTCAGGCGCTATAAGAAAATAGATGTAGACACATCAACTGACAAGAACCGAATGGCCAGTGCGCATGCAGACCCTAGTTTTATACCACCTGTGGGGACGAGTTCGTTAGCAAAAACTAACAATAATAAAACAAAATGCGCATTCAACGTGTTAAATAAAATAAAACTGAAGACCAACAGGAAAAGAGAAGTGAGTAGGGACGAAAAAAAAACAGACCACGAGGTGCTCCTTATCAAGTAAACAACTGTCGTTTTATATTGATGCCAAAGGGTTGAAATGATCCTAAAATTCGATTTTTCCCTGTTCAAGAAATTGTCTTTGTTTCACGCAAGAACAAGTTTCAAGGAGAACAGTTTCCTGCATATCTGGGACGCTGTGGTTTGGCAAACAAAAATGCTGACCTACTAGGCAATCTTCGCATTTAAGAACACTCGGTATGTGTTCGGCGAACCTGTCTCCTAGTGAACGGTAGGTTTCTCAATCGTATTTTACAACACTTAGCACAGCGGAGGGCGTAGATAAAGTTTTCAGATATGCAGGTGAAACAGTTTTTCAACTTGAATGTGTTTGAGGGACCGACTATCTCCTCAGTCTCCCAGGTAAAGTTTCATGTAACATATATAGGTCGACCACAACCCCTGTTACCTGAATAATTGGAGCGAGGACGTCTAATCGCATTCTTGTAAGCGTTTGAAACTAGATGTTGCCTCAAACTCTTTCCATTGCAGAAGGCAGTCAGGGTAGCGAGGTAAACACAGTCGACATGTGTTCATCCTCCAGGACAATGGATTTGAAGTCACGAAGCAGAATATTCCGTATAGATTTGTTGTGAGGATGGTATGTTAGAACAAAAGGTATAGTATTAAAAAGTTATTTTCAAGAAAAAAGAACAAAACGACGGATTTTTCAGAAAACAATCCAAAAAGGGACAAAAGACAACAAATACACGGACAATTTTCCAATGCATAGATCTAGACTTTCTAAAGAAAAAAAAACAAGTTTGAGTAAGACTTCAAAGATAAATATCAAGAAATTAATAAAAAGTTATAAAAACGATACCAAATGATAGCATACCACAAAAGTAGTAGAAGCAGCAGAACAACAAAAATGATAGAACTATAAGAATTTACATGACAGCTACAAAAAAACAACAGAAAAACCAGGGAAAAAACTGTAAAAGACAAATAAAAATGGGGACACGTTAATCTCAATAGGACAACAAAGGAAGAGATGGACAGAACATTTTACAGAACTTCTTAGCCAACCAGCACCTGACACAATGACATATAGTATTCAGCAAGTTGCAGACCACCTTAACATTGACTGCTAAACGCCAGGCCCAGAATTGATGTCACATTTCAAATCGGATCCTTAAAAAACTGCAAAAATTCTCAAACCCATGGGATCAGAAGAAATCCCACAACACTGAAAAGGGATTATAAGTGCATCATTGAACTTGTTAAAAAGGAAGGCTTAATTGAATGTAAAATCTATAGAGCATAATTGCTAAGTACTAAATGATAATTCAATATCGTATTGAAACAACTTAAAACAAAAAATTGCCAGACCATCAAGCCGGTTGAAGAAAGGGAAGATCTTGCATTTAACAAATACACAACCTATACATGATAATCGAGCAGTCAATTGAAAGGAAGAGTTCCGTTTGAGTTTTAAAAGACATCGAGAAAGTTTTTGGTATTCTTGATAGAGAAATTCATTTTTTTCTGTATTATGATAGAGTACCTTTTGCTTTATCAGCCTACAAAATTTCAGAACCCTGTGCACCTTGATAACCGAGATATTCAATGTCCTATATTTTGACCTTTCTTCCCTGTTTCCATGAAAATGGTGGCCATTTTGAAAATTTCAAACTATCAGTGTGTAAAGTTTCAGCAACATCCGTTCAATAGTGACGGAGGAGTTGCACCCACAAAAAACGGACGGGCGGACAGACGGAGACCATTACTAGGTCCCTCTTACGCAGTCCGGCGGGGGACAAAAAGCCATCTCACAATCATTAACATACAGTTAGAAAGGAATAGGTGACATCACCTCACCTTGCATTAAACAAAGCTCATTTGTGAAAAAAATCTTAATTAAACCCTTTAACTTGTACACATGTAGTCACATTAGAATACATAGATCTAATATCTTTTTAAAGTTTACCACATATACCCACATTGGCAAGTTTATACCACAACATAACTCTTTGAATAGTATCGAAAGCTTTAGTATAATCAACAAAACAAAAGTACAATCGTTTTTTTTTGTATGAAAGTGATTTGAAAATGATGGAAGACAAGGCAAAAATAGCATCTGCAGATCCAAAACCCGGTGGGAATCCAAATTGTGCATCCAATATGACACCAAAGGTATTAAACCAATCTAATAAACGTTGATTTATAATTGAAGTAAATAATTTTCCAAAATTACTGACAAGACTTATCCCGCTGTTATTATTAGGGTCATTAATGCTACCACGTTTGAAAATAGGTACAAGAATCGCAATAGTCCAAGAATTAGGAAAAATCCCTGATCCTAGAATACCATTGAAAACTTTAAGTAACGTTGGCATAAAGACGTCTTTAAATTCAATAAAGTACTCATTCGACATTCCATCAACACCGTGACTTTTATTTCGTTTTAGATTAGATATTGCATTAAGAATCTCTTTTACAGTTATTGCTTTGTCAAAATCGTCGTAAACCCAATCATCTAATGAATCTTGACTTATAAGGTTTTCAAAGTTAGCTTCATTATCGGAATTCGCGACTTTTTTAAAGTGTTCAAAAAATGATGATATGGAAACATCGTTTTTAACAGTGGTTCTTTTACGAAACTTTGAATAGAACAACTTCGGGTTAGTAAATCTCAGAATATCCAACATGTTACCCTCAATGCACATATATTCACGTTTTGCTCGTCTCTCAAATGTTTTATAATCCTTTTTAGTCACAATCAGTTTCTTATGATTTTCAGAATTTTTCATGCGGTTGAACACATTCAAACTATTCATATAAATTGAGCATAGTTTCCTTACATCAATCACTAAACCATGGTTTATCGAACTTTTTGACGGTCCACATATTGATTCTATCTTTTAGTCTCTTTCAATGGTGATGTACCCAGGGTTTGTACTCGTCATTCAATTCTCGTCAATGAATGCGTCAGATTCTTTTCTCTTTTATTGCCCCCGAAGAAGAACATGATGTCAAAAAATAGAAAATTATGTTTCACTGTAAAATCCTGGTTTTTTTTTTTTTATTAAACTTGGTAATTGATACGATTGTCAGTTTTAATGAAAAAAAATTGTGTTGTTAATTTACTAGATTTGATATGCATGTATTTAATACGACACGCTTGCAACACGACGCGATGAAAGCTATACATAAATAAGTTTTGGATTCACTCCAATAACGACGTGAGATAGCACAACTGGTTCAATAAAATGAAGGTGTCTTGGCTGCGGTTTCTCCAAGTTTCTTTTCAGGCGAAGAGTCAGGATTTAAAGATTTAGATTTGACTTATCCCTCTGTAATAATTAGGGTCATTAATGCTACCACGTTTGAAAATAGGTACAAGAATCGCAATAGTCCAAGAATTAGGAAAAATCCCTGATCCTATAATACCATTGAAAACTTTAAGTAACGATGGCATAAAGACGTCTTTAAATTCAATAAAGTACTCATTCAACATTCCATCAACAGCGTGACTTTGATTTCGTTTTAGATTAGATATTGCATTAAGAATCTCTTTTTCAGTTATTGCTTTGTCAAAATCGTCGAAAACAATCATCTAATGAATCGTGACTTATAGGGTTTTCAAAGTTAGCTGCATTATCGGGATTCGTGACCTTTTTAAAGTGCTCAAAAAATGATGATATGGAAACATCGTTTTTAACAGTGGTTCTTTTACGAAACTTTGAATAGAACAACTTCGGGTTAGTAAATCTCAGAATATCCAACATGTTACCCTAAATGCGCATATATTCACGTTTTGCTCGTCTCTCAAATGTTTTATAATCTTTTTTAGTCACAATCAGTTTCTTATGATTTTCAGAATTTTTCATGCGGTTGAACACATTCAAACTATTCATATAAATTGTGTATAGTTTCCTTACATCAATCACTAAACCATGGTTTATCGAACTTTTTCACGGTCCACATATTGATTCTATCTTTTAGTCTCTTTCAATGGTGATGTACCCAGGGTTTGTAATCGTCATTCATTATTAAACTTGGTAATTGATACGATTGTCAGTTTTTATGAAAAAAATTTTGTTGTTAATTTACTAGATTTGATATACATGTATTTAATACGACACGCTTGCAACACGACGCGATGAAAGCTATGCATAAATAAGTTTTGGATTCACTCCAATAACGACATGAGATAGCACAACTGGTTCAATAAAATGAAGGTGAAAGTTTCTTTTCAGGCGAAGAGTCGGGATTTCAAGATTTAGATTTGGAACATCTGTTAAGAGTGCTAAAATATTTATGTTTTAAAAAATAAAAAATTAACTGTGAGAACTGCTTAAGTATCACTTTGGAATAAAGCGCCAAAAATGATTACATCTTAATCTTATTACTAGTAGTTATTTCGAAAACAATTTGATTTCAATATACTTTGGTTAATTAATATACCAGTCATTCATGTGTATTCCAAAGTTTATCATTTGTATCTAAATAGACGTAGTATTAATTCATTATTAAAAATGAAATACTTCTGTCCCGTGGAGGGGCCAGAAAAGACTGTGTTCATCAACTTTGAAAACCTTTCCCCGCCCACAAAAATTGATTCGCTAACATTTTTAACAATACATGAAATTGCACTCCAGGTCTTTTGTTTAAATTCAGAAACTTTCTTTGTGTGAATAACTCTTTTGTTCTAAGAACAATAGGCTTAATTCACAATGGCAAATACAAGGGTTTCCAGATACCCCTGCTTTTGCGCTTGTGAACACACCTCATGTTCATAGAACAAAAGAGCTTCTCACACAAAGAAACTTTTGCAATAGCCAGCCCAGGGCATCTGAGAAGGAACTGAAAACAGTTCACTTTATAAGGTTTAAAATCAATTTTAATTTTAAAGTAGCAAAATTAAAAAAAACAGACAAAATATAACAAAACATAAAAAAATGAAAAAAAAAAACCAAAACAAATTAAAGCAATATTTTGAATATGTCCAATAGACAACAAGCCCATATGAGAGACGGACTAACAAAAAGACGGACAAACAAACTATTTGCCCCAATACTTTCGTAGATGGGGCATACAAATGGGTCCAAGAAAGAAATAGCCGGATTTCATTAAATAGGAAGTAAGCAGGCAATAGACCTGAACTTAATTCAATGGCATGGGACCCTTGCTGATTATAAAAAACCAAAAGGATGTAATAAGAGATTGCTGAGAAAACTGTTAAGACAATTGTCCATATTTGACCATTTATGCAAAAAAATTAAGAAAGTCGGCAAACAGAAAATAGATGAGACGAAGATTGTTAATCGAAACCCACGTTAAGGACATCGTATTGCAATCAGAATACAAAGTATCAAATTAAAATGAAATAAAATTTCTTCAAATGCGCAATTTCAACAACTAAAAATTACCTACTCTCAGAAATCAATGATATTCAAAAGGACAGCAGCCAAAGCACACCCGTCTTCTCTAATGGTCATATCACAACTGAATGAATCTTAAAGACATCCAGTTTAGAAGTGTTCACTTGTTTAATTTGCATGATACAAAATCAACATTTATTTGTAAAGTAATTAAGTTAATTAAGAGTCTGTCTCAGTAAAAATCATGCAAAAGGTGATTTACTTATCATCTTAGATTTTAACAATTTTTTGGCTAGTTATTCATCTTGGACCACTTTAGCGAAAAATACCAACTTAAGTGAAATTGGTCCATTAGACTATCCGCAAATTGACATTAAAAATTTTGGCGGGAAAATTTCCCGAACTTTTTTCATACACAACCCAATTTTCTTGGCCTCTTTACTCAAAATTTCGGAAGGGTCTGTAAAAATTGTTGATATTTTCAAAAAAAAGTAGGCCATTCTAGTTGAATTTCAACAAAAATATCAGTCGGATACTTAAAGTGATATTTTTGGTTGGTTTGTTAAGAAAAAAAAAATGGCGGGACTTTTTCCCGTACTTATTTTCATACACAATGTAACCAAATTTTTATTGTGTATTAAACAAGAACTAATGAACCGATTGGGCTAAAATTTAATTTACATTCATTTCTCATCATAAAGATCAAATTCCGATAAAAAGAACAAGTTTCCAAAAATATGCATCTGCCACTATTTTTGCGTTTTGCATGATTCTTACAGAGACGGCTACTTAATCTGTTTAACAAGTTGATTGATCTGTTTTAATCCTAAAATCATCTCAGTTGCTTAATATCTTGAATTAAAGATGCCCCAGTGTGGGGAAGAATAATTTCAGAAATATGTTTACTGACTCAGTTTAATGATTAATGCCACATTTTATTGCTTTCTATCAAAAATATGTAATCTAGTTTTGTTTTAACTTTACTGGGGTGTAAGTTAGTTATACTATTCGGTATACGGTGTTTCTGGAAAAGAAACCCACTCGGACCTCCGGTCCTCGGGGTTTCTTATCCAGAACACCTTTACCTCATGGTATAACTATAACATAAAATCAACCTATCATAGTTCTTATTAAAGTTTTCCTTGCCTTTTAACACTTTATCGCTTGATTAACAAGTAATCTGTGAGCTACTGCTCACTCAGTATACCCCCGCAACCCCCAAAATTAACACTAGGTTGGTAAACAAGAATAGACGATATTGAGATGTGGAATAAGTGTACGCGACACAACAAACATAAACAAACAGCAATTCAAAAAATCACAACGGAAAACAGCAAGCAGTCTTCAACATGACCATAGGTCACTGCTTACCGTCTTGCATTGGCCCAAGACTTATAATACTATACAAAAGAATCAAAACCAATCCCTAAATCATCAACGAAAGACTCAATTCTTGACATAAAACAGTTAACACAGAATGACAAGGACAAACAAAGGCTTTGGCAAGTTTCCTGGCTTAGGACAGGCACATATAAAATGTGGCGGGGTTAAACTAGTTTTTTGGATCCAACCTTCCCCCTATTGATAAGCTTGCACAAAGCATACATATAAAACACACTGTAAAACTCAATCGACAAAAGTTCAATTCAACAAGAGAGAACCTAAGACAAAATACTGTATGAAAACAACAAGACAAGGAGGAACTCTCTTGAGAACACTCGAAGTTACTGACAACTAGCTAAGAAACATTTATCGATTGATGTAAAAGAATCAAATACATCAGTTCTAGAAGTAGACAATAGACAGACCTTATTTCAATACTCATGATAAAGGACATCCTACTGAAGCCACATACCAAATTTCAAGTCACTGTGATATGTAGTTGCTGAGAAAAATGTTACGGAAATTTTCAACAATTGACCAGAAATGTTGAAAATAAACTAAATCGATAAACAGGAAGTAAATATCCGACAGACTTATTTTCAATACTCGCAATATAGGACATCATACTAAAGCCATATACCAAATTTCAAGTCACTGTGGTATGAAGTTGCTGAGAAAAATGTTACGGAAATTTTCAACAACTGACCAGAAATGTTGAAAATAGTCGGTAAACAAAAAGTAGATATGCGACCAACCTAGTTTCGATACTCGCGATAAAAAACATCATCATGAAGCCATATACCAAATTCCAAGTAGTTGCTGAGAAAACTGTTACGAAAGTTATGTTGCGGACGGAAGGACGGACGGACAGAGGTAAACCAGTAAACCCTCTCTTCTTCGAAGCGGGGGTATAATTATTATGAAAAATACAATGCAGGCGAGACATAGGTATTGCTTTATGACGGAGGTGACGGGGGGTGTAAACTTTTTTGTAAGACAGTTGTGGAAAATGAACTACATAAAAAGTATAATAGCTACTCATTGATATTTGGACTACAGATAGTTGAGGTTATAATCTACGCAACTTTTACCATGCCATGTTACCCTTACCCCATTTGCACGCTCCAGTGAATCTGTGAACTTCTTTGTAAGAGTTTTGTGGAAAATGATGTTCTTATAAAGTGAAATAGCTAGGAATCTGGTATTTGGTATTCACACAGTTAGGTTATGGTCTACGCAATTGTTTAATACCATGACGTACGACATTGACCTCATATTCACGCTTCATATGACTTTGTTATTAAGGTTTTTTCAGGTTGTTAAATTCCAATTAAGGGTTTTGTGGACAATAAATTACCTTAATATATATGATAACTAGGCATCTGATAGAATCAATGAGACTCCATCAAAACATTTGGTATTTGGAATTCAGATATTTGTGGTTATGTTCAACGCAACTCTCACCAAGTCGCATGACCATGACTTCATTTTTACCATTCAGTGACTTTTTTAACTTAGGTCTTTTTTACTTGCCGTAAACCTGATTGAAAGAGGGTTAAGAAAATGAATACCTTGAAAAGTAGAATAGCAAGGCATCTAATATATAGGATATCGATAATTTAGATTAGGGGTTTTGGGTCTGGAATTATCACGCCATCTGACCTTGTCCTTATATTAACACTAAATGACTTATTGAATCCTTTATGTTCAGTCCGTTTCTCAATGACTATGATATCTAGAATAACTTTAGTTGGTTCATAGCTACTATAGGAAAATGCTATTCAGCCACCGACCAAATGACCTTGACCTTTATTAAACTGTGATCTCAAGAACTGAAGACTTAGGTTAAATTTGAATGCTTTTTGTGATTGTGCGAACAGGCAATAATTTATGAATGAAAAGTTTAATAACTAGGTATTCCGAAACACTATACAATATCATACGAAGAACATAAGCTTTAACCATATAGTTACAATGTATTCTAAAAAAATAAAACAAACAATCAGAAGAAATTTACACTACACGTGTAGCAGAACGATTGGAAAGTTTCATATTTAATTTCCATGTGTACATGATAATGTCTCATCTTTAAAACAATCAAAATGAAGTATCCAACATCTCCAACCTAACCGTCGTACATTTCAATTTATATCTCCAAATATATCTTAACCCAAGATTCCTGATGTAACGCTTTAGACAAGATTAACCCATGGTCATGATACACATTATCATGCCCGTGTCCAGTATATTGCTGACTTTTGCCCAAGGCTCAAAACACGCTTGTTAAAAAATATATTTACAAAAGTTCAACCATTATGTTTCGCATCCACAAAATAAAATGAAAACAATATTTATTAAAACATTGTACCTAGCAAAAACGTTTTTTTTTTTTAACTAAAACATTAAAAAAAGAAGTATGAATAAAAAGTTCAAATTTGCAAAAATTGATAATTAAAAAAAATAAAATAAAACACCTTTCAACTTAAATCTAAAAATGATAAGATTACAACCTTTTATTGTGAGGAATCAGAATGGAAAGAAGACCAACTAACTTAGAAACAATCAAATGAAAATGTCTTCAAATTTTACCAAATCAAAATCAATTGTACGCACTTCTAAACAGGTGAGTTTTTACTATTTTCTAGAAAAGGTTGTTCATTTTGTAGAGTGGGTGGTTAACTGTTCCAGATCTTTCCGATGTCATGTCAAACGCCTGTGTCCGTAATCCAAACTTTCTGTTGTTGTAATTGAGTTAGTTTAAACATATTTATTTAGAAATGACATACATACATTTAAATATAACATAACATATTAAACAAAAGGATTCAGAAACAAGCACAGAGTGCTTATATAAATCTGTCTCCTGATAGTAATTACAACTTACAATTAATCATATATCATTAACCTGTTCTAAATTTTGCATATCAAATATATATATAATTGAAAGAAAGAAATCAACAATAACACAAGGTGAATTAAGAAAAATGTATAACCATATGAAGAAGAAAATATATACAAAGGATACATTGATAGTTCTAAGAATGTTGCGCAGTGAAAAAAAAAGAAAAAAAAAAGAGGCAAATAGATGAAATGCAAAGTATGTGTTTAGTTTAGCTTAGCTTTGGCCGGGTGCGAATCGTTTTGATTTGATAATGAAAGTTTGGACATATTTAAACAAAGTTTCGTTTTCGTAGTCATTCAAGACAGTTGAACCATATAGTAGTACCTCAAGGCGTAAGTTTATTGGAAACTGAACAAGGTAATTAAACATTTCGAGACGTTGGGCATCATAGATAGGACAACATAGAAGGAAATGTTTTATTGTTTCTATGCTTCCACATCGACAGTTTGGGGAGTCTACTAGGTTTCTTATGAACAGATCATAATTTAAGGAACTAGAGTTTAATCTTAAACGCGCGTGTAGTATTTGTCCCAGACGTGTCCTGGAATAGTAATAATTTGGAACTTTTCCGTTTTCGCTTAAAAGTTCTTTCTTAAAAGTTGAGATTGTTTTACAATTTTTAATGGTGTCAGAGAGGTTGTTCCACATATTAGAAGTAAGAGGTAAGAAAGAGTTGGAGTAATGGGCGGTTCTAGTGATAATTTGCGTGAGGTTGTTAGCTTGACGTGTTCCATAAGTATGACGGTCTCGAACTCGAGCCGGGAGAAGGTTGCAAAGATATTGCGGAGATAGACCATTTACCATTTTATGAAAAGTTATTAGTTTATGTGAATGTCTTCTGTTGGATAATTTTTCCCATTTAGTTTCCGTGTAAAGATTTCTCGCACTAGTTAGCTTAATTGAGTTTTCTCCTGTGAACGTAAACTTCTTGGCTGTTTGTGCCATTAAACTTTTTTTTTTTCAATACAATATATTATTTTTCTTTATGGTTGTTATTTTTTCGTATATGATACATTAGTTCTACTCTTCTTATATATACAAATAACAAGTCCCTTTTCGATAATTCAAATAGAAAGATCAGACAAAATGCTTCTCGGACAATGTCAACTCTTCAAACATTTGTCATGCTTGTATTGTTTATAAGAAACAAGGAAACGATTCAAATGTTGCTACTCGTAATATATTATCACGACTTATGTGAATTTCCAAAAGTACTTCATCTCTACTTTTAGAAAAATTGTCAAATTTATATCCATCTTTTGGGAAATTTTGATCGTGTTGCCTTCTTATATTTTTTACTCGCAGGTCTATAACATTTTTTGCTGGAACTTTTATCTTGGCTACTAAACCCAACAAATTTGACATGTAAGGAGGACTACCTTCTCTGTATTTTTTCAATGCTCGAAAGCTTCCACAAGTAGATATAAACAGTGAGCGTGAGTTTATAGAAGATCCTTTCGTAACGTGTTCCAATACTGATACCATTCCAACTGGTAATACTGATACCATTCCATCTAGTAATTTAGCGGTAATACCATTTTCATTGGCATTTGATTCATCGCCATTTGGGTGTAGACTGTTTCTCAGTTGGCGATAAAGAATCAGGTGTACATTTTCTATTGGAATATCACCGGGAAGCAAAACCATGTTTGATAATATGCTTTGATATCTGACATTTAAGTTTGTTACAGGTTGATTCCATGAATTCGGCGGTAGTCCAACGATCCATGTCCACGGGGGCACAATTACCTCGGCTATAAAATCAACAATATTCTGCAACGAACAATACTCTAAAGCCTCTTCATACGTTTCAAATGCAGGAACAACGGTAGAACTTAAAGAATTACTAAACGAATAAATGTTCGTTGATGGGAATAAACGTCTTTCTGTGTAAAGACGATCTAAGACAGGTTCTTCAAGTATAGTATAATAAACCTGAAACTTTAAAAAATGTCATATGATTTTAATTAACTTAGATTATCTGAATATGCCGTTAACAAAAACATGATGTAAAACGTTCAGATAATATGTTTTTTTGTTTGTTTTTTCAATGGATGAATTTTTTTATCAGGTGGGGTTCGTATTGGAGATGGTTAATGAAATAGTTATATTTTCTGAACTTATTTTGACAATTTTAGTGCAAATGTACATTTATTATATAAAAAGTGAACCTTAAGAAAAATATAGATATACGACCTTCGGTTGTATAAAATATAATTCGAATGCATTTTTTTTAAGGAATGACAACAATATTTTATCTGTCTATGACGAAACAACATTTAAAAATGTGGCACATTTTTTGTGTAACCTGTGAAGGCACAATTTTCATACATTTACTACGTGTTTTTATACAGCTGGCGCATGTCTATTTTCATATACACATACGTACATTTATGTGCTGTAGATGCAACTTGCTTGTTTATTGAAACTGAACACATGAACGGGGTAAGGATTAAGTTTATTTAAATAGTATATATATAAAACTAATTTCTGGATATGATAATAATTGGGTAATAAAAAATAAAAATTGTATGTAAGAAAAGACTAAAGATTGTCAAAATAAAGGATAATCTTATGCCATTCTTAATAATAATTTTAGATTCTGAGTACTAGTACAAATATAGAGTTCTTCTTAAGCTTCAGCATTAACTGTGCATACCCATATAAAAAAATGTTTTGCCTGATGGTGAAATTCCTGATTTTTTATTGCAGGATCAAGAGTAATAAATAAACAACATCAATGACTGATAAAGTAAGGAATGTGAAATGTTAATGGGATCAAAATAACAAGAGCATTGAATTTGATATATGACTTCCTGTGAATCAGTGTTACAAAAGAAAAATTCCAATCTGTGAGAAGAAGTATCCTATATAAAATGTATAAAATACATTTTGTAAAAGTAATTGTTTTATTTTATTTTTTCATGCTTTATTTCTAAAATTACTGTTTAACAGGTAAGTATGTATAAGCAATCATACAAAATAATTCAACGCTAAAATAAATCTCAAATCAAAACAAATATTTTTTTCAGCAAACAATAGGGATTCCAATGGCCACTAATTGTGCAACTTTGCTTGTTGATTTGTTTCTACATGCATATGAAGCAGACTTCTTACAATCTTATCCAGACAAAAAAGATCGTACACTAGCTCTCTCTTTTAGCCTCACGTTCCGTTATATTGGTGATATCCTTTCACTAAACAATTCTCGATTTCTCCGTCTCAAATATCGCCAGGAACTTGAGATTTAGGACACAGCGGTTTCTAGAAAGTCTGTTTCACATTTAGATCTACATCTCGAAATTGACTCTCATGGAAGACTTTCAACAAAGCTCTATGACATACGTGATGACTTTAACTGTCCAATCGTCAACTTTCCCTTTTTTTGTAGCAACATTCCGTCCGCTCCTGCTTATGCAGTCTTCAAATCACAGTTGATTCGTTACTCCAAAGCTTCCGGGAATTTCGTCGATTTCCTTAGCAGAGTGTCACGTTTGACACAGAAATTGCTAACACAGGGTTATGTTACTTAGTTCACTCAAGAAATGTTACTGTAGACACCATACACTCGTAGACAAATATAGGATTTCTATCTCTCAAATGAGTGCAGATGTTGGTTTGTCGGAGAAATTGACACACTGAATTGGATATTCGCAACACGACGGGTGTGCTATAGCAGGGAAGAACCGTTTTCTCTTCCGGAGCACCTGAGTTTACTCATGTTACGACTTGAGTTCGCGTTGTTGATTTCCGTTCGGTTGATTTTGTGCTTTGTGTTTCTTCGTGCTGTCAATACCGGTTTCATTTTTGCCCTTTCGGATTTTTGACACGCGAATGCTCCATTGGTGCCTTGTGACAACCGTTTTTGTAATAAAATTTGCTATCGTTCTTATTCAAACCTGTTGGAGTTCCACACGAAAACAGTCAAGACAATCGTTCCTTTCTTTCACTTCCATTTTTTAAACAAGGGGTTAGATGCTATTAATTTAGGAAATATTTTACACCACAAATCTATTACGGAACATATTCCTTCTTACTTCAAAGATAAAAGCATTCCCATTATCTCTTATTCCTACACTTCCACCATTGCACCTAAGGTTTTCAACTATAAACAAGTGTTGCGGGATTTCCATACCAATGACCTCAAAGTAAAACCTCCAGACTGTACCTGTAAAAAGTCCCCCTTCAAATATAGTCCCTCCAGCCACGTTATCACTGGTGACCCCAACATCGTGGAAAATGACTTACTTCACGATGTTTTGGCTAAAGGACCTAAATATTGTGAGCCAAGACGAATCAACTAGAGCTATAATTTCAAAACGATTATGGATTCAGTTGACGACTTTGCCTGGAAATGGGTCAAAAAAAGAACAGGAGAAAGAATGTGACGTCAGAATGGGTAAAAGCTGTGAGGTCATTTGTTTTGAAAAGAATCAATTCTTTGAAAGGCTCAATGAGCAATAAGGCAACATCCATATTCAGCAACGCTGATGTTGCCAAAACATTGTTTACCTTACATGACAAATATGTTGTACCTACAGACAAAGCACCAAATAACATCATTTTCGTGTGCAAGAAACACTATATTGACTGTTTGAAAGCTGAATTGGGGGTTGGTTGTACCAACAATAGCACCACATACACGGCTTCAACACTGTCTAAGGAGGAAATCATTGACAATCACAAATCCTCCTTCGGCCTTTCTGTTGGTGGCAGTAATAATGACATTCCATCCCTGTATTGGATTCCTAAATTACATAAGAATCCATACACACAGCGCTTCATTGCAGGGTCATCACAATGTACAACTATGCCTCTTTTAGTTCTGTTGACTTCAATACTGACGCCGATAAAATCCGGCTTCCAGAAATATTACGATTGTTGTTATTCTAGAAATGGCGTCAATAAAATGTGGATCCTGAAGAATTCGAAAGAACTGATGAGATTCTTAACTATAAATCAGTTTCATCTTGTAACAGCATCAAAACATTCGATTTCTCCGCACTTTATACTTCTTTTCATCATGAACAACTGAAATCGCGATTGGCACAGCTGATTTAACGCAGCTTTTTCCAAAAAAAAATGGAAAACGTAAGGTACAAATAACTTGTAGTCGATTATATCAAGACTTACTTTGTCATCAATGAGTCTAAGAAAAAGTACAAATTGACAGAAGACCAAATATTCGACATGCTCAACTTTCTTATTGACAACATATTTGTTCAGTTTGGTGGACGTGTTTTTCAGCAAACAATACGGATTCCAATGGGAACTAATTGTGCAGCTTTGCTTGCTGATTTGTTTCTTCGTTCATATGAAGCAGACTTCTTACAATCTCTTCTAGACAAAAAAGACCGTAGACCAGCTCTCTCTTTCAACCTTCCGTTATATTGATGATGTCCTTTCACTGAACAATTCTCGATTTGATGACTTTCTCCATCTCATATATCCCCAGGAGCTTGAGATAAAGGACACAACGAGTTCTAGGAATTCTGCTTCATATTAAAATCTACATTTCGAAAGAAGCAAGGGTGTACCAAATGGGTAATCAGTATCATAAAACCGTAAAGACAAAGACAAAACCCGCAGACAAAAAATCATCACAACAAAACAAACCACATCACAACATAAAACACACACACACATAACAACAAAACCGCATTCATCAACGCGAACTCAAGTCGAAATGAGAGTGAACTCAGGTGCTCCGGAAGAGTAAGCAGTTCCTGCTCGCTATTGCACACCCATCACGTTGCCAAAGATCGATTAAGTGTTGGTCAAATCCGGAAAGGATGATATTACAAAACTCTATGTCAAACCAACATCTGTGCTCATCTGAATTGACTCTCAAGGAAGACTTTCAACGAGGGTCTATGACAAACGTGATGACTTCAACTTTTCAATCGTCAACTTTCCCTTCTTGTGTGGCAACATTCCGCCCACTCCAGCTTTTTGAGTTTACGTATCTCAATTGATTCGTTACTCCAGAGCGTGCGGGACTTACATCGATTTCCTTAGCAGAGCGACACGTCTGATGCAAAAAATTGCTCGCACAAGGTTATGTTGCTTCTCGGTTGCTGTCTTCACTTAAGAGATTTTACGGAAGACATCATGCACCTATAGACAAATATGGGATTTCGATCTCTCAGATGAATACAGATGTTGGTTTGTCTAGGGTTTTGTTTTGTCTTCCTTTACCGGATTTGTCACGCTGAATAGACTATTGGCAACGCGACGGGTGTGCTATAGCAAGCAGGAACTGCTTACTCTTCCGGAGCACCTGAGTTCACTCTTGTTTCGACTGGAGTTCGCGTTGTTGATTGACATTCAGTTATTTGTGTTTCCATGTTTTACATATTGTCTGTTTTTATCCCGTTCTTGTTGGTGTTTACTGGTTTTGTCTCTGCCCTTTCGGACTTTTGACATTCGGATACCCCATTGGTACCTCTGCTTTTTTTTGTTATATGATTAAAAGTGGATTGTTTTTATTTTAAGTGAAGGAATTAATTGTAACTATAAAAGATATTATCACCAAAAATAATTGAATATTTTAACTAATCATGAAAAAAATTAACATTTAAAAACAGTTTATTACAATAACAGTTGTTATCACAATAACGGTTGGCATGCTCAACCGTTATTGTTATAAACTTTTGTAAATCGTAAATTTTAAGTTTGAAGTCAAAATATATTTCATGATTGCTTAAAACCGATATCAGTTGTTATTATTACTTTTATAACCAAATGAATTACTTTGATTTTTTATCACAATAACGGTTGACGACCGAAATCCTTATTGTTAGTACAACTGTTATGGTAACAAACTTATTCAATCAACCTAATCTCGTCTTTAAATCATCCAAAATGACTGATAGTCGCGGAAAATTGGTATTTCAGTCATTTTAAACAGTTTTTCTTTATTTTTGAACTAATTTCAGAAATTAAGAATTTTCTCTTACAATTGTGGCTAAGTGTCCAATATATTCTGAATATATGAATATATTGTCTGAAATGGATATAGATGATCTACTAGTACTTGAATACACTAATTGATTGATATTTAAGTCATTTTGAGACACGTCTTAACGAAATTCATTCTTGATTTTTTTATAACAATAACGATTGACGACCGAAATCCTTATTGTTACAACATTCGTTATGGTAATAAACTTTTCCAATCAATCTCATTTCGTCTTTAAAACATCCTAAATGACTAATAAACGTGACTTTGTTCTTAAACTCTTGAGTACTTCCAAAGTACTCAGGTTCAAGCAAAAACATATTACCTGCAAATACACATGTAATAAGCAAAGACACCAAAGGGGCAGTCGATTGCCGAAAGGGCACGAAAAAACCGGTAAACATGAACAAGAACAGCACAAGGAAACACAAAACATAAAAACAACCGAACAGAAATCAACAACGCGAACTCAAGTCGTAACAAGAGTGAACTCGGGTGCTCCGGAAGAGTAAGCGGTTCCTGCCTGCTATAGTACACCGAGTAACCAATTTCCAATTTAGTGTGTCAAATCCGGAAAAGGAAGACAAAACAAAACCCTATGACAAACCAACATCTGCACTCATCTGAGAGATCCCACATTTATCTATGAGTACATGGTGTCTTCCCAAAAATTTCTTGAGTGAAGACAGCAACCGAGGAGCAACATAATCCTGTGTTAGCAATTCCTGTGTCAAACGTGACGCTCTGCCAAGGAAAGGAAATCGATATAATTCCCACAAGCTCCGGAGTAATGAATCAATTGTGATACGTAAACTCCATAAGCTGGAGCGGACGGAATGTTGCTACACACGAAGGGAAATGTGACGATTGGGAAGTTGAAGTCATCACGTTTGTCATAGAGCTTCGTTGATAGTTTTCTTTGAGAGTCTATTTCGAGATGTAGATCTAAATATGGAGCAGAATTCCTAGAATCCGTTGTGTCCTTTATCTCAAGTTCCGGGGGATATATGAGATGGAGAAAGTCACCAAATCGAGAATTGTTCAGTGAAAGGACATCATCAATATAACGGAACGTGAGGTAAAAAGAGAGAGCTGGTCTACGGTCTTTTTTGTCTAGAAGAGATAGTAAGGAGTCTGCTTCATATGAATGAAGAAACAAATCAGCAAGCAAAGGTGCACTATTGGTGCCCATTGGAATCCCTATTGTTTGCTGAAAAACACGTCCACCAAACTGAACATATATGTTGTCTATATGAAAGTTGAGCATGTCGATTATTTGATCTTCTGTAAATTTGTTCTTTCTTTTAGACTCGTTGATGACGAAGTAAGTCTTATCATAACCCACTACCAGATATATAAAATACACATTGATAAAGAACAAATACAAATAAATTACAAATTTTGCTACTGGTGCAGCATGATTAAATATACATCTATTTGTATTTAGATATATACATGTAGGAATATTTATAATATTCCATATTCCATATTCTTTCATTTTTAAATATAAAATCAAAACTTTTTTTTTATTTTTTTGTATAACATAACACAATCCTTTCTTTAAAAAATAGTAAGAACGTATATATAAAGGGAAGCAACTCCAACTACATGGTTTGGAATTTTCATAGTTATAAAGATATTTTAAGTTAATTAATGTTTTCTTTTACAGTTTCCTTGGAGCTGATATTTAAATCGCCAAATACGCCAAGAGGCAAATTCAAAAGCAATATTGAATTTTTTCTGTCAAAAAGAGGACTGGTGAAACAGAAAATAGGATAGACATAAACTACAGAGACTGTACTTTCTAACATAATTATACTTATATAATATGAGAATACCTTGGAGCAAATTATAAATGTCAAAATTTTCAATCTAATATAATAAATAAAAAAGAAGTTTACAAAGTTCATCTTATTTTGTAGAACATGCTAACTCTTAAGTTTACTCTTCTTTTTGTCATTTCTTTCAATGTCATGTAGGATTTCTGGAGGAGTAATTGGCGATTTTGCCAACCTAGGATTGGGCAGCTGTTTGTTAGGTATTTGAGTTTTTTCACTCACGAAACTTGTGATTGGTCTTTGACCTTGTCCTCTACCAGCTGGATGTTTTCTGCTTTGGCTTGATGGAACTTTAGCACTACCAATCGATGGTACATTGGTATTGCGTACTGCTGGTGCAGGACCCTGTATTGGTCCTGTATGAATCGATTGAGAGGGTTCAGTGCCATCGGTGTTTGGATGGACTTCAAAGTCTATTGCCCTTTCAGTCGATCCAGTAGTTGGCTGTTGTGTGTAGTCATCATCCCAGCCTGTACTATTGAGATCCTGTTGACTAACTTCACTTTCTGGCATTTGACTGTCCGAAAACATACCATTTGTACACATACTTTGTTTATGACCTGATTCGCCACAAGATTTGCAACGCCAGTCGTTATCACATTCACTTGCACGATGACCATTCTCTTGACACTTTGAGCAATTGACATAGCGATTGTTAGTATTTGGCTGGCCTTTGTACATGATAGTAGCTCTGTATTTGCATATAGGTATTTTTCTTGGTATATCTTTCGCTAAGGTAGGTCCTTCGCAGATGACAATTCGGTCTCCTGGTTGACAATTAGTGAGCATATTTTGATATCGAAGTCTTTCTCGAAAGTGTTTGAGAATGACACAGCCATATTGCTCTATGGCTTGAAGAATCTGGCCATCATCTGCCTTCAGTGGCACATCTTTGACTCGGATTCGAATGTCAGTGTTTTTTTCATAAGTACTTACTCTAGGATTTCTTGAGTATACATTAATGGTCCTATTTCTAAATTCTAATCCTTGAGAGAGCAAGGTTTCTCTTTCCTTCTCCTCATCTAGGTAAATCCGCCAAAGACCTCTGATTCTTTGTAATCCTTTTATATGGTGGTTTGGTATGCATTTCCCTACTACTTCGTAGACTTCATCTATTGTAAGATACAGGGCCTTGATAGGGTTGTCGATACCTCCGAAGACATCTGATTCAAGTATGAATACAGGCTTTACTGATGATAATGAGTTGGGGTCATCTGTCTTGGGCCCGTTTTGAATGCATAGGCATAGGACGCCATATTTGGTGGGTCACCAGAATCTGACTTTACCATTTTCTGTTTTTTTCACTGTTTACATATATATATTTCAACGAAAATAGCTGATGATATATCACAACCGAAGTCTATAGGAGCGATCCTGCTAGGATCCTCTCAAATTTAAGCTGATAAGCAACAAATAAACTTAGAAATTCGGCAGCAGTCACAAACCAATTACCGTGGTTAGGGGCAGGTCTTTTTCCATACAATTTTGGCTAAGTGTCCGATATATTCTGAAAATATGATTCATATTCAAGTCATTTTGAGTCACTTCTAAAAAAGATATGTCTGTCTTATTTTCTTTGAAAAATTTTCTTTGTCTTTGAAGTTTTTATAACAATAACGGTTAACGACCGAAATCCTTATTGTAACAACAACCGTTATGGTAATAAACTTTTTCAATCAATCATATTTCGTCTTTAAAAAATCCTAAATGACTTATAGTCACGGAAAATTGGTATTTCAGTCTATTTAAATAGTTTTCCTTTATTTTCGAACTAATTTAAGAAATTAAGATTTTTCTTACAATTTTGGCTAAGTGTCCTATATATTCTGAAAATATGAATATATTATCTGCAATGGATATATATGATTTTCTAGTACTTGAATATACTAATTGATTCATTTTTAAGTCATTTTGAGTCACTTCGAAACAAAATTCATCTTTGAAGTTTTTATTACAAGAACGGTTGACGACCGAAATCCTTATTGTTACAACAACCGTTATGGTAATAAACTTTTTTCAATCAATCTTATTTCGTTTTCAAATCATTCAAAATGACTAATAGTCGCGGAAATTGGGTATTTCAGTCATTTTAAACAGTTATTTTCTATATTTTCGAACCAATTTCAGAAATTAAGATTTTTTTCATACAATTTTGTCTAAGTGTCCGATACATTCTGCAGATATGATTATATTGTCTGAGATGGATATAGATGATCTACTAGTACTTGAATATACTTGAAGATTGATTAAAAAAGTTTATTATTGTTATAAAAACTTCAAAGATAAATTTTGTTTAGAAGTGACTCAAAATGACTTAAATATGAATTAATTAGTATATTCAAGTACTTATAGATCATCTATATCCAATTCAGACAATATAATCATATTTTCAGAATATATCGGACACTTAGCAAAATTGTAAGAACAAAATCTTAATTTCTGAAATTAGTTCGAAAATATCGAAAATAACTGTTTTTAAAGTGACTGAAATACCATTTTTCCGTGACTATTAGTCATTTAAGATGTTATAAAGACGAAATAACATTGAATAAAAAGGTTATTACCATAACGGTTGTTGTAACAATAGGGATTTCGGTCGTCAACCGTTATTGTAATAAAAACTTCAAAGACGTACATGTATTTTGTTTAGAAGTGACTCAAAATGTCTTAAATATGAATCAATTAGTATATTCAAGTACTAGTAGATCATCTATATCCATTTTAGACAACATATTCATATTTTCAGATTGTATCAGACACTTAGCCAAAATTTTATGAAAAAATCTTAATTTCTGTAATAGTTCGAAAATATAAAAATAACTGTTTTTAATGACGGAAGCACCAATTTCCCGCAACTATTAGTCATTTAGGATGTTTTAAAGACGAAATAAGGTTGATTGGAAGAGTTTATTACCATAACGGTTGTTGTAACAATAAGGATTTCGGTCATCAACCGTTATTGTTATAAAAACTTCAAAGATGAATTGCGTTTAGAAGTGACTTAAATATGAATCAATTAGTATATTCAAGTACTAGTAGATCATCTATATCCATTTCAGACAATATATTCATATTTTCAGAATATATTGGATACTTAGTCAAAATTGTAAGAAAAAATCTTAATTTCTGAAATCAGTTCGAAAATAAAGAAAAAAAAATGTTTAAAATGACTGAAATACAAATTTTCTGCGACTATTAGTCATTTTGGATGATTTTAAGACGAAATTAGGTTGATTGAAAAAAGTTATTACCATAACGGTTGTTCTAACAAAAAGAATTTCGGTCGTTAACCGTTATTCTGATAAAAAAATCAAATTCATTCCATTGGTTATAACAGAAATAATAACAACTGATATCTGTATTAAGCAATCACGAAATATATTTTGACTTCAACTAAAAAAAAATAATTCAAAAATTTAAATTTTACGATGTAAAAACGTTAATTACAATAACGATTTTGCATGCCAATCGTTATTGTGATAACAACTGTTATTGTAATAAACTGTTTTTAAATATTAATATTTTTCATAATTAGTTAAAATATTCAAAAATTATTTTTGTTGATAATATCTTAGTTACAATTAATTCCTTCACGTAAAATGAAAAAATCCACTTATAATTCATATAACAAAATTTATTACAATAACGATTTTTATTACAATAGCGGTTGTTACATAGCCCTGCTCCAAAAGTCGGTCACGAAGAAATCGGTGTCTGACCAAAAAATTTGTGTAATGTGTGCAAGCTGTGGCGTATCGAATAAGTTGTGAAATATAAACACCGTATGCAGGGGAAGTAGGTATATTGCTCTGTAGATTAGGAAAATTAAAAATTTGAAAATTAAAATCGTCTCTTTAATCGTAAAATTTTGTACTGAGATGACCACCTGGGTCAAATTCGAGGTGCAAATCCAAGAAAGATGTGGTCTCTTTAATCTCCAATTCTGGAGGATATATTGAAGGAATCCATCTACCAAATGAAGGGTTATTAGACAGAAAGGACATTATCAATATATCTGAATGTAAGATTAGATGACATTGCCTCTTTCATCTTCGAGTTCTTTGCGAGTCCCTGAAGAAATTCATTCTCGTAAGAGTATAAAAACAAATCGGCGAGGAGAGGAGCACAGTTTGTGCCCATTGGAATGCCGATTTGTTGTTGAAAAATCTCTGCTCCGAAGGTGACAAATGTGTCAGCAATTTCTGTGTCAAACGTTACGCTCTGCCAATGAAATCGATGTAATTCCCGCAAGCTCTGGAGTAGCGAATCGACTGTGATACGAAGATTACATAAGCAGGAGCGGACGGAATGTTGCTACACAAAAAGGGAAAGTTGACGATTGGAAAGTCATCACGTTTGTCATAGAGCTTTGTTGAAAGTCTTCCTTGAGAGTTAATTTCGAGATGTAGAACTAAATATGAAACAGACTTCCTAAAATCCGTTGTGTCCTTAATCTTAAGCTCCTGGGGATAAGGCTTGTACAATTATTATCTGTAGAAAAACTATAAAAGAACAGTGCAACTTGGCAATTTTTATTTTAAGGCCTTACGAATAGGAAATAGTAATTCATTAATCAATTGATTTTATTGTAATTTCATGGACATTGGATTTCTGGCGTATCCATTGTATTGTATACTATTGCTGTATGATGTTACATTGTATGTGTCGAATTATATACTGGTGAATTGGAAAGTTTAAAACCCTGAAACTTTTATGAGCCGAGTTGCAACGAAGTTGAATTTTGGGGTTGTTATGATGATGGCGGGCAGCTGGGCGGGCGGGGCGGGTTTCAGGACCATAACTCAAAAAGTCGCAAATCAATTTTGATGAACTTTGCGATATTGTTACATACAATAATAGGAGAAACCCTATTGATTTTGAGGTAAATCCATTCAAATGTCAAGATCACAGCGACAGGAAAACGTTAGAAAATTTCATGAATTAGTGGTTCCCTGACCATTACTCAAAAAAGTTGTCAACCAACTTGAATGAAACTTTGGGATATTGTTACCTATCATAAGAGGGGGATTCAAATTGATTTAACAGGGTAAATCCTTTTAAGGTCAAGGTCACAGCGAAAGAAAAACGTTAAACGTTTCTTGAATAAGTTGTTTCCGGACCATAACTCAAAAAATTGTCAACTGATTTAAATGAAACTTTGGGATATTGTTACATACCAAAAGAGGAGGAAACTATCGGTTTGGGGTCAATCCGTTCAAGATCAAGATCAAAGCAGCAGAAAAATGTTAAAACATTTCGTTTAAAAAGTGTTCTCCAGACAATTACTCAAAAAATGTTTTTAACCAATAGTAAGAAACTGTTGGGATTTCATCCAATTTCAAGAAACTTTGGGATATATTTAACAATAAAAAAAAGGAACCTTAGTGATTTCGGGGGATTTTAACTCAAGAGTTAGGTCAGCAAATATGTTAGTAAATTTCTCAAAAAGTGACTTCTTGACAATAACTCTAAAAAAATCGTATTAAATCCGCATGTAATGTCTGTACAACTTGTAAAATGATGTAGCTCGGCTTTTGCACCCCTATGCATATTGATTTTTTTATTTTGTTATACAATCTTACACCTGGGAAAGTTCACCTGAAGGAGTTCATGAGAGATCAACAAAACTTCAAAAAAAATTCACATAAAATTGTGGTTTTTGTAACGCATTTGAATAGAGAATGCTTTGTCCGGTAAAGGAAAAGGTAAGAAGGTTTGATAATGTTTTGTATTGGAGCTATTTTTGTGATCTTGATTATCGTATCGAAACAAAAATATCTACCACAAGAGTTCACACTAAAGTATGTCTCGCCTGTCCACTATCAGAATACCTAGTTATTCAACTATTCATTTATTAATTCCCCTGTGACAGTTGACTAGACATTTACCCTGTCTGTAAACCAAATATCAGATGCCTAGTTGTAATACTTTTCAAGAAATTAATTTTCTAAAATAAGTCTTAAAAAGGAGTTTACGGCATAAAAAAACCATAAGTTCACAAAGTCACTAAAACGTTACATTTGGGTCAAGGTTACACACCATGGTGACAATGGTGCAGACCAAATCCTGAACTGGCTGTATACCCAATATCAGATGCTTCACATGCACGGGTTTTAAAATTGCGGTAATCGAGTTTTACCTGTTTAACCCTTACCGTACCATGTACATCAGATGTTGACAAGGCCCAAAAAAGCAGAAATATTACATTTTGGTAAGTCATATCTTCTTAATTATGCTTGTAAACACATTTTTTAAATAAGAGTACACAACATAATATTTATATAAAAACAGTGATGATTGAGAATTGTTTTATCAAAATATCTAAAATTGATCGAGTGTTGTCTGGAACACCATATACAGATTAAGAAGTTGATTATAGTCACCAATGCTAAATGATATCTTCTATTTGTATATTACAAAACCTATCAATATTATCACAGTAATTGATTAGTGAAGAATGACAGTTATAAAAATGATAAATAAAAATGTAAAATAATACAGCTGCATACAACTGTACAACTACTGTATGTGCACACTCTCATTAGCATTATTCGATAAAATAAATGAAAGGTTTAACAAAAATGTAAAAAAAAAACGTATAGTAATTTGTTAACAATATGCAACTTCTTAACACACAAGATGTAAGCTATTGTAGCAATTATCAAGCAAACAAATCATACAGTAGGACCATACGCCTTACTTTTCATATGTACTTAGATGTTGCTTTCATTGCTGTCAGTTGGTTTACTCTACCTACTTTGATATTGCTCTTGTAAAAGTATTTTTCATACCCCCCAAATAAAAAAACAACAACAAAAATAAAACAAACAAAAACCACAAAACAATTTGACTCACCTCACAAGTGCATCAACAATTAAATAAGTCGTCATTACGAAAGTATTTAAAGAGTTTTTATTTATGATGACATTTGTCAGTACTTAACATGCTGATTAAGGGTCATTTCTGTGAACCATAACACCTATAAGGGGTCATTTGACAACTTTGATCAAATGGAGATTTATGAAGCAGTTAATAAGCGGAAGGTGTAAGCAGTGATATACAGCTTTTCTCTATCTGCAGCATGTTTCAGTCTATGAGGCAAATGCAATATTTTTTACTTTTAAAGGACCATAACTCCTAAAAGGGGTCATCTAAAAACTTCTGTAAAGCTTAAAGGAGCGGAGGGTTACGCAAGCAACAGCAAATATCTGCAAATTCTTTCGTTCTATATGCCAAAAACCATCACAAAAAAAACACTATTATTAACTTTAAAGGGCCATAACTCTTATACAATGTAAGGGGTCATCTGACATCTTCGACCCAATGGAGACTTTTTTAGAGTCAAATGGCTTGAGGGTTTATTCAAGCAATAGCTTTTCTCTATCTGCAAAAGCTTTCAATCTATAGAACAAAAAACATGATTTTTTACCTTAAAAGAGACAAACTCGACAACTTGAAGCCGTCAACCCAATGGCGACTTTTGTTGGGTTTTGATGCTGAAGAAGAATGGTTGCATCATTTTTTTCTCTATCCTTTATTCCTTTTGATTTAAAAACAGGCAAAAAGTAGTCTGACTCCCTGTTCTATTTTAGCAATGGCTGCCATGTTTTTTTTTTTTTTTTTTGACAGATGAAATTTCAAAACACAACTTTTGGGCAAGACACCCTTAGGAAAAATCTAACCAAGTTTTATTAAATTGTGTTCAGTAACTTAAAAGTAATATATTTTTTAATAATTGTTAACAGAGGACAGACGACAGCGACGACGGACGAAAGTGATGGCAATTGCTCACATGGACATTCGGTCCATGTGAGCTAACAAACCTGCTATTTTGACAAATATTTTTATCTTTAAAGGACCATAACCCCTTTAAGGAGTCAAATGACAACTTAGACCCAATTAAGCCTTGAATAATCCTTTTGATTCTGAAGAGCCTAAGATCTTTCTATTTTTTTATCTGTGAAAGATGCTGAGTTATAAGCCATTTTTAAGTGAATTAATCCTTGGTTCATTTTTAGTAACGGTTGATGACATGTTTTTATGGAATCCCTTCAAAATGACGATTAGTTGTTGCCATTATGACGTATAACGTTGCTGCAAAATCTCAGTCAAATTGGTTCAGTAGTTTAAGGGAAGAATACTTTTGAAATGATTACAGATGACGGAGGACAGACGACGGACAAATAATGATGACAAAGGGAGCGATGAATGATAAAAGCTTACATGTACAAATAAATAAACTTTATTACATGAAGTTTATGTAAATACTTTGTGGAGTGTTCTTGGTAAAAATCGACATTGGCATTCTCTTAAAAGAATTTCAAATCATTTGTGAAAGTAAAATCATGCTCCACTTAGGTCATATCTGTGTTTGTTCATCTCGACATTATGCAATGTTACTAATTGTAATAAAAAAAGGCTTTCTGAGCAAATTGCAAAACAATACATAGTCCCCTACTGGTCCTATATTTCGACATTCAAAAGGCCTAAACACCTGTAAAATTTAACAACCAGAACGAAGCATCAGCTTAAGATCTACATCTCATCATGGTATACTAAAAAACCTAATTTCCGTTCATTATCTACAAGCGTTTAGGACAAAAGTGTGGAAAACTAACATTTCATTGAATTTTCAAACTTCAAATGACCATCACTACCGTAAAAAAAATTCAGACCAGAACGAAATGTAACTCATCATGGTGTATTCTCATATCAAAAATCAATTCATTATTTACAAGCGTATAAAAAAGTGCGGAAAACTGAGGCCCGACGGACAGACGGACGGATGGAGTTCAAACCTAAGTCTTCTTCTGCTTTTGCCGGTAGGGGACTATAAATAAAAAGTTAGAAATACTTACTGTTGTTAACATCAAGTAAAACTGTTGTATCTCAGCCCCATTTGGGTTTAAAATCATTTCTTGACTTTTTTTAACCGTTTCTTCTGTATCTTTTGTGTTTTTCTTTCGTTTAGCCGACATGTTTTTTTTTTCTGAAACAGATGAATGTTGATCTCAACATTTATAGAATTTTTTTTTAAGAAAGAAGCAAAGAAGTACCAATGAAATGTCGAAATTGTTTATAGTATAAGTCCAAATCGACAAAGACGAAACCGGAACAGCACGAAGAAACACCAAAAAGTAAAACACAAAAGCAACTGAACAGCATACAACAACGCGATCTAAAGTTGTAATAAGCTTATGCTGATTGTAACAACAACCTCTTCGCGAAAATGCTTGTTCTTCATCTACACATTGGCAAATTGTGTGTACCTCATTTTTTCGTCAAAAATCATGTTTTAAGGCAAGGTTATCCTTTTTATAGCACATTTATAAAGGTAAAATATAAAAAATGTAAATAAAAGAAGAAAACACAACCATTAAATGATAGAGAACCTACGAAATGCAACGTTTGCCCTCAACAGATCCCCCTTTTCTTGAAAAAAAAACACGCTAAACGATAAATTGAGTAAACCAAATCTAATTAGGATAGCATTGTAATATAGCGTCATCAACAGGCTCCCGAACTGTACAACTAAAGTATAAATTATCAATTCATAATAATGATTTTCTTACCTTGCAAAGTTTGAGGCGTCCTAATTTTTGCCATTTGCGACCAACTCACGATCAAATATCAATTGTACATTAGGTACATTAGGGTGAAAAGACTTACAAAAAAAAAGTTTACGCCGCCGCCGGAAAGTAATACCTATGGCTCGCTTTCCACGACTTTTCGTCGCTTGCGAGACAAAAACCATTTTAACATGAACTTACATTACTAGGGTTGAACCTTACACAAGAAGACTCCCGTCTTTTAAATGCAGTGTACACAAACATGGCTACTTATATGATTATGTACTTACTGATAATCGTAACGGATCTGCAAAAAAGAAAAAAATAGTTATAAAGATAACATCAAAGTTGAAGGCAACCAATTTTATCATCATAGCCCTTTGCGAGAAGTTTTTTTTCTGTTTTTAAACATTTGACTGTTAAGTCCTTTGCTAAAATTTTATGCGCAATATTGCAGTCTTCACAAGGTAGTGGATCGCCTTATGTTGAAAAATTGTTATAATGAATGTCATATCAGTTATATATTGGGTTCAAGGTCGGCATTCTTTGTTTTTATTTTCTATTCTTATCATATCTATATAGTTTGGCATGTTTAATAATTTTGGTAGGGATTCTCTAATAAGTCTTGAGTGGACGTCAGGAGTGGCAAAATTAATTGCCTAGAACTATGTTGTATTTATTGAAGCAAAGACCTTACTGAGTTTCTTCTGATTATTCTTTTTGCTCGTGGCCAGTATGAAAAAAACGGGTCGCGACATAATTTTTCGATACTTGATACAATTTGTCGGTCATATTATGACCCCCGTCCAACTGAACCTACAAAAAAGATATTTTAAGCAAATGTTATCCTCGATGCTGGATTTGGCTTTTGTGTTGGAGAACACATCAAAGCTTTAAATTATCCGTTTAAATTTCAAAATTGTCTTAACTCTAAGGTTCTTCCTACCCCAGACATAGTTTTATCATCTTACTAATAATTTGATTCCCCAGTTTAGTAATTTTGGATTTATTGTTCTTTGCACTTCATAATCATTTAGTGTTTGGCATTTTCAATATTTTTGGTAGAGCGCCTCTGATGAGTTATGAATAGACGAAACGCGCGTCAGGCGTAGCAAAATTTATTGTCTATAACTTTGTTGTCATTTTTATTTCGATCACACGTGAAGGTTAGCACTGCTGGTGGAGTTATAATCCCCGAGGTTAGCCCGGTCCAGCACCAACAATTTTGTGTTGGAGAACACATCAAAGCTTTAAATTATCCGTTTAAATTTCAAAATTGTCTAAACTCTAAGGTTCTTCCTACCCCAGACAAAGGTTGATCATCTTGGTAATGATTTGGTTTCCCAGTTTGGTAATTTTGGATTTATTGTTCTTTGCTCTTCAAAATCATTTAGTGTTTGGCATTTTCAATTTCTTTGGTAGAGTGCCTCTGATGAGTCTTGAATAGACGAAAAGCGCGTCAGGCGTAGCAATATTTATTGTCTGGAACTTTGTAGTCATTTTTATTCATTGTTAGAACGTTTTGGTTTTGAGTACTTTTCGTTTCAGTTTAGGAATTTGACCTTCCAATGTTTTGCTTTAAATGCTACTGATGAGAGGTTACTCCTTGAAATGTCGATATATATAGCATATCGAAATTAACAGTTTATACCCGCGTTTTGGTATTTGTAATTTTACAACGTTTTTTGCATTAATAATATACACCCTAAATCAGGTCAACTCAAAAACCATAACTGATATAACAAGACCAATCGATGTCTGGCCCTGGGTCGTACGGCAAAACGTTGAACACTGTACGTTCTAGGCCCAATATGGACAGTAAATAGTTTTTGAGACTTGCATCCTTATGTGGACTGACAACGCATATTTGTCACATGCAACCCAATTTATAGACTGACAATGAATATTTAGAAAAAAAAGATTTTAGATCCTCATATCTAACAAGATTATAAAAAAACACACAACAGCAGACAAACCATTTCACTTTCCCATCTTTTGACCCCTAATTGCTTAACAGAAAATGTGGGGTAAAGAAGAAATTTATCATTCATATGACAACAAGAGTTAACACTAAAGTATGTCTCGCCTGCCGGCACCATCAGAAACAATTATTCTTTCTTACTTCCACTATATTTTGAATTTACATGGATTTTCAATTTCTGAGATCAAAAGATGTTTATAGAACTTAAACATTGCAAATATATGCAATAAAAATAATCAAAGTCACTCAACCGGAAAATCAAGGTCAAGGTCAAAAGATGGGGATGCAACTGTGCTAAGCTACTACTGGGGCATATGTATACCAAGTTTCATCAACCTAGGACCTATAGTTCTTGAGATATGGAGGTGCTCGCAAAACTTTTCCATTGCTTTTATATGTATTGAAAATTGTCAAAGTCACTCAACCCGAAAATCAAGGTCAAGGTCAAAAGATGGGGATGCAACTGAGCTAAGCTACTACTGGGGCATATGTATACCAAGTTTCATCAACCTAGGACCTATAGTTCTTGAGATATGGAGGTGCTCGCAAAACTTTTCCATTGCTATTATATGTATTGAAAATTGTCAAAGTCACTCAACCCGAAAATCAAGGTCAAAGTCAAAAGATGGGGATGCAACTGAGCTAAGCTACTACTGGGGCATATGCATACCAAGTTTCATCAACCCAGGACCTATAGTTCTTGAGATATGGAGGTGCTCATAAAACTTTTCCAAAAAGTTAACGCCGCCGTCGCCGCCGCCGCCGCCGGTAAAGTAACACCTATGTCCAGCTCTGCTTCGCAGGCGAGACAAAAACTAACTTTCATTTTTTTTTTTAAATTGGACCTTAAATAAAAAAAGTTGGATTTTTGCGCTTTTTTGGGTCCCTAATTTCTGAACAAAAAAGGGAAGACCTAACAAATCATGCCAATCAATTACTTAATGGTAATGAACATTATAAAAAAAATCATAGCAATAAGTCAACCAGAACTTAAGTTATAGTGGAAAACTAATAAAAGTTTCATTTTTAACCCCTTTTTGGTCCCTAGTTTCAAAACGAAAAAAAGGGACATCCAAAATCATCCATATATTTTCTTTAACTGTAATAGTCTATCAGCTAGCTCAAGAAAAAATGATGCTGCATGATACCCATGTAGACCGCATTTTTATTTCATAAATCGAAGATTTCATGTATATAGATCGTTTTTCCGTTTGTTGTAGTCCGAAAAATTGCGCGAAAAATAGTACAACAAGCGGCCCTTTTGGGGCACTGTACGACTGGAAAAAACCTATCTAAATTTAAATTGAGCAATACTTCTTAGTTCTTCAGAAAAATATTATATTGAGCTTTTGATTTTTTTTTTAAACTTCAAACATAACTAAACATGTTGAAAATCGTCGAAAGGACTGTATAGAATAGTCGAAACAAGGGGGAATAACTCTAAAAGTGAAAAATAAGGTTTTAAATTTTTTATCATTAATTTTTTTGCTTTATATATTGTTAATCTTTAATATACATGTATAATATATTAGAATCGTTTACTTATTATCCAAAGAACTACATTCATTCAAGAAGACAGAAAATTTTGCACTATAGAATTTAAAAATGACAAAAATCCGTCATAGGCCATTTTTAACAATCCGTCTAGATCGTGGTCAATATCTTTCATTTAAGTTCTTTTTTTAGGTTTATTTTGTAAATTTCGTTAATAAGATCTCATTTTAAAGTATTATTACTGTGCTATATCATGCTGATGTGTAAGATCAGAACGCCTAAAATAAAGGTAATAACAAAACTACAGAACTTGGAGGATCAATCTCAATGTCCAAGACAAAAGACATAACTGAAAAATTGAAAATTGCAAAGATTCTGACTTTGTATAGTCATTTCAAAAGAAATTATAAGTTGAACCATGCTTTATGGCACCAAAAATCCCCTTTCTATTGCGATCTTAAGGTCCGGTAGTAACACGAAACACAACACGGTTGTAAGACATGATAGGGATGGAAATGTTGGATAATAAAGGTAATAACAAAACTACCGAATTTGGAGAATCAATCTCAAATGTCCAAAAGACTAGACAAAATGAGAAAGACATACCGGAAAAATTGAGGACCGCAAAGGTCCTGACTTGGTATAGGCATTTCAAAAGAAATGGTGGGTTAAACCAGGTTTTAAGGCGCGCCAAACCTCCCTCTTTTTAAGGCGCGCCAAAACTCCCTCTTCCATTGCTGTCTTTGGGTCCGGTAATTACACAAAACACAATAGGTTTGTGATGACATATCAGGGATGATAGGGTGATCATCTAAATACCAAGAATCATGTTTTTGCGATTGCTTTAGAATCTAGAAACCCTATATCCGATATCGATGCGCATAATACTAGTATTAATAGACATTTTCACTATAAGCCGAAACCGAAACCGATACCGTAATCGAAACCGAAACTGAATTCAACTGTTTAGAAAACATTTATGTTTTGAAACTTTGAATGTCCGATTAAATGTAAATTGTTAAACCTTAAAAGTAGAATTTATTTGTGCATATATTTACTCGGCGATGGTCAGCATTTTAATTCAGCTCTTATGTTGGTGTATTAGCGGTTATCTTTCAAGAATTCTGATGAATAGTTCAATTTTCTTCTTACAGTTGGCCGAATATAATGTAATGGCCTCCAAAACGGTTTCCTTTCAATATCTTACATTGGTATACAAATTCAAAATCATGTCTGATTAAATGACTCCTGATTGGTTTAATTATTTTTGGCTGTTTATTGTTCTTAGGTGATAATCTTCACTGTCTTTTGTATCTTTTGTATCTTATGGTAGTGTTGTGTTTCGTGTTACTACTTGGCCCTTCGAACAATAGGGAAGAAAAATGTTGGCGCAATAAAACTTGGTTTAACCCATCATTCGTTAGATTCCTTTATCAAGTCAGGACTGCTACAATTTTCAGTTTCTCCGGTGGAATTTGCCGGATTTGTTTTTTCGACATACAAGATTGATCATCAAGGTTAATTTCATGCATCAATCTGTATGTCAATGCATCTTCTTTGTGCCTAATGAAGCCTTATTTCTCTGTTAGCCCGTCAGTGTCTCTTGCGTCATTTCCTTGTTCAACGATCTAATTTCTCTTCTTGTATAGCAACATTCCGTCCGCTCCAGCTTATGAAATTTCGTATCATAATTGATTTGTTACTCCAGAGCTTGCGGAAATTACATCGATTTCCCTAGCAGAGCGTCACGTTAAAAAAATAAACATAAAACATAAAGGGGCCCCTATTTCATCAACAGATTTTGAACGGGGGATAAATAAAATTAATAACGAAACTATTTAGCTTGAAGAATCGATCCCGAGTCAAATAGAACCATACACTCATAGGTGTTCCACAATGCGTTATCATTAGACCTTTGTTATACATGGCATATACAAAAGACATCCAATAAAAGTACACACATTGGGATATTCGTTTTTGCTAAACACATTAATGCACAGAGCAATCCCAAGAACTAAGTATTTCAGACAAGAAGACTAGGATGTTGAAGAGAAGTTGCAGCAAACATTTTTTCATAAAATCTAGATAAAAGTTATCATCATCAAAATTGAATCGAAAAGCAAAAACGTATCAACTACTAGTATCTCAAGCAACAAGGCCATGGCCAAACAAGTTGAGTTCATTGCTGCTAAGGAAATCGATCGAAAGTATTAAGCTCACAATTGTCGAATGACATGAAGTACACATTGTAGCAAACAAAAACAAACGCAAAGACTTAGAATAACACCAAAAAAATCGTTTACGAATTATATACAGATTTGATTAGCAGTAGCACTGATTATTACATAATTTTCCATGTCCAAAACAGTGTTATGCATCTGCATCATAAAATACTGAATATGATGCATTTTTACATGTAGTAACAAACTTTATAAATTAACAAAGACAAAACCCAACACAAATCATTGTAATAGACTTAAAAATGCGATACTGATTGATGTTAGGTAGTTGTTTTTTTTTTCGTTACACGATTCTTCGTGCTATACTCATTCGTGTTACTGATTTCACCATTGCTTTTTCAGACTTTCAAATGCGTCATTTCAGTACACAAGCCCATATCAAAATGGGTATATGATATATTATATTATATATTATAATGACTAAACAAAAAGCATAATGAATAAACCACAAGAAAAACGTTCTTTGGACATCTCAAAGTAGCAAATAATGATAATGACACAGTATCTGCGTTCCATACTTTTGGTTTCGGTTTCGATTTCGGTTTCGGATTCGGTTTCGGCTTACAGTGAAAATGTCTATTATTGAAAAGTATAAGCGCAGAAGAAAAAATAAAAAGGTTTCTTTCCTCGCATTGAAGGTGGTGCCATCCCTTTTCAAACCTATCAGGCAAATTATTGCTTTCCTGTGATAATTTTTACATTACAAAAACATATATTCCCTTTTGCATGGGCACTGTATTTAACTTTGTTTATAAACTTTGCTGGTACATACACACCTGGTAATCTGTATCTCGAGCTCTAGAAATATAGAAATCTATTTTTTTTTTTTCACTCAAAACGTGTTTCAAAATATTTTTACAAAAACAATCAACCCTCCCTTCGTTAAGTTAAATGGTCGGTACATGATGTAAAAATAAAGACAAAAGTATAAAATTATAAACAGTATCAAAACGGGTATAAAACCGAAACATTTGGTTTTGTTGTAAATGCATATTTTTACTAGTATCAGATGAAAAAATCAAATGGTTACTTATCTTATCTTATTTTCACAGTGTATAACCGGACAGTACGCGATCACGGAAATTGATCACTGGCCGGTGGAAAAATCTTAGTTGTATGTTATTTTTCTCCAAAATTTTTGTGGTTTTTAGGCTGTATGAACACTCTATAATATCGATTAGGAACAAAGGTAAGTTGAATTTATACCTTGCTCATTTATGGAACTTTTTAACGTTTCTTTTTGTTTTCTGGACAACTCAAAATGTTGAAAATTTTCGATTGATCAGCAGTGTGTGAACATTTTTTCCTTCACCGCTTAGCACATATTTGGAATTTAGACACAAACTACAATGATTTGATTAATATTTTTATTATTATCTCAAAGGGCGATTGATAGACTCTCTACATTGACAATGATAGTTAAGATAAAATAAACAATTTTGTTTAAAACATCAAGTTTTGTAGTTTTGGCATAATCGTTTACTGTCCGATTATTCGTTTATTTTTTGTGGATGTCCGATAAATTGCCTGCTTTGAATCCTCAGGGTCTTAATAAAAAATTTTTAATTTCAAATTACATGACGTATTCCCCATTCCTTTGTTTATATTCTACAGGTGCCTATTAAAAGGCTTATGAATATATTTTCATATTTTATGATGATTTATTTCGTTGTGTGTTTGGTTCATTTATTTATTTTACAGAATAAATGTGGGAGCTCAAAATAGTCTCTTCTGTTGGATTCGAATAAAATACATAAAGCAGTGTTCATAACAAAATGGAAACCCATTCAACAAGATGATAAAAGAAATGGCGATTAACAGATATGAGTACATTTAAAACCCTGGGCCTACTTTTTGCATGTCACTTTTGTATGACTTATTAATGCAAATCTCAAAATGGTTCATAAGGAGCTTTCCATTGACTGGAATCTTATGAAACAAATTTCTTATCATATTGGACAGCCAGTGTACTGAGATATTTGAGTCATTGAATGTTCATTTACTTGTATTCATCAACGAACAACATGCTCAACACAGTAAAGGTCTCGTTAAAATGTGAAAACAATTTAGATCAAGGGAGCTGCCAACTGTTGGTAAATCCATTTTTCATATTAATAATCATAATAATAAAAAGCTGAACAATGATTTGAGTTGGTTTAAGAAATTTGGTAAGCCTATGTCTTACGCGCGTTTCGTCTATTCAAGACTCATCAGGGGAGCTCTGTGACGCGTTGTAACAGAGCTCTACCAAAAAATTAAAAATTCCAAACACAATACAAAATATGATTTTTTAAAGATCAAACTATGCTTGGGCTAGGGGAACTTTAGGGTTAAGACAATTTTAAACTTTAAACGCATGAAGCTTTAAACTCATGAAACGGATAATTCATTGATTTGTTGTGTTCTAAACGTATAACAACAAGAAAAATATCAAAGCAGAGTGGCATAAAAGCCGGAAATTTGGCAACGCTGTAAATATGCATAGTTCAACGAGTAACCGCTCACCAGCAATGTTTAAATAAACAAATTGAAAGATAGACAAACAATTAATATTGGAAGTAAAGTCCTTTAAACTTTAAAACGTTCGAACAGGGAAGCCAATCCAGCAATGTTCTAGGCTCTTACGATATCGGCCTAGCATGCGTTAGTCTACTCCATTTCAAGACCATTAAAACTGACCGCGTTGTGTAACTTTAAAGAGAACACCTACACCATTTGACTTTGTCCTTTAATTCATGTTAAGTTCATGCTTAGGCCGTATACACTAGGTTTTAGTTGGATGCCTTCATATATCAATATTAAAAGACTTAGATAGATAATATTGCTATACCCATGTTAATCAATCAGTTTCCACAATAACTATTGTTCTAATTGACAATATGCTATGAAACTTTAAACAGTAATGTTTCTTACTATAAAAGGAAGGGTGGGGCTGATTTTGGGTGTCCCATCTTTTTCGTTTAGAAATTAGGGGCCCTAAAGGGACAAAAAAAAAACTACTTTTTTATTTGTTTCCACCATAACTTTTGTTCTGGTTGACCACATGCTATGAAACTTTACAGTAATGTTACTAACTATAAAAAGAAAGGCATGGCTGATTTTGGGTGTCCCTTCTTTTTTCGTTTAGAAATAAAGGCAAAAAGGGCCAAAAAGCGACTATTTTATTTGTTTCCAAATTAACTTTTAGTATGGTACATTAAATGCTATGAAACTTTACAGTAATGTTACTAACCATAAAAGGAAAGACATGGCTGATTTTGGGTGTCCCCTCTTTTTTCGTTTAGAAATTAAGGGCCTTAAAAGGAGCCAAATAGTGACCTTTTTATTGGTTTCCACAATAACTTTTGTTCTGGTTGATCAAATTCTATGAAACTTTACAGTAATGTTACTTACCATAAAAGGAAGGATGGGGCGTATTTTGGGTGTCCTTTTCTTGTTAATTTAGGAACGAGGGGCCTAAAAGGGGCAAAAATGCAGCTTTTTATTGATGTTCCGATTAAGAATTTTTTTTACAAGTTAATTTTTGTCATATATGGGATTTAAAATGGAGGATACATTTTTTTCTTGACTCACCTCTTCTGTTAAGCAATAAGGGGGACAAAAGGAAAAATAGAAACTATTTTTTGTCTTATCATTTTAATAATGGGTGGCATGTGACAAAAATACTTTGTAAGTCCACCATAGGATGCAGTGTCAAAAAATATTGACTGTCCATATTTGGTATAGAACGTACATTTTCCGTGCGACGCAGGGCCAGACATCGATTGGTCTTGTTAATGTTTCATTCTGTAGTAACAGTTTGTCGATCATAACTATTTGTAAAGAAAATGCAGCATATACATGTATATAAAACCTTAGAACAACTTTAGATACATATTTTCATTTGCAAAGTTTAAAAAGTCAACTAGATTTTAAGAGAAAGGCCAACTTTCCAAATCTGAAATTTTACCTACATGTATAATCCGTCCGTACGAATTTTCGTCAGGCTTTTCTCAGGAACCGTACATGAGAATGATTTGAAACTTGGTAGGATAGTTCAGTATGACAAACTGTAAGTCCTAAGTGATTTTCAGACCTGTCCGACATCTACTTCCTGTTTGGGACTTAGGCAAATGTGAAAATTTTCGTCAAGCTTTTCTCAGGAATATCGTACATGAGAATGATTTGAAACTTTGTAGAATGGTTTAATATGACAAACTATACATCCTCAGCGACTTTGAGACCTGTCAGACATCTACTTCTTGTTTTGGACTGATGTGAAAATATGTGAACGTGACTTTAAAAATTTCTGTCAAGCTTTTTGCAGGAACAATGAGAATGATTTGAAACTTAGTAGGATGTTTCAGTATCACAAACTGTATATCCAAAGCAACTTTCAGGTCTGCCAGACATCAAATTCCTGTTTGGGGCCTAGCGGGGGCATCCGTGTCCTATGGACATATTCCTTCTATATTTTTCCAAAAATCCCAATTAATTTATACAAATTCAAAGCTTACATGAATGAAAAATGAACTACATTGATTTATACAGTATAGTACGAAAGTGAGCACTATATGATTTACAACTTGCTTGGTGTAAAGTATTACAAACACAAAAAAGTAATTACAAGTAACTCTTTATTGAAAATACATATTAACATGATTTTAAATGCCTTTGCATGTTTTCCAAACCGAAATTTACAAATACCAAAACGCGGGTATGAACGGTTAATTTGGATATGCTATATATCGAAATTTCAAGGAGTAACCTCTCATCAGTAGCATTTAAATCAAAACAATTGAAGGCCAACTTCCAAAACTGTTGAAAACGAAAAGTACTCAAAACCAAAACGTTCGAACAAGGAAGCCAAATCCAGCACCGAGGATATCCACCATGTGCAAGGAACAAAACCTGGTGTTTTAAACAATTTTGAATTTAAAAATCGGACATTTCGGCGACAAAAATATTAGAAATTTTATGGTAAATCGTGTCAGACAAGTCTGACGACCAGGCTTGTGATTACGCTCGGGGACCTCTGGTCCACCAGCAGCGGTTATCGCCCAGTGGTTTCAAATTTACAAATACCAAAACGCGGGTATGAACGGTTAATTTGCATATACTATATAACAGATTGGTACTATCCTGCTTTCATGGCGAAAAAAGCCAAACTCAGATCTCATGGACAAGGAAAGACGGAAACTTCTGTTTAGGTGTCGATTTTAGTTTCAAACACTTCAAGTGATACCACTCAAAATGCCCGTCGCATGCTACAGAGTCGTTCATAAATTTGTTGATTTCCATTTTACACTTGTAACAAGACCAAATATAATTCTATATAAGATCTTATCTTAATTTCAGAAACTCGTTGAATTTTGATATACAGTGCGAACACGTACATGACCCTTTCCGTCTTTCCTTGTCCATGAGACCTGAGTTTGGTTTTTTTCGCCATGAATGCAGGATAGTACCAATCTGTTATATTTCAAATCTTCGGATAAAATCATGTTTGGATATCTTTTCAACACACTTTCAACACTTTCAGATGACCTTTTGTAGATTTAAAAATGTTTTGCATTTTAATATTGTTTTTATGCAATTCTTCATAAGAATCACAGTCACCAAACAAGGAGTTTTTTGCAATTCCCAGAACAATAAGACAAGTTTGTCCAGTCGTGCGTGTCGAATAGGTCTCATTTCTGCTTCTATAAATGATCATACCTAATGACAGATATTCATTATTTTAACACACACACACGTCGTTCCGACCAAGCAGAACTGATACTCTGTGTTTGTTGAAAAAAATATTGTGTATTTATTTCCATGGGTGCCACCTACACATTCAGTTTAGTAATTGCGAATACAAATAAACACTGAATCAGCCTATTGTACACGGGCGAAAAATTGCAACATATTTGAATAGCCCGTAGTCAAGTATATTCAGGGGAATTAATGTTATATGTGGTGCGTTCGATAGGTTTTTATAGAGATGTAACATTACACAAAAGAAATAACAAATATAAAACATGGGTTCGACATAATTTTGAAATGCAGACTTACTACCTCCATCGAAATTCTAATTCATGCATCGTTTATGTTTTAACATTTGGATAGGAAAACTTTTAATGCAGGGGCAGATCTAGAATTTTTTCACAGAGGAAGGGGGTACTGCTTATTGTCTACTGGAGACAGGGGGGTAGGGTCAATTTCGCAAAAGACTTGCACGAAAGTAACAACATTTTTCAATGAAAAGGTGTTCAAAACTAATAGGGTATAGTCACGACGTTAAACTTCCACAGACAATTTAAATAATCAGTCTCACATTGGTTTTCGACGAGTCAACACCAAACTGCCGTGTATTCGACCACTGGTCACAAAAAGTTGGTAGCCAATTTAAAAAGTCAAAGCGCTAAAGCGTTAAAAGGCAGAGATAAATCTAAGCACTTAATTAAAGAAGGGTCTGTTTTTCACCAACTTGAAACATATCAATTTTGTTCGTTTGCACGTGTATTCGACCACTGGTCACAAAAAGTTGGTAGCCAATTTAAAAAGTCAAAGCGCTAAAGCGTTAAAAGGCAGAGATAAATCTAAGCACTTAATTAAAGAAGGGTCTGTTTTTCGCCAACTTGAAACATATCAATTTTGTTCGTTTGCTCCGTCCACTTAAACATTTGTTGAGAAATCTGTTATTTGGCTTCGCCCACTTGAATATATATGACGTATCGATTAAATTAAAGGCAAAAGGTCAACAATTCTTATATGTATATCAACTGGCCATGGTGAATATATGAAATGTAGTGCACATTTATATCGTAGTTATTATAGGGGCATAAAGCTGTTCCTGTATAACATTTAAAATACGTTGAAAAAATAATTATACACGATGAATGTTCAAAAATAGATCCTCTGGTAGGAATATTGCCTGACCGATTTACCCTGTCTAGACGATAAAAAAACGCGAAAATTAGAAAGCTATATGAAAAAATATTTATGATATAAAATAAGAAGTAAAATAATTGTGTCACAAAAACTCCGAAATAAGAGTAAAAAATCAAAAAGTGGTGCACATTTAACCCTGTGATCTGTGCACACGGCCTTATGCTGTTGACCCTTTTCTGGTTTTATACCGAAGTGAATAAATACGCGTTTTCTCAGCGTGATACATGAATTCTTAATATAAAACTGCCTACCTATGTATTGACGTTTTTTTTTCTTCATATAATAAATTACAATTTTTAACAATAATGTTAAATTAACCTTTGCTTTTCAGTGATTGTTTTGCCCAGGTGCGTCGATAAAGGGCATTAAACACCCCTACACACACATACACACACACACACTGATGCTTAAAATTTATTCATAAAATTAACGCGTAAAATTCTGAAAACAAGCAAGCATATGATTTATACCCAGGTTGATGTTATCGGGACAACCCATCTGGATATACATTTTATTTGTATCTCCTGAATGTTCGACCAATTTATTTCGAAAGGGGAGAAGTTAAAGTATATAGCAAAATATGATTAAAGGCAAATTAACTTTCAATATTTTTGCACATGTATAAAGCATAATAAAGATTTTATTAAACTAGCTAAGAATGCAAATATCTTTTTCAGTTTATGTTACGGTAATTTCACTTACCGGAATCAGCTGTTTGGCGCAAATGACTGATCAAAGAAGGAAGTGAGCTTTTTATAGTACTCTTTTTGCGTCAGACAATGATAAAAGCAGATTGGACTTTGCAGTTTCTGATTACTTAAATATTTATAAAATCTAAAATTTTCACCCCTACTATTTATTTATTTTGATAACTTTATTTGCCTATTATATTTTAGATAAGTAACTAATTGATTTTTCATCTGGTACTAGTTAAAATATGCATTTACAACTAAACCAAATTTACCGTTTTTTTATATCAGTTCTGATACTGTTTATAATTTTCATAATTTTTCTTTATTTTTACCTCATGTACCGACCATTTAACTTAACGAAGGGAGGGTTGATTGTTTTTTGTAAAAATATTTTGAAACACGTTCATCATGTTCAACTACAGAGCTGTCCGTTCATTTAACTAAAATCTTGTCTGCTGTCAAAGAAGGTCAACAAGCATACTGCGACACTATTTATAATCGTAGTGGAATTAACCATATGTGGATTTTGAAAAACTCAAAAGATTTGTTAGATCATTTTAAATCTAGATCATTTTCTGAGGTTCACTCTTTGAAAACGTTCGATTTTTCAACTTTATACACTACCTTGCCACACGAAAAACTAAAATGTCGCCTGAAAAAACTTCTCGAAAAAGCCTTTTCAAACTCAAGGAATTTTGTTGTTTTGGGTTATAATTCTACATTCTTTTCCAAAACATCTTTCAAAGATAAAATTTGTTACACACTGGAACAAGTTTGCAGTATGCTTGATTTCCTCATTGACAACATATTTGTCACCTTCGGAGGAGAGATTTTTCAACAACAAATCGGCATTCCAATGGGCACAAACTGTGCTCCTCTCCTCGCCGATTTGTTTTTATACTCTTACGAGACTGGATTTCTTCAGGGACTCGTAAAGAACAAGAAGATGAAAGAGGCAAGGTCATTTAATCTTACATTCAGATATATTGACGATGTCCTTTCTATCAATAACACTTCATTTGGTAGTTGGATTCCTTCAATATATCCTCCGGAATTGGAGATTAAAGAGACCACCGAATCTAATTGCTTCACGTCTTTCTTGGATTTGCACCTCGAATTTGACCCAGGTGGTCATCTCAGTACAAAAATTTACGATAAACGAGACGATTTTAATTTTCAAATTATTAATTTTCCTAATCTACAGAGCAATATACCTACTTCTCCTGCATACGGTGTTTATATTTCTCAACTTATTCGATATGCCAGAGCTTGCACACATTTCACAGATTTTTTGATCAGACACCGGTTTCTTCGTGACCGACTTTTGAAGCAGGGCTATAAGAAAATACGTCTCATACGATCACTAAAAAAATTCTTTCTTCGTTATCAGCCAGTAGTAGAAAAGTTCAAAATTGAGTTAAAAGATATGATAGTTAATTGTTTCAATTAGTGTTTGACTGGTGTGCTGTACTGAGATGATCACCTCAATATCCCTATTGTGTCTCACAACTATGTTGTGTTCTATGGTCATTACCGGATCCTAAGATCGCAATGGAAGAGGGAGGTTTGGCGCCATAAAACCTGGTTTAACCCACCATTTCGTTTGAAATGCCTGTACCAAGTCAGGACCATTGCGATCCACCAGTTCTCCGGTATGACTGATTCGTTTTTGTCATTTTCTCTGGACTATGAGATTGATCATTCAAGTTCGGTAGTTTTGTTATTACCTTTATTTGAATGAAAAAAAATATTAGATTTCTATATTTCTAAAGATCGAGATACAGATTACCAGGTGTGTATGTACCAGCAAAGTTTATACAGTGCGCATGCTAAAGGCGGATCAAAGCTCATGCATATGATTTTTGTAAAGCTTTACAAATATTATTTAGTAATAATTGTTTTTCGATTTTAACATAAATATGGTAGCACAACTTTATTTTTGTTGTTCATAATATGTTTAAAATTAGACAAAACAAGTTGTCTGTGGCTTTTCTTGTAAGTACAAAATAAATATTTTTCGTAGACAATATCCATTTAAGGTAGAAATAAAATATTCTAAAAGATTTCTGCAATATCAGAAAAATATACTAATAATGAAAAAAATGCTGGTAATAAAAATCTTACCAGAAAAAAAACAATGCCTCCTTTCAAATTAAATTCTCTCACCCTTTTCTATACAATGTTTACCTTAAGGGCCCTTTAAGGTGTCTGAGTAATTTGTGGTGATCAGATTCCTACTCTTATTTTAGATTGCTCATTGACAATAAACACATTTTAATACAATGAAATATTATTAATTAGAAATAATTTTGTAAAAGAAAACTTCACTTACCAAATGGACATTTCAAATATTAAGACAAGACGATTGCAAGTGAAAAACAATAACATTTTATCACCGTCAACACTCATATCAATTAAGATTTTTTCGTCTTATAAATAGGTCATTAGAAACCCTTATCAATATTTCTGACTTTTAGTAGAAATGGTGATGGGTTAAAAAATCCTAATTCGCTGAATGAAAAATCTTAACGATTTAGATGATATTCCGACAAGGAGGAGAAAAAAGGTTCAAATAAACTGCTTGTTATAAAATATATGTACACTTTACAGAGCTTGCGAGCTCGAAATTCCGATCATGTTTTACATTTGATAAAATATTAGTGATATCATGTCATGATTAGATCGACACGTGCCATACAAATGAAATAGTAGATATGTAACCGAATTTTTAAGTTTAAATCGGTCGTAAATATTTCAAACATGATAAGAATTAACCAAAATATGATAATGAATAACATTATAGCGATGTGCACGACACTCATGAAAACCATTTAAGAACGAGTATTTGAAAAAAAAATCCCTTTTAAGCAGAAATCATGCAAAAGTATGTTGCTTGTCAGAACAACGCTTGGACTTTTATGATTTTTTAAAATTATCTAACACACTGTCTGAGTTCTCTATAGTGACATTTCTTTTATGCTTCGTTTTTTTTTTGTCATTTAGAGCAATGACTATGCCTGTAGACCAAAATGGGATTTCCATCTCGCCCATACCCTCTCGCAACATGCCGATTATATGCTATAACAGGCAGAAACTGCTTTCTCTTCCTCAGCACCTGAATCCACACTCGTGTATTGATATGAGTTCGTGTAACTGGATGTGGTTTGGATTAAATATATGTCATTTTGTTTGTATGGTTTGTTTTTTGTGTTCATTTCATCTAAACGAGATTTATGTTTGCATTTTCGGGTTTTCGACATTTGATTTCTATCAATAAGGGGGGTTGACTATTTATAAAGAGAACGGGTCTGACTTTTGAAATACACTTGCTCAGAAAATATTCATACAATATTGTTTCCTCAGTCTTGCTAATTACTTGCCGCTCATCAATTTGTTTGAAAATGATTTTTCTATTGCATAAAATTTAATTTCAACATCTCTAGAGAAATCTTGATTCTTTGAAGAAAGTTTTAAGGTGGTACAGTAATAAAAAAAATGGTATGATAGAATTTTCTTTAACCTTCCCAAAAGAAATATCTAAGTGCATATGTTTGAAAAACAAATTTAAAAAGAATATGTCACCATGCTTATTTGTTGTAGAGGTTTGTTCAAAACGGTTCAAGTTTTGCTATTTTTATATAGTTTATATAGAGAGGAATGTTTTTTATTAAATTTAATTTCATTTTATTTTCAAATTTCACAGGATAGATTTTTGTTATTTTTAGTCAAAAACTTCCATTTTGTTTAGTTCTTTGAAAAATTAAATTATAAAATCATTTGGTCACCGTTCATTTTCTAAAAATGAATTGATAAAACTTAATTTTTCCTACATATTTTATACAAATGATCTCCCTTGAAAAAAGTACGGGAAATGTAATAAAATGAATATTACAGTAAGCTATCTTTCCACAACACCTTTCAAACTGGACTCATCGGACTTCTATTCCAAATAAAACCTTTGGAGACATCAACGAGCTGAAGGTTTCGTTTTCAACTGTTTTGGATTTTGACCTTCCAATGTTTTGGTTTAAATGCTACTGATGAGAGGTTACTCCTTAAAATATCGATATATAGCATATCAAAATTAACCGTTTGTACCCGCGTTTTGGTATTTATAATTTTGAAACCACTGGGCGATAACCGCTGCTGGTGGACCAGAGGTCCCCGAGGGTAATCACAAGCCTGGTAGTCAGACTTGTCTGACATGAATTACCATAAAATTTCTAATATAATGTCGCTGAAATTTCCGATTGTTAAATTCAAAATTGATAAAAAAAACCAGGTTTCTTTCCTTGTAATGCACATGGTCGATATCCTCGGTGCTGGATTTGGCTTCCTTGTTCGAACGTTTTGGTTTTGAGTACTTTTCGTTTTCAACTGTTTTGGATTTTGACCTTCCAATGTTTTGGTTTAAATGCTACTGATGAGAGGTTACTCCTTGAAATATCGATATATAGCATATCAAAATTAACCGTTTGTACCCGCGTTTTGGTATTTATAAATTTTAAGCAGGCAACAGTTTTTCGTTTTTAGGTCAAAAACATAAACACTATTTTTTACCTTTAAAGGGCCAATCTTCTGACTGCTTCGACCAAACAGAGACTTTTGTAGAATTTTTATTCGATCCTTCAAACTTATTTCTATCTTTTCAATATTTTTTAATCATAAACCTTTGCATGAGGTGTTCTATTTTTTTTTTATTTGTTCTTTATTATATAAGCAGCAGGTATGTTTGTTGAGAAGTCATAAGGCCGAATACACTCATTAAAGATTATACCCTGATTAATACTAGAACACAGTTTTGAAAAACTCCGTTTGTGTTTTCAGGAAGATTTTTGTAAACAATAACGGATGGACCATGCGGCATAGCAAAGACGATAGCTCACTTGATTCTACAGGCCAGGTGAGCTAAAATTGGCAGTTTTATTAACATTTTATTTAAATTTTTGTGTTGGGTTTATTTTAGTTCAGTCTTTTTTGTTATCATTTAATCAATTTGATTCTTTTTGTATGTTTGAAACCTGATTTTTTATTTGACAATATTTTTCATGTTTGGTCAATTTCCTTTACAATAGCAGAAATTTTGCCAAAATGCATGAAAAATAAAATTCCCCCACCCGCCTTATATTTTTAGGAAATTAGGGTGAGAATCTAGGAATTATTTTATTGCCGTCTCCCAAGGGAGACGGCATACATAGTCAAACGATGAACAATCTACGGAGTAAATGGCTATCTGCTACTTGATTGGATGATTTCGCCCTAAATTGGCATCGTACTAAAATGTGTGTTGCTTTTTCGATATAGTCGCTCTTAATCAGGATCTCGCTACATTTGTGTGCTGCTTTTTTCGATAAAGTCTTCGATGAGTAGTCTACGAAGTAAATGGCTATCTGATTGGATGTGTTCTCTCTAAATCAAGATCACACTAAAATGTGTGCTGCTTTTTCGATAAAGTCTTTGATTTGACCGGGATTGGATACAGAAATCTAGTTTAGTAATAACAAAATTAAAGGATCAATATCGATTTCCAAGAGAAAAGACAAAACATTGATGACATAGCGGAATAGTTATAGATCGCAATGGTCCTGACTTGGTACTGACATTTCAAATGAAATGGTGGGTTAAACCTGGTTTTATTAACTGAAAACACGAATCAAGGAATGCTTAGCACAATACATCAGCTGTGACCAACTACCTATATCCTCAGTGTCTGCTATCTTTATGCTTTCAGTTCATGTTAAGTTATGGGAAGTAAAACTGGAAGCGTAGAACTGAAAACATAAAGATACGTACACCAAAATGTGGACAATTTACAACCAATTCTTGTTCGATATCATATTTTTTTATTTTCCGTCAATAAAAAAATTTCTTTAAGGCAAAATCTGTATATTGCTAATACATTAACAAATTGTCCACATTTGGTGTGTCTCAGCTATTGGTTTTAAAGGGAGGGAAGGGCGGGTAGGGAAACCACCTCATATCCGCCTACGTCATCAGTCAATGAGACTATATACATATCCTCAGTTTCTGCTATCTTTATGCTTTCAGTTCATGTTAATTTATGGGAAGTTTAACTCGACAGCTTACAAGATGCCAATTTCATAAGGAAACGACAATAAACCACCTTTAACTCTCTTCCCAAAACTCAAAAATTAAAATAAAACACCTTATATGAACACATTCACAAAGTCTGATGTGACAAGAACAGGGGTTATTTAATAAAAGTATATATATATAAATGGTGTTGCGCACAGCTCTGTAAAGTAATTGATATAATATATTACTTTGCAGCTCACCATATCCATTCTATATTATATCAGTTATTTAATAAAACCTTCATTAAAAACTTTGGATTGTGGCATTGCGATCATTATACAACAATCTCATATCAAGCACCAACACAAATCTAGGTCTGACACATGCAAAGGTATAACATCCATTATTTCAAGTATCTTTTTTCCGATCAGCACGTTGGGAGTTTGGAAAACGAAGGGATATCTCCTTTAAGACTAAACAAGTTCTTGAGATTCCCAATTATTATGTAGTTTATAGATGTAAATCATATCGGTGTGTAACTACAACATTAAAGCAAAAACATTTGATATAAAAATAATTCTTTACACAAGACCAGTTTAATTCAAATACTAGTATAAACCTAACAGTAAGAAGTGTCGCACTCGACACGTCCGTTCCCTAGCATTGATATTAAAATAATGAGAATGAATAAAATGAACTTCCGCCTACGTCATCAGTCAATTTATCAATATCATTTTACAGAAACCGTTTTTTAATTGACAAGTGCTACCAAACAAATAACAAACAAACAAAATATTTTATTGTCAATCAAAGACGCCCGTTAAGGCAGAATAATTAACATTAATTTCATACATTGATTACATTGATTGAAATGATTAATAAAATAAGTTGATAAATACATGAAAATGTGAACTCAAACAGACAAAATTATGTTTATTTAAATTATCTAACAAGATCGAATTTACAATACACGATATGTTTTTTTCGGGATATAACTGAAGAAGGAATCTTCTAATCGGAAGTGAGCTTTTTGTCTACATATAAAAATATAAAGCATAGTGATAACGCAGTGAATAGGAGTTTGCAAAGGAGATTAATTGGGTTTCGTCTGGTAATTCATTATAATGTTGACATTTAGCAACCATTCGTCAGAGGGAATGTTTGAACTCTGATCACCGCCATCATCTTCTGACTGTTTGAATTTGTTTATTATGTTCCAGTAGGCTTTTTTCGCATAAGTCTCTTTAATTGTTTTAAGCGAATAATAATTTTTTTTTCTCATAGTCGCACGGGCTCTTTGAGATCGAGCGCGACATTTTGGTTAAACTTCTGTACATAGCCCCGGATTCTGAGCTTGTCAAAACTAGGATTTGATCGTCCAAGTTTTCTTCTTTTAGCGTCCCCCTTTTTATAAATCGGGATATTTTAAGTTCTATTTTTATTTCATCAGTTATTATATTGAAATTGTTTGTTCGATCATATGTTGCTTCATTAGCTCCGTTTTTGTGTTGGTTGAGAATTTTGTTTTTGCTGAAATTTTATCGTTAGAATTCAGTAATTTCATATAGCATTTATCGATTTAAGAATCCCGTTTACAAATGCAAGTCATATCGGCGGTGTTTGTCTGAGTTTTTGGTTAAACACGGCATGGCTAAGCGATAGGCACGTGATCAGAGTGTACAGTGAAACCATTTACAGTAAACATGGTAAAGGGGCTAATATCTTTTAACATACAACAAGTGTAGACTCTAATGCATATTGCCTAGCAAGCCGCTATGGACACAAAAAGCAAAGGTCTGCTTTAGTAACATAAAAAAGACGTTATTATTTCTAGGTCCTGCTAAGGTTTTTTGTTGAATTCTATATGTAGCCTTTGCTGTACACATACTATAAAATCGATCTAAAATTAAGCCATGTCGATGAATCTAAGTCATGTAAGTGTTTATCCTAAACATTATTTGTTTTTAGATCCAGTATAAGCATTGTACTATCTCCTATTTAGTTTAAAATAACTGCATCAAAGTTTGGTTATGTTAGTGGAGGAAATAGGAAACTATTGCAGATAGAGAAAAGCTGTTGCTTGCTTAAACCTTCAGCTCATCGAGCTGTACAAAAGTCTCCATTGGATCAAAGATGTCACAGTCTGTTGTTCATATATACTTTTAAATCAGCTTAATGTTAAAGTTTAAAAATGTTTCAATCTTCAAATTATTCTGAGAACAAAAGCTACCAACGGGATTCTGGGAATACCGAAGAAGAAAATCAAACATATATTTTGCGCCTAGAAATTTTTATAATTTTCGTTTTATAATATTATTATTTTCAACATTTAGTTGCATTCCAAGCATGCGGAGATGTAAAAAAATGTACATTGTTATTTTGACTTTTTTCTAAGTGTGACCAAAAAGGAAACTGGACTCATCCTCTTTTGTATTTTTAGTCTTGGGCCAATGCAAGACGGCAAGCAGCGACTTATAGTCATGCTGAAGACTGTTGGCTGTTTTCCATTGTGATTTTTAAAATTCACGTTTGTGTGGCGTACAATAATTCCACATCTAATTATCGTCTACTTTAATGGTTATCATTTGTCAGATCAGCCTATGATTTTGAAGTATATAATATTATATGAAATAAGTTTAAACCCAATTGTAGATCTCTTTATGAACATTTGCAATGTACATGTATGCCTTTAAATTTTTTACGTCTAATAGCAATAAATTATATTAAAACTCAAACAGGGCCAGATCCAGAAATTTTTGAAAGGGGTTGGTCCTCATAAATTCCGCTGTGGACGAAGGACGAAAAGGGGGTGGTTCTAGACGTTACTTGCGAAATTTTTGTTGGAAAGGAAGAAAATTCCAATCTCGGACCCCCCCCCCCCCCCCGGATCCGCCACTGCTCAAATATTTTTGATTGTCACCTATTCAAAGATTGTCCCTTCCTTTATGATATAGACTAAAGCAAACTTATACACGAACGTTGCAATCCATGTTCCGCACACAGAGGCTTGGATTCTGGTCATTTATATTGACTTTTAAGTCGCCTCCTACTCTAAAATCCAAGCCCCTGTGGTTCTGCACAGTTAAAATTATTTTCTGACATGTTTGTAGTTGTGGCGACATTGGTCTCTGTGTGGTGAATCGACAAAATAATCAAGCATTGGTAACATTTTCGAACAACCAATAACTTGTGACAAATAAGTTTATTTTTCCGGATCCCGCAATAGCTTTGTGAGAAATAGATGAAATTATTTATCCTTATTAAAATGACCTAGATCAAGACAGACGAATGACCCAATGTGGCTATTTTGTCATTTTCTAAAAATCAATAAAATGCTTGAATTGTGTGTGTCTGATTGACCTATTTTGCATAAGCATTATTTCTGTCTGAGATAATAAACTTTATTCAATGAATTAACATTTTGCAGTCAAAAATTTATAAGAAAGTACGCTTAAACATGTGCACAACCTGATAAAGTGACTACGTCATGTACGCTACATGATCTAGTTGAATCGCATTGTTGCTTTAAAACACCGCCACATAAAAGCATGAAAAACGAAGATGCTGTGTACAACTTTTTTGCAAGATTTAACTTATTTTTGGTGTCCGAATAGTATTTTTGTCCTAAAAACTTTATTCAATTAAGTAAATTTTCGCAATCCAAAATCAAATATCCATTACGCTAAAGCTACGCAAGATATGCTACACTGACTAAAATATAATCCGAAGCGGAACACATAATCTACTGGTCGCGGCCATATTGTCTTGATTGAAATCCGAAGATTGAGAATCCGAATATAGCCCCCAAGTGAAAAGTGAAAGTATGTACATTGAAAAGAGCTTTTGTAAATATAGAAACGACGGAAACAAACGACCTTATTTCAGTATCGCTGCCTTTTTCTTTATAATAGGTAGTAACAAGCACAGGATACAGGACTTCAAAAAATTAATTATTGTTATTATTTATTATAATATATATATATATATTTTTTAGTTTTTGCTATTGAGCATAAAGTATCGCCACAGAGAATTTCTTGTCTTAAAGTATTCAATTTGCTTATTAGCAAATAAAGTTGATCAAGTACAAATTCGTCTTCTGCAGAAAGAAGCCATAAGAATTTGGTACCCATATCAAGAGATTAAATGTTTTGAAACCGGTTTTCTATCTGATTTAATATATTCTGTCTAATAGTGTCTAATTTAGGACATGTTAATAGAAAATGTTGCTCATCTTCTATTTCATTTATATTGCAAAGTTTGCAGATTCCCTGAGATGCTGCTATATCTTTATAGCGTCCACGCTCTATTTCTAATTGGTGCGAGCTAATTCTAAAATTTATAATCGTACGTCTCTTTTAATAATTCCCCCAGTTTAAATAATTTTCAAATGTGAAGTTATTCTTGAAAATCCTATATGTTCTAAGTTTGTTTCGCCTTTCTGGATTTTTATTGTCGTTAAACATATTTTTTCTCCATAATTCTTTATATTTAAGATGTATATGTTTATATACATATTTTTTAAACTAATTTTAAGATTTATTGCCACTTTTCTATCTATGCCAAAGAAATTGAAAATTTCGTCTACACATTTATACCAACATTTTTTCTTGTTCTCATGTAACTTTTTAGATAAACTAAAAGCTTCTGCTACAAGGCTTTCATTCTCATTAAATTTTGACAACTGTACCCAGTATTATATCATATTTAAAAAAGATTCTAATAAAAGTGGAAATCTGCCTAATTCTCCAACCATTGCTAAATTAGTAGCCCGTTGTCTAACTTCTAGTAAGTATTTACATAATTTAATATGTACTTTTTCAGCTGTAAAATCCATACATAATTTTTTAAAATATGTGTCTTTATGTTTTTTAAGCTTATCTGCATCAAATATACCATGAACCATATTGCTATTGTCATTGCATACTCGAATGCTTAGCACAATGCATGTTTTGAATGCTGACTATACCCTACAATTTCTACTTGGATGATCACCTTAAATTAAGACCGTCACCATACATTCTTAGCTAACCTATTGTATATATTTGTTGGGTCAATTTATCTCATCTAAAGACTAAAAAAAAACAATTAACTTGCAGCTTGTAGTAATACAGAGACCATATACAAATACATGTAAATACGAACAATTTTATATGAATAATGTTTGTTATGAATATGATAACTTAATGATATTTATTGATTTGACATGTATGTATAATGTTTGAAATAACCTTTTTAACAGTTATTATATAATAATGTGGATAAAACAGGAAGAAGTAAACCAAAGTTAACAAGTTTTCTACTCCTAGCGTGTCTGATGAAGGTTAATCCAGAAAAGCGCTCCACCCGCAGTGAAATTTTGCTTTTGTACATTTATCAAAATCATTTAATATGTGGATCGTGTCTTTCTGGCATATATTCCAAATTCTTTCGTGTTTAATAAAGTACTGTACATGAAGTATTATTTGAAAGAAAGTTTTTGTCAGGCACCTTTCTGCAAGAAATATGTTTTTTTTTCTTTTGAAAAATATCTAATGCTTTATTATGAAATATTTCTATTATTGTTGTTAATATTTTGAATAATAAACTAGAAATTGATGTTCATTTTCGATCTGGCTAGAATTACCTAATTACAAAATCTTAATTTTGGGGAATTTGAGGAAGTCTTCCTATTTCAACTTTTAATGTTTGAGAGCTTATTCTTATCTTACTCATTTCTATTTTGCAAAATATCTACATAAGATGCCCTAATAGTTTTTTTAGATTTATGTATATTTGATCTTTGATTTTGAAATTTATTAATTGTCTTTAAAAAGTTTAGATTATTTCCTATAAATGACATCTAAAAACAACATTTTTTTAAACCAAGTGTTTATTTTTTTAAACCCACCATTTCGTTTGAAATGCCTGTACCAAGTCAGGACCATTGCGATCCACCAGTTCTACGGTATGACTGATTCGTTTTTGTCATTTTCTCTGGACTATGAGATTGATCATTCAAGTTCGGTAGTTTTGTTATTACCTTTATTTTATAATATTTTAAATACTTTATTTTTATTAATGAGTGCCCAGAAAAGATAATATATTGAAGATAAATAAGATGAGAAAAAATACAAATACCAAAACGGGTATAAAAACGGTGAATTCGGCTATGCTGAAGTAGTACATGTTAACTACTTTGACGTCACATCACTCTATCCATTTGTCAACAAAACCGGAAAAGTACCAAAAGGACATCACGTCATCATTACGGAAAACTTTGTTGACATCAACGAGTACGACGAATTGGTCAAATGTAAAGTACTACCGCCCTGAAACCTATACATCCCCGTCTTACCTACCAAGATCAACAACAAACTGATGTTCTCACTGTGTCGTACCTATACCGAAACCTACAAGCAAGAACCTTGTAACCATACTGAAAAAGATAGAGCAATAACAGGAACTTGGGTGACAGATGAAGTGAAGAAAGCTTTGGAAAAAGGGTATTCCATCTTAAACATCTACGAAGTATGGCATTTCACAAGTTGAAAAAAAAAACGATCCCGAAAGGAAATCTGGAGGCCTCTTCACTATTAAACTACATCAATACATTCTTGAAAATGAAACAAGAAGCTAGTGGCTGGCCGGATTGGTGTCATTTAGAAGAGGCTAAACAGCAATACATCAAGGACTACGAGGAAAAGGAAGAGATACAGTAAGACTATAACAAAAAAGAAAAGAACCCCGGCATCAGGTCTTTAGCCAAACTGATGTTGAACAGTTTTGGGGGAAAATTCGGACAAAGAAACTACATGCAACAAACCTCTTACATCACGGAACCCTCGAAGTACTTTGACAAGCTAACCAGCGATAAAATTGAACTCACCGGGATCCAGTTTGGTAACGATGAAATGGTGGAATTACGATGGAAATATAAAGAAGAATTCGTTGATACTCAAAAGAAAACGATTGTCGTCATAGCCGCCTACACTACAGCACAAGCCAGACTCAAATTGTATTCTTATCTGGAGAAGTTGGGAGAAAGAGCGTTGTACTGTGATACCGACTCTATTATATTTACCTCGAAACCTGGGCAATGGAAACCAGAACTAGGTGACTACTTGGGAGATTTGACGGACGAAATTCCAGGAAATACTATTACGGAGTTTGTTACGGGAGGACCGAAAAACTATGCGTATAAACTAGCCATTCCCGAGAAAGGAGGAAATAGAACAATGTGTAAAGTTCGTGGAATAACATTGAACTATAAGAATGCTTTGGACATCAACTTCGACACCATCAAGGAGATGGTTACCATTAACAGAAACGATATTAGGACAGTGAGAGACGATTATAAGATCCAAAGAAGCCACCAGAAACTGTTAACCGTCCCGCAGAAAAAGGCCTATAAAATTGTGTTTGACAAAAGAGTGATCATGAACGATTTAACCACTAGACCCTATGGATTTGTAAATAGATTTGTATTATAATATAGAATGTTAATAAAAGTTGTACCCTATTTCGAGTTTTTATTGAAAACTTAAAGAAAAGAGCAATCAATACAATATCAAAGACAAAAAAGAGCCCCTAAAGGGCGAACCAAACAAAAAACGAAAAGAAGAACCAATTAGAGTTGAGCCATACATGAACAAAACAAGCTCAAAAGACAAAAAAAAACAAGAGAAAATGAGGAGAAGGAGGAGGAGGAGGAGGTGGTGGTGGAAGGAGGGGAGGAGTAAAGCAACTCATAGAACACAAAGATACGAACTACAACACAGTAGTACGTAAAGGGCAAACGTCCATCAAAACGAAAAAAAAGGAAGAGGCCAATACGGAATAAGCCACACAAGAGGATGAATTACAACACAAGGAGTCCATTAATGGTGAAACTAACAAAACTAAAGGTTAGAGTTAGGGTTAGGATTAGGGGTTAAAGATTAGGGTGAGGGTAGGATTAGGGTTAGGGTAAGGATTAGGGTTAGGGTTAACGATAAGAGTTATTAATACAGAACAAAAACTGGTGACGAACTAAAAGGGGGACAAAAAAAAGGGAAGAGTCGCCGTTCAGCATGACTGCACACGACTCGACTGCAGGCAATCTAGGGTGGGTCTCTCCGTGCCAAAAATAGCAACGATTTAACATTGAGCCTATGGGAATGAACTCGGGGTCATAGAGGTCAAAGTGTTCTAGAGTGCCCCGGTATACTACTCATTTCAGATTTGAAGTAATTTTTACATTTTAAGCTCAACAAAAATAAACAACAACATGTCCATTTGAATTTTGTTCTTCTCTAATCCACTATCCAATCAGAATTAAGAAACCCAATGAAACATGAATAGCAAGAAGTAGAGTAAACCAGTATATAATATAGAAACAAGAGTTACAGTGCAGTCTCTCTCAAAAACATTCACGCATGATCGCTAAAAGACAGCTAAAATACTACCCTGTTACATTCTCCCCCTGCCAGGGAGAATGACGTCCTCGTCATTCCAATATGTAACAGTAAATCTAAAATATAAAAGATCTATTTTTTGCCTGTGACAATCTGTAACAAGGCATCAGTAGCCTTGTCATCTGCAACAATAGTACCATCCTTGATGACTGATCTCAAAAAGGTGGCTCTACTCCGCCGGTCTGTCTGCTGTGATCTGAGGTACGCCTTCAGGCTCACGGCGAACTCTACCATAACGCCCAGGAAGTGGCTGTTCTTCAGCATTAGAAGCATCATCAACAGCTGAAGGGTTCTCATCAGCAATCTGATCATCCTTGGGGGGGGGGGGGTAAAATTCTTCAAGTCATCAATATCTGGTTTCTCAGCAAGTGATTCAGCCACACGATCTTGGTCGTCAACAATAGTGTGCTGAACTTCTTCTATATCGATCGGGTCCACCTGAACATCTTATGGGATGTCTAACTCCATCTCTTCCCGAGGCAAATAAACGTAATAATCTGACTCTTCAACTCTGCTATGCCAGCCTATGCTCGTGTCATTGTCTGTGGCGACTTCAACAACAGACCTTGTTCTCATCCTCGGTTTTGGCTTTGGTTTCCTTTCATGTCTTGGTTATGGAACAGGTTTATCCTTCACTTCATTGGTTCGTGTAAGATGACAAATTGATAGAAGTAAATTTCCGTGTAAAATACATTTTCGCCCCTCTCCAGATTCTTTCTGAACTTCATAAACAGGAATATTTTGGTTTGGTTGATAAAGTACTACAAATGCGTCTTCTTTCCATTGATCGGCAAGTTTATGTTTACCATCATAAGCCACAATTTTCAACAATATTCTGTCTCCGGTCTCAATAACGGCACCTCTTGACTTCAAATCATACAATCCTTTCTGTTTCTATTTCGCTTCCTTCATAGCTGCTGACGCTAACTCGTATCAATTTTTCAATCTGTTCCTAAGGTTTTCCACATATTTTATCATAGGTTGATTTTGGTTATCTCTGTCAATTCCAAAGGCAACATCAATTGGCAGGCGAGGGTTGCGTCCAAACATCCAGAAGAAAGGAAAGTGATAAGTTGACTCATGTCTTGTACCGTTGTAGGCGTGTACGACTGTTGATACGTGATATTTCCGATCTGCTTTCTGATGGGGTTATAATGTTCCCATCATGTCAATCAACGTGCAATTGAATCTTTCCACTAATCAATTGGATGGTACGGAGTCGTTCTTGATCTTTCTACTCCTGTGATGGCACATAATTCCTGTATGAGTTTACTCTGAAAGTTGGTTTCTTGATCTGAGTGTATTCTCTTCGGAAATTCATAGTGTATGATGAAACGGTTGTAAAAAAGTTGGTTCCTTGATCTGAGTGTATTCTCTTCGGAAATCCATAGTGTATGATGAAACGGTTGTAAAATGCTTTCGCTGTTGTACGGGATAACTGGTTGTGTGTTGGAACTGCAACTGCATAAACAAACAGTAAAGTGGTCTATGATAACAAGTACATGTTGGTATCCTCCTTAAATGTTTCTAACGTCAAGTATTCATTCCAACTAATTCTAGTGGTGGTTGTGTGGTTTCAATTGGTACTAATGGTGCTCTATCCCTGTCTGGTGTTTTCCTCTGCAAGCAACGACTGCAATTCTTTATCCACTCTTCTTTCGACATTCCGTACCAGTAAATCGATCTCGTAAGAGTGACATTGTTCTCTCTCTCTCTTCCTAGATGTCCCTTTCTGTTGTGGAGTGCTGTTGGAATCAGCTTTGATGGTAACACTATCTGGTCGATGGTCTCTCCTTCACATCTATCTTTCTCATAAGTGTATCATCCTTCAGGTGTAACTTCTCAAAGTTCCTCCACATAGCTGACTGTACAGGTGATCCTGGCAGTTCCGTCTTGTGTGGCTTTCTGTTCTTCTTTACATGTTGAATCATAGTTGTACTATTGGATCATCTTCCTGGCATTCCTTCACATTGATGTTTCCCATAACTTCACTGTCTACTGTCATTTCTTCAACTGTATCTGCGGACATGCTGAGACATTCTACATAGGGTGGTGTTATGGCATTGCAGGCAGCTTTTACCAGTTCTGTGGGAATGGTAATCTTCTGCATAGTGTTCTGCAGAAGTCCTAGCAGTCGAGATTATCCATCGGCATCATCATGGTCTATAATTAATCTCAAAGTCGAATCCAGAACTAGCAGCAATCCAACGATGTCCCGTTGCATCCAGCTTTGTCGATGTCAATACATATGTCAAGGGATTGTTTCCCGTGATGACATTGAACTCGGTTCCCGTAAGGTAGTCTTGCAAACTTCTCTGTCACTGCCCATTTCAATGCAAGGCATTCCTGTTAATGGACAGGGTAGTTCTTTCCAGGTTTAATAAGACCTCTACTAGCATATGCGATGACCTTTTTGGTACCATTGTGGGTTTAGTAGAGAATCGCTCCAAGTCCTTTACCACTGGCATCCGTATGGACTACGAAAGGGGTGTTGTGGTATGGATATCCCAAAATAGGTGGGTGGGTTGGCCAGTTTGTTCTACAATGTGTCAAATGCTTCCTATTCCTCCTTGTCCCATTTCCAAACTTTTGGTGTTGTCTTAGGTTTTCGTTCCCTTTCCTTTCTTCACAGGTGTTGGCATGAGATTATTCAACGGTCTTGCAATCTTGAAAAAATTCTTGAAGAATTTCCGATTACTAAGTATACTAAACTAATCCCCAAAACTGTCTTACTTCTTCTGGTGTTGTTGGTACAGGCCAGTTGACTACTTTTTCTACTTTGGATGGATCTGGTTCAATTTCTTTCTCGCTGACAGTATGGCCGACATATTTCACTTTCTCCACAAACAGGTAACACTTGCTTGGTGATAGCTTAAATCCAGCATCTCTCATGCGTTGGAATACATTCTGTGGTATGCATTACTTTTATTAGGTGAAATTATTTTGTGAGTTGATGCTTTACTTTTGCATCTTAATGCACAACAACACGGCCATCTTGCTGTAATCTGGGACGTCTTAAGTTAAAGATGATTCGTGTTTTCAAATTCTGCAATGCTGACAAAGTATCGCCAACATCAGCTAAAGAACCTTTTCTGCGATGAATGAAATCTTGGCTGTTCCTCAAAATATTTTCCAGTTGTTCTAGACCGCTGTCCACCATTCCACGAAGAGTGTCTCTGTCGTTAGTTATGATATCACGGCCGTGGGCTATAGCTTCTCTGGTTACATTGTCTAGTTTCTCCCTTGTTTGGTCCAGCCGTTCTCTGTCAACTCCTAGGTCTTCTAACTGGTCCATTATTGTTTGGTTTAAAATATGTCATCATTGTGAGTAGTGAGCAGTAAGCTTCGTGTTTACTAGATTGGTGCGGAGTGGGTGCGCAGTGGAAGATTCGATTGCCGATTTGGGAGCTAGACCAGACAAAGTGAATACTTTCTTTTTATAACACATTCGATTTAACTCCAATGAAAACGATCATACTAAAACTACGTTTATTTTGCACTATATACAGTTTACATGTTATCAGATCGAGCTACAAAATATTTCTGACCCAATTTTCAATACACAAGACATAAACCTAATTTAACAACTTCATGGAAAATTCCCAAAATTACTAAACTGAACTTTTACACCCCTGTCTGTCTGATACAAAATCATTAAAATTAAGTGTGAAGACCGCTAGCCAGATAATTAATTACTTTATAGTAGCTTCTGCATGAAATGTCAAACTGACCAGACAGACAACGTTATCTTTATCTCAAAACTAGACCAAGGTCAATTAAGCCAAATTCAACAGAAAAATCTCTTATCTAATGAAAAAATATGAAATTATCAAAACTATCTAAAAACCTAAAAACTATCAAAAAACAAAAGTGAAAAACAAATATGTCTTCTAATCATTCTCCCCTTCTTGATTGCTCTCAATCAACTAATTACACATGAAATCAAAAATCAGTTACAGTCAAAAGCTTAATTATCTCAGTTTATTTGATGGTGTCTCGGCCTTCTCAGGACATAATAATTGGAAGTCAGTCATTTACTTTTAATGGACACAGTTTCGTTATTGGTCGAATTAAGACAGTTTGTCCAAGTCTAACTTTTGCTACCCGCACATGTTTGTCCTTTCCGGGGTACACCTCAATAATTTTGCCCAAAGGCCAATGTCCTCTTGGAAGGTTAGGATTCATCACAAGTACAATGTCATTCGGTTTTATGTCCTTCTCCACTTCAGTCCACTTATTTCTACGATTAAGTCCAGGTAACCACTCTTTTATCCATCTTTGCCAAAAGTGTCTGATCAGTTCTTGAATTCGTCTCCATCTTTTGCGTGGATTAAAGTCTGCTGTGTCAACTGTTTCTGCCGCAAATGTCCCTCCGACTAGTCCATGTAGGAAATGGTTTGGTGTTAACGGTATGACATCTCTGGAATCTGCTGACTGGTACGTCAACGGCCGCGAATTAATGAGTGCTTCGGCACCGATAAATGCAGTCAACAGCTCTTCGTCCGTAACGTCCGCGTTTCCTATTATGGCATAAATCGCTTTTTTCGCTGCTTTAATCATAGTTTCGTGTACTCCTCCGAAGTGTGGCGCGAGAGGAGGATTGAAATGCCACTTAACGCCTCGATTAGACGTATTGTCACATATTTCACGTTTGTCCATGAGTGAAACGAGCTCCTGTAATTCCTTGTTCGCACCGATAAAGTTTGTGCCATTGTCCGATATAACTTCTTGTGGCATACCGCGTCTACTTGCCATTCTATAAAACGCATTAAGAAAGGAGTTTGTATCTAATCCAAAAGCAACTTCGAGATGCACGGCTCGCGATGCTAAACACGTAAATAAACACAAGTACCTCTTCTCTCGACGTTTACCACGTCCCTGAACTGTAATAAATGGCCCTCCAAAGTCAACTGCTGTACGAGCAAACGCATGTAACGGAGTTCTGAATCGAATGTCTGGTAAAGGCGCCATCACTTGTTTCGCCGTTTTCGCTTTTCTTCTTCGACACGTATAGCACTCATTTTCGCACTCGCGAATTTCCTCTCTGGCCGATATAATCCAATATTTAGCTGATATCATGGATAACGTTTGATTCGTCCCGCACACGTGTCTACCTTAGTCATGGTAGTATTTCACTATGAGTCTCGTCACTCGATTTTTACGTGGTAAAATCACTGGATATCTCGTATCATAAGGCAAGAAGTCCGCGTACTGAAGACGTCCATCACTACGCAATAATCCAAACTCATCTATTTTCGGTTTCAAACTTAATAGTCTACTACTTGATGGTAACTGATGTCCTTTCAAAATCGAAATATAGTCATCACGAAAATCTCTCTTTTGTGCGTCGCGCACGATTTGAATCTCTGCTTCTTCTATTTCATCTACGCTTAGTCCTCCTTTTCTACGTAAGTCATTTTCAAGTCTGCAATTTTCAACGAATCTATTAACCCACGACCGAACGCGAATTAATCTCAACCAACTTGAGAAATGTTCAGGATTCAACCGCCAATCCTGATCCGGTACATCAACAGTTTTCATTGTCCACAAAGTTCTGCCCTTATCATTCTCGACTGTAACCCTCGCACTCGATTTCGCCGCGTGTTTTACTTCTTTGTCACACGAATTTCCTTTTTCGAGTTTATTTTCGGGCCAATGACTCTCATCTGTGGAAAGATATTGCGGCCCTTCCCACCACACGGTATCCGATTTTAACTGCTTAACAGTCCGACCTCTCGAAACTAGATCAGCTGGGTTCACATCAGTTGACACGTAACGCCACTGCGATGGATTCGATCCACTTTGTATCTCGCCGACTCGATTTGCCACAAACGGTTTAAATTCCCTACTACGACCACGTATCCACCATAGAACATTCATACTGTCGGACCAAAATACAAGTTGATTATTGCTAATTCCAAGAGTTTTCGCTACGGACAAAGCTAATCTAAATCCCAAAATAGCAGCCATTAATTCCAAACGAGGAATGCTCACAGACGTTAACGGAGTAACTCTAGATTTTGCTGCAATAAATCCACATGAAATTAATCCACTTTTATATTCATGTCTCAAATATGAGACTGCACCGTAACCCTTCTCTGAGGCATCAACAAATGTATGGATACTTGAACTAATTATCTCCTCATTCTCATCAATTACTCTTTAACACCTTGGGATTTGAATGAATTGTAAATCCTCTAGCTCATTAAACCATGACCTTGCACTTTCAACTAATTGATCATCTAGCGTATCATCCCAATCAAATCCAGATAACCACATACTTTGAAGCAACATTTTTGCTCTAATTGTAAACGGTGAAATAAATCCCAAAGGGTCAAATAAGGTTGCTATTTTCCTTAAGAAATTTCGTTTTGTGTAAGTAAACTCCACACATGGAGAATTCACATTGAAGGAAAATACATCTTCACTCGCTTTCCACATAACTCCAAGCGTCTTAATTGTAGGTAAATCCCCATCACTAAGATTAACTTCCTTAGCTAAATCCTCTTTAGGAATACACTCAAGAACTTCTTTCGAATTTGACAACCACTTTCGTGCGTACATGCCTGCCCTTTTCCACAGTGAAGATAGATCATGATACAAACTAATTCCCATTTCACTATTTTCAACAGAATCCATACTATCATCCATGTACGTAGAATTCAAAACAGTATCGGCGGCTCTCGGATACTCATTTTGAAACACTTTTGCATGGTTTCTTGTGACGAATTGAGCTTGAAACGGCGACGAATTGATCCCAAACACTACACTATTGAATTCATATACATCAGGCTCAACATCGACATTCATTGCACGCCACAAAAACCTTTGATATTGCCTATCAGAAGGGGCAATATTTATTCTCAAATACATCTCGGCAATGTCGCACACAATAGCAACTGGATTTTTACGGAAACGAAGTAACACATCTGCTAAATCCTGTTGTAACTTAGGCCCTTGATGAATCATATCATTCAGTGAAGCACCTCTGTATTTTGCGGAAGCATCGAATACGATCCGGGTTTTCGTTGTTTCCTTCTCTGGTCGTATTACTGGAAAATGCGGTAAATACCACGTGCCATCTACAGCCACTTCTTCTTTCTTATCTTTACGTACATATCCCTTCTCAACGTACTTATAGATAGTGTCCGTGTAATCCTGTTTTACGGTTTCATTCCTGACTAGACGTTTCTCTGTGTTTTCTAATCGCTTAACTGCCATTTCATAATTATCAGATATTCCAGCTGGGCTTTCTTTCCACGGTATGGCGACCTCATAATGACTGTCCTTGAAGCAAAGTGACTTCTCAACAGTATCCACAGCTGTTTTCTCTTCGGTTGTCAGAATGTCATTTTTATTGACCGGCTTAACGCTCTCGATCTCCCAGAAACGCTTCAGTAGTTCGTCAACTTCGCCTTCGATACGCTTATTTCCTGTGAAATATGTATGATCAGTAAAGTTTGTACGATTTTGATCAACTTCCGGACTGCCAATACATGTCCAACCTAACGGAGTTAGCCTTGCTATTGGCTCACCACATTTACCCCGAATATCTCTGTACGAGTAATGTAAGTCCGAATAGTCGAGTCCAATTAGCATATCAACCTTCGGCTTGGCTCCTAGATTTGGAAAGTTAATTCCTTTCAAGTGATCCCACTTCTTTCCATGCTCTCTCCAGTTGACAGGTTCCATATTCCCAGTCACTTTGTTGGTCGTAAATGCCACCACGTGAGTTCTGGAACGTCCGTTTAAACTCTCAAGCTCAAACTCTACTGGCATGGTCTCAAACGTCTCAACTTCATCGTTCAAAACATTTACAGCAACAGTTTGTACATGACCTTGAAGCCCAAGTTGAGCTGCAACGTCAGCGTTAACGTAAGTCTTTGTACTAGCATCGTCTAGTAGTGCATTAACCTTGACTTGTTTGTGTCCATTTCTCAAAATCACAGGTATAGTTCTTAATGTTACAAAGTTGCTCTGTTTCCGATCGTTTGAAATAAGTGTTCTGTCTGAGCCCTCCCCTTCGTTCGGCGACTCAGTCTCCTTCGATTCAGCGTGCATATTGCTTGTCTTAGGAACACGTTCAGGGATACTTTCAACCTTCCCTATACTTTTATGTAAAAATCTATTATGTACCTCTCGACATCCATCAATTCCACACTTACGACTTCTAGGACATTTTTGGCCAATATGATCATCACCCAAACACCTAAAGCACAAACGTTTCTCCTTTGCCACTGTCCACCTTTTCGATACATCAAGTCTCTTAAAGACGTCACAGTTCCACACATTAAATCGGTGCTGAATGGCGTTGGTCTCCTTGAACATTTTAACAATAGAACTAAATGTGAACTCGCAACCGCCAATGCAAACCTGAATAATAACTTTTCAAATACATGGTTACATCAAGTTGAAAATTCTCCCAAACTCAGAACTTTCGCAACATTTAAATCGATTTTTCAAACAGAACAATATGTCCAGATGAATTTACAAAAATCAGAACGTTCAACCATGGCACAATTTAGATGTGGTATTCTCCCTTTACGCATAGAGACTGGTCGCTATGTTGGTGAGCCTATTGAAGAAAGACTCTGTTGCTTGTGTGACTCTGGCACTGTTGAATCTGAGACCCACTTTCTAACAGAATGTACATTTTACAATGAACTCAGAATTGATCTTTACTCAAATATTGAAAGTTTAAATGTTTTTATTACCTTACCTAAATGTGAACAATTAATTCAGTTGATAAAATATTTTCCAAGACAAACTGCCAAATATATTTCGAAAGCATATCTTAAACGAAGACAGTTCATTTATTCAAAGTAATTTGTTTTTAATTACCATGCTTATTTCTCTTGTCATTAACGTTATTTGAAATTTTATATTTGAAGTGACTTATAGGTCCAATGGGCCGGGTGTGTTGAATTTGATTATTTTTGTGTTTGTATGAATTTATATGCATTTATACACATGTCACTATAATAAATAATTTACTTACTTACTTACTTACTCCACACACCGTGTTGCCCATTGCATACCTTGCACAGTCGCGCACGACTTTTTCTGTCCATTCCTCCGGTGTTACTTACGAAAGTCCTGTTTGTACCTGGTTTGAGTCGCCTAAAGTCAATGCCATCTAATCCTCGGACAGTTTCACTTGCGATTGTCTGGAATTCTGCTTCCTGTATAATCCATTCCCTCAAAGCTTCCACTGATTCCTCCTTACACTTCTCAAATATCCATCTGTGATATTGAGCAACCATCGACTCCGGTAGCTTTTGTTGCAATTTGTTGTACAATGATCCATTTCCAAGCTCTTCTGTCCTATCCGCGTCTTTCAGATTGACCACAGTAATGTCAACTAAATCTGCAAATTTATCAATGTCTCTTGAATTGCCTAGTCTTATCGGTTTAAAGTTCTCAAGTTCGTCCATGTAACGAGCAATCTGTCTACGCTTTCCACCGTATTTTCGTTCTAGTCTCTCCTTTGCAGCCGCATATGCCGATTCCGAATATCCTAGATTCTCGACCACTTTCAACGCTTCTCCGGACAAGTATTGTCTTAACTGTAAAAGTTTGTACTCTGATGTAGCTGGTGCTTTGTCAATGCAAGACATGAAGGCCGCGCTCCACGCTTCATAACTTCGCTTATCTCCCGAAAACACTGGAATAGATATCCGTTTAAGTTGCTTCCACATTTCATGCCCAAGTGCGTTATTTTCACTGTCCGACTTGTTTCTGATTTGTCCATCTGACGATTGCACATTATCGACGCGTGATTCCTGTTGATCAACGTGAACAACGGACGGGCCATTATTTTCCGCTTCAACGATGGACTCCTGGTAGTCACTTTTGCGATCTTCACCACAAGCACTATTACCGTCCTTGGAACTAACAAGAAAACTCTGACACTCGTTTTCTGCTTCTGTAAATTCCGATTCCATTTGCTCTAACTCCTTTGCTGTCTTCTCAACATATGACATTTCGCCCCTATTCTTGTACTCGTCATATAATTGTCCAATAATGTCCATAGCATGTTCTTCTGCAGTTTCAAGTTTCTTTCGTAACTCTTTCACTGTATTTCGATTCGGCATCTCATCACTTTCGTGTATTAATTGAAGTAACTTATGTCTCACTTTTGTGAAAGCCGATTTTGCTTTCGATTTGTCCTTTTTCAAGTCATCGATTATTTCATTATCCCGACTAATCATTGTCTTGTTCATTAAGTCTTCACTTGCGTTTAACTCCCTGTTACTCATCACGATATACGATTAAACAATTGTCCAAACGATTGTCCACTATTAATTCCGATTATGAAATAATAACGATTACGATAAGTCCATTATGTCAATAACCACGCTCTGCTACCAGAAAATGGTGCGGAGTGGGTGCGCAGTGGAAGATTCGATTGCCGATTTGGGAGCTAGACCAGACAAAGTGAATGCTTTCTTTTTATAACACATTCGATTTAACTCCAATGAAAACGATCATACTAAAACTACGTTTATTTTGCACTATATACAGTTTACATGTTATCAGATCGAGCTACAAAATATTTCTGACCCAATTTTCAATACACAAGACATAAACCTAATTTAACAACTTCATGGAAAATTCCCCAAATTACTAAACTGAACTTTTACACCCCTGTCTGTCTGATACAAAATCATTAAAATTAAGTGTGAAGACCGCTAGCCAGATAATTAATTACTTTATAGTAGCTTCTGCATGAAATGTCAAACTGACCAGACAGACAACGTTATCTTTATCTCAAAACTAGACCAAGGTCAATTAAGCCAAATTCAACAGAAAAATCTCTTATCTAATGAAAAAATATGAAATTATCAAAACTATCTAAAAACCTAAAAACTATCAAAAAACAAAAGTGAAAAACAAATATGTCTTCTAATCATAGATTTTAATTGCAAAATCTATTTTGACATTTGCTGTTACTTCTATGACCCTATGTTATATTTCCATCTGCTATCTTCACTTCAGAAGTTATACGGAAGACATTATTTGCTCATAGACAGATAAAGGATTTTTATCTCTCAGATGAGTGCATTTGTTGGTTTGTCAAGGGGTTTTGCTCCGTCTTCCTTATCAAATAAGACACACTGAATTGATGATAAACAACCGCGGCGACCGATGTGCTATAGCAAACAGGAACTGCTCACTCTTCCGAGTTCAAACTCGTAACGACTGAAGTTCGCGTTGTCGATTTGTGTTCAGTTGTTTTTGTGTTATGATTTGTGTGTTTTTGTGCTGTTCTACTACGTGTCTACTGGTTTTGTCGTTTTCCTTTCCGACTTTTGACACTCGAATGCCCAATTGGTGCCTCTTTGCTTCTTTCCTCAATAATAGACAAGTGCACGAGTCTGATATTTTGTAACATCAATGTATTGTTGTGATAGAAACAGAAAGAACCTTCCATTTATGCACAAATACAAGTAAAAAAGGTGAGCAATCTACAATGTATTAGAAGAGTTGACAACTTACACATGAAATTGAAAAAATATTAAACAAAAACACGAACATTAACAGATAATAGTTAACTGAAAATGAAAATGAAGAAGGACATCTTATTGTCCAAAAAGAATTGGCCCACAAAGGGCATGTTGCAGTACATGCATTGAAGACTATCAATAGATCAAAAGCATAAGAAGTTCAATTAATGTGTGTAGGTTCAGTTACAGCAAGGCGAAAATATGCATACTTGTTATGTAAGAGTGTAACTTTTAGTTGTGAAATGGTTTTAAATATTTTTGTTTTTGAAGACTTTTCAACATATGGGTATCAAAGATTTTGATATCTGATTTTACATGTTCATTATTTTTATATTAACACCAGCATACATACCCGATACGATCATGTATGTTATTAAGGTATTCGCCAAATCTAGTAAAAATATCCCATCTCTGAAAGCACAAAAAAGTTTGCATTTATTGGCATGAGAGTGATAAATATATGGGTTTTGTTGTTTTGGTTATTCAAGACTAACTAGATATTTTTCACTTAAGAAGTCAATCAAGTTATTACATCTATGTGTTACTGTTAGACATATTTTTTGCGTGATGTAACTGTTAAGAAAAGCATTGATTTATCAACATTGACTTTGTATATTGTACCATGCATATTTCACATTCTTTTGATACTAATTAACAAGGTACTGGCTATGGCTGCCAGTTTAAACTTATTCATTTATCTTGAATTGGGAAACAAGCTTCAGATGCGTGTTTGAATCCTCTCCAGGTTGCAGCTTGTGAATTTGGTCGTTGAAGTAGCCCTTATTGAGACTACTCTTATCAAAATCAACGAATGGATCATTACAAGCATGTGGTATTCCTTTCCAAAACACCACCCTGTCGAATAACCATCATCATTCGATCCTTAATTGAGACCCTTGCAAATGTCAAGAATATTGATTGTGTTAAATTTTGTTTGTACAGCATTTTTATTAATATGGTAAATGTTTACCATCTAGAATATTACCTTAGTTCTTGACAGTGGTTTGCCTTCAGTACGGTCAAAAAACAAAGCAAACAGGATGGCCAAACATAAGCAAGTCTTCATGGCAAGATACTATATTACTGCAATATTATGTAAAAGCAATGAACATGATGTTTATTAATACTAGTTTATACCTATTCCGGTTTAATGCATCATAGTACGTATACTCAGGCAATTTAGCTGCCGCCTTGTGGGAGCTTATTATATAAAATCTTTTAAATTTTTAGCATAATTGAGGGATTTTTTGTACTTGTCTGAAAACAGGGGATTGTAAAAAAGGGGGGGACAAAATATCGAACCGGCACCGAAGGTATTTTACCTCTACACGTACTTCTAGTTTTTTAGAATTTTTAGGCTAATATATAGATTGATTAAATAATTTTGTAACAATTTATGACCCATTACTTTTTCATTTTCAGATAAGAATAAACTTTTTAGTATCGGGCGCTAAATACCAACCCGGGCGCTTCCAGAACATCCCCTATTTTTGATATATGAAGCTTAGTCGTAGCATTTGTTGTTTAGGCTGCAACCCGGCTAACAAAAAACGCTTCGTTATTTTAGTAGTATAGATATCCAAACCATAGAATAAAGTAATCATTTTAATTGAAGTTTCAATATTTTGACTAAAGCCACTCATGGTCAACTTTCAAGAGAAAGCAACAAGTCATGTTAGCTTTGTATTTCATATCCGTGGAATGTTCATCTATGTTTAATATTTTATTTTTGAAACTTTTTTTTAATTGGTCTGATATATTTTTTAATGAAGTAACAACGATAAAAAGAGAGGTTAAAACTTGGCTTAGCGAACAATTTCATTTGAACTGAGTCTTTAATTTCTCTGGTATTTAATGCCTTACTTTTATTTTGTCTGCTTCTATTCACTTTTCAAAATCATCATCCTTGTTCGGTAAGTTCGATTGCACCCTCTATAATCCTTTGTTGGAACTTTTCTTGTGAATTTTCGTAAACGATACACGAGAAGCATTTGAAATAGGAATTGAATGTAACAAACTATATTAACTAATATTTTAATTTGTGCAAATATTCAACTTAAATTAGAACTACATTTTTTTTGTAATTTGAGAGTTACAAAAACTTACCAAATACACGGGCTACACACACTTGTTTCAATTATCTCTAATGCTCACGAGACTTCCTGCCTTAAATCTAAAATTTAAGATTTCCGCTGTCCAAGTCTTTGGAAGAGTGGATTTTGTGTGTATTCTTGTCTCGTTAAAGTGGTTAGATGTTGGTTGTGTCGCGTACACTTATTCCACATCTCTTTATCGTCTATAGTTTTAATTAACACTTTAAAATACTTCACAAGTACATTCACATATTTAAAAAAACGTGTGACAAGACTTTTGTACACTATAACTGAAAATTAAGAATCATAATGAAAGTAATTTGGGTGTTTAAAGTTGTTACTATAGGGAAATGCCCCTCTGCAGCGCCCATGACACACCACCGCCAGTCAATGTTAGCTACTCCAGACGACCCAGTACGATGACCGCAATTTTCGTTGATAGTGCCCGGCACTGGTCGAAATTCTCCAAGACAGTCAGCAGTGATCGCTAATAAACCTTTTGCATGTGGTTCTAGATGGTACTATGCATGTATATGATCAAAAATAAATGTTTCCTTCTAGACGTCAGAAAAATGGAATAAAACGAAAAGTAAGAGTATAATCGTTGACTGGTTTAGACAGATACACCTAATTAAAGAGTATTAAGGTCTCGCCTGCGACGAATGTCGCGAAAGGCGAAACTTAGGTATGGTGATTCCGGCGACGACGGCCACAATTGTTAAAGTTTTTGTCTTAGTCTGTTTTATTTGAACAAGTTATGGTATACCATTAATATTAATATTTGGTATGCAGTTGCATTAGCATGTAGTACAGATCAGTTTTGAAAGCACTTCATCTGTATGCAGATGGATTAGCATCATGGCAGATTAATTGCAAATAGATTTTATCTGTATTGCTCCTGCAGCCAAGGTCTAGTACATACTGGCTTTGAGATTTTATTTTCATTTGTTTTTCTTAGTCTGTTTTATGTGAGCAAGTAATGGTAGACAATCAATATTGGTATACAGTTACATTTGCATCATTACAGATCAATTTCATGAGTAATTGCCAGTAATGTAGTCACTTTTAACAATTGCATTTTTATTTGACTTCATTTCATACTGTGTCCAGCTGCAATAGCTTAATAGTGTTAATAGCTTATTGGTTTTAGACCTTCCAATGACTTGATTCAAATGCTACCTGTGAGAGGTTTCTCCTTGAATATGCATACCAGTTTAAACAGCAAAACCAAATATACTGGTTTGTTTTATACAATGTTGTATTTTTAAAATCACTGAGTCGATAACTGCTGACGTTGAATCAGAGGTCCTTGGAAAAAGGGGGGTCCACAAGCCTGGTCTGCAGACTTGTCTGACTCGAATCAACCTTTTTATTGCATTTTTTTTATTATTGAAATTTTCAATTGTTTATTTTCAAAATTATTTAAAATACTAAGTTTCTTTCCTATCGTTTCTTACTGGTTTCTACTGGAAATCATTGTCATGTCAGCTAACTTTTTGAATGTTTGTTTCTGATGTACCAAAATATCACTCTTTTGGTTAAAATTGTCAGTTTTTTCGGTTTACTATTTCTTTGTTTGGTTGATTCAATTAAAGCTCTTTCTGCTGGTTATTATTGTCAGCTTTAAATCAACTTTTACCATTTTTGTTTTGTGACTCTACTATAATTCATTCTACTGGTTATTATGGTATCTAGTTGTTTTCTAGTTAATTCACACTTTACATGTTAAAGTTTTGGTTAAAGTTCATATCTAAACAAGTGGAGGAGGAATAATATTCGGTCGGTGAAAACAATTAGGGTAGAATGACTTGCCAAGTTGGGTTAAAGTTTTGATTAAGATCGATATTTTAGTCGACTGCAAGTGGTAGATTAATGATAGAAGTATTTGGTCAGTTGCTAACCAACATCTGAATCAATAATTAAGCCACTTCGACTTGAATTAATTTTAACGGGCCCGTGGACTTGCTATCGTGTGCGACTGTTTCATTCAAAAAAAGTTTCGAGTCTACTAAAGTTCATTTTAACTGGTTATTATGTTAGTATATTTTCTTTTTGTATGTTTCGTTGCAGAAAACTCTGATTATTATTTTCAGTATAAACTACATTTTGAAATATGCAATGGTCCTGACTTGGTACAGGCATTTCAAAAGAAATAGTGGGTTAAACCAGGTTTTAAAGCGCGCCAAACCTTCCTCTTCCATTGCAATCTTTGGGCCGGTAGTTACACAAAACACAACGGGTTTGTGATGACATATCAGTGATGCTTAGGTGATCATCTCAGTACATCAACCAGCCAAACAATAATCAAAGCAAGAACAAACCATTTCGTCAAACATGATATTGAATTTTTCTACCAGTGGCTTATAACGAAAAATGCATTTTTTTTTAAAAATTAGTTTGGTGTGTAGAAAAGAGGCAAAGAAGTTGAAAATGAAGATTCAAATATCGTCAGAAAAGGACAAGACTAAATATCATTACATACAAAATACAAGATAAATAACAAACGTAAGTGGATGAATTGAAGTAAAAAGCCGTTTTCGACGCACCTCGGCCTTACATTGTAAATGGGGATAGAAACCGGATGAAACTTTAGAATTTCGTACTTTCGTTGCAGCTAACTGACTGACCTTAATCACATACAGCTGAGAAAATCTCGTTTTTGTAAATCACAAAGTAGGTAGCCTGCTTCTGTCTAATGATTCAAAGTGTGGTATTTAAACAGCGACTTAGACGAGTTAAATAAAAAGCAAGCAGCTGACAACAAAACAAAGATACGAAATAATAAATGTACTAAAAGAACTTGTAGCCGAGATAATATACAATTTTTAATTAGTTTTAAAATAGATTTGTAATTGGGTATTTGAAAATTTCGGCTAAATCGACCGGAAATTATAAAATCCTGAAAAAGACATATATTTCGAGTGTGATTTCTTAATTGATACATGTTATGTAACGATTCACTATCAGGTAAGATTTAATTGGTCAGTAACTATAAGGCTGCAGCTATTATCACCGGTTGTTCTTGCTTTACTTGACTTATCAGCTGCCTTCGATGATATAGATCACAAAAATCTCTTGGAACGTCTTTCTTTTGCATACGGGATCGAGGGTAATACTCTGGAATGGATTAGGTCATATCTCACGGATAGATATCAAAGCGTGGTCATTGGAACATCGAACTTTGAGAAACGTCACTTGTCGTTTGGTGTGCCACAAGGATCGGTATTAGGTCCTAAACTCTTTTGCCTGTTTTCAAAGCCGATTGGTGAAATATGTCGACGCCATGGTATGACTTTTCATTGTTATGCCGACGATACGCAGGTTTACATGGTCATCAAACCTCATAATAGCTGGAAGAATTACTTTACTAAACTCGAATTGTGTCTCGCCGATATAAGTACGTGGATGTCACGAAATATGCTAAAGCTAAACGAGGACGAGACCGAACTAATAGTGTTTACACCGAAACATCTTAAAAGCTCTTTACCCGATCTGAAACTCAAAGTTGGAAACTCTGTAATAAGTAGTGTAACATGTGTTAAAAACCTTGGAGTCTATTTTGATCAACACGACAGGTATCATCTATTGTCAGATCATGTTATTTTCACATTTCCAACATTGGACGAATTCGCCGCTTCATTACAACATCAGCGTGTGAAACTCTTGTTAATTCCTTAGTAACATCGAGGTTAGATTATGGAAACACTTTGCTTTTCGGCATAAACAAGAATTTGTTAAACCGATTACAGATAGTTCAAAATACAGCTGCACGGCTAATAACAAAAACCAAACCTCGTGAACATATTTCACCAATACTTGCTGATTTACATTGGCTACCAGTCAAATTTAGACCCCAGTAAAAAATTCTGGTGTATGTGTACAACGCCATACAGGGAATCGGACCAGCCTACATTCAAGAACTTGTACAGTTGAATGCTCCGAAGCAATCCTTGCGGTCATGCTCTACACAATCACTTATTGTTCCAAGAGTACGCACAAAGTCATACGGTGAGAGACAGTTCAATTGGGCCGCAGCTCATTTATGGAACAACCTGCCAGTCAGTTTGAGACGATGTAATTCTGTGCAGAGTTTTAGATGTCAGTTGAAAACTCACTTTTACCGTATTGCTTTTTCTTAATCTGGATTTTAGTTTAGAGTAACATGCATGACTGTCACAATTTTCTATATATTTTATTTGTGTGAGTTAGACGAGCTCTTTTTTATCGTTTTATTTTTGTTCAACATATCATTTAAAATTGTCTGTTCTCACGTACAAGATTTTTTATTTATTTATCTATTTTAATTATATATTTGTTTTATATAGTATTAATATAATTTTGAAAGGTGTTATGAGTTTTCCTTTTAAATTTCAAATTTTTGTGTAAGATCTTCATATAATTGATTTTAACTTGATGTACAAAATGTTTTGCTTATTTGTCTGTATTTCTATGTTCAATGTATTTGTTTTGCTATATTTTTATATGATGTAAAGCGCCTTAGAGTACTTGTTTATATAAGGCGCTATACAAATGTTTCATTATTATTATTATTATTATTATTATTATCCCGACAAAAACATTAAGCTACAATCAGCAACGTAAACTCAAGTCAAGACGAGAATGGAGATGGATCATGTGTTCTTGATTGTCATAACACGAGCAAAAAATCAATTAGGAATGGGCCAACCCCGGAAAAGAACAATACAACTAATCTATGAAAAACAAACTGTTGTTTTCCCATAGGTGTCGGCCCGGTAGTCCGAAGGTCCGCAAGTCCGAAGGTTCACTAGTCCGAAGGTTCACTAGTCGGAAGGTCCAATAGTCCGAAAACATCAGGATTTATTTCATAGATTTACTATCGTATACCTGTATGTAACATGTATAAGATATAACAGTTGGTGTTAATTTTCCTTTATCGGATCGATCTTACCCTTTCCACCAAAAAAAAGAGAGAAAACTACAAAGAACCTGCTCTTATCGTAGACAACACTGGATATATTAGTGGGTCAATCGTCAGAGAATGTGGGGTTGTCAGAGGATCATGCAAAGTTCACGATTATTTAGAATTTAAGTAAAACAAAGAGATTTTTCATCTCAATATCCCTATTACTAATAAGTCTTCACTATCGTGTTGTGTTTTGCGTTACTACAGCAATGAAGAGGGCGGTTTGGCGCGCCATAAAAACCTGGTTTAACCCAACATTTCTTTTGAAATGCCTGTACCAAGTCAGGACCATTGCGATTGTCAAATATTAACGGTATGTCTTCCATATTTCGTCTTTTCTATTTGACATTAAGTTTGCTCCTCAAAGTTCAGTAATTTTGTAATCACCTTTATACATACACACAAACTATCCTAGTTCGTGGTTTTTCGGATATAGGACATCCCAATGCATCATTATTATGAACCAGTATGCATAGTTGTACTACAGACCTGACATAAGCATTCATAATTTCACTTGCTATAACTTATAGTACCTTCATAGAATTTAGCATTCGTGTTTTGTGTATATTGAATAATGTTTTTATCATTAAAAAATCAGGTCAGGTTTAACAGATGGGTATACAAATTTGCTTAGCTACTTCCCAGGTGCCTATGGCATACCAAATTAAAGTTTGTTATTTAAGTTGTGTTTTCTTGCAAAAACGATTCCCCCAAAAATTCAAATTTCAAAGCCTGTTACTACCACAAACTATTAAGGATTACATTTGTCTGGTGATATGCACAACTGCATACAGTGTACTAGCTTCATACCTAATTTCATAAAATTCGAACCGTACAGTAGTTTTAGAGGAGTTGCGAGCACAATTTCAAAGTTCAAAGGGGAATAACTCCAACAAAACTTTGAAGATGAAAATTCCCTGCTAATATTCAGTTAACTTCCTACATACCAAGTGTCGTTGAATTCCGTTCTGTAATTTCACAGGAGTTTCGCAACAATATGTCTTCCCGACAAAGCAAAAAAAGGTGAAGCGTCTCTAACATATGGTAACATAACTTTACCCAACTTTTCCCAAAAAAATGTTGAATAGATCAGAAATCACTGCATGGTTTCCTTGATATATTATACGACCGCAAACATAGTTGAGGAGGCGTAGGAATCGTCCTGTCTATCTGTCCGTCCGTCTGTCTGCCTGCCTACCTCGTAAGCGAAACTCCTATAACGCTAGTCCATGATTATTTTATAAATCTAAATTGAAAGAAGTATATGACGAATTTTCGTTTCTGTTAGGTAAGATTTGACACTTTAGTGTTTTTTGGCAGTTTCTGGAGCAGAGCTATCTTTTGTGAGCTCGCTTGCAGTATTCCTTCTTCAGATTGAATTGTTCGTCATTGTTGACAAGGGAATACGTATTAAACATATTTCTCGCCAACCACAGTTTCCTGTCGTCTGCATTCGACTCCCCAACTTTAGTTATATTATGTCCCCGCTTTTCTGGGAAATAAACCACAATCTTAGACTGCTTTCAACCACTTGCGTTCCCATCTTCATTCCATTCCGGTATCCCCGTTCTAACTGCCCGACACTACGTAGTGCAGTTAGGATCAATTATGCCCTCATTAACCATTATAATGATTCTATGTAGGCGTGAGTCTGTTGAATTGACGGCTAAGCATCAAGCCCAGTTTCAAATTAAAGTGGAAGGATAGAAACCTCAGTTGCTGGCGGTCAGAGCTATTTTATAGAGTATAAAATTTGAACACAGTTTTCTTCATCTGTATACAGCTACATACGAACTTGCATAAAACAAAAGAAAATGATATACGCTTAGGACTATTCAAACTATAATTTGCACATAGAAGCAAATTAAAATAAATATGCAATTTTTGTTAACAAACAAAAGCCAGAAAAAACTTCACAAATCATTTATGCGACATACTAAAAACCAAATATAATATCTGTTTCTGTTTCTGCTACGTCGTAGGAACTTATTTTGGCTTTTATACAATGAGATGGCAAGATAGTGGACACCACGGTTTTTTTTTCTGGCGATGATTTCGTAGGGCGGTCTTAAAACTTCTTTGCGTTGAAACGCATACACGATATGTCGGTCCATATTTTTAAGCTTTCTATGTCCTATATCTCGTCTTCGTCTTCCAGATGAAGAGTTTACTCAGGACTGAGTGTTTATACTCCGTGCATGTCCAAAACTGTACTGCTTAAATCACGTCTATATACAATTAAAAACTGACATTTTGAATTTAAATCCTTCTGATGCGTAGTAATTCGGACTACCGGGCCTTCGGACTTATGGGCCTTCGGACTAGCGGACCTTCGGACTAGTGGACCATCACTAGTTCGAAGGTTCACTAGTCCGAAGGTCCACTAGTCCGAAGGTTTACTAGACCGAACACATTAGGATTAACTAATAAAAGTGAGTGTTATTTTTCCGTTATCGGATCCATAAATCCTACCGCCCGCCCCCCCCCCCCCTTTCCAAAAAAAGAGAAATACTGCCTGTTCTTGCCGTAGACAACACTGGATATATTAGTGGGTCAATCGTCAGAAATGTGGGGTTGTCTTTTTTTTTAAACTTTACCTAATTTAACTCATGCAGAGACTTGTAAAATGAGGCTCAGAGGGACATGTAAAATTCACGGTTAGTAAGCATCCAAGATGAAAAGGGAGGTTTGGCATGCCATAAAAACCTGGTTTAACCCACCATTTCTTTTGAGATTCCTGTACCAAGTCAGGATCAGTAGTTTTATTATCACTTTTATACATACACACAAACTATCCTATTTCATGGTTTTCCGGATTCATGACACTCGTTTTAATGCACCATTATTTAGAACCAAGATATATACTTCATCGAACTTACCATTAGTGTTTTGTGTATATTGAATAATGTTTATATCAACCATTCAAACAGACAAAATTAAGGTCAGGTTTAAAAGATGGGTAGCTACTTCTCCGGGGCTAATGACATACCAAATTAAAGTTTATTATTAAGGTTGTGTTTTCATGCAAAAACGATTTCTCCCCTCTCCCCATAAGTTCAAAGTTCAAAGCCCGTTACTACCACAAACTATTAAGGATTACATTTGCCCAGTGATCTTCACAACTGCATATAGCTAGTGAACTAGCTTCATAAAATTTGAACCGTACAGTAGTTTTACAGGAGTTGTGAGCATAAGATCACAAGCAAATCTTCAAAGTTCCTGACAAAAATTTGAAGATGAAAATTCCCTGCTAATATTCAGTTAACTACCTACATACCAAGTTTCGTTGAATATCGTTCTGGAATTTCAGAGGTGCTTTTCAACAATATTTCTTCCCGACAAAGCGGGGAAAATCAGAGAAATACAATTTAATCAACATACTGAAACAACTGAACTTGGACCCGGGAAATCGTCTTCCAGAGTGGCGGCAGATTTGAATTTATCACAGTTGGGAAAATTCGCCCAATCAACATTAAAAAAAAATTCTTTTATACCAAAAAAAGGGGTTGCACTAAGTCGTGCTAAGCATACCCCCACTCGACCATTCAGAAAACAGGACAAAGATGACCGACTGACCTGGAAAGGGGTGGCACAGTACAACTCATCATGCTTAAGCTGCATACCAAATTGAAAATTAATCCCTTTATTAGAAGCCGAGAAATCTGTAACAATTTTTTTTCCATTTATGATCCTTCAAATAGTCTAAGTCGGCTCGGAAAACAGGAGGTAGATTATCGACTAACCTGGAAAGTGGAGAAAATGTAAATCCCATCATGCTTAAGCTGTCTACCAAATTTAAAATCAATCCCTTCAGTAGAAGCTACATTGTACCGGACGGACAGACGGACAGACGGACGAACAAGGTGATTGCAATAAAGCCCCCTGTCTTACGAGTGGGCATATAAAAAAGGTTTGACATTTATAAAGTATATAAAATCTTGAAGTGCATAATGCCATTAATTTGTTCAATTGTTGCAATTAAACTTGTGGTTGTTTGGGGTATGAAAGTAAAAATGTTTTTAAATTTATAATAAATGGGTAACTTTGTCTGTTTTATACAGGATAACATAACTTTATCCCCCCCTCCAATCACAACATGGTTTCCTTAATATTATACGACCCCGGAGGCGTAGGAATCGCCCTGTCTATCTTTCCGAATTTTCGTTTTTGTTAGGAAAAATTGGACTTTGTTCTTGGCAGTTTATGGAGGGCTATTGGTACTTTGCGGAACGAAACGGAACGGAACGGAACAAGTCACGGGGTCCAAAAAGGGGAAGCGATTTTTTTAATTTTTATTTCAGTATAATTTAACTAAGTCTTATTTTAAAAATCCAAGACTGCGAAATCATAACGGTTCCGAAAAGGAATTACCTCTGTAGCCGTCTAGCAGTATTACCGTTGATGCTTATGTAAACGATCTGTGTATAAACAAAACTTTTAAAATATTTTTTGAAATATTTTTGGGAAAAAGTTACAATTATGTTTTTAGTTAACCCCGGTACCCTCGATCAACATAAAGGAGGAAAATGCTTAAAAAAGTAGTTTTTGTCACGGTAATTTCGGTTTTACTCATTAACATGATCAATTATAAAAATACCTGTGACTGTCCGACATTGATAATCAGTGGAAGCATGAATGGAAATACTATGGTCGAATTTTTAAAAGCAAAGACTTTACCAACGTGTTGCACAGTATACACGGACGAATAAAGCTACAAGTATATGATCAATTAAGTTCGTTATCAGTCATATACATAAATTTAATTTTTAATTCTTTTAATTTTGTTCCAAAAAAAATTATGGTTCCGTTCCGTTCTGCTAAATACCAATAGCCGGGTGATATTGGTACTTAACGGACCGGAACGGAACCATTTTTTCATTCCATTTCTAATGGTATTTTTTTTCTATTTTTTGCTGGAATGCAGGTAGGTGGAAGGAAAGAAATATGATATGAACGAAATGATATGGGATGAAGAGCTATTACACATAATGGTCCCTAATGAGTTTTTAAAAGCAAAGACTTTACCAACGTGTTCGCAGTATTCAGTTCAATCCGTCATGGATCGTCAGATGCTATATGGATATATACATTTTGAATGACAACAACTTTGCATGGAAGTCCGCAATGACACTGGGCAATGTCTTTCTGAAACAAAATACTAGTCATATACATTGCCAACAACTTGAGCAAAGTGTCACGGGCGTACGGAAAAAGCAGGCATGTTATAACTATACGACCAATACAAATTCGTATATGCAATAGGCTCATGTACATATAATATTGAATATAAAACATGTATATTTGTTGGTGTTTTTAGAAAAAAAATCTGGTTCTGTTCCGTTCCGCTAAATACCAATAGCCGGGGGATATTGGTACTTTAAGGAACGGAACCAGATTTTTGCTATATTTTAAATGATTTTTTATCATTTGTTTGGGGTGCCCGACTGATACAATGTATATAGAAAGTAAAGAAAACAGTATTTAGAATCGTTGGTATAAAAAGAAAGGATATGGATTGACTTAATGTAAAAATTTTGCGTTATTCTATTTCATGTATTTCAAATCAAAATGCAGTTCAATCTGCCATTGAACGTCAGATGCTATATGGATACATAAATTTTGAATGACATTAGCTTTGCATGGAAGTCCCAAATGACACTGGGCAACGTCTTTCTGAAACAAAATACTGGTCATATACATTTCCAACAACTTGAGCACAGTGTCACGGGCGTACGGAAAAAGCAGGCATGTTATAACTATATGACCAATACAAATTCGTATATGCGGTAGGCTCATGTACATATAATATTGAATATAAAACATGTATATTTGTTGGTGTTTTAAGAAAAAAAATCTGGTTCTGTTCCGTTCCGCTAAATACCAATAGCCGGGGGATATTGGTACTTTAAGGAACGGAACGGAACCAGATTTTTGCTATATTTTAAATGATTTTTTGTCATTTTTTTTTTGTGGCCGACTGATACAATGTATATAGAAAGTAAAGAAAACAGTATTTAGAATCGTTGGTATAAAAAGAAAGGATAATAAAACATTACGCGTTATTCCATTTCAAATCAGCATTCAGTTCAATCCGCCATGGAACGTCAGATGCTATATGGATACATAAATTTTGAAATAAGCTTTGCATGGAAGTCCCAAATGACACTGTGCAACGTCTTTCTGAAACAAAATACTGGTCATATACATTTGCCAAAAGCTTAAGCATAGTGTCATGGGCTTACGGACAAAGCAGGCAAGTTACAACTACTAGTAAATGACCAATACAAATGTTTAATGTACATATAATATTGAATATAAAACATGTATATTTGTTGGTGTTTTTAGAAAAAAAAAATCTGGTTCCGTTCCCTTCCACTAAATACCAATAGCCTGGGGATATTGGTACTTTACGAAACGGAACGGAACCAGATTTTAGCTATATTTCAAATGATGTTTTATCAATTTTTTTGTGGCCGACTGATACAATGTATATAGAAGTAAAGAAAACAGTATTTAGAATCGTTGGTTTAAAAAGAAAGGATATGGATTGATATAATATAAAATTACGCGTTATTCTATTTCAAATCAAGATTCAGTTCAATCTGCAATTGAACGTCATATGCTTTATGGATACATAAATTTTGAATGACAGTAGCTTTGCATGGAAGTCCCAAATGACACTGGGCAACGTCTTTCGAAACAAAATACTGGTCATATACATTTGCCAACAACTTCAGCATAGTGTCACGGGCGTACGGACAAAACAGGCATGTTACAACTATATGACCAATACATATAGAGCATTACACAGGGTTTTCCATATCAAGTCCCATATCATTCCTCAACCCATATTAGGTCTCGGCTACCACCTCGACCTAATATGGGAGTCTCGGAATGATATGGGACTTGATATGGAAAACCCTGTGTAATACGGCTACCACCTCGACCTAATATGGGAGTCTCGGAATGATATGGGAACTGATATGGAAAACCCTGTGTCATAAACTTTTTATCATACATTTTCAGCAAACAAAATAAAGATATAAATATACTGTGACGTCAAATTTCAAAGTGAGGCTTCTGACCTTGATATGGCATATTAGCCCACTTTTGTGCACGCGAGGGCTTGATATGGAAAAAAGTCCCTTTTCAAGATATGGCTTGTAAAAGAGTAGAGCCACGAAGGCCCCAAAATGGCCCAAAAATTCAATTTTGATATATCTGCTTGTAGTTGCTGCATTTATGTTCATTAATCTTTATATTTCATGAATAGCAATATTTTTTCCTTCAATTATTTATCAATAAGGAGAGCAGTGAGGTAAAAAATAGACTATTTTGTGAAAAATAGCAATTTGTGAAAGTTTTCCTTGATTTTCATGCATAAATCGATGAATATGAAATGGGCCACACCCGTCGACCAAAATTATTTTGTCATAGAGATGTGTAATTTGATATTATAAATTAATTATCAAAAAATTACGATGGTCGAGGAATGTGGCCAATACTAATTTTGACGAAATATGCAGAGAAACCAGTGAAAATATGTGAAAAACGAGGAATTTTCAAATTTATGGCCTTTTTAAAGCTCAAGACTAAACCTGTGGTGTAAATATTTTGCTAAATCTTACAGATATGAAAAGTTTGTTCATACCTTTACATATTTAAGGTTGATACAGACAGGTGTCACATGACTTTTGTACCTTTAAAAATGCAAAATTTAAGACCAGTGTCTAGAAAGTCAATAATAAAAAATAGAATATTTGAATTTATCGAAATGAGTAATAAATGTTCAATTGTTTAACAATTGCATCAATCGTTTCTTGAATAACGCAATTTTTGACAAAAACAAGGGAGATAACTCACTTCAAAATTACCCTAAATTTACCATGGAATTGAATAGAAGACAAAAATCTAAGCTGGTGACCCCCTGTTTTTTATGTTTTATTTTAATATATAGGTAAAAATATAACTTTTGACAAAATAAAAACAAGATCCTAATGTAAGGATTTTTTCTGAGACATGATTTTATGCCTATAATTTGGCCTTTCCTATATAATCTATTGTAATTCAGGCATACTTTAACCACTTATATTGCAAAAACGAGCATGGTGACCTATCCTTATTTCTATCTTAAATAAAGGATATTAATAACATGTTTCATTTTAGACCATTAAATCAAATGTTTAATGACAGAATTTTTTTCAGTATAGGTGTCCACATTAACCTTAAGTTAAATTTTTGACAAGTTATAGTAGTTGGAAAAATAGTGAAAGTACTGGGCCGATTTAGGGACTTCGTGGCTCTACTCCTTTACGGATGTTACACACGTACAAATTTAAAGGTATCAAAGCTAAATGTATGATAAAATGTGTATATGCGGTAGGCTCATGTGCATATAATATTGAATATAAAACTTGAATATTTGTTGGTGGTTTTAGAAAAAAAGTCTGGTTCCGTTCCGTTCCGCTAAATACCAATAGCCGGGGGATATTGGTACTTTACGGAACGGAACGGAACCAGAATTTTTGCTATATTTTAAATGAATTTTTATCAATTTTTTGGGTTTCCTGACTGATACAATGTATATAGAAAGTAAAGAAAACAGTATTTAGAATCGTTGGTATAACAAGAAGGGATATGGATTGACATAATATAAAATTTCGCGTTATTCTATTTCAAATCAAGATTCAGTTCAATCCGCCATGGAACGTCAGATGCTATATGGATACATACATTTTGAATGACAATAGCTTTGCATGTAAGTCCCAAATGACACTGGGCAACGTCTTTCTGAAACAAAATACTGGTCATTTACATTTGCCTACAACTTGAGCATAGTGTCACGGGCGTACGGAAAAAGCAGGCATGTTACAACTTTATGACCAATACAAAAGTGTATATGTGATAGGCAAATGTACATATAATATTGAATATAAAACATGTATATTTGTTGGTGTTTATGGAGAAAAAAATCTGGTTCCGTTCCGTTCTGCTACATACCAATAGCCGGGGGATATTGGTACTTTACGGAACGGAACGGAACCAGATTTTTGCAATATTTTAAATGATTTTATATCAATTATTTTTTGTGCCCGACTGATACAATATATATAGATAGTAAAGAAAACAGTATTTAGAATCGTTGATATAAAAACTAGATGGAGCCTTCCACGGAAGGCATATGTCGCCTGCGTATCTATGTTTGTTTGTCAAACAGGAAGTAGTTAATTTTCGGGCATAAAATTGCCTTACACCTTATAGTAATATGGAATGAAGCTACATACCAAATATGAAGAGGTTTTTGCATGTAGTTGCCTGGAAAACTGCGACGAAAATTTGGCACTTATGTCCATTAGATATAAAACGTTAAGTATTCGTCAAACAGGAAGTAGTTATTTTTCGGGCATAAAAATCGCCTTACACCTTATAGTACTATGTGATGAACCTGCATACCAAATACCAAGAGGCTGTGGCATGTAGTTGCCTGGAAAACTGCGACGAAATTTGGCATCTATGTCCATTATATATAAAACGTTAAGTATTCGTCAAACAGGAAGTAGTTTTTTTTTTCGTTCATAAAATCGCTTTACAACTCAAAAGTTTGTGATGAAGCTACATTCCAAATATCAAGAAGCTGCGGCGTGTAGTTACCTGGAAAACTGCGACGGAAATTTTTGTGACGCCGCAGGACGACGCAAGACAACGGATATTGCCTATAGTAACCCCTATATGTCGCTTCTGCAACACGTTGTAGGCGACATAAAAAAAGTATATGGATTGACATAATATAAAATTACGCATTATTCTAATCTAAATTAAGATTCAGTTCAATCCGCCAAGGAACGTTAGATGCTATAGGATACATAATTTTAGATGACAATAGTTTTGCATGGAAGTCCCAAAAAGAAACTAGGGAATGTCTCTCTGAAACAAAACCATAATGCATATTTACTAGTCATATACATTTGCCAACAACTTGAGCGTGTTGTCACGGGCGTACGGACAAAGTAGGCAAGTAACGACTATAATTACTAGTATGAACAATGTAAATGATTATACATATGTGGCAAGCTCATGCATTTGGTTGTGTTTTTATAAGAAAACAAATCTGGTTCCGTTCTGTTCCGTTAAATACCAATAGCCGGGGGATATTGGTACTTTACGGAACGAAACGGAACCAGATTTTTTCCTATATTCTACATGATTTTTTTTCATATTTTTAACTGGACTGATACAATGTAGATATAAAAAGTAAAGACAACCTTATTCAGATTTTTTTGTATAAAAAGAAAGGATATGGTTTGACATATAAACTAACGCGTTATTCTATTTTAAATTAAGATTCGGTTCAATCCTTCAAGAAACGTTAGATGCATATATGCATACATAATTTTAGAATGACATTAGTTTTGCATGGAAGTCCCAAAAAGAAACTGGGGAATGTCTCTCTGAAACAAAACCATAATGCATATTTACTGGTCATATACATTTGCCAACAACTTGAGCGTGTTGTCACGGGCGTACAGACAAAGCAGGAAAGTTATGACTATAATTATGACCAATGCAAATGATTATACATATGTGGCAGGCTCATGCATTTGTTTGTGTTTCTAGAAGAAAAAAATCTGGTTCCGTTCCGTTAAATACCAATAGCCAGGGGATATTGGTACTTTACGGAACGAAACAGAACCAGATTTTTTCCTATATTTGTAAGTGATTTTTTTAATCATTTTTTTTTTGCAGGACTGATATATATAAGATGTAATAGAACTTTATTACATGAGGACGCGGTGTGTCAGTAAAAGATCACCCCGACGGCCGGAGGCTGGAGGAGGGTGATCTTACTGACACACCAAGTCCAAATGTAATAACTATTTTACATCCCAGCCTTCGAAATATGTCATGTAAAATTTAAATACAAACATTATAATACATTCTGTGCATTTAGAATCAAATAGAAAACTTTTTTATAATATATATTATTCTTTATGTACAATTTTTTCGCGTAGGTTTACCATCGGTTTCGCGGTGTAGTGGATAAGAGGGTAGACTTGGAGCAGTGAGATCCGATGTTCAAACCCCGGTGGAAACTATGTTATTTTTCAATCTTCAAAAAAACTTTGTTGTTGATTTTATAATCTTCCTATGTTCAACTTAGTGGGCATTTCTCAAAAAACGTGCTCTGAAAAACAAAAGAAAAGGAACAATAGAGTTGAAGAAGTAGAACAGGGTATTCCGAGGGATGATCCGGCTCAGATCACCCCTGTTAGAACAAAGGAGCTGGGATGTAATAAAAAAACACACCAGAATTTAATTTACATATAAAACTACGTGTTACGTATAACACAAGACAAGCAGACAACTCTAGCAGTGTTACGGGCGTACCTAGAATAAATTTCCTGAAGGGGGAAGGTCGTAAAGTACTAATTGCCGATCGAATAAATGTATAATGTTCCAAAGATATATCCTGATGGAGGTAAATTTTCTTGCAAATAATGCTAAGGTAATTGTTTTGGTGGTGATGATGGGGATACAATAACGGTCCATAAAAAATAAAGCGCATTTGTTATGGCATATTTCACGGCCACTGTAAAGATCATCAAGTGTAGATAGAGTCCAGATGAATTAATCCAACTTGTTAAAAATGCTGAATATACATGCGCTGACTGATTATCAATCATATTTGGTATTGTAATATTGATTTCGAAAACATTCTGTGAATTCTTTAGATTCTTGACTCTCATCAAATATTTTATGAGGAAGATTATCTTAAAATACAGTTTTTAAATTTCCTTTTATTATAAGGAACGCTTAAATATTTTTCAAAGATTTCACTAAATCCAGAAACAGGAAGTGGATGTCTGAGGAACCTGAAATCGTATCCCGCAATATAGGACTAAAGGGTGAAGTTGCATACCAATTGGTAAATATCAAGATAATATGTGCATACTTCCTGAGTAATCTGTTATGAAAATTTAACATTGACCCTTTGAGGAAAAAATTCACTAAGTTCGGAAACAAGAAGTGTATGTAGGAGTAAACTGAAATTATATCCCGGGATATGGGACCCCAATGTGATGTTTCATACCAATTTTCAAGATGCTAAGATATTGTCTGGAACTTTGTTGTCATTTGTATTTCGAACACATGTGAAGGTTAGCACTGCTGGTGGAGTTTAAATTCCCCGAGGTTAGCCCGCTCCGGCACCAACACTTTTGAGTTGGAGAATACATCAAAGCTTTAAATCATCCGTCTAAATTTCAAAATTGTCTAAACCCTAAGGTTCTTCCTACCCCAGACATAGGTTGAATATCTTAGTAATAATTTGGTTCCCCCGTTTGGTATTTTTGGTTATACTGTTCTATGCTCTTCATATTCATACAGTGTTTGGCATTTTCAATATTTTTGGTAGAGCGCCTCTGATGAGTCTTTAATAGACGAAACGCGCGTCAGGCGTAGCAAAATTTATTGTCTGGAACTTTGTTGTCATTTGTATTTCGAACACACGTGAAGGTTAGCACTGCTGGTGGAGTTTAAATTCCCCGAGGTTAGCCCGCTCCGGCACCAACACTTTTGAGTTGGAGAATACATCAAAGCTTTAAATTATCCGTCTAAATTTCAAAATTGTCTAAACCCTAAGGTTCTTCCTACCCCAGACATAGGTTGAATATCTTAGTAATAATTTGGTTCCCCCGTTTGGTATTTTTGGTTATACTGTTCTATGCTCTTCATATTCATACAGTGTTTGGCATTTTCAATATTTTTGGTAGAGCGCCTCTGATGAGTCTTTAATAGACGAAACGCGCGTCAGGCGTAGCAAAATTTATTGTCTGGAACTTTGTTGTCATTTGTATGCATACTTTTTGAGAAATCCGTTAAAATACAAAGCTACCCCGAGCGCAGCATGATACCACCGCAGCAAGTTGAATTCTGTACATAGGGAGAATATGGATAGTCTATTGCCTTTTGTCACATCAGGTGGACAGACTATACATTTTTGTTACATGTGGTCCATGGTGGGCTCACTGAACATTATTAAGAAGTGAAATGATAATTCTAGACCTTAATGTGACCCCTTAATAACTCAAAAACGGTAAAAGTTAGCTAAAACTGGTTGTATGGTATTGAAAGGGTCACCAAAAGCTACATTTTAGAAAAAAAAATCATTTAAATCGGATAAAAAATAATGATTTTTTTCTTTGTGTTCCACATAAAAAGTTGCAAACTATATAAGTCGTCTGTTTAAAAAATACGTGAAATTCCGGTTTTTGGCCCCTTTGAACCCATATACAGGTAACTCGAAAACAGTAAAAGATAGCTCAAATCTATTGACATACTACAGAAAGGTCTCATCCAGAGCTACAATTTGGAAAAATATCATTCAAATCAGATGAGAAAAAAAGATTCTACAAATTCGTGAAATTACGATTTTCGGCCCCTTTGAACCTTTATATAAATTTGTTGGGTTTTTTCGTACCTCTTCTCTCGAAAACGGTAAAAGATGTCAAATCTGATTGAAAATCAGAGGCAGGAAATTTTGCAAGGGATCTATTGAAAAAAATATTTGCAATTGGACCACTTTTAAAAATTCAATTAATTGGGTGTGGCCTCTTTTTGGCCCCCATGACGCAATGGGGGTTCATTATATCCAAAAACGGACGACACATTTAGTTGCCAAATTTTTATGAGGAACACAAAGAAAAAAATCATCAAAATCGGATGAGAAATAAAGCTCTAAAGTCAATTTGTCAATACGCCCATTTTGGCCACTAATTAAAAAATGGGAGGGGCCAAACCCCCAAAAAACCAACTTGACCTGTATTAAATTAATACCTACAATATATTCAAATTTCAGAACAATCAGACAACCGTAACTAATGTTTTTTTCTGGATACCAAAGTGTCTACAGACGAATACAACACCTGCATCATTCCATAAAAGGCCCGAGGCCATAGTTATTTTTTCGTAATTTTTAATGCATTCTCAATATAGCCTTATGTCAATTTAAATAAATCCCACCATTTCTTTTTAAATGAAACGTTGGCCACATAAAGTTCATTAGCTTCCAGAACATTAGTTAAAAATTCAGAAAATCCTACCATCTTAAAATTTGATAATTTTTTTTAATTTTACACCTATTAGGGTCAGAAAAGAGGCTCCCAGGAGCCTGAATCGCTCACCTGGCCTTGATGTCAACCCTATGAGAACTTTTGTATAGCTATATGAGCTGAATGTTGTAGCAAGAAAAAGCTTTTCTCTCTCTGCAATAGTTTTCATTCTAAATAAGCAAAAACCACTATCATTTACCTTTTAAAGGGCTGTAACCCCTATAAGGGGTCATCTGACAACTTCAACCCTATGAAGACTTTTGTTAAGCTAATTGAGCTGAACATTTAAGCAAGCAACAGCTTTTTTCTATCTGCAATAGTTTTCATTCTATAGGCCAAAAACACTATTTTTGCCTTTAAGGGGCTGTTATCCCTATAAGGGGTCATGTGACAACTTTGACCTTATGAAGTCTGCAATAGTTTTCATTCTATAGGCCAAAAACACTATTTTTGCCTTTAAGGGACTGTAATCCCTATAAGGGGTCATGTGACAACTTTGACCTTATGAAGGCTTTAGTAAAGCTACATGAGCTGAATATTTAAGCAAGCAACAGCTTTTCTCTATCTGCAATAGTTTTCATTCTATAGGCCAAAACACTATTGTTTGCCTTAAAGGGGCTGTAACACCTATAAGGGGTCATCTGACAAATTCGACAGTTGAAAATTCTGGAGTCCTAGAGGGGGTAGCAGAAGAGATCTCTCCTTTACTACAAATCATCTTTCAAAAATCACTTGAAACAGGCCAAATACCAGATGATTGAAAAACTGAAAATGTCTCCTCAGTTTATAAAAAGGGACCAAAAACTAAAGCAGAAAACTACCGACCAATATCACTAACATCTATCTGCTGCAAAACCATGGAGCACATCATTGCAAAAAATATTATGAACCATGGGGAGAAAGAAAACATCCTATACCCACTGCAGCATGGTTTCAGAAAAAGACGATCATGCGAAACACAGCTGATAGGATTCATCGATGGTATACCAAACAACCTACAAGAAGGTAAACAGACAGACATCTTAATCATGGACGCCTTTGACAAAGTCAACCATAGCCTACTCACCCACAAGCTGATAAATTATGGAATAGAGAATAAAGTTATAATTGGATCAAAAACTGACTAAGAAATAGGAAACAAACTGTAGTGATAGATGGCATTTCGTCAGAAGAGGTAAATGTGGACTCGGGAGTTCTTCAAGGCTCTGTACTTGGACCCAGCCTTTTTATCTATTATATTAACGACCTACAGACACGATTAACATCCAAAGTTCGGCTTTTCGCAGATGACACCATAACCGACCTTACAATTACCAACAGCCAAGATGCAAATATCCTACAGGAGGACCTAAACCACCTAGGGAAATGGGAAGAAGAATGGTGCATGAAAATCCATCCTGACAAATAAACCGTTCTCACAGTCACCAACAGGAAAACTCCATACAAAACCAACTACACCCTACACGGCCATATCCTAGAGGCAGTTACATCAGCCAAGTACCAATGACTCACCATTGCAAATAAACTACATTGGGATCAACACATTAGCAACATTACAGCCAAAGCCAATAAGACCATAGGCTTCCTGAGACGAAAACTGAAAATTGCCTCACTAAGCATAAAAGAAAAGGCATACTTCTCATTGGTAAGACCGCTGATGGAAAATGCGAACTCAGTCTGGGATCCATACACTATCAACGACATCAAAAAAGTAGAGGCAGTACAGAGAAGAGCAGCAAGATATGTAGCAAACAATCACAGAAATAGATCGAGCGTCAGCAACATCATAGATAGGCTCAAATGGCGATCACTTCAGGATAGGAGAAAAGATGCAAGACTTACCATGATGTACAAAATCGACAGAGAACTCTGACAAGAATATCGTTTAACACCACCTAACAGAAGATCGAGACAACACCATAACCGATCATACCAGCTCCTATCATCTCGTATTAACACCAGGAAAATATCATTCTTTCCTAGAACAGTGCGGGATTGGAATGCCCTACCACCAGACATCGCGGAGGTGGACACTCCTTAGGCTTTCAAAGCCAGGATAATATCCTTATAAGCCTTTAAGTTGACTGCATTTAGGTGCTATCTGTTTTTTTTTTATATTTCGATTTACCTATTGTGCCAATTAGCGATGGACTGTGATTTGTTTACAACATAATATAGAAAATAATGAGATGTGGAATAAGTGTACGCGACACAACCCACAATTAAACGGCAATTTAGAAAAACCACAATGGACAACCACCAGCAGCCTTCAACGAGGCCATTTGGCACTGCTCGCGGTTTTGCAATTGGCCCATGGTCTAAATAAAATGCATATAATTCAAATCCAGCCCTGAAATAGTCACAGATAGACCCCCTTCTTAAACAAGGAACAGAAAACATCAAAAAGACAAGTACAAACGAAAGCTTTGTCAAAGATTCCTGGCTTAGGACAGGCACATGTAATATGTGGCGGGGTTAAACTAGCTTTTTGGGCCCAACCTTCCCCCTATCAATATTCCAAGACAAAGCACAAAAAAACTAAACACACAATAAAAATCAAATCGATCAAATTCCAATTCCAATAGAGAGAACCTAAGACAAAAAAACAAGAACAAACAAATGTTGGCTTTGCAGAAATTGAATATCTGAATATCCTTTGGATAAAGACAATTTAAAGAGTGACGGGACAAACGGTTAATTTCCTCAGAAAAATCAACTATAATCATATACGACGAGATCAACCATCAACACAACTTCACATTCTGTAAATATATGAGAAACAAAATAAGAGGGTGTGAATGGGGTCCCACGGTAAAAAATAGGTCAAAATAACGGTAACGGTAATGAAATTTGTGAAAACGGTGAAAATTATCAAAATTAGCTGGTAGAAATAGACAAATAAGATATATAAGATTATGTAAAATATTCAACCTTTTTGTTTACCTTTTGGTCCTTCTATCATGTGTCCGATCAGAACATTTTGCGGAATAACAGTAAATAATTGCAATATCATGTAACGTTAAACGGTAATTTTTGACTGAAATAATAACGCTAGCGCTTATTTTTTTTCTATCGCAACGGACGACGATAAAATTCATTTAACAGTAAATGATAAAATTTTCGCCAATAAAACGCTAACGTTAGCGAAAATAAAAGGCCATTCACACCCTCAAATAAGATTCTTCTTAGATGAAGATGCAGGCTGGATATAAAAGCCCCGTCCCTTAATAATTGTTTACATTTTTCAATGATCTTGTATCACCCGCATATTCGCTCTATAACATTCCTCTTTTTATATGCACAACTTGACCACAAGGCCGTAGCCAGTGTGTGTGTTCGCAAATGCACTAGTAAAAACCTTTAAAATTCCTTAAGAAGATTTGTTAATTCGGAATATGCACCGACTCCAAGACAAAAAAAAGCACATAAGTGGACCCACTTTTCTAAAGACTGGTTACGGCCCTGATTCAGTATATCTCTATGGGATGTGCGCTATTTCAAACGATAGTGTTCAACTCGTGTAACTAAATATTTACTGAAACGGAATTCACAAAATAAGATGGATTTTCTTAAATCATTAAAAATATAGCAAAAATCTGGTTCCGTTCGGTTTCGTAAAGTATCAATATCCCCCGGCTATTGGAATTTAGCGGAACGGAACGGAACCATATTTTTTTTCTAAAAACACCAACAAATATACATGTTTTATATTCAATATTATATGTACATTAACCTACCGCATATACACATTTGTATTGGTCATATAGTTGTAACTTGCCTGCTTTGTCCGTAAGCCCGTGACACTATGCTGAAGTTGTTGGAACATGTATATGACCAGTATTTTGTTTGACTTCCATGCAAAGCTATTGTCATTCAAAATTTATGTATCCATATAGCATCTGACGTTCCATGGCGCATTGAGCTGAATCTTGATTTGAAATAGACTAACGCGTATTTTCTTAATTTATCAATTCACATCCTTTCTTTTTATACCAACGATTCTAAATACACTTTTCTTTACTTTTATATACATTGTATAAGTAGGGCACAAAAAGAGATAAAAAATCATATAGCAAAAATCTGGTTCCGTTCCGTTCCGTTAAGTACGAATATCCCTCGGCTATTGGTATTTTACGGAACGGAACGGAACCGTAATTTTTTTCTACCAAAATCAAAAGAATTAAAAATTGAATATATGTATATGACTGACAACGAACTTAGTTGGTCATATACTTGCAGCTTTATTCGTCCGTGTATACTGCGCAACACGTTGGTAAAGTCTTTGCTTTTAAAATTCATTAGGGACCAATATGTGTAATAGTTTTTTATCCCATATCATTTCGTTCATATCATTTTTCTAACCTTCCACCTACCTGCATGCCAGCAAAAAAATACCATTAGAAATGCAAAGAAAAAATGGTTCCGTTCCGTTCCGTTAAGTACCAATATCCCCCGGCTATTGGCATTTAACGGAACGGAACGGAACCATATTTTTATTAACAAAATTAGAAGAATTAAAAATTGAATAAATGTATATGACTGACAACGAACTTAATTGATCATATATTTGCAGCTTTATTTGTCCGTGTGTACTGCGCAACATGTTGGTAAAGTCGTTGCTTTTCAAAATTCGTCCATTGTATTTCCATTCATGTTTCCACTGATTATCAATGTCGGACAGTCACGGGTATTTTATAATTGATCATGTTAATGAGTAAAACCGAAGTTACCGTGACCAAAACTACATTTTTTAAGCATTTTACACATAATCATTAACGGTAGTACTGCTAGACTGCTACAGAGGTAATTCCTTTCCGGAACCGTTATGATTTCAAAGCCTGGGATTTTCAAAATAAGACTTAGTTAAACTATACTGAAATGAAAATTTAAAAAAATCGCTTCCCCTTATTGGACCCCCTGACTTGTTCCGTTCTGTTCCGTTTCGTTCCGTTCCGTTCCGCAAAGGTACCAATAGCCTTATGGAGCAGAGCTATCTTTTATGAGCTCGCTTGCAGTATTCCTTCTTCAGATCGAATTGTTCGTCATTGTTGACAAGGAAATTCGTCCTAACACACCACAGTTTCCTGCCGTCTTCATTCGACCCTCAAGTTTGTTAGATTATGCCCCAGCTTTTCGGGATTATAACTCAAGAAAAGACTGCCCTCGATCCGGCACTACCTCTTCCTCCAACCACTTTTGTTCCCCACTTCATTCCATCCCGGTATCCCATTCTCACTGCCCAACACTACGTAGTGCAGTTATTAGTACCTATGCCCTAATCAACCTTTTTAATGATTATATTCAGGCGTAAAACTGTGGAATCGACGGCTAAGCATCAAGGGGGTTGCCCAGTTTCAACTTAAAGTTGTAGGATAGAAACTTCAGCGGCTGGAGGTCAGAGTTATTTTATAGAGTATAAAATTTGAACACATTTTCCTATAAAAAAAGGGTAGCTCTTACCTAATACACCTACATACGAAATTGCATAAAACAAAAGAAAATGCAATACCCTTAGGTTTATTCAACCTATAATTTGCAAATACATGTTACTGTAGAAGCAATATATGAGTTTTTAGTTAACAAACAAAAAGCCAGAAAAACTTCACACATCATACGGAAATCCCAATATTATATCCGTTTCTGATTCTGATACGTCGTAATGATGACGATGAGTATTTATAGTCAAGACTATTGGGGAACACCCCTCTGTATCTACTATTTAAGAGCTAAAAACTGTTAAAGACTCGCTATGTGCCATGGGTCGTCCAGCCAATGACACACCACCGCCAGTGTTAGCTGCTTCATAGTATGATGTTGTCGACGGATGCAGGACCCGTCTTCAACCACGACGAGGTACTGGTTGGAAATCTGGAAGACAATAAGTCGTAGGAACTTATTTTGGCTTCTATACAACGGGATGGTGGGATGGTGGGCGCCAAGGTTTTTTTTCTTGCGATAATTTCGTAGGGCGGTTTTAAAACTTCTTTACGTTGAAACGCATACCCCATTTGTCGGCCCATATTTTTAAGTTTTCTATGTCCTATATCTCTTTCTGATTCGTAGTATTTCGGACTACCGGGTCTTCGGACTAGCGGACCTTCGGACTAGTGGACCTTCGGACTAGTGGACCTTCGAACTAACGGACCTTCGGACTAGCAGACATTCGGACTAACGGACCTTCGAACTAGTAGACCGTTTTCCCATATACTGCCCACATTCATCATGCTGAATATACTGACCTTTTGTTTGTTGTCTACTGAAGCGCAAAATTCTCTGACAGGGAAATGACGTTATGAAGAAGTTAATTTGTCCCCGCTTAGTGTTTTCCACAAATATTTGGACGGTATTTGCATAAATTGATTTTAAAGTTTGCATAATTATTTATCTAAAGTATTATTTTAACAAGAATGCAAATGCCATGGTTGTTCGGGGTGATTAAAATCTTAGACTAAAATAAAAGAAGGGGCTTTTAATCAGTGACATTATTCAAATTTACATTTTTTTTCTTATTTTTGACTACGTCAGATTTACTACTAAAGCCTACGCCATATCAAATAAGTTTTAAATTTTGTATTTTGGATTTCTATCTCTCAGATGAGCACAGATGTTGGTTTTATATAGAGTTCGGTAATGTCTTCCTTACTGAATTTTACCAACACTAAACCGATCTTAACCAAAGTGACGGGCGTGCTGTAGCAAGCAGAAACTGCTTTCTCTTCCGGAGCACCTGAGTTTACTCTCGTGTCGACTTGAGCGCACGTTGCTTAATGCGGTTTTTTTGTTATGTGTGTGTGTCTTGTTTGTTGTGTGGTTTGTGTTGTTGTGATGTTTTTTTTGGTCTACCATTTTTTATCTTTGTTTTTACATTACTGTACGTTTGTGAAAAAAATGACATTACATTAAAATATATACTTGAAGTAATTGAAAGATCAGAAAAAGAATGAAGTGTAGTTAGATATATCTAACATATCATAAATACTTTATCGGGTTGATTAAAACATGTTTTATATTCTTTTGAATCTTCCTGTTTTGCAATAAAAGTTCTTCAATAAGTTTGTTTCCTTGTCTCTTTATTTACCTAATCTGGTTCTAAAACATCATTAGTTTAAGTTGAAATACCAAAAAATGTTTGAACTTGTAGTGCTTTATTGCAAAACGGATTGATTACAATATAATTTTGCTTAGTTTTGATCTCCTCGTTTGGCAATGAAAGTTCTTACCTCAGTTGTTTTACTTATTTATATTATTATGTAGCATTTCTTTTAATAAAAGTGATCAAGGAAACTGATGTACATGTAATAAAAGGGAATGATTGGACATTAAATGAAATTATTCAGTAATACAGTATTGCAAAAATATACTCCATGTAAAGTCTTCGACCAATAATGTTATGGTGTACTATGAACTTGGTAGATTACCTTTGATTTATCATAGAAAATGTAGAATGTTTAAGTAATTAATTACTACTTCAAATTGTTTTTTGCCAAATTGTTAAAATATGCTATATGATGAATTGGAAAGATGTCCAAGTAATAAGTCAAACTGGCTTTATTTTATAAAGAATGAATTGTGACATATAGGTCTAGCTGATGTATGGTATAACCAATTATTTTTTTGTAAATGATGATTATTGTTATGTGTATCTGTATCAGGCATGGGGCGAATTACATTGCAATGTAATGCATTGAATTACCATTACATTGAGAAAACTTGCATTGAATTACCATTACCATTACAAGGATTTTGAAAAGAAATGCATTGAATTACCATTACTTTAGCTAAGTAATGCATTGAATTACCAATACGTTTTTAAGTTCCGTTTACTTATTTGCAACATCAATCATACCTAGGTAAACTTTGTTTTAACAAATTTCAAATAAAAATAAAAACTTAATAAGTAAGAACTTATAAACTTTTGTATGCCGATACATTGTATGTCTTGGCACGAAAACAAAACAGAAAGTTGTTTAGCATTCGAAGAACTAAAACTTCTTTTTCAATGTATATTTTTTATACATCGTGCCATGAACAAAACTGATAAATAGAAAAATAGGAGTTTAAAAAATATAAGTTTATAACTCATATCTTAAAGAATATTGTTCATAACTCATACATTGAAGAATATTATTATTAAAAAAAATATATGTTCATAAATAAAGATTCATAAAGATCATGAATAGGCATAGCTTGTCCAAAAGCCAGCTAGTGATCTGTACATAAATAAGATTGTTAATCAAAACAGTTGAAAGTTGAGTTTAAAGCATTTTGAAAATTGTTAAAAAGATTTTATCATTTTTGTCAAGGAATATAACAATAAAGGTAATAACAAAACTACCGAACTTGAATGATCAATCTCATAGTCCAGAGAAAATGACAAAAACGAATCAGTCATACCGGAGAACTGGTGGATCGCAATGGTCCTGACTTGGTACAGGCATTTCAAACGAAATGGTGGGTTAAACCAGGTTTTATGGCGCCAAACCTCCCTCTTCCATTGCGATCTTAGGATCCGGTAATGACCATAGAACACAACATAGTTGTGAGACACAATAGGGATATTGAGGTGATCATCTCAGTACAGCAGACCAGTCAAACACTAATTAAAACAATTAACTATCATATCTTTTAACTAAATTTTGAACTTTTCTACTAGTGGCTGATAACGAAGAAAGAATTTTTTTAGTGATCGTATGAGACGTATTTTCTTATAGCCCTGCTTCAAAAGTCGGTCACGAAGAAACCGGTGTCTGATCAAAAAATCTGTGAAATGTGTGCAAGCTCTGGCATATCGAATAAGTTGAGAAATATAAACACCGTATGCAGGAGAAGTAGGTATATTGCTCTGTAGATTAGGAAAATTAATAATTTGAAAATTAAAATCGTCTCGTTTATTGTAAATTTTTGTACTGAGATGACCACCTGGGTCAAATTCGAGGTGCAAATCCAAGTATTGTTTGTGAATGTGGATTAACAATAAAAAATACATGTTATTTTGCAAATTGTGTTGGGTAATTTGAAATTTATTTGCCAATTCAACTCTCTTGGTTCATGGTCAATTTTCTTCTGTTAAAGATATATACTATATATTCATGATAAATGAATAAAAATAAATAATTCAATTAATATTTTTCACTTGAAGCCATTTAATATTGTCAGAGGAGATGTTTTGACACTAATTAAGTTGTTTTTACAACACTGTCATAGTTATTTTGTGTTTGTATTGCTTCACTTCAAAATTTTTAGAACAATATGTTTTATGATTTCATAATTTCATAATCTTGCTTTAAAATGTGTTTGTATTGCTTCACTTCAAAATTTTTAGAACAATATGTTTTATGATTTCATAATTTCATAATCTTGCTATAAAATGTGTTTGTATTGCTTCACTTCAAAATTTTTAGAACAATATGTTTTATGATTTCATAATTTCATAATCTTGCTATAAAATGTGTTTGTATTGCTTCACTTCAAAATTTTTAGAACAATATGTTTTATGATTTCATAATTTCATAATCTTGCTATAAAATGTAGAAAATTTTACTGACCTTTTTTCATTTTCACATTGAATGATTGTAATGCAATATAATTCATTTGTAATTCATGAATTACATGCATTTTTGAGAAAGAAATGCATTGAATTACCATTTCATGTAATGCAAAAAACGGTGCATTACACATTACATTGAATTACTTGAAAAAATGTAATGCATTGCAATGCATTACCATTACACATTTGCATTACCCCATGCCTGATCTGTATGTTATAAAGCAGAGATTGTACGCAAGATCTGGATAGCCAGATGAGAAATACTGTCAAATGTTTCAATTATCAGTACATGGTTGACAATTTTTGTATGCAATTTTATTTGAAAAAGTGTATTCCTGAAGTATATAAGACATGTATTATTAAAATGCGACTAAGTAGTCATAATCTCGCTATAGAGAGTGGCAGATTTACAGGAATATCTAGGAATAATAGATTTTGCTTTTTTTGTAGGAATGCCATAGAGGATGAGATGCATTTTATTCTCATATGTCCAGTTTTTCAAGTTTTTTGAAAATGTCTCATTAAGCGAAATTATTGGAAAAGCCATCTATGTATAAATATATTCAATTACATGTACTAAGCTCAAACAATGTTATTTTGTACATGTAAATTCATATTTAGAGCAATGAAATCAAGGTCTGAATTTTTATAGAGTATAATGACTTTTTATGTTGCATAACCTTCAATATATCTTTATTCTCATAAACCAATTAGGTACAGAGAGATACAAAAAAAACCCAGAATATACAGTATTATTAATTGACAAAAGAGTAATTTTAACGAACATAGTTATCATAATAATACATGGAGGTACACATGGAATATAAATTTAGTACATTCATGTCTGAAAGCTTAAAAAAGTTAAAAGTATACAAGTCTACCCAGGAGATTCTAGCTTTGTGTAAATATTTCGTATAAATTTGCAAATTTTGATTAAATCTGGTAGATGTTTACAGTTCATTTATTCCTTAAATTTAATAATATTTGGATTAGTAAAATATCTAGATTTAATATAAAATTTTCTTTCATCATTAAGTGATGAACAGGTCAAAATATAATGATATTCGTCACCTAAATCTTGTGACTGGCAAATACTACATTTTCTATTTTTTCTAGGTATATTTTGCCACCTACCAGATTCAATTGGCAATTTGTGATTCATTGTTCTGAATCTAAAAAATGTAATAGCATTTTTGTCATTCAAAATGTCAAAATAGTTTTCAAACTCAATTTTTTTTTTATAAATTCTATAATTGATTGCTTTCGGTGAATTCTGTACGTTGGCCAACCACTACTGTTTAAAATGGTCAAGCAGTGTTTGTTTTATAGAACTATATAACCATGAAGTGCTACGAAAGTTTTGTGCTATCCATACATTTGATTTACCACAGTGGTCAAAAATAGACTTAATGTATTTCAACCATGTGAAATTGTCATAATTCTTATGTGCTAATCTGTACAAAATCAATGGAAGTTTATTTTCCTTCCCCGTGATTAATTTGCCCCAGTATTTAATCATTCTAAGCTTGATACATATATCCAGTGGGTATCGCCCAAGTTCCCCATAAATCATAAAATCAGGGGTTGACTTTTTGGCGTTCAATAAGAGCTTACAATATTTCAAATGAACTCTTTCTATAATGGAATTGTTCCCAGCCCCCAAACTTCACATCCATATAGCAAAATTGGTTGGAATATTTTATCAAATAAGTCAAGTTTACACTCTAAAGATAAATTATGAATTCGTCCCTTTTTCAAAACATCGTTCATAGCACGAGTAGCCTTTTCTACATTGTGCTTTTTAGCATTTGTGAAACTGCCCGATCTAGAAAAAGTGACCCCTAAATAAACTATTCCCAACTCTTTTCCTTCATAAAAGAAATTCATTCCATTCCGCAAACGACCCCTTGAGAGAACAACTATTTTACTTTTGTCAACGTTCACTTTTAGCTTCCATAGCTTGCAATATTCATGGAGTGATATATATTGCTTTTGCAAATCTTCTTCTGATTCAGATAATAGAACAGTGTCATCTGCGTACAAGATAAGAAAAAGTTTTACAAACAGGTTGAGCTCTGTATTAATACTGTCGGATACACTTTGTAGCCCATGAATATTATTTCTTTCCATAAAACTCTCTAGATCATTAACATATAAGGAAAATAATGCAGGTGATAAACTTTCACCTTGCCGTACACCAACAGGGGAATAATCGGAATACTCTATGCCATTAAACACTCTGGATCTAATATTTTTGTACATATTAAATATCACTTTGTACATTTTTCCATTAATAGACGAATTAAGCAATTTTGACCATAAACCTGGCCGCCAAATGGTGTCAAATGTTTTAGCAAAGTCGATAAATGCACAATATAACTTATTCATTTGGTATTTAAGGAGTTCATATAATAGATTTATTGTAAAAATAATATCAATAGTAGAATACCCTTTTCGAAACCCAAACTGGTTTTCGTTATGCTGGCGTCACATTATCCCGATTTTGACCCCGATGGAAACACGATTATGGATATTTTCAAAATCGGGAGTGATCATATTCAAATCGCACTATTCGTGTTGCCATCTTTAACCATCGTAGCACCATCGGCTGAAATATTCCAACTTCCGGAGCAACTTCGTAATGCTGGCGTCACACTGTCCCGATTTTGACATACGATGGACACACGAATGTGAAAATTTAGTCCCGAATTTGCTGAAAATCCAAATCAAAATCGAAGGGTATACGATTAGAACCGATGGCTAAGCGATCGGAAAAGTAGCACATACGAATAGTTGCGAACCGAAGTTGTTACGATGTTATCAAGATTAGTCGAGAACTAGATCCGAAGGAGACACGAATTTATACGACGGCTGTACGACGTCGTGTTAAGCATACGATGTATGAAATATAATAACGCGATTTGCAATAACATTATATAATTTAGTCTATATAAATTGTCCTTTGCAGCTTCTAATTAGTATTTATGGATAACAAGTTGAAACGATGGCTCTCCAAGATGTCCCTGATGTCGATCAGTAAGAGTAGATAAGACATTTGATCTAGAGCTAATATGTAGAGCCTGTTAAGATAGAACTCCTAACTCTGTAAAAAATCTTTAACTCATCATGGTAAGACTCACATACCAAAAATCAGTTTAAAGTTAAATATCTATATATAAGGTTTAAAAAAAGTGCGAAAAAGTTATTGTGACAGCGAGACGGCCGGACCGGACAGACACACAAACGGCAGACGGAGTGCAAACTTAAAGTCCCCTTCGGCTTTTGTCGGTAGGGGACTGATAAAAACTAAAGTAAGTTTAAAATGTTTGACCTTTATTTCTGATATTGAAATTTAAGTATGAATCCCTTCAGGGTAGATGGATACCACGATGGAACCGTGTATGAATTTCAAGGCTGTCCCAGATGTTACCCAAGAGAGACCACCAATACCGTAAATAACATGTCCATGTCCGATCTACATCAACGGACCTTAGAGAAGAAGACTTATCTGCAGCAAGAGGGATATGACTATATAGAGAAATGGGAATGTGACTTTGAGAGAGAGCTGATAAAATGATACGACATTTTGCGACTTTGTCAACTCCTTAGAGATGATTCCTGCTTTGGAACCACGAGAAGCATTTTATGGTGGACGAACAGAGGCCCTCACTCTATACAAAGAGGCGGAAGAAAACAGTATCAACTACTATGACCTGACATCACTCTATCCATTTGTAAACAAGACCGGAAAAGTACCCCATAGGACATCCCATCATAATTACGGAAAACTTTGGTGACATCAACGAGTACGAAGGATTGGTGAAATGTAAAGTTCTACCACCCAAAAACCTATACATTCCTGTTTTACCCAGCAAGATCAACAACAACCTGATGTTCACACTGTGTCGTACCTGTACGGAAACCTACCAGCAAGAACCTTGTAACCATACTGAAAAAGATAGAGCTATAACGGGAACTTGGGTGACATATGAACTGAAGAAAGCTTTGGAAAAGGGATATTCCATCTTAAACATCTACGAAGTATGGCATTTCGAAGAGGTAGAACAGTACGATCCCGGAATGGAGTCTGGAGGACTCTTCACTGACTACATCAATACATTTTTGAAAATGAAACAAGAAGCTAGTGGCTGGCCAGAGTGGTGCCAATCTGAGGAAGATAAATAGCAATACATCAATGACTACGAGGAAAAGGAAGGGATACAGTTAGACTATAACAAAATAGAAAAGAACCCCGGCATCAGGTCTTTAGCCAAACTGATGTTGAACAGCTTTTGTGGCAAGTTTGCACAAAGAAACAACATGCAACAGACCACCTACATTACAGAACAAAAGAAATACTTCGACATATTAACCAGCGATAAAATGAAGTCACTGGGATCCAGTTTGTTGACGATGAAATGGTGGAATTACGATGGAAATATAAAGAAGAATTCATCGAAACCTCAAAGAAAACGAATGTCGTCATAGCAGCCTATACTACCGCCCAGGCCAGACTCAAACTGTATTCTTATCTGGAGAATTTGGGACCAAGAACACTGTACTGCGACACGGACTCCATCGTATTTACATCAAAACCAGGAGAATGGAGGCCTAAGCTGGAAGACTACTTAGGGGATTTAACAGATAAAGTACCAGGAAATACTATTACAGAGTTTGTTACGGGAGGACCAAAGAACTATGCATACAAACTAGCCATTCACGAGAAAGGAGGAAACAGAACTATGTGCAAAGTTCGTGGAATAACACTCAACTTCAAGAACGCTTTTGACATCAACTACGACACCATCAAGGAGATGGTAACCATTAACAGAAACGATATCAGGACAGTGAGAGACGATTACAAGATCCAAAAAAGCAATCAAAAACTGTTAACCGTTTCACAAAAGAAAGATTATAGAATTGTATTTGACAAAAGAGTGATCATGAACGATTCAACCACCAGACCACATGGATATTGAAATTGAAAGATAGAATGTAAATAAAACGTAGAATGTTAATAAAAGTTGTACCTGGTTTTGAGTTTGTATTGAAAACTTAAGAAAATAAAAGCAATCAATACAATAACAAAGACAAACAAAGAGCCCATAAAAGGCGAACCAAACAAAAATAAACGAAAAGAACCAATTAGAGTTGAGCCATACATGAACAAAACAAGCTCAAAAGACAAAAAATACAAGAGAAAATGAGGAGGGAAATGAGGAAAATGAGGGAAAATGAGAAAAATGAGGGAAAATGAGGAAAATGAGGAGGGAAATGAGGGAAAATGAGTGAAAATGAGGAAAAATGAGGGAAATGAGGAAATGAGGAGGAGGAGGAGGAGGAAAGAAATCAAGGGTAAAACTATACAACAACACATGGAAATGACTAAAACACAAGAGCCCACAAAAAAAGAGACTTAAAAAAACGAAAACAAAGAGAGAAGAAACCAATTAGAAATAAACCATACAAGAGTATCACAACACAGGAGTCCATAAAGGGCGACACTAGCAAAACAAATGGTTAGGATTAGGGTTAGGGCTAGGGTAAGGATTAGGGTTAGAGTTAGGGTTAGGGTACGTTAAAGATAAGAGATAATAATACATAATAGAAACTGGTGACGAACTAAAATGGGGCGAAAGAAAGGGACGAATCGCCGTTCCGCATGACTGCACACGACTTTACTGCTAGAGATTTTGGGTGGGTATTTCAGTACCAAAAATAACAACGATTTAACATGGAGCCTATGGGAATGAACTCGGGGTCATCGGGGTCAAAGTGGTCTAGAGTGACCCGGTATACTACTGACGTGAGGTCCGAAAATTTTGACAACTTTTCATTGCTGTATTGTTTTGGTTTTCAACCTTTTATTGTGGTTTATTTATTTTGATTTTAACTTTTGAATGTGGTTTTACCTTCTTAGTCCGGCCGATATGTGAATTTGTTTGCTAAATTGCTCAAAGTCTGGTTAAAGCCTGAAATTTGGCATTGTGGTAAAACAGTGCATTAAACAATATAAGCTGCGGATCTAATTTAAAAATACAAAATGGCGACCATTTCAAAAAGGGCTGCCTGGTGGAATATAAAATCAAGAAAAATATCATATAAAATAATAGCAGTGCAAAATATTCATAAGAAAATAATAAAGAATGGTTTGCCGTTTATTCGAAATGGCAGTCATGATAAAGATGGCCGCCTAAGATATATTTATCAACAATATCTAATCATTGTTTGTTCAAGGTTATTAATGACCCAAATATAAGTGCAAGCAATAAATATGTGCTCAATCAAAAATTAATTTGTTTGATGTCATTCTTTTTCTTTTTCAGGCTTTATAGATCAGTTTTCCTCTCTTAAAAAATCTTTAAATTAAATTTGCAGATGAACATTCCTCAGTCAATCTTTTACAGTTTTATTAATACACGCCATCCCCAATTGTGAAAGTTCAAAAGGGTTCATAGCTTGTACAAATGCCCGAGCCTTATTTTCAATCGAATAGTGAATAATTATAGACAATTTAAATTGACGATAGAAAATAGTAGAGTAGACGGAATCCAAAAAAAAAGACGCTTTACTTAAAAGTTAATGTCCTGAAATGATATACTGCTAATTTTGGGCTGAAACGAAAGATGCAGGTTGATTCTATTTATCACCCGATAGAAGGAGGTCATGAATATTCGTAATAAAAAAATCGTATGGGAATAGAAACGTTCTGTTTCCGTATTGGTCTTGAATTCAATTTGAGTTTTTCCGGATACATTATGGATTAAAATTTTATCTCGTTGAATTATTATTTTGCTTCGCAACAATGGATAATTTTGTAAAAACATATTCCAAAGTAAAACAGAGCATAGATATGTTTGAATCCGACACAACCTCTGCCTTTGTTAGCAAGAGGTCGGAAAATAAACATGTCTTTCGTGTAGATTCATTTCCAAGAGGTAAATTCGGGTCACGATTGTAAAATGATTATGCCAAGTTCTAAAACAACTTAGATGTTTGGTAACTTATCCCAAAGAAGAATGATTAATAGCTGTCAATTTTATTGTTCTATTTCAGGGGCTAGTACAGAAATTTCTGAGGGGGGTTCCAAAACTGAAACAAAAAGGGGGGGTTCAGATCAGATGTGTCTGACATCTTCATTTAAATAACCGAGGAAAAAGGGGTTCACCCCTTGGATATGCCATTGTTAAGTCTTTATTATTTTGTGGATCAATCATATATGAGCTATGGACCTGCAACTGTTCACCGAAAAAATAAGGTATACATGTATAGTCTTTAAGAAGTAACATGCTAAACTGTATAGCCTTTACGTAGTAACACGCTAAGTGTAAGCACCTGCTTCCATCGATTCTCCAGCTTCGTTGCAGTACAAATACAGACAAATAAGGCTTGTGTTCCTCAATAGGGTTTGCATGAGTTATTAGTATGATACAATAGTTGTGTAATCATTATTTTTAGTTTTTAAAATATAACAATTACATTTTTAATTTATAGTTATATGTGTAAATCTTGCAAAGGCACAAAATATTAAGAAACAATATCTTCAAGATAAATAAATAGTAATCAAACTGGTACAAACTCTGAACTTTATGTCGTCTTCTGGTGATAATGTACTTCATTTTTTATTTAGGTTGTATGTGTACCATGATCAGAAGATCTGAAAACATATTTGTCAATGTATGTTTTGTTTAAAAAAATCACATTATTTCCTGCTTATACATGATATTTAATGCATCATTCATAGTCAAATCATAAATACCCTACATTCATTTAATTTGAATATTGCCCTTTAGATTTCCAACAATTTGATGGGAAAAGGATCTTTTGGTCTAAGAGGTGGACGGATGGATCTGTAGTAGAGGAAGATGGCATTCCATTCATCATTGTAGGGGATGAAGACATGGAGTGCCATTATGGACCAAAAGGCACTCATAAGAACTCTGCAACAGATGGCAGTCAGGTTTTTCAAAGCATAAAATTTTATTTCATGATATGTTGTACATGTATGTAGAAACCTACATGTATCACTAAAAATGAATTTTGTATAATTAACATGACATCCTTGGCAATATCATTTCAATACATTTAATCAGTTTCAATAGCCAAATCAAATCTCTGCTAATACTAGTAACTTGAACAAGGAAGACTGTAAAAGAATCAATAGCTTTTCCAGGGATGAGGTAATTGCAATCAGTAATTGCAATTGATTGCAATCAATTACATTTTTTGAAAAAATTGAAAGTATTTGCAATTGGACCTTTTTTCAAATACATGTATTTGAAAGTATTTAAATACTTTTTCAAAAAAGGGTGTAATTGCAAATACTTTTCAAATACATTCAAATACATTTCATTTTTAGACACTTTAACCATGAGACATAATATTATATGATATCTACCTGTTTTAAAATTTGTTTTCCATGAAACAGAAAATGTATAGTTATTATATGATACTGTACATGCCTATTAATGTACAAGCAAAATTATAATGCAAATTATTAAATTTGTGTATTAAAGTACATGTAGTTAGTTTTAATGATTGTTTGACAAACATTTGGAGACATATCAATTCAATGCTTATTTAATCACCACAGTTATCAAACAAATTAGACAAAAGACTTAATCCCCTGCCTTGAGGCATGACATGTATGGTTAGACTGTAAAAACACCTTGTCACAATATTCACCTGATCAACCTGTGTTACTAATTACATGAATTAATTTCAATGCAAAAACTGTTCAAAGATTTAATAGTAATTTCCATTGACAAAATAACTTGTCATTCTCTAACCATGACTTCAAGAGTGTTGGAGGAATTTCAAATTCCTAAAAATGCAGATGGAAACTTTAAAGCCAAATGCAACCATTGAAACCATCGAAAACTTGATGATGATCAAAACAAATGACACATTTAATTCTAGCTAATTAAGTAACTTTTGAGATCTGTGAATCTCTATGCTTCAGTTTGGCCTGATCAAATTGTTCTCCTAGTTCTAGTGAATGTACAATGTATATATGTTATTTTTCTTTATCGTATTAAAATGTATTTGCAATCAATCAATAACTTTTCTAAAGTATTTGCAATCAATCAAATACATTTCTAAAAACCCTGTATTTGCAATTGTAATGTATTTGGCATAATATGCAATGTAATTGAAAGTATTTAAATACATTTCAAAGTAATTGACCCCAACCCTGAGCTTTTCTGTATTTACTTGACAAAATAGATCATGCCAATTTAAACGATAGCAATTAGATTGCTGCTATAGAATAATATTTCTATCTTTTCTTTTTAGGCAAATCCTAGTACAGACCATTCCTATGGGAATAAGAAAAGCCGACGCCTTCTTCTAATTTCCTGTTACAAGGAGGTCTATCACAGACCACTATACACACTAAAAAAACTAAAACTGTTTTCATTTAATAAATACCCCAAAAAATGTTTAGCTTAAGGTGCGAGTTACAAAATGAACGGATTGTTGGTACACAAGAGGGTTGGCAATTCGAAAGTTAGTAGTCTTTGTTCTAAAACTCGAATTAGTATTTCAGGGGTGTCAATTTCTAGATGAACACAGTGAACACAGTAACACAATTGTACTGATTTTTCTTTATTGTTTTTTTTCTGATTTTTATTACAAGTTTGTTATAACAGCGATTATAAAACCTGCAGCTACTGAATTCCAAGAGACTCTGGAATGTAAGAATAGCTTTTATATTAAGCTGTTTACTTGGACATATAATTTTTCATGTCATTTCACCCGCCCCATCATTGCAGAATATGCTCATCCAAACCAACGATTTTACACATTTTCATATACCTGTATTTGACACTTTATATCCTCGTGACAACTTAAAACTAGGCAATATTTTCAAATGTGAAATGGAATAGTCTATTGACAAAACACTGAAAAATTCATAATATTATAAAGTTTTTTTTTATAATAAATTGTTGTCACTTGGAGAGTCTTTTTTTTCAATAAAAAGGAGGGGGGGTATTTGTGAACTATAACTCAACATGGCCAGGTGTATAACGTTTAAAACTGGACTATCAAGTTTCCTTTCTAACTCCAATTAACGTTATAATACATATTCGTGTTTTATCCCCTTTGTGACGCCACGCTGCCATTATCTAAAAGTAAGTCTTAACATTTATTCATTGATTAATATCATAGATCTGTAATATAAATAATAATACTAAATAATTTATAATACAGGTTATTATTAGCGTATCGGGTTCGTAAAAAAATTATTCCTTTTCCGGACTTGGGTAAACTTTTACAATTTTCATGAATATCAATGACCTCCTTGAAACAGGTGAAATTTAGAATCAACCAAAGATGCATGCTTCTAGTTTTATTTTTTACTTGTCGTATGAAGCTCGCATGGTCGAGTTTTTATCAATATTACATTGAAAAGGGGTACCCTCGATCAACTGTTTGATAGTATATCAATAAAACATGAAATTTCATGCAAATATTTCGGTTTTTATGTTATATTTGGTTTTATTAAGTACACAATAAAAAAATATCTTGTCTGGCAATGCAATAAGTTTACAAAAGAATGGCATTTTCTTGGTGATAATTCCTTTTGAAAAACGCATAAAATACTACTAAAATTATGAGGATTTTCACTTACCATATTAAAAGTTTTTTAGTAATATAATTGAAATTGATGAAATAAATTAACGCATATACAATACACATTTTCCCAAAACTTGAAGGCGGTATGTTCTTTAGTTTAGAGATAAATGAAGAAAAACAATTGTTCTAAAATTTATGATCTTATCCGGAAACCTTAATTCCGTATAAGATTCTACTTTACATGTAAATGTAAAAAAAAGGACGTGTATTTCAAGGGACGCCGTAGTCTCGAACCCAAACTAATACTACCAAGGTAGTGAGTCTGGGAAAACACCTATTGATTTCTCGTTACCACTAGGTGGCGATCGTTATACCTTTCAACCTTTACCACGTGTGTATATGACGTGTTTAGCATACAAGATTCATTTCAATCTGAAATGAACCAACTTTAAAAACTCAACGTTTCATTGGTCTTCCGTGGTTTTTGACAACTGGTTCTGCAAAATCGAGAATCGGATTGGTCAAACGTGTATGGTTCTGTAATCAAGAATGTCCCAATTTTCAACTCCAATAAACATAAACAATTTACAAAACCAGGTAGACGCCCTTGAGTACAATTTAACGATAAAACGATTTTTTTTATTGTTAACAAAACCAACTTGTGTTCAAAAATGTAAAATATGATGTCTTATTATAAAATAAGAAATGATATGTTATAAAGAGAACAACTCACATCAATTCGAGAAGTTATCTCGCTATTGTATTTGCATAAATTCACTGAACCATAGGCACGGAATTCTGAACATACGGTTGAGTGATTTTCGTCAAACACTATGATAAAGCCTGAAAGTACTCCGAACGTACACATAACAAAATAGGTAATGGGACTGTTCCAGACTCTTATCATCTATTGATAAGCGTCTGGATGATCCCGACTAGGGACGCCGAAAACTACAATGGACCAGATCAGATCTATAAATAGCGGAACTTGAAATTCTATAAATAGAACGGAAAGGTTATTTTTGTTTCCCTTTCCTAAATGGCCATGTGAAAAGAAATAGAGAAGTAAGATTAGAACACAAACTCTTACAAATATCTAGCTGCAAATATGTGATTCTTGAGGCCGCTCATTTATTATTTTTTATTGCGGTCCGCAACTAACAAAAATCATCAGCTACATGTTTGCAGATAGCAAATTTTATACATACAAAAAGAAATAAAATCAAGATTTTTTAACATGATCCCTGACAATATTTTTGTAGCCGGGTGCAGTTCCTTCGAATTTCAAGTTTTGGTCATACTCAGTTGATGGGTAGTTACTCATTTAGGTAACTACTCCCTGTTTGGGGGGGGGGGTGTGCCCAACCTGTTAAACCACAGATAATAATAAATTATGATATGCGGACGGACACACAATAATGGGGACTTGGAGATTGTCTTGCTGAATCAAATTTACAAATTACCTCGTCTGTAGAAAACGTATTATTCTCCCCTTGAGCTTCTTCTCATGGGAAAACAAAATGCTGGGAGGCTTTTCTACATACTTCCTAAATATTATTTGAACTGTTCTTCCCTCATTTCTATCAGTTGAATTGGTTTTACGTAACTGATTTGTAAGAAAAAAAACTCAGTTGTTTGATCTTACTTGAAACGGTTTAATTCAATTTAACCTTAAAATGAAATGGATTAATTCTGTTAAAAAATATTAAATATAAATAGAAGTTTGGTGGCTTCTTAAATTAAATTATTTTTCCATGATTATTTAATTCAATATATTGGAGACTGATCAAAAGTTATTAAGGCATGGAACCGGAGCAGATGGAATTCTGACATGAAAAAAAGGTTAATTGTGTAGTTTAAAATTTTGATCCCATGCATTTCCATTAAGAAAAAAGTACATGTCCCATGCAAATTGAATATACATGTATGACCAAACGTTAAAAATCATATGTAAACATATAATCTGACTCCACTTGTTGTTTACTGTAGATATACAACACCTCTAGTCAGATACAAAGCTGTATAACATATAATCTGACTCCACTTGTTGTTAACTGTAGATATGTACAACACCTCTAGTCAGATACAAAGCTGTATAACATATAATCTGACTCCACTTGTTGTCTACTGTAGATATACAACACCTCTAGTCAGATACAAGACAGTATAACATATAATCTGATTCCACTTGTTGTTTACTATAGATATACAACACCTCTAGTCAGATACAAAGCTGTATAACATATACTCTGATTCCACTTGTTGTCTACTATAGATATACAACATCTCTAGTCAGATACAAAGCTGTATAAGATATAATCTGACTACACTTGTTGTCTACTATAGATATACAACATCTCTAGTCAGATACAAAGCTGTATAACATATAATTTGATTCCACTTGTTGTCTACTATAGATGTACAACACCTCTAGTCAGATACAAAGCTGTAAAACATATAATCTGACTCCACTTGTTGTTTACTGTAGATATACAACACCTCTAGTCAGATACAAGGCCGTATAACATATAATCTGACTCCACTTGTTGTTCACTGTAGATATACAACACATCTAGTCAGATAAAAGGCTGTATAACATATAATCTGATTCCACTTGTTATCTACTATAGATATACAACACCTCTAGTCAGATACAAGGCTGTATAACATATAATATAGTTCCACTTGTTGTCTATTATAGATATACAACACCTCTAGTCAGATACAAGACAGAATAACATATAATCTGATTTCACTTGTTGTTTACTATAGATATACAACACCTCTAGTCAGATACAAAGCTGTATAACATATAATCTGACTCCACTTGTTGTTATCTATAGATATACAACACCTCTTGTCAGATACAAGGCTGTATAACATATAATATAATTCAACTTGTTGTCTACTATAGATATACAACACGTCAAGTCCGATAAAAGGCTATATAACATATAATCTGATTCCACGTGTTGTATACTATAGATATACAACATCTCTATAGTCAAATAAAAGGCTGGTTAACATATAATCTGACTCCACTTGTTGTTTTCTATAGATATACAACACCTCTTGTCAGATACAAGGCTGTATAACATATAATAAGATTCCACGTGTTGTTTACTATAGATATACAACACGTCTAGTCAGAATAGAGCTGTATAACATATAATCTGATTCCACTTGTTGTTTAATGTAGATATACAACACCTCTAGTCAGATACAAAGCTGTATAACATATAATCTGATTCCACTTGTTGTCTACTATAGATATACAACACTTCTAGTCAGATACATAGCTGTATAACATATAATCTGACTCCACTTGTTGTATACTATAGATATACAACACCTCTAGTCAGATACAAGGCTGTATAACATATAATCTGACTCCACTTGTTGTTTACTGTAAATATACAACACTTCTAGTCAGATACAGCTGTATAATATATAATCTGACTCCACTTGTTGTCTACTATAGATATAGAACACCTCTAGTCAGATACAAGGCTGTATAACATATAATCTGATTCCACGTGTTGTTTACTATAGATATACAACACCTTTTGTCAGAATACAAAGCTGTATAACATATAATCTGACTCCACTTGTTGTCTACTATAGATTTACAACACTTCTAGTCAGAATAGAGCTGTACAACATATAATCTGATTCCATGTTGTTTACTATAGATATACAACACCTCTACTCAGATACAGAGCTGTATAACATATAATCTGATTTTGGAGTCAAGTAAGCAGTCTGAATGAATAGAACATTTATAAATATTATAGCCCCTGTCCCCACCTCAATGTGTTATCTTATCATTATACATAAATATTAATTATAGTAGAGTGTCCAGTAAAAGAAAAGGTACCTTTAAGTTATTAAGATAAAATTATGACATATCTGACTGACAAAGTAGAGTAGCCTAACCTTTAAAAAAAATGGACAATTGGTTTACATATATAGCAACAAAGTCCATTTAAATGAAAATAATAAGATTAAGCTTCCTTGATACTAAGATATGTACAATGTCATGAAAACAAATTTGCCTCAATTTAAGTTTGAAAATATGTTTGCTTGTGCAACATGATGTAAGGGCTCCTAGTGTTCAGTGTACCTATATATTGCATATGGGATGTGAGTTCTCAATTTTGATTGGTTAATTTAGCTCCTAAAAATTAACATTTCAGAAAAAAATTAAAAATAGAATTTTACTCGCTTGCTCCCAATTTTTACCTGCGTCGCCAAAGGCGAAAGCAGGTCTAGTAGTCGGGTCACTCCGTCCGTCTTTCCCGCTATGGGGTGCCTGTCTTGTGTAATCTGAATCTCAAAAATAAAACATTAGATCTTTCTGATTTTTTTTCACAGTGATTACAGATATTTTGAAGATAAGCAACTCCCCTTTTGGGGTCATTTTATAATTTCGTTTAGAAATTAGGGGCCCAAAAGGGGCAAAATAAGCGAATTTTTAATTTTTTTCCAGAATAACTTTTGTTCTGATTGACCAAATGCTATGAAACTTTACAATAATGTTACTTACAATAAAAGGAAGGGTTGGGCTGATTTTGGGTGTCCCTCTTTTTTGTTTTGTTTAGTAACTAAGGGCCCTAAAGGGGCCCAAAAAAGCAACTTTTTTATTTGTTTCCACAATAACTTGTTTTGGTTGACCAAATGCTATGAAACTTTACAGTAGTGTAACTTACCATAAATCAAAGGGTGGGGATGATTTTGGGTGTCCCCTCTCTTTTTGTTTAGGAACGAGGGGCTCAAAGGGGGCAAAAATGTGACATTTTTTTATTTATGGTCCGATTTAGAATTGTTTATATTGGATACAAAATGGAGGATACAATTTTTTTTTTGACCCACCTTTTCTGTTGAGAAATAAGGGGACCAAAAGAGGAAAAAAATTGAAACTATTTTTTTGTCTATTTTTACAATATTGGGTGGCATGTGACAAATATGCTTTGTAAGTCCACCATAGGATGCAAGTGTCAAAATATTTTGACTGTCCATATTGGGCCTAGAACGTACAAGGTTCAACGTTTTGCCGTGCGACGCAGGGCCAGACATCGATTGATCTTGTTTAGAGTTAGAGTCGGAAGAACAAGTAATAAATTCTGTGTGGCCTCAGTCAATATTTTTCTACACAGTCCTTTTAATTACATATTTGACCTGGTAAAAAGTCAATAATTGATATATATATTAGATAGCTAATATCTGAACAAGTAGAATAAGCATAATATCAATTACAATTTTTCAGAATGCTCTTGCTTTATGTAAAGGACTAGAACCATGCCTGTTGTGACAGAAATGTGCAAATGCCATGAAATAGTCACAGATAGACCCCCTTCTTAAACAAGGAACAGAAAACATCAAAAAGACAAGTACAAACGAAAGCTTTGTCAAAGATTCCTGGCTTAGGACAGGCGCATGTAATATGTGGCGGGGTTAAACTAGTTTTTTATGCCCAACCTTCCCCCTATCAATATTCCAAGACAAAGCACAAAAACTAAACATACAATAAAAATCAAATCGATCAAAGTCCAATTCCACTAGAGAGAACCTAAGACCAAAAAAAACAGGAAGAAACAAAAGGACGGTAAATAAAGGTAATAACAAAACTACCAAACCTGAATGATCAATCTCATAGCCCAGAGAAAATGACAAAAACGAATCAGTCATACCGGAGAATTGGTGGATCGCAATGGTCCTGACTTGGTGCAGGCATTTCAAACCAGGTTTTGTGGCACCAAACCTCCCTCTTCCATTGCGATCTTAGGATCCGGTAATGACCATAGAACACAACATAGTTGTGAGACACAATAGGGATATTGAGGTGATCATCTCAGTCCAGCAGACCAGTCAAACACTGATTAAAACAATTAACTATCATATCTTTTAAGTCAATTTTGAACTTTTCTACTAGTGGCTGATAACGAAGAAAGAATTTTTTAGGGATCGTATGAGACGTATTTTCTTAAAGCCCTGCTCTAAAAGTCGGTCACGAAGAAATCGGTGCCTGAACTCTCTATAGAACACTCGTTGTTACTGACAGATAGCTGAGAATCATCAATCGACTGATGTAAAAAAATCAAACGTATCGATTTTAAATCCGACACAACACTTCAAACAATAATGATTTAGTGAAGTTTCATCACACAAAACCGACACGCTTGATCGCTATAGTGCTTAAAAATGACAATAGTAAAAACTTTTATGGAAGTTTTAAAGCAAGTATCAAGTTATCAATATTTCTGCCAAAAACACTAAATTCAAAGATTTAAACAAGATATTCAATTCATATCCTTTCCGTAATAAATTTTGAAGCCAATTTTTCATTTCTAATGGATTGTTTTAAATTTGTGAGCTTTATGAAAAACATTACCATAAAATTCAGGATGTGATATTCCTTTCACTATAAGAAAACGACGTGTACAATTAAATTTTTCAATAAGAGATCGATACTTGTGGAAGAATTTAGAAAAAAGATTTTACTAATTTGTGGTATCGATAACCTTGTTTTAATAATTTTTCAGTAATAAAACGGTATTTATTATTAAAATCAAAAACATCACTGCAGATCCGAGCATATCTTACTAACTGTGAAATGTAAACCCCGTATGACGGCGCTAGTGGAACATCTCCTTCAATAAAAGGGAAATTTATAATAGGGAAGGTAAAGTTGTCACGTTTATCATATACTTTGGTTTGTAATTATCCGTCAATAATACTTAAATCTAAATCTAAAAAAGGACATCTATCACCGGTGACGTTAGATTTGTTTAAGGTTAATTCAGAAGGATAGATATCTGTAATAAGATTAGAAAATGAAGGATTGTTGAGTGCAAGAATGTCATAAATATCTAAAAATATAATTTAAAGTTTCGATTAGTTTCCGTTTGTTGGGGTCTTTTTGTAATTTAGCCATAAATTGTGATTCATAACAGTATAGGAAAAGGTCGGCTATAAGTGGTGCACAATTAGTAACCATAGGAATACCAATAATTTGGCGATAAATTTGTTTACCAAAACGTATGTAAATATTATCTAACAAATAATTTAGAGCAGTAATAGTTTCTGCATCAGTCCAGTTAATTTAACTTTTTTGAGTCTCGTTACTAAAAAATGATTTACTAATTTTCCGTTTTAATTTCAAAATGTCCAAACCCTAAGGTTCTTCCTACCCCAGACATAGGTTGATCATCTAAGTATTAATTTGGTTCCCCAATTTGGTATTTTTGGTTTAACTGTGCTATGCTCTTCATAATCATATAGTGTTTGGCATTTTCAATATTTTTGGTAGAGCGCCTCTGATGAGTCTTGAATAGACGAAACGCGCGTCAGGCGTAGCAAAATTAATTGTCTGGAATTTTGTTGTCATTTGTATTACTAAATGATTTTAAACTCTAGAACAGATATAATCACTTTTAGATTTGTCAAAACACCATTTAACCAAATATTCAAATTTCTTTTTAATCAAATTATGTGGAAAGTTAGTATATAAGAAGGAAAATCGTAACTATCAACGGTATGGAAAGTATTTTCAAATGCACGAAGCTTGTCATACATCAAGGGAATTTTTTACGCTCCAAAAATAATTAATTCCACTGATTTCGAATACCCTTTCACAGTATTGAATAATAAATTCCTTCATAGTAGTTAAAGTAAGAGATAGAACTTTGGAAATATGCGTTAAAGAACACTTACTTGAAGCAGAGATAAAACGAGAATTATATGGATTTTTGTGCAATTTAAGTATCCAGTACATGGTAGGTAACTTAAAGTATGTCGGGGCAACTCGAAGTGCTGTTGTGCTATGATATGATCGTCAATGATACCTGATTCTGTCGAATGTACGGGAACGAAAGTGTTCGAATTTTTTATTTCGTGCATTAAAACCTCAAGGTAATACCTTCTTCATACCACAACGACATTGTTAGCTGCTTTATCGGCGGGAACAAACACGTTTCGCAAACCAAGTAAACGGGTTTTTGACTTTATTCTATTAGGTAAGTATTAAGCCTAAAATCTACAAAACTGGCTGATTCTGAGTTGAACAATTGTCATAAATTTATTGATAAAACGGTCTAGAGATTTTGAGTCGGCCCCTTCTCTCCTGATCCAAGATCAGATTACATTTTATACAGCCTTATATCTGAATGGAGGTATTGTTTATCTAAGGTAGACAACAGGTGGAGTCAGATTACATGTTATAAAGCCTTTCATCTGGCTGAAGGTGTTGTATATCTATGGTAGACAACAGGTGGAGTCAGGTTACATGTTGTACAACCTTATATCATGCTAAAGGTGTTGTATATCTATCGTAGACAACAGATGGAGTCAGGTTACATGTTATACAGCCTTATATCTGATTGGAGGTGTTGTATATTTAAGGTAGACAACAGGTGGAGTCAGGTTACATGTTATACAGCCTTATATCTGGTTGGAGATGTTGTATATCTGTGGTAGACAACAGGTTGAGTCAGATTAAATGTTATACAGCCTAATATCTGGCTGGAAGTGTTGTATATCTATGTTAGACAACAGGTGAAGTCAGGTTACATGTTATTCAGCCTTATATCTGGCTGAAAATGTTGTATATTTATGGTAGACAATAGGTAAAGTCAGGTTACATGTTATAAAGCCTTACATCTGGCTGGGGTGTTGTATATCTATGGTAGACAACAGGTGGAGTCAGATTACATGTTATTAAGCTTTATATCTGGCTGGAGGTGTTGTATATCTATTGTTCACAACAGGTGGAGTCATATTACATGTTATAAAGCTTTATATCTGGCTGGAGGTCTTGTATATCTATGGTACACAACAGGTGGAGTCCGATTACATGTTATATAGCCTTTATTTCTGGCTGGAGGTGTTGTATATCTATAGTAGACAACAGATGGAGTCAGATTACATGTTATACAGTCTTATATCTGAATGGCGGTATTGTTTATCTAAGGTAGACAACAGGTGGAGTCAGATTACATGTTATACAGCCTTATATCTGGCTGTAGGTGTTGTTAATCTATGGTAGACAACAGGTTGGGTCAGGTTACATGTTGTACAACCTTATATCTGACTGGAGGTGTTGTATATCTATGGTAGACAACAGATGAAGTCAGATTGCATGTTATACAGCCTTATATCTGACTGGATGTACTGTTTATCTAAGGTAGACAACAGGTGGAGTCAGATTACATGTTATACAGACTTATATCTGGCTGTAGGTGTTGTTAATCTATGGTAGAAAACAGGTGGGTTCATGTTACATGTTGTACAACCTTATATATGACTGGAGGTGTTGTATATCTATGGTAGACAACAGGTGGAGTCAGGTTACATGTTGTACAGCCTAATATCTGGCTGGTGGTGTTGTATATCTATGGTAGACAGCAGGTGGAGTCAGATTACATGTTAAAAAGTCTTATTTCTGGATGGAGGTGTTGTATATCTATGGTTGACAACAGATGGAGTCAGGTTACATGTTATTCAGCCTTATATCTGGCTGGAAATGTTGTATATTTATGGTAGACAATAGATGGAGTCAGATTACATGTTATAAAGCCTTTTATCTGGCTGGAGGTGTTGTATATCTATGGTACACAACAGGTGGAGTCAGGTTACATGTTATACAGCATTATATCTGGCTGGAAGTGTTGTATATCTATAGTAGACAACAGATGGAGTCAGGTTACATGTTATACAGCATTATATTTGGCTGCAGGTGTTGTTAATCTATCGTAGACAACAGGTGGGGTCAGGTAACATGTTGTACAACCTTATATCTGACCTTAGGTGTTGTATATCTATGGTAGACTACAGGTGGAGTCAGGTTACATGTTGTACAGCCTTATATCTGGCCGGAGGTGTTGTATATCTATGGAAGACAACGGGTGGAGTCAGGTTACATGTTGTACAGCATTATATCTGGCTGGATATGTTGAATATCTATGGTACACAACAGGTGGAGTCAGATTGCATGTTATACAGCCTTTATTTTTGGCTGGAGGTGTTGTATATCTATAGAAGACAACAGATGGAGTCAGATAACATGTTATACAGCCTTATATCTGGCTGGATATGTTGAATATCTATGGTACACAACAGGTGGAGTCAGATTGCATGTTATACAGCCTTTATTTTTGGCTGGAGGTGTTGTATATCTATAGAAGACAACAGATGGAGTCAGATAACATGTTATACAGCCTTATATCTGGCTGGATATGTTGAATATCTATGGTACACAACAGGTGGAGTCAGATTACATGTTATACAGCCTTATATCTGGCTGTAGGTGTTGTTTATCTATTGTAGACAACAGGTGGGTTCAGGTTACATGTTGTACAACCTTATATATGACTGGAGGTATTGTATATCTATGGAAGACAACAGGTGGAGTCAGGTTACATGTTGTACAGAATTATATCTGGCTGGAGGTGTTGTATATCTTTGGTAGACAACAGGTGGAGTCAGGTTGCATGTTTTACAGCCTTATATCTGACTGGAGGTGTTGTATATCTATCATGTCTATTGAAGACAACAGGTGGAGTCAGGTTACATGTTGTACAGCATTATATCTGGCTGGACGTGATGTATATCATTGGTAGACAACAGGTGGAGTCAGGTTACATGTTGTACAGCCTTATATCTGACTGGAGGTGCTGTATATCTATGGAAGACAACAGGTCGAGTCAGGTTACATGTTGTACAGCCTTATATCTGACTGGAGGTGGTGTATATGTTTGGTAGACAACAGGTGGAGTCAGACTGCATCTGACGGTAGAGTTATTGTGTATCTATGGCTGGAGGGGTTTTTTTCTGTTCATCTATGGTAGAGGCCAGATTATTTATTTCCAACTTCAATGCCAGATTATTTATTAATTAAAAAATCCAACGCCCTCATCGGAATCAAGTAGTCATTCCCTAAGGGCCGGGTCCTGTGATAAGGAATTATTAGGATAGACCGTTTGATTCTGAGGGGGGCCTGGCAGTTTCGGTCAAGACAGATAATTTCTTTTCATAATTTTGCGGGCCAGAATATTTATTTTTCGCTGCTACGTGGCTAGAATATGTATTTTCAGTATACAATAGCTTAATTCAGCAACAGCAACAGGATCTTGGGACAAATTATTTATTTTTTTGTAAACAGAGGCCAGATTATTTATTTCAAACTTTTTCCAGGCCAGAATATTTATTTACAAAAACTGCCAGGCCCCCTTCCTCAAAATCAAATGGTCGTCCCCTTATTATTTAATTGTATATTCATATTTGGTTTTTGCTGTAACAAATAAAAGCAGTCAATCTAGGACCACACGTTTTGTACCACATTTATTTGTACATTAATATTTAATCATTTTTACTTTTATTAAACGGTTCAGTCTTGACTATAATTCTATTTTATACGATTATAGAAAAAGGGATTTCCAGATTTTCATAATATAGACTTGGGTATTTTTGTTTTAAGTCACTTCAATGTGCATGCGGAAAATTTCTGATCCGAGGCATTGTATTTTTCTGTGACCCGTATTTCAACATAATAAATTTGTTTATTTCTTTGAAATTGCGATAGTTTTGTGCTTTTGCGTGGTTAAATTTGTCGTTTTGTTGTTATTGTGTTAGTTTCTATCCAAGTTTACTTGTTTGGTGCCTTATTTTTTGTTGTTTATATTTCAAAGTTCATTAGCACTGTCATCAATGAATACAGTAGGAAGTGCTAAGGTTGTCATTCATATGATGGGGACAATTAATGCATTACTGATGATTATTTGTGAAGTTGTTCAGATATGTTAACCGGCAATTCGTGACTATGCATCAGTTAAATACATTTTGTTCATTTCGATAAGAAAAAGGGAGATGTTTGTGGAAGTATCTTTTGATATTGATGAACTTGAATGCTCTAAATGGTCCGAAGAGATAAGAATAAAAATAATACTTTTTTAAACTCTCGAACTAGTTATATAACAAACAAGGAAACACGATTGCAGTATTTTTCAGATCGATGTGTCATTAAGATACTTAAAATGAGCTCAGTCACTTCCTGCTATCTTTTAAACCGCTTGATGGATTTTGATGAATCTTTACATGTAACGAAAAAGTATTACATAGACAGGTGTATGAAGAAAATTGATTGCATTAAAATATCATTTAGAGGAGAAAGTTTGATTTTTTTCTCTCACTATAGAGTCTGATATGAAGCGAGGGTATCCTCAGTGAGCTTTCCCGAAGTTCTTTTTGAATCCCGATTACACACGGAAATTATGAAAGGACCGTTTGGCATATGAATCAACCAATTTCAATCGACTGTCTTTTGGCAGATGTAAAAAACAGACGATTATCTCTGGTTCAAAACGTAAAGTCTGTGTGAACTTCTTAAGCCACAAATGTTTTGTCTAAACAAAAATCAATGAATTAAATATGTGTTTTACGGATCTATCTGTTTAATATTATATTTTTAGAAATGCCTTTCTTTTAAAGCGTTAGTTAAGGTTTTTCAGAGAACAATCAAGATTGCCATTGTGATTGAAAGTAACACTTTCATGATTTGCTACAGAAACCGCCAAATTTGAGATTGAACAAACAATAAACCATCATGTGTGAAACGAGACTATTTCACAAAGCATTTGTCCAGAAGATTATCTTTTTAATGTGTACTGTAAATAAAATTTCGCGAAAAACATCCGAGTTTTTTTTGTGTGTCTAGAAACTAAAAAAGCTCTATTTTGCCGCTTCAGCGCTATTTTGTGGCTCGTCTCCAAAAACAATACCAAAATCTAAGAAACAATATATTTCAAAGATTACGTAAACGTTTTGTTGACTTTCAAGTAGTTATAAAGGAATTATTCTAGCTAAGAAAATGATACCCTATTGACTTAAGCATAAATAAGCCCCTATTTTTATATGGTTAACCCCAGATAAATGCTTGATGTTCAAGAACATTTTATAACAATTTTTTGTCTCAGTTCTATGAAATTTAAAGCACTAGTTGTGAATCAGTGCTAGATAAGACATGTGTATCCCTGATATGGCTTTGTTAAATTTCGACCAATAGGAAACCCCAAATATTTTCTGAATGCAATCTGAAATATTAAAATTACAACATCACTATATGGGAAAAAATATTTAAATTTCTAAAATATAAAAGATAGTTAAAAGGGAAAAAAATGGCGTTAATAGATAAAAGTCACAGTTTGTATACAAATGACAAAACACGTGCTACGCTTATAAATGTCCCAAATTGTCATCCGTATCAAACTTTTATAAGCAGAGATTATATAATAACACGTGACCAAATGTGTATGAAATTTTTAGCATAATTCGTGTAATAGTGTAGGAGTACTAGCGGTTAAAAGAAAGGTACCCCCTACCTCAATCCATGGAATGTGTTGTTTTTTTTGCTATGGGGAAACCCCTATTTTAACTATTATTGGAACTTTTGATAATTAACAATCATTGTTTTGATATGCAAAGTATTTTGTGAAAGTTTTATGAAATTCTATAATGTTTTTGTAGAAAAATTCTGTCATTATATATTGGCATCCAACGTAATTAGGGAGGAGTGTTGACGATCACATTAAATGGCTTACGTCACTAAAAAAGTCAAAAAGTAGGTTTGCAATTCTTATATGTTCTCAATATTTTAGCTTAACGCCTTAAAACCTTTTGTACCTTTGACAATATGTAAAATAAGTTTCCAACCTAGGTTTTTTTTTCTCTTGTTCATAATATCCCTCTTTTTAAATAACTTTAAAAAACCCATGCATTAATTATTATGTGGCCAGAAAATATTTCAGAAAACATATTTGACCTGTTTGCTATGAGGCAAACTGAAAAAAATGCAGTAAATAAGGTTATTATTGAAAGCAAAATCGAACTGAAAATGCCTTCAAGAAAAGGGGTGAAATTCGACCTTGATATAAATTCTATAAATTATCTATGATATTTTGATGGTTCTTTCGAATTTTTTTGTGTTTATAATTTTGTTCAGATATTATATCCTATATTTTCGGTAAGTTTTTTTGTAATATTGATCATAAATAAATGTAAGAAATAAAAGAAAACATAATTGAGTATTTTTTAATGTTATTTGCCTTTTGACCTTTGACCTTGAATTTCTTTAAACTCGACCAACTCTGATTCTTACGACAATCATATTTCGATAGCTTAGGTACTGCTCTTTCCAACGATATATAATACGTGAGTATGTTCGGTGAGGACATTATATTTTTCAAATCAAGGTGTCGTCTACTCTAATAAAACACTTTTATTAATTTTATCTATCAGAATCAACACGTCAATTAATTTTAATTGATTACATTTTTTTTCGCTTTATTTTTCAAATGAAACAAGACACCTGAATATATTGTGGTTGCTGCATAGGCGAATCGCAAAAAATTAACCCTCAAAAATTTTTTAGGTACTTTCCGCTTCTTAAATCTCAAAAATCTATCCCTGCGAAAATAACCCGCTTTACGGTTATAAATAGACTAAAAAGAATCATGATTCTGTATGAAGAAATCAGGTGGGGAGTGTACAGAAATACAGCATATCTGATCATATCTAGCTAATCGAAGTAAAATAGTGTTTAAATGTGAAAATTGTCATATATAGCATGCAGAACTAAATAAGAACTCAATCTGTCAAAAGTGGAAGCATCAATTTGATAAGGACATTATTTTTTAAATAATAAAAGGTGTTGCACGGTGGCTTGTAAAAAGGTAACCAAAAGAATTGTTAACAAGGTAAAACCATATTTAAAAGGTAAAATCCAAATAATAAAAACACAATAAAAGGTAAAAATTGATAAAATAATAAAAGATGCCAAAATTTTCGGACTTCAAGTCCTTCTTCAGGGGCTATAAGAAAAAAGATGTAGACACATCAACTGACAAGAACCGAATGGCCAGTGCGCATGCAGACCCTAGTTTTATACCACCTGTGGGGACGAGTTCGTTAGCAAAAACTAACAGTAATAAAACAAAATGCGCATTCAACGTGTTAAATAAAATAAAACTGAAGACCAACAGGAAAAGAGGAGAAGTGAGTAGGGACGGAAAAAAAACAGACCACGAGGTGCTCCTTATTAAGTAAACAACTGTCGTTTTATATTGATGCCAAAGGGTTGAAATTATCCTAAAATTTGATTTTTCCCTGTTCAAGAAATTGTCTTTGTTTAACGCAAGAACAAGTTTCAAGGAGAACAGTTTCCTGCATATCTGGGACGCTGTGGTTTGGCAAACAAAAATGCTGACCTACTAGGCAATCTTCGCATTTAAGAACACTCGGTATGTGTTCGGCGAACCTGTCTCCTATTGAACGGTAGGTTTCTCAATCGTATTTTACAACACTTAGCACAGCGGAGGGCGTAGATAAAGTTTTCGGACATGCAGGTAAAACAGTTTTTCAACTTGAATGTGTTTGAGGGACCGACTATCTCCTCAGTCTCCCAGGTAAAGTTTCATGTAACACATATAGGTCGACCACAACCCCTGTTACCTGAAAAATTGGAGCGAGGACGTCTAATCGCATTCTTGTAAGCGTTTGAAACTAGATGTTGCCTCAAACCCTTTCCATTGCAGAAGGCAGTCAGGGTAGCGAGGTAAACACAGTCGACATGTGTTCATCCTCCAGGACAATGGATTTGAAGTCACGAAGCAGAATATTCCGTATAGATATGTTGCGAAGATGGTATGTTAGAACAAAGGGTATAGTATTAAAAAGTTATTTTCAAGAAAAAAGAACAAAACGACGGATTTTTCAGAAAACAATCCAAAAAGGGACAAAAAACAACAAATACACGGACAATTTTCCAATGCATAGATCTAGACTTTATAAAGAAAAAAAAAGTTTGAGTAAGACTTCAAAGATAAATATGAAGAAATTAATAAAAAGTTATGAAAAACGATACCAAATGATAGCATACCACAAAAGTAGTAGAAGCAGCAGAACAACAAAAATGATAGAACTATAAGAATTTACATGACAGCTACAAAAAACAACAGAAAAACCAGGGAAAAAACTGTAAAAGACAAATAAAAATGAGGACACGTTAATCTCAATAGGACAACAAAGGAAGAGATGGACATAACATTTTACAGAACTTCTTAACCAACCAGCACCTGACACAATGACATATAGTATTCAGCAAGTTGCAGACCACCTTAACATTGACTGCTAAACGCCAGGCCCAGAATTGATGTCACATTTCAAATCGGATCCTTAAGAAACTGCAAAAATTCTCAAACCCATGGGATCAGAAGAAATCCCACAACACTGAAAAAGGATTATAAGTGCATCATTGAACTTGTTAAAAAGGAAGGCTTAATTGAATGTAAAATCTATAGAGCATAATTGCTAAGTACTAAATGATAATTCAATATCGTATTGAAACAACTTAAAACAAACAATTGCCAGACCATCAAGCCGGTTGAAGAAAGGGAAGATCTTGCATTTAACAAATACACAACCTATACATGATAATCGAGCAGTCAATTGAAAGGAAGAGTTCCGTTTGAGTTTTCAAAGACATCGAGAAAGTTTTTGGTATTCTTGATAGAGAAATTCATTTTTTTCTGTATTATGATAGAGTACCTTTTGCTTTATCAGCCTACAAAATTTCAGAACCCTGTGCACCTTGATAACCGAGATATTCAATGTCCTATATTTTGACCTTTCTTCTCTGTTTCCATGAAAACGGTGGCCATTTTGAAAATTTCAAATATCAGATGATAACCTACTAATAGTACCCTATCAGTGTGTAAAGTTTCAGCAACATCCGTTCAATAGTGACGGAGGAGTTGCACCCACAAAAAACGGACGGGCGGACAGACGGAGACCATTACTAGATCCCTCCTACGCAGTCTGGCGGGGGACAAAAAGCCATCTCACAATCATTAACATACAGTTAGAAAGGAATAGGTGACATCACCTCACCTTGCATTAAACCAAGATCATTTGTGAACAAAAATCTGAATTAAACCCTTTAACTTGTACACATGTAGTCACATTAGAATACATAGATCTAATATCTTTTTAAAGTTTACCACATATACCCACATTGGCAAGTTTATACCACAACATAACTCTTTGAATAGTATCGAAAGCTTTAGTATAATCAACAAAACAAAAGTACAATCGTTTTTTTTTTTGTATGAAAGTGATTTGAAAATGATGGAAGACAAGGCAAAAATAGCAGATCCAAAACCCGGTGGGAATCCGAATTGTGCATCCAATATGACACTAAAGGTATTAAACCAATCTAATAAACGTTGATTTATAATTGAAGTAAATAATTTTCCAAAATTACTGACAAGACTTATCCCGCTGTAATTATTAGGGTCATTAATGCTACCACGTTTGAAAATAGGTACAAGAATCGCAATAGTCCAAGAATTAGGAAAAATCCCTGATCCTAGAATACCATTGAAAACTTTAAGTAACGTTGGCATAAAAACGTCTTTAAATTCAATAAAGTACTCATTCAACATTCCATCAACACCGTGACTTTTATTTCGTTTTAGATTAGATATTGTATTAAGAATCTCTTTTACAGTTATTGCTTTGTCAAAATCGTCGAAAACACAATCATCTAATGAATCGTGACTTATAGGGTTTTCAAAGTTAGCTGCATTATCGGGATTCGTGACCTTTTTAAAGTGTTCAAAAAATGATGATATGGAAACATCGTTTTTAACAGTGGTTCTTTTACGAAACTTTGAATAGAACAACTTCGGGTTAGTAAATATCAGAATATCCAACATGTTACCCTCAATGCACATATATTCACGTTTTGCTCGTCTCTCAAATGTTTTATAATCCTTTTTAGTCACAATCAGTTTCTTATGATTTTCAGAATTTTTCATGCGGTTGAACACATTCAAACTATTCATATAAATTGAGTATAGTTTCCTTACATCAATCACTAAACAATGGTTTATCGAACTTTTTCACGGTCCACATATTGATTCTATCTTTTAGTCTCTTTCAATGGTGATGTACCCAGGGTTTGTACTCGTCATTCGGTTCTCGTCAATGAATGCGTCAGATTCTTTACTCTTTTATTGCCCCCGAAGAAGAACATGATGTCAAAAAATATAGAAAATTATGTTTCACTGTAAAATCCTGTTTTTTTTTATTAAACTTGGTAATTGATACGATTGTCAGTTTTAATGAAAAAAAAATGTGTTGTTAATTTACTAGATTTGATATGCATGTATTTAATACGACACGCTTGCAACACGACGCGATGAAAGCTATGCATAAATAAGTTTTGGATTCACTCCAATAACGACGTGAGATAGCACAACTGGTTCAATAAAATGAAGGTGTCTTGGCTGCGGTTTCTCCAAGTTTCTTTTCAGGCGAAGAGTCGGGATTTAAAGATTTAGATTTGACTTATCCCTCTGTAATTATTAGGGTCATTAATGCTACCACGTTTGAAAATAGGTACAAGAATCGAAATAGTCCAAGAATTAGGAAAAATCCCTGATCCTATAATACCATTGAAAACTTTAAGTAACGTTGGCATAAAGACGTCTTTAAATTATATAAAGTACTCATTCAACATTCCATCAACACCGTGACTTTGATTTCGTTTTAGATTAGATATTGCATTAAGAATCTCTTTTTATTTAAATTATCCGTCTAAATTTCAAAATTGTCTAAATCCTAAGGTTCTTCCTACCCCAGACATAGGTTGAATATCTTAGTAATAATTTGGTTCCCCAGTTTGGTATTTTTGGTTATACTGTTCTATGCTCTTCATATTCATACAGTGTTTGGCATTTTCAATATTTTTGGTAGAGCGCCTCTGAAGAGTCTTGAATAGACGAAACACGCGTCAGGCGTAGCAAAATTTATTGTCTGGAACTTTGTTGTCATTTGTATTTCAGTTATTGCTTTGTCAAAATCGTCGAAAACACAATCATCTAATGAATCGTGACTTATAGGGTTTTCAAAGTTAGCTGCATTATCGGGATTCGTGACCTTTTTAAAGTGCTCAAAAAATGATGATATGGAAACATCGTTTTTAACAGTGGTTCTTTTACGAAACTTTGAATAGAACAACTTCGGGTTAGTAAATCTCAGAATATCCAACATGTTACCCTCAATGCGCATATATTCACGTTTTGCTCGTCTCTCAAATGTTTTATAATCTTTTTAAGTCACAATCAGTTTCTTATGATTTTCAGAATTTTTCATGCGGTTGAACACATTCAAACTATTCATATAAATTGAGTATACAATGTAGTTTCCTTACATCAATCACTAAACCATGGTTTATCGAACTCTTTCACGGTCCACATATTTATTCTATCTTTTAGTCTCTTTCAATGGTGATGTTCCCAGGGTTTGTAATCGTCATTCATTATTAAACTTGGTAATTGATACGATTGTCAGTTTTTATGAAAGAAATGTTGTTGTTAATTTACTAGATTTGATATACATGTATTTAATACGACACGCTTGCAACACGACGCGATGAAAGCTAATAAGTTTTGGATTCACTTCAATAACGACGTGAGATAGCACAACTGGTTCAATAAAAGGAAGGTGTCTTGGCTGCGGTTTCTCCAAGTTTCTTTTCAGGCGAAGAGTCGGGATTTCAAGATTTAGATTTGGAACATCTGTTTAGAGTGCTAAAATATTTATGTTTTAAAAAATAAAAAATTAACTGTGAGAACTGCTTAAGTATAACTTTGGAATAAAGCACCAAAAATGATTACATCTTAATCTTATTACTATTAGTTATTTAGAAAACAATTTGATTTCAATATACTTTGGTTAATTAATATACCAGTCATTCATGTGTATTCCAAAGTTTATCATTTGTATCTAAATAGACGTAGTATTAATTCATTATTAAAAATGAAATACTTCTGTCCCATGGAGGGGCCAGAAAAGACTGTGTTCATCAACTTTGAAAACCTTTCCCCGCCCACAAAAATTGATTCGCTAACATTTTTAACAATACATGAAATTGCACTCAAGGTCTTTTGTTTAAATTCAGAAACTTTCTTTGTTTGAATAACTCTTTTGTTCTAAGAACAATAGGCTTAATTCACAATGTTAAATACAAGGGTTTCCAGATACCCCTGCTTTTGCGCTTGTGAACACACCTCATGTTCATAGAACAAAAGAGCTTCTCACACAAAGAAACTTTTGCAATAGCCAGCCCAGGGCATCTGAGAAGGAACTGAAAACAGTTCACTTTATAAGGTTTAAAATCAATTTTAATTCTAAAGTAGCAAAATAAAAAAAACAGACAAAATATAACAAAACATAAAAAAATGAAAAAAAAAACAACACAAATTAAAGCAATATTTTGAATATGTCCAATAGACAACAAGCCCATATGAGAGACGGACTAACAAAAAGACGGACAAACAAACTATTTGCCCCAATACTTTCGTAGATGGGGCATACAAATGGGTCCAAGAAAGAAATAGCCGGATTTCATTAAACAGGAAGAAAGCAGGCAATAGACCTGAACTTAATTCAATGGCATGGGACCCTTGCTGATTATAAAAAACCAAAAGGATGTAATAAGAGATTGCTGAGAAAACTGTTAAGACAATTGTCCATATTTGACCATTTATGCAAAAAAATTAAGAAAGTCGGCAAACAGAAAATAGATGAGACGAAGATTGTTAATCGAAACCCACGTTAAGGACATCGTATTGCAATCAAAATACAAAATATCAAATTAAAATGAAATAAAATTTCTTCAAATGCGCAATTTCAACAACTAAAAATTACCTACTCTCAGAAATCAATGATATTCAAAAGGACAGCAGCCAAAGCACACCCGTCTTCTCTAATGGTCATATCACAACTGAATGAATCTTAAAAAGTGTTCACTTGTTTAATTTGCATGATACAAAATCATCAGTTATTTGTAAAGTAATTAAGTTAATTAAGAGCCTGTCTCAGTAAAAATCATGCAAAAGGTGATTTACTTATCATCTTAGATTTTAACAATGTTTTGGCTAGTTATTCATCTTGGACCACTTTAGCGAAAAAATTCAACTTAAGTGAAATTGGTCCATTAGACTACAGTACTCGTATGGTAAAAGCTTCCCTCTCTCCCCATTTATCATTTTATGATATACCATCCCCATACACCATATACTATCCCCATCCCCTTACACCATTTACCATACCAATCCCCATCCCCATACACTATTTACCATCCCCATCCCCATTTACCATTCTATTCCCCATGCATCATAAATTTTTCCCATACCCACAATGCAATAGTTTATTGTCAACAATCTTATCTAATCTACTTATCAAATATTTAATTTGAAAGGAGTTGTATTTCATTTATTCTATAATTATTAATAATATATCAAAAATAATGTAACCAATGTCCATAAAGATCTTGTGCCGAAATTTAAAACTTCATACATGTACGTCATTGAATTTGATCCTGAACTTTCTGCACAGTCTATTTATATTTTTATCAGCCAGTATCAATAATCAATTAAGAAAGAAATATTAATATAAGTGTATTTTTATTAATTTATCTAATATTTTATATAAGGAGTTGTATTTCATTAATTCTAGAACTATTGATAATATACAAGAATAATGTAAGCAATTTCCATAGAGATCTACGGCCGTAATTTAAAACAACATACATGTACGTCATTTAATTTGATCCTGAACTTTATGGTTAATGTAACTTATGCACAGTTTATTTATATTTTTATCTGTCAGTATCTATAAACAATTTAGAAAGAAATATTAAAATATAAGTTTTTATTTTTTATTTAATTATTTATTATTTAATTTAAGGAGTTGTATTTCATTTATTCTAGAATTATTAATAATATATAAAAATAATGTAAGCAATTTTCATAGAAATATTTGACCATAACCTAAAACAACATACATGTTCGTCATTTAATTTGATCTTGAACTTTGCGGTAACTTGTGCACAGTCTATTTATATTTTTTATTAGCCAGTATCTACATATGAATTCCTTACACTACATTTTTTTTATTTAAAATATTGAAAGTTTAAATTAAGATTTATATTGTCATTTCCAATATAAATTTACCTTTTAAAAAATGGAGTTATCAAATTAGAAATAACATTTACCATCCCCATTCCCCATTTACCATCCAATGGACCAATCAAATTCGAGATACAATTTACCATCCCATTCCCCATTTACCATTCATATTTACTTTCCCCATCCCCATACACGATACCATTCCCCATATACCATGCACTATTCGCCATCCCTATCCCCATCCCCATTCCCCATCCCCCCATATACTATAGATTGGGAAGCTTTTACTATACAGGGACTGTATCTGCAAATTGACATTAAAAATTTTTGGCGGGAAAATTTCCCGAACTTTTTCATACACAACCCAACCAATTTTCTTGGCCTCTTTACTCAAAATTTCGGAAGGGTCTGTAAAAATTGTTGATATTTTCAAAAAAAAAAAGGCCATTCTAGTTGCATTTCAACAAAAATATCAGTCGGATACTTAAAGTGATATTTTTGGTTGGTTTGTTAAGAAAAAAAAATTGGCGGGACTTTTTCCCGTACTTATTTTCATACACAATGTAACCAAATTTTTATTGTGTATTAAACAAGAACTAATGAACCGATTGGGCTAAAATTTAATTTACATTCACTTCTCATCATAAAGATCAAATTCCGATAAAAAGAACCAGTTTCCAAAAATATGCATCTGCCACTATTTTTGCGTTTTGCATGATTCTTACAGAGACGGCTACTTAATCTGTTTAACAAGTTGATTGATCTGTTTTAATCCTAAAATCATCTCAGTTGCTTAATATCTTGAATTAAAGATGCCCCAGTGTGGGGAAGAATAAGTTCAGAAATATGTTTACTGACTCAGTTAAATGATTAATGCCACATTTTATTGCTTTCTATCAAAAATATGTAATCTAGTTTTGTTTTAACTTTACTGGGGTGTAAGTTAGTTAAACTATTCGGTATACGGTGTTTCTGGAAAAGAAACCCACTCGGACCTCCGGTCCTCGGGGTTTCTTATCCAGAACACCTTTACCTCATGGTATAACTATTACATAAAATCAATCTATCATAGTTCTTATTAAAGTTTTCCTTGCCTTTTAACACTTTATCGCTTGATTAACAAGTAATCTGTGAGCTACTGCTCACTCAGTATACCCCCGCAACCCCCAAAATTAACACTAGGTTGGTAAACAAGAATAGACGATATTGAGATGTGGAATAAGTGTACGCGACACAACAAACATAAACAAACAGCAATTCAAAAAATCACAACGGAAAACAGCAAGCAGTCTTCAACATGACCATAGGTCACTGCTTACCGTCTTGCATTGGCCCAAGACTTATAATACTATACAAAAGTATCAAAACCAATCCCTAAATCATCAACGAAAGACTCAATTCTTGACATAAAACAGTTAACACAGAATGACAAGGACAAACAAAGGCTTTGGCAAGTTTCCTGGCTTAGGACAGGCACATATAAAATGTGGCGGGGTTAAACTAGTTTTTTGGATCCAACCTTCCCCCTATTGATAAGCTTGCACAAAGCATACATATAAAACACACTGTAAAACTCAATCGACAAAAGTTCAATTCAACAAGAGAGAACCTAAGACAAAATACTGTATGAAAACAACAAGACAAGGAGGAACTCTCTTGAGAACACTCGAAGTTACTGACAACTAGCTAAGAAACATTTATCGATTGATGTAAAAGAATCAAATACATCAGTTCTAGAAGTAGACAATAGACAGACCTTATTTCAATTCTCATGATAAAGGACATCCTACTGAAGCCACATACCAAATTTCAAGTCACTGTGATATGTAGTTGCTGAGAAAAATGTTACGGAAATTTTCAACAATTGACCAGAAATGTTGAAAATAGACTAAATCGATAAACAGGAAGTAAATATCCGACAGACTTATTTTCAATTCTCGCAATATAGGACATCATACTAAAGCCATATACCAAATTTCAAGTCACTGTGGTATGAAGTTGCTGAGAAAAATGTTACGGAAATTTTCAACAACTGACCAGAAATGTTGAAAATAGACTAAGTCGGTAAACAAAAAGTAGATATGCGACCAACCTAGTTTCGATACTCGCGATAAATGACATCATCATGAAGCCATATACCTAATTCCAAGTAGTTGCTGAGAAAACTGTTACGAAAGTTATGTTACGGGCGGAAGGACGGACAGACAGAGGTAAACCAGTAAACCCTCTCTTCTTCGAAGCGAGGGTATAATTATTATGAAAAATACAATGCAGGTGAGACATAGGTATTGCTTTATGACGGAGGTGACGGGCGGTGTAAACTTTTTTGTAAGACAGTTGTGGAAAATGAACTACATAAAAAGTATAATAGCTACTCATTGATATTTGGACTACAGATAGTTGAGGTTATAATCTACGCAACTTTTACCATGCCATGTTACCCTTACCCCATTTGCACGCTCCAGTGAATCTGTGAACTTTTTTGTAAGAGTTTTGTGGAAAATGATGTTCTTATAAAGTGAAATAGCTAGGAATCTGGTATTTGGTATTCACACAGTTAGGTTATGGTCTACGCAATTGTTTAATACCATGACGTACGACATTGACCTCATATTCACGCTTCATATGACTTTGTTATTAAGGTTTTTTCAGGTTGTTAAATTCCAATTAAGGGTTTTGTGGACAATAAATTACCTTAATATATATGATAACTAGGCATCTGATAGAAGCAATGAGACTCCATCAAAACATTTGGTATTTGGAATTCAGATATTTGTGGTTATGTTCAACGCAACTCTCACCAAGTCGCATGACCATGACTTCATTTTTACCATTCAGTGACTTTGTTAACTTAGGTCTTTTTTACTTGCCGTAAACCTGTTTGAAAGAGGGTTAAGAAAATTAATACCTTGAAAAGTATAATAGCAAGGCATCTAATATATAGGATATCGATAATTTAGATTAGGGGTTTGGGTCTGGAATTATCACGCCATCTGTCCTTGTCCTTATATTAACACTAAATGACTTATTCAATCCTTTATGTTCAGTCCGTTTCTCAATGACTATGATATCTAGAATAACATTAGTTGGTTCATAGCTACTATAGGAAAATGCTATTCAGCCACCGACCAAATGACCTTGACCTTTATTAAACTGTGATCTCAAGAACTGAAGACTTAGGTTAAATTTGAATGCTTTTTGTGATTGTGCGAACAGGCAATAATTTATGAATGAAAAGTTTAATAACTAGGTATTCCGAAACACTATACAATATCATACGAAGAACATAAGCTTTAACCATATAGTTACAATGTATTCCTAAAAAAAATAAAACAAACAATCAGAAGAAATTTACACTACACGTGTAGCAGAACGATTGGAAAGTTTCATATTTAATTTCCATGTGTACATGATAATGTCTCATCTTTAAAACAATCAAAATGAAGTATCCAACATCTCCAACCTAACCGTCATACATTTCAATTTATATCTCCAAATATATCTTAACCCAAGATTCCTGAGGTCACACTTTAGACAAGATTAACCCATGGTCATGATACACATTATCATGCCCGTGTCCAGTATATTGCTGACTTTTGCCCAAGGCTCAAAACACGCTTGTTAAAAAATTTATTTACAAAAGTTCAACAATAATGTTTCGCATCCACAAAATAAAATGAAAACAATATTTATTAAAACATTGTACCTAGCAAAAACGCTATTTTTTTTTAAACTAAAACATTAAAAAAAGAAGTATGAATAAAAAGTTCAAATTTGCAAAAATTGATAATTAAAAAAAAACTAAAATAAAACACCTTTCAACTTAAATTTAAAAATGATAAGATAACAACCTTTAAATGTGAGGAATCAGAAGGGAAAGAAGACCAATTAACTTAGAAACAATCAAATGAAAAAGTCTTCAAATTTTACAAAATCAAATCAATTGTACGCACTTCTAAACAGGTGAGTTTTTACTATTTTCTAGAAAAGGTTGTTCATTTTGTAGAGTGGGTGGTTAACTGTTCCAGATCTTTCCGATGTCATGTCAAACGCCTGTGTCCGTAATCCAAACTTTCTGTTGTTGTAATTGAGTTTTCTCCTGTGAACGTAAAGTTCTCGGCTGTTTGTACCGTTAAACTTTTTTTTTCAATACAATATATTATTTTTCTTTATGGTTGTTATTTTTTCGTATCTAATACATTAGTTCTACTCTTGTTATATATACAAATTACAAGTCCCTTTTTGATAATTCAAATAGAAAGATCAGACAAAAGGAATCAAGAAAACGATTCAAATGTTCCTACTCGTAATATATAATCACGACTTATAAAACTGACCAAAAGTACTTCATCTCTACTTTTAGAAAAATTTTCAAACCTATATTCATTTAGTGGGGGATATGGATCGTGTTGCCTTCTTATTTTATTTACTCGCAGGTCTATAACATTTTTTGCTGCTGCTGGAACTTTTATCTTTGCTACTAAACCCAACAAATTTGACATGTAAGGAGGACTACCTTCTCTGTATTTTTTCAATGCTCGAAAGCTTCCACAAGTAGATATAAACTGTGAGCGTGAGTTCATAGAAGATCCTTTCGTAACGTGTTCCAATACTGATACAATAGCTAATGGTGATTTAGCGCTAATACCATTATCATTGGCATTTGATTCATCGTTTCTCAGTTGGCGATAAAGAATCAGGTGTACATTTTCTATTGGAATATCACCGGGAAGCAAAACCATGTTTGATAATATGCTTTGATATCTGACATTTAAGTTTGTTACAGGTTGATTCCATGAATTCGGCGGTAGTCCAACGATCGATGTCAACGGGGGCACAATTACCTCGGCTATAAAATCAACAATATTCTGCAACGAACAATACTCTAAAGCCTCTTCATACGTTTTAAATGCAGGAACAACGGTAGAAGTTAAAGAATTACTAAACGAATAAATGTTCGTTGATGGGAATAAACTTCTTTCTGTGTAAAGACGATCTAAGACAGGTTCTTCAAGTATAGTATAAATAACCTGAAATTTTAAAAAATTTCATATGATATTGATTCACTAAGATTATCTGAAGACATAAAATATGCCGTTAACAAAAACATGATGTAAAACGTTCAGATAATATGTTGGTTTTTTTTGTTTTATTTTTCAATGGATGAATTTTTTTTCAGGTGGGGCTCGCATTGGGGATGGTTAATGAAATAGTTCTATTTTCTGAACTTATTTTGACAATTTTAGTGCAAATGTACATTTATTATATAAAAAGTGAACCTTAAGAAAAATATAGATATACGACCTTCGGTTGTATAAAATATAATTCGAATGCATTTTCATTAAGGAATGACAACAATATTTTATCTGTCTATGACGAAACAACATTTAAAAATGTGGCACATTTTTTTGTGTAACCCGTGAAGGCACAGTTTTCATACATTTACTACGTGTTTTTATACAGCTGGCCCATGTCTATTTTCATATACACATACGTACATTTATGTGCTGTAGATGCAACTAGCTTGTTAATTGAAACTGAACACATGAAAGAGGTAAGGATTAAGTTTATTTATTTAGTTTATTTATAAAACTAATTTCTGGATATGATAATGATTGGGTAATAAAAAATAAAAATTGTATGTTAGAAAAGACTAAAGATTGTAAACATAAAGGATAATCTTATGCCATTCTTAATAATAATTTTAGATTTTAAGTACTAGTACAAATGTAGAGTTCTTCTTAAGCTTCAGCATCAACTGTGCATACCCCCAAAAAAAATGTTTTGCCTGATGGTGAAATTCCTGATTTTTTATTGCAGGATCATGAGTAATAAATAAACAACATCAATGACTGATAAAGTAAGGAATGTGAATTGTCAGTGGAAATATTAATGGGATCAAAATAACAAGAGCATTGGATTTGATATATGACTTCCTGTGAATTAGTGTTACAAAAAAAAAATTCCAATTTGTGAGAAGTATCTTATATAAAATGTAAAAAAATACATTTTTTAAAAGTAATTGTTTTATTTTATTTTTACATGCTTTATCTCTAAAATTTCTGTTTAACAGGTAAGTATGTATAAGCAATCATACAAAATACATGTAATTTAACGCTAAAATAAATCTCAAATCAAAACAAATATTTTTTCAGCAAACAATAGGGATTCCAATGGCCACTAATTGTACAACTTTACTTGCTGAGTTGTTTCTACATTCATATGAAGCAGACTTCTTACAATCTTATCCTGACAAAAAGATCGTACACTAGCTCTCTCTTTTAGCCTCACGTTCCGTTATATTGGTGATGTCCTTTCACTAAACAATTCTCGATTTCTCTGCCTCATATATCGCCAGGACCTTGAGATATAGGACACAGCGGTTTCTAGAAAGTCTGCTTCACATTTAGATCTACATCTCGGAATTGACTCTCATGGAAGACTTTCAACAAGCTCTATGACATACGTGATGACTTTAACTGTCCAATCGTCAACTCTCCTTTTCTTTGTAGCAACATTTCGTCCGCTCATGCTTATGCAGTCTTCAATCACAGTTGATTCGTTACTCCAAAGCTTCCGGAAATTTCGTCGATTTCCTTGGCAGAATGTCACGTTTGACACAGAAATTGCTGACACAGGGTTATGTTGCTCCACGGTTGCTTAGTTCACTCAAGACATGTTACTGTAGACACCATACACTCGTAGACAAATATAGGATTTTTATCTCTCAAATGAGTGCAGATGTTGGTTTGTCGGAGAAATTGACACACTGAATTGGAAATTCGCAACACGACGGGTGTGCTATAGCAGGGAAGAACCGTTTACTTTTCCGGAGCACCTGAGTTCACTCATGTTACGACTTTAGTTTGCGTTGTTGATTTCCATTCGGTTGATTTTGTGTTTTGTGTTTCTTCGTGCTGTTCTTGTTCGTGTTCAATACCGGTTTTGTTTTAGCCCTTTCGGATTTTTGACACGCGAATGCTCCATTGGTGCCTTGTGACAACCGTTATTGTAATAAAATTTGCTATCGTTCTTATTCAAACCTGTTGGAGTTTCACACGAAAACAGTAAAGACAATCGTTCCTTTCTTTCAATTCCATTTATTAAACAAGGGGTTAGATGCTATTAATTGAGGAAATATTTTACACCACAAATCTGTTACGGAACATATTCCTCCTCACTTCAAAGATAAAAGCATTCCCATTATCTCTTATTACTACACTTCCACCATCGCACCTAAGGTTTTCAACTATAAACAAGTGTTGCGGGATTTCCAAATCAATGACCTCAAAGCAAAACCTCCAGACTGTACCTGTAAAAAGTCCCCATTCAAATATAGTCCATCTGGTCACGTTATCACTGGGGACCCCAACATCGTGGAAAATGACTTACTTCACGATGTTTTGGCTAAAGAATCTAAATAATGTGAGCCAAGACGAATCGACTGGAGCTATTATTTCAAAACAATTATGGATTCAGTCGAGGACTTTGCCAGGAAATGGGCCAAAAAAGAACAGGAGAAAGAAAGTGACGTTTTCTCAGAATGGGTAAAAGCTGTGAGGTCATTTGTTTTGAAAAGAATCGATTCTTTGAAAGGCTCAATGAGCAATAAGGCTACATCCATTTTTAGCAACGCTGATGTTGCCAAAACATTGTCCACCTTACATGACAAATATGTTGTTGTACCTGCATACAAAGCACCAAATAACATCATTTTCGTGTGCAAGAAACACTATATTGACTGTTAGACAGCTGAATTGGGGGTTTGGTTGTACCAACAATAGCACCACATACACGGCTACAACACTGTCTAAGGAGGAAATCATTGACAATCACAAATCCTCCTTCAGATTTTCTGTTGGTGGCAGTAATAATGACATTCCATCCCTGTATTGGATTCCTAAATTACATAAGAATCCATACAAACAGCGCTTCATTAAAGGGTCATCACAATGTACAACTAAGCCTCTTTTAGTTCTGTTGACTTCAATACTGACGCCGATAAAATCCGGCCTCCAGAAATATTACTATTGTTGTTATTCTAGAAATGGTGTCAATCAAATGTGGATCCTGAAGAACTGATGAGATTCTTAACTCTAAATCAGTTTCATCTTGTAACAGCATCAAAACATTCGATTTCTCCACACTTTATACTTCTTTTCCACATGAACAACTGGAATCGCGATTGGCACAGCTGATTTAACGCAGCTTTTTAAAAAAAAATGGAAAACGTAAGGTACAAATATATTGTAGTCAATTATACCAAGACTTACTTTGTCATCAATGAGTCTAAGAAAAAGAACAAATTTACAGAAGACCAAATAGTCTAGATGCTCAACTTTCTTATTGACAACATATTTGTTCAGTTTGGTGGACGTGTTTTTCAGCAAACAATAGGGATTCCAATGGGAACTCATTGTGCACCTTTGCTTGCTGATTTGTTTCTTCATTCATATGAAGCAGACTTCTTACAATCTCTTCTAGACAAAAAAGACCGTAGACTAGCTCTCTCTTTCAACCTCACGTTCCGTTATATTGATGATGTCCTTTCACTGAACAATTCTCGATTTGGTGACTTTCTCCATCTCATATATCCCAAAGGGGCTTTAGATAAAGGACACAACGGATTCTAGGAATTCTGCTTCATATTAAGATCTTCATTTCGAAAGAAGCATAGGTGTACCAAAGGGGAAATCAGTATCATAAAACCGTAAAGACAAAGACAAAACCGGCAGACAAAAAAATCATCACAACAAAACAAACCACATCACATAACAACAAAACCGCATCCAGCTACGCGAACTCAAGTCGAAACGAGAGTGAACTCAGATGCTCCGGCAGAGTAAGCAGTTCCTGCTTGCTATTGCACACCCGTCACGATGCCAAAGATCGATTAAGTGTTGGTCAAATCCGGAAAGGATGAAACTCTATGACAAACCAACATCTGTGCTCATATGAATTGACTCTCAAGGAAGACTTTAAACAAGGGGATGCAAAAATTGCTCGCACAGGGTTATGTTGCTCCTCGGTTGCTGTCTTCACTTAAGAGATTTTACGGAAGACATCATGCACCGATAGACAAATATGGGATTTCGATCTCTCAGATGAGTGCAGATGTTGGTTTGTCTAGGGTTTTGTTTTGTCTTCCTTTACCGGATTTGACACGCTTAATATACTATTGGCAACGCGACGGGTGTGCTATAGCAAGCAGGAACTGCTTACTCTTCCGGAACACCTGAGTTCACTCTTGTTTCGATTGGAGTTCGCGTTGTTGATTGACATTCAGTTATTTTGTGTTTCCATGTTTTACATGTTGTCTGTTTTTGTCCCGTTCTTGTTGGTGTTTACTGGTTTTGTCTCTGCCCTTTCGGACTTTTGACATTCGGATACCCTATTGGTACCTCTGCTTCTTTTGTTATATGATTTAAAAGTGGATTTTTTATACGACCGCAAAAAATTTGCGGACCTATAATGGTATGATGCTGTCGTCGTCGTTGTCGTTGTCGTTGTCGTCGTCGTCGTCGTCCGTTAACTTTAGTGTATACACGATAACTTTAGTTCTAGTTATCCAAATGCAATGAAATTTGACAATGATATTTCTTACCATTAAAGGATGGATGGGATTGATTTTGGGAGTCCCCCCTTTTTTCGTTTGGAAATTAAGGGCCAAAAGGGGCCAAAATTGTAACTTTTTTGTTTGTTCTTACAATAACTTTTTCAAAATCTTCTCCTCTGAAACTACTGAACAGAATTCAATGAAACTTGGTATGATTGATCATTAGGGTGTCCTGCACTATAGTAATGTTTTAATTTCTGATTCGTCAAAAAACATGGCCGCCGTGGCTAAAAATAGACCAGGGGGGTCAGACTACTGTTTTTGGCTTGTAATTCAAAAAGTATAAGGGATAGATGAAATCTGATGCCACCCTACTGCTTCAGGATCAAAAGTTCTACAAAAGTCTCCATTTGGTCGAAGTTGTCAGAAGACCCCTTATAGGGGTTACGGCCCCTTAAAGGTGAAAAATAGCATTTTTTCATGTTTTTGCCCTATAGTATGAAAATTATTGCAGATAGCAAAAAGCTGTTGCTTGCTTAATTGTTCAGCTCAATTAGCTCTACAAAAAACTCCATACGGTCGAAGTTGTCAGATGACCCCTTATAGGGGCTACAGCCCCTAAAATAATGTTTTTTCATGTTTTTGGCCTATGAAATGAAAACTATAGCAGGTAGAGAGAAGCTGTTGCTTGCTTAAATGTTCAGCTCATTTACACAATTAAGAATTAAATTTTGCGACCCCCCCCCTTTTTCCCCTATTACGTAATTAGGGGCCAAATGGGGCCAAAATCAAAACTTTTTTATTTGTGGTCTGATTTTAAAAAATTTTTTTGCAAGTTTATTCTTGTCCGGTAGTGAATCCAAATTTGAGAATTAATTTTTGTGACCATCCCCTTTTTCACTTGTTTTGTAATTAGGGGCCAAAAGGGGCCGTAATAAAAACTTTTATTTCTGGTTTGTTTTTGAAAATTATTTTGCAAGTTTATTTTTGTCAAGTAGTGAATCCAAATTTGAGAAATTATTTTTGCAACCCCACCCCTTTTTCACCTGTTACATAATAAGGGGCCAAAAGGGGCCGAAATTGATTTTTTTTAATTCTTGTCCAATTTTGACAATTTTTTTGCAAGAGTAGAATACAAAATTGAAAATTTTTATTTTTACCCCCTGGGTCGAAAGTCCACCAGAGCAGCATGTGTCAAAAACCTTTGTCAGTCCACCATGGGCTGCATGTGTCCAGAGCAATAGACTATCCATATTGGGCCTAAAATGTACAGGGTTCAACATGTTGCGGTCGTATCATGCTGCGCTCGGCGAAGCTTTTTATTATTTAAAGTGAAGGAATTTATTGTAACTAAGATATTATCACAAAAAAATAATTGAATATTTTAACTAATTATGAAAAAATTAACATTTAAAAACAGTTTATTACAATAACAGTTGTTATCACAATAACGGTTGGCATGCTCAACCGTTATTGTAATAAACTTTTGTATTTCGTAAATTTTAAGTTTGAAGTCAAAATATATTTCATGATTGCTTAATACCGATATTACTTTTATAACCAAATGAATTACTTTAATCTTTTATCACAATAACGGTTGACGACCGAAATCTTTATTGTTAGTACAACTGTTATAGTAACAAACTTTTTCAATCAACCTAATCTCGTCTTTAAATCATTCAAAATGACTGATAGTCGCGGAAAATTGGCATTTCAGTCATTCTAAACAGTTTTTTCTTTATTTTTGAACTAATTTCAGGAATAAAGATTTTTTTCTTACAATTGTGGCTTAGTGTCCAATATTTCTGAAAATATGAATATATTGTCTGAAATGGATATAGATGATCTACTAGTACTTGAATATACAACTTGATTGATATTTAAGTCATTTTGAGACACGTCTTAACGAAATTCATCTTTGAAGTTTTTATAACAATAACGGTTGACGACCGATCCTTATTGTTACAACATTCGTTATGGTAATAAACTTTTCCAATCAATCTCATTTCGTCTTTTAAAACATCCTAAATGACTAATAAACGTGACTTTGTTCTTAAACTCTTGAGTACTTCCAAAGTACTCAGGTTCGAGCAAAAACATATTAGTTGCAAATACACATGTAATAAGCAGAGACACCAAAGGGGCATTCGAGTGTCAAAAGTCCGAAAGGGCAACGAAAAAACCGTTAAACATGAACAAGAACAGCACAAGGAAACACAAAACATAAAAACAACCGAACAGAAATCAACAACGCGAACTCAAGTCGTAACAAGAGTGAACTCGGGTGCTCCGGAAGAGTTAGCGGTTCCTGCCTGCTATAGCACACCGAGTTACCAATTTCCAATTCATTGTGTCAAATCCGGTAAAGGAAGACAAAACAAAACCTTATGACAAACCATCACCTGTACTCACCTGAGAGATAGAAATCCCACATTTATCTATGAGTACATGGTGTCTACCGTAAAATTTCTTGAGTGAAGACAGCAACCGAGGAGCAACATAACCCTGTGTTAGCAATTTCTGTGTCAAACGTTACGCTCTGCCAAGGAAAGGAAATCGATGTAATTCCCACAAGCTCTGGAGTAACGAATCAATTGTGATACGTAAACTCCATAAGCTGGAGCGGACGGAATGTTGCTACACTCGAAGGGAAAGTTGACGATTGGGAAGTTGAAGTCATCACGTTTGTCATAGAGCTTTGTTGATAGTTTTCCTTGAGAGTCTATTTCGAGATGTAGATCTTAATATGAAGCAGAATTCCTAGAATCCGTTGTGTCCTTTATCTCAAGTTCCGGGGGATATATGAGATTGAGAAAGTCACCAAATCGAGAATTGTTTAGTGAAAGGACATCATCAATATAACGAAACATGAGGTAAAAAGAGAGAGCTAGTCTACGGTCTTTTTTTTGTCTAGAAGAGATTGTAAGAAGTCTGCTTCATATGAATTAAGAAACAAATCAGCAAGCAAAGGTGTACAATTGGTGCCCATTGGAATCCCTATTGTTTGATGAAAAACACGTCCACCAAATTGAACAAATATGTTGTCTATAAGAAAGTTGAGCATGTCGATTATTTGACCTTCTGTAAATTTGTTCTTACTTTTAGACTCATTGATGACGAAGTAAGTCTTATCATAACCGACTTCCAAATATATAAAATACACATTGATAAAGAACAAATACAAACGAATTACAAATTTTGCTACTGGTGCAGCATGATTGAATATACATGTATTTGTATTTAAATATATACATGTAGGAATATTTACAATATTCCATATTCCATATTCTTTCGTTTTTAAATATAAAATCAAATCTTTTTTTATAAAACAATCCTTTCTTTAAAAAATAGTCAGAACTTCTATATAAAGGGAAGCAACTCCAATTACATGGTTTGGAATTTTCATAGTTATAAAGATATTTTAAGTTAATTAATATGTTTTCTTTTACAGTTATCTTGGAGCTGATATTTAAATCGCCAAATACGCCAAGAGCCAAATTTAAGCAATATTGATTTTTTTCTGTCAAAAAGAGGACTGGTGAAACAGAAAACAGGATAGCCATGAACTACAGAGACTGTACTTTCTAACATAATTATACTTATATAATATGAGAATACCTTGGAGCAAATTATAAATGTCAAAATTTTCAATCTAATATAATAAATAAAAAAAAGAAGTTTACAAAGTTCATCTTATTTTGTAGAAGGTCATTTTGTTAACATGCTAACTCTTAAGTTTACTCTTCTTTTTGTCATTTCTTTCAATGTCATGTAGGATTTCTGGAGGAGTAATTGGCGATTTTGCCAACCTAGGATTGGGCAGCTGTTTGTTAGGTATTTGAGTTTTTCCACTCACGAAACTTGTGATTGATCTTTGACCTTGTCCTCTACCAGCTGGATGTTTCCGCTTTGGCTTGATTGAATTTTAGCACTACCAATCGATGGTACAGTGGTATCGCGTACTGCTGGTGCAGGACCCTGTATTGGTCCTGTAAGAATCGATTGAGAGGGTTCAGTGCCATCGGTGTTTGGATGGACTTCAAAGTCTATTGCCCTTTCAGTCGATCCAGTAGTTGGCTGTTGTGTGTAGTCATCATCCCAGCCTGTACTATTGAGATCCTGTTGACTAACTTCACTTTCTGGCATTTGACTGACCGAAAACATACCATTTGTACACATACTTTGTTTATGACCTGATTCGCCACAAGATTTGCAACGCCAGTCGTTATCACATTCACTTGCACGATGACCATTTTCTAGACACTTTGAGCAATTAACATAGCGATTTTTAGTATTTGGCTGACCTTTGTACATGATAGTAACTCTGTATTTGCCAATGGGTATTTGTCTTGGTATGTCTTTCGCTAAGGTAGGTCCTTCGCAGATGACAATTCGGTCTCCTGTTTGACAATTAGTGAGCATATTTTGATATCGAAGTCTTTCTCGAAAGTTTTTGAGAATGACACAGCCATATTGCTCTAAGGCTTGAAGAATCTGGCCATCATCTGCCTTCAGTGGAACATCTTTGACTCGGATTCGAATGTCAGTGTTTTTTTCATAAGTACTTACTCTAGGATTTCTTGAGTATACATTAATGGTCCTATTTCTAAATTCTTATCCTTGAGAGAGCAAGGTTTCTTCTTCCTTCTCCTCATCTAGGTAAATCCACCAAAGACCTCTGATTCTTTGTAATCCTTTTATATGGTGGTTTGGTATGCATTTCCTTACTACTTCGTAGACTTCATCTATTGTAAGATACAGGGCCTTGATAGGGTTGTCGATACCTCTGAAGACATCTGATTCAAGTATGAATACAGGCTTTAATGATGATAATGAGTTGGGGTCATCTGTCTTGGGCCCGTTTTGAATGCATAGGCATAACAGTTGTTGTTACAATTGGGATTTCGGTCGTCAACCATTATTGTTATGAAAACTTCAAAGATAAATTTTGTTTAGAAGTGACTCAAAATGACTAAAATATGAATCAATTAGTATATTCAAGTACTTATAGATCATCTATATCCAATTCAGACAATATATTCATATTTTCAGAATATATCGGACACTTAGCCAAAATTATAAGAAAAAGTCTTTATTTCTGAAATTAGTTCGAAAATATCGAAAATAACTGTTTAAAATGACTGAAATACCAATATTCCGTGACTATTAGTCATTTAAGATGTTTTAAAGACGAAATACGATTGAATAAAAAAAATATTACCATAACGGTTGTTGTTACAATAAGGATTTCGGTCGTCAACTGTTATTGTAATAAAGACTTCAAAGACGTACATGTATTTTGTTTAGAAGCGACTCAAAATGTCTTAAATATGAATCAATTAGTGTATTCAAGTACTAGTAGATCATCTATATCCATTTTAGACAACATATTCATATTTTCAGATTGTATCAGACACTTAGCCAAAATTGTATGAAAAAATCTTAATTTCTGAAATTAGTTCGAAAATATAAAAAATAACTGTTTATAATGACTGAAGTACCAATTTTCCGCAACAATTAGTCATTTAGGATGTTTTAAAGACGAAATAAGATTGATTGGAAGAGTTTATTACCATAACGGTTGTTGTAACAATAAGGATTTCGGTCGTCAACCGTTATTGTTATAAAAACTTCAAAGATGAATTGCGTTTAGAAGTGACTTAAATATGAATCAATTAGTATATTCAAGTACTAGTAGATTATCTATATCCATTTCAGACAATATATTAATATCTTCAGAATATATTGGATACTAAGTCAAAATTGTAAGAAAAATCTAAATTTCTGAAATCAGTTCGAAAATAAAGAAAAAAACTGTTTAAAATGACTGAAATGCCAAATTTCTGCGACTATTAGTCATTTTGGATGATTTTAAGACGAAATTAGGTTGATTGAAAAATTTTATTACCATAACGGTTGTTCTAACAAAAAGAATTTCGGTCCTCAACCGTTATTGTGATAAAAAAAAATCAAAGTCATTCCATTGGTTATAACAGTAATAATAACAACTGATATCTGTATTAAGCAATCATGAAATATATTTTGACTTCAACTAAGAGGAAAAATTAATTCAAAAATTTTAATTTTACGATATAAAAAAGTTTATTACAATAACGGTTGAGCATGCCAACCGTTATTGTGATAACAACTGTTATTGTAATAAACTGTTTTTAAATGTTAACATTTTTCATAATTAGTTAAAATATTCAATTATTTTTGTTGATAATATCTTAGTTACAATTAATTCCTTCACGAAAAATGAAAAAAATCCACTTATAATTCATAAAACAAAATTTATTACAATAGCGGTTGTTACACAGCCCTGCTCCAAAAGTCGGTCACGAAGAAATCGGTGTCTGACCAAAAAATCTGTGAAATGTGTGCAAGCTGTGGCGTATCGAATAAGTTGTGAAATATAAACACCGTATTTAGGGGAATTAGGTATATTGCTCTGTAGATTGGGAAAATTAATAATTTGAAAATTAAAATCGTCTCTTTTATCGTAAAATTTTGTACTGAGATGACCACCTGGGTCAAATTCGAGGTGCAAATCCAAGAAAGACGTGAAGCAATTTGATTCGGTGGTCTCTTTAATCTCCAATTCTGGAGGATATATTGAAGGAATCCATCTACCAAATGAAGTGTTATTGACAGAAAGGACATCATCAATATATCTGAATGTAAGATTAAATGACATTGCCTCTTTCATCTTCGAGTTCTTTGCGAGTCCCTGAAGAAATTCAGTCTCGTAAGAGTATAAAAACAAATCGGCGAGGAGAGGAGCACAGTTTGTGCCCATTGGAATGCCGATTTGTTGTTGAAAAATCTCTGCTCCGAAGGTGACAAATGTGTCAGCAATTTCTCTGTCAAACGTTACGCTCTGCCAATGAAATTGATGTAATTCCCGCAAGCTCTGGAATAGCGAATCGACTGTGATACGAAGATTACATAAGCAGAAGCGGACGGAATGTTGCTACACAAAAAGGGAAAGTTGACGATTGGAAAGGCATCACGTTTGTCATGGAGATTTGTTGAAAGTCTTCCTTGAGAGTTAATTTCGAGATGCAGAACTAAGTATGAAACAGACTTCCTAGAATCCGTTGTGTCCTTAATCTTAAGCTCCCGGGGATAAGGCTTGTACAATTATTATCTGTAGAAAAACTATAAAAGAACAGTGCAACTTGGGAATTTTTATTTTAAGGCCTTACGAATAGGAAATAGTAATTCATTAATTGATTTTATTGTAATTTCATGGACATTGGATTTCTAGCGTATCCATTGTATTGTATACTATTGCTGTAAGATGTTACATTGTATGTGTCGAATTATATACTGATGAATTGGAAAGTTTAAAGCTCTGAAACTTTTATTAGCCGAGTTGCAACGAAGTTGAATTTGGGGTTGTTATGGTGATGGTGGGCAGCTGGGCAGGCGGGTTTCAGGACCATAACTCAAAAAGTCGCAAACCAATTTTAATGAACTTTGCAATATTGTTACATACCATAATAGGAGGAACCCTATTGATTTTGAGGTAAATCCATTCAAATGTCAAGGTCACAGCGACAGGAAAACGTTAGAAAATTTCTTGAATTAGTGGTTCCCTGACCATTACTCAAAAAAGTTGTCACCCACCTTGAATGAAACTTTGGGATATGGTTACCTATCATAAGAGGAGGATTCGAATTGATTTAAGGGTAAATCCTTTCAAGGTCAAGGTCACAGCGAGAGAAAAACGTTAAACGTTTCTTGAATAAGTTGTTTCCGGACCATAACTCAAAAAGTTGTCGACTGATTTAAATGAAACTTTGGGATATTGTTACATACCAAAAGAGGAGGACACTATCGATTTGGGGTCAATCCATTCAAGGTCAAGATCAAAGCAGCAGAAAAATGTTAAAACATTTCGTTTAAAAAGTGTTTTCCAGACAATAACTCAAAAAATGTTTAAACCAATAGTAAGAATCTGTTGGGATTCATCCAATTTTAAGAAACTGTGGGATATATCTAACAATAAGAAAAGGAACCCTAGTGATTTTAACTCAAGAGTTAGGTCAGCAAATATGTTAGTAAATTTCTCAAAAAGTGACTTCTTGACAATAACTCTAAAAAATCGTATTAAATCGGCATGTAATGTCTGTACAACTTGTAAAATGACGTAACTCGGATTTTGCACCCTTGTGCATATTGATTTTTTATTTTGTTATACAACCTTACACCTGGCACATGAAGGAAATCATGAGAGATCAACAAAACTTCAAAAAAATCACGTAAAATTGTGGTTTTTGTAACGCATTTGAATATAGAATGCTTTGTCCGGTAAAGGAAAAGGTAAGAAGGTTGGATAATGTTTTGTATTGGAGCTATTTTTTTATCTTAATTATCGTATCGAAACAAAAATATCTACCACAAGAGTTCACACTAAAGTATGTCTCGCCTGTCCACACTATCAAAATACCTAGTTATTCGACTATTCATTTATTAATTCCCCCTGTGACAGTTGCTTAGATATTTACCCCGTCTGTATACCAAATATCAGATGCCTATTTGTAATACTTTTCAAGAAATTAATTTTACAAAAAAGTCTTAAAAAGGAGTTTACGGCATGAAAAAAAAGTTCACAAAGTCACTAAAACGTTACATTTGGGTCAAGGTTACACACCATGGTGACAATGGTGCAGACCAAAATCTGAACTGGATGTATACCCAATAAAAGATGCTTAGCTATTATACTTTTTAAGCAATTCATTGTCCACAAAAGTCTTACAAAAAAGTTTACGCCGCCGCCGGAAGGTAATACCTATGGCTCGCTTTCCGCGACTTCTCGTCGCATGCGAGACAAAACCATTTTAACATGAACTTACATTACTAGGGGTGAACCTTACACAAGAAGACTCCCGTCTTTTAAATTCAGTGTACACAAACATGGCTACTTATATAATTATGTACTTACTGATAATTGTAACGTATCTGGAAAAAAGAAAAAAATAGTTATAAGATAACATCAAAGTTGTAGGCAACCAATTTTATCATCATAGCCCTTTGCGAGAAGTTTTTTTTCTGTTTTTAAACATTTGACTGTTAAGTCCTTTGCTAAAATTTTATGCACAATATTGCAGTCTTCACAAGGTAGTGGATCGCCTTATGTTGAAAAATTGTTATAATGAGTGTCATATCAGTTATATATTGGGTTCAAGTTCGGCATTCTTTGGTTTTATTTTCTATTCTTTTCATATCTATATAGTTTGGCATGTTCAATAATTTTGGTAGGGATTCTCTAAGAAGTCTTGAGTGGACGTCAGGAGTGGCAAAATTAATTCCCTGGAACTATGTTGTATTCATTGAAGCAAAGACCTTACTGAGTTTCTTCTGATTATTCTTTTTGCTCGTGGCCAGTATGAAAAAAACGGGTCGCGACATAATTTTTCGAAACTTGATACAATTTGTCGGTCATATTATGACCCCCGTCCTACTTAACCAACAAAAAAGATATTTTAAGCAAATGTTATCCTCGGTGCTGGATTTGGTTTTTGTGTTGGAGAACACATCAAAGCTTTAAATTATCCGTTTAAATTTCAAAACTGTCTAAACTCTAAGGTTCTTCCTACCCCAGACATAGGTTGATCATCTTGGTATTAATTTGGTTTCCCAGTTTAGTAATTTTGGATTTATTGTTCTTTGCACTTCATAATCATTTAGTGTTTGGCATTTTCAATATTTTTGGTAGAGCGCCTCTGATAAGTCTTGAATAGACGAAACGCGCGTCAGGCGTAGCAAAATTTTTTGTCTGGAACTTTGTTGTCATTTTTATTTCGAACACACGTGAAGGTTAGCACTGCTGGTGGAGTTATAATCCCCCGAGGTTAGCCCAGTCCAGCACCAACACTTTTGTGTTGGAGAACACATCAAAGCTTTAAATTATCCGTTTAAATTTCAAAATTGTCTAAACTCTAAGGTTCTTCCTACCCCAGACATAGGTTGATCATCTTGGTATTAATTTGGTTTCCCAGTTTCGTAATTTTGGATTTATTGTTCTTTGCTCTTCATAATCATTTAGTGTTTGGCATTTTCAATATTTTTGGTAGAGTGCCTCTGATGAGTCTTGAATAGACGAAAAGCGCATCAGGCGTAGCAAAATTTATTGTCTGGAACTTTGTAGTCATTTTTATTCATTGTTAGAACGTTTTGGTTTTGAGTACTTTTCGTTTTAAACAGTTTAGGAATTTGACCTTCCAATGTTTTGATTTAAATGCTACTGATGAGAGGTTACTCCTTGAAAAGTCGATATATAGCATATCGAAATTAACAGTTTATACCCGCGTTTTGGTATTTGTAATTTTACAACGTTTTTTGCCTAAATAATATACACCCTAAATCAGGTCAACTCAAAAATCATAACTGATATAACAAGACCAATCGATGTCTGGCCCTGCGTCTAACGGCAAAACGTTGAACACTGTACGTTCTAGGCCCAATATGAAAAGTAAATAGTTTTTGAGACTTGCATCCTTATGTGGACTGACAACGCATATTTGTCACATGCAACCCAATTTATAGACTGACAATTAATATTTAGAAAAAAAGATTTAAGATCCTCATATCTAACAAGAATATAGAAATAAACACACAAAAGCAGACAAACCATTTCACTTTCCCATCTTTTGACCCCTAAATGCTTAACAGAAAATGTGGGGTAAAGAAGAAATTTATCATCCATATGACAAAAAACAACCTTTAAATTTTTTTCTAAATCTGACCTTAAATAAAAAAGTTGGATTTTTACCCTTTAGGGGTCCCTAATTTCTGAACAAAAGAGGGAAGACCTAACAAATCATGCCAATCAATTACTTAATGGTAATGAACATTATAAAAAAAATCATAGCAATAAGTCAACCAGAACTTAAGTTATAGTGGAAAACTAATAAAAGTTTCATTTTTAGCCCCTTTTTGGTCCCTAGTTTCAAAATGAAAAAAGAAGGGACATCCAAAATCATCCATATATTTTCTTTAATAGTCTATCAGCTAGCTCTAGAAAAAATGATGCTGCATGATACCCATGTAGACCACATTTTTATTTCATAAATCGAAGATTTAATGTATATAGATTGTTTTTCCGTTTGTTGTAGTCCGAAAAATTGCGCGGAAAATAGTACAACAAGCGGCCCTTTTGGGGCACTGTACGACTGGAAAAAACCTATCTAAATTTAAATTGAGAAATACCTCTTAGTTCTTCAGAAAAATATCATATTGAGCTTTTGATTTTTTTCCTTAAGACTTCAAACATAACTAAACATGTTAAAAATCGTCGAAAGGACTGTATAGAATAGTCGAATTAAGGGGAAATAACTCTAAAAGTGACAAATAAGGTTTTAATTTTTTTATCATTAAATTTTCTGCTTTAGATATTGTTAATCTTTATTATATAATAAAGATTAACAATATCTAAAGCAGAAATCGTTTACTTATTATCAATAGAACTACATTCATTCAAGTAGACAGAAAATTCTGCACTAGAGAATTTAAAAATGAAAAAAATCCGTCATAGGCCATTTTTAGCAATCCGTCTAGATCGTGGTCAATATCTTTCATTTAAGTTCTTTTTTAAGGTTATTATGTAAATTTCGTTAATAAGATCTCATTTTTTAAGTATTATTACTGTACTTAAGCTATATCATGCTGATGTGTAAGATCAGAACGCCTAAAAAAGGTAATAACAAAACTACAGAACTTGGAGGATCAATCTCAATGTCCAAGACAAAAGACATAACTGAGAAATTGAAAATTGCAAAGATTCTGACTTTGTATAGGCATTTCAAAAGAAATTATAAGTTGAACCATGCTTTATGGCACCAAAAATTCCCCTTCTATTGAGATCTTAAGGTCCGGTAGTAACAAGAAACACAACACGGTTGTAAGACATGATAGGGATGGAAATGTTGGATATTAAAGGTAATAACAAAACTACCGAACTTGGAGAATCAATCTCAAATGTCCATAAGACTAAACAAAATAAGGAAGACATACCGAAAAAATTGAAGACCGCAATGGTCCTGACTTGGTATAGGCATTTCAAAAGAAATGGTCGGTTAAACCAGGTTTTAAGGCGCACCAAACCTCCCTCTTTTTAAGCTGCGTCAAAACTCCCTCTTCCATTAAGGTCTTATCCGGGATGCTAGGGTGATCATCTAAATACCAAGAATCATGTTTGTGCGATTGCTTTAGAATCTAGAAACCATATATCCGATATAGATGCGCATAATACTAGTATTATTGAAAAGTATAAGCGAAGAAGAAAAATGAAAAGGTTTCTTTCCTCGCATTGAAGATGGTGCAATCCCTTTTCAAACCTATCAGGCAAATTATTGCTTTCCTGTGATATTTTTTTAATTACCAATGGTAGAAACGGTAAATCTTGTAAATGAGGATAGTGCATAACATTTTCGAATTCGTTCAATCCTTTTGGTTTTTGACTTTCAAATGCTGCCGATGAGAGGTTACTCCTTGTTATGCATGATAAAGCATAACCAAATTTTCTGTTTTATATCCGTTTTGGTAGTGTTATAGGAGAGCAACCCTACATTGCTTAATTAAGAGATACTGGAAATATGAAAAGCCATGCAAAATACCTAATGCATGTATAAATGATTTTTGTGCACTTAGGCAAGGTTACTAAAAAATAAAGACAACATTTTGACAAAATGAACTCTGCCTTAGTCTATTGCCACGGTTGAATTAAACAGTTACTTTCCAATGTTATGTTTCAAAAATATAGAACATTTAGGTATGCTTTTGTTTCTATTATTAAAGTATAAGTACCGTATACATGCTGTCTATTCACAACAAAACAGGAAAAGCTGCCCTTTGAAATTCATAATCATTACATGGCTCCTATAAATGTTCTCATATTACCGACAATTACCGATATAAAGTTGGAAAAAAGAAATGTGGCTGTCCAATAGAATTATACATTAGATAGAAGTACTTTAAGGAGACTTGTGTTTATCTATAAAGCATGTATGTTCTTGGTATTCTACAATAACTAAGCCGTTTTCATTTTCTTTCTTATAGCCCCCGCTTGAAAAGTGGTAGTATATAATGATAGGGGTGTTTGCCTGCGTGTCCATCCTTTCATTACACATCAGGGTATCCATCTCGTATTCGCAACTCCTCTTAAACCTCTTGAAGGATTTTCATGAAACTATTAAACAATCTTTATGAAATTATGTAGATGTGCACCTCTTATTTTAAAAAATGATCAAAATGATTTTGGAGGTTTTCCATATCAAACATGGACTTGGCTGTTTGACTACATCTTATCCGCAGCTTCTCCTAAACTTCGTGATAGATTCGTGAAACTTTCTCACAATCTGTAAGACATTAAGCAGATGTGCACCTACATGTATTTGAAAATGTGATCAGAATGATTTTTTATGTTTCATAGCAAAACATGGGCTAAGCTTTTTTGACTACAGAACGGTACCATTCTCTTATCCGCAGCTCCTCCTACACCCTTTGGTGGATTTTCATGAAACTTTCACACAAACTTTGTGACATACTGTAAATGTGCACCTTTGATTTTAAAATTTGTCAGTCAAAATGATTTAGGGGCTTCCCAAGGCGAAACATGTTACTGCACGGGGGTACCCATCCCTTATCACCAACTCCTCCAAAACATCTCAATGGATTTTCATGAAACTTTCACACAAGTGTTGTAACAGAACTAAGGTGTGCACCGCTTGCTTTGATTTTTTTCAAGACATTGGAGCTGGCGGTATTTATGTGTAAGCTGCTGTTCATGTTTTTTTTAGTTAGCTTTATTTTAAATATAGCGTTATATCTGAAAACACTAAGCAAAGCAATTAACATTTTATTTTACTTAAACGAACCCACACATATTGGTACAGCAAGAGAAATAAGGAAAGGCAAAGTTGATTAATTGCATATTAGAAAACTTCCTAGATACATAGGGAAAAACAAAAGTTTTATATACTTTTTTTTGTAAATAAGTACTCAACCAATCAAACAGAAAATTACCATGCTTAAACACATTAAAAGCAAACATTCAACATTAGGACTTTATTCGTTATTTAATGAAATATTGATCTCTAAAGAGCATACCTTTTAAAAAGTAACGGTTTATTATTTATGAAAAGTCAAATACACCATAGGTAAAATAAAATCGAACGGACCGAATGAAAACGCCTTTTAATAGCAGAGGTTTGTTTAATTAACAAAACATATAAATAATACAAGAACTAGATAAGCTCTAACTTGTACAATAATATATTTACTGTCTCGAAAAAGCAACTTAGAATGTAATGTTTATTGACCTTGACCCGAGTGATGTAAAAAACAGATCCGGACCGATGTAAGATTAAACTTCCGTTAAATAATTAATTGAGAAAAAACTATGTTATTTTCATTTTTTTTATTAATATATAACGACTTTAAAAATATGAGGTTGTATGTATTCGATCAACCATTTCATATTCAAAGTTGTTGTGACAATAAATTTTATATATTAAAAGACGATTTCTTTTTAAAAGTGAAATTGTGTGTACATTTTGAATAAAACTGGGCCATATTTATTTAGGTTTTATAGGTATTAAACTTGTTGTAAATCTATCAAGAAAATGGTGTGATTTTTTCTATATCTTTGTACAAAGAGGTAGCCATAAAATTCACTGTCAAAAATTTGACCCTCTTGTATACAAAGATGCATGGTTTAAAACAAATAATTTCGCACAAATTTCTGCATCTTTTAAATAAGTACAACAAACAAATTTTGAAAGGTTTGATTATATTACACTTTGAGATAATGCAATAAAATTTCGGTCTACAAGGGTATCACACAAACTTTTAAATAAGACGTCTTTTCCGACTTGGTTGATAGACTATAAGTAATATAACTGTAAAGTTCCATAGCATTTGGTCAACCAGAACAAAAGTTATTGTGGAAACAATTTTTAAAAGTCGCCTTTTTCACCCCTTAAGGGCCCTTATTTCTAAACAGAATTATAAAATGACCCAAAAGGGGGGGTGCACATCTTCAATATATATTTAATCACTATGTAAAATTTCAGAAAGATCTAGTGTTAACTTTTTGAGATTCAGATTACACAAGACAGGCACCCCTACAGCGCAACGGACGGACAGACGGAAGGACGGAGTGACCCGACTGCTAGACCTGTTTTCGCCTTCGGCGACGCAGAAAAAAACATTTGAAGCTAGGAAAATATCCCCTGACTCATAAATATGTCCTACGACGCAATTTTTATCCTTTGTAGTTTCACGCTTTTTACTTGAATACTGTAAGGAGTCGTCATTTATTCATCCGATCTCATGCTCATTTACTTAAAAACACAAGAGATAGCAGTAAGCATTAACTAGAGGCTCCCTGAATCGCTCACGTTGTATTCGATGATACTTATAAGCTAATTATTTAAACAAAGGACTGCTACTCTGTGGAATTATCAATTTTAATGTTCTAAAGTATACAATTCCTATCAAGAAAGGTCTAACTTTGACCCCATTATATATTTTTAGATCTGCGTGTGCTTAACCGTGTGCAATTTATTTTTTTCAAATATCTTGTATAGTTTTCAAGATACTGGTCTAAAAAGGATCAAATTTGAAAAAAAAAACAAGAAAAAGGGCAATAACTCCTATCACCATTGTCCAATCTTCTTCAAAACTTCAGGGCAGGTTGGCCTTGATATGCTGGTCACTATTACCAAAACAAATGTTTACGATCCAAGGGGTGTAACTCCTAAAGGAACGGTCCTACAACTTTGACTTTGCTACACTTTTTGTAGATCTTGATGTGCTTAATCATATGCAATTTAATTTTTTCCAATATCTTGTATAGTTTAAGATAATTGGTCTAAAAAAAAGAGGCTCCCAGGAGCCCGAATCGCTCACCTGGTCATGATGTCAACCTTATGAAGACTTTTGTATAGCTAAGTTGAATGTTTAAGCAAGAAAATTTTTCTTTATCTGCAATAGTTTTTTTTAAGCAAAAAAGAGAGTAGATCTTAATATCCTGATCACTATTGATTCTTGCACAAGTTTGATATCTGAAACAATTTTTGAGTTCTTATAAAAAAAAACTGAAATTTACCCCTAAGTTCTTTCTTTAGCCATGGCGGTCATGTTTTTGACGAATCAAAAATCAAAACAATGCAGCTGTAGAATATATGCTGTTAAACAATGTACCAAGTTAAATGCAGTTGGTCTTATAGCCCTTTTCAAAAAGTCACCCGGAATTCCGATTCCGATTCGTTTGTTTTCATTTTTGCAAGAGTAGTTTCCCTTTGTGGGTCGGCCTCATGGTGTAAATGTTCCAGACCGTACAGGTATTCAGACCGTACGCGTACGGTCCGGACCGTACGAGTATACCTATACGGTCCGACCGTACGCGTACGGTCCGACCGTGCAAGTATACCTGTAAGGCCTAAAACGAGCTGGACAATACAAGTATTCAGACCGTATAGGTATTTCTCTAATATTGCATTTATTCATATAATATTAGGAAATAATATTTTATTTCAACCTGAAAAGTGTTATTTCCAACTCCTAGATTCCTACGAATAAAATAGGGAAGAAAAAAAACCGAAAAGAGGAAAGCAAACTTAAAAAAAAACAAGACAAACAACATAAATCAAAAGTCAGAATTTGTAAATAGCTTAAAAAACAAAGGCGGTAGGTGAGAGAATTTGGAAATATGATGTTTAATATTCATCTTTTAGAATTTGTTAGTTTTTATTCTTTGCTTTGTTGTTGGATTTCACCGATATATAGGGTCCACCAAATGTCAGACTTCGTGATGATGATTAAAAAATCATTCTAAAATTATATCCAGTAAAGTAAAGTTTGAGGATGACGACAATACATATTACTTATATATTCTTCAAACATTTCCTTCCAAATTCCAATGACTGTTTTAGTTGTTACAACTGACGTATATAAGTACTAATATCTATTTCAAAACATTATATTAATTTTAAATATTGTGTGAAATAATAAAATTAATGCAATATTACAGGATAGATATATTTTATTGAATATTGATCTAGAAAATGCAAGTCAGACCGTACGCGTACAGTCCGACCGTACAGGTATTTTGAAAATATACCCGTACGGTCCGGACCGTACGCGTACGGTCTGAATACGCATACGGTCTGGAACATAAACAACGTTGAGCTAAGGTAAAACATCAATTTATCCCTATCCGATTTTGGCGTAATTTCCCATTCCCGGTTCAAATAAACTGGTTTGGAGAAGAAGTCTTGGATGCTAACGTATGTTTTAGTAATTTTAGACTTTGGCAATCAGATTTAAAATGTTTTAACAAGTTGACAAATTTAGTTAATTTCAACAAATTTTCAATGGAGATGCCTACCCGGAAGTCGTTAACCTGTAGTGCATAAGTAAAATATTTCTCAGGTCTGCACGTCCGGAAAATACTTTCTAAAAAGGACTATGGTGTCAGACTAGTTAATCTTTGAAATTTAGAGGATGGTGAATTTTGTGGCTTTAAGGGAAATTTCTCCTAAAAGAAATGGTCCTACAGCTTTGACTTATTATATTAAATATAGATCTTGATGTGCTAAATCATATGCAATTTGAATTTTTGACATGCCTTGTATAGTGTTGAAGATATAAATCTAAATAAGTGAAAAGAAATGAAAATAATCCAGAAAAAGGCCAATAATTCCTAAAGTTTCAGAGAAGGTAGATCGTCAGGTGCTGATCACTTGTGATTCTTGCACATTGACAATTTTGACATCTGTAAACATTTTTGATTTATAAGCAAAAAACTGCAATTTCCCCCTATGTTCTATTTTTAGCCATGGCGGCAATATCTTTTTTACAAATCAAAAATCCAAACGGCAGAATTGTAGCATATATGGTATTAAATATGTGTGCCAAGTTTAAATGCAATTGGACTGATGGTGTTAGACAAGTTAATCCTTGAAATTCTGAGCAAAAGAAATGAAGAATGGTAAAATTTGAAGCTTTAAGGGCCATAACTCCTAAAAGAAATGGTCCTACAGCTTTGACCTAATTACATGAAATGTAGAACTTGGTGTGTTTAATCATATGCAATTTGAGATTTTGAAATATCTTCTATCGTTTTCAAGATATTTTTAGCTACAGCGGCCGTAGTTTTTTTTCAAAAAATCCAAACGATAGTTTTGAATTAGCCATGCCAATAAACAACTGCACCAAGTTTGGTTGCAATTGGACTTATGGTGTCAGAGGAATTAACGCTTGAACAAGTTAAAGGAGACGGACGGACGACGGACGCCAAGAGATGGCAAAGAGCTAAATAGTCCAAAATTTGTAAAAAAGCAAGAAAAAGGGCAATAAATCCTACAACGATTGTTGGATTTTCTTCAAAATTTCCAGGCAGGTAGATCTTGATGTGCTGATAACTTTTACCATACGCTAGAATTTTGATATCTGTTACGAATTTTGAGTAATTTACAAAAAAAAACTGCAATTTACCATTGTGTTTTATTTGTAGCCATGGTGGCAATGTTTTTTGTCGAATCAAAATTTCGAACGACATTTTTGTAAAGGACAAACTACAGAACAACACCTCCGAGTTGTATTACATTTGACTTTGCAGTTTTAGAGAATAAGATTTTTGAAAAGTTGAAGGACGGACGCCAAGTGATGGCAAAAGCTCACATTATTTTCGGCAAGGTGGGTTAAAAAGGGAAAACAATTCTCATATTTAGTCCTTCTTTGAACATAAAGGGATGTACACTGCACGGCAAAACGTTTTCAAGTTTTAGCCGTCCTGTTCATGTTCGAGTTTGCCGGGTTTGTCGCTGCCCTTTCGGACTTTTTACACTAGAATGCCCCATTGGTGCCTCTTTGCTTCTTTTATAATTGATGACTTTCGTCTAACATGTTTTTTGCTTAAATCATGGAAAGCGTTAAAGACAATAGATTAAAAATAGGGATCTTTTTATTATCGCCATGTCAAACTTATGGATTTTAAGACCAAAGTCAAATGGGTACGAGCGGCCATTTAAAACTGACCACCATTTGTAAACACAAAACTTTTTTTTTGGTTTTGTACTTCATATGTCTTTTAACTTTACGAGAATATATACAATTTGAGCCCAAGAAATACATGATTTAGTTATGGTCGAAAATAGTCTGCCGAAAACAAGTGTTGTGTAAATGTTTGGTGTAAAATTCGTGCTAATAACTTTTAAATCGATCACAAAATTGCGACCAAAACAGTTTCGGTAAAAAAACCAATTTTTTGCCAATAATATATAAATTACTATACATAATACAATAAACATACATTCATTTCCTTGAAAATTAAGATAAGAGCTTTCATTTAAAACCAAGATCAAATTGCATAGGTCTAGTTGGCACCATATCAACAATTGAAAATAATGGGATGTGGAATAAAAGTACGCAACACCACTAAAAATCAAGCGGCAATTCACAAAAACCACAAATGGACAGCTGCCGCAGCCTTGAACGAGGCCAGTAGGCGCTGCTCGTGGTTCTGCAATCGTCCCATGGTCAATATAAAATGCATATAATTCAAATCCAGCCCTTAAATAGTCACAGATAGACCCCCTTATTAAACAAGTAACAGAAAACATTAAAAAGACAAGTACAAACAAAGTTCGCCATTATGGAAACTTCATAGTAACCTTACATGTTTATTATATTATATTACGGTTTTAGTGCACTGTGGACGTCTAAGAAAGCTTCCCCGTGCTTTAGTTGTTATTGAGTACTGGAATATGTGTTGGAAAGTCACTGCTTACATATATTTCCAGTTTTTTGACGTTCTGATCTAAAATTGTCGCTATGATAAGTTTACCTCGTTTAGTCATTGTTGTAATATTTTTTTTGTTTAAGTGTTTTGTTTGTTCAAATCAACTGTCCTACCGGTCTTCAAATTTTTCGACTTCTAGCATGTCTGATGAAGTTAAGTCCAGAAAAGCGCTTCACATGCATTGAATATTTGTTTTTTTTATTATTAATAACTACCTATTATAAAAAAAAAACATGTCGCGATACTGAGATTAGGTCGTTTGTTTCCGTCGTTTCTATATTTACAAAAGCTCTTTGCAATGTACATACTTTCACTTTTCACTCGGGGGCTATATTCGGATTCTCAATCTTCGGATTTCCATCAAGATAATATGGCCGCGACCAGTAGATTATGTGTTCCGCTTCGGATTATATTTTAGTCAGTGTAGCATATCTTGCGTAGCTTTTGCGTAAAGGATAGTTGATTTTGGATTGCGAAAATTTACTTAATTGAATAATGTTTTTAAGGACAAAAATACTATTCGGACACCAAAGTAAGTTAAATCTTGCAACAAAGTTGTACACAGCATGTTCGTTTTTCATGCTTTTATGTGGCGGTGTTTTAAAGCAACAATGCGATTCAACTAGATCATGTAACGTACATGGCGTAGTCACCTTATCATGTTTATCAGGTTGTGCACATGTTTAAGCGTACTTTCTTATAAATTTTTGACTGCAAAATGTTAATTCATTGAATAAAGTTTATTATCACAGACAGAAATAATGCTTATGCAAACTAGGTCAATCAGACACACACAATTCAAGCATTTTATTGATTTTTAGAAAATGACAAAATAGCCACATTGGGTCATTCGTCTGTCTTGATCTAGGTCATTTTAAGGATAAATAATTTTATCTATTTCTCACAAAGCTATTGCGGGATCCGGAAAAATAAACTTATTTGTCACAAGTTATTGGTTGTTCGAAAATGTTATCATTGCTTGATAATTTTGTCGATTCACCACACAGAGACCAATGTCGCCTCAACTACAAACATGTCAGAAAATAATTTTACCTGCGCGGAACCACAGGGGCTTGGATTATAGAGAAAGGGGGGCGATTTCTTTAAAGTCAATATAAATGACCAGATCGAAGCCCCTGTGTGTGGAACATGGATTGCAACGTTCGTGTATAAGTTTGCTTTAGTCTCTATCATAAAGGGAGGGACAATCTTTGAATAGGTGACAATCAAAAATATTTGAGCAGTGGTGGATCCAGGGGGGGGGGTCCGAGGTTGGAATTTTCCTCCTTTCCGACAAAAATTTCGCAAGTAACGTAAAGGTTTTCTGCGTCTGGAACCACCCCCTTTTCGTCCTTCGTCCGCAGCGGAATTTATGTGGACCAACCCCTTTCAAAAATTTCTGGATCTGGCCCTCTTTGTGTTATAATATAATTTATTGCTATTAGACGTAAAAATATAGGCATACATGTACATTGCAAATTTTCATAAAGAGATCTAAAATTGGGTTTAAACTTATTTCATATAATATTATATACTTCAAAATCATAGGCTGATCTGACAAATGGTAACCATTAAAGTAGACGATAAATAGATGTGGAATAATTGTACGCCACACAACCAACATAAAGAAACGGAAATTTTAAAAATCACAATGGAAAACAGCCAACAGTCTTCAGCAAGACCATAAGTCGCTGCTTGCCGTCTTGCATTAGCCCAAAGACTAATAATACAAAAGAGGATGAGTCCAGTTTCCTTTTTGGTCACACTTAGATAAAAGTCAAAATAACAATGTAAGAGTTTTTTTACATCTCTGCATGCTTGGAATGCAACTAAATGTTGAAACTAATAATATTATAAAACGAAAATTGTAAAAATTTCTAGGCGCAAAATATATGTTTGATTTTCTTCTTCGGTATTCCCAGAATCCCGTTAGTAGCTTTTGTTCTCAGAATAATTTGAAAATTGAAACCTTTTTAAACTTTAACATTAAGCTGATTTATAAGTATATATGAACAACAGACTTTGACATCTTTGATCCAATGGAGACTTTTGTAGAGCTCGATGAGCTGAAGGTTTAAGCAAGCAACAGCTTTTCTCTATCTGCAATAGTTTCCTATTTCCTCCACTAACATAACAAAACTTTGATGCAGTTATTTTAAACTAAATAGGAGATAGTACAATGCTTATACTGGATCTAAAAACAAATAATGTTTAGGATAAACACTTACATGACTTAGATTCATCAACATGTTTATCTTTAAATGGCTTAATTTAGATCGATTTTATAGTATGTACAGCAAAGGCTACCTATAGAATTCAACAATAAACCTTAGCAGGACCTAGAAATACAGTCTTTTTTATGTTACTAAAGCAGACCTTTGCTTTTTGTGTCCATAGCGGCTTGCTAGGCAATATGCATTAGAGTCCACACTTGTAAAATAATAACAATATGTGGATTGTGTCTTTCTGGCGCATATTCCATATTCTTTCGTTTTTAAAATTATATTCAAAATTATTTTTTTTTGTAGTCATTTGTTTAACGTAATTTTCACTTATATAATTTTGTTACAGTCATTTTCTTAAATCAGCCATTTTGTAAAGTGCTATTTTAGGCATTTAATAGAATCGGCATTATATAAAATACCTGAAAATATACTAGGCACAAAAAGAAACGATACCAGCCAACGCAAATTCAACTGGTCTGTCAGAAATATATATATTGACCTGAAAGTTTCGCAGAATGGAGAGTGAATATTCCCTAACAATTCAAGGTAGAAATCTAAATCTTTTCACGTCTCAACTTCAAAATCCACCTTTTTAACCACAAAATGATAAAGTGTGAGTTTTAAGTGAATTTTTGAATCAGTTGGCACATGAATTTGAATTATCTACGTTTTGGACGAAAAATAGTGAAATAATGCGTCTTTAGAAAATTTATTGCAATTTTGAAATTGATTTTTTTTTACTTTTTGGTTCCAGTCATTTAACTTCAAATTATCAATTAACATTTTTTTATGAATTTTAACATTTTGAAACTGATGTGAATTTGTTTTCGTGCACATTCAGATAAGTTTTTCATTGAAAAATTAGGAATCAACCACATCTTAGTCCATTGGGTTAACATTGGAATTAGGTATCGTTTCTTTTTGTGGCTAGTGTATTAAGGCATTTTACAAACGTCCTGGAATTTTTGAACAATATTTATAAAGAAAATGCCTAAACTGTATACTATTACTAATGTTTCATTATAAACTTACTTTGAGACATGTTTAATTCATTTAGAACATGTTCATTACTGAAAATAAATTTACTTCATTTGTGAATCATTGCTTGACCATGTGTGTTCACATTTTTCTATGAGCTCAGAACAAAAATTTACACCAAACATTTACTGATTTTAGATGCTAACAACAACAAAATAAGTTATTGAAAAGATTATAAGATAAAAAAAGTGAGGACAACAACCAAAGAAAAAGCTCGGAATCATTACTACATTTGCAAAATTTTACTTTTTACTAAAATGTTCTTTGGGTTTTTTAAGGCATTTTATAAAAAATCAATTTCAGGCATTTCGTTAAATGACTGACGAATTAGGTCATTTTATAGAATGCCTAAAAGCGGTCGGTATTTCATGAATGCATAATTTAATAAAATGACTGTACCACATATACTCATGGAAAAAAGAAACTGTGCATGTCTATTGGAAATCAATTGTACCCATATTTCTTTTAATCAGAAAATCGTAAAAAACACAGTTTTCGAATTGAAATTTTCACTGAATGTCGAGTGGATCATGCAGATCATTTTGGGGTAAAATCCGAAATTTTTTTAATTCCAGTTTCTGAGATTCAAAAAACCACTTTTTAAACCCAAAAATGTAAAATCAAGTTTTTCACTCAAAATTTAAACTGTTAACTTTCCACCACTAAAAGGAGAAACTTTTTTGGTGAAAAACGGCTGAGAAAACTTAATTTCAAAACTGTGCATTGTTTCCAAAGTGCGATTTTGTGAATTTCAAATTGACACTACCTGATTTCAAACTGCAAACAAAATATCTTTTAGGGGTCTAAAATGAAATTTTTTGTACAGATCTTGAGAAAAATGATTTTGCAATACTTTTGTGATAAAATGTATAAAATACTAAATAAAATTTTGAATTTGTGATTTTCCAAAGTAATGCACAGTTTCTTTTTTCCATTAGTATATATTCTAAATTAAGACTAATAACTTAAAGTAAACATAAAAAAATGATAATCTTTTTGTGCAACAATTCGGGAAAGTCGAATTTGTTACGAGTTTTTAATATATTTTTTTAAACAAAATAATAAAAAAAAAATCAAAATAATGGGTTATCCTCATATTTCCAAAGGAAACCATTTTTTTTTTTATTTGCATGATACCTGCCGACGATGATAACAAAGACATATGGTAAATATTTGGTGCTTTCTGTGTCGGATCTCTTAAAGCAATTTCAAGAATATTTGATGACTTAGTCGCCTCTCTCTACTTAAAGAACATAGTTAAACAGGTAATTAATATGCACATAGAGATGAACTCACCAATTAATACGAATGCATTTTGATTCAATAATTATATTTGTACAGATCACAAAGGAAGAATTTAATTTTGAGACAATATGGTGCCTAACAGATTGTATAACTAGCGGAGGGGCGTTACAATTTACCAAAGATGATATTCATGGGACTGAAGATGATCCATTGTATGCAGAAATATTGCTTCGTCTACATAATAGTCTAGAATAACATTTTTTAAGATAAATAATATATTATCATTTATTTTATTATGAAACCTTTAACTTACTTTGCAAACTTCCATCATGTCCATATGCCATTTTAAGAACTATACTGTCTTTTCTTCCTTCACAATGTTAAATCTTTATCTGTTAAAACAAATTATTATATATTTTATTTATTAATACAGGCTATCTAAACATTTCCGTTCGGTTGAACTTGTGTTTTGTGTTTTTCGTCTTGTTCTTGTTAGTGTTTACCGATTTTATCGTTACCCTTTTTGACTTTTGACACTCAAATGCCTGCCTCTTTGCAACTTTGACAAATATTAAGGCCCCTAGCCATAACACTGTCTATTCTTGTCATATTATCATTATGACACTTAAAATCTATTACGTAAACCCTATTCAGACAAAGCACCAAATCGGCTTCCGAGTCTTGTTGGAGAAAAGATGAATGGAAGAAGGCGTGCAAACTGTTACAACTCGTTGTCGCGTCGCTAACTCTCGTAGAAATGGAATATAGGTCAAAATAGGACCAAATTAGAAAAAGCGATGGCCTCACTCATTACAATAATATTAATGATATTCAATTAACCTTCCGCGTTGAGAAATTTTTTGATGGATAGTTATGCGATTCTTTCATAATGTACGCTTCTATGAAATATTATATCTTATAATTGAGCACTTCAATATCGTAATATTAATGAAATGTGGGTGGGGAGAATAATTTCCACGTGTGCGGAATATTGCGTATTTACAAATAATTGTGTGTTTGACTAGTTTTACTGTGTATTTACATATTCATGTTTCCGATACGATGATGATATCAACCAATCGGTAAGGAAGATAATAAAATTACAAATACCAAAACTCAGGTAAAAACGGTTAATTTGGATATGCTATATATCGATATTCCAAGGAGTAACCTCTCATCAGTAGCATTTAAATCAAAACATTGGAAGGTCAAATTCCAAAAATGTTGAAAACGAAAAGTACTCAAAACCTTCAATAAACTTCGTCATGAATATTTAAGGAGCCATTTTGATTGGTCGCCTAAAGATATCTCTTAATGCCTTAGGCCAATCGGGCCAATCAAATCATCGCTTCTATAACGTTAACATGTGCTTTTTATCGTTATAAATGTAAACAATCAAAATGGAGTGTTACGACTTTGAAATTGTTAGGCGTGAAAGAAATGAAACCTTTTCGCGAAACACGATAGACAATTTGGCACGTTCAATTTGATGAACGGAAAAGATGGTTCTCTTTCGAAACATACAGGTGGTGAGAAAAGTATGTGCTACCAATTAGCTTTTCAAGTGTTTTGGACAGGGAGGCATCAGAAAAAAATAATGCAATGTCCCCGGTGGTTACCCCGTTGATTTCCATATGTAATCACAACGTGATATCCTTTCTACGTGTGGTTTAAAGGAACATACATAGGGAAGGCAAATGACTATGATGATGGAGGAGGTAGGAATTATCCGTGGGTTTCCGACGATGTCCTTATTTGAAGCGTTGGTAAATATGCATTTGATATGTTTGATGTTTGCATTTACTATGGACCCAGTCGTTAATGTTGACGTGGCAGGATACAAAACTGTCTGTTCCAGAGAAAGAACACTGATATATCCTGCATTTGTTTTATAATAGTTTTTTTTATAATAGGTTGTTTTATAACCGATTATAATATTTGTTTAATTAGATATGTAACATTTAATAGAGTACATGCACATTGTATCAACTGTGGGCCTAAGCTGCCTGACATGCAAAATAATTCAGAATGCCTTTTTAATACGTATTTGGTACGGGAATGGTTTCCCGAATCTCGGTTACCAAAAACGAATTAAATAAGGTTACTCCGGACTTACATGCACATTGCACTGATACTCAAAAACTGAAAGAAATAAAAATGTTACAAAAATAAAAGCATTATAAATTGTTTGTATACATACATGTACAAGACTCGCTTACTCGCAAAGGTTTTAATGGGGTCCCTTTGAACGAAATGGAGCAGCCGCCTTAAATGTAGTGTAAGATCAGACATAAGATTATTTTAACCAAGTGCATATGCATGTATATACAAAGAAATTGTTGTATAAAATCTTATTTTTTAGTTAATGTATATCTTGCATGCTTTGTGCATTTCAATTATTTCCGTAGGTTATACATTAGGTATATATTCTATCGCGGGCTCTGACTCAAAAGTATGTAATCAATGACTCACCCACCCACTTTTCGAGATAATATACAACAACTTAAACATATGCTTGCATTAATGGGGGAATGAATTTTTCTTTCAAGGCGGGAGGATCACGTCTTAACATAAATGTAAAGAGTGGCAGAAAACAAAAGATGTAGCAGAATGGTTGTGCCAGACTTGTGGTGGCGGATGCTTGGAATGGCATCTTTAAAATACCCTGAACTTAAAGCACCACTCAAAACAACGCATTGGCTGTGCCGAAAGTGTCATAAAACATCGGGCCTTTATTATCATGTGTAATCGGGCCTTTATTACAATGTGTATTAAATAAAAATGAGAATCTTTCAAATTAAAAAATGTACAGCATGTACAATGATCAGCTCACTCAATTGAAGAAATGTATTTTCCTACACTAAATTTGTTATAAACAAGTAGAGTGTATGCCATTATCATATGCATGCCATGTCCCCCTTATTTAAGGGGCCAATAATGTTACATTCTTGTTTGTTCCCATAATGAATTTTATTCTGGGTAACCAAATGCTGTGAAATTTTATATTTTGGGGTCCCCCTTTTATTCGTTTATAAACTAGGGGCCCTAAAAGGGCAAACAATTCAAACAAGGGTTTGCATTTAGTCGTACAACCGCTCGACCATTCAGAAAACAGGTAGTAGATGACCGAAATGACCTAGAAAGGGGAGGCACGGTACAACTCATAATGCTTAAGCCAGTTAAGCTTTATACCAAATTTGAAAAGAAAACCCTTTAGTAGAAGCCGAGAAATATGTTAGGGAACATTATCTATTTTTTGTACTTAAAAAACTCTTAAGTTCTGAAAACAGGATGTAGATGCGTAACTGACCTAGAAAGGGAAGACACGGTACAACGCATCATGCTAAAGCTGTTTACTGAATTTGAAATCAATCCCATCAGTTGAAGCCGAGAAATCTGTTACGAAAGTTTGTTACGGACGGGCAAACAGATGGATAAACTGATTGCAATACAGCTCCCTTTCTTACGAGTATTGGTAAAGTATTATATTTGGTCCCACAATAACTTTGGTTCTGGTTGGTCAATTGTTATGATATGTCTTACCATTACACCATAGATGGGATTGATTATGGGGTCCCCCTTTTTCAATTAGAAATTAATGACCATTAAATGGGCAAAAATGTTCCTTTTTTATTTCTGGTCCGATTTTTTTCTTTTCAATTTAAGTCTTATCAAGCAGTGGATGCTTACTGAAATATAAAAACTGCAACCCCCTTTTTCCGTTACTAAATTAGGGACCAAAAGGGGAAAAAGTGAAAGGCAGCAAGTATTTTTGAAGCAGCAATTTTTAGGGTCTGCTCTTGCAAAAAAGTGTTGAATTCCTTGTAAAAAGAGGGTGGAAAGTTCACCAAAGGTGGCATGTTTTAAAACAACTTTATCAGTCTACCATGGCCATTAATTTTGCCTCAAACATACACAGTTCATGCAACATGTTGCAGTCATATCATGCTGCACTCAGCGAAGCTTTTTATTCGCAAATAGCTAAGATATTTTACAGATATCAAATTTCTGTTGATAGCAAAAAAATATGCCAAAATCTGTTTTCATCAAAAATCAGATCCAGACCATATTTTTCTATGATAAGAAACACTGTAGAACCAAATTTCATGTTTCAAGTCCTACAAAAAGTTTACGGCTAAGAAAAAAAACAGAGTTGTTGAAGAGTAAAAAATGGATTCAGAGTTACACAGCATGGTGTGATTAGCGTAGACCACAACCCCAACCGTCTAAGAATTATCAGATGTCTAGGTTTTATACTTTTCATGTAATTAAACAAAGATGTTTGGATACGTCTAAACAAGACCATATAAGAGTCGTTGAAGCGTAAAAATGGATCATGGTCACATTGCATAGAGCCAGTTGCGTAGAGCACATCCCCAACTGTCAGTATATCAAATGTTTAGGTATATATATTTTACTTTTCATATTTTTAATTTTTCCACAAAAGTCTACAAAAAGTTTATTAAACTAGTATACTATAGGTTAAAGCTAATCATATAAAATATAAGACCACTATCTTATATGTAGTTGCATGTTAGAAAACCGTGATGTACTTTATATTTTTACAGTATATTATTTTGGACGGACGGACGGACGGACGGATTTACAGTGTAAACAGTATACAGTCTTTGAGTGGGGGATTGCTCAGAAGACGACAAAATTAACATAGAAGGTGATATTTATATAGAAACCACTAGTTTCAGGACTCAACTGAACATTTGTAAATCAGCATAAGCTAACATTTAGGAAATATTCTGACTTCCGAGTTATCAGTACCAACGGTACTTTGATTGAATATAGTGAACTTAGCCGTCAATACATCCCTAAATATTCTTATTAAATACGAAAGAATATGGAATAGCCTACAATAGTATCCCTCAATACCGATAACCGTCAGTATATGAGCCCACGCTATCATACCTATAGGTGCGTTCGATTTTCAGCGAATAAATAGTTTTATACATGTTATATACGTCTGTTTCCAAAGGCAAATCTATATGAATTGAATGGATAAATAAAATCATAGCAAATCCTCAACAGATATCAACTTATCATGTATGATGGTAATAATGAAGTAAATATAGATCTGTGTCGCCACCTGGATTTTACACCAAAGATGATGGGTAGAAGTGAATATTGCTTAATCTTTTTATTATAAGAAATAATGAATCAAATTAAATTAATAAAATAAGCAAATTTATTATAAAAATTATTAAGAACATATGATCTCTAGGGACCCCATAGAACAAAACTAAAATATCCTATTTTTAGAGGGGACACGTCCAAAATGTTGACTTTTGAAATGATGCTTGATGCTTGGTGGTAACCAAGAGGCCAATTTTAAGTGAATTTTTGCTGCGGTTACCTATGGATTCTGGGTTCCCATTTACACCCAGAGGGGTGAATCTTTCCAGAAAAGTTAGTAAAACGTTACAAATTTTGGTCCTCTTAGAGTGATGGTCCAAAACGTTAACATTACGGGCAATGGAAACATTTACTGCCTTATAACCTATATGGGAAATGACAGGAACCAAACACTGAAAATGACATAGGGGTGCCATAAATAGTCTCACTTTATGATATTTAACTATTTTTTTTTGATTATCTGAATCGAAAACATTTACATTGATCTTTAAATTTTCTCATTTCTGGCAAAATTTAGGGTCTATGAGAATTTCTATGGAAGGATTTTTTCTATTTTCAGCTCTGATTTGGGGTCAACTTACCCTTTTCTAAATGTTTAGGATGTTTTTAGCATATTTAAGTATTAAGTATAATGTAGGAAATGTTATCATCTTCTGGTTTTGTTGCGAAGTCTAGAATAAGGGTTTTTTCTAGCCCTTTACTTGGTTGCGGCAACATAAGATTTTTATAGGTATGATTATATACAACCTGTAATTGTGCACACCATTAGAAGCATAAATTGATTAAAACAGTTCAATTCAATAAGTAAATGAGTGTGCATTAATGAAAAAAAAATATAACCACTATCTTTTATCAAATGTTGGTAAAAGTTGAAAATATAGTAAAAAATTGCTCTCGAATTGTCCATTTACCCCCATTTTTGCCAGGAAATCAAGGTATATCTTCACGAAATAAATGATTTAACTATATACATTTTCATTAAATGTGTTGTTTTTTTCATCTTTATAAGCGAAATCTTGGATTTTCAGATGGTTGAAATCAATTCCTACCTTTCATTTATAATAAATATGATAAATTTACCCATGGTCACCTCTGTCTGTTGAATAATCAGTTCCACAATAGGCTAAAATACAGCTAAAATTTAATTTTGTGAATAAGAATGATATACATTTAACATTTTAAAACTGTTTTTAGTTAAAAAATTATTTTTATTCAAAAAAATCATCAACAAACAGGAACCCCCTGAAAAGGCTGAAGTAAGGGTTTTTGCACTTCTCACATATAAGAGGAGGGAGAAAAATAAAACTTTAAACCGTATTTGTTATCAAATAAGTTTTTATGTTCTGTTGGTATTTTCTGATTGACAAAAAAATTTATTGGCTAAGATGTCATAAAAAAAGAAAATTATTGCTACATATCTTCCTTTAATTCCCTTTAGATTGCAAACAACACAGCATTTTTGGCCGAGTCTGATCAATCTGTATCTTTGTATTTAAGCACTAATGGTATGTACACATTTATGTGAAAATCTGAGGCATTTCTGAGCTGTATAGGTTATAATGAAGTAAATATAGATATGTGTCGCCACCTAGATTTTACACCCAAGATGATGGGTAGAAGTGAATATTGCTTATTTTTTTTTATTATAAGAGATAATGAATCAAACTAAATTGATAAAATAAACAAATTTATTATAAAATTATTAAAAGCATATGAACTGCAGGGACCCCATAAAGAACAAAACTAAAATATTTTATTTTTAGAGGGGACACGTCCCAAATTTTGACTTTTGAAATGCTTGATGCTTGGTGGTAACCAAGATAATTTTTGCTGCGGTAACCTATGGATTATGGGTTCCCATTTACACCCAGAGGGATGAAACTTTCCAGAAAAGTGAGTAAAACGTTCAAAATTTTGGTCCAAAACGTTAACATTACGGGCAATGGAAACATTTACTTCCTTATAACCTATAGGAATTACCAGTGGTGTAGAGAAAAACTGACTGGATAATAAAGACCATTGATAGATGATTGGCGGTTATATAACACGAAGAAAGATAACTTATACGAAACAGGGGGTCACTACCTATAAAGAGGTATTTACAGACGTACCACAGGCCTTAAAATGTATAATTGGGTATCAAATTAGCTAGCATCATACATGTCATATATATCAATGAATCGTATTTTTAAAATAATTAATATTTCACATTTCTATCACTTAACTTCTATACACATTATGCATCTAACATGTCTAACCACAAGACTTTACCATCGGGATGATAGACTGTTTTAACGATTTTCGTTGCCTCCCCTGTCAAAATGTCAGATTTGATCTACATGGTGTTATAGTTCCGTATCAACACATGCAATTATTGAGGTTCACATTTTGCATGCTCATTTTAAACTTGATAATCTTATATCATAATAAAATTGTATATGTATTGGTATTCATTTTGCATCCAATTTATAAATAAATGGGTATACATTTTCTATTTTCTAACTACATGTATATAAATGGGGGTGTTTTTGAAGTGCTTTCGGCACCCTGTACTAGATTTCCAATAAAGTGACCCCCTCTACGCTACTTTAGCAAAAAGATTAAAGAATATTAAAAAATCATTTACAACCAAATTAAATAAAAATACTGTTCTCAGTACAATCAAGCTCAAAGATGTGTGTTTTATTTCTGTCTTGCCTAACACTAGACTAGCAAGTCTTCTTTTTATTCTCAGCAATCTTTCCCCCATTATTTATACAATAAGAAAAAAATATACACGACACGGAATATAAGGCACCTTACCTAAAATTTAAAAAAACTTGAAAAATACACACAATATTGTTAAAAAAAACTAAAAACTCCGGTGTTAACTTAATGTGTCTTCATAAAATAATGATAAATAATACACTACACTTACGGTTTTCAAAGAAAAGCTAAACATATAGTATAAACCGCTTCTTAGTATTATTCACAAGCTGGATAAAATAAATACATATATATACATTATGACGAAATTTTCCTATTTTTACTGGTTACTTCAAAACAGAATTTGTCCCTGAATAGTAAAATGATCTTTATTTTTAGTATATTTGTTATGACAACCTACGGATGATCGACTTAACCTTCGCTGTCTAAATAATCAATAGAAATGACCAGCGTCAAGTTGGTTCAACCATGGAGATATGATATATCATAGCTCCATGGTTCAACATTCAACGTTCAACATTCAACATTAATTTTTATTATTTTTTAGTTTGTTCAACATTCGACCTTTGTCTTAGTTTAATATTGAATATTGAACCAAATTTTGGTTCAACTTTCAACATTCAAAATTTTCCTTTGTTCAATATTGATCCAGATTTCAGTTCAACGTTCAACATTAAAAAATTTTCCTAGTTCAATAATATGATGCAGGTTAAACCTTTTAAGCTCCCGCACTTTAAGTCACTTTCTTATATGAATACATGTATGGTACATATTTCTTAAAATAAAAGAAAAACTCATTATCTTTAAATTGTTGCAAGAAATGCAAGCTTTTGCATGATTATTAAAAAAGGAAAACACCTGCGAACAGAACAAGGGAGTGATTTTATCTTAAACATTGTAAATATAGGATGTCAAACACCAAGTGATAATAAAAAGCTTCGCCGAGCGCAGCATGATACGACCGCAACATGTTGAACCCTGTACGATTTTGGGCCTAATATGGATAGTCTATTGTTCTGGACACATGCAGCCCATGGTGGACTGACAAAGGTTTTTGACACATGCTTCTCTGATTGACTTTTGACCCAGGGGGTAAAAATATAAATTTTGAATGTTGTATTCTACTCTTTAACAGAATAATGTGTGGGGGAAAATTAAAAATCGAACCACAATTTTTTCAAAATTATTATTACAGCCCCAAAAATTTATTCTTAAATTTAGAATCGCTACCTGACAAGAATAAATTTGCAAAAAAAATTTTCAAAATCGGACCACAAATAAAAAAGCCCCATTTGGCCCCTAATTATGTAATAGGGGGAAAAAGGGGGGGGTCGCAAAAATTAATTCTTAATTTTGTATTCGCTATTTGACTAGAACAAACATGCAAAAAAAATTATCAAAATCGCACAAGAATTAAAAAAGTTTCGATTTCGGCCCCTTTTGACCCCTTATTACGTAACAGGTGAAAAGGGGTGGGGGAGCAAAAATAAATTCTCAAATTTGGATTCGCTACTTGACAAAAATAAACTTGCAAAAAAAATTTAAAATCGGACCACAAATAAAAAAGTTTCGATTTTGGCCCCATTTGGTCCCTAATTACGTAATAGGGGGAAAAAGGGGGGGTCGCAAAAATTAATTCTTAATTTTGTATCCGCTATTAGACAAGAACAAACATGCAAAAAAAAAATTTCAAAATCGGACCACAAATAAAAAAAATTTTGTTTGGCCCCTTTTGGCCCCTAATTACACAACGGAGAAAAAGGGGGCGCAAAAATTCATCAGGTTCATTCTTTTATTGTAAGAAACATTCTTGACAAATTTCACAGCAATAGGCCAACTAGGACCAAAGTTATGGTGGAAACAAGTAAAATATTTGAATTTTTTGTCCCTTTTGTGCCCCTAATTTTGAAACAAAAAAGAGGGGACCGCCAAAATCAATCCCATTCATCCTTGTATGGTAAGGAACATTACTGTCAAATTTCATAGCAATTGGATAACTAGAACTAAAGTTATTGTGGAAACAAACAAAAAAGTAGTTATTTTGGCCCTTTTTTGGCCCCTAATTTCTAAACGAAAAATGGGGGGACCCCCAAAATCTATCCCATTCATCCTTTTATGGTAAGGAACATCATTGTAAAGTTTCATAGCAATCGGATAACTGGAACTAAAGTTATTGTGGAAACACTAAAAAGTTAACAGACACCGACGACAACGACGACGACAACGACGACGACAACGACGACGACAGCATCATACCATAATACGTCCGCAAATTTTTTGCGGTCGTATTAAAAACTGCATGTTGAATAGTGTAAACTAGCTATCCGATGTTCTTCCTAGGAATCTCTATTTTTATATTATTGACAGAAAAATCCAACATGGAATAGATTTGAAACACCATTTTCATGCATTTAACATGCATGAATTTTTGTCGCGAGACCATTGGAAAATGTACTTCTTTCATTCAAAAGCAAAAGAAGTAGTAAACAATAGCGTAAATTACTAAAATAATTTCATTGAGTCGATTGGTTAAAGCACAAAAATGCACAGGTACACAAATTATCACGTGGTTTCTAAATATGGCAGTTTCTTAGACCTGTTAAACCATATATGGTGATAATAGATGATTTCGGACCTCGACGAAAGCACTTTCACTTTCATTTTTGAATGCAAACGTTAGAGAGAAAAATAACAAAAATGTAATGATTGCTGGGCAAATATATCGGCTGAATTATGGTTGACATGCACAGAGAAAATTAGAATCATTATGACAGTCAGCTTTCATTTTGTTTTGATAGACGCGACGCGACCTCTAGCGATAGAATGGAACAATTCAATAATATATGCCAGAAGTCCTAATTTTAAACATTTTGAAACATCTCATAGCTGAGAATACTCAGAATATTTATATAAATATAATAAATTATGAATTTATTTTTTTAAAATGCAAATTACAAAATTGGAAATTAATTTTGCATTCCGTGCTATTGGGTGCGGATTTTTGACTAGCCTATACGTGTTCCGGTTAAAGGCATCATACTCTATCAATTTAGCTCCCGCGGAGCGGGAGCTTATTAAAACAGATTTTGGTTCAACCTTCAACATTCAAAATTTTCTTAGATCAATATTGAACCAGATTTCAGTTCAACGTTCAACATTCATTTTTCTTCTTTTTTCAATATTGAACGAGATTTCAGTTCAACGTTCAACATTCAAAATTTTTCTTATTTCAATATTGAACCAGATTTCAGTTCAACGTTCAACATTCAAAATTTTTCTTTGTTGGTAGAGCGCCTCTGATGAGTCTTAAATAGACGAAACGCGCGTCAGGCGTAGCAAAATTTATTGTCTGGAACTTTGTTGTCATTTGTATTTCAATATTAAACCAGATTTCAGTTCAACGTTCAATATTCAAAATTTTTCTAAGTTCAATATATTTCCGTTCAACGTTCAACATTCGAAATATTTTTAAGTTCAATATTGAACCAGATTTCTGTTCAACGTTCAACATTCGACTTTTGTCTTAGTCCAATATTGAACCAGATTTAGGTTTAACATTCAACATTCAAAATTTTCCTTTGTTCACTTTTTAACCAGATTTCAGTTCAACGTTTAACCATCAGTTTTTTTCTTAGTTCAATATTGAACCAGATTTTGGTTCAACGTTAAACATTCAAATTTTTCTTAGTTCAATATTGAACCAGATTTCAGTTCAACGTTCAACATTCAGTTTTTTTCTTTGTTCAATAATGAACGAGATTTCGGTTCAACGTTCAACATTTGAAATATTTCTAAGCTCAATATTGAACAAAGGAAAATTTTAAATGTTGAATGTTGAACCAAAATCTGGTTTAATTTTGAACTAAGAAAAGAGTCGAATGTTGAACAAACTAAAAAATAAAAAAATGAATGTTGAATGATTAACGTTGAATGTTGAACCAACTTGACGCTGGTGAAATTTAAAGCAAAAAGATCAAAATTTTAAATTACATAAAACCTCATGTATTGCACAAAAATGGAATAGCTTGTCCTAACCAATTACTTAACTTCATTCGGGCTTTATTTGAAGGTACGTTTATGGTGTCGTTGAACATGTGTTCAACACAAAATTATCTGTTGTTGTAAAGTCTAATGGTTTGAATTTGTATTCGTGAACTATTGGATTTGTATGAACCTTATCAATAAATCTTTAAAGGAATGTTGTGTACCAAAATCACTTTTTTCGTCCACATTTTCTGTGTCATTTAGACCGCTTTATAATGAAAGTAAACACATGTATTACCAACTTTGCCGTTAATTTGATTCATTTTGCTCAAAATTAATTGACCATCTTGAATGATTATTTGTTTACCTTCGTGACGACAGATATATTCTCAGTAGATTTAAAACAGCATACACCCATCAATCGGGATGTTTTGTTTCCGACTACATTGATATGGTGCAAAAATAAACAAATTAAACGTGAACCATCTTAAATATTTTCATTACTTATAAATACAACCCACTATTGTCATTTTCTTTGTTTGACGGCTTTGGTGCTTTCGTCGCCATGTAGATTTCTAAAATGAAAGAGGCAAAGATGCACCCATGGGGCATACGTGTGTCAAAAGTCCGAATGGGCAACGACGAAACAGGCAAACACAAACAAGAACAGCACGAAGAAACACAAAACACAAAATCAACCGAATGGAAATCGACAACGCGAACTTGAGTAACAAGAGTGAACCCTGGAATAGTAAGCAGTTACTGCCTGCTATAGCTCACCCGTCAGTTTGCTAATTTCCAATTCAGTGTGTCAAATCTGGTAAAGGAAAACAAAACAAATTTCAACGACAAACAAACGTCTGCACTCATTTGAGAGATAGAAATCCCATATTTGTCTACGAGTGCACAGTGTCTACCGTAAAATTTCTTGAGTGAATACAGCAACCATGGAGCAACATAACCCCCTTGGCAGCATTTCTGTGTCAAAAAAGACGTCAAAAAAGACGCTCTGCTAAGGAAATCAATGTAATTCCCGCAAGCTCTGGAGTAACAAATCAACTGTGATACGAAGACTCTATAAGCAAGAGCTGACAAATGTTACTACACAAAATGGGAAAGTTGACGATTTAAAAGTTGAAGTCATCATGTTTGTCATAGAGCTTTGTTGAAAGTCTTCCTTGAAAGTCAATTTTGAGATGTATATCTGTATATCTAAATATGAATCAGACTTCCTAGAATCCGTTTTGTTCTTTTCTTTATCTCAAGTTCATGAAGATATATGAGATGGAGAAAGTCACCAAATCGAGAAGTGTTTAGTGGAAGGACATCATCAATATAGCGGAACGTAGGGTTAAAAGAGAGAGCTGGTCTTTTTTGTCTTAACGAAATTGTATAAACATCTGCTTGATATGAATGTAGAAAAAAATCAGCAAGCAAAGGTGCACAATTAGTGCATGGAATCCCTATTGCTTGCTTAAAAACACGTCCACCAAAATGAACAAATATGTTGACGATAAGAAAATTGAGTATGTCGACTATTGGGTCTTTTGTACATTTGTTATTTTTCGAGGACTCATTGATGACAAAGCAGGTCTTACTGTAATCAACCACCAGATATTTGTACCTGCGTTTTCCATTCTTTTTGAAAAAGCTGCGTTTAATCATTTGTGCCAATCGTGGTTTGAGTTGTTCATGCGGAATAGAAGTGTAAAGAGCTGAGAAAATCTCGAGATACAGATTACTGGCCGCATATATGAACCAGCAAAGTTTTAAAACAAAATTAAATACAGTGTGCATTCTTAAGGCGAAATTAGAGCTGATATGATGATATACTTACTGTCGGTTGTACTTGATAGTGAAAAAAAATACAAAATAACATTTTTGTTAAACTTGTGATAAATATCCTTTTCATAAATTATATAATATCCTTGACATTTGAAAAAGACATATTAAAAAAAGTATCATCATATTTGTCATATTGTAAAGGAGCACAATGTTCTCCGGTATATGCCATCTGGGTCGAACATCGAAAAAAAAATGTGAAAAGGAATAAAAAGTTCTTAAGATCTATATTTATATTGAAGAACGTTTTCATTTTCTATGCTTTAGTTGTACATGTACTTGAAAATGAACAATAGCATGAACAAATACTAATGCATGGTGATTCAATAATAATTTCATAAAGATCATGAATCAAACGTTCTATAAATAAACAAATTTTAAGCTATTACACATGGATCTTACTATAGTCATATATGTTGGACATTTTATGTCATTTTAAAGAAACTTTTTCTGTTGTGTAAACATATGTTTATTAGGTCAACAAAGAGGCGTTTTCACAATTAAGCAAACTTGTGGATAACTTTTTTAGGCAGTGGCTCCGAATACACGCGTGTACCTGTAGACTGTAGGCTCCGAATACACGCGTGTACCGTTAGCTGAAACACGGTTTTTGACTATAGGTACACGGAATTATAATATATCTTCTAATACTATTGGAAAATAAACTATTTATTATTTCTTTATTCTCAAAATGAACTACATTAATTTATACAGTATAGTACGAAAGTGAGCACTATATAATTTACAACTTGCTTGGTGTAAAGTATTACAAACACAGAAAAGTAATTACAAGCAACACTTTATTGAAAATACATATTAACATGATTTTAAATGCTTTTGCATGTTTTGCAAAACCGAAATTTACAAATACCAAAACGCGGGTATGAACGGTTAATTTGGAGAATGCTATATATCGATATTTCAAGGAGTAACCTCTCATCAGTAGCATTTAAATCAAAACAATGGAAGGCCAACTTCCAAAACTGTTGAAAACGAAAAGTACTCAAAACCAAAACGTTCGAACAAGGAAGCCAAATCCAGCACCGAGGATATCAACCATGTGCATTACAAGGAAAGAAACCTGGTGTTTTAAACAATTTTGAATTTAAAAATCGGAAATTTCGGCGACAAAAATATTAGAAATTTTATGGTAAATCGTGTCAGACAAGTCTGACGACCAGGCTTGTGATTACCCTCGGGGACCTCTGCCACCAGCAGCGGTTATCGCCCAGTGGTTTCAAATTTACAAATACCAAAACGCTGGTTTGAACGGTTAATTTGGATATGCTATATAACAGATTGGTACTATCCTGCATTCATGGCGAAAAAACCAAACTCAGGTTTCATGGACAAGGAAAAACGGAAACTTTAGGTGTCGTTTTTAGTTTCAAACACTTCAAGTGATACCACTCAAAATGCCCGTCGCACGCTACAGAGTCGTTCATAAATTTGTTGATTTCCATTTTACACTTGTAACAAGACCAAATATAATTCAATATAAGATCTAATCTTAATTTCAGAAACTCGTTGTATTTTGATATACAGTGCGAACACGTACATGACCCTTTCCGTCTTTCCTTGTCCATGAGACCTGAGTTTGTTTTTCTCGCCATGAATGCAGGATAGTACCAATCTGTTATATTTCAAATCTTCGGATAAAATCCTGTTTGGATATCTTTTCAACACACTTTCATCACTTTCAGATGACCTTTTGTAGATTTAAAAATGTTTTGCATTTTAATATTGTTTATATTTAATTCTTCATAAGAATCACAGTCACCAAACAAGGAGTTTTTTGCAATTCCCAGAACAATAAGACAAGTTTGTCCAGTCTTGCGTGTCGAATAGGTCTCATTTCTGCTTCTATAAATGCAATCTAAAACATCATACCTAATGACAGATATTCATTATCTTAACACACACACACACACGTCGTTCCGACCATGAAGAACTTATACTCTGTGTTTGTTGAAAAAATTATTGTGTATTTATTTCCATGGGTGCCACCTACACATTCGGTTTAGTAATTGCGAATACAAATAAACACTGAATCAGCTTCTTGGAAAAAATTCTATGTACACGGGCAAAAACATATTTAAAAAGCCCGTAGTCAAGTATATTCAGGGGAATTAATGTTATATGTGGTGCGTTCGATAGGTTTTTATAGAGATGTAACATTACACAAAAGAAATAACAAATATAAAACATGGGTTCGACATAATTTTGAAATGCAGACTTACTACCTCCATCGAAATTCTAATTCATGCATCGTTTATGTTTTAATTTTAACATTTGGATAGAAAACTTTTAATGCAGGGGCAGATCTAGATTTTTTTCACAGAGGAAGGGGGTACCGCTTATAGTCTACTGGGGACAGGGGGAGGGTTTAGGGTCAATTTTGCAAAAGACTTGCACGAAAGTAACAAAATTATTCAATGAAAAGGTGTTCAAAACTAATAGGGTATAGTCACGACGTTAAACTTCCACAGCCAATAAATAATCAGTCTTACATTGGTTTTCGACGAGTCAACACCAAACTGCACGTATATTCGACCACTGGTCACAAAAAGTTGGTAGCCAATTTAAAAAGTCCAAGCGCTAAAGCGTTGAAAGGCAGAGATAATTCTAAGCACTTAATTAAAGAAGGGTCTGTTTTTCGCCAACTTGAAACATATCAATTTTGTTCGTTTGCTCCATCCACTTAAATATTTGTTAAGAAATCTGTAATTTGGCTCCACCAACATAAATATATATATATGTTAAAGGCAAAAGGTCAACAATGCTTATATGTATATCAACTGGCCATGGTGAATATATGAAATGTAGTTCACATTTATATCGTAGTTATTATAGGGGTATAAAGCTGTTCCTGTATAACATTTAAAATATGTTGAAAAAATAATTATACACGATGAATGTTCTAAAATAGATCCTCTGGTAGGAATATTGCCTTACCGATTTACCCTGTCTAGACGATAAAAAAACGCGAAAATTAGAAAGCTAAATGACTACATAGGTCTCTGCCCAAAAACCAAACAGACGATAAACAACACTGAATAAAATTATAAATACAAGACACAAATTCGGGTTTTACATGTTTAAGAGACAGATCATCTTTATAAAGTTTCATAAGGTTATATATAGCTGGATATATTATTTTTTCTTAAGTATTAATACATTTATACAGATTGTAAACTATGTAATAATCAGTGTTCTCTTTTTCGGACTTGTCTTTTATAGGTATATTTACTCATATAGGCTCATTTACACAACTTTTAACGTTTCTTTTTGTATTCAGAACAATTTAAACTATTATAATTTTTCGATTGATCATCGATGGGTGAACATTTTTTCCTTCACCTCTTAATAGCACATATTTGTAATTTACTCGCAAACTGCAATGATTTTATTAGCCTTTTTATTATTATCAAAAAGGGCGATTGTTAGACTCTCTACATTAAAAATGATAGATGGAGACAAAAATACAATTTGGTTAAAAACATTAAGTTTTGTAATTATGGCATTATCGTTAACTGTCCGATTAATTGGTCATTTATTTTCTGTGAGTGTCCAATTAATTGTCTGCTTTGAATCCTCAGAGTTTGAATAAAAAGTTATTATTTCACATTGCTCCTCATTTCTTTATATCTTAGTTTATTATTTTATTCTACAATTTGCTTATAAGCAGGCTTATGAATATATGTTTTCATATTGTTTTGAGTACTTTTCATTTTCAACTGTTTTTGATTTTGACCTTCCAATGTTTTTGTTTAAATGCTACTGATGAGAGGTTACTCCTTGAAATATCGATATATAGCATATCCAAATTAACCGTTTATACCCACGTTTTGGTATTTGTAATTTTGAAACCACTGGGCGATAACCGCTGCTGGTGGACCAGAGGTCCCCGAGGGTAATCACAAGCCTGGTAGTCAGACTTGTCTGACACGAATTACCATAAAATTTCTAATATATTGTCGCTGAAATTTCCGATTGTTAAATTCAAAATTGATGAAAACACCAGGTTTCTTTCCTTGTAATGCACATGGTCGATATCCTCGGTGCTGGATTTGGCTTCCTTGTTCGAACGTTTTGGTTTTGAGTACTTTTCATTTTCAACTGTTTTTGATTTTGACCTTCCAATGTTTTGGTTTAAATGCTATGCTACTGATGAGAGGTTACTCCTTGAAATATCGATATATAGCATATCCAAATTAACCGTTTATACCCACGTTTTGGTATTTGTATTTATGATAATTGATGCCATTGTCTATTTTGGTTCATCTATTTACTTTACAGAACAAATATGAGAACTCAAAATAGTCTCTACTGTTGGATTCGAAAACATAATTGCAGCAGTGTTCATCTTATAACAAAATGGAAATCCATTCATCAAGCTCATAAAAAGAAGTTCGATTTACAGCTATGAGTACCTAAGTATGTTCACTTGTGTATGACTAATCAATGCTACTGTCAAATTGTTCATTAGAAGCTTTCCATTGACTTTTGTGAAACTGAAATCTTCTTATATCATCGACAGTCAGTGTGCTAGACATTTGTGAGTCGATGAATTGTCACTTTCTTGTATGATACGAACAACATGCTCAACACAAAAAAGTCTCTTAAGATATGAAAACCATTTTGATCAAGATTATGGACATCATGGAGCGGTCATCTCTTGGTAAATCTATGATTTATATTAATAAAAAGCTTAACAATGATTTGAGTTGTTTTTAAAAATGTGGTTAGCCTTAGCGACTGTGGTAACAGCTAGGTTATCATGACAGGTTTCTTTTACAGCCTCGAATTCATGATAAATCAGTATAAGTACCTCATAAGCGGAGCAATGCCGACTATGCCTAATGCTTGATATCTGGTGACAGCTATTAATTACCTGTTTTGTTTATTAAAAATCGTTTATCTTGGACTGCTTTGATATGCGTTAGCCATTGCCGGTAAATTGGTTGTATTCACAAAGTCCATAATAAAAATATACAACAAAGTTCCATACAATACGTATGACGCGCGTTTCGTCTGTTCTTCTTCTTCCTCTTCCAGTAAGGAGTTGGACTCAGGATTGAGTCTTTGAAAACTCCACTATTCAAGACTCATGACTAAGATCAAATTATGTTTGGGCTAGGAAGAACCTAAGGGTTAAGACAATTTTAAACTTTAAACGCATAAAACATTTAGATTTGATGTGTTCTAAACTGACAAAAATACAATCATAAAAGCAGAGTGACATAAAAACCGAAAATTTGGTAACGCTATAGGATATATGCATATTTTAATGACTAACCGATCACCAACAACGTTTAAATAAACAAATTGAAAGATAGACAAACCATAAACATTGAAAGGAAAGTACTCGAAATTTAAACGTTCGAACAGGGAAGCCAAAATCCAACAATGATATAGGCTTTGAGAATATCGACTTGGCATATGTTAGCTGAAATTTTTCAATGTTATAAATATTTAATGTTTGAAAATCTTTTGTTTTAATTGTGCATATGTACTTGGTTAAAATAGAAAATGTTTGCCATGTGCCTGCATGTACATCAAATTATACACTCATCCATACATATAATAATAGGGAAAAAACGGAAGCTCTCTAGTGCCTGAATCGCTCACCTGAATTCAATGACTGATGGAATGAAAATATTTTGGGCATCTGCAATCTATCACCAGAGGGAGCGTCTATCAACACTGACAGTGTTGATAAACACACCCTCTGGTGATAGATTGGGGTCATCTGAGGGAAAAAACTCCGATTAAGAATCATCACATTGTTGATCATTTAAGACAAGAGGCTCCCAAGAGCCTGATTCGCTCACCTGATTTACACAGATACATATATTTGTAGATATTATTGTGCTTAACCATATGCGATTTAAATTTCTGAAATATCTTGGTTAGTTTTTAAGATATTGGGCTTAATAAGTGCAAATTTGGCAAAAATTAGGAAAAAGAAAAATAATTCCCACATCAATAGTCAGATCTTTTTTGAAATTTCAGGACAGGTAAATCTTAACATGCTGATCACTTTTGATTCTTACACAAATTTGATATCTGAAACCATTTTTGAGTTATCAGCAAAAAAAATGCAATTTATCCCTATGTTCTATTTTTAGCCATGGTGGCCATGTTTTTTACGAATAAAAAATCGGACAATAGAGTTGTAGCAGATAAGCTATTAAACAATGGAAAATAGTATATTTTGACGCTTTAAGGGCCATAACTCCTAAAAGAAATGGTTCTACATCTTTGACCTAATTACATAAAATGTAGATCTTGACGTGCTTAATCATATGCAATTTGAATTTTTAAAATATCTTGTATAGTTTTCAAGATATAGGGCTAAATACATGTAAGTGCAAAATTTTCAAAAAATCCAGAAAAAGGGCAATAACTCCTATGTCGATTGTTGGATCTTCTTGAAAATTTCAGTGCAGGTAGATCTTGAGATGCTGATCACTTTTGTCTCCGATCAGAATTTTGATATCTGTAACTATTTTTGAGTAATTAGCAAAAAAACTGCAATTTACCCCCTATGTTCTATTTTTAGCCATGGCGGCCATATTTTTTGACGAATCAAAATCCAAACGATAGAATTGTAGCAATTATGCTATTAAGCAGCTATGCCAAGTTTGGTTGAAGTTGGATGCATGGTGTCAGACAAGGTCATCTTTGAAATTCAGGGAAAAAGTAATGAAAAATGATAAATTTTGACGCTTTAAGGGCCATAACTCCTAAAAGAAACGGTTCTACAGCTTTGACCTAATAACATGAAACGTAGATCTTGACATGCTTAATCATATGCAATTTGAATTATTAAAATATCTTGCACAGTTTTCAAGATATAGGGCTAAATAAGTGCAAAATTTTGAAGAAACAAATCCAGAAAAAGGGCAATAACTCCTACATCAGTTGTTGGATCTTTCTGAAAATTTCTGGGCAGGTAGACCTTGAGGTGCTAATCACTTTAACCCAGCAAGAATTTTGATATCTGTCACCGTTTTTGAGTTATTTGCAAAAATAACTATATTTGACCCCCCTGTTCTATTTTTAGTAACAGCGGCCATGTTTTTTGACGTATCAAAAATCCCAACGCAAACTTTTTGCACAATACCTTAAGGAACAACCATATCAAGTTTAGCTGCAATTGGCCAAGCAGTTTCAGAGAAGAAGTTGTTTGAAAAAAGCTAATGGACGACGGACGACGGACGCAAAGTGATGGCAATAGCTCACATGACCCTTCAGGTCAGGTGAACTAAAAACGAAGGCTTTGTCAATTTTCAATTTTTTATACTAGGTTTACTTTGCAAGGCGAAAACATAGAATCTGACAATTAGGGGACACAACTTTCATAAGGGGTCATCTGGCAACTTCAGTCAGTTTTCCTTCTATTGACAAAAAACATGAAAAAACCTTTTTTTACCTTTAAAGTGCTTTACATGGTTATCTGACAACTTCAACCCAATTAAGACTTTTGAAGAGCCTAATCGGCAGAGGTTAAAAAACCTTTTTTTTTTACCTTTAAAGTGCCATAAATCTAGGACAAATAATACACTTTTGAAGAGCCCAAATGAGCCGAAAGTTTAAGCTAAGCGAAAACATGAAAAAACACTATTTTCACCGTTATAGGGCCATAACTCTTATAAGGGGTCATCTGTCAATTTCAACCTATGGAGACTATTGTTGAACTAGGTATTTTGTGTTTCCAAGTTTTGTAGAGCTAGGTATTTTGTGTTTCCATGTTTTACATGTTGTCTGTTTTTGTCCCGTTCTTGTTGGCGTTTACTGGTTTTGTCTCTGTCCTTTCGGACTTTTGACATTCGGATACCCCATTGGTACTTCTGCTTCTTAAAGCATACAAAAGCTTTTCTCTATCTGCAATAGTTTTCTCTTTATAAGCCAAAAACATAAAAAAAAAAAAAGAAAAAAAAAACTATTTTTTTCACATTTAAAGGGCCACAAACCTTTGAGCATCTGACAACTTCGACTCAATTGACTTTTGAAGAGCCCAAATGAGCTGAAAGTTTAAGCAAGCAACATTTTTATAAGCGAAAACATGAAATAACACTATTTTCACTGTTAAAGGGCCATAACCCTTATAAGGGGTCATCTGTCAACTTCCACCCTATGGAGACTTTTGTAAAGCTAAATCAGCTGAAGGATAGGTTCAAGCAAGGAACAGCCTTTCTCTATTTGCAATAGTTTCACGCTATTGGTAAAAAAACAAGAAAAAACGCTTCTTTCAAAGAATATAATGTGTCATCCGACAACTTCGACCCAATGTGGACTTTCGTAGAGCTTTTCTTGCTTAAGATGGTAGGTTGCTTCAGATTTTCTCTATCTATTATACCTTTTGATTTATAAGCAAAAAACTTGGGTCTGACCCCCCTGTTCTATTTTTAGTAACTTCGGCCATGTTTCTTAGTCGACAGTCATAAATTTTGCAATCTTGGTAGAGGACATCCAATTGATGATGTGGGCTATGTTTCAAAGCAATCCCTTCAGTAATTTCAGAGAAGAAGATTTTTAAAGAAAAGTTAATGACGAGAGGTTTGGGATTTTATCGACTTTGTTCATTTTAGGTCATAGGAACACTTTATTGTGTCTCACAACTATGTTGTGTTCTATGGTCATTACCGGATCCTAAGATCGCAATGGAAGAGGGAGGTTTGGCGCCATAAAACCTGGTTTAACTCACCATTTCGTTTATAAAACCTGTACCAAGTCAGGGCCATTGCGATCCACCAATTCTCCGGTATGACTGATTCGTTTTTGTCATTTTCTCTGGACTATGAGATTGACCATTCAATTTCGGTAGTTTTGTTATTACCTTTATTTATGAGCGCAGATTTTTATGAAATTTTGTAGGATGGTTTGTCATGATATGTAGGTAATCATATCTCAATGCAATTTCAATTATTCAAATTTAAGTATGTACATTTTCAACTTTAATGCGGCGGCGGGAACATTGACTACGTGTAGCAATCTTATTTTATTTTACAGTTAAACTTAAAATGGTTCAATGTTTGTTAGAAAATGGTATCTATGTTTATCTACTAGATTTATAATTAGATTTTTCTTTTTTTTTTACTTAGCCAATTTCAAACAGTAAACTTTTAAAAAGCAATAAATTTCTTATTGTAACATGGACAAAATTTTCTGTTACACACAACCCAATCTCTAATTAAAGTTCCTTTGTTCTTAACTGCCTTTGATCCCACTTATCCAACATTGAATTTTTTACCTGTACTACCAAATTTTTAAAAATTTGGATAAATGAGAATGAACCTCAAGACCATACACGCAGGAAATATACCTATACGGTCTGACCGTACAAGTATACCCAAATGGTCTAAAAACCAGTTGGACCACACAAGTATTCAGACCATATTGGTATTTCCCAATAATAATTGACAACACCCAGATTCATACAGTAAAATAGGGGAGCTCAAATAAAAACATTATTATGGAATCAAAACATAAAATAAGGAAATGTGATGTTTGATATTTGTAAAATTTGTTTGTTTTTATCCTCAGCCTTTTTGTTTGATTTCATCGGTATAAAGGGGTCCACGAAAAAGTGTCATACTTCGTGTTGATGATTTAAAAAAATATAAAGTTTGAGGAAGACGACAATACATGTAGACAGTTAAATCGACTGCGCATTATGTAAAACATACTTGGCTAAAACATATTGCCGAAATCTTGCTGAATCAGCCTCCCCCATCTGCAGATAGTTATTTTCTCCATCTTCTCACGGGTACACAATTGCTTGGAAGGCCTGTCGAACAAAGTTCCTAAATATTCTTCAAACTTTTCATCCCACATTTCAATGAGTTTGTTTGGTTAAACATTACAAATGACGAAAGTAAAGAGATCGCCAAAAGTTAAGCACCACCGCATTTTAAAATGACACCCTCGTTTTATCTTTTATTAAAATATTCTTATCCATGTTATCGTTTGTACACAAGAACCTTTGGAAATTAAAACAATTTTGCATCATAAAAAAATGAAAATTAAGAAAGATTTTAAAAATATGGGTACAAAGTACTGTGTGATTTTCTCCGATCCTAAATTCAAGTTTCGGAGAGCAAAACTTGAAAGCAATTAAAGAAGCAGGCAATTCAAGCAAACCATTTTTCAAAGAATCTTTCACATGACACTTCTTTAAAATGTCATTTCTAATAACATCAAACAACAAATATGGATTTTAATTGGTTTTGCAGGTTTTGGGGCCTGCTTTAAAATGTCTGCTATGCTAATTTCTCCATAAAACTGCATGATAATTAAACTCGATTATGAATAAATTGGATTGCGTCATATATAAGCATATATATGATAAATGGTGTTGCGTACAGCTTTGACAACAGTGATGAAAATCATCTTTTTAAAGCCGTTGGCACCGGAAAATCCAGCATGGGGTTGAGCTGGAATCGAACCCATACTCTGTCATCTATGGCAACTTCGCCTGCACTGTGTCCAGCGCCCTAGACCACTAGACCACCTAGGCTAGATAACCATATCCATTCTATATTATATCAATTACGTTCAGAGCAGTACGCAACACCATTTATCATATGTATGCTTATATTACTATACCAGTTGCGACCAATTTTCTTTCTTTCTCTCCCTACCCACCTAATGTTCATCGTGTACTGTGTTACAACCTTAGATTGTCTACGAGGAGTCTTAACTAGGCGATTGAAAGCTAGATTTTTATCTAGCCTAGGTGGTCTAGTGGTCTAGGGCGCTGAACACAGTGCAGGCGAAGTTGCCATAGATGAAAGAGTATGGGTTCGATTCCAGCTCAACCCCATGCTGGATTTTTCGGTGTCAACGGCTTTAAAAAGATGATTTTCATCACTGTTGGCACAAGGACACCCCTTCTAACTTTGCAGCTCACCATATTCATCCTATATTATATCAATTACGTTCAGAGCTGAACGCAACACCATTTATCATATATATGCTTATATTACTATACCAGTTGCGACCAATTTTCTCTTTCTCTCCCTACCCACCTAAAGTTCATCGTGTACTGTGTTACAACCTTAGATTGTCTACGAGGAGTCTTAACTAGGCTTAACTTAACTTGTTGGCACACGGACACCCCTTCTAACTTTGCAGCTCACCATATCAATTCTATATTATATCATATCTTCATTTGCAAAGTTTGAAAAGCTAGCTAGATTTTAAGAGAAAGGCCAACTACCCAAATCTTAATTCTAATTTGTATGTACCAAAATTTTCAATTTCAAAGCTTAGTTGCATGGTCAAATGTTTTTATTCGACCACTAGCTTGACAAAATGTGCGTATTATTTTTCAACTTACGAGGAATTACAACAAATAGATCTTAATCCTAAATATACCTATGTTGTAATGAAATCTTGTTGCAATTAATTCTTTGTTTGGGTAAGCTACTACCTTTAATATATGTTCCAGTTTTAATTCATATCATTTTGCCCTAGCTGAATCGTGTGAATAATGTTTTTTTTTTACTTTTGTCTTTATACTGCTACTTTGAACCCAACAATTAATCGGACAGATAGATATAGCTTTCGAACAATTAATGATTGTGTACAGTGACAAGAAGTAGGACAGAGATGGAATTAGTAGTGCTCTTACAATTCTGATTATTGTGAACAGTCAAAACCATTTTATCAAATTATATTGACACCAAAGGATTTTTTATTTAAACAGCTTTCATTGGAGATGCAATGCACTATTTCAATGTTAGTAAATCACTAATAAATTGTTGTTTCTTTCGCCGAAATGAGTTTCCATTGTCAAAAATACCAATGATTAAACCAATTTTTTATAAAATTTGAATCATCAACAATATATATTGGTAATTTGAATAGTGATAAATAACAATGTAAACACGTTGTACGCTAATTTTTCTTAAAAATTCGTTTCATCGAAATAAAAGCTTAAATTCATGGAAAATCATACCATTTTTCAAAATCAACTAGGATTTTACCACCGGACAGTGACCAACTTCCGTGATCGCTTACTGTCCGGTTATACACTGTGATAAAATAAGAAGTAAAATAATTGTGTCACAAAAACTCCGAAATAAGAGTCAAAAATCAAAAAGTGGTGTAAATTTAACCATGTGATCTGTGCACACGGCCTTATGCTGTCGACCCTTTTCTGGTTTTATACCGAAGTGAATAAATACGCATTTCGAGTACTGTACTTTCTCAGCGTGATACATGAATTCTTAATATAAAACTGCCTATCTATGTATTGATGTTTTTTTTTCATATAATAAATTACAATTTTTAACAATAAAATAAGTAGGTTGGTTAAACCACACATAAAAGGTAAAAATATCAAATATAAAACTAATATAAATTAATAAAGAATACATCTAAAATCTAAAAAGCCCAAATTTTCGGCTTTCAGCCTTCGTCGGGGGCAAGCAAAGAAAAGAAAAAAATCACGACCGCCACGGTCTGAGGACAACCAACAAGTGAATATAGTAAAAAGTGTTCACTCGATAAAAACAACCACGTCATCATCACCCAAATCCTGAACTGAGCAATATAAAAATAGGCCAAATCATACCCAAAGAATCAAATTAAGAAAATTACTAAGAAACGGTTTGATTTTTGACATTGATGCCGAAAGGACGTGCTGTTCCCAGGAATTTTATTATTCTCTGCTCAAGGAACTGTCTTTGTTTCTCGCCGTGATGGGTTTGAAGCAGAACCGTGACTTGCATATCTTTTATACTGTGGCCGGAGCCTCGAAAATGCTCCCCAACTAGACATTCAGTATCTCTGGTGACACTGTTTTTGTGTTCCACAAAACGGTCCCCGAGTCTCCGACAAGTTTCACCAACATAAATCATGGAGCATCGCTTACATCTTATAGCGTATACGACGTTTTCGGTAATGCAGGTGAACCCATCCTTCAGTTGGAAAGTTTTCGAGGGACCAACCACAGCATCGGTCTCCCATGTGAACGGACAAGTAGAGCAGCGAGTTCTTTTACAAGGACGTGTACCTTTGTAGCTGGCGGGTTGACGTGACGACCTATACGAACTGCTGACCAGGTGCTGTTTAAGACTCTTGCCTTTTCTAAAAGCCGTAATAGGGGTAGAGTCAGCAAAAACAGTGGACATATACTCATCTTTGAGGACAATGGATTTAAAGTTGCGAATAAGGATGTTCTGGATGGCAACATTGTGAGGGTGATAAGTAAGGACTAACGGAACACGATCATTGGTGCTCTTCACCCGGGGCTCCATTGCCTCGCGTCTGTTCACACGGGAAACCGAGGACACGGCCCTGTCCAAGACTTTGTCAGGATAACCTCTCTTCGTGAAGAAAGATCTCATCTTGTTACACTGGATCCCAAAATCCTTATCGTCATTGCAGATACGACGAAGCCTCAGAAACTGCGACTTCGGGATGGCGTCTTTGCAGGAGGAAGGATGACAGGATTCGTAATTCAGATAACAATGAGCATCGGTAGGTTTAAAGAACACCGATGTAGAGATCTTACCGTCTGTGATAGTACAGTTAATGTCAAGGAATGAGAGGCTATCCTGAGTGATGTTGAAAGTGTATTTGATTGCAGGGTGGTAGGAAGAGACAAAGTTGATAAAAGATTTCAACTCCTCTTCACTGTCGGATGAGACTCCAAATACATCATCGATGAACCGTTTGTAAAGTTCCGGGACTGGACCGATGTATTCGGAGAACATTTTTTCCTCTAAATACCCTACAAACAAACAAGCAAAACTTGATGAAATTGGAGATTTTAGATGTATCCTTTATTAATTTATATTAGTTTTATATTTGATATTTTTACCTTTTATGTGTGGTTTAACCAACCTACTTATTTTATTGTCTCCATTTTAACTTGCCACACCACAACATTTATTTATCTATTTACATTTACTACCGTTGTGACCATGCCCTGCCTAAAAAGCTTTTTATCAAATTTATTTTCGAAATTCAAAATTACTCTTTCTTCACACCCACCACATGTCCAGAAAATTGCTGTCGACCTTTATAACACCACCGTCCATCTCACCAAATGTAACAGCCACCTTACATTCCTTCGTCGTTGTATCATATCTCGTACTGTTCCATCTGGTTTCAAATCATCGTTTCATCCTATTCATGCCATTCTTCAAAATCCGCACATGAATGCTGAGTTCTCTCGCATATCCACACATTACTCCTTAAACCTGATGAAATTGGCTATTAAATCTTTCTCTGAACAATTAGAGCGTTTCCGCCTCAGGAAAATGATCATTAAAAATTACCTATTTTCCTCTTGTCACAAGCTACTCGCTAACTCTATAATCTCCCATATTCGGGTTTTAAACACTGCACTTTTCCAGTATTTATCCGTCTCTAAGCAGGAGAAGGTACAGCGAGACAATCCTGGTCGTTCTGTCAACGTGGCCGAAGTGGTAAGTGACCCGCCACCTACAGAGGTGAATCTGGACGAGGTTGTCCGCTGTATTCCAGAGTCATTGGTGTTAAGTTCTTCCGAGAAAAGTCTCCTGTCAAAAGGTCTCAATTTTGTACCTACTACATCCGTAGCAGATCAGTTTCAAAATGAGACTGATATACAACATTTTTTCCGCCGCCTCTTACTCAAAGCTTTTTTCCATGATAAAGAAACAGAGAGTTCTGATTCTTCTAATCAAGCTCCTTCACTATTTAGTAAATTCATTAAGAAAAAATCAAATTTTACCCCCAAGGCGTCTTTATTTCCGATCCTTCAAGATTACTTCCGAACCTGCCAAAGTCAGATCGACAGCCTAGATACGAAACCGCTCAAGAGACATAACCTTACATCTGATGAACGTGCCGCGCTTCACCAACTCAGAACACGCAGCGATATTGTCATCAAACCTGCTGATAAAGGTGGTGCAGTTGTAGCGTGGGACGCTCGTTGTTATGTCTCTGAGGGCGAGTTTCAACTGTCTGACTCTCAATTTTACACAGAACTTCGCTCTAACAACACCAAAATCAACCAAAAATCTGTCAAAGACTTCATCAAGACATCCATAGAAAACGACGATCTGCCCGAGGAAGCATCGCGTCTTGTAGTATCGCAACCGAGAACGTCTCGTTTCTATATGCTTCCCAAGATACACAAACTTGGTAACCCAGGTAGGCCGATCGTTTCAGCGTGTAGTTGTCCCACAGAACACATTTCCAGTTTCCTCCACGATATTTTCATTCCTATTGTGGAGAACCTACCTACATACATTAAGGACACTACCCACGCTCTGAATATCCTTGAGTTCTTTGAGCCAGAAAACTCCGATTTCAGACTGTTTACTATGGATGTCACTGCTTTATACACCAGCATACCCAACAATGACGCCTTGGTAGCTTTAAAACACTTTTTGGACAGGAGACCCAATCCTCACATCAGTACTGATATAGTGTTGAGAATGGCGGAACTTGTCCTCAACCTGAATACTTTTCAGTTCGATGGGAAGTTCTACAACCAATCGGGTGGCGTAGCCATGGGCACCAAAATGGGTCCAAGTTTTGCTTGTTTGTTTGTAGGGTATTTAGAGGAAAAAATGTTCTCCGAATACATCGGTCCAGTCCCGGAACTTTACAAACGGTTCATCGATGATGTATTTGGAGTCTCATCCGACAGTGAAGAGGAGTTGAAATCTTTTATCAACTTTGTCTCTTCCTACCACCCTGCAATCAAATACACTTTCAACATCACTCAGGATAGCCTCTCATTCCTTGACATTAACTGTACTATCACAGACGGTAAGATCTCTACATCGGTGTTCTTTAAACCTACCGATGCTCATTGTTATCTGAATTACGAATCCTGTCATCCTTCCTCCTGCAAAGACGCCATCCCGAAGTCGCAGTTTCTGAGGCTTCGTCGTATCTGCAATGACGATAAGGATTTTGGGATCCAGTGTAACAAGATGAGATCTTTCTTCACGAAGAGAGGTTATCCTGACAAAGTCTTGGACAGGGCCGTGTCCTCGGTTTCCCGTGTGAACAGACGCGAGGCAATGGAGCCCCGGGTGAAGAGCACCAATGATCGTGTTCCGTTAGTCCTTACTTATCACCCTCACAATGTTGCCATCCAGAACATCCTTATTCGCAACTTTAAATCCATTGTCCTCAAAGATGAGTATATGTCCACTGTTTTTGCTGACTCTACCCCTATTACGGCTTTTAGAAAAGGCAAGAGTCTTAAACAGCACCTGGTCAGCAGTTCGTATAGGTCGTCACGTCAACCCGCCAGCTACAAAGGTACACGTCCTTGTAAAAGAACTCGCTGCTCTACTTGTCCGTTCACATGGGAGACCGATGCTGTGGTTGGTCCCTCGAAAACTTTCCAACTGAAGGATGGGTTCACCTGCATTACCGAAAACGTCGTATACGCTATAAGATGTAAGCGATGCTCCATGATTTATGTTGGTGAAACTTGTCGGAGACTCGGGGACCGTTTTGTGGAACACAAAAACAGTGTCACCAGAGATACTGAATGTCCAGTTGGGGAGCATTTTCGAGGCTCCGGCCACAGTATAAAAGATATGCAAGTCACGGTTCTGCTTCAAACCCATCACGGCGAGAAACAAAGACAGTTCCTTGAGCAGAGAATAATAAAATTCCTGGGAACAGCACGTCCTTTCGGCATCAATGTCAAAAATCAAACCATTTCTTAGTAATTTTCTTAATTTGATTCTTTGGGTATGATTTGGCCTATTTTTATATTGCTCAGTTCAGGATTTGGGTGATGATGACGTGGTTGTTTTTATCGAGTGAACACTTTTTACTATATTCACTTGTTGGTTGTCCTCAGACCGTGGCGGTCGTGATTTTTTTCTTTTCTTTGCTTGCCCCCGACGAAGGCTGAAAGCCGAAAATTTGGGCTTTTTAGATTTTAGATGTATTCTTTATTAATTTATATTAGTTTTATATTTGATATTTTTACCTTTTATGTGTGGTTTAACCAACCTACTTATTTTATTGTCTCCATTTTAACTTGCCACACCACAACATTTATTTATCAATTTTTAACAATAATGTTAAATTAACCTTTGGTTTTCAGTGATTTTTGTTTTGCCCAGGTGCGTCGATAAAGGGCATTAAACACCCCTACACACACATACACACACACACAATGATGCCAATGATGCTTAAAATTTATTCATAAAATTAACGCGTAAAACTCTGAAAACAAGCAAGCATATGATTTATACCCAGGTCGATTTTATCGGGACAACCCATCTGGATATACATTTTATTTGTATCTCCTGAAAGTTCGACCAATTTATTTCGAAAGGGGAGAAGTTAAAGAATATAGAAATATGATTAAATACAAATTAACTTTCAAGATTTTTGCACATGTATAAAGCATAACAAAGATTTTATAAAACAAGCAAAGAATGTAAATATCTTTTTCAGTTTATGTTAATTTCACTTACCAGAATCAGCTGTTTGGCGCAAATGACTGATCAAAGAAGGAAGTGAGCTTTTTATAGTACTCTTTTTGCGTCAGACAATGATAAAAGCAGATTGGACTTTGCAGTTTCTGATTACTTAAATATTTATAAAATCTAAAATTTTTACCCTACTATTTATTTATTTTGATAACTTTATTTGCCTGTCATATTTAAGATAAGTAACCATTTGATTTTTTCATCTGATACTAGTTAAAATATGCATTTACAACAAAACCAAATTTTTCGGTTTTTATACCCGTTTTGATACTGTTTATAATTTTCTATTTTTTTCTTTATTTTTACCTCATGTACCGACCATTTAACTTAACGAAGGGAGGGTTGATTGTTTTTGTAAAAATATTTTGAAACACGTTTTGAATGAAAATTTTTTTCTATATTTCTAGAGCTCGAGATACAGATTACCAGGTGTGTATGTACCAGCAAAGTTTATAAACAAAGTTAAATACAGTGCGCATGCTAAAGGGAATATATATTTTTGTAATTTAAAAATATTTAATTGTGAATTGAGAAGCAGGTTAACATTTTTTTACATTATCTTCGGTTCATCTATTTCTAGAGTGCATCTTCTTAGCGTGACTGATTAATTTGTTCATTTCGTTGGTTTATTTCATTTCTTTGTTAAGATCGATATATAGTTTCCTATCTGAGTAAATTTTATCATTCTTATGCGCAACGATTGCACGACAAAACGCGAATTTTTTTATAACGAAGTTTACTCACTTGACTTATTTGAAGTTATATATTTTTTATACATTATACTTGCTTGATATTTGCAATTTCATATGGTCATCGTTTGAGACTTTTGCCGTGGCGATTATTTGATATAAGTTTACAGAATGGATTTAAGGGATCGGAAGGATCTTGATTATAAAAAGTTGCATGAAGGAGACTTTAATAATTTTGATGCTACAACGGAGTTGACGCCGATCAAAACCAAAAAATTGAAGGATCGTAAGCTGAAGGAGAATGGGACAGGAGCAGCTAAGGATGTTGGAGATAAGTTGGAGAATCGAAGGAAGGAAGTACAATTGGTGGATAAGCAGAATGGAGAGTTGTCTGAGTTAGCTGGTATGGATTCTGATGATTCAGATATGGATGGTGAGGATTCAGATGGAGAGTTGTTGGAGCTTCAACAGAAACTACAGGTTGTAAAGAGGCAGAGGGAAGATGATTTTAAACTTACAGATAAAACGATAACTTAAGTTTTTAAGAAAAAACAAATCTGTTAAAGAAAGAGCTAAAAAACAAGTTTGCAAGATTTTTAATTATTCTAGCTCTGAGGTATCAGAAAGTTCCTCAGACGGGGAATTAGAACATGTGAAACATAAAAGTAGTAAAAGCAAATCTGGCATTTTTGATAAACCTTCTGATGAAGTGGTCAAAAAACAGCTTGGCCACAATCTAAATTACAATTTGAATATGCTAGTTCCAAAGTCTCTTTTGATGATTTAGGATTAAATATGTTTGTAGCTTGTGAATTAAAAATCATTGAGTCTTGAATAGACGAAACGCGCGTCAGGCGTAGCAAAATTTATTGTCTGGAACTTTGTTGTCATTTGTATTTCGAACACACGTGAAGGTTAGCACTGCTGGTGGAGTTTAAATTCCCCGAGGTTAGCCCGCTCCGGCACCAACACTTTTGAGTTGGAAAATACGTCAAAGCTTTAAATTATCCGTCTAAATTTCAAAATTGTCTAAACCCTAAGGTTCTTCCTACCCCAGACATAGGTTGAATATCTTAGTAATAATTTGGTTCCCAGTTTTGTATTTTTGGTTATACTGTTCTATGCTCTTCATATTCATACAGTGTTTGGCATTTTCAATATTTTTGGTAGAGCGCCTCTGATGAGTCTTGAATAGACGAAACGCGCGTCAGGCGTAGCAAAATTTATTGTCTGGAACTTTGTTGTCATTTGTATTTCGAACACACGTGAAGGTTAGCACTGCTGGTGGAGTTTAAATTCCCCGAGGTTAGCCCGCTCCGGCACCAACACTTTTGAGTTGGAGAATACGTCAAAGCTTTAAATTATCCGTCTAAATTTCAAAATTGTCTAAACCCTAAGGTTCTTCCTACCCCAGACATAGGTTGAATATCTTAGTAATAATTTGGTTCCCAGTTTTGTATTTTTGGTTATACTGTTCTATGCTCTTCATATTCATACAGTGTTTGGCATTTTCAATATTTTTGGTAGAGCGCCTCTGATGAGTCTTGAATAGACGAAACGCGCGTCAGGCGTAGCAAAATTTATTGTCTGGAACTTTGTTGTCATTTGTATTTCGAACACACGTGAAGGTTAGCACTGCTGGTGGAGTTTAAATTCCCCGAGGTTAGCCCGCTCCGGCACCAACACTTTTGAGTTGGAGAATACGTCTAAGCTTTAAATTATCCGTCTAAATTTCAAAATTGTCTAAACCCTAAGGTTCTTCCTACCCCAGACATAGGTTGAATATCTTAGTAATAATTTGGTTCCCAGTTTTGTATTTTTGGTTATACTGTTCTATGCTCTTCATATTCATACAGTGTTTGGCATTTTCAATATTTTTGGTAGAGCGCCTCTGATGAGTCTTGAATAGACGAAACGCGCGTCAGGCGTAGCAAAATTTATTGTCTGGAACTTTGTTGTCATTTGTATTTCGAACACACGTGAAGGTTAGCACTGCTGGTGGAGTTTAAATTCCCCGAGGTTAGCCCGCTCCGGCACCAACACTTTTGAGTTGGAGAATACGTCAAAGCTTTAAATTATCCGTCTAAATTTCAAAATTGTCTAAACCCTAAGGTTCTTCCTACCCCAGACATAGGTTGAATATCTTAGTAATAATTTGGTTCCCAGTTTTGTATTTTTGGTTATACTGTTCTATGCTCTTCATATTCATACAGTGTTTGGCATTTTCAATATTTTTGGTAGAGCGCCTCTGATGAGTCTTGAATAGACGAAACGCGCGTCAGGCGTAGCAAAATTTATTGTCTGGAACTTTGTTGTCATTTGTATTTCGAACACACGTGAAGGTTAGCACTGCTGGTGGAGTTTAAATTCCCCGAGGTTAGCCCGCTCCGGCACCAACACTTTTGAGTTGGAGAATACGTCAAAGCTTTAAATTATCCGTCTAAATTTCAAAATTGTCTAAACCCTAAGGTTCTTCCTACCCCAGACATAGGTTGAATATCTTAGTAATAATTTGGTTCCCAGTTTTGTATTTTTGGTTATACTGTTCTATGCTCTTCATATTCATACAGTGTTTGGCATTTTCAATATTTTTGGTAGAGCGCCTTTGATGAGTCTTGAATAGACGAAACGCGCGTCAGCCGTAGCAAAATTTATTGTCTGGAACTTTGTTGTCATTTGTATTTCGAACACACGTGAAGGTTAGCACTGCTGGTGGAGTTTAAATTCCCCGAGGTTAGCCCGCTCCGGCACCAACACTTTTGAGTTGGAGAATACGTCAAAGCTTTAAATTATCCGTCTAAATTTCAAAATTGTCTAAACCCTAAGGTTCTTCCTACCCCAGACATAGGTTGAATATCTTAGTAATAATTTGGTTCCCAGTTTTGTATTTTTGGTTATACTGTTCTATGCTCTTCATATTCATACAGTGTTTGGCATTTTCAATATTTTTGGTAGAGCGCCTCTGATGAGTCTTGAATAGACGAAACGCGCGTCAGGCGTAGCAAAATTTATTGTCTGGAACTTTGTTGTCATTTGTATTTCGAACACACGTGAAGGTTAGCACTGCTGGTGGAGTTTAAATTCCCCGAGGTTAGCCCGCTCCGGCACCAACACTTTTGAGTTGGAGAATACGTCAAAGCTTTAAATTATCCGTCTAAATTTCAAAATTGTCTAAACCCTAAGGTTCTTCCTACCCCAGACATAGGTTGAATATCTTAGTAATAATTTGGTTCCCAGTTTTGTATTTTTGGTTATACTGTTCTATGCTCTTCATATTCATACAGTGTTTGGCATTTTCAATATTTTTGGTAGAGCGCCTCTGATGAGTCTTGAATAGACGAAACGCGCGTCAGGCGTAGCAAAATTTATTGTCTGGAACTTTGTTGTCATTTGTATTTCGAACACACGTGAAGGTTAGCACTGCTGGTGGAGTTTAAATTCCCCGAGGTTAGCCCGCTCCGGCACCAACACTTTTGAGTTGGAGAATACGTCAAAGCTTTAAATTATCCGTCTAAATTTCAAAATTGTCTAAACCCTAAGGTTCTTCCTACCCCAGACATAGGTTGAATATCTGAGTAATAATTTGGTTCCCAGTTTTGTATTTTTGGTTATACTGTTCTATGCTCTTCATATTCATACAGTGTTTGGCATTTTCAATATTTTTGGTAGAGCGCCTCTGATGAGTCTTGAATAGACGAAACGCGCGTCAGGCGTAGCAAAATTTATTGTCTGGAACTTTGTTGTCATTTGTATTTCGAACACACGTGAAGGTTAGCACTGCTGGTGGAGTTTAAATTCCCCGAGGTTAGCCCGCTCCGGCACCAACACTTTTGAGTTGGAGAATACGTCAAAGCTTTAAATTATCCGTCTAAATTTCAAAATTGTCTAAACCCTAAGGTTCTTCCTACCCCAGACATAGGTTGAATATCTTAGTAATAATTTGGTTCCCAGTTTTGTATTTTTGGTTATACTGTTCTATGCTCTTCATATTCATACAGTGTTTGGCATTTTCAATATTTTTGGTAGAGCGCCTCTGATGAGTCTTGAATAGACGAAACGCGCGTCAGGCGTAGCAAAATTTATTGTCTGGAACTTTGTTGTCATTTGTATTTCGAACACACGTGAAGGTTAGCACTGCTGGTGGAGTTTAAATTCCCCGAGGTTAGCCCGCTCCGGCACCAACACTTTTGAGTTGGAGAATACGTCAAAGCTTTAAATTATCCGTCTAAATTTCAAAATTGTCTAAACCCTAAGGTTCTTCCTACCCCAGACATAGGTTGAATATCTGAGTAATAATTTGGTTCCCAGTTTTGTATTTTTGGTTATACTGTTCTATGCTCTTCATATTCATACAGTGTTTGGCATTTTCAATATTTTTGGTAGAGCGCCTCTGATGAGTCTTGAATAGACGAAACGCGCGTCAGCCGTAGCAAAATTTATTGTCTGGAACTTTGTTGTCATTTGTATTTCGAACACACGTGAAGGTTAGCACTGCTGGTGGAGTTTAAATTCCCCGAGGTTAGCCCGCTCCGGCACCAACACTTTTGAGTTGGAGAATACGTCAAAGCTTTTAATTATCCGTCTAAATTTCAAAATTGTCTAAACCCTAAGGTTCTTCCTACCCCAGACATAGGTTGAATATCTGAGTAATAATTTGGTTCCCAGTTTTGTATTTTTGGTTATACTGTTCTATGCTCTTCATATTCATACAGTGTTTGGCATTTTCAATATTTTTGGTAGAGCGCCTCTGATGAGTCTTGAATAGACGAAACGCGCGTCAGGCGTAGCAAAATTTATTGTCTGGAACTTTGTTGTCATTTGTATTTCGAACACACGTGAAGGTTAGCACTGCTGGTGGAGTTTAAATTCCCCGAGGTTAGCCCGCTCCGGCACCAACACTTTTGAGTTGGAGAATACGTCAAAGCTTTAAATTATCCGTCTAAATTTCAAAATTGTCTAAACCCTAAGGTTCTTCCTACCCCAAACATAGGTTGAATATCTTAGTAATAATTTGGTTCCCAGTTTTGTATTTTTGGTTATACTGTTCTATGCTCTTCATATTCATACAGTGTTTGGCATTTTCAATATTTTTGGTAGAGCGCCTCTGATGAGTCTTGAATAGACGAAACGCGCGTCAGCCGTAGCAAAATTTATTGTCTGGAACTTTGTTGTCATTTGTATTTCGAACACACGTGAAGGTTAGCACTGCTGGTGGAGTTTAAATTCCCCGAGGTTAGCCCGCTCCGGCACCAACACTTTTGAGTTGGAGAATACGTCAAAGCTTTAAATTATCCGTCTAAATTTCAAAATTGTCTAAACCCTAAGGTTCTTCCTACCCCAGACATAGGTTGAATATCTTAGTAATAATTTGGTTCCCAGTTTTGTATTTTTGGTTATACTGTTCTATGCTCTTCATATTCATACAGTGTTTGGCATTTTCAATATTTTTGGTAGAGCGCCTCTGATGAGTCTTGAATAGACGAAACGCGCGTCAGGCGTAGCAAAATTTATTGTCTGGAACTTTGTTGTCATTTGTATTTCGAACACACGTGAAGGTTAGCACTGCTGGTGGAGTTTAAATTCCCCGAGGTTAGCCCGCTCCGGCACCAACACTTTTGAGTTGGAGAATACGTCAAAGCTTTAAATTATCCGTCTAAATTTCAAAATTGTCTAAACCCTAAGGTTCTTCCTACCCCAGACATAGGTTGAATATCTGAGTAATAATTTGGTTCCCAGTTTTGTATTTTTGGTTATACTGTTCTATGCTCTTCATATTCATACAGTGTTTGGCATTTTCAATATTTTTGGTAGAGCGCCTCTGATGAGTCTTGAATAGACGAAACGCGCGTCAGCCGTAGCAAAATTTATTGTCTGGAACTTTGTTGTCATTTGTATTTCGAACACACGTGAAGGTTAGCACTGCTGGTGGAGTTTAAATTCCCCGAGGTTAGCCCGCTCCGGCACCAACACTTTTGAGTTGGAGAATACGTCAAAGCTTTAAATTATCCGTCTAAATTTCAAAATTGTCTAAACCCTAAGGTTCTTCCTACCCCAGACATAGGTTGAATATCTGAGTAATAATTTGGTTCCCAGTTTTGTATTTTTGGTTATACTGTTCTATGCTCTTCATATTCATACAGTGTTTGGCATTTTCAATATTTTTGGTAGAGCGCCTCTGATGAGTCTTGAATAGACGAAACGCGCGTCAGGCGTAGCAAAATTTATTGTCTGGAACTTTGTTGTCATTTGTATTTCGAACACACGTGAAGGTTAGCACTGCTGGTGGAGTTTAAATTCCCCGAGGTTAGCCCGCTCCGGCACCAACACTTTTGAGTTGGAGAATACGTCAAAGCTTTAAATTATCCGTCTAAATTTCAAAATTGTCTAAACCCTAAGGTTCTTCCTACCCCAGACATAGGTTGAATATCTTAGTAATAATTTGGTTCCCAGTTTTGTATTTTTGGTTATACTGTTCTATGCTCTTCATATTCATACAGTGTTTGGCATTTTCAATATTTTTGGTAGAGCGCCTTTGATGAGTCTTGAATAGACGAAACGCGCGTCAGCCGTAGCAAAATTTATTGTCTGGAACTTTGTTGTCATTTGTATTTCGAACACACGTGAAGGTTAGCACTGCTGGTGGAGTTTAAATTCCCCGAGGTTAGCCCGCTCCGGCACCAACACTTTTGAGTTGGAGAATACGTCAAAGCTTTAAATTATCCGTCTAAATTTCAAAATTGTCTAAACCCTAAGGTTCTTCCTACCCCAGACATAGGTTGAATATCTTAGTAATAATTTGGTTCCCAGTTTTGTATTTTTGGTTATACTGTTCTATGCTCTTCATATTCATACAGTGTTTGGCATTTTCAATATTTTTGGTAGAGCGCCTCTGATGAGTCTTGAATAGACGAAACGCGCGTCAGGCGTAGCAAAATTTATTGTCTGGAACTTTGTTGTCATTTGTATTTCGAACACACGTGAAGGTTAGCACTGCTGGTGGAGTTTAAATTCCCCGAGGTTAGCCCGCTCCGGCACCAACACTTTTGAGTTGGAGAATACGTCAAAGCTTTAAATTATCCGTCTAAATTTCAAAATTGTCTAAACCCTAAGGTTCTTCCTACCCCAGACATAGGTTGAATATCTGAGTAATAATTTGGTTCCCAGTTTTGTATTTTTGGTTATACTGTTCTATGCTCTTCATATTCATACAGTGTTTGGCATTTTCAATATTTTTGGTAGAGCGCCTCTGATGAGTCTTGAATAGACGAAACGCGCGTCAGCCGTAGCAAAATTTATTGTCTGGAACTTTGTTGTCATTTGTATTTCGAACACACGTGAAGGTTAGCACTGCTGGTGGAGTTTAAATTCCCCGAGGTTAGCCCGCTCCGGCACCAACACTTTTGAGTTGGAGAATACGTCAAAGCTTTAAATTATCCGTCTAAATTTCAAAATTGTCTAAACCCTAAAGTTCTTCCTACCCCAGACATAGGTTGAATATCTGAGTAATAATTTGGTTCCCAGTTTTGTATTTTTGGTTATACTGTTCTATGCTCTTCATATTCATACAGTGTTTGGCATTTTCAATATTTTTGGTAGAGCGCCTCTGATGAGTCTTGAATAGACGAAACGCGCGTCAGGCGTAGCAAAATTTATTGTCTGGAACTTTGTTGTCATTTGTATTTCGAACACACGTGAAGGTTAGCACTGCTGGTGGAGTTTAAATTCCCCGAGGTTAGCCCGCTCCGGCACCAACACTTTTGAGTTGGAGAATACGTCAAAGCTTTAAATTATCCGTCTAAATTTCAAAATTGTCTAAACCCTAAGGTTCTTCCTACCCCAGACATAGGTTGAATATCTTAGTAATAATTTGGTTCCCAGTTTTGTATTTTTGGTTATACTGTTCTACGCTCTTCATATTCATACAGTGTTTGGCATTTTCAATATTTTTGGTAGAGCGCCTCTGATGAGTCTTGAATAGACGAAACGCGCGTCAGGCGTAGCAAAATTTATTGTCTGGAACTTTGTTGTCATTTGTATTTCGAACACACGTGAAGGTTAGCACTGCTGGTGGAGTTTAAATTCCCCGAGGTTAGCCCGCTCCGGCACCAACACTTTTGAGTTGGAGAATACGTCAAAGCTTTAAATTATCCGTCTAAATTTCAAAATTGTCTAAACCCTAAGGTTCTTCCTACCCCAGACATAGGTTGAATATCTGAGTAATAATTTGGTTCCCAGTTTTGTATTTTTGGTTATACTGTTCTATGCTCTTCATATTCATACAGTGTTTGGCATTTTCAATATTTTTGGTAGAGCGCCTCTGATGAGTCTTGAATAGACGAAACGCGCGTCAGGCGTAGCAAAATTTATTGTCTGGAACTTTGTTGTCATTTGTATTTCGAACACACGTGAAGGTTAGCACTGCTGGTGGAGTTTAAATTCCCCGAGGTTAGCCCGCTCCGGCACCAACACTTTTGAGTTGGAGAATACGTCAAAGCTTTTAATTATCCGTCTAAATTTCAAAATTGTCTAAACCCTAAGGTTCTTCCTACCCCAGACATAGGTTGAATATCTGAGTAATAATTTGGTTCCCAGTTTTGTATTTTTGGTTATACTGTTCTATGCTCTTCATATTCATACAGTGTTTGGCATTTTCAATATTTTTGGTAGAGCGCCTCTGATGAGTCTTGAATAGACGAAACGCGCGTCAGGCGTAGCAAAATTTATTGTCTGGAACTTTGTTGTCATTTGTATTTCGAACACACGTGAAGGTTAGCACTGCTGGTGGAGTTTAAATTCCCCGAGGTTAGCCCGCTCCGGCACCAACACTTTTGAGTTGGAGAATACGTCAAAGCTTTAAATTATCCGTCTAAATTTCAAAATTGTCTAAACCCTAAGGTTCTTCCTACCCCAGACATAGGTTGAATATCTTAGTAATAATTTGGTTCCCAGTTTTGTATTTTTGGTTATACTGTTCTATGCTCTTCATATTCATACAGTGTTTGGCATTTTCAATATTTTTGGTAGAGCGCCTCTGATGAGTCTTGAATAGACGAAACGCGCGTCAGCCGTAGCAAAATTTATTGTCTGGAACTTTGTTGTCATTTGTATTTCGAACACACGTGAAGGTTAGCACTGCTGGTGGAGTTTAAATTCCCCGAGGTTAGCCCGCTCCGGCACCAACACTTTTGAGTTGGAGAATACGTCAAAGCTTTAAATTATCCGTCTAAATTTCAAAATTGTCTAAACCCTAAGGTTCTTCCTACCCCAGACATAGGTTGAATATCTTAGTAATAATTTGGTTCCCAGTTTTGTATTTTTGGTTATACTGTTCTATGCTCTTCATATTCATACAGTGTTTGGCATTTTCAATATTTTTGGTAGAGCGCCTCTGATGAGTCTTGAATAGACGAAACGCGCGTCAGGCGTAGCAAAATTTATTGTCTGGAACTTTGTTGTCATTTGTATTTCGAACACACGTGAAGGTTAGCACTGCTGGTGGAGTTTAAATTCCCCGAGGTTAGCCCGCTCCGGCACCAACACTTTTGAGTTGGAGAATACGTCAAAGCTTTAAATTATCCGTCTAAATTTCAAAATTGTCTAAACCCTAAGGTTCTTCCTACCCCAGACATAGGTTGAATATCTGAGTAATAATTTGGTTCCCAGTTTTGTATTTTTGGTTATACTGTTCTATGCTCTTCATATTCATACAGTGTTTGGCATTTTCAATATTTTTGGTAGAGCGCCTCTGATGAGTCTTGAATAGACGAAACGCGCGTCAGCCGTAGCAAAATTTATTGTCTGGAACTTTGTTGTCATTTGTATTTCGAACACACGTGAAGGTTAGCACTGCTGGTGGAGTTTAAATTCCCCGAGGTTAGCCCGCTCCGGCACCAACACTTTTGAGTTGGAGAATACGTCAAAGCTTTAAATTATCCGTCTAAATTTCAAAATTGTCTAAACCCTAAGGTTCTTCCTACCCCAGACATAGGTTGAATATCTGAGTAATAATTTGGTTCCCAGTTTTGTATTTTTGGTTATACTGTTCTATGCTCTTCATATTCATACAGTGTTTGGCATTTTCAATATTTTTGGTAGAGCGCCTCTGATGAGTCTTGAATAGACGAAACGCGCGTCAGGCGTAGCAAAATTTATTGTCTGGAACTTTGTTGTCATTTGTATTTCGAACACACGTGAAGGTTAGCACTGCTGGTGGAGTTTAAATTCCCCGAGGTTAGCCCGCTCCGGCACCAACACTTTTGAGTTGGAGAATACGTCAAAGCTTTAAATTATCCGTCTAAATTTCAAAATTGTCTAAACCCTAAGGTTCTTCCTACCCCAGACATAGGTTGAATATCTTAGTAATAATTTGGTTCCCAGTTTTGTATTTTTGGTTATACTGTTCTATGCTCTTCATATTCATACAGTGTTTGGCATTTTCAATATTTTTGGTAGAGCGCCTCTGATGAGTCTTGAATAGACGAAACGCGCGTCAGCCGTAGCAAAATTTATTGTCTGGAACTTTGTTGTCATTTGTATTTCGAACACACGTGAAGGTTAGCACTGCTGGTGGAGTTTAAATTCCCCGAGGTTAGCCCGCTCCGGCACCAACACTTTTGAGTTGGAGAATACGTCAAAGCTTTAAATTATCCGTCTAAATTTCAAAATTGTCTAAACCCTAAGGTTCTTCCTACCCCAGACATAGGTTGAATATCTTAGTAATAATTTGGTTCCCAGTTTTGTATTTTTGGTTATACTGTTCTATGCTCTTCATATTCATAGTGTTTGGCATTTTCAATATTTTTGGTAGAGCGCCTCTGATGAGTCTTGAATAGACGAAACGCGCGTCAGGCGTAGCAAAATTTATTGTCTGGAACTTTGTTGTCATTTGTATTTCGAACACACGTGAAGGTTAGCACTGCTGGTGGAGTTTAAATTCCCCGAGGTTAGCCCGCTCCGGCACCAACACTTTTGAGTTGGAGAATACGTCAAAGCTTTAAATTATCCGTCTAAATTTCAAAATTGTCTAAACCCTAAGGTTCTTCCTACCCCAGACATAGGTTGAATATCTGAGTAATAATTTGGTTCCCAGTTTTGTATTTTTGGTTATACTGTTCTATGCTCTTCATATTCATACAGTGTTTGGCATTTTCAATATTTTTGGTAGAGCGCCTCTGATGAGTCTTGAATAGACGAAACGCGCGTCAGCCGTAGCAAAATTTATTGTCTGGAACTTTGTTGTCATTTGTATTTCGAACACACGTGAAGGTTAGCACTGCTGGTGGAGTTTAAATTCCCCGAGGTTAGCCCGCTCCGGCACCAACACTTTTGAGTTGGAGAATACGTCAAAGCTTTAAATTATCCGTCTAAATTTCAAAATTGTCTAAACCCTAAGGTTCTTCCTACCCCAGACATAGGTTGAATATCTGAGTAATAATTTGGTTCCCAGTTTTGTATTTTTGGTTATACTGTTCTATGCTCTTCATATTCATACAGTGTTTGGCATTTTCAATATTTTTGGTAGAGCGCCTCTGATGAGTCTTGAATAGACGAAACGCGCGTCAGGCGTAGCAAAATTTATTGTCTGGAACTTTGTTGTCATTTGTATTTCGAACACACGTGAAGGTTAGCACTGCTGGTGGAGTTTAAATTCCGCGAGGTTAGCCCGCTCCGGCACCAACACTTTTGAGTTGGAGAATACGTCAAAGCTTTAAATTATCCGTCTAAATTTCAAAATTGTCTAAACCCTAAGGTTCTTCCTACCCCAGACATAGGTTGAATATCTGAGTAATAATTTGGTTCCCAGTTTTGTATTTTTGGTTATACTGTTCTATGCTCTTCATATTCATACAGTGTTTGGCATTTTCAATATTTTTGGTAGAGCGCCTCTGATGAGTCTTGAATAGACGAAACGCGCGTCAGGCGTAGCAAAATTTATTGTCTGGAACTTTGTTGTCATTTGTATTTCGAACACACGTGAAGGTTAGCACTGCTGGTGGAGTTTAAATTCCCCGAGGTTAGCCCGCTCCGGCACCAACACTTTTGAGTTGGAGAATACGTCAAAGCTTTAAATTATCCGTCTAAATTTCAAAATTGTCTAAACCCTAAGGTTCTTCCTACCCCAGACATAGGTTGAGTATCTTAGTAATAATTTGGTTCCCAGTTTTGTATTTTTGGTTATACTGTTCTATGCTCTTCATATTCATACAGTGTTTGGCATTTTCAATATTTTTGGTAGAGCGCCTCTGATGAGTCTTGAATAGACGAAACGCGCGTCAGCCGTAGCAAAATTTATTGTCTGGAACTTTGTTGTCATTTGTATTTCGAACACACGTGAAGGTTAGCACTGCTGGTGGAGTTTAAATTCCCCGAGGTTAGCCCGCTCCGGCACCAACACTTTTGAGTTGGAGAATACGTCAAAGCTTTAAATTATCCGTCTAAATTTCAAAATTGTCTAAACCCTAAGGTTCTTCCTACCCCAGACATAGGTTGAATATCTTAGTAATAATTTGGTTCCCAGTTTTGTATTTTTGGTTATACTGTTCTATGCTCTTCATATTCATACAGTGTTTGGCATTTTCAATATTTTTGGTAGAGCGCCTCTGATGAGTCTTGAATAGACGAAACGCGCGTCAGGCGTAGCAAAATTTATTGTCTGGAACTTTGTTGTCATTTGTATTTCGAACACACGTGAAGGTTAGCACTGCTGGTGGAGTTTAAATTCCCCGAGGTTAGCCCGCTCCGGCACCAACACTTTTGAGTTGGAGAATACGTCAAAGCTTTAAATTATCCGTCTAAATTTCAAAATTGTCTAAACCCTAAGGTTCTTCCTACCCCAGACATAGGTTGAATATCTTAGTAATAATTTGGTTCCCAGTTTTGTATTTTTGGTTATACTGTTCTATGCTCTTCATATTCATACAGTGTTTGGCATTTTCAATATTTTTGGTAGAGCGCCTCTGATGAGTCTTGAATAGACGAAACGCGCGTCAGGCGTAGCAAAATTTATTGTCTGGAACTTTGTTGTCATTTGTATTTCGAACACACGTGAAGGTTAGCACTGCTGGTGGAGTTAAAATTCCCCGAGGTTAGCCCGCTCCGGCACCAACACTTTTGAGTTGGAGAATACGTCAAAGCTTTAAATTATCCGTCTAAATTTCAAAATTGTCTAAACCCTAATGTTCTTCCTACCCCAGACATAGGTTGAATATCTTAGTAATAATTTGGTTCCCAGTTTTGTATTTTGGTTATACTGTTCTATGCTCTTCATATTCATACAGTGTTTGGCATTTTCAATATTTTTGGTAGAGCGCCTCTGATGAGTCTTGAATAGACGAAACGCGCGTCAGGCGTAGCAAAATTTATTGTCTGGAACTTTGTTGTCATTTGTATTTCGAACACACGTGAAGGTTAGCACTGCTGGTGGAGTTTAAATTCCCCGAGGTTAGCCCGCTCCGGCACCAACACTTTTGAGTTGGAGAATACGTCAAAGCTTTAAATTATCCGTCTAAATTTCAAAATTGTCTAAACCCTAAGGTTCTTCCTACCCCAGACATAGGTTGAATATCTTACTAATAATTTGGTTCCCAGTTTTGTATTTTTGGTTATACTGTTCTATGCTCTTCATATTCATACAGTGTTTGGCATTTTCAATATTTTTGGTAGAGCGCCTCTGATGAGTCTTGAATAGACGAAACGCGCGTCAGGCGTAGCAAAATTTATTGTCTGGAACTTTGTTGTCATTTGTATTTCGAACACACGTGAAGGTTAGCACTGCTGGTGGAGTTTAAATTCCCCGAGGTTAGCCCGCTCCGGCACCAACACTTTTGAGTTGGAGAATACGTCAAAGCTTTAAATTATCCGTCTAAATTTCAAAATTGTCTAAACCCTAAGGTTCTTCCTACCCCAGATATAGGTTGAATATCTTAGTAATAATTTGGTTCCCAGTTTTGTATTTTTGGTTATACTGTTCTATGCTCTTCATATTCATACAGTGTTTGGCATTTTCAATATTTTTGGTAGAGCGCCTCTGATGAGTCTTGAATAGACGAAACGCGCGTCAGGCGTAGCAAAATTTATTGTCTGGAACTTTGTTGTCATTTGTATTTCGAACACACGTGAAGGTTAGCACTGCTGGTGGAGTTTAAATTCCCCGAGGTTAGCCCGCTCCGGCACCAACACTTTTGAGTTGGAGAATACGTCAAAGCTTTAAATTATCCGTCTAAATTTCAAAATTGTCTAAACCCTAAGGTTCTTCCTACCCCAGACATAGGTTGAATATCTTAGTAATAATTTGGTTCCCAGTTTTGTATTTTTGGTTATACTGTTCTATGCTCTTCATATTCATACAGTGTTTGGCATTTTCAATATTTTTGGTAGAGCGCCTCTGATGAGTCTTGAATAGACGAAACGCGCGTCAGGCGTAGCAAAATTTATTGTCTGGAACTTTGTTGTCATTTGTATTTCGAACACACGTGAAGGTTAGCACTGCTGGTGGAGTTTAAATTCCCCGAGGTTAGCCCGCTCCGGCACCAACACTTTTGAGTTGGAGAATACGTCAAAGCTTTAAATTATCCGTCTAAATTTCAAAATTGTCTAAACCCTAAGGTTCTTCCTACCCCAGACATAGGTTGAATATCTTAGTAATAATTTGGTTCCCAGTTTTGTATTTTTGGTTATACTGTTCTATGCTCTTCATATTCATACAGTGTTTGGCATTTTCAATATTTTCGGTAGAGCGCCTCTGATGAGTCTTGAATAGACGAAACGCGCGTCAGGCGTAGCAAAATTTATTGTCTGGAACTTTGTTGTCATTTGTATTTCGAACACACGTGAAGGTTAGCACTGCTGGTGGAGTTTAAATTCCCCGAGGTTAGCCCGCTCCGGCACCAACACTTTTGAGTTGGAGAATACGTCAAAGCTTTAAATTATCCGTCTAAATTTCAAAATTGTCTAAACCGTAAGGTTCTTCCTACCCCAGACATAGGTTGAATATCTTAGTAATAATTTGGTTCCCAGTTTTGTATTTTTGGTTATACTGTTCTATGCTCTTCATATTCATACAGTGTTTGGCATTTTCAATATTTTTGGTAGAGCGCCTCTGATGAGTCTTGAATAGACGAAACGCGCGTCAGCCGTAGCAAAATTTATTGTCTGGAACTTTGTTGTCATTTGTATTTCGAACACACGTGAAGGTTAGCACTGCTGGTGGAGTTTAAATTCCCCGAGGTTAGCCCGCTCCGGCACCAACACTTTTGAGTTGGAGAATACGTCAAAGCTTTAAATTATCCGTCTAAATTTCAAAATTGTCTAAACCCTAAGGTTCTTCCTACCCCAGACATAGGTTGAATATCTTAGTAATAATTTGGTTCCCAGTTTTGTATTTTTGGTTATACTGTTCTATGCTCTTCATATTCATACAGTGTTTGGCATTTTCAATATTTTTGGTAGAGCGCCTCTGATGAGTCTTGAATAGACGAAACGCGCGTCAGGCGTAGCAAAATTTATTGTCTGGAACTTTGTTGTCATTTGTATTTCGAACACACGTGAAGGTTAGCACTGCTGGTGGAGTTTAAATTCCCCGAGGTTAGCCCGCTCCGGCACCAACACTTTTGAGTTGGAGAATACGTCAAAGCTTTAAATTATCCGTCTAAATTTCAAAATTGTCTAAACCCTAAGGTTCTTCCTACCCCAGACATAGGTTGAATATCTTAGTAATAATTTGGTTCCCAGTTTTGTATTTTGGTTATACTGTTCTATGCTCTTCATATTCATACAGTGTTTGGCATTTTCAATATTTTTGGTAGAGCGCCTCTGATGAGTCTTGAATAGACGAAACGCGCGTCAGGCGTAGCAAAATTTATTGTCTGGAACTTTGTTGTCATTTGTATTTCGAACACACGTGAAGGTTAGCACTGCTGGTGGAGTTTAAATTCCCCGAGGTTAGCCCGCTCCGGCACCAACACTTTTGAGTTGGAGAATACGTCAAAGCTTTAAATTATCCGTCTAAATTTCAAAATTGTCTAAACCCTAAGGTTCTTCCTACCCCAGACATAGGTTAAATATCTTAGTAATAATTTGGTTCCCAGTTTTGTATTTTTGGTTATACTGTTCTATGCTCTTCATATTCATACAGTGTTTGGCATTTTCAATATTTTTGGTAGAGCGCCTCTGATGAGTCTTGAATAGACGAAACGCGCGTCAGGCGTAGCAAAATTTATTGTCTGGAACTTTGTTGTCATTTGTATTTCGAACACACGTGAAGGTTAGCACTGCTGGTGGAGTTTAAATTCCCCGAGGTTAGCCCGCTCCGGCACCAACACTTTTGAGTTGGAGAATACGTCAAAGCTTTAAATTATCCGTCTAAATTTCAAAATTGTCTAAACCCTAAGGTTCTTCCTACCCCAGACATAGGTTGAATATCTTAGTAATAATTTGGTTCCCAGTTTTGTATTTTTGGTTATACTGTTCTATGCTCTTCATATTCATACAGTGTTTGGCATTTTCAATATTTTTGGTAGAGCGCCTCTGATGAGTCTTGAATAGACGAAACGCGCGTCAGGCGTAGCAAAATTTATTGTCTGGAACTTTGTTGTCATTTGTATTTCGAACACACGTGAAGGTTAGCACTGCTGGTGGAGTTTAAATTCCCCGAGGTTAGCCCGCTCCGGCACCAACACTTTTGAGTTGGAGAATACGTCAAAGCTTTAAATTATCCGTCTAAATTTCAAAATTGTCTAAACCCTAAGGTTCTTCCTACCCCAGACATAGGTTGAATATCTTAGTAATAATTTGGTTCCCAGTTTTGTATTTTTGGTTATACTGTTCTATGCTCTTCATATTCATACAGTGTTTGGCATTTTCAATATTTTTGGTAGAGCGCCTCTGATGAGTCTTGAATAGACGAAACGCGCGTCAGGCGTAGCAAAATTTATTGTCTGGAACTTTGTTGTCATTTGTATTTCGAACACACGTGAAGGTTAGCACTGCTGGTGGAGTTTAAATTCCCCGAGGTTAGCCCGCTCCGGCACCAACACTTTTGAGTTGGAGAATACGTCAAAGCTTTACATTATCCGTCTAAATTTCAAAATTGTCTAAACCCTAAGGTTCTTCCTACCCCAGACATAGGTTGAATATCTTAGTAATAATTTGGTTCCCAGTTTTGTATTTTTGGTTATACTGTTCTATGCTCTTCATATTCATACAGTGTTTGGCATTTTCAATATTTTTGGTAGAGCGCCTCTGATGAGTCTTGAATAGACGAAACGCGCGTCAGGCGTAGCAAAATTTATTGTCTGGAACTTTGTTGTCATTTGTATTTCGAACACACGTGAAGGTTAGCACTGCTGGTGGAGTTTAAATTCCCCGAGGTTAGCCCGCTCCGGCACCAACACTTTTGAGTGGGAGAATACGTCAAAGCTTTAAATTATCCGTCTAAATTTCAAAATTGTTTAAACCCTAAGGTTCTTCCTTCCCCAGACATAGGTTGAATATCTTAGTAATAATTTGGTTCCCAGTTTTGTATTTTTGGTTATACTGTTCTATGCTCTTCATATTCATACAGTGTTTGGCATTTTCAATATTTTTGGTAGAGCGCCTCTGATGAGTCTTGAATAGACGAAACGCGCGTCAGGCGTAGCAAAATTTATTGTCTGGAACTTTGTTGTCATTTGTATTTCGAACACACGTGAAGGTTAGCACTGCTGGTGGAGTTTAAATTCCCCGAGGTTAGCCCGCTCCGGCACCAACACTTTTGAGTTGGAGAATACGTCAAAGCTTTAAATTATCCGTCTAAATTTCAAAATTGTCTAAACCCTAAGGTTATTCCTACCCCAGACATAGGTTGAGTATCTTAGTAATAATTTGGTTCCCAGTTTTGTATTTTTGGTTATACTGTTCTATGCTCTTCATATTCATACAGTGTTTGGCATTTTCAATATTTTTGGTAGAGCGCCTCTGATGAGTCTTGAATAGACGAAACGCGCGTCAGGCGTAGCAAAATTTATTGTCTGGAACTTTGTTGTCATTTGTATTTCGAACACACGTGAAGGTTAGCACTGCTGGTGGAGTTTAAATTCCCCGAGGTTAGCCCGCTCCGGCACCAACACTTTTGAGTTGGAGAATACGTCAAAGCTTTAAATTATCCGTCTAAATTTCAAAATTGTCTAAACCCTAAGGTTCTTCCTACCCCAGACATAGGTTGAATATCTTAGTAATAATTTGGTTCCCAGTTTTGTATTTTTGGTTATACTGTTCTATGCTCTTCATATTCATACAGTGTTTGACATTTTCAATATTTTTGGTAGAGCGCCTCTGATGAGTCTTGAATAGACGAAACGCGCGTCAGGCGTAGCAAAATTTATTGTCTGGAACTTTGTTGTCATTTGTATTTCGAACACACGTGAAGGTTAGCACTGCTGGTGGAGTTTAAATTCCCCGAGGTTAGCCCGCTCCGGCACCAACACTTTTGAGTTGGAGAATACGTCAAAGCTTTAAATTATCCGTCTAAATTTCAAAATTGTCTAAACCCTAAGGTTCTTCCTACCCCAGACATAGGTTGAATATCTTAGTAATAATTTGGTTCCCAGTTTTGTATTTTTGGTTATACTGTTCTATGCTCTTCATATTCATACAGTGTTTGGCATTTTCAATATTTTTGGTAGAGCGCCTCTGATGAGTCTTGAATAGACGAAACGCGCGTCAGGCGTAGCAAAATTTATTGTCTGGAACTTTGTTGTCATTTGTATTTCTAGTAAAAATATTGATGACATTGAAAAGAAAGGAAGAATTCTATTGCTCAAAAAATAGCTTATTATTTAGAGTTATATGAATCATGTGAATGGCAAGGTGTGAAAAAGCTTTACGCTCATATTATTAGACAAATTGAAAATGGTGCTGCAAATTGGTCTGATGATTTTACTGCCATTGAGACACCTTTGTTGATCAAATATGTTAAAACGGAAAAAAATGACACTAGAAACAAAGGGTTTGACAAGAAAATTGTAAAGAAAGATGAGTTTTATTGTTCTTTTTTTCAAAGAAATAAGTGTTCGCAAAATGCATCTCATTATGGTAGAATTAAAGGAGTTGAAAGATTTTTACAACATTTTTGTGCTACTTGTTATAGAAAAGACGGTAGGAAGTTAATGCATCCTGAGTGTTCAGATGCTTGTCCGCATATGCGGGATTGACTATGACTAGGCTATGAAAAAGTAGCGTTGCTCAAAAAGTCTTCAGATGTTCATTTGGATCCTCTAGCGGATGTTTTCCTACCCTCTTTTCTTAAAAGCAAATCATCAGCCTTGGTTGATCAGAGTACTAATTGTATTGAAATTGTCAAAGATAAGGGTAGTAGTTTTTGTAAAAGGTTTAAAGGATCAGTATGTGATGATTTAAATGTGAATACAAGTCATCAAGTTGATCAAGAATTTGATATGTCAGAGATTTGGGATTTAAGTGTTGAGAAGCTTGGTATAAATGTCATACAAAAAATCATTGAAACACATGATTCTGTAGTTGCTTCTAAATTACCAAATATTATGGGTTGTAGGATTCCAGTTAGATCTGGTTTAAATGTTCAATTTTTTAGAGAAGATCTTTTTGATTATTATGATAATATTATTTGTGAATTTATAGAATTTGGAGCTCCCATTGGTTATGAAGGGGAGTTAGATTGCGAAAGTATATTTGTTGATAATCATAAAGGTTCAGTAGAGTTTGCAGAAGATATTTTTAAGTACTTAAAGAAAGAAGCGAGATATGGTTCAATTTTGGGTCCCTTTCAGGAGAATCATTTCTCAGTAGATATTATTTTTTCGCCTTTAAATTCTGTGTCAAAAAAGGATTCTCTTGAACGTAGGGTTATCTTAGATCTTAGTTTTCCCCCGAGAAAGTCTGTGAATGATGGGATTTCAAAAGATTTTTATCTTGGCAATAGGATTTGTTTAACTTACCCAAATATTGATGATTTGGTTGACATTTTGAAGATGAAAGGACGTGGTTGTTTAATGTTTAAGAAAGATTTGAAACGTGCTTACAGGCAGTTTCCAATTTGTCCGGGTGACATTTCTAAAGTAGGTTATCATTGGAATGGTCTCACATTTGTTGATTTGGTTTTACCAATGGGATTTAGGTCTAGCGTTCAGATTTGTCAGAGGATTACTTCATCTATTACTTTTATGTATGAGAAATTGGGGTTTTCTATTGTTAACTATTTGGATGATTTTAGAGGGGCGGAAGTTAAGGAACGTGCACATGAGGCTTATGAATCTTTGGGTATTTTATTGCAAAATTGCGGCGTTGAAGAATCTGTTGAAAAAGCAGTTCTGCCTACTACTAAAATGAATTTTTTAGGTGTCATTTTTGACTCAGAGTCTTTTACGCTGGAGGTTACGGAAGATAGGATTCTAGAAATTTCATTACTTGTAGAGAGTTGGTTAAGAAAAAAGAAAGCCTCATTGCGTGATTTACAGTCTATTTTAGGAAAGTTGCATTTCATTTCAGGATGTGTTCGTCCAGGTCGGATTTTTGTTAGCAGACTTTTGAATTTGCTGAGATCTGCTTTTCCTGTTGGTGTTTCTGGCCAAGGTCACAAGATCTTTAGATATATTCCTATTGAGGTTAAAAAGGACTTAGAGTGGTGGAAAAGATTTTTAGTTAAATACAATGGAGTTTCCATGATGTTTATGGAAGAGTGGACGAGTCCTGATTCTGTGTCTTCTTGTGACGCTTGTTTATATGGATTAAGTGGAATAATGAGGATTCAGGTCTTTACTTTCACGGAGTTTTCTCTGAATTTATTAAATCTTTGAGGCTACATATAAATTCTTTAGAGTTATTAGTTATAGTTATCTCTCTTAGGTTGTGGTCTCACACTTTTTCAGGGAAACGCATAGTTGTACTTTGCGATAATGAGTCTTCAGTTCAGGTTTTATATTCTGGTTCGACTAAGGATATTTTTATGCAAAAATGTCTGAGAGAGATTTGTTATCTGGCAGCTATTTTTCAGTTTAGTTTGAGGTTAAAGCTCGACATATTTCAGGGGAGATTAATAGATTGTCTGATTTTTTGTCTCGATGGTACAGTGACAGAAAATTTAAGGATTTGTTTGAACAGACAGTTAAGGGACGATGTTTATCTGAAGTTTTTCTTTCAGATGATTTGTTTAGATATTTTCATGATTGGTAATTCTGTTTCAGAGCTAATGATTTTGAAAATAACATGAAAAGTTCTACTCGATATGCATATGCAGAGAGCACGAATAGGAATCTAAGAGTACAATGGGAAGCGTATTTCATGTTTTGTTTTTATTTTGAATTTATTCCTTTACCTACTACCGTTTATATTTTGTCTTTATTTGCGCAATTTTTAAGCAGATCATTCATTACTGTTGATTCTATTAGAAATTACATAAGTGGTGTAAGGACTTTACATTTATATACTAATAATTCATTTCCGGATGTTGATAAATTTTATTTGAACTTGGTTTTAAATGGACTTTCGCGTTTAAATCCACATTGTCCTTGACAGGCACAGCCTATTACACCCGACATATTATTAAATATGCGGAATCATTTAGATTTATCAAATTCATTTGATGCTACGATGTGGTGTTTGTTCTTACATGCTTTCTTTCTTATGTTTAGAAAATCTAACTTGGTACCTGATTCGAAAGACTCTTTTGATTCTAATAAGCAGTTATGTAGGGATAGTATTACGGTAGAAAGTGCTAAGGGTATGCTTATAGTTAAAGTTTCTTGGTCTAAAACGATTCAGTATGGGAAAGAATTTTATCAATTCCTTTAGTGGAATTCCTGGATCTTTTCTTTGTCCGGTTAAAGCTTATGTAAATATGACTTCTTTAGTGCCAGTTGCTAATTCTAAATTAGCATATTGTATTATAAAGAAAGGAAAGGTGTGTGCTTTTACATATAGACAATTTCACTCTGTTTTAAGGTTTCTGATTAAGAAAATTGGTTTAGATCCTTCGGATTTTTCTTCACATAGTTTTAAAAGGGGTGGGGCTTCTTTTGCCTATTATCCAATGTTCCTAGTGAGTTAATATTAATTTTGGGTGATTGGAAAAGTGACGCTTATAAAAGATATCTTAAATCAACTTTAAATGATAAAATTTTAGTGGCTAAAAAAAGTTAGAAATCACATTTCATGTTCATAATAAGGTTTCTTTTTCCGGGAGAATTTTTAGAAGAAAAACTACTATTATTTCTGCTTCAATACCTAAGTACGTCAGTGCAATTCGTGATTGCATTGTTCAGGCTTTTCCAGGGTCTACTATTGGTAGATTAACGGATTTGATTAACAGGGGAGTAGTTAATTTAGATGATTAAGACATAGTCCTTGTTCATGTTGGTACTAATAATATTTGTTCACATAGTGTAAGTAAAATTTTGTCTTATTATGGTGATTTATTACATGCCATTAAAAGAAAAACTGCTGCTGTTATAGTCGTTACTTCTATTTTACCTCGTTTAGTAGATTTTGCTATCACTTAGCTGTTAATTCAGAATTGAAGAAGTAATGTGCAAGACAAAAAGTTTTATTTTTCTAATCTTTATAAAAGTTTTTTACATGAAAATAGACCGGATGCCTCTTTATTTGCCCCAAATGATGGTTTGCATTTAAATAATGCGGGTACAGGAAGGCTAAGACTCAAGTTGATTAATATTATTAGACATGTTCAACTTTAATTTTCGAACTTTTGACACGCGAATGCCCCATTGGTGTCTCTTTGCTTCTTCCAATTCATCCGTCGGTTAGCACAATCTCTAACTTCAATGGTCGGTTGAGTTTGTTTTGTTAACTTCTTTCTGGGAAAAATTGTCAAAAAATGACCACCATACGATATTGCTCAGCAGCATAAAAAAGTTCACAATAAAAAGGCCTCTTTTTCAAAATATTTTTTAACCAAGAAAAATAGTTACGATTGGAATGAGAGTTTCCTTTTTGTTGTTTTAGAAGTACGCTTATTACTTTGAATTTCGTTAAAATCTAGATTCTTTAAGGAAACAACTGCCAACAATGAAGAACCTAAATATGAATCTTCAAAGTATTTACAAATATACTATAGTAGCAATTTCAAAAGGCAACAATCATGACAAGCGTCAAATACATTGAAAAACAAGTTCCATGTAGAAAGCTGGCAGATTTCCTCGATTATAGTAACCAAGTATAACAAATAATTGTATATGGTGTATGCTGCCTTAGGAAATGATCCAAAATGCACATTTACATGTAATTATTGTAACTTTTAAACGACTTCTTATGTTCTGCTACTATAGTTTCAAAAAAGTCAAATAGTTAAACTAAAATTGAAAAAAAGTTGTAATGAAACAGATTATTTTGATCATTTGTATTTAAACATGGAAAAAATATCACGGCCACCAGACGGTCAAACGAGTGAAAGACTGTTAATTTACCTGTAGCATGGAGATAAATGCGCCAGAAGTCTGTTACTCGAGTCGGTTCTATGACTGTTAAGAGTAAATATTAGTTTTAAAAGTCATTTATGTACAAAATCATTATTTTTTTGAAATAATGATTTGTTTTTGGCCAAAACAAAAACTATCTGACAAAATGATTATCATTAGCGGATTGAATGGACGCAAAAATTTAAAACTTTGTCAACGGAGTTATAGATAAAATGAAAAGGCGATAGGCGAGGTAGAAGAAAAAAACATTTTCAAAAACAGAATTTTTGAGTTTTTAAGATTTATTTACTCCGAAAAGTGGAAATATCAGTATCATAATTGTTAATCTTACACCCCTTCATAATACTGGATACATTTGGAGATATTTGTATTATTCTGTCTTTTTTAAAACAGGACTTTTAGTAAACTCTTAAGATAATATCGGTTAAAGAGTAAGTCAAAGTAAAAACTGTCTGTTTAGAGTTTTATTATCCCTATTCGTTTTTAATATAATGCGCATGTATCTATGCATACAGTGCTTTATATATGAGAGTAATTTATCATATTTCGTCATTATGTTAGAAACGAACATGTGACTTGTTTTCCTTATACCTTAGAGCGTTTGTAATTGGATGCCATTATATTGGGCTAATTAAAAACATGTGTTTCCTGTTTCCCTACCTACCCTTATTTTCATGCCTATAATCTAACATTTTCATTGTCATATTTTGCTTTAGCACTGTTTAACTTTTATTATGCTCTTCATTTTCTCAAGGTAAAAACAAAAATTACCAATATTTCCAAATTCCCACTTACTGACAAATGCCACATCAATCATATTAGTATGATAGGTGCATCTAGTGATGCTAAGCTCAATGCATGCTTCGGATGCTGGATGTGACCTATATTTTCTGCATGAATTACCACGTACAGAAGAATGGCTAAAGTCTATTCCGACTAACTGACAAGTGCCACATCAACCATATTAGTATGGTATGTTCACCTAGTGATGATGAGCATACTGTGCTCTTAAGATGCTGGCTGTGACCTATTTTGTCCGCATGAATGACCACTTATAGAAGAATGGTTAAAGTCCATTTCTTCTTACTGACAATTGCTATAGCAACCATATTGGTATGGTAGGTGCACCAAGTGATGCTTATCACAATGCATGCTTCGGATGCTGGATGTGACCTATATTTTCTGCATGAATGGCCTCTTAAAGAAAAAATGGATTGAGTCCATTCCCGATTACTGACATGTGCCACATCAACTATATTTGTATGGTAGGTTTACCTAGTGATGTTAAGCACAATGCATGCTTCAGATGCTGACATTGACCTATATTTTCCGCATGAATGACTTCTTATAGAAGAATGGTTAAGTTAAAGTCCATTCCATCTGACGGACAAGTGCCTTAGCAACTATGTTGATGCTTTAGTCATTGCGGAAAAAATAAATGTTGCGAGATGGGGCATTATGTCTTTTGGACATATTCTTGTTTCACACATGTAACAGAAAACACAGAGATTTTTTATGTTTTTTCTTAAATGACAATAGTGTCACTGTTTAAATCTTGACTTGTAAAAGTATATGTATTCACCATACATTGGAAGCAAAAATTATTGTTACTTTGAGGATTATAAATTTTATTCCGTCATAAGGGTTTTCATTCTAGGATTTCTTTTTTTCCATAGAAACTTTCTGTTTCCATAATTCGAATTTTATTTTTCTTTTCATTTTCAATTCTGGAAAAATAAAAAAAAACAAATGCATTTTTGATGAATAAGACAGAGAACAGAAAACAAATTAAGGAAATATGTTTCTGACCATTCACATAAAGTATCGGGAAGTGGAAATGGAGAACATGTTAAAGAGAAACATGGTAATGTGGAATGGAATAAAGTTAGGAACACTAATATTTTTGTGAACCTTCAAGATAAGATCGCTAGCTGCAATAAGCTATATTGATTTACTCGTAACCGACCTGTTAACAGACCAAAATTCAATTGACATGACTCATTAACCGACCGAATTTTCAATAACAATCAATATCTTCATTTATAAGACACGAAAACATACAATATTTTTAGGTTAGAATCTTATGAGATCATTTCACACATTACAAACGATAACTCAATCATTTTGTGCAAAATTACTGAAAAAAACAACAGAAAATGATAAAATTGTTTTGTCGGAATATTGTGTACCCATATATAAATTTGATTGAGTCAGACGCCATCTTAAATTTCTTCTTTCGCTTAAATCCAATCAAAACGCAATTTTGTATATCAATGCAAAACGAGCATCCTTTTTGTCAGACATATTTTGTTTTACAAATAAGATTCTATAGAAATGATAATAATAAAAAAATGCAACTTACCTGTGGGTATTTTCTCGATAACATTTTATTAACAGTCTTTGACCAACTCGAGTAACAGACTTCTGGCGCATTTATCTCCATGCTACAGGTAAATTAACAGACTTTTGCTCGTTTGACCGTCTGGTGGCCGTGGTCTAGACAATATTTAATATGTTTAAAGTTTTCTTTTTGATAATATTGTAGTGGACTTAGTATAATAGAATGTTTTATAAGGGTTGAAAAATTTTGATACTTTATGTTACCCCTAAAGGGGCCTCTGTTCTACCATTTTCTGCATCTTTTTGCAAAGTATAACGAGTTGCAATATAAAGTTCACATGTTTGTCTTTTTATTTCTGCAATAAAAAATCGGTCTACAGGGGTATCCACTCAAATTATTTTTTCCGAACCTGGCTGATGGACTATATGTCATTTTGTTTGTATGGTTTGTTTTTTTTGTGTTCATTTCATCTAAACGAATTTTGTGTTTGCATTTTCGGATTTTTGACATTTGGTTTCTATCAATAAAAGGAGTTGACTATATATAAGATAAAGAAAAAGGGTCTTACTTTTGAAATACACTTGCTCAGAAAATATTCATATAATCTTGTTTCCTCAGTCTTGCTAATTACTTGCCGCTCATCAATTTGTTTGAAAATGATTTTTCTATTACATAAAATTTAATTTCAACATCTCTAGAGAAATCTGACTCTTTGAAGAAAGTTTTAAGGTGGTACAGTAATAAGAAATTGGTAGGATAGAATTGTCTTTAACCTTCCCAAAAGAAATATCTAAGTGCATATGTTTGAAAAAACAAACTAAAAAAGAATATGTGTAGAAGTTTGTTCAAAACGGTTCAAATTTTGCTATTTTCATACAGATTATATAGAGAGGAATGTTTTTATTAAATGTTTCAAATTTCACAGGATAGATTTTTGTTAATCTTTGTCAAAACTTCCATTTTGATTGGTTCTTTGAAAAATTAAATTATAAAATCATTGGGTGACCGTTCATTTTCTAAAAATGAATTGATAAAACTTAATTTTTGCTAAATATTTTATACAAATGATCTCCCTTGAAAAAGTACGGGAAATGTTATAAAATGAATATTACAGAAAGCTATCTTTCCACAACACCTTTCAAGCTGAACTCAACGGACATCTATTCCATAGAAAACCTTTGTAGACCTCAACGAGCTGACGGTTTAAGCAGGCAACAGCTTTTCGTTTTCAGGGAAAAAACATGAACACTATTTTTTACCTTTAAAGGGCCAAATCCTCTATAAGGGATCTTCTGACTGCTTCGACCAAACAGAGACTTTTGTAGAATTTTTATTCGATCCTTCAAACTTATTTCTATTTTTGCAATATTTCAAGTTATAAGCCTCTGCATGTGGTGTTCTTTTATTTGTTCTTTATTTATAAGCAGCGGCAATGTTTGTTGAGAAGTCATAAGGCCGAATACACTCATTAAAGATCATACCCTGATTAATACTAAGACAAAGTTTTGAAAAATTCCGTTTGTGTGTTCAGGAAGGAGATTTTTGTAAACAATAACGGATGGACCATGCGGCATAGCAAAGACGATAGCTCACTTGACTCTACAGTCCAGGTGAGCTAAAATTGGCAGTTTTATTAACAATTGTTTTTAAGTTAGTGTTGGGTCTATTTTAGTTCAGTCTTTTTTGTTATCATTTTATCCATTTTATTCTTTTTGTATGTCTGAAACCTGATTTTTTATGTGGCAATTGTTTTCATGTTTTGGTCAATTTCCTTTACAATTGCAGAAATTTTGCCAAAATGCATGAAAATAAAATTCCCCCACCCGCCTTGTATTTTCAAGAAATTAGGGTGAGAATCTAGGAATTATTTTATTGCCGTCTCCCATGGGAGACGGCATACATAATCAAACGATGAACATACTATGGAACGCCGCAGCTGTCTTATATGGTTACTTTTTGTTATATGATGTCATTTCATCACTATATGATGTCGTTTTGTCATTATATGATGTCGGTTTATCATTATATGATGCCGTTTTTTCATTATATGATGTCGTTTTGTCATTATATGATGCCGTCTTGTCATTATATGATGTCGTCTTGTCATTATATGATGTTGACTTTTCATTATATGATGTCGTTTTGTCATTATATGATGCCGTTTTGTCATTTTATGGTATCGTTTTGTCATTATATGATGCCGTTTTGTAATTATATGATGTCGTTTTGTCATTATATGATGCCGTCTTGTCTTTATATGATGTCGTCTTATCATTATATGATGTGGACTTTTCATTATATGATGCCGTTTTGTCATTATATGATTATATGATGCCGTTTTGTCATTATATGATTATATGATGCCGTTCTGTCATTATATGGTGTCGTTTTGTCATTATATGATGTCATCTTGTCTTTATATGATGTGGACCTTTCATTATATGATGCCGTTTTGACATTATTTGATGTGGACTTGTCATTATACATGTATGATGCCGTCTTGTCATTATATGATGTCGTCTTATCATTATATGATGTGGACTTTTCATTATGTGATGTCGTTTTGTCATTATATGATGTCAGTTTTGTCATTATATGATGTCGTTTTGTCATTATATGGTATCGTTTTGTCATTATATGATGCCGTTTTGTCTTTATATGATGTGGACCTTTCAATATATGATGCCACTTTGACATTATGTGATGTGGACTTGTCATTATATGATGCCGTTTTGTCATTATATGATGTCGTCTTATCATTATATGATGTGGACTTTTCATTATATGATGCCGTTTTATCATTATATGATGTGGACTTTTCATTATATGAAGTCGTTTTGTCATTATATGATTATAATGATGCCGTTCTGTCATTATATGATTATATGATGCCGTTCTGTCATTATATGGTGTCGTTTTGTCATTATATAATGTCGTCTTGTCTTTATATGATGTGGACCTTTCATTATATGATGCCGTTTTGACATTATATGATGTGGACTTGTCATTATACATGTATGATGCCGTCTTTTCATTATATGATGTCGTCTTATCATTATATGATGTGGACTTTTCATTATATGATGTCGTTTTGTCATTATATGATGTCAGTTTTGTCATTATATGATGCCATTTTGTCATTATATGGTATCGTTTTGTCATTATATGATGCCGTTTTGTCTTTATATGATGTGGACCTTTCATTATATGATGCCGCTTTGACATTATGTGATGTGGACTTGTCATTATATGATGCCATTTTGTCATTATATGATGTCGTCTTATCATTATATGATGTGGACTTTTCATTATATGATGTCGTTTTGTCATTATATGATGTCAGTTTTGTCATTATATGAAGCCGTTTTGTCATAACATGATGTCGTTTTGTCATTATATGTCCAGTTTGATTATAGTGATAGACTATTAAAAGAACATCATAGTAATATAAATATGGCGATTAAGAATTAACAGAGCACAAAATGAGTAAAACCAAACAAAGAATAAAAAAACAAGTCAAACTAATTTATGCCTTTATTATTAGTAGTAATCGTTTGTTTCATCAATTTTAGTTTGGGTTTTTAATTAGTCTATGGACGTTCCGCAAGATATTGGTGATACTTGACGTTACGCTAAAACGTCGACGTTGATAAAAAAAGGACGTTATTTAATGCGGTGGAAAATCGACTGGACATTCGTGTCTGATTTTTGTAAATTAATAGTAAAATCGTATATTGTATGATATGTGTATGGCTAAAATGTGAGACGAATTTTTAAAATTCAGTAAATGCACATGATGGATTTTAAGTTTTATAAAATTCCTGTCTCCGAGTACAAATTTTATTTTCAAACTTTTAATAAGACTTTTTAAACAAAAGCGTTACATCAAAAAGGTTAGAATTATTTGCCGTTTTACTTTCTTTTAACAAGTCTTGAATTGTTTTTGTTTATAACATCGTTAAAACATATTGATATATAAATTTTATTTTAGAATTTAAAGCTTGTATATTCATTTGGTCACATTTAAGGAAGAGAAATTCATGACATTATGCTATTTTTTGTAACGCGTTACATGGGTTTTAATGGTAAAGTCTTGTTTTTTCAATAATTATAAAAGACGAAGAACCTTTAAAACTCATCCTTTGTTGCAATTTTTAAACTTTCCATTATCTTACCTTTATTTTGATATATTACAATAATGGTTGTGTCTTTTTTTAAATAAGTATCAGTAATAAATATCTAAGGTTACGGCGTTTTTTCATAAGTAACACCAACATCGTGCAGAACGTCATGGCTTTGGGGAATCATCGTTATTTATCTACATCATTCAAATTCTTTGTGCTACCGATAAATAGTTTTGAAAGACAATAAAAAGTTGCAAAATCTTTTCGATCGGTTAATCCGGTTAATCTTTGCTATCCCTAAAACAAAGCCTAAATTAAAAAAAATGTTTCTTAATGTTTAACACTAAGGCGAGCAAGGTCATCGATCAGATTTGTATGACACAAATTTACCTACAAATTTCTAATATTTTTGTTTTAAAATCCCTTTCAATTGATGATTAAAAGGTACAATGTATTTCTTGTACTGCACTGTATCATGTGTATGAAGATTATTGAATTTCCATATTTTAAGACTTACGTAACTATGCATGTTTAAGTTCACGTTTTTATTTTATACATCTGGAATAATGTGCCAGTCGGTCAAACTCCAAAATTCAAAATCATTATTAAAAAGAACATGTTTCTTTTTTTATTCATTTGGATAAACAACCGTTTACTTTTATTTGCATGCTTTTGCCCTCCAACGTTAAAGGCATAGTGTCTACGAAAATTATTTTTTTGTAAAACCAAAAAATTGTAGCCAGACTTTTCCTTTTGTTTATCTAGAAAGATACAAACGTTCAAAATACCACTAGGGTACCTTATTACTTCAAAAATTGAAAAATATATAATATTTGTTAAGCTTTACAAAAATTCATATTCATGAGATGTAGATGAGCTGAAAGCATGCGCACTATGCTTTCTTTGATTGAAAACTTCCATAGTTCTTGCACGTTGTGCATAATCTGTTTCTCGAAGTTTTAGCTTGGAAGAAAATTAAAACGGCAACCGAATATTAGTTACTTAATGAATAAAATTGACAAAAATGTTTATCATTATTGCCTGTATTAAGTTTTGAATGTGATTTAAAAGGTAAACACGAAAAAATATTGTTATTTTTTCAACATATCAATGTATTCGGGGACAAAACCCGATATTCCGATTAGTGTCCGCGTTAAAATTACTCAGTCTAAATCTGTGTCAAAGTGACGTAATGCAGGTAAATAAAATATCAATCAATATTATCGAGCTATTTTGATCAAAATAAACTACGTTTGAGGCAAAATTTGTGGCAAATTTGTTTTTCAATATTCATTTTATTGCATTTCGGTCTAATTGACACCAAAAAAAATGGGGGGTTAAAAAAATTAGTTTGCCGTTATAGACAATATGCCTTTAAATAGCAAACACAAAAAGTCTTCGAATTTTTGTTTGTTTGTTTGTTTGTTTAAAATATACTTGCTTGCTCTTAATGTATATTTTCAGCCATAATCAGTAAATTAGCATTTTAGTTGGATGAAAAAAGAAGTTTGTACGAAAAGCCGCACAGCAAATCGTATACAAACTGCCTGTACTAGGAACAACGGCCAAAGTAATTCAAGTTTAATATGAATGATATGTTGGCATATATCTATGGAAGCGTATATTAGTCACGAGTTGTCGAGTTGTGTTGTTTACAACAAGTCGTGTTGTTGCAGTGTAAATTGTTCAATAAGACGACTTGTTTATCAATAAGTCAACTTGGGGATTTATACAGAACAAATCTTTATGACTTTGAACAAGTCAACTTGATGTGTTGTTAAGACATGTGAACATCTGCTAAGTGCAGTTGTTCTGTTCTTTTTGAGTTTTGTTTACTTCATAAAAGTCGTTCTTCCCTTTTCGTAATGATTATTTTCTCAACTTGTCAACATAAAAGAAGTTGACTTCACTAGTTTATCAATGCATGTCTTATTCGAGCAAGACAACTTGAACGACAGAATGCAACAAGTCCACATCTTAGAAGTTGACAAAATTAGAAAAAAATAATAAATCACGTGGTATTTAGTTGCATGCTATCAGAGCAAAGGAGAGGTAGCAGGTGGACGGACCTTTCATGGTGAGTTTAATATCTAGTATATACATTTAGACACGTAGCAATCCTTACAAATATAAATAATATTTAAGGTGGTACAGGGCCGAAAAATTCCCCACATAGATTTTTGTCTAACTATGTCAAATAAAGTATCTATTAAGTGGACATGTTTGAAAATATAATAATAAGGATAAATCGTCCGAAAATGGGCATCGACGGGGCTTATTTAGGGGGGGATGCCCAATATCCCATATCCCAGTAATTTTTGCATAAAATATCTCATATCACAATAAGTAAATACCCAAATATCCCATGAGGCCGTGTCTGTTTTTTTACTTTGTTTTGCGTCAACGCATTTTGTGAAAACCTACCAGCCAGCAAGGCAAAAAAAAACCACACACGGAATAAAAACACAAACCATTTGTATGCCAATTCAGACATGTTTTTATGATATTTAGGCACCAAAGTCCTGCACAACAGATTGATATCATTCATTGTGTAACTGTTGTTTATTACACATTGCAGAGACACTTGGGGGAATGTTTTTTAATTACAGATTTCTTAAAGAAATGTAATCAAATTGTCAGGCTTTTACAAATATGAAAAATATATTTGTGTTTGTTTTTGCCATAATATGGACAAAAACCTACCAGCACGCGAACGCAAAACAAAGAAAAAACACAACTTTGGCCTAAATTAATTAACCATATCCCATTAATTAAATAAAATATCCCATATCCCACTATTTTTTCTTCAAAATATCCCATATCCCGTATCCCAATATACTCTAAACAAGCCTCATCGACTCTTGCTCAAAAATGACTCCTCGAAATCAAATTAAGTTGATTTTTTACTGAAATCTATAATGACTAGCCATGGACTGTTCTGTTTATTTATTTTCAGATTTTTGAAATCCTGCCATTTTATTTCGAAATTCACAAAAGCTCCCGGCCCTTGTCATCCCCACGAACTCAAACGATCGCTCCCTTAATTGGCGATTGTTTTATGAAACCTTCAAACGGTACCCAGTGTGGCAATAAATAACACTTCATTCTCTTCTTTTCCAGGTTTTATAAAGTATTATTTCCGGAATGGATGTTCCTTTATATCCAGGTGACGATGCAACATTAGATGACTATGTTAGATACTATTACAGCTTTTTATACACCACACAAGAAATCATTGGCTTTCTTCTCTTTGCACATAATGTTATAGTCAGTCCATCAACCAATGAGAGAGTGAAAAGAAGACTGGGATTAAGGAGAAGGGATCGTCGCACAAGTACTGACAATGTTTTGAAAACAATAACACAGCTTCATAGCAACGGGTATAATAATCTAGGATATAGGGCGATGTGGAGGTTGCTTACTACACGATTAGATATGTCAGTCACCCAGGACACCGTCAGGTTGTGTTTAAGGGCTCTAGACGAAGAAGGGGTAACCCAAAGACAAAGGCATCGGCTGCATAGAAGAGCATACGTTAATAATGGGCCAAACTATTTGGTTCATGTGGATGGTTATGACAAGCTGAAACCGTATGGGATTGCTATCCATGGGGCAATAGATGGGTACTCTAGAAAAATTTGTGGCTGAAAGCCGGTCCATCAAACAATAATCCTAGATATATTGCAAGATTCTACTTAAACATGATAAAAGATAGACAGTGTATTCCTCGACTTATACGATCTGATGCAGGAACTGAAAATGTTATTCTTAAAGATTTACAAACAACCCTGCGTTTTTTTTTCATAACGACGAAATGTCAAGAGTAAAAAGTTTTTTGGTGGGCCGGTCAAATGGGAATCAGCGCATCGAACGGTTATGGAGAGACGTTTCGGAGCATGTGACGCACTTTTGGAAGAATACATTTTTAGAATTGATCAATTTAGGCTTTTTACACACTGCAAATGCTCTTCACATAGAATGTGCAAAGTTTTGTTTTCTACCTCTTATTCAGGAACAATTGCTGGTATTTATGGATATTTGGAACTCACATAGGATAAGACAACAACGAAGAGAAGTTGTAGCCCCCGCAGGAATTCCTAATCTTCTTTACTATCAGCCAGAGTTGTACAATGCTGTCGATTATTCCCTTCCATTACCCTGTAGTCTTGACATGATAACCCAGTTAGCAGAAGAGTACTCAGATGAGTGGCCTGTAAGAGGGTGCAGTGATGAATTTTGTGAGTTGATCGAATTCGCGACAAATGAAGATCATAGACTATTCCCTATTCCAAGGACTGTTGACGAAGCAATAGCTATATTTTGTGTTTTAACTGATTTTTTCGACGATCTGAGTTGACTTTCGGTAATACATGATGTTCAATATGTTCTATAACAAAATAAAATTATACTTTATTTATATATATTATTTATAGATACAGTATATATGGGCGATTTGTCAATGAAAACTGTGTACAATTTTAAATTCACCACAAGGGTTTAGCGGTACATATCTCTATGTTCCATGTCACAATGTCCTATTTTCAGCTACAAAAGAATTAAAGGGATCAATTATGTAACATATAGAGTTGTTTACGACCAAGAAAACTTTATGATAACTTCGGCCAAATGGACCATTACATTTCATATCTAAAAATTTAGGATTTTTTCACCCCCACCAACCGCCAAAATTGTAGAACGGCCATTCCGTAAAAGACCGGCAAGAGTTTTTAATAAGTAAAAGGGGAATCAAAGGGTATCATATATAGACGATGTGGAATAAGTGTAGGCGACACAACAAACATGAACAAACAGCAATTTTTTTCCCCACCATTTTTAGATGCTTATTATCCCCGAGCCCAAACGGCGTTTTGTTCGTTCGTACGAAACTTAGAAACATGGAGGGGTGATGTTTGGTCAGGGGGTACATTTTTTATGGGAGTCAGCATCTGTACCAACATTATGTGACCTTGGCCTATATTTTCAACATGAATGACTCAGGTTAAAGTTTTGGTTAAGGTCCATATCTCAGCAACTGAAAGTGGTAGAGAGATGATATTTGATATTGGGGCAGTGGGTACATCGTGGAAAGTAACTAGCATCAGTATTTGGTACGGATGCTGGTTACAATTCACGATGTACTCACTGACCAAATATCACCTCTCTATCACTTGCAGTTGCTGAGATATGGACCTTAACCAAAACTTTAACCCGAGTCATTCATGTGGAAAATATAGGCCAAGGTGACAAAATTTTGATACTGATGCTAGTTACTTTCCACGATGTACCCACTGACCCAATATCAAATATCATCTCTCTACCACTTTCAGTTGCTGAGATATGGACCTTAACCAAAACTTTAACCTGAGTCATTCATGTGGAAAATATAGGCCAAGGTCACATAATGTTGGTACAGATGCTGACTCCCATCAAAAATGTACCCCCTGACCAAACATCGCCCCTCCATGATTCTTAGTTTCGTACGAACGAACAAAACGCCGTTTGGGCTCGGGAATAATAAGCACCTAAAAATGGTGGGAAAAAATTGCTGTTTGTTCATGTTTGTTGTGTCGCCTACACTTATTCCACATCGTCTATACATGATACCCTTTGATTCCCCTTTTACTTATTAAAAACTCTTGCCGGTCTTTCACGGAATGGCCGTTCTACAATTTTGGCGGTTGGTGGGGGTGAAAAAATCCTAAATTTTTAGATATGAAATGTAACGGTCCATTTGGCCGAAGTTATCATAATGTTACATAATTGATCCCTTTAATTCTTTTGTAGCTAAAAATAGGACATTGTGACATAGAACATAGAGATATGTACCGCTAAACCCTTGTGGTGAATTTAAAATTGTACACAGTTTTCATTGACAAATCGCCCATATATACTGTATCTATAAATAATATATATAAATAAAGTATAATTTTATTTTGTTATAGAACATATTGAACATCATGTATTACCGAAAGTCAACTCAGATCGTCGAAAAAATCAGTTAAAACACAAAATATAGCTATTGCTTCGTCAACAGTCCTTGGAATAGGGAATAGTCTATGATCTTCATTTGTCGCGAATTCGATCAACTCACAAAATTCATCACTGCACCCTCTTACAGGCCACTCATCTGAGTACTCTTCTGCTAACTGGGTTATCATGTCAAGACTACAGGGTAATGGAAGGGAACAATCGACAGCATTGTACAACTCTGGCTGATAGTAAAGAACATTAGGAATTCCTGCGGGGGCTACAACTTCTCTTCGTTGTTGTCTTATCCTATGTGAGTTCCAAATATACATAAATACCAGCAATTGTTCCTGAATAAGAGGTAGAAAACAAAACCTTGCACATTCTATGTGAAGAGCATTTGCAGTGTGTAAAAAGCCTAAATTGATCAATTCTAAAAATGTATTCTTCCAAAAGTGCGTCACATGCTCCGAAACGTCTCTCCATAACCGTTCGATGCGCTGATTCCCACTTGACCGGCCCACCAAAAAACTTTTTACTCCTGACATTTCGTCGTTATGAAAAAAACGCAGGGATGTTTGTAAATCTTTAAGAATAACATTTTCAGTTCCTGCATCAGATCGTATAAGTCGAGGAATACACTGTCTATCTTTTATCATGTTTAAGTAGAATCTTGCAATATATCTAGGATTATTGTTTGATGGACCGGCTTTCAGCCACAAAATGTTTCTAGAGTACCCATCTATTGCCCCATGAATAGCAATCCCATACGGTTTCAGCTTGTCATAACCATCCACATGAACCAAATAGTTTGGCCCATTATTAACGTATGCTCTTCTATGCAGCCGATGCCTTTGTCTTTGGGTTACCCCTTCTTCGTCTAGAGCCCTTAAACACAACCTGACGGTGTCCTGGGTGACTGACATATCTAATCGTGTAGTGAGCAACCTCCACATCGCCCTATATCCTAGATTATTATACCCGTTGCTATGAAGCTGTGTTATTGTTTTCAAAACATTGTCAATACTTGTGCGACGATCCCTTCTCCTTAATCCCAGTCTTCTTTTCACTCTCTCAATGGTTGATGGACTGACTATAACATTATGTGCAAAGAGAAGAAAGCCAATGATTTCTTGTGTGGTGTATAAAAAACTGTAATAGTATCTAACATAGTCATCTAATGTTGCATCGTCACCTGGATATAAAGGAACATCCATTCCGGAAATAATACTTTATAAAACCTGGAAAAGAAGAGAATGAAGTGTTATTTATTGCCACACTGGGTACCGTTTGAAGGTTTCATAAAACAATCGCCAATTAAGGGAGCGATCGTTTGAGTTCGTGGGGATGACAAGGGCCGGGAGCTTTTGTGAATTTCGAAATAAAATGGCAGGATTTCAAAAATCTGAAAATAAATAAACAGAACAGTCCATGGCTAGTCATTATAGATTTCAGTAAAAAATCAACTTAATTTGATTTCGAGGAGTCATTTTTGAGCAAGAGTCGATGAGGCTTGTTTAGAGTATATTGGGATACGGGATATGGGATATTTTGAAGAAAAAATAGTGGGATATGGGATATTTTATTTAATTAATGGGATATGGTTAATTAATTTTGGCCAAAGTTGTGTTTTTTCTTTGTTTTGCGTTCGCGTGCTGGTAGGTTTTTGTCCATATTATGGCAAAAACAAACACAAATATATTTTTCATATTTGTAAAAGCCTGACAATTTGATTACATTTCTTTAAAAAATCTGTAATTAAAAAACATTCCCCAAGTGTCTCTGCAATGTGTAATAAACAACAGTTACAGAATGAATGATATCAATCTGTTGTGCAGGACTTTGGTGCCTAAATATCATAAAAACATGTCTGAATTGGCATACAAATGGTTTGTGTTTTTTTCCGTGTGTGTTTTTTTTTTTTTTTTTTTTTTTTTTTTTTTTTTTTGCCGTTTTCACAAAATGCGTTGACGCAAAACAAAGTAAAAAAACAGACACGGCCTCATGGGATATTTGGGTATTTACTTACTGTGATACGAGATATTTTATGCAAAAATTACTGGGATATGGGATATTGGGCACCCCCCCCTTAATAAGCCCCGTCGATGCCCATTTTCGGACGATTTATCCTTATTATTATATTTTCAAATATGTCCACTTAGATACTTTATTTGACAAAGTTAGACAAAAATCTATGTGGGGAATTTTTCGGCTCTGTACCACCTTAAATATTATTTATATTTGTAAGGATTGCTACGTGTCTAAATGTATATACTAGATATTAAACTCACCATGAAAGGTCCGTCCACCTGCTACCTCTCCTTTGCTCTGATAGCATGCAACTAAATACCACGTGATTTATTATTTTTTTCTAATTTTGTCAACTTCTAAGATGTGGACTTGTTGCATTCTGTCGTTCAAGTTGTCTTGCTCGAATAAGACATGCATTGATAAACTAGTGAAGTCAACTTCTTTTATGTTGACAAGTTGAGAAAATAATCATTACGAAAAGGGAAGAACGACTTTTATGAAGTAAACAAAACTCAAAAAGAACAGAACAACTGCACTTAGCAGATGTTCACATGTCTTAACAACACATCAAGTTGACTTGTTCAAAGTCATAAAGATTTGTTCTGTATAAATCCCCAAGTTGACTTATTGATAAACAAGTCGTCTTATTGAACAATTTACACTGCAACAACACGACTTGTTGTAAACAACACAACTCGACAACTCGTGACTAATATACGCTTCCATATATATCTGCCATCACATATCACATTATTCAGTCGACATAATATCCGAAATATGTCGACATGTTACTTTATTAAGTCAACATAATACAATTGATAAGTCGTCATAATTAGAAATAAAAAATGAGGGAAAATGTTTTTTTTTTAAACAGAAACTGCTATCTACTTATCTATTTAATCTTCATGGAAGTCGACATATTTTTTCTATTAAGTCGACATCATTATCCCATCATGTCGACATATTTTTTTTAATAAGACGACATAATTATCTCCTCAAGTCTACATATTCTTTCAATTAAGTCGACATAAATGTATTATTATTTCGACATTTTTGAAAGTTTTGTCGACATAATTATTTCATCGAGTCTACATAATTTAAGCGTAGTTCGATCACCAACCATAGTAGAACTTTGGTCGATTCTTTGCGCATGTCTGGTTTACAAAATATTCGAACACATTTTAGTAGAAGTCTTGTTGATTTTAATGGCCTACTACCGTTCTTAAATTCTTAAATAGAATTTTATTTCTGTCTACTTACACTTACTATGGTTATGTATAAACTTTATTCCTACAATCGACACGAAAATCGCTATTTGTCGATAGTCAGTTGAAAAATGTCCTTCTATCATTAAAAAAAAGCACACAATATTTTTAAAGAAGCATCTAGTTTTCATTAAATTGTAATACTGATCTTATTCAAGTCCATTCCGATTTTAATGGCAACATCAAATACTAATTCGAGATATTTTGTTTCTATTCGATCCTTCCCTTTTCTGCCGCCATGTTGTCTACCAGAGGATTCACTGCTTTAGAATGGTGGAACCATGGTAGAAAAATGACGTCACTCTTGTTCAACTTATATAAAGACCGTTCGATACAACTTTGGTCGACCTTTAGTGACCACGGTAGGCATTAATTATGACGACTTAATTTTTCTAAATGTCGACATAATAATACATTTATGTCGACATAATTGAAAAATTATGTAGACTTGAGGAGATGATTATGGCGTCTTATTAGAAAAAATATGTCGACATGATGGGATAATTATGTCGACCTAATAGAAAAAAAATATGTCGACTTCCATGAAGATTATATGGATAAGTACATGGCAGTTTCTGTTCAAAGAACCCATTTTCCCTCATTTTTTATTTCTAATTATGACGTCTTAACAATTGTATTATGTTGACTTAATAAAGCAGCATGTCAACATATTTCGGATATTATGTCGACTGAATTATGTGATATGTGATGGCAGATATATGCCACCATAGAATGACAAGTCAATATCATATAATGACAAGACGATATTATATAAAGACAATACGACATCAAATAAAGACAATACGACATCAAATAAAGACAAGACGGCATCATATAATTACAAGTCTACATCATATAATGACTAAATAATATAATGACTAAAAGACATCATATAATGACAAGACCACATTATATAATGGCAAGACGACATCATATAATTACAAGTCTACAACATATATTGAATAAATCGTATAATGACAAAACGACATCATATAATGACAAGATGACATCATATAATACCAAAACGGCATCATATAATGACAATTAAGACAGCATCATATAATGACAAGACGGCATCATATAATGCAAAGACGACATCATATAATGACAAAACAACATCATATAATGAAAAGACGACATCATATAATGACAAAACCACATCATATAATGACAAAATGGCATCATATAATGACAAAACGGCATCATATTGACAAGACGACATCATATAATGATAAACCGACATCATATAATGACAAGACGACATCATATAATGACAAAATGACATCATATAACAAAAAGTGACCATATAAGACAGTTGCAGCGTTCCATACTGAACAGTCTACGGAGTAAATGGCTATCTGCTACTTGATTGGATGGTTTCGCGCTAAATCGGCATCGTACTTAAATGTGTGTTGCTTTTTCGATATAGTCGCTCTTAATCAGGATCTCGCTAAATTTGTGTGCTGCTTTTTTCGATAAAGTCTTCGATGAGCAGTCTACTAAGTAAATGGCTATCTGATTGGATGTTTTCGCTCTAAATCAAGATCACACTAAAGTGTGTGCTACTTTTTCGATAAAGTCTTTGATTGGACCGGGATTGCATACAGAAATCTAGTTACATACTTATAATAAAATAAATAGAAATCGGTGTAATATATGTCGTGTATGATCGTTGAGCGTAAATATTCCGTCATGTGTAAAATATTTGCATAAATTGTTGAAACGAATTGATTCCGCCAATGATCGTCAAAGAGTTTTTAGAAATTGTCAAGGTTTTAAATCAATAAGACATGCTTTTTAAAAATCATATTTTCTTTTTAAAAGACTGAAAAAGCAGATCGTGCGTTATAAAGTATGTTGTGTTAAAAAGTAAGGTTAATTCCAAGTTTCCGACAAACTTCGAGAACAGCGACCTTGATTGGCTTTTACATGTCCCCCCTCATCCACGGTGAAAGAGGTCCAGGAAATAATGGATTAAAAATATCCTTGGAATTCCACCTTTATTGGTTACCAAATAATTCGATAAAAGTCTAGAAATCCATTATCTCTCACAGGGTGTAAGGCCAATAATCTTTTTAGAAATTTAAGTATCTTCCAGAGGGGGAAAAGATTATTTCTGGAATCGCCCAAATAATCAGACAGATTCCCCTGTTCCAGCTATTTTGTCGCTAAAATGTAACTGTATTTTTCGGTTCTAAAATTCTGGATCTGCCCTTGGCGTTTGTTAAAATAATATACATAAAGTTTGTATCAGCAAAACTGTAATTTAACGGACGGAAAAGCCGATGGCATTATTGTGGACAGTTCTGTAGCCGATCGTTCACACGCTTAGCATGTTGGACTGCATTACTCTTATTTGAAAAAAAGAGCTTTTCAAACATTATCTTGTTCAACATTTGGTTAAAATTCAAGCAGCTATGTTGACATATAAGCTAGACGTGGTGTTAAAAATTAGGTCAATCCAGGACATGCCGTCGAAAATCAAAATGTATTGATTTTCTGTCATTACATGACAGTTAGTTGCAAAAAAGTAGGTCAATCCATGACCTGCAAAATTTCTGAAAATGACGAAATAGCCTGTTATAATGCACTAATATTCAATCTGTTAAAATCTGCAGTCGACGGATTAAAAAAGTGGATTTATGTTGAAGCCGTTGAAAGTTCAGTTGCGCACTACATTCAAGTTCTCGTGGCAGCTAACATTTAAGTGGCATGTTTTGCTCCTTTTGGTCGCTAATATCAAACGGAAAAGGGGGAACAATCTTCAAGCGACTATGAACCTGATACAAAAAATGCAAAAAGTCACGAATCTTCTATTAACAGTGTGCAATTTGGGTTATTTGCAGAGGGGTCAAGAGGAGCGTATGCCCCGTTGAATTGAGAGATAAATGTTTCTGCATTTAATTTCCGAACAATATTACGCTTAAGCATAACCCCTCTTTCTTTCAAAGAGATCCGGATCAGCCCTTACTCTTTTTTGTTTAAATTAGAGAGGTGACTAACTAGCGCACTATTTTGTTTAAAAATATTAGACGAGTGAAGACGAGTGTGCCCCTCTCGGGATTTCTTGATCGACAACTGTATAAAACTAGACCCAGCTCGCCCCGTCAAATGTGCATTTTTGTCTGTATTCATGCAGAATAAGCTAAATTTTATATGATTATGAATAGCATAGACCAATAAAACCAAAAATTGCCGAACTAGAATACCAAATTATGACTAAGATAAACCTATGTCTGGGGAAGAAAGAAGCTTAAGGACTTTTGACAATTTTGAATTTACAACAATTAAATTTCAAATCTTTGATGCGTTCGTCAAAACAATAATGTTGATGCATAAGCGGGCTTACCTCGGGGAATTAAAACTCCCCCAGCAGAACTAACCGTCACGGATGTTAGAAACAAAAATTATAAAGTTACAGAAAATAAATTTTGCTACGCCTGGCGCGCGTTTCGTCTATTCAAGACTCATCAGAGGCGCTCTACCTGAATTTTCGTCACAATTTTATTGTTAGTGATCTGAAAATTTGTATGTAGCCTCAGGTAGTAGTTCCACGAGAATCAATTTTCTGTCTGTTTGACATCTACTTCCTGTTTCAATACATAGGCTAATTTCCCTTCCATAGGTCCAAATGTGAACGAGTGAGATAAGTGAGGGTGCTTACAAGTTATTGTTTTTTAAGTCGTAAATTATTGTGACGTATTTCCAGACACAAAAAAAGATGGAAAAAAAGTTTGTATGACTAAGGGAGCAACCATTTGGTTTTTTATGGGGGGCTATGGATATTTCTCAATCCTGCCTTTTTATTTTCGGACGAAACCGAGCCTGGATGTTTTTTAAGCGCTAGCGCGCGCAATTTTTTTTTAAAGCTACTATAACTTTTTAAGCCAAAAAAACCATCCTGTCTTTTTTTAACTCAAAGCACTGTCCTGCCTTTTTATTTTTGGATTCTTGCCATCCTGCCTTTTTATTTCAAACTTCACCATAGCCCCCTCCCCCCATAAAAAATAAATTGTCGCTTATGAGACTCTCAAGTGAAAGAAGCAATAAGGTACAAAAGGGGCTAAATATAAACTATAAAATACAGTTAACTCGAACAACAACAGTACAATAATACAAAGTCACAACTGTACAACAATCAGCAGCGCGAACTAAAGTAGAAAGAGTGAACTCCAGGGCACCAGAAGAGCAAGCGGTCTAACCAACAGCACATCTGTTGCTCTACTATAAATTGCCAATTCAGCGTATCAAACCCGGTGAAGGAAGAAAGAAAAAACAAAGTTTAACGCATCTGACAGATTTGTCTATGAACATGAAAGGGATGATACAATGAACATGAAATGAGGATGAAGTGGAGAAAATTAGGACACAAGGCCAATCGGATTTGGGAGACTACAACTGGAAAAAGGGACTGATGGGTAGGGTACGGGCAATTAAGCCTGCTGCCGGGGATCCTACATCATCGGAAACCCAGGGGTTCTTCTCTCGCTTACTCATTCATCACGCCTGGGACATTTGGTATGAAATCGTTCGTTTTGAGTTCAGAATCTGATCTTGTCAGTACTCAGCCCACAGAGCGACCAAGTGTGTACCCTAGGTGGCTGAATAGGGTAGCCCTCGTCCGCTGGGGTTGTCAGGTCTATAATACGGAAACCCTGACCGCCGACCATAGTGGGCCAACGTGTGTGGAGAGTGCCACGCTAAATGCACGTAAAAGACCCCTTTGAGGACCGCCAAGTAGTGCACCACATAGGCTAAATTTTTCGCCCCTACCCACCTCTTCCCCTTTTCCTGTGGTTCTTCTAAATTTACCGTTCCTTTGTTTACCACCCCACCCCATATTTCATTTATAATCATCATTTCATGCTCATTATATGATCATCCTTTTCATGTTCATTGCTTGTAAATAACCTGGGGTGGTGTTCTCGAAGCTGTCCTAAGAATGGGCATAAGAAGGGTACTAAGGCAAATAGTTAGGAATGACTAAAGAAATACTTAGGGGTGTTCTCGAAGCATTCTCAGTAACTTCTTAACTTAGGCACTCCTAACTATATTTTTATTCTATTTAAACGGCAGGTGAAAACACGACCACATGAATAAAGTTCAATAAATAATCGATGATTTCTTGTGTTTTTTTTTGTTGTTTAGCAATTAAAACTGAACATATGAAGACTTAATAACAAGTTAATGCGTGAAGAAATAATACTTATGTAAGATAATATATTATCATAATTTACGCCGTATACTTCTAACATTTCTCATATATATATATTTTTTTTTCAATATTATAAATCCTTCAAAATCTATTCCTGTCAACATATTGGTGTTTCTTGCAAATGTATAACATAATTTCAGATAATTTCGTTATCAGAAATTAATTATTTAAACTATATTAAGCATTGGAATACGTTTGGAACGTCTTAAGTCACCCACCTAGGTGTCCTAAAGTTAGGAGAAAAATTACGGAGTATCCTACATTGAGAGACCTTCGAGAACATGACTTAAGTTTAGGAAGCCTCTTAAGACAGACTTGGGAAGGGCTCTAAAGATAGGAACGCTTCGAGAACACCACCCCTGTATAGCGTTGCACGGGCGTAAAACATCAACTCACTCACTCACTCACTCACTCAAAGAATTTCAATAGTTTGAGACATGAAATGTTTCATTTTGTGCTTAATTCATACAAAAGACATTTGTTGCACACGGACTGTGTCCATAGCAGCCCGCTAGGCAATATGCGTCTGAGTCCACACTTGTAATTTATATAAATATAGTAAGCCTTTTAAAAATGGCGAAAATTCTATAGGGAAATTAACTTTGTTTCAACACAACAGTTACTTTGACCCCCCCTCCCCCTTTAATTACTTTTACCGGTAAAACATGTATATTGATCAAACGTACACATATAAGGCCAGGTATATATTAAATTGTTAAACAACAAGATATATCTGATATTGGACTCAAGCCTATATCTAATATCTACATAGGAATTTGGATTGATTTTTCTAGATCAATCAACCGAGAAAAAATGTTCTACATACATGTACAAAAGGACATTTGGGCAATTAATTGGCCCTGTGCATTATCTTGAATGGTTCTTTTGGTATGAAAGGAAACACAAAATATCGAAACTTAAAATGCTGATAGATTTTTTTTTTCAATTTTACCGGCTAATGGCCGGTCGACGAAACATGAAATTATAATTTGTATCCTCGCTATGCTAATTACGGTAAAGGAATAAAGCGTAGAGTTTGCTATAAAATGAAGTCAAATATTGTTTGAAATTCTAAATACCTGTTAGTCTTGTTCCTCCTTCCTTTCTTCAATCAAGTGAGTCAATGCTAAAAATAGGTTAGGGAAATTTCACAACATAACAACATAGATCTACGTATATATACTATTTTTTGATGAATCATCAATTTCTATTTTAAATCATTAATTAACCTCGTTATAACAATGACAAAAATCAAAGTACCGTTGGTACTGACAACTCGGAAGTCAGAATGTTTTCTTTTATAATGGAACTTTATATCCAATGGATGAAGAATGTTTGTCACCATATAACCCACCATTTTTTTCTTTAAATGACTCAACTAGGCAGCGTACCATATTTCATATCTTGAAAATATTTTAAGGATTTCTTGTAGCATGTCTTTGAGTTGCATAAATTTGTTTATTTCTGCTGGGTATTCTGTTGCAAATGTATGCGACACATTTTAGTTTCTATTGAATGCTGATTTCAAGGGTGGAGATTTCGTTAATCTGGTGTTTGATAAAACAGTTCCTGTTTTGTGGGGCTTTGTCTTATGTTGCACATTTAATCTATATCTTTTTTTATACTTAATTTTGGAAAGCATTTCCTGTTTTGTGTATTTGGACAAGGCTGTATATTTATGATATAACCCTTGTGTGCAGTTCATATTATGGTATTGGAGTAAAAAATTAGCTTTATAATTATGTACTCTGGTAAATCAATGATTTGTTGCAACAGATACAACTATAGGTGTTATACTTCTTCAATTCCAAGTTCTATGGAATTCTGTTTTGTTGTTCTTGGTATTTTGGTAAATTTAATTGTGTCCCAAATTTGTGACTAATGAATACATGGTAATTTATGCACGATTTCATATGATGATCTTCTTGCATACCAAGTTTCGTTAAATTTTGTTCAGATGTTTAAGGGTTGTGTTGACTAACTTGACTAACAGATGGGGACAGCCTTATCACCATTTGTACATGTATATCAGGATTTCAGTTTAATGGGTGATTATTCACACTATAATTTGCAGATGGAATCCTGGTAGAAAGCACAACATATGATGTAATTTTTAGAAATATCCGTTTACTTGTTCATGAACTATTATCAGGGTTTTCAACATAAATATTGGGTCAACAGTCCGACAAAACTTTGCTTTTCTAGATTTTTTGGTAACATGCATATCTATATATGGTGTAGTTCTTGAAAACCATGTTTTGTTTGTGTTCAGTAGTATAAGTGGAGTTTCATTTATAGCTTTAAATTATATGTTTAATTTTCAATATTGTCTATACCCCTAGATTCTTCTTACCCCAGACATGGTTAGATAAATTAAGTAATAATTTTCTTCCCCTGTTTGGTATTTTTGGTTTTATTGTTTTATGCTCATCATAATTATATTATGTTTGGCATTTTCATTTTTTTTTGGTAGAGCGCCTCTGATGAGTATTGTTGCGTCAGGCGGAGCAATATTTATTGTCTGGAACTTTGTCATTTTTATTATAACAAAGTGATGTGTAGGACTGATTGATGGACCAGAGACATAAAGCTCTGCAACTTTTTTGTGTGGGAAATAGATTGATATAACAAAACAAGTTATCTTTTATTATTACTTTTGTAGAATAACTAACATTTTTACAGACATAATATTTTTATAGCAGCAATTATGTTTGAAAATATGCATTTTCTATTGAACACATACTTGGTATTTTGGACAATATTTTTAGACATTAATACCATTTCAATGGTAGCATGTTTATCATTGTTCAATAATTAGTTAAAGTAATCTTTATAACATTACATAGCAATCATCATATCAATATTACATATTGATTCACTAAAATGCATCAAAAATGTCACCAACATGTTATATGTACAAAGAAAATGGGTACAATGATAAAAATAACCCTATTGGACTTATATGTAAATATTATTTAACCCAATGTTTTGTTTTTAATAAACAATTACTAGTGATTTTTTTAAATGATAGGCGGCATAACCTGCCTCTAAATAATCTTAATTTGTCAAATGTCATTTCATTGACAAGGTTACATTCATAATTGAAACTTATAACATATATTGAAATACATGTAGACAATCTTTAACATGTCAAAATTTGAGTATAATCATTGCTTATGATATTTGTCAGTCAATCTATTTACATTGGATAACTTGTAATATACATGTATATCTATTGTAAACAGCTGAGGAATAAGATGCTTGTACTATGATGAATTGAAAGGATAATTTATAAAATACTTTGTTACAGTGAATTGAGTAAATATGCATGCCACAAAATCTTATTAAATAAAAAAAAACTTATGGAGCATTTACAGCTTTCAACTTTTGTTAGTCTTTTATCATATTTTATAGACTTCATTTGGCAAATAAATTGGAACTATGTGATTTTATTCTTTCTTGCACTTGAGCTGTTACACATGGTATGTTGCATTGACACTTGCATGTGTTTTCTTTTTCTTTGTGTGTCTAGTCAACTATTATACTTGTATGTCCAATATGGGTCCAGACAAAGCTTTCTTCATTTAATGTATTGTTCTGCTCTGTATTTGACTTGATGTTTATGAAGATATGATGTTGTGTGGATCCATCATCAATAGAAAATATATAGAGTAACAAACAAAAAAAGTTCTTATATCACATTTATTTTTTAATATTTCACTTGATATTAAATTCACCACTGAACTCATTCTTTTACACAACATATTAATTCATGATTTTTACTCAATCTTTTTCACATCATCCTAGGATGTTTATATATTTTGTAGCTGCTCAAAACAAATTTTCATAATTTCTATAGACTTTTGGACTCCTTAGTTAGAAGAATAAAGCTCTCTGTAAAGGTAAACACTATTTTGATGCAAGATATATCCAGTTTCAGTGAGAATTATATATGCACAGTCAGCATTTATCCATATCTTGAAATTGCAGATGCTGATGACTTTTATCAACTTTTAGCTTTATATGGCTCTTTGTCTGAAAGAAAAAAAAACATCTATACTGAACTTGCTAATACACACACATATTAAACATACAATGTAGGACACAATTCACATATAAATCCACATTTAAATTGATATTTTGCAAATAAATAATGTTATAAAAATAAAGATCAGCTTACAATAATGTATTTTTTATCAACAATAATGATCAATAATAGTTTTGCAATTTCATATGTCCTAAAGTTGCAGCAATTCCACTATAATATTATCAATCAATCGATCAGTTTATTGGATAAAGCTCATGAATTAACAATGCAATGTAATCCCCAAAAGACATATATATATATGTAAGTAATACAAATGGCAACAAAGTTCCAGACAATAAATTTTGCTACGCCTGACGCGCGTTTCGTTTATTCAAGACTCATCAGAGGCGCTCTTACAAAAATATTGAAAATGCCAAACACTGTATGAATATGAAGAGCATAGAACAGTATAACAAAAAATACCAAACTGGGGGACCAAATTATTACTAAGATATTCAACCTATGTCTAGGGTAGGAAGAACATTAGGATTTAGACATTTTTGAAATTTAGACGGATAATTTAAAGCTTTGATGTATTCTCCAACTCAAAAGTGTTGGTGCCGGAGCGGGCTAACCTCGGGGAATTTAAACTCCACCAGCAGTGCTAGACATAAGTATAAAATGTTAATAAGATGAAATAAAACATTTTTGTCTCAATATTTCAAGTTATAATATTGCAACATTTAAGGGCTGCAAATTTAGAATACAAGGAAAACTGAAGTTTCTTTGCTTTTTTTGTAAGATCAAAGATATTTGATGATAGATTTCCATTGCTTCCAAGTTATTACAATTTCTAAACACAGTTTCCTATCAACCAGAAGGTTCATGCAATAAATATGAAACCCAGAAAATGTAAAATCAAAACAAATATAAGGTGACATGTGACCAAATTGGCCATGCTGTTCTTTGAAGATATATCACATTAATCATTGTTAATATTTGTTTAATTGTTTTAAGTAATGAATACCTAACTATTTAGTAGGTCAGAAAATATTGTCAGATATTGCTTTAATTTCTTTAAGTCATATAAACATGTACATTGTCATTAAAAATCTAAAAGGTCTTCAGGAGGGGGGTAGCTTTCCATAAAATGGTGAACAGGGATGTGCCAAAGAGTAGGCCATGCCCATAAAAATAACTTTTTTATAATTGGTCCGATTTCAAAATATTTTTTCATTGGATACCTTATGAAAATCCCTGCCCTTTTAGCAATCTGATTAACAATATTTCTTACAGTTTTTTTTTTTAAATTAGGGGTCAAAGGGCAAAACATGTAAATTGATATATGTATTTAAAAAAGGCTTTTTGTATGAGATGTTGATGTCAATATACATGTATATGTGTCAAAATGTATTTGAAAGTCCACCACAGGATGTATCAATGTCAAAAAGCTTTGTAAGTCCACCATGGGCTTCATGTGACCAAAGCAATAGACTATCCATATTGGGCCTCCAGCGTACAGGGTTCAACTTGTGTCGGTCGTATCATGCTGCGCTCGGCGTAGCTTTTTATTCTATGAGGGCAAACATATCGAAATATTGTACATGATGACAGCTGTACAGAACCTCAGGACCTGTCCTGCAAAAATCTGTTCAGTCCTGCAAGATTTGGTGTGTCTGACAGAATTACTGGCTGATCAGACCGTAATTTTGTATGAACTATCCTGGTATCTCGTTATATCATGGTACGTAGCTACATAGAAACAGTGACATCACAGTTGAATATTTGGTTTTGAAATGAAAGTAAATACCACGATAACACAGAACCCATGATATAATGAGAACGGAGTATATTAGTAAATTGCAGACAAAAAATGCTTGGGTCAGACACAATTTTCAGATTCACCGGACCGAATGTCCGCTTTTAAAATTTTTCGATATGTCTGCACTCTTGAGTGAAGACAACAACCGAGCAGCAACATAACCTTGTGTAAGCAATTTCTGATTTAAAATAAATTAGATTTATATTAGACTCTAATATATTTTTACTAAACAGGTGGCAGTGTTTTACATTCTATAATAAATACATTCTCACAGAGTTCAGCATTGACCTGTAGTAACATATCTATTATTTGTTGTACATGTAGAGGAAAAGAACATAATTGATTGAAGAAAAGAACATAATTGATCATGTTGATAGATTACACAATAGACAACATGATGATCAATATACATGTACAATGTACAAGATGTTAATGTATGTAATCGTAAATTAAACAAAACTCTTTAAAATAACATAAATGCAAGACTTACTTGTCACGTCAACTTTTACTTCCGCAAGCCTTGATACATCACAGACCATACGAGATCATTGGGAGCGAGTTTTTCAATAACAAAATCACTATTTCCCTCTGTCGACTGGGCATGCATACAAACCGAGATCGTCTGATTTGAATTCAGTTTCTATAGTTGTTATGTCGATATTTTTTGGTATCAGTCTCAGATAGATTGTTAAAATCAGGCTGCCGTCGCCATGTTTGCCGCTTACGACCTTACAAAGTAATCGCTTTTTCTCGTCTGGTCCTATATTTTATTTCTACGAGAGTTAGCGACGTGACAACGAGTTGTAACCGTTTGCCGCGCTTCTTCCATTTCATCTTTTCTCCGACAAGACTCGGAAGCCGAAGACTTCCGAGTAATTAAGGTACCCGACAATCGCCCCATAAATTGGGAGAGGCAAAATTGATGTTTGTAGCTGAATACTGACAACCGCCGTCCAAACATGCATATCCGCACAGAATGCGGCGGATCTATTACAAACGACATCAAAATTATTGAAATGGTCGTCATAATCGTTGCGCTACCTTGCAAATGTTAAACAAATAGCATGATAATGTTACAGTAATTTTTTGTAATCAGTAAATACGCGAATTTCCTAAATCTGTTAGTAAATTCGTGTATTTACTGGGCGATTTATTTCTTTGTTATCTGATCTGTGTACATCCATAACCAAAGTTTTATTGAAGTTTGTTAAGCGGTAGTTGAGATAGCTCATAAAATGCATTTTTTTGCGATTGCGGTTACCGAAGCGCATCGGATAGTCAAATGAAATCTAGTAATATTTTTACATAAAGGTAACTGTATTTATGTTTGTTTTGTTTATAATCCATCCCCTCAAACTAGATACTAAAAAAAATCCCACAGGAATAATCAAAAATTTTTGACATATAGAACAAGGTATGAGCAAATACTCCAACTAAGGCGGAAAAAGTCGGACTATATAATAGATGATCAAAATGATAACTTTCAAAAAATTTTCCCTGTAACATATTTGGCTGACATTGTCTTTAAAAGGAGATTTTCTTAAAAAAGGGAATAAATCAGACAAATATAACCATAAATTTTTAGTTTATGACATAACAGTTTGTGATCGACAACATTAAATGCCTTTCTGAAGTCAAGAAATACAGCTAGATTGATATTTCCATTATTCATTTCATGCAGCCATTTGTCAACAATATTAATAAGTGCTGTTTGACAAGAATGGTTTGGTCTAAAACCTGATTGGGCAGGATGCAATAATTTATTTTCATTTAGATATTTATATACATGTTTTGAAACGTGCCTTTCCAATAACTTTGATATGGTTGGCAAAACAGATATAGGCCTGTAGTTGGTTGGGAGATTTTTATCACCACTCTTGTATACTGGGGTTACTTTAGCATTTTTTAAAACAGAGGGGTAAATACCTGTATCAATTATTCTATTAAAATGTATGTTAGAGGGGAAGCAATATGAGAAGCACATAACTTTAATATTTTTGGTCCAATATTATCTGTCCCAGATGACTTGTTTACATTTAATTTAGTTAATTCATCAAAGACTTCATTTATCTTAACAGGTGGGATTTTGAATTTATCCTGATTAAGAAGATTTAACCTTGTTTCAATAAACATTTCCAGATTTTCATGTCTCTGTGAATTTTCTGAGCTGTTCATATTTTTTCTTAAATTTTCAACACATGATGTAAAGAAATCATTAAAATTATTTGCTATGTCAATTTCATTGGTTATTCTTTCATTTTGATCATTGATGAGCTCAGTAGGTGCTTTCTTATTTTTGGGATTGAAACTGTTTATACATTTCCAAAGAGTTTTTGAGTCTTTGGAGTTTTTCACCATGTCATCATAGTAGTTTTTTTTAGCGTTTTCAATGATTAAGTTTGTTTTATTTCTCCAAAATTTATATTCATTCCAAAGACCAAGGGCTTTAAATCTGTCCCTTTTGTTTCTAACAAATGTAATGTCATCATTGTACCATTCAGGCTGTTTATCTTTTTTAACTCTTATTTACTAGAGGAGCATGCTTATCTAGTATCTTATTTATCAAATCATAAAATATGTCAAGACATGTTGAGGGGTCATTATCATAAGTATGCTCTATAGTGTGGAAAGGGGCAATTTTAAGATCATTGTTAAAATCTTCTTCATGAAAGTTCTTAAAATTTCTATATGATATTTCAGTACGGGCAAGTACAAGAGTAAAAATTGCAATCCTGACAAATAGAACTCAGGCATTCATAAAAATTTGAAAGAAAATCTGAATTTAGGTTTGGATTAATGTTGGCAACCTCTTCTTTGCCATCTCCCTAGTACATATCACAAAACCTTTGTTTGTGACCATAACTTTCACATTTATAACACCTTACTTTTTTACCATGTTTACATGATTTGGAGTTGTGACCTGGTTCTCCACAGTAAAAACAAAAATTTCTGTTTACAACATTGGACTTTAGAATAGACACACATTCATTAATATTGTGTAGGAAAACTGATGTGCCCTTTCTTGAAAGATGGATTCCGTCATAGTTTAACAATTGGTTATCAATATAGCCATATCTGTCAAAGAACTTATGGAAATGGTCAATAAACTGTACATTTAAAGAGTCACATAAATATTTAAGTACATCATTAAATTGTCTGACATCAGTGTCAAATCTTGGGGGTATACCGGATACAAAGATTGTTGCATTTCTGTCAGTTTTACTCCTGACCAACATAAGCAGATTTCTGTATGTTTCGCTCATTTGGTTAATATTGAGTCATCTGCTACAGTCATTTCCTCCAACGAGGAGTATGATGGTTCTGAACCCACTCAAGTCAATTTCCCTGATGATATCCATAATGTCTTTAATTGTGGCACCCCTGTTTGTACTAACGGATGTGTTTGTCAGGCCTCTAGGGTTAACACTTTTCAGTAGAGAGCTTCCAATAATCAAAGTTTCAGTTTTTTTAGGTTGCCTATTCTTTGGCTGTCTTAGAATTTGGTCTCGTTGGGTGAAGGATTTGTCATTCTTTATAGGTATGATTTCCTCATTAGATTGTTGGATAGTTGGATTTGTTGGTGTAGCATTTATTTCTAATTTGTAGGTTTGCGTTGCTATTGTTCTTTTGTGGTTATTCATGGATTCAAAGCTCTGTGTGTGTCTGCTGATCTTATTTACACTTTCAGAGACTGTCTGGGTTTCACAGTTAACTTTTGGTTTTTCACTAGTTTGACACTGAGTCTCCTTTGTTTCCTTTGATGTTACAGTGTCCAATCTATTGATAAGCATCTTTACAACTTCTCGTAGTTGCATAACTTCTTCCTCAAGATTGTCTTGTTTATAGGGGGTGGTAGCTTGAGAAATTCTTCAAATGTTATGTCATGATCTCTGACATGTCTGATTGGTGTGGATTCCACAGGATGTAATTTGTGGTTTTCCATGGCCATCTGTTTCACATTAGTTAAAGAGCTGTCATTACCAGATTCATGGTAATCTTGTTTATCAATCTCCTGATGTAATATAGTACATGAAATGTTTTCTACTATTGTTTTAACATCCTGAACTTCATTGTGCAGTTTTTGTGCAAGATCCTTAAAAATAGTTTTGAACCAATTTACACATCCTAATCCTTGAACATGAAATGTGTTAGTTGAGGTGTGAAGGTGAAGGACAACTTTTCCATTTTCTGTGACAAAACTGTAAACTAGACCATTTTTTCCTCTGTTTTCAAAAAGATTTTCTTCCAGAAGACCAAATAAGATTGTTTTAAATTTTGAAAAGACATTTTCATTGCAGAAGTTTATAACATATGAGAGTGTTTTGTCTGTACAGTCATTTACATTATATAACTCACAAGATTCTAGGTAATTAATATCCTCAGAAAAACCACTAAAATCTCCAATAAAAGATGTAATATTCCGAAAAAATGAAGTTGTAACATTCATAATGAATTAAAAACACTAATTCCTTTAAAACTCATTGGTTGTTTGCACAATTTAGTTATAAATATCTATAATTAGTGATATTTGTCATTGTCCAATCAACCTGTGTCTATCGCTAAGCCATGCCGTGTTTAACCCAAAACTCGGACGAACACCGCCGATATGTCTTACATTTGTAAACGGGATTCTAAAATCGATAAATGCTATATGAAATTACTGAATTCTAACGATAAAATTTCAGCAAAAACAAAATTCTCAACCAACACAAAAACGGAGCTGATGAAGCAACATATGATCGAACAAACAATTTCAATAAATTAACTGATGAAAAAAAATAGAACTTAAAATATCCCAATTAATAAAAAGGGGGACGCTAAAAGAAGAAAACTTGGACGATCAAATCCTAGTTTTGACAAGCTCAGAATCCGGGGCTATGTACAGAAATTTAACCAAAATGTCGCGCTCAATCTCAAAGAGCCCGTGCGACTTTGAGAAAAAAAATTATTATTCGCTTAAAACTATTAAAGAGACCTATGCGAAAAAAGCCTACTGGAACATAATAAACAAATTCAAACAATCAGAAGATGATGGCGGTGATCAGAGTTCAAACATTCCCTCTGACGAATGGTTGCTAAATGTCAACATTATAATGAATTACCAGACGAAACCCATTTGATCTCCTTCGCAAACTCCTATTCACTGCGTTATCACTACGCTTTATATTTTTATATCTAGACAAAAAGCTCACTTCCGATTAGAAGATTCCTTCCTCAGTTTTATCCCAAAAAAAACATATCGTGTATTGTAAATTCGATCTTGTTAGGGGTAAAAAGTATGCCTCTGATATAGTTTCAATTAAATGGCTGAATAAGGCCGTTATCCAATATCCATCTTACATTACAGTCTATAAAATATCCATGCAGGAAATTTCAAAAGCTGTCAAAAGCTTGAAAAATGTTAAGAAAAAACCCCGCCAGTATTGGTGCTTCGTTGACCTTAAGAAAGCCTTTGATACTGAAAGAACAGACTGGTTCTGAAGTTATATATACAAGGTATCAATAGGAATTAAGTAAATTAAATACAAGTAAAGGGATATGTATAAAAATGTTACATACTCAATCAAACTCTGATCCGTTTTGTTCAAACAGAGGCGGAAAGCAAGGATGCATATTAAGTCCTTTGTTCTTTTATATCTTTACGAATGATTTCCCAAACCGATTAGGTTCTAACTGTGAACCGGTCACTATCGGCTACACAATTTGTAATTGTCTTATGTACGCAGATGACATTATTTAAATGTCTCATGCAGTCTCAAGAGGGTATTACGTTGTATTGTAAAGAATGGAATTTAAAAGTAAATACCGAAAGAAACCCCATATGTTATAGCCTTCAATTAAACGGGGAAGCTACTCAAAAGTGTTAAATCATTCATATGATAACACACAGATAAAAACAGTGCAAGAGTATAAATACCTTGGTCTCCTAATGAGAGCATCGGGCTCCTTACTAACGCTGTAGACAATTTGAAGAAAAAACACTAAAAGTATTTTTTTCTGATAATGCGGGTTCCAGAGTCATCACAATATCACCAGCTAATTTTTGAATTGTCTGACACGTGTGTGAAACAAGTTTAAATATATGGAAGCGAGCTGTGGGACCATATATTTTGAATCTAGAAAAAAACTCACTTTCGATCGAAAATAATGCCTTAGAAATTTCCTTCCTCAGTTTTATCCCGAAAAAAAATACATATCGGGTTTTGTAAATTCGATCTTGTAAGGGGTAAAAAGTATGCTTCTTATATAGTCTCAATTAAATGGCTGAATTACAGGCCGTTATCAATATCCACCCCTGTTATATTACAGGCTATATCTATACAAAGATTTTGATATAAACGGTAAATTATCATCTACAACAACGGAATGTATTGACGAAATTTTCCCGAGTTCATTTAACAAACATATTCTTGAACTGCTCAAAACAATGGGATTTATTCATGTGTGGAAATGATAATAGTACTATATGTAAAGGCAAGCTCGTGTATGCGTTAACAAAAAACAATGAAGAAAGATACAACAAATTAGATTTAGAATTATTTTATTTGCTCTATAAATGCAAACAAGGATCAGACACAAGTTGACAACAATATAGATAGTTACATTTTGCTCAAATATTTTTATCAATACAAATGCATCTAACTTATGAAGTCTTCTCCTTTAACAAAAGTTTTAACACAAGATCAATACCTAAAGAGCATGCATATAAATTATTTATCAATAGATTATTATATATAAAAAAAAATGGTGGTGACGGTGTGTCAACTTCTTTTCCATCCTCTCTTAAACTCCGCACATACAATTCACTGAAAAAGAATATAAACCTGAAACCTATACACAACTGAATGTACCAAGGCAACATATTAAACCTTAATCTAAATTACGAATTTCAAATCAAAGATGAATTCCATTTCATCTGCGAGTGCGACTTGTTCGATAATTCAAGAAACTCTGAATCCGAAACTTAAAAATCCTTGAAAAATTTAAATATTTCGTGAATACGTCTGAAACTGATGTTCTTATCAGATTCTTTTCATTGTTGGAAAATTGTATGAAGACTCGAAAGAAGCAGAGGTACCAATGGGGTATCCGAATGTCAAAAGTCCGAAAGGGCAGAGACAAAACCAGTAAACACCAACAAGAACGGGACAAAAACAGACAACATGTAAAATATGGAAACACAAAATAACTGAATATCAATCTCGAAATTCGTCAGAGGGATTGTTTTGGTCATAATATATATTCATAAAATGTGTTTTTTGTTATTGCATGATATTTTGTCTATTATATCAAATGTTGTTTCCTTTTCAGTGATGATCCTATGTAATGGATTTTAGACTGAATAAAATTAGTAAGCTATTTAGTTGAATAAGACAAGTGAGCACTTACAATGACGGATTTAAATATGTTACAAAATGGGATACTGACCTCGAGACCTCGTCACATGAAAGCGATTTTTTGTCATTTTTTTTTCTCTAACGCCCCCTATTTTATTAGTGTCTGAATTACGGACATGATCACAGAAAATACAACATACATTTCATGTTCAAATACAATCACAAACATTATATTGTAAAAGGCAACAACAATAAGACAATGATGTAAACACTTCTAAGTGAGAGAAAGATGCTGGATGTGATATCCAATAATGCAACAGGGGAGTATTTGTATGATTCTTTATTCATCCGTAAATACCTTTCTTCAGTGTGAGATGACCAGGGTGAGATGCAAGCACATGCAGCGCGGGTCAATAAACCAATAAAAACCATCGGTATTGATATTGATTGATGTTGTCGACCAATGAAATGCAATGTTATTTAAAATTTTCGGTTTTTAGAAAGAAGTCACCTAAGGTTTCAGTACATGAAAATTGATTTTTACGGAAGAAATAGGTACTTACACGCGTTCTTGGAAATCCGGCAATGATCTTTCACACGTGATAGAATTTTTGTCAAGAACTTATGTAAGAACATATAAATCTTTTTTTTTTATCCTAAGACAAGATGAAAGCAGTATATATAAATGCTCGCTTTGCCAATAACTGATAACCAACTTTTGTTACAAGGGCAATCCACTTGTTTAGTAATAACAAAATTAAAGGATCAATATCGATGTCCAAGAGAAAAGACAAAAAAAAAATATGGAAGATATAGCGGAATAGTTATAGATCGCAATGGTCCTGACTTGGTACTGGCTTTTCAAATGAAATGGTGGGTTAAACCAGGTTTTATTAACTGAAAAACACGAATCAAGGAATGCTTAGCACAATACATGGCTTAGCTGTGACCAACTACCCATATCCTCAGTGTCTGCTATCTTTATGCTTTCAGTTCATGTTAAGTTATGGGAAGTAAAACTTGAAGCGTAGAACTAAAAACATAAAGATACGTTCACCAAAATGTTGACAATTTACACCAATTCTTGTTCCATATCATATTTTTTATTTTCCGTCAATAAAAAATTTCTTTAAGGCAAAATCTGTATATTGTTAATACATTAACAAATTGTCCACATTTGGTGTGTCTCAGCTATTGGTTTAAAAGGGAAGGACGGGCGGGCAAAACTCAAGAAATAAAATAAAACACCTCACATGATCACGATCACAAAGTCTGATGTGACAAGAACAGGAGTAATGTAATAAAACCTGCATTAAAAACTTTTGATTGTGGCATTGCGATCATTATACAACAATCTCATATCAAGCACCAACACAAATCTAGGTCTGACACATGCAAAGGTATAACATCCATTATTTTAAGTATCTTTTTCCGATCAGCACGTTGGGAGTTTGCAAAACGAAGGGATCTCTTTTTTAAGTGTAAACAAGTTCTTGAGATTTTCCATTATTATCTAGTTTATAGATGAAAATCATATCGGTGTGTAACTACAATATTATAGCAAAAAAAAATGATATAAAAATAATTCTTTACACAAGACCAGTTTAATTCAAATACTAGTATAAACCTAACAGTATGAAGTGTCGCACTCGACACGTCCGTTCCCTAGCATTGATATTAAAATAAATGAACTTCCGCCTACGTCATTAGCCAATGAGACTAATGTCTTTATCAATAACATTTTACAGAAACCATTTTCTTTAATTGACAAGTGCTACCATGAACCATATTGTTATTGTTATTGCATACTCGAATGCTTAGCACAATGCATGTTTTGAATGCTGGCTATACGCTACAATTTCTACTTGGATGATCACCTAAAGACCATACATGCTTAGCTAACCTATTGTATATATTTGTTGGGTCTATTTATCTCATCTAAAGACTAAAAAAATCAATTAACTTGAAGCTTGTAGTAATGCAGAGACCATATACAAATACATGTAAATACGAACAATTTTATATGAATAATGTTTGTTATGAATATGATAACTTAATAATATTTCATGTATTTATTGATTTAACATGTATGCATGATGTTTGCTATAATTTATTATATAATAATGTGGATAAAACAGGAAGAAGAAAACCAAAGTTAACAAGTTTTCTACTCCTAGCGTGTCTGATGAAGGTTAATCCAGAAAAGCGCTCCACCCGCAGTGAAATTTTGCTTTTGTACATTTATCAAAATCATTTAATATGTGGATCGTGTCTTTCTGGCATATATTCCAAATTCTTTCGTGTTTAATAAAGTACTGTACATGAAGTATTATTTGAAAGAAAGTTTTTGTCAGACACCTTTCTGCAAGAAATATGTTTTTTTTTTCTTTTGAAAAATATCTAATGCTTTATTATGAAATATTTCTATTATTGTTGTTAATATTTTGAATAATAAAATAGAAATTGATGTTCATTTTCGATCTGGCTAGAATTACCTAATTACAAAATCTTAATTTTGGGGAATTTGAGGAAGTCTTCCTATTTCAACTTTTAATGTTTGAGAGCTTATTCTTATCTAACTCATTTCTATTTTGCAAAATATCTACATAAGATGCCCTAATAGTTTTTTTAGATTTATGTATATTTGATGTTTGATTTTGAAATTTATTAATTGTCTTTAAAAAGTTTAGATTATTTCCTATAAATGACATTCCAAGATCATCTAAAAACAATATTTTTTTTAAACCAAGTGTTTATTTTTTATAATATTTTTAATAATTTATATTTATTAATGAGTGCTCAGAAGAGATAATGTATTGAAGATACATAATTGATGAGAAAAAATACAAATACAAAAACGGGTATAAAAAACGGTGAATTTGGCTATGATGTATATCGATATTTCAAGTAGTACATGTAAACTACTTTGACGTCACATCACTCTATTCATTTGTCAACAAAACCGGAAAAGTACCAAAAGGACATCCCGTCATCATTACGGAAAACTTTGTTGACATCAACGAGTACGAAGGATTGGTGAAATGTAAAGTACTACCGCCCAAAAACCTATACATCCCCGTCTTACCAACTAAGATCAACAACAAACTGATGTTCCCACTGTGTCGTACCTGTACGGAAACCTACCAGCAAGAACCTTGTAACCATACTAAAAAAGATAGAGCTATAACAGGAACTTGGGTGACAGATGAAGTGAAGAAAGCTTTGGAAAAAGGATATTCCATCTTAAACATCTACGAAGTATGGCATTTCACAGAAGTTGAAAAATACGATCCCGAAGGGAAATCTGGAGGCCTCTTCACTATTAAACTACATCAATACATTCTTGAAAATGAAACAAGAAGCTAGTGGTTGGCCGGAGTGGTGTCATTCGGAAGAGGCTAAACAGCAATACATCAAGGACTACGAGGAAAGGGAAGAGATACAGTTAGACTATAACAAAAAAGAAAAGAACCCCGGCATCAGGTCTTTAGCCAAACTGATGTTGAACAGTTTTGGGGGAAAATTCGGACAAAGAAACAACATGCAACAAACCTCTTACATCACGGAACCCTCGAAGTACTTTGACAAGCTAACCAGCGATAAAATTGAAGTCACTAGGATCCAGTTTGTTAACGATGAAATGGTGGAATTACGATGGAAATATAAAGAAGAATTCGTTGAAACTCAAAAGAAAACGATTGTCGTCATAGCCGCCTACACTACAGCACAGGCCAGACTCAAATTGTATTCTTATCTGGAGAAGTTGGGAGAAAGAGCGTTGTACTGTGATACCGACTCTATTATATTTACCTCAAACCTGGGCAATGGAAACCAGAACTAGGTGACTACTTGGGAGATTTGACGGACGAAATTCCAGGAAATACTATTACGGAGTTTGTTACGGGAGGACCGAAAAACTATGTGTATAAACTAGCCATTCCCGAGAAAGGAGGAAACAAAACAATGTGTAAATTTCGTGGAATAACATTGAACTATAAGAATGCTTTGGACATCAACTTCGACACCGTCAAGGAGATGGTCACCATTAACAGAAACGATATTAGGACAGTGAGAGACGATTATAAGATCCAAAAAAGCCACCAAAAACTTTTAACCGTCACACAGAAAAAGGATATAAAATTGGGCTTGACAAAAGAGTGACCATGAACGATTTAATCACTAGACCCTATGGATTTGTAAATAGATTTGTTTTGTAATATAGAATGTTAATAAAAGCTGTACCCTATTTTGAGTTTTTATTGAAAACTTAAAGAAAAGAGCAATCAATACAATATCAAAGACAAAAAAGAGCCCCTAAAGGGCGAACCAAACAAAAAACGAAAAGAAGAACCAATTAGAGTTGAGCCATACATGAACAAAACAAGCTCAAAATACAAAAAACAAGAGAAAATGAGGAGGAGGAGGAGGAGGAAGAGGAGGAGGAGGAGGAGGAGGTGGAAGGAGGGGAGGAGTAAAGCCACTCATAGAACACAAAGATACGAACTACAACACAATAGTACGTAAAGGGCAAACGTCCATCAAGGACGAAAAAAAAGAGAAGAGGCCAATACGGAATAAGCCACACAAGAGGATGAATTACAACACAAGGAGTCCATAAATGGTGAAACTAACAAAGCAAATGGTTAGAGTTAGGGTTAGGATTAGGGGTTAAAGATAAGGGTGAGGGCAGGATTAGGGTTAGAGTAAGGATTAGGGTTAGGTATAACGATAAGAGTTATTAATACAGAACAAAAACTGGTGACGAACTAAAAGGGGGACAAAAAAAGGGAAGAGTCACCGTTCAGCATGACTGCACACGACTCGACTGCAGGCGATTTAGGGTGGGTCTCTCCGTGCCAAAAATAGCAACGATTTAACATGGTGCCTATGGGAATGAACTCGGGGTCATAGAGGTCAAAGTGTTCTAGAGTGCCCCAGTATATTACTCATTTCAGATGTGAAGTAATTTTTACATTTTAAGCTCAACAAAAATAAACAACAACATGTCCGTTTGAATTTTGTTCTTCTCTAATCCACTATCCAATCAAAATTAAGAAACCCAATGAAACATGAATAGAAAGAAGTAGAGTAAACCAGTATACCAATATAGAAACAAGAGTTCCAGTGCAGTCTCTCTCAAAAACATTCACGCATGATCGCTAAAGGACAGCTAAAATACTACCCTGTTACATTCTCCCCCTGCTAGGTAGAATGACGTTCTCTTCATTCCAATATGTAACAGTAAATCTAAAATATAAAAGATCCATTATTTGCCTGTGACAATCTGTAACAAGGCATCAGTAGCCTTGTCATCTGCAACAATAGTACCATCCTTGATGACTGATCTCAAAAAGATGGCTCTACTCTGCCAGTCTGTCTGCTGTGATCTGAGGTACGCCTTCGGGTATGAAGGCTCACGGCGAACTCTACCAGAACGCCCAGGAAGTGGCTGTTCTTCAGCATTAGAAGCATCATCAACAGCTGAAGGGTTCTCATCAGCAATCTGATCATCCTGGGGGGGGTAAAATTCTCCATGTCATCAATATCTGGTTTCTCAGCAAGTGATTCAGCCACATGATCTTGGTCGTCACCAATAGCGTGCTGAACTTCTTCTATATCGATGGGGTCCACCTGAACATCTTATGGGATGTCTAACTCCATTTCTTCCCGAGGCAAATAAACGTAATAATCTGACTCTTCAAACTCTGCTATGCTTGTGTCATTGTCTGTGGCGACTTCAACAACAGACCTTGTTCCCATCCTCGGTTTTGGCTTTGGTTTCAATTCATGTCTTGGTTATGGAACAGGTTTATCCTTCACTTCATTGGTTCGTGTAAGATGACAAATTGATAGTAGTAAATTTCAGTGTGAAATACATTTTCGTCCTTCTCCAGATTCTTTCTGAACTTCATAAACAGGAATATCTTGGTTTGGTTGACGAAGTACTACATATGCGTCTTCTTTCCATTGATCGGCAAGTTTATGTTTACCATCATTATATTGATGATGTCCTTTCACTAAACAATCCTCGATTTGGTGACTATTTACATCTCATATATCCAAAGGAACTTGAGATAAAGGACACTACAGATTCTAGGAGGTCCGCTTCATATTTGGATCTATTTCTCGAAATTGACACACAAGGAAGGCTTTGTACAAAGCTCTATGACAAACGTGATGACTTCAACTTTCCAATAGTTAACTTTCCCTTTCTGTGTAGCAACATTCCGTTCACTCCAGCATATGGAGTTTACGTATCACAATTGATTCGTTATTCCAGAGCATGTTGGGAGTACAACGATTTCCTTGATAGAGCTGCACGGCTGACAAGCAAATTGTTAACACAGGGGTACGTTGCTCCCAGGTTGTTGTCATCACTCAAGAAATTTTACGGACGACATCATATGCTTGTATACAAATACGGGATTTCTATCTCTCAGATGAGCACAGATGTTGGTTTGACATAGAGTTTTGTAATGTCATCCTTTCCGGATTTGACCAACACTGAATCGATCTTTGGCAACGTGACGGGTGTGCTATAGCAAGCAGGAACTGCTTACTCTTCCGGAGCACCTGAGTTCACTCTCGTTTCGACTTGAGTTCACGTTGCTGAATGCGGTTTTGTTGTTATGTGTGTGTGTTTTATGTTGTTATGTGGTTTGTTTTGTTGTGATGATTTTTTGTCTGCCGGTTTTGTCTTTGTCCTGACCGTTTTATGATACTGATTACCCCTTTGGTACACCTTTGCTTCTTTTGCGTGTAGGTTTTACCGCAATGCATATTTTTTTTGTGATTTAACCGTTCAGAAAAGAACTAATTGATCAACATTTACTTTGGAGTATATTTTACCATGCATAATTCAATTTCTTTTTATATTTTAACTAACAAAAACTTCGTTATGGCTGCTGGTTTGAACTTATTCGTTCATCCTGAATTAGGATTAATTGGTTCAATAAAATATCTGTATCTGGGAAACACGCTTCACATTCGTATTAAAGATCCTCCCCATGATGCAGCTTGTGAGTTTGGTCGTTGAAGTAGCCCTTATTGAGACTACTCTTATTAAAATCTACGAACGGATCTTAACAAGCATGTGGTATTCCTTTCCGAAACACGGCCCTGCCGAATAACCAGTATCATTCGATCCTTAATTGAGACCCTCCTAACAAATGTCAGGAACATTGAATGTGTTAAATTTTGTTTGTGTAGTACTGTTGCAACCTTTTATGTAAAAACAACCCTTAAGGGTTGCGAAAAAGCACCTTTTGAAATATATAAATTATTTACTTTCTACTTTTACTTTCTAATATAACCTTAGTCCTTGACAGTGGTTTGCCTTCAGTGATGTCCAATGACAAAAAAACAGAATGACCAAACATAGGCAAGTCTTCATGGCAAGATGCTTTATTGCTGTAATACTATGTAAAAGCAATGAACATGATGTTTATTAATATGTCCATACCGTAGAATAAAGTAATCATTTTAATTGAAGCTTCAAGATTTTGACTAAAGCCTCTCATGGGCAACTTAAGAAAGCGAAAACTCATGTTAGCTTAATATTTCATTTAAGTTGTGTGTTTAATATTTTATTTTTGAAACTGTTATTTTCGTCTCATATTTTGGTGTTGTTGTGTTTTAATGTAGTCACCTGATAAAAATGAAAGGTTAAAACTTGGCTTTTCGCACAATTTCTTAGAACTGTCTGTACCAAGTCTTTTCTCTGGTATTAATTGCCTTACTTTTATTTTGTCTGCTTCTTTACACTTTTTCAAATTCACCAAGTTTGATGTCACTCTCTTTTATCCTTTGTTAGAATTTTTCTTGTGAGTTTTCGTAAACGATACACAAGAAGCATTTGAAATAGAAATTGAATTTAACAAACTAGATTAATTAATACTTTTGTGCAAATATTCAACTAAAGTTAGAACTAATTTGAGAGTTACAAAAACTTACCAAATAAACGGACCACACAGCTGTTTCAATTATCTCTGATGCTCACGAGACTTCCTGTTTTAAATCTAAAGTTTAAGAGTTCCGCTGTCCATGTCTATGGAAGAGTGGATTTTGTTTGTAATCTTGTCTCGTTAAATTGGTTATAATTTTAATGAACACTTTAAAATATACTTCAAAACTACATTCACATATTTTCACAAACGTGTGACAAGACTTCTGTACACTAACGGAGATAAAAGAATCTTAATAAAAGCCATTTGGGTGTTTAAAGTCGTTACTATAGGGAAATGCCCCTCTGCAGCGCCCATGACACACCAACGCCAGCCAGTGTTAGCTGCTCCAGAGGAGCCGGTTCGATGACCGTCATCTTCGCTTGATAGTGCCAGTCTTACACCGCAAATGCCAAATTCATGAACTTGAGTAGACCCTTTACAAACAATACAGAAATTTTAACTTACAAAATGACCACATTAACCAGTAAAATGAATCTCTTTTACAAAAAATGACTAGAAAAACTGACAATAATTACCAGTACATGTACCGTGAACTTTACTTGACCAACAACAAACATACAAAGAGTGTAGACTAGAAAACTTGTTTAACTTCATATCTCAACAACTGATGGTACGTTTTTACTCAGTGGAAACATTTTGGATAGAAGATCCAAGTTCAAGCAACTGCAAGTGGTAGTATAAACCAACATCCCTACCAGAATTAATTCAGTTTGACCTACATTTGCTGCTAAATGACTCGGGTTAAAATTTTGGTAAAGGTTCATATCTAAGCAAATGCAAGTGGAAGATTAATAACATTTGGCGGGTGATAACATTTATGTAATTTGACGATATCTTAGGCAACTGCAAGTTGTAGATTAATGACAGTCATGAGAGTGGAATCAATAATTATGCCACTTCGACTGACATTAACTTTAACGTACCCGGAAACTTGCTATCGTGTGCCACTAGACCATTTTAAGATTATTAGAAAAAAATGTTCAGAGTCTACTTAACATACTTAAGTTCATTGCAATGGTTATTATGTAAGTATATTTTGTTTTTATATGTTTTGGTGCAAAAACCACTGGTTTTTTTTTATTTTCAGTTATATTGTTTTTTTTTCTTCATTTTTTCAATTTACCGACGTTTCTCTATTGGCTATAATGGCCTGTTCTCCAGTTTTCTTCTCGTGATTGATTGATTGATTGATTCTCTTTATTTCCTCCATAAATGAAGAGTTTGTTTAGTTTCAAATTTAATTTATTCTTTTGGTTTTAACTTAACTTATACTATTTTTGGTTATTAATCTAGTATAATGGTACATTCGGTAGCCTTTTTGGTTTTTTTTCATTTTTGATCCACTAATGTTCAATCTACATGGTTGTTATGGTCATTTAATTCTTCTGTCTACTTTGTTGATTTTCGTTCGGATGATTTTGGGTTTTGTGATTCTTCGTGCTGTTCTTGTTTTGGTTTGCCGGTTTTGGCCATTCTGTATGCTTGTCTTGGTTTAAAATCCATTATATTGGTAGTCCAATTTACTTTTATTATGCTTGATTTTGTCCTTTTTTAATTCATTCTATTGGTGGTTACGATTGTAAGGTTTATAGTTGACTATTTGTATGTTTGTTTTAGATGTACTTAAGTTCATTCTACATGTTCTACTGGTATTACAGTTAACGTTTTTAATATTTGTTTGGGTCTAGTCTGATGGGTATTTATAGTCGCGACTAGGGGAAAGCCCCTCTGCGTCGACTTATACCTCTACAGGTATAGACTCGCTATGTGCCATGGGTCGTCCAGCCCATGACACACCACCGCCAGTGTTAGCTGCTCCAGAGTATCCTTTGTTATGGCTGGAGCAGGGCCCGTCTTCCACCACGGGGAGGTACTGGTCGGAATTCTGGAAGACTTTTGGGTCTACTAAAGTTCACTCTTTTAATAGTTAATAGAAAAGAGTGAACTTTAGTTTGGGTCTACTAAAGTTCACTCTTTTAATAGTTAACATGTTAAGTCACCAGTTTACTTTTTGCATGCTGTTTTAATTCTAAATCAAAGTTTATTTAGTGTTACTTCTTTTATTTGTTTTCGTCTACTTAAGTTCATTCTACTAGTTATTATGGTCAGTTTTACAAATTGCAACCAAACCGAAATCAGCAATTTCAACTCAAGTCGACACGACAGTGATCTAAGGTGCTTGGAAAAAGTTAGCGGTCGGTCATATCTTTGTCAATGATCGGTTTAGTTTGTGTCAAATCCGGTAAGACACCAATGTTTTTAACCTTTATGTTCAACCAACATCTGCGCTCATCTAAGGGGCAGAAATCCCGTATTCGTCTACAAGCACATGACGTCTTCCCTACAATTTCTTGAGTGACGATATCAACCGGGATGCAACATAATATGCCTGTAAAACGCAATGCTCTATTAAGTCAATCACAATTCTGGAATAACGAATAAGTTGTGAAAGGTAAACTCCATAAGCTTAAGAGGAGTTTGGTTTATTATTATTTTTTTTTTGCTGCTCTTTTGTATTAAGCCAACTTGTTATAATGATTGGTTTTACAGTTAACTTGGCTCTGTGTTTTTGATCTTCCAAAATAATCATGTGGTTAATTAAGACTGTAAGATTTTCAGTTAAACTTTTGTTGTATGTGATGTTGGGTCAATTGGATTCTCTTTATGTGGACAACTTAGGATAATCAACTTGAAGCTGGTGGTGTTATAAATATACATTTTAGCACCACAAATAATTAATAAATTATACATGCAATACTATACATGTAATGTATAAAGTGGTCTTGCTACATGTCTCTTTCTAACTTTTATCTTTATTACAGGGGTATATAGAAATTATGCTTTTATATACAACATTTTGAAATCGTTACACTTGCTGTTGAAATACAAGACATCTTTGTCATTCCAGAGGTATGAAATCGACCAAGGGGTTTAAACAACATGTAGTGCAGATTTTGAAATGTTATTTTATACTGGTATATTGCATGATATGTTAAATCTGCGACATTCTGTACGTCATATGTGAATTACTGATGTGTTGTTTGCAGGGATATATCCTTCCAAAAGTACAAGTTCAAACTTGTTTGCAAAATGATGAAATTTTCTAATGCTTTCTGGACTCACACAAGAACCCGTATCGTTTAAAACGTATCTGTTTCTTTCAGATTCATTTCGTAAGTCAATTATGTGAATGTTCAAGTTATTCGCATTGATCTTCACAACTTTGCCTTTCCGGTCATGTGAATGTTGTCTCAACAATCGTAATCCCTGAAGTGAACCGGAAGTTGTTATGTATTTTGATGGCTTATCTGATTTAATTCCAAAAACTACGTGATCAAAAACTGTCACTTTTGACCCTGGTTCGGTCGCAACTAGCCCTTCTCCGATAGAAAGACCGGGCTTCAGCACTGTATAAAAATCCATCAGGGTGAACTAGCTGATACAAAGCATGTTAATGTTTAAACGGTGCTGCAAAATAAGAGAAATGTATAAGATATCAACACTTCACATTTTTTCATGTTTTTGCCCTCATAGAATAAAAACTATTGCATAAAGAGAAAAGCATTAAGCGTGGTATTTAAACAACGCCTTAGATAATTCGACCAAGACAAAAGCACACCAAAAAGACAAGTTGTGAAAAAAGAGATGGACAACACAACAAAAGAACAGAAAAACCACTAAGCTACAATAAACAACGTAAACTCAAGTCTTAACTAAGAATCTGTTGACGGGTTTTAGTTATTGATTGTGATACCATGAGTTGTCTAAAATCAATTAGTAATGGGTCAACCCCGGTACACAATACAAACTTTCTGTGACAAGCAAACATCTGTACACGCCGAAAGATAGAAACTCGATCGGTATTTCTCTGTGAGGAAAAAGATGTCTTCTGTATTTCTTTTAAGTAACAACAACCGAAGAGCAATGTTATCCAGCGTGAGCAACATATTAAAATCATGAGACATTTGTGTGCTCTTTTAAAGATTACTTATGTTTGGCTATCAACTAGTTATTCCATTTGTGTTACTACATTTTTACCGGACCTTATAATCGCAATAGAATAAGGAGGCAACGCACAATTAAACATGGTTAAGTCCACCATTCAATATAAATTCCTATAAAAACAAGTCGGAGCCATTGCAGTCTTTTAGTTCTCCAGTGTGTTCTTGCCTTGATTTGTCTTTCCTGGACATCCGATAGATTAATTATGACCTTTTTTCGACCTTAACTTAACCTACCTTTTCATGACAAATCAGAATAAAAAGAGTTCTTTAAAGACGCTAAATTCTTATAGATCTTTTTTAAATGTTCTTTTTGTTAAGAATCGTATATTTAAACAAATTAAATATTTGAACTTAAACCTAATCTTCTCGTATGTAACCATTCAATTCAATGCACATGTATAATACTTCAGTTTGTCATTCTATACAAACATGTCAGCTATTCGTCTTAAGGAACAATATGATTATTGATACATCATGACAGCGCTCATTTTTCCACCCTTTTTATATTACCAATTATAGGTCTTTAATAACTTTCAAATTGTGCTGAGGAGAGTTCTGTGTTTGATATAGTCTCAGACAAATATCTTCCTGCGTTTGGTCGATAAGCAAAGACACATATAAAATTATCTAAGAATTAATTTTATGACACGTTCAAAGGTGTCTATTTTGAACATCATGCAAAAAAAAACAGATGCAAAGATGTAACAATGGGACAATCCAGTATCCGAAAAGACTAACTATTAGAAATAAAAAGCTTCGCCGAGCGCAGCATGATACAACCGCAACATGTTGAATCCTGTACGTTTTATGCCCAATATGGATAGTCAATTGTTCTGGGCACATGCAGCCCATAGTGGACTGACAAAGGTTTTTGACACATGCAGGTTTTGGTGGACTTAAGCTTTCCACTCACATTTTAAAAGCCTATTGTGGATTGATGAGTTTAATGAGGGGGTAACTTCCCATATAAAGGTGTACGTGGATATGCCAAAAATATGGGTAGGTTTTTTTGAAAATTTATATAAAATTGGGTTTAGTTTTAAGACAATTTTAGATAAAAAATGGGTATGCCTTTTAGTTTTCATTGAAAAACAAACAATCTAGTCTGTATAAATATGGATATTTTGACTGTTTGATATATAGATATGCCCCATGAAATTCTGCATCAGCAATAAGCTGTGAGAAAATATCTTCATCCCAAATTATATTTGGCAACAATTAAGAGCCATAATATATCAATATTAAAAAATAATAATTACAACTGTAATACAGTTTACTGAATATTAAATAATGGGTCATAAAAATGTCTATTTTAAATAAATATGGGTCAGGAAAATTGAAAATTTTATATAGATATGGGTATTGAATTCAAATCAAAAATGGCACATCCCCACCCAAAAAATTACCAAGTTACCCCCCCCCCCCGGGATTTATGTATTGCTTGGTCTTGGTTTATCATGTTTAGTTCCCTTGTTTATAATTCTTTTGTTCTTGGTTTGTGAAGTTCTCTCCAATTTCATTTATGGTCAGTTTGTCAATTAATAATTTGTTTGTTTGAATTCAATCTATTAATGTTCCCTATACTGGTTGTCATGGTCGATTCCTTAATGTTTTGCTTTATTCTACTGGATGCTAAGAACACAATGGAAGAGGGAGGTTTCACGCCATAGACCTGGTTTAACCCACAACTTCTTTGTTCTTTTGAAATGCCTGTACCAAGTAAAGATCATTTTAATTTTTGGTATGTTTTTAATTTGTTCTGGATCGGATTCCGAATAAATACGAAACAGGACCAATACTGACCAGTACAGTCGCATCGAAAGACAGCTGCTTCAGGTCCGGAGATCTGAAGCTTTCAACTGTCGTTCTAAGCACTGTATCTTCCAGTAACTATTTCCAGGTTTTTTTTTCTTTTTCTTGTTGCATATATGAGATAAATCAGACTAGTGACACATCAAACATATTAGAATCATGGTAGGTCTTCCAAGGGATGCTTAGCACAATGCATGATTTAGATGCTGACTATACCTAAATTTTATGAATGAATTTTCACATAAATTCATTTCTCTTGCTTACAGATATTCTCACATCAACCATATTAGTTTGGTGCGAGAGTGCTTTTATTTATGGTACGCACTGCGACAATAATTCGATATGATTTTCTCAGGTGCGCAGCACAATGCATGCCGATTTGATGCTGACTGTTACATAATTTTCTGCATAAATGCTTAAAGTTTTAAAGAGCCTGTTCATGAGAAAACTATGCAAAATCGTCCGATAGCAATGTTTTTATTTTTGTAAAAGGTATACATTAACTGAAAGACCATCCTATAAGACTTATTTTGTTTGATTTCTACAATATTATTTGTTTATATAGAACAAGTTATATACATTTGGCGTATAAAGTCTGCTGTTCTGTACATCTTTTAGGTTTTTTTTTTCAAAAAGATGCCATTATTAGGCCCCCGAAACCAATTAGCGGCAAAATCTCCATTTTTGTAAAACTCTAGCATGTAAGGGGTGACCGAAAGCAGTTACATATATGTTTTTGTACAGACCATATATCAGTCTTTCGGAAAAGATATTCCATATTAATAGTCCAACCCTTCATTTATGAAAAATAGTCCCCTAAAGTTGGTCATTTCTGTACATTTCATCAAAATACTAGTACACAGATATTCCCATCTTTCACCCTTAATCCCGAAGTATATGTCTTTCCGGACCCTTAAATGGTACTTGTATTGTGATCATCTGTTGTATCACATGTTCTAAATGTATTTTGTTTCATACTAAACACATTCAGATTTTAAAAATGATTCCCTAAAAATTGGATTTTATGTAGAATTATCAAAACGTGACATTGTTTTCCAGGGCTGTGGCTAAGTCAAAATGTAAAATCCCAACTTGGCTTTTTGATATGTTTGTTCTGATATGTGATTGTTTTTGAATTTCTAAAAGATAAGGATAACAAGAGGCTCCCAGGAGCCTGAATCGCTCACCTGGTGTCTTGATGTCAACCCTATGAAGACTTTTGTATAGCTAAATGAGCTGAATGTTTAAGCATGAAAAAGCTTTTCTCTAGTTGCAATAGTTTTTATTCTAAATAATCAAAAAACACTATTATTCAACTTTTAAGGGGCTGTAACCCTATCAGGGGTTATCAGACAACTTCAACCCTATGGAGACTTTTGTAGAGCTAAATGAGCTGAACATTTAAGCAAGTAACAGCTTTTCTCTATCTGCAATAGTTTTCATTCTATAGGCCAAAAACATGAAACAACGCTATTTTTCAAACCTTTAAGGGGCTGTAACCCCTATAAGGGATCATCTGACAACTTTGACCTTATGAAGACTTTTGTAGAGCTAAATGAGCTGAACATTTAAGCAAGCAACACCTTTTCTCTATCTGCAATAATTTTCATTCTATAAGCCAAAAACACTATTTTATGCATTTAAGGGGCTGTAACCCCTATAAGGGGTCATCTGACAACTTCAACCCTATGAGGAATTTTGTAGAGCTAAATGAGTGAACATTTAATCAAGCATCAGCTGTAACAACCGTTATTGTAATAAAAACCGTTATTGTAATAAATTTTGTTATATGAATTAAAAGTGGATTTTTTTATTTTACGTGAAGGAATTAATTGTAACTAAGATATTATCACCAAAAATAATTGAATATTTTAGCTAATTATGAAAAAAATTTACATTTAAAAACAGTTTATTACAATAACAGTTGTTATCACAATAACGGTTGGCATGCTCAACCGTTATTGTAATAAACTATATATATCGTAAAATTTAAATTTTTGAATAAATTTTACTTCTTAGTTGAAGTCAAAATATATTCATGATTGCTTAATACCGATATCAATTGTTATTATTACTATTATAACCAAAGGAATGACTTTTATATTTTATCACAATAACGGTTGACGACCGAAATCCTTATTATTAGAACAACCGTTTTGGTAATAACTTTTTCAATCAACCTAATTACGTCTTTAAATCATCCAAAACGAATAATAGTCGAGGAAAATTGGTATTTCAGTCATTTTAAACAATTATTTTTTTTTATATTTTCGAACTATTTTCAGAAATTAAGATTTTTTTTTACAATTTTGGCTAAGTGTCCCATATATTCTGAAAATACGAATATATTGTCTGAAATGGATATAGATGAACTACTGGTACTTGAATATACTAATTGATTCAAATTCAAGTCATTTTGAGTCACTTCTGAACAAAATATGTCTTTGAAGGTTTTATTACTATAACGGTTGACGACCAAAATCCTTATTGTAACAACAACGTAATGGTAATAAACTTTTTAAATCAATCTTATTTCGTCTTCAAAACATCCTACATGACTTATAGTCACGGAAAATTGACATTTCAGTCTTTTTAAACAGTTTTCCTTTATTTTTGAACTAATTTCAGAAATTAAGATTTTTTCTTACAATTTTGGCTTAGTGTCCAATACATTCTGAAAATAGGAATATATTGTCTGAAATGGATATAGATGATCTACTAGTACTTGAATATACTAATTGATTCAGATTCAAGTCATTTTGAGTCACTTTTGAACAAAATATGTCTTTGAAGGTTTTATTACAATAACGGTTGACGACCAAAATCCTTATTGTAACAACAACCGTTATGGTAATAAACTTTTTCAATCAATCTTATTTCGTATTTAAGATATCCAAAAATGACTAATAGTCGCGGAAAATTGGTATTTCAGTCATTTTAAACAGTCTTTTCTTTATTATCGAATGTTCTAATGTGCTAGGTAAAATAAAAACCCTGCAAATAAAGGTAATAACAAAACTACCGAACTTGAATGATCAATCTCATAGTCCAGAGAAAATGACAAGAACGAATCAGTCATACCGGAGAATTGGTGGATCGCAATGGTCCTGACTTGGTGCAGGCATTTCAAACGAAATGGTGGGTTAAACCAGGTTTTATGGCGCCAAACCTCCCTCTTCCATTGCGATCTTAGGATTCGGTAATGACCATAGAACACAACATAGTTCTGAGACACAATAGGGATATTGAGGTGATCATCTCAGTACAGCAGACCAGTCAAACACTAATTAAAACAATTAACTATCATATCTTTTAAGTCAATTTTGAACTTTTCTGCTAGTGGCTGATAACGAAGAAAGAATTTTTTAGGGATCGTATGAGACGTATTTTCTTATAGCCCTGCTCCAAAAGTCGGTCACGAAGAAATCGGTGTCTGATCAAAAAATCTGTAAAATGTGTGCAAGCTCTGGCATATTGAATAAGTTGTGAAATATAAACACCGTATGCAGGGGAAGTAGGTATATTGCTCTGTAGATTAGGAAAATTTATAATTTGAAAATTAAAATCGTCTCGTTTATCGTAAATTGTTGTACTGAGATGACCACCTGGGTCAAATTCGAGGTGCAAATCCAAGAAAGACGTGAAGCAATTTGATTCGGTGGTCTCTTTAATCTCCAATTCTGGAGGATATATTGAAGGAATCCATCTACCAAATGAAGTGTTATTGACAGAAAGGACAGCATCAATATATCTGAATGTAAGATTAAATGACCTTGCCTCTTTCATCTTCTTGTTCTTTACGAGTCCCTGAAGAAATTCGGTCTCGTAAGAGTATAAAAACAAATCGGCGAGGAGAGGAGCACAGTTTGTGCCCATTGGAATGCCGATTTGTTGTTGAAAAATCTCTCCTCCGAAGGTGACAAATATGTTGTCAATGAGGAAATCAAGCATACTGCAAACTTGTTCCAGTGTGTAACTTTATCTTTGAAAGATGTTTTGGACAAGAATGTAGAATTATAACCCAAAACAACAAAATTCCTAGAGTTTGAAAAGGCTCCATCGAGAAGTTTTTTCAGGCGACATTTTAGTTTTTCGTGTGGCAAGGTAGTGTATAAAGTTGAAAAATCGAACGTTTTCAAAGAGTGAACCTCAGAAAATGATCTAGATTTAAAATGATCTAACAAATCTTTTGAGTTCTTCAAAATCCACATATGGTTAATTCCATTACGATTATAAATAGTGTCGCAGTATGCTTGTTGACCTTCTTTGACAGCAGACAAGATTTTAGTTAAATGAACGGACAGCTCTGTAGTTGAACATGATGAAGATCCAGCTATATACCTTTCTTTGTACGGATTTTTGTGCAGTTTAGGTATCCAGTACAAATATGGTTACTCTTTATGTTCCTCTTTCATTGGAATATTGAAAGAGGACATAAAAGAGCTATGGTTGGCTATGATTTCATCTTTGTTTAATGTAGTCCGTTTGTATGTAGCACTAACGGCAGTATTACCATCAATGCCTAGTTCTTGTATTAGACAATTGTAATAATGTGCTTTACATACAAAAACTATATTATCGGAAGCCTTGTCTGCTGGCGTGACAACATACCTGTCATGTAAGGAAGAGAGACAATTGAGAGCTTCACGATCTCTAAATACAAAAGAAGGCCGGGGGTTCACACATTTGCGGAGTTTGTCTATTCGGCTTCGTACAAGGGATCGGATAGTCCTTACCCAGTCCGACGGTGATTCAAGCTCTGGTTCTTGGTCCTTTTCCCTCTTTATCCAGGCTCTAGCATAGTCCTCCACAGCGTCCATGATGATCTTAAAGTTGTGATTCCAATTTATACGTTGCGGTTCCCTGAATTTAGGTCAATGGGAAACCACATTACGTAATAAATCATTTTCAATTATCTTAAGATCACCCGTGATGACATGACCAGATGGACCGTAGACAAAAGGAGAAGCATAGCAATCACATGTCAGAGGGGACTTTAGATATTCTTCAATGTTTAGGTCCTGCAATGCCTTTTTGTGGTCGAAAATTTTACTACTTATGGTTTTAGTGTAGCGGTAGGAAACAATTGGTGTTGACTGATTTTTGAAATATGGAGGAACTTGAGATGTAACTTCCATACAAAAGTTCCACAAAATTAAAGACTATATATGTTCATTACAGGGGTTTGCTCTTTTGCTTAGCACCCGTGTGGGTTCCGGGTGGCGAAAAAGCCCGCAGCAGCGCTAAGCTGATAGTTAAAAGTCCACTAAAGAGCGCTCAGAAACCTGACATCACAGCCGCTTTGCCCACAAAGCGACTGTGATGTGTGCCCCAGGTGGTTGAATGGGGGAGCCCTGACATCGAAAGATGCGGGGTCGTCAGGCGATAATGCGGAAAACCTGACCGCAAACCATAGTGGTGCACTGTGTTGGGAAAAATGTCACGTTCCTTGCACGTTAAAGAACCCTGCCGCAGGTCTCGGAAAGAGTAGGACCCGTAGGATCCCCATGCAGGAGGCTAAATTTCTTGTCCCTACCCATCACTCCTTTTCCTAGTGGCAGTCAAAACTTTCATACCCGATTGGCCTTGTGTCCCATTTCCCCCACTTCATCATCAATTCATGTTCATTGTATCAGCACTTTCATGTTCATCTCCCGGATATAGCCAAAATCGCGCTGCTTGGGAGTAAATCAATAACTAACTAACTAACTTTTGCTTAGCATCTAGTAATCAAGAGTCTCACTGGAGTCTGGATCAATCACCCGTCCTCATTAAGCTGTAAAAGGCATCTTTTTTAAAGGTTCTTATGACTACTTCGACCAAATGGAAACTTTTTTAGAGCTAAATAAGCTAAAATTTTAAACAAGGAACAGAAAAGCCTCTTAATCTGCAATAGGTATGTATTCAATGGGTTATAAACATGACAAAACCGCTATTTTTGACTTTGAAAGAGTCGTAACCTCAGTAGGTGCCCACTGGCCAATTATCTATGCTCATCATATTCATACAGTGTTTTACTTTTAAAACTAGCTAGCTTAAATTTTAGGTACAGGTGATCTAAAATATCTTTATGCTGCATTCTTATACCTTAAGAATTAGACACAGTCATGCGTGAATGACGCAATGGAAGGGAGATGTTTGGCCGGTTTGTATTCCTTGTTTTGTCTTTTCTCATGGACATTTGAGTTTGATCCCCAAAGTTCGGTTATTTTGTTATTACCTCAATTTAATTCTGGGAAAGTTGAGTTCAAGGTAATACTTTGGTGCCGATCGTAGTCATTATGTGCACATTATGTCAATTTAAAATGCATAGAATAAAGACCATGTTAATTAACGATTGCTTAATGAAACAACATCTAAAGAAAAGTAAATCATAAGAATGATTTTTGTGACATTGAGTCTGAGTATTTAATTAAAAATAAGGAATTTAGTAGGGTTGCATTTAATTTCATAACCCTTCCCCTTTCTTATGAATGAAAAAAATATTAGGGAAAGACCATACAGTCAATTTCAATGTGAAAACGTTTAGCTTAACTTAAAAGATGGTCCTTTCTGATTGGACGTGACTTAATAAAAGTTCTGTTTCACGCATAAAACAAATTAATATGTGCGCTAGTTGATCTACATGTAGATGCTCAAAATTGCTATACATCATTTGGTAATATAAGATAAATAAAGGCATTATGCAAATATAAGACCTCTTCAAATGATAGTTTTAATGAATTTTCATTTTTTTTTTTCTAAATTTTATATTCCATCTGGTGGCCATCTTGAAAATGGTCGCCATTTTGACTTTTCAAATGGGTCCATAGCTAATATTGATTAGTATGCTTTTTTCCACCAATATGCATTATTTCATGCTTTTACTATATTTTTTTCATTTGTTTCACAAATCGACTGGACTATAAGCTACAGATGGGTTCGCACATAAACTATGCGAAAGTAAACATAAAGTTAACTGTTCGAGTGCTCTCCATGTCTACTCATGTCTACTATAGCAGACATTCACGTTAACTTGCGTTTACTCATGACTGGTCAAAGATTTGCGACAGCTTTTTTTTAATTGTAATAACCAGACGCAAAGTCGAGACCGCTTTTACCAGACCAGACATTTCAACAGGTCTGCTCAAACCGGACAAATCGGTTTAATAAAAAAACTTAATTGCATTAAAAAAGCAATATCGACGACAGCTTGGGTGGTAGAACATGAACTTTGTACTGTTTAAGCTTTAGCATCAGTTTAAAAAGCAGACTTGTCACGAAGTTAACTTGACCAGATCTGTCATAAGAACGAGATTGCTCTTAAAAGCAGACCTGTAATTTTGACTGCTTTACTTGGAAGTTAACTTGTGACCAGTCGTGCGTCTGTTCAAGCCGTAGCATATCCAGTTACAAATGAACTTGAAGTTAACAAGTATAGTACAAGTGAATCATCTTTATCCATTTTAAATCATTTTGTCATCCTTCTAAGATGTATTCCATACTTTGCAAAAATGCAAGGAATTGTTTAAAATGACTGAAATACCGATTGTCCATGCCTATTAGTCATTTTGGATGATTGAAAGACGAAAAACGTTTGATTCAAAATGTTTATTACCATAACGGTTGTTGTTACAATAAGGATTTCGGTCGTCAAACGTTATTGTAATAAAAACTTCAAAGACTAATTTTGTTAAGAAGTGACTCAAAATAACTTAAATATGAATCAATTAGTATATTCATGTACTAGTATATCATCTATATCCATTTCAGACAATATATTCATATTTTCAGAATATATCGGACACTTAGCCAAAATTGTATCAAAAAGTCTTAATTTCTGAAATTAGATCGAAAATATCAAAAATAACTGTTTTAAATTAGAATACCAATTTTCAGTGACTTTTAGTCATTTAAGATGTTTTGAAGACGAAATAAGATTGATTGAAAAAGTTTATTACCATAACGGTTGTTGTTACAATAAGGATTTTGGTCGTCAACCGTTATTGTAATAAAAACTTCAAAGACATATTTTGTTAAGAAATGACTCAAAATGACTTAATAAAGGTAATAACAAAACTACCGAACTTGAATGATCAATCTCACAGTCCAGAGAAAACGACAAAAACGAATCAGTCACACCGGAGAACTGGCGGATCGCAATGGTCCTGACTTGGCACAGGCATTTCAAACGAAATGGTGGGTTAAACCAGGTTTTATAGCGCCAAACCTCCCTCTTCCATTGCGATCTTAGGATCCGGCAATGACCATAGAACACAACATAGTTGTGAGACACAATAGGGATATTGAGGTGATCATCTCAGTACAGCAGACCAGTCAAAGACTAATTAAAACAATTAACTATCATATCTTTTAACTCAATTTTGAACTTTTGTAAATTATGTATTATGTATTATTATGTATTATTAAATATGAATGAATTAATATATTCAAGTACAAGTGGATCATCTATTTTCATTTTAGACAATATATTCATATTTTCAGAACATATCGGACACTTAGCCAAAATAGTAAGAAAATATCTTAATTTCTTAAATTGGTTCCAAAAATAAAGAAAAACTGTTTAAAAAGACTCAAATGCCGATTTTCCGTGACTATAAGTCATTTAGGATGTTTTAAAGACAAAATAAGATTGATTAAAAAAGTTTATTACCATAACGGTTGTTGTTACAATAAGGATTTCGGTCGTCAACCGTTATTGTAATAAAAACTTCAAAGACATATTTTGTTAAGAGGTGACTCAAAATGACTTAAATATGAATGAATTAGTATATTCAAGTACTAGTGGATCATCTATATCCATTGTAGAAAATATATTCATATTTTCAGCACATATCGGACACTTACATGACTTAGCCAAAATTGTAAGAAAAAATCTTAATTTCTGAAATTAGTTCAAAAATAAAGGAAACTGTTTAAAAAGACTGAAATGCCGATTTTCCGTGACTATAAGTCATTTAGGATGTTTTGAAGACGAAATAAGATTGATTTAAAAAGTTTATTACCATAACGGTTGTTGTTACAATAAGGATTTTGGTCGTCAACCGTTATTGTAATAAAACCTTCAAAGACATATTTTGTTCAGAAGTGACTCAAAATAACTTGAACCTGAATCAATTAGTATATACAAGTACTAGTAGATCATCTATATCCATTTCAGACAATATATTCCTATTTTCAGAATGTATTGGACACTTAACCAAAATTGTAAGAAAAAATCTTAATTTCTGAAATTAGTTCAAAAATAAAGGAAAACTGTTTAAAAAGACTGAAATGTCGATTTTCCGTGACTATAACTCATGTTGGATGTTTTGAAGACGACATAAGATTGATTTAAATAGTTTATTACCATAACGGTTGTTGTTACAATAAGGATTTTGGTCGTCAACCGTTATTGTAATAAAACCTTCAAAGACATATTTTGTTCAGAAGTGACTCAAAATGACTTAAATATGAATCAATTAGTATATTCAAGTACTAGTAGATCATCTATATCCATTTCAGTCAATATATTCATATTTTCAGAATGTATTGGACACTTAGCCAAAATTGTAAGAAAAAATCTTAATTTTAGAAATTAGTTCAAAAATAAAGGAAAACTGTTTAAAAAGACTGAAATGTCGATTTTCCGCGACTATAACTCATGTTGGATGTTTTGAAGACGACATAAGATTGATTTAAATAGTTTATTACCATAACGGTTGTTGTTACAATAAGGATTTTGGTCGTCAACCGTTATTGTAATAAAACCTTCAAAGACATATTTTGTTCAGAAGTGACTCAAAATGACTTAAATATGAATCAATTAGTATATTCAAGTACTAGTAGATCATCTATATCCATTTCAGACAATATATTCCTATTTTCAGAATGTATTGGACACTTAACCAAAATTGTAAGAAAAAATCTTAATTTCTGAAATTAGTTCAAAAATAAAGGAAAACTGTTCAAAAAGACTAAAATGTCGATTTTCCGTGACTATTAGTCATTTTTGGATATTTTAAATACGAAATAAGATTGATTGAAAAAGTTTATTACCATAACGGTTGTTGTTACAATAAGGATTTTGGTCGTCAACCGTTATTGTAATAAAACCTTCAAAGACATATTTTGTTCAGAAGTGACTCAAAATGATCTGAATCTGAATCAATTAGTATATTCAAGTACTAGTAGATCATCTATATCCATTTCAGTCAATATATTCATATTTTCAGAATGTATTGGACACTTAGCCAAATTGTAAGAAAAAATCTTAACTTCTGAAATTAGTTCAAAAATAAGGAAAACTGTTTAAAAAGACTGAAATGTCGATTTTCCGTGACTATTACTCATGTAGGATGTTTTGAAGACGACATAAGATTGATTTAAAAAGTTTATTACCATAACGGTTGTTGTTTCAATAAGGATTTTGGTCGTCAACCGTTATTGTAATAAAACCTTCAAAGACATATTTTGCTCAGAAGTGACTCAAAATGACTTGAATTTGAATCAATTAGTATATTCAAGTACTAGTAGATCATCTATATGCATTTCAGACAATATATTCATATTTTCAGAATATATGGGATACTTAGCCAAAATTGTAAGACAATCTTAATTTCTGAAATTTGTTCGATAATAAAGAAAAGACTGTTTAAAATGACTGAAATACCAATTTTCCGCGACTATTAGTCATTTTTGGATATTTTAAATACGTAATAAGATTGATTGAAAAAATTTATTACAAAACGGTTGTTGTTACAATAAGGATTTTGGACGTCAACCGTTATTGTAATAAAACCTTCAAAGACATATTTTGTTCAGAAGTGACTCAAAATGACTTGAATTTGAATCAATTAGTATATTCAAGTACTAGTAGATCATCTATATCCATTTCAGACAATATATTCATATTTTCAGAATATATGGGACACTTAGCCAAAATTGTAAGAAAATCTTAATTTCTGAAATTAGTTAAAAAAATAAGGAAAAATGTTTAAAAAGACTGAAATGCCGATCTTCCGTGACTATAAGTCATAAGGATGTTTTGAAGACGAAATAAGATTTATTTAAACAGTTTATTACCATAACGGTTGTTGTTACAATAAGGATTTTGGTCGTCAACCGTTATTGTAATAAAACTTTCAAAGATATATTTTGCTCAGAAGTGACTCAAAATGACTTGAATTTGAATCAATTAGTATATTCAAGTACCAGTAGTTCATCTATATCCATTTCAGACAATATATTCGTATTTTCAGAATATATGGGACACTTAGCCAAAATTGTAAGAAAAAAATCTTAATTTCTGAAAATAGTTCGAAAATAAAAAAAAAAAATAATTGTTTAAAATGACTGAAATACTAATTTTCCGCGACTATTATTCATTTTGGATGATTTAAAGACGTAATTAGGTTGATAGAAAAAGTTATTACCAAAACGGTTGTTCTAATAATAAGGATTTCGGTCGTCAACCGTTATTGTGATAAAAAATCAAAGTCATTCCTTTGGTTATAATAGTAATAATAACAACTGATATCGGTATTAAGCAATCATGAATATATTTTGACTTCAACTAAGAAGTAAAATTTATTCAAAAATTTAAATTTTACGATATATATAGTTTATTACAATAACGGTTGAGCATGCCAACCGTTATTGTGATAACAACTGTTATTGTAATAAACTGTTTTTAAATGTAATTTTTTTTTCATAATTAGCTAAAATATTCAATTATTTTTGGTGATAATATCTTAGTTACAACTAATTCTTTCACGTAAAATAAAAAAATCCACTTTTAATTCATATAACAAATTTTATTACAATAACGGTTGTTATTACAATAACGGTTGGCATGCTCACAATCAGCTTTTCTCTATCTGCAATAGTTTTCATTCTATAGGCCAAAAACACTATTTTTCGCCTTTAAAGGGCTTTAACCCCTATAAAGGGTCATCTGACAACTTTGACCCCATGGAGACTTTTGTAGAGCTAAATGAGCTGAACATTTTAGCAAATAAAGGTAATAACAAAACTACCGAACTTGAATGATCAATCTCATAGTCCAGAGAAAATGACAAAAACGAATCAGTCATACCGGAGAACTGGTGGATCGCAATGGTCCTGACTTGGTACAGGCATTTCAAACGAAATGGTGGGTTAAACCAGGTTTTATGGCGCCAACCCTCCCTCTTCCATTGCGATCTTAGGATCCGATAATGACCATAGAACACAACATAGTTGTGAGACACAATAGGGATATTGAGGTGATCATCTCAGTACAGCAGACCAGTCAAACACTAATTAAAACAATTAACTATCATATCTTTTAACTCAATTTTGAACTTTTCTACTAGTGGCTGATAACGAAGAAAGAATTTTTTTAGTGATCGTATGAGACGTATTTTCTTATAGCCCTGCATCAAAAGTCGGTCACGAAGAAACCGGTGTCTGATCAAAAAATCTGTGAAATGTGTGCAAGCTCTGGCATATCGAATAAGTTGAGAAATATAAACACCGTATGCAGGAGAAGTAGGTATATAGCTCTGTAGATTAGGAAAATTAATAATTTGAAAATTAAAATCGTCTCGTTTATCGTAAATTTTTGTACTGAGATGACCACCTGAGTCAAATTCGAGGTGCAAATCCAAGAAAGACGTGAAGCAATTAGATTCGGTGGTCTCTTTAATCTCCAATTCCGGAGGATATATTGAAGGAATCCAACTACCAAATGAAGTGTTATTGACAGAAAGGACATCATCAATATATCTGAATGTAAGATTAAATGACCTTGCCTCTTTCATCTTCTTGTTCTTTACGAGTCCCTGAAGAAATTCAGTCTCGTAAGAGTATAAAACAAATCGGCGAGGAGAGGAGCACAGTTTGTGCCCATTGGAATGCCGATTTGTTGTTGAAAAATCTCTCCTCCGAAGGTGACAAATATGTTGTCAATGAGGAAATCAAGCATACTGCAAACTTGTTCCAGTGTGTAACAAATTTTATCTTTGAAAGATGTTTTGGAAAAGAATGTAGAATTATAACCCAAAACAACAAAATTCCTTGAGTTTGAAAAGGCTTTTTCGAGAAGTTTTTTCAGGCGACATTTTAGTTTTTCGTGTGGCAAGGTAGTGTATAAAGTTGAAAAATCGAACGTTTTCAAAGAGTGAACCTCAGAAAATGATCTAGATTTAAAATGATCTAACAAATCTTTTGAGTTTTTTTCAAAATCCACATATGGTTAATTCCACTACGATTATAAATAGTGTCGCAGTATGCTTGTTGACCTTCTTTGACAGCAGACAAGATTTTAGTTAAATGATCGGACAGCTCTGTAGTTGAACATGATGAAGATCCAGCTATATACCTTTCTTTGTACGGATTTTTGTGAAGTTTAGGTATCCAGTACAAATATGGTAACTCTTTATGTTCCTCTTTCATTGGAATATTGAAAAAGGACATAAAAGAGCTATGGTTGGCTATGATTTCATCTTTGTTAAATGTAGTCCGTGTGTATTTAGCACTAGCGGAAGTATTACCATCAATGCCTAGTTCTTTTATTAGACAATTGTAATAATGTGCTTTACATACAAAAACTATATTATTGGAAGCCTTGTCTGCTGGCGTGACAACATACCTGTCATGTAAGGAAGAGAGACAATTGAGAGCAAGCAACAGCTTTTCTCTATCTGCAATAGTTTTCATTTTATAGGCCAAAAACACTATTTTTCGCCTTTAAGGGACTGTAACCCCTTTAAGGGGTCATCTGACAACTTTGACCCTATGCAGACTTTTGAAGAGCTAAATGAGCTGAACATTTAAGCAAGCAACAGCTCTTTTATATCTACAATAGTTTTCATTCTATAGGTCAACAACATGCAAAAACGCTATTTTTCACCATTAAGGGGCTGCAACCCCTATAAGGGATCATCTGACAACTTTAACCTTATGAAGACTTTTGTAGAGCTAAATGAGCTGAACATTTAAGCAAGCAACAGCTCTTTTCTATCTACAATAGTTTTCATTCTATAGGTCAACAACATGCAAAAACGCTATTTTTCACCATTAAGGGGCTGCAACCCCTATAAGGGATCATCTGACAACTTTGACCTTATGAAGACTTTTGTAGAGCTAAATGAGCTGAACATTTAAGCAAGCAACAGCTCTTTTCTATCTACAATAGTTTTCATTCTATAGGTCAACAACATGCAAAAACGCTATTTTTCACCATTAAGGGGCTGCAACCCCTATAAGGGATCATCTGACAACTTTGACCTTATGAAGACTTTTGTAGAGCTAAATGAGCTGAACATTTAAGCAAGCAACAGCTTTTTAGCTCACCTGACCCGAAGGGTCATGTGAGCTATTGTCATCACTTGGCGTCCGTCGTCCGTCCGTCGTCCGTCGTCCGTCGTCCGTCCGTCGTCCGTAAACTTTTTAAAACGTTAACTCCTCTGACACCATAAGTCCAATTGCAACCAAACTTGGTATGGTTGTTCAATAGCATTCGGTGCTAAGAACTGATGTGGGGATTTTTGATTCGTCGTAAAACATGGCCGCCATGGCTAAAAATAGAACATAGGGGTAAAATGCAGTTTTTTGCAAATAACTCAAAAACGGCTACAGATATCAAAATTCTGGCATAGGGTAAAAGTGATCAACACCTCAAGATCTACCTACCCTGAAAGTTTGAAGAAAATCCAACGACCCATGTAGGAGTTATTGCCCTTTTTGTGGATTTTTTGCAAATTTTGCACCTGTTTAGCTCAATATCTTGAAAACTATACTAGATATTTGGGAATTTTAAATTGCATATTGTTAAGCACATCAAGATCTACAAAATATGTAACAGGGTCAACGTTGTAGGACCTTTCCTTTTAGGAGTTATTGCCCTTAGAACGTCAAAATTTAGCATTTTAAAAGCATTTCCTCATTACATTGAAAACGTTAACTCCTCTGACACTTTAAGTCCAAATGGAACCAAATTTAGTATAGTTGTTTATTAGCATTAGGTGTATAGAACTGATGTGGGGATTTTTGATTGGTCGTAAAACATGGCCGCTGTGGCTAAAAATAGAACATAGGGGTAAATGGCAGTTTTTTGCAAATAACTCTAAAACGGTGACAGATTTCAAAATTTTGATTGGGAACAAAAGTGATCAGCACCTCAAGATCTACCAGCTCTGAAATTTTGAAGAAAATCCAGCAACCCATGTAGGAGTTATTGCTCTTTTTGTGGATTTTTTGCAAATTTTGCACCTGTTTAGCTCAATATCTTGAAAACTATACTAGATATTTGAGAAATTTAAATTGCATGTTGTTAAGCACATCAAGATCTACAAAATATGTAATAGGGTCAACGTTGTAGGACCTTTCCTTTTAGGAGTTATTGCCCTTAGAACGTCAAAATTTAGCATTTTAACAGCTTTTCCTCATTACATTGAAAACGTTAACTCCTCTGACACTTTAAGTCCAAATGGAACCAAACTTGGTATAGTTGTTTATTAGCATTAGGTGTATAGAACTGATGTGGGGATTTTTGATTTGTCGCAAAACATGGCCGCTGTGGCTAAAAATAGAACATAGGGGTAAATAGCAGTTTTTTGCAAATAACTCTAAAATGGTGACAGATTTCAAAATTTTGATTGGGAACAAGTGATCAGCACCTCAAGATCTACCAGCTCTGAAATTTTGAAGAAAATCCAACAACCCATGTAGGAGTTATTGCCCTTTTTGTGGATTTTTTGCAAATTTTGCACCTGTTTAGCTCAATATCTTTAAAAAAACTATACAAGATATTTGAGAAATTTAAATTGCATATTGTTAAGCGCATATAGATCTACAAAATATGTAACAGGGTCAAGGTTGTAGGACCTTTCCTTTGAGGAGTTATTGCCCTTGGAACGTCAAAATTGAGCATTTTAACTGCATTTCCTTATATTGAAAATGTTAACTCCTCTGACACTTTAAGTCCAAATGGAACCAAACTTGGTATTATTGTTTATTATTATTAGGTGTATAGAACTGTTGTTGGGATTTTTGATTGGTTGTAAAACATGGCCGCTGTGGCTAAAAATAGAACATTAGGTTAAACTGCATTTTTTTGCAAATAACTCAAAAAGGGTGACAGATTTTTAGATTTTGATTGAGAACAAAACTGATCAGCACCTTTAGATCCACCATATTGTCAGATGACCCCCTTATTAATCTTATGACCCTTTCAACGTTAATAGATTTTGCCTTATAACCTTTACTTCAGGCACATATGTCAGGTGAGCGATTCAGGCTCCTGGGAGCCTCTTGTTTCTATCTGCAATAGTTTTCATTCTATAGGCCAAAAACATTATTTTTCACCTTTAAGGGGCTTTAACCCCTATAAAGGGTCATCTGACAACTTCAACCCTATGGAGACTTTTTTAGAGCTAAATGAGCTGAACATTTAAGCAAGCAACAGCTTTTCTCTATCCGCAATAGTTTTCATTCTATAGGCCAAAAACACTATTTTTCGCCTTTAAGGGGCTGTAACCCCTATAAGGGGTCATCTGACAACTTCGACCCTATGGAGACTTTTGTAGAGCTAAATGAGCTGAACATTTAAGCAAGCAACAGCTTTTCTCTATCAACAATAGTTTTCATTCTATAGGCCAAAAACATGCAAAAACGCTATTTTTCACCTTTAAGGGGCTGTAACCCCTATAAGGGATCATCTGACAACTTCGACCAAATGGAGACTTTAGTATAACTTTTGATGCTGAAGCAGTCAGTGGCATCAGATTTTATCTATCTCTTATACTTTTTTATTTACAAGCCAAAAACAGTAGTCTGACCCCCCTGGTCTATTTTTAGTAACGGTGGCCATGTTTTTTGAGGGATCAAGAATCGAAACACAAGTTTGGTGCAGGACACCCTAAGGATCATTCATACCAAGTTTCATTAAATTCTGTTCAGTAGTTTCAGAGGAGAAGATTTTTAAAAATTGTTAACAGACGACGACAGACGACGACAAACGACGACGACGGAGGCCAAGTGATGGTAATAGCTCACATGGACCTTCGATCCAGGTGAGCTAAAAAAGCGTTACCTTGGACAATAAGTACCCTTTTAGCATTTATGAACAGTCTGGAATATTGCTCAAGTCCTACCTTAGGATACCAGAGGAACAAAAATTATGAATTACGAAAAGTGCATTGTATTTGAAAGACAATACATCACTATTTCAAAAAAAAAAGCATTGATTTAATTTTAATTCTATCTACGTATACTGAAAAAAAATCACAATGAAAATGTCAAATTTTCGAATAAAAATTGATTGAAATAACCGATAAATCAGATGAAAGCTATATATAGTTATTGAGGCCTGTAGCGCGGCATCTTGAATTTTTCGAAAAAATAAATATGCCTGGATAAGTCTTATAGGATGGTCTTTCAGTTGCAATATACCTTTTACATATTTAAAAACCTTGCTACTGGACAAAATTTACAATTTTGCATGGTTTTCTCATGAACAGGCTCTTAAATTAATTCTGTGGATGAAAATAAGTTTTTTTGTTACCCTTTCTATGTATTTCTTGGGTCTATTAATTCATAGACCTGGATATTAGAATATACAGGTCTATGATTAATTTTATCTATGATTACATGAACAAAGATTAAACAACTGTTTGTAGTACTACATGTAACATATATGAGCTAAGTGTTAGAAAAACAAGGGGTTGCACTAAGTCGTGCTAAGTATACCCCCACTTGACCATTCAGAAAACAGGACCTGGAAAGGGAAGGCACATGACAACTCATCATGCTAAAGCTGTATATACAAAATTAAAAATTAATCCCTTCATTAGAAGCCAAGATTTTTTCCATTTTTGACCCTTAAAATAGTCTCAGCCGGATCGGAAAACAGGAAGTAGATGACCAACTGACCTGAAAAGGGGAGACACGGTACAACTCATCATGCTGAAGCTGTGTACCGAATAAAAAATCAATCACTAAGTAGGAGCTGAGAAATTCGTTACGAAAATTTTTTAATTTTTGAACCTTAAAATAGTCTAAGTCGGGTCGGAAAACAGGAAGTAGATCATCGACTGACTTGGAAAGTAGAGAAAATGAAAATCCCATAATGCTAAAGCTGTCTACCAAATTTGAAATCAATCCCTTCAGTAGAAGCAGAGATGTTGTACCAGATGGACAGACGGACTGGCGGACGGACAGGGTGATTGCAATATAGCCCTGACCCCTCTCTATCGAGTGGGGGTATAAAATGTTTGCTCACTTGCCTTTCACACCTGAAATTGAGAGAGGCAAGTTGAGGTCTGTTTTGGTATTGTATTTTGAAATCACTGGGTTAACCCCTGCTGGTGGTTCATTCAATTTATCATTAATTCTTTGAATATTTTTTTGTTATTGAAATTCCTGATTGTCAAAATTCTTTATTACTTTAAAACACATGGATTTTTCTTTGTACTGCACATGGTCAATATCCTCGGTGCTGGATTTTGCTTCCCTGTTCGAACTTTTTGGCTTTGAGTACTTTTCATTCAATGCTCATGGTTTTTTACATTCCAATGTTTTGATTCAAATGCTGCTGATGAAGTTACTCCTTGAAAAATTGATATACAGCATAACCAAATTAACCGTTTACAAACCCGTTTTGGTATTGTATACCAGTTAATACTGTAAGCAACACACATGAATAATTATATAATGCATGTAAATAAAAGCTAAGCCAAGCCACCGCTATATGTTGAACCCTATACGTTGGAGACCCAATATGGATTTTCAAATGCTGTTGACACATGCAGCTAATGGTGACCTCTCACAGCTTTATGAAATTTGCATACTGTGGTCAGGCGTGGACTTTGTATGCATATTTGATTTTTTTATATATTTATATTATTCTTAAGGAAAACTTTAAAAATTGGTCTTTTTGGCCCCTTTAGTCCCTAATTTCTCAAAAATAGAGAGAGATATTGCAGATCTGTCAGATTGAAAAATGCAAGCAAGAGTTTCACAAGGATTACAATTGAAAAAGATTTTCAAAATCAGATCACAAATAAACAAAGATTCCATTGAAAAAAGATTTTTAAAACAGATCACAAATTAAACAGTTGATTTGCGGGGCATTTCCCAATTTTAATCCCTTAGTAAAGTTACTGTGGAAGATGAAGAAAACCACAATGAGAAAGTTGTCACATCTAATTGGAAGAATCTATTGGGGAATAATATAAAAGAGAATGATCAAAATCGGATGGAAAACGAGTACTGATTGTGACGGCAGCCGTCACAGATGTTCCCCAAACGAACAAGATGTACCTTAAAGCAGCAAACTGTAAATATCTCATTAGAACTTTTAAAATATTTTTGTAGTCCTTATCAAGCTCTATAATACCACTTAGTTTCAAGGTGCTCATCACTTGTGTTACTGAGATACGACAATGTCCTATATAATGAACTTTTGCTATTTATTAAAAAAAAGCGGCTATTTAAAAAATTTCGAAGTTCTTATGGACACCTCTGATGTGGAGCATTACTCGCAACATCAAAATCTACCAGAATATTAATTTTTATCAAAATCCAAGCACTTTTAAATTTTGGCGGCCATCTTGGATTTTGAAATTTCACATTTTCGCATTTTGCGGAAAAACCGTAAATATCGATTCAAAATTTTTTTGATATTTTTGTAGTACTCATCAAGCTCTATAATCCTACCCAGTTTCAAGGTCCTGACCACCTAGGTTACTGAGATATAACAATGTCCTATATAATGAACTTTTGCTATTTATTTTAAAAAAGCAGCCATTTAAAAAATTTCGAAGTCCTTATGGACACCTCTGATGTGGAGCATTACTCGCAACATCAAAATCTACCAGAATATTAATTTTCATAAAAATCCAAGCACTTTTAAATTTTGGCGGCCATCTTGGATTTTGAAATTTCACATTTTCGCATTTTGCGGAAAAACCGTAAATATCGCTTCAAATTTTTTTTGGATATTTTTGTAGTACTTATTAAGCTCTATAATCCTACCAAGTTTCAAGGTCCTGACCACCTAGGTTACCGAGATATAGCAATGTCCTATATAATGAACTTTCGCTGTTTACTCGGAAACGGTGGCCATTTTGAAAATTCCGAAAACGTTGTGCACACCTCTGATATGTGCCCTATCGCTGTGGAAAGTTTCATAAAGCTCAGTCTTCACATCTCTTCGGCTATACCCGGACAAGCGTTTTTTAGAGTGCGGAAGAAGAAGAAGAAGAATAATAAGAATAACTAGAATTGCCATTGCCAGCAATAGCAGATGTCGACCGTTGCCTTATCTTTTACGACATATTTGACACTGTTGGCAGCCATTTAAATGATTTTTTAATATTTGACTCCATATTCCCACTCCCCATCCTTCAAACACCCTAAAATATCAAGTTTCGTTAAAATCTGAGAATTTTCAATAATTACGGAAGTGGCGGCCATTTTGAATTTTTTAGAATTTTTGAATTCGCCATCATTTGAAACTCCTAAATATAAAGTTTCGTTAAAATCTGAGAATGTTCACTTTTTACGAAAAATGGCGGCCATTTTGAATTTTTCGACATTTCTGACCTCGCATATCAACTCGCCATCCTTCATATTCCTTAAATATAAAGTTTCGTTAAAATCGGAGAATGTTCAATTTTTACGGGAAATGGCGGCCATTTTGAACTTTTTGAATCAGTCATCCTTCAAAACTCTTAAAAATAAAATTTCGTTAAAATTTTGAAAAAAAAAAAATTTTGGAAGTGGCGGCCATTTTAATTTTTTTGAACTTTTTTAACTCGCCATCCTTTGAAACACCTAAATATAAATTTTCGTGGAAATCGGAAAATTTTTCATTTTTACAGGAAGTGGCGGCCATTTTGAATTTTTCGACATTTCTTACTCCGCGTATGAACTCGCCATCCTTCATATACCTTTAATATAAAGTTTCGTTAAAATCGGAGAATGTTCAATTTTTACGGGAAATGGCGGCCATTTTGAATTTTTCGACATTTTTTTCGTCACGCCTCAACACGCCATCCTATAATATGGCTTTAAATAAATTTTTGTCCTAATCAGAAAACGCGACTTTTTTTACGTAAAATGTCGGCCATCTTGAAAATGGCAGCCATCTTGGTTCCGAAAAGTTCTACTGCAACAGATATCATGATCACGTATCATCATACCAAGTTTGGAACCGCAATATAAAACGGTTCTTTAGTTATGATGTGGACAATAATTGGCGACAATAATAAGAATAATAAGAATAATAAGAATAATAATAATGAAAAAAAATAAACGCGACAATAACAATATGTCTACCGAATAACTGCGTTTCGGTCGACATAATAAGAAACGGAGTAAAAACAATATGTTCCCACACTTCGTTTGGGGAACATAATAAAAATTCTACAGAAGTATTGTATGTACACCCATTTTTGCCCCTCTGGTCCTTTCTTCTGGAATAGTAGGAGCCACAGACCCCAAATCATGAAAACCAACCTACATTGTACCTTATGTGGTAACAAACATCATATCAAAATTTCATAACCATTTGACTACAACTAAAGCAGGGTTTCTGCTGGCGTGGGCCACTTGGGCCATTGGCCCTATTTTTTTCAATTCTGGCCCCCAAAATATAATTTTGGCCCAAAAAAGTGGCCCAAAATGTTGGTTCCGTATTTTGATCAACAATGTCATTTTCTGACAACAAATTTCACTATGAAGCCCTATATATAGATTTATTACCCAAGCTAACAATTGGCAATAACTGGCAATTATGTAAAGGGGTCAAAATAACAGGTGCTTGGTCATCGCTGATTGATTTGGATTAATTGATAGAAATCAATCATGAATGCAATGTAACTGACCAATCAGGAGTAAGTTTATTTTTATATCAGCTGATTTAAATGGCAATTCATGTGCTCTGACCATGTTGACCAAATGATAAATATTCTTGTGTAAATATCAGAAAAACTGGAAGTAAACATAGATGAAAGGATTTACCTTCATGAAATTATTTTATTAAGAACATCCTGTAATCCAAACACATCCTTTTTCATGCATCAAATTGAGATCAGATGAAAGATTTACGATCTCTGTCTCCTCTGTAATACCCTCCTTTTGATAGGAGCACCTCCATAACAGTGGAGTACTGTGGTTGAGTGGAGTTCCAATAATTGATTTATTTTGTTAAAACAAGTTTTTTTATTATATTATTTTTTTGCCCATTATAACAAAAACAAAAAATTCTAGACAGATCTGTAGTATATTAAAAAAACATTATGACAGTTTGTTAAATCTTAACATGATTAACTATGATCAATTCAACAAATGTTTAAATATATATTATTGAACATAATAATAACTGTTGTAATCTGTGTGCTTTCCTTGGTACTGAAAATATAATATTAATAATGATTTCCGGCCAAAACTCAAAAAAAAAATATATTGGCCCAATGTCATTTATGTTGGCCCAAAAAATATGCATTTGGCCCAAGGGATGGCCCAAAGAAAAATACACCCAGAGGAAACCCTGTCTAAAGTTATTGCATGGAAATCAATGTTTCAATAGACAAGGAAGATGCCCATGATGACAATATCATAATTACATAATACGATGACCAAAAAATTTTAATCATTTAAAAATAGATTACCAGTGGGCTTGCTACAAGTCCTTTCTACCTTTCTATTTATGTTAAAAAGATATGAAAAATATGCTATTTCATTTTCAGATAACATGTTTAATGATTATAGCAATCAAAGGATAACCATTATCAGTGAGATTCAATCTATTAATTATACAGAATGCAATGCAAATTTTGACATGTTTACATTTTGTAATTAATCCTTCCAAAAAAGTATGAGTTCAAACTTGTTTGCAAAATGATGAAATTTTCTAATGTTTTCTGGACTAGCACAACAGTTTCTTTCTGACTCATTTTGTAAGTTAATAATGTGAATGTTCAAATTATTTGAATTGATCTTTTCAATTCTGCCATTTGGTCTTGTGAATGTTGTCTCAGCTAACTAACCCTGCAGTGAAGCAAAGGTTTCCAAAAACCACATGATCAAAAACTGTCTGAGCACTGCAATATAATCCATTACGGTAGATCAAGCTTCAATCTTCCTTGACTGGCTTTACATGTGCATAGATGCTAAAACAAAAAATAACAGGAATGCATAAGTTCAGCAAGTTCATAAGTTATGATGTAAAAAATATATATACAAGAGGCTCCCAAGAGCCTGAATCACTCACCTGACATATGTGCCTGAAGTAAAGGTTATTAGGCAAAATCTATTTGACGATGAAAGGGTCATAAGATTAATAAGGGGGTCATCTGACAATATGGTGGATCTTAAGGTGCTGATCACTTTTGTTCACAATCAAAATCTAAAATCTGTCACCCTTTTTGAGTTATTTGCAAAAAAATGCAGTTTAACTTAATGTTCTATTTTTAGCCACAGCGGCCATGTTTTACAACCTATTGAAAATCCCCATATCAGTTCTATACACCTAATGCTAATAAAGAATAATACCAAGTTTAATAATATCAAGTTTGGTTCCAATTGGACTTAAATGTCAGAGGAGTTAATGTTTTCAATATAATGAGGAAATGCTTTTTAAATGCTCAATTTTGACGTTCTAAGGGCAACAACTCCTAAAAGGAAAGGTCCTACAACGTTGACCCTATTACAAATTTTGTAGATCTTGATGTGCTTAACAATATGCAATTTAAATTTTTCAAATATCTGGTATACTTTTCAAGATATTGAGCTAAACAGGTGCAAAATTTGAAAAAAAATCCACAAAAAGGGCAATAACTCCTACATGGGTCGTTGGATTTTCTTCAAAATTTCAGGGTAGGTAGATCTTAAGGTGCTGATCACTTTTACCCATGCCAGAATTTTGATATCTGTAGCCGTTTTTGAGTTATTTGCAAAAAACTGCCATTTACCCCTATGTTCTATTTTTAGCCATAGCATATGTTTTACGACGAAACAAAAATCCCCACATCAGTTCTAAGCACTGAATGCTAATGAACAACCATACCAAGTTTGGTTGCAATTGAACTTATGGTGTCAGAGAAGTTCATGTTTTAACAAGAGGCTCCCAGGAGCCCGAATCGCTCACCTGACATATGTGCCTGAAGTAAAGGTTATAAGGCAAAATCTATTTAACATTGAAAAGGTCATAAGATTAATAAGAGGGTCATCTGACAATATGGTTGATCTGAAGGTGCTGATCACTTTTGTTCTCAATCAAAATCTAAAAATCTGTCACCCTTTTTGAGTTATTTGCAAAAAAATGCAGTTTAACCTTATGTTCTATTTTTAGCCACAGGGGCCATGTTTTACAACCAATCAAAAATCCCCACAACAGTTCTATACACCTAATAATAATAAACAATAATACCAAGTTTGGTTCCATTTGGACTGAAAGTGTCAGAGGAGTTAACATTTGCAATATAAGGAAATGCAGTTGAAATGCTCAATTTTGATGTTCCAAGGGCAATAACTCCTCAAAGGAAAGGTCCTACAACGTTGACCCTGTTACAAATTTTGTAGATCTTGATGCGCTTAACAATATGCAATTTAAATTTCTCAAATATCTTGTATAGTTTTCAAGATATTGAGCTAAACAGGTGCAAAAGTTGCAAAAAATCCACAAAAAGGGCAATAACTCCTACATGGATTGTTGGATTTTCTTCAAAATTTCAGAGCTGGTAGATCTTGAGGTGCTGATCACTTTTGTTCCCAATCAAAATTTTGAAATCTGTCACCGTTTTAGAGTTATTTGCAAAAAACTGCCATTTACCCCTATGTTCTATTTTTAGCCACAGGGGCCATGTTTTACGACCAATCAAAAATCCCCACATCAGTTCTATACACCTAAGGCTAATAAAAAACTATACCAAGTTTGGTTCCATTTGGACTTAAAGTGTCAGAGGAGTTAATGTTTTCAATGTAATGAGGAAATGCTGTTAAAATGCTAAATTTTGACGTTCTAAGGGCAATAACTCCTAAAAGGAAAGGTCCTACAACGTTGACCATGCTACATATTTTGTAGATCTTGATGTGCTTAACAATATGCAATTTAAATTTCTCAAATATCTAGTATAGTTTTCAAGATATTGAGCTAAACAGGTGCAAAATTTGCAAAAAATCCACAAAAAGGGCAATAACTCCTACATGGGTTGTTGGATTTTCTTCAAAATTTCAGAGCTGGTAGATCTTGAGATGCTGATCACTTTTACCCTATGCCAGAATTTAGATATCTGTAGCCGTTTTGAGTTATTTGCAAAAAACTGCATTTTACCCCTATGTTCTATTTTTAGCCATGGCGGCCATGTTTTATGATGAATCTAAAATCCCCACATTAGTTCTAAGCACCGAATGCTAATGAACAGCCATACCAAGTTTGGTTGCAATTGGACTTATGGTGTCAGAGGAGTTAACGTTTTAAAAAGTTTACGGACGACGGACAACGGACAGACGACGGACGCCAAGTGATGACAATAGCTCACATGACCCTTCGGGTCAGGTGAGCTAAAAAGTTTACGGATGACGGACGGACGACGGACGCCAAGTGATGCCAATAGCTCACATGACCCTTCGGGTCAGGTGAGCTAAAAATGAAGAAAAGGATATGTCTATGGGACATGGATGCCCCTGCTGGGCCAAAGCAGAAATAAGAAGTCGGACAGGTCTGAAAGCTGCTTTGGACATAAAGTTTTGCGGCTTGAACCATCCCACTAAGTATCAAATCATTATCATGCACAGTTTCTGAGAAAAGCTTGACAGAAATTTTCAAGTAAATGTTCATCTTGATCCAGTTCCAAACAGGCAGCAGAAGTCTGACAGTTCTGAAGGTCGCTTAGGACGTATGGTTTGTTAATCTGAACCATCATACCAAGTTTCAAATATTCTAATGTAAGGTTTCTGAAAAAAGCTTGATGGAAATTCATACGAACACACCAATGTACACATGCCTGTACCATAAACTGGAACAAGAAGTTCAACAGGTCTGAAAGTTGAAAAGACATACAGGTCATCATACTGAACCATCCTACCAAGTTTCAAATAATTCTCATGTACTGTGAGTTTCTGAGAAATACATTACATGTAAATTTTCATCTCGATCCAGTCTCAAATAGCAAGTAGAAGTCTGAAAGTGGCTTATGATGTACAGTCTGTATGGACGGATGGACCTGCCCATGACATGTCATCATGGGGGCAAAATCACAACTAAACTGCAATCAACAACATCAACTCTGCTGTGCCAGAATGGTCATTTCTTGTGTATGAATATTGGTCCACCTTTCTGGTCTTGTTTTTGAAATATTAATGTTCAAAATGTACCCAAATTACAATGGATTATATTGGGAAACAAAAATAAGGAACAGTCATGCCAAATTTGGTTCAAATCCATGCAGTAGTTTCAGATGAGTTTACATTAGAGAAAAAAGTTTAACAGATGACAGACCCAATTCATGACAATATCTCAAATGACATATGACGTATGATTCCTATGAAAAACAGAAATTTTAAGCAAAATTATCAGGTTCCTTTATTGTGTATGATGTTAGGAGTTTTTTCAAAAAAACCTCTTTTTAAGCATTTTCATATTCATAATTAAGATCTATCACCTGTGCTTTCTTGGTCCAACATCTACTCCATTTCATTGAGACTTATCAGGGCTTTCATTACTGCATCTCTGTGTCTTTTTACAGTAATGTCAAAGAAACCACTGGTAAATATCACTGCTTGGTCTTCTTCATCCAACTCTTTGTCATCTTTTAGTTTTTCATAATGGTCTTTAGCAATGGTAAGCACAGTAAATTGTACCTACAGAGAAACGTATCAAGATAGTTATCAAAACATGTCAAAAGAAAGAATATAGTACTGATCATGATGGACACAATATTCACACATCTTCAACTCCAACAAACTAGAGGTTCCTTGAAGCCTGAATTGATCACCTGATGTCTAATGCAGAGGTTTCTAACCTTGTGTCTAAAAGAATCACTTCAAATTGTTAAAAAAAAAGTAAAAGGGAGATAACTCTTTAAGGTTTCATCCAGACAATTTTGACCCCGGCATCATTTTTGTTAGATCCCAATAACAGAGGTAGAAATAATAGCCAGACCGCCAGCCTGGGACTGGCAATTTCATGACAAGGCTGGCTTATATTCATGAAAATTTGACTGGCTGTTTAATATATCAAGTAAAATTACAGTTCAGGGCTGGTTAGTTTTTCAGCTAATTTCCTACCCTGCCAATGAGTTAAACAATTCACCTATGCTAACTTTCTCTAGCACTTCAGAAGAAGTCCTAAAAAGTGCCAAAATGCTCAATTTCATTGATTAAGGGGAAATAACTCCTATAAGAAGTTGTAAACAACTAGAGTTTTTGATGCTGAAGAAGGAGGGCTGTTTTGGATTATCTCTTGTATTTTTTTAGCCAAAAGCCAAAAGCTATGGTCTGACTCCCTGTTCTATTTCTAGCAATGGCAGCAATGACAGGTGAGCTAAGAAAGTACCTTTGTTCCATCCACTATCAGACCTGGTATGGAATATTCAGAACTCCCTTCAAACTTATCTTTTGGAAGATGGTGCAGATCTACCAGTAATTCAACTGCATGCTGTCCGTAAAAGTTTTCATTGGTATTCTTTTGTATCTGATAAACATGATAAAAATTAGTTATGGATCATTCGTCATTTAAAAGATAAATAACATGAGCATGATGAGCTGTGTACCTTTATTACTGTGTATTCAGTCTTAGCATTAATAGCAACTATCAATTTGTATTATAGTAGTCCATACTTCATCTTGTCATTCAATAATATGAGTTGTCTCAAGGATTTTGACAAGTTGGATATTTCACCCCATGGAAATTAATAAATAGTGAGGTTTTTTTTAGTTTTATACACCTTTAAAATCATGAGATTTTAACCCTAGGTCTCTTTTTTAAAATGGTGGCTATGTTTTTTCAACAGATCAACAATTAGAACAATAATTTGTTCATAAAACCCTTAGGAAAAACCATGCTAATTTTGGTTCAAATGCAAAAGTTTCAGAGGAGTAAACCTTTGAAGAAAACAACATCAGACAAGGACAGATGACAACAATGGACATAAATTGATGCCAACAGCCCACATGGTCTTTCAGCCAGATGAGCTATAAATGCCTAGGGCAATGAATATGGACAACAGACTCAAAGTGATATCATAAACCTTACAGGACCAAAGGTTAGGCCAGCTTATAACCATACCTTAACAATGCAAACACTACTCTGTGATACAGTTTCTTTCAAACCAAAAGGTCTAATTCTCAAGTCTGGATTAGATGTTATAGTCTTTCCTTTCAACCCTGTCCATTGAAGCTTTCCTGAGTCAAATCTATAAAAAAAAGACCTGTTCTAAACATATTCATTAACAAGAATTACCCCTTTGGCCCTTTGACAAACAAGAAATCTGTAAGCTACTGCTCACTCAGTATATACCCCTACTTGCACCAAAAGTGAACTATAGCCATAAGTTATGAAGACTCAAGCACATCAAATAGCAAGTCGAGGTGAATTGTAGTTCTCGAGAAAACTAATAATAATATACAAATTTTAACATTATCCTGTATTTAAGCAGGAAAAAATTTCACTAACTTGGGTAAACAAGAAGCAAACAAAATAGCAGGTCGAGGTGAATTGTAAAACTAATACATGTATAAAAATTTTAGTATTATCCTATAATGTAAGAAAAAAATTCACTAAGTGGGTAAACAAGAAGTAGATGTCTGAAAAACCTGAAACCAAATCCTATTAAGTAGAATAGCAAATATCAAGAAGCTGCGATGCAAAGTTCACAAGAAAAGTGTTACTAAAATCTACATGTACAATTGACCTAATATAGGAGAAATATCTCACTAAGTTGTTACATGGGAAATACATATATATATGTAGATGTCCGAAAAAACCTTAAATCAAAAGCTGCAGCATTGGACCTGAAGGTTAAGTTGCATACTAAATACTAAATATCAAGAAGATGTCATGCATTGTTCCCAAGAAAAGAGTTACCAAAATTTGAATATTACAGGAAGTAAATGTCTGACTAAATTGAAAATGGAACCCCATGGTGAAGTTGCATAACAAATATCAAGAAGCTGTGATGCGTAGTTTCCAAAATATACAAAAATTTACCATTGACCCTCAATATGAGAGATAAGTTTTATTTTGTCAGTAAACAGGAAGTAAATGTCAGAGAGACATTAAAACCAATCTAAGAGTACAGTTTATAAGCTGAGTATCCATACCAAAAATTAAGTAACTGTGATGTAGTTGCTAAGAAATGAAGTAAGACATATATTGGATATTCTAAGTAATACAATACACAACTTTTTGATGTGTACAATGATGGTCAATGATCCTGAATATTCTTTAGATATTGTAATTTGACTTGGATTAATTAGCCCAATCACTTGATTGAAAATGAAATGTACACTCACTCTACATGTAATAAGCACAAATGTATACTCACTTTACATGTAATAAGCAAATATGTATACTCACTCTACATGTACTAAGCACATATGTATATTCACTCTGCATATAATAAGCACATATGTATACTCACTCTGCATATACACATGATACATGTAATAAGCACATATGTATACTCACTCTGCATATAATAAGCACATATGTATACTCACTCTGCATATAATAAGCACATATGTATACTCACTCTGCATATAATAAGCACATATGTATACTCACTCTACATGTAATAAGCACATATGTATACTCACTCTACATGTACATGTAATAAGCACATATGTATACTCACTCTACATGTAGTAAGCACATTTGTGCCAGATCATATATGAGGTTGGTATAGTTCCCCTCTGTTGTCCTTACGTCTGTTATCAAACTTCTTAGTTTTTCCATGAATTGTATGACATAAACCCTGCAAAAGAACAGTATAGGAAATTAGGATTTGAGATTCACTTGCCCAAATCCTTGATTTTAAGATTTTTTTCTATTCAGCCAATATAAATTTCCATCAAATTTCACTTGCCCAAAGGATTTTTACTGGCCAGGGGCAAGCGGGCCAGTGCTAATGTTGCAGACTGAAAGAAAAACTTTACTACAGGCTATTAGATCTTTTAGATATTGAGGGGTAAGTTGAAATCACAAACAATACTGTCAACACATAATGCTGTACAGGAATATCTCTTTGTCATAATTTCTTTAAAACCGAAATGATTATTTCCAGATTACTGAGTACAAAAATGGTCCATGTCAATGTAACGTGTATTGAAATGACCAGGTACATGTACTGAAGACTCTGAAGTGTCTTGTTATTGTTGAGTGTGTGTGTGTGTTGGTGTTTAAAGCCATTATCAACACTCTTGGATCATGTAGGATGGTCAGTTTTAATGGTGGAGGAAACCGGAGTACTCGGAGGATACCATCAACCTTGACAGGTACATGTACATGTTACTGACAGACAATCAGTTTGGGAAGTCCCTTTTTGTAAATTGCAAACAGAACTCGAACACCAGCTGAGAGGTGATAAGCTAGTGATCAAAAGTGTGGTATTTAAACCAGCCCCTTAGACCACTAGGCCACCCAGGCCCCATATTACTGTTTAATGTTATGAGTAGGCCCTCTGGTCCAATTAGAACATTCAGGACTCAGGATGAAGGTCTATACTACTACAGACTATGCCATATTACTAAAATGGAATAATCTCGACTTTCAGTCCTAAGACATATTTCACGGGTAATTTGTAAAAATTGAATAAAATCGTGATATGTCCCTTGGTATGTAGAAAGTAAAATAGTGAAAGGGGTATTATCGTTTATAAATAAAACTTTCATACACTAATTGCTGATATATTTTGTAACTTTTAAGTCATATTTAAAACAATCTGTTTCCTACAATGTATTTGATAAGAAAAGGCCCTGTATGTCATTGGGTATGGGTAAATTTTCAATGTAGGCATTGGGTAAGAACATAAAATATATCAAAATTTGAATGTTAGTTTTGATGTTCAGGGGTATATAAACAATCAATGTTATATCTAAAAGGTACTTGTCAAATATCACAATGATTGATATTGTTCTCTCTTCAGTCTAAGGGAATTACATGTATATGAGAAACTTTGACAAACCTGGTGCGGGTATACACGGGTTGCTCATTTGTGGTGATTTGTCACTATTTTAGCCAAACTACGAGGAACTGGTAGAAAAAATGGTTCCAACACACTAATAGACGAAGAAAGTAATTTCTTTATTTCCGTTTAAGATTGATTTTTTATGGGTTGGAAATGTTGTCTGTGGGTTTATTAGTTGCAAATGATTTTTCCCATATGTTGAATAATAACAGAATTGTTGATAGAAAATGTCATTCCATTTGTCCCGTGTTGAATGACGTCATTTTTCCTCCCTGTGACCCCAATCTGATTAAAATCAGCTGTTATGATACGCTTAGAAGCGTATCGATCATAACAGCTGACTTTAATCAGATTGTTAGAGGAGAGAAGCGTATCATAACAGCTGACTTTAATCAGATTGGGGTCACAGGGAGGAAAAATGACGTCATTCAACACGGGACAAATGGAACGACATTTTCTATCAACAATTCTGTTATTATTCAACATATGGGAAAAATCATTTGCAACTAATAAACCCACAGACCCACAGACAACATTTCCAACCCATAAAAAATCAATCTTAAACGGAAATAAAGAAATTACTTTCTTCGTCTATTAGTGTGTTGGAACCTGCGCAAGGCCGTAACTAGGGTTGATTAAATAGTGAGGCGAACCTGATCGAAAATTTTTCGGCAGGGGGTCTGGGGGCCGCTTTAGGCCCCCAGATGCTCTGGGGTAAATGGTGCAAAATCCTGCATTCTTGTTTCCTGAGAACTAATTTAACCTGAAGCAAGGTTTATTAGTTGCTGCCTTTTAAAACATTTTAAACAATAAATGAGTATCATTAACGTGACCAACTTTTTTCAGACAATCGGAATTCTATTAAACGTTGGTTGTGAAAAACTGATTTGTTCCTTTATTCATATAAAGCAGACATCTAAAATTCAGTTAGAGATTCAAAAGGCAACTTTTATTGCCCTGTCCTCCACTCTAAATTAATTGCTGGTGGTACCTTTGTTTATAAATAGCTTATCTTGAAATTAAAGACCTGACAGATTTTAAGAAGTCTAATTGACGTACAAGGATGACTTTTTTACAACGCCATATCAAACTTTTCATGACATCAAGTCTCCAATCGCCGTTGTCCTATGGTTTTGGACTTATAAACATTTAATATTTGAGTACATGTCCCTTTTGCTTTCATTCTCAGCAAATATGATAGAACGCTACAATGACCGACATAACAGTCTAGATAAATCACAAACGATCATGAAGCATTGCAGGGCCACAAAGTCTATTTATCACTTAATTGCAGGCGTTTGTTTTCTTGGAAGCCGGAGCATCTAGAAAAGGATCATTAACAACACCTACTTGTGATCATGTTATCATGGTTAAAACAAAAGGTTTTGTCCCAAAACTTTCAAAACGATAATCTTCATAAAATAATTTATATTTTGTTTTTAAATTGCCAAAATTTTTAGTGAGGCAATTGCCTCACTTGCCTCAATGGTAGTTACGGCCTTGACTGCGTCTAAATGACGAATCAAATCAGGAACAGAAACATTGTGCAACCCATTGTATGGGTACAAGTTACACATTTTAGGCACCACCTACCTACATGTAGCAGCCCTGTACTGTACTTTTTCATTTTTTTTTTATCCTGTATTATTCACCTTTTATCCCAGTGAACCTCTCCGTAGGCCAATTCGTTTTTCACCCCTTCAACAGCATCTATAATGTCAGCTTTATAGTCAGGGTTGCAGAAATCTTCAAAATTGAAATTGAAAGTTATACAACTGTTTAGTCTATCAAAATGTTCTTGTTGTTGCATTGATAGTTGTTGTTTGAAATCAATTCCCTTTGATAACACTTCTTGTAAATTTAAATATGTTGAGTAATAAGATAAGTGAAGTTCATTTTTTGCTTGAGTCTGAGTCCAAACCGAGTCTGAGGCCCATTTGTGTATTTGACTACAGTCCAATCGTCTTTGTTTATGCCGTAAGATTGGTGAATGTGTACTAAAATTGCTGCTGTCGGAGTCTGTTGTGTCGTCTTCAGCGTTTCGCTTAGACATGTCGTTAGAGGTGTCGAAAGCAATATTTTCGTCCATCCAACTAGCTAGGGGAAATATAGTTTGGGGGAATGAAACAAACACACAGCTATCTTTCCCTCCGCAATGCATTTTACCCGGGGGGGTTACTCCCTTTATACCAATATACGGGATGTGCATTTTTTATACCTACGTTTACCTACGCTCGTTATGAACGCAGGAGCTGCTGCTCCTCTGTGTTCATCTCTAGATTCATCTCTTCTGTCATCATCGTCTCTCCGGTTGACTTATGGATTCTTCCATACTCTGAATAGGGATCAAACTTCATTGGATGGTCTTTCCAAAAGTTGTCTAAACGGTTTTCAAATGTCTTGATCTTGTTACAGTTTATAACGTTGTCAGGGAGGCTATTCCAAATATCTACTACTCTGTTGGTAAAGAAGTGTTTTCTACAGAAGTTTTTGCGCAGTTTTAACTGGTGGCCTCTAATAATAGCATTGTTGTCGATGTTGAACAGTCCAGTGGCTACTTTCTCATCATAGATGTTCTTTAAAATTTTGAATGTTTCAATCATATCGCCTCGCATTCTTCTAAAGCTCAGTGTTGGTAGTTTGAGTATTCTTAGTATTTCCTCATACGATTTTTCACTTAGGTGTGGTAGCATTTTGGTGGCTCTTCTTTGGACATTTTCAATTGACTCAATATCTTTCTTCTTGTGTGGGCTCCACACACTGTTCGCATACTCTAAGTGAGGTCTAACTAGCGCTTTGAATAATAAGCTGAAGGATTTGTAGTCTAATGCGGTGAAAGTTTGGTTTGCCTTGTTTACTTGATTCTGGATGTAGAAGAAAATGAGATGTGGAATAAGTGTACGCGACACAACCTACATTATAAACGTATATTTTAAATATCCACAATGGAAAACAGCCAGCAGCCTTCAATGTGACCAGCGGTCGCTGCTCGCTGCTTTTCAATTGGCCCCTGGATTAAAAATAAAATACATATGATTCAAGCCCAATCCCAAAGTGCATTGAAAGACCCTCTTCTTAACAAATAAACAATAAACATAAATTCGACTAAATACAAACATAAGCTTTGATAAAGATTCCTGGCTTAGGACAGGCACATTAAAATGTGGCGGGGTTAAACTAGTTTTTTGGCGCCAACCTTCCCCCTAATGATAATCAATAACAAAGCACAAACTAACACACAGTAAAAATCAAATCGATAGAAGTTCAATTCAACAAGAGAGTATCTGAGACAAAAGGACAACAAGTAATTAACGGGACGTAAAGATACTCTCTTGAGAACACTCGAAGTTACTGACAGCTAGCTAAGAAGCATCCATCGACTGATGTAAAAAAATCAAGTATGTCGATTTTAAATCCGACACAACACGTCAAACACTTATGATTTGATGATGCATCATCACACAAAACCGACACACTTGACCGCTGTAATGCTCAAAAATGACATAAGTATAAAAAGACAATTAACATTTTAAAGTAAGTATCAAATTATCAATATTTTTACCAAAGAAGACTAAATTCAAAGATTTTACTAAAATATCCATTTCATAACCTTTATTTAATAAAGTTTTAAGCCAATTTTGCATTCCCAAGGGATTGTTTTTGAATTTATTTGCTCTATAAACAACATTACCGTAGAAATCTGGATGGGATATCCCCTTTACAATCAACAGTCGTCGTGTACAGTTAAATTTTCCAATAAGGTATAGATATTTATGATAAAACTTAGTAAACGACTTCACTAATTTGTGGTAACGATATCCTTGTTTTAGTAATTTTTTTGTAATACACCGGTTTTTATCATTAAAATCAGACACACCACTGCAGATCCGAGCATACCTTACCAACTGTGAAATATATACTCCGTAAGACGGAGCAAGTGGTACATCTCCCTCTAGAAAAGGAAAATTGTACATCAAAAGCCAGGTGTTTATCAACAGTTACTCCTATGTCTTTCTCTGAATCAACAACTTCAAGTTCGATAACATTACCATCATACTTCTTCATTGTATATTTATGTTCATCACAAGGCTTACGTTTGTTGTAGACTTTCAACACTTTGCACTTATCTGGATGAAATCGTAGTAGCCACTCAACACTCCAATCAAATAGGTTGTCTAGATCACTTTGCATAGTTACAATGTCTTCCTCTGTAGTAATCTCACGGAACAGTTTGGTATCATCAGCAAATAAGAAAGCTTCTGATTCAGCACAGTCTGGCAAGTCATTGATAAAGACGACAAATAGTATGGGTCCTAGAACTGAGCCCTGAGGGATACCACTTGTTACTTCATGCCATCTTGAATATTTACCATTTATGTGTACCCTCTGTTTTCGGTTACTCAAGAAGCTCTCTATCCATTTACAAGTTTGCTCGCTTATGCCGTACTGTTCTAGCTTAAGTAAAAGACGTTTGTGGGGCACCTTGTCGAACGCTTTCATAAAGTCCATGTATGTTGCATGTAGCATTCCTCCCTTGTCTAGTATTTCAGTCCACTTGTCGAGTACCTTTAATAGCTGCAGAGTTGTTGATCTTCCACTAGAAAAAACCAAACTGTCTATTACTAAACAAATTATGGGTGTTCATGTGATCTACTATTCTTTTCCTGATTAATTTCTCCATGGTTTTTCCAATTACACTAGTTAAGCTAACCGGCCTGTAGTTTGATGGCGACTTCTTATCTCCTTTCTTAAATAACGCTGAAATTTGCCCTACTTTCCATGTACTAGGAACTGTTCCACTGACAAAACTGTAATTAAATATAATACACAATGGTAGCGCAATTATCTCCTGTAGTTCGAATAATACTTTTGGGTGTGCAAGGTCGGGACCAGGTGACTTTGACGTGTTGAGATCTTTTAAAAGTTTCATTACCTCTTCCACATTAAAGCGATCATCACAAGAATTATCATTACAGTAAATTTGTTCATTTACTCTAATATTCTCATCTTCTAACGTGAATACACTGCTGAAGAATTCAGCCAAAACTTCTGCTTTATCCTCATCTGATACTGCTACTTTATGTTCACCATTGCTCTGAGTATGTAGTTCAGCTATACCCGAGACTGACTTGCGCTTAGAGTTCACATATTTCCAGAATGGCTTACAGTTTGTTTTTAGTGATTCTGCTATTTGTTTTTTTCTCATTTTCCTTTCCTTCTTGATTACTGATTTTGCCTTATTCCTTGCCTTGCAATATTCCCTATATTTTGTACTATCTTTATGTTCAATATACCTTGTCCATAGTCTCTTTTTTCTGTTGATGCATGCTACAGCTTCTGTTGATAGTGAGGTCTTCCCTTTCCTCTTTCCCGCCTTACTCTTTGGTATGCATAGGTCCATAGCCTTGGTTAATCTGTCCATAAACGTACTAACCATACTCTCAGTGTCTTTATCTCCTAGGATTTCTTCCCAATCTACATCCATCTCTTGTCTCAGTTTATCATAATCACCTTTAAAATAGTTATACTTCAAGCTTGTAATAGAATCATAGTCAATGTAACAACTGTACTTAAAGTTCAAAATGCAATGGTCACTTGACCCCAAAGGGTCCTCATACTCAATAGACTGTATATGCGATTGTTATCATTCACTAGTACTAAATCAAGTAAAGACGGTTCTTGGTTTATTCTAAATCTAGTCGGCTTGTCTACTAGCTGATAAAGATAACTGTCTCTTATGCATTCAATAAATCTAATATCTATCTCATCTTTCCCTTGCCAGGTTGACCAACCAATCTTTGGGAAGTTAAAGTCCCCTGTGATAAGGATTTGACTATATTTTCCCTCAAGTTTGCTTACTTCATGCACAATATCATTAAGCTTATCTAAATTAACAGTATCTGAGGATGGACTCTTGTATATGCAACCAATCAAAAGTTTCTCATTGTCCATTAAGTTTACTTTTATCCATACACTTTCCCTAAATTCCGTGTCAAGTTTAAATTCAACAGCTTGTAGGCAAGACTTTGCATAAATAAAAACACCTCGATCTTCATCTCTCATAGCATCAGGGAATAAATCATAACCTTGTAGTGAGAATTCAGCTTTACTTAGTTTATATCTAGTGTGTTTTGGTAGTGCCTCAGTCACCATAATGATATCTGGTGCTTTATCATAGTTACTAATGTATCTCAGTTTTAGTTCATCTAGCTTATTAAAAAGGCTATCTGCATTCGTATATAGACAGTTCAAATCTTTTAAAAGTATGTTGGGAGTGTCTTTTCCACTCGGTAATTTGTTAAAATCAATGTTCACATCAACTAACGAATTTACAGTTTTATGTACATTAACTATAGGGTTACCTCTAGTTACTTCTCTTCTGGGATGCGGACTCTTACGGTTAGTCTGGCCCACAAGGGGCCCCTTACCAGGTACTTGTATTTTCCCGACTTCTCCTGCTCGTTTTTTTTCCCTTGCCTCCTCTAGTTTCTCCTTATACATGTCTCTTTCCTCTTTAGTCATGTCGTGACTGATTCCAATTTCTTGAAACTCATGCCTCTTATCAGACTTCAAGTTAGGTAGTTTCTTCATGAATGCTTTCTTACTATCAGTGTCAGTCCACACAATTTTCATTGGTCTGGGTTCTCTCCTGTTGGTTCCACACGTTTGCCAATTTTTGGGTCAATTTTTCACATTTTTTTTGCATAGATCTGGGTATCTTTTTTTAAGCAGTACACATAGATTTGGTACCCATTTTTCGTATTACTCGGATCAATGAACTATAATCAATTCATAAAAGAGTAATACTATTGGACTGGGGTGAAAATCACAACTTGTAAATGCGCAAAAATAGTTCAGACGAATGAGTAAGAATAAAGTAATTTCTAATCGCCATCATGGTAAATTATTCGGACTTATGATATGATATTTGAAATAAGGACATGCTAGATTAATCTATTATTGCTTAATCATCTATTTGAAAGTTAAGTGATAGAAAAAAATTCATACGCTTCCCGTCGTTGTTGATATTATTATGTAATCGACTTATTCATTGTAAGATTTAGTATGATAAGTGTATGGATTTTCAAACAACAATAATATTGTATTGTCATCAACATGCATTTCCTCAAAGTGTGCATTCACATTGTATTGATTTATTTACGCATGAGATAAAATTATCTATTTCTAGTCTTGAAGATGATGTGACGCCTGTCAAAATTTGTAAACTTTGATTCATTTGTCAGGCCTACCATATTAAACATCTGTGGTATAGACTTGTACGAGAGGAATCGCTGACTTAGACTTCTGACTTGCCGTTAAATTAGGAATCATAAAAATCGAAAGGAAAACGTATCTATTACTGGGGGGGGGGTTAACTTCCTATATCAATGTGTACGTGGATGTGCCAAAAATATGAGTAGGTTTTTTTAATATTTATTTAAAAATGGGTATAGTTTTAAGACCATTTTATATAAAAATGATAAAAATGGGTATGCTTTTTAGTTTTCATTTAAAAATTATACAAATGTATGGTCTCATATAAATATGGGTCATGTTTTGTCCATTTTGACTGTTTATATAGATATGCCCATGAAATTCTGCATCAGCAATTGTAATACAGTTTACTGAATATCAATATGGGTCATAAAAATGTCTATTTTAGATAAATATGAAACACGAAATTTTTCGATTTTATATAAATATGGGTCATGAAAATTGAAAATTTTATATAAATATGGGTATTGAATTCAAAGCCAAAATGGCACGTCCTAACCCCAAAAATTACCTAGTCCCTACCCCCGGATCCATTAATGATTCGTATCTCTTCATTTTATACATCTTTAAAAGGAAACAAATACTTTGCAATGAAGTTTATTTACAAAGATATACCTAAAGGACCAAGCCTTCCTAATGCAAAAACATGAAATTTGAATTGACCTTACACACTATAAAATCTTATAAAAGCTTCTTGTTAAAAATCAATGGTTTGGGAGTGCCGCAAAATAGGGTCGTTCGTTTAATTCGGGCTGAAATGTAAATTGTTACCAACAGGTACATATATTTTAAAATAAATGAAGTAACTACATTAAAATGCTTCATGTGGTCTAGTTGGTGATCTACATTTTAGCTCAGATCTGCCTCTGATTGAATTAATATAGGTCTTATAAATATTTATATTAAAATTAGAGGAGTTTTAACGTGAACAGAACATAGTTTACCGCATGTATCGTCATATGGTATATAACAGACTTCAGTGTATGTTTTCATGTAGTTTTATTGATTCTTTATCTGAATCATAAGTAGTAGCCCCCCTTTTTTCCTTAGATTTTAAGACGGAATAGTAAACGGAACACAATATATAAATGAAAACGTGCAGAAATATATCAATATAAGTTCAACTGATATGCAATAATAATATATCATCTTTGAAAAATACTTTAATGCTGTATAAACTTTTAAGAAAATTGTTAAATCGCCACGACAAGCACATCGATAGCTCTCTTCGTCCTGTAGCCTTTGATAACAATTAACTTTAAAACAAACAAACAAAAATGAACAAACAGCAAAATATTCATTGAATTTAAACAAATATACGTATTTTGGAAAAGAAATTAAGCCGAGTATCCTTGGATATGGGTTAACCCATATCCTTTCTTGTTTATGTCTTACATAGGCATATGCATGTATGCATAGACCTGTATAGGTCTATGGCATATGAGAGTCAAAACAGAAAAGGTGCCATTGACTTGGGTCTTTTGTGTTTTTACGGGATACTTAACAAAGTTGAGATGTCATTTAAAAGTAAGAAAGAGACCTGTAATTTATTTTATAAGGCTCTAATACATGAAAAATCTTAATTGACATTTATTTCGTTACATAGATATGGGTATTTGTTTGCTAATCACATAGATTTGGGTATGTTTTTGACGATTTTCTTACATAGATTCGGGTACCAATTTCAATCTACAAAATGCACACCCCCGTCATAAAACACCAGAGTAACCCCCCCCCCCCCCGGGGCATTTTAACAATAAAACATAAGCTCTATTGAAAAGACAAAGCACATATACAGACATATACAAACATAAAGAGCATGCAGAATAAGTACATACGACAACATAATTATATAAAAGAAACTGGGATTAATTAAAACTATCTTATTGCCAGATAACCAAAACTTAAACACGTAGCACTAAAACTAAGCAAGTTGTTAAAATATTAAGCATAATGTACAGCATATATTCCCTTAACCATTTAGCATACATAGCAGTACTTTAATATCATACTGACAATTCATCACCCCCATACATGGGGGTGTCACAGCCCCCGCCCCCGGAATACCGAATACCGTTTAAAAAGGGACAGAATACCATTAAAAGGACTGGAATACCGAATACTCTAAAGATCACGGCATACGCACACCAAAAGCCTAAAAATTCGGAACATCGCGTACTGCGTACCACACCTTGGCGTACCGAATACCCTCTAAAATGCACGGAATACCGCGTACCAAAAGGGGTATGACATCCTCATACATGCCATAGATATCAATAAAATATATTCAGATCTATGTCACCCCTTATCCTAAGTCTTCAATTAGTACTCTCCTGATTATGACTGAAATATTGTTGACTGGGCATAAAACAAACAACAAAATGAAATAAACAAACAAACAAATCCTGTGTCATTTACATTCTGTAAATATAATGTCTCTTTGATAGAAACATAAACTTTAATGTTTATGAAAGTTCATTGAATTATCATTTTCACTGTACAGTTCTTCTAGCTGCCATATGTCACCATTTGTATAATAGATATGTCTTTAGAGCATTCTGAGAACACTTTTTAAGTAAGAATTTAACCAGGAGAATAATGCGATGCTCTCTTGGGAACACTCGGATAAACTGACAGCTAGATAAGAATCATCTATCGACTGATGTAAAAAATCAAATATGTCGATCTTAAATCCAACACAACACGTCAAACAAAAAACTAGTTTAACCCCTAAATATTTTATATGTGCCTGTTCAAAGCCAGGAATCTTTGACAAAGCTTTTGTTTGAATTATACTTGTCATTTTGTTTAAACTATAATTGTCTTTTTGATGTTTTCTTTTCCTTGTTTAAGAAGGGGGTCTATCTGTGACTATTTCAGAACCAGATTTGAAATATATGCATTTTATTTAGACCATGGGCCAATTGTAGAACCACGAGGAGCGCCTATAATGGCCTTGTTGAAGGCTGCTGGTGTCCATTGTGGTTTTTCTCAATTGCTGCTTGTTATGTGAGCTATGTCGTGTACACTTATTCCACATCTTATTATTTTCTATAAATAAAAAAGGCAATTAATCAACATTTTAAAGTAAGTATCAAATTATCAATATTTTACCAAAAAAAGACTAAATTCAAAGATTTCACTAAAATTTCCCGTTCACAATCTTTATTCAATAAAGTCCTATAGGTTTGATGATCTACTCACTTTTCTGCAACAACCGTTAGGTGTTCATCATGTTCATACCTTTCTGTTTTCACTACGAGTCACGAAACTGAAAGACCTACGTGATCTTAGGTTGGAAAAGGGAGATACTGATATATTTTCTCCTTCTTACAGACTTTCTAGCATTATATGTGACATTGCCCTTTTTCGTTTTTTCAAACCCGTAAGAAGTAAACCTCTTAGTACTGAGGACAGAAAATATTTCCACGTTCCATTAAGAACAAAGGAATAGACGCTATCAACCTCAGCAAAATCATGAATCGTAAAGAAGTTACATCTCAGATTCCTCCTTCTTATGAGAACCAGTCAAAATCGACTGTTTCCTACCGCTATACCAAGACCATTCCTGGGGACCATTAGCGGTAAAATTTTCAATCATAAAAAGAAATATGAAAAAAATACCTTAAGTCTCCTCTGACGTGCGATTGCTCCACTTGTGATCTAAAGATAATTGAGAACGATTTATTACGAGATGTGGTTTCCCATGGACCTAAATTCAGGGAACCACAGCGTATAAGTTGGAATCATAACTTTAAGATCATCATGGACGCCGTGGAGGACTATGCCAGAGCCTGGATAAAGCGGGAAATGGACAAAGAACCAGAGCTTGAATCGCTGTCGAACTGGGTAAGAACTATCCGATCTCTTGTACTCAGCTGAATTGACAAACTTCGGAAATGTATGAACCCTCGGCCTCGTTCGGTATTTAGAGATCGTGAAGCTCTCGACTGTCTCTCTTCCTGTCATGACAAGTATGTTGTCACACCAGCAGACATGGCTCCCAACAATATAGTTTTCGTATGTAAAGCACATGCATTACTACAGCTGTCTGGTCAAAGGGCTAAGCATTGATGGTAATTCTGCTAGTGCTACATACACGGACTTTATTTGACAAAGATGAGATCATAGCCAACCATAACTCTTTCATGTCCTCTGAATATTCAGAAGAAGAAGGAACATGAAAAGTTACCATATTTGTATTGGATACCTAAACTTCACAAAAAAATCCGTACAAAGAAAGGTATATAATAGCTGCACATGATCTTCATCATGTTCAACAACAAGGCTGTCCGTTCAACTAACCAAGATTTTTTCTGCTGTCAAAAAAGGACAACAAACATACTGTGACACTATTTATAATCGTAGTGGAATCAATCAATTGTGGATTTTAAAGACTGACTTGAATCTCGGTCATTTTCCGCGGTAAATTCTTTGGAAACTTTCAATTTTTCAACTTTGTACACCACCTACCACACAAAAAGCTTAAGTGTCGCCTAAAAGAACTTCTCGAAAAGGCTTTTTTCAAATTCTAGGAACTTTGTTGTTATAGGTTACAATTATATATATTTTTCCAAAACATCTTATAAAGATAAAATCTGTTACACATTGGACCAAGTTTGCAGTATGCTTGATTTCCTTATAGACAACTTATTTGTAACATTTGGAGGAGAAATTATTCAACAACATATTGGCATTCCAATGGACATAAATTGTGCTCCTCCCTCGCCGTTTTTTTATAGTCTTACGAGACTGAATTTCTTCAAGAACTCGTAAAGAACAAGAAGATGAAAGAGGCAAGGTCCTTTAATCTCACTTTCAAATATATCGACGATGTTTCTCTGTAAACAACGCTTCATTTGGTAGATGGATTCCTTTGATATATCATCCAGAGTTAAAGTTAAAGAAACCACCAACTCCAATTGCTTTTCATCATACTTGGATTTGCATCTCGAATATGAAAAGGATGGTCATATCAGTACAAAGATTTACGATAAAAGAGACAACTTTAATTTTTAAATTATTAATTTCCCTAACCTTGAAAGCAACATATCTACCTCACCCGTTACGGTGTTTATATTTCACAACTTATTCGATATACCAGTGCTTGTACAAATTTTCTGATCTTTTTATACGACACCTCTGTCTCCATGACCGACTTTTAGGTCAAGGTTACAAGAAATACGTCTCATACGGTCATTTCGTTAGTAGCCACTGGTGGAAAATTTCAAAATTAATTAAGTTGAACGTATTGGTTGGTGTTTGTTTTGATGAGTGTTTTGTTGGTTGTTGTACCGAGATGATCATCTTCCAATCCCTACAAAGTGCGACACGACAAAAATGTTTTTGCGTGACAACAGTAAGGTTTTTGCGGTGATAGGTAAATTTTACATACGACAAAAATGAAAACCTATCAATTATCAGTGTCTTAATGAACGAAATAGGTCTTTAAAAAGTGTTGACATTTAACCCTGTATTCTAACAAATCGGTAGGTATTTTTTTTTAAATAAAAATGTTTAATAAAGAAGAAAAAATATAAGATTTCCATCTTGTAAGCCTTGTTTTTCTACCTTCATACGATTTATGACAAGGAACCTCACTGTAATGCAAGTTTATCTATACCTATATAGACTTTACTTATTTGCCAAAACTCATGACTTGGAATCAGTCTTCTGTCACAAAGCAAAAGAACAAAAATGCCAACCAAAATATTTTATTTTTGTAAGGTTTTTTCGTGTGTTACCTTTTGCTATATAAGGTTTTTTAGTGTGTAGGCGACGGTTTTTGATGAACGAAGCAACTGTTTTTTCGGGTTAAAGTTGATTTTTTTCGGTTTTAAATTGGACTTAAAAATACAATTAAAGAGCTTTTGGTTGTTTTTTTTTATCAAATAAATAAACTACAGACTGATAAATGGGTATTTTACTGTTAGTTTTATAACGAATGCGTGCAACAAATATAAAAATCTGTACAAGAATAGTATTCAAATATTGTACAGTCGATTTATATAAAACTTTAGAAATTACTGTAATAAAAGTAGAAGCGGAAATACCGAACAATTTTATATAGGAAATGTTATTTTACATTTTCATTTCACAACCTCATGCATCTACATATTCAACAATATAAAAGAAGCACGGGTACCAATGGGGAATCCGTATTTATACATCCTAAATATAAATGTATAGACGTTGGGTCACATTGGTACACGTAGGTACTTTTGAAAATTATGAATAAAACATTAGGTTAGTTTCACAATGAATGTACTTAATTCGTTAATAATAGTTGCTTTACCCCTAATCAACACAAGAAGCAAAGGTGTACCAAAGGGGTAATCAGTATCATAAAACCGTAAAGACAAAGACAAAACCGGCAGACAAAAAATCATCACAACAAAACAAACCACATAACAACATAAAACACACACACATATTACAACAAAACCGCATTCAGCAACGCGAACTCAAGTCGAAACGAGAGTGAACTCAGGTGCTCCGGAAGAGTAAGCAGTTCCTGCTTGCTATAGCACACCCGTCACGTTGCCAAAGATCGATTAAGTGTTGGTCAAATCCGGAAAGGATGACATTACAAAACTCTATGTCAAACCAACATCTGTTCTCATCTGAGAGATAGAAATCCCGTATTTGTATACGAGCACATGATGTCGTCCGTAAAATTTCTTGAGTGATGACAACAACCTGGGAGCAACGTACCCCTGTGTTAACAATTTGCTTGTCAGCCGTGTGGCTCTATCAAGGAAGTCGTTGTACTCCCCACATGCTCTGGAATAGCGAATCAATTGTGATGCGTAAACTCCATATGCTGGAGCGGACGGAATGTTGCTACACAGAAAGGGAAAGTTAACTATTGGAAAGTTGAAGTCATCACGTTTGTCATAGAGCTTTGTACAAAGCCTTCCTTGTGTGTCAATTTCGAGAAATAGATCCAGATATGAAGCGGACCTCCTAGAATCTGTAGTGTCCTTTATCTCAAGTTCCTTCGGATATATGAGATGTAAATAGTCACCAAATCGAGGATTGTTTAGTGAAAGGACATCATCAATATAACGAAATGTGAGATTGAAGGATAAAGCAAGTTTGCGGTCCTTTTTGTCTAGAAGTGATTGTAAGAAGTCCGCTTCATATGAATGAAGAAACAAATCGGCAAGCAATGGTGCACAATTTGTGCCCATTGGGATACCTATTGTTTGCTGAAAAACACGTCCACCAAACTGAACAAATATGTTGTCGATTAGAAAGTTGAGCATTTCTATTATTTGATCTTCTGTAAATTTGTTTTTTCTTGCTAGACTCTTGGATGACAAAGTAAGTCTTTTTATAACCGACTACCAAATACTTGTACCTGCGTTTTCCGTTCTTTTTGATAAAGATACGTTTAATCAGCTGTGCCAAACGAGATTTTAGTTGTGAATGTGGAATTGAAGTATATAATGTAGAGAAATCAAACGTTTTAATGCTATTGCATGACTTAGAATGGAGATTTTCCATCAGTTCTTTAGAATTTTTGAGAATCCACATTTGATTGACGCCATCACACAACTTCGGCTATCATGAAGATGAACATAAATCGCGGTGATAAAATGGGCATAAAAGGACAGTGAAGTGGAGGATCGCGGAAATGCCGGGGGAAAGACCATTCGGGATGAGACTTTTCTCTGTTACTTCCAAAGGTTTAGCATAGGCGGATCCAGGGGGGCCCCTTTTGGCGGAAAAAATTGGTTGAATATATAGGAAATCATTGAAGCGTGACAAAAGCGGCCCCCTCTTAGGCCAGTCAGTAGGCCCCCTCTTTTCAGAATTTCTGGATCCCGGGGCGGCCTCTGTATAGAGATGGGTAGGAGCGGCCGGACAATTAACCTCCTGCATGGCGATCCTACGGGTTTTTCTTTTAACGGGACCTGTAGCTGGGTTATTTAACACGGGGTATGAATGTGGATTGCGATCAGGTTTTTCACATAAGATTATGGCGTGACGACCCCGGGTCTCCCGATACAGCGAGTACTGAGTGATGTGATTTTCACGGAGCAATCTAAAATTGTCAAACATGATGTTAGACATCAAACAACATGTATGTTGTTGTCAACGGAGTATATATTGGGCCTCATTGTCAGCAAATTTGGGCTAGTAGTAAAACAAAAAAATCTTTGGACGACTTTTTCAATTTGTTTATTTGGAAGTGATCGTCCACAGATTTTTTGTTTTACTACATAAAAAGCCCCAAATTTGCTGGACATGGAGCCCAATATATATATTCAGTTGACAACAACATACATGTCTGCTATAAACTGTTATGAATAAATGATATAAGATAAGTTTGACCAATACCTTCATTTTGACAAATTTAGATTGCTCCGTGAAAATTGTATCGCTCCGTAGTCGCTGTATCGGGAGACCCGGTGTGGACCCCGGCTTTCATTACGACAGGGCTGCCCCATTCAACCACCTTAGGCACACACCTCAGTCGTTTCGGGGGCAAAGCAGACTTCCCACATGTCAGGTCTCTGCGCGCAAATATTGGTTTAAGATTAAAATTGTTTAAAATTTTAAAATATAAGATATAAGTATATATTAAGCATAAATTAATACAATTTCAAAAGCATTCATGGATTTTGTTTTAGTGTAAAAGTTAAAGGGCGTACTTTCGATTTTTGTAAAAATTACATTGAGGTCATTGTTACTTGTTCTTAATAAAAAATCTAAGAAAAACTGAATTCTTGGTCAGTAATACAACAGATACTAGCGGTGGGTGTATATTTTTCGTTTTTTTTAATCGTTTTCTCCGAAGGGAAAATATTTGACAGGGACATAATTATTTGATTTTTACCCCCTTTTGGCCCCTAATTTCTAAACGAAAAAAGAGGGACACACAAAACCAAGCCTACCCTTTTTTTTATGGCAAGTGACATTACTGTAAAGTTTCATAGCATTTGATCAACCACAACAAAAGTAATTGTGGAAACTAATAAAAAAAATCGGTTTTTGGTCAATTTTGGGCCCCTTATTTCTAATCGGAATTATAAAATGACCCATAAGGAAAGGTGCACATCTTCAATATATCAGTAATCACTGTGTAATATTTCAAAAAGATCCAGTGTTTAGCTTTGAGATTCTGATTACACAAGACAGGCACTCCTACAGTGCGACGGACGGACGGACGAAGGCGGACTGACGTATAGACAGACGGAGTGACCCAATTACTACACATGTTTTATCATACGGAGACGCATGTAAAAACCTTATTATAAGGAGGAAACCGTCGCAGTCTTAAGCTGTGTCACTCAAAAACCGTCACAGGTTCCCGAACAAACCTTACAGTATTCACGAAAAAACCGTAACGTGTTTGGAGGAAAATGTAAATTACTTCAAGGTATCTTTATAACTATTTGTAAGAAAGATGCTAAACGCTTCAGATTTGACAAAAGAGTCACAAAAACTTTTTTTGTTCATTTTTACAATTGTTTTTTTGACGAAATAACGATATTCTTAAAAATGGTAACAATGTTTTATTTTGACAATTAAATTATTTGAATTGTGTCAATATTCATTAGGTATATGTTCGGTACATTTTTAAAAACACTTGACATATTTTTTTACAAATCAATTAGTCTATAAACTAAACTAGCCTTGAAAAGGTCAATATCGTCTTAATTTTCCTCTGTTTTTCCCACAATGCATTTAGGAGATCATCAAAAACCTTACTGTTGTCACGCAAAAACAAATTTATCGTGTCGCACTTTGTAGGGATTGATCTTCTAGTCCCTATTATTTCTTCACAACAGTATTGCGTTGTGTGTTACTATCGTAATGGAAGTAGGAGGTTTTACGCGGCGCAAAACCTGGTTTAACTCACCATTTAATTTGAAATGCCTTTACCAAGTCAGGACCATTGCGATTAATCCTCCATGTTCAATAATTTTGTTATTACCTATATCAGTTACTGAATTGTCGTATATACCTATAGCTAGCCGTTGTTAATCGCTACGGCGAATATCCTGCTTAAAATGGAAACAAGGTTTGATCATATTTTGTATCGGTTTTCCATTTTCATTTGATGTTTGTATTCGTCGAATTTATGTTATTTGACTTTGTCAAGAAGATGTTCTTTCATTGGCACTTTAGGATTGGCCTTCAATCATATGTAGTTTATTTTCAATACAAAGCCAATTGAAAAACAGTGAGCAGAGAGCACTGGTCAGACGTGAAATCCGGCCAAAAATGAATTTAATTAATAAGAAATTGGTGTACTAGTATATTTCACATTCATTTCACGGCTAGCTATAGGTTCGACATTTTAGTAACTGATATAGGTACTCATTTTTTTGGGGGGTGTTTCAATGGTATGCGCCCTCTCAAGTGCTTAAAATTTCCCTGTGGAAAGATTCTTCCGCAGTGTTAACACCTTATCGACCGACTGTTGTGTTATTCTTTTGGATATGCTTCTCGACGGTTTAGTAAGAGTTTTCTGGTTTTCTTTAGATCCCAATTTTTTTTTTTCACGTTCGTGTAAATATACTTCATTGAATGATGGCATTAATTGTGGTCTGGAATGGTTAGAAAAGACGTAAAAAGAAATGAAAAGAATTCTTTATTAAATATATCACAATTGGCTATCACAAAAGCTAATCTATTGCACTATTGATTTGTTTGTCTAAGAGCAGTGAAAATTAGTTAAAGTCGAATTCGGATATTTAAATAAATACAATTTTGTATCGTGAAATCATAAAACAGTAAAATGAAACAATTATAAAATATCACAAATATCAGGCATGCAAGGTACTAGTAAATAAATTATAAAATACAATCAATAAGAATACCATCATCAACAAATTAACATATTTGTAAATAATTTTCTATAAAATATAACAAAAAATCAATAGAATTGTGTTATAATTTCTTTTTCGATTTTAGGCTCTATATTTCCCATTAGATAACATGACTTATAATGGTGCAAGAGATCCGATATTTTAAGCTCGATCATTCTTCACATATATATACATGTGATACAGTGAGCGGGTATACACCCAACCAGAAGAATTTCTTCAAACTTTTTGGCAAAATTGTGAAACTTTCTCACTAATTCTTCATCTGCAAGTGGGGGTACGTAATTTTGTCTGACATAAGAATCTCGTAAGTCTATAACAACATCCTCGGGAACATCAATGCTAACAATTTTTTCTGGGCTATTCGAATTTTGTGCGAAAATTCGCACAGCATTCAGGCTGCCACAAGTTGATATGTATTTTGACTGGTAATTCCAACTTCCACCTAAGACATGCTGGAACACTGTCGTGGGAGATAAAGGAGCTTTGGCTGTCAAACCCTGAAGAATGTTTTCGTCTGGCCTTAGAAGTCTGTACACAATCATGTTGACAATAAACAGACTAAAATAAGAAAAAAAAGTTATTGAGGAGGGAAACTGAATGGACATTGTGTAACTTTAAAATTATTCACACAGGACTATTCAACCCCAGTGGCGGATCCAAGAATGCGAAAGGAGGACAATGATTGGCTAAAGGGGGACTCTCGTCATATGATTTCCTATAGATCAAATCATCTTTTATATCCTGTCACCTCTGGACGTACCACCTACGAGTGTTTGTCCCGAAGACACTCAATCTTAAATATCGGCCAAAAAAAAACAAGACAGAAACTTTGCCAAAGCCTTTGTTTGTCCTTGTCATTCTATGTTAACTGTTTTATGTCAAGAATTGAGTCTTTCGTTGATGATTTAGGGATTGGTTTTGATACTTTTGTATTGTATTATAAGTCTTCGGCCAATGCAAGACGGTAAGCAGTGACCTATGGTCATGTTGAAGACTGCTTGCTGTTTTCCGTTGTGATTTTTTGAATTGCTGTTTGTTTATGTTTGTTGTGTCGCGTACACTTATTCCACATCTCAATACCGTATAGTCATACATTTTTTTTTCAGTTTTTCCTCTTTCAGTATACAATTAGTGAAACTAACCCACGTGAACAAGATAAATTCAGGTGGCTATCCAAGTTAGCCGAATTCAATTTTAAAAGGTTACCATAAACCACATGAACTGAAATCTTTTGTTCATCTCAAATGAACCTTTCCAGACGAGCTTATTGGAGTGGAGATCTATAGTTTTAAATCCATCCTCGGTCTGATAAATTCAAATTCTAAAGAAGCAAAGCTATTTAGATTTCAGAAATATGATAGAATGAAACTATACTAAATAAAGGTAATAACAAAACTACCGAACTTGAATGATCAATCTCATAGTCCAGAGAAAATGACAAAAACGAATCAGTCATACCGGAGAACTGGTGGATCGCAATGGTCCTGACTTGGTACAGGCATTTTAAACGAAATGGTGGGTTAAAACAGTGAGCAAACGATCAAAGTTAAAGTACCATATGTAGTCTTAAAGATTTTTCAATATATTACTCTCAAAGGAATAAAACTTATGCTCTACATGATTTACTATAAGCCTATTTGTCCTCGTGATTGAAATGATTGACAAAATGTACATCTCGCATGTTAATAACCTGTATCATGTGAAACAGACTAGGACATATATCGTATAAAACTTAATGTTTCGTACCAACGTACATAAGATACATGGCTTTCCTAATATCAAAATGATTTCTATGGCAACAATGAGTGAAACAGGTTGACTTGAAATTTAACAATACTACACTAAAGGGAAAAAAGATTAAATAAAACGTCCCCCGGCCCAGTGGTGATGCCAGCTGGCGTCGCCTTTTTAAACTTCTTGATATCCCCATGCACCCCCTTTCAGGTCTAAGAAATGATTTATCTGGATTATCCGGGTAGATGATCATCAAACAAAAAAACATGGGAAAATATAAATATATTGTGACAAGAAAGTGATACAAAACTTACCAAGGACTTTCTCTTTCACGGGGTAGAATGTCTACGACTAAATCGGCACGGTACGAAGGGGACAAGAAAATTTCGGATGGTTTTTAGTAATAACTCATGTAAACATCCGCTTCAGATTGAGGAAGGTAAGATAAAATTATAAATTTCTATAACTTCTGGTAGCTTTTCTTAACTGAAGGTATGCGGAAGATGTACCTATTGTTGTCTAGTTTTAAGGATTGAAAGAGCTTTTTGTTTATGTTTTATAAATTTTGTGTGAAACTGGTTCAATCACATGCAACACGAGCATTTTTGTGTCACTTCAATCTTTAAAAGACTCAAAAACAGGTTAAAAGATATCCTAGATGTATTTTACGACTTGTACATGCATTGGCAATGCAAATAGTGTCTTAAAAAGCAGCCAAACAACAAAATGATAGACCCCTTGATTAAATAATTACAGTACAAGCCAATCCTTGCATGGTAAAAACAGGAACAAGAACATTTGAAATGGCAGAAAGTAACAATGCATGCAGTGTATTCAGTTTAATTTATTGTACATGTATATGCCTAAAGATACTTTATTCAACAGTTTCAAAATGAGAAACAATCCATAAAACATTTTTAATTCAGGGTTTAATTTATGATACAAAATCGAAAGATGGGAAAGCAAAATAATTATTTGTGAATCCAGCAGCATATCAGGTTATTGTATATGAACGCCTTCACACATATACTTGAAGAAATTTTTTACCGTACAGTAGAAAATAATGAAGTGGGAAAAGTGTACCAGACTCATCTCACAACACCAGCGGTAATTTAGAAAAAAAAACAAAGAAAAAAAAACCGCCAGCAGTAACATTGTACAATTTTTTTTATTTATGGATTCCATGCCCCAAACCCTCACGACGTCTTGACAGAGGAAATTGAAATACAAATGACAACAAAGTTCCAGACAATAAATTTTGCTACGCCTGACGCGCGTTTCGTCTATTCAAGACTCATCAGAGGCGCTCTACCAAAAATATTGAAAATGCCAAACACTGTATGAATATGAAGAGCATAGAACAGTATAACCAAAAGTACCAAACTGGGGAACCAAATTATTACTAAGATATTCAACCTTTGTCTGGGTAGGAAGAACCTTAGGGGTTTGACAATTTTGAAATTTAGACGGATAATTTAAAGCTTTGATGTATTCTCCAACTCAAAAGTGTTGGTGCCGGAGCGGGCTAACCTCGGGGAATTTAAACTCCACCAGCAGTGCTAACCTTCACGTGTGTTCGAAATACAAATGACAACAAATTAGATTTTTCTTATGTTTGTCCGTATAAAATTGCGAAAGTGGTTAAGCATATCAATTCTTATGACCCGACCATGTATATGAATCGGATATATTGTTTTCCGTTTTTCAGTCCGTGCATACTTTCGTAACACTTTGGTAAAGTTTTTGGTTAAGTAACTTAACTCAAATTCTAAATATTTGGGGTCAATGAAATTTCAATTTCACAGCTGTAGATCTGTCTTAGGTAGCACTACACCAACCGCTAGAAATTAGTTCGCTGTGACATTTATCTTAAGTATGAATGACTTTGGTTAAGTTCTTGGTTAAGGTTCGTATCTCAAACACTATACAAGTTAGGGTCAATAATATGCGAGCGTAGCGAAGCTCACTATTGTAGAGAGTCTGCCAAATTGCACGAGGCTCAAAATGCTATGGAAGAAAAATCGTTCTGTCACCGGAAACTTTTTATTTTCGGAAGTTTTCGAAAATGTCTGCGCGTGCTGAAAAATTGCGGGAAATAGTAATATATCGTCCCAAATTATCTCGTCCCAGGCATTATTCGAAATTATCAATGGAGTAGATTATATTTTTGTATCTACGCGAGCTTTTAAGGCAATGTCTTTCTCATATTATTCTACAAAAATGTTGCTCTGGTAGCGCTACTTCACCTCTTAGAAATTAGGTCACTGTGACCTATATTTTAAGCATGAGAACTTTTGTGTGCATGAGAACTTTTGTTCGGGCTTTTGTTGAGCTTTAGATTATGATAACGTTATTCCGGATACTACATGTTGGGTTGGGGGTCAATGAAATTTCTCCACTAGATAACCTTGCCCATCTGTATGTCTGTAACACTCTTTGTAAAAGTCAATATCTCAAATACTAAATGCTTGTGGTTAATGATATTTCACCATTAGATGTGACTTGATATCACCTACCACCGTTTAGAAATGTCGGTTTAACTGTCTCGAGAGAGTTGTGTCTACAAAAGATATTCTATTAAGTAAAATTAATAAAGTTGATAAAGTAAACAAAACTCCTTTAAGTTCTGTTCGATAAAAATGGTCTACCGATATTACATACCCTTCAAAATTTCATCAGAATCCCTTTTTGTGGTCTCAGCTGGTGATTGTGTCAACTTTAGTTTGACGGGCGCATAAACGGACGGGCAACAGACCATTACTAGGTTCCTTTGTACCATTGCGGTAAGGGACAATTACAATGAATAGTCTAGCAAGTGATTGTTTTGTATGGTATATATTTCCTAGCGTTTTATTGCTTGATGTGATTGATATTGATATGCTATAACCATTGTATCATTTGTAAAATAAAATATTTATTTAAGTATTGCATATATGTTACCGGCTAGTAAGTGAATGTTCTGTAAAATAAAGGTATTAGTTTGTACATTCGACTTTGAATGTGTGCTGGATTTGTTTTAAGTTAAAAGGTGGTATTAAGGTATGCTTTCCGTGTTTTGTCTTTTCTCATGGACACTCCAAATTTGGTTATTTTATTATTACCTTTATTTACATTAATTAAAACTTGTTTCTGAGTTTCAAATAAATTGAGAAGGTACCGTAATATGTATTAGCCATGCATAATTATCTTAGCAATGTTTGTGCCGTTCCAAATCTTCTTAATTTGTATTTTCTATATAAAGCCTCTATTCTTGCGCCAAAAGAAACTATGCAGATAAACATTTGAATGAATAAAACATGTCAGCTTTTGAAGATATTGTCCAAAAATGTCTCGATATGCATCAATTTTTGACGCATGGATGGCTTTTGAATCAGCTTCACACTTAAACCATTAATTGAATTTAAAAACGGTTTGGCCTAATATCAATAACAAACCACTGCTTTGAGCATGGGCATTTTGATTTTGAATTATTATTTGAAATATACGCAGAATCTTTTGAAAACTTTGATAAAAATATTTTCTACCATTCATTTCGTTCTTACACTGACATGCCGGAACATTTTTTGCCGTAGACATTCTACCCCGTGTCTTTATTTTCCGAATAAAACCAATAAATAAGTGAAACAGGTTCCGTGCGTTATTTAATATTGGGAGTAGTGTAAAACATATACCCAATATTTTCTCATTATACCGAATGAATCAAACATTACTAAAGTATTTAATAGTGTTACTATTTTATGTAGATGGGGATTTTCAGAAAACCAAATAATTTCGGCCATGTCATAACTTGAATCGGCCTTATCTATCAGTCTATATATATACTTTCTGGGTAGGTTACAGATCAAACAAAAACAAAGGAAAACATTAATATAAAATAATTAAATTCTCTTGTTTTACAGAATAAAACAAATGAATTAGTGAAACCAGTCACGATTGTGTATAATACTTTACATGATATGTTACATTTTAAATTGATTGAAATTTTCAGAAAACCATATATATGTAATTAGTAATGTAACGCTGTAGTACGAAAGGTGAAAAAGGAAGAAAGAGAACCCCCGTCCCGTGACCAGTGGCGTATCTAACGGGGAGAGGTGGAACCCATCCCTTTTATCCGTAATTTTCGTGTATATTTCCAGCAAAATTGGTCTAGAATTCGTTCACAGTTGAACGTATGTGGTTACCCCCGTCACTTTTGAAAACGTCTGCATCCTCAGGTTTTGGATCTAGAAACACATGAGAAACATGAGAAATTTCAGAGTCCAACGAATCCAAACACATTCTGTGTTCGTTTCTGGGACTCTGCTTTATTCTCTATAGTATGCAGATAAGCATATTATTTTTTTAATTTTCATTTTCATTGCATGCGTGCACTAAAATTGTCAGAATTTGTTGGTGGTTGCCAGGACCAAAGAGGATCACAAGAATGATGACTAAATAGAAAATCAAGCAAGCAAAAACAAAGGAAGAACTTACCCAGTATTTTCTGAATAAAACAAACTAATGAGAAAACAAGTTGCGTTATATGATATATATTCAAAAGTTAACCGTGTTACTATTTATTATGTTGGTGGGAATTTCCAGAAAACCAAATAATTACGGCCATGTTATAACATGCATCGGCTTTGTAAGTCTATATATAGAGACTTGAACTGTGCAATGGTTTTGTTTGTAACTTTCGTTTTCGAAGGGATTTTCAGAAACCATGCAAGTTTTTGTAAATAAAACTTCAATATTGTTAACAATTGATTTCGAAAAAGAATGTCAATTGATATGGGGGCATATATGAAGTAAATATGCATGAAACAAATACAAAATTGAATACTTGCATGATTAGTACACTATTTAGCCCAAGATATGTTAAGGTTTTGCGAGCACCCCATATCTCCTAGGTTGTTGAAACTTGGTATGCATATGCCCCAGTAGTAGCCTAGCACAGTGGCATCCCATCTTTTGACCTTGACCTTGATTTTCCGGTTGTGTGACTTTGACAATTTTTTATACATAAAATAGCAATTAGGGTAAGGTTTTGCTAGCACCTCCATATCTCAAGAACTATTAATCTTAGGTTGATGAAACTTTATATGCATAAGCCCCAGTAGAAGCTAATCACAATTGCATCCCCATCTTTTGACCTTGACCTTGATTTTCTGGTTGAGTGACTTTGATTATTTTTATTGCATATATAACAATGTTTAAGTTCAATAAACAACTTTTGATCTGAGAAACTGAAAATCCTTATAAATGCAAAATATAGTGGAAGTAAGAAAGAATTATTGTTTTTGTTGGTGGTGGCAGTCGAGACAAACTTTAGTGTTAACTCCTCCTTTGTAAGGACAAAAAATTGTATAAATCATTATACAGATCTATGGTAAGTGCGGATCTATAAATTTTCAAAAAGGGGTTCACATACGTATACATTCCACTGAGGATTAAAATCTGTACGAACGTTGCCACAGGTAGTGTATGAATGGGACAGCCCTGTCATAATAAATGCCGCGGTCGTCAGGCTAAAATGCGGAAAACCTGACGCAAACCATAGTAGGCCAATGTGTGTGGAGACGGCCACGCTTGATGCACGTAAAAGACCCCTTTGTGGACCGCCAAGTAGTGCATAACATAGGCTAAATTTTTCGCCCCTATCCATCTATCCCCTTTTCCTGTGGTCCTCAAATTTGCTCTATCCCATCCCCATTTTTCATTTCTTATCATCATTTCATCATCCTTTTCATGTCCAACGCGTAAAAATAACCTATTTTGAGTGTTGCAAGGGCGTAGAACACCAATTAACTCATGCACTCACTCTTTAACTCACTCGATGACCAAAACCTATGGTATACGCAGGACTGGATCAACGACTGAATTGACTTAAGACAACTTGAAACATTCGGAAGGAGGTGCAAACATCTTTAAAATAAAATTACAGCAAAGTTCAAGACAACAGATTTTGCTTCGCCTGATGTTCGTTTCGTCTATTCAAGACTCATTAGAGGCGCTCTATTCCCAAAGATTGAAAATGGCAGACACTTTATGAATATGAAGAGTATATAGAACAATGATTAAAGCAAAAATGCCGAAACCAAATTATGACTAAGATCAACCTAAGTCTGGGGTTTTAGCAATGGAAACTAAATCATCCAATCATCTTCTTCCATAAGTACATCCACCATTTGGTGATTGTTGTACTTTGCGCACATGTCCAGAATATAAGTGAGTTTAAAATAATATATTTACGGTGCAATTAAAATCACAGTACGGGTCTCTATGACATGGTGGCAGTCAAACCCTGTTTGAAGGATTCCAGAGTTTGAGCTTGTATGGTGGCCTCAGGAAGACTGTCCCATAGTCTGATGGTGTCCAGGAAAAGGGAGTGCCGGTACATGTTGGTTCTTGCAAAGGTATCTTTGAGAGTGTTCTTTGGTGTTTGTTGAATATGGTACCAAGGTGGTCAGTTGCATGGTAAAGCAACCAGTTGCGTGGTGTCTTGTCTGGTACACCATGACCCGTTTATATAGTTTTGCCTGTGTTCTTGTAGACTGCGGTAGGCCATCTTGGCTGTTGTAGCATGGTGAAAACGTTGCTGATGGTTCTGTAATCTCCACATACGAAAAGTGCGGAGCGTCTTTGGACAGCTTCAAGTTTTTTTTTATGTTTGAAACTGTGAAGGGGTCCCATACAGTACACCCATATTCCAGTGCGGCTGCATCATCTGGTGACTTGATGTTTTTTTTTTAAATATATTGGACACAGTCATATGCGAAGAGTCGTGCACTGTAGTGGCTGAAAATAACTTTAGGTAAGTCATTTTTGAAGGCCAGAAAATTGATAGGACCCCAAAACACTTCCTTGATGAACACCACTGGAGAAGAGGATGACATGCCGCCTACAAGGACCACTTGTTATAGTCTATTGCCAAGAAAATCTCTTGTCAAACTGTTAGTATGGCTTTTTATCCCGTAGCACTGGAGTTTTTTCAGCAGCTGTTAATGTGGCACCTTATAAAACACGTAGCTGAAATCTAGGAGTATAAGATCTGCTTTGTGTTAATAGGCTTTTAGCTCTGTCATTAACGGTGATGATGAGTTGGGCCTTGCATGATCTTTTCTTACGAAAGACGTGCTGAGTGTCGGTAAGTATGTTGTTCTTGTCCAGGTGTTTCATGATGTTGCTACTGATGATATATGTTCTAAGGTCTTGCATAGAACAGAGGCCAGTGATATTGGCCTGTAATTGAAAGCTTTGCTTTCATCACTTCTTGAAGATGGGGATCACATTTGCTTTTTTCCATTCCTCTGGAATCATCCCCTGGTCTAAAGAAGCCTGGAAGAAGATAGTTAAAATTGTTGTTAGTATTACATGTATTTTAATTATACTTTTAGGGTATTATTAGAATTTTTTTCGAAAAGTTAATTTTCAACGACAATCGTATCAATCTATATGACATGCAACTCTGAAAATCAAACGATGTAGGCCGTATTCGTGCTTCTTCGGAGTAAAGCTTTAACTAACTGGATATATCATAAAAACATGGGAAAATATAAATATATTGTGACAAGAAAGTGATACAAAACTTACCAAGGACTTTCTCTTTCACGGGGTAGAATGTCTACGACTAAATCGGCACGGTACGAAGGGGACAAGAAAATTTCGGATGGTTTTTAGTAATAACTCATGTAAACATCCGCTTCAGATTGAGGAAGGTAAGATAAAATTATAAATTTCTATAACTTCTGGTAGCTTTTCTTAACTGAAGGTATGCGGAAGATGTACCTATTGTTGTCTAGTTTTAAGGATTGAAAGAGCTTTTTGTTTATGTTTTATAAATTTTGTGTGAAACTGGTTCAATCACATGCAACACGAGCATTTTTGTGTCACTTCAATCTTTAAAAGACTCAAAAACAGGTTAAAAGATATCCTAGATGTATTTTACGACTTGTACATGCATTGGCAATGCAAATAGTGTCTTAAAAAGCAGCCAAACAACAAAATGATAGACCCCTTGATTAAATAATTACAGTACAAGCCAATCCTTGCATGGTAAAAACAGGAACAAGAACATTTGAAATGGCAGAAAGTAACAATGCATGCAGTGTATTCAGTTTAATTTATTGTACATGTATATGCCTAAAGATACTTTATTCAACAGTTTCAAAATGAGAAACAATCCATAAAACATTTTTAATTCAGGGTTTAATTTATGATACAAAATCGAAAGATGGGAAAGCAAAATAATTATTTGTGAATCCAGCAGCATATCAGGTTATTGTATATGAACGCCTTCACACATATACTTGAAGAAATTTTTTACCGTACAGTAGAAAATAATGAAGTGGGAAAAGTGTACCAGACTCATCTCACAACACCAGCGGTAATTTAGAAAAAAAAACAAAGAAAAAAAAACCGCCAGCAGTAACATTGTACAATTTTTTTTATTTATGGATTCCATGCCCCAAACCCTCACGACGTCTTGACAGAGGAAATTGAAATACAAATGACAACAAAGTTTCAGACAATAAATTTTGCTACGCCTGACGCGCGTTTCGTCTATTCAAGACTCATCAGAGGCGCTCTACCAAAAACATTGAAAATGCCAAACACTGTATGAATATGAAGAGCATAGAACAGTATAACCAAAAGTACCAAACTGGGGAACCAAATTATTACTAAGATATTCAACCTTTGTCTGGGTAGGAAGAACCTTAGGGGTTTGACAATTTTGAAATTTAGACGGATAATTTAAAGCTTTGATGTATTCTCCAACTCAAAAGTGTTGGTGCCGGAGCGGGCTAACCTCGGGGAATTTAAACTCCACCAGCAGTGCTAACCTTCACGTGTGTTCGAAATACAAATGACAACAAATTAGATTTTTCTTATGTTTGTCCGTATAAAATTGCGAAAGTGGTTAAGCATATCAATTCTTATGACCCGACCATGTATATGAATCGGATATATTGTTTTCCGTTTTTCAGTCCGTGCATACTTTCGTAACACTTTGGTAAAGTTTTTGGTTAAGTAACTTAACTCAAATTCTAAATATTTGGGGTCAATGAAATTTCAATTTCACAGCTGTAGATCTGTCTTAGGTAGCACTACACCAACCGCTAGAAATTAGTTCGCTGTGACATTTATCTTAAGTATGAATGACTTTGGTTAAGTTCTTGGTTAAGGTTCGTATCTCAAACACTATACAAGTTAGGGTCAATAATATGCGAGCGTAGCGAAGCTCACTATCACTCAAAAAAAAATTCTACTTAAAACCCTACAAATGTTACTTATTTTAAGTATTTCCATAAGTAGGGAAAGTTGTCAGACGGTTAAGTAATACTTAGTAACGTGTAAGTAGTTGATAATACTTGTTACTATAAGTAAAATTTGTACTTTAAGTATTACTATTTGTAAAATATAATAAATACTTGAAGTAAAACAGCAATTTGATTTAGTAATTCAACTAACACTTTTACTCTAATCGTTACTTGAAGTTATGTTATCACCCATTTAACATTACTTGCAGTAACAACTTACTGCATTTCTATTGGATTACTTGTAAATATTTGTTATAATGATGTTATGCTTTTGTTTGTTTGTTTAATAAAAACACAATATTCAAGGTTTACATCTTGGGTATTTATAATTATAATGTTTTTAAAAAATATTACTTAAAGTTAATCATTTAAATTCTGGATAGCATAATTATGTGTTTCGCAGATTTAAATTCTTGATTCAGAATTAAAACAAAAATAGTTTCATTTTTCTAAATTATTAAATTTCAAGGGAAATAATTTTAAAATTCTAAAAAAGAGAGAATTTGAGAATATTTAACAGTGAAAAAAAACCTGATTTTCTTTATAATTTCACTAAAACTATGAAGTGATTAACACTTTATTACCAAATAGGATAATTTTACGTCAAGTTTAATTAAAATAATTACTTAATTTTCAATTTTGACTATTTTATGATATTATTGTTGATATGTAACTCACTTTAATAATTTTTAATTCCAAATCTAATTCAAGCCTCATCTTTTGGAATTGATTGTTTTCTGAAAATGAATTTTGCGTGTAGGCACGAAGTGTTCAAATACTAAAAAGATTAAAACCTTAAAAAATTAATTTATTCTTCTATTATACAAGCTCCCTTTCAACATTAATATAGATATATAGACAAGGTCAATTTAAGTTTATTTAATTTGCTTAGAGAAATGATCAATACTGCAACCGAGTCCTGAAAGTAATTCATGTTGTTGCTTTAAGTAACGAAATACTACTTCAAGTATTTTCGTTCTTTAAACGGTTACTGAAATCAAAATCTTACTTAAAATAAGAAACATTGTGTAAATTAGTAATATGTATGAATTTCATTACTAAAAGTAAGTAACCATAAGTAATGCATAAGTAGTTCATTACTAAAATCACTACTTGAAATAAGTAACTAGCAACTACTAAGTAGCGTATTTTTTTGAGTGATTGTAGAGAGTCTGCCAAATTGCACGAGGCTCAAAATGCTATGGAAGAAAAATCGTTCTGTCACCGGAAACTTTTTATTTTCGGAAGTTTTCGAAAATGTCTGCGCGTGCTGAAAAATTGCGGGAAATAGTAATATATCGTCCCAAATTATCTCGTCCCAGGCATTATTCGAAATTATCAATGGAGTAGATTATATTTTTGTATCTACGCGAGCTTTTAAGGCAATGTCTTTCTCATATTATTCTACAAAAATGTTGCTCTGGTAGCGCTACTTCACCTCTTAGAAATTAGGTCACTGTGACCTATATTTTAAGCATGAGAACTTTTGTGTGCATGAGAACTTTTGTTCGGGCTTTTGTTGAGCTTTAGATTATGATAACGTTATTCCGGATACTACATGTTGGGTTGGGGGTCAATGAAATTTCTCCACTAGATAACCTTGCCCATCTGTATGTCTGTAACACTCTTTGTAAAAGTCAATATCTCAAATACTAAATGCTTGTGGTTAATGATATTTCACCATTAGATGTGACTTGATATCACCTACCACCGTTTAGAAATGTCGGTTTAACTGTCTCGAGAGAGTTGTGTCTACAAAAGATATTCTATTAAGTAAAATTAATAAAGTTGATAAAGTAAACAAAACTCCTTTAAGTTCTGTTCGATAAAAATGGTCTACCGATATTACATACCCTTCAAAATTTCATCAGAATCCCTTTTTGTGGTCTCAGCTGGTGATTGTGTCAACTTTAGTTTGACGGGCGCATAAACGGACGGGCAACAGACCATTACTAGGTTCCTTTGTACCATTGCGGTAAGGGACAATTACAATGAATAGTCTAGCAAGTCTAGATTGTTTTGTATGGTATATATTTCCTAGCGTTTTATTGCTTGATGTGATTGATATTGATATGCTATAACCATTGTATCATTTGTAAAATAAAATATTTATTTAAGTATTGCATATATGTTACCGGCTAGTAAGTGAATGTTCTGTAAAATAAAGGTATTAGTTTGTACATTCGACTTTGAATGTGTGCTGGATTTGTTTTAAGTTAAAAGGTGGTATTAAGGTATGCTTTCCGTGTTTTGTCTTTTCTCATGGACACTCCAAATTTGGTTATTTTATTATTACCTTTATTTACATTAATTAAAACTTGTTTCTGAGTTTCAAATAAATTGAGAAGGTACCGTAATATGTATTAGCCATGCATAATTATCTTAGCAATGTTTGTGCCGTTCCAAATCTTCTTAATTTGTATTTTCTATATAAAGCCTCTATTCTTGCGCCAAAAGAAACTATGCAGATAAACATTTGAATGAATAAAACATGTCAGCTTTTGAAGATATTGTCCAAAAATGTCTCGATATGCATCAATTTTTGACGCATGGATGGCTTTTGAATCAGCTTCACACTTAAACCATTAATTGAATTTAAAAACGGTTTGGCCTAATATCAATAACAAACCACTGCTTTGAGCATGGGCATTTTGATTTTGAATTATTATTTGAAATATACGCAGAATCTTTTGAAAACTTTGATAAAAATATTTTCTACCATTCATTTCGTTCTTACACTGACATGCCGGAACATTTTTTGCCGTAGACATTCTACCCCGTGTCTTTATTTTCCGAATAAAACCAATAAATAAGTGAAACAGGTTCCGTGCGTTATTTAATATTGGGAGTAGTGTAAAACATATACCCAATATTTTCTCATTATACCGAATGAATCAAACATTACTAAAGTATTTAATAGTGTTACTATTTTATGTAGATGGGGATTTTCAGAAAACCAAATAATTTCGGCCATGTCATAACTTGAATCGGCCTTATCTATCAGTCTATATATATACTTTCTGGGTAGGTTACAGATCAAACAAAAACAAAGGAAAACATTAATATAAAATAATTAAATTCTCTTGTTTTACAGAATAAAACAAATGAATTAGTGAAACCAGTCACGATTGTGTATAATACTTTACATGATATGTTACATTTTAAATTGATTGAAATTTTCAGAAAACCATATATATGTAATTAGTAATGTAACGCTGTAGTACGAAAGGTGAAAAAGGAAGAAAGAGAACCCCCGTCCCGTGACCAGTGGCGTATCTAACGGGGAGAGGTGGAACCCATCCCTTTTATCCGTAATTTTCGTGTATATTTCCAGCAAAATTGGTCTAGAATTCGTTCACAGTTGAACGTATGTGGTTACCCCCGTCACTTTTGAAAACGTCTGCATCCTCAGGTTTTGGATCTAGAAACACACGAGAAACATGAGAAATTTCAGAGTCCAACGAATCCAAACACATTCTGTGTTCGTTTCTGGGACTCTGCTTTATTCTCTATAGTATGCAGATAAGCATATTATTTTTTTAATTTTCATTTTCATTGCATGCGTGCACTAAAATTGTCAGAATTTGTTGGTGGTTGCCAGGACCAAAGAGGATCACAAGAATGATGACTAAATAGAAAATCAAGCAAGCAAAAACAAAGGAAGAACTTACCCAGTATTTTCTGAATAAAACAAACTAATGAGAAAACAAGTTGCGTTATATGATATATATTCAAAAGTTAACCGTGTTACTATTTATTATGTTGGTGGGAATTTCCAGAAAACCAAATAATTACGGCCATGTTATAACATGCATCGGCTTTGTAAGTCTATATATAGAGACTTGAACTGTGCAATGGTTTTCTTTGTAACTTTCGTTTTCGAAGGGATTTTCAGAAACCATGCAAGTTTTTGTAAATAAAACTTCAATATTGTTAACAATTGATTTCGAAAAAGAATGTCAATTGATATGGGGGCATATATGAAGTAAATATGCATGAAACAAATACAAAATTGAATACTTGCATGATTAGTACACTATTTAGCCCAAGATATGTTAAGGTTTTGCGAGCACCCCATATCTCCTAGGTTGTTGAAACTTGGTATGCATATGCCCCAGTAGTAGCCTAGCACAGTGGCATCCCATCTTTTGACCTTGACCTTGATTTTCCGGTTGTGTGACTTTGACAATTTTTTATACATAAAATAGCAATTAGGGTAAGGTTTTGCTAGCACCTCCATATCTCAAGAACTATTAATCTTAGGTTGATGAAACTTTATATGCATAAGCCCCAGTAGAAGCTAATCACAATTGCATCCCCATCTTTTGACCTTGACCTTGATTTTCTGGTTGAGTGACTTTGATTATTTTTATTGCATATATAACAATGTTTAAGTTCAATAAACAACTTTTGATCTGAGAAACTGAAAATCCTTATAAATGCAAAATATAGTGGAAGTAAGAAAGAATTATTGTTTTTGTTGGTGGTGGCAGTCGAGACAAACTTTAGTGTTAACTCCTCCTTTGTAAGGACAAAAAATTGTATAAATCATTATACAGATCTATGGTAAGTGCGGATCTATAAATTTTCAAAAAGGGGTTCACATACGTATACATTCCACTGAGGATTAAAATCTGTACGAACGTTGCCACAGGTAGTGTATGAATGGGACAGCCCTGTCATAATAAATGCCGCGGTCGTCAGGCTAAAATGCGGAAAACCTGACGCAAACCATAGTAGGCCAATGTGTGTGGAGACGGCCACGCTTGATGCACGTAAAAGACCCCTTTGTGGACCGCCAAGTAGTGCATAACATAGGCTAAATTTTTCGCCCCTATCCATCTATCCCCTTTTCCTGTGGTCCTCAAATTTGCTCTATCCCATCCCCATTTTTCATTTCTTATCATCATTTCATCATCCTTTTCATGTCCAACGCGTAAAAATAACCTATTTTGAGTGTTGCAAGGGCGTAGAACACCAATTAACTCATGCACTCACTCTTTAACTCACTCGATGACCAAAACCTATGGTATACGCAGGACTGGATCAACGACTGAATTGACTTAAGACAACTTGAAACATTCGGAAGGAGGTGCAAACATCTTTAAAATAAAATTACAGCAAAGTTCAAGACAACAGATTTTGCTTCGCCTGATGTTCGTTTCGTCTATTCAAGACTCATTAGAGGCGCTCTATTCCCAAAGATTGAAAATGGCAGACACTTTATGAATATGAAGAGTATATAGAACAATGATTAAAGCAAAAATGCCGAAACCAAATTATGACTAAGATCAACCTAAGTCTGGGGTTTTAGCAATGGAAACTAAATCATCCAATCATCTTCTTCCATAAGTACATCCACCATTTGGTGATTGTTGTACTTTGCGCACATGTCCAGAATATAAGTGAGTTTAAAATAATATATTTACGGTGCAATTAAAATCACAGTACGGGTCTCTATGACATGGTGGCAGTCAAACCCTGTTTGAAGGATTCCAGAGTTTGAGCTTGTATGGTGGCCTCAGGAAGACTGTCCCATAGTCTGATGGTGTCCAGGAAAAGGGAGTGCCGGTACATGTTGGTTCTTGCAAAGGTATCTTTGAGAGTGTTCTTTGGTGTTTGTTGAATATGGTACCAAGGTGGTCAGTTGCATGGTAAAGCAACCAGTTGCGTGGTGTCTTGTCTGGTACACCATGACCCGTTTATATAGTTTTGCCTGTGTTCTTGTAGACTGCGGTAGGCCATCTTGGCTGTTGTAGCATGGTGAAAACGTTGCTGATGGTTCTGTAATCTCCACATACGAAAAGGGCGGAGCGTCTTTGGACAGCTTCAAGTTTTTTTTTATGTTTGAAACTGTGAAGGGGTCCCATACAGTACACCCATATTCCAGTGCGGCTGCATCATCTGGTGACTTGATGTTTTTTTTTTTAAATATATTGGACACAGTCATATGCGAAGAGTCGTGCACTGTAGTGGCTGAAAATAACTTTAGGTAAGTCATTTTTGAAGGCCAGAAAATTGATAGGACCCCAAAACACTTCCTTGATGAACACCACTGGAGAAGAGGATGACATGCCGCCTACAAGGACCACTTGTTATAGTCTATTGCCAAGAAAATCTCTTGTCAAACTGTTAGTATGGCTTTTTATCCCGTAGCACTGGAGTTTTTTCAGCAGCTGTTAATGTGGCACCTTATAAAACACGTAGCTGAAATCTAGGAGTATAAGATCTGCTTTGTGTTAATAGGCTTTTAGCTCTGTCATTAACGGTGATGATGAGTTGGGCCTTGCATGATCTTTTCTTACGAAAGACGTGCTGAGTGTCGGTAAGTATGTTGTTCTTGTCCAGGTGTTTCATGATGTTGCTACTGATGATATATGTTCTAAGGTCTTGCATAGAACAGAGGCCAGTGATATTGGCCTGTAATTGAAAGCTTTGCTTTCATCACTTCTTGAAGATGGGGATCACATTTGCTTTTTTCCATTCCTCTGGAATCATCCCCTGGTCTAAAGAAGCCTGGAAGAAGATAGTTAAAATTGTTGTTAGTATTACATGTATTTTAATTATACTTTTAGGGTATTATTAGAATTTTTTTCGAAAAGTTAATTTTCAACGACAATCGTATCAATCTATATGACATGCAACTCTGAAAATCAAACGATGTAGGCCGTATTCGTGCTTCTTCGGAGTAAAGCTTTAACTAACTGGATATATCATATTAGAATACTGATATTTAGAATATTAGAATTATAATTTGGAATGCTATACGTTAGTATCTTTATTTCAAAATATTGGCGTAATCAATTTTATCTTTCTTTCGCTCTCCATATACCTATAATCCAAAAAGCTTTAAAGGTTTGTATCCGCTAAAGAATAAGAATGTACGATTGTTATGTACACTTTCAAAATTTAAGAAGATGGATTCATACTCAGATTCATACTATAATTATTGATTGCTTAAAATTAGCTTTTATGAATATTTTAATATAAATACTAACAAGTATTAAAATTGATACTCACAATGAATTAATATTAATTTACAAATAGATGATTGTCCCGGGTAAAGATAATATTGATAGGACAAACAAGTTTGTACGAATAGCCGCATGGCTAATCGTATAACTGACTGTTTTTACTAGGAACCACTGCCTTTATGGCTATTTTAATCCATCGCTCTTACTATCCATCTTCACTATCAAAGAATTCTGATGCGAACTTATTTGACGGGATCACATGCCACAAACAGAAAATTATAAAAATTAAGAGTTTATCTAATATTCTAGAAAATGAATTGAACATAAGTTCCATTAATACTGACAGATGTGTTAACTGAACAGTTGATGAGACCCATGCATGCATGGGCTACAGTGGTGTAACCCATTCATGAATGAATAACAGTGGTGTGACCCATGCATGCATGGGCGGCAGTGGTGTAACTCATGCATGCATGGGCTACAGCGGTGTGACCCATGCATGCATGTGCTACAGTGGTGTAACCCATTCATGAATGGACAACAGTGTTGTAACTCATGCATGCATGGGCTACAATGGTGTGACCCATTCACGAATGGGTTACACCACTGTAGCCCATGCATGCATGGGTCACACTGATGTAGCCCATGCATGCATGGGCTTACACTGATGTTTAACTGAACATCTGTTGCATTGCGAAATAAATTATAAAATGTGTATTTTTAATATCCATAAATATTGATTGATTATGGGACCAACCCTTTCAACTTGAAAAGGGGGCTTGGTTTTCCATTAAGAAAATTTTTGAATCTGATTTTGATGAGAAAAATACTTTGGTAGAAGAGGTTAAAAGAGAAAAATCTTAAGAAGGATTTCTGTCATAAAAGATTCACTCAGAGCTCATATTTGAAAAAATACCTTTTTGGACACCTTTGAAAAATAAACCAAGCCCAAGAGGCTGTAAATAATTTTGTCTCAATTCTTCTAATTGATAAAATGACAGAGTTCACAAAAGCGTGTTAATTATATGGTAATTAATTTTATCTCCACAAATTAACATCCAATTGATAAGCCCCAGCAGGGTGAAGAGACCCTAAACAGCTTGTCCTTTTATTACATGTTACCCCATATCTCTTGTTTTTAACAAGACATAAGAAGTTCAGTACACTTAAAGGCAGTTAATGTTTGTACATAAAAAAAGTACATGTAATTTTTCTGAAACTGTTATGAAGTTTTGTAGGGTAGACGATAAAGAGATGTGGAATAAGTGTATGCGACACAACCAACATAAAGAATCAGCAATTTTAAAATCACTATGGAAAACAGCCAGCAGTCTTCAACATGACCAGAGCAAAATTTATCAAATATATGTAACATTAACATGTTTGTTGTACATTTGTTTGTATGTTTAAATATGAATATGTTTTTAGAGAACTTTTTTTTCACTAGTCAGAGGAAAATGTTGCATTCAAATTTAAAACCATAAACTAAGACCAGACAAGGAGATGCATAATACAACCCACTGAAACTGGAAAGATGAATGATGGATCTCCTACTAGTATGAGAATGCTGACAGTCCAAGACAGAAAGCAAAGAAAAAATCAGTTGACAGAATTACAACAACATAAAGAACACACAACATAATCAACATACATGTACCATTCTAATAGTGATACACGTCAAACAAACGGACGGCTGTCAACAGGACTGATGTCAAACAATTTGAAAACACACAAACAAATTATTTAAAAATCCAAAGAATCCATTAAATGTGACCATAAAAATAGGGAAGAGAATAAAACACTAATTTATTATTTTAAAAAAAATATAAACAAACATATATATTTTATTCATGCACCATTAAGTAAACTTTTCTATGTTTGAAAACCAGCTAGAAACTTCACGATGGAAGTGTCTTAACGTTGACAAAAAGGTAATACTCTGAACAAATGACAAGAAAGTGCAGTTCGTCTTCTGTTATAGTTAAAATTTAACAGTCTTTGTTCAACAGGAATTTGTTTCATAAGCGTCCTTACAATTCTCTTCTTCTGAAGGAAAAGTCAAACATCTCATTCATGTCATTCTTGAGATTGATTCAACGATCTTTGATGTCAATATAAGCATTGGTTCAGTTGGAAATTCTGTTTTACATTATTTGTATACATGTACTAATCTATTACTGGTTATCTTCTTCAGCTTATATGGTTCGATCTCACAGAGTCACGTGTTTACTTAAAAGGCAGGTAACCCCAATGCACCAAATGTACAATTACTATTTCAGAAATATTCTTCAAATTCTATGTTGCAAAATATTACACTTCCATATAGTATATAGACATTCATTCATTTGGTGGTTGTCTGTCAACTTGTGCTAATCATCAGACAGCTGTGTCTTGTTCTGTATCACAATAAATGGCCTTCATTGCTGCCTTAATATATTTTTCATATTGTTCGCAAAATGTTTTCAGTTATTTTATTCAGGGTTCCACAAACTGACACATCTATCTCCAAAGGAGTCTGTAAAATAACATAGGGTTTGTCTCATGTTCTTTGACGTGTATTTTCTGCATTCAACTATAAATCAACAGGAATTTTGTTGTAATTATTTCCAAATCTGTAAAGATATAAAAGCTTTGTTTTAGAACATTGATGGTAGGCATCATATGTAATTGATTAATTTATAATTTAGAAAACAAAACAAAATGAAAAGGAGTTTAAAATTGAAAACTTGCAAGGAATGGATATGCATGCATGTGTTCATGTGACATACACAAATGCCCCCCATGACGGGCCCCAAACAGAAAGTAGGAGTCTGACTGGTCTAAAAGTCGCTAAGAATATTACACATGCATATTCTCGTTCAATTGCATGTACGGTTTCTGAGGAAACATCTTTATATTGGCCTGGTTCCAAACAGGATGTAGATGTCTGTCAGGTCTGAAAGTTGTTTAGAACATACAGTTTGTCATACTGTACTACCCTTACAAATTTCAAATCATTCTTATGTACAAGTTCTGAAAAAAGCTTGACGGAAATTCATAATTACATACAGACACGAGTTAAAATTGATGCAACCCCCTTCTCCCGACTTTTGCATGACTGATGTTCAGGTGTTGCTAATTCCAAAACATGTTATACATGTCATATTGGCCTATAGCTATTATTTTTCCAACTCTTGTTTCATATGGAAGCTTTCTAAGTACATGTAGTTAACTTAAATTTCACAAATAGATCAGTCATGTAGATAGTATGTATAGAAGTAAGAAATTTTGCTTTCAAAATGATAAACACTACAAATATTTTTGTGTGATTTTTTTCTGAGAATAAGGTTAAGTTGACAAGTTACATGAAGATAAACGGAAGATGCACTTAATGGTTTACTAAATGAAATTAACAAGACCAATATGTGTCTGGCCCGCGTCACACTGCAAAAACGTTTAGGTCCAATATGGACAGTCAACATTTTTTTACACTTGCATCTTATGTTGGACTGACAAATAAAGCATATTTATCACAGGCAATCTCTTATTGCTAAACAGAAAAGTTGGGGTCAAGAAGAAATTATCCTCCATTTTGTATGCATATATGATAATTTTTTCTTTTTTTTTCAAAATCGGACTATACATAAAAAGTTTAGTTTTTGCCGATTTTGGGCCCATTATTCTACAAAAAGGGAGACCTTAAAAATCATGCCAATCCATCATGTAATGCTAAAGAACATTATTGTACACTGTATTAGAATTTAATAGCAATTAATATTTAAGAAAGATCTAGTGTTTGGATTTTGAGATTCAGATTACACAAGACACACACCCAAAAGTGCAACGGACAGCCGAACTGACGAAGTGACCTGACTCCGAATCAGCTTTCGTCTTCAGCGACGCAGATCAAAAAGAATCAAGTCTGTAAACATACATATTTTTAGGCACAGTTTTATAATCTTGAAATTGAACCTTTTAACTTTCTGTGATAGTTTTATCATGCAGCCAATACATTAAATCTTCTTCATGTTTCAGGAGAGGAGTTTTTAACTTATGAAACAAATAACAACAGTATAAAAATATAAAAGAGTTTTAATTCGGCTTTAAAAAATGTTACTGTGCCAATGAAAAATTTAAAAATTTACAATACCGGTACTTATTTTTTCATCTCAAATTATAAAAAAATAAAGAAGGAATGCGTCCATAGGATACAGATGGGCCTTCTTAGTTCTTTGGGCCCCAAACAGGAAGTTGAACTTCAACAAGTTTGACCCATTCGCATCAATTCTCATATCAACCCAGTCTTAAATAAGTCAGTCAAGCCTGATGTCCAGTTTGTCATATGTCATTTATTTCACCACCCTACCAAATTTCAAATTCTAATAAAAGATTGATGTGATTTCATATACATATACATACAGACAGATATGAGTAAAACTAAATGCCACCGGCATGGCGTTTAGGGAGCATTAAAATAATGCAGGGAACATATAGATCTATAACTTAACTTGTTCTGCAAAATCTTTTTCTTAACTTGAAATAGTAAGCTTTAGATACTTAAAACAAATAAACATATATAGTATTATGACATCATTAGCAAGCAACAGTCACAGTGACCTGAAAATTATTATTTTTCTTTGTCTCTATCATAAGAATGATATATATAAAAAAACTGACTGTACCTTTTCTTCACAGGCTTCGATCTTCATACTTATTCTTTTCATGTTTTCTTACTTTGTATATAAATTCACAAAAATAGAAAAATAAAAACTCCACTTAATACATATAAGGTTCTGAGAAATTTTTAACTTTACAAAAATATTATCAAGATTTTTTTCTTACCAATTTTCTGTGTTATCCTTTTCCTCCCATCACAATACATGCATCTTCTTTAATATGATCAATGTGAAAAATTTCATCAAACACCATGACAAATAAACCTGCAGGCAATTATATCTACCCCCTATTCAGATAAGGATCATATGATTCCAACTGTGAGGTTTGGTTCTAATCACAATGGGGACATGATAAAAATTATAGGACTTAGATGAACAAGAATGGATATATTCATAAATAATTTATCTTTCAAGAAAAAAGAAAAAAATGTTTGCTTAGCCAATTAACAGATAATGAATGATTAACAGTAGTAGCATAACATTCACAAGTAGTGGGGTACCAGCCTATTCATTTACTGAAAGAGAATTGTAAAAGATGGATGACCTTAACATATTCTGTAAGTATTATATGTAAATTTTAAGGATTATAAACATTAGTTTTTGTCTTGGTAATGAAATAAAATCATATTTATTTTCATTTTCAATTTTGAACACTTTTACAATATTATTTCATCAATTTCCACGCTTATTAGTAAGCTTAACATGTTTAATATAAATGAACAAATACAAATTTTCACATTAACACATTATGAAATGTTTAAAGTTAAAATTTGTTCTTTTTTGAGTGAAAAATCTGAGTTATAAAATGGTGAATGTCGAGGGGGCGAAATTCTCAGCAACAGCCACTTGATATTTGGTATATATACAGCACCAGGGTGGGTCTGTCGCTCACCTACTTCCTGTTAAACGAAATCAGGCCATTTTTGACTTATACAGATTTTTAGCTCACCTGACCCGAAGGGTCATGTGAGCTATTGCCATCACTTGGCGTCCGTCGTCCGTTAACTTTTTCAATTGTTAACTCCTCTGACACCATAAGTCCAATTGCAACCAAACTTGGTACACTTGTTTATTGGCATGGGTGCTTCAAAACTATCGTTTGGATTTTTGATTCATAAAAAGACATGGCCGCTGTAGCTAAAAATAGGACATAGGGGTAAATTGCAGTTTTTTGCAAATAACTCAAAAACGGTGACAGATATCAAAATTCTGGCATAGGGTAAATGTGATCAGCACCTGCCCTGAAATTTTCAAGAAGATCCAACAACTGATGTAGGAGTTATTGTCCTTTTTCTGGATTTAGTCAAAAATTTTCACCTATTTAGCCCTCTTTTCAGTTTACATAGGTTATCTCCCATAAGCAGGAGTTATCTAACTTTGCAGGAGGTGTAATTTCTTAGCCCCTCTGTTCTTTTCATGGAAAATCAAAGAAAAATCTAGAGAGATCTGAAAGAAATTAGGGATTTCCCTAAATTTCACAAGAACTTTACTATATAAAATCTTTTAAAGTTTACATTTTTATTGCAGATTATTTAATAAGTATTTTTGTAAAAGGAAATGTTTTAAAAAGTTACATAACTATCTCAAAATGTTGGGAAATCCCTTTTCTTTCTGAACCCCTCAAATTTATCGTAGGATTTCAACAATAAATCCAGAGAAAATAAATTTCATACCTGCTGTAAAGTTAGATAACTCATGCATATGGGAGATAACCTATGTTAACTGAAAAGAGGGAATATCTTAAAAACTATACAAGATATTTCAAAAATTTAAATTGCATATGATTATGCACATCAAGATCTACATTTCATAAAATTTTTATACCAACTAAACGCCCTGCTTATTTAGACCTCTGTAAAGCTAAGAGTGAAAGATCTATCCTTTGTAAATTGCGTTTAAGTTCCCACAACTTAGCTATAGAAAGAGGAAGATATAATAATACTGAAAGAAGTGAACGCATTTGTCTCTCTTGTGATAACAAAAACATTGAAGACGAGTTCCACTTTCTATCAACTTGTCCTCACTACAATAATCTAAGAAATAACCTTATTGGAAAACTTAAAAATCTACTAGGACATCCGTTTCCTCATACTCTAACAATTAAAGAAATTAAATTTCTTCTTAACAACAATTCCTTTTCAATTATTAAAATTTTCATTAAATTTTTACAAGAATGCTGGAAGATAAGAAAACACAATTAAATGTTAATGAATAAATTAGTACCACTGTCATGCCATGTTAATATTGATATATCTGTAATTATAAAATGTTATTGTTTTGCTTATTCCTTGTGCTATAACCATTTAATGTAAATGTGTTTATGCAAATAAATATTGTCTATTGTCTATTGTCTATTGTAATTAGGTCAAAGCTGTAGAATCATGTCTTTTAGGAGTTATGGCCCTTAAAGCGTCAAAATTTACCATTTTTCATTACTTTTCCCCTGAATTTCAAAGATTAACTTGTCTGACACCATTAGACCAACTGCATCTAAACTTGGCACACATATTCAATAGCATATCTTCTACAATTCTATCGTTTGGATTTTCGATTCGTCAAAAAATATGGCTGCCATGGCTAAAAATAGAACATAGGGGTAAATTGCAGTTTTTTGCAAATAACTCAAAAACGGTGACAGATATCAAAATTCTGGCAAGGGTAAATGTGATTAGCACCTCAAGATCTACCTGCTCTGAAATTTTCAAGAAGATCCAACAACTGATGTAGGAGTTATTGCCCTTTTTCTGTATTTTTTTCAAAATTTTTCACCTATTTAGCCCTATATCTTAAAAACTATACAAGATATTTCAAAAATTTAAATTGCATATGATTCAGCACATCAAGATCTACATTTCATGTAATTAGGTCAAAGCTGTAGGATCATGTCTTTTAGGAGTTATGGCCCTTAAAGCGTCAAAATTTACCATTTTCATTACTTTTCCCCTGAATTTCAAAGATTAACTTGTCTGACACCATAAGACCAACTGCATCAAAACTTGGCACACATATTCAATAGCATATCTGCTACAATTCTATCGTTTGGAATTTCGATTCGTCACAAGATATGGCTGCCATGGCTAAAAAATAACATAGGGGGTGAATTGCAGTTTTTTGCTAATTACTCAAAAATGGTTTCAGATATCAAAATTGTGTAAGAATCAAAAGTGATCAGCATATGAAGATCAACCTGTCCTGAAATTTTGAAAAAGATCCTACTGCTGATGTGGAAGTTATTGCCCTTTTTCGTAATGTTTGCCAAATTTTGCACTTATTAAGCCCTTTGTATCGAAAACTTTAGAAGATAATTCAGAAATTTAAATCCCATATGGTTAAGCACAATAATATCTACAGAATATTTGTACCTGTGTAGTTCAGGTGAGCGATTCAGGCTCCTAGGAGCCTCTTGTTCTTAATTAAGGTAGCCTAGTGCAAATATTTGACAAGATTTAAAAAAAAAACTTTCATAGTAAATAGATATAAGTACATGTATGAAACAATAGAAACATTAGCATGATTGGGTCAAGGTGATTATTTTTCAAGTTAAATTGCAGGTTTAAATTTTCAAGAAACTAATTTGTATAGATTTTATAGATGCATATATTTTTATGGTTTAAAACCATCCACTACAAATTTCTATATTTTTTTTGTAGAAAAACAATAAATAGGACATAGTGCAAATATTTGACAAGATTTAAAAAAAAAACTTTCATAGTAAATAGATATAAGTACATGTATGAAACAATAGAAACATAAGCATGATTGGGTCAAGGTGATTATTTTTCAAGTTAAATTGCAGGTTTAAATTTTCAAGAAATTAATTTGTATAGATTTTATAGATGCATATATTTTTATGGTTTAAAACCATCCACTACAAATTTCTATATTTTTTTGTAGAAAAACAATAAATAGGACATACTTTTAAATGAAATCAAAAGAAAAGTTTTAATGGGATCACCATACTTCTTTTCGAGATACTTTATAAGAAAAACTAAACAATTATAAATTGTAAATTCTCCCATACATTTCTTTACAAAAAATTGACACATTTTCCTGCCAATTATCCCCCCTTTGATGAGATTTTAAAAAAAGGCTTAGAATATCTTTCTAAATGTTTATCTAGTTATAATTTTATCAATAAAATTAAATGAGGAACTTGATCTATGATATAACAAGTCACTTTGGCTTGAATATAGGCTAAATTCTGCAAGAAGTCTGAAAAAAAGCTCTGTTTTAGACTTCACATACAGCCACCTTAATTTGTTACAGCAGGGGCGATTCCATATATTTTTAAGAAGGGGCGGGAGGTCCACATACAGCATATTATGGAGGAAAGGGGGTCCAGATCAATTTCAGTGCTGGAAAATTACCTTCTGGACCGGCATCTGTACAGGACAATGGCTTCCAACATTTGTGTGACTGTTCATGAAGTAGGAGGCGTAGATTTTCTTGAATCAATGCTCCTGTGTTATTTTTATTTCCAAATCTAGAATGTATCAAGAAGAAAGGGGAATACCAAGACATGGACACAAAGTTATTAAGTCTTAGATTAAGAAACACATTTAAAAGATTATACATGTATATGCTTGAACATACTCAATTATACATGTATACTTTTCTACGTCAATTTTATTTTAATTCTCAACCACTTCTCTAGTTTCAATATATTTTACACTATTTTTTTACTTTATATTAAAAAAAATAAATAAAAAACTCCAACAAAACTGTATTACCAAAAAAAAAAAAAACACAAGTAAATAAAAATCAATAATTTCAATTACATCTTATACATGTATGATCTACATGAACATGTCCCATGATTAATTAGCATCTGTAATGATAGTTATGATATTTAACTTAAAATTCATACTGTTTCCGTTTTTTGTATTAAATCCACTGTTTTTGCATTTAATAAATGTTTACGTTCAAGTTGTCCTTAATTTATGTCTAAGAGTCATGAGAGTATAGATATTTTTCAGCTAATAAGTTGCTATATTAACTTCGCACACAGAAGATAAATGAAATAAAGAAGGAATGTGTCCATGGGACACGGATGCCCCCGCTAAGCCCCAAACAGGTAGCTGATGTCCAACAGACCTGAAAGTCACTTAAGACATACAGTTTGCCATGCTGAACCATCCTACCAAGTTTCAAATCATTCTCATGTATGGTTCCTGAGAAAAGCTTGACGGAAATTGTCAAAGTAATGTTCACATATTTTCACATCTGCCTAAGTCCAAAACAGGAAGTAGATGTCCGACAGGTCTAAAAATCGCTTAGGACGTATAGTTTGTCATACTGAACCACCCTACCAAGTTTCAAATCATTTTCATGTATGCTTGACGGAAATTGTCAAAGTCATGTTCACATATTTTCACATTGGCCTAAGTCCCAAACATGAAGTAGATGTCCGACAGATCTCAAAATCGCTTAGGACGTATAGTTTGTCATACTGAACCATCTTATCAAGTTTCAAACCATTCTCATTTAGGGTTCCCGAGAAAAGATTGATGGAAATTCGTACGGACGGACGGACATGAGTAAAACTTAATGCCCCCCGACATGTCATCGCGGGGGCATGATAAATGAATCAAATGACAAACATTTTTTTTAGAGAGAAATATAAAGAGTTTACCAGTGGTTCAGCATATGATTTGATATTGTTTTTTTTCCATTTCATAGGCTTATCTAGGATCCCCATCCAAATAAATCACTAGTAGGACAGATTCGGCAGATCCTCCACTGGTATAAACAGGAGAAGATGCTGAGCTGCATTGATATGAGCGTGGTCTGGCATTCTAAAACATCAGCATAGACACCTTAATTGTAGAATACCTGTTTTAGTTTACAGGATAAACTGATGACATAAAGGAAGATTGTTAAGGAGGCAGCAGATATTTGGTTATCAAAAGTGACATCAACACAGATAAAACTGCACTCAAAGAAAGGATGCAACTGATGACAATCATTGATAGTATTTCTAACATTTGCTGCAAATAATAGTATATGTTTTGACTTATTTAAAGCATCACAAACACTATTTAATTGACTCAATTGATGCCCATAGATGACTATAATAAAAACAAGTTAGTTATAACAAAATACAGCTCTTCGTTTCCATTTATTTGACTACTATTATTCCTTAAATTTTTAGCTCACTTCACGAAGTGAGGGTGGCTTTTGATGTAATACCATGAGCGTTAGCATTGGCATTCACACCTACTTACAGAAGCCTGGTTAAGATCCATATCCACTTACTGAAAAGTATCACATCAACCATGCATGCTTTGGATGGTGGCTGTGACCTATATTTTCCATATGGATGACCACTTACAGAAGAACGGTTAAGATATATACCCGCTTACTGACAACTAATAAAGTGCCACAGCAACCATATTAGTATGGTAGATGTACCTAATGGTCCTAATGATCATGCTAAACACAATGCATGTTTTGGATGCTGAGTGGCTCTGACATATATTTTATCTGCATGGATGACCATTTAAAATTTTGTAAGGTTAACATGAGTCCATTTTTGTTTATAGATTACCTATGTTTCTACATGTACCATATGTAATCCATTCTCTGTTTCCTGTAGCATTTAGTGTAAAAATTACTTCATTTGATTTGCTGAGTTGTTTATCCCAATTATTCTTTTGCTAGGCATTGGTTTTAAATGAACAAGTGCTCTTCATATACTTAATTATGCAATGGAATTTTTAGATACAGACTGTCTTTGACGATTTTTCTCTAGACAAGACAAGCATCAGACCTATTTCAAAAAAAAATTGTCTCTGCGAAAATTGTTGTTGTGGGTTTATTTAGGACAATTTTCATGTGTTAAGTTGTTTGCTGTCTAAAAATTGATAAGTTCTAATAGATAAAATCAGAAAAATGTTATAATGTACTGTGTGACCACAGGAGTCGTCTGCAGAAATTTCAGTAGCTCATGGCCATTTTCATTCATTCTGATGAACCATGGGTTACATGTATGTTGCCAGACATTCCATAAACTAAAGCAGTGCACCTATTTTGCAAATTATCTTTTCTGGTCACACCAAACTCTTTACTCTTGCTCAAAACTCTATAGACTATGCTTCAAGATGGTCCCAATTCATCAAAACGTAAAAATATTTATAAAAATACAGTTAGGTGATTACCAAGTTTATTTCACTATGTAATCTACATGTATACTAAGAATCAAGAAAATGCCTAAATGTTGTAATTTATTCTTGATAAATATTTTACAGTCTCTTATTCTCTATTTGAGATCAAATAAACATGCTTCTTGCAATATATTTGATAAATCCATTGTATTTGAAATATAGATTTCAAACCCTTTAAAACTTCAAAATATATGGTTTAAGAACTTGAAGTATACAAAGTCTTATTGCACTGAACTTTATTCTGTTGTCTTGTTTTAAATATAACAGATAAGGGGTAATTTGTAATAAAAGGACCAGCTGGATAGCTAGGGTCTTTAATTTTTCACCCTGCCAGGCTTATCAATTAGATGTACAAAATAATTTGTCAATCCAGATAAAATTAATTAACATATAATTAACACACTTTTGTGATCTCTGTCATAATGATTCTGATTATGTAGCAAATAAATTTTATCAACCATTATACATGTTATACTGAAATACAGATAGTTTAATTAATCAACATCAATTAGAAGAATCCAGAGAAAAATCGTTTACCACCTCTATTTAACTTAAAAATAAGGGTGGTTTATTGTTCTATAAGTCAGATTTTTTGTTGTTTTCAAAATAAGAATAATTTTATATTTTATAATAATTATATTTCATATTTTTCATGTTTTTAGTCTTGTATATAAATCCTTCTTCAGAATATTTTTCTTTCTATCCTCTGCTGTCAAAATATTTTTTCATCAAAAATCATTCAAAATATGTTTAAGAAAAAACTAAGCACACCCATCCCTTTTAAGATTAAAGGTTTTAAGTATGAATCAAATATATATACAGATTATCTAATTAATTTCATAATGTAAAAGTATTACAGTTATACAACACTGTAGCCCATGCATGCATGATTCACACCACTGTAGCCCATGCATGCATGGATCACACCACTGTAGCCCATGCATGCATGGGTCATACCACTGTAGCCCATTCATGCATGGGTCACACCACTGAAGCCCATGCATGCATGGGTCACACCACTGTAGCCCATGCATGCATGGGTCATACCACTGTAGCCCATGCATGCATGGGTCACACCGCTGTAGCCCATGTATGAATGGGTAAAATGGTATTGATAAATGGGTAACATCGCTGTTGTTCATTCATCTCTGTAGCCCATGCATGCATGAATCACATCAACTGTTGTTGTTTCATATTGAATGATCCTTCAGCTTTGACACATCTGTCAGTATTAATGGAAGCACTGTTCAATCCATTTTCTAGAATATGAGATAAACTCTTATTTTTTATAATTCTCTGTTCACAAGATTTCTACCCCCCCCCCCCCCCCTTCCCTTTTCCAGCATAGGGCTCTGTTTTTAAATCTAAATTAGCGTAATTGTTATAATTTGGTAAGGCAACCAATAATTACCAATGGTTTTCTTAATTGGTAATTTAAAACATGTTTTTTACATTATAAATTTTGGAAGAACGTTTTCGTAGTTTTAATTTAACCCTAAGCAGCCTCAAATGATACAACCAATCAGCTTTGCGAACCTTTTCACGGTTGATTGAAGAACGCGCGAAACTGATAGCTCTAGAGGCAGAAGAAACATTTGCGAGTCGAGAAGAGCTGAAAGAGAACGTATCAAGAAGAAATAGTTACAAGCAAGAAGGTAGAATAATAACTGATTGGTAGTCAGTTATTCAGATCAAAAGTTCGGTGCTAGATATTGAAAGTATTCTGATATTAATGCATGATGTTATGATTTAGAACCAGTGGTGCGTGGTAAAGATTGGATATTTTCTTGACACCACGTGCTTGGAACTTTTTTTGTAATGATAGAAATCTCTGTAGCAAACTTGTTAAAGGTACCGCAAAAAGGTCTCATTTTTTGATGAAATAACTACAATTGATTGATAAATTGAAGGTTCCTAGTAGATCGAGCGTCCGCCATTTTGAAATAGTTTGTCTTGGCAAACATGTCCATGGTCATCACATCTACATCTACATCTACATCTACATATACAAAGAACCATCATATGGCTGATGACTACTCTTCGGCGCAGAGGCGCAACAGACAGCTTGTTAAAAAATATTAATAAACCCCAAAAACTAGTGGGAAAATATACATGAATGATATATATATAATATTTAAATATTTCAAAAAAAAAGAAACAAAACATTTTTTTGTTATTTTTTATATGAACATAAAACTATTTACAACAACTGCTTGGTAATTAATATGTGGAAAAAAAATGACTTTGGACCAAGGTTTTAAACTGGTCCAGAGTGTTTGCTGTAACTATATTTGCTGGTAGTGTGTTCCAAAGTGTTATTGTGTAGGGAAAAAAACTGTATTTAAAGTAGTCTGTTCGGGTACTGTAAATTTGATATTGTGAAGGGTTTGAGTGTCTAGTGTTGGTATTTAGTTGTGGGATGAGGTAAAGTGTTGGGTTTATTGCAACGATGTTGTGTGTGATTTTATGGAACATGGTGATTCTGTTGATGTTCCTTCTTTGTTCTAATGTTGGCCACTTTAGATGTTCAATCATGGAGGAGACACTGCTGGTGTTATGGTATCTGTTGGTTACATACCTCGCAGCTCTCCTCTGTACATTTTCTAGCTTGTCCTTTAAAGTTTTGGTGTTAGGTGACCATACTGACGAGCAATATTCAAGGTTTGACCGAACCATAGATTTGTATGCTAGACTTTTTGTTTCTTCATTTTTAATTTGTAAGTTACGCTTTAGGAAGCCTAAGATCTTACTTGCTTTGTTTGAGATATTGTTAATATGAGTGTCCCATTTCATGTTGTTTGATAATGTGATGCCTAGATACTTAGCAGTTTCTACTGATTCAAGTTTGTGTCCTTTTAAAATGTAGTCATGTTTAATTGGTGAGTGTGATCTTGTTACACTTAACGAGTTACATTTTTCTGGATGAAACTGCATCCCCCATGATTTTTCCCATTCAGCTAAGTTATTGAGGTCATTTTGTAGTGTAATGCAATCTTGTCTGTTTCTGATGGATCTATAAAGAATGCAATCATCTGCAAATAAGCGTGTTTTTGAATTGGCAACAGAAGGTAAGTCGTTTATGAATATCAAAAATAATAATGGCCCTAACACTGACCCTTGAGGTACCCCACTAACTACTGGTAATGGACTAGACACTTCCCCATCAAGAGTTACTTGTTGCATTCTATTACTCAAGAAAGAAGAAATCCACTCCCATGTGGGTCCTCTTATACCGTAATTTTCAAGCTTGCACAGTAATCTCTTGTGGGGAACTTTGTCAAACGCCTTGCTGAAGTCAAGGATTATCATGTCAGTTTGAATGCCTGAGTGTAGGTTGTCCAGTAGTTCATGACTGAGTGTAATTAATTGAGTCTCGCAGCTCCTTTTTGACCTAAAGCCATGTTGGCAATCAACTAGAATGTCAAAGTTGTCAAGATGTTTAAGTATATTGCTCACCACTACATGCTCTAGGATTTTACAACAGATGCACGTTAGCGAAACAGGCCTGTAATTACTTGCTAAATATTTTTCCCATGGACCTGTATATATTGCGATATAAGGTCTATTGTATATATCAGCTTTCTAAGCCAAAATGAATCTAAAAAAATGCAGTTGTTGGTCTATTGGGGATGTGGCCATGTGTCCAGTCTCAATCAAAGCTTTATTTTAGAGTCGACGCATTTATTAAATTGGCAATTTTTATTTGGGTTAGGTTGCGAAGCAACCAAAACCCTTATGCCGCTGGTCGTTTGGTTAGACTATGAAGGAAACTTTGTAAATCCTGTGTTTTGTGGAAAAGGTTGGACCAAAAGTTTTTCAAAATATGTTTTTGTTGGCAAATATGCAAGCTTATCTATGATTGAAGTCCAGGCAAGGGTAGAAAAGCAGGTTTTTTACTCAATTGTAGAGCTAACAATTGAGCCGAATCACCAATGGGACTTAACATATAGCAAAATAAACATTCCGCGGTAAAATAGTCCTACTATTTGATGTTGTTGTACTATATTTGTTTTACTTAGGAATTCAATCAGAGCAATCCGATTTACTTTTCTATAATAAATATGAGTTTGGCTACAAGACTTGTATACATTTAACATGTTAAAAAAGTTGTCATGCTAGCCTTTGAAAGTGGCGCCACATCGGCGGATTAATTTTTCAGGTGATCAATAAAATGTAAACAATATGATTCATGGATGCATGAAAGATTTATTCTTGGATTTACTTACGAAAATCATCCTGTTTAGAAATAATTTCTACTGGTCAGAAAATCCTTATTGACTGATGTACGTTTAACATGTTTTTAAAAGTTGTCATGTTATTTTTGAAGCTAGAATGTGTCATATCGGCATTAATAATGTTCCACGTGATCAATAGAATATAAACATTTACATGTGCCGATGTGGGCCAAGTTTATCTTTCTGAGTGATCTTGTGTACCAAATGTTTATTTGTTTAGGAATAATTTCTACAGATAAAGAAACTCTATTTATAGATGGGAAAACAAATATTTAACAGATTGACTAAATGACAAATGATTGTTTACGTTAAATTAATTATAACTTAAACACTCCCGCAGGTGTTCATAAATGGATAATGTTAATACTTAAACGATTAAATTGTTTTGATTACATTTATCAAATTGTATCTCCTGTCCACATGGTTCACATTTATATACATGTACGTAGATCAACTTTGCATTCCAGTTCTACTTTCACTTTACTGACACCTGTGAGTGGTAGTGTGGGGCAGGGCTAAACAGTCATTTTCTTATCATGTTATACAATAATTTTAGCATAAATATTAGAGATTAAATTGTTAATTGCATTTTGAAAATAGAGGGAAGTTTTACGCGTAATTTTTAGGGTTGTGTGTAACAATGTGTAAAAATCTATTGAATTTTTATACCCCCACTCGTAAGAGAGAGGGCTATATTGCAATCACCTTGATCGTCTGTCCGTCCATCTGGTACAATATCTTGGCTTCTACCAAAGGGATTGATGACAGCTTTAGCATGACAGGATCATACAATCTTAGTTTCTATGTCAGTATGTGATCCATTCCGGTTCTCAGAGCTGACTTGTACTTTTTTAGCTCACCTGGACCGAAGGTCCATGTGAGCTATTGCCATCACTTGGCGTCCGTCGTCGTCTGTTGTCGTCTGTTAACAATTTTCAAAAAATCTTCTCCTCTGAAACTACTGAACAGAATTTAATGAAACTTGGTATGAATGATCCTTAGAGTGTCCTGCACCAAACTTGTGTTTCAATTTTTGATGCGTCAAAAAACATGGCCGCCATTACTAAAAATAGACCAGGGGGGTCAGACTACTGTTTTTGGCTTATAAATCAAAATGTATAAGAGATAGATGAAATCTGATGGCATGCTGCTGAATCAGCATCAAAAGGTCTATAAAAGTCTCCATTTGGTCGAAGTTGTCAGATGACCCCTTATAGGGGTTACAGCCCCTTAAAGGTGAAAAATAGCCATTTTTCATGTTTTTAGCCTACAGAATGAAACTATCGCAGATAGAGATTAGCTGTTGCTTGCATAAATGTTCAGCTCATTTAGCTCTACAAAAGTCTCCATAGGGTCGAAGATAGGGGTTACAGCCCCTTTAAAGTGAAAAATAAGTGTTTTTAGCCAAAACTATTGCAGATAGAGAAAAGCTGTTGCTTGCTTAAATGTTCAGCTTATTTAGCTCTACAAAAGTCTCCATAGGGTCAAAGTTGTCAGATGAACCCTTATAAAGGGTTACGGCCCCTTAAAAGTGGAAAATAGTGTTTTTTGCCTATACAGTCAAACCTGTCTTTACGACCACCTGTATTCAACGACCTCCTGTCTTGAGCGACCCTTTTCAATCCCCCCCAACAGGTTTTACTATGTTTTGCACCTGTATTCAGCGACAACCTGTCTAACGCGACTAGCGACCATGTTTTTAGTTCATAAATGACCATAAATCCTCCGTTATGCGACTTTTTATTAACCGGAAGTTGTCAGAAAATCGGAAATATTATGCGAAAATCGCCGCGTTTCGTTCCCCGTCAAAAATATACCGATAAATTTGAAAGTAAACAGATTGTATTAGGTGAAGTTTAGCAGCAGGAAGGACTGAATTTCCACATGTAGATTTGTTTATGTATTAAGTTGGCAAATGAAGATTAAAACTGAACAACTCTGGGGATGGAATTCAGTCCCATCGTCGTAATAAACAATCTGTTCCACAAACTTTCAAATGTCAATGGTGGATGAATTATAAAATCAAAGGTTAGTTCATTCAGTCATCTAAAATTACTTTAGCCCTTACAACTCTTGGAATTGGTAAACAGTTTTATCAGTATAATAATTTATCTGTCCCTTAAACTTTTAGTTTTTACTGGTGAATGAACTATATTTACAATAATAAATAAATATTTTATTAGCACAAACTCAGATCAGTACATGGTTAAGGCACAAAGTAATAAATGAAACATACAAATGTAATATAAATTTTTACGTTATAAACTATAGTTATAATTATATAGTGATATAATATAGCAAACAATACAGCCAATTGCAATAAGTTTTGTCAGTATGACATATATATATCATTTTCTTAGTTCAAAGCATTCTAAAATAAATGCAGATGTAAGTTTTAAACCAATTTCAGATTTGGTATTTAATAAGGAGCTCAGCAGAGAATTGTTATTTGTTGAGATATTTAAATTTGGGATATAACTTTTAATTTTATTGAAAAATGTATCTCTTAACTGTTTGTAGTGTTTGCAATGCAAAAGGAAGTGTTCTTCATTTTCAACTTCTTCTGCATTGCAAAATGTACATTTTCTTTCTATTATTTTTAGTTTTAGGTATCTTCCCTTCTCAATCATTAAGTTATGAGCGCTGACACGTATTTTGGAAAGAGCAGCCCTATCCTTAACTTTTTTTAAGATGTCTAAATAATGGGGTCTGCATCCTTTTTTAAAGATTTTTCTAAAAAACTCTAATTTTGAAGATGTGTTGATAATTGAGTTTTGATTTTGAAGATTTTGATCATTTAACCTAATTTTTATTTGATTTAAGTAAAGTTTAAGTGAGTTTATATCATTGTTAATAAAGGAAAATCCTAAATTATTATACCCCCCACTTCAAAAGTGGGGGGTATATAGTGATAGGGGTGTCCGTCCTTCCGTCCTTCCGTCCGTCCTTCCGTTACACTTCAGGGCACCCATCTCTTATCCGCAACTCCTCCTAAACCCCTTGGTTGATTTTCATGAAACTTACACACAATCTTTGTGACATAATGTAGATGTGCACCTACTATTTTAAAATTTGATCAGAATGGTTTTTTGGGTTTCCCATACCAAAACATGGACTTAGCCATTCGACTACATGGGGGTACCCATCTCTTATCCGCAACTCCTCCTAACCCCCTTGGTTGATTTTCATGAAACTTACACACAATCTTCGTGACATAATGTAGATGTGCACCTACTATTTTAAAATTTGATCAGAATGATTTTTGGGGTTTCCTATACCAAAACATGGACTTAGCCATTCCCTTACATGGGGGTACCCATCTCTTATCCGCAACTCCTCCTAAACCCCTTGGTGGATTTTAATGAAACTTACACACAATTGTTGTGACATAATGTAGATGTGCACTTACTTTTTTAAAATTTGATCAGAATGGTTTTTGGGGTTTCCCATAACAAAACATGGACTTAGCCATTCGACTACATGGGGGTACCCATCTCTTATCCGCAACTCCTCCTAAACCCCTTAATGGATTTTCATAAAACTTACACACAATCTTCGTGACATAATGGAGATGTGCACCTACTATTTTAAAATTTGATCAGAATGATTTTTGGGGTTTCCTATACCAAAACATGGACTCAGCTATTGACTACATGGGGGTACACATCTCTTATCTGCAACTCCTCCTAAACCCCTTGGTTGATTTTCATGAAACTTACACACAATCTTTGTGACATAATGTAGATGTGCACCTTCTATTTTAAAATTTGATCAGAATGATTTTTGGAGTTTCCCATACCAAAACATGGACTTAGCCGTTCCCCTACATGGGGATACACATCTCTTATCCGCAACTCCTCCTAAACCCCTTGGTTGATTTTCATGAAACTTACACACAATCTTTGTGACATAATGTAGATGTGCACCTTCTATTTTAAAATTTGATCAGAATGATTTTTGGAGTTTCCCATACCAAAACATGGACTTAGCCGTTCCCCTACATGGGGATACCCATCTCTTATCCGCAACTCCTCCTAAACCCCTTGATGGATTTTAATGAAACTTACACACAATTGTTGTGACATAATGTAGATGTGCACTTACTATTTTAAAATTTGATCAGAATGATTTTTGGGGTTTCCTATACCAAAACATGGACTTAGCCATTCCCTTACATGGGGGTACCCATCTCTTATCCGCAACTCCTCCTAAACCCCTTGGTGGATTTTAATGAAACTTACACACAATTGTTGTGACATAATGTAGATGTGCACTTACTTTTTTAAAATTTGATCAGAATGGTTTTTGGGGTTTCCCATAACAAAACATGGACTTAGCCATTCGACTACATGGGGGTACCCATCTCTTATCCGCAACTCCTCCTAAACCCCTTAATGGATTTTCATAAAACTTACACACAATCTTCGTGACATAATGGAGATGTGCACCTACTATTTTAAAATTTGATCAGAATGATTTTTGGGGTTTCCTATACCAAAACATGGACTCAGCTATTGACTACATGGGGGTACACATCTCTTATCTGCAACTCCTCCTAAACCCCTTGGTTGATTTTCATGAAACTTACACACAATCTTTGTGACATAATGTAGATGTGCACCTTCTATTTTAAAATTTGATCAGAATGATTTTTGGAGTTTCCCATACCAAAACATGGACTTAGCCGTTCCCCTACATGGGGATACACATCTCTTATCCGCAACTCCTCCTAAACCCCTTGGTTGATTTTCATGAAACTTACACACAATCTTTGTGACATAATGTAGATGTGCACCTTCTATTTTAAAATTTGATCAGAATGATTTTTGGAGTTTCCCATACCAAAACATGGACTTAGCCGTTCCCCTACATGGGGATACCCATCTCTTATCCGCAACTCCTCCTAAACCCCTTGATGGATTTTAATGAAACTTACACACAATTGTTGTGACATAATGTAGATGTGCACTTACTATTTTAAAATTTGATCAGAATGGTTTTTGGGGTTTCCCATAGCAAAACATGGACTTAGCCATTCGACTACATGGGGGTACCCATCTCTTATCCGCAACTCCTCCTAAACCCCTTAATGGATTTTCATAAAACTTACACACAATCTTCGTGACATAATGGAGATGTGCACCTACTATTTTAAAATTTGATCAGAATGATTTTTGGGGTTTCCTATACCAAAACATGGACTCAGCTATTGACTACATGGGGGTACACATCTCTTATCCGCAACTCCTCCTAACCCCCTTGGTTGATTTTCATGAAACTTACACACAATCTTTGTGACATAATGTAGATGTGCACCTACTATTTTAAAATTTGATCAGAATGATTTTTGGAGTTTCCCATACCAAAAATGGACTTAGCCGTTCCCCTACATGGGGGTACCCATCTCTTATCCGCAACTCCTCCTAAACCCCTTGATGGATTTTCATTAAACTTACACACAATTGTTGTGACATAATGTAGATGCGCACTTACTATTTTAAAATTTGATCAGAATGATTTTTGGAGTTTCCCATAGCAAAAAAGTGACTTAGCCATTCCCCTACATGGGGGTACCCATCTCTTATCCGCAACTCCTCCTAAACCCCTTGATGGATTTTCATGAAACTTAACACACAATTGTTGTGACATAATGTAGATGCACACTTACTATTTGAAAGTTTGATCAGAATGATTTTTGGGTTTCCCATAGCAATACATGGACTCAGCCATTCGACTACATGGGGGTGCCCATCTCCTATCTGCAACTCCTCCTAAACCCCTTGATGGATTTTCATGAAACCTACACACAATCTTTGTGACATAATGTAGATGCGCACTTACTATTTTAAAATTTTATCTGATTAATTTTTTTTGGGGGGGGTGGGGGGTATTTATTTGTGAGCTGCGGCTCACAGTTTTTCTAGTTTAGTACTGATTTCAGTTTGATAAACCAGTTGTTTGAATTGACTGAATTTTCAAAAACATTTTTTACTAGAGAGTGGTCTGAGTCTAAGATATGTACTAAATATTTGATACTAGAGTACAAAATTTTATTTTTAATGGGAAGTCGACCTAATTCAGCTCGACAAGCATCATTGGTAGCTTTGCAATGTACACCTAAAATTTCTTTTATAAATTTAATATGAATTTTTTCAAATTTTTTTTTTACATAAACTCAAAGGTTATAGTCTTACCAGTAGCTACATGTACATGCCTTTATTTTTTATTGGTAAATAAATGATACATGTATTTACATCAATTCAAATGTTATTCCTACATGAAGCTGCCATCATAAATTATTTTGCCCCTTAGACCTTACAGTACCTTGCAGGCATACAAAAATCTAAAGATTTTGGCATGGATAATATGACCGATGCCAAACCTGTATTCAGTGACCACCTGTCTTAAGTGACCTTTTTTACCTTGTCCCTTCAAGGGTCACTTAAGACAGGTTTGACTGTATGTAGAATGAAAACTATTGCAGATAGAGAAAAGCTGTTGCTTGCCTAAATATTCACTTTATTTAGCTCTACAAAAGTTTCCATAGGATCGAAGTTGTCAGATGACCCCTTATAGGGGTTATGGCCCCTTAAAAGTTAAAAAATAGTGTTTTTGGCCTATAGAATGTAAAATGTTGCAGATAGAGAAAAGCTGTTGCTTGCTTAAATGTACAGCTAATTTAGCTCTACAAAAGTCTCCATAGGGTCAAAGTTGTCAGATGACCCCTTATAAGGGTTACGGCCCCTTAATAGTGAAAAATAGTGTTTTTGGCCTATAGAATGAAAAATTGCAGATAGAGAAAAGCTGTTGCTTGCTTAAATGTTCAACTCATTTAGCTCTACAAAAGTCTATTGGTCGACATCAAGACCAGGCGAGCAATTCAGACTCCTGGGAGCCTCTTGTTAAGGGTCAAAATAAAAACAAGTTGCTTTTCTTCCAAAAAGCAATCGTGGGCGCATGTTATTTTTGAAAACTGGTATATGTTAGTTTTTGTGGATTTAATTTTACACTTACACTTTTTGTATTATTTGAAGCTTTTAAGTTACAAGCTTAAGTGTATGATGTATGCACTATATTGAAATTTGATAGATGTTTTTGGAAATTTACAGTAGAAAAAGTCTTTGGTATTTTTTTTCTTAACAGCTAAACGTTATTATTGTTTCCATGACTTAGAGTTAATGGGGTATAAATTTGAACAAATGGAAGTAAGAATATCCTTAACTGCCTTGACCTTAACAAAAAATTCTTCAAGATCAATAGGGTTCTCACTTATCTGGTATGTATCAATATCCCAAATTTTCATTTGATTTGGTTAAAAATTTTTTTAGTGATCGTGCGGAAACCATATTTTTTGTGAAATTTTGCAATTTTTCATATTTAATCAACCATACATGGTAGAATCATCAAACCTAGAATATGCATGCATCATGGATGGTAGGTCAACATCCAGATGAAATTAGGTCACCACGACCTATATTGTCCGCTTGAAAGACTTACATTCAAATTTACATCCGAGTTCATATCTTAGCAACAATACATTGTAAAATCATCAAACCTTGCACATTTATGCATCATGGAAGGTACGTGAACATGCAGATGAAATTAGGTCACCGTGACCTATATTTTTCACTTGAATAATCTACATTCAAGTTTATGTCCGAGTTCAATCTAAGTAACTACATGGTAGGATTATCAAAATTTGTACATGTATACATCATGGATGGTAGGTCAGCATCCAGATGAATTAAGATCACTGTGACCTATAATTTCCACTTGGATGACCTACATTTAAGTTTATGTCTGAGTTCGTATTCAAGCAGTTATACATGGTAGGATCATCAAACATCATCATCATGTTTTCTTTTAGACACTGTTTTTACTTTCTAATATGAGACTTAGGCCCAAACTCGAAAAAAAAAAATTCTCGAAAATACTATACACCCTGTTTTACGGACTTGCCTGTGACACACAGGCTATATTCTGCAAAAGCTACACCAACCAACGTTTGTTCAGTCGGAGGTCATTTCAAATAATTGTAAAAGGATAACATTAACCACTTACCTGGAAAAAATAGGATGTACGGCAGGGTTTTTAGGGTCAAAAATTGACGTTCTTAGCCAAAAACACGTTTTCGTGGATAAATAGTCGGTGAAAATATTTTTGTCATAATTCTTGCACTGTAAGGTTGAAAACACTTCACTTTTCACAAAATTATAAATTATTAGTAAAAAAACGCAAAAAGATAGCGTAAAAATAAAGCCAGTGCATCACATTACCCGATGCGTCAAATAGGACGACACGGCTGTATAATGATGACTTTGAGATATTTTTACGATGATTCCGTTTAAACGGACTTTACCCAACTCAATTAACAGACCGATTGCGCATTTATCATTATGGTATTGTTGTATTAACAGGCCAAAACCTCTGTTACCCGAATGACGGCCGTGTTACAGCGTTGTTATAAGCTATTGTTCTCTAAAAATAAATTCTTCTACTAAAGTCAAACATTTAGTTGCAAAATAAAATCCCGTACAGACAAGTTTATCTTGTGACGAAATATTATGTAAACAGTAACTAAATATATCCAGGTCAGATATTGAAAATTGAAATAATATTGATCAGTTTAGCATGTCAGGTCACAGATGGAGAAAATAATTATTGTTTTTATAAGTACGATGTATGCACAGGCAAATTGTTAATTTATTGAAAACTATGGCTGATCAATGTCACTTGGAGAATGATTGTACAAACAAAAACAATTAACGGCCTTGCCTGAGACGTTATCCCTTAGAGGCGCCATTGCTTTAAATTACCAAAGTATTTTATCTCTTCCCTTCTTAGTGGCACTTTCCCACAATTCTCGAAGTCACGTGCCCCTCCATAGCATCCTGTCAAACCTCTCTAATACTAATTGCGTGGGCTGCTAAGGCGCCCACGCAAAAAGATTCGTAACAGATTTCTCAGCTTCCAATGAAGGGATTGATTTTGAATTTGGTACAAAGCTTAAGCATGATGAAATGTACTGTGCCTCGACTTTCCAGGTCAGTTGGTCATCTTCCTTTCCAGGTCAGTTGGTCAACTTCCCGTTTTCTAATGTTCGAGTGGGGGTAGGATTAGCATGACTTAGTGCCACCCCTTGTTTATGAAAATGTGGTCCTAAAATAATGCCTTTGTAAATGCAATCATGTTCAATCATCAGCTGCATGTGTTCAGAGCGACTATCAACATTGGGCAACGGACAGGGTTCAACATGTTGTGTTCAAAGGATGAGTGGCATTAAGACCCATAATTGGCCCAAGAAAATGAAGTTGGTTCAAATGTTATGATATTTATAAGAAATATAAGCTTATATGTGGTTACAAAGAAAACACATCAAATAAGGCAAATTTCATTCATTGTGACCTAATAATGACATCATATTTAATGGTCATATTTGACAAAATAAAGAAAATCTGCAATTTTGAATGGTTTCAGTGCATATTTTCCTTAAGAAAACATTGGGCGCATGAAAACAACAACTCCAAACTTTCAGAAATGATGGATTTCATCATTTTACATTTTACACATTTTTGCCAAGTATGAAGTTATTGTTTTGATGCGCCCACCTTCTTTCAGACCAAAAAGTGAGTGAAAATCAGCAAAAATCAATGAAATTAGGACAATTTCTTAAATATAAAGCATTTTAAGTTAACTGATTGGCATGACATCTTAACTGATATGGCACATGCTTATCATTTTCTTTAAGCCTTTTAATCTATCAATGTTTCATCAACTCAAGGCATCTATATGCTCAGTTTTAATTTCTTGGTAAATCTTGGGCCAAAAATGGGTCTTATTGCCATTCATCCTTTGAAGTACTGCTGGTGTAAGAATTAAGTCATCATTAAAATTTATTAGAAATTGTGTTGGTAAACACGGTACAATTTAAAATATGTAGTGAGTTTTTTTTGTATAAAAATCCCTCAAGTAATGCGATTTGGAAGCTCAGAATTAGTTGCCTAGGCTGTTCTGGAAATTGTAACAGGTAAATTTTTGTACATGCATTTCTGATTAAAATTATTGAATTATAAAAACTAACAAAAAATAGAAAATGAAAATAAATAAAGAAACATGTTGCTGTCATATCATCATGCTGTTGGCAAAGTTTTTTATTCAGATCTATATGAAACCAGTAGCACACATACTTTTTTGCCTTATATATTTGTATACCAATGCACTTTAAATAGCAGTCCTGCTTTTTAATTCACAAGATATACAAGATGCTACAACCACAGCATATTGAACTCTGCAAATTTTCAGAGCATTGATATGACTTTTCATCCGTTCAAGAGTTTTTTTTTTAAAAGATAGCAAACCATGGCTGTATTTAGGGTAAATAATTTGACATTGATCTTAACTTAGATAAACTAGGTTGGAAAAGTACATGCATATCAATATGAAGTGTGGTGTTGAAAGGGAAAACACATTTCAGCTTATTTTAAGCTGTAGAACAGCAACCTAACCCTAGCAGTGCTGTGCACTTTGATTTTGTAATTGTGCTTTGTTGAAATATTTTTCCGTGCATCATGATTGGATATTGCACATGAATTGTTCTCAGCAAAGTACATGTATATTGTCTGTGATTCGTTGAAGGCATGCTTTACAGTAATACACAGTCAAACTTTTATCCTTGAACAAAAAAATAGTCATATTTCCCTGTTGTTATTTGCATTTTCTATTATTCGTGATTAGGACTCCCATAAAACACAAGCTCTGTGGAGCTTTTGAATCGACTTATTACATATAGCACAAGTACGTATCAGATACACAATAACATAGTCTGCAAGTATTGGTCACAGATCTATGCTATTTTGTGTACTATCTTGCATGCATACAAGTCAAATTACTATTGCCAAGGCTGACCAAACCCGGCAAGATGGCAAAAAATGTTTCCCATTGAGCATGTTGAGCATGCATGCCAGATGGTTATTGGTGGACCTGTTTACAATTGACGGCTTCCTGCTGTGGGGACATGGTCATATACAGGGATAATTTAACAAATTAACAAATAATTTCATTACCTGATTAGAATAAGCATTTCATTAATTTAAAAGGGTCATAAAACAATTAGTTAGCAGGTTTAATAAAAAAAATGATATTTATAATCTTTCAATAAATTCTGTTCAACAGCATCATTTTTTTTTATCACTTTCTTTATACAAGATAAAACTTGAAAGAATTGATTGATTTGAATTTCTAATAAATAGTCTCATCCACTGTCCCTCCACTCTACTCCACTATAATAAGGGTGTCTCCACAGAGGTTATGAAATATGTTTTAGTTTGCCAAACATCAATTTTTGTTTATTTTACTAAGTGTAATTAATAAGATATTTTGCTGGACCTCTACAAATTCTTCTGGACAAATGGGCAGGTCCACCACTTTTCAAAATGTCTGTCTCCACCCTGGAGAATGGTGTCTCGGCTCATCTCCACCAAACTCCACCTCCTCGGTGTAGAGTGGAGAAATTAAAAATTGCATGGCTGGGAGTGTAGCTGACGTCACATTTCCTGATTCTATAAAAGATGAAAGAAAGCTCCCTGATTATTAGTAGTTTTACATGTGCCAAAGCTTATTATCAACCTGTCATGATGTCTGGTCAATTAATTACAGATCTGGCACGACAAAGCTGGAGATTGGACATAGGGCAAGTTTAGAAGAACCAGGTAGAATCCTGCAGTACTTACTTTATTTTGTATTTTAATGTGAAGGATGACTTCACTATCCTTCAACAATTATATTACTACCATAGAATTTTAAAAATGTATGCAAAGTTTTATTATATGTAAACTCATTGAAATAAAAAAAAATATTTGCAAAATATTTAAAATCTATTTTTAGTGAACCATGTCTGGAAGAGCCAGAGGAAGAGCTCGTGGTAGAGCGCGAGGGGCAGATCAGGCAGAACCTGCGAGGAGGCCAGGAGAAGGGGAATCTCAGTCTGTACCTGTAAGCACAACTTTTTATTATACTAACATCCCATTTATGTTTCGCAACTGTGTGTTTTGTATAGTGTTGCTACTGGCCTCTGATATCACATTGGAAAAGGAAGGTTATGTGCCATAAAATCTGGTTTAACCCATCATTTGTTTTTGTATGCCCAGGCTTCCAACTAGCCCTATTTTTGAGAAATTTCAGGTGAAATTTTGAAAAATCCCTTATTTTTTCTAAAAAAAATTTCCAAACATAACAATCAAACTAATGATCAGAAATTTTACCATAATTTTTCAAGGCTCGCTTTGCTCAGCATTTGGTCTCATGTTGCAAACTTGAAATTGAAAGCTTTCATCAATTACACTGCAGCTATAATGGAAAATCAGAGGCCCGCGTCTTTAAGCGGATGAAAAGGGATTTTAATTACTTATTAGATAATCGTTAATTCCGCGAACGCCACGTCTTTAGATGGACGTTTTCTATCTATCGTGGAAATCATAGCCTGCTGTTTATTTTATCGATGAATAGTTTCATTAATGAATATATAAGGTTACAATCGGGTTTAACAAAACTTTTTATTAAAGTTTGATGCTCTAATCAAGTCCGTCGCTCGTCAAATCAGTTTGTTTGATCTTTTCTTTCATTACCTTTTATTAAATGACTGGTGTAGATTGGAAAATCTCTGTCAAATAAAATGCCTCATTCAGATTGGAAAATCAATATTTTAGTTTTTCATTTCATTGGATGTTCCACAATTGAAATTAACTTTAGGGGCGGAACTAATCAGGTAAGTAGGTGTGAATGACAGGTAAATTGTATGAAGGCGGCGCTTGTGTATTAAAAGTTACCAACTCTAAAAATGCTGACACTTTTGGTTTTATTATCGCCAGCCTGACCAGAGATCATTAATTTGTACATGAACCTTATCATCAACCTAATTACTGTTACCTGTCAGCTTTATTCTAACTGATTGAAATATTTCAATAGATGTAAATTTGAAAAGTTTTTAATAATTATGTTTTATAATTATTGAGAAAGACACGTAAAATCGGTCAAGCAATGATCGATGTAAAAATTCGTAAAGTGTACACTCCAGCTAACACGGATTAATCAAAGCCGTGATGTCGTGAAGGCGACCATTAACTCATAATGGACTGTCCTTGACGGCCATCGATAAAATCATCGTGGATTGTAAAACGATGTCCGCGAAGAAATCCACGTTGAAAATGGATATGCGATATATTAATGCAGAAACAAATGTTCGTTTGATAGACACTTGGGTTTTTTCTAATTAAAAGTATTTTTAGATGTTTAAATAGGTTGCTTTCATATATACTGATTTACTTGTAAAAAAACATTTGTACAGCTAAGTTATGTTGTTACTTTTAATGGAAGTATTTGTTTAAAAATGGTCAATGATTTTAAAAAGTTTTCATTCCCCATTAAGAGCCTCAGTTGTTTTATCTGGAACCACATTCCTTTGTAATTGTCACCTGTCAATCATTCCTTAAGATATTTAAAGATGAAAGGTGACTGACCGGTGAGATAAAAATATTCTCACGCACCTGGAGTTGAAGTTATTGTTGCAGACGATGACAGGTAAATCAATTGAAGGATGCTCCAATCAAAGATTTCCCTGATTAGAATTTAGACACACCCACAACAGCTCGAATGGAAAATTCCACTGGCACTATTATTTACTTCGTAGAATAAACAAACAAATTTAGCAGATGTGAATTATACCTGGCCACGCCATGGCCTACCCTACGGGAGACCACCTTACAAATTACGTAATCCAGATAATAATTAGCATGTGGGTCTGAAGTATTATACACAGGAAACGGTAGGTAAACCCCTGTTGTGCACTGCTGTTGGTCCGAGCATCAAAGTGTCATGAAGGTCAAATTTACATTTTAACTATCAATTCAAATAATCGTACTTCTTAAAAGGCTGATTAGGAACTGAAGTTAAATTTGGTGCAAGTCCCAGACTTTGGGTCCTGTCTTGTTCCATTTCAAATCAGTTTGAAATGAATTTTCCTTTCATAAAAGATTATTAGATAAAAATTTCTTAAGTTTTCATCATAATTAAAGATTGTCCATATTCTCATTTCAGCCCAGATTGCTGTCATTGTTAAAAGAATGAAAATGCCGTGCTGAAGTTAATTTCGGCTCCTGTCTTTTTCGATTTTTAATCAGTTGGAAATAATTTTTTCTTTCATATAAGTTTATTACATAAATCTTTTTAAAACTTTCTTGAAATCTTAATCATAAAGACCTCATTTCAGCCAAGATCGTTGTCATTTTTAAAAGAATGAAAATGCGCTGCAGTTCACTTTGTCGCAAGTCTTTCACTTCCGTCTTTTAAAAATTGAAAAATTATAAAGAATTGTCCTATTTATAAGATAACAAAAAATAATTGCTGCAATAATTTCACTTGTATTAAATTTCGTTACAAAAGCGTAAGTTACTAGTCTAAAACAATTTTGATTCATCAAACGTATCGCGTAAAATATTACATCTGCATTTTCCGATAGGTGATTATAATAATTAAGAAAAAATTACAAATTTCACGTAAAATGGTATTTTTGTTTCTCCGTTTTGTGATTCACACGTATATATGAATAAGTCAAAGTGGAAAGTTATACTCATAAACTTCAAGAGTAAATCTTGCTCGCATTACACAGGACCGACAGACTTGCTGAAACTGCAAGACGCTTGCTCTAAAAGAAAGACAAATTTCGTCTAGGTCTTTATATGACTTATTTCTTTTTCTTTTCCAGTTACAGTTGTAAAATCTTTTAATTTCAAAACGTAAAAACTTATTTAATACATCACCGATTTCAATAATTGATTTTTGAAATAAAACTACATGGAAGTCCGAACTGCCGACGGTTCTTTCTTGATCCTAAATCTTGATCAGTCTCTTTTTCTCTCTCTTTTATTTTAAATCTAATTCTTATATAAAATATGCTTCAAATTGAATACAACATAGCCTTTCAAATTACGTTTTTAGATGTATACTATTAACTGACGGCAATGAAGATTTTTCAATTTGTGGATCGTGTCTTTCTGGCATATTCCATATTCTTTCGTTTTTAAATTCTATAACATCGATGATGACCGCTTTTACGGGTCAAAAAATAAAAAAGTCTAAGTTTAAAATTCATATTATATACACATTACGAATTTTTATGTCAATCATTGCTTGACCCATTTTACGTGTCTTTCTCAATAATTATATAACTTATAGCACAATCATAATTATTAAAAACTTTTCAAATTTACATCTATTGAAATTTTTTAATCAGTTGAATAAAGCTGACAGGTAACAGTAATTAGCAGAGTAATTAGGTTGATGATAAGGTTCATGTACAAATTAATGATCTCTGGTCAGGCTGGCGATAATAAAACCACAGGTGTCAGCATTTTTTGAGTTGGTAACTTTTAATACACAAGCGCCGCCTTCATACAATTTACCTGTCATTCACACCTACTTACCTGATTAGTTCCGCCCATAAAGTTATTTTCAATTGTGGAACATCCAATGAAATGAAAAACTAAAATATTGATTTTCCAATCTGAATGGGGCATTTTATTTTGCCAATCAGAGATTCTCCAATCTACACGAGGCATTTAATAAAAGGTAATAAAAGAAAAGATCAAACAAACCGATTTGACGAGCGACGGACTTGATTAGATCATCAAACTTTAATAAAAAGTTTTGTTAAACCCGATTGTAACCTTATATATTCACTAATGAAACTACTCATCGATAAAATAAACAGCAGACTATGATTTCCACGATAGATAGAAAACGTCCATCTAAAGACGTGGCGATCGCGGAATTAACGATTATCTAATAAGTAATTAAAATCCCTTTTCATCCGCTTAAAGACGCGGGTTTCTGATTTTCCATTATAGCTGCAGTGTATATAATATGAATTTTAAACTTAGACTTTTTTTTTATTTTTTTTGACCCGTAAAAGCGGTCATCATCGATGTTATAGAATTTAAAAACGAAAGAATATGGAATATGTGCCAGAAAGACACGACCACATATTGAAAAATTTTCATTGCCGTCAGTTAATAGTATACATCTAAAAATCTAATTTGAAAGGCTATGTTGTATTCAATTTGAAGCATATTTTATATAAGAATTAGATTATAATAAAAGAGAGAGAAAAAGAGACTGATCAAGATTTAGGATCAAGAAAGAACCGTTGGCAGTTCGAACTTCCATGTAGTTTTATTTCAAAAATCAATTTGAAATCTGCAATGTATAAGTTTTACATTTTGAAATTAAAAGATTTTACAACTGTAACTGGAAAAGAAAAAGAATTAAGTCATATATAGACCTAGAGACGAAATTTGACTTTCTTTTAGTGCAAGCGTCTTGCCGTTAAAGTCTATCGGTCCTGTGTAATGCGAGCAAGATTTACTCGTGAAGTTTATAAGTATAACTTTCCAATTTGACTTATTCATATATACGTGTGAATTCGGAGATACAAAAATACCATTTTACGTGAAAATTGTAATTTTTTCTGAATTCTTATAATCACCAATCGGAAAATGCAGATGTAATATTTTACGCGATACGTTTGATGTATCAAAATTGTTTTAGACTAGTTACGCTTTTGTAACGAAATTTAATACAAGTGAACTTATTGCAGCAATTATTTTTTGTTATCTTATAAATAGGACAATTCTTTATAATTTTTCAATTTGTAAAAGACTGTAGTGAAAGACTTGCGACAAAGTGAACCGCAGCGCATTTTCATTCTTTTAAAAATTGACAACGATTAAAAATCTACCTTGGCTGAAATGAGATCTTTATGATTAAGATTTCAAGAAAGTTTTAAAAAGTTCTTATGTAATAAACTTATATGAAAGAAAAAATTATTTCAAACTGATTAAAAATCGAAAAAGACAGGAGCCAAAATTAACTTTAGCACGGCATTTTCATTCTTTTAAAAATGACAGCAATCTGGGCTGAAATGAGAATATGGACGATCTTAAATTATGATGAAAATTTAAGAAGTTTTTATCTAATAATCTTATATGAAAGGAAAATTCATTTCAAACTGATTTGAAATGGAACAAGACAGAACCCAAAGTCAGGGACTTGCACCAAATTTAACTTCAGTTCCTAATCAGCCTTTTAAGAAGGACGATTATTTGAATTGATAGAAGACAATGTGTTTAAAGATGAAAATTTGACCTTGCATGACACTTTGATGCTTGGACCAACAGCAGTGCACAACAGGGGTTTACCTACCGTTTCCTGTGTATAATTGCTAATTATTATCTGGATTATGTAATTGTAAGGTGGTCTCCCGTAGGTAAGGCCATGGCGTGGCCAGGTATAATTCACATCTGCTAATTAATTGTAATGAATTTTGTTTGTTTATTCTATGACAAATAATTGTGCCAGTGGAATTTTCCATTCGAGCTGTTGTGGGTGTGTCTAAATTCTAATCATGGAAATCTTTGATTACTATTTAAACATCTAAAAATATTTTTAATTAGAAAAACCCCAAGTGTCTATCAAACGAACATTTGTTTCTGCATTAATATATCGCATATCCATTTTCAAGGTGGATTTCTTCGCGGACATCGTTTTACAATCCACGATGATTTTATCGATAGCCGTCAAGGACAGTCCATTATGAGTTAATGGTCGCCTTCACGGCTTCACGGCTTTGATTAATCCGTGCTAGCTGGAGTGTAGGAACTATGGTCCTTAAATATTCAGTAAAGATGTGTTATAAAGTAATTGTTTTTTGAATCAATAGGTTTTCCGTGCAAAAAAGTCTGAAGAGTCCTCATTACAGTCTTCGACTTTAAGCGGTAGTCCGAAGCCCGAGGCGTGAAAAATCAAACTTGGGCGCCTTAAATCAATACCAAATGACGCCCGACTGGCGTATGTGTCCTGAGCCGGTTAAATCTAAGCTCATAGTTTCCGTTCGCGTAAGAGACTTGTCCGCCATTTGTTTTGAAATAAATTGGGTATTATAAAAATCGGGGAATGAAACACATTTGTTTTCTTTCGGATTTCGTCCGGATTTCAACATGTTTTACTGTTTCTGTTATTTGCGCATGTGCGGCAAAGTTTGTTGATAGTTTCATCAATTTTATCGTGTATATTTAAATCAAATCATATCAATTGTCGATAATTAAAGAGTCATTTAAATGACAAACTGAATGATTAGAACAAAATGTAACATGGCCAACAACCGCAAGTCACAAAAATAGGAGTCGGTATTATAAAAATGAGACATGGATGAATGATGAACATAAGCCTGAGTCTAAATTAGACACATTTACTGAATATGCAATGAAAATCACTGAGATACATTCATGACCTTCAAATTATGCACTATTTATGTTTGATGTATTTAACTCTCCCTTTGAATTATATGGTATAATAGTCCTGTAGGACATGGTTCTTATTATTTATGAATTCATTGCAGAGGAGAAAAAAACCACTCAACACATATAATAAACAGAGCAACAGAATAACATTTGAATAGAATTTTTTGTTCTAAAAAGATTCTTATGAACATTTTAACCCGCAAAAAGTGGGCCTCTGGATTTTTTTGTGGGCCTGTAAAATTCTGTAGTTACAGGCCCGTATGGCCTGTGACCAAAAAAGTTTATTGTGAAGACTGTCATTATATTAAAAAAAATTCTCATGTGAAGTTTTGTTTTTTGGGGAATAAAAAGTAGTACATTTTATATAATGTATATTTTGTATTAAAATAACATGAAATGTGTACATGAATTTTATAAATATACATTCCTCTGATTGGTCCTATCCAAATTGTTTTCTTTTTCTTCTTTTTAGGCCCCTTCATCTTCGGCTCCAGCTCCTACCCCCTCTGGTGGACCTCCAGGCCCAAGTGGAAGAGCCACGTACAGAGGAGGGGCAGCTGTGCCTCGTCCAGGAATGGGGTCGGGGGAGGGACAAGTTCCAGCTGACGAACTTGCTAAGATGTCGATAGGAACCGGGGATGCTTCACAGGTTATGAGACAAGGCAGACGTCCTAGATACACTGATTATGAGAGTAAACCAGCCTGGGTGACTGACAAAAGAGGTAAAATTTCATTCTTTAAGGCCGAAACTTCAATCTCTAATCATTAATTTTTTTATACAGTTCAACTGGTATAAAAAAAACAATTGCATACCAAAAGGTCATCCAGTTCATGAAGTATATAAAGCAAAGGCTTATTTAGCAGACACAAAACATCAAAACAATAACTCTCCCTCCTAAAAAAAACCATTAAATCAAAAACACCAAACACAAGCTGCAGTAAGCAACTTGAGAAATCATTGTATTTGCAAAAGTATACTAGGGTGATCTAGAAGGTATGCCTTTACAGTAGACTCCGCCAAATCGGATATCGAATTAGTCAGGAAAAAATATCCCATTACCCAGGATATCTGATTTGCACTTTCCAGTTTTGATGATGTAACACCAAGTCTTGTCCAAGTGTTCATTGTTAAAAGTGCCATCATTATATACTGTAAACCAATTAACTTTCGCTTGCAATAAACATTCACGGGATTCGCGAGCACTTTACATCCGTGAAAGTTTGTAGTCCTGAATAACTCACTGAGACGTTGTATTCATTAAAAGAATCTCAAAAACTGTGAATGTTTGTCTTCGTGAAATGTCCAATGTAATGAAACCGTGAAAGTTTGTAGCCGCGAAAGTTTGTTGGTTTACAGTATTTGTTGTATCATGCAAGAATAAAGAATTTGGTGAATAGCTATTGTTTTTTTATAAATTAATAAAGATAAGCTAGTATTCATTCATATTTATCTAAACCGTAAAATAATGTGTTTCAGGTTCACTTTTTCATAAAGATATCAAAACTTGTCCACATTGGTCAGTTAAATATGAGATTATAGCAGCCCATGAATATGGGGACAAGTGATTTACGTGTTCAAAATATTTATTAGCCATGTGGTTGTCCACACATCGTCTTGGATTTTATTTCAAATCTAATAAGACATGCTTTTCAAGATTGGCATATCAATGTTGCAAAATTTAAAACCTTCAATAAAGGAAGTCAGTTGAAATGTTAGCATTACTTAACTCGCATGATTTGTTTACAGTCATGACGTAATCAGTACACCTGTAATTTCAATGACCCATGTGTTAGCCACACACTAAATTTACACAGACTTCACCTCTAATGAATTTATTTTGTACCAACACAAAATAATTTGAAATATAATAGCTGTGCCAACATAGGATTTCAGAAATAACAACTTGAAAGTTTTCAAAACCTTTATATTTTTACTTCCGGCATGTACGATGAACATGATTGACAGGTGTGCAAGGAAATAAACACACGGAAGATAGATCTTTTATTGCTTAAATAAAAACAAGTGTTTGAATAAAAACATCTTAATTAGTAATACAATATACATTGTTTATTAAAAATCATAAACAGAGTTAAATGCAAATGTTGGTGAAAACTTATGTCAAACTTCCAGTCATCACGATCTTCTGAAACACAAAAAATATCAGATTCTTTCAACTAAATATTTTAAATTCGTGTGGATTTAATTTCTTGGATTTTTCATACCCATGAAACAAACAAAATTTAATCCCCCACGAATATTTCTGCTTCTACAGTATACAAATTCTTGTAATTTTCAGGTGGTTCTGGAACTGGGCTACCAGTAATGACCAACTATTTTAGACTAGTTTCTGCCCCAGACTGGCATCTTTGCCAGTACCAGATTGATTTTAACCCACCAGTTGATAGTAAGAGGATGAGGATAGCTCTCCTGTTTAACCACGAAGAACTACTGGGAAAAACAAGGGCATTTGATGGAAATATCCTTTTCTTACCACACAAGTTGGCACAGAATGTATGTTGTTAATGTTTGGTTTTATGTTTAGGAGTGCTATTCCAAGAAAAATACAATATGATAATTCACTCTTTGAAAAAAAAATGGCCCATAATTAATGGGTAATGGAGTCAAGGATAAAAGTGCCTTCCAACAACAACCACTGCAAAATTTCTATTGTTGTACCTTGTTTAATTGTGTTGACTATGCAGTCTTAGGGCTGTTCCATAATTTTACATAGGGTGGATTATTATTAGATGTATGGTGGGATAAAGAAAAAAGTGCCTCCAGACCCCCCACCCACACACATTTAATTCTGGAACAGCCCTTACAATTTTAGGTAAAACATTTCTTTTCTTATTAACGAGAATATTATGTTTTATCTTAAGGCCATTTCCTAGATTATGGTCGCCTCTTGTCCTAATTTTTCAGCCACACAAAAAATTATAAATTCTTTTAGAATATCTTTGTAGATGTCATTTTATATCAATTTTCATCAAAGTGGCAGAATATTTTATCTAAATTGATTTGAAAACAAAATCTGCTCACCTGTCTCATAGAAATTTGGATGAAAGTCGGTATAATCTTGGAATTTTATTTTATTGTGACTTCAGCCTATTTGAGCTAACATCTGACAAAGCATGATTTTTCTACTACTGAATTTGACCTGGATTATCTGAATTTTAAGCTCATTATGAGAAAAATTCCATCATATAAAGAGAAAGTGGTATCTTGTTCATTCCTTTCAACAATAAGCAATGTGAACCATTTCTTTTGTTTTATGTAGGTCACAGAAGTATATTCTGTGAAGAAGAGCGATGACTCGAAAGTGAGGATCACAATCACATTGACCAATGAGCTTCCACCTACAAGTCCACAGTGTTTACAAGTTTTTAATATCATCTTTAGAAGGTAGTATATTTGTGTTATCAAATCCCCAACCACTCTCTCCCCCTACCCCCTCCCCCAAAAAAAATAAACTAACCTAATTTCAATAAATGAACATTAGCATTTTTGGTTGTATAGTTGTGCTACTTTTGTAGAAGCTAAATACAGTACACTCAGAGAGGACTGATTCTCATACTCAGATTTCAGTGTCAAGTGATTCAGAGTTTCACAGAGTCAACTCTTAGAATTCTCCAAGTAATTTCTCCCACCTGGGAGAAATTTATTACCTTTTTCGGAGTATTTTGGAGTTGTTTATTACCTTGTGTATTATAATCACTTTCACCTGACAAGAAAGACAGGAAATAGGTGTTACTTCAAAAGGTTTTCAAGGAAATAAAAAACTCCAAGCTCGGAGTAATTTATGACCCTTTGGAGAGAGTACTCCTAAAACCCTTCTAGATTTTTATGGCTTTTCTTGGGAGTTTCCTGGAGTCATTCTAAAATTTCCCTCCGAAATCGGAGTATGAGAATCAATCCTCTCTGAGTGTACTGTAATGGCAGTTGAGTTTGTTTTGTAAAAAGGAATTGTATGATATGGTCAAGAATGAAACTAAAATAATATTTTTAGCAATTTTTAAAGGCTAACTTTTTGTGTCCAAGTAAAAAAAAACATTTTTGTTCTCATGATAAAGAGAGAAGGTAATTATGAACATCCTGTTCGCTATATACAGATATGCTATATAATAATCTTGGATCATCAGTCTGTGAAATTATCACAGGCCTGCTAATCCTTGGCAAGTAGAATCCTTTCAGGCCAAATTATTTTATTGAATAATTACAACAAAAACTAAAAATTGAAGATTCAGGCAAGTGAATCTGAAGTCCTATTTTCTTTTTTATCACTTGGCTAAATTCCTGATGGGTTTACCCATGATCTAAAACATGTAGGATAGAATGCAAATAGTAAGTCTATCTGAAATTTCAAAATGACATTCTAATAAATTAAGAACATACAGGACATAGTTGGAGATCAAGTGATGCGTGTGTGTCCACAAGAACTACATGTATCTGGTTAAGACTTTCAATGAAAATATTATCAAATGTATACTATAAAGAGAAAAAAGCATAAATTGTTGTTCAATAAATTTTTTTGGGCCTTTTATAGGAGAAGTTGTATCAAATCATTGCAATTTTACAATTATGCTGTATTGAGTGGTTTCTAACAACTATTCTGCTTGCTGTTAACCAAGGCAGCTTGTCTGTTTTATTATACCCCAGCTTCGGAGAAGAGGGGGGTATACTGGTTAAACTCTGTCCGTCCGCAACATGATTTTCGTAACAGTTTTCTCAGCAACTGCTTAAATTTGGTATATGGCTTCAATATGATGTCCTTTATTGCAAGTATTGAAACTAGGTCTTTTGGATATCTACTTCCTGTTTACTGACTTGCGCAATTTTAAACATTACTGGTCAATTGTTGAAAATTTTCGTAACATTTTTCTCAGCAACTACATTGTACATATCACAGTGACTTGAAATTTGTTATATGGCTTCAGAATGATGTCCTTTATCATGAGTATTGAAATAATGTCTGTCTGATGTGTACTTCCTGTTTACCAACATAGTTAATTTTGGGGGTAGAGGAGGCATACTGAGTACTGCTCACAAATTACTTGTTTTGTAAAAGACTGCCGTTTAATATAAAGATTGCTATTGTTATGACCAATGCATGATTTTGTCTCTTGTAGAGTATTACAGATGGTGGATATGCAGCTTATTGGTAGAAATTACTTCAATCCAAAGTTGGCTGTCCAGATACCCCAACACAAGTAAGGCTCATTTAAATACAAGTTTGTCAATTATGTAACCAGTATAATCTTCATGATTTTTGAAGTGTCAGACTGAATTTAACGTTGAGCAAAAGTAAAAATTATATGAGGACATGATTATATTTTAAGTTCTTTCAACTTTTGTTTGAAAGATGCGCATATCTCTAATGTAACAAAAAAAAACCTCTTACTAGAACTATGAAATATTGCATGTTTAACTACATCCAAGATGTAGACTTATTATTTTAAAAATTTGAAATTGGTTGTGTCATGTAATGCTGATATCTTTTATTATACCCCCCCGCAAACAAAGTTTGGGGGGTATATAGGAAACACCCTGTCTGTCTGTCCATCTGTCTGTCTGTCCGTCTGTCCGTCCGTCTGTCCACATAACTCGTAAGTGCTTCTTCTCCTAAACCGCTGGGAGGATTTTGCTGAAACTTTAGATGGAGGTACATCATATGAAGATGTGCATAAAGAATTTTCATCGCACTCAGACATCATTCAGGGGAGATAATTGGACTTAGACTTTTTAAAATACATTATTCAATGGGAGACCTCGTAAGCGCAACTACTCCTAAACTGCTGGAAGGATTTTGATGAAACTTTACATGAAGGAAGTACATCATATGTAGATGTGCATGAAGAATTTTCATCGCAATCATACATCATTCAGGGGAGATAATTGGACTTAGACTTTTTAAATACATTATAATACATTATTCAATGGGAGACCCTGTAAGCGCAACTTCTCCTAAACCGCTTGATGGATTTTGATGAAACTTTACATAAAAGAAGTACATCATATGTAGATGTGCATGAGGAATTTTCATTGCAATCAGACATCATTCAGGGGAGATAACTGGACTTAGACTTTTTAAATACATTATTCAATGGGAGACCTTGTAAGCGCAACTCCTCCTAAACCGCTTGATGGATTTTGATGAAACTTTACATGAAAGAAGTACATCATCTGTAGATGTGCATGAAGAATTTGTATTGCTCTTGGTTATTATTGAGGGGAGATAACTGGACTTGAAATTTTTTTTTACAATACAGAGTCCAATATGAAGCGGGGGGTATCCTTTTGTGAGCTCGCTCACAGTATTACTTGTTATCTTTTGCAGGTTAGAAGTTATGCCTGGGTTTGTGACGAGTATTCTGAAATATGAAACACAGACTCTACTCTGTGCTGATATTTCACACAAGATATTGAGAAGTGATACAGTTCTGGACATTATGTATGAGCTGTACAACAAGGTTTCTGGGGACGGCTTTTATGATGAATGTGTCAGAAAGTTTGTAGGATCCATTGTCCTGACCAGGTAAGTGAAATTGAACAGTTTAGACTTGAAATATTTTACAATGCAAATGTTTAAACCATCTGGGTAATATTTATGTCTCACCCCACTTTCTGGGAGACATATTGTTTTTGTCCTGTCCGTCACAAAATTTGTTAGCGCAACTCCTCTGAAACTACTAAACCGAATTCAACGAGACTTGGTATATAGGAAGAACATCATATGTAGTTGTGCATATTACCAGGAAATTTTGATCCACAAATTTTTGTGGGAGTTCTGGCCCTTTGAACTTAGAAATTTGCTGAAAATCCTCATTTATCTTGTAAGCGTAACTCCTCTGAAACTACTGAACCGAATTCAATGAAACTTATTATATAGGAAGGACACCATATGAAGTTGTGCATGTTACCAGGAAATTTTGATCCTCAAATTTTTGTGGGAGTTATGGCCCTTTGAACTTAGAAATTTGCTGAAAATCCTCATTTATCATTTTGTCAGCGCAACTTCTCTGAAACTACTGAACCGAATTCAACGCAACTTGGTATATAGGAAGGACACCATATGTAGTTGTGCATATTACCAGGAAATTTTGATCCTCAAATTTTTGTGGGAGTTATGGCCCTTTGAACTTAGAAATTTGCTGAAAATCCTCATTTATCATCTTGTCAGCGCAACTCCTCTGAAACTACTGAACCGAATTAAATAAAACTTGGTATATAGGAAGGACACCATATGTAGTTGTGCATATTACCATGAAAATTTGATCATCAAATTTTTTTGGGAGTAAGGGCCTTTTGAACTTGGAACTTTTTGGGGAAACTGGGGGGAGACATCATTTTTGTAGGCAAAAACAAACTTTAATTAAATTTATGCTTTTAAGTTCAAATTTACTTTTCTATTAAACAAGTTCCTAAACAATTGCCAACTAATTTCACGAGCAATTTATTTCCCCATCAGTGTTCTCCCCAGGCCCTTAGAGCATCTCGGGACCGAGACGCTATCGTAATTTGCCGAGATGCTATCAGTCTTTACCGAGACGCTATTTCAAATTGTTAAAAATACAAAGGTATTGAGTTGACGTCCTTATGAAGCCATTGACTGATTGATGATCATTGAGTTATTGACACATTTACAACCCCAAGCCAATTAACAAAAAAATCAATGATCATGGTCTTGTCAATTAATTAGGAAATATCGATCTTTGAACTGATTAGCCATGCAGATTGCAGATGAACACCTTTTGCGAAGTGAATTATTTCTATTGGACAACCAACCAGGACCAATGGGATTAGACCAAAACAAAAACAAACATATGCACACATGCTTTTATTCAGGTGTGTTATTAGAATATGAGTCGTTGAATTCTAAACTAACGGTCATAACCCATTACCAAAATAAAGAAAATGCTTTTTTACCTTCATGAAACATGATTTAATTCCATTGTTACATTTGTTATTCCAAAATATTGATTTCTAGATATATTGTTTGACCCTTGGTCAAAACAGGAAGTCTAAAAATAGATTCCCAATTTCCCATTACCTTATCTAGCATTTTCTCCTTTTGGCAGGAGAACCATTGTCATCTATATGATTCTGTCAACTTAGTGACTCTTAACCAGTGTGAATGAAATGTAAACATTTGTACTTGGGAACTTATTCATGCCAAAAATAAAAGCTAATTTTATATTATTTTTTATTGCTTCAAACCCAGGCAAATGGCTTTCAGGCCTGTCTTTTCCTCTTGGACCATCATTGGTAACTGGATGCAGTTCACTGAGTGAAATGGGGTGGGTGGGGGAGGGAAGAGGGTGGGGGGGGGGTATCATAAAACACTATTACATGATATGTGGTCAAGAACTTATCATAAATTGATAGTGAAACGTCGATCGACATGATTTTTTTTTCTTTCTGACACCTGATATTGTTTACGCAAAATGTGATGCTATACAAAATTCCTGGGGAGAACACTGCCCATATTCCGTGAGTAAAAGAAATTTGTGAAAAAAATTCATCATGAAAAGACTCTTTTTAGCTCACCTGGCCAAAGGCCATGTGAGCTATTGCCATCACTTGGCGTCCGTCGTCGTTATCTTTTCTTCAAACTTCTTCTCCTCTGAAACGGCTGCACAGATTCAAACCAAATTTGGTCTGGTGGTACTTTAGGGTATCCCCCACAGAACTGATGTGGGGATTTTTGATTCGTCGAAAAACATGGCCGCCGTTGCTAAAAATAGACCAGGGGGGTCAGACTACTGTTTTTGGCTTGTAAATCAAAAAGTATAAGAGATAGATGAAATCTGATGCCACGCTACTGCTTCAGCATCAAAAGCTCGACAAAAGTCTTCATTGAGTCGAAGTTGTCAGATGACCCCTTATGGGAGTTACAGCCCCTTAAAGGTGAAAAATGGCATTTTTTCATGTTTTTGGCCTATGGAATGAAAACTATTGCAGATAGAGAGAAGCTGTTGCTTGCTTAAATGTTCAGCTCATTTAGCTCTACAAAAGTCTCCATAAGGTCAAAGTTGTCAGATGACCCCTTATAGGGGTTATGGCCCCTTAAAGGCAAAAAATAGAGTTTTTGGCCTATAGAATGAAAACTATTGCAGATAGAGAAAAGCTGTTGCTTGCTTAAATGTTCAGCTCGTTTAGCTCTACACAAGCCTCCATAGGGTCGAAGTTGTCAGATGACCCCTTATAGGGGTTACGGCCCCTTAAAGGCAAAAAATAGTGTTTTGGCCTATAGAATGAAAACTATTGCAGATAGAGAAAAGCTGTTGCTTGCTTAAATGTCCAGCTCGTTTTGCTCTACACAAGCCTCCATAGGGTCGAAGTTGTCAGATGACCCCTTATAGGGGTTACGGCCCCTTAAAGGCAAAAAATAGTGTTTTGGCCTACAGAATGAAAACTATTGCAGATAGAGAAAAGCTGTTGCTTGCTTAAATGTTCAGCTCATTTATCTCTTCAAAAGTCTCCTACGGTCTTAGTTGTCAGATGACCCCCTAGCGGGGTTACAGCCCCTTAAAGGCAAAAAATAGTTTTTGGCCTATGGAATGAAAACTATTGCAGATAGAGAAAAGTAGTTGCTTGCTTAAATGTTCAGCTCATTTAGCTCTACAAAAGTTTCCATAGGGTCAAAGTTGTCAGATGACCCCCTATAGGGGTTACAGCCCCTTAAAGGCAAAAAATAGTGTTTTAGGCCTAAAGAAAGAAAACTTTTGCAGATAGAGAAAAGATGTTGCTTGCTTAAATGTTCAGCTTAATTAGCTCTACAAAAGTATTTTTAGGGTCGAAGTTGTCAGATGACCCCTTTAAGGGGTTATGGCCCTTTAAAGGTGAAAAAATAGTGTTTTTTGCTTTGGAATGAAAACTATTGCAGATAGAGAAAAGCTTTTTATTGCTTAAACATTCAGCTCATTTAGCTATACAAAAGTCTTTAAAAGGTTGACATTAAGACCAGGTGAGCGATTCAGGCTCCTGGGAGCCTCTTGTTTTATAGTGATTTGATAGTTGTAACGAAGAATCGCGAAAATAAAAAAGCCAGGAAATCACCCTCTGGTATAAAAAGGCGAAATAAAGTAGTCGTGAAAATAAATTGGTTTACAGTATTGTTATAATTATGATTTCATTTATTAGATACAACAACAAGACATACAGAGTAGATGACTTTGATTGGGAGGCAAGACCCACCTCCAAGTTCAAGCTCCGTAATGGTGAGGAAATATCGTACATTGACTATTACAAGAAGAATTATTCCATCGACATATCAGACAGAGATCAGCCTCTATTGATATCGAGACCTAAAGCCAAGGACATCAAAGTAGGCAGGAAAGATCCCATCTATCTCTTGCCAGAGTTGTGTTGTTTAACTGGTTTGTCAGACGAGGCTAGAGCTGACTTCAGTGTTATGAAAGATGTAGCTGCTCATACAAGAATAGCTCCACAAGGTCGTACACAGACCCTCACTGACTTCATTAGACAAATAAACAGGTATGGGGCTTGAGTTCCAGATATGGAATATCCCAGGTTTCCACTGCTTTTAAAAAGATGTCATGTTTAAAAAATTGCTTGATTATAGAGAAAAAAGAATTTATAAAAAACACTCTATTAACATGGTATTAAAACTGAAAATCTCCTTCACCGCAATATTTAACAACAATTATTAACATTCTCTAAAGAATATTTGGAGCCTTGGTGGCTGAGTGGTCAATGCACTGGTTAAAATACCACACTATTTATTACTAGTTATTATTAGCTCACCTGGACCGAAGGTCCATGTGAGCTATTGCCATCACTTGGCGTCCGTCGTCGTCGTCGTCCGTCGTCGTCGTCGTTAACTTTTCTTTGAAAATCTTCTCCTCCGAAACCACTGAAGGGATTGCTTTGAAACTTTGCACACTTCATCTATGGGATGTCCTCTACCAAGATTGCACAAATGGTGACCGCCGTCAAAACAACATGGCCGCCGTTACTAAAAATAGACCAGGGGGGTCAGACTACTGTTTTTGGCTTGTAAATCAAAAAGTATAAGAGATAGATGAAATCTGATGCCACGCTACTGCTTCAGCATCAAAAGCTCTACAAAAGTCCTCATAGAGTCGAAGTTGTCAGATGACCCCTTATAGGAGTTACGGCCCCTTAAAGGTGAAAAATAGCATTTTTTCATGTTTTTGGCTTATAGAATGAAAACTATGACAGATAGAGAAAAGCTGTTGCTTGCTTAAATGTTCAGCTCATTTAGCCCTACAAAATTCTCCATAGGGTCGAAGTTGTCAGATGACCCCTTATAGGGGTTTCAGCCCCTTAAAGGCGAAAAATAGTGTTTTTAGCTCACCTGACCCGAAGGGTCATGTGAGCTATTGTCATCACTTGGCGTCCGTCGTCCGTCCGTCGTCCGTCCGTCGTCCGTCGTCTGTCGTCCGTCGTCCGTCGTCCGTAAACTTTTTAAAACGTTAACTCCTCTGACACCATAAGTCCAATTGCAACCAAACTTGGTATGGTTGTTCATTAGCATTCGGTGCTTAGAACTGATGTGGGGATTTTTGATTCGTCGTAAAATATGGCCGCCATGGCTAAAAATAGAACATAGGGGTAAAATGCAGTTTTTTGCAAATAACTCAAAAACGGCTACAGATATCAAAATTCTGGCATAGGGTAAAAGTGATCAGCACCTCAAGATCTACCTACCCTGAAATTTTGAAGAAAATCCAACAACCCATGTAGGAGTTATTGCCCTTTTTGTGGATTTTTTTGCAAATTTTGCACCTGTTTAGCTCAATATCTTGAAAACTATACTAGATATTTGAGAAATTTAAATTGCATATTGTTAAGCACATCAAGATCTACAAAATACGTAACAGGGTCAACGTTGTAGGACCTTTCCTTTTAGGAGTTATTGCCCTTAGAACGTCAAAATTTAGCATTTTAACAGCATTTCCTCATTACATTGAAAACGTTAACTCCTCTGACACTCTAAGTCCAAATGGAAGCAAACTTGGTATAGTTGTTTATTAGCATTAGGTGTATAGAACTGATGTGGGGATTTTTGATTGGTCGTAAAACATGGCCGCTGTGGCTAAAAATAGAACATATTGGTAAAATGCAGTTTTTTGCAAATAACTCTTAAACGGTAACATATTTCAAAATTTTGATTGGGAACAAAAGTGATCAGCACCTCAAGATCTACCAGCTCTGATTTTTTGAAGAAAATCCAACAACCCATGTTGGAGTTATTGCCCTTTTTGTGGATTTTTTGCAAATTTTGCACTTGTTTAGCTCAATATCTTGAAAACTATACTAGATATTTGAGAAATTTAAATTGCATATTGTTTAGCATATCAAGATCTACAAAATACATAACAGGGTCAACGTTGTAGGACCTTTCCTTTTAGGAGTTATTGCCCTTAGAACGTCAGAATTTATCATTTTAACAGCATTTCCTTATATTGAAAATGTTAACTCCTCTGACACTTTAAATCCAATTGGAACCAAACTTGGTATTATTGTTTATTATTATTAGGTGTATAGAACTGTTGTGGGAATTTTTGATTGGTTGTAAAACATGGCCGCTGTGGCTAAAAATAGAACATTAGGTTAAACTGCATTTTTTGCAAATAACTCAAAAAGGGTGACAGATTTTTAGATTTGATTGAGAACAAAAGTGATCAGCACCTTTAGATCCACCATATTGTCAGATGACCCCTTTATTAATCTTATGACCCTTTCAACATTAAATTGATTTTGCCTTAAAACCTTTACTTCAGGCACATATGTCAGGTGAGCGATTCAGGCTCCTGGGAGCCTCTTGTTGGCCTATAGAATGAAATCTATTGCAGATAGAGGAAAGCTGTTGCTTGCTTAAATGTTCAGCTTATTTAGCTCTACAAAAGTCTCCATAGGGTTGAAGATGTCAGATGACCCCTTTTAGGGTTACAGCCCCTTAATGCCAAAAAAATAACGTTTTTTGCCTATAGAATGAAAACTATTGCAGATAAAGAAAAGCTGTTCCTTGTTTAAATGTTCAGTTCATTTAGCACTACAAAAGTATTCATAGGGTTGACATCGAGACCAGGTGAGCGATTCAGGCTCCTGGGAGCCTCTTGTTGATTATCTCAACTTGTAGTTGGATTCAATCCTGGTTTGTAAATTACAAAAAGGGACTTTCCAGGTGCACTGGTTAAAATACCACACTATTGATCACTAGTTATTGCTTATCTCATCTTGTAGTTGGATTCAATACTGGTTTGTAAATTACAAAAAAGGGACTTTCCAGGTTTGTCTGTTACCTGCGCAGGTCTTGTTTCCTTAAACTGACTGCCCTATATGGGCCAGGTGCATTGAAAAGGACAACACCCAACACTTCCACACATTTAAAAAAAATATCTTCAGCTTTTGACACATGCAATACTTCTTTAAGACCTTGTTTTTATGCAGATATATTAATAGATTGCTTTATTATACCCCCCGCAAACAAAGTTTGGGGGGGTATATAGGAAACACCCTGTCTGTCTGTCTGTCCGTCTGTCTGTCCGTCCGTCTGTCCACATAACTTGTAAGCGCTTCTCCTCCTAAACCGCTTAAAGGATTTTGCTGAAACTTAACATGGAGGAAGTACATCATATGTAGATGTGCATGAAGAATTTTCATTGCACTCTGACATCATTCAGGGGAGATAAATGGACTTAGACTTTTTAAATACATTATTCAAAGGAAGACCCTGTAAGCGCAACTCCTCCTAAACCGCTTGATGGATTTTGCTGAAACTTAACATGGAGGAAGTACATCATATGTAGATGTGCATGAAGAATTTTCATTGCACTCTGACATCATTCAGGGGAGATAATTGGACTTAGACTTTTTAAATACATTATTCAAAGGAAGACCCCGTAAGCGCAACTCCTCCTAAACCGCTTGATGGATTATGATGAAACTTTACATGAATGAAGTACATCATATGTAGATGTGCATGAATAATTTTCATTGCACTCTGACATCATTCAGGGGAGATAATTGGACTTAGACTTTTTAAATACATTATTCAATGGGAGACCCCGTAAGCGCAACTCCTCCTAAACCGCTTGATGGATTATGATGAAACTTTACATGAAGGAAGTACATCATATGTAGATGTGCATGAAGAATTTTCATTGCACTCTGACATCATTCAGGGGAGATAATTGGACTTGAGATTTGAGTCCAATATGAAGCGGGGGGTATCCTTTTGTGAGCTCGCTCACAGTATTACTTGTTTCATTTGACAGCAATCAAGAAGTAAAGAAAGAGATGGGAGGCTGGGGCCTTCAATTTGCTAATGATTTGGTACAGATAAATGCCAGAGTAGCACCACAGGAAAAGATCATGCAGAGATATGATGCAGTGGTAAGAAATAACTTGTCAAGAGAGTTATTGTAAAAAGTCAAGTTTGATTTGTTATTACTCTTTAGGCTGTTCCATTAAAATTTACATGGGAAGGGAGGACACACTTTTTTGAAGACTCCCTCCTAACAATGTAAAAAAAAAATCTTTACACATCCACTCAAAAAAAAAAACATTTTAACCCCTTACCAACCGAAAAATAAAAAAAACCTCCATCCCCCTGTCACAAGTCGATTTAAATGAAACAGCCCTTCGTCATGTTGCAATATCAAAGATATTTCCTCATCAACATTAAACTTAACCTATAAATTTCAGAGTCTGTTCTATGGGTTCAAATTATACATGAAAGAAAATGTGTTGCATCAGATAAAAAATAATGGGAATTGCATCACATGTGTTAATGAAATAGTGAAATAATGGATGATAAATTTAACACCACTTGCACCTTGTATAATTTTAGTTATCTTACAAACAAGAGGATGCAGACTGGTCAAGGGATATGAGAGGGAAGGAGTTGTTAACACCAGTTAATTTGAACAAATGGGTGATTGTTTTCACAAGGAAGAACTCTTCAATGGCCCAGGATTTGGTGCAGACCCTGAGTCGTGTAGGACCACCTATGGGAATGAGAATAGCCCAACCAACTCCGTAAGTTTGATATACAATCAAAAGCTTCACAAGTTGTGTATTTTCTTGCCCAACCACTAGTCTGGTAACTTTTTTTTCGAACTCTTGAATTTTGGAGAAAGAATTTTTTTAGAACTCTTGAATTTTGGAGAAAGAATTTTTTTACACACATAAATTAAGTGGTTTAATACATGGGCAACTTGCTTTAAACAAACCATTGATGATAAATGTGGACAAACAGTAGACAACATCATGGGTAAATTCTATGTTCTATTAGAACACCATTGCCAAAATAATATTGTCATTGTATATTCAGAGGAAATAAGTTGATTGAATGATGTCTTAGTCTTATTTTAAGGCAAAAAATAAGTATTGATGTCTCCTGCATTTAGAATATAGAAGTTCTATAGTTTTTGTCTCGCCTGAGACGAATAGTCGCGGAAGGCGAGACATAGGTATTACTTTCCGGCAACAGCGGCGGCGTAAACTTTTTTGTAAGACTTTTGTGGACGATGAATTGCTTGAAAAGTATATTAGCTAGGCATCTGATATTTGGTATACAGACAGTTCAGGTTATGGTCTACGCAACTGTCACCATGCCGTGTGACCCTGACCCCATTTTCACGCTCCAGTGACTCTGTGAACTTAGGTCTTTTTTCAGGCCGTAAACATTTTTGTAAGACTTAAGTGGACGATGAATTGCTGGAAAAGTATATTAGCTAGACATCTGATATCTGGTATACAGACAGTTTAGGTTATGGTCTACGCAACTGTGACCCTGACCCCATTTTCACGCTCTAGTGACACTGTGATTTTAGGTCTTTTCAGGCCGAAAAACTTTTTTGTAAGACTTTTGTGGACGATGAATTGCTGGAAAATTATAATAGCTAGGCATCTGATATTGGGTAAACAGACAGTTGTAGTTATGGTCTACGCAACTGTCACCATGCCATGTGACCATGACCCCATTTTAACGCTCCAGTGACTCTGTGAACTTAGTTTTTTTATACCCCCCACAAAAGTGGGGGTATATAGTGATAGGGGTGTCCGTCCGTCCTTCCCTCCGTCCTTCCTTCCGTTACACTTCGGGGTACCCATCTCTTATCCGCAACTCCTCCTAAACCCCTTGATGGATTTTCATGACATAATGTAGATGCGCAGCTACTATTTTAAAATTTGATCAGAATGATTTTTGGGGTTTCCCATAGAAAAACATGGACTTGGCCATTCGACTACATGAGGGTACCCATCTCTTATCCGCAACTCTTCCTAAACCCCTTGATGGATTTTCATGAAACTTACACACAATTGTTGTGACAAAATGTAGAGGTGCATCTACTATTTTAAAATTTGATCAGAATGATTTTATGGGTTTCCCATAGCAAAACATGGACTTAGCCATTCGACTACATGGGGGTACCCTTCTCTTATCCGCAACTCCTCCTAAACCCCTTGATGGATTGTCATTAAACTTTTACACAATCTTTGTAACATAATATAGATGTGCATCTACTATTTGAAAGTTTGATCAGAATGATTTTATGGGTTTCCCATAGCAAAACATGGACTTAGCCATTCGACTACATGGGGGTGCCCATCTCTTATCTGCAACTCCTCCTAAACCCCTTGATGGATTTTCATGAAACTTACACACAATCTTTGTGACATAATGTAGATGTGCATCTCCTATTTTAAAATTTTATCTGATTAATTTTTTGGGGGGGTGGGGGGTATTTATTTGTGAGCTGCAGCTCACAGTTTTTCTAGTTTTTTTCAGGCAGAAAACTTTTTGAAATACTTGTGTGGACAATGGATTGCTTGAATAGTATAATAGCTAGGCATCTGATATTGGGTATACAGACACTTTTTGTGTTTATATCAAGAAATGAAAGCTTACGTAGTTGATTTTAGTGAAGGTGCCGGCAGGCGAGACATACTTTTAGTGGCCACACTTGTTTTGGAGAAAAATAGATTTTTTTGCTAACCATGTGGGCTCTTCCTGACTTAATCAGTATTCCAGTTTCAAATCACTTTGCAATACTAACCATTTAATAGTTGATAGTAGTAAAATATGTAAAATGATCAAAAGTTGCCTTGGTGCAGCTGCTTTACCTTTGAAATTTTCAACCTGTTCATTCTCTCTAGACGTGAGAATACTTGCTTTTGTTTCAAATTTTACAAAGAATATTGTTCTTTGTAATCTATGCTTATTGTTTGTTCTATTCCAGCTGTGAAATTCCAGATGACAGAAAGGACAGTTACATGTACTTGTCCACTCTAAGACAACAATATTGTTCTTTGTAATCCATGCTTATTGTTTGTTCTATTCCAGCTGTGAAATTCCAGATGACAGAAAGGACAGTTACTTGTCCACTCTAAGACAACAATATTGTTCTTTGTAATCCATGCTTATTGTTTGTTCTATTCCAGCTGTGAAATTCCAGATGACAGAAAGGACAGTTACTTGTCCACTCTAAGACAACAATATTGTTCTTTGTAATCCATGCTTATTGTTTGTTCTATTCCAGCTGTGAAATTCCAGATGACAGAAAGGACAGTTACTTGTCCACTCTAAGACAACAATATTGTTCTTTGTAATCCATGCTTATTGTTTGTTCTATTCCAGCTGTGAAATTCCAGATGACAGAAAGGACAGTTACTTGTCCACTCTAAGACAACAATATTGTTCTTTGTAATCCATGCTTATTGTTTGTTCTATTCCAGCTGTGAAATTCCAGATGACAGAAAGGACAGTTACTTGTCCACTCTAAGACAACAATATTGTTCTTTGTAATCCATGCTTATTGTTTGTTCTATTCCAGCTGTGAAATTCCAGATGACAGAAAGGACAGTTACTTGTCCACTCTAAGACAACAATATTGTTCTTTGTAATCCATGCTTATTGTTTGTTCTATTCCAGCTGTGAAATTCCAGATGACAGAAAGGACAGTTACTTGTCCACTCTAAGACAACAATATTGTTCTTTGTAATCCATGCTTATTGTTTGTTCTATTCCAGCTGTGAAATTCCAGATGACAGAAAGGACAGTTACTTGTCCACTCTAAGACAACAATATTGTTCTTTGTAATCCATGCTTATTGTTTGTTCTATTCCAGCTGTAAAATTCCAGATGACAGAAAGGACAGTTACTTGTCCACTCTAAGACAACAATATTGTTCTTTGTAATCCATGCTTATTGTTTGTTCTATTCCAGCTGTGAAATTCCAGATGACAGAAAGGACAGTTACTTGTCCACTCTAAGACAACAATATTGTTCTTTGTAATCCATGCTTATTGTTTGTTCTATTCCAGCTGTGAAATTCCAGATGACCGAAACGACAGCTACTTGTCCACTCTAAGACAACAATATTGTTCTTTGTAATCCATGCTTATTGTTTGTTCTATTCCAGCTGTGAAATTCCAGATGACAGAAAGGACAGTTACTTGTCCACTCTAAGACAACAATATTGTTCTTTGTAATCCATGCTTATTGTTTGTTCTATTCCAGCTGTGAAATTCCAGATGACAGAAAGGACAGTTACTTGTCCACTCTAAGACAACAATATTGTTCTTTGTAATCTATGCTTATTGTTTGTTCTATTCCAGCTGTGAAATTCCAGATGACAGAAAGGACAGTTACTTGTCCACTCTAAGACAACAATATTGTTCTTTGTAATCCATGCTTATTGTTTGTTCTATTCCAGCTGTGAAATTCCAGATGACAGAAAGGACAGTTACTTGTCCACTCTAAGACAACAATATTGTTCTTTGTAATCCATGCTTATTGTTTGTTCTATTCCAGCTGTGAAATTCCAGATGACAGAAAGGACAGTTACTTGTCCACTCTAAGACAACAATATTGTTCTTTGTAATCCATGCTTATTGTTTGTTCTATTCCAGCTGTGAAATTCCAGATGACAGAAAGGACAGTTACTTGTCCACTCTAAGACAACAATATTGTTCTTTGTAATCTATGCTTATTGTTTGTTCTATTCCAGCTGTGAAATTCCAGATGACAGAAAGGACAGTTACTTGTCCAATCTAAGACAACAATATTGTTCTTTGTAATCCATGCTTATTGTTTGTTCTATTCCAGCTGTGAAATTCCAGATGACAGAAAGGACAGTTACTTGTCCACTCTAAGACAACAATATTGTTCTTTGTAATCTATGCTTATTGTTTGTTCTATTCCAGCTGTGAAATTCCAGATGACAGAAAGGACAGTTACTTGTCCACTCTAAGACAACAATATTGTTCTTTGTAATCCATGCTTATTGTTTGTTCTATTCCAGCTGTAAAATTCCAGATGACAGAAAGGACAGTTACTTGTCCACTCTAAGACAACAATATTGTTCTTTGTAATCCATGCTTATTGTTTGTTCTATTCCAGCTGTGAAATTCCAGATGACAGAAAGGACAGTTACTTGTCCACTCTAAGACAACAATATTGTTCTTTGTAATCCATGCTTATTGTTTGTTCTATTCCAGCTGTGAAATTCCAGATGACAGAAAGGACAGTTACTTGTCCACTCTAAGACAACAATATTGATCTTTGTAATCCATGCTTATTGTTTGTTCTATTTCAGCTGTGAAATTCCAGATGACAGAAAGGACAGTTACTTGTCCGCTCTAAGACAACAATATTGTTCTTTGTAATCCATGCTTATTGTTTGTTCTATTCCAGCTGTGAAATTCCAGATGACAGAAAGGACAGTTACTTGTCCACTCTAAGACAACAATATTGTTCTTTGTAATCCATGCTTATTGTTTGTTCTATTCCAGCTGTGAAATTCCAGATGACAGAAAGGACAGTTACTTGTCCACTCTAAGACAACAATATTGTTCTTTGTAATCCATGCTTATTGTTTGTTCTATTCCAGCTGTGAAATTCCAGATGACAGAAAGGACAGTTACTTGTCCACTCTAAGACAACAATATTGTTCTTTGTAATCCATGCTTATTGTTTGTTCTATTCCAGCTGTGAAATTCCAGATGACAGAAAGGACAGTTACTTGTCCACTCTAAGACAACAATATTGTTCTTTGTAATCCATGCTTATTGTTTGTTCTATTCCAGCTGTAAAATTCCAGATGACAGAAAGGACAGTTACTTGTCCACTCTAAGACAACAATATTGTTCTTTGTAATCCATGCTTATTGTTTGTTCTATTCCAGCTGTGAAATTCCAGATGACAGAAAGGACAGTTACTTGTCCACTCTAAGACAACAATATTGTTCTTTGTAATCTATGCTTATTGTTTGTTCTATTCCAGCTGTGAAATTCCAGATGACAGAAAGGACAGTTACTTGTCCACTCTAAGACAACAATATTGTTCTTTGTAATCCATGCTTATTGTTTGTTCTATTCCAGCTGTGAAATTCCAGATGACAGAAAGGACAGTTACTTGTCCACTCTAAGACAACAATATTGTTCTTTGTAATCCATGCTTATTGTTTGTTCTATTCCAGCTGTGAAATTCCAGATGACAGAAACGACAGCTACTTGTCCGCTCTAAGACAACAAGTTACACAAGACACACAGATGGCTCTCTGTATCTTGCCTACTAACAGAAAGGACAGATATGATGCCATTAAGAAGTTTTGTTGTGTTGATCATCCAGGTAGAGTAGTCCTTTCGTGTCTTTGATGCTGTAAGAACAAAAAACTTATTATGCAAGTTGCAGAAAATATCAATTTGTGGATTTAATATGCATATTTTTTTTTTAAAGATCCAAGATTTCTTTTACTTGATGATAAAGCTATAATATACCTAAAGACTGTAAGCCTTTGAGGAACAATTGTAAGAATTTAACATGTGTTTATGGCCTGCCAACAAACATTTTAACAGTTGCGCAGATTCAGCAAATACTATAAAGCAGGCTGTCCCTGTCTTCACTTGGAAGATTTATTTGCTTTTGAGTTATTTTTAATGACACTATGTTCCATATAAAGCAAAGCCTTGTTGAACTACACTTTTATATAACAATTTGTTACAATCTCTGTTTAGTTCCAAGTCAGGTTGTAGTTGGAAGGACCTTGTCCAAGAAACAGATGTTGATGTCTGTGGCTACTAAGATTGCCATACAGCTTAACTGTAAACTCGGAGGTGAAGTCTGGCAAGTGGAAATACCAGTAAGTATACATAGAAATCTAAACTGTGCTTTTGTAGCTGTGATTGGTTTTGCTTTACTTTTATGCATTGTAGCGTGTTTCCAATACAAATGTTGTAGATATTGCACTAAATTGAATACATTCATATATCGATGTAATCATGTTTGATCGACTGCAAGAAATTCCATATGTATAGATAAATTCTTCACTTCATTCTACATTCTCCATTATAATAAAGATTTTAATCTTAACACCTAAAAATCATAACCATATATACATGTACTGTTAAAAGAAGGAAAAATCTTCAGTAATAGAAAAAGTAGAAAAATCTTTAGATATTAACTTGAAGGGCTATTACTTGTTTGTCAAATAGCAATTTAAGTGTTATGCAAAATTGGGCCATTTGTCAACAAAACAGGGAATTTAATTTAAGTTCTTTGATTATATAAGCGCTTTAATTTTCCTGCTGCTCTAGATGTCGCAAAGCAAACAACTGAAAGATTGCAAGGTTTCTTAATTTGAACTTGAATTTCTTATTTAGTCATCTCCAAAAGTTAGTCACTGCTTGTGTTGGATTTGTAAAGTTCAATGTAGATGTATATTATATAAATATTTTAGAAATCACTAACATCATTTTCTCATCACATCATTCATCTCCATTAGCTAAAGAATCTTATGGTAGTGGGTATCGACAGTTATCACGATTCTGCCAAAAAGGGAAGATCTGTCGGTGGTGTGGTAGCTAGCACTAACCCAGCTTTGACAAGATATTATTCTCGTTGTACCTTCCAACATTCCATGCAAGAGTTATCTGATGGGCTTACAGTTTGCATGAAAGGTTTGCTATTGATTTATATGAGAAAGGAATCTATGAAATTTTTTTTTTTTTATAAAAAATGATAGATTAAGGTCCATGATGTTCTGTCTGGTAAGTTATGTTGAACTGAAATGTGTACTTGATAATTGAAGAAATTAAGTTTGATGCAGGATGATGAGTAGGCCTAATAAGTGGTTTGGTTCTGGTATCTTTTGCTCAGTATTTGTGTTGTAGATTGAATCCTATTACATTCACAATTTTAAAAGCTTTTACAAGTTGAAATATCTGCTGTTGTAGTCTATAAAATTAAGAACCAGAACCAAACTATTTATAATGCTCAAAAAAGGTAGGATTACCGTAATACAAGCTTTCACGATGATTAACTTGCAGTAATGGCCATAGGCCTTGTGAGGTAAGATGAATGTTTGTCCATGTCTGTTCTTGTAGAACTTTGTCTCCTGTCTTTGCAGTTCATGTTCAACTGTCTGTCTGTTCTTGTTAGAATGTTTTTCTTTATGTGCTTTAAAACTAACCTGCTTTGCTTTTTATGGCCCGACCACGTATGTGGATCGGACATATAGTTTTACCCTTGTCCGTCCGTCCGTCCGTCCGTCCGTAACACTTTGGTTAAGTTCTTGGTTAAGGTCCATTACTCGGATAGTAGATGTTGGGGGTCAATGATATTTCACCACCAGATGGGTCTTGGGTAGGGCTACACCACCCACTAGAAATTAGGTCACTGTGACCTATATTTTATGCATGAACGACTTCGGTTAAGTTCTTGGTTAAGGTCCATAACTTGGATACTAGATGTTGGGGGTCAATGATATTTCACCACTAGATGTGTCTTAGGTAAGGTGACACCACCCAATAGAAATTAGGTCACTGTGACCTATATTTTACGCATGAATGACTTTGGTTAAGTTCTTGGTTAAGGTCCATTACTCGGATACTAGATGTTGGGGGTCAATGATATTTCACCACCAGATGGGTCTTGGGTAGGGCTACACCACCCACAAGAAATTAGGTCAATGTGACCTATATTTTACGCATGAATGACTTCGGTTAAGTTCTTGGTTAAGGTCCATAACTTGGATACTAGATGTTGGGGGTCAATGATATTTCACCACTAGATGTGTCTTAGGTAAGGTGACACCACCCAATAGAAATTAGGTCACTGTGACCTATATTTTACGCATGAATGACTTCGGTTAAGTTCTTGGTTAAGGTCCATAACTTGGATACTAGATGTTGGGGGTCAATGATATTTCACTACTAGATGTGTCTTAGGTAAGGTGACACCACCCACTAGAAATGAGGTGACTGTGACCTATATTTTACGCATGAATGACTTTGGTTAAGTTCTTGGTTAAGGTCCATATCTTGAATACTACATGTTAGGGGTCAATAATATTTCACGTATCCCAGGTAATGCACATTGAGGGTCGATGATATTTCAAGAACGGGAGGGCCATCCTGTGGCTCATAGACACATTTTCTAGTTATTTTATTTTTCATGTCAAGAAGTGGGGAAAGCTTCTTGTTACTAGTACTTATTTGTTACTTATAAGGAGCTAAGAAAGCTTCTCATTGTTTAAAAGCGAGGAAAGCTACATTGTATTTATTTAATTGTTTTCTTGTTTAGAAGTAAGGAAAGCTTCTATTAAAATGATTTATTTTCAGCTCACTATCTTTTTACAGTGAAAGAATTTTTAAACCTCTTTGACTGCCATGTTGGTAGTTTAGTTGAAAGTTTAAAATTGTACTTGTTAATATTCACTGACAAACTCTGATATATGATTCAGACAATCCTAAAATTTTGAAGACAATAATTAGAAATTCTTTCACAATATTGAAAAAAATTCAACAAAATGATAACCATGTCTTTGTTTATTTAATTGCATGACAGTTATTTGAATGTTCAAGAATTGAATTTTGATGTAATAATAAATATATGAATTGTTTTGGCCAGTGCAAATACATGCAAGTCAATTCTTGGACAGTCTGGGGTCTTGTATATTTATTGTTGTTCTATTATTTGTTTTAAAAGAGGATGATGAAAAGGATAAAAACAAAGTCAATATATTTTATTTTTCAGACAATCTCTTTTTTTCTCTATCAATATGGTAAAAAAAAAAAGGGCTGACCCAACACCTTTTAATCAGATATGGAACAGCAATGAATATGTAATTTTACAGATATAGTCAAAAGTTTCAGAGATAAAAATTTATTAATTGTTTTGAAATACTTGACTGTGTCTTGTTATCTGACAAATGGTTGTTTTAACCTTGTAAGCTTGTATTCTGAAAATTGAAGATTAATTTCAAAAACTTTATAAAAAACTTATTATCTACCAGTTTTGGAAGAAAATTCTTTAAATTATTGAACCTAAAAAATAATTTCATTGCCATTCAAAATTTATCAGCATTATGATGTGCAACATGAATGTTCTAAAACGGGACAAGTTGTGATTTAAACAACCACTTGACTGTTATTGTGCCAGTGATTAGGATTAAAATTTGGAGATCATGTCTTTTTACCTTTTCTTTCAAAATTTCAATGGGATATTCTTTAACATTTGTAAATTTTCCAGATTTCTATGGGACATTTCTGTGTAAAAAAGTGCATGTCCCCCACCTAATCCAAATCACTCTTCTCCCCAGACCTAAAAGCATGGTGGTACCAGTTATAAAAAAAAATGATTCAACTATCATCTAGGCTGGTAAGATAACTGTTCTAATAAGGGCTATATTTATATAAATAGTAAAGGTTAAAAGAACTACTCCATACTAATCTTGACACTGGTTCCACCTTGCCATGGGAATTTTCTTGGGAGAACACTTCTGGTTTTATATGTATACTAACAACCTCCGTGTAATTGTTCTTGTACATGTTTAAAATGTTGAGATTTGTTTATAGTTGAAAGGTCTTATGGTCGTTGGTATCGATACGTACCACGACTCGGCCAAGAAGGGACGTTCTGTAGGAGGAATTGTCTGCTCGATGAACAGGAGTCTAACCAGGTATTACTCTGGCTGCACGTTCCAAATGCAGTCTCAAGAATTAGTAGATGGTGCATGTATTCGTATAAGAGGTAAGTATTAGTGGAAAGGATGTGATAATTTAAAAATTCTTGTTTGTAATCGACATCCCTACAATGGGTATAAATTCTTGTATTTTAATGTGTCCAAGGCAATAACTTTGAATATTGGATCTTAAAGGTACAGGGTTTAACCTGTCCTGGTTGTATCATGCTGTGCTTGGCATAGTTTCATGTAGTTTATTCAATAAATAAATAGCCACAGAACATATGCAGTGCCAAAAATAATGAAATTTACTTTTTATACGACCGCAAAAAATTTGCGAATGTATAATGGTATGATGCTGTCGTCGTTGTTGTTGTCGTCGTCTGTTAACTTTAGTGTATACACGATAACTTTAGTTCTAGTTATCCAAATCCAATGAAATTTGACAATGATATTTCTTACCATTAAAGGATGGATGGGATTGATTTTGGGAGTCCCCCCTTTTTTCGTTTAGAAATTAAGGGCCAAAAGGGGCCAAATGGCAACTTTTAGTTTGTTCTTACAATAACTTTTTATACCCCCCACTTTCAAAAGTGGGGGGTATATAGTGATAGGGGTGTCCGTCCGTCCTTCCGTCCGTCCTTCCGTCCGTCCTTCCGTTACACTTCAGGGTACCCATCTCTTATCTACCCCCCACTTTCAAAAGTGGGGGGTATATAGTGATAGGGGTGTCCGTCCGTCCTTCCGTCCGTCCTTCCGTTACACTTCAGGGTACCCATCTCTTATCCGCAACTCCTCCTAAACCCCTTGGTGGATTTTCATGAAACTTACACACAATCTTTGTGACATAATGTAGATGTGCACCTACTATTTTAAAATTTGATCAGAATGATTTTTGGGGTTTCCCATAGCAAAACATGGACTTAGCCATTCGACTACATGGGGGTACCCATCTCTTATCCGCAACTCCTCCTAAACCCCTTGGTGGATTTTCATGAAACTTACACACAATCTTTGTGACATAATGTAGATGTGCACCTACTATTTTAAAATTTGATCAGAATGATTTTTGGGGTTTCCCATAGCAAAACATGGACTTAGCCATTCGACTACCTGGGGGTACCCATCTCTTATCCGCAACTCCTCCTAAACCCCTTGCTGATTGTCCTTCCGTTACACTTCAGGGTACCCATCTCTTATCTACCCCCCACTTTCAAAAGTGGGGGGTATATAGTGATAGGGGTGTCCGTCCGTCCTTCCGTCCGTCCTTCCGTTACACTTCAGGGTACCCATCTCTTATCCGCAACTCCTCCTAAACCCCTTGGTGGATTTTCATGAAACTTACACACAATCTTTGTGACATAATGTAGATGTGCACCTACTATTTTAAAATTTGATCAGAATGATTTTTGGGGTTTCCCATAGCAAAACATGGACTTAGCCATTCGACTACATGGGGGTACCCATCTCTTATCCGCAACTCCTCCTAAACCCCTTGGTGGATTTTCATGAAACTTACACACAATCTTTGTGACATAATGTAGATGTGCACCTACTATTTTAAAATTTGATCAGAATGATTTTTGGGGTTTCCCATAGCAAAACATGGACTTAGCCATTCGACTACCTGGGGGTACCCATCTCTTATCCGCAACTCCTCCTAAACCCCTTGCAGAATGATTTTTGGGGTTTCCCATAGCAAAACATGGACTTAGCCATTCGACTACCTGGGGGTACCCATCTCTTATCCGCAACTCCTCCTAAACCCCTTGCTGGATTTTCATGAAACTTACACACAATCTTTGTGACATAATGTAGATGTGCACCTACTATTTTAAAATTTGATCAGAATGATTTTTGGGGTTTCCCATAGCAAAACATGGACTTAGCCATTCGACTACATGGGGGTACCCATCTCTTATCCGCAACTCCTCCTAAACCCCTTGGTGGATTTTCATGAAACTTACACACAATCTTTGTGACATAATGTAGATGTGCACCTACTATTTTAAAATTTGATCAGAATGATTTTTGGGGTTTCCCATAGCAAAACATGGACTTAGCCATTCGACTACCTGGGGGTACCCATCTCTTATCCGCAACTCCTCCTAAACCCCTTGCTGATTGTCCTTCCGTTACACTTCAGGGTACCCATCTCTTATCTACCCCCCACTTTCAAAAGTGGGGGGTATATAGTGATAGGGGTGTCCGTCCGTCCTTCCGTCCGTCCTTCCGTTACACTTCAGGGTACCCATCTCTTATCCGCAACTCCTCCTAAACCCCTTGGTGGATTTTCATGAAACTTACACACAATCTTTGTGACATAATGTAGATGTGCACCTACTATTTTAAAATTTGATCAGAATGATTTTTGGGGTTTCCCATAGCAAAACATGGACTTAGCCATTCGACTACATGGGGGTACCCATCTCTTATCCGCAACTCCTCCTAAACCCCTTGGTGGATTTTCATGAAACTTACACACAATCTTTGTGACATAATGTAGATGTGCACCTACTATTTTAAAATTTGATCAGAATGATTTTTGGGGTTTCCCATAGCAAAACATGGACTTAGCCATTCGACTACCTGGGGGTACCCATCTCTTATCCGCAACTCCTCCTAAACCCCTTGCTGGATTTTCATGAAACTTACACACAATCTTTGTGACATAATGTAGATGTGCACCTACTATTTTAAAATTTGATCAGAATGATTTTTGGGGTTTCCCATAGCAAAACATGGACTTAGCCATTCGACTACATGGGGGTACCCATCTCTTATCCGCAACTCCTCCTAAACCCCTTGGTGGATTTTCATGAAACTTACACACAATCTTTGTGACATAATGTAGATGTGCACCTACTATTTTAAAATTTGATCAGAATGATTTTTGGGGTTTCCCATAGCAAAACATGGACTTAGCCATTCGACTACATGGGGGTACCCATCTCTTATCCGCAACTCCTCCTAAACCCCTTGGTGGATTTTCATGAAACTTACACACAATCTTTGTGACATAATGTAGATGTGCACCTACTATTTTAAAATTTGATCAGAATGATTTTTGGGGTTTCCCATAGCAAAACATGGACTTAGCCATTCGACTACATGGGGGTACCCATCTCTTATCCGCAACTCCTCCTAAACCCCTTGGTGGATTTTCATGAAACTTACACACAATCTTTGTGACATAATGTAGATGTGCACCTACTATTTTAAAATTTGATCAGAATGATTTTTGGGGTTTCCCATAGCAAAACATGGACTTAGCCTTTCGACTACATGGGGGTACCCATCTCTTATCCACAACTCATCCTAAACCCCTTGATGGATTGTCATGAAACTTTTACACAATCTTTGTAACATAATATAGATGTGCACCTACTATTTTAAAGTTTGATCAGAATGATATTGGGGTTTCCCATAGCAATACATGGACTCAGCCATTCGACTACATGGGGGTGCCCATCTCTTACCTGCAACTCCTCCTAAACCCTTTGATGGATTTTCATGAAACCTACACACAATTTTTGTGACAAAATGTAGATGTGCATCTCCTATTCTAAATTTTATCTGATTAATCTTTTTGGGGGGGTGGGGGGTATTTGTTTGTGAGCTGTAGCTCACAGTTTTTCTAGTTCAAAAATCTTTTCTTCTGAAAATACTGAACAGAATTCAATGAAACTCTGTATGATTGATCAATAAGGTGTCATGCACTATAGTTGTGTTTCAAGTTCTGATTCGTCAAAAAACATGGCCGCTGTGGCTAAAAATAGACCAGGGGGTCAGACAGACTACTGTTTTTGGCTTGTAATTCAAAAAGTATAAGAGATAGATGAAATCTGATGCCACCCTGCTGCTTCGGTATCAAAAGTTCTACAAAAGTCTCCATTTGGTCGAAGTTGTCAGATGACCCCTTATAGGGGTTACGGCCCCTTAAAGGTGAAAAATAGCATTTTTTCTTGTTTTTGCCCTATAGTATGAAAACTATTGCAGATAGCAAAAAGCTGTTGCTTGCTTAATTGTTTAGCTCATTTAGCTCTACAAAAGTCTCCAAGGGTCGAAGTTGTCAGATGACCCCTTATAGGGGTTACGGCCCCTTAAAGGTGAAAAATAGCATTTTTTCTTGTTTTTGCCCTATAGTATGAAAACTATTGCAGATAGCAAAAAGCTGTTGCTTGCTTAATTGTTCAGCTCATTTAGCTCTACAAAAGTCTCCATATGGTCGAAGTTGTCAGATGACCCCTTATAGGGGTTACGGCTCTAAAAGGGGCCAAAATCGAAAAATTTTTATTAGTGGACCGATTTTGAAAATATTTTTTGCATGTTTGTTCTTGTCAAATAGCGGATGCAAAATTGAGAATTTATTTTTGCTACCCCCATCTTTTCCCCCTTATTATTATATAATGAGGGGCCAAAAGGGACCAAAATGGAATTTTTTTTACTTGTGATCCAATTTTGAAAATTTTTTTTGCATGTTTGTTCTTGTCAAATAGTGGATACAAAATTGAGAATTAATTTTTGTGACACCCCCCCCCCCCTTTTCCCCTGTTATGAAATTAAGGGCCAAAATTGAAACTTATTTATTATACCCCCCACTTCAAAAGTGGGGGGTATATAGTGATAGGGGCGTCCGTCCTTCCGTCCTTCCATCCGTCCTTCCGTCCTTCCGTCCGTCCTTCCGTTACACTTCAGGGTACCCATCTCTTATCCACAACTCCTCCTAAACCCCTTGATGGATTTTCATGAAACTTACACACAATCTTTGTGACATAATGTAGATGTGCACCTACTATTTTAAAATTTGATCAGAATGATTTTTGGGGTTTCCCATGGCAAAACATGGACTTAGCCAGTCGACTACATGGGGGTACCAATCTCTTATCCGCAACTCCCCCTAAACCCCTTGATGGATTTTCATGAAACTTACACACAATCTTTGTGACATAATGTAGATGTGCACCTACTATTTTAAAATTTGATCAAAAAGATTTTTGGGGTTTCCCGTAGCAAAACATGGACTTAGCCAGTCGACTACATGGGGGTACCCATCTCTTATCCGCAAGTCCTCCTAAACCCCTTGATGGATTTTCATGAAACTTACACACAATCTTTGTGACATAATGTAGATGTGCACCTACTATTTTAAAATTTGATCAGAACGATTTTTGGGGTTTCCCATAGCAAAACATGGACTTAGCCATTTGACTAAATGGGGGTACCCATCTCTTATCCGCAACTCCTCCAAAACCCATTGTTGGATTTTCATGAAACGTACACACAATCTTTGTGACATAATGTAGATGTGCACCTACTATTTTAAAATTTGATCAGAACGATTTTTGGGGTTTCCCATAGCAAAACATGGACTTAGCCATTCGGCTCCATGGGGGTGCCCATCTCTTATCCACAACTCCTCCTAAACCCCTTGATGGATTTTCATGAAACGTACACACAATTGTTGTGAAAAAATGTAGATGTGCACCTACTATTTTAAAATTTGATCAGAATGATTTTATGGGTTTCCCATAGCAAAACATGGACTTAGCCATTCGACTACATGTGGGTACCCTTCTCTTATCCACAACTCCTCCTAAACCCCTTGTAGATTGTCATGAAACTTTTACACAATCTTTGTAACATAACATAGATGTGCACCTACTATTTGAAAGTTTGATCAGAATGATTTTGGGGTTTCTCTTATCTGCAACTCCTCCTAAATCCTGTGATGGATTTTCATGAAACTTACACACAATCTTTGTGACATAATGTAGATGTGGATCTCCTATTTTAAAATTTTATCCGATTAATTTTTTTTTGGGGGGGGGGTGGGGGGTATTTATTTGTGAGCTGCGGCTCACAGTTTTTCTAGTTTGTGGTCTGATTTGATCTCCTTTGGAAAAAAAATAATTCCTTTTAAAATGTGAATTTAGAAAGTCCACCAAAAGCTGCATGTGTCAAAAACCTTTGTCAGTCCACCATGGGCTGCATATGTCCAGAGCAATTGACTATCCATATTGGGCCTAAAACGTACAGGGTTCAACATGTTGCGGTCGTATCATGCTGCGCTCGGCGAAGCTTTTTATTCTAAAAATCTATAAATGTTCTCATTGTAAGATTATAGATTGAAATTTAAGGTTGTAAATGGGTTCCTTGACTATCAGTATCATTCAAGTTTTGTTTTAGATGCCCTGAGGAAGTATCATGAGGTTAATGGTGCCTTACCAGAGAGAATAGTTGTCTTCCGTGATGGTGTGGGTGATGGACAACTCCAGGCTGTCGTAGAACATGAGGTTAACCAACTGATTGAATGCTTTAAGAAGGCTGGTGGTACAGATTACAAGTATGTTAAAATAATGTATTCATAACGATAAGCCAACAATTTGCAGGAAGTATAGATTTGCATTTATCCAACTCTTCCTCCTATTAGTACTTTGTACTTGACAAGTTGAGGCTAGCTCATCTGTATTATAGGCTTAGCAATAGAACAGATTGTTGCTTTCACCTGGCTTTTAACCACAAATGCATTTTAAAGGGGGCTTTAAATCCTAACACTCCACTTGTGAATTGTCAACAGTAAAAAATTTAAAGAACAAAGTTTTTTTCATTGTTCAGATGCAGAAGGAACAGAAATATTTATGGATTTATCACTTGTGTTGTTGGTAAGAGTAGTCTATGGACTTGAATCCCAACTACTTGAGAACATTTTGTTGAAGGTATTATCAAAATATGCCAAATTTTTCGAAATAGGTGTATTGCTTTATTTAAAGAGCAAAAATCGATAACCATGATGTTTAATAATTATACAATACTTCTTTTTTACTACAGTCCAAAGGTTGGTGTTGTAGTTGTTAAAAAGAGAATCAACACCAGGTTCTTTGCCAAGTTTAACCAGCAGTTAGGAAATCCACCACCAGGAACCATTGTAGATACTGAAGTTACCAAGCCAGAATGGTAGGTCCAGCAATGCTTAATTCTCATGCAAAAAATATTGTCTTTCTTAAAATTGTTTTCGAAGTAGAGGTCATGTATATCACAAATATGATACATTGATTGACTTGATGAAAATTGTACAGAATACCTTGGTGAGAATGAGATATGGAACAAGTGTATGAAATTAAACATTTTAAAAAATTGCGGTTTATATAATCACAATGCAAAACAGCAACCTACATGTGATTGGTGCTCACAGATAAAGATAAATGCTCATTATTGAAAAAGATCTTTATGTTCTGTGTAATTTCATTGTCAAAATATATTTGTGTGAAAAAAACACCAAGAAAAATGAATTGAATAATCAACAAAGACATTTCTGGAATATTTTAGCAAAGAAAATTGTTTTGGAGAAAATAAACCCATGTGAAATAAGGCTAGCTGTAAAGTTGGAACCAAGCTCAAACCAACATCATTTAAAATGATTTTTGTTACGACACTAAAATTTCAATTTATCATAAAAAGCTACGCCGAGCGCAGCATGATACGACCGCAACAAGTTTAACCCTGTACGTTGGAGGCGTAATATGGATAGTCCATTGCTTTGGTCACATGAAGCCCATGGTGTACTTACAAAGCTTTTTGACACATGCATCCTGTGGTGGACTTAAAAATGCATTTTTGACACATATATATTTACATCAACATCTAATACAAAAAGCCTTATTTATATACATGTAATAACTACAACTAAATTTTAAGTATAAAACTATTTGCCTTGACAAACTTTTAAAATTGTAAATTTTAAAAATGGTAAGAGATATTGCAAATCTGATTGAAAAATGCAGCCAGGGATTTTCACAAGGATTTCAATGAAAAAAAGATTTTAAAAATCTGACCAAAAATAAATATGTTGATTTTATGGGCGTGGCCAGTCTTCAGCCCCCTGTAGCAATGTAATGGTGAAATACATATCAAAATCATTGACATATATAGTAGACAGAATTTTATGAGCACTTCAACAAAAAAAGAATTTTCAAAATTGAATGAATAATGAACATTCTACAACAGTTTTGTCAATACACCCGTTTTAGCTCCTTTGGCCCTTTTCTTCTAAAACAGTAGGGGCCACAAACCCCAAATACAAAACCAACATTCCTTTAGTGGATATAATCATCATATTTAAACTTCATAACAATTGGCTGGCCCACTACAACTTAATATTGGTTAAAAACTATTTGCCTGGACAAACTTTTATAAATGGCGTTTTTGGCCCCTTTGACCCCTAATTTCTTGAAAACGGTATGAGATATTGCAAATTTGATTGAAAAACTCAGGCAGGGATTTTTACAAGGATTCCAATGAAAAAAAGATTTTGAAAATCGGACCACAAATAAAAAAGTCGATTTTTTGGGTGTGGCCCCTTTTTGACCCCATAAAGCAATGTAAGGGTACAAGATACATCAAAGGGGTTGTTACATTGTGTTGACAGAATTTATTGAGGAATGCAATAAAAAAAGAATGATCAAAATCGGATGAAAATTCAACATTCTACAGACGTTTTGTCATTACACCCGTTTTAGCCCCTTTTGGCCCTTTTTTCTAAAACGGTAGGGGCCAGAAACCCCAAATGCAATACCAACCTTACTTTAGTGGTTATAAACATCATATCAAAATTTTATAACAATTGGTTAACTACAACTTAAGTTATCGCACGGAAACCAAAGTGTCTACAGACGACGACAACGACATCGCCATAACATAATACGATCGCAAAAAATTTGCGGTCGTATAAAAAATCATCGAATTTATTCATGTTATTCAAGTAAAATAATGTGGCTTAATCTGTTTACTTGTGCATTTTCAGGTATGATTTCTTCCTTGTATCACAGTCAGTAAGACAGGGAACTGTGACACCTACTCATTACAACATTGTCTGGGACACCACTGGTCTCAAACCTGACCACATGCAGAGACTGACCTACAAGATGTGTCACCTGTACTATAACTGGCCTGTAAGTAAAACATACTAGAAATAAGTGAGTGTTCTTACTGTCGAACAAGATAAGGTCAATGGAAGGTTCTACCTATTAGTTGTTTCTGTGGGTCTCTCCTGGCTGCTTATTAATACATATGTACATGTACAAAATTAAAGAACAGAATTGTCTTCCTTCATTTTCCGAGAAACAACAAAAGTTTTGCATTTTCAGTACATCTAAACATCATAATTATTAGTTGTTGGGTCAAAAAAGATCAGAAGAAAAAGATTGAAAACCAGTTGAAATCCAAAATTATTGTACACCCTCTGAAAGTATAGACGTCTTATTAGTAGAACCTAATTGATTGGAGAATCTTTTTATTGGCAGAGTGCTAACATCTTTACCATTCTTTAAAAATAGTTGCAGATGTAAATGGAGTAGAAACTTGGGGAATTGGAGGTCACTGTTTTTTTGTTTTTTTTTATGTTTTATCTAACAATTTCCAACTTTAATATTGTAGGGAACAATTCGAGTACCAGCTCCATGTCAGTATGCTCACAAACTAGCCTTCCTCGTAGGACAGAGTATTCATAGAGATCCCTCTCCAGCTTTGGCTGATCGTCTCTACTTCTTGTAAGATGGAACAGGCTGATACACGATAGCTGATGTCCTCCTCATGTGTGAGGGGATATTAGGACTAGTGGAAGAAGGACTGCGACAGAGTGTAAAGATCTGTATATAGAAAGTATAAACTGTGCAATGTTTTATTTGGTGCTGTAATACATACATGATGTGTTGAAAGAACTTGTTTGTATTGTTGGAGGATAAGCTAAAGGATTATCTCCTTGTACAGTTTTACTGTATGTAGAAGAATCTTTATTTTAAATGGGTTTCCATATTTGTAGAATGTCTCTTCAAAAATTTACTAGCAAAATAAAGATTGCTTGCTTCACTTGGAATATTTGGAATTTTTTTATAGGGTTGTTAATGAAAGGGTTGTAAATGAAGAGGGCAAACCATGGGAATTTATTAGCATATTTGCAAATCTATTTTAGTTCACAGGTATGATTGTGTATGCCAAATTATTTTTATTTTGGTGTGGCTGTTTTTTCATAGGTTGTATGTTATAAAGTATTGGAAGATTTTTTTTTCCAATGACGGCATAAACTGAAATTCTGTCTCCACAGAAGTAGCCTATTTGAATGCCCCATTTATCATCTGTTTAACCATCATGATATGTTTGTATTTTGTTACATGTTCATTTCCTGTACAGTTCTTTTTTGTTATGCCTTTTATCAAGTTTATTGTTTTAGAGTAGTTTTAATACCATGTTTTTACTCTATATATTTTATACATTGACTGTAATATTCCACGATATGTAAAAATGTTTGCCAGATGGGCAACTTTATATGTGTAACACTGATGGAGATATTTATATCACATCTGGGTTTAAATGTACTTTTTATGGTTTGACCATGTAATGAGCACAAATATTTTGGTTTTGTAAAGAGCTTCTTACTCTTCAACAAATATTTTGGTTTATTTTTCATATGGAATGACAATTCTAGTCCAGACTTCAAATGGCATAGCTTTAAAATTATTTTTTTTCAAAATTCTAATTTTGTTATCACAAAAAAAAAATACTCAATCATTTCTTCATGTGTGTTCATTTTTTTTTTTTTACAAGAGCCTAAAGGTTCTGACATGAAATAATTCTGGCTTAGAAATTGATGCAGTAGCCTTGGAAACTTGCTGTTTTCATTCAATAGTAATGTTTAATCTAAAGATCAAAAGGAAAGATGAAGAACTTGTTTAAACCTTGCATAGACATGAAACATGAAGAGGTGTTGATATTTGTACATGTGTATAAAGGATAACAAGAAGTAAGCCTAATAGTCAACATCCTCAGGGAAAAAGTTAAATAAGAGAAATGAGATCAACGAAAATAAAAAAAAAACTTTAAAAAAAAGCTTATTTGATCAATAAAAGCTAATGTAGTTGTTAAAGTAAAATGGATACCCCAAGAAATGAGTAGAAAATATATTTAAAGAACAAAAATGTATGTTTTGCCTCAATATTTTGAAGATTGTTGGAATAAAAGTTAATACATCATGTCATCTATAATCATAATGTATGGTATTGAAAAAAAAAGACAATTATGATCAAACATTGTCATCAATAATTACTACATCTGTTCATTACCAACATAAGTTGAATAAAATTGATGAAACTGAACATTTGTATTCTTCTTTAACTTCAATATTGTTGTTTCATTGAACTTGCAGAAATTCTATATCCACACACTAACTTTAAGCCATCAAAGTCCAGTTGGTCCATTTATATGGGCGATGCTGAAGCCCTCTAGTTTTCACTTTATCTGTTAACAATTTTTTAGCCGAGTTGCAACGAAGTTGAACTCGGCTATTGTGATGATGATGGCGGGCGGGTGTCAACAATTGGTTTCCGGACCATAACTCAAAAAATTGTGAACCGATTTTAATGAAACTTTGGGATATTGGTACATACCATAAGAGGAGGAACCCTATTGATTTTGGGGTAAATCCGTTCAAGGTCAAGGTCACAGCGACAGAAAATCCTTAGAAAATGTCTTGAATTAGTGGTTTCCGGACCATAACTCAAAAAGTTTTCAACTGATTTTAATGAAAGTTTGGGATATTGTTACATACCATAAGAGGAGGAACCCTATTGATTTTGGGGTAAATCCGTTCAAGGTCAAGGTCACAGTGACAGAAAAATAAATTAATGGTTTCCAGACCTTAACTCAAAAAGTTTCCGACTGATTTTAATGAAACTGTAGGATATTGTTACATACCATAAGAAGAGGAACCCTATTGATTTTGGGGTAAATCCTTTCAAGGTCAAGGTCACAGCGACAGAAAAATATTTGAAATTTACTTAAAAAAGCAGTTTCTGGTCAATTACTCAAAAAGTTGTCAACAGATTTTAATGAAACTTTGTAATGTTTTTACCAATTATAAGAGGAGAAAGCCTAATGATTTTTGGGTAATTTTGTTCAAGGATCAAGGGCAGAGCGGCAGAAAAACATGGTTTCAGGACAATTACTCGAAAAGTTCTCAATCAATTTTATTAAAGTTTTGGCATAATGTTGCAAACTACATTGTATATGGACGGTTGAATTCTCAAAATTTTTCATGCATGATTGGAAGGGGTTTTTAAAATGAAGACAAGGAAAGTTTTGGTTAATAAAATACGGCAACTCGGCTTTTGCACCCATGTGCATATTGATTTTTTTAACTGGAAAATTAGATTAAGGAATTGAGAATTCAATCAAGATGATCAATGTTAGTTAAAGTTGATGAAAAAACCCATTCTTAGGAATTTTAATGTTCTAGTCAAAAGTCTGATGCTGGTTTGACTCTGTCTTCAGCATGTACTATCACTTTTTTGTCAGAAACTCCTTGTCACAGCTCCTTATTATTCCCCTGCTTCAAAGAAGAGGGGGTATACTGATTTATGGTTTACCTCAGTTGGTCCATCCGCAACAACTTGAAATTTGGTATACGAGTTCAGTGTGAGGTCCTGTTATTGCAAGTACCAATAATATGGAGTAGGCATTGCCTAAATGCGAGCATAGCTAAAACATGTAAAAGGGACTACGTTTTTTTGTTCTAAATGTCGACATTCAGGGATATCGCTATCATTTAATTTCCAATATTTCCATTTGCTTATTTTGGGGCGATTAAGCTTCGAGACACGTTATCAAAGATGCCACTAAGTAAAACAAGATATTTAGGTTTGGCGAAAATGGTCCCATTTAATAACTAAATATAATATATTACAATTCAACGCAAATTGCGTAATGAAGATGGTATGAAATATAATTGATGTATATATGTACACAGATCGTGTATTTAATATGATTTGTTAATATATGAGGATGCCTGCATATCGCATGAATGGCAACCTGAATGAATATGAAAATATATATTTGATATAATAAACTATTCAACATAATTTAGCCCACCGTGGGAACACAAGTGGGATCCAAAACCCTTATACAGTTAATTAACTCAGAAAAGGTGAAGCGAAGGTGCCAAAACTTCAAGATGTATCCTACTGTCATTGCAGCTTAGTGAAGATCCGTTGTGTATTTATACCATATACGGTAAACCTGGATTTGTATACAGTATCACATGGCGATGAACAACAGCTGAAATAGAAAGACAAAAACAACAGCAGTATCTTGTTTATAAATGGGACCGGGAAGGGAGGGTTTTTGATTGAAAAAAGTTCCTCCGATAACTTGTGTGTGACCATCCCTTCCAAAAGTTAATGAATTATTGCATTGATTTCAGCATTAGCCAATGAATAACTGCCGATTCTGGCGCGAGGCAATTAAAAATAAGAATGATGAAACTTCATGTATGGTTTGACTTGTTACCAACTGAATATTAATAAACAAAACAACAGAGCACTGACACTTTGATAACGGAATTTACACTGAGTTGTAAATTCTATTATCAAAGATGCCACTAAGTAAAACAAGATATTTAGGTTTGGCGAAAATGGTCCCATTTAATAACTAAATCTAATATATTACAATTCAACGCAAATTGCGTAATGAAGATGGTATGAAATATAATTGATGTATATATGTACACAGATCGTGTATTTAATATGATTTGTTATTATATGAGGATGCCTGCATATCGCATGAATGGCAACTTGAATGAATATGAAAATATATATTTGATATAATAAACTATTCAACATAATTTAGCCCACCGTGGGAACACAAGTGGGATCCAAAACCCTTATACAGTTAATTAACTCAGAAAAGGTGAAGCGAAGATGCCAAATTGACAGGGAAAACTTTGTTTGACCTGTCAACCGCCATCGCAAATGGGGGTTTGCTGCACCAGTTTTGACCATTTTCGCAACAGGGACATTATCAAATTAAATATGTAACAACACAGACTTTATTCGAATATTTAGGACAGCTGGAAATAGGATATGGTTAGGTTATGATTCTTCAAGGCTTGTCATTTTTTTGTTGAGACAAATATTTAAAAAGTAATGAAATTACATGATCACTTTCGTTTAAACCCGGAAGTTCCTGGACAACAAATCTGATGTCCTCTTATAACACACTAAAAAAATTAAAAGGTCAAAAAACAAAAAGGAAACAACATTGTATAGATCAAGAAATCAAAGATGTTACTGACAATTAAAACCCAAGTAGTATCATGCTAACCCTTATAGGAGTAACCTCACATGAAATTCTTATTTAAAAATTAAAAGTTTAAATTTGTTTCTAGAGAAGCAGTACAGACGGAAGGAAGGTGGCAAAGCCTTTAATGTGTACACAGTTCGCATATTGAATATGATTTGTTAAAATATATATGAGGATGCTTGCATAACGCTGATAATGGAAACCAAGGATAATGAAAAAATATATATACCTAATTATGCAACTAATTTTAGTCTTTGATGTGTATGCAGATCATGAATGAAAGATTTGTTAACGTATATATATGAGGATGCCTGCATATCGCATAATGGCAACCTGAATAATTAATTTGAAATTGTATATATATATATACCAATTGTGCAACTGAATTAAGGCTTTAATGTGTACGCAGATCGTGCGTTGAATATGATTTGTTAACATATATATATGAGGATGCCTGCATATCGCATGAATGGCAACCTGAATGAATATGAAAATATATATTTGATATAATAAATTATTCAACATAATTTAGCCCACCGTGGGAACACAAGTGGGATCCAAAACCCTTACAAAGTTAAGACAAAACTTTTAAAGTTTACATGCCTTATACATGTACTATACATCGAATATAAGTGCGCGTTGTTAGTTGGTCACACAAATTATATAATCTACTGTAATTATTTTTCAACATGCATGTGCTGAAACGCTCACATCTTGGATTTCCAAACATTCACTAGTGTCCTCTACAAGGACCCTTTCCCCATGAAAAGTATGTAAAATCATGCGGACTTCCCCAAAATTTAAGCCTTTTTTTTTTACTTCAGGATGAGTACATATGAGTCCCCCATAAAAAGATTCCCAAATTTATAATCACAAAGTAATCACTGTCAATATGTTTTACTTAGTTATTGATAACTAACAGTATACAACACAGCACCAAAAAACGGGAATAGAAACGGTTAATTTGATTATGATGTATATCGATTTTTCAAGGAGAAACCCCCATCAGCAGCAATCAAGCATTTGAAGATTAAAAACCAATAGTGCTACATATGATACAAACATTAGAAATCCAAAGCTAACTCTCATGAAGTAGGTCCTTGATGAACAGAGTTTTGGGATGACTGAAAGCATTGATATGATCATCTGATATTTTCGATTCCCATGCCAAGTTCACCAAAGAAAGACGATACTTTAAACAAGGAATAATTCTTACCCTTCGACATGTATATATCTGTTTTCTGAGACAGTCAGTCCTTAATTTAGGAACTATAAAGATGCATGTAAGCCATGCATATCATTTAAATGGTAAACTGGAACATGCAAGTCCATGTGTAATAAACTTAACTAAGTTTATATGAGTTACCAATTTTTGGATTTGAATCTTCATGAACCATATGTTGGGTGGGTGCATTTTTGTGCATTAGCAATATGTTGTGTGTGTGCATTTTGTGTGTTTGTGGGCCAAAAGTGATAACTTTTAAAGCCAAATATACAGGTATGTAATATAACGTGTAGAAACTATGATTTAAATTCTACTCTATTGGAATTCATGTTTGGTATATCACCTAGGTACAGCCCATGCCATAATAATTTAAGTCCAATAATTGTATATGTGTGTTTGCAACATCAAATTATGTACAGAGCACATGTATGTGTACCAGTCTGATAAATTGCAAAAATACGGAAGAACAATAATTGCCATTGCTAAATCAGGAGATTGTCCTTTTGCTACCAGATGTACTATATGTCCCAATTTTGGTGCACGTGTGTGTTTGGATGGTGTTTGACATCAATAACGTGTGTGTGTGTGTGTGTGTGTGTGTGTGTGTGTGTGTGTGTGTGTGTGTGTGTGTGTGTGTGTGTGTGTGTGTGTGTGTGTGTGTGTGTGTGTGTGTGTGCGTGCGTGCGTGCGTGTGTGTGTGTGTGTGTGAAAAGCATCTTTTTACTGCTTCTTCCATAGGCTAAACATTGCCCAAGATGAAATACCCAAGGTAAAAATAAAAGATACATGTGGGCTAACTGTATAAAACTGTATAAATCCAAATTCTTAGACTAACTCAGATTAGTTTACTTTAGTTTAACTTTCCTATCAGCTCTGAAAATTCTAAAGTGAATACGACATGTTTTCACAAATCCTTACCCCCATTCTAAGGTGATTACCACATGTTTTCACAAATCCTTTCCCCCGATAGTATCTCTACCATAATGTACAGGTAAAAGGCATAAACCTGGAAAGTGTTTCTTTCTTTAAGAATATGTGTATGTATTAAACTTTTTATAAGAACCTTTGTTCCTTAAAATTTGAGATCCTACTTGAATTAAATTGATTTCAGTATATTTGAGTTTTTTCTTGTCATCAGAACACATTACCTTAAGCCTTCTATTGGACCTCTTGGTGTTTGAGTTCCTTGTAGGTGCATACTTCAACCTGGTTGATCTCTCTGGCTAGGAAACTTTGAATTCAGGATTATGTGACTAAAACTCAAAATAATCAAAAGAATGAATGTAAAATTTTTTTTTTTTTTTTATTATTATTATTTTTTTTATTATTTTGTTATTCATTGCTGTTTTAGTTGTTGTTATCGTTAAGTATTTTGCATCAGAATATTCAATGTGTGGCTAAGAAACTTATTTTGGTATATTCGTACAAGTATATAGACGACCTTGATTCAATTGGGTAGTAGTTAATTTAACCATCAGTTAGTTAATTATGCATTAAATAACCCTTTCCTTATCAGTCAGAGAACTCCATAACCAGCTTTATTTTCAATGGCAACAAGGGCTTGTGATTTGTTAATGAACTCAAAATTCAAAACTGATCTTTAATAAGCACCATGTAACCACTATACTAAGTAACTAATTCATTAACAAACGGATTTATTAGTTAAACATATTTATTTACCCTGGATTGGGAAACAAGCTTAATGCTTATATTCATCCCTCTCCAGCTAGCAGATTGCGAGTGTGGCCTTTATTAGGAATACTACCTTCACAAGAAAATATTTCGGTGGTAGCAGTAAAATGCAGAATCAAAATTAAATTAATAATATCATAATAAATTCCATCATCATGTTTTGAATTTTTTTGTGTTGCTAATTATAACCTTTTCAGTGGGCAAAATTTATTGTCTGGAACTTTGTTGTCATTTGTATTGAAACAGTTTATGTACATTTATGTGCCTTCATGTTTCACCACTGCTGTTCTCCTAGGCAAAACAAATGATACCTTTCCACATGTATGCAATTTAACAAAAATAAAGATTTTAGTACATTTTAGTTCATGTAAATATATGATGCTTTTGGATGTCTACAAAGCTTTTAAATGCACATGTCAAGTGTTGAGTCAACTATTATGAATAAAGGTCAAAGGAATTTCTTAGTTCTTTAGAATTGCTTTGAAATGTGCGTGTATTAGCATCAACACATTACCTTGACAAATCAATAATTGGTTTCTGGTATAGCATGTACACCGTCGGGCGTCACTCTTGTTAAACTTGTTCAGGACATGTTCACTCCTGGTTGCCAATAAAATTATTGTCGATTTCCATGTATTCCTTGCAGCAATGAGCTAAAACGGAGTTGACCAATTTCAAAGTTGTATTTCCTGTCTCATTGAGATGTTTTAACCATTTGCCGTGGTCATTTTCTTTAGTGTATGTTTGCCAACATTATCAATGAACAATTGTTTTGTTAATTTTGATTGCCGATAATAAACTAGTATACACAAAAATGTATAATGAGGTGACTGTTAAGCATTGGCTCAAGCAGTTGGTGTTAAATTCAGATAACTATATCATTTACGTCCTGTTGTCATGCAAATGAACTTCTTTGATTTGTTCTTGATGATGAAAGGTCGTCCTTGGCATTAATTTGAATTCAGAGATAAATACACATATTGATAATTATTATATTAATACTCTTATAGCTTGTTGATAACTATACTTGAATTACTGTGCAGTAGCAACGAACATTTTATGTAATATATAAAGGGACTTTTTTAAGTATAGATTTATTTAACCAATGAGATTTACATTTATACTTATTAGTTGGACCAAACATCAATCTGTATTTATTATGGACAGATGATTCAGTAACTCATTAATTAACAGGCAGAGCACGCATTATCTACTTATTAAACTTATATTTTCAACAAAATAAATCTACTTTTATTACTATATTTTACTCATCAATTAACGAGCAAAATATCTTAACACAACAATTAACGAGCAGAGAATCTTAACACATTACTTCACGGGCAGTGTGTGAACTATCTAAGCATACGCTGTAAGATAATTTTTTAACTGCTAATTTGAAACCAGTCTTCGCGCTATAAATTTTGGTCCACAGGCCCGACAACTTATTTTTGAAAAATTTTGTATAGACAACATTGGCTTGTTGTTGCCATTTCTACAGGCCCTCAAGCATTTTCACTAGCCATTGCTTGTGGCTTGTGGCCAATTTCGAAGACTGTGAAACTACATGTACATATCTGCATGTCTGACGCTCATGAGCTGCATTAAGTGGCAACAACGAACAATTTTTTTTTATGGTCATAGGTATGACACCAAAAATTCTGATTATCGGGTTTTGTATAACCACTTTAATCAACCTAACCATGACCAATGTTTGAACATGAAAGTCCGGTTTATCGAAAAGATTTACCACGACACCAACAGTCCAAATCTAAGTACACCTCACCGTAAAAAACGAGAGCTTCACTGGATAAAAACTTTAGGTACTGCAATGCCTTATGGATGTAATGATAACATCAAAGGAGTAGGAAATCTTTCTAGCCCTCAATGTAGTGAGGTGAATGTTATGAAACTGTTTGACCCTAATGGTAGACACAAACGTAGTCATGGTCACAAACGATACAAACCAAGATCTGGTGCCAGTCAAACTGAAAACAGATCTCTTTCAGACACGTTTGATGATCTGGTTACAAGTCTACAACAACCATTGGGAGTCCATCATGTTCGTACCATTCTCTATTCACTACGAGTCACGAAACTTAAAGACCTACGTGATCTTGGGTTAGAAAAAGCAAGTACAGATCCATTTACTCCTTCTTACAGGCTTACTAGCATTATTTGCGACGTTGCTCTTTTCCGTCTTTTTAAGCCTGTAAGAAGTGAGCCTCTTACTACTGAGGATAGGAAATTTCTCCATATTCCATTTAAGAACAAAGGGATAGATGCTATAAACATTAGCAATATTTTAAATCGCAAGGAAGTTACATCTCAAATTCCTCAATATTTCAAAAATCAGTCAACACCAATTGTTTCCTACCGCTACACTAAAACCATAAGTAGTAAAATTTTCAACCACAAAAAGGCATTGCAGGACCTAAACATTGAAGAATATCTAAAGTCCCCTCTGACATGTGATTGCTATGCTTCTCCCTTTGTCTATGGTCCTTCTGGTCATGTCATCACGGGTGATCTTAAGATAATTGAAAATGATTTATTACGTAATGTGGTTTCCCATGGACCTAAATTCAGGGAACCGCAACGTATAAATTGGAATCATAACTTTAAGATCATCATGGACGCTGTGGAGGACTATGCTAGAGCCTGGATAAAGAGGGAAAAGGACCAAGAACCAGAGCTTGAATCACTGTCGGACTGGGTAAGGACTATCCGATCTCTTGTACGAAGCCGAATAGACAAACTTCGCAAATGTGTGAACCCCCGGCCTTCTTCTGTATTTAGAGATCGTGAAGCTCTCAATTGTCTCTCTTCCTTACATGACAGGTATGTTGTCACGCCAGCAGACAAGGCTTCCAATAATATAGTTTTTGTATGTAAAGCACATTATTACAATTGTCTAATAAAAGAACTAGGCATTGATAGTAATACTTCCGCTAGTGCTACATACACACGGACTACATTTAACAAAGATGAAATCCTAGCCAACCATAGCTCTTTTATGTCCTCTTTCAATATTCCAATGAAAGAGGAACATAAAGAGTTACCATATTTGTACTGGATACCTAAACTTCACAAAAATCCGTACAAAGAAAGGTATATAGCTGGATCTTCATCATGTTCAACTACAGAGCTGTCCGTTCATTTAACTAAAATCTTGTCTGCTGTCAAAGAAGGTCAACAAGCATACTGCGACACTATTTATAATCGTAGTGGAATTAACCATATGTGGATTTTGAAAAACTCAAAAGATTTGTTAGATCATTTTAAATCTAGATCATTTTCTGAGGTTCACTCTTTGAAAACGTTCGATTTTTCAACTTTATACACTACCATGCCACACGAAAAACTAAAATGTCGCCTGAAAAAACTTCTCGAAAAAGCCTTTTCAAACTCAAGGAATTTTGTTGTTTTGGGTTATAATTCTACATTCTTTTCCAAAACATCTTTCAAAGATAAAATTTGTTACACACTAGAACAAGTTTGCAGTATGCTTGATTTCCTCATTGACAACATATTTGTCACCTTCGGAGGAGAGATTTTTCAACAACAAATCGGCATTCCAATGGGCACAAACTGTGCTCCTCTCCTCGCCGATTTGTTTTTATACTCTTACGAGACTGAATTTCTTCAGGGACTCGTAAGGAACAAGAAGATGAAAGAGGCAAGGTCATTTAATCTTACATTCAGATATATTGATGATGTCCTTTCTGTCAATAACACTTCATTTGGTAGTTGGATTCCTTCAATATATCCTCCGGAATTGGAGATTAAAGAGACCACCGAATCTAATTGCTTCACGTCTTTCTTGGATTTGCACCTCGAATTTGACCCAGGTGGTCATCTCAGTACAAAAATTTACGATAAACGAGACGATTTTAATTTTCAAATTATTAATTTTCCTAATCTACAGAGCAATATACCTAATTCTCCTGCATACGGTGTTTATATTTCTCAACTTATTCGATATGCCAGAGCTTGCACACATTTCACAGATTTTTTGATCAGACACCGGTTTCTTCGTGACCGACTTTTGAAGCAGGGCTATAAGAAAATACGTCTCATACGATCACTAAAAAATTCTTTCTTCGTTATCAGCCACTAGTAGAAAAGTTCAAAATTGAGTTAAAAGATATGATAGTTAATTGTTTTAATTAGTGTTTGACTGGTCTGCTGTACTGAGATGATCACCTCAATATCCCTATTGTGTCTCACAACTATGTTGTGTTCTATGGTCATTACCGGATCCTAAGATCGCAATGGAAGAGGGAGGTTTGGCGCCATAAAACCTGGTTTAACCCACCATTTCGTTTGAAATGCCTGTACCAAGTCAGGACCATTGCGATCCACCAGTTCTCCGGTATGACTGATTCGTTTTTGTCATTTTCTCCGGACTATGAGATTGATCATTCAAGTTCGGTAGTTTTGTTATTACCTTTATTTACTTGGCATTTGAAAAAAAATTTAATATTTGCATTTAGTCATATACCTTTCAGTAATATTCGTAAAAACACCTTACGGATAAATAGAACAAGGCATAGAGACAAGAGACTCGTACGAACTGAAACAGGTGGTCAATGGTGGTAATTACAATGTACATGTACAATGTCTTACTGACTTGTTTTTTGTGTACCAGAATACCTGTATTGACATCGCTTAACGTATTTGTACAAATGTGTATACATTTGTAACTTGTAATGCTGACTTATTTTCGTGACTTCACTCGTATATATATGTGCATGACATCGCATACCGTGAACCATTGAATGTCATGAATGTGCGTAGCTATAAAGTGTATTGTATGATTATTTACATTTTTCAGGGATGTCAAAAACAAGGGGACCCTTTAGTTTTATTTAATCCCTGCATTTTTACACAACTTTAATGATTTTAATATAAACAACATCCGTAAACATAAATGTTTCCTTCTTGATAAAACTTGAGGCAACCAACAAATGCTCAATGAAAAGTTCGTTGATTATTTGTGAAGTTCCTTGAATTCCATTTGTTAGAAGAAAATTGACTTTGCATAAAAAGAAAACGTTACTTATCTTATATTGTTTTCAATGATTCCAATATTTTGATTGAAAAAGTTCCTCCGATAACTTGTGTGTGACCATCCCTTCCAAAAGTTAATGAATTATTGATTGAAAAAGTTCCTCCGATAACTTGTGTGTGACCATCCCTTCCAAAAGTTAATGAATTATTGCATTGATTTCAGCATTAGCCAATGAATAACTGCCGATTCTGGCGCGAGGCAATTAAAAATAAGAATGATGAAACTTCATGTATGGTTTGACTTGTTACCAATTGAATATTAATAAACAAAACAACAGAGCACTGACACTTTGATAACGGAATTTACACTGAGTTGTAAATTCTATTAGTTTCGTACGTGCATATAACCAAGACGAAACGAGCAGCTTATGTGTATTTATTATTTTAAGAATATTATTCTCTTGTAAAAAACGCAATTTATTATTTTTTAAGCATTATTTCTTTTCTTATTAATTATTTTAACATTCACTCCGGACCTGTAAAAATAATAACCCTTTCCGGACCATAAAAAATCTAAATCAGCATTAGCAAATTTCTCGCGGAAACAAATACCGTAGAGCTCTCCGCTCGAGCGGGCACTTCGTGCCCGCTAGCGAGCTATGCTCGCTATTAGGTCTGTTGGAAATGTACTTTCTGTTACCGACAATTGTCAACATTCCTAGTCAATTGTTGAAAATATTTTCCCAGGTAGTACACGGGGGTATATATGATATTTCAAGGGGGGGGGCTCATAGACACATTTTCTAGTTTGTTAAACAGAGAACATTGTATGTAGCATGTTAACTATATGCAGCTATGCTTATTACATGTATAAGAAACATTTATCTTCAAATTTTTGTTGAAGTGGATGTAAGAATTTAAAGTTTTCAAGAAAATTGATCATTATTGTCAGGCTGTTGGAACTAGCTATGTCGGTCTTAACTTATTATGAGCGCTTCCATATCTCGAGAAGGATGATAACGAGGTATTTCTCAGAAGTATGTTGGCACAGTTGTATCCTCATGTTTAGTCCTTGACCTATATTTTCCACTTTCAGAAGAATTGTACAAGTCCATTCCTGTTGAGTGACAAGTACCATATCAACCATATTGGTACCGAATGTGCACTTAAGGATGCTTAGTACATGCATGCTTTGAATGCTAGATGTGACTTTAATATTATGCATGGATGGATGACCAATTGTAAAAGAATGGTTTAAAAGTCCATTAACACTAACTGACAAGTACCACATCAACTAAATTAGCATGGTAGGTGCTCTTAGTCATGCTTAGCACAATCTAGCTTCAGATGCTGGATGTGACATGGACGACCACTTGCAGAAATGAGGGGGGCGCCACAGGAATGGAAAATTCCATTCCCACTTACTGACAGGTGCCACATCAACCATTTTGGTATGGAAGATGCAGGTATTAATGCTACACAATACAAGTTGCTTCAGATGCTGACTGTGACCTTTAAAGCAGAATGGTTGAAGGCCGTTCCTGCGTAGTGACAAATGTCACTTTAACCACAATGATAAGGTAAGTGCACCTTGTGATGCTTGTTGCGACCTATATTTTTCACATAAATGACCACTTTCAGAAGAATGGTATAAGTCCATTCCTGCTAGTCACAAGTACCTTATCAACCATATCTGTACAGTAGGTGCACATAAGGATGCTCAGTATATTCATGCTTTGGATAATGGCTGTGACTTGTATGTTAAAGTCCATTCATGCCTACTGACAACTAAGCGCACTTAGTAATGCTGAGCACAACTTAATTGGCAGTAGGTGCTCTTAGTGATGCTAAGCACAATGCATGCTTCGGATGCTGGCTGTGACCTATGTTTTCCGCATAGAAAACCCTTTGTGAAAGAATGGTCTCCAACTCTCCTTGGATGTTTCGACCCTAAACCATGACATCCTCCAGTTGGCGGTTCAGTAATGGTGGCCAAACCACTACTCGCTTCCAGGCGTCCAGTTCAGCTCATCTCATCGATGCCATACCCAGCATGATGCCTTCTCTGCTGCCTCAGCTAACTGCCTCACTGCGTATTTGCGTAATGATGAATGATGTTATTCCTAGTGCTGTCATCAACTTCCACACTGATTGTGCCGGGAACCCTCTGCACCCAATCTCAACTGGAAACAGTGACACCTTCCAACCCTTTTGTATGCATTCTTCTATCAGATCTGCATACTTCAGTGATTTCCTCTCATTAGCTTCGTCACAGTTTTCCTCCCATGGTACAGTCAGTTCTATTGCCATAAGAGTCTACATCTGAGTTGACCACAAAACCATGTCTGGTCTCAGAGTTGTTGTAACAATGATCTCATATATGCTAAGCTTAAAATTAAAGCATGACTAAGAGCACCTACCATGCTAATTTAGTTGATGTGGTACTTGTCAGTTAGTGTTAATGCATTGACATTTAAACCATTCTTTTACAATTGGTCATCCATCCATGCATAATATTAAAGTCACAGCCAGCATCCAATGCATGAATGTACTAAGCATCCTTAAGTGCACAATCTGTACCAATATGGTTGATATGTACGTACTTGTCACTTTGCAGGCATGGACTTGTACAACTCTTCTGAAAGTGGAAAATAAAGGTCAAGGACTAATAAGGATACAACTGTGCCAACATACTTCTGAGAAATACCTAGTTATCGTCCTTCTTGAGATATGGAGGCACTTATAAAAAGTTGAGACCGACATAGCTAGCTCCAACAGCCTGACAATATTGATTTTCTTGAAAAAAATTAATTCAAACAGCCACAACAGCCACAACTTCCACAAAATTTTGAAGATAAATATTTTCTTATAATAAGCACAGCTGCATATAGTAAACATGCTACATAAAAAGTTCTCTGTTATTTGCCTATGAGCATACCCGTAATGTGTATTACCTGACGAAATTAATCCAAAGTGGTTATATGTGTAAAATATAGGTTGCATTGACCCAGTGTCTAGTGTGTGGTGCCCTGTTACCAAGACTTGTCTTGTGAAATATCATTGACCCCAAAATGTAGTATCCAAGATATGGACCGTAACAATTAACTTGACCAAGTTGTTCATGCATAAAATATAGGTTATACTGACCCAATTTCTTTTAGGTGGTGTAGCCCTACCCAAGACCCATCTAGGGGTAAATTCTCATTGACTGGACCTACAAGGGTAAAATTTTACATGGATTGGGCCATAAAAAATAGCTGCCATTTTAGATGACTGGCAGAATAAGGTGCAGGGCACACAACAACAAAAATGTCTCTACCACTTTAACAGGGGATAAGAAATCTGTGAGCTACCGTACACTCAGTATACTCCTGCTACCCCCAAAATGAACTATGTCCGTTAACAGGAAGTACATATCTGACAGACATAATTTCGGTACTCACAATAAAGGACCTCATACTGAAGCCATATACCAAATTTTAAGTCACTGCGACATGTAGTTTCTGAGAAAAATGTTACGAAAATTTTCACCAATTGACCAGTATATTGAAAATTGACTAAATATGAAAACAGGAAGTACATATCGGACAGACCTAATTTTGGTACTCATGATATAGCACCTCTTACTGAACTCATATACCAAATTTCAGGTCACTGTGATATGTAGTTGCTGAGAAAAATGTTACAAAAATTTTCAACAATTGACTAGGAAAATTGATAATTGACCAAGTTGGTAACAGGAAGTACATATCCGACAGACCTAATATCCGCACTTACAATAAAGGACATCACACTGAACTCATACCAAACAAGGAGTTGCAATAAATCGTGCTAAGCATACCCCCACTCGACCATTCAGAAGACTGACTGACCTGCAAAGGGGAGGAACAGTACAACTCATCATGCTTAAGCTGTATACCAAATTTGAAATCAATCCCTTCTGTAGAAGCCGAGAAATTGGTTACCAAAAATTGTCTATTTTTGACCCATGAAAAGTCCACGAAAGGGAAGGCATAACTAATCATGCTAAAGCTGTGTACCAAATTTAAAACCAATCAATCCAGTAGAAGCCGAGAAATCTGTTATGAAAAATTTCCCATTTCAAAAACTCATCATGCTGAAGCTGTGTATTAAAATTTGAAACCAATCCATCCAGTAGAAGAAGGTGATTGCAATATAGCCCCCTCTCTTAAGAGTGGGGGTATAATTTCAAGTCACTGTGATATGTAGTTGCTGAAAAAATTGTTTTGAAAGTAATGTTGCAGACAGACAGAGGTAAACCAGTATACCCCCTTTTCTTCAAAGCAAGGGTATAATAAGGAGCTGTGACAAGGAGTTTCTGACAAAAAAAGTGAAAGTGCATGATGTGGACAAGAGTCTAACCAGCATCAGACTATTGACCTAGAACATTAAAATTCCTAAGAAGGGTTTTTTTTTCATTAATTCTAACATTGATCATCTTGATTGGTAATTTTGATTTAATTCTGAATTCCATAATCTAGTTTTCCAGTTTTAGTGTTAAAAAAATTATTGACAGATAAAGTGAAAACTATAGGGCTTCAACATCGCCCAAATAAATGGACCAACTGGACTTTGATGGCTTCAAGTTAGTGTGTGGATATAGAATTTCTGAAAGTTCAATGAAACACCAATATTGAAGTTAAAGAAGAATACAAATGCTCAGTTTCATGCATGTATGTAATTGTATGCTATATGTGGTAAACAATTAGATAAAGATAATGTGACAAAGAATAAGTGTACATATTTATAGACTATAGATGTGTATAACTTCTTGTTGAATAAATCATTTTTTGACCGAAGACTGGCTTGACAAATATTTAATGAGCTGTATTTTTAATAATAAATTAAATCACAATAACTTATCATTAAACTATCAATAAAACTTACATGTATTGTACTGTAATCAGTACTCAATGCTAACTGTAAACTCAATCCAACCGATTCTCAGTATAGAGGTCTACTAGTTTGGTTCTGTGAGAATTCTTGGAATGGGACGATAAAACTCAGACGGGTTTCCGGTACAGAAATTTTAAAGTCCCTTCAATATTCCCACAAAGAATATTGTAAGTCGAAGCCTTTCTATCTCCAAGTTCTAAGTTCATATATGTATATTTTCTAAAGTCTCTCTAATTCTCACAAAGAATGTGAATATTTATCGAAGCCTTTCTATCACCAAGTTCTAAGTTCTGACTCAGCTTTATAGCCTATATATATAACTACTAAATTTTGTTCCTTTTCAGTCTCTTGTCCACAGGAATGAAAACCATGTAATTAGCTCAGTGGTTAAATATCCTTAGGTTCAAACAAAAAGTAAAACTTAAAAACTGTCAAAAATCCTATTGCTAAAAATACAATTGGGTTAAACTTTAAAGAATATTCTGTCACTCAATAGTCAGAAAAGTTTTACAAGTTTACATTAGCTGTCCCTTCTTCACGGTATATTTTATATGAAAATGTCCATTAATGCCCACAGCCACTTGCAGTCCACTTTTATGGGTTTATAAATGTCAATCTCCAAACCACCAGTCCATGCAATATTACATTTTAAGTGTTCCTCAATATCATAATTTATAATAATATTATTCAATTACACTCTCAAAGAGTCCGACTCTGTTCTGGAAGAAGAATTAATCAATGACCTGATTTTTTTCTGTAATTGAAATTTCTCGAAGCCTGTCTTGTTTCCAAGTTCTCCATAGATTTGTACATTAATATACAGGTCTATGACATTACATTTGAGGTAAGATTTCAACATTTACCAAAAAAATTGAAATTGGAAGATCGTCTAAACACTACAATGGCTTCTACAACCCGTATTTTCATCCTTTGATAAATTGCATGTGGACTTAAAATAGTTACTGGAAATTTCCTAATCAATTGTTGACGTGGCAATGATGATAAGATTACCCGACCATCGTTGTAGTAATACACATCTTTTCTTGATTGACCTCTACATTGATATCATCATGGGGCACCAAAAAGGGTCCAAGCATAGCTATACAGCCAGGGTCTGCAGAAAGTTAATTGGAAAAATAATTTATGTCACATTACTAAAAAATTGTAATTCATTGTTGCTATAAGATAAGACCCGAGCAATAATTCTTTATTTCCAATCATAGGGCCCAGCTGTATATAAATAAATCAATCAATCAATCAGTTTATTGGATAAAGCACATGAGTAACAATGCATTGTAATCCAAAAACTACGTATATGTAACACATAAGTATAGTGTACATTGTATAGAGCATTAATAACAATCACCAGATAACACAACATTACAATATGTCTAAATTATATGTAATATGCCCCTTGTGGGCCCATTCTTATGGGCAATAAAATATTCTTTTATATAGCTCGTGTGTAACAAACAAGAATACAAGAATAATACAAGAATTAGGGAGTTCAACAAATTTTGAAAAGTGTGCTGTACATCAAAAGTCATATGTTAAATCTATATCTCTATACTTTCAAAGCCTTCTCCCAACGTTTATTTCTATCGGTTAGTTAAAACAGCAGAATAAATACATTTTATTTAGGTTTGTGCCCTCAAGTTCTTTGTGATCAAAGGGAGATTATCCTATAATTCTAAACTCAGTTTGGGAAAAGTAAGATAACTCTAAATGGTATTGCGGGAAAAGAAGGATAACTCTAATTGCACTAACAAAACTATGCTTTATTTCTTAAAAGTATATTTGGGAGTCAGTCTGAAAACTGAAAGGTGTGTTAAAATTTAAGCTTATCCTTGTTCAAGAAAGAAATGTTTTTCTCCACACATGTACATGTAAAATTTTAATTTAAAAGAATATAAAAAACATCAATGTTACAATAGAAAATTATTGGATGTGGAATAAGAATGCATGACACAGCCCACATAATTAAAAACCAAAATGAAAAATAGGGCATGTAATGGGACATTAAATGATACCCCGCCACGTTATAATATCAAAAGTTCATAAAATTTGATTTCAAAGTGGCCTATCTCAAAAACTGTTTTTCGGATCATGCTGGAAATTGAACTTGACCTGTATTTTATTGTACTCAATAGCTGTACAAAATATCAATTGAATCCCATGACGTGTTTTCAAGTTATTGGTCGGAAACTCAAAATTTCATAAAATTTGATTTTTCAAAGTGGCCTATCTCGAAAACTATTTTTTGGATCAAGCTGAAAATTAAACTTGAACTGTACTTTATTGTACTTAACAGCTGTGCAAAATATCATTCAAATCCTTTGACGCGTTTTTAAGTTATTGGTCGGAAACTCAAAATTTCATGAAATTTGATTTTTCAAAGTGGCCTATCTCAAAAACTATTTTTTGGATCATGCTGGAAATCGAACTTGACCTGTATTTTATTGTACTAAACAGCTGTGTAAAATATCATTCAAATCCTTTGACGCGTTTTCAAGTTATTGGTCGGAAACCTTCGGGGGACGGACAGACAGACGGACAGACAGACGGACGGACGGACAGACACCGAAAAAAAATGAGGGTATAACATAATACCCTGCCACTTCGTGTGGCGGGGTATAAAAACAGTCTGACAAACACATTTAATATGTTGCAGTGAAATCACTCTAAAATATAACTTAAATATAGATTAATAAACACTTAGACAGCTGCTACAATTGAGTAATTGTGAAGAGGCATAAGTTTTTAACTGATTTAAGTGGTTGAAGTTTGGTGTTGCAGTTTACTTTAAATGTACTAACCCTAAGGATTGACACTGGGTCATCCATTTTTCTTGCCAATTTTGAGTAGTGACATATCATTTATTACATGTACTACATTTCTATTATTTAATTGTGGACCATATACATGACCATACATGTATTAGTCATATAAGAGCATTTCCTGTCTGCAATAGTACACTTCTGTTACCAATTGTTCAATCCCGTAAAAAAATACGTTGAAGAATACACGTTTGATTGACCAATTATGGACCATCAAAGGGCAATGACAGTACAAACAATAATAAAGAATCGTACACATTGTATCAATTATAAATAAATAAATTATAACAAACAAGAGGCTCTCAGGAGCTGGTCTAGAAAGACTTGAAGCAAGCAACAGCTTTTCTCCATCTACTATAGTCTTCATTCTGTAGGCCCAAAACATGAAAAAAAAGTTATGATAGGGCCCATAATTCCTTTAAGGTGACCGTGTCATCTGAAAACTTCAACCCTTAAGATTTTTGTAACGCTAAATGAGCTGAATGTTTAAGCAAGCAACAGCTTGCTGCTTCTCTTTATCTACTATTGTTTCATTCTATAGGCCCAAATCATGAAAAAACGTAATTTTAGGGGACGTAACCCTTATATGGGGTCATATATAAGCTTATTAATTAATTACTATTAATTACTTTTTCGAACTCAGTGATCTTGTCCACTTTTTCTGTAAGAAAAAAGTAAGGTTGAAGGCAACTAATTATATCCCAGCAGACAAAGGATGAGATATCACAGTTGAGAATTACCCTTGTTTTTCTGTCAGTCTTCATATCTCGTTTGCACAATTCCTAGAGCAGACTGCTTGTTGGATTTTGATGAAGCTTGACTGGTCGACTCGTATGAAGAAAATACAAATATTAAAAATAGATTAATGAAAACACATGCATTATTCATTTTCTCCTATTTTCGGAGCTATTAAGTGTGCTGTTTACTTAAAATATAAATTATATGCCATTACAGGTAAAGGGGCCACTTTTCAGCTCACCTGCACCGAAGGTCCATGTGAGCTATTGCCATCACTTGGCGTTCGTCGTCGCCATCTGTTAACAATTTTTCAAATTTTTTTCTCTGAAACTACTTAACAGAATTTAATGAAACATGGTATGTTTGATCTTTATGGTGTCCTGCACAAAGGCTGTGTTTCGATTTATGATACGCGTAAAAAACATGGCCGCCGTTGCTAAAAATAGACCAGGGGGTCAGACAACTGTCTTTGGTCTGTAAAGATGAAATCTGATGCCACCCTACGTACTGCTTCGGCATCAAACACTCTAATTAAGTCTCCAAGTTGTGGTCCAAGTTGTCAGATGACCCTTTATAGGAGTTACAACCCCTTAAAAGTGAAAAATAGAGTTTTTTCATGTTTATGCCCTATAGTATGAAAAATATTGCAGATAGTGAAAAGCTGTTGCTTGCCTAAATGTATAGCTCCATTTAGCTCTACAAAAGTCTCCATACGGTCGAAGTTGTCAGATGACCTCTTCTAGGGGTTACGGCCCCTAAAATAACAATTTTTCATGTTTTTTGCCTTTGGAATGAAAACTATTGCTGATAGAAAAAAGCTGTTGCTTGCTTTTAAAAATGTTCAGCTCATTTACCTCTACAAAAGTCTTCATAGGGTTGCAGTTGTCAGATGACCTCTTCTATGGGTTGCGGCCCTTAAAGTAAGTTTTTTTCATGACTTTGGCCTATAGAATGAAAACTATAGCAGATAGAGAGAAGCTGTTGCTTGCTTAAATGTTCAGCTCATTTAGCTCTAAAAAAGTCTTCATAGGATGGTCTAGGATTGAAGTTGTCAGATGACTTCTTTTATGGGTTAATTACGGCTCCTAAAATAAGTTTTTTTCATGATTTTGGCCTATAGAATGAAAACTATAGCAGATAGAGAGAAGCTAGCTGTTGCTTGCTTACATGTTCAGCTCAGGGGCGGATCCAGAAATTTTCGAAAGGGGTGGTTCCACATCCGGGGTTTCCCCCCCGGAACCCCCCCCCTTTTGCAGCTCATTTAGCTCTACAAAAGTCTATAGGATGGAAGTCGTCTGATGACCCCATATAAGGGTTACGTCCCCTAAAATTACGTTTTTTCATGATTTGGGCCTATAGAATGAAACAATAGTAGATAAAGAGAAGTGGCAAGCTGTTGCTTGCTTAAACATTCAGCTCATTTAGCGTTACAAAAATCTTAAGGGTTGAAGTTTTCAGATGACACCCAGAGGCGGATCCAGAGATTCTGAAAAGAGGGGGCCCGCTTTGGTCACGCTTCAATGATTTCCTATATATTCAACCAAATTTTTCCGCCAAAAGGGGGGGCCCGGGCCCCCCAGGCCCCCCCCCTGGATCCGCCTATGACACCTTATAGGAATTATGGGCCCTATCATAACTTTTTTTCATGTTTTGGGCCTACACGGCAGAATGAAGACTATAGACTATAGTAGATGGAGAAAAGCTGTTGCTTGCTTCAAGTCTTTCTAGACCAGCTCCTCGGAGAGCCTCTTGTTTGTTATAATTTATTTATTTATAATTGATACCATGTGTACGATTCTTTATTATTGTTTGTACTGTCATTGCCCTTTGATGGTCCATAATTGGTCAATAAACGTGTATTCTTGTATTATTCTTGTATTCTTGTTTGTTACACACGAGCTATATAAAAGAATATTTTATTGCCCATAAGAATGGGCCCACAAGGGGCATATTACATATAATTTAGACATATTGTAATGTTGTGTTATCTGGTGATTGTTATTAGTGCTCTATACAATGTACACTATACTTATGTGTTACATATACGTAGTTTTTGGATTACAATGCATTGTTACTCATGTGCTTTATCCAATAAACTGATTGATTGATTGATTTATTTATATACAGGGCCCTATGATTGGAAATAAAGAATTATTGCTCGGGTCTTATCTTATAGCAACAATGAATTACAATTTTTTAGTAATGTGACATAAATTATTTTTCCAATTAACTTTCTGCAGATCCTGGCTGTATAGCTATGCTTGGACCCTTTTTGGTGCCCCATGATGATATCAATGTAGAGGTCAATCAAGAAAAGATGTGTATTACTACAACGATGGTCGGGTAATCTTATCATCATTGCCACGTCAACAATTGATTAGGAAATTTCCAGTAACTATTTTAAGTCCACATGCAATTTATCAAAGGATGAAAATACGGGTTGTAGAAATAACAGCTGTTGGCCATTGTAGTGTATAGACGATCTTCCAATTTCAATTTTTTTGGTAAAATGTTGAAATCTTACCTCAAATGTAATGTCATAGACCTGTATATTAATGTACAAATCTATGGAGAACTTGGAAACAAGACAGGCTTCGAGAAATTTCAATGTACAGAAAAAAATCAGGTCATTGATTAATTCTTCTTCCAGAACAGAGTCGGACTCTTTGAGAGTGTAATTGAATAATATTATTATAAATTATGATATTGAGGAACACTTAAAATGTAATATTGCATGGACTAGTGGCTGTGGGCATTAATGGACATTTTCATATAAAATATACCGTGAAGAAGGGACAGCTAATGTAAACTTGTAAAACTTTTCTGACTATTGAGTGACAGAATATTCTTTAAAGTTTAACCCAATTGTATTTTTAGCAATAGGATTTTTGACAGTTTTTAAGTTTTACTTTTTGTTTGAACCTAAGGATATTTAACCACTGAGCTAATTACATGGTTTTCATTCCTGTGGACAAGAGACTGAAAAGGAACAAAATTTAGTAGTTATATATATAGGCTATAAAGCTGAGTCAGAACTTAGAACTTGGTGATAGAAAGGCTTCGATAAATATTCACATTCTTTGTGAGAATTAGAGAGACTTTAGAAAATATACATATATGAACTTAGAACTTGGAGATAGAAAGGCTTCGACTTACAATATTCTTTGTGGGAATATTGAAGGGACTTTAAAATTTCTGTACCGGAAACCCGTCTGAGTTTTATCGTCCCATTCCAAGAATTCTCACAGAACCAAACTAGTAGACCTCTATACTGAGAATCGGTTGGATTGAGTTTACAGTTAGCATTGAGTACTGATTACAGTACAATACATGTAAGTTTTATTGATAGTTTAATGATAAGTTATTGTGATTTAATTTATTATTAAAAATACAGCTCATTAAATATTTGTCAAGCCAGTCTTCGGTCAAAAAATGATTTATTCAACAAGAAGTTATACACATCTATAGTCTATAAATATGTACACTTATTCTTTGTCACATTATCTTTATCTAATTGTTTACTACATATAAGCATACAATTACATACATACATGTTCAAAATGTATATATCAATTAGGAGAAGGGAATTAAAAGAAAAGAGATTATTCCCTCTTGATTTTCAAATACAGCTGAAGCATGTATATATATATAATGACCCATGATAAAGAATACACAATAATAAGGCAAAAACTAACAGAACATCTGAAAAAAAAAGGAAACAAACAAAACAAAAAATGATACAGGATTAAGTTCCCCCTTTTCTTATCCATACACTGACTGTAAATAATGTGTTCAATAGACGTGATAGATGCATGTATTTTATATTAAAGTTAATTGATAAACAAATTAGAATAGGACAACTACCATGATTGAACTTGAGCTTATCAGAATAGATTTTTATGTTTCAGAACCAAGGAGATACGGTGCAAATATACTCAAACCTGAGTCCAGAACTTACAGAAGATGAGATAGAGACTTATATCTTGAGAAAACCAAAACACAGAAATTGGTGACACGTTAGGCTTCGATAAATCTCTAGAAAATAGAGTGTACATTTTGTAAAATGAAAATCATAGACTTGAGTTTTTTTGTGTAGCACATAAAAAATCATATGTCATTGACAAAGATCTCTCTTAACTTGGAGAGAATAGTCAGGCTCGATTAGGGTTGGTAAATATCACTATATAACCAAACTCAGAACTTTTGGAGGACTATTCAGGCTTCGGATACATTTTTAATTTTTTTTATAATTGAATTAAAAAAGAAAGAACTTGGAGATAGGTCAGGCTCGAAAAAATGTCTTCTCAACCAAGAGGCAGAGGAAGAGGAAGGGGAAGAGCAAGGAATTTTAATTCTCAGGAACCAGTCAGGAGACCAGGAGAAACTGTGCAGCAGGTACCGCAAGAACCAGTTGGGAGACCAGGAGAAACAGTCAACCAGGTACCGCAGGAACCAGTTAGGAGACCAGGAGAAACAGTGAACCAGGTACCGCAGGAACCAGTTAGGAGACCAGGAGAAACAGTCAACCAGGTACCGCAGGAACCAGTTAGGAGACCAGGAGAAACAGTCAACCAGGTACCGCAGGAACCAGTTAGGAATTTACATTTTGAATCTTTACATAATTTTTATTTTATATCATGAACAGTAAACCAAACCCTGAATAAATTAAAACGGGTCTTGAATCTGAACAAGATTTTCATCTTTCCCTCTTTTTAATTCCTATTCATTATGAAACTTCTTTATTGACGTATCTGTTTGACTCGAATTTAAATAACAACTATTTGAAATTCATCACAAGTGCTTGTATGGAAGGATGTTGTCTTTCACTTCAAATCATCATCACACTTTGATAATATAAGTCGTGACAATAGGCATATAGTCACCCAAACAAAAAAAATGGGCAGGAAATAGTGTGTTTTTACATGTTTTATGACGTTAATCATGTAATGGTCCATCTTTTTAAAATGATGTTTTAAATCTGTTAACAGCCTCAGAATGAAAGACCTTCAGCGTCCGTTGCATTTGGAAGGGGGAGGGCAAGAACCAGAGAGAGTGCAGACAATGTCAGAAGACCAGGAGAAGTGGAACAAGTTCAAACTCAGTTTAAAGGACTAGATATTAGCCAAGATTCTACTCCGCATGCTCAAGAAGAGCAATCTCCAATGTATCAAAGGTCACAAAACAAGCCAGAACAGGCTCGAAATGAGAATGTAGGTTGGGCTAGAGGGCAAGGGCCTCCTAATGCCTGGTCCCAAGATAGGAATCAGCAAACTAGATATCAAGAACAGGGTGCCAGGCCAAAAGAATACAATACAACCCCAAAGAATGGGCAACAGAGGGATGGTGGAAGACATTCAGATTCAGCAAGAGCCCCAAAACATGACTCAAATCAGTATCAAGAATTTGGTCAAAGATGCTCCAATCAGTACCAAGGACAAGGTCAAAGAGGCCCATATCATCACCAAGAGCAAGGTCAAAGAGGCCCATATCATCACCAAGAGCAAGGTCGAAGAGGCCCAAATCAGTATCAAGGTCATGGTCAGAGAGACCCAAATAAGTACAAAGGGCAAGGTCAAAGAGACCAAAATCAATACCAAGGGCAAGGTCAAGGTCAAAGAGGCAGAAATCAGTATCATGGTCAAGATCAAAGTTCAAACAACCACAGACATCATGGTGGAAATCAGATACAAGGTCAAGGGCAGGTTGTACCAGCTGGTCAAGGACGAAGTGGAGGTATGTTATATGAATAGAAGAAGGGAGATAATGTTGACTTGAAAATCTTGCATTAATTTATTAATGGAGTAAATGCCATTTATCTGTCAATGAGCCCATGTTTAGTACATGTAACAGGTTTTCAAGAGCATCGATCCAATTGTGAATACCCATATAAAAATAAGAAAGCTTACAAATAAATTTACTTAGATTAATACAGATGATTAATACAGACAATCCAATGTGATGTATTTGCCATTTTCTTTGCCCATGAAAGCAGAGAAACATTTCCTGTTTAGGTCAGTGTGTCCTTTCATTGGTCTTGAATAAAGTAAACCTTCAGATCTATAAATATGAAGGCAAACTTTTTCTTAAAAAAATGACACTTAATGATAAGAAGCAGAAGTACCATCAGGGCATTAGAATGTCAAAAGTCTGAAAGGGTAAAGACAAAACTAGTTAACACAAATCAGAGCAGCATTAAGAAACAGACAACACAAGAAAAACTGAATCATAATATACAACATAAACTTAAGTCATAAAAGTGAACTCATGTGCTCCTGAAGAATTACCAGGTAGGTGTTCTTGTAATAAATTGAGTAATTCATGGCATATTTATAAAAAAAATTAAATGGAATATTTTTTGATTTTTACACATTGTTCAGTGTTATTTATACTTAAAGTTTTAGGTCATCAGAATGTACCTGTTTTGGTAAATGCATTCTGTGTGCAAAGTACCGTTGCTGAATGGGTGTGGTTTCAGTACCATGTAGACTTCAATCCTGCGGTGGATGACAAGCGTGCTAGAAGTCAGATGATCAATGACCATGGGGATCTATTGGGGGAAACTAGAGCTTTCGATGGAATGAAATTGATAATACCCAGAAAACTACATAATAATGTAAGTGTAACTTAAACATTGGATTAAAACCATAAAGCTGCATCAGATGAAGGTGTTTACATTTTAAAAATATGCAAGTGAATCTCCTTTGTACATTATATCCATCAACACATTGCTTATATTCAATATTGCATGTGAAATGATGTAGATGGGCTTATACCAGATTATCTTAGTCTGCTCTTAGAATCTTTTCCTATATTCTTTTACATTTTAAATTGTTGACCTTGTATGAATTTGTTGCTGGCCAGCTTGCATTTCTTGCATGTCAAATTTGTAATTGTGGTTTTGCATGAAGAATGGGGAAGCCTTATAGCTTTTGGAAATTGTACACTAATTAAGTACCATTTGAAGGTTTGTATATCAGAATATCATGTTATTCTATATATAGAATATTTTTGTGACTGGGCCCTGACTTTATCGACATGGATACCTTTGTAAAAAATACTCCAGCTTTCATTCATTCCATTCACAGCCTTTAACTTTAACTTCTAATTTCAGGTAACAGAAGTTTACAGCTCCAGAAGAACAGACAGTGAACAGATCAGACTGACGATAACATTTGTTAAGGAGTTATCTGCCTCATCCACAGAATGTATCAACTTGTATAACATCATACTGAGAAAGTAATGTATCACCATGTACAACATCATGCTGAAAAAGTAATGTATCACCATTTACATCATCATACTGAAAAAGTAATGTATCACCATGTAAAACATCATACTAAAAAGTAATGTATCACCATGTACAACATCATACTGAAAAAAAGTAATGTATCACCATGTACATCATCATACTGAAAAAGTAAAGTATCACCATTTACAACATCATACTGAAAAAGTAATGTATTACCATGTACATCATTATACTGAAAAAGTAATGTATCACCATGTATAACATCATACTGAAAAAGTAACGTATCACCATGTACATCATCATACTGAAAAAGTAATATATCACCATTTACATCATCATACTGAAAAAGTAATGTATCACCATGTAAAACATCATACTAAAAAGTAATGTATCACCATGTACAACATCATACTGAAAAAAAGTAATGTATCACCATGTACATCATCATACTGAAAAAGTAAAGTATCACCATTTACAACATCATACTGAAAAAGTAATGTATTACCATGTACATCATTATACTGAAAAAGTAATGTATCACCATGTACAACATCATCCTGAAAAAAAAATATATCACCATGTAAAACATCATACTGAAAAAGTAATGTATCACCATGTACAACATCATACTGAAAAAAAGTAATGTATCACCATGTACATCATCATACTGAAAAAGTAATGTATCACCATGTACAACAACATACTGAAAAAGTAATGTATCACCATGTATAACATCATACTGAAAACGTAATGTATCACCATGTACAACATCATACTGAAAAAGTAATGTATCATCATGTACAACATCATACTGAGAAAGTAATGTATCACCATGTACAACATCATACTGAAAAAGTAAAGTATCACCATGCACATCATCATACTGAAAAAGTAATATATCACCATGTACAACATCATACTGAGAAAGTAATGTATCACCATGTACAACATCATACTGAGAAAGTAATGTATCACCATGTACAACATCATACTGAAAAAGTAAAGTATCACCATGCACATCATCATACTGAAAAAGTAATATATCACCATGTACATCATCATACTGAAAACATAATGTATCACCATGTACAACATCATACTGAGAAAGTAATGTATCACCATGTATAACATCATACTGAAAAAGTAATGTATCACCATGTACAACAACATACTGAAAAAGTAATGTATCACCATGTATAACATCATACTGAAAACGTAATGTATCACCATGTACAACATCATACTGAAAAAGTAATGTATCATCATGTACAACATCATACTGAGAAAGTAATGTATCACCATAACATCATACTGAAAAAGTAATGTATCACCATGTACAACATCATACTGAAAATGTAATGTAAATGTATCACTGTACAACATCATACTGAAAAAGTAATGTATCACCATGTACAACATCATACTGAAAAAGTAATGTATCACCATGTACAACATCATACTGAAAACGTAATGTATCACCATGTTCAACATCATACTGAAAAAGTATTGTTTCACTGTACAACATCATACTGAAAAAGTAATGTATCATTATGTATAACATCATACTGAAAAAGTAATGTATCACCATGTACAACATCATACTGAAAAGGTATTGTTTCACTGTACAACATCATACTGAAAAAGTAATGTATCATTATGTATAACATCATACTGAAAAAGTAATGTATCACCATGTACAACATCATACTGAAAAAGTAATGAATCACCATGTACAACATCATACTGAAAAGGTATTGTTTCACTGTACAACATCATACTGAAAAAGTAATGTATCACCATGTATAACATCATACTGAAAAAGTAATGTATCACCATGTACAACATCATACTGAAAACGTATTGTTTCACAATTGTTAATGTATTACCATCTACATCATCATAATGAAAAAGAAAATTATAATATCTTTACTTTTTTCGATAAATATGATATATATGATACAACATCGTAAAGCATCAATGATATTAATGAAAGTAACAGAAAGGACAAGGTATGATAAGGGCCCAATTTTGCCCCCAAATTTTGAAATGAGCTAAAAGTATGTGATATATACTTTAGATTAGTTAAACTTTACTATTTCAGCATGATTTTGTTTAAAGTCGTCTTTTGTGATGTTAAAATACTGACCTAAATTTGCCTAAATATTGTAATTTCTTGAAAACTTGTAAACAACCTGCAAATTCTGAGTGGTTTTTCGCAAATTTAACTATGAGCCACACGGAGTACCACCACAATTTTATGTGTAAATGAACCTTTTTAATATAGAAACAAACTACAAAAAAATATCTTTGTCTTACTCTGTGTGGCTCCTAGTCAAATTTGCCCAAAACTACTCAAAATTTGCTTGATTTTAACACTTTTCACAAAAATGTCATTTTCACAGAATTTGATGACGTCACTGTGACGTAATAACCAAGATTAAGTTAAAATTAATGTTATTTTACTATACCTTGTTCATCTAAGAACTGATCTAGAATAGTTTAACCTCTGTTCAATTATTTAAAAAAAAATGGTAAATTAGGGGGCCAAACTGTAACACTTATCATATCTTGTCCTTTCATCCTATTAGTATGTTGGACATTGTAATGGTCTGCATTTGTATGTCTAATCTTTTAACTCCGTAATTTTTTGGACAATTTGTAATAACAATTGATACTTAAATACAAAATTAATTGTTTACATGAAATTCTGAAAATTAATTCATTGGTACATTGTACAACAAAAAAATGCTGGTTTAAAGTTGACATTGGAAAATAGTAGTTACTCCAAATGCATTATGATGAACCAATGTTGATACAAAATTAATAAATGTTTATACTGTATAGCAGGTTTTTTCGCAGGGGTAAATTTTTTGCGTTTTTTGTGTAATAAGGTATGTGAAAAATTTTTGCGGGTTTTGTTTTAGCGGTTTGTGAATGTTTATATATGATTTGCATAAGATTGATATTTTTGTGGGATTTATTTTTCGCGGTTTCGGTTGACCCACAAAAATAAGCGAAAATTAAACCACCTCGAAAATAACCCACTAAATGGTATCATGGTTATATATCTAACATTGAATAAACTAAAAACCTGTCTATACCAGCTTGACTTTTGATGCCCTTGAAAGTTTTCTAAAGGTCTATTCATTTTGCACCTGTATAAACCAAACACCTGTATATTCTGAACAAACTTCTCTGTACATCATGATCATTTCTTTCTTGTAGAGCCCAAAGGATGATGGGAAATGAACAGATTGGGAGAAATTACTTTGATAACAGCTTGGCTGTGCCTAGGGAAGCTGAACGGTATGTTATATGTACATAAAATTATAAAGCCCTCAACAACATGAACAACACCACATTTTATTTAAGGATATGGATGGTGGTGTCCTCAATTCATCATTTTGTATTTTTTTTTTGCCATTTATTATCTATTCTGTGAATGCCACTCTTTTCATAATTCTTTATACTTTCAGGGTCATTATTCTCTGTTCTTAATTTTTAGACCATTATTCTTAATATGTTAATTTTGTTGGCCATTATTCTTTATTTTTTTAAAAAGACCCACCCACATCCTCTTTCATGTAGCAAGGATTTTTGATCAAAAGATTATGTTTGAACTGGACTTATTGGGCTGCTATACATATAGATGTTTTTGACCAGAATGAGATTTTTCTAGGATAATTCTTACATTTGTTTTGAACCATTTGCATAATGATTATTTGTTATCTTGGAATAATTGCTAGATAGCATGCAGGGACCACTGTTCATACATGCACACTTATTCCACATCTCACTATCAGCCCATACTTAGTTATTTCATTTCTTCTTATATAATTTATAGGATGACAATTATCCCTGGATTTGAAGCTTCAATACAAGAATTTGATGGAGGAAACCTTCTGGTGATTGATATGGCACATAAGTTGTTACAGATGGATGATATTCTAAAACAGATGTATGAGTTTTGGGAGGTTGCAAAGGTTGAAACTAATCCGGATCAAATTGGGGAATTCAGAGATAAATGCTTCTGTGAATTTGTGGGAAAAATTGTTCTGACAAAGTAAGTTCATGTACATGTATATCATATACATGTATAGTTTAATTATGAATTATTTGCATTTACAGTGTAAATGTATTCTTTTTAAAGAAAACTAGATAAAATCAGGTCTGGTTGCTCTATTTGATCCACTTTAACAGATCTTCAGTCGAATGTGTTCCTCTTGTGCTTTATTCAAGACTTATCTATGTATACTGAAACAAGTTATAAGCTTATGTGAATCTCTCTCTAATTTGCAGTTTGCGAGTTCAATTTCATTAGGATCATCTGCATGTGTTTTTTAATATATTTTCAGATACAACAACAAAACATACCATATAGATGACATATCCTGGGGTGAACAAGCTACTGATACTTTCGAAATGGCCAACGGTCAGTCAACAAGTTTTATAGAATATTACAGAACCCACTATGGTATTGAAAACCTCGATCCGGAACAACCACTGCTAGTAGTACACCCTAAAAAGAAGGATATAAGAGCAGGGAGGACCAAAGTTATCAAATTACTTCCACAGCTTTGTTTGGTGACAGGGATGTCCAAGAAAATGAGTGAGGATCCTAGACAAAAGGCCAACATTCAGAACCTCACTAGAGTTGGTCCAACAGAAAGAGTTCGGACTCTAACTGACTTTGTCAGGAAGTTTGAACAGTAAGCATTTATAGATTAAGGTATAATTATAGCAAGCACAGCTTGTAGCGGACATAAAGTGCCCACGGGAGTGCAGAGCTCTACAGCAAGTTCCCGCGAAAATTTGCCTAATGCTGATATTTATTTTTTTTTGTCTGGAAATACTTCTCACATTTTCATGTGCACACAGGTTCGATGTGAATTTGAAAATAATTACCAATTTTGCTATTCGCCTTCCAAAAATTTACTTTGTAAATATAGAACAAGGAGAAAAATATTCTGATGATGATGAGTAACTTCATTTTTTAAGTAAAACAAATTTTATTCATTTCTTTACATTTTCTTCTTTTACGCTCATTTGCCCCAAATAACTCGTCCCAAACTGAACATTCTAGAAAATGAACTGATTAAAATAAAAATCAGTCCCAAACTGAAGATTTCACTGAACATTCTAGAAAATGAACTGATTAAAATAAAAATAAATACAATCAAAACAGTGCATCCTTTTTGAGAATAGAGTCCTCTAGATCTTATATTCTGAGTTCAAAATGATTTTATTCCTCAAATGAGGCGTGGAACTCTGTCATATGAGGGCCAAAAAGAGGATCCATCTTTGATGTTTCATGGTATGGGGGGGTGGCTTCCTTTAGGCCAAAAGGTATGTAAAAATACTGTTAAAAGCTGTTATGTGACATCTTATATTTTTGCTGTTCTCGCATTTAGGCAATGCCTATCTCATATTAAACATTGTCAGGGCGTTTGGACAGTAAGTGTTAGGATAAATTATAAACATAAATTGTGGATTTATTTATTTTCATGGGAACCAATTTTTTGGTGAGATAAAATTGATAAGTTCTTGGATTCTTAAATTCTTAGTTCTAAAGTCTTCAGCATATAGATCAATGTTAAATTTTCACTTTTTTTTATATCAAATTTTGTGAATTGATGCAAATTATAAAAATTGATACCCCAGGAATGAAACATCAGTATGTTGATATAACATAAAATGTATAGCATAAAGAAAAAATACTTGTAGATATGAGGTTCAGTCAATAATGTTAGAAAAAACTTCAGTCTGATTTTAATTGTCAGTCATATTAAAATTTATTCTGTCTCAAAAAATAATTTAGATCTCAGTGCATATACTTGTTTAACAAGTATATGCACTGAGATCTAAATTATTTTAGAATACTGTAATTTTTTAAAACTTTAACATTTGGCATCACAAAACATCAGGGAAATTTCCCTTGCATATGGTTCATTCATTTAAAATCCAAATTCGCTTCTGCGTAAAATGTTTTTCTTACAAGAGCTAGAAAAATATGACAGCAGAAAATTTTCGAGGCTTAAGGTAAACGCACCAAAATTGACATCATAAAAAAAAGATATAACACAACTGGATATGGTATGGTACAGCTGTTAGCTGGAACGTGTGTTATGTTTTACAGTATGACATCACGTCTTTGTACTGCAAACAACATTGGAAAATCCAACAGAGTGTGAGCTGGATTAAATCTATTATCTATACACAACTTACTTGCAAATAAAACTTGCATTCAATTTAACTTTGTAGAAATGCCAATGTGAAGAAGGAATGGAGTGGTTGGAACCTTCAAATTGAGGACAGACCCATGGAAGTACAGGGCAAGCTGTTGGACAGTGAAATCATTTACCAGAGGGATGTTCAGGTATATAACATTGTACCTAAGTCTTGGGGGTCCATAGACCTGTGGTCTATTTGTTTGCTACCTTCTAGATCACTTCAACAGTGTTCCAGCAGTGGTGTGCAATCAAACAAATATGGAGTACTCCTGGATAATCCTGTATTTTTTTGCAAGGATTGTGGATCACTCCAGGACTATTTTAACATATTTTCTATTACTTGTATATTTATTACATAAAATATTACATGAATACTAAGTACATGCAAAGATGCACGCATGTCTCATTAAAATACCCTGCATTCACATAAATCTTGTTGTACTGATCACATTAAATATAATTCTGTGGTGTATTTGTTTGCTAAGCAAAAGCTCTACTGGACTACTCTACACCTGTTTTTTTTTGCACTGTAGATCTCTGCTAGAGGACTCTCGTCTCTCCATTTTCAGACCCAGGTAGGAGATCGAGAGATCACATAATGAAAATGGCGTGCATAGACAACAACAATATTTGGCGTGCATAGACAACAACAATATTTAATGTGATCATTGCAACAAGATTAATGTAAATGCTGAATTTTTTATGAGGTATGCTTGCATCTCTGAAGGAACTTAGTGTTCATATGATAACTAATAATAATAGAAAATAATGAGATGTGGTATAAGTGTACACGACACAGCCAACAATTAAACGGCAATTTAGAAAAACCACAATGGACAACCCTCAGCAACTTAAGTTCTGTTTTCTGTTCATAATAGGATATTTGACAATGATGTTCCTTACCATATTCATTTAGAAATCAGGGGCCAAAAATGTAACTTTATTAAGCCAAAAGGGGCAAAAAAATCAAATATTCTATTTGTTCCCACAATAACTTTGGTTCTGGTAGGCCAATTGCTATGAAATTTGACAATGATATGACTTACCATTAAACCATATAAGGGATTGATTTTTGGGGTCCCCCTTTTCCATGTAGAAATAAGGTGCCCAAAAAGGGTCAAAAAATGTTTTTTTTCTGATCCAATTAATAAAATAATTGCAATTTAATTCAGGTGCCTTGGTGGCCAAGTGGTCTAAGGCGCTGGTTTAAATACCACACCAGCCAATCACCTCTCAGCTAATGTTCGAGTCCTGTTTGTATTTAACAAAAATGGGACCTCCCCACTCATATGTGATTAGGTTTGTCAGTTACCTGCCCAAGGTCGGTGGTTTGCTCCCAGTACTCCAGTTTCCTCCACCATTAAAACTGACTGCCATGGCCCAAGTGTGCCGATAGAGGGCAATTAAACACCAACACACAAACACTGCAATTTAATTCTTGTCAAGTAGTGGCTACAAAATAAAGGTTAAAATATTGCACCCCGTTTATACATGTTATGAAATGAGGGGCCAAATTGAATCTTTTATTTTTTGACCGATTTCAAAAATATTTTTTGCTAATTGATTTTTGTCAAGTAGTGAATTTAAAAAAAATCAGGATAAATTTTATGACACACCTCTCCTCCTACTTTTGTTAGGGGCAAAAAGGGGCAAAAATAGCAGGTACCCTTAATTAGGGGCCAAAAGGTGTAATATTTTTGTAAATGTAATCAAATTTGGTCTGCTTTTGAAAGAAAAATGGATTCCTTGTGAAATGTAGGTGGAAAGTCTACCAAAGGTTGCATGCTGTGTCAAAAAACTTTGTCAGTCCACCATGGACTGCATGTGTCCAGAGCAATTGACTTTCCATATTGGGCCTAAAATGTACAAGATTTGACACGTTGGGGTCGTATCATGCTGTGCTCGGCAAAGCATTTTATTTTATTTTTTGTGAACTTTTTAAAATAAGTTATGTGTTATAATCCAAGAAAATAGTATTGAAGTGACAAATATTTGCTAGTTACCAAATGGACTTTCATAATATTCATCAATTGATATATATTTGAACAGTTATGGTACGCTACACTCATATTAACAAGATTTAAATCTGAATTATAAAAAAAAAGATATATACAATGTATAGAAGAATGTTATATAGTGTCCTCATTTTGTTCTTGTTCTATTAACATTTTGCTAATGCTACAAGTGGGTGAGAATTTAGTACATTGTACTTTTACTTTTCTTGATATATAGTTCAGTATAAAAGGGGGGATGATACTGTGGATGCATTATCGTGGGTATCAATTTCGTGGTCTGATGGAAAAGAATAAGATTGTGGATTCTTAAATTTGTGGTTCTGAAGTCTGCAACATACAGATCAATGTGATATATTTCCTTTCTGTGGGGGAATTCAATTTTGTTGGTCAATCCAACCAATGAAAACTTCGAAAATTGATATCCAACGAATAATAATGAAACCACAGTACTTGCATGCAACTTTAGTTTGGTTGTGTCTGAAGTTTTTTTTTCATTCATATACTGGTATAATGAATGAATTTTACTTGAAAAAAATAGGGCATGTAATGGGACATTAAATGATACCCCGCCACGTTATAATATCAAACGTTCATAAAATTTGATTTCAAAGTGGCCTTTCTCGAAAACTATTTTTCATATCAAGCTGGAAATTGAGCTTGACCTGTATTTTATTGTACTCAATAGCTGTACAAAATATCATTTGAATCCCATGAAGCGTTTTCAAGTTATTGGTCGGAAACTCAAAATTTCATGAAATTTGATTTTTCAAAGTGGCCTATCTCGAAAACTATTTATTGGATCATGCTGGAAATCACACTTGACCTGTATTTTATTGTACTAAACAGCTGTGCAAAATATCATTCAAATCCTTTGACGCATTTTCAAGTTATTGGTCGGAAATTCAAAATTTCATGAAATTTGATTTCTCAAAGTGGCCTATCTCGAAAACTATTTTTTGGATCATGCTGGAAATCGAACTTGACCTGTATTTTATTGTACTAAACAGCTGTGCAAAATATCATTCAAATCCTTTGACGCGTTTTTAAGTTATTGGTCGGAAACCTTCGGGGGACGGACAGACGGACAGACGGACGGACGGACAGACACCGAAAAAAACTGAGGGTATAACATAATACCCTGCCACTTCGTGTGGCGGGGTATAAAAATAATAATGAAATTCATTAGATTTATCCATCTTTAAAATTTCTCTTTTACAGTTAAGTTTTCGTCAAAACAACCCAGACTGGACCCGCGACATGCGTTCTAACCAGTTGACTACATGCGTCAGTCTGAATAATTGGGTCATCATATTTGTACAGAGAAATGAAGTGACAGTAAATGATTTTATTCATACTTTGATCACTGTCAGCAGCACGATGGGGATTAACATTTCACCTCCGAATAGGTATAGTGGAGTATAATGATAGAAAATAATGAGATGTGGAATAAGTGTACGTGACACACCCCACAATCAAGCGGCAATTCAGAAAAACCACAATGGACAACCGCCAGCAGCCTTCAACAAGGCCATTTGGCGCTGCTTGTGGTTCTGCAATTGGCCCATGGTCTAAATAAAATGCATATAAAATATGATTCAGATTGTTAATGTTTGACAATAGTTAATTTGAATCAGACTTTTAAAAACAAAAAGAATGAAATTACTTTCCTCATTTAAAAATTAAAAAAAAAGACAAATGAAAGAAAAAGAAAGCCTCTATAGGCCAAATAATTCTCATTATAAAACGGTGATGGTTGGACATTTAGCAGAAGCTTTGAACAATGTTTTGTAACATTAACAACTAAACACAAGTTCTTGAATTGGTTCCCATATCACAAGCTAATTTGATTTCAGGTCAGTTGCTCACCACTTCCTGTCTCATGAAATACTCCATTTTTGATTTTGGCAGATTTAATTTTCATTGACTTACAAAATACAGCTATGTACAAGTTCTTGAATTGGTTCCCATATCACAAGCTAATTTGATTTCAGGTCAGTTGCTCACCACTTCCTGTCTCATGAAATACTCCATTTTTGATTTTGGCAGATTTAATTTTCATTGACTTAATTACAAAATACAGCTATGTATAAATCTGTACCATTATCAAGACATTCTGCTAAGTTAATTGTCCATGTTTAAGTATTTACTGCAATTTTATTATCTTTCGACAGGAACCAGAAAATTAAGAAGACATATTGATTTTATTTTGTTTCACTAAGTCTATCAAAACTCACCTTAAGTATGAATTTGTGCTCTTCTTTTTCAGGGTTCCCTTAGGATCAGACAGGAATTCAAACTATGTGCAGGCTCTGAGGGGCAAAATTACACAGGAGGTTCAGATGGTTGTTTGTGTTCTACCCTTCTATAAAGAAGACACTTATAACATCATCAAGAAATTCTGCTGTGTGGATTGTCCAGGTGAGTTAATATATACTAATGGAAAAAAGAAACTGTGCATCACTTTGAAAAATCACAAATTCAATATTATACCCCCACTCCTAAGAGAGGGGGCTATATTGCAATCACCTTGTCCGTCCGTCCGTCCGTCTGTCCGTCTGTCTGTCTGTCTGTCCGTCCGGTTCAATTTCTCTGCTTCTACTGGATGGATTGGTTTCAAATTTGGTACACAGCATCAGCATGATAAGTGTCTGTCCGTCTGTCCGTCCGGTTCAATTTCTCTGCTTCTACTGGATGGATTGGTTTCAAATTTGGTACACAGCTTCAGCATGATAAGTTATACTATGCCTACCCTTTCCAGGTCAGTCCATCATCTACTTCCTGTTTTCCAAGCCGACTTAGACTTTTTTAGGGGAAAAAAAATTTGGAATGTGAAATTTTTCGTAACAGATTTCTCGGCTTCTACTGGATAAATTGGTTTCAAATTTGGTACACAGCTTCAGCATGATGAGTTATACCGTGCCTCCCCTTTCCAGGTCAGTCCATCATCTACTTCCTGTTTTTTCCAGTTGACTTAGACTTTTATGGGTAAAAAATTTGAAAAGTGAAATTTTTCGTAACAGATTTCTCGGCTTCTACTGGATGGATTGGTTTCAAATTTGGTACACAGCTTCAGTATGATAAGTTATACCGTGCCTCCCCTTTCCCGGTCAGTCCATCATCTACTTCCTGTTTCCCGAGCTGACTTAGACTTTTTATGGGTCAAAAATAGACAATTTTTCGTAACAGATTTCTCGGCTTCTAGAGAAGGGATTGATTTCAAATTTGGTATACAGCTTTAGCATGATGAGTTGTACCGTGCCTCCCCTTTCCAGGTCAGTCGGTCATCTTCTTCCTGTTTTCTGAATGGCCGAGTGGGGGTATGCTTAGCACGACTTAGTGCAACCCCTTGTTTTATTTAGTATTTGATACATTTTATCACAAAAGTATTGCAAAATCAATTTTGTAAAGATCTAGACAAAAAAATTCATTTTTAGACCCCTTAAAGATGTTTTGTTTGCAGTTTGAAATCAGGGAGTGTCAATTTGAAATTCACAAAATCACACTTTGGAAATAATGCACAGTTTTTAAATTAAGTTTTCCCTGCTGATTTTCACCAAAAACGTTTATTCTTTAAGTGGTTGAAAGTTAACAGCTTTAATTTTCATTGAAAATCTTGATTTTTGGCCGGATTTCACGGAGTGAAAAATCCGGGTTATAAAATGGTGAATGTCGGGCGGGCGGTGGGCGGGCGGGCGGGCGGGGAAAAAATTTCGTAACAGTTTTCTCGGCAACTACTAATCACAGCCACTTGATATTTGGTATACAGCATCAGGGTGGGGTCCCATATCGTGGGATGCGATTTTAGGTCTGTCGCTCACCTACTTCCTGTTTAATGAAATCCAGCCATTTTTGACTTTGACAGATTTTTCATTTTTGGGCTTAAAAAAGTGGTTTTTTGAATCTCAGAAACTGGAATTACACAAATTTCGGATTTTTACCCAAAAATGATCTGCATGGTCCACTCGACATTCAGTGAAAATTTCAACTCGATAACTGCATTTTTTACGATTTTCTGATTAAGAGAAATATGGGTACAATTGATTTTCAATAGACATGCACAGTTTCTTTTTTCCATGAGTATATAAAGCATATGAAATAGACAAAAACTGCAAACTGGAGAGGGACTCGCATAAGGATGTCTGAGGGTGACTTTGAAAGTGATGAGGTTTTGGAATTAAGGCCTTAAATCATAAGGGAATACTTAAAAATACAAAATAAGCTAAAAATTTTGATAGGTTACCGTGCTCGTTTTAAAGATAATAAGAGTTCATAATTTGGCGGGAAAAGGTTTTCTCTGGTTTTATCATAGCTTTATCATTAGCATGGTTTATATGTTTAAACCTATGAACAAGTGATTAGAATTTGAAATCAACTTGTAAAACAGATATTTATGATTTAATGAAGACTTTACACATAAGAAAAATAGGGGTTACAGTGCAAATTTTTTTTGCCTTATTTTGATGGGAAAAACCTGAGGATTCCGAAAAAATATAAAAAATCTCAAAGGCTGACCCTCCAACATTCATAAGCATCAAGCTGGTTTCACCTGTCCTTGAGATCAATATAGGTCTGTGCCTCTAGGATCCATTATTATACAAATTTCTCTAATACCCCCTTCTGGTCCATAAAAGTCGGGAACAAATTTTTAACAAAAAGGTTTAAACAATGTACTCACTCGCTCCTTATTATGTTTGTATGTTTACTTAAAGTTATATGTCTAAACTAAATGAACCTATACACTCCGCCATAAGTTAAGCACCACCCTATATATTTGTATAAGTAAAATTTCAAAATTAAAATGCTAAAGCCAGTTAACTTTATAATATAACTTAAATGTGTATTCCTAAAACTCACATTTCGAAGTAATGTTACACCAAAGGGTATTCGCCAGTGATAGAAATCTTAAGTGAAAAAACACTTTAAACAGAACATGTTTTAACGTCTTAAATGTTTCTTAGAAAAACTCTGACGAAAAATTGAAATTTTATCCAGTTCAAATTGTGTGTTCTTTAAGTTTGCTTAATGTCTTACAGTAAAACATATTGTTTAAACATATTCATTAAAATGACCAAACAAAACCCAGCACAAATGGTTAAAAAGGGGGATAAATCTTTTCTGGCCAAATTTTAGGCCACCAACTGAAAAAAGGATGCTGCCCTTAGAAAATGGAATTTGTATGGACACTTTTTGCGTTAGAAACTTCAAAATTTAATGTCGTATGAATTTAAGCGAGCAATGGTGTTTGTTCTCTGTCCAAAACATCACTTTTCTAAAATCTATTTTTTTTTAAAAATCCACTTTTGAAAGAAAATGTCCTTTCATCACTATAAAAATTCACCGACATGTTTTTCCTTCTCCACACAAAACTGGTACTTAATAAGTGTTATGATCACACAATTTTTATGACAAAAATGTATTTCTGGAAACAGCTTTAGCTCATTTTTCGAGTTTTACGATAAAAAGACATTTTCTGAAAAACCATGAAAAAAAGATTTTTTGCCTTAAACATGTTAAATCTTTGATAAACCCTTTTAAACAACCTTATTTAATCATCATCGAAGATAAAAAGTTTTATTTCCATGTGGTTTTTTAAAGAAATTAGCATTTGGAAATAAACATGGGCAGAAAGTCGGTAAAAAGCAGACATTTTTAAGCAGGCCCCAAAAAGCTGCAAAACCCATTAAAAACTCATGTTTATTGTTTTATGTGATTGACAACGCGATATTTTAAGGAAGTGTCATGTGTATAGTTCTTTGAAAAAAAGTTTTGCTTTCATTCTCTGCTTCTTCTATCGATCTCCGAAACTTGAATTCAGGATCTGGTAAATTCAAACAATACTATGTACCGACATTTTGAAAATCTTTCTTTATTTCCAACTTTTGTAGGATGCAAATGGCTCTCATACCCATAGGTTCTTGTGTGCAAAAGATCAGAATATTTCAATAAAATATAAAAAGAGGGTGCCATTTTAAAATGGGTGGTGCTTAACTTTTGGCGGACTGTTTATAACACCATCAAGAAATTCTGCTATGTTGATTGTCCAGGTTACTTTAAATATGCATATGAAATCAAAATTAACTGCAATTAAAACTTAATATACATTTGTAGTACCTGATTATGTACAAATTGCATATGCATTATAGTAATAAAATAAAGTTTTGTGGTATGTGGCTAATTTTAAGGTCCTTCAAGCAGAAGGAAAGGATGATAAAAAAAGAAGATTATAGACAACTTGTTCCTTGTTTTGAGCTTTAATGTTATTTTACAGTTTAACTTCATGTTGATCCAAATAAAACTTGATAATGAAGCTACCAGTACTAGTACTATTTGTTATTAAGGCATCAGCATAATATATACATGTACTAGGAAGAACCCGCAGATTTTCGGGAAAATCAATTGTTGCGTTGCTTAAAAATATAGACCACACAATAAGAAGATTGCAATTGCATGACCTTACATGGTTGTGCTAATTGCAACCCACTTGTAAATTAAACAAATGTCCAGTGGCAGGATAAGTTGGAAACTTGTTCATACTTGTAATTATTATTCCGGAGCGATGACGGCTATAGCGTTTCCAGATCAATTAATTAAATTAAATTAATAGCAAACTGCAGACATAATTGCATATCTGCTAATGAAATTTTCAAAGGGCACAAACATCCCCTATTTTTAGTATATGAAGCTTAGTCGTAGCATTTGTTGTTTAGGCTTCAACCCGGCTAACAAAAAACGCTTCGTTATTTTAGTAGTATAGATATTATGTATTTGTTGATTAACTATAAAAACTAGGAAACAATGATATCGAGAGATAATTTTGTGATTCTACAATATGTTTTAATTTTCTTTTCTTTTAGTTCCCAGTCAAGTGATTGTGAACAGAACTATAAGTAAGAAAGAACAGCTGTCATCAGTGTGTACCAAGATCTCAATACAGTTAAACTGTAAACTTGGTGGAGAACTGTGGACAGCTGCAATGCCTGTAAGTGTTGTAAGAAGTCAAACAAACATTAATATTCTCTTCAGTCTTAAGTTGTGTCCAAACCAAGTTTGTCTTTCCTTTCATTTATTGTTTACTTGGTCATGTTTATATTTAAGTGCAACTCTTCAAAACTATATGGTGAGGATTGGACTGCAATTGATGGAAGTTTAAACTGAACATTGAAATTCAAGTTTTAGGGTCGTTGCAATAATACCTTCCATATTCTATTTACGTAACAATCAAAGGTTTAACCAATGATAAACTTGACAAAAAAAATATCTGAGCACGTGAGAAATTTTACTACGACTTTTATTAAATGTCACATCATAACAAACCTGTTGCTAGTTATGACCTAAAATTGTCCAGTCACAAACTTGATTCACTCAGGAAGTCACTACTATTGGTTGACAATGTTGTTCTTTTAAAGGTAGCATGTGTAAAATTTATTATGACATTGATTGGTTCGTAGTGAATGACCTGTCTTACATATAGAAGGATTTATGAAAACGACTCTAAAACAATCACCAAGTTAATTTACAGTATATGAGATGTATAATCATATGCGTTGTATTAAGATATAGGACCAATTAAAAACTCAATAGGTCGGAGAGCAGGAACCACTGGTCACATATAAAGGCAGCTGGGTTTCCAATGTGGATTTTTGTAATGCCACTAATTTATGTCCGATGTGTCACATACACTGAATCCACATCTTATTATCTTCTATATTTTACAGAATCTCAACAGTGGCATGATGGTAGTTGGCATTGATGTTTTCCATGACAAAAGGAAAGATAACTCTGTCGCTGGTATTGTATGTAGTATGAACAAGGAGTGTACTCGTTACTACTCCAATACCACGCTACAGCTGAAAGGACAGGAACTCATTGATGAAATATACATGCATTTTACTGGTTAGTGTCTAAATACTGGTTACAGTAAAACCTGTCTGAACCAAACCTTGATTAAATTGAAAATCTGTCTAAACTGAACACTTAAACTGAACACTGGTTTTAGGCCAGATTCAGACTGAGTGAAAAATCTAGGTTAAAAAGGGTGAATGTTGAGTGGCGGGTGGACTAAGAAGAAATTTTAGTAACAGTTTTCTCAGCAACTACTTATGACAACCGCTTGTTATTTGGCATAGAACATCTATGTCTGTTGCTCACCTACCATTTTTAACGTTGACAAATTTATTATTTTTTTACATTTTAACCTGTATTTACTGAACCTATCTATTGGTAATAAATTCTTCAGTCCCAAATATCTTTGTTTATACAGGTTTCACTGTAAATATTTTTTATTGTTCTCTGGGTGTCTCCCAACCAGTAAGAATTCTTTTTCCCACAATCTGCAAACTACTTTGTCTGTCTGTCTGTGAACAATTTCTGTGAAACAGTAGAGCTTAAAACTATTCTTATTTGTTCTTATGAATGTTATAGTCATGTTTAGTCAGTTGATAAATTTTAAGTATAAATGTAGCTATTTCTGACCTAGTCAGTATTCAAACATTGAAATATCGGATTATCAAGTCACTCATTTTGAATGAATCTACTATTACAGAGGCACTTAAAAAGTATAATGAAGAGAATCATACCCTACCAGGTTATATTGTTGTGTATCGTGATGGTGTCGGAGATGGACAGCTGGATGCTGTCAAAAACTTTGAAGTAAAACAGATCCTTGATTGTGTTAAAGATCTTTACCCTGAAGACTAGTAAGAAAATATAAATAACTACTTTTATATGCAAATTTATGTCTTCAAATAGCTTATGAACTAATTATAAGTGTAACTATTTCTCTCCATTTCTCAATCTTTTTTTCTGTTACTGGCACAATTCTTTAAGGTAAAAAAATTCTTTTGTTATAAATCTGTATCCTGAATATACTGAATGTCTTTAGTATAAAGTGTTGATAAGTTTTGTCTGTTTGATACCAAATCATCAGATGCATGTACCACAATAAAGAAAAAAGATTTTTTTACTACATGTACCATTAAAAAAAATAAAGTATCAGGATGCCTCAAGAGTAAAACAATAAATGTAAACCAAGAAATTTTTGTGGCAGTTTTATTTTAGCGATTTTCAGATGACATGGCTAGCGCAAAAATTAAATGGCATGAAAAATATTTGCCTTCAATTCTAGTCTGTGGAAATTAACATATGGAAACAAATATTTCCCAGTTTACAGTGTGATTTCCATCAAACATGCATGTAAATCCTATTACAAATGATAGCGAGCATAGCTCGTAGCGGGCACGAAGTTCCCGCAAGAACGAAGAGCTCTACAGCAAGTTCCCACGAAAAATTTGCTTAATGCTGATATTGTTTTTTTTCGTCCAGATATGCTTCTCAAAGGAATACACAGGACTGGAGTGAATGTAAAAATAATTACCCATTTTGCTTGTCGCATTCCAAATATTATCTATGCTATAAAGTACAAGGAAAAAATAATCTGATGACGATGAGCTGCTTCATTTTTTGTAGTAACCAAATTTTAATCGATTTTTTCTTACTTTTCTATTTTACGTTTAATGGCCCCAAGCATTTTGTCCTACATTAAACGTTCTAGAAAATGCACCAAAATAAAATAACTAAGATGATTTCAGATTTTATTTCACTGCATCAATTTAAAATCAAATCTTTTGAGTCGTTCATTAAAATTTTTTTAAATGGCACTTTGAACTCGTTGACATTATATGTCTTCAGTATAAAAAAATGGGAAACTTACCAAAATGCACCTAGCACATGTTTTTATTTTTAGGTAAACAAATGACTAGCAAACACATTCAGTAACAAAAGTGTCCAATTCTTTGCTGGAATGGGGTTCTTAAGATGTGATATTTTGATTTCTAAAAGATTTTATTACTCAACTGAGGCGTGGAACTCTGTCATATTAGAGCAATAAGAGGGTCCATCTGTTCTGTTTCCTGTGTAATGTGGCGAGTTAATTTTTCACATGTCAATTTACAAAAATATTTGTCAACCTTTAAATATCAGAATTATGCTGTGCTCGCAGTTAGGCAATGCCTATTTCATATTAGATCTTATGGTATGATATGATAAACTGTCTATCTTTTTCAGCCCACCTAGAGTAGCAGTGATCATTGTCAAGAAAAGAATACTACAGAGAATGTACAGTGGAGTTGGTTCTGGTAACTATAGCAACCCATGTCCTGGTACAGTTGTTGATACTGGCATCACCAAGGCTGATTGGTAAGTAAAGTGTTCATTTTGACTTACTCAGGATGGTTTGTATCTCAGAAGAAAACCAAACAATTAAACAACAGAAAAAAAATAAGGCTGTTAATCTCAAATGGGTAATTTCTGTTCAAATATACATAGATGATGTATTAAAATCTGGTCTTTAGAATCTTTAAGGTACTGTCTGTAAAGGGTAGTCTGGAGAACAGAAATTCTTAATGATTTTCTTCATGTTGTTGCTAAAACCTTTGAAATGTTTGCCATTTTTATCTTTGCAAGAAAACGTAACTAAATTCACAAAAAAGAGTAAAGAAATGGCTTACCACTTAGATAAACGAAGCAAAATCACTTTGCTCCCTAGTTTTTCCATTGTAAATGGCAGCCATCTTTGGGGATGCCAAATTGTCAATAATCACTTTTTGTAGACTTTTAGAATATCATTCAAATCAAAGAGATATTTTTTTATCAACTTGTTTTTATACGACCGCAAAAAATTTGCGGACGTATAATGGTATGATGCTGTCGTCGTCGTCGTTGTCGTCGTTGTCGTTGTCGTCGTCGTCTGTTAACTTTAGTGTATACACGATAACTTTAGTTCTAGTTATCCAAATGCAATGAAATTTGACAATGATATTTCTTACCATTAAAGGATGGATGGGATTGATTTTGGGAGTCCCCCCTTTTTTCGTTTGGAAATTAAGGGCTAAAAGGGGCCAAAATTGTAACTTTTTTGTTTGTTCTTACAATAACTTTTTCAAAATCTTCTCCTCTGAAACTACTGAACAGAATTCAATGAAACTTGGTATGATTGATCATTAGGGTGTCCTGCACTATAGTAATGTTTCAATTTCTGATTCTTCAAAAAACATGGCCGCCGTGGCTAAAAATAGACCAGGGGGGTCAGACTACTGTTTTTGGCTTGTAATTCAAAAAGTATAAGGGATAGATGAAATCTGATGCCACCCTACTGCTTCTGGATCAAAAGTTCTACAAAAGTCTCCATTTGGTCGAAGTTGTCAGAAGACCCCTTATAGGGGTTACGGCCCTTTAAAGGTGAAAAATAGCATTTTTTCATGTTTTTGCCCTATAGTATGAAAATTATTGCAGATAGCAAAAAGCTGTTGCTTGCTTAATTGTTCAGCTCATTTAGCTCTACAAAAAACTTCATAAGGTCGAAGTTGTCAGATGACCCCTTATAGGGGCTACAGCCCCTAAAATAATGTTTTTTCATGTTTTTGGCCTATGAAATGAAAACTTTAGCAGGTAGAGGGAAGCTGTTGCTTGCTTAAATGTTCAGCTCATTTACACAATTAAGAATTAATTTTTGCGACCCCCCCTTTTTCCCCTATTACGTAATTAGGGGCCAAATGGGGCCAAAATCGAAACTTTTTTATTTGTGGTCCGATTTAAAAAAAAAATTTTGCAAGTTTATTCTTGTCAGGTAGTGAATCCAAATTTGAGAATTAATTTTTGTGACCATCCCCTTTTTCACTTGTTTTGTAATTAGGGGCCAAAAGGGGCCGTAATCAAAACTTTTTTATTTCTGGTTTGTTTTTGAAATTTTTTTTTGCAAGTTTATTTTTGTCAAGTAGTGAATCCAAATTTGAGAAATTATTTTTGCAACCCCACCCCTTTTTCACCTGTTACATAATAAGGGGCCGAAATTGAATTTTTTTAAATTCTTGTCCAATTTTGACAATTTTTTTGCAAGAGTAGAATACAAAATTGAAAATTTATATTTTTACCCCCTGGGTCGTAAGTCAACAACAGCAGCATGTGTCAAAAACCTTTGTCAGTCCACCATGGGCTGCATGTGTCCAGAGCAATAGACTATCCATATTGGGCCTAAAATGTACAGGGTTCAACATGTTGCGGTCGTATCATGCTGCGCTCGGCGAAGCTTTTTATTGATTACATCTGGGAGTGCACCTTGACGTCATATAACGTCACAATATGAATTGACAATTTTCCCTGCCATTTTTTTACAATGGGAAATCCCCATAGGCTTGCAAATATCTGAATTTTTAGGAAATGTATTGAACTCTCTGTGAAGTTGTTATATTTTTTAACTACGTCTTTTTGATACTAATAATATTAGGTAAACAAATTAAAGCTTAATTATTTTAGAAAAAAACATTTTTGATTTTTCCATTCTCCAGACTACCCTTTACAGACAGTAGGTGTATTGATTATCAATATATATGCATTACACTTAGTCAGATTATAATAAATACCAAAAGTATCTGTAAATTTTCATGGCAGTTTTATTTTGGGAATTTTGAGTTGTCATTGCTTACACAAAAAATGGCACAATCATATTTGTCTTTCATGGTAGTATGTGGACAATAGCATTGCAGAGCGAATTTATATCTGTAAAATGTTCCTTGTTTATAGTAGTTGAAAGCTAATAAAAACAAACATTGATGTTTTGTAGTATAAAGAACTATGTTATATATGCATTACTTTTCAGCTAAATGTACAAAATTTAATTTTAAGATAGGCCATTGAATTTGTTCTCTTGTTATATCCTATTAAGTGGCAAAATAATATCATTTTCATATTTTGTATGTTTCAGGAATGATTTCTTTCTGGTTTCCCAATCAGTCAGACAGGGAACAGTTTCTCCTACTCACTATCACATCATACACAATGACATGACAACCTGGGGAATTGACAGGTTCCAGAGGCTGACCTACAAACTATGTCATCTCTATTATAATTGGCCAGTATGTATTGTCACATATGTAATCTTAACTATGATTGGCTAGTAAGTACAGACCTAGTAACTAAGTCATCTCTACTATAATTGGCCAGTATGTATTGTCACATATGTAATCTTAACTATGATTGGCTAAAAAGTATAGACCTAGTAACTAAGTCATCTGTATTATAATTGGCCAGTATGTATTGTCACATATGTAATCTTAACTATGATTGGCTAGTAAGTATAGACCTAGTAACTAAGTCATCTGTATTATAATTGGCCAGTACGTATTGTTCATTTGTAATCTTAACTATGATTGGCTAGTAAGTAAAGACCTAGTAACTAAGTCATCTGTATTATAATTGGCCAGTATCACTGTATATACATGTATTGTCTCATAAAATGATCTGAAAAAAAAGACACAAAACGGTAATGGATGGTTTGTAAAAACAAAGTATCTAAAATGATCAATAGGGTCTATAAACATACAATGTGTAAAAAAGTATATATATGCAGTCTGAAATTTAGTTAACGTTGATTTACCTCATGCTACCACATATTCTAAAAAAACACAAAAGGCTTAAAATCCACAACAGGTATGAGGGCAGCTGAGAGGTCTCAATAGGGCATTTAAATATTAAAAGTTAGAAAGGGCAAAGACAAAACCAGATGAGAACACATTGAAACAAACAACTGGAAAGCCTTCAGAAGGACAGGAGTTAACTCTTGTTACAACTTAAGATCATGTTTGTGATTGCTCTTTTTATGCAGTGTTTAGCAGTTCCTGCTTGTTGTAATAGGTGGAAATAATAAATTTGATGAAAATACCAATAAATGAGATAATGAATGTTGATAAAGCTCTTCAATTGTGTATATTTCTGTCTATTTCAGGGCACCATTCGAGTCCCTGCCCCATGTCAGTATGCACATAAGATTGCCTATTTAGTAGGTATGAACATCAAGAGGAAACCTCACCCTGATTTGGCAGATAGACTCTTCTTCCTATAGAATGACTGGAAACATAAACTCAAATTTGTACCTTGTATATAAATTTATGGTTGCTGGTATAAGGATTGTTTTGGTGTATAGGGTTTTAGATAAAATATTTATTAACATAGCTTTGCATACCTTAATGTAAATTTGTAAATTGTTTGCTTGTATTTTATTTTGTCCAAATTTAATTAAGCTTGCTGCAGAACTAAGTTTGTTGGTAAAAGTCCACTTAAGAAGACCCAGTACCCTGTGGCAAGTTTGATCACTTTGCCCACAGAACAACCAGGGTGTGTGCAGCAGGTGCTTGAATGGGGTAAACAAGTCATCTTGCATTCCCATAATACAGAAATTTTGCTGCAAACCATAGTGATGCATTATGTTGGGAAAAATGCCACATTCCTGGCACATTATGAACGCTGGTACTGGTCTTGGCTGGGTGTCAGGAAGAGTAGGACATGTAGGATCCACATGCAAGAGGCTTGTCTGTTCTTACCCATCACTCCTTTTTGTCCCCTGCCGCAACGTGACAGAGGATCTGTTATGTTATCATCTGGAAACCTTCAGGGGACAGACAGACAGACAAAGCTGAGGGTATAACATAATTCCTTGCCACTTTGTGTGGCCAGGTATAAAAATCTTCTCCTCTGAAACCACTGAACAAATTTAACAGAAACTTTGCAGGAATAATAAATAACCATGCTGGCAACAAACAATCTTAGGCTCTTTAGCTCTACAAAAGTCTCCATTGGGTTGAAGTTGTCAGATGATCCCTTCTAGGAGTTATGGCCCTTTAAAGCCAAAAAAATAGGTTTTTTTTCCTGTTTGTTGCCCTAAAGAATGAAAACTATTGCAGAAAAACTGTTGCTTGCTTAAGCCTTCAGCTGATTAAGCTCTACAATCTCCATTGGGTTGATGTTGTCAAGTTACATATTTTAGGAGTTTTGGCCAATCAAAGGTAAAACATAGCATTTTCATGATTTGGCCTCTAGTATGAAAACTGTTGCAAATAGAGAAAAGCTGTTGCTTGCTTATTTAACCTCCAGCTCATTGAGCTCTCCAAAAGAATCCATAAGGTCAAAGTTGCAGGTGATCCCTTATAGTGGTAATGGTAAAAAATAGCATTTTTTATGTTTTCTTTTATAGAATAAAAACTATTTCAGATAGAGAAAAGCTGTTACTTTCTGAAACCCTAGTCTATTTTAAGATCTACAAAAGTTTCTATGAGATTTAAATTGTCAGCTGACCCTATATTGAAGAGACCCTTATGGACCTAAGGATCAGGTGAGCGATTCAGGCTCCTGGGAGCCTCTTGTTTCATAATTTTATCTCCCTTGTTCATCTCCACATAATTAGTCAAATTTGCATTGATAGTCCAGGATGGATTCAGAGAGAATTTGGTTGAATATATAGGAAATCATTCAAGCATGACCAGAGCGCCCCCTCCCTCTTACCCAGTCAGTGGGCACCCTTTTTCGAAAGATTTGGATATGCCATTGACTTCACCACCAAATGCCTGTGTCACCAAATCTATTAGGGCTGTATTTGTCCAAAGCAATTGACTATCCATATTTTGCCCATGTTTTGTATAGGGTTACACATGTTGTGGTTGTACCATGCTGTGCTGATATCTGATGTAGCTTTTTGTTAACCAGTTGATTACTGCATGTTATATGGTAAAAAATATAATTGGGATTTTTTGCTGAAAATAAAATGTTCTTTATTTATGTGTTTCTTGTGATAAATTATACAACTAATATTTGATGGTACACCCTACTACATGTACTAGAGTTTTGGATTTCAGTGTCTAATGAGTGTCATGGGTGGAATGTGAATAAGACACAGTTTTATTATTAATGGGGATGATTTCTCTCATATTTCCAAGAAGAATACACCAAAAATAAACAGATAAACTGACTTTGTACGGATGGGGGATTGATACCGATCAAATAAAACAGATACACACCAGAGGAATAAAAGACAACAATGGTCCTGACTTGGTACTGATACTGGAGGTAAAGATAACTTTAATTGTCCTGGCATGGTACAGGTATTATAGAAATAGATGGTATGCTTGTACAGAACATGAAGACTTAATAAAACAAGTACACATCAGAGGCATAGAAGGAAGGAGCAGAGGTACCAATGGGGTATCCAAATGTCAAAGTCTGAAAGGGCAGAGACAAAACCAGTCAACATAAAAACAAGGACAGGACAAAAAACAGACAACATAAAACACAGAAACATAAAATATACTGAATATCAATTAGCAACACGAAATCTAGTCGTATGAGAGTGTACTTGGGTTCTCCAGAAGAGTAAGTGAATCCTGCCTGTTTACAATTGTCTTGACTTGGTACAGAGGTTTCAAATTGTGGGTTGACTAAACATGGGGTTGCACTAAGTCATGCTAAGGATATCCCACTCGACCATTCTTAAAACAGGAAGTAAGTGACTGATGTCCTGGAAAGGTAATAAAAAACTCATCATACTTAAGCTGTGTATAAAATTTGACATCAATCCCTTTAGTATATGCCAACAAATTTGTTAATTTTTTTTTTCTTATTTTACCCTTAAAAGTGTCTATGTTGGCCTGGAAAACAGGAACTGGAAGTAGATGCTAAACTGACCTGGGAATGGGAAGCATAGTACAACTCATCATCCTTAAGCTGTGTACCAAATTTGATATCAATCCCTTTAGTATATGCCAAAATGTCAGCTTGGAAAACGAAGCAGATGTTGAAATGATCTGGAAAGGAGAAGCAAAGTACAACTCATCATGCTAAAGCTGTGTACCAAATTTGACATAAATCCCTTTAGCATATGCCAATCTGTCAGCTGGGAAAACAGGAAGTAGATGCTGAACTAATCTGGAAAGGGGAAGCATAGTACGACTTATCATGCTTAACATGCTAAAGCTGTGTACCAAATTTGAAGTCAATCTCTTCAGTAGAAGCTGAGAAATCTGTTACATAAGTTTGTAACAGACGGACAAATTGATGGATATAGCCCTCTCTCTAACAAGTGGGGGTATAAAAACAAGTTTTATAACTGAGAAAGTTTATTATGTTATGGTACATGATATATATGATGAAAATCACAGCTAAACAAACACATTGTTTGTAAGAGAATCCTATACATCACGATGGCAGAAATATAAAAACAACTTAAGATCTAACATACAAAACAGATTCAAAATGCTGCTAAGTTATCATTTAAGATGCATGTATAAAATTGCAACTGTAAGTTGTTCAAGCAAGCTTAAAAATGCTGCTAAGTTATCATTTTAGATGCAATTGTAAAAATTTAATTCTAAGTTATTCAAACAAGCGTACTTTGGATTGTAACCCATTTAATCATCCTGGTGCCAGGTTTTTGGAGTTTCATACGATTGTGATATCAATTTGCCCATTTAAATTGTATTGAGTTATGAAGTCTTTAGGTTTCAAAAACCTGGTCCTTGGGTTCATGTATATTTTTATTTCATTAAACCCAAATTTATTTGTTTGATTATTTCCCTTTATATTAATCATCAATTGAACTGAATGCAATTGCCTTGTATTTACACATGTATTTCCACAATTCAAACAAACTATCTTATAATGATTTAGATTTATAAATCCTACCAATGTGTTGAAATACTATTACATATATTGATGATTTAGTCCACTCATGCTTCATTAAAATATTATTTGAGATTTGAGAAAGATATGAATGTTAGTCAATATATTTGTGATTTTAATGTTGTCTAAAAGATCTAAAAGTTATAGTACCATCATAAATTTTGTTTTGGCTTGGAATGTAAATTAATTATTAAAAATGTGCCTCAGGGTGCTTTCAGTATCCTAGCTATTTTTCAAATTTGTTAAAAGATTAAAATGTGCATGTGTTGTCTTGTATTATATTATATCTGTCAATGCTGCATATATGTATTAAATGGAAAATGTATGCAAATATTAAAAATATTTTAGAAAACTTAATTCAAATTGAAATGATAATACAAAAATAAATTTTAGAGATATATATACCTTATTAATGTACATAGTTACTGATACAGTTTTAACTAAAAAGTCGTAACAAATTGTTTCAAGCATGAAAGAGGAAAAACATATTAACACAATTTTTTGCCCCTTTCCTACAGAGCTGGGCATACAATGATAATATAAAATTTTATGTGCATTTCTAGCAAACATCCATAATATCACACCATAATGACTAAAACTGACAAAAATGTTATGATTTGTGCAAAAGTTTTAAAAAGTTTACAAAATTTACATTTATCTACATTGACTAGTAACATGTATAATTATTATATAAGTACTTTTTTATTATATAATGAAGCAGATGTTTTTCTTTCAAACAATTGTTTTATAGCTCATATTCAAATCTCATGAATTGGAAAAAAATATACAGATATGCAAGAGTATATTCATCTTATGATAGTTTACCAAAAAATACTTGGAAGTTGTGGCTATTTGATTTAAACATGAGCTAAACCCCCAGGAAGGCACACATATAAAATATGGACCATCCATAGAAGGTATTATATTATAATTTTAACTTTAACTTATTATAAAGTGGTTGAAATATATTATAGTCCTGGCATAGAATCAATTTATTTTGCCTCCCTGGGGGTATATATATATATACTAATGTCTTACTGGAGTAGACCTATAACTATATATAGCTTCCAAGGAAATATATATAAAATAATTGACTAGCTTGCTATAGATTTCAGTCTTGTCTTCATAAGATCACAAAAATCATATTTTAAACATATGTTAATACACATTGTAAAGGATGCCTTAAAAATAGCTATTTCAAACTTAAATTTTATTATAAATAAATGAATAAATAAAAATAAAATAAAATATCATAAGGTAAAAATCAAATTAAATGTCTGCTTAGCTTAAATGTTTTTTAACATTTTTTACATTAGCTTACAAATCAAAACCTGTAAAAAAATTAAACAAAAAATATCTACAAAATGTATTTACAAAATATCAATGTTTTACAAGAACTATCCTATTCTGATAAAAAAAAATGTTATGAAAATGTAGGTAGAAACTCAGAATCAAACCATATAAAAAATAATTTTTATTTTTTTAGCAGTCTACCCAATGGAATTTCAAGAAAAAAAGGAAAAATAGGACATTCAGAAAAATTACTTATCCACTTGCAAAAAATTTAACCACTATCCATGCATTCATGGACTTAAATTAACCCTTAGTTAGTTTCTCTATACATGTTATGAATGATAACTAACCATTACTATAATGTTTAACCTCGTACACATTGACTAACTCCCATAGTTAGTAAGTATTAATGCTGCAATTTGAAGAATGCTTAAATAATTCAAATTTAAATTAAAACCTTTGCTGAAAAAGTGACAAATAAAGATTGAACAGATACAAAAGATAAAGATTAAACAGATACAAAAGATAAAGATTAAACAGATGCAAAAGATAAAGATTAAACAGATATGAAGTAATTTAAAATGCATATATCATCACATGTTAAAAATGTGCAATAACTCTGTACAATTCTTAGCCTTTGATGATCCCATTCTTTGATAAGGAATAACTTTATAACTTTCTAAACAAACAAAAAAAACTAGACAGACGATATGTTAACAATAGTAATCTCATGGTCTACAATATACTGCTAAAATAGCCATAAAAAAAACTGACCAGAAAATCTGACATTCTTTCATTAAAGCCAATGTAAAAAATATTCAAGATTCTCATCCCCTCACGCTCCAATTTTTCCAACCCCTGAAAAAATCTTATTTTGATTTTCGGCAAATTATGGTAATTTTTTGTCCGAGACATTTTTTTCAAAATGCGTAATTTTTTTTTTTTAGAATTGGCCTTACCAACCAGCCCATTTTTTAAAGAATATGGGATGGGAATCTAGAAATTATTTTATTATGGCCTAAACTAGTTATTTCCAATGCATGTTATCGGACTGAAGTATAGCCACATAATGATCTGAAACATGCTTTTGTTGAATGATAGCTGTAAAGTGAATAAAAAAAATACTGTTTTAGTAAGTCTTCTAAGTATGAAGTAACAGGTCTTTGTTAAAACTTGTTATTTTAGCAAATTGATAAAAGATATGTCATGTATGTAGCATTTAGAGTATTATAAATGGAGCTTTGACTGTTGTTTTTGTGCGAGTTTTTAATGTTCTTCCTCCCTAAAAACACAACATAAAGGATTTTGAAGTAATTCTTCAATGAAATTAAAGTAAAATAGGTCTATAAACAATATGCTGCCTAATACACAAAGCAATGGCCACCATTTCAAGCCAAAAAAAAAGTTTACAAAATGAACATTTTAAGTTTTCTCTCAACTTTAATATGATTGTTATTTTGAAAAAAAATATGGTATAATTGGTCTTATAGCAATCAAATCATGCAATCCCGCTAATGCCCTGCAGGGAATCTGTGCCTCAGGTTGCAAAGTCACTTTTAAGCAAGGTATTATTTGAAACTGGAATTATCTGGAGCAAATGGTTTAGTAAGTATTGTAGTTATCAACATTGAAACTAACTTAAACCAGCTCAGCATGACTTATCCCTTACATAGTACAGGTTTGTCCACTCATAAGTCTTAAAATGAATTTTCCAAAGTCTAAAATAATTTCAGATTCAAATAATAATTTGCTTTTAATGTTTCACAGAGGTCATAGTAAAGTTGTTATGAATACATTTTGGAGATAGTGAGGTGGATCAATAGGTTTTAATCAAATGTGAGTGTTGAAAACTTTTAAGTTGAAAAAACTGCGAGTTTGCAGGTTGTTTTTAACCTACAGAAGCCTCATGCACTTATACAGATATTTTAGTGTGTCACATGATTTGCTGTCAGTTCTCTCAAAATTTTAAGTTTAAACGTGGCTACATACAAAAAGCTTCCTTAGATGAAAATCTTAATAACAAATGGATATAGTCTTACTTTAGGCTTAAATGATCAAAATGTTGTGAACTTAAAATAGTTAAAACCATGTGTTGTAAGACAAAGTTGAAAATTACAAAAGCATTTATATCAAAATAGGAAGTTGAGAAGTAGAAAAAATATAACAAACTAAACAGTAGTCCTTCATTACTAGTCAAAAGTCCTTAACACTCGTCTAATTTTTCACCTTTCTGTACTAAATCTTTAAGGTGAATGGCACAACGGCTAACTTTGCACACTAATCCCGACTTTCTAAAGCAGCTAACGAAGGAAACAAAAGTCAGCTGAGCATTATACAACTGGTCAATAAGTTTATGATGCATCATGGGTCATCCAAACACCCCTCCAAAAGTTGCACAGATAACCACTATCAGAACAGCAAGGCAAATTATTATCATTATTTTCTTCTGAAAACAGAAAAGCAGAAAAAGAATAAATACATGTAATAATTTTTTTTTAATAGACTATGTACTGCTTTTGTTGTGTAATGTTTCTAAACAATATGGTTGTTAAAAAATTCATATTTTTATACGATTGTTTTGGCTTAAATACAACACTGACTTGTAATTTGTCTGGTCCATATAAATAATTTTGTTAAACCCAGATTGCAAAGTAAACAATGCAATCAATCAATTAACCCATATTGCAGATTATTCCTGCTAAAAGACTACCAAATCTCTCATCCAAGAACTTTTTAGTAAAACATCTGATAAAAGACTACCAAATCTCTCACCCAAGAACTTTTTAGTAAAACATCTGGACATGGAATTCACTTCTTTTTCCTATTTTTACCTCTAATTTCTGTCTACTTTGACCATTGAGCACAGAAAACCTAGAACTTTTTGCTTTTCCTTGAACTTGATAAAACATCTGTTGTCCTTTGTCACTTGTCTTCTATTTCTAACATAGCACTGCATATTATAGATTTGCTGAGTGAGCTTATAATTAGTATAAAGTTTCATTAAGCCCCAATGAGCACTTATGGACTGTCACAACTTGTGACTATCTGATGGATTGACCATGTAGAGGCAATAGTTTAAATATTGTCTTGCTTTTCATACCAGAATCTTTGAACTTTGAGTAGATATGTGCTGATAAGTCCCTTGTGAACAAAGGGCATGGTATATTAATGCAGTTTTATAATCATTTGTTTATGATTGAAAGAATCAAAAGATTTTAAAAATTCAAAGCTGAGCTGAGATGAGTAAGTGTGGGTATATGAGTTGCAGGCATAAAATCATATTTAGGTTTAGGTATAAAGGACATCAAGTTTTCCTTGAGGAGCATTGACCAGTAGGGAGATTTTAGTGTTATGTTTATCACTGTTATTGTCCATTGACCAATGCACAGAATAAAATAGAAGTCAAAATGTGAAACATAACATTATAATTTAAGGAGAATTTACCTATGCTAAATAAAATTAGGTTTAAAACCAAAAATATTTAGTATTGACAAAATATAAGCGAGGAAGTTAAAGAAAGTATGTTTAAGTTGAGAACTTTCCTACAAAAATGTTGAGAAAGTTTTACTATTTTTTCTGTTTGAAAGGTCAATTCTTCAAAATTTTGATTTGATTGATAGGTTAAGTAAAATCTAGATGACGTGACCTGCTATATAGTACTAAAGAATAAAGCTTTTAAACTGGACTGAGGTACAGAAATTTATGATGCCGCTAGACGATGGCCGAATATAAAATACAACTGATACAAGTACATTTTGTAATACAAGTGTTGCAGGTGTCATATAACTGAAAATTTCAACTTGTTTGTGTCCCGATGATGACATCGATATCTCCACCGGGACATTAAGCAACTAACAATCAATCAATCAAAATCCTGTGTATCTTGTTTAGGGGGCATTCATGAGATATTTTGTGTTCTTTTTTTATATAAAGTGTACAATGCACAGGAAAATTTGGTTCACATGAAATTATTGTCAGGTTCAGAACGAGGAACATTTATCAGTTGACTTCAAAATTTTATAACTTTTTACTTTATGCATGTAAATCTATAGAAATTTAAAGAAAAAAATCTTCTATGTTACAGTTTTCACATGGAATACAGACAACATGAATTTCACATTAAAATAAACGAATCTCATGTCATATGAACACAATTTCCCTGTGTATTTCAAAAAGTGCTATAAATTTGTAACTGAATATGTGCAGTACAATAATCAACAACATCAAAAATGGGTGAATCTTTTATTTCTACATAATAATAAATATTCATAACATAAAATCTCATAAATATTCATGAAATTGAAATGTTTGAATATTCATGACATTAGACTTTATAAATATTTATGAACAGAGCTTGAAATGACATTTAATAATACATTTAAAACATATACAACACAAATATTATAAAATAATTTTACAAACAAAAAGGAAAAAGACAATATATATATGGTATATAAGGTCAAAAGTGTAAACTAAAACACACAAAGGGGACATAATTCAGGGCTTATAAAAATAATCAAAAGTTATCACAACTAATCCATTGTAACCAGCAAACTTAAATTATATTAATGATCATTTTAACAAATTATTGGCAGGACAAAACACAACCTTTTTAGCCAGAAACACATTGTTAATAGTTGTGTACAAAATTTATATGGGATAAAAATTGTTTTTTTTTTAAATAGTTAAATCTACTTCGTTTTAGCAGGCACAGTATACAAATATTTAAAATTTTAATAAGATAGATATGATAGCACTGTCTGACAAAACTGAAGGAGAAAAAGACAGACAGACAGTTTAGAGGGCCCACGCAGGGAATTGCCTGCATTTGACAAAGTTGCTTTTTTTAAGGCAAAGATAATGTATATTTTAAATCATATTTCTATTGAGGTCGCAGGAATTTTCACAGTATTTTGTTTTATCAATTGGAGGTTGAAAGTTACCCAACAAAAGCCTTTAGGAAGCAGGTTGTTTTTGATCCAGAGGAAGTCCCTATTTTAACATTGTTCACCATGCTAGTCAGTCATAATATGTGGTTCAAAGTGTTGCTTAACCTTTTTTTCAAATTGAAAATAGTTTCTGATGTCATATTTCAGATGTTATTCCCAGTTTTCTCCCAGACTGAATGAAATTTTTACCATGATTGAAAATTTGTAAAATTTAAAATGGGCAAATCTGTCTATTGTTTACAATACTTATCTAAATTTGCAGAAGACAAGCCATCGTTTCATATGAAAATAGTTACAAGAAAGTAGAATAGACAAATATCTATAAACTGCTACTTTGAAAAACCTGCCGTTTAAATATATTCAATTGTTTTTGAAAGTCAGTTAAAATACTCTCTTTTTAAAAAGTGTTGAAAAAAAAGAAAGAATTAAGTACAAAAATAGAAAATTAATGTGAATAAAATTCTACACAACTAAACATTCACATTAACTATAGACTAGATTATTAAATTGTATACAAACAAATAAATATATGACCACTGAATTTCAAGCTCTGCTCACAAAAATAACAACATGTATAGATAACTCATCAATATGTAACAAAAATAGTGATTACAGTAAAGAAAATACAAATAAGGATACATGAAGAAACTTAGACGAAATTACTAATGAAAGTTGAAAATACCTCTTGAATTTCTATCACAAAAATCAAAATGAAAGAGTTTGTTGTTGCTTTTTTTTTTTTTTTTGGCGGGGGTCCTCAGATGCCATTTAAACTCATTTCTACCTCTATTTGAAGATCAACAAATAATTTTATATTTATGTCATATCTTCAATATTTTTCAAATTAATCTGGAGCTACTTACACAATTTGTAACTAAAACTTCTCGTTTTCATTTTTTTTCTCGATTAAGGAATTGTTGGGCAAAATTCTAAGTACAGAATATTCTTAACACCCTTACACTTATATCTTCATGATTTATATGATTTTAAAATGGACAAATTATTCACAAGACATATATGTGGTCCCCTTTAACTTAGCTACAAAACTTATGATCAATTTTGACATTTAGAATCCACATCAAGGAGATATATTCCCTATTTTTGTAAATAGCAAGTTATCTCCCATTTACATGAGTTGTCTTCCATTACGATAGGTTTATTACATTGCAATGAATGGGAAAAATAAGGTTTTATTTTTTTTTAAATTATTCAGAGGGCTTAGCAGTACCCTATTTTGAAAATCAGGAAAACATGTTATATACCTTTTTAAAAATAATAATATTTTATATAAGAACATTTTTTGACAAATTAAAAAATAAATGCAGAAAAACTTATTTTTCCACACATTATCTTCTGGAAAGAGAAGATAATTCTGCAAATGGGAGATAACTCACAATATACGAAAATTGGGAATATCTGTAACAACATGCACAATTTTCTTCGTCACCACACTTTTTAAAAATCGTTGAAATTACTATAAATCAATGATTTAGTAATGTTCTTATTAACATGAATTTTAGCCACTTGAATTTCAAGTATTTAATTTCTTTAATTACCTGATCATGATTTGAAATATTTTAATTTGTAGCAAATTATAAAAGTGATTAACCCTAAATGGCCATTTTTTTTATAAATAAAGCATAATGGGTTATAAGAATGTTACTACAAATGTATTATCGTTTTTGTCACTTTTTGATAGATATTAAACTAATGAATTAGAATAATTCTAATTAAAAGTTTGTTGATACCTTCATAATTAATTTAAGTGTAATATTGTGTGCCAGTTTGATTATTTTAGAGTCAATATGATTCAAAATGATTGTCAAACATTTCACAGAAAAGCAAACCTATAATCACAGAACAGGGATTTCCCCGAAATATAGAAATATACAACCTACTTATCCTAAGTTTCATACAGGTAAATTTAATTTATTTGCAGTTTTAAACATGTTAAACATTAAAAAAACTGACCAAACTATTATTATTCACCTACAAAAATATAACTTAATTTTTCATTAAGGTACTAAAATTGCTTGCATCAACCTTGCTTAAAGGTCATAAAAAAATAAACTCTTAAATGTATTTACAACATGAAGTTTTATTTTCACCTGAAGCTTAATTATCATTTTTATCTGAATGATAGACTTAAAAAAAAAAGCTACACCGAGCACAGCATGATACGACCGCAACAAGTTGAACCCTGTTCGTTGGAGGCCCAATATGGATAGTCTATTGCTTTTGTCACATAAAGCCCATGGTGGACTTACAAAACTTTTTGACACATGCATCTTGTGGTGGACTTTAAAATGCATATTTGACACATATGTACTAACTTTAACATCTATGATCTAATACAAAAATAAGCCTTATTTATATACATGTATTTTAAAATTGACATTTTTGGCCCTTTGACCCCTAATATCTCAAAAATTGTAAGAGAAATATTGCAAATTAAGACAGAGATTTTCATAAAGAATCCAATGAAAACTGATTTTGAAAATTGGACCAAAAAATTAAAAAAAAAATTAATAAATAATAAACATTCTACATCAGTTTTGTCAATACACCCGTTTTAGCCCCTTTTGACCCTTTTTTTTAAAACAACAGGGGCCACAAACCCCAAATTCAATACTAACATTTATTTAGTGTATTAAAACTTCAGAAGAATTGGCTAGCCCACTTCAACTTAATTTTTGGTATAAGACTATTTACCTTGACAAACTTTAAACTAGAAAAACTGTGAGCCGCAGCTCACAAACAAATACCCCCCACCCCCCCAAAAAATTAATCAGATAAAATTTAGAATAGGAGATGCACATCTACATTATGTCACAAAAATTGTGTGTAGGTTTCATGAAAATCCATCAAGAAGTTTAGGAGGAGTTGCAGATAAGAGATGGGCACCCCCATGTAGTCGAATGGCTGAGTCCATGTATTGCTATGGGAAACCCCAATATCATTCTGATCAAACTTTCAAATAGTAGGTGCACATCTATATTATGTTACAAAGATTGTGTAAAAGTTTCATGACAATCCATCAAAGGGTTTAGGATGAGTTGTGGATAAGAGATGGGTACCCCCATGTAGTCGAATGGCTAAGTCCATGTTTTGCTATGGGAAACCCCAATAATCATTCTGATCAAATTATAAAATAGAAGATGCACATCTACATTATGTCAGAACAATTGTGTGTAAGTTTCATGAAAATCCACCAAGGGGTTTAGGAGGAGTTGCGGATAAGAGATTGGTACCCCCATGTAGTCGAATGGCTAAGTCCATGTTTTGCTATGGGAAACCCCAAAAATCATTCTGATCAAATTTTAGATAGTAGGTGCACATCTACATTAAGTCACAAAGATTGTGTGTAAGTTTCATGAAAATCCATCAAGGGGTTTAGGAGGAGTTGTGGATAAGAGATGGGTACCCCCATGTAGTCGAATGGCTAAGTCCATGTTTTGCTATGGGAAACCCCAAAAATCATTCTGATCAAATTTTAAAATAGTAGGTGCACATCTACATTATGTCACAAAGATTGTGTGTAAGTTTCATGAAAATCCACCAAGGGGTTTAGAAGGAGTTGCGGATAAGAGATGGGTACCCCCATGTAGTCGAATGGCTAAGTCCATGTTTTGCTATGGGAAACCCCAAAAATCATTCTGATCAAATTTAAAAATAGTAGGTGCACAACTTCATTATGTCACAAAGATTGTGTGTAAGTTTCATGAAAATCCACCAAGGGGTTTAGGAGGAGTTGCGGATAAGAGATGGGTACCCCCATGTTGTCGAATGGCTAAGTCCATGTTTTGCTACGGGAAACCCCAAAAATCATTCTGATCAAATTTTAAAATAGTAGGTGCACATCTACATTATGTCACAAAGATTGTGTGTAAGTTTCATGAAAATCCACCAGGGGGTTTAGGAGGAGTTGCGGATAAGAGATGGGTACCCCCATGTAGTCGAATGGCTAAGTCCATGTTTTGCTATGGGAAACCCCAAAAATCATTCTGATCAAATTTTAAATTAGTAGGTGCACATCTACATTATGTCACAAAGATTGTGTGTAAGTTTCATGAAAATCCACCAAGGGGTTTAGGAGGAGTTGCGGATAAGAGATGGGTACCCTGAAATGGCTAAGTCCATGTTTTGCTATGGGAAACCCCAAAAATCATTCTGATCAAATTTTAAAATAGTAGGTGCACAACTTCATTATGTCACAAAGATTGTGTGTAAGTTTCATGAAAATCCACAAAGGGGTTTAGGAGGAGTTGAGGATAAGAGATGGGTACCCCCATGTAGTCGAATGGCTAAGTCCATGTTTTGCTATGGGAAACCCCAAAAATCATTCTGATCAAATTTTAAATTAGTAGGTGCACATCTACATTATGTCACAAAGATTGTGTGTAAGTTTCATGAAAATCCACCAGGGGGTTTAGGAGGAGTTGCGGATAAGAGATGGGTACCCCCATGTAGTCGAATGGCTAAGTCCATGTTTTGCTTTGGGAAACCCCAAAAATCATTCTGATCAAATTTTAAATTAGTAGGTGCACATCTACATTATGTCACAAAGATTGTGTGTAAGTTTCATGAAAATCCACCAAGGGGTTTAGGAGGAGTTGCGGATAAGAGATGGGTACCCTGAAGTGTAACGGAAGGACGGACGGAAGGACGGACGGAAGGACGGACGGACACCCCTATCACTATATACCCCCCACTTTTGAAAGTGGGGGGTATTGAAAGTGGGGGGTATAAAAATGGTGTTTTTTGCCCCTTTGACCCCTAATTTCTCATAAATGGTTAAAGATATTGCAAATCTAATTGAAAAACACAGGCAGGGATTTTTACAAGGATTCAAAAGAAAAAAAGATTTTGAAAATCGGACAACAAATAAAAAAGTCGATTTTTTTGGTGTGGCCCCTTTTTTGACCCCCTATAGCAATGTAACGGTGCAATTTTTATCAAAACCATTGACACATGTAGTTGACAGAATTTAATGATGAATTCAATAAAAAAAGAATTTTCAAAATTGAATGAATAATAAACATTCTATAACAGTTTTGTCAATACACCCATTTTAGCCCCTTTTGACCCTTTTTTCTAAAACAGCAGGGACCACAAACCCCAAATTCAATACCAACATTCCTTTACTGGATATAATCATCATATTTAAACTTCATAACAATTGGCTGGCCCGCTACAATTTTATTTTTAGTATATAACTATATGCCTAAACAGACTTTGAAAAATGGTGTTTTTGGCCCCTTCAACCCCTTATTTCTCAAAAACGGTTAGAGATATTTCAAATCTGATTGAAAAATGCAGGCAGGGATTTTTATAAGGATTCTACTGTAAAAAAGATTTTGAAAATCGGACCACAAATAAAAAAGTCAATTTTTTGGGTGTGGCCCCTTTTTGACCCCCTATAGCAATGTAACGGTGCAATTCTTATCAAAACCATTGACACATTTAGTTGACAGAATTTAATGATGAATTCAATAAAAAAAGATTTTTCAAAATTGAATGAATAATAAACATTCTACAACAGTTTTGTCAATACATCCGATTTAGCCCCTTTTGGCCCTTTTTTTCTAAAACAGTAGGGGTCACAAACCCCAAATACAATACCAACCTTCCTTAAGTGGTTACAAACATCATTTCCAAATTTCATATCAATCGGTCAATATTTACTCAAGTTGTCGCACGGAAACCAAATGTCCACAGACGACGATGCCGACAATGACGACGACGACATCGCCATAACATTATACGATCGCAAAAATTTTGTGGTCGTATAAAAACAACAACGATTAAATGATTATCATTTAAGAGCATGAACATATTTACAATGATTATAAAAATATTGCACTTTAAAAAGGATTTCAAATTTCTCTGATTAATCTCACCTATTGAAAACCATATCAAAAAGATTAGGCTATATTTAATGAGGACAAATACTTAATGATTTTTATTTGCTACCTTTGCAAGTTTAAAATAATTAGTTGCTTATTTCACTATCTATGTCCAGCATTCGAAATAAAGACTTGTATGCTGGATAGATGCAAGTGCAAACTGGTTTGAGCTAGTGAATTCCTCTTGATTTTCAGTAATATGCTTCTAAAAACTAACATTTCTTGTATTCGGGCACAATGTATTTTGGGCGGGCAAAATTCAAATGTAAATTTCAAAGACTTTATGTCCTCTTCCATAAAAGGAAGAAAAGGATATCTCACAGTTCAACTCTACTGAAATGCTTAACAGGTTGCACAAGATCAATTTTAGTAGATGTATAGTCAAGGGTACACAATATGGAAGATAATTAAATGTGGAATAAGTGTATGGGACACAACCTATAATAAGCAACAATTTAAAAATCAACAATAGAAAACAGCAAGCAGCCTTCGATGTGACCATCTGACTCTTGTCCTTATCTTACAATTTGCCCTAAATCAATGATGCAATTCAAATGATTCAAAATCAATTATAAAATTCAAAATTATGTATAGGTCTAGAATTTCTAAAAAAAAAGTAAAACTTTTAATTTGTTAATACACATGGTTTACCATACATATTTAAATGTTGAAACAAGTTACACTTTGGTTATTTGTAGCTTTCAAGCTAGTAAAACTATTATCCGGTCTTCAACAATTTTGATGTAACATTTTTTTCTATTTCTGAGACCTAACAGAGTTAACCTACTGGACCTGACATCAGAAAATTATAATCAAGCAATAACCATGTAAGACAATACTGTGGATTCAATTATTTTCCTGGGTACCAATTTTCATGGTTTGATAAAAATGGATAAGTTCATGGATTCTTAGAATCACCGTTTTGAAGTATGCAGCAATGTTAGATTTCCTATTCGTGGGGATTCAAATTTCGTGGGCCAAGGCTTCCAACTAAAACCATGAAAAATTGATACCCCACGAATAATAATGAAACCACAGTAGTTAAAGATGCTTTAAACAAACAAAGGTCAGGCAAAACCAAAATGCATTTTAAAACTTACCAGAGAAAAAGGGAGGTAATCATTTAAGCTTCACTAAAAAGTATATTATGGACAAACTTAAGAAAAAATGGTGGCCTGTAATTTATACATGTCATGGGGTGTATTTCTTTCGTCAATCGGGAATGTTCTGGACCGAATCCCGCGAATGGAGTGAACCAGAACAGTGTGCTGGAACAACTAGAACCGTGTGCGGTATGCACCACGTTTTTAGGTAGTGCAAATAGAATTCAAAATGGCCGACACGGGTAACTTCTCAGATTGTGGTGTGTGTTTTGCTTTCAAGCAGAACTTTGAACGACATGAATGCATAGGTAATGACAAAAAATTAATGATGCAATAATATAAACCTTTTAAAATTAGTTTTCTACTTTAAAAGTAATTTTAAAATTATAATCGCTGCTTTCTCCATATTGTTTGTGTACTTTTTGTCCAGAAGCGTTTCATTGACACAGATTTCTTCGCACACTTTGGACATGTTTGGAACAGACGAAAGAAATACACCCTATGTGAGATTAAACAGAGATATTCATCTTAAGCACTAAAAACATGAAAAAAAGGTCAACAATATAAAATAACACAACTATCTCTGGGCACTACATTTTATATCTTAGTATTTTTATCTATTGATTATGGTTAATATTTCTATCTTTTAAAATAGAAACAAATATATTTGGTTAAATATTAAAATTTGTTAAGGGTTTTTAAGTGATCAGAAACAATGGAAAAAGTTTTTCCATATTTTTTTTTTTTTTTTTTAATAATTAATAATCAATTTAATATTTGAAATTATCTTTATTAAAATCAATTCCCTATCTTTAAATCTTTTCTTTACTTAAGTTCAATTAAAAAAAAAAAATGCTAACATCAAAATTTAGATTCTAAAGCAATTTTTCCATTTTTCTGGCATGTTAAAGCACTAACCTCATTTTTTATTTAAATATCCATAATTATATAGTTAACGTAAAACTCATAAGGGCAAGGAAACATAATTCATTTGGTTTTTTTTTATGGATTTACAATAACATGATTACAAAATCACTTTTACTTATCAAAATAAATAAAATATAAACAAGAGGTAAACTTCTGGCTTAAGTTTCACAAAACAGACCGGCAAAATATTCAATACAACCTTATCCTACTGTTAAACCTATTATAAGGCCCAATATAGCTAACAATACGACAACACATATAATAATCATTATCATTTTCTGAAAAATAAAAAAAAGAAAGATTACAACATGTAGGTAAAAGAAAGATTTCACACAACATCAATATAAAATAAATAACTGTGAAATAATTACAAAGTTACAAACTAAAACAATCTTTGTGTGTATGTTTTGGTTTAAGCATGTGATGTGGCAAGGGGAATATTGTTTGCAATCTTAATATGACAGTAGATGATAGATTTTTTACTGACTGACAATTTTTCAAATCAGGTTTCAGAAGTTCTGTCGGATAAAATGTGATTTCATTAGTTATTCTGAGACATTTTAGTGAGATATTATTTTCAAAACAATATTCCCCAGTAAATAATGCAGGAATCAAGTGTGAAATAATTTTTTTCATTCATTTTGAATTTCATCATCTTCAATTATAAAGATTCTGTAACACTTGAGAAAAAAAATACCTAAATTTATCAAAAACTTTTAAGACTTTCAAAATTCTTTAAAATCTTGTTTAATATCTTGCTATTGCTGAAGTTTTTTTTTAAATACAAGATATATTGAATTAACAAACATAAATGGAATTTGTGTAGACAGTAAATTAAAATTTAATTTGTGCACCAAGAGACCAAGCTTAACATGACACAATGAGGTTAACTCCCCTTTACTATGATCATTAATAAATAGGGCATGAAGAGTTGGAAATGACAGCGAAAATTTGAGCAATTTTTAAGACTTTTCACTTCCGATGAATACCTAAAACATATAAGATTGCACTATCTTGGTTTTGTTCTAACGATAGCACCAAAAAGGGGAGTACCAACCCCGCATCAATCACTTCCGACAATGTCTGCCACAGAGAGAATCGAGAATGTATTACAAGTCCTATAATCCTACACTTAGACCTATAATTAACGCTACAATGGCTAACAGAATTATAACACAAATAATTATCATTATCAGTTTCTGAAATGAAAAGAAAAGAGACAACATAAAAACAACATCATATCAACAAAAGTGAAAATTGGGAAATTTTGCACTAATTAAGAAATTAAATTTTAAGATTTTAATATCTCGAAGCAACTGAACAGATTATAATTTTTTTTCTAGTTATGCAAAAACTTAATAAAGTCATATAAGAAAATAATATAGTAGCAAAATTTCCCATTAAAAAAAAAAAACAACTTAAAAGACATGATGGCAACAACATTTATAACAATCATTATTCAAAGTTTCATTATATTTAGTACAACAAAACCTGCAATATCATTAATACTGAAAAAATTTAAAAAAGCTGCTGTATATATAAAGAGTTTGCAAAGTTTGCTTGATAACACAATTTATATTTTCTTTTGTCTCTTTTTGTTTTATTTTTGAAAATTGAGATAAAGTATCTTACTCAGACATCAACAAATACTAATATCAAAGATGAAACAGGTTTTGCTGTAATACATTATAACAGTGCTAGTTTTAGGGGTATAAGAGCTGACTTTGTGAGGTGTGCTTGCATTTTTTCTTTAAAATGTTTTTATACTATAATTGTGTATTTTTGCACTTTGCAGCAGCAATTGAGCAAGAAACTAATAGCATATAATATGTAGAAACTTTGAATAAGGTTGATTGAACATTAAAAATAAATGTAAAAAGAATAAAATTATTTTGAATTTTATCTTTGAATAAAAATGGTTTCATAACCAAAATAAAAGAAATTTTCCTTCCATGTAGGACACAATTTGTTGCCATCAAATCGACAAAAAACAAAATATGGTGATGATATATTGACATACAAGTTGTCATGGCTACTGACAATTATATCAAAATACCAAAATAAAGCAGTGTGCATTGAAACAGATAAAACATAAATTGAAACAGATAAAACATAAATTTTTAACAAAATAAATCCAGAACAATGTCTTTAAAATCTTTTTTTTTTGTGGACATTTGTCATTTTTTCTTTAAGTTCTCTGATACTGATCAGTAATTTTATTATTATTCTATTTTGTACAACAAATAAGACATTGATATGTACCATCTATTTCCAACAGGTGCTTTTAACAATAAATGAAACATCCAAGTGACCTATGTATTATCTCCCCTGACTTACCCGCCTAGCTTTACTCTGATATTTGACAGCTTTTTTAGTGTCCATTTTGGCTGTTTCTATATAGTCTACTGCTTGCTCTACATTATATTCTATTCTATCTATCATTTCACCCTACAAAATAGAATATACAAATATAAGTAAAAGGTGTCATTGTATGTTGCTTGAAAATGAACTAGAATGGTGGTCTTCCATGGAAGACGTATGTCGCCTGCGTCTTCAAATATTCGGTAAACAGGAAGTAGATGAGTTATGGGCATAAAATCTCTCTAAACCATATAGTACCAAATGAGAAAGCTAATTACCAAATTTTAACAGGTTATGACTTGTAGTTGCCAGAAAAACTGTGATGTAAATTTTTGTGACGCCGCAGGACGACACAAGATGACGAATGGACCCAAAGAAACTCCTATATGTAGCTTCAGCAACACGTTGCAGGCGACATAACAAGAGTGATTCCAAAAGACGCCCAGCAAAGAAACATGTCAATTTTTTGTCTGTCGATTCAAAAAGATTTCAAAACTCAATGATATATCTGTTTCATTAATTTACTGCATCATGGTGTTTATGGAAGAGGTAAAGATTTTTTATGGTTTGTGTTTGTTCTTACCATGCATCATTGTATTATAACGTTCAAGATATTATGAATACTTCTTTCGTGGATAACAATAAACTTGTTTTTGGGTTGAATTAACGAATGGATACATTAATTGACAAATGGACTAAAATTAGTAGGGTTTTTTATCCTTACAGCTTTTCCGTCTATGTGTTCACAAAAAAATTGTGGAAAGAGGGATTGAAGGACAAAAGTACTTTTTAAACCCTAACAGCTTGACAGTTTATGTGTACACAAAAAAACACTACTGGACTCTGTGTTGCTGATTACAGTTTAGTTATTTTGTTTGCATTTTTGGTATGTAACATGGTTCTTTTTCCCTTTTTTGTGTTTCTTTTATGTCTACTAATTTTGTCTTTGCCTTTCTTGTGACCAAAAAAGACCTAGACCCCGCTCCCAAATTCAAATCTGGAACAGCCCTAAGTTAACTCCCAAACATAGGTAGTATTTTCAATCAAGGACCAGTGTATATACCTGTTGTTCGACTAACATGGCCATGTCCATAAACATGTCATGTAATTCCCGTATACTAGTTTCTAATTTGATAATATCGTTGTGTCTAGCTTCTATATCTTCTAGTGTCTGTCGAGCTTGCTGGGTTTCCATGATAATCTGAAATAGACAAGTTGTCATGTGAAGAAGTATACAAAGAGAAATAACTTTTAAAAATTAGTCCAATGTTGTTTGTGTCAAAAACTATTTGTGATTTCATGTGATTTGCACATGAAGAAATGTAGGTTATATTCAATTAACTATATAGTAACACACTTTTTAATGTATAAGTTTTATGTTAAAATATAATTTATTTATCATGCTCAATAGTCAAGCTTTTGTGGGTTCAAACAGTCAAACTTGTCATTTGATATTCTAGCAAAGCCTTCTTGAAATCTTCATGATAAACAATACAATTGCTGTTAACAATGAGTTCTAAACTATAGTTGTGCATTAATTAAATTTCGGTTTTATGGAAAATCTTACTATAAAAATTGTTTCCATTCGTTGGTTAGATTGTTTGATATAGACTGCTTTGGTTCAGTTTATGCTACTTGTACAACATAAACCATTACCTACATTGACATAAATTGCTTCATGATTTATTCAGTATAAAGTGACCCAAAGTCTATACATGTATCAAAATATCAAATAAACCATTTAACAAAAACAATCATTAAATAAGACCATACAAAAATATGTTTTAGCTTCTCAGGACATTTCTTAGGGATGGAGGCGTCTACTCAATTTCTTATTGGTCCAAAAAGTAGATGAGACATCTTTTTATTTTACATTGTAACCACCAACAAAAAGTAATGAGGAAGGTGATTTTTAGTTTTTATTCTATGAAAAAACAATACTATGGGACAATGATGCTGCCTAAGAACAGATGCCAATGGGCCCTGAGAAGCTAAACATTTTTTTTTTGGCCTATGGAAAAATAAATTATAAAAGAACAACTATTATTGTATAGGTATGTAAATGTATGTTGTATTTTAGTTATACCCCTTGTGTAAATATTGCTGGATTTCCTGATTCTAACATGTCTTCTAGTTCTTCATTTGTTGTTGTTCTACCGGCTAAAAATAGAAATCAAGCAAGTTGGTTATTATATTTCAAGAACTAAATCAATTTTTAACACCAAGACAAAATATAATGGTTTTTTTAGGTTACTATGGTTTCATTAATATTAGTGGGGTATCAATTTTCCTGGTTTTGTGAATCCTTGACCCACGAAATTTGATACTCCATGAAAAGGAAATTTAACATGGATGTATATGCAGCAGTCTTTGGAATCACTTATTTAAGAATCCACAAACTAATACTTTTTAATCAAACCACAAAAATTGGTACACAGGAAAATAGATGAATCCACAGTATGCCTTTAACAAATAGGATAGTTAGATAGGTCAGTAGGTAGACAAAACCTTTTTTATTTTTTGAAATCACAATAGTTATAACAGAAAGTACTACCGTACATAGACCTTAAAAGGAGATTCCTTGATTTTGATAGTTCTTACTAAATTTATCGCCATTTTCTTCCAATAAAATATGCATGGGAAAGTAGAAACAAATAGGGACAGTGTAGGGTAACCCAGGGCAGCCATATTTATTATTTGTTAGCCTGATGAACAGGGTCACCAATCTTAATTAAAAAGAATAACCTGCACTTTAATCAGTGATTGGTTCATGAAATGGCACCATGATTTCAGCATTTTATATACATTCCATTAATACTGGAAGTTCTTAATAAGAAAAGAGACAGGTTTTGATCATGAATATTAATTTCCTATAGATCTTCTTTCTTCTTTAAATATTTATAGCTTGTGTCTGGAACTTTTATGCTTAGAATCAAATGGAAATTTCTAATCTTATTACATATTTATGTCTTGCTTGAGTAACATGTAAAAGGAAAGCTATGCCACTTAACATCAATTTTAAAAGTATCATTATTTCTAAATCTTGAAATGATACAAGATATGAGCTTTCCATTAATAAACATTTATGATATACACCAAGAAAGGTTAAAACAAAAGTGCTCACAAATTATGTCAATGATAGTTCATTTAGATGAAAAAGGGAAATTTGAAAGCAAAATAAGTAGTGCATTACACATGTAATCGAGTTTGCACTTTTAAAATAATTTGGTAAAATTCTTATGTCCAAATTGTGAGAAAAGATTCAAATGGAAGCATGTAAATATGGGACATATGCCAACCTATAGGAAACCTATACAGGAAGCAGGGGGTTGGCAGGTCTGAAAATACCTTATAACCTACAGATCATACCAAGACATCCTGCCAAATTCCTAATCACACCAGTTTATGGTTTCTGAGTGATATTTTTATATCAGTCCAATCCAAAACAGAAAGCACGAGTCAGACAGGTCTGACATAGGACATAAAATGAGTCAATAAACTGAACTGCCTTAGATTTCTGTAATAAATTCACTGAATATTGGATATAAAAGAACCTTTTATTATCAATAATTACAAGTGTTGCTGGTTGTTTTATGTTCAGTATCCAGTACAGGAAATAAACCACAGACAGCATCATTTTACAGCTGTAGTCAATAATCATTTCCGTACTCAAACTAGACAATTACATGACCAATCAAATCTGAGATATCTGCTTACGATCAGCCATGATAATTGATTACGATGGGGTCAGAATTATGACCTACATAGCAGTATGAAACACTACCTATAAGGAAATCAGGGTATAGGATCTGATAGAGAGTGTTACGCAGGCCAACAAGGAAATGAAAGATATGGTGATAAAACTTTTTATATTGACTAGAAAATATCTTGATGAAATAAGGGAAAATTTCATATTCAAATTAAATTACAAATTTTAAAAGGAAAAATATTATTAGTCCAAGCCTTTGTTTAAATGCACAGTGAAAGTGAATCTTTAGGTACCTCAACTGTGTTACCAAAAGACTACAGTTCAAATGAAGTGAAGAAATTGAAGGTTATTTTATTTGACATATTTGGCCTGCATCTTAAAATATTCCTTCAACAGAAATAAGAGAAGTAATCAGAAAGTGCTTTGAAATCAGCAACAGAATATTTTGTGATGCTGCAAGCTGATGAATACTGCCAAAGTGACTCTTATATATTGCTTTGGAACACATTGCATGAGACATAACAAGTAGGTCTTATTTTTTGGTCTGGCCTCAAAAATTCTAAAATGAGTGCAGATGTTGGTTTGTCGCCGAAATTTGTTTTGTCTTCCTTTACCGGATTTGACACACTGAATGGGAAATTAGCAACACAACGGGAGTGTTATAGCAGGCAGGAACCGCTTACTCTTCCGGAGCACTGGAGTTCAGTCATGTTACCACTTGAGGTTGTTGATTTTTGTGTTTTGTGTTTCTTCATGCTGTTCTTGTTCGTGTTTACCGGTTTCATCGTTGCCCTTTTGGACTTTTGACACTCAAATGCCCCATTGGTGCCTCTTTTCCTCTTTCAGAACTTACTGATTTCTAGTTGTCTCTGTATTCTGCCTTTACATCTTTCTCTGTAGTCGATTTGACAGGAATTATAATCATTCATTACTTCAACAAATTTCCGAGACAATGTTGCATGCTGAAAAAATATAAAAATTGTAAAAGTCATTTCTTATAATTTTATACAATGTTTTATACCATGTGGCTACTGATAGTATGTTTTGCCTGTCAGCATCACTGTTAAACTCATTCACAATAATTTATTTTCCACAATGAACGACAGAAATCTTACAACCAAAAACCAACCCTTAGTTCACAGTCATTGAAGCATCAAAATGGGGGCAGGGTCACACGAGATAACGCCAGTTGCAGATCACAACCCCAAGTATATGTAAACTAAATATCAGATGCCTTAGTCATGTTAGTATCATACTTTCAAGTTCTTTATTTTCCACATAAGTCTTACAAAGAAGTTTTTGACCTTAAAAAAGACCTAAGTTCACAGAGTCACAGAAGCATGAAAATGGGGTTCAGGTGCCATTTTTGAAGATCACAACCCCAAGTATGTAAACAAATATCAGATGTCTAGGTATTATACTTTTCATGTTATTCATTTTCCACAAATGCCTTACAAAAAAGTTTATACCAACGGCGGCACCCCTGCCCCAGAGAGTAATACCTACATATATGTCAAGCATTTAGTGGCAGGAGAGACAAAAACTGTTTACATGGAAACAAAGAACAAAGCCTTGCTGTTATCATATTCTTATAAATAATTTAATTCAAATGACGATGAATATGCTCATGAAGACTTTTCATGTGTACTTTTGAAATTTTTGTTTGGATGAAGCATCATTTGCATTTGCTGCACGTTTTGACTTTGTATTTTCTTATTGTTAAAAGCCAAAGCTGTAAAAGTGTGCAACATTAGACTGTCAAATTTCTATTGATTTTAAAAAAAACAGAATCTGAAGCTCAATGGTCTGCCAAAGGAATGAAAGAGCTATTAACTGGCATCTAAAATTACATTTTTTTTTGTATCTGATGATATTATTCTACATGATTTAGGATTGTGATAAATATGCCAATATCACTGTACTAGCTGGTAATATATAGAAATGATTTAATTGGCATTCCCAATAAAGTCCATAAATCTCTTAAGGAGCCTGACCTCTGATCATCCTAAAAGATCAATCAATAGTCTATAAAGAGATTTCCTAATATCATTAATATTAAAGGAAAGACATCACAAATACTGTAAATAAAGGTAACAACAAAACTACGGAACTTGAATGATCAATCTCATAGTCCAGAGAAAATGACAAAAACGAATCAGTCATACCGGAGAATTGGTGGATCGCAATGGTCCTGACTTGGTACAGGCATTTCAAATGAAATGGTGGGTTAAACCGGGTTTTATGGCGCCAAACCTCCCTCTTCTATTGCGATCTTCAAGTCCATAGTAAATTTAGTTACATAGATTAGTGTGACACTGTAAAATTTGCTTAACCCATAATATATAGTTACGAAAAATAGTGTGACCCTGTAAAATTTTCTTGGAATTAGGTATTATAAATCGAAGCTAATAGGACATGTAGGATATGAAAATTATCATGAACAAAATACAGAAGCTTTTATGGAACTTTGTTGTAATTTTTATTTGACAGAAACACAAAACCAGAAGAATTAAAGACCGCAATGGTCCTGACTTGGTACAGGCACTTCCTTAGAAGTGGTGGGTTTAACCAGGTTTTATGGCGATAAACCTCCCTCTTCCATTGCGATCTTAGGATCCGGTAATGACCATAGAACACAACATGGTTGTGAGACACAATAGGGATATTGAGGTGATCATCTCAGTACAGCAGACCAGTCAAACACTAATTAAAACAATTAACTATCATATCTTTTAACTAAATTTTGAACTTTTCTACTAGTAGCTGATAACGAAGAAATAATTTTTTTAGTGATCGTATGAGACGTATTTTCTTATAGCCCTGCTCCTATAGTCGGTCACGAAGAAATCGGTGTCTGATAAAAAAATCTGTGAAATGTGTGCAAGCTCTGGCATATCGAATAAGCTGTGAAATATAAACACCGTATGCAGGAGAAGTAGGTATATTGCTCTGTAAATTAGGAAAATTAATAATTTTAAAATTAAAATCGTCTCGTTAATCGTAAATTTTTGTACTGAGATGACCACCTGGGTCAAATTCGAGGTGCAAATCCAAGAAAGACATGAAGCAATTTGATTCGGTGGTCTCTTTAATCTCTAACTCTGGAGGATATATTGAAGGAATCCATCTACCAAATGAAGTGTTATTGACAGAAAGGACATCATCAATATATCTGAATGTAAGATTAAATGACCTTGCCTCTTTCATCTTCTTGTTCTTTACGAGTCCCTGAAGAAATTCAGTCTCGTAAGAGTATAAAAACAAATCGGCGAGGAGAGGAGCACAGTTTGTGCCCATTGGAATGCCGATTTGTTGTTGAAAAATCTCTCCTCCGAAGGTGACAAATATGTTGCCATGAGGAAATCAAGCATACTGCAAACTTGTTCAAGTGTGTAACAAATTTTATCTTTGAAAGATGTTTTGGAAAAGTAGGTAGAATTATAACCCAAAACAACAAAATTCCTAGAGTTTGAAAAGGCTTTTTCGAGAAGTTTTTTCAGGCGACATTTTAGTTTTTAGTGTGGCAAGGTAGTGTATAAAGTTGAAAAATCGAACGTTTTCAAAGAGTGAACCTCAGAAAATGATCTAGATTTAAAATGATCTAACAAATCTTTTGAGTTCTTCAAAATCCACATATGGTTAATTCCACTACGATTATAAATAGTGTCCCAGTATGCTTGTTGACCTTCTTTGACAGCAGACAAGATTTTAGTTAAATGAACGGACAGCTCTGTAGTTGAACATGATGAAGATCCAGCTATATACCTTTCTTTGTACGGATTTTTGTGAAGTTTAGGTATCCAGTACAAATATGGTACTCTTTATGTTCCTCTTTCATTGGAATATTGAAAGAGGACATAAAAGAGCTATGGTTGGCTATGATTTCATCTTTGTTAAATGTAGTCTGTGTGTATGTAGCACTAGCGGAAGTATTACCATCAATGCCTAGTTCTTTTATTAGTACTTCATTTTACATGTTTTATGGGCATCAATTCTGTGGATTAGGGAAGGAACATAAGTTTTTATAATTTTTATTCAAAAGAGTTTGAATTAAGGATTAAGAGTAAATTTCCTTTATTTTGGGAAATCAACTCTGTTCATAAAACCACAGTCAACACTCAGCCCCTCAAAAGATAATTCTGCAAAGGATAAACATTAGAGCTTAATAGGAGTAAAAAAACACTCCAAAAAATCTGCTCAAGATACCTTTTCTGTGTAGAGCCTTCATAAAATCTTTAAGTAATATGCCAATATAAAAAATATCCTAAATTCTCATCCCCTCCCGGCTGATTTTCTATGCGTCCTCAAAGAAATATTATTTTGATTTTTTGGCAATTATGTCCATTTTTTTTTACTTTTTTCTTTAAAATGAAAGCACATTTTATCAAAATAGACAAAAAATAAATTTGCCTGCCCCATATTTTCAGGAAATTTGGATGAGAATCTAGGAATTATGTTATTATGGCCTAATGGAACTGACCAAATACATGTACAGTTGATGAATAAATTATAATTAATGCAAATTTACTAGAATTCTTCCCCTTTTTTTATAACCTACCCTGTATATTAATGTATATATCTAACTTAAAATACCTATACAATGAAAAAGACTTGATATTGCTCTTTATTTGTCAGTCAACCCAGATATCCCCCATCAATAAGTTGTAACAGGGTCATGCAAAGTGTATTCCTGTGTTTTTTAATAAAATACTGTACACCCAAGGCTGATACATAAACAGACTTGATATTGCTCTATATTTGGCAGGTTGACCCAGACAATTAATTCTACCACATCACAGCTAAGTCAATACTAAAGTCTATTACAGGACGGACAATGTTCTACCAGGGATTCTGTAATTCACTCAAGTGATCATCAATTTCATCCTACTGTAAGGGTAGATCAACTTCATCGAGGCCTCTTAAGGTTAGTGAGGACACCTGACCCCAAAAATAACGCCGAATTTAAAATGTCCAATTTTTTTATATATTAGTATTAGGTATTTACTTTATCTTGTGTAAAAATATTGGACCCCCTTTCCAGGCTTGTTTTCCCAAAATTTAGGCTCAAAGTGTTCTCAAATTACTATAGATTATATAGGAAAGGCCAAATAATTAGCATAAAATCTTGTCGCAGAAAAAATCCACGAATTTAAATTTTATTTTTATTTGATAAAAATCAATGAAATTCAATATGTTTTGAAATAAAACAATAAAAAGTGGGGGTCACCAGCTTACTTTTCTGTCTACAACACAAATCTTTGTAATTTTTTTGTCATTTTTCAAGTGGATTATCTCCCTTGTTTTATTTAAAAATTTTATATATGAAGGTATGGTTGTTTTATTTGAATTAAAATTAATTTATTTTAATTAAGTTTTATTAAATGAAACTATTTAACACAAGTTTTAAGGTATTTGTGACATTTGCACTTGTTTTTTTTGCATTGTTAGCTATTTTTGGTCACATGACAGGTGTCCTCACTAACCTTAAATCTATTTTGTGTCCAAAAAATTAATTTTGTTCGTAACTAAATCAGAACCAATTTAGGCCAATATATAAAATATCTTAGATTCTCACTTCTTATCTCAGCCGAAAATTGGATTTGGATTTTGGGCAATTATGTTGATTTTTGGTCAATTTTCTTCAAAATCGCAGAACATATTATCAAAATGGACAAAAAACTTATAAATAAAATTTTCGACCACACCATATTTCCAAGAAATCATGATGAGAATCAATCAATGGGCTATATTATTCTTATGATCTAAATGAATCTATAAAGGATGTAAAAATAGAAATCAAAATTATTAAAAGGATCAATTTTCAACAATAAAAGATTTACTATATGTAGTGATATAAATCAGGAATTCAATAAATATAGAAGTTTTCATTGATTTCCTCTGGATCTGATCTATATAAAATGTTTGTTTGTTACATAAATACAATAACAACTTTAGAGAGAAATAATTTGACATGCAAATTGCTAATCAATGAGCTCAATTTTACTAAAGTTTTCATGTAATACATGCATTTTAATTACATTTACAACATGATTTAGATTCTCAATTGAAATTAAACAAAATAAGTTTTAGCTTTAAAGTATTTTTCCCATTTATAATTTACAGAAGATAATCATTTAAATGTTTTAATTAATATTATCTAACTTGTGCCATCATCATGTTTTCAAATTGGTTTGTTCTATTGCATGAGTAGATCCAGAATTTTATTTAAGGGGAGGTGTAAAACTGATAGTTACTGAGTGGAGCAAGGTATGATTTTTTTTAGGTGTTTTTTTAGAAGAGGTTTTACATGGATTTTGTGCAAAAAACAAAATTTTTGTCAGGTTTAGGGGAAGTGTATGCCCAGTGCGCCTTTCCATTGATCCCCCCAGCTGCATTGTGTTATCTGCAGTGTCTCGTATCTATGTCTTCGTTTTGTTTTGTTTAGTTATTTTATAATGTTTCTTTTGTACTGCTGACAATGCTTCTTTTTCAATATACAGCCTGACAACCCTTGAAGTAATCAAAGGTATCCCCTATAACAATACATGTATATACCATAAATTCTATTTCACTTTGGAAATTGTTTTACATTACACAAGTGTTGATAAATATGATTTTTAACTTGCAGCTGTTGTCAATTCACTGTAAAGTATGATGCATCACTATCATTAAATAAAAACTTCACATCAAAGATCATATTTAATTTTGCCTTCCAAAGTCATATTGCACTATAATAACCTAATCGTCACCATGATAGAGCCGCAGCCCTATATTAAGACCATTAGGCCTTAGGCATCAAGGGAGGGACAATGGACAGAACTATAAAATAATGTAATTAGAGGGGTCAACGTACTGGTCATACTTTGTTTTAATTATTTATTATGTGGTCACCACTATCATTATTGATCTAAGGACCACCTGTTATCTTTCTGTACAAGTTAATGTGAGATTTTAGATAGAATGCTTAAAATACCTTATAAGGGAAAATCCAAAAATAATTGTGAGGGGGTTTGGTTTCATCTAATGAATGATAAAATGGGGAGTTCCAGGTCAATTTAACTGTAAACTTGCACCAAAATAACTAAAATTCCCAATGATAAGGGAGCAGGCCCAACCCCTGGATCCCCTACTGCTTTAAAGCTATCATAACTATATGTATGACTTCAATATTGAAGAGATGCACAGTGGTTTGGCACTCTTCATGTTTCCTAAGTTTGGTCAGACTTTGGAACTTCTCTAGACTTAATATTTAAATACTGAAGAATGTTTTTGCCAGAGAACAACAACATTATGTAGGGGCCAATTAAATGCTCAACTGATATTTGCTTGATATTTATTGCAAAACACACTTATTCTGTGCCAAAACCTCACTTATAAGTGACAGAACTCTGCATCAAAATGTACTGAAAGTTACTTTAATTCCCAAACTTTCTCTTGGGTTTAAAAACCATTTTCTTTTACTTTTATCCTTATAGCACTATCCTTTGTAAGATCAATACTTCTCTCGTGTTACGTCAAAGTTAGGGCTTGGACTAATCTAAGAACTTTTTTAAATAGAAGAAAAAACTTAATCAGCAACAGTGCCATTATAGAACTTATCTAAATTGGCAAAAACAGCTGATCAAACACATTTTTATTTTCACACCTTCATATGTCAATAACCCATCAATGTTTTATGTTATACAATAGCATAGGACTGATAAAGTATTGTTCTGTTTAAACTAATCAAAGTTTGCTTGAAACTATGAAAGGAGAGCCTTGACAAGATGGATGACAAAATTCTAATCAGGGAAATGAGTTTAATAAAACTATCAGTCAGATCAGTTGTGGCTTCTAGATTACATACAGTTAAAGAAAGAATTCACTTTTCAAATCCATTCCACTACTCAAAATTTTCTATGAGCGTATACATTTCTTTTACTTTTCATTGATTGTAATTTGGATTGTTTGAAGGAAAAAACCTTGCAAAATTCATGAGATCCATACTTTTTTAAAAACACTATAAAGGATCAAAAACAAAATATTCAGTTGTATGTATCTTTTCTACTCAAAAATTTAACTTTGTTAACAGTCAAATGTGAACTTCTTAGTATACATGTAGTACAAGTTTGTACATAATGTAATGAACCTGTACACACACCCCACCATCTCATAATTTACCAAAGAAGTCAGGACCATTGTGATCTTCAATTCAATTCCAAACTGATGTCTTGTGAGTTTTAATGTACTGCCTAAATGAGTTTTTTGTCCCCTTTAATGTACATGTAATTTATTACAATCCCACATACAAGGGACTTCTCACATGTACACCACCAGTTCACAAGGTCACCAGTTTGAGGATGATTTTTAAACGGATTTAGTTGCCCCTGCAGGAGCTTATTAATATAATCCACTACATTAATTTCTAGTTTCAGAAAATTGGTGGGAAGCTTATCTATTAAATGGGCAGAAAAATTATATTACAGCATGACAGAGTAGGTGTTTAAAAAATCAATGGCTTATCATGACAAAATGTCATAACAGTTTTTTTTTATTAACTAGGAACTTTTGAGAATTTATATAGATACAAGTAAAATTGAGTCACAGATCCAGTGAAAAACAAGTAATACTGTGAGCGAGCTCACAAAAGGATACCCCCGCTTCATATTGGACTCAAATCTCAAGTCCAGTTATCTCCCCTCAATCATAACATTCTTCAGGCACATCTACAGATTATATACTTCCTTCATTTAAAGTTTCATCAATATCCATCAAGCGGTTTAGGAGGAGATGCGCTTACGGGGTCTCCCATTGAATAATGTATTTAAAACGTCTAAGTCCAATTATCTCCCCTGAATGATGTCAGAGTGCGATGAAAATTCTTCAGGCGCATCTACATATGATGTTCTTTCTTCATGTAAAGTTTCATCGAAATTCATCAAGCGCTATAGGAGGAGTTGCGCTTACGGGGTCTCCCATTGAATAATGTATTTAAAAAGTCTAAGTCCAATTATCTCCCCTGAATGATGTCAGAGTGAGATGAAAATTCTTTATGCACATCTACATATGATGTACTTCCTTCATGTAAAGTTTCATCAAAATCCATTCAGCGGCTTAGGAGGAGTTTGGCTTATGGGGTCTCCCATTGAATAATGTTTTTAAAAAGGCTAAGTCCAATTATCTCCCCTGAATGATGTCAGAGTGCAATGAAAATTCTTCATGCACATCTACATATGATGTTCTTTCTTCATCTTAAGTTTCATAAAAAATAACGGCATGAAGGTTTAAGGATATCCCGCAGGATTGAAAACTTCCAAGGATACATCTCAGCATCTGAGGTAGGACCCTTTACTATGAAGTTTATATTTCCATTTTTAAATTTTGTTTTGTCATAGGATGAGATTAGCTAATTCAGTGCAAGGCTTATTTATGATCATGGTGCATTATTGTTTGTCTGTAAACATTCCCATATTGATTACGTTGACATGTCATGTTGTTATAGGTGACGTCATTTAGTAATGTTTAAGTCTGTCGTCATGTAGATACATCGCCATATTGGAATCCGTTGTTATGGTGTTTTTTTGTTATTTGTAAGTCACTGACCAACTTTTCGAATAAAGTTTCAATTGCACACAAAAACTTGAAAAAAAATCGTTTGAAAATTTTAATGGTTAAGAAAACCATAATTTCTTTAAAGTTTCTTATGCGAAAACACAGCTAAAGCTGGCCTTCCGGGGATTCTGGGATTGATTTACAAAATGCTACTTCCGGTTTGAATCATTGATACATTTGTCATGTGACCTTTATTCTACACTTCGTTGGACTTCCTCCGATATTAAAACTTGCTACTTCTAAGATTCACCTAAGCTTAAAGTTTATGCAAACACCTAATCACCAATAAATCCTTTTATTACCTTTGATTACAAAGAATTGATTTTTACTCATAAATTCTTTTTTCCTAACACTTTTTTACAATTAAGCCTACTAATAAATATTAATATTTGAACAAAATATGAGAAACTGTAAATACAATTCATTTTGATCAAAACAACGTGAAACAAGATTCTAATCCATTTTAAAAGCTTAAGTCGTTAAAGTCATCACTTAAAAACAAAAATGGTAAAGTATGAGTATTTTTTATGTGTCCATAAAACCCCAAAAAGGAAGTTGGAGTCACACAGGTCTAAAAATTGCTTTGTACATAGTCAGTGTGTCAACCCCATTCAACAAGTACAATTCTAAATAGTTCTAATAACATTTCTGCCAAACAAAATGATTTTTTACAAATGGGCGTAAAAACCCTTTTCATTAAAAACTGATGGACATGAATGCCATCTTTCTTATGATGTAGGATAATATATTCAAAAGTCTGTCAAAGTCAAAAATGGCTGCATTTCATTAAACAGGAAGTAGGCCAGTAACAGACCTGAAATTGAATCCCACAGTAAAGAAACCATGTTGATGCTACAGACCAAATTCTAAGAGGATGTGAAGTAGTTGCTGAGAAAAACTATCACAAAAATTAATTCTGCATCTGCCTGTTGCTCACCATCTTACAACACAGATTTTTTCTGGGGATCCACATTTGGGCCAATTGACAATACATTTGGGCTAAAAAAAAATTATATTTATGTGTAAGCTTAATTGAGCAATATAAAGGTAAATACAGGTTAATATTATACAAAAAATATTTACAGACTGTTGAAACAGAAAGTGGATAAAAATAAATGATATGATGGTCTTTTTTTTTAAGACATGATTCAACATTTGACCATGACGAAACTGCACACTCATAAACTTGTATGAACAACAATTTCAACAATATTCATCAATATACCCAGAACAAACTCGGAAATAAAAAGCTAGATTCCCATGAGATGGGAAATCTGAACCCGTTCATAATGACAAAATTCCATTCATTTGCCCAAATAATGTAACAGTATATAACGATTTCTATGAAGTTTCTATCATGCCATCAATATTAACTTATGATTTGTGTCAGCTAGAGAGAAATAGCCAGACTTTAATTTTAATGGAAAGAACTATCCCTTGATAATTTAAAGGCATTTTAGTGTTTCATATGTAGAAACAAGAGCTTTTACAAATCAGCATTTTCCATAATATATATTTCTCTCAAGAGGTACTTTTAAGTATTTACAAAGTGTTAAGTTTTCTGAGATTTATACTAGGTTGATATTGCATAGCTCACATTTAGAAGATTCATTAGCCTGATGAATAAGGTTGTGGACAATCCTTTTATGTTCAATTTTTTACTTGTGTTCTGCAAGAGTTACAATTGTTAGCAGACCTGATGCATGAGGTTGGAGAATAACAATTTTGTCATGTACAACTTTTTTTAATATAACCAAAATTAAGAGTCCTAGCTGGAATGAATAAAAACAGTTTGAATTTGAATTTGGAAGCCATGTAAAATAGGAATTTGGAAACTCTTACTTTTCTTTTTAAATTTACCCTCATGATCATGGGCAGCTTCAATGTAAGTTTATCTACATAGATATAAAAAGAGTTACTATAAAATTGGGTGAAGGATTTCGGAAAACATTAAAGGAAATTATTCTTTTGTCTGGACTTCATTCAATAAATTTGTATAAGTACTCTGTAATAGGGACAATCAAGTTTTCTCTCAATGAGTTAATGTATTGGATTTAACCCAATTGATTTTTTTTTTTGCATATTTATGGACACCCACAACACATTGTAATGAATGAACGGTAAGGATCAATCCCAGCTAGAGAGAAGCTTAAATATCAATGATCAGGAATATCTCCTTGATTAAAATGGTTACAGCATAAAATCAATCTTATATATATATTTTCATCAACACATTTGATTCTGTTGTATCATCATTTTTATGTATTTCAGTAAAGAGACAGATGAATAAGATAAAATTAATAAATTTTCATTTTTATGTTGTAACAGAAAGCATAAGATCAAGATGTTAAGTAACAAAGGAACCATGAGCTATTAGTGTCACAATCAGAAAAAGAGACAAAAAACAACAGACAAACAAGAAAATTTCCAAAGGCAAGTGAGACAAACTTTTCCTAAACAAAAGGGAGAGAATTTGTCTTAAATAACAAAAGTCTGTCCAAGACTGGTTTTCAAGCCTCTTCTTCACATTTCTATAGATACATTTTTAAGGTGGACACCTGTCTAGATGGACCAAATTTTGAAGTCCTATTAGGAATTAGGTTAAGACACCTTACATCTCTTCTAACGCTTTAATTATCCCTGGTTAGTTGTTTGGGTGTTTAGAGTATACAAACCTGTGTTTTACGTATTCGTAAATCTGCTGAAGATTTATTGGAATGTTCTTCTTGTTCTATATTTTGTTCTATCACTGAAAAATACAAGAACATGTTTTGTTTAATTTTTTTGAGTAGTTTTGTTAAACTATCAGTCTGATAAAATATTATTACATTATACTAGTAGGAACTGGTATGTGTTAAGTTATTGTAACAAGCATTTATGATTAGCACTGATGCATAAGAATCTTGTATAAGTTTTATCAACCTAGTAATAACAGTTCCTGAGATCTGAAGGTACCATACTCATAAAAGTTTATCATTGATGTTGTAACATATTGAAAATTGAACTAGAAAATCAAGGTCTTAAGATGGTGATACAGCTGTGCTAAGTTACTACTGAGGTATATGTATACTACATGTAAACCTGTTCAATCACCAAATGACTATATGTTTCTGAGATCATAAACTTTAATCTTGGATACTACAGTGTACATGTGTATTGAAAACAGACTTGAACTTTTCTTACTTTTTAAACAAACCACAAATTTCAACAAGGTTGGCCTTATATTATGAAACATGGTATAAATCTTTAACTTTCTAAAATGCACAAGTGTTCAATGTAGAAAACCCATTTGGCAACACTAATTCAATACTTTTGTCTCGGAGACAGGCAAATTAAGTTTGGAGAAGACAGATGTAGAAATGATTTTCTACTGGGGATTATACATCACGTGAAAAAGTTATTATATTGTCTCAGCTCTGATGAGCAATAAGAATGAGACTTCATTTTTAGTATTTTATGAATGAAATACAATGTAGCTATACCAATCAAGTAGGTACCAAGAAATTACTATTGCATTGATTACGTTGTGAAATATACATTCATTCAGTTGACTTGCATATGATACACATGAAGATGTAAATATTCAGGGGTAAAAGTGCTGTTTCCTTAACGTGATTTCGTATCATGCATATATACCAGTGTTCACCCCAGAAATTTTGGATAGCATCACATTTTGAATAGACATTATTTGTTCAGAAAAAAATTTGTATCACATCAATCAACATTCGACCCCATGTTGCTATAAGGGCCTGGAGAGAACACTGTATACCCCGTATCCTTTCATGTCTAGGGTAGTGTTTTAATTGATATTTTTCAGAAAGGGAATTTTTGAAATAAAGGTTTTTCCCTTATTTGAAAATTTGAACCTCACTTGCTGCACTTAAAATTGATAATTTTCAAGAAAGAGGATCAAGTCTTTCTCTTATTTGAGCTGTTGCCTGACTCAATCTATGAAATCATTTATAGTAATACAAGACCTACAGTATAACAGAATTAAAGTATTTGACGATGTAGCACATGTAATGTTATTATTAACAATTAGAAGAAATTATCATGTTGGCTGTCAATGTATTGACTATAAGTGATATTTAGAATGTCACAGGCCACTATAATCAATACTCTCACCATACATAAACCCAAACCTGACCCATAGTACAAGACAAGGAAACTTTTAGCAATAGAGTAGTGCAATATTAAATGGTTTTTTTTTGTATGAGGAAATGAAAAGGGATAAAAAATAACTTCTAATAAAAAGCTACGCCGAGCGCAGCATGATACGACCGCAACAAGTTGAACCCTGTACGTTGGAGGCCCAGTATGGATAGTCCATTGCTTTGGTCACATGAAGCCCATGGTGGACTTACAAAGCTTTTTGACACATGCATCCTGTGGTGGACTTAAAAATGCATTTTTGACACATTTATATTTACATCAACATCTAATACAAAAGCCTTATTTATATATACATGTATTAATTTACAATTTTGGCCCTTTGACCCCTAATTTCTCAAAAACGGTAAAAATATTGCAAATCCGATTAAAGAATAAGGCAGAAATATTCACAAGGACTCCAATGAACAAAAAAAGATTTTGAAAATCGGACCACAAATAAAAAAGTTGATTTTAAGGGCGCGGCCTGTCTTTAGCCCCCCTGTAGCAATGTAATGGTGAAATACATATCAAAATCATTGACACATTTGGTAGATAGAATTCAATGATGAATTCAATAAAAAAAGAATTTTCAAAATCGAATGAATGATAAACATTCTACAACAGGTTTGTCAATACACCCGTTTTAGCCCTTTTTGGCCCTTTTTTCTAAATAAGAAGGGGCCACAAATCCCACATACAAAAACATCATTCATTTAGTGGATATAATCATCATATTAAAACTTCATAACCATTGGCAGGACCACTACAACTTAATTTTTGGTTTAAATGACAAACTTTTAAAAATGGCGTTTTTGGCCCCTTTGACCCCTAATTTCTGGAAAACGGTATTAGATATTGCAAATCTGATTGGAAATGCAGGCAGGGATTTTCACAAGGATTCCAATGAAAAAAAGATTTTGAAAATCGGACCACAAATAAAAAAGTCAATTTTTTGGGTGTGGCCCCTTTTTGACCCCCATTAGCAATGTAACGGTACAAGATACATCAAAGCCGTTGATACATTTTGTTGACAGAATTTATTGAGGAATACAATAAAAAAAGAATGATCAAAATTGGATGAAAATTAAACATTCTACAGACGTTTTGTCAATATACACATTTTTGCCCCTTTTGGCCCTTTTTTCTTAAACGGTAGGGGCCAGAAACCCCAAATGCAATACCAACCTTCCTTTAGTGGTTATAAACATCATATCAAAATTTTACAACAATTGGTTATCTACAACTAAAGTTATCGCACGGAAACCAAAGTGTCTACAGACGACGACGACGACAACGACGACAACGACATCGCCATAACATAATACGATCGCAAAAATTTTGCGGTCGTATAAAAAAACTATCAACAAAGAGGAATTTTTTGAAAAACACTAGAATGGCAGTCTTTCATGAACAATGCACACTTACATCGCCTGTATCTTAAAATATTTGGTTAACAGGAAGTAGATTAGTTACAGGCATAATATTGCTTACAGTCTTTCCGAAGGTATGTCGGACAGCCGGACAAATCCGACAAAATTGTTGTCGGTCCGGTGAAAATTCCGGAAATCTCGGACCGGAAGTCCGGCAAAAATTTTGGGTTTAGTCACCCAGGGCAGCTCAAAATTCCGGCGGACAAGCAACTTTGATTAGGCACTTAAAAAATCCTGACAGAATATATAGTTTAAAAACTTTCAGTTTGAAATTTGAAGTTCATATTCTTGTAATGAGAATTACCGGTAAACTGGTGACAATTTATTAATCTAAATCAGTTTGATTTTTCTATCGTCATTTTCGAGGGAGAAATATTTACCAGGGAATGAAGTGAACTGTCTGGTCTTGTCTCAGGCATGCATATGTTCCTCCTAATTAGGAGCACCACCATGCAGCATAATAGTAGAGTGGAACATTTTTAATACTGTTCTAATGGTTTGAGGAAGAAATATTTATGAGAAAGAAGAAGCATGATGTTTTTTTTATTACATGTAATGACCATGATGACTGGCCAAGAAGGAACGTGTGCAATTTTGTGTTTAATAAATTTAGCAATAAATTAAATTACTCAGAATGCTGCTTCGACCATCAATGTACTACAGTAACTTTAAACTAGTTAGTTATCAACTCTGTTAATTTCAGATGTCAGGCTAAGAAGAAACTTTTTTTCAGAAATTTTAACGTTGTTACTTTTATACTGAGTGGGGCTACCACCTTTTATGTACTATTACATAAGATTTTATTTATCAATTTCCATTCTCTTTTTACAAATGGTCTTGGTTGAGCATTATTAAATGTATATGATGACCAATATTTCTTGACAGACAGGTATTTATAAATTATGTGCTTCGAATGATGCTTTAATATTATTTTAAAAGCATTATGTCTTGGTTTAACTTTATTAATGTGATCAGTAATTCTAGCTCTGAATAAAAAAAAAAAAACATCTATACATTACATGGTCAACATTGTCAATGACCTTCAAAAAACATTGATCATGGTACAAATTATTTTAATTGAACTGTTAAATATACTTTATTCACACATTAACACAACTCTTTTTTGCATCCTCCTGACACCTCATTTACTAACTAAATTGTCGGACAAGTGTCAAATCCATTCAGACAAGTTGATACAAGAAAGTACTTGTCCAAAGTGACAAGTTAAAATAAATGTATTGTAGAGGCCTGTCACCGGTATTTGACTTCCGGTTAACAATGATCAACAAAAATGAGTACAGTAGCTGGGAATTTTTAAAATGGAATTCTTGTACATTCTTAGTTACCAACCTACAATGATTTTGATAAAGACTAAAACAAATCAATTAAAAAATCATAGAAAATTTTCGGGCCGGCAAAAGTCCATTTGGTCCGGCAAGGAAATTATTACTGTCTGACCGAATGTCCTGGAAAAATTAAAATCCTTCGGAAAGACTGTGCTTAACAAAAAATATATATATATAACTGCAGGAGGAAGCTACATGTATTTTTGACAACAATTAGTACAAAATCTTCAAGTAATGTATTTTCTTCTACAATAGAAACATTATGGCATACTTCTTTGGGATAACACAAATGAACTTTAGACATATATATATAGAATATTTTACAGAGAAAACTTGCAGCTTAGTTATAAATTTAGAAAAATACCAATAGTTATTGTTTTCAAATACTTCTTATACAGACATTACAACATGATACATTGGGTGAACATCTTGTAATTTGTCAATTAAGTTGTGTTTGGCTAATCCAGATACTGTGGTCATATCAATAAATTTTCAAACAGGAGGACGCCCAATTTTGAGAAATCTTCTGGGTCTTCTGGGACCTCTTATTTCACTCAGTTCCTAATCAAATTTCCCTGTCAAACAAGAGGGCACGCACTCAGTGCACTTGCTCTAAATCCGCTTGGAGATATAAATGGGTTGCACTTTATTCCAGAAACCACCCACTAAAATTTTTGGGGCAATTTTGCAAGAGAATGTACAATTAAATGTCCTTAAAATGCCATTACCCATCTTTAAAAATAAACAAGTAAATCTGTGAGCTAATGCTCACTAGTGATACCCCCGCTCCCCAAACTAAGCCATGCATACAAGCTTGAATACTCTGCAGACAGGAAGTAGTTGACCTAGGAACATAAAATCACTACACACCATATGGAACTATAGGATAAAGCTATATACAAAATATCAGACCTCTATCTCATGTAGTTGCTTGGGAAACTGTGACGGAAATTTTGCATTAATATGTCCATTATGTGTAAAAACCTAAGTATTCCGTAAACAGGAAGTAGTCTACTTACGACCATAAAATCGGTATACACCATATGGTCCTATATGATAAAGCTGTATACAAAATATCAGACCTCTATCTCATGTAGTTGCTTGGGAAAATGTGACGGAAATTTTGCATTTATGTCCATTATGTGTAAAAACCTAATTATTCGGTAAACAGGAAGTAAACTACCTAGGAGCATAAAATCGGTATACACCATATGGTACTATAGGATAAAGCTATATACAAAATATCAAAACTCTATCTCATGTAGTTGCTTGGGAAAATGTGACGGAAATTTTGCATTTATGTCCATTATGTGTAAAAACCTAATTATTCGGTAAACAGGAAGTAAACTACCTAGGAGCATAAAATCGGTATACACCATATGGTACTATAGGATAAAGCTATATACAAAATATCAAAACTCTATCTCATGTAGTTGCTTAGGAAACTGCGACGGAAGTTTTGTTACGGACGGACGGACGAACGGGTAAAACAGGACGACAAGGGTAAAACAGTATACCCCCCTCTTCTTTGAAGCGGGGGTATAAAAATGCCGTCTAAGACCTCATGACACTGTTTTCCTGGAACAGCCCTTCAACAAAGACATTGCTATGAATATTGCTTTAAACAAATATTTTATGCAACCTAAAAACCAATAATTGTTTTTATACTGAAGACAATAAATTAGTTGTAATGTTAAATTATAACAATTTTAGAAAGTGCTTCACTGGCAAAACTTTAAGTTTGATTGGTAAATTACATAATTGAAAATGACTTGATGCAGCAAAGATTAAATTTGATGCATAAATTTTACAGTTTGCTGAATCATCAAAAATGAAGTTATGAACAAACTATATTTTCACTTCGATATTTTTTGCATAACTATGTAAAAAGGTCTTCAAATAAACTTGAATCAATATTTATTTTAAATCTGGCAATACACTCAGTACAGCAATAAAATGATCTTAATATAAATCAATTAAAAAAGAAATATCAAAAACAAAATTGAAGCTAGGAGTTGGAAAATACTGATAAGGAAATTTCCAAAATGTTCAACCAATAATATCTTTTTACAAAAGCATACTGTTACATGGCATACAAACAAACAAACAAACAAACAAAGTTTTATTTGCAAATTAAATGCGCCCTACATAGAGCTGATTAAATCAAGTAATAATTACAGAAAAAAAAGCAAATAACACACACAAAAAAACAAAACAAAAAAACAATAGATATATGATTGATGTGATTTTTATGATTAAAAAACTAAATGGAGACATTTATGATTAATTGCTAACAAAAGTATAAGCATGGGGGTAAGACAGGAATTTTGAAGCTGTTTATTGACATGACAAGTTTGCATATATTCTAAAGGTTTCCCTATCCTATATGTAAAAGATACATATACCAAACTAAATGCACCAATAAATTTTGATGGAAGACCTTTACTGAAAGAAGACCTACCTTTTAATTTGCCCCTGACTTTATTTGCTGTTTTCTTTATGTCTGACATTAACTCTTCTAATTCTTCTTTCATTTCTGAAAAAAACAGGAATATATTTGTTGAGATTATGGTTAAAAGTATCTAGTTTCTACTCCAATATGTACAAAAATGTATCCCTGAAAACCCAAAGTACAAAATGTATGTACTAAAACACATTTTTCATAGGAGCAATATGACAGAGGGACAACCTGTTTTCAAATTGTAGCAATGAACAGGAGAATAAGTTGCCTTTCCCACGCCAATTGTTAAATCTCAAGCAAAACCTGACACATACCACATGTACCAGTTAGACATACATGTAAAGAGTGTTTATAAGACTTTTAAGATTTTTTGACAATTTAATAGCTATGTGCATAAAAATGATGTTTGAATACAAGCTTTGCTACATGTAGCAGGAGTACTTTTGTTTTTGTTTTTGAAAAAATGAAAGACAGGTCACAAACAAAACCAAAGTATTCCTACTCTCTGCTAATGAAAAATTCAAACATATTAGCTCATTTTTGTATTCTAGCTTTCATAGGTATCATGTATGCAAATACTACCTAAAAGAAAACCCAATTAAAGATGGTATGAATGACCGTATGAAGACTATGAAAATAGCACCAGTAGAAGTTTTCTGTAGTAGGTAAAAGCATCACATTGGCATGGTGGTTAAAACAAGTAATACTGTGAGTGAGCTCAAAAAAGGATACCCAGCTTCATATTGGACTCTGTACTGTAAAAAAATATCTCAAGTCCAGTTATTTCCCCTCGATGATAACCGAGAGCAATACAAATTCTTCATGCACATCTACAGATGATGTTCTTCCTTCATGTAAAGTTTCATCAAAATCCTTCAAGCGGTTTAGGAAGATTTGTGCCTACAAGGTCTCCCATTGAATAAAATATCTAAAAAGTCTAGGTCCAATTATCTCCCCTGAATGATGTCTGAGTGCGATGCAAATTATTTCTCATTCACCTATGATGTACTTCCTACATGTAAAGTTTCATCAAAATCCTTCAAGAGTTTTAGGAGGAGTTGCGGTTACGAAGTCTCCCATTGAATAATGTACTTAAAAAGTCTAAGCCTAATTATCTCCCCTGAATGACGTCCGAGTGCAATGAAAATTTTTCATGCACATCGACTTAAAATGTACTTCATTCAAGTTTCAGCAAAATCCTTCAAGCGGTTTAGGAGAAGCGCTTACGAGTTATGTGGAGAGACGGACAGATAGACCGGGTGTTTCCTATATACCCCCCAAACTTTGTTTGCAAAAGGGGGGGGAATATAATAATTGATATCAGCACACATACATTGTGCATGTTAGAGTTACAAACTACATCATAAATGTTCCCATGCTTCTGTAAATGTATTTATTTTTGTGAAATATTGTCAAATCAGCATGTTGTAATCTCTACAGCTGTTATTAATAAACATTGCACATTGCAGGGGCAGATCAAGAATTATTTCAAAGGGAAAGTTGGTTTATAGTCTATCGAGGACACAAAAGAGGGGAGGTGTATAAGTTCAATTCTTAAAACTTTCTCTTAGTATTAGTATTATTTGTACTGCTAATTAATCCAATGGAACTATCCAAATTAACCCTAAGACAACATTGATTTCTCTAACCTACGCTTCCTATAAATAGCAAAATTAATCAACAAAAGTAGCATTTAATGGGTCACAAATGGCAAAATCATGACTGGGCAAATCTTCATTGGTTATCATTTAACATAAAGAGTCACAGAAGTTCATGTATTTCCATGCTGACTGTACATGTTAAAACTGGAATACTGATAAGTCAAGAAGGGCCCTTTTGATGTACCGAAAACCCATATTTGACTGATGACCATGAAATTTTAAATTGTAAACATAAAAAAACCCAAAAAACACTATAGAGAGGATAGGAAGTATTTTGTCCATACATGTACATGTATATTATTACATGTTACATGTTTATAATTACATGCTGGCAGACTCTATACCTTTAAAGGAACAACCTCATGCCAGATTTCAGATATTCATAAACTTAAATAAGGTTACACTTCATTTTGTGACAGAAAATAATGTGCCTACACAAAATTTACTTTAAGTCATCTACGCCCATACTGTTTAGACTCAGTTTCCATTTTTTTTTATCAAATTCAATTAAAGTTGCATGATGTCACAACAAACAAAGATCAAAATTAAATAATTGAAATTAGGTTGCCATCAATCATGATAATTAAATACAACAAGCACGATAAATCTCAAATTGTAATTGTAACATCATTTTCTCAGAAAACACTCAGAAAGCCACAGTTAGAGGGCTTATTGATTAAAACAAAGCTACAGAAATTCTATAAAAAGGATATGGCTTTTAACAGCAGCTATACAATTTTTGCTACTGTCATTGACTAAAAATGTAAACCAAATTATAACATTTTTCAACTAAGCCAAGGTCTGCATGACTTTTATAGTGGTTGCACAATGAATGTTGTTGGCATTTATTATATTCTAGTGCAATTTCTTAAATTACATGTACATGTAAATACCTTTCTCAATTTTACTGAAAAGGGCAAAATCTAAATAGGCCCATCACAAAGACTAAGAAATAAAATATAGAAAATAATGTAGCATTTTTTTTTACATTATACTACAAAGTGGGAAGTTTACATTTTGGTCTCATTTTTTGGTGTAAATGATTTCAAATGCTTGAGAACACTATACAGCAAAAGAAATTTTAACAATATTCTCATGTACATGATGTACTACAGAGAAAAAAAATTAAATGGATTTGTGTGTTATGTCTATTTTCATAAAAAACTATAAAGGTCAAGCTATTATCATCTTAATTATCACATATGCCAAAAATTGTACAGTTGTTAATGTATTTAGTACACAAACAATTTTTATAACTTAAAATAAGTCCTTATATTCACAATTCATGTACCTTATACAATACACACAAAATCATTGTGATATATCATGTACAATGTACAATGTATATGCAGTCATACAAACGTTCATGTTTTTGTATTTTACATACCCAGTAGTAGTATAAAAGCAAACAAGTATAATATATTTTGATCAATATAAATGTTTGTGCTGTTTAAAACACCAGGTTTCTTTCCTTATAGTACACAGCATTATAATGACCTATATCCTTAGCACTGGATTTTGTCTCTTTTAAGATACATGTATCAGCACTTTTGTTTACCCTCTAATATTTTGTATAAATGTCGCTGGTGACATTTTTTCCATGAAAAATGCATATACAGCACCACTATATGAATTTTTTATTGAAACCTGCTTTGATAAATGTAAATTGTATTTTGAAAAGTTGTGCTTGTGGACCAGATATTCTTTCTAGAAAGCAATCTAAGTAAAACTTGTCAAGCAACACCATTGGACTTGTCAGACAAGAATTTAGCAGACATAATATCAATTTTTTACACCAGAATTCTTCTCTTCAGCTCCACCTGATTATATCTTTCATCCTTGATTTGGCTTACACTCCAATTTTTTTAGCTGCAAGGCTTTTGACCTTCCATTGTTTAGATTTGCTGCTAATGACAGGTTACTCCATTTTTTTGTCCAGCATAACTTAATTAACCATTTTATTGAAACATGCAAGTACTCGCTTAAGTATTTTGTAATTTTAACACAAAAACTCTAACTTGATTAAAATATACTGTTTCTTCATTTGGTTCAAATTCAATATGTGTTTTTTTTATTCAAATTTCATTTACATGTATAAACAGCATAACAATTGAAAATTTCAATATAGAACACCAATTTTTTTTCTTCATACATGTTCATTAAATATCTGTGAGGTGATAGGTAAATTATAGTCTATTTACATTATTTCATAATGCTTAAATGAAAGTAAAAGCTCTTTTAATTGCTCTTTTCCTAAATTGAAAGGATAAATGATGACCCAATACTAGTTTACAATATAAAAGACACTTAAACAACTTTATTGTCCAATCTCAAGATTTGTTTAGTTTAATTAGTTTAAATATATTTATTTATCTTGGATTGGGAAACAAGCTTAATGCTTATGTGAATCATTTTGCGAGTGTGGCCTTTATAGCGGCCCCCATTAAGCCTACTCTTATCGAACTCTACAAAGGGGTCTTTAACGTGCATGGGGTATTGCTCTCCACATACATGAGACAACCTTTTTTAATCCCTTCTGAAGGACTTGCATCGTTCCTTGAGACCATCCTCGCAAATGGTGTCAAGAGAGAGTCGGAAAATTGGTTCATGAAATTTTCACCCCTGACGAGGATCGAACCACGAACCTTGGTGTTTATTGACCAAACACTACACCACCAGCTCTCTTTGATTTGTTTAGACTTTGCTTGTTGTCAGCTGATTTTGTAAAAGCTTTGCAACTGAGGTCACATGTACAATTTAGGTTTGTTTACAGTTCTGTCACTTTAAAGACTTGGTACAAACATCTTTTTTTTTCTAGACTAAGATTTTTTAAGAGTTCTTTTAGCATTGATGAGAATGGGAATACATGTACATTTTTGTACCTGACCATACAAATAGATTCTGAAAATAATTTTAGAGAAAAGTACAATGTAGAACAGTTATGCTTAGATTCCACTTTTTTCGAGTGGTGTACTGAAGATGATACAAAATCTTACCAACAATTTTTAACAAATACAATTTACAATTACAACAGCAACTTTGTACATGGAAAGATTATCCAGAAACATAAACCATTGGTCTCTGAAAAAATTACAGTAAATATATTAAAGTACAATACCACAAGCTGTACATTTAGAAACTAGAATGGAGGTTTTCCATGAAAGACATATGTCACCTGCCTCTTAAAATATTCGGTAAACAGGAAGTAGATGAATTATGACCATAAAATGGCTTTACACCCTTTAGAACTTTAGAAGGAAGCTTCATGCCAAATATCAAGAGGCTGTGACATGTACAAATGTATTTGCCCTGAAAAAATTAGATGAAAATTTTTGTACAGCAGGACAAAGCCACAAGACCACGGACAATGTCAGTTAGTAACCCCTTATCCCTTATATGTCACTTTGGAACACATTGCAACATAAAAACACCAATATCCTGTATATTCTACTTACTGTCATCATTTTGAGGGGCAGATAAAATCATGCTATGTTTTTTCTTCACATCTTCCACGTTGGCTGATATTTTATCTATCATACCACGTATCTCTTCAACCTGATAAAAAAATTAAGTCCACTATTTAATCATTAATTCCCCTTATCCAACCATTAAGAATTAGTATACATGAGTATGAGATAAGGTTTAATACCCTTTTTGACACACATGAACCATGTACATGAAGTAGGGCAGACAGTATTAATTGCGGAGGAAACCACAGACCTTGGGTAGGTAACTGATAAATCTAATTAATGAAATATTTTAATCACATGTAAAATGTAGGATGGTAGAACATAATGGGAAACAGCCACTAGCCAACTCACTGAATTTGAGCTGAGAAATGCTTTGGCAAGTTCATTTTATCATAGCCAACTCGCCAATCATGGAAGCTGAAATTCTGAGACGACTTTAAATTTTTACCAATAATGCTTTCCGAATGATTAATTTGCATCTTAAAAGATTGTGTTAGATGTAATTTCAATGTTTCTTTAAGAATCTATCAATTTTAAGATTTTAATGTACCTTTAAAAAATCTTTAATCCCAAAATGGTGTTGGTGACAAACATTGAAAACCTTCTTGCCAACACCGGCTAGTAGATTTTTATTCAGCTATAGCTTGTACTTTTTATTATTTTGGTACTAGCCTGACGAGCTGAACAAAAATTTTGTTTCCCATACATTAGAGAAGAATAATTTTTCTAAATGAATTTAATGTAAAAACTGGCATTTTAATCCTTGAAAAAAAAAACAATTTAACATGTTTTGAAAGAAAAAAAATTATATTTATATGAAAATATCATTAAAATTTTAAACAGGATCAGTTGGATAATTTTAAGTTGGAAGTGAAAACAAAATGAATTATTTTCTTCTTCTTCTTGTTTTTTTTTTTTGGTGCAAACTTTTAAAATTCAATGGAATCCATCCAAAAGTACCTGTTCAAAGAACATATCCATGAAACCTCCCGTCTCCACATTAACAGCAACATCATCACCTTCATCTTCATCACTCTGTGCCTGAAAATAAAAAGAAGTTGAAAGTTTGATTTTGATCCCATGATTCATACATGCACATTGTACATGTTTGTTATACATGTATATGTGTATGATAAGACTATAAATTAGCTTCAAATGTTTCTGTGTATAATTAGGTATAAACATTGTACATGTACACATGAATACATGTACAGGTAAATATTAATATTTGAAATGTATTTCATAAAAATTGTCATTTATAAAAACCCTGATAATTGTAGTTCAGATCTTTCATATACATCCTCTGAAACCAAGAGGTTATTCTCTTGCTTACTCATTCATTACACCTGGGTCATTGTTTGTTTGCGCTTTCTTGATCTGATCTTGAACTTCATAATATTTCAATACAAAAACATGAAAAATTCCCATTAGAAAAATGTAATTCGACCATTCAGAAGGCTTGATACCAAACTATCAAAAACAAGATATTTCATGCCCACCAGGGACAAGCCAGCATGTTACTAAATGAGCTAAAGATTTTAACCTCTAGCCGAGTTGATAACTTGCATCTTTATATAACCTACTTCATATCTCTATGACCGACTCTTAACAACTCACAACTAGCTCTCTAAACACTGAGGGCTTTTTAGTAAGGTACAAAATGAAATGGGATTGCATGATCCATACCATCGTCACCGAGGATCAAACCTGGGCTGCCCTAGCAATAAGCCAACTCGTTACCAATTGAGCTAAAGATTTAAAACTCTAGCTGAGTTGATAACCTGCGGCTTTATTATTACCTACTATAAAGCAAGTATTTAGGCTGTACTGTTTCAGTTGCTGCTTGCATGATTTTTCTGCAGCCAATTTTGGCATAGTGATAAAAAATAGCATAGTGAAAATCAAAAACTAAGGACAACAAGAAATAAATGGTAGTAATTTAATAAACAGTATATAATTTTAGTAAATGAAGTCAGACATTTACATTTAGTCAGAAGTGGGATACAGAGCCAGAAACTCCATCATCACTGGGGGAACCTTACCGCTTTCAAAGCCGCTAGACGATCTTTGGTCATATTTCAGCTAGGAATTGTACTATCTCTAATAGCTCATTCAGTTTGATAAAGGATTGGTATGTTGTGTTACATGATCTTTCAAAATTCCGATAAAAGACTAGAAATCGATACAATTTTAATATCGTCTACCATCATAACAGTCCATATTGCGCATGTGCTTTGCGGTGTTTCCTACTTCCGGTTTTCATCGCACTGACTTTTTATTTGAAAGAAATTTAGACTTCAGAAAACAGTGTTATTTCTATTTTTTTTACCAACTCTTACACAATCGTTTTTTCCCAGTGGTAAGCGATATATTTAGAACTGTTTAATTCAATGAAAGGTAAAATTTACCCGCCAAAACCGGTTTAAACTACCTTCCGGAAACTCTCTTGCGCCATTTTATCAAAAGAACACAAAGTGCAGGTAAATCCATTGCAATCAAGTGGAATTTTAACCCGTAATACTCAATACAGCGACTTTTAATGAATGAAAAAAGCTTATTGGTTATATAGAGTTTAATATTTTAATCATTGTTCTTTTCCATTTAGGTCAGATGAAGAGAATTCAGAAACTTCTTTATTCCTTCAATACAAGATCACTAGGAAAATTTTATATTTTACTACACTTAATTAGTAAGACATTGGAGTATTACACCAATATTAGCCTAAAACTCTAGATTTGATTAAAGACTATGATTGTCCAGCGAATAAAGGTATTGACAAAACTTCCCAGCTGGCTTGGGATGAATATAAAATGCAATGCAAACAGCAAACACAGTCACACATACTGGAGAAACTGAACAAAGATTTCATTAATAACATTACTTTAAAAATCTGTTGTATGGTACCAGAATTAGCTGATATACACATGTTATTTCTTTTATTTTAGATATAAAATCAAAAGATGGCAGATCCAGCAAATGTTCCACGATTTAAGGTATAAATTAATACAAGAAATATATCTTGATAAACGGTGTAGGTAGAAATGTTGTCTGTAGACCTGTACCTCTTTACTATTCTACGAGGGGGGCAAACTGTGTTTGGATATGATTCCTGTCTTTTTGTTTTGAGGCAGGACAGGCTCTTGTTGTGAGCAAGAAGAATCAAATGCTACTACTGACTAGTACATGTAATGTACAGTTTCTTTAAATGATTTATGTAGCAAATTTTAGTGATTAAACTAAATAATTTGATACCAATTACTATTAATGACACATTTATTTCTGCTGTTGGTTTCAGGATGATATGTGTGTTTGGAATTCTTTCCTAGAGCACCCTAGGTTTAAAAAATAAAACATAACAAGGGTAACCATAGAAAAGTGTACATTTGGAAATTTTTCAACCTTGTTCTGCCACAAGGAAACAAATTTATTCATACCGATGATACCGGGTTTAATATAGATGGATCACTACAAGCCGACTTTCACATGATAAACTAAATGGCATTAAGCACCTGACACATCAGAGTTCGAAATAACAGCCAACTCGCCAGCCTGAGACTGGTAACTTTTGGGCAGGGCTTGCTAAAATTGATGAAAATTTGACTTGCTATATACATGTAGCAAAAAGCAGGTAGAATTTAGGGCTGGTTACTTTTTCAGTGAATTTCCTACCCTAGACACATCCTTCAATTTTAAGATGAAACCAAGTTACACTCGTAGATCTGTGTTACCTTTTAATTTACTACTTGTAGAATGTTTTTGTTTACTTATTTTATTTTGTATTTTCAGCTTGTACTTGTAGGAGATGGGGGTGTTGGCAAGACAACATTTGTCAAAAGACATCTTACTGGAGAGTTTGAAAAGAAATATGTCGGTATGAAACTTAATTTCCATCCATTAATATTGTACATGTACATGTGCACTTGTGTTGTAAAAAAAAAAAGAAGAAAATCGCACAATAGACACACAAAAAACCTTAAACTTGAAATTGACTTTTGAAAAATTTATCTTTAGAACATGAAAAAAAAAAACCACACAACCTGGAAATCAAAAAAAGACCATGAATATTATTAAGTTGACTTTTATTTGTGACTATTTCAAGACTGGATTTGAATTATATGCATTTTATTTAGACCATGGGCCCCCGCCAATTGCAGAACTGTGAGCAGTGCCAAATGGCCCTGTCGAAGACTGCTGGCGGTTATCCATTGTGTTTTTTTTAATTGCCGCTTGATTATGGGCTGTGTCATGTACACTCATTCCACATCTCATTATTTTCTATTCAATACTGGAAAAATCCAGGAAAATGTCAATTACGACAATTTAATATGTTTTTACAGGGAAGGAAATTCACTGAAAAAGTGACCAGCCCTGAATTGAAATTCTACCTGTTTTTGCTATATAGCCAGTCAAATTTTCATGAATTTTAGCCAGCCCTGCCCAAAAGTTACCAGTCTCGGTCTGGCGGGCAGGCTGTTATTTCCAACTCTGGTTTTTACAATTTTTTTCTGCAAAATAATATATACCCAGGGGCCATATGTTTTGATGAATCTTATTTTTTTAATGTTTCATAGTTTTTTTAATCTTCATTAATACTAAGATTTATTAGGATGCAATGGCAAGGTATTTTTTATGACAAGTGCTTGAAATCACCTTCAATTTTGTTTGAGATTTTTTTTAGAAACCCTGAAAATTAATACATGTACATCTTCAGATGATTCCATGAATTGAATTTTTTTAAAATACATGTATAAAATTCTGATTTTCAAATTATCTTTGTATATTTCAGCCACACTTGGTGTAGAAGTCCATCCATTAAAGTTCCACACTAACCGAGGAGAAATGATCTTCAATGTATGGGATACTGCTGGTCAAGAAAAATATGGTGGTCTTAGAGATGGTTATTACATTCAAGGTATAAACATTATTTTCTGAATCTCATTTCAAATTTAGAAATTCCAATCAGCAGTGATTATCAAGATCTGTTTGACAAGGAATGAAAATTGCTGACTAAGTTGCTTGTTAATTAGGGTCAAAGTTTTCACTTTGTTTGTCTGTCAACATTTTTTTCTGATGACTTAAATCCATTGCAAATTTTAACTGTTGCATCGTTTCCTGATCTGCATAAATTAATTATACACAAATCTTGGAATAAATTCTAATACAGATTTTGAGAATAAGTTTTGTTATAGCTTAAAGTAAAAACTGTTGTTGCCAGTATAGACACACTCTATGCTGCATCATGTCATAGTGTACATATTAAAATTATATGTAAAGCAATTGAATAATTTTTAAAACACTTAATTTTTCTATTGACATTGAATTTGTCAATATTTTAGTTGCTCTGCTATAAGCATCAAAAACCTTCCTAGAAGAATTGTTTATAATTTTTGATGTATATGTACAAGTATTTAGTTTGTATTATTGCGTTTGATTTTCTTCTGCTTTCAGGTCAATGTGCCATTATAATGTTTGATGTAACGTCAAGAGTAACATACAAAAACGTTCCCAACTGGCATAGAGATTTAGTACGTGTTTGTGAAAACATACCCATTGTCTTGTGTGGAAACAAAGTCGACATTAAAGACAGAAAAGTCAAAGCCAAAGCCATTGTCTTTCACAGAAAGAAAAACCTTCAGGTAAATAAATGATTCAACATTTGACTTTTGTGAAAATCAAACTATTAAATTGTGTCAGAGTTACAAGCCAATTGAAAATGAAATATTGGAATATTGTTTCAAAGAAATGAACAAATTTAAAATGAGAATTCAGCATAAATGACAAGAACCTTTCATGTAGCTTTACAAGTAAACATATTACATGTAAGAAAACACAATGACATGCTTTCAAAAATAAGTTTAATTCTTAATTTATATTTCGAAGAAATTTATTGATGTTTAGATTAAGTTACTATTTTCTTTTTGGAATTTAGTACTATGACATCAGTGCCAAGAGCAACTACAACTTTGAAAAACCTTTCCTATGGTTAGCCAGAAAACTTTGTGGTGATGCAAACTTAGAATTTGTAGCTATGCCTGCTCTGGCTCCTCCAGAAATCCAGATGGACCCTAACTTGGCGTTCCAATATGAACAAGAATTAAAGGTAATTCTTAGAATCATAAGTTTACACATTTATATTAACTGATGCCTTAATTAACATATTATAGAAGCATACATGAATATCTATTATTATAATATAGATATAGGTGAAAGATCATGATTTCCGAGTTTAATCTCTTAATCACTTCTTGCAATCTCTTCTAGACAAAAAAGACCGTAGACTAGCTCTCTCTTTCAACCTCACGTTCCGTTATATTGATGATGTCCTTTCACTAAACAATTCTCGATTTGGTGACTTTCTCCATCTCATATATCCACAGGAGCTTGAGATAAAGGACACAACGGATTCTAGGAAGTCTGCTTCATATTTAGATCTACATCTTGAAATTGACTCTCAAGGAAGACTTTCAACAAGGCTCTATGACAAACGTGATGACTTCAACTTTCCAATCGTCAACTTCCCCTTCTTGTGTAGCAATATTCCGTCAGCTCCAGCTTATGGAGTTTACGTATCTCAATTGATTCGTTACTCCAGAGCGTGTGGGACTTACATCGATTTCCTTAGCAGAGCGACACGTCTGACGCAAAAATTGCTCACACAGGGTTATGTTGCTCCTCGGTTGCTGTCTTCACTCAAGAAATTTTACGGAAGACATCATGCACTAATAGACAAATATGGGATTTCGATCTCTCAGATGAGTGCAGATGTTGGTTTGTCATAGGGTGTTGTTTTGTCTTCCTTTACTGGATTTGACACTCTGAATGGACTATTGGCAACGCGACGGGTGTGCTATAGCAAGCAGGAACTGCTTACTCTTCCGGAGCACCTGAGTTTCGACTGGATTTCGCGTTGTTGATTGATATTCAGTTGTTTTGTGTTTCCATGTTTTACGTGTTGTCTGTTTTTGTCCCGTTCTTGTTCGTGTTTACTGGTTTAGTCTCTGCCCTTTCGGACTTTTGACATTCGGATACCCCATTGGTACCTCTGCTCCTTTTTAATAAATTTCTAGATTTTCATGGAGTTAATTTCAGGATTTATCTAACTCGGGTGCGAATTTATCTAACTCTCGTGAAGTTTCCCCCAAAAAATACGCAACTGAGATTATTGCGCAATACACAATTCATTAATCAATAATATCTTTCGTTTTCATTATTTGATGATTATAAGTCACGTTTTTCCAAATTATCTTTATAAAATAACTAATTCCGGGTGACGAATATCAATTTTAATGTCACTTGTGTCGAATAACGCTAGGGGATTCAACTCGTGCGTGGAACAAGTTCCGTGCACTTGTTGAATCCTGGCGTTATTGGAGACTCGTGACATTAAAATTGATATTCACCACCCAGGGGTTGGGAAGGTAGGGGGCCATGGGCCATATGCCCCTTTATGATAAAAATGGCCCCTTCCAAATTCAAAATTTTATTTAGATTGTTAAAGAATGGCCCCTTCAAATCTTGAATTATAATGAAAAAAGTGGTAAATGGCCCCTTTGTAAAAAATGCTTCCCAGTCCCTGACCACCCATCATTAGTTATACTATAATTATTACACTGCACGGTAATGATATGTTAAAATCCTTTATATTAAAGTAGTTTTAGACATAGTGTACATTTCTGTTAAAACAATTGCTTCACATTCATATGATACATGTATATTGATTATGATCGTGTCATTTGTAAGAACCAAACTAGATATTTAAATGTAAGTGTTGGTACATCTCCAATAAATGTATATGAAGTTATTTGTACATATTACTGATTGTTAGATTATTTTTATTAACATGAACTTAAAAAGAATGCAAAATGAAGCTCAAACATTTGCAGTAGTGTTGCATAAGAATTTTAACTTAACATATTTATCTATGCCTTTCAGACAGCACAGGATGTTGCCCTCCCAGACGACGACGATGATTTATAATGTGTGACGAACATTAGCTCATGTTTAATTTTAACTCATTAACAAAGTAGCTGACAACATCACCTGATGGAGAACTTTTAGGTTGGACATTCAGAGAATGTTGTGGAATTTTTCCTCCATGAGGCATAACTAGGCACATTTTATACAGTAAACTCCCCTATAATAGGGGTAGAAAATTTTGGTGCAATTTCTAATTAATGAGGTGCCTGCCTATCTTAGTTGTTAGCTGCTCTGTTTGGTCTGATTTAGCATCAATTCGGATTCAAATGACTCTTGATATCTGCACTAAGGCTGTACTATTGTCATGCTTGACTGTAACATCGTTGATATTAATTTTCATGGTTAGTTGTGAAACCTTACATTTTAAGTTGGTTGCCAATATCATCTTTATTATTTAATTCTTTTAAACAGATCAAAACTCAAATTATGTGTATCACAAAATATGTGGTCATTTTGTTGCAAGTAGTATAATGGTTTGCCAATATCAGTTGTTACATGTAATTTGTTTGTACTTGTAGTTCATAACAATGATTTATATCTTTTAAATTATTTTACCAACGGGAATATATAACCTTTAGTAGAAAATACAAAGCTAGTTTCTTTTTTGTAAGTGGTTAAAAATTTAATTATGCTCAAGGATCACAATATTATAAAATAGCTTTTGTTAAAAAATCTAAACATGTTACTTGTGTATATTTATATTTGGAGGTTGTGTGAAAGGTGTGAGTATGTGAAGAAAGATAATTTTGGGAGATTTTACACTATTTTGTCATGTTGTGACCCAAACATTGTAAACTTGTGTTCCTGCTATAAAGATGTGGTGTTCAAAAATATTGTCAAAATAAATGATGTTATAAAGGAAATTTTCATTCATGTCAAAGGATTTTTACTGTTTTATTTATATCAAAAACAAATATTTGGTTTTGTCTAACTTCCACACTATCTGATAGCAGAAGCACATCTTTTTGAAACGTGAAAAATTAATTCCTTTCTGTCTAGTATTGATGTTTTGAATTATGTCGCCAAATAAATTGTATTTATGTTAAAAATGAATTTTTAGAAGTTGTATGACATTGTAATGTATTGTGAATTAGTTTTAAATTGGCATAATGTAAAGGGAACTTTTATGTGTTGATGAAAAACATGTCGACAGAAAAGAATTAAATACATGAAATAAGACCTAGTCTTTGCTTTATGTATCTGAACCCCTGATTTCTGTCACCTCCACTTTGGTTGTTTATATTGTTTTTGTCCTGTCGGTCACAAAGTTACTCTGCTCTACTCTCTGAAACTAGAATTTATTGAAACTTTGTATGTAGCAAGTAGACCATATGTTGTGCATATTACCTGGTAATTTTAATCCTAAAACTTTGAAGAAAATCCTCTCAAGTCATGTTTTCTGCTAAACTCCACATTTTAAGTAGAGTTGAATTTCATGTAAAACATGAAACATTAGATGGACTTAGATAAGATGCATAATACAAAATGGTTTTTGTTTTTGAAAATTGACCATGAATTATAGTCTTATTTTGGTGGGGAGATATCATTTTGCCTGTCTGTCACAAAGTTACTCTGCTTGACCCCTCAAAGCAGATTTTGTGTATGGTTTTATGAGCACCTCCATATCGCAATAGTTCACGTTGTTATTTGATATTCAGTAGTTTTGTGTGTTTCCGTGTTTTATATGTTGTCTGTTTTTCGTCCAGTCCTTGTTTGTGTTGACTGGTTTTGTCTCGGCCCTTTCAGACTTTGACATTCAGATGCCCCATTGGTACCTCTGCTTCTATAAGTCCTTGGTTGATGAAACTTGGTATGCATATGCCCTAGTAGTAGCTTAGCACAGCTGCATCCCCATCTTTTGACCTTGACTTGCTGGTTGAGTGACTGACAATTTTCAATACATATAATAGCATTGTTCAAGTTTTATTTTTTTATTTGCATATGTCCAAAAATAGGGCATCTAATGGGACATTAAATGATACCCCGTCACTATAAACATGTATCAATAGTTCGTGAAATTTGAGATTTTTCAATGTGGCCAATCTCAAAAACTGTTATCCAGATCATGCTGGAAATTGATCTTTACCTGTATTTAATCACTAAACAGCTGTGCAAAATATCATTCAAATCTCTTGACACGTTTTCAAGTTGTCAGCCAGAAACTCAAAATGTCATGAAATTTGATTTCAAAGTGGCCTATATTGACAGCTATTTTTTGGATCATGCTGGAAATTCGAACTTGACCTGTATTTTATTGTACTTTCAGCTAAAAACGGACTATAATCCTTGTGTTTATACTTGTACTCCTCAATGAAAATAGGTAAACTACAACTTAATCCCTCTATTGAAATTTGCAACAATGGAAGATGATTACTGTGTTCAGTAAAATTGATATCTATACAGAGGAGATTAACTTGCCATTTTTCCCCTGAATTTCAAAGATTAACTTGTCGGACACCATACATCCAACTTCAACCAAACTTGGCACAGTTGTTTAATAGCATAAATGCTACAATTCTATGGTTTGGATTTCTGATTCGTCAAAAAAAAATCCGCCATGGCTAAAAATATAACATAGGGGTAAATTGCAGTTTTTTGCTAATTACTCAAAAATAGTTACAGATATCAAAATTCTGATGGGAGAGAAAAGTGATCAGCATCTCAAGATCTACATGCTCTGAAATTTTCAAGAAGATCCAACAATCAACATAGGAGTTATTGCCCTTTTTCTGGATTTTTTCAAAATTTTTCACTTATTTAGCCCTATATCTTGAAAACTATACAAGATATTTCAAAAATTAAGTTGCATATGATTAAGCAGATCAAGATCTACATTTCATGTATTTAGGTCAACCGTCAAAGCTGTAGGACCATTTCTTTTAGGAGTTATGGCCCTTACAACAACAAAATTTACTATTTTTCATTACTTTTCCCCTGAAAAGCTTTAAATTATACGTCTAAATTTCAAAATTGTCTTAACCCTAAGGTTCTTCCTACCCCAGACATAGGTTGAATATCTTAATAATAATTTGGTTCTCCAGTTTGGTATTTTTGGTTATACTGTTCTATGCTCTTCATATTCATACAGCGTTTGGCATTTTCAATATTTTTGGTAGAGCGCCTCTGATGAGTCTTGAATAGACGAAACGCGCGTCAGGCGTAGCAAAATTTATTGTCTGGAACTTTGTTGTCAATTGTATTTCAAAGATTAACTTGTCTAACATGGTAAGACCAACTGCATCTTAACATGGCATACTTTTTTAATAGCTTATATGCTACAACTCTATTCTTGTAAAAAAACGTGGCCCCCATGGCTATAAATAGAACATAGGGGGTAAATTGCATTTTTTTTTGCTAATAACTCAAAAATGGTTTCAGATATCAAAATTGTGCATGAATCAAAAGTGATCAGCATATTATGATCTACCTGTCCTGAAATTTCGGAAAAGATCTGACTGCTGATGTGGGAGTTGTGTTCTTTTTCCTAATTTTTTGCCAAATTTGCACTTGTTAAGCCCAATATCTTGAAAACTAACCAACATATTTCAGAAATTTAAATCGCATATGGTTAAGCACAACAATATCTACAAATATATGTATCTGTGTAGTTCAGGTGAGCAATTCAGGCTCTTGGGAGCCTCTTGTTAAATCAATCTTCTGTTTACAGGAATTCATATTTTTATTGTTAAAATTTAGTCTTTCTTTTTCTTCCAGTATATTTTGTGTCTGGTCTCACTTCCCTACAATACAAGAAAGAAATTAACAAATATAAGTCATTTACAATCACTGAATAATAATCTTTTTAAATTAGTGTGTTGTTCACAAGCAATTTAATGACAATGTTGTAAAAGTCATTTAAAGTTTTAAAAGATTTTAAATATGTCTAAAAGCTAAGTACAAATTTTATAAGTTCAGAAGATTGCCAACAAGTTCACCAATGTTATTGACATGTAACTAAGAGTTATAAAGGACAAGGTATTATAAATGAACAGATTGGCCCCCTTAATTGTGCATATTTTATTTTCAGGAATATTTCATTGAAATAGTAGGATTTTCAAGTTAAAGGGTTACACTTGATAGAAAGATATTGATTTTTAGAAATTGAACTGAATTGCTAGAGTATGTGCAGAAAATGTAAAGCCAATAAAATAGACAAAATATGCTTTAAAAATAGCTAGAATTTTACCAGTTTCAGTGAAAAATAAATATCAGCTAACCTGTGACCCACAAAGATATTTTCAGAAAAACATTGGTATAGTGATGGTACACCCACATTTAAATATTTTTGTGGGTCACAGGTTTGCTCATACATTTTTTAAGTTCAAAAATTAGCTTTTTGGAGTAAAAGTCTCTTTTTACCAAAATATTTAGCTCAACATTGAGAAGAAAATTGATGAATCATAGCTTTGAAACATACAAATTATTAAAAAATCCGCCATTTAAGAGTAGTATGATTAACATTTCAAAGGATAAAAGGGGCCAAAAACAGCCCTTAATATACCTTGTCCTTTGAGACTTTTGAAATGAGATTTAAAAGAGTTGTCTACCTTTAAGAAAATCTTTTGTTTATGAAGAGGGCAGTATCACTATCAGTACAAGAGATTTTGTTGCAAGAAACAGGAACTGCTAAATCTACTAATTATCTGTTTGTTTGATTTATTACCGGTAAGATACACTGTGCTCTTGTAAGCCTTTACTTGACATTGAAATAATTTTATTCATGAGTACCATTTTAGTGTATTTGAAAGAAAAGATTCATTGTTTTCCAAAATTGGCCCAGAGGCCCAAAAGCTCACTCTGAAATGGTACACTTTTCTAAACTTTCAAAACGTTGTTTCAAACCAATATTTAAGGCTTTGACCTACTTTCCCTGTCTACGTCTTCTCTCTTTCTTCTCCAGAATCCAGTCTCTACTTTTCTTTGCACTCTTTCCTTTCATTTGTTTAAAAGATTGTCTGAAATCATAGAGAATGAAAAACTTAGTAAAACAAATCTTTTAACAATAATGTTCACGATTTTTGTATAGACAATTATCAAACTGCTGCATATTGTTTGTTTTCTATTTAATACTAACAAATAATACAGGATTGAAAAAAAAAGAAGCATAGCAGTTGGTTTTCCCAAGGGAAATGTCAATCCTTGGAAGTATGTGTGTGTGTTGGTGCTTTATGTAGCCTTACAAATTACCAACCAGGACACAATCCAGCTACCTGAAGTGGTATTTGACTAGCGATCAATACTGTGGTATTTAAACCAGCACCTTAGACCACTGGGCCAACCAGCCTCCCAAAACAAGAACAGATTCGTTGAGTAGGAAAAAATCTAATTTGGCTTGTTAAACAGGAAGTACATAAGCAACACATCCTACCATATGGCACCACTACCTGAAGCTGTATACCAATTATCAAATATCTATGATTTATGGTTGCTGAGAAAACTGTTATGTTGCGGCCGGGGACAAAAAGGTACTTATATTTTTGGTTTTCATTGGCAGGATCTGTAGGTGTATTGATACTTTTTTTTACCACTTATATATTCTTTGAAATGTTTGTAATCAATAATCTACTGAAACATTTCTGCATTGTAATGTAATGTAATTTTGGTGATTGTCACTATGGTCTTTATAGGGCTCTATGTTTGGAAATAAAGAAATATAGTAGGGTTGTTTCCCTTATGGCATCACATTTTGACCACAAGATAGAGTTAATGTTGGCTAACCAATAGTGTTTTTTTCCTCTGAATGTTTACAAAGCTGAGAAAAAACCCTTTTATTTCCCTGCTGTGTTTTTAATTTGTATCTTTTTTTAAGGTCAATCAAATTAGGACTGTCCCCCCAAAAATACTATGTCCCCTCCTAGATAAGGCACTTTTTACCCTACTATAGAAAAAAAAAATGTATAAAATTTCATATTCATTTAAGACTTTATAAAAATTTACCCCCATCACCTATATAAAAAATAAAATAAAAGTGCCACCCCTGGGGGCGACTTAGTATATTCTAAAATAGCCCTTCTAAGAAATTATCCAAAATCATAAAAATACAGCTTCTACAACGCGATCGAGTTGATTATGGAATTTCTAATATCAAGGGAAATAAATTTGGCTATTTTAATGGCAAGACTTTCCGAGCAAAATATCAAATTTATTTCATCAAGATGATAGAAAGTCCATAATCCTCAAGAATTCAGTTGTAGAGGGTTTTCACCTATGTGTACAGGTAAAATAAAGAATTAAAAGGTTGATCAATAATTGCATGTGCAATTTTGCTTGAAACAAAATTTTCTCTAGAGGAGAGAAATATTTTTCCACAACTAGTTGAGAGGTCGATAAATCGGTAGAAAATTATAGAAATTGACCTTTTATCACTGTAGTCTACATGGTTTTGTTTGCTGTCTCCCTCTGTTCCTAAACCTTTAGGTAATTGTTGTGGCTGTCCTCCCGCAAACAGACATAAAAACATCCTGTAATATAAAGTACATTTCTGTGATATCTTTTATAATTTTCCGCAGTCTGTTATGGATATTTCTTATTGTGAATTAAAAAGAAAAGACAAAAATTATAGTGGATCAATCTAACAAAATGCTCATTTGAAAACTGAAAATCCCCAAAGCCCATATTAACACCTGATCTTCATAAACACCTAAACTATTTCAAGTGCAAGTATTGTTTATACATGTATCTGCTTCTAAGGGCATTCCAGAAATAAGTGTATGGGGTGATAAAGGGCCCCTTTAAATTTTAAGATCCATGAATTTAGTAACTTACTTAAAAACATTTGTATTCATTAATAAATTGCAGAAAAATCTGTCAATGTAAAATATGGCTGGATTTCAGGAAGTAGGTGAGCGACAGACCTAAAATCAAATCTCATGTTATGGGACCCAACCTTGATGCTGTATACCAAATATCAAGTGGCTGTGATAAGTAGTTGCTGAGAAAACTGTTACAAAAATTTCTTCCCCGCCTGCAATTCACCATTTTATAACCTGGATTTTTCAATCTGTGAAATCCGGCCAAAAATTGTATGGGTAGCAGGGTCTGGAAAAAACGATCACTTAAAACCTCCTACACTTGATTCTTGGAGTGCCTTATTATAGACCAGGTAGAATATAAGGAACAACTGACACTGAGATTTTGTAGTGTTGTAATTTACAACAAGTACACTTAATTTCATCTTCGCTAGCCAACAATTACGATCCGCTATCTCTCATCTTCAAGTGTTAGTGGATTGTAGCCCTTGGCCTGTGAAGATAGCTCAATTGATGATTGACAAGTTGTAACAAGCAGGAACTGCTTACCATCACCCTTCCACAGGCACTGAGTTCACTTTAAGTCAAACATTAGCTCATGTTGCTGATTACAGTTTAGGTCTTTTAGGTTCATTTAGTTATGTTTCATTGTTTATCATACTGTTCAACTTATATACTAATTTGTCTGCTGTTTTAAACTGTCTACATTGGCACTGCTTTGTTATATCTACCTACTTTTTAGCCTTTGTACTGTTGGGGAAGTCCACCACTAATCCACCAGTAAACCCTGCCTTCATAGCTTGCTGTGTGATGAGTTCCAACTGAAAAAAAAAACGATCAATTTAAATATTGGGGTAATTCTTTGCTCCTATACCTATTGCCAATGCAAGAACCTTAGTGAGCACACTACATACCCCACATGTCCACATTATGGACAGAGATTATCCATTTCAAGTTAGGAATAAAAGAGTCAGAGTTGTTGTCTTTCCAAGTCGGCTCGTTAAACAGGAATTAAATGATTGAGAGACCTGAAAATGTTTCCCATTATATGGGACCCCTACCTGCAGCTACATACCAAAAATCAAAAGCCTACAATTAACAGTTGCTGGGAAATCTGTGACGAAAATATTCAACCCTGAAATTTAGTGAAATAAATTTAAGTCAGCTCGTTAAACAGGAAGTAGATCATCAACACACCTGAAAATGTATCCCACCATATGGGACCCCCACCAAATATCAAGAGCCTATGATTAATAATAGCTGAGATATCTGTCATGAAAATTTTGATTATGGACAGACGGACAGACCAAAAACATTATAAACTTCCCAACTTCCTTGTATGTGGTATGATAAATCACGTTTCCTTTGTTTTTTTTACATCCTTATTTATATTGAATTAGTGTTTGTGATCTTTTCTCAGTGTACATTTTTTCTGTGTTATATTTCAGCAGCCTCATGCGTTCCATCATTTTCTTGTCATGAAAAAGTGTACTGACCTAGGGTGCTCATGTCCCTTTTATATACATGTAGTTTAACCCTGCCACATTTTATATATGCCTGTCCTAAGCCTATCCTTAACCTATCTTAACTTATGGCATACTTTTATCATTGTAAACCAACTTATCTTCATGACATTTTTTATTTCCCATTTTTGTCCCAGAAGGCAACTTCACAGTTACATATTATGGCTTACTGTGTATTCATTTATTTTCATGGGCACCAATTTTTGTGGTTTCATGAAAATTAATCAATTGGTGGAATCTTAAATTTGTGGTTCTGATGTCTGTAGCATACAGATCAATGATAAATTTCCTTTCCGTTAAGCATTCAATTTCATGGTCAAGGCCATCCATGAAAACCATGAAAATTGATACCCCAAGAATAATAATGAAACCACAGTCATTTACCTGTGAGCTGTTTTCTGGATATAACTGAAAAACTGCCTTTCCACCACGGCACTGTTTCAATGAGAAAAAGTAGACTGAAAATTTATCATTCTTTTATTTTCATTTCTTTACATAATGAATAAAAATAAGGCTTGTTTGTGCTTAAAAAAGCCCTATAACTACTTGTGCATATTCTTAACATTTGTGTGCAGATAGTAAATAGCGTTTTTTAAGTTGGCTATTTGAAAAGCTATTCAAATTGAAGTGATGTTAAATTACTTTCTGAGATGAAATAAAAACAACAACAAAGTTCCAGACTATAAACCTTGCTTTGCCTGACTTGTCTTTTATCTATTCAAGAGTCATCAGAGAAATGAAATTTCTGTAAAATATTTAGATTGACACTTTTGATCATATGTAAATCCACACCCACAAAATATCTAGTTTTCGTGAAATAAAGTTGAGAAGGCCAAGAAAAAAATGTATGTCTGTTAAGCGTTTCATTGATTGAAAAATTATGATAACAATGTGTTTTCTTACTAAAAGTATAGAGATATAAGATAAGGTGCAAGCCCCTCTACATATTAGCACATCAATATTTACCAACAGTATTGTTTTTTTTTCATATATATATTTTTGTACACAAGTATAAACTTACCAAACAAGCATACAGAGTTGTGAAGAATTGAAACAATCTCTTTGGAGGATGGTGAAATCTTTTGTCTGCATTACATAACCATTGCAAAGCTGATATGCTAAAAAGATCCATATTCATTAACATTATGATTTAAAACTGTGCAGAGCTGATTTGCTAAAAAAAAGATTCACTTTGTTAAACATTATGAGTTAGCATTGTTTCATTGTGGAATATCTTGTCAGCATTACATAGCCATTGCAAAGCTGATATGCTAAGAAAAATCCATACACATGTATTAACCAGTAAGTCCAAGACAATGAAGTGTTGAAGGACTTATTGTTTTTGTCAAGATCAAAAGTTTAATCCTGATTTTTTTTAGATAAATGACTTAACCTGGTTTAACCCACCATTTCGTTTGAAATGCCTGTACCAAGTCAGGACCATTGCGATCCACCAGTTCTCCGGTATGACTGATTCGTTTTTGTCATTTTCTCTGGACTATGAGATTGATCATTCAAGTTCGGTAGTTTTGTTATTACCTTTATTTAAGATCTTTATGACATGTTAACACAAACATGGTATGCAAAGTGTTTTAATGCATAACAATTAAAATTTTTCAAGATGGCAGAATTCAGAAAAATAGGTTGGATAATATCTTTCGGACTACTTAAAAATGGGTATAATGGGTATACTGATCATCATGGCACCAAGGAATTTTTTTTTATCATATGATATGTAAATTTTTGGCAATAGGCTGCCAAAGTAGTCATAAATTCAAATGAAAATTGATGATGTAACAAGAGGCTCCCAGGAGCCTGAATCGCTCACCTGGTCTTGACGTCGACCAATAGACTTTTGTAGAGCTAAATGAGTTGAACATTATCGGCCAAAAACACTATTTTTCACTTTTAAGAGGCCGTAACCCTTATAAGGGGTCATCTGACAACTTTGACCCTATGGAGACTTTTGTAGAGCTAAATTAGCTCTACATTTAAGCAAGCAACAGCTTTTCTCTATCTGCAACATTTTACATTCTATAGGCCAAAAACACTATTTTTCACTTTTAAGGGGCTGTAACCCCTATAAGGGGTCATCTGACAACTTCGATCCTATGGAGACTTTTGTAGAGCTAAATAAGCTGAATATTTAAGCAAGCAACAGCTTTTCTCTATCTGCAATAGTTTTTATTCTATAGGCCAATAAAAAGCTTCGCCGAGCGCAGCATGATACGACCGCAACATGTTGAACCCTGTACGTTATAGGCCTAATATGGATAGTCTATTGTTCTGGACACATGCAGCCCATGGTGGACTGACAAAGGTTTTTGACACATGCTCCTCTGATGGACTTTCAACCCAGGGGCTAAAAATATAAATTTTGAATGTTGTATTCTATCTACTCTTTAAAAGAATAATGTTTGGGGAAAAAATTAAAAATCGAACCAGAATTTTTTAAAAATTATGATTACAGCCCAAAAAATTTATTCTTAAATTTAGAATCGCTACCTGACAAGAATAAATTTGCAAAAAAAATTTTCAAAATCGGACCACAAATAAAAAAGCCCCATTTGGCCCCTAATTACGTAATAGGGGGAAAAAGGGGGGGGTCGCAAAAATTAATTTTAAATTTTGTATTCGCTATTTGACAAGAACAAACATACAAAAAAAAATTTCAAAATCGGACCAGAAATAAAAAAGTTTCAATTTCTGCCCCTTTTTGCCCCTTATTACGTAACAGGTGAAAAAGGGGTGGGGGACGCAAAAATAAATTCTCAAATTTGGATTCGCTACTTGACAAAAATAAACTTGCAAAAAAAAAATTTCAAAATCGGACCACAAATAAAAGTTTCGATTTTGGCCCCATTTGGCCCCTAATTACGTAATAGGGGGAAAAGGGGGGGTCGCAAAAATTAATTCTTAATTTTGTTTCCGCTATTTGACAAGAACAAACATGTAAAAAAAAATTTCGATATCGGACCACAAATAAAAAAGTTTTTATTTTGGCCCCTTTTGGCCCCTAATTACACAACGGAGAAAAAGGGGGGCGCAAAAATTCATCAGGTTCATTCTTTTATTGTTAGAAACATTCTTGACAAATTTCACAGCAATAGGCCAACTAGGACCAAAGTTATGGTGGAAACAACTAAAATATTTAAATTTTTTTCCCCTTTTGGGCCCCTAATTTCGAAACAAAAAAAGGGGGGGACCCCCAAAATCAATCCCATTCATCCTTGTATGGTAAGGAACATCACTGTCAAATTTCATAGCAATTGGATAAATAGAACTAAAGTTATTGTGGAAACAAACAAAAAAGTAGTATTTTTGGCCCTTTTTTGGCCCCTAATTTCTAAACGAAAAATGGGGGGACCCCCAAAATCAACCCCATGCATCCTTTTATGGTAAGGAACATCATTGTAAAGTTTCATAGCAATCGGATAACTGGAACTAAAGTTATTGTGGAAACACTAAAAAGTTAACAGACACCGACGACGACAACGACGACGACAACAACGACGACAGCATCATACCATATTACGTCCGCAAATTTTTTGCGGTCGTATAAAAACACTATTTTTCACATTTAAGGGGCCGTAACCCTTATAAGGGTTCATCTGACAACTTTGACCCTATGGAGACTTTTGTAGAGCTAAATAAGCTGAACATTTTAGCAAGCAACAGCTTTTCTCTATCTGCAATAGTTTTCATTCTAGAGGCTAAAAACACTTATTTTTCACTTTAAAGGGGCCGTAACCCCTATTAGGGGTCATCTGACAACTTCCACCCTATGGAGACTTTTGTAGAGCTAAATGAGCTGAACATTTAAGCAAGCAATAGCTAATCTCTATCTGCTATAGTTTTCATTCTGTAGGCTAAAAACATGAAAAATGGCTATTTTTCACCTTTAAGGGGCCGTAACCCCTATAAGGGGTCATCTGACAACTTAGACCAAATGGAGACTTTTGTAGAGCTTTTGATGCTGATTCAGTAGCGTGCCATCAGATTTTATCTATCTCTTATACTTTTTGATTTATAAGCCAAAAATAGTAGTCTGACCCCCCTGGTCTATTTTTAGTAATGGCGGCCATGTTTTTTGACGCATCAAAAATTGAAACACAAGTTTGGTGCAGGACACCCTAAGGATCATTCATATCAAGTTTCATTAAATTCTGTTCTGTTGTTTCAGAGGAGAAGATTTTTGAAAATTGTTAACAGACGACGACAGACGCCGACAGACGACGACGGACGCCAAGTGATGGCAATAGCTCACATGGACCTTCGGTCCAGGTGAGCTAAAAAGGGTATGTTAAACATCACTGTGCCAGCAAAATATTCTACATCGGGGGTGGTAAAGGGGGGGTAGGTGCACGGATGAACGGCCAATAAAAAATGACAATCACGATGAACGGCCAATAAAAAAATGATAATCACGATGAACGAAAAATGAAATAGAGAAACAAGATGCACGATGAACCTCCATGCACGGCTGAACGGGAAATAAAAATTGCTCAACACGATGCACGAAAAAAACCCTTTACCACCCACTACATCTTGCAGTTTGGGGTATGGGAGGGGACTTCAATGTGACTCACTTGCAATCCCAATTATACCCTGTACTTAATACTGTCTGAAATTTGTTTATTTGAATAACCATTAAAACATTACTACCATTATTTTGATATACATAGTATAATGCAGTTGTAATTCTATTGTATTTTTTTTAGTGGGAATAAATTGTTTTACACAGGGCTAAGGTTCTTGGTTCAGTCCTCCTCAAGTGTGAAAATTGTATAGATTAATTTTATTTCTCTCTCTCTTGACACCATTTGTGAGAAAGGTCGTAAGAAACTTTGCTAGTTTTATTTCATGTGGAAATACTTTCCTATCAATATTACCTGATGACAGCATCAAATGATCCTGGTCTAAAAGGCATACCATATCCCATGTCCCCTAAAACCACATCACCTTCTACCTCTTTCTCTCTGGCTATTTCTGAAATCATGACATGTTTGGTAAATAATCAGTGTGTGTGTGTGTGTGGTGTTTGACGCCCTTTATCGACCCACCTGGGTCATTTAGTGCGATCAGTTTTTTTGATGGAGGAAACCAGAGTTCCCGGAGGATACCACCGACCTTTGGCAGATAACTGACAAACCTAATCACATACAGTTGGGCAAGTCCCTTTTTTGTTAAATACAAACAGGACTCGAACACCAGCTAAGAAGTGATAGGCATAAATAATCTGTAAAATTTGGTCAAATTGAAGGTTGTTGGTGGACTTCTCAGTTGATTTGCCTGTAAAATTTGGTCAAATTGAAGGTTGTTGGTGGACTTCTCAGTTGATTTGCCATCAATCTATGTAGGTTGTGTCATATAGATTTGTTCCACATCATATTATCCTCTATCTTGATAAGTGAAAAGAAAATTTATATGTACGAGTTTAATGTAGCGTTTCTACAACTAAGCACATTAAGTTAAATATCATATAGCATAGTAGTGCTTCATGTTCAAAACTGTGTGCAAAGGTCTGCGCATATCCAAAGCAATAAAACAAAAAAAATTTGCATTCAATGTGCATTATTACATTTCTTTAAAATATTTCTAATGTTTGCACAGGTTTATTTGATAAAATTTCACAAAATACATTGTTTATCTTTTCAAATTACTCTGCAAAAGTCGTTGTCAAGATTTCACATGCTGGTGAGTTTCAACAAGAAATAAAACTTCTTTACCGAAGTACAACTACATTGAGGATTGGTTCTACATTATGTTTCCAACTGGTTTTGTCCATTTTTCTATGACATATCTAAATTTAAATTCCTGTTTGGTAGTTTGATTGTTAGCCTTACCGGTATTTAATATGCAAACAATGACTACTTGTAATATTAACCATAGCTAACTTAATGTCAACATAAATTGCAATGATGAATTCACTAGTTAAGGATGCTCGCTGGTCTTGTTTTGGTATTTCTGTCATTTTTTCAGAATAATGTCTTCAATATGTCATAAAGAGGTTATATACAAAATTTTATCAAATCCTATTTATTCTGTCATGGATTTCAACAGCTAAATAGTGCTAATGCTAAACCTATGAAAAAGTCAGAAAACCTTTTCCCACCAAAACTTTAACGTCATTTACCTTGAATTCGAGGTCACGAACCTATCAATTTTTTTCCCTAATTCTATACCTTTTACTATTATCTTTTCATTAAGGAATCAAATTTGAAACCTTTTTATTTTCAATAATAGTAGCAATCAAATTTATAGAACTGATATTTAATGAATGTAACCATTCATCTGTGATCTATTCACCTAGCATGTGAGGGCTGATGTCAACACCAACCCAGAAATGTCCATTGTCTGTCAAACATTCACCACTTAATCCTGAACCACACCTGCAATGGAAATATCACAAAATGTCAAAATTTATAATACTTGTAATGTCTTTATAAAGATACCATTATATAAATCCAGTCTAAAAGTATGTTTGCTTTCCCTTCCCAAACTATCCAGTTTCAGGGTGGGTATGTAAGTAGATTAATCATCTAAGTTAGGGATGGTTACTCCTGAAATCTTTTATATTAAAGATGTTATGATTTGTGATGGAAATGATAGATAAATTTCCACTCAATCAAATTGCAAAAATAAAACTATATTGTGTGCTTGTTTCCATATATATGATGTGAAAATTTGGCAGGAAATGGGGCTCTTCTAGATATCACATATCCTTACCATAGTGATGCTTTTAGGCATTAAAAAATTTCTATTTTACTTTTGCAATTTTAAAATATTTCCAATAGGGTTGGGGATTGGCAAACATACATAACTTTATTTTAGGCCTTTTAAAATGTAACAAGAGCAATATTGATGTCTGTGTCAGACCACTATAGAATCCTGATTATTCTGTTGGTATAAAATCACCTTACAAAACAGGATATAATCATAACTGTATCTGTTTTCGACTGGAGTTCGCGTTGTTGATTGATATTCAGTTATTTTGTGTTTCCGTGTTTTACATGTTGTCTGTTTTTGTCCCGTTCCTGTTGGTGTTTACTGGTTTTGTCTCTGCCCTTTCTGACTTTTGATATTCGGATACCCCATTGGTACCTCTACTTCTATCACCATGTAAATTTGATATAGGTGTGTCATAAAGTTTTTGTATTATTGTCCTTTACCAGATTTTAAGTATACTATATTAGCAATGTGACAGGTGCTTTAACAAGCAGAAACTGGTTACCATTCAGGAGAAAGTCAGTTCATTGTTGAATCAATGAGTAGTCATGCAATTGTGTGTTTTTTGTCTTTTGTGCCTTTCAGACTTGAGACATTCAAATGACCCATTAATCATGTTAATAATTCTTGGCTTCCTCAACAGATCTGTGAAGTCAAAAATTCAATTCAGTTTAAATTTTACTTGATCATAAATACGAGGGAAAAGAAACAAAATTGTCTACCCCTGGCACATATCATAAGCCAGGACATTTCTTACCCAACATCTAGAATGAAACATGGTTCATCTTCTGGCAACCTGAGAAGTTCTAAAGCTCTCTCTGATAACTGGTTCTGAATTTCTATCATTCGAGAACTAAAAAAAAACAAAAAACATACATGTATAGAAAACAAGAATATAACTAATAGACATAATGCCCCATCTTGCATCATTCGGGACAAATGCACGGACAAACTGACCCAAACACTATATGTCCCCAACTTTTGTAGATGGGACATAAAAAGCTGTTTGTTTTCATCGAAATTTATATAAATTAGTTATTAATTGTGCTTTGTCAAGAAGAGGGTCCATGCCACTTTAGGATTGGGCTTGAATCATCAGTATTTTATTTTCAATCTATGGCCAATTGGAAAATGGCAAGCAGCGACCACTGATCACATTGGAGGCTGCTGGCTGATTTCCTTTGCATATTTTTGAATTAATCCTGAATATTGTAGGTTGTGTTGCATACACTTATTACATATGTCATTATCTTCTATCATGTCTATACAGAACATCTATAAAGACATTAAGATAAAAATCGTAAAGTAAATGAAAACAAATAGAGCATTTATAAGGAAACTTGTCTTAATCTCTGATAAATTATCAATTGTGTTTTTTGATCTAGGGTTAATAGCAACAACCGCTGGTCATATTGATGGCAGCTGTTTTCCACTGTGGATTTTAAATTGCTTCTGATTTTACCATCATTTATGTAGGTTTCATGTACACTCATTGCATATCTCATTATCTTCTACATGTTCTATGTGTGTGTGAATTTTGTTGTTATTTTTATTTATATTTAAAATCTTTTATTTGCTGTCTTTCTATGTTCATGATATGTAGAATAGAAATACATAATAGATAATATAAGTACATGTACTACTTCTTGGAGTTATGCAACGTTTTTTTTTCAATATATTAAAATGGAAATGAATTTGCATTTCAAGCTGTGACTGTTTAGAACTTGACGTTACTGTGGCAATTAGATGTTAACCTAACTCCACTTGGCCTCGTCAGGTAAATTATATTTGTGGCAGTAAAATCTATGTTTTATGCAGTCACATTATTATTCAATCAACTGACAGATTCTACATGATAACTAAGTCTTACTTAGATGTGTATTTCCTTGCTTCATCTTCATTATAAAACTGAAATAAAAATCAAATAATGTTTAGATCATTAGATGTTAAGAGACTATCATATAATGTACAGGTTCTTTAAAAAATCAAATAAACATGTACTCCATATCCTTTCATAAATTATACATGTTTATATGTTTTGAAACTCAAATGCAGGTTTTCTTCCCTTAAACATAAAATTGATTTTATTTTATGGTGGTATACCCCAGTTATAGCTCTTTTAAACTAAAGACTCCCAGGAGCCTGGATTGCTCACCTGACTTCAATGACTGATGGAATGAAAATAATTTGGGGTATCCGAGGTGAAAAACTCTAATAAAGGATGGCCATACAATTTCCACCTTATAATGAATTTTATAAGGATGGGGTGGGGGTGGGTCATCTGACAACTTCAGTCTAATGGATATTTTTGAAGAGCTAATTGAACTGAAGATTTAAGCAAGCAACATTTTTTTTCTCTATCTGTAACAGCTTTCATTCTGTCAGCCAAGTACACAAAAACTGTTTTCACCTTTAAAGGACCATTACCCCTGAAAGAGGTCATCTGACAAATAATTTTTGTAGATCTCAAATGCTTACTTTTCATTTAGCACTTACAGATCAAGTTCAAAAACTGTGCGATGGACAATTTTGACCCTTACAGGGATATAACTCCTATAAGTAGTCGTCCCACAACTTTGACTCAATGGAGAGTTTTGCAGAGCTATTGATGCTGAAGAAGGAAGGTTGCTTCAGATTTTCTCTATCTCTTATACTTTTTGAGTTAAGCTGAAAACTAAGGTCTGTTATATTTTTAGTGATGGCGACCATGTTGGTTGGTCGGCGTGCATAAATTTCACAAACTCAGTAGAGGACATCCTAAAGATCAAGTGTACATAGTTTCAAAGCAAACCCTTCAGTAGTTTCAGAGAAGAAGATTTTTTTATATATGTTAAAATTGATAGAAAAAACAGTTAAAGGGGAATAACTCTTTAACAGTTGATCTGACATTTTGTTGTAGATCTCAACGAGCTTAACACTTCTGCAATGCTAACTTTTTCTCTTCTATTCCAAGATTAGCAATAAGAGAGAAGGGAAGTTTTGATGAGCGTTTTAGTCACCACCTTTTTTATTTTGAATGACGTGTTCTCTCGTCTTTTAACGTTTTATTTTGGGTTTTGTTCTGACTAGATTTACGTCTTGCTGTAAATGCACTTATAAAGTTGTGTGTTATAACTAACTATTTCTGGTGGGGCTTGTCTTTCAGGTCGACCACCATGTGCCATTGTTGATATTTTTTGACAGGAAGTATTCAATTCAAATCGCCCCATCGAATCTCGCACCTAAAATTTTCGTGAAGTACTGTAAGTGTGACCGAATATAGGAAAATGTCAAGCTTCTTTGTGGATTTTAACGACAAAAAATCGATGACACAACTTGATTCATCTTTCTTGTCTACATGATTAAGTAAACTTATAAAGTAAGTACATAAGAATCCGTAGGGCCGATATTTTGGGACGACATATTGAGAGTTTTTCGGCTGGTGAATTTCGTTTCCACCCAAAAAACATCCCCTCATATTTTCTTGGACGGTTGGATCTTGGAAGGAAACAAAATACTGTTGAAACATACTTTAAAATGCATTTAAAAAGCGATCACTGAACTGTTGTGAAGAAAATGAGCGACAAAATTTGGATTTACAGCACATTCACCCGTTTGAGGACATATAGTGGAAATATTTTTCAAGGTCATTCTTTAGACTTCCAGACCAGTAAAACCGACAAAAGTTTGCTTCTTACCTCATTATTTGCAAGATGCAGAAGCTTTTCCAGCTCTTCTACCTCTTATAAATCACCAACTCATTACTATGATGTGTTAGAACTTACCCCGAAAGCAAATCATAATCAGATTAAAGATTCATATTATGCCTTATCTAAAAGATACCACCCAGATGTGAATTCATCACCCACAGCTCATTTACAGTTTCAGGAGTTGTCTGAAGCTTATGAAGTTCTTGGTAGTCCAGCTCGGAGAAGAATGTATGACAGAGGAGTTTTCCGACCAGGTCATGCAAGCAAGAAAGAAGAATATCATGAACATTATAAATCTCCATTTACAGGAGGTAACTTTGCCAAGAGAAAGCAGAAACCTCCAACTGGTCGAACTAAGTACTATAACTATGATGAATTTTATCGTATGCATTACAATGACAATCGAATAAGATATCAACACGAGAAACAGGCTGCTAGGGATAACGAGGAAATGAAAAAGAGAAGCAAAGTGGAATTTGAGTCAGCAATCATTGGAAACTTCCTTTTAGTAGGGTTTTCTTTCAGTGTAGTTGTAGTTTTATTTTGTATAGAATATCTGGAACGAATAGATACCAATCATAAAAAGACATCACAAAAATAGTCATGATAGTTGATGAAAACTTATTGTTTTTTGTTCATTTATGATGTACATTTGTACATTGGACTGTGTCCGACGTGTACAAATGTACGTTTTATTTATTTGCAAAAAGAAACTCTAAGGACATGCGCTATATATATGATGCAGCAAAATTAAATTGACTGATATTCTTTACTTATCTTATGCAATGCAGTTATTTATATGTCGTTCATGTATGTAGACATGCATTATTTTTTTATTACAAGGATTTACATGCAGTTGATCTGTACATACATGTACATGTTGACTTATCCCTACATGTATGTCATGTATGTATTTGTTACATAATTTTAATACAATAAGATTTTTTTGTGTATGATATAACTAATAGAAATTTAATTATTAATATTTTAAGTCCATTTTCTACCTTTAAGGATTATCCATTTTTACATACATGTTGTAGGATTACCTGCTAGCAACATTCTATGAACATGATGAATATAATAATGATAGTAAAATGTTTCTACAATTATTTTGTGTTTGAAACATTTCTTTAGTACGTGTCTGTTCTTGTTTGCTTTACCCTATAGAATACCTGTATATACATGTAGGTATTTAGGAACACGTACATTTGAAAAACCATAATACTTACAGCATGTTTCATAAGAGCACCATTGGCAAACTTTGAAGTGTATGTGAAATTTGGAGCATGTTTTGTTGTCTAACATGAAAAAGGCTAGAAACATACAGTAAAGTTGTGACAGAAATTGTTTACGTGAACATATAACAGTTCAACACACTAAAAAGGACTTTGTTCATGATATATACATTCATGCAATAGGAGTTTTATCACAAAAAAATAAGAAAAACCTGTTAAAAAATCTCAAAATTTTGTATAGAGTGGACAAAGAACACTCTGATTATGACAAAAAATATATGTACAGTCACTGACAGTATTTTAAAACCTTCTATACCAGGAAATGCTCTTAATCATACATGTACAATGAAATTGAATATGATGAAATAATAAATAATTATTTATGAATTAATTGTGAAATATAATGGAAATACATGTACATGTATGTGTGGGTCAAAAACACCTCCATAACATGTACAATTATTCTGAAATTGTTTACTTTGTGCTGATGTCTGTATTTTGTGATGTCCAATATGAGTATGAATGGCCTCAGTGGGTCTAAATCTTTGATTTATTAATTTTATTCTAAAATTGTTTTTTAATCTGTGATTTTTTTTATATGTAACTTGTACATAATGAACTGTTGAACAGAAAATTAAAATAAAAGCTGTTTTGTTGATAAATATTTTCATTTTTATTTATTTTGCTTCAAGAGAATGCCAAAGTTTTGAGGTACATGTATGGTGTCTGTTTTTTTGCAATCTCCAAATAATAAATGTCTTCAGAAAGTATTTGATCGTTAAATTTCATTCTAAGATTGTTTTCAAATCTATTTTTTTAATGTAACATACATGTATACAATGATGTACACATTAAACTGTTGTACAGACAATTAAAACTGTTTTGTTGATAAAATATCTTCATTTTTATTTATTTTGCTTCAAGAGAATGACCATAAATATAAATGAAATATATTGTTCTGCACACGTATGTGTAATTATACCCCTACTCAGAAGGGGAGAGATTTATTGCTTCACCTTGTCTGCCTGTCTGTCCTTTACAAACTTTCATAACAGATTTCTAGGCTACTATTATTGGATTGGTTTCAAATATGGTACATGGCTTTAGCATACGGTTATGAGTTGTACTGTCCCCTCTCCAGTTCAGTAGACCATGACTGCAGGAGCATACAGGTAAAATGTCCTTAAAATTGATCTGTAATGATGCTAATACAACTGCAGACCAAATGTCAATGGTGTACCACAACTGCTTCATGTAAAACAAACATAAGAAAAAAGGTTAACATGAACCAAATCTAAAACTGCAAAGTCAGTAGACTGTGACTGCAGAAGCATACAGATAAAATGCTTTTAAAACTGATCTGTACTGATGCTCATGCAACTGCATACCTAATATCAATGGTGTACCATAACAAGTTCACACAAAACAGACTTAAGCACAAACTTAAATAATTGTGATTGCCATCGCCAGAATCACCATACCTAAGTCTCGCTTTTGCGACATTCGTAGGTAGGATATGAAAGTCATGAATGAATTTTGGGTCATCATCATGACTTAATGAAATCAAAGTAATGTTATTTATAAATGAATCAAGGTCATGTTATTCATGAATGAATCAAGGTCATATAAGTCATGAATAAAATCAAGGTCATGGTTTTCAGGAGGGAGGAAAGCAAGGTCATCTAATTAATGAACAAAATCAATGTCATGAAAGTCATTTATGAAATCAAAGTCATGATAGTCATGAACAAAAACAAGGCCATGAAAGTAATGAATGAAATATGTTAAGGATATGAAAGTCATGACTGAAATTTGGGTCATCATCATGAATGAAATCTGAAAGTAATGTTATTTATAAATGAATCAAGGTCATGTTATTCATGAATGAATCAAGGTCATGTAAGTCATGAATGAATCAAGGTCATGTAAGTCATGAATGAATCAAGGTCATGTAAGTCATGAATGAATCAAGGTCATGTAAGTCATAAAAAAAGTTGAGGTCCCATAAGTTGGAATGAAATCAAGATAAAGTTAATGGAAGTCATGAATGAATTCAAGATAATGTAAGTAAGTCATGAATAAAATCAAAGTAATAATATTCATAATATAATGAATTGAGGTCATTAAGTCACGAATGAATTTAAGTCGTGAATGAAGTATTAAGGTCATGTTATTCATGAATAAATCAAGGTCATGTAATTCACTAATGAAATCAAGGTCATGTTAATCATGAAGAAATCAATGTCATATATGTAATCCAGGTCATGTTATTAATTAAAATCAATGTTAATGTTATTCATTACTGAATCAGCATCATGTAAGACCTGATTGAAATCAAGGTCATGCAAGTCATGAATGAAATGAAGGTCATGATAGCTGTTAAGTCAGAAATCAAGGTCATATTAGCTGCTTTGTCTGTAATCTAGGTCATTTTACCCCAATAGTCTAAAATCCAGGTTATGTTGGCAGTTTAGTTAGAAATCAAGGTCATATTAGCTGTTTAATCTGTAATCTAGGTCATGTTACGGTTTTGTTACCTCATTAGTCTAAAATCCAGGTAAAGTTGGCTGTTTAGTCAGAAATCCAGGTCATGTTAGCTGTTAGGTCTGTAATCAAGGTCATGTTAGATGTTGAGTCTAAAATCAAGGTCATGGAAGTCATTAAGACTATAAAATCATTACTATGTCTGTCAGTCAATAAGTCAAGGAAATTTAGGTCATTAAGTGTATAACGCCAGGGTCATGTTGATCACAAGGTCTTTTAAATCATGGTTGTAGGTCTAAACCTCCAAGCCATGTTGGTCATCAGTTAAAATCTTCTGAATGTCATGTTATTCATGAAGGAATAACCCTATTATAACCTGGATATTTGGCCATGTGACATGTACATTGCATAGGAACCTGCTTATGAATTGATACCATTTTCTGTGGAGGTTCTAGAAACATTTCAACCAGGTAGTTCTGACTTTAGTCTGCTGTATAGGTGTTTCAATTATTAACCAAATATGCTGAATATCTGCACACACAATAAAACATAGAATTTTCTAGAGAAAAGTTGGTTTTGAACCCCATAACACCCTTTTATGGATCACTGATTTGACTAGTTGTCATGTCAATCTTGGTAACCAATACTCCTGTTAATTGTGCAACTAATAAACATATGTTTCTGTTTGTTTTCAACTGTAGTAAAGGAGTAAGGTCATCAAAGCCTGTTTTTGGCCTAAAATTTTACCCAAGTCTCAACCTTTGAATACTGTTGTCATATGCTGATGAAATATTTATTAAATATCTAATAAAAAGCTTCGCCAAGCGCAGCATGATACGACCGCAACATGTTGAACCCTGTACATTTTAGGCCCAATATGAATAGTCTATTGCTCTGGACACATGCAGCCCATGGTGGACTGACAAAGGTTTTTGACACATGCTGCTCTGGTGGACTTTCGACCCAGGGTGTAAAAATATAAATTTTTCAATTTTGTATTCTACTCTTGCAAAAAAATTGTCAAAATCGGACAAGAATTAAAAAACATCAATTTCGGCCCCTTTGGCCCCTTATTATGTAACAGGTGAAAAAAAGGTGGGGTTGTAAAAATAATTTCTCAAATTTGGATTCACTACTTGACAAAAATAAACTTGCCAAAAAAAATTTCAAAAACAAACCAGAAATAAAAAAGTTTTGATTACGGCCCCTTTTGGCCCCTAATTACAAAACAAGTGAAAAAGGGGATGGTCACAAAAATTAATTCTCAAATTTGGATTCACTACCTGACAAGAATAAACTTGCAAAAAAAAAATTTTAAATCGAACCACAAATAAAAAAGTTTTGATTTTGGCCCCATTTGGCCCCTAATTACGTAATAGGAGAAAAAGGGGGTGGGTCGCAAAAATTAATTCTTAATTGTGTAAATGAGCTGAACATTTAAGCAAGCAACAGCTTCTCTCTACCTGCTATAGTTTTCATTTCATAGGCCAAAAACATGAAAAAACATTATTTTAGGGGCTGTAGCCCCTATAAGGGGTCATCTGACGACTTCGACTGTATGGAGTTTTTTGTAAAGCTAAATGAGCTGAACAATTAAGCAAGCAACAGCTTTTTGCTATCTGCAATAATTTTCATACTATAGGGCAAAAACATGAAAAAATGCTATTTTTCACCTTTAAGGGGCCGTAACCCCTATAAGGGGTCTTCTGACAACTTTGACCAAATGGAGACTTTTGTAGAACTTTTGATCCTGAAGCAGTAGGGTGGCATCAGATTTCATCTATCCCTTATACTTTTTGAATTACAAGCCAAAAACAGTAGTCTGACCCCCCTGGTCTATTTTTAGCCACGGCGGCCATGTTTTTTGACGAATCAGAAATTGAAACATTACTATAGTGCAGGACACCCTAATGATCAATCATACCAAGTTTCATTGAATTCTGTTCAGTAGTTTCAGAGGAGAAGATACGAAAAAAGGGGGACTCCCAAAATCAATCCCATCCATCCTTTAATGGTAAGAAATATCATTGTCAAATTTCATTGCATTTGGATAACTAGAACTAAAGTTATCGTGTATACACTAAAGTTAACAGACGACGACGACAACGATGACGACGACGACGACAGCATCATACCATTATACATCCGCAAATTTTTTGCGGTCGTATAAAAATGAAAAATAAATATATTTTTTAATTTGTAAATAATTATTTTGTTAAAAAATATAGGTGAAACTTTCCTTTAATTCAGTAAATCACCAATTAACATAAATTTTCAGCACTTTTAAAGATACATTTTGTACTAGAAAAAGTATCTGTGCATGCAAGAAACAACAAATATTTTAACAGGTTGTTAATATGGTTTATATAAACCTTCTCTAAAAATATGAACTTGATTCTTGGTGCGGATGATGTTTTCTGGTCTGAAATGTACCTTATAAATGATCAAAATTTCTCATTTTTAAATGTATTGAAATGTTTTCCTTTTAGGCAGAATTTAAGCTATATTATAGCCAGAAATAGACAGGTTTGCATTACCTTTATATTCTTAGGCTGAAAAAGGGCCTTATTGCCCCTACTCCTTTCATGATAAACCAATTAGAGTTAAACAACTAATGAAAAAAAACAATTCTCATTGACTTTAACACTTGTACATTACCCTAACATTAATTTCATTATTACTTTTTGTACCTTTTTGGAAGAATTTGGGGAGGAAATGCATCATTTATCATCTTGGTGGATAACCACATTAAGCCAAATTATCTCCCCTGTATGATTTCTCACAGCAATAAAATTACTTCATGCACATATCCATATAAAGTTCTTCCTTTATGTAATGTTGATCAGAATTCTGTTTTACATTTTAGAAGTGCATGGTCACATGGCCAGAGAAGTAGACAGGGTGATTCCTTTTCATTCCAAAAACTTTGTTTTCTGGGACTAGAAAATACTTTTTTTTCATGTAAAAGGTTTTAATAAGTTTAAGAAGCTGTAACAAAAATTTAAGGAATGGTATTGAATTGATGTTTTTTATCTTTGAATAAACCCAAATAACAACAAGACAACAGTGACCACTGGTGACATTGTAAGCTGCTGGGTTTATTTTTACTGTTGATTTTAAGTTTCCTCTGGTTTATATGCTAGTTGTGAAGTATTATCTTCTATTGATGAAGTGTACACATATTCCACATCTTATTATCTTCTATTGATGAAGTGTACAATCTTCTATTGATGTATGACAATTTTGTAATAGAAAAAAAACACTAAATTTTTTAATATATTCAAATAAAACTTATAAATATCAATATGACAAATGATATCTTCAATAAAAAATCCTTTCAAATGAAAGAACTTTAGCTTAGCACTAAATTCTAACAGAAGTACACACTGTAAAAGGGTAGGTGAACCAACACTGTTAACGTTGATCTGTAGGTAATTCTCCCTTGAAGTAAATACTGCTTGAGTGGAAATATTTGATGGTGTTATTGTAATTTTTTCACATTTTTCTATAGGCAATCCTCAACGAAAATATTCATTGGGTTTACAGTATACTAATATTAAGTTTGTAAAATATGTACCAATGCATTGTTTCTCAATTGATCATAACAGCAACAATTAAAGTTCTCTGTAAACATATACATAAGATGAGGAAGTTTAAAAGATATACATGTGTAAGCTTTTTTAAAATTTTATGAAAAACCAAAATCCCCTGAATTTTGCATTGGATTAACATTAAAACAGTTTGCATGGAAATAATAATTAGATCATGCTTAATTTTTAAATCTGGGCATTCAGACTTGATCTTGGAAATAATTAAAAGGAAATAGGAGGAAAATGGGGAAAATTAATTTCTATGCTTTTAAATGTATAAGTATTGAAAAAAAAATCCAAAATATTTAAAAATCACAGGTTTTTTAAGAGCAAAGAATTACCAAAAATAGAACATTTTCTTCTTTTGCATCAAAGCAACATGATACATGTGTCCTTGAAAAAAAAATCAACACAAAAGCATTTACAATGCCTTAGTACATTTGTAAATCAATAATATCTTAAATAAATATATAAAACAGTTTGTAAAGAATAGTTTACATGAAATATATAGGTATCAGGCCCATACTGTGGTTGCATTAAAAAATAGAAAAAAAATCTCTATGAATTTTCAAGTATTTTCTCTATAAGAGGCTTCACATCTGTTATAAACCCCTTGGTTACAGGCCTGGAATTAAACCACAGTTTGTTTTGTTCATGTATAGCAAAGACTTGTAACAAAGAAGCATAAAATAAAAACAGTATTTAATTTTGTGAAGTGATACATACAACTAATCAATTTTTTTCTTCCATTTCTGTTTTAAATGATCATAATACATCTACTAGTATTCAATAGCAAAAAATAGGGCCTAGAGAACTTTTGAATAAATTGTTAATATTGTTGCAACCAATAGCTAACATTTTTGTTTATGATTTTTATGAACATTGTCATTGTCTTGAAGGAAAAGTGGAAAATGACAAAAATACCAGCATGATTTTAAACTAACCTTTAACTTGAATCATAAAAAGTCTTTATTTGAAAAGCAAAATTTTGAAATGAGGACTCATTTCAAGTTTGTTCAGATTCTTAATTTTGTTGACTTCTATTTTACTAATAGTGATGGAGATATTTTCTTGTGGATATTTTATTACAAAGAAATTTTTAAGCTGTGTCACGTACACTTATTCCACATCTCAGAATTTTCTTTTTTTAAACAAAAAACAAAAAAACTCATCTTTTTCTCACTTCTGTTGCAATAAAATATCTCTTATACCAGTAAACTGATTGTCAAAAAAATATACAAGCTTTTACGAACTAATTATAAATGTTGAAAAACTAAAGAAAAAAAGAAAGTGAATCTGACAGTGTATAAATACATTGTATGTTTCATTCAAAAACTGGTGCTATGTGGAGAAATCTATTAAGTGCAACTAACATGAAATTACAGTCAATTTCTTTATGGACCAAAACTTTGACTGAACTATCAAGGCATAATGTGGACATACTGGTAAACAAACAAAACACATCTAAGATCATCTAAGTCTGCAATTTTGATGTTTAAAATAAATTGTACATGTATTTGCAAGTTTTACAAAAAATTCTGTTTATTGTAAATTGAACCAATACTTTCTTGATAAAGAAATGAAGCCTTATAGAACCTTGCTTGTAAATATGTGTTCAAATAAATAAGTCACAGTAACCTTGTTTCACATGTATGCTGACCTATTTATAATCTCTGATGCATTCAAGTTCGATTATCCTACTCATATACACTCTAGTCACTTGTTAAGGGGTTACAGAACACCTAAGGGAAATAACTCTTAAATTTCACTTAACGTTTTAGGCTGGCAATTCTATACAAAGAAATCAAGCTTCTCAATAAATTATCAAAAACTCCATTATATTCAATGAAAAATTTCCCAAGAGACCTATGGTTTAATTTACTTCAGATTTTGCAATTAAAGGACATGGTACGGTAACAGCCATATTTGGCCCCCTATTTTATGAAAAAATAAATCTTGCGAAAATTATTTTTCACCAATGTCAGATGCTACGCTTAAAAAATTATAATAACAAGATTGTTCATTTACTTGAACTTCTAAATAGCATAAGAAATCTTTTCCATATCAATTTTGTAATTTTGAATTATTGAGGGGGCCAAATATGGGCCCTAGTGTACCTTGTCCTTTATTTGACTAAAGTACATATATTTTGCAAATTTTCAGGAAAATTAAACGACACAATTTTATTTTAGCTTAAGTGTTGGGTATCCCCTTAAGGATAGTCACTCCTGAATTTTTTTTATATCAAAAATTTAATTTGTTATGGAAATAATTGATATTTGTCCACATCATCATATGACAAGAAGAAAACTATAGGTCAATGTTCTCATTTTCGAGAAATATGAAGTAAAAGATTTGGCGGGAAATCAGACTTCTCTAGATTTTACATTTCTTTAACATTGTGACGTTTTTGGTCTTACAAGTAAATACCATGATGTTGTATTAAGTATTTCAAGAAAATTTATTCACTTGTTTATTAGGTCTAAATACTCAGAAAATGTCATAATAAACTGTTAACACAGAGACATGTCTCGCCTGTCGCAACTGGACACAGTATAAAATGAAGTAAAAATCCTCTTTAAACTGATCTTAACTGATGCTTAAGCAGCTGCATACCAAATATAAATGGTGAACCATAACTGCTTTATATAAAACACTCATGACATAAGTAAAAAGATAAAAAGTGTAAAATCTCAAAGTCAGTAGACTTTCATACAGGATCATACAAATAAAATACTTTTGAAATTGATCTGTACTGATGCTAATGCAAGTGCATACCCAATATCAATGATGTACCATAACTGCTTAATGTTAAACAGATGTAAGAAAAAAGGTCAACCTCGGCCAAATCGGTGTAAAATTTTAAAGTCAGTAGACCGTGACTGAGAAGCATACAGATGAAATGCTTTTGAAATTGATCTGTACTAATGCTAATGCAAGTGCATACCCAATATCAATGGTGAACCATAACTGCTTCATGTTAAACAGATTTAAGAAAAAAGGTTAACCTCGGCCAAATTAGTGTAAAATTTCAAAGTCAGTAGACTGTGACTGCAGGAGCATACAGGTGAAATCCTTTTAAAACTGATCTGTACTGATGCTGATGCAACTGCATACCAAATATCAATGGTGTAACATAACTAGTTCACACAAAACAGACTTAAGCAAAAACTTTAGCCAATTGTGGACGCCGCCGCCGTTGCCGGAATCACCATAGCTAAGTCTCGCCTTTTGCGACATTCGGCCGCCGTTGCCAGAATCACCATAGCTAAGTCTCGCCTTTTGCGACATTCGTCGCAGGCGAGACAAAAAGTAGTGCAAAAAATTTAATCAGTATTTAAAGGTATAGTCAAGAGGAGTTCCGAAATAAGAATGAAATTCTGAAACATGAAGAGTGACCATCCTAAAGCATGAAATGTAGTTTGCAGTTATATACTTCCAACTTCCCCTGATGCTCATAATAAGTTTATTGATCTTACAATAAAACAAATAATAATTAGTGCTGAGATAAGAACTTTGACAAAAACTTGACTAATACTAGATGTGCTGATAAACTTACTAAGGAACGGATGAAACTATATATCAATTTTCCATTCCATGTTCATATTTAAACAATTTTTTTTTCTGCAAAAATTGATAAACATTTTTAAAAGCTAGATAGAAGTGATCTTCTGTTATTAATTTGATAACAAGTATAACTTAACAACTTTTTTTATCAAGATTGACTGATAATTAAGTAAACATGCTGTGCAACTTAAAATGAATATAATTAAGAGTTTCTTTACAATATACATGTACAAATATTTTACTAATGCTAATGTGGTCATACTAAAATAAGAACATGTAAATGAATCACAATTCAACACAAAAACTGAAAAAAATTTGCAACACATGAAACTTGTGACTGAATGAAAAACACTTTTTTTAATTCATCAAATGAGGGTTTTTTGGGTTAAAATCTAGGTTGATATACCAGTTCATTTATAATAAATATTTATTCCATGAGAGGTGTTTCTTCAAAGTAAATCATATCAAAGATTTAAATATAAAATATATGATATTTCTTTTCACATCATGTTCATGACTCTCCACTTGCATTTAGGCATATTTAGAGAGAAAAAAATGAAATTGAGTTAATAAAAGTAAAGTACATTCAACAATAATATTTTCTGAAACAGACTCAACAATATCATATGCTTGAGAAAATTGGTCATTTCTGGTTAAGATTAATCTAATCATCACATCATTCACATTTCAAAATAAGACAAAAATATACAGACACTAATATACAACAAAATCATCGAGCGTAGAAGTCTGGTTGTGGCATAGTATACTGTCCCTGGCCGTACGATGGGTATGGTGCCGCTCCCCCACTTTTTATATCACTATTACTCCAGGAAGTGTAATTATTTTGTGGCACATTTCTCGTTGGTGAGTGCTGTCGAACAAGTTCATTCATTTTCTGTGCTTTGGTCTGTCGTAAATGTGAAAGCGTTCTAGAAGGAACATATGTCTGTAAAAAAGTGTCCATATCCATTTTGCCTTCACAGAAATCATCAGCTGTTTGCTGTAAAGTATAAATAAAATATAAAGCAAATCAGAATAACAGCACATACTATCTATAATTCTTCATACTAGTATTGCTAAACAATACAGAAAATAACACTAACAAAGCATGCATTTAAATATTAATGACAATGTTCTATCAACATTTTTTAGATAGATTTTTTTGGCACCCTTCACTGCACTAGGATACATTTCATAACAGATCTTGCTCCATGGTTGAATTCTCATCCATGGAGAACTCTGAAAACTTTTTCTTTTTGAAGAGTGTGTCAAAAATCAAGTTTAAAATTTTCAGGCAATTTTCCCAGATACATGCAAACACTCCATAAAAGATACGCATATATATGTGTGTATACTCCTTGAAGTCCCTTAAGTTTCTTTAAAATTACATTCTAACATATAAATCTATCCTTATTCTCAATGACCTGTGGTTAAATGTGGCGGATCCAGGAATTTTCAAACCGGGGGCGTGCAATTATAAAAAAACCATCTGGGTCCTCTTGTTTCATACAGTTCCTAACAAAAAAATTTGTCAAACTGGGGGGGGGGCCCGGTTGCCAGTCCTAGATCCACCTTTGGTTAAAATTTTCTCAATCTGTATCTTTCTTTTATCAATTTTAAGAGAAAAAAAACATGTATAGATTTTGATTTTTTAGAAGTTTACAAGTCCATCTTTCCCAGAATTTGAGGATCAAAATTTCTGGGTTATATGCATTATATTATACATGTATTGTGTACTAGCAACATACTAAGTTTCATTAAATTCAGTTGAGAATTTTCAGAGAAATTGATATGAAACAACGATTTTAAATAGAATTTATTAAATTCCAAGGGACATAATTCCCACAAAATTGTGAGTTTCAAAATTTCATGGTTATATGCACAGCTACATAAACATAATTATGTTGTTCCTGCTACGTAACAAGTTTCATAAAAGTTGATAAAGTAGTTATAGAGGAGATTAACAGAATAACTTTTTGACAGACAGACAGCTACATCAAGATCAACCAAATGTTGTTTTTTTTTTCATCAAGATCAAAGTTAGGGTATACATTATAATCTAGTAAATAAAAGAAAATCTGTCAAAATAAAAAATTTCAGTATGTATTTCATTTGAGCAAAAGACCTGAAATCCAATCCCACGCTATAGGACCCACCCTGATGCTGTATACCAAAATTATCAAATGGCTGTGATAAGTAGTTGCTGAGAAAATTGTTACAAAAATTTCTTTCTGGCCCGCCCACCCCCCCCCCCCCCCCCCCCCCGCCCGACATTTCACCATTATATAACCTGGATTATTCACTTTTTATGTCATTTAAGTGTCAGACCTTGACAAAAACAGACTGAATAATTTTGATAGCCAAAAGATAAAACCAACAATTAAAGATAGGCATTCTCTTGTTAATTTGTTATGTAAGAAGTTATTCTTGCCCTAGTCAGGACTGATGATGACTTACTTCACTCTCTTCCTCGGATTTTGCTGCTTCTGTTTTCAGCATTATATTTAATACATCAAGAGAAAATTCTTGTCTGGTTTCATCTGTCAAAATAAGGTAATGAAATTTTGATTTAATTACCAAATAGATAATTATGAATAGTAAATGGACATTACAAAAAAATAACAGTTAATTGGGATTGAAGAATAAGAATAAGAATAATTTTATTATCTCAAACTCAACTACAATAGATGGTTAAGGCCTATATAAATTGATATAAAGAATACAATACATGATTAACCTGACAATTAATATGTATTGAATTATGAGTCAGCAGCCTTCAGCATGAACCAGTGGTTCTTGCCTTTCATCTTTCAATTTATACAAGGTAAAAATCTGTCAAAGTCAAATATGGCTGGATTTCATTAAACAGGAAGTAGGTGAGAGACAGACCTGAAATCAAATCTCACATTATGGGACCTCACCACAATGCTGTATACCAAATATCAAGTGGCTGTGATTAGTAGTTGCTGAGAAAACTGTAACGCAAATTTCTTCCCTGACGGCCCACCCGCCATTCACAATTTTAAAACCTGGATTTTTCACTCTGTGAAATCCGCCCAAAATGGAATGTTCAAAAGAAAGGACAAATCTGGCATTAGGCCAACCAAAAATAATGACTTTTTGAAAAGTGACAAAAAAGACCCATGAAGGAATATGAACAGACCAGTGTTCTCCCTAGGCCCTTATCCTGGCAATTAGATGCTATCTGTTTCAAATGTGATGCTATCTGTAATCCTCATTAATTATAGTGAATTTGATGCTTTACTTTCAAGCTAAAAGATCCTATATTGTGAAAACTAAAAATACTAGGATGTTATTGAAAATTTCTGTGGAGAACACTGACACACTTAAGTAAATATTGATAGGGTGATTATATTAAAAACGAAAGAATATGGAAAATGTGCCAGAAAGACAAAATCCACATATTGAAATGATTTTGATAAATGTACAATGCAAAATTTCACTGCGTGTGAAGCGCTTTTCTGGATTAACCTTCATCAGACACGCTATATACTTGTATGAGTAAATAACCAAAATACGATATGAACTATCTGATTTAATGAGTGAGCAGAACATGTTCCATGAGTTGGATTCCCACATGAGTGATCATATTTTGGTTACTAATAAGACCTAATAAATAATTGCTTTTCTGTACAAAGAAAAGGCAATGATATTTTATCACTTTTTAACGAAGTTATAAATGGCATAAGAATTCAGACGTTAAAAGTCATGCAAGCAATGCATTAATAATTGACCGCTGTAATGCTAAAAAATGACATAAGTATAAAAAGGCAATTAACATTTTAAAGTAAGTATCAAATTATCAATATTTTTACCAAAGAAGACTAAATTCAAAGATTTTACTAAAATATCCATTTCATAACCTTTATTTAATAAAGTTTTAAGCCAATTTTGCATTCCCAAGGGATTGTTTTTGAATTTATTTGCTCTATAAACAACATTACCGTAGAAATCTGGATGGGATATTCCCTTTACAATCAAAAGTCGTCGTGTACAGTTAAATTTTCCAATAAGGTATAGATATTTATGATAAAACTTAGTAAACGACTTCACTAATTTGTGGTAACGATATCCTTGTTTTAGTAATTTTTTTGTAATACACCGGTTTTTATCATTAAAATCAGACACACTACTGCAGATCCTAGCATATCTTACCAACTGTGAAATATATACTCCGTAAGACGGAGCAAGTGGTACATCTCCCTCTAGAAAAGGAAAATTCACAATAGGAAATGAAAAGTCATCCCGTTTATCATATATTTTAGTGTGTAATTTTCCATTGATTATACTTAAATCTAGGTCTAAAAATGGGCACCTATCACCAGAAAGGTTAGATTTATTCAAAGTTAATTCCTTGGGATAAATTTCCGTAATAAAATTAGAAAATGTGGGATTGTTTAGTGAAAGAATGTCGTCTAAATATCTGTATGTATAATTAAAAGTTTCAATGAGATGTTGTCTGTTGGGGTCCTTTTGAAGTTTTGCCATAAATTGGGATTCATAACAATACAAGAAAAGGTCAGCAATAAGTGGGGCACAATTAGTTCCCATAGGGATACCAATGACTTGGCGATAAATTGTTTTCCCAAAACGAATATAAATGTTGTCCAAAAGATAATTTAGAACTCATTAAAACATAAGAACTTATTACCTAGTTTTGACTTGTCCTTGGCCAGTTCTGTTTTCAGTTTATTTGCCTCCTCGTATAGGCTAGCCACTTGTGACCTCATGGCCACTAACTTGGGTTCTACAGAGAGGTTGTATTCTGCAGTACTTTTGTTCTTTACTATTATCATATCTTTGTCTGTTTGGATTCTCTTTATCTGTAAAATAAAACATCAAGAATTAGCATTAAAATTTAACTCTATATTAAATCTATTTCAATATATTTTAATGTTATTCCAATGTCCTTAAAATCTAAACGTGAAATCAAGGACATTGGAATAACTTTAAAATATATTGAAATAAATTTAATATAATATATTTAAATCATATTAATAGTCAATACATGTTTAAGTGGACTAGGGATTAAATGCTGATATTAAGTCCAAGTTTCTACAGATTTATATACAAAAGTATTTTTTTTTTTGCACCATGTATGTCAAAATGCTTTATACAGAAGTGCAAAACAAATATTTTTTTAACATGAGCTAGGGATCACTTCCTTCATACAATGGGGCTAATCTTCATTTTTTGTCACATTACAAACAATGTACTTTTATTCTATTTAAAAAATGTTTGTAAACGTTTGTAACAAATAAGGAGCACCACAGGTAAATTTAAACTTTTTTCAACAACTAGGAAACCACTTATCTTTTCAAACATGTACTCAAACACATTTGCAATAGGAGTAAATTTCACCAATAATTCACATGATGCAAGGCATAACATTGATTTACATTGCTTCAAAATGAAAAATACCTAAATTTTTTTATCAGTTTTATAACTGCCTGTAGGCTCTACACTTTTAACCTGTGGTAAATCTTTGATCAGATCATTTAACTTATAACCATACCTGTGGTAAATCATTGATATTTAACTTGTAGTCATACCTGTGTCAATTCACTGATCAGATCATTTAACTTGTAATCATACCTGTGGTGGTAAATCACTGATCAGATCATTTAACTTATAATCATACCTGTGGTAAATCATTGACCAGATCATTTAACTTGTAATCATACCTGTGGTAAATCATTGATCAGATCATTCAACTTGTAATCATACCTGTGGTAAATCATTGATCAGATCATTCAACTTGTAATCATACCTGTGGTAAATCATTGATCAGATCATTTAACTTGTAATCATACCTAGGTATAGCCCTTTTGAAAAAGTCATCCAGAATTCCGATTCCGAGTCTATTATTTTAATTTTTGCAAGAGTAGTTTCCCTTTTTGGGTCAGCCACATTGTGTGATCAACGTTGAGCTAAGGAAAAACATCAGTTTATCCCTATCCGTTTTTTGCGTAATTTCCCCTTCCCGATTCAAATAAACTGGTTTGGAGTTAAGTCATGGGTGTTAACCTATGTTTTAGTATTGTAAGACTGTGGCAAACAGATTTAAAAATGTTTTAACGGGTTGGCAAATTTAGTTAATTTCAATAGATTTTCAATAGCGAGGCCTACCCGGAAGTCGTAAACCTGTAGTGAATAAGTAAAAGATTGCTCGGGTCCGCAAGTCCGGAAAATACTTTCTAAAAAGGACTATGCTGTGGCCTGTGGTAAATCATTGATCAGATCATTTAACTTGTAATCATGCCTGTGGTAAATCATTGATCAGATCATTTAACTTGTAATCATGCCTGTGGTAAATTATTGATCAGATCATTTAACTTGTAATTATACCTTTGGTAAATCATTGATCAGATCATTTAACTTTTTATCATACCTGTGGTAAATCATTGATCAGATCATTTAACTTGTAATCATTGTCCAAGTAAGACTGTAACTCCTCCTTGGTGCAGTTCTGGATCAATCCTAAAGCCTCTTGATCATTGGGTACCAGATTTGGGGCTTGTAACTGCATGTTAGAGTCTTGGAAGAAATTGGACATATTCAGCAAAACATCAGAACCTGAAACAGAGGACATGAATCATTTCAAAAGATAAGCTATAATCAATGAAAACTTGACAACAAAGAGTGGCAGGTCCATCTTTGGAAGGGAAAGTATGTCTATTGGCACTTCAAGGAATAATCAGAGTTTTCTGTTAAAGCGAAAGGGGCTTTAATATAATATTGCCTCCAGGCAAATTTTCTATCTTATATATGTATTTTCAGTATACCTGGCATGGATACAATGTAAGGCATACAGGGTGTATGCCCCCTACAAAGCTCACAACAACTTTGTTTTTCGCACAAAAAAAAAAACACTAAAAAAATTGAACCTCACTACGCGTCCAAAAACAATTATTACTCCACCTTCTTATTAACTAGAATCCTGGATCAGCCCCTATAAAATGATAAAAAATATATTGAGGGGTTAGTGGAAAAAAGTGCTATGTGTTTCACATTTTCATATAATTATATCACCTTTTTCCACTAACCCCTCGAATTATAAAAATATATGATTTTTTGACAAACATTTAAAATCAGGTGGCAAGATTTTCTTGTTGGTGATATGAAATCAATTCTGTGACCAAAGATTACATGTAGCTATAGATTTTTTTTTTCTAAAATCTACAGAGAAGATCATGTAGTTTTCAAATGTTTATTGTAATATTATTTGGATCTCAGAGGAAACAAAGGCTTTAAAATGAGCCATTCCATGCTAATTTAAATCTTCCAAAAAATAACAAAATACAATTGTAGTCAGATATACATGTATGGCAAGAAGTACTCCTGACTTGCTTCTTATTTAAATACTGGTCAGAGAGTTATTCTCGCTACTTTTTTCTTGAACGTAATTCTCACCAGTTTTCTACTAAAATGAACATGAAATGAATGGTCCAGTTTTTAGGCAATTTTCTTCCTTTTAAAGAGACCACCGAATCAAATTGCTTCACATCTTTCTTGGATTTGCACCTCGAATTTGACCCAGGTGGTCATCTCAGTACAAAAATTTTATGATAAATAAGACGATTTTAATTTTCAAATTATTAATTTTCCTAATCTACAGAGCAATATACCTACTTCAACTGCATACGGTGTTTATATTTCGCAACTTATTTGATATGCAAGAGCTTGCACACATTTCACAGATTTTTTTATCAGACACCGATTTCTTCGTGACCCACTTTTGGAGCAGGGCTATAAGAAAATATGTCTCATACGATCCCTAAAAAATTCTTTCTTCCTTATCAGCCACTAGTAGAAAAGTTCAAAATTGAGTTTAAAGATATGGTAGTTAATTGTTTTAATTAGTGATTGACTGGTCTGCTGTACTGAGATGATCACCTCAATATCCCTATTGTGTCTCAAAACTATGTTGTGTTCTATGGTCATTACCGGATCCTAAGATCGCAATGGAAGAGGGAGGTTTGGCGCCATAAAACCTGGTTTAACCCACCATTTCGTTTGAAATGCCTGTACCAAGTCAGGACCATCGCGATCCACCAATTTTCCGGTATGGCTGATTCGTTTTTGTCATTTTCTCTGGACTATGAGATTGATCATTCAAGTTCGGTAGTTTTGTTATTACCTTTATTTCAAGATAAGACTGAATATCCGATATCATAGTCCAAATAATTTCACAATAAACATTTGAAGATCAGGTGGCCAGAGCACTCTTCTCGCCACTTTTTTCTGAAAAGTAGTTATTATTATTTTTCTGATTATTTTGCTATTTTTCCGCTAAAATTGTAATGAAATGGCCTATTGTTAATGCAATTCCTCCTCTTTCAAGACAAGGTTGCTCTTCTAATCTAGCAGTCGAAATAATTTCACAATAAAAGTTTCCAAGAAACTGGGATGACAAGATCTACAATATATACTCTGTGACCAGTATACAGGTATCTCGTAATATTCAGGTACACAGAAGAAACAGTGATGTCACAGTTGAACATTAGGTTGAAATGAGTGTAACGGGGTTGCTCCCCTTCCTTGTAGATTTAAATAGCCGGCCTTTGTCCCTGAACAAGGGAAGTACTTCTTTGGTTCAGAGGTAGAGCGCCTGACTGTAAACCGAGAGGTCTCGGGTTTTATTCCCGGTCAGGACATGTCGATTTTGTGAAGTAATTCATGCTCTCCGGTTACATTTGCGTCCAACTAAAAAAACCCTCGATGGTTAGAAGGCTTCCTAGCCAGGGTTGTGTTGTGGTAAGAGTCATACTTTGAGGTATGATGACTCTTGAGGAGGGGGAAGTGTAACGGGTTGCTCCCCTTCCTTGTAGATTTAAATAGCCAGCCTTTGTCCCTGAACAAGGGAAGTACTTCTTTGGTTCAGAGGTAGAGCGCCTGACTGTAAACCGAGAGGTCTCGGGTTTTATTCCCGGTCAGGACATGTCGATTTTGTGAAGTAATTCATGCTCTCCGGTTACATTTGCGTCCAACTAAAAAAACCCTCGATGGTTAGAAGGCTTCCTAGCCAGGGTTGTGTTGTGGTAAGAGTCATACTTTGAGGTATGATGACTATTGAGGAGGGGGAAGTGTAACGTGGTTGCTCCCCTTCCTTGTAGATTTAAATAGCCAGCCTTTATCCCTGAACAAGGGAAGTACTTCTTTGGTTCAGAGATAGAGCGTCTGACTGTAAACCGGGAGGTCCCGGGTTCGAGTCCCATTCCGGACATGTCGATTTTGTGAAGTAATTCATGCTCTCTGGTTACAACTTACATGAACATTATTACCATGATACAATGGAACCTACGATATAATGAAAAGGGAGTAGTCTTCAACCACTTATCAACCCAGACCAGGCTTGATCACCTAATCATACCACATAAGATAGTTATGTATGCTTTGACATGTGATGTTTTACACCCAGTTTCAATTACTTTCAAATACACAAGAAATATATCTTGACTTCTATCGACTGTGTAAGTGGGTTGTCAGGACAGGAGTTTTTTTTTACCATGGTTGAACTGTACATGTGACTGTATTGTTGAATTAAAATAGATATATTGCAAGTTATGCATTAAAATCGTTTAAAAGGATAATCTTACTAGATAAGTTTATTTTTCAAGGAATACTTTTTTCAATGTAAATATTTTGACAGCTTCCTGGAAATGACGCAGAGGAATAGCTAAATCAAGTTATTTAATCCCGTATGCGAAACATAAAAACGTATCTGTTTACCCGGTAATAAGTTTAAAAAGGTAATAAAAATAAAGTGAAAGACATTAAGTGAAAATAAAATAAGAAAAAATATATCTTTTAACTTATCAGGTTAAACCAGATTTCACGACACGTTTTTTTTTCAGTTTGCCCTGAGAAAATTAAAACCTTGTTGTTTTAATTTTCTCAGGCAGGTTTGCCTGTCTCAAGTGCTAGAACTGATGTTTAGAATCTATGTAATGATCTCTTATATAGCTCACAGGCGTTAAGGTCTATGATTTTTCTATTTCATTAGTTGTATGTATATAAATTTAAAAATTCTTTATAGGATAATTAATTGGGTCGAGTGAATAACCAAAATATGATCACGAGTCGGTGAACGCACACAGATTTATACGAGTGCGCGGAACTTGTTCCGCGAACGAGTTAAATCTCAGTGCGTTCCCGCACGAGTGATCATATTTTGGTTATTCATGAGACCTAATTAATTATCGTATTTATTACATAGATAAAATGCCGCTATTTAATAGTTTTTAATAGGCATTCTCTGTAACCATTTACACTTTTTTGGCACGCATGGTCATGGATTTTGATGAAACTTTGCACATTTGCTTGGAACAAGGACTTATGAAGAAAAATGAGTCAAAAAGTTGTTTACATGATTTGGTTGCTATGGTAACAGGTCACCCTATTTTTCCCTCTAAAATCAGACTTTTCAGGAGTAAAAATGCTCATTATTCAATTAGACATGGTGCCATTAATATATATTGGTAACACAAAGTTAGGTTTGTTTGATAAAATTGATCATAATATGTATTTAAAAAAATGAAAATAACTTTTGAAAACTAAATTCTGATTGGTCAATAGTTACATTAAAAAAGGGAGGGAACTCCCATTTTAGAAATGGGGATTTTTAACCATTTTTAGGGCCTTGTAGAACCTCAATGCAGTCATGTTGGCTATATCCAAGAACATTATAACTAACTTCAATATCATGTTAGTTCATTCATGAAAAAAAGTTATTGGGATTATTGTTGCTAAGGCTGTTGCTATGGTAATGAAAATTCCTCGTTTTCGTCAATTCTATCACCTTTTTCTGCCATTTTTGTCATTTTTTCCACATCAAAATGTTTTGTTTGACAATAAGAAGCATTGAAAATATTTAAGTAATATGCAATCATAAAGTTTTGGACATCTAATGCAGTTTCATGGACAATTGTTGTTGTTATGGTAACAAAAATTCCTCGTTTTTGTCAATTTATCCCATTTTTGGGTCATTTTTGTCATATTTACTTCATCAAAATGTTTGATAGACAATAAAAAATCATTTAAATGCATTTAAGTAAGATGCAATCATAAAGGTTTGAACATGTAATGCAATTTATATGATAAATGTGGTTGCCATGGTAACAAAAATTCACAGTTTTCGTCAATTTCATCACATTTTTTTGTCATTTTTGTTATATTAAGCTCATCCAAATCATTTGTCTGAGGTCATGTTAGCTATATCCAAGAACATTACAACTAACTGCCATACATGTTTCATGTTAGTTCATTCATGAAAAGTTATGGGGATTTTTGTTGCTAAGGCCGTTGCTATGGTAACGAAAATTCCTCGCTTTTGTCAATTCTATCACATTTTTCTGCCATTTTTGTCATGTTTAGCTCATCAAAATGTTTTGTTTGACAATAAAAAGCATTGAAATATATCTAAGTAAGATGCAATCATAAAGTTTTGAACATTTAATGCAATTTATTTGATAAATGTGGTTGCTATGGTAACAAAAATTCGCATTTTTCGTCAATTTCATCACATTTTTAGCTCACCTGACCCGAAGGGTCAAATGAGCTATTGTCATCGCCATGCGTCCGTCGTCCATCGTCTGTCGTTACTTTTTCAAAAATCTTCTCCTCTGAAACAACTGAATGGAATTTTTCAAAACTTGGTCCAAGTATTAATCAGGGCAAGATGTTTAAAAATTGTGTTTGGCTTTATGATTTGTTAACACACATGGCCGCTGTTACTAAATATAGAACATAGGGTAAAATCACATGCAAAGACTTATAACTTGAAAACTAGAACAGCTAGAAAAAATCTGAAGGATCTTTGGCTCTTCAGAATTAAAAGCTCTACAAAAGTCTCCATTGGGTCGAAGTTGTCAGATGACCCCTAATAGGGGTTATGGCCCTTTTAAGGTAAAACATAGCGTTTTTTCATGTTTTTGCCCTATAGAATGAAAACTATTGCAGATAGAGAAAAGCTGTTGCTTGCTAAAATGTTAAGCTCATTAAGCTCTACAAAAGTCTCCATTGGGTCGAAGTTGTCAGATGACCCTTGATAGGAGTAATGGCCCTTTAAAGGTCAAAAATAGCGTTTTTTCATGTATTTGTCCTATAGAAAGAAAACTATTGCAGATACAGAAAAGCTGTTGCTTGCTTAAATGTTCAGCTCATTTAGCTCTACAAAAGTCTCTATAGGGTCGAAGTTGTCAGATGACCCCTTATAGGATAGAGAAAAGCTGTTGCTTGCTAAAATGTTTAGCTCATTAAGCTCTACAAAAGTCTCCATTGGGTCGAAGTTGTCAGATGACCCCTAATAGGGGTTATGGCCCTTTTAAGGTCAAAAACAGCGTTTTTCATGTTTTTGCCCTATAGAATAAAAACTATTGCAGATAGAGAAAAGCTGTTGCTGTCGCTCCGGCACCAACACTTTTGAGTAGGAGAATACATCAAAGCTTTAAATTATCCGTCTAAATTTCAAAATTGTCTAAACCCTAAGGTTCTTTCTACCCCAGACATAGGTTGAATATCTTAGTAATAATTTGGTTCCCCAGTTTGGTATTTTGGTTATACTGTTCTATGCTCTTCATATTCATACAGTGTTTGGCATTTTCAATATTTTTGGTAGAGCGCCTCTGATGAGTCTTGAATAGACGAAACGGGCGCCAGGCGTAGCAAAATTTATTGTCTAGAACTTTGTTGTCATTTGTATTTCGAACACACGTGAAGGTTAGCACTGCTGGTGGAGTTTAAATTCCCCGAGGTTAGCCCGCTCCGGCACCAACACTTTTGAGTTGGAGAATACATCAAAGCTTTAAATTATCCGTCTAAATTTCAAACTTGTCTAAACCCTAAGGTTCTTTCTACCCCAGACATAGGTTGAATATCTTAGTAATAATTTGGTTCCCCAGTTTGGTATTTTTGGTTATACTGTTCTATGCTCTTCATATTCATACAGTGTTTGGCATTTTCAATATTTTTGGTAGAGCGCCTCTGATGAGTCTTGAATAGACGAAACACGCGTCAGGCGTAACAAAATTATTGTCTGGAACTTTGTTGTCATTTGTATTGCTAAAGTGTTCAAATCATTAAGCTCTACAAAAGTCTCCATTGGGTTGAAGTTGTCAGATGACCCTTGATAGGAGTAATGGCCCTTTAAAGGTCAAAAATAGCGTTTTTTTCATGTATTTGCCCTATAGAATAAAAACTATTGCAGATAGAGAAAAGTTGCTTGCTTAAATGTTCAGCTCATTTAGCTCTACAAAAGTCTCCATAGGGTCGAAGTTGTCAGATGACCCCTTATAGGGGTTACAGCCCCTAAAAGGTAAAAAAATTGTGTTTTTGGCCTATAGAATGAAAACTATTGCAGATAAAGAAAAGCTGTTGCTTGCTTAAATGTTTAACTTTTTTATTCAACAAGATTGTCTTTAAATTCTTCTTTGAAATTGTTCTGTATAACCATAATTATAAATGTAAAAGGAATGTTTTGGAAAATCTTCAACCAGATATTTGTTATGTCTCTAAAAGTGGTGTACCACTATCACGGTGCTCAGTCACGGTTTGTCTCTTGGTGTACAGTATGTTTAGAAAGAACCATTAGATTAGTATCCGTATGTATTGATTGTTGAGATGAATTCATTTATGACTGAAATACATCTTTTAGAATGATTCTGGTTGTTTAAAATTGATGCCAATATCTGCAGAAAAAAATTCTAAAATGTTGACCAAAGGCAAAAAAGCCCTATTTCATTAAAAGGAAACTGTTCGGTAGACCTAAAAGCAGATCCACTAATAGTTCAAAATTTTACAGAAAGTTCATGAGGAAAAGAGGCATTTTCAAGCCTTATCATTATCATAGCAACCAACATATTGCTAAAAACTAATAACTCCTTAGCTAGTTATATCGCAATTTGATATATATATATCTGATTTGTTATGCTGAATTTATCAAAGCATACATGAATAAGCAAAATATCCATTAAAATATTAATTGTAATACCAAAAAAACGTTAAAAAATAATAAAAAATTCTACCTTTCGTTACCAAAAACCACATTTATCAATTAAATTGCAACACATGTCCATAACTTTATAATTGCATATTACTAAAATGCATTTTAATGCTTTTTTTTTGTTCTCAGACAAATGATTTTGAAGAGCTTAATATGACAAAAATGACCAACAAATGTGATAAAATTGATAACAACGGGGAGTTTTCACTACCTTAGCAACCACATTTATCAATTAAAATTTATCATATGGCCAAAACTTTATGATTGCGTATTACTGAAATGCATTTAAATGTTTTTATTGTCCAACAAAATATTTTGATGAACTTAATATGACAAAAATGACAGAAAAATGGGATTAATTGACGAAAACGAGAAATTTTCGTTACCATAGCAACCACATTTATCCATACAATTGCATCATATGTACATAACTTTATAATGGTATATTATTTGAATACATTTAAATGCTTTTTATTGTCAAACAAAACATTTTGATGAGCTAAGCATGACAAAAACTGACATTAATATGTTATAAAATTGACGAAAACAAGGGATTTGTGTTACCATAGCAACGGTCTTAGCAATAACAATCACCATACTATTTTTTCATGAATGAGCTATCATTATCTGGAAATAAGTTATAATGTTCTTGGAAATAGCCAACATGAACTTAAACAAATGGTTTTGATGAGCTAAATATGACAAAAATGACAAAAAAACGTAATGAAATTGACGAAAACGGTGAATTTCGTTACCATAGCAACCACATGTATCAACTAAATTACATTAAATGTCCAAAACTTTATGATTGCATATTACTGAAATGCATTTAAATGATTTTTATTGTCAAACAAAACATTTGATGAACTTAATGATAAAAATGGCAGAAAAATGGGATAAATTGACAAAAACGAGGAATTTTCGTTACCATAGCAACCACATTTATCCATGAAACTGCATCAGATGTCCAAAACTTTATGATTGCATATTGATTAAATATATTTCAATGCTTTTTATTGTCCATCAAAACATTTTGATGTGCTAAACATGACAAAAATGACAGAAAAATGTGATAGAATTGACGAAAACGTGTAAATTTCGTTACCATAGCAACAGCCTTAGCAACAATAATCCCAATAACTTTTTTTCATGAATGAACTAATATGATATTGAAGTTAGTTATAATGTTCTTGGATATACCCAACATGACTGCATTGAGGTTCTGAAAGGCCCTAAAAATGGTTAAAAATCTCCATTTAAAAAATGGGAGTTCCCTCCCTTTTTTAATGTAACTATTGACCAATCAGAATTTAGTTTTCAAAAATTATTTACATTTTCTTAAATGCATATTATGATCAATTTTATCAAACAAACCTAAATATGTGTTACCAATGTGTATTAATGGCACCATGTCTAATTGAATAATGTGCATTTCTACTCCTGAAAAGTCTTATTTTGGAGGGAAAAATAGGGTGACCCGTTACCATAGCAACCAAATCATATAAACAACTTTTTGACCCATATTTCTTCATAAGTCCTTGTACCAAGCAAATGTGCAAAGTTTCATCAAAATCTGTGACCATGCGTGCCACACCCCCTATACAAAAGTGTAAATGGTTACAGAGAATGCCTCTTAATAAATTTATTTGAATGGCGTATGCATTTAGACCAAAGGAGTCATGCCGACATCGCAATACTATTCATGACGTCATAATTGAGTTTGACTGGAAAGGACGCAAGAGTGAAAATATTTTTGTTATTTCACAATGTGAATTTACCAGATTTTATTTCACTGGGAAAAATCGGTATTTCATATGCATCTATGTAATAAGATCCTCTTAATATTACTACATGTATTTCCACAGTAATTAATATAGCGAGGATCAGAATTTGTATGGATACATTCTGGCATAGACCTGTATATTAATATACAGGTCTATGATTCTGGTCATGTTTCGGACTCGTTGACTTTAAGATAATTGAAAATTTATGAACAATCGCCGGCAATGAAATTTTAAATTTTATGTATACCATAATTGTGTGAAAAATATGAATTTTTATCAAGTAGTTTTAAAGTAATTAATCGCTATTTAAAAATTTATAGGCCCTGAACATAAGACTTCGTATGGGGCATATAAAAATCCAAATGAAAACGTCGTGCCCCATACGAAGTCTTATGTTATAGGAATAAGGCCCTAAATTGCTGGAGGATTCAGGTTGGATTTTCTGAAAATAGGGATTCGGGTCGACTAAATCATAATATTCACTATAGTAACTAATTTTTTCTTCTTAAAACATTTGATTAGATATTTTTGCAAGGAGAAACACAAACAAACAATTAAGAGGGTCGGGAAGACCTTTTCCGGGACGCCGGGATTGGCCATATTCGGGAAAAGCGACTTGGCCATATTCGGGAAAAGCGACTAGCGGGACACGGGAACCTGCACTTTATTTTTCGGGATGCGGGATTGGTAGTTTTTATTATCCGGGAAAATGGGATTATAAAATTATTTTGACGGGAATTCGGGACGGGACCCCCTCCTCCCCTCCCCCAATTAACAATCAACAGCAAAAAATTGAGCCGGAAAATCAGCATTTTAAGAGAAATATGGAACGGATCAAAATGCCCCTAAAAGTTATGAAAACGTGATAAAATTATCTTATATCCACACGTAAATATTATTTTTGTAGTTTGATATATTCATTTTACTTGATAAAACTTATCAGAAAATATATAAAAAGTTGAATGCTCTAAGTTGAATTATTTTTTAATGAAAATAGTCAACCTTTGGACAAAATGGCTAAAATTGAGCAAAACCGTCAAAATTTGTCATCTTCAAACATCTGTAGCAAAGAAAAATGTACAGCAACTAACGAACATTTCTTCATATATTGCCTTTGTAGTTTCAGAACAATGCACAATCAAGGTCAGGAATGTATGCAATAGTACAGCAAAGGGACTCGATGCCACTGGGGCCCCAGTGGGTCCAAGGGGGTCACATTGAAGGCTTATGGCTGTTTTCCAATTCTGTATTTTTTTATTTTTCGATACCGCGAAAAGATATTTGAAAACAGTGGTATAAATCATTTATGGAGTGTGAAAAATTCGATCGATGTTCGTGCTTTTGAAGGTACTTTCCATACAGTTAGCCACAATTTTTCTACTTTGTACACTAACCTTCCTCACTATCTTATTAAAAAAACAATTTGAATATCTTGTTAAATTGTGTTTCGATAAATCTAAAAGTGACTATATCTGCTCTAAAGTCTCTTAAGTTTTTGATAAAGTTACGTCAATTGGACTGATGCAGAAACGATAACTGCTCTAAGTTATCTTTTAGACAACATTTATATTCGTTTTGGGAAAACAATTTATCGCCAAGTCATCGGTATCCATATGGGAACTATTTGTGCTCCACTTATTGCTGACATTTTCTTATAATGTTATGAATCCCAATTTATGGAGAAACTTCAAAAAGACCCAAACAAACAACATCTCATTGAAAATTTTAATTATACATATATACAGATATTTAGAATACATTCTTTCACTCAACAATCCCACATTTATAATTTTATTACGGAAATATAGCCCAAGGAATTAACTTTTAATAAAGCTAACCTTACCAGTGATAGATGCCCATTTTAAGATATAGATTTAAGTATTATCAATGGAAAATTACACACTAAAATATATGATAAACGGGATGACTTTTCATTTCCTATTAATTTTCCTTTTCTAGAGGGAGATGTACCACTTGCTCCGTCTTACGGAGTATATATTTCACAGTTGATAAGATATGCCCGGATCTGCAGTGGAGTGTCTGATTTTAATGATAATAACCGGTGTATTACAAAAAAAAATACTAAAACAATTAAGGATATCGTTACCACAAATAAGTGAAGTCGTTTACTAAGTTTTATAATACCTTATTGAAAAAATCAAAATATACGGTAATGTTGTTTATAAAGCAAATGCATCAAAAAAACCTTTGGGAATGAAAAAATGGCTGAAAACTTTATTGAATAAAGGTTATGAAATGGAAATTTTAGTAAAATCTTTGAATTTAGTCTTCTTTGATAAAAATATTGAAAATTTGATACTTACTTAAAAATGTTAATTGCATTTTTATACTTTTTTATACTTATATCATTTTTGAGCATTACAGCAGTCAAATGTGTCGGTTTTGTGTGATGATACATCACTAAATAATTAATTGTTTGACGTGTTGTGTCGGAATTAAAATCGACATACTTGATTTTTTTTACATCAGTCGATAGATGCTTCATAGGTAGCTGTCAGTAACTTCTCGAGTGTTCTCAAGACAGTATGATCTTTACGTCCTGATAATTTTTTGTTGTCCTTTTGTCTCAGGTTCTCTCTTGTTGAATTGAACTTCTATCGATTTGATTTTTAGCCGGGGTAATCGCTAGCGATTAACCACGGCTATAGCTACGATAGCCTTTCGGTTAGCCTGCAGATGGTTTTTCCGGCAGTTTACCAAAAATCTATCAATAGAAATATCAATACACGCTTGCAATATAGTTCTTTTTCCAGATCTGTTTTTTTTTTCGTCGCCTTACTTGCAATTATGTTATAAATTTATCTATATAGTTTTCAAATGTTGTACAAGTATGTAAGACGCCTATCTGATGCGATAGTAATTATTGATTAATAAAGAATACAAAAGCGGATTGATATTTTGTTTATATTCGCCGATCTCATTAGTGATGTCATATTCACTCATTTGCATCTCATTATAAGTGTCAAACTGGATGGCTACATAAAACATCGATGTCATCGATGGGCAGGATAATTAACTAAAAGTTCAAATCCTGATATTTTTTTTTATTTGATCAGATCATGGAAGTAATATTGAGACTCAATATTACTTCCATGGTCAGATAAAACGATTCTGTAAACGGTTCTTTAAAGAAGAATTTATTCATATTTAAAATAATTGATTTTTAAAATAAGGCTTGAAAATGAATTTTCTGTTAAATTGTTTCTCGACCAAGTAATTTTTCATTGAAAATTTTTAATCAACAAAATTTTTGCTCTTTAGAACCACTGAATATATTTATTTTCAATATGTACTACAAAAACGATCTTTTTATGAAAATTGTAGAAGCCTGAAATAATTAAACTAAATTTAGTTTTGATTTTCTCAGTAGAAGCCAATGAAAAGAAATTTTTAATTATCTTGAAAAACAAACAAGGTATGGCAATGCAAAGGCTTTTTAAACACAGTTTTATTGTCTTTTTGCCCTGACGTCTTTCCTATTGTGATTGCGCGCCTGCAAACGAAGCTGACAGAGGAAAATAAAAAAAAAAGGAATGTTTGCCATCGGTAAGTTTGAGGTCATAGCAATACTTTGTAAGTGTGACTTCTCTGGTACTGCTTAACAGATTTCGATGAAATTTTGGATCGTTTGTCATTTCAAATTGATAAATTCTACAGGAGTTACAGGACAGATTTTACTTAGTTGTATTCATCTCGGATGTTTGTATCATAATAATATTTTGAGTTTCGAGTTGAACAAAGTCTGCATGAATAGAAAGAATATTGTCAAAGTAAATTTTTAACTGTTGTAATGTGGAGGAGGAGGACATTGGCAACATGTAGCAATCCTGTTAATTTATATGTTCTTTCCTATAGAATGAGAGAAATCAGATGCTTTTTTGTAATAAACTATATAGAGTCAGAGAAAGATGTCTGTTGCCCTGCATTAAAACTGGTCTACCAAATACATATATAAGCTGTAGCAAATGTTATCAATTCCGTTGAACCAGTGGGTCAACAACAACAAAAGTGACAGAAACACACGTGTTTTTAATACCTCCCGCAAACAAAGTTTGGGGGTATATAGGAAACACCCTGTGTGTCTCTCTGTCTTTCCGTCCGTCCGTCTAGCTGTCCACATAACTCGTAAGCGCTTTTCCTCCTAACCCACTTGAAGGATTTTGCTGAAGCTTAAGATTTGGCAATCACTTAGACATGAAAAAGAAAGTAAATTTGTAGACACTGTCAGGACTTTACCAATAAATGTAACGTAAAACGAAACTAAAAACGTCATTAAATTAATTTCTCTCGAGACTTTTCCTTGACTTAAATGCTTTGAATGTCCAAGCGATTGCCAAATTTTACAAGTTGCCCGAACAAAGCCCGATTTTGAGGCCGAAATGCAATGAATGAAAATATATATTTGTGTTTTGGAAAGGAAAATTATCGGTGAAACGAATTATATAAAAAAGGGCATGAGATAAATGATTTATTACAAGAAAACCGAATTGAAGAAAAGGGGGGTGTTTAAAGTAGTATGTCCCTTATGTTTTTTCGTACTGCACATTGACTTTAACAAAATATTGATAGAGGGGAGCAAGTCCCTGTGATTTGGGGTTTGTGGCCAAAAGGGGCTAAAATGGGTATATTGACAAAACGGCTGTAGAATTTTTATTATTTGTTCAATTTTGAAAATTCTTTTTATTGAATTCTTCCAAACTCCTCACAGTTCCTGTCCCTAACGGTCCGTACACTAATCACTGCACCAGGCTTTCCGGATATCTTTTCAATTGCCTCTTTTTGACCCCTACTCTCTAATTTAAAATCGCATATATTTTCATGGCTAACTATAGCAAAATTTTGAAAATTTATTCAAATAAGAAAAATTATCAAGAATCTTGAAGGAATTCATACAAGCCTGTAGCAGTGGGATAATCTTGACCTATTTTTGCCGGAAAGGATAAGCCTACTGCGAAGGAGTTTGGAATTCTTCGTTATATTTTCAACTTTATATGTCAATGGTTTTTTTTCACATATATTAGAATAGAATAGAATAGAATAGAATACTTTATTTCCTAATCATAGGGCCCTTTCAGGCATATAAAATTACAACATTAACATTCACACAACAAATACATTATTATGCATACATTAGACACACAACCATACATACTTGATTAAATGATTTTTAATTAGGACATTGTAGGACAAAAAACAAAACAAAAACAAAACTATATTGCACCGTAACATTGCTACAGGGGAACAAAGACAGGCCACGCCCATAAAATCAACTTTTAAAAAAATTTAGTTCGATTTTCAAAATCTTTTCTTTTTTCATTGGAATCCTTGTGAATATCCCTTTTACATAAAAAGTAGCTTTTTGTTTTTATTTTTCGCTACATATAAACAATTTAAAATTTGTAGATTACCCCGGCTACCAGTACTTTCAGTACTTTGATTACTATGTGTAAGTTTGTGCTTTGTTATTGATTATTAGTAGGGGGAAGGTTGGCGCCAAAAAACCAGTTTAACCCCGCCACACTTTAAATGTGCCTGTCCTAATTAAGGCAGAAATCTTGATCAAAGTTTGTATTTCGTCGAATCTATGTTAATTGTGTTTTTGTCAAGAAGAGGGTCCTTCATTGTACTTTGGGATTGGGCTTGAATCATATGTAGTTTATTTTCAATCCAGGGCCAATGGAAAAACAGCGAGCAGTGACCACTGGTCACATTGAAGGCTGCTGGCTGTTTTCAATTGTGGATTTTTTTAAATTGTCGATTATATTATAGGTTGTGTCGTGTACACTTATTTCACGATTTAAGTGATTTTTTATTTTATTTTCGAGCCCCTAGCTGTGCTTGAATTCTCCCTGTACGTTTTAATGTCGTGATGTCGTGCATGTCGTGTGACCACGGTGACTGTCAGTCAATACATTTGTAATTCTAGTCTATTTTTAAACATAGAACGTAGATGGAAAATAATCGACATATTTTAGGATATCTATCTAACACTGTAAGATATCAAATATTTGAACGGATATACAGATTTTAAAACAAAGATTAACCTGTCTATTTTTAAGTGCCTGTTTCCGTAAATTAGGGTAGCCTTATTACTTAAGACAAATACTAGTACAAGGGGACTTCCAGATACCTTACATAGGCGTAGCAACCCAAAAAATAATGGTACGGTTTGGTGTATCGACAAATAGGGACACGAAGTGTCCCTTCCACCCCGCTTTGCGGGGTGGTGTTTACGGCAGGGGGTCTGGGGGCCGCTGAAGGCCCCCAGAAGCTCTGAGGGTAAATCATGCAAAATCCTGCATCCTGGGCGTTTCCTGGCACTAAAACTGATTGAATAAAAGTGTCAATTTTTATACCAGACCAGTAGAAAACCGGCACACTTTTTGGAATATGAACTGCTTTTTTTCGAATCATCAGTTTATAGGTCGATATCATTGATTCGGTTTTGGGCGAAAGAACGAAAAGAGTAGAAGATAAATACAAGTTATAAAAAAACAACATAGTATCTTTGTCCACTACAATCATATAGACGATAATGAGATGTGGAATAAGTAAGTGTACGCGACACAACCTACATAAAGATACGGCAATTTTAAAAATCACAATGGAAAACAGCCAGCAGTTATCAACATGACCAGAGGTCGCTGCTCGCGATCGCCGACTTGCAATGGCTCAAGACCAAAAATACAATACATAAGATTCAATCCCAATCCCCAAATTATCAACGAAAGACCCAATTCTGGACATAGAACAACGAGCATAAAGATGACAGAGGCAAACAAAAGCTTTGAAAAAATTCCTGGCTTAGGACAGGCACATATAAAATCATGTTGCGGGGTTAAACTAGATTTTTTTGGTCACAACCGCTAAAATATAAAATTCCAGCTTATGTATCAAATACGATGCATTTATTTATGTATGTAAGAGAGTTAAAAAAAATCCTGTGTGAGGGACGGATCGACAGGTAGGACTGATAGACAGGGTGTTCGAGAAGGTTGCTTGGAGTAAGAGATACATTTTGCTTTCGAGGTCACTTACTATATAGATATCTTTTTCGGCTGAACAAGAGTGCCACATAACAAATCTGTGTAAGTATTTATACGTGTTACTCATTACTCGAATTTTCCAAATATGTTCACCCTATGTTCTTTAAATGCAAATTCGTTTGCAACACGTTTAAAATCTAAATTGTCCGTCCTAGCTTTGTGAACATGCAGGACCATTAAATCGTTCAACCGATCCTGCTTCATCGTTGATCTGAGGTACGTTTTTTATTCTGCGCAACGTACTGAAAGACCTTCCGCTGGTGGCATTTGTAGCTGGCAGAACTAAAACGAGCTTCAGCAGAGTTACCACATCTGAAAGTAAAACTCGTTCTCTTGGCGTCATTCCTCTTAGAACGCAATTACATCTTTCAGTAAAACTTCCTCTCTAGGAGCGTTGGTTTCGAAAACGGTCGCCAAAAGTCTCAACTGACATACGAGAGTTGCTTCATGGACGTCGTCGATCTTGGTAAAAACTACAAACCAATTACAATTCTTCACTGTAGTCAATACCCTTTACACATTTGAGAAGGATTTGTTCAGTGTTAACGTAAATTTATATCAATGTCTTTCTAATCAAATCGATCTGTAATTGCCATTACAATGTGGTCCACTGCTTCAAAGTACTTCTGCCGGAAATAATATAGTTGCTATAGTTGCTATTTTATATCGAGAATTATTTTTTTTTAAAATTTATATTGAAAGTATTGAAAGTTTTAAAAATTATAAAGAGTATAATAATGAAATTCTATCATTTTTATTTTTATTTTCCCCAAGAAACTGGTGCGGTTTGCCGTACCGGCGATATAAAGTGGTACGGTCGGAACCGTACCGGCCGTACCGCTTGCTACGGCAGTGCCTTAGACTATACCATTAATTACGGAGATAGTGATTTGAGTTTATGATTCTTCTCGAGTGATTCTTCCACTCCCAAATTCTTCCCGGACACTCTGCTGTGAACCAATGCTTCTCCAGCTTAAAAATACAGATCGAGTGCCAGTTAATCTGGAATAGTAACACCCTGGCAAAGATGTGTATTTGTCTGGACAATTCACGGCAACTATATGTAATCGAAGCAGAATATGAAATAAGTCTCAACTTTGAGAAACAAGAATAACTAAGTTAATGTATCTTTTGTTGATGTTGACTTAATTTGATTTCCTGTTCGTATGGAAATAACCAATAATTTATTTCCATTACTTATGTTGAATCTATGTTGCTATATTTATCCTTCCCTTTTGACATATCGGCGCATTTAGTTTTGTTATGACCATCCGTAAGAATTCTGGTCTAGCTTTCCTCAGAAACATAACTCGAATAATTCAAGCCATTTCCGTCTGCGCCAATCTGGATCGCCAGAGCAAAAAAAAAAAAGATCCAAACTAACGTGTAATTTTAATTAGATTGCGTCTGCGCATACTTCGACGGAAAATGTTTAAAATGTAGTGACTGCAGGGAGTGAAATATAAGGTCTGTATTATTCAGGTTATCAGAAACCGAACGTCAGAATAATTTGAAATTTGGCAGTTCAGTATCACAAGTCGTGTGAACGTCCTAAGCGACTGCTCTTTCCTGTTGTACGAATAGCCGACACGAAAATGTCCTCCAAGACACATCCATTTGAAATTTGAGAGGATGGTCCGATATAACAAATGTTTTATCCTCAGTTTGTTTAGACCTGTCAGACATTTACTTCCTGCTTGGGATCCTACGCGAGGGGATCTGTCGTAGGGACACTTTGGACTAAAATTTAGGACTCTTTATATTATATAAATTATTTTTATGATATTGTATTTTGTTAGTTTTTATGATTGCTTATGGACATATTAAACTAGGACTTTAATTTTGAAAAGATATTTTATGTTATAATTGTTATTTTATTTTAACTAAATTCTTCTGCTCTTTATCTAATTAATGTTTGTGATCTTTGTTACCAATTTATTATTATCTATTTAGAGCATTAAGTGACATATTTCTTTTCTTTGTGTTCAATTGTATAATTAATATGATAGGTATGTCAGGTTAATGAGATTAGGATTATAATTAATTGTATTGTCACTTTTGCTTTAATGTGAGTTAATGCCATTTGGTCACTTTGTCACTCATTAATTGAGATATTGATGTCATAGATATAAATGTAAGGGTTACGAAGAATTGAAAGTCAGTTAGTTTATAGTTAAGAAGTTAGTTAGGGAGTTTTAATGTTGGAATCAGTATATTGTTGTTTTACTGTGTTACCACAATTGGAATTGGAATAATAAAGCATATAAACCAGCTTCAGAGTTTCCATAGTCAACATCACCGGTACCTCTACAGAGCTAGACATCCTCCCCATAACAGTTGGTGCAGAGCCCGGGGCAGCTGGCCAGAAACAACAGTAAGCCCAGCTGCATACAAGATCCCGAGTACCGGTACAGAAAAACAGCAAGACATGGAATTCGACCTTCAACCGCAATGGAGACTTTCCGGCTTCCGAAGTCATAAACCGATGTGCGGCCAATGTGGACTTTTCCATCATGGTATGTGCTTTTCCAATATGCAGAATTGTTTTAAATGTGGTCATCGTGGACATTACGCTAGAATGTGTTCTACCTGGACAAACCAAGAAAATCCACTCAGAACGCAGAAATCCGCGAAATCCATCAAAAAGAAAGAAAGAGACTTGGCGAGGCTTCAGATGTATCTTACGAAAAAGCAGGAGATGAGAGAAATGCCATTTTCCAACCTAAGGCAAACCGCATTCGTATCAAGTTTGAATGTGTCCCACTCAATAAAATCAGAACTGGAAACAACAAAGAAGAAACTGAAAGCAGCAGAAGCATCCAAAAAGAATCATCAAAACAACCTTCACTCCCACCGGTACCGCAGCTCTACCCAACGCCTGAACATCCAAGGCTGTTTCCCAAACACGTCAGATCTATGTCCGATGGTCACAATCTTACTATTTTGTGATACAGATGGTCTAAAATGACCAATCCAGAATGCGGAACATTTATTCCATCTACAAAATTCTATTGAAAAAAGCTTTCTGAAACCGGAATTGATTGACAAATTGACAAATTGTTTAAACTAGATTTCACGAGAGAAAATATGGGCTAAGATGGTGGATGTCTGGCGGAGGTGGGCGAGTCGCACATTTCCAGGCAACTGATGTGGTGCTAGTATATGGGCTTAAATAGGCAACTCTGTGGTACTAGTATATGGGCTTAAATAGGCAACTATGTGGTACTTGTATATTGGCTTAAATAGGCAACTATGTGGTTCTAGTATATGGGCTTAAATATTGTTTTATTTGATTTTAGAACTGTCACTCATTTTTTTTTTATGAAACAATTTAAAGAGAAAAAAAAACTAGAACATAAGCAAAGTTGTACAAAGGGTTAATCAAACATTATTATATCGAAAAGACAAAGAGAAAATCGGTAGACAAAAAATCATCACAACAAAACAAACCACATATAACAAAAAAATCCACACACATAACAACAAAACCGCATTCAGGAACGTGAACTCAAGTCGAAACGAGAGTGAACTCAGGTGCTCCGAATGAGCCGTCACGTTGCCAAAAGATTGATTTAGTGTTGGTCAAATCCGGAAAATATGATATTACCAAACTCCATGTCTAACAAACATCAGTTATCATCTGAGAGATAGAAATCCCGTATTTGTCTACAAGCACATGAAACATGAAGTGGAAATGTGAGGAAACCAGACAATCAACTTTCTTACTCTAATAATAAGCTCAATGCATGGTCGCACAGTGATTAAATCTAGCATTCTTGAGCAATTGCTTATTCCCCACCTGTATGTAATAAGTTTGTCAGCTACATGTCCAAGGTCGGTGGTTTTACTCTTGGTACTGCCGTTTCCTCCGCCATTAAAACTGACTACCAAGTATGGCCAAGGTGCGTCAAACAAGGGCGTTTAACACCAACACGCAACAACTGAGTCAAATATATTTTTCGAATACAGAAGAAATGTAAAAGTTTGATTTTTAGTCAGACTGCAAGCGTCGTATACCTCAGTCTACTGGTTTCATGATAGCAGTTATTCAATACTACAATAATATGTATACATATGATGTAGTAATATATAAAAAGGCTAACAGAAAATCACCATTTAAATACAAAATAAACCTATTTCTAAATTATCTAGATGTTTATTTACAGGTTAAAATTAAATGAATATTTCCTAACTACAATATCACTTAAAGTATTCGCACTTGGCTAGATCAAGGTGCAATTTCCTAAAGCCATCTTAAAATAAACCCTAGGTAAAGCCCCAACTTCTCATGAAAATTTATCCATGGATACTGCCCTGTGACGTTATTCTAAGAAGAAACTCCATATAAAACCAAAATTTGTTATTACACGCATGAATGAAAAAAATATAAATATGAAGATCTTTAGACAGGTAAGTAATTAATATTAATCTTAAAATAAATCGACAATTAGTGTCTTGTGTAATTTCAATTTCAAGTCAATGTTGTTTTTAAATATTTTTATGTCCGACTAACGAACTTTGCGAAACATATTGTTTTCTATTCTGTCCGTCGGTCGTGCAACCTCATGTTTATTGTTGCACTAATTTCTCAGCATTGAAAGCGCATCGGACCTTAAAGCGCAAGTCGGATCGTTTTGAAATTTTGTACACTTATCAATCATACATATAACGAGATGCACCATTTTGCACCTAAATATTGCAATCAAACAAATATTTGATCATGTGACGGGACAGGTTTGTAAGTCTGTAACGGTTTGCAATTTTAGGATTTCAGTTTGCAGATCATTGTTTACTGTTTTAACTATCGATCCCGGGGGAAGGTGAGCGTTAAACTCTCTCTCTATCATCAAGAAAAAACTGTTATTGTCGTTCAGAGTATTGACCATTGTGGTTAAAATCACACTGGTACTGTTTTTGTTCCGACCCACACATCTAGTACTAGTAGTCATATATTTCCAACGACGGGTGTGCCGGAGCACCTGAGTTCAATCTCGTTACGTTCTTGTTGGTGTTTACTGGTTTTGTCTCTCCCTGTTCGGACATTTGGATGCCCCATCTCTGCTTCCTTCATACACTGTAGCTATAGGTTAATAATCAGACAACAATCAATCAATCTAATTGTCTGTTTCATGATTTATGTTTCAGACAGATCCAATTCAATTTCCTGTTATGGTTCTCCATTTCTCTGTGATTCTTACATGTGACATTACTGTGGACAGTCCGTTTTACTTCCGCACACCACCAACACGGTCGTGCCACAAAGTGGAGGACTTGTGGAAAGCAAGGGAAATAAACGATAGATCTAGCTGTCCTTGGAAATATACAGTTTCACTTGATAATACTCGTTTCCCAAACGTTTTAAAAAATGCAACATTAAAATCATGCATTGTACGTAACAACAACCATTGTTTAGACTTTAAAGAACAAGGAATTATTCCAAATACTCAAGGCAGATGTGTTCCCATAGTGACGCCTTACGTTGTGTTGAAAATGATAAACAGAAATGGCAACAACACATTTGTACCAGAAACTGTCTCCCTATACACTGGTTTCACCTGCGTTTATGATCCGTCGGACATTAGTTTACCACATATTGTTGGTTGAAGTCATTTTTTTTTCAATTTGAGGAAGTTCTACATTAGAGGTGTGTTATCGTTCCTGATTTGACAACCCTGAAGAGAAGAGAGTAAAGGCCTAAAATGCCAGTCAATGTCAACATTAATTTATTTGTATACTTTTCAACGGAGGTCGTGTATATCTGTGATAATTCTTTAAGACTTTATATAATTTGTTAGATTTTTTGTTATTTATTTTGATAAACAGTTTCGAAACTAAAACAAATGTACTTTTCTCCTTTTGGCCAGTCAACATCTACAATATACACAGGAAAAATTGTAACGCATACTTACGCATGAAAAACATATATGTAAAACGTATGATCATAACACATGGTAAACGTAGTAATAGTACCACGCATGAAAAACATATAGTAAATTAGAAATTAAAGATATTTATATCAGATGCAATTTATACGGTAATCATCTTTTGAAGAAGTGTACAGTCATCTTGAACGTTTCATATTTCAAAATCAAATAATTTTAATGCCATGTCAGAACCATTTTGGTCCTTATGGAGAATGGCTCTTAAGTTTTGGATATGAAATACATGTGTTCAACACATGTTTTACATGCGTTACAAAACATACGAAAAACACATTCTTTACAGGCGTTTTTCATGCGTTTGTCAAAACACATGTAAAACGCATGAAAAACATGTGAAAAACGGATGTTTTTTCAAACATGCGAAAAACATGTGGTACGATTTTCCCTGTGTATATATCTTTATTCTCACTAACCAAATACATGGTACAGAGAAAAAACAATAACACAATGAAATATCAATCAATAAATATTACAAATCTACAAGTGGGGGGATTGACTACAAATTACATGATTCATAAATAAACAGATTTGACAATTAGTGAATTAAGATAAAAATTACAAAGTATGAGGTTATCCAGGAGGATTCAACTTTACATTTATAACTTTGATAAATTTGCATAGATTAACAAGTACGTTAACTGTTTTAGTATTCATCAGTTTGCTAAATTTTATAACATTAGGTCTATAAGTGATACTTGAACTAATATAATGTTTTCACTTTGTTTTCGATACTCTTACAATACATAATGAAATGAAATTAATCTCCGATATCACCGGAGTTACACAGAGGACATACCCTATTTTCCCTATCAATATTTGCCTTCCCTATCAATATTTGCCTATCTACCTGTCTCTATAGGTAGTCTTAAATTCAGTGTTCTAAACTGGCACAAAATTTTAGCATTCTTATCATTTAAAATATTGTTCGAATTCTAGGTTTTCTTTATATGATCTGTAATTAATAATTTTTGGTGATGTCTGTAAAGATTCGTACCAAGACTGTCTAAACTGATCAATGAGATTTTGCTTCAAAGTATTATGCAAAAATGCATTGCTATAAAATAGTTAGTTAGTTAGTTAGTTATTGCTTTACTCCCAAGCAGCGCGATTTCGGCTATATCCGGGAGATGAACATGAAAGTGGTGATACAATGAACATGAAATGATGATGAAGTGGAGGAAATTGGGACACAAGGCCAATCGGGTAGGAGAGTTTTGACTGCATGCCACTGGAAAAAGGAGTGATGAGTAGGGACGGGGAATTTTGTCTCCTGCATGGGGATCCTACGGGTCCTACTCTTACCAAGACCTGCAGTAGGGTTCTTTAACGTGCGAGGAACGTGACATTTTTTCCCAACACGGTGCACCACTATGGTTTGCGGTCAGGTTTTCCACATTATCGCCTGAAAAACGAATCAGTCATACCGGAGAATTGGTGGATCGCAATGACTTGGTACAGGCATTTCAAACGAAATGGTGGGTTAAACCAGGTTTTATGGCGCCAAACCTCCCTCTTCCATTGCGATTTTAGGATCCGGTAATGACCATAGAACATAACATAGTTGTGAGACACAATAGGGATATTGAGGTAATCATCTCAGTACAGCAGACCAGTCAAACACTAATTAAAACAATTAACCACCATATCTGAACTTTTCTACTAGTGGCTGATAACGAAGAAAGAATTTTTTTAGGGATCGTATGAGACGTATTTTCTTATAGCCCTGCTCCAAAAGTCGGTCACGAAGAAATCGGTGTAGTTAAGCCAAGTATAAGACAATCCAGAGGGCTCTAGGATAGCCTTTACATTTCTAATCCAAGGTATAACACAATCGTGCTTAATTCTACTGAAAAAAATATAAAAGGAAGTTTTTCTGGTTTTCCTGCAACCAGTTTTCCCCAGTAATTCACAATAAAATTGCATTCATGAAAAACAAGTTAGTTTCTAGACGTATGATTGTCAATGTTTTATTACCAATGACTTTTAGAAAATCATGAAAATAATTATATATGAACATCTAATAAAGAGAAAAATAAAAGTTAAGCAAAAAATGACATAAATTATATTCAATCAAGCAAAAGCAACAGAGGAATTTATTTCTAGGCGTATAGTGCCACATGTTCTTATTACTGATTTCTTTTAGAAAATTATAGGAGTAATTATATATGAACATTTAATAAACAGAAAAATATACGTTGAGTTAAGAAATGAAAATATTATATTAAATCCTGTAGGTTTATAGAGAGGGAATTAGTTTCTAGTCGTATGGTTTCCGATGTACATCTGAGCAATTTCTTTTAGAAAATTACAGGTCTGGGGTAATTAATGAAGAGAGAAAATGTATGTTACTAATTTTTGTTGATGCCACACCTAAAGAAGCAAAGACTGAAGCACCAATAGGACATTCGAGTGTCAAAAGCCTGAAAGGGCAACGACAAAACCAGTAAACATGAACGAACTCAATACGAAAAAACACAAAGTAGAAAACCAAAAAAATTACCACTCAAAATTCAAAATATTGAGGTAGGTTGCTAATTTCAAGCTACTCATCAACTGCCTTAATTAGGTGAAATAGTTCAACAGTTTGTAAAATTTCGCACTAGAATTTTGAAAGAAAACCATGAGTGCATGTAAGGAACACCAGTTAGTATTATAATGTTTTGTTACACGATTTACTCTTACTGGGCATGTATCTATGTTTATTAGCAATGGAGCGTATAAATATTTAGTACGATGCAGTAATATTTTAAAGGCTTGAGCTTGTGGTTTATGAATTCTAATCACAGCCCTTCCGGAGCACCCGAGTCCAATCTTGTGTCAACTTTACACGTTACTCGTATTTTTTATTGTACACTTGTGTTACCGCCTCTGATTTTCTGGCGCACGTCCAAATCTAGTGAGAGGCCGGAATACAATGTTCGTTTTTCCATCTTTTTTTTTTGTAATCTAGCGATGAGTCTTGAATAGACAAAACTGGCATCAGGCATAGAAGAATTGATAGTTTATTGTTATTTTGACTTCAAATTTCCGACTTGATTTTTTTTTCATACAAATAAGAGTATCCCCAACAAGTCTCTTTTTTTTGCTGACGCTAGATTGCGATACATTGAAGGTGACATTACATCACAAGACATTGACGCTACCTGGAATCATGGGAAAAAATCTTTGTTTGATAAAAATACGTCGGCCGATGTCAATTTAAGATATTGACCAGGATGGCAGGTGACGCTAAATCGCGAGACATTGGCGATAGATGATGCCAGTAACTTTATTTGCGGACCTCATCAGAATAAAATGCGTGTTGGGGATACTCTTATTGCCAGGGAATAATAGAAAAAACTCAGGTATAATCAAACCATAGTCTTAACTTATTAACGCCTAGATTCATGTTTAAGGCTTTCACCCAACCTACGTTTGACCAATCATAATAAATCATAAAAAAAAACTCGATAACCAATGATATTCCTTTTCAACCTTCTATAGATACCTTATGCAGCATTATTCTACTATTCTGAATTCAGGAAAAGAGCAGACAATATGTAAAATGAACATTTTTCAACTTACAATAAGGGTAAGTTCGAACTTTCGTTGTTGCAATTATGTTTTCTGAAAGTAAAGATATTTTTCTGCTCCTTACTGTTTTGTTATTGTTTTTTGTGAGTTTTTTTTTAGTTTAAACATATTTTATTTCAAATAAACATAGTTCTTTTTTACAACATACAATATATACAACACGTAAGGATTCGGATATAAGCAAATTTGCTTAATGAAAGATATAATTTCCCTGTTTGATGAGTTGAAGTGAAAAAAAAACAAATAGAGAAATAAGTAAAAATAAATAATAATAATGAAAATGAAAAAGAGAAAAAGAGGAAAGCAGCTGTTTTCTAAAATCGCTTATTTGTGTTTTTTTTTTTGTGTGTGTGTGGAAATTCCATGAAGTCATTCTCTATATTGCTAACACTCTACATTTGAATATCACTCTTCATTTGAATATTAATATACGAATCTTTTAGGCATTAAACTTGCTGGAGGGGTCATTTCTTTGTTATAGTCAGAAAATTAATATGATTAAGGCTCTGCCTTAGCGAACATCGAAAATATTCTATTTTTTTTATTTTTGAAGAACAGATTATGATGGTTTTTTTTTATAATCCCAGAAGGTTAATCGTTTTACTTGCTCTGTAAAAGTAAACGTGTTCCGGTATTCTCGTCAGTATATTTCTGGCACATGTCAACACATGCATAATGCCGTAGGGCTTGCATCTGCAATGCTCGCTATAAAACTTCCAAAAAAGCCCTATGACAAACGTGATGACTTTAACTTTCCCTTCTTGTGCAGCTAGTGGAGTTAACATTTCACAATTGATTCGTTACTCCAGGGCTTGCGGGATTCACATGGATTTCCTTGGTAGAGTGTCACGTTTGACACAAAAATTGTTATCACAAGGTATGTTGCTCCTCGGTTGCTGTCGTCAGTCAAAAATTGTATGGTAGACAACATGCACTCATAGACAAATATGGGAATTTTATCTCGCAGATGAGTCCAGAGATTGGATTGTCTTCGTTTACTGAATTTGACGCACTGAATTGGTAATTAGCAATGCGACGGGTGTGCTATAGCAGACAGGAACCGTTTACTCTTCCGGAGCACAAGAGTACACTCTCATTACGACTAGAGTTCGCGTTGTTAATTGATATTCAGTAGATTTGTGTTTCCGTGTTTTATATGTTGTTTTTTCCTGTCCTCGTTTGTGTTTACTGGTTTTGTCTCTGCCCTATCGGACTTTGACATTCGGATGCCCAATTGGTTCATCTGATTCTTTAAAAAAAGTTCAATGATATTGTATGCCATAAAATGCAATTGAAATCATATGACTAATTTACTTTTTTGTGAACTTACTTCAGGCTTAAATAATTAGTTGACTTTCAGTCTCCCCAGGAGCGAGTAAAGACTTGCAGATACACTAACACATGATATGACTTTGTTTTTTATCCAGAGTTTATTACGAATAATAGACCATCACATCTTGCAGGTGAATGTCTAACATAGGGTTATGTTGATCCCCGGATGATGTCATCACGCAAGACATTTCAAGTGTTTTAAGAAAAATACGAGTTTTCTATATCACACAGACAAAAAAGGAGAGTGGTGGGTAGGGGTGGAAAATTTAGCCTCTGTGGTGCACTACTGACTTGGCGGTCCACTTGCATGAAGCCTGGTCCTATCCACACGTCGGATTTGACACACTGAATTGAATGATTGCAACGCGACGTGTGTGCTTTAGCAAGCAGTGTTTATTGGTTTAGTCTATCAGCCAAATCGAAAAAGACCTCTAGTTTTCGAGATGAATGTCTACCCCAGAAAACAGCAATTTTTTTGGTGGTTTAGTATAGTTTAACATCTAAACGTTCAAATTTACCTTGTTATACTGGACAAAAACTGTCCAAACAGGATATAGCATACGCCATTTTGATTGCAACCATTTTGACAGACACAAATCATGTTAAAAGCAATGAATTCATATTGCTGTCATTTTTTTACAATGCGATGGAATATTATTTTGTAAGGTATTATGCAATAGGTAATATGTTAAAAAAAATATGGCGTATAATATTTATCGATAAGTATCGATGAAGTACCGATATCGGGACTCTTTTAAATACTCTGTATACGTGGCTTTTTTTCGCTTAGTAGCGGACGATTTAACTTGAAGGGGGGCTTGATTTTTTGAGAGCAGAGCGCGGACAAAATTTTTATTTTTCCACGGCGTTGCGACAGAATATTTTTTTTTTTTCATTATCAGCATTATTTTTTATAGCAGAAATCCTTCTTCAGAATATTTTTTTTCTTACCCTCAGCTGCCAAAATATTTTTTTCATCAAAAATAATTTTCAGAATATTTTTTTAGGAAAAAACCAAGGCCCCCCTTCAAGTTAAATGGTCGGTCCCTTAAATTTTTGCCATTTTTCGTCGCTGTAGTCATATTTGCAATGTATGCTTGCTTTCCATGACATTGATATGTATTCTGATCATAACAATCAATGGCTATTTAGACAGTTACACCAATGGGTAGATAATCGAGCATCAGGACTTCTACGCATTTTTGAGCTAAACCCTCAGTACAGAAACGATGCATGTAACATCATTTTAAAAGATTTTTTTATGAAAAATATGTTTTTATATCAAAGGTGTGGTAATATACAAACTTATCAAAAATCACATTTGCACAATGCTTTTTACTAACAAAAAGGGGGTTCTGTGTATATGCTTTTAAAATACCCCCGGTACTTAATATCTCAATGTTTTCTTATTTGATACGAAATAAATTGCACAAAACGGTTTGAACATTTAAAAATAGAAAAATTAAATATTTGAACAATATCTAATTCCTTGTTTTCTTTGTAAACTCCATATCCCTTCATAAAATATTTGATATGCGAATAACAAAATTTGAGTATATGTTTTCGTAAGTTCTGAAACGATATAGATGCATCTCATTTTAAAGAATTGTCACTATTAAAGGTTATAACAAAATTACCGAACTTGGAGAATCAATCTCCAATGTCCATAAGACTAGACAAAACAAGGAAGACATACCAGAAAAATTGAAAACCGCAATGGTCCTGACTTGGTACAGGCATTTCAAAAGAAATGGTGGGTTAAACCAGGTTTTAAGGCGCGCCAAATCTCGCTCTTCCATTTCACTAAATGAAAGTTTTGTCTTGCATCAGTAAAAAAAAAACTTTAACCTTTTTAAATCGTTATTATTTTTTAATTTCAATTATTACATTGTCGAAAAAAGGGGGCTAGCCTAGAAGTGCATTGTTTGAAAACTACCTTTTAAGGTAGGTAATGAAATGCAACAAAAGGTTAAAACCTTCACTAATGCAATCATTTAGGACATGTGTTGCAAATGCGTTAAGCCGTGTAGTTGTAAGGTAAAAAGAGTTTGTTGAATTTCGATTCAAATGACATAAAAACAAAACGCACATGTTTTTCTGTACTAAGCATTCTGTTTTTTAAAAAAAAAATTGTCGGTAATACGTATGATTTATTGTAATATACAATTTTGAATTAAATAAAATAGTACAAAATGCTCATCTTGTAGAAATAATCTATAATGCACTGTTAAATAGCTGTTAGTTTGTGGACTGTTTTGGGTTACCCTGCCTTTAATTAAGGAAATGTAACTATACATCTTGTATGCTTTTGAGAAAGTCTAAAATGTACACTAACAGCATGTGTTTAACAAAACAGTGGTTATTGAAGGGTTAGTTTTGTTGTCCATACATAACGAGTCATGCTATCCTCTGTCCATGGATATGTAACACCTTATAAAGAAAGGACAGCCATGCTAGTAAATATGATTTAAACATTACTTTTATAGCATTGCTCCAATATTTATAACTTTCTTTTTACTTTTCAGACGCAAAATATGGTTTATAACTTATATCTGCTGCCCGGGACTTCATTGCAAAATGCTTTAACGATTCATTTAAATATAAGTCAAGTATACATCAATGAAATGTCTATGCGTCGTTTGATAAGTGTTCAGGAAAGTGGCTTTGCTGTCTCTGGTAGTCACTGTAGTATAACAATGCAATGCATTTCTATGAGCAGTTTGTAAAAAAATCATACTAAATCGTGAAATATTTGTTCCGATATTTTTGAAATACTCGATATCGAAAGGTGCATACCAAATACAGAAACACATACATGTACACCTTGTTCACTGACGCTGGTTCAAAGACAACAAGGAGTCAAACAATACACTTTGCATTAATTTAATCTATTTCAAATCTACTTTTACAGAAAAAGTGCATGTGGAGAAATATTCTTCTTTAAAACGTCTGGGTAAAATGTTCTTCCAGCCAATGAAACTGTGACTTATTATTACTACTACAATTTACTTTACAACACAAAAACAATGACTAGCAATTAAGATAGCGAACTCATGTCGAAACGCGAGTTAACTTGCATAAAAAAATTTTGGTTTCTCATAATAATTACACCAATATGCATAAAATTCTATAGATATCTTGATGTTCATTAATATAATCATATCATAAAAATGTGTGCATAAATATAAGTAAGTATTGTGAAAAATGGCTCAAGAAATTGTATATTTACGCACAGACAGATGTGAAAATTTCATGTTTAACCATGGATCATCCCTCATCTTTGATATCTGGCCCTAGTAATACAAATCTATTCAAACAAAAACTATCTAAATAAAGAACAAGTGGCTCCTAGGAGCCTGAATCGATCACCTGGTCTTGATGTCAACCCTATGATTACTTTTGTATAGCTAAATGAGCTGAATGTTTAAGCAAGAAAAATCTTTTCTCTATCTGCGATAGTTTTCATTCTAGATAAGCAAAAACCACTTTTATTCAACTTTTAAGGGGCTGTTAGCCCTATAAGGGGTTATCTGACACGTTCGAACCCATGATTACTTTTGTATAGCTAAATGAGCTGAATGTTTAAGCAAGAATAAGCTTTTCTCTATCTGCAATAGTTTTCATTCTAGATAAGCAAATACCACTATTATTCAACCTTTAAGGGGCTGTAACCCCTATAAGGGGTTATCTGACACCTTCGACCCTATGGAGACTTTTGTAGAGCTAAATGAGCTGAACATTTAAGCAAGCAACAGCTTTTCTCTATCAGCAATAGTTTTCCTTCTAACGACCAAAAATACTATTTTTGCCTCTAAGAGGCTGTAAGCCCTATAAGGGGTCATCTGACAACTTTGACCCTATGAATACTTTTGTAGAGCTAAATTAGCTGAACATTTAAGCAAACAACGGCTTTCCTCGATCTGCAATGGTTTTCATTCTATAGGCAAAAAACACTATGTTTCGCCTTCAAGAGGCTGCAACCCCCATAAGGGGTCATCTGACAACTTCGACCTTGTGGCGACTTTTGTAGAGTTAAACATTTAAGCAAGCAACAACTGCATTCTATCTGCAATAATTTTCAATTTATAAGCCAAAAACATGAAAAAATGCCATTTTTGACCTTAAAAGTGCCATAACTCCTATCAAAATGGTATCAGACATTATACAGTTTGAACTGTCCGATTCTTTTGACCAAATGAATCTAAGCGAAGTAAACAAAACAGTGGTAGAGAAACCAACTGAAGAAAATGACACTGTTCATGATACAAGTGAATCCGCTTGCTTAGACGACAGTATCACACTAGCAAAAGAAGGCTTCCACTCGAGTGATCCGAGCGACTCAACGAAAAAGAGAAAGACTCTAAAAGCCATTCGCCGGGACGAAAAGATGTGCGTGTGTAAGAAACGGCCATCCGGAGAAATGATACAATGCAACTGGTGCCAAGAGTGGTACCACAACAAGTGCATGAAGATAAAGAAGGACGACAATATCATGTTTTGGATATGTCTTGACTGTCGTACTCTACCGAAAATGGTGAAAGATATCCAATCGCAACTCGCATCCCTGATAAAATGTAACTCTGACTTTGTTAAAGATATTGCTTCTAAGACAGAGCAGATACAAAATCTCAAACTAGAAAACGACAGACTGAGAACCACGATTGAGGTTCAGAAACAACAAATAGTCAATCTTGAATCCATGCCTAAATCAAAGAAGACAACGAGAACATCTCAAAATGGAAACGGAGACCGGACTCAAAAAGACACAAAATCCTCTATAAATAGCAGGAAAAACGATAACAGCTCGGGAATCTTAGAACCAGAAAGTGTTAGCTCACCGGTCTCTGCACATCAACAACACACTAGAAAACAACAGAAAAATTCAGAGGGCACCCTGCTCATTGGAAGTTCCGTCATAAAAAACATTGACCCGACTCACTACGATCTAGACAGCATTCCAATTTGTATCCGTGGAGGAAAAATAAACGACATAACCCAAGAACTTTTATACTTCTCAAGAGACACAAAATACGAAAATATTATCCTCCAGGTTGGCAGTAATGATTGCTGCGACCCACTCTTCGACCCACAAACATTCACAGAAGACTATCAAACACTCATTACATCATCTAAGGCGGTAGGAGATAACGTTGTGATCTCAGGCCTTCTACCCCGCAGAAATGACCAAGAGAACAATCTAGCCCTTGCAAATGAAATCCTGGCAAAATTGGCGAGCGATGAAACTCTGTGCTTTATTGACAATGACTTAAACTTCAGATTGCTAAATGGTAAAATTAACTTACTGTTATTTGCTAAGGATGGTGTCCACCTGTCTATCCAAGGTACAAAGCAGTTGGCTGAAAATTTAGGCATTAAACTCAAACAACAGAGCAACAAGCCCCCATACTCCAGCCAACGTCGCCAATCTACCCCTAATCCTCACAATGGACGACAGGTGCACACACACCCTTCGCACAAGCCACATGAAACCAGCAGGCACAGTAACCAAAACCAATATGGCCGACTCGGTACAAGTCACAAACAAAAAAACACAAAGTCAAATCACCACCATGGTAGTAGATACGAAACAAGTAAACAGATGCACAAGAATAAAAACACAAATGGTCGATATGGTACAGTAACAAGGAAAAATCAGGAAAACAGCACACATAGCCATGAAAATACTCACTCAACCTGCTGGTTCTGTGGCGAGGCCAACCACACAACATCTGTCTGTCGACACGGTTTTGAAATCCAGTGTCACAATTGTAGTGGCTAGGCCACAAATCTAAAATGTGTTCATACTAGGTTTTTGGCCAGGAAGAGTGTGCCGATCTAATAGGCAACTCTGATGAGGTAGATTGTAAAAAGAGGAGAAAACGGCGCCACAAACGTGGAGGCAAAATTTCATTAAAAAAGCGCAGAGAATCGGAAACAAAGTTAGATTATCTAAACGTAAGAGGACTATCCTCAAAAATCCATGAAATAAATAAACACATTACAGACCACAACGTAAATGTCTTAGGTCTGGTTGAAACATTCTTAAAGACAAATGATCGACCCTCTAAGCTAATAAATAAATACAATTGGGTTGGCAAATGTCGCAAAAAGTCGAAAAGTAAAGGCGGGATAGGCTTCTGTGTCCGTTCCGATATCCCTATACTAGATGAAAACCTGCTAAGTAGCAAAGAAGACAACTACGAGAGATTGTGGATTCTCTTGCGAATAAATAACATTAAAACTGCTGCATGTATCGCGTACTTTCCAAACGACGGAACCGCGAAGTCGCTAACAGACGAACTGATGTATAAACTCCTTGAAGAAACAACCTGTATATCAAACTTAGGATACGAAATCCTAATACAAGGGGACTTTAATGGGCGTTGTACAACTATTTGCGACTTTACGGGAAAATGTATTTCCACGCGCGAAATAAATTCGTACAACGGAAAACGGCTACTACAATTTATTGAGGCAAGTGACTTAATTCTTGCCAATACTATGAATTGTTCTAAAGGCTTTTTCACTCGTTTATTAAACGACCAAAAATCAGCCATCGACTATGTCATTTTATCGAGTAACTTATCTAAACATGTCACAAGCGTATTAATCGATGAAGAAGGGGAATTTGTCCCACATAGCGATCACGTTATTATACGAGTAAGCTTAAACATTAATGCCTCCCAAACAAAAATCAAATCATCTGACCAAAAACCTAATCGCCCATTATGGAAAATAAATGAAAATACCGATTGGTCTGTATTCGAGCAAGATTTAGCTTCTAGTGTAAATGATTTCCTTAACACGTGTAAATTCGATACCGATGTTGATTCCCTTTGGAATAAATGGAAGAAGTGCGTAGAAAGCGCAGCCGAGTCAACAATTGGTAAAGCTAAATCAGTTAAAAATTACAGATCATTTTGGGACGCAGAACTCGATAGACTTATTAAAGAAAGACAAGTGGCCAATCGACTAAAGCGCAAATACTTTAAAAAAGAAAATAAAAACACAGCTGTTAGTCAACGATTAACCGATGTATACAACGAACGAAAAGAAAAAGTTAAAAATGCTATTAAGTGCAAGGAACACGCGAGTAAAATGAAACAATTCACAGAAAGGTGTATTAAATCAAAAAATAAAGTCAAAGGGTTCTGGGATTTGTTAAAACTAAAAAATAGTAAAGTTACTCCATGCGAACTTACAGACCCAGATAACCCTAACAATAAGCTTACCGAAACCAACGATATAAGGCAAGCATTGCAACATCATTTCGCCTTTAAACCCTGTGATGAGTCTAAAAGTAAACACGACATATAACACAAAGTAAATGACTTTATATCCAGAGCAGACTCCAACACTTTACCTATAGAAAACCATTTAGGTATATCGTTAGAAAAAGACACAATTTGCCAACTGTTGAAGGGTCTTAAATCGGGAAAGGCCACTGGCACTGATAACATCCCTAACGAATTTTTAAAGTATGGGGGTTATAGCATTGTAGAATCCCTATGTGAGCTTTTCACAAAGATCTCCGATTTAGAAAAGATCCCAAAGGAGTGGTATAAAGGGTTAATTATACCTATCCACAAGTCTGGCTCAACATACGATATAAGTAACTATAGGGGAATAACCCTAACATCAAATGTGTATAAAATTTACTGCAAAGTTATTGAAAACACCATTATGAACTTTCTTGAAGATAAAAACATCCTAGGGGAATCACAAGGTGCCTTTAGAAAAGATAGAAGAGCCGAAGATCACATTTTCACCCTTCAGGGTCTTGAAACTTGAAACTTGAAACTTTAATATTTGATTAAACGCCTATTTCTACATACAAAATATATATTCAATGGCGTTGTACAATACATAAGATACAAAATCATATTATACAATATATACCAATGGTGTTGTACAATACATACGATACAATATATACAAAAAAGCAATAACAGTTCAAAAAAGTGAATAATAGTCCTTAAAGAAAAATGTCTTCAATTGCTGTTTAAAAGTGTCCAAAGATTTGCTCTGTCGTATGATAAGAGGAAGTCCATTCCACAACTTAGGGCCAACGGTGCCAAAACTTCTATCAGAAAATGTCTTATTCTTATTGAAGGGAACAACATAAGAAAAAGCAGATGGCTGAGATGATCTTAAATTACGTTTTGATACTTGATAATTCAAAAGTTCCTTTAAATACAATGGAGCATTCCCAACAGTACAGTTATACATATATGTTAAAATTTTGAAATCAATACGAGCCTGAATTGGCAACCAATGAAGATCGTACAATGCTTGTTTCGAACTATCGTACTTGGAGCGATTTAATACAAGTTTTGCACACATGTTTTGTATTCTCTGAAGTTTCAATAAATCAGTTTTGGAAATACCATATAAAACAACATTACAATAATCAAGATGTGATACTACTAGAGACAAAACTAAAATTTCAGTTGCTTCCTTTGATAAATATTTTCTAACACTTTTTATCTTAAAATAATTGTACATGGCAGTGTTACATTTTTTCTTTATGTGATCTTTAAAGGACAAAGTTTCATCCAAGAATACACCCAAATATCTTATACATTTCTGTAAATTTACAAAATCACCACATATATTTATCATTTTTGTTTGGCACTTATTTAACTGTCCCCGGCTTCCAAAAAGAATAAATTCCGTTTTAGAATTGTTCATTTTTAATTTGTTTTTGTTCATCCAGTCATTTATGGTTAGAGCACAGTCCTCAAGATCAACAATAGCATCTGTCTCCTCTGTCTCAGTAGCTTTGAAACGTCTCGTGGCAGTGTGGTCGTCCGCAAATCCATAGACCGAAATGGATTGGGGTATAATGTCAAAAATGGTACCCGCATATGTCAGGTAAAGCCATGGCCCAAGACAACTTCCTTGGGGGACACTACAGTCAAGTGTTCGGTCGGTGGATAAGCTTGAGTTTACACTCACTCGGTAGCTACGTGGTCTCAGATATGATTCAACCCAGTTCAACGCAGGCCCGCAAACACCATACTGACACTCCAGAACTCGCAACAGAATGTCGTGATCCACAGTGTCAAATGCCGCACTTAGATCAAGAGCAATCATAGCGGTAACTTCTTGACATTCCATTCCTTGTAGTATGTCATTAACCAGCCTTAGAAGAGCTGACTCACAAGAGTGATGCTGACGATATGCCGACTGGTTTTTTGGAAGGAGGCTATGATCGTTTACATGCTTATTCAGACGGTAGAGAGCAGATTTTTCTATCAACTTTGATAAAAATGATAAATTGCTGACCGGTCTGTAGTTTGAAAAAGTCAGTTCAAGTCCAGATTTTTTCAATAGAGGGCGAACTAGTGCTTGTTTCCATTTTTCTGGAAATACCCCTTGTGATAACGACAAGTTGACAAGATTTGTTATTGTAGGCAAAAGCTCGTTTAAATATAATTTCAGTACTTTTGTCGGCAAGACATCAAGTTCACAAGATTTTGTTTGTAACTGGCCGATTAACATTTTGATCTCTGTCTCTGATAAATTTTCAAATGTCTCAAACTTAGGTACGAATTTGACCATCGGATCGAATGTTTCGTAGTCTTTCAGGGAATCCCGGATTTTCTTAATTTTACCAATGAAGTAATCAGCAAATTCGTCCGCTAGGGTATTTTCATTGTCTACGGCGGGTAATGGATTTTCTGATCTACTTCCAGAGAGATTTTTTACAAATTGATATAATTTCTTAGAATCGCCTTTCGATTTTAAAATTTCATTATTGAGAGTTGTATGTTTCTCTCGTTGGAGTTCGTAGAGGTATTTACGCACAGCACATTTGTAGTTTTCGTGGTCGGATATTTGTTTATGTTTTCTCCATACCCTTTCAGCTCGACGCATCTCCCGTTTTAGCGAATGAATTGAATCATTGAACCAAGGCTTCGGAGCTCTACAAATTTGCATTTTCTCTTCGACAGGTGCATGCTTATCGAGAAGACTTTCAATAAAACTTTCGAATTGATTCACAGAATTGTCTACCGAGTCAAAGTTTATAGTCATATCATTAAGATCTTTTATAAATTGATCTCCATCAATACCTTTAAAGTTTCTAAAAGTGATAGGTTTACTAACAATTTTATCTTTTATGACTTTTGTGACGACATGAACGACACAGTGATCTGACAAAAAAGGACCTGGTTCACATGACATAAAGTTAACTCCATTTATGATTTCAGTTATGACAAGGTCTAGTATTTGACCATGGGTATGTGTTGGAAAGTAAACATGCTGAACAAGTCCCATTGCCGTTAGAGAGTTATTGAAATCTGAAATTGCATTTGAATCATCATTGATGTGCAGGTTGAAATCTCCCATTATCAAAAGGTTGTTGTACTTTGGAAGTATACTCTCTAGAAACTTGAAAAATTCGGAGACAAACTGAGTAGGCGTAGATAAGGAAGGTGGTCTATAAATGCCGATGCAATGGATTGTAATGCTTTTGAAAACTATTTGCCAGACTCCGTACTCAAAACTTGTTTTAGCACCGGAGAGTAGATTCCGCATGTTCACACCAATACGACATGTAAGGGCAACACCACCGCCGATTCTATTTTTTCTATTTGAAACACTGATTTTGTAGCCGTTTTGGTTTAGATCGGAAGTCTCATATTGATGGGGTTTTTCATCTGAAAACCATGTCTCAGTTAGTATTGCGAAGTCTACCTTTCGTTCTCGTAAAAGTTGACCAATAAGAATATCTTTTTTTACAGCTGATTGGCAATTAACTGTCAAACAGTTAACATTTTCCGAAAAAGTTTTTAATGTGTTTGATCTCTTGGGATATATCAAATTTGCGAAATTTACACCTGATTGTTTGGAAGTTTTATCGAACAACCGCCTGCTTTTGGTTCCGGACCGTTTTCTTCTAAAGTTTAAAATACCTAGATCTTTTAATCTGGTCATGACGTTCCGATCAGACGAAGGGTCTGTGCTCTATACGTAAATATAGAAAACAAAAAACATTCCTCGCCTTCCTTGACCTTTCGTCTGCGTTTGATAGAGTATGGCGCGACGGCCTGTTTTATCTTTTATGGAATAAGGGGGTTCAGGGAAAATGTTGGAATCTACTACGCTCGTTATATTGTGAGGTCTCAAACAAAGTTATTTTTGGTGACGTAGAGACAGAATGGTTCGATCAAAGCACGGGTCTTAAACAAGGATGTGTTTTGTCACCTACTCTTTTTTCAGTTCTTATGACTGATCTTATCGACATGATGAGAGAAAAACAAATAGGGGTCGAGCTGTCCTCCCAGCTCATAAATTGTCTCTTGTTTGCTGACGATATAGTATTAATAGGCAAAGATGAAAACGAGCTCCAAAGTCTTCTCAACGTAGCCGCTGAGTTTGCATCTAAATGGAAGTTAAAGTTTAATGCAAGAAAGTCCAAAGTTCTAATCACCGGACAAAGATTAGACAAAAATAAAAAATGGAAGCTTGGCGAAGACTTGTTAGAAGAAGTCAATGAATATAAATATCTCGGAGTATTTTTTACTAGATCGTTAAAAAGTAACTATCATATTGAACAGTACCTTAAAGATAACTTCGAGCGAAAACTAAACCACACAATTCGAGTTTTAGGCGAACATGGCAATTTCAACCGTTTTAATTTCGGCGATGCCCTATGGAACTCTGTAATAAGACCCTCAATAACCCATGCATGCTCTGTTTGGTTCCCTTCGTCTAAAGTTTGTAGAGAGTACATCGAAAGGTGGCAATACCAAGTCGGGAAAATAATACTCAATACTAAGATGAATGTTCCTAAATGTACTATACTATCCGAATTTGCATGGGAACCCATAAACAAATTTATGGATCGCCAACGAGTAAAATATTTTTCCCGCTTTACCTCACTCTCTAATGAAAAACTATGTAAAATCGTTTTTAACGAACTAAGTTCTATACCCAAATGCGAGTGGGGATACCTAGATTACATGAAACGTATATTCCAATTTGCTGGGGTTGACTGTTACATTAATGGGAACGTGAACCTTAATGCTTTCAATCAACTTCACGGACAAATGACTACGCTCGAGCTATGGTCGAATATGCACCAGAAGAATAGTCTTGATGTTCACACAGTCTTAAACATTAATTGTACAAGACAGCCCTACATGTGTAACGTCGAAGACTTCTGGCAAGCCAGATTAAAATTCTTAGCGCGAGTAAATTGCCTCCCAATTAATTCAACTCTTAATAGAATGAAGATAATAGATCACGATAAATGTGAATTGTGCTGTTTAAATGTGACTGAAGACCTAGCACATGTTCTCATCGAATGCGAAGCGTATACGAATCTCAGAGATAAACTCTATAATGATCTGGACATTCTTCTCTCGAACGACGTTTCTACCTCTCACATCTACCTCAGAGGGTTACCAAAGGTCGCTCAATTACAATTTATTATAGGTGAAATTGGGCATTTGTATAGTAATGATCTGGGAAAGCAAATCGATTGTCTAACGAAAACTTTTTTACATGACATTACGAATTATCGCAAAACGTTTTACCCTTGCTAGGAAAAGTAAACATTTCATATTTTATTTTGAAGTACGATGATTTTAGGACCTATTTAATATATATTTTATCAAATTTTATTGAGTTTTAAAGGAAAATTTGGTCTTTCTTACGCTTTGCTTTCCACATCTTTTTATATGTATAATATAAATATGAAGAGATATTTTGTATTATGTTTTTTATGTTAGACTTGTAAATTTTAAAAGAACATTTTAACTGAATGAAGTGATCTCTTATTGTAATTTGTTTACCATTTTAATGTCTTATAGTTGTAAATATCTATGTTTAACTGTTGAACGCAACCATCGAAACCCCGTCGATGGTTGCCCCCGTTGTAAAGGGGTAGTTTTTCAAATAAATATATATATATATCAAGGGTCATCTGACAACTTCAACCTAATAGAGACTTTTTTAGAGCTTTTGATTCTGAAGAGCCTAAGATCCTTCAGATTTTTTTTTATCTGTTATGGTTGCAGAGTTATAAGCCATTTTAAATGATTTTGACCTATGTTCTATTTTTAGTAACAGCGGCCATGTTTTTTTATCAAATCATTTTAAAATGAGGATCGTTTGTTGCCAGCATATAATACATCATTCCATCAATTAAATTGGTACAGTGGTTTCCGAGAAGAAGATTTTTGAAATTGTTAACGGACGATGACGGACGCATAGTGATGGCATAAGCTCACATGGCCTTTGGCAAGGTGAGCTAAAAAAGGCAAATGCATCGCTTACAAATGAGTTTATGGCTACAATCTGACATTGCAGTCTGAATAACAACAAAAAAGATAGGCATACATATGTATCAAATTGCATTCTTAAAAGTTCTTTTTCTTTTAGATGAAAATGTAAATTATGAGGCATACTTTATTTTAAAAACATTATATGAAAACAGTATTTTCTCTCTAATAAACACATGTACAGTGTAACAACAGAACTACCGAACTGTAATGATCGTTGTCATAAATCCAAGGAAAAAAAGACCCAAAATACAATAGCACACTAAAATATTGAAGATCACAATGGTCCTGATTTGGTACAACCGTGTTTTATGGTGCCAAACGTTCCTCTCCAAAGAAAGATAGGTTCATCGTTTTTTTTTTCAAAACTGGCGTAAACAATTGTACTAAAATTTGCATATTGCACATAAAAAAATACAGGGAAGATATTGTTTATATATTAAGTGTTACTATTTTACGATAAACGAGACGATTTTAATTTTCAAATTATTAATTTTCCTAATCTACAGAGCAACATACCTACTTCTCCTGCATACGGTGTTTATATTTCACAACTTATTCGATATGCCAGAGCTTGCACACATTTCACAGATTTTTTGATCAGACACCGATTTCTTCGTGACCGACTTTTGGAGCAGGGCTATAAGAAAATACGTCTCATACGATCACTAAAAAAATTCTTTCTTCGTTATCAGCCACTAGTAGAAAAGTTCAAAATTGAGTTAAAAGATATGATAGTTAATTGTTTTAATTAGTGTTTGACTGGTCTGCTGTACTGAGATGATCACCTCAAGATCTCTATTGTGTCTCACAACTATGTTGTGTTCTATCGTCATAACCGGATCCTAAGATCGCAATGGAAAAGGGAGGTTTGGCGCCATAAAACCTGGTTTAACCCAGCATTTCATTTGAAATGCCTGAACCAAGTCAGGACCATTGCGATCCACCAATTCTCCGGTATGACTGATTCGTTTTTGTCATTTTCTCTGGACTATGAGATTGATCATTCAAGTTCGGTAGTTTTGTTATTACCTTTATTTACATGTTTAAACCGTTATGAGCAATTCATTTCGTATCAAAGAAGAAAACATTGAGATATTAAGTATTTTAAAAGCATGTACACAGAACCCCCTTTTTGTCACTAAAAAGCATTGTGCAAATGTGATTTTTGATACGTATATCGATTTGTACTTGTATATTACCACACCTTTGATATAAAAACATATTTTTCATCGAAAAAAAAAAATCTTTTAAAAGTATGTTAAATGCATCGTTTCTGTACTGAGGGTTTAGCTCAAAAATGCATAGGAAGTTCTGATGCTCGATTATCTGCCAACTTTCTAAATAACCATCGATTGTTAAGATCAGATTCATATCAATGAATGATTTATGGTCATTGAAAACAAACATACATAGCAAATATGACTACAGCGACGAAAAATTGGCAAAAATTAAGCGAAAAAAGCCACGTATACAGAGTGTTTATAAGAGTCCCAATATCGGTACTTCATCGATACTTATCGATATATATTATACGTCATGTATTTAGTAACATATTACTAATTACATAATACCTTACAAAATTATAGTCCATCGCATTGTAAAAAGTTGACAGCAATATGAATTCAATGCTTTAAACAGGAATTGCGTCTGTCAAAATGCCATTGGATAAATTCAAAATGGCGCATGTTATACCCTGTTTGGACACTTTTTGTCCGGTATAACAAGGTAAATTTGAACGTTTAGATGTTAAACTATACCAAATCACCGAAAAACTGCTGTACCCCGGGGTAGACATTCAAAATGCTATTTTTGAGGGTTGGCTGATAGACTAGTTGTGTCTCTCCCCTATCGGAATTTTGACATTCGGATACCCAATTGGTACCCCTGCTGGTGCGGACATTGTCGTTCATTACTAAAAATCAATCAATGGCAACGTGTTGGGTTTGCAATAACCAACAAGAACTGCTTAATATTATGGGATATCTGAATTTACTCTCGTTTCGACTTATGTTCGAGTTCCTAATTTCCGTTCGTTTTAACGTGTGTTTTTGTGGGGTTTGTTTTATCATGTTTATGAAGACTTTATGTCTACTGATTCTGTTTTGCCTTTTCGGATTAACAACACATGTTCCCCAATTGTTCACCTTTTTCTTCTAAGTTTTCGGTTTTAAATGTAATGATTATAGCCTGTTCATGAGGAAACCATGCAAAAATTGAAATTTTGTCTACCAGCAAATATTTGTAAAAGGTATAGTTGAACTGAAAAAGCATCCTCTAAGACTTATACACACAAATTCATTTTTTCGACAAATCCAAGATGGCCGCCCTGATGAGTATTACTAATATTGTAGTATCATATTTTATCTGAGGTCTCACAGCACATTCTCTTTATGTGTAAGATTTTTCAGATTTTCCAGATGTTTTGCAAAAATGTCTTTTATTAGCCCTTGCAATTTTGTTGCTTAATATACAACTTGAAAGTTAATTTCAAATAACTCAAGACATAACAATGAATCGAGATACGCATGGAAAGTATGCCATTCTGACATGGGGACTCGAAAAGAGTCAAAATTAACCGCGAACAGTGCCAAATGGCCTCATTGAAGGCTGCTTGCGGTTGTCCATTGTGGTTTTTCTAAATTGCCGTTTAATTGTGGGCTGTGTCGCGTACACTTATTCCTCATCTCATTACTTTCTATTGTAGAATATCTATATATAAGAAAAGTTGCTTTTAAAATGATAATTTGTTATATATAATATTTGGTGGAACATGTATAAGGCTAAACAATTAACGGGATAGAATTTTCTCAAAAGTGGTCAAAAGAAGCATTGTATATATTTTTGAAAAATGAAATAAACATATGTCATCGCGCAAGATTTTTCTATAAATTCGTTCAAAAACGGTTCTTATGGGCTATTTTTAAAGACTGTGTAGAAGAAAATGGGTTTTCTTATTTTTTCAAATTTCATAGGATAGTTTTTTGTAACACTGGAAATTAAATCATAAAATCATTAGATTACCGTTCATTTTCTCAAAAACATATGAAAAAAAAATGAGAATATTCCTACACATTTTATACTATTAAAGATCCCTTGAAAAATAGGGGAAATGTTATTATCGGGAGAAACTCAAATAAGTATGCAGTATACAATTTTATGTTTACTTCTATTTACTTTGCCATACATTTTTAAGGTTTAAAAGTGCCAATCAGTGACAGTGTATAATTAATGAAAACAAGAGAGAAATTCTGATTCTTGTCATAATTATACTGCACGGATGTAGCATGATAATGAGCACATGGAGCTACAATTTTTCCAGCTTATATTGATCATTTGTACATATATTCAAAGATAGATGCAATTCAACTATTTCTATTTCTGTGAGAGAGAGAGAGAAAGAGAGAGATGAGCGATCCACCTTTAAGTAAAAAATATTGAATTATTAAATTCTGAAATGAAAACTAGAGAGAAATTCTGATTCCCGTCATAATTATACTGCACGGATGTAGCATGATAATGAGCACATGGAGCTACAATTTTTCCAGCTTCTTTTGATCATTTGTACATATATTCAAAGATAGACGCAATTCAACTATTTCTATTTCTGTGTGAGAGAGAGAGAGAGAAAGAGAGAGATGAGCGATCCACCTTTAAGTAAAAAATATTGAATTATTAAATTCTGAAATGCGAAGTATCTTGGTTTTTTTATTCTCTGTATCAACTTTCGTTTGTAGATATGTCTCTTGGTCTCATCATGTCGTTCATTGGAAAACGTGACGAATCCTACCATAAAGGCAGACGAAAGCACTGATATAAGACGTTCCTTTGACGTCACATCATACGCTTCTTATAGCGATCAAATCCGTCACCATTCCGCCAAACCATTTTCTGTCGTGAGAAGTACTTCAACGACAACTTCTGATCAAGCCGTAACAAGGAATTCTGAAAAAAGCAAGATTTCTCTATCACCATCTTTCGACGCCATCGTTACAGAGGAACCATTTATAAACCAAAGCACATTTTTATCAATTTCTACTAATGCCATGACAAAACATGCATTGTTATTCAAAAACCTTACTTCTAGTTTGACATCTATGAGTCCTATGATAAAAATCCAGAGAAATTTTCAATATGTCCAGGATATGTTTATTACTCCATTTCTATGCGTTTGTGGAATCATCGGAAACAGCTTGATAGCTCGAGTGCTGATCCTCCAGAATAAAGCTAAGACAGCCAATAGATACATGATTACTCTCCTTGTATTAGATATCTGCAGCTTGATTTCTGACTTACTCCTTCCACTTGCATGTTCCGTGGCACAATCAGATTCATGGCCTGTTAAGGAGGTCGCTGCAAAGACGTATTTCTATGTTTCCGAAGGGGTTAGCTTCTTTTATCGACGATTCAACTTAAAAATGTTTTCTGTGTTTTATCAGTTGAACGTCTGATTGCAATAAAGAAACCATTTGAGGTGAAGCAGTCCATGACAGTCACTAAGTTTCATTGGTTTTTAGTTGCATCATGTTTCTTAGCGGTTTTGCAGTCAGCTCCTGCTTTTGTTAACGCAGAAATAAAACCGGTGCATGATGTAATGGAAGACTACACCTCTTTCGAAGTTGTGACCCGTAGAGAACTCTTTACACAGTGGTACGTTATTGTCTTCACGGTAGCAATGAATATTTTGGATGGTCCAGTACAGATTCTTTTTTTCATGATTATCAACTTATTGATTGTAAAAGCGCTGAAAAATAGAGAGAAATCAGCAGCCTTGGCGAACGACAGGAACAGATTAGAAGTAGTTAGTAGTCATCAGAAGAAAATGCTCAAAGTGTTTTTGGTTCTGTCAATCACAAATGTTCTGGCATTTTTACCACAATCATGCGCCATTATTTTCCGTGTCTTGAGTGAACCTGGCAACAACGAAATTATACTCCGATTTTCGTCATGTTGGTTACGGGATCTATTTTTCTGAGGGCGTTAAACAGCATGACCAACTTCATCGTGTTTGTTGTGGTTTCCGGTGAAATCAGAAGTGATGTAAAGAAACTCATCAAATGCCAACAAGGAGAATGAAATCTGGACATCCTAACTATAAAAGTATTCCTTCTTAACAAGTAAAAACGATATTAACATAAGGATTGAAAAGCAAAGTGCATCAATTTTGAAAGTTATTCCTTTAACAAGCAGAATTTTTTGATCGGTTGAAACGAACACTAAAATGAAGGTTGCACTGATCCTCTATTGTCACTTTTTTCCCTTGTATTAAAGTAGTACATGTACTCCCTGTTTATCAATGTTTTAACAGCGTAGATTTTGCTTGAATACTCGCTGTTCGTTTAAATATTTTATATGCTTCCATCGAATTTCATTGAACTTGCACATAATGAAGCTATAATTGTAAGCTTAGGGAAGACGCTTATTTATTTGTTAGCGAATCAATGAACAAAGTCAGGCTACAAGATGGTTCTTGAGGTATTTCTCTTGAACAACTTTTTTTATCTTCATGAACTAAGCTCTATAAATAAAACTTAAGCAAAGCATAAAGTTGATTATAGGGTCTATGAGACACTTGTTCTCTACACTGGTCTCAATGTAACTTTTAAATTTAAGGCTACACAAACTTCTTTGGAATGTTATAAAATTTCAAAGGTTAAGTTTCAAAAGACACCTGAGTTTGCTTTATTAAAAAATACACATTAGCTATGAGTCGCAAATTAAATGTTTTTCTTTTTTCCATGTATTGTCTTACAAACAGATAGAAATAGTTTAAAATAAGAAAAGCCTTATCATTTAATACATATATTACATGTTCATGTATAATTATTCCTATTTGTCTCGAGAAGAAGGTTGGAATTAAAAACATTGGCAGAAATACATATACTAAGAAATAATTTCAATTTAAACTATTTAGCAATATGATTTTTCTTATTTAAAATTAACTTCTCAAAAGTTAAGAAATCAGGTTGTCAACGTCATATGCAAAAAACAACATTCAAGATTTTCTTTCAAACGTTTCAGGTTTACATAATTATGTGCTATCCTCACAATAATAATTTGAAATAAGTTAGCGTCTTTATTCATTTTTTTTTCATTTCTTACAAAATAATTAAATGACGCTTTTTATGGAACAATGAACGTCTTTAGGAATCATGGTTACACTGAATAAAATGACCCCTTCTAAATTTTCAATCCGGAGCTTGAACAAACGTAGAGTAAAAATCAAGATATAGCAGTGACTAGATATAAAATTTTCATATCACTTTCTCTTTCATGTAATTACTAGACAACTTTTATTGGTTTTTTTTTCTATTCATTTTCTGTCCGTTCAAGTTGTACCTTAGATAAAGCATAAATTGCTCCTAAAGGACAGTCAGTTCGTAGCAACAAAATGAAATTATCTAGCACGTTGAGGCCAAATGACAGGACATTGTTCATATTTTGGCAAAACGCAGAAAAATGGTCCCGGCAAACGGGTTCAAGTGGGCACTTAAAATATTAAAATATTATGTAATGAATGAAATATGTTTTAAGACGTTGTTATGCCATATTCAGCAATTAAATGTGTACTTTAGACTTCACATAGCCTGAAAAAGACCTTAAAATACCTGCCATTTTAGGTATCATTTCAGTAAATACCCTTACGTCATATAAGCCCACCCCTTTTTGGGGAGAATAATCTGGTACGAATTGACACTCTGGAGCTCTGGTATTGCTTGAAATGTAAGAAAAGAAATGTTTTCAGCAAATCTTATTTTTAGTTATTCTTTAAAAAAGAAAAAGAAAATTTTAAATAAATTTTAAGTGTAAACATCACTGTCCTTAACGGGATCGGTTGAGAAATTTTTAGACTATGGTTAAGTATGACCAAGATGGAGGACGAAATTCGAAGCGAAGGTTAGTTTCTTTACTTACGTTGTTTTTGCTTACTTTTTACATTGTAAATGCATAAATGTTTGCATATTTTTCTCCAGTACACTTTTCAACCTACTGACTTTGATCTAATCGGCCTACAATTAAGTATCTATGTAGGCAAATTTGTAAACAACTGCGGTTGAGATCGATCACGTTCACCTGTACTTATATATATATTATCTATATTGGTATACGGCTGAGCTTACAAAAAGTAAACGGTTAAGATTAAAAGAATGCATACGGATACGATTTTATACATGAATCCAATTATTGCTTCTCATCTTTTCCTCCATTCAAACTTTGTTTCAGATTGTATATGATTTTCTTTTCAATAACTTTACTTCTTTGTAAAATGAAGATATTATGTAAATATAGTAACTTTTTACTGTTCTTCACCGTAAAGTCATTTTAATTCTTTACCGTAAACTATTTTTAGCCGGGGTAATCGCTAGCGATTAACCACGGCTATAGCTACGATAGCCTTTCGGTTAGCCTGCAGATGGTTTTTCCGGCAGTTTACCAAAAATCTATCAATAGAAATATCAATACACGCTTGCAATATAGTTCTTTTTCCAGATCTGTTTTTTTTTTCGTCGCCTTACTTGCAATTATGTTATAAATTTATCTATATAGTTTTCAAATGTTGTACAAGTATGTAAGACGCCTATCTGATGCGATAGTAATTATTGATTAATAAAGAATACAAAAGCGGATTGATATTTTGTTTATATTCGCCGATCTCATTAGTGATGTCATATTCACTCATTTGCATCTCATTATAAGTGTCAAACTGGATGGCTACATAAAACATCGATGTCATCGATGGGCAGGATAATTAACTAAAAGTTCAAATCCTGATATTTTTTTTTATTTGATCAGATCATGGAAGTAATATTGAGACTCAATATTACTTCCATGGTCAGATAAAACGATTCTGTAAACGGTTCTTTAAAGAAGAATTTATTCATATTTAAAATAATTGATTTTTAAAATAAGGCTTGAAAATGAATTTTCTGTTAAATTGTTTCTCGACCAAGTAATTTTTCATTGAAAATTTTTAATCAACAAAATTTTTGCTCTTTAGAACCACTGAATATATTTATTTTCAATATGTACTACAAAAACGATCTTTTTATGAAAATTGTAGAAGCCTGAAATAATTAAACTAAATTTAGTTTTGATTTTCTCAGTAGAAGCCAATGAAAAGAAATTTTTAATTATCTTGAAAAACAAACAAGGTATGGCAATGCAAAGGCTTTTTAAACACAGTTTTATTGTCTTTTTGCCCTGACGTCTTTCCTATTGTGATTGCGCGCCTGCAAACGAAGCTGACAGAGGAAAATAAAAAAAAAAGGAATGTTTGCCATCGGTAAGTTTGAGGTCATAGCAATACTTTGTAAGTGTGACTTCTCTGGTACTGCTTAACAGATTTCGATGAAATTTTGGATCGTTTGTCATTTCAAATTGATAAATTCTACAGGAGTTACAGGACAGATTTTACTTAGTTGTATTCATCTCGGATGTTTGTATCATAATAATATTTTGAGTTTCGAGTTGAACAAAGTCTGCATGAATAGAAAGAATATTGTCAAAGTAAATTTTTAACTGTTGTAATGTGGAGGAGGAGGACATTGGCAACATGTAGCAATCCTGTTAATTTATATGTTCTTTCCTATAGAATGAGAGAAATCAGATGCTTTTTTGTAATAAACTATATAGAGTCAGAGAAAGATGTCTGTTGCCCTGCATTAAAACTGGTCTACCAAATACATATATAAGCTGTAGCAAATGTTATCAATTCCGTTGAACCAGTGGGTCAACAACAACAAAAGTGACAGAAACACACGTGTTTTTAATACCTCCCGCAAACAAAGTTTGGGGGTATATAGGAAACACCCTGTGTGTCTCTCTGTCTTTCCGTCCGTCCGTCTAGCTGTCCACATAACTCGTAAGCGCTTTTCCTCCTAACCCACTTGAAGGATTTTGCTGAAGCTTAAGATTTGGCAATCACTTAGACATGAAAAAGAAAGTAAATTTGTAGACACTGTCAGGACTTTACCAATAAATGTAACGTAAAACGAAACTAAAAACGTCATTAAATTAATTTCTCTCGAGACTTTTCCTTGACTTAAATGCTTTGAATGTCCAAGCGATTGCCAAATTTTACAAGTTGCCCGAACAAAGCCCGATTTTGAGGCCGAAATGCAATGAATGAAAATATATATTTGTGTTTTGGAAAGGAAAATTATCGGTGAAACGAATTATATAAAAAAGGGCATGAGATAAATGATTTATTACAAGAAAACCGAATTGAAGAAAAGGGGGGTGTTTAAAGTAGTATGTCCCTTATGTTTTTTCGTACTGCACATTGACTTTAACAAAATATTGATAGAGGGGAGCAAGTCCCTGTGATTTGGGGTTTGTGGCCAAAAGGGGCTAAAATGGGTATATTGACAAAACGGCTGTAGAATTTTTATTATTTGTTCAATTTTGAAAATTCTTTTTATTGAATTCTTCCAAACTCCTCACAGTTCCTGTCCCTAACGGTCCGTACACTAATCACTGCACCAGGCTTTCCGGATATCTTTTCAATTGCCTCTTTTTGACCCCTACTCTCTAATTTAAAATCGCATATATTTTCATGGCTAACTATAGCAAAATTTTGAAAATTTATTCAAATAAGAAAAATTATCAAGAATCTTGAAGGAATTCATACAAGCCTGTAGCAGTGGGATAATCTTGACCTATTTTTGCCGGAAAGGATAAGCCTACTGCGAAGGAGTTTGGAATTCTTCGTTATATTTTCAACTTTATATGTCAATGGTTTTTTTTCACATATATTAGAATAGAATAGAATAGAATAGAATACTTTATTTCCTAATCATAGGGCCCTTTCAGGCATATAAAATTACAACATTAACATTCACACAACAAATACATTATTATGCATACATTAGACACACAACCATACATACTTGATTAAATGATTTTTAATTAGGACATTGTAGGACAAAAAACAAAACAAAAACAAAACTATATTGCACCGTAACATTGCTACAGGGGAACAAAGACAGGCCACGCCCATAAAATCAACTTTTAAAAAAATTTAGTTCGATTTTCAAAATCTTTTCTTTTTTCATTGGAATCCTTGTGAATATCCCTTTTACATAAAAAGTAGCTTTTTGTTTTTATTTTTCGCTACATATAAACAATTTAAAATTTGTAGATTACCCCGGCTACCAGTACTTTCAGTACTTTGATTAGGTTAATCAATACCAGTACAGGTGGACTCGACACTGTCTTCACCGAAGTTTGTTTACATTTCACCAATTACCTAATAGCTCGTATTCCAATAAAATGCATGCTTTAAATGGGCTAGAAAATATTATTTACACAAAATAACACATTTCAGTACTATTTTACTCCAATGAAACATGTGTACAAAGCAGAAATAGGGTGCTTACCTTCGCTTAGAATTTATGTCCACCATTTTACCCGTACTCAACCGAAGTACTGTTTTCTTAACCGATCCCGTTAAGGACAGTGAACATTAACCTGAAAAATTGTTATACACTTACACACTTTGAGTTGTCACGATTAGCGGGACAAAACCTTATACCTTTTATTTAGGTATAAAGGAAACAGCTGCGCCTTTGGGAAGAATTGTACATTTTCATTAACTCGAATAATTCAGCGCCCGCTATGATAGTGAGTGTAATATAACGACTGGGTTATCCGGGTTACATTTTCATCTGAATTTTCATCATCTTAATTGTCGTCCTGTAACCGAAATGCTATTGACTGAGACAAACAAAGTCGAATTAAAGTTAACAATGAAGTTTGCTTCTTCTTTTCCAGTGTGGATTTTATTTTATATTAATGTAAAATTTGCCGGGTATACCTATACAACATCCCATTATCTAAAATTTAAAGGAGAAAATAATTTATAGGAAACACTTGGAAGTCTTAATCTCTGGAAAACAAAATTGGGACATGTCCTTTTTTTAGGATGCCTACAATAACACGACTTGGGACTGAGACACGTCCAAAGACGACCATCCTTAGACATATCCTAATCATAAGACACTTTCGTTAACACGCGTACGGCCCCTGGAAAACAAATCATTTAATACAATAAAAAATTGAAAAAAGTCTTGAATCTTTTTTTCAAGTTTTTTTTTGTCGTGTGCTAATTGCGGCTATTGGTACTTTGCGGAACGGAACGGAACGAAACGGAACGGAACGGAACAAGACATGGGGATCCATAAGGGGAAAATTTTTATTAATATATTTTTTTAACTATGACAAGGACTTGCTTCTAAACTAGTCCTTGTGTATGAATTTCACATTTTTGTATCATAAATTAAAAGTTTTATAAATCATCCCTACTTTAATAGTCTGTTCAGATATTTAAAGCTATATTTTAACATGGCCTTCAATAATTAGTAAACTAGTAAGTTGTCAACGCATAATGAAAGTCATTGCTGTCTCTCAGCCATTTTTTACTTAAATAAGACATATGTACATGAAGATAAATTTGAGAATACAATCTTGTTCCGTTTCGTTCCGTTAAATACCATTACCCGGGGGCTAATGGTACTTTGCGGAACGGAACGGAACAAAACTTTTTTCTTCCAAATTTCATTTTCGCACAAAGTTTCCACCATCGTGATAAGAAATAGACATATGAAACACTTGAAATGTAAAGAAAATACAACAAGTTGTCCGCAATTATTTATTATACCTACCTTCTGAGAAGATGAACCTATTCAGGCTAGAACTAAAAGGAGTGCGTTTAGATCTAGGTATAGTATTGGGTTATCTTAGAAATAGATGATAGAGACTCTGATATGCTACTAATGACGAAAATCGAAAAAAAAATCTTGTTCCGTTTCGTTTCGTTAAATACCATTACCCGGGGGCTAATGGTACTTTGCGGAACGGAACGGAACAAAAATTTTTTCTTCCAAATTTCATTTTCGCACAAAGTTTCCACCATCGTGATAAGAAATAGACATATGAAACACTTGAAATGTAAAGAAAATACAACAAGTTGTCCGCAATTATTTATTATACCTACCTTCTGAGAAGATGAACCTATTCAGGCTAGAACTAAAAGGGGTGCGTTTAGATCTAGGTATAGTATTGGGTTATCTTAGAAATAGATGATAGAGACTCTGATATGCTACTAATGACGAAAATCGAAAAAAAAATCTTGTTCCGTTTCGTTCCGTTAAATACCAAACGGAACGGAACAAAACTTTTTTCTTCCAAATTTCATTTTCGCACAAAGTTTCCACCATCGTGATAAGAAATAGACATATGAAACACTTGAAATGTAAAGAGAATACAACAAGTTGTCCGCAATTATTTATTATACCTACCTTCTGAGAAGATGAACCTATTCAGGCTAGAACTAAAAGGAGTGCGTTTAGATCTAGGTATAGTATTGGGTTATCTTAGAAATAGATGATAGAGACTCTGATATGCTACTAATGACGAAAATCGAAAAAAAAATCTTGTTCCGTTTCGTTCCGTTAAATACCATTACCCGGGGGCTAATGGTACTTTGCGGAACGGAACGGAACAAAAATTTTTTCTTCCAAATTTCATTTTCGCACAAAGTTTCCACCATCGTGATAAGAAATAGACATATGAAACACTTGAAATGTAAAGAAAATACAACAAGTTGTCCGCAATTATTTATTATACCTACCTTCTGAGAAGATGAACCTATTCAGGCTAGAACTAAAAGGGGTGCGTTTAGATCTAGGTATAGTATTGGGTTATCTTAGAAATAGATGATAGAGACTCTGATATGCTACTAATGACGAAAATAGAAAAAAAAATCTTGTTCCGTTTCGTTCCGTTAAATACCATTACCCGGGGGCTAATGGTACTTTGCGGAACGGAACGGAACAAAAATTTTTTCTTCCAAATTTCATTTTCGCACAAAGTTTCCACCATCGTGATAAGAAATAGACATATGAAACACTTGAAATGTAAAGAAAATACAACAAGTTGTCCGCAATTATTTATTATACCTACCTTCTGAGAAGATGAACCTATTCAGGCTAGAACTAAAAGGAGTGCGTTTAGATCTAGGTATAGTATTGGGTTATCTTAGAAATAGATGATAGAGACTCTGATATACTACTAATGACGAAAATCGAAAAAAAAATCTTGTTCCGTTTCGTTCCGTTAAATACCATTACCCGGGGGCTAATGGTACTTTGCGGAACGGAACGGAACAAAATTTTTTTCTTCCAAATTTCATTTTCGCACAAAGTTTCCACCATCGTGATAAGAAATAGACATATGAAACACTTGAAATGTAAAGAAAATACAACAAGTTGTCCGCAATTATTTATTATACCTACCTTCTGAGAAGATGAACCTATTCAGGCTAGAACTAAAAGGGGTGCGTTTAGATCTAGGTATAGTATTGGGTTATCTTAGAAATAGATGATAGAGACTCTGATATGCTACTAATGACGAAAATCGAAAAAAAAATCTTGTTCCGTTTCGTTCCGTTAAATACCATTACCCGGGGGCTAATGGTACTTTGCGGAACGGAACGGAACAAAACTTTTTTCTTCCAAATTTCATTTTCGCACAAAGTTTCCACCATCGTGATAAGAAATAGACATATGAAACACTTGAAATGTAAAGAAAATACAACAAGTTGTCCGCAATTATTTATTATACCTACCTTCTGAGAAGATGAACCTATTCAGGCTAGAACTAAAAGGAGTGCGTTTAGATCTAGGTATAGTATTGGGTTATCTTAGAAATAGATGATAGAGACTCTGATATGCTACTAATGACGAAAATCGAAAAAAAAATCTTGTTCCGTTTCGTTCCGTTAAATACCATTACCCGGGGGCTAATGGTACTTTGCGGAACGGAACGGAACAAAAAATTTTTCTTCCAAATTTCATTTTCGCACAAAGTTTCCACCATCGTGATAAGAAATAGACATATGAAACACTTGAAATGTAAAGAAAATACAACAAGTTGTCCGCAATTATTTATTATACCTACCTTCTGAGAAGATGAACCTATTCAGGCTAGAACTAAAAGGAGTGCGTTTAGATCTAGGTATAGTATTGGGTTATCTTAGAAATAGATGATAGAGACTCTGATATGCTACTAATGACGAAAATCGAAAAAAAAATCTTGTTCCGTTCCGTTCCGCAAAGTACCATTAGCCCCCGGGTAATGGTATTTAACGGAACGAAACGGAACAAGATTTTTTTTTCGATTTTCGTCATTAGTAGCATATCAGAGTCTCTATCATCTATTTCTAAGATAACCCAATACTATACCTAGATCTAAACGCACTCCTTTTAGTTCTAGCCTGAATAGGTTCATCTTCTCAGAAGGTAGGTATAATAAATAATTGCGGACAACTTGTTGTATTTTCTTTACATTTCAAGTGTTTCATATGTCTATTTCTTATCACGATGGTGGAAACTTTGTGCGAAAATGAAATTTGGAAGAAAAAAGTTTTGTTCCGTTCCGTTCCGCAAAGTACCATTAGCCCCCGGGTAATGGTATTTAACGGAACGAAACGGAACAAGATTTTTTTTTCGATTTTCGTCATTAGTAGTATATCAGAGTCTCTATCATCTATTTCTAAGATAACCCAATACTATACCTAGATCTAAACGCACTCCTTTTAGTTCTAGCCTGAATAGGTTCATCTTCTCAGAAGGTAGGTATAATAAATAATTGCGGACAACTTGTTGTATTTTCTTTACATTTCAAGTGTTTCATATGTCTATTTCTTATCACGATGGTGGAAACTTTGTGCGAAAATGAAATTTGGAAGAAAAAATTTTTGTTCCGTTCCGTTCCGCAAAGTACCATTAGCCCCCGGGTAATGGTATTTAACGGAACGAAACGGAACAAGATTTTTTTTTCGATTTTCGTCATTAGTAGTATATCAGAGTCTCTATCATCTATTTCTAAGATAACCCAATACTATACCTAGATCTAAACGCACTCCTTTTAGTTCTAGCCTGAATAGGTTCATCTTCTCAGAAGGTAGGTATAATAAATAATTGCGGACAACTTGTTGTATTTTCTTTACATTTCAAGTGTTTCATATGTCTATTTCTTATCACGATGGTGGAAACTTTGTGCGAAAATGAAATTTGGAAGAAAAAATTTTTGTTCCGTTCCGTTCCGCAAAGTACCATTAGCCCCCGGGTAATGGTATTTAACGGAACGAAACGGAACAAGATTTTTTTTTCGATTTTCGTCATTAGTAGCATATCAGAGTCTCTATCATCTATTTCTAAGATAACCCAATACTATACCTAGATCTAAACGCACTCCTTTTAGTTCAAGCCTGAATAGGTTCATCTTCTCAGAAGGTAGGTACATTGTATAATAAATAATTGCGGACAACTTGTTGTATTTTCTTTACATTTCAAGTGTTTCATATGTCTATTTCTTATCACGATGGTGGAAACTTTGTGCGAAAATGAAATTTGGAAGAAAAAAGTTTTGTTCCGTTCCGTTCCGCAAAGTACCATTAGCCCCCGGGTAATGGTATTTAACGGAACGAAACGGAACAAGATTGTATTCTCAAATTTATCTTCATGTATATATGTCTTATTTAAGTAAAAAATGGCTGAGAGATAGCAATGACTTTCATTATGCGTTGACAACTTACTAGTTTACTAATTATTGAAGGCCATGTTAAAATATAGCTTTAAATATCTGAACAGACTATTAAAGTAGGGATGATTTATAAAACTTTTAATTTATGATACAAAAATGTGAAATTCATACACAAGGACTAGTTTAGAAGCAAGTCCTTGTCATAGTTAAAAAAAATATATTAATAAAAATTTTCCCCTTATGGATCCCCATGTCTTGTTCCGTTCCGTTCCGTTTCGTTCCGTTCCGTTCCGCAAAGTACCAATAGCCCTAATTGCTATATTTTTTTATCCGACAGACTTAGTGATGGATTTGTGTTCCTTGTTCGAACTTATAAAACATTTTATTCAACGTTCATTCCTTTAACTATGGATATATAAAATAACAAAATTTTTAGTTTTATTAAAATTCAACGTGGTACTCCATATCTTAACATACAAGACAAAATAGAATCAAATAAAAAGAAAGAGTACAAAATACACAAAATCTCAAGTACATGCATGGATGAATTCTTTTCAACATAATTTTCATTTTAAACGCACACATCGTTGTCAGAACCACATAATAAAATGAGGTCTGAAAGCTAATTTCTATTTGAAGAACGCAAAATTAACTTTTTGCACACATGACACAAAATTGGCACAAGATTGTTTGAGGTGTGTGTATATCTGTGGATGACTGTTCCTAAGTCGGAGAATGTAATCTCTAAATGGCATACCTAAAAAAGTGAAAACATATACATTAATAAATTTTATACCCATGTACATCATTTAATCACGCAATGTTTTAAAATATGAATATGCTTCTAATTACAATCATTTAAATACAGTTGTTTCTACTGCTAATGGAAAGAGCTCCTCTGATTAATCTTGAACAGACGAACCATTCGTCAGGCGTGGCAAAATTTATTGTCTGGAACTTTGGTGTTATTTTGATTTTAAACACTTTTCACGGGACGATAAATAAAGAATTATTAAATACGTATTAAAGTAAAAATTGTACATGAAAATTAGGATGAACATGTGATCTTATTTTTTTAGGAAATACAATTAAAAGTTCCCAATCATTTATTTTTAAAGGGTCGTATCTTTGCGGAAATAATTTCATTCTTTTCACATGTTTCAAATCACTGCGAATTTTTTTTTAGCTTGTCATATATATATTTTTTCATAATTAGCAATACTTAGGGACCAACTATCCATTAAACTTGAAAGGGGGCTTGGTTTTTTCTCTGGTCATTGTTTTCCTTTCAGAGGCGTGGCAAAAATATTTTGTTTTTTACTAAAAAAATAAGATTCAAAGAGACAAAAAAAAAAAACAATCCCGTTATAACTAAAAAAAAAATGAATTACTCACATTTTTGCTAGTGGTAAAAGTAAATAGATAAAAGCAGTTAAAAAAACCCAAATGTATGCATTTCTAAGGGATCATTTAAGTTTTATTTTTGTGTGTGTTTATTTTTTGACGGCTACTATTGGTCTCTTGCATGCACTAATGTCTTACAGAAAAAAAAAGATATACGAATTCATAACACAGTATGCCAACTTTTTTTTTCTACTTTATACATACACCTACCAATTTTCCTTGCTTCTCTTTCCACTATTGTAATTGGATTCTCACCGCAGGGATGTTCCGTAAAACAAGGCACAGTGTACAACAAAACCAAATATGATGCTAGTACAAAGTGTAAACTTTTTATAGCCATGTTGACCCTATAAAGACAAAAATATGAAATACAGTGCTATGATGTATAAAAGACTTTAACTTTTAGACTCTTTTAAAAATGTATAATGATGCTAATTTTTAGGCATGTATGTACTGATATTTGTATCATAATTAATGCTGTAATATAATTCTAATTAGATAATGAATAGATTCTTGTTTCAGGTAATTTTGTATATATATATATTTACTCAATTTTAAATATGGTTATGAGGTTCATTTTAAAGTGTTTGTACATAGATCATTTCTGCAGAATCCTTTATTCATTTTTTTTATCATTTTATTATGGGAATTATCTCAATTTCATATTTCATTGTTTATATCTTAGAACTTGCATGTTCTTACTTTTTATTATTAATAAGCATTATTTTCAATGGTTGTGTTTTTAATATAACAAATAATTCTCATGTTTTATCTCATGTTTGTTACTTCTACATTTTCATTTTTCATCTTTCATACAAAAAAATACAAAATCTAAATAAAAAATCACGCTTTTTGGGGGGTTGACAAGGGGGGATTATTGTACTGATTTTTGTAATTTAATAAATGCTGTAATATAATTCAAATCTTGAAGTTCTTGATTTCGGGTAATTTTGTATATAAATTATTACTTAATTTTAATTATGGTTATAAGGTACATTTTTTAGTGTTTATCAATCTCATCAATTTCTCATTCGTGGAATATAAATGGGTATAAATGCAAAGGTTTTAACAAGTACGGTGATCATAGTTTTTTGGAAGAGATTATACATAAAGATATTGACGTTACGCACAATATTGGTGTTACCTAACGTTACACGTTAAACAAGGAAAAAGTAACGTCGTGTTCATTGTTTTAACGTATTCAACTACTATATGCAAAGCAGTTTTATGTTTAATCTAACACATACAAATGTATTAACAAGAAATAATTAAAGCTGAATTGCTTTTATCAGCTTAATCTTATTTACAAACAATACGTGTTTTTCAGTTTCTTCGAAATCTTTTTACGTAAAGTACTAGAAGTTTCTGTTAATTTCCACCGTGTTTTTCATGTTTGAGGGCAGGCAATCATCTTAAAGCAACACACGCAATTAGAGTTTGTTCAACTGCTATTACGTCTTTTTTCGTCCCATTGTTAGCTGAAGATTTTATTGTTTTTAATCTACACATTTTATAAACTTAATATGGGTCCCAGGTCGGGAATAAACACTAGCAGCACTAACCTTCTCGGTAAAAGATGAATAATAAAGAACACTACTGTAGGTCTTGTTAATAATAGGTCCCTAGGTTCCCATGTAGTAGGCTAATTGCCCGACAATACTCCTCATTCAATTTTCTTGTGGCAGTTAACATTCGTTACCGAGAGAGGTCTTATGTCCCCATCCCACTTCTAAAGTTGCTTCATCATCGATTCATGTTTATTCTATCACCACCCTCACTTTAAACTGAGTCGCCAGACTAGGCGCTTCACCGTATCATTAGAGACGAACCATTTAACTTAAAGGGGGCTTGTGGTTTTTTTTTGTGTGTGTGTTTTTTTATAAGAATTTTAAAAAAATTAAGGCATCGCGACAGAATGTCTTTATTAGAATTATTCTATATAGCATCACTCTTTTCTTACCCCCTGCCGCCAAAATATTTTTTTCATAAAAAATCGTAAGATTCCTTGATGTGTGAAATTCGTTACATATTTTGGCAGCACAGAACTGGTTTTATACCCCAACCAAATGAACATCGCCAAGCCCAGTAGGGACAAAGTTACCTGAAATAGTCACAGATACACACCCTTTCTTAACAAGGAACAGAAAACATCAAAAAGACAAATACAAACAAGAGCTTTGTCAAAGATTCCTGCCTAAGGACAGACACATAAATGTGGCAGGGTTCAACTTTTTTGGGGGCCCAATCTTCTCCTTATCAATAATCCCAGCCAAAACACAATAATTAACCCACAATAAAAACGAAGAAAGCAACGTTGTTGTTTTTAGCTGAGTGCAGCAGTATTTAAACAAACGAAGAGATTTACCTAATATTATTACATGCATTACATTCTCTAATTACCCTTGTGATTTTACGATATCAAATTCGACTAAATTAAAAAAAAAGTGTCTTTCTGATATAATATAGAATTGCACCTCTAATTTGAGACAGAGTTTTGATTTTTTCGAATTTTTGGAGTTTCCCGAAAGCCATGCATGTACTTTGGTCATTGATCCAAGGGCGGTTCCATGTTGCATCCGCTACTCCTCCTAGACACCTTGGTGATGTTATTCATACTTTTAGTGAATTTTTCTTATACAATGTAGATGTGCATCTCCTATTTTCTTTTTTTCTTTTTCTGGGGGTTTCGCAGAGCCATAGATCTATCACGTCGATGGGCTTTGATGGCGGTTACAATGTTGTGTCCACTACTCATCTCTGACCCCTTGGTTGATTTTTTTTTCATATTTAAAGGAATTGTCAAAGCTAGATCACCTTCTTTGAAAATTGATCTCTTTGATGTAAAAAGAGCGGGTCCCCCGGGGTATTTATTTGTGAGCCGTAGCTCTCATTTTTCTGTTTTTATTTTTTATTTTTTAAGCACAAATTGTGTTGTTAAAATTTAAACGGTTTGGGCAGAAATAAGTATGAACTTCATATTTCAAATCTTCTTTCATCACCACCACACTTCAATGAAAAGCAAAACCGTCACTTATTTTAGTTTCATGCTGATTTTTTTTTTTCAAGAGCTGTGGTTTCTTGCTCGGTCGTTTTATCCTCTTTCCCGTTAAAACCTTGGTATAAGTACATTGTGCAAGACATTTAAAAAATTGAGCAATTGGTAGTAATCCTATCGATCACTTTAAATCTTCTATTGTATTGAAAGAAACAGAATACTACCAATTGCTCAATTTCTTAAATGTCTTGCACAATGTACTTATACCAAGGCTTTAACGGAAAGAGGATAATTGTAAAATTGAAAAGGGGGCTTTTTTCTGTTATGGTCAGAAATTTAATTTCTCAAATATTCAATTTATGAAAGATAAATTCTTTTCCGATTTGCAACCAAGTTACATATCTAGAAGTAGGTACGAATCGGGGAAATAGATTTTTACAATTAATAGCAATTGTGTAGAAATCGATCGGTGCAAATCGGCTGTATGCCTAATTGCCATCACAGAATGCCTGGTTGCCATCTAGAGTATTTAGAGAATGTAATGCATGTAATAATATTAGGTAAATCTCTTCGTTTGTTTAAATACTGCTGCACTCAGCTAAAAACAACAACGTTGCTTTCTTCGTTAAATATTTCGTAACTGACAGCTAAAAAATGTTGCTTTCTGCGTTCAATATTTCGAAATCAAAAATCAAGATTGCAATATAGATATAGTATTAATTTTATATAATTTAACTTTCCTATTTACTCTACAGGAAGGGCATTACATAAAGAAATGCATGGCATCTTCTTACATGTTTCCACAGCGACAGCTCGTAATAGTTTACTCAAAACAAAATTCTTTTAGATTAGTAGCAATTTTTATTGACGGAAAAATGAGTTGTTGTAAAAAGTTCTGTAATTATTGTCTAGGTACTTGAAATATTTTGCATCCGCAAATCTTAAATAGTCCTTCTTGTGAAGGATGACAAACAATCGATTTAGTATACATGCGCTGCACAGTTAATTGTTATTTTTGATCTGTTGGAATAAAAAAAAACGTTTTCTCCCTTATAAAAAACGCATTGCATATTTATACGTTATTTATACGTTAATAAAATAAGGGAAAGAAAAAAAATAGCCCACCTCTACAACATTAATTTGCACCAGTGGAATACACTAACCCGGCCCAGAACTCCGAAAAAAATGTACCTTTTAAAATAAAATATTGTATATGTATTTAGCTTTTAAGAATTTAATATGTATAATGTGTTGTGTACAAGTTGTAACTTTGGTGCTTTTAACATTGCCTCTTAGAGTCCCGTCAAATTGTTAACGTCAAAAATACGGGTGTGGGACATTTGACTAGACAAAGAAATATGCCTTTTTTATTTGGATTTATGTGTCGAATTTAATTATCCTGACTATTGTTAAAAAGAGTAGGAAATGTATTTTTTGTTTATTCATAAAAAAGTTTTGCATACGTTTAATCTAAATTTGCGACTACGCTTCAAAGTTGCACGAGTTTGTGAAAAGTTCGATTTTTCATACATGTGACATTTTACTAGACATCAGAAAGTTGACGTTTCTCGGTAAATATAGCCACAAACAAAAAACTAAGTCGAATAATTTTTACTTGTGTACATGTAATTTATGTCTGATGGCTAGAATTTAATCATTCTTTTTTTCTAATTATTTGAATTACGCAGGGAATATGATGTTCGAATATTATATCCATACTGGGACATTTTGTTTGATTATGTATTTTTTTTAATTTGTTCATGCTCCAAAGAAAAACGTAAAAAATAGTTATATAAAATTTGTATGCTATAATTCACGGATCCAAATGTATAATTTTGTTTGCATTGGGGCAAAAATAAATCCATGACCCAAATAACAAGAACTGATGCCCACATCTATTGTAACGCGGGACATGGAAAAATATGACGTTACATCAATATAAAATGTTCATTATATTCAAACGAGCAAGTTTTAAGCATTAATTTTTTAATAACTCTATTCGGGTAAAAAATCCCCTTTAAATGATATATAACACGTACCTAGTCTTCTAAAATCGGTCCAGAAAAATTAGCCAATACGCGGTAAGCTTACTTTTTTTACTAAGTGACACCAGTATTGTGCGTAACGTCATTATATGTCTGATGGAAACTCATTGTTCTCTTGAAGATGCATTGTGTATTCCTGGTTTTAAATCAGTTCATTTAATTAGACCGAAGTTAAAAAATACTAATAAGAGGTCAGGTGGAATCTCTATATTTGTAAAACAAAACATCAGACAGGGTATTAACTTTCTAGATCATAGAAATAATGATTATATATGGTTGAAGCTAAGAAAAGATTTTTTTAATACATATCAAGATATATACTTGTGCTTTTTATATAATCCTCCTTCAAATACAAAGTATACACAATCATTAGAGGAAGATATTTTTACTCTCATAGAAACTGATATATTATAAAATATTCTGAACTTGGTCAAGTCATTGTAGGGGGAGACTTTAACGCTAGGACGGGTAATGTTGAGCAGGATTTTATAGAAAATGATAATTTACATTCAGAAATTCCATTATTTGAAGGATATTCTCCAGATATGAATTTACCTACACGCTTAAGCATGGATAATATTACACTGTCGAGAGGCAGGGCACTCAATGACATATGTATTCAATCAGGGCTTAGAATTTTAAATGGGCGCATTATAGGTGACTTAGTTGGTAAATATACTTGCCATACACCTAGGGGGAGTAGTGTAGTGGATTATTTTGTTACATCAGAGAGCCTTATAAAAAATATTAGATTTTTTACTGTACATAAATTTTTATCTGATCTATCAGATCATTGTCAGATCTCACTAATGCTTCCAGTTAACTGTTTAGATATCAAAGAGGAAGATTATTCAAACAAACTACCCTTTTCATATAAATGGAATGAAGAAGCTGCTGAATTCTTTCAGAAAACACTTGCCTCTAATAGTTTTCAAGATCAAATAAATAAATCTAACAAAACAGATCACAGCAGTGATACTGATACTATGCTTTCTAAACTTAATCAAATTATTCATCAAGCAGCTGATTTGTGTCTTAAGAAAAAGAGACAAACCACTGATAATAAGAAAAGAAAGCCTGCTAAAAAAGAAAAACCCAAATGGTATGACCTTAACCTCATTAAGCTGAAAAGACAACTAGATGAAAAAGAAATACTTCTCCAAAAATATAAAAGGGATCCTATAGTGAGAAACTCTTTTTTTAGTCATCTGAAATTATACCGTAAAGTGCGAAAGTATAAGATTAAAGAATATCATAAAAATATAGTTGACCAATTAGATGATATGAAAGATACTGATCCAAAAAAATATTGGTCTCTTTTAAGTGAATTGTCACATTCGAAAAATACAAATGTATCAGAAATATCTAATACAGAGTGGTTAAATTACTTTAAAAACTAAACGAAAACTCTGATACACCAAAAACTATTTTAGATATGCTAAAAACTAAAGAAAAGGAAAAGATATTCAATGAACTAGATTATGTAATTACAGATAAGGAAATAAGAGATGCTATATGCTCTCTAAAAAATAATAAGAGCAGTGGGTTTGATTCCATTATTAATGAGATGCTTAAATATAGCCAAACTTATCTAGTGAAGTCTTTTAATAAGTTGTTTAATCATATAATGTCAACTGGAAATTTCCCCAAACTCTGGGCTTCAGGTTATATAGTTCCCATTTACAAAAGTGGTTCTAAGGATGATCCTTTTAACTATAGAGGTATAACTATAGGTTGCAGTGTTGGTAAATTATTTACTAAAATACTGAACAGTCGCTTAGAAAAATTCTTTTTAAATAATAAGATTATTAAGAGTGAACAAATTGGATTTTGTAAGAATAAAAGAACTAGTGACCACTTATTTGTATTAAAAACATTAATTGATAAATACACCCAGCAAGGAAATAAACAGTTGTATACATGTATAGTAGACTTTAAGAAAGCCTTTGATATGGTTGGCCACAATGAATTATTTTTAAAAATGAGGCTAAATGGTATAAGTGACCACTTTTATAATATTCTAAAAGACATGTATGCTAAAACAGAGTTGTGTGTCAAACTAGACTCAAGTCATACAACAAACTTTTTTCCCTCGAGTATAGGTGTCAGGCAAGGCGACAACTTAAGCCCTAATCTGTTCAAATTATTTATAAATGATCTGCCAGAACAATTTGATAATAGTTTCATCCAGTTAAACTAAACAATTTAAAACTCAATTGCCTAATGTATGCAGATGATGTCATTTTAATATCTGAAAATGCTCAGGGACTACAGAATGCTTTAAATAAGCTTCAGTTATATTGTGAATATTGGGGCTTAGATGTTAATGTTAAAAAGACCAAATCATTAGTTTTTAATAATACAGGAAGGTTAACTACTCACAAGTTTACATTCAAAGGAAACACCATTGAGCAAGTTAGAAAGTATACATATTTGGGTATTACTTTCTCAGTTAATGGTAGTTTTACTAATGCGGTAATAGATGTTCATAATAAAGGATTAAAAGCTTATTTTAAATTCCGTAAATGTTTTGAAGGAAACAAACCCAAGATAAAAACTTTAATATATGTGTTTGACCATACTGTCAAACCGGTACTTCTCTATGGAAGTGAAATTTGGGGTCTTTTCTCTGGTAAAAAACTGTTAGCGAAGACAGATTCTTTTTTTGATAAAATTTGTAAAAATCTTAAGATTGAAAATATCCACAGAAAGTTTTGTAAATATGTGTTAGAAGTACCGAAGCGTGCATCTAATTCTGCAGTTGTGGGAGAACTTGGGAGGTATCCATTATATTTAGATGTTTTTTATTAATATGATAAACTATTTTATAAGACTACATAACTGTGAGGATAATGAGGAGCTACTACCAAATGCTCTTTCATTATCCAAAGAATTATTTGACAATGGAAAAAACTCATGGTATAGTAGCATTGATGCACTTCTTTCATACCTTGACATTAACATCAAAACATTATTTCAACCTAAACTTAATATTAAGAAGTTTATTTTTAAGAAATTAAAAATTAAATATGAATTTATTTGGCATCAGGAACTATTTAAAGACAACCCATTAGAGGGCAAGGGAAACAAACTTCGCACTTTTAGACTATTTAAAAACATCTTTAAATTTGAAAATTATTTAACAATTGGAAACTATGATCAAAGAAGACTATTAACAAAATTTCGCATTAGTGCACATGATTTAGAAATCGAAAGAGGTAGATATACCGGAACCCAACAGCAGAAAAGAATATGTAAAATTTGCAAAAATTATGTTGAAGATGAGTGTCACTTTCTACTAAAATGTGAACCGCTTGAAAATGAAAGAAAAGAAATTTTGCAAATAATATCCAATAAATATAAAAATTTTAGTTCTTTAAATATTGATAACAAATTTGTTTGGTTATTGTTCAAAATTCAAAATTTATCTATTACTCTGGACAATAGTCATCTGTTCCTAAATTGTCATGACCAGTTAGTCTTCAAGATCACGACTTCTTAAAATTATTTTACCTCAAATCTTAAGGACTAAAACTTTATAAACAGGATAAAATTAAGACCAAATCAGTTTTGGTCCGCTTCTAATTCTGGGTTGGTAAACATTTTATTTGTTTATCTTATTTATTGTCTTTATTAATTTACTGCAGCATGTTTATTTATGTTTCATTTATAAATTCAATTTGATAAAATTTATTTTCAGTTTCAAGATTATATTTATTTTATTTTCATTTATATATATTATATCTTACATTTTAATAATATAACTAAAATTTGCTTTCTCGTTCCATATTGATTCGGAACACCCATTCGTCTTAATCTTATTTTGTTTAAATAATAAAAGTTTTGGTCTGCTTCTAATTTTAGTTGGTTGTGCTTGGCCTGTATATACGATCCCACGTGACTAGAAGTTCCGCATTGGGTCCAAGGTGTCACACCTGTACCTGGAGCCTGGAACTTAGTGAGTCGTCCCACAACTCAAAACCAAAACTCAACCACTTCGACAACATACCAATAAACCACACCAAACATACTCAACCCCAAAACGGTTCACAATACATATGTATTTCTTTGTGACCGACTTTTAGATAAATACATCTAAATACGGGTCTCGCGAAAAGGTTTTTGTTGTTGTGTATCAGCCATTGGTAGAAGACAACATCAAAATAATAATTGTTTTAACTATATAGTTTTACTACTTTACTGAAATGATCACTCAAATTCGATCTGTGTCAACCCACTATTGTGATCTTCAATTTATCTCCCGTGCCTTTGTTTTGTCTTTTATATCAGGGCAAAACCTTCATTATATGATGATAAAACATCTCTATATTATGATAAACAAATGAATTCAGTTTTGAGCATAAACTAACCAAGCCAAATCAATTTACACCAAACAACACAACACGTAAAACACCAAATGTGCAATTAATATAGAAGATTATGAGATGATGAATAAATTTATGCGACAAAATTAACATACATATACTAGCAAAAGTTTAAAAATCCACAATGAAAAGAATACAAGCAGCCAAAAGCCTTCAGTGTGACCAGTGGTAAATGCTCGCTGTTTTTCAACAACTAAACTACAATATTCAACCCAAACCAAAATGAGATTGAATTCTCATGCTCTTGGAAAGTAAGCGGTTCCTGCTTGAAATTGCTCACCTGACGTATTGCCAACTGTTAAAAAGGATATAACAAAATTACCGAACTTGGAGAATCAATCTCAAATGTCCACTGTAGTATTAGGCATGATTATGGCGATTAACACAGAAAAGTATTTACCATGGTGCTAAATACAAAACATGACCATCAAATAACCGCGTTTATATTCTAGGACCATATATTTAACTTCAAGGAGCGGTGTTCTTGAAGCGATCTTAGGACTAAAGAAGGGTCTATAGACCATCTAAAGACCCGTCATAGTCTAAAGTCCTGTAACAAAACTATCTAAAGATATGTCTAAAGACGTGCATAAGAGATGGAATTGAGATGGTCTTTTGACCATCTTATTACATGTCTAAAACCACACAACAAAGCTATCTTATGGGTATCTTAGTTTAGATGGTCTTTAGATGGCCATAATTTAATGTTAGCATCGGTTATAATATTATTAGTCATTGACAAGAATTGATTGTAACTCTTTCCTCTATGTTATAATATATCAAAAATAAAAGTAAACATTTTCTCTATTTCATTTATAGCATTTTATATCGATATGATGGCAAATAAACATAATTTTATAAATTGAAAATTAATAAAGCTGAAGTTTCAACAATAAGTTGAAGTTTTGAAATCTTCAACTTATTGTTGAAACTGTAACCACAGGTAATTCACAAAACAACATATTCTCTTCAAAACAACTTAGATACAATAGGATCAACAAGGATCAAGTTGGTCAATACATTTGCATGTTTTAAATACTTACGAATTACACTAGTGTAATTCACGTGCAAAAATAAGTATTGCGTTCAGGAGTCTTTATTTACTTGAATATATAGCAGACTAACTTGTACAATGTAAAAATGAACCAAAGACAAAACTACGGAACAAAAATTTTTATTTATTTTTTAAAGATATTAAAATCATTTTACTGTCTAAAGACCACCATAAGACAACTAATTCGTGGTCTTAATTTTAGGATTAAAAATTTGCGATGTCTAAAAATAAGACGTCTTCGATAAACCGATTTAGGACTAAGATTTGTCTATAGACCATCTTTAGACACGTCTTAGTCATAAGACACTTTTGTTAAACAGGCCCCTGTTCTCGAAGCTGTCCTATCAGAAAATTGGTCACATGTTTAGAATAAAACTGAAGATACCAATTTGGATGTCTTTGTGTTATCTATCTTAAATTTTCCATATTCTATTAACTATAACTCATTATATTTTGTCCATGTGTTCAGCTAATGATATTTACTCACAGATTACCTAGTATTTAAGACACCGTGCATGACTTTAAACTTTGAACTTATTGTATTCTCCGGTATGACTGATTCGTTTTGTCATTTTCTCTGGACTATGAGATTGATCATTCATGGTCGGTAGTTTTGTTATTACCTTTAATTAAATCCTTGGATGACCTTGGGTGTTGTTTTAATTATTTTATGACAAAGCGCTTATTATTTTAAATGAAAATCTATAGCTTATAAAACGATGACTTTTATTCTAAGCATCCAAATAATCATAACCCTTTTGCTCTACATACAGAGGAATTTACTTTATTTTTGTATCAATATTTTTTTTTATTAAATCTATGTTGAGACAAAAGACTAGTCTAAGATAGTTTCGATTAACAGATTAGGATGGTCTTAAGATGGTCCAAACCTGGTCTCAAAATTGACTTTAGACGCGTCTTTAGACAAATTATAGGATACTTTCGAAAACACCACCCCTAATGTCTGTTTCCTGAAAATGGTGAATTCCGGAATAGATAACACAATAAGCAATACCAAAGTACTTTAAAAAGTTAAATGCCGTTTCACTATTTCTTTGGTTTTTTTTTTGCCATGTTGCCTTCATATTAAGGTTTAAATGTCATTCCCTGTAAGCTTAAGCTTTCATCTAACAAATAGTTTTGTTTTTAAAAAATACCACTTTGTAAAATATGCTCGAGACCATTAAACTACTTCCGACTGCTCTGTTTAAACAAAAGCAAGTAATATTTCAATGTTTTATATATTTTATATGCGAAATCATTTATATTTGAACTACAGAATTTTTTTTAAAAAATCAAGACAAAACTCACTTCGGATCAGTAAATAAAATATTTTACCTTTTTGGTATGAAAACAATAACTGCTTAAACAAATATTAAGTAAAAAGATTCTTCTGACATTTATAATTCAAAGGATCTATTGGTGTTTTTGTATTTTGAAAAAGTATGAAAAAAAGTTTGTGAAACTTAGGTGTGGCAAATTGACACACGCGGCTTTTGACGCAATTGTCATATTTTTATGTCAATTTTAATTATCTTATAGGTCAGGGACCGATCATTTAACTTTAAAGGGGGCTTTAATTTTTCCTTAGAATATACAGTAGAATCTGATTTTTGATGAAAGAAAAATATATGGCAGCAGAAGTTAAGGATGTATTCTGGTCAGGAGCCAAAATTTTAAAGTATTAAACTTTTTTCTAACCTTGATTTTTGCAATGTTCTGACCCTACACAGCCAATATATGAAGAAAAATTCATAGGTTGCTGTGCATTTTTCTTTGCTATAGACGTTTAAAGACGACGAATTTTGATGATTTTGTTCATTTCAGCCATTTTTGCCGAAATTTTGACTATTTGCATGAAAAAAAAATCAACTTAGAGTATTAAACTTTTTCTTATACTTTCTGATAAGCTGTATCTGGTAAAAATGAATATATCAAACTAACAAAAATCATATGTACGTATGGATATAAGAAAGTTTTGTCCCATTTTTATGTATTTTAGGGGCATTTTTTGCTGTTGCAAATTTCCCCAAAAATGCTGATTTTCTCAAGTTTCTTGCAACTGATGATTAAAACTTCATTTGTTTTGTGGTTTCTAATTGTAAAAATATCTAATCAAATGTTTTAAAAAAGCAAAAAAGAATGACTAGTGAATGTTTTTTTTTTCATTAGACGACTAACTACTTGTTACAATTTTAGGGTATACATATATTTTAAAATATCATTGCCATCGTTCATAAATTTTAAATTATTTTAAAGTTATTTCCAAACAAGATTTCACGTGACCCGAAACCTGACCAGAATACATCCTTAAGGAAAAAAATGCTCTGGAGAATGAATTCTGCCATATCTGCCAATAACGAAAAAAACATTTGTTTTGATACCTTTTGAAAATAAATATTTTCCTGAGTAAAATAAAAAAAATCAAGACCCCATCCTTCAAGTTAAATTGTCTGTCCCCTTGAATGTTAACTTTGATCATGATAGTGCTTTATTCATTTACATTCTCAACTAAACAGTCTTTCTTAATTCTTCTTAGTTGTGTATACGCATCTTTCCATTTTAGAAGGGTCTCAAGTTTAATGTATTTCTTTTAGAACCATGACGAATCCGCTAGAAACTTAAGCGTTTTTGGATGTTTCTGATGTGTCTTCAATTTACAAAACATGCCTCAGTTTCAAATCAGACTGAGTTCAATGCGTCTTTAGCTTGCATCTTAATCATATCAAAACAAACAAAATTAAACGTGTAAAAACAAGTGTAAATCACGGTAACATTTTCAAATATAAGCCGAAAAACCACAAATTTGTTCAGTCTTATTTAGACTCAAAAATATTTTAGTTCTAAGTATGAGAACAAATAAAGTATAACAAATATTCTTTACTTACTTGATTCGAGGAATCTGTTTCTCTCGGTGTCTGTGTTTTTTAAAAAAGTATAAAAGAAAGTTAAACACTTACGAAGCGGCAAATTGACTCACGCGGCTTATGACGTAGTTTTCCTCATTTTAGATCACTTTTTTAAATTGTATACTAATTTACAGGTAAGTGTCTTGAATGTTTGACCATGATAGTGGTGATACATTTCACCTGCTGTACTTAACACTTTTTTGTAATGCTTAGTACTTTACTTCCGGACCCTGTATAGCCTCTTCCTAGTAGGTTTAAAAGATAGTTTATGCTTATATTTTTCCTCACAATGCGTGCTGTTAGGTTTCAGATGTGTCCTCAATAAACGTAACATTCAGAGACGAGTAATTAGTCATTCGGCTCTAACTTGCTTGTAATGTTATTGTACATACACAAGACGAAAGCCATGAAAAACTTCAATCATTTAAATGCATTTGATAGTTTATTGTTGTTGTTTTCAATATATATCTTGATATCAACTTAATTTTCAAATAAATATGATAAATTTCCATATGCCCAGAAATAGCTGAAAAAAAACAAAACAAAAACAGAAAGATACATCCTAGAGAAATGTAACTGATGATATATATTAATTTTCCCCGGAAAAGACTGTATTTATAGATTCTTTCCCCTACCAGCGTCAAGTTGGTTCAATATTCAACGTTCAACATTCAACATTCAAATTTTTTTTTGTTCAATATTGAAACAGATTTCAGTTCAACGTTCAATATTCACATTTTTTTTCTTAGTTCAATATTGAAACAGATTTCAGTTCAACGTTCAACATTTAAAATTTTTCGTAGTTCAATATTGAAACAGATTCCAGTTCAACGTTCAACATTCAATTTTTTTCTTATTTCAATATTGAAACAGATTCCAGTTCAACGTTCAACATTCAATTTTTTTCTTATTTCAATATTGAAACAGATTCCAGTTCAACGTTCAACATTCAAAATTTTTCTTAGTTCAATATCGAAACAGATTTCAGTTCAGCGTTCAACATTAAATTTTTTTCTTAGTTCAATATCGAAACAGATTTCAGTTCAGCGTTCAACATTCAAAATTTTCTTAGTTCAATATCGAAACAGATTTCAGTTCAGCGTTCAACATTCAAAATTTTTCTTAGTTCAATATTGAAACAGATTTCAGTTCAACGTTCAACATTCACAATTTTTATTAGTTCAATATTGAAACAGATTTCAGTTCAACTTTCAACATTCAAAAGTTTTCTTAGTTCAATACGGTATTGAAACAGATTTCAGTTCAACATTCAACATTCAAATTTTTTCTTAGTTCAATATCGAAACAGATTTCAGTTCAGCGTTCAACATTCAAAATTTTTCTTAGTTCAATATTGAAACAGATTTCAGTTCAACATTCAACATTCAAATTTTTTCTTAGTTCAATATCGAAACAGATTTCAGTTCAGCGTTCAACATTCAAAATTTTTCTTAGTTCAATATTGAAACAGATTTTGGTTCAACGTTCAACATTCGAAATTTTTCTTAGTTCAATATTGAAACAGATTTTCAGTTCAGCGTTTAACATTCAAAATTTTTCTTAGTTCAATATTGAACTAAGAAAATATTGATCTAAGAAAAATTTTGAATGTTGAACTGAAATCTGTTTCAATATTTAACTAAGAAAAATTTCAAATGACAACAAAGTTCCAGACAATAAATTTTGCTACGCCTGACGCGCGTTTCGTCTATTAAAGACTTATCAGAGGCGCTCTACCAAAAATATTGAAAATGCCAAACACTGTATGAATATAAAAAGCATAGAACAGTATAACCAAAAATACCAAACTGGGGAACCAAATTATTGAACTAAGAAAAATTTTGAACGTTGAACGTTGAACTGGAATCTGTTTCAATATTGAACTAAGAAAAATTTTGAATGTTGAACGTTGAACTGAAATCTGTTTCAATATAGAACTAAGAAAAATTTTGAATGTTGAACGTTGAACTGAAAATCTGTTTCAATATTGAACTAAGAAAAAATTGTGAATGTTGAATGTTGAACTGAAATTTGTTTCAATATTGAACTAAGAAAAATTTTGAATGTTGAACTAACAAAAAAAATTTGAATGTTGAATGTTAAACGTTGAATATTGAACCAACTTGACGCTGGTCTTTCCCCTAACATTTGGGTAGGAAAATTTAGAAAATACCCCTTTTCGCAGACCCATACTGGTTTTTCCCCCTCCATTCAAACAAAGGCCGTGTATCCTCTTACTTGATGGTTTGTTATTACTTTTATCTTTATTTCACTCAAAAATGCAATTGTAGCAGTCTATGTATTTGGCGATTTAGTGATGAAACTTTACCTTTATTATTATTCCCAGGCTTTCTGTATTTGGAAGGGGTCCTATATATCACATGACGACAGCCCGCGAATAATAATAGCTGAGGAATACGTTAGGAAATTAGTGTGAAGGATCCTCGATATTTCTATTTCCCCACTACGCTTTGCGGCAGGCAAAAATTAAAGCAAGGTTACTTTGTCCAATGGCTTTACTATTGTTAAGTTATACTAAAGCATTTTAAAGGCGTAATGTCTACCAAAATCACACTTTTCCCTTCTCATTTTTTTTATTCACTTAGACCGAAATGGAATAAAAGAAAACTTTTACACAAACAAGAGGCTCACAGGAGCCTGAATCGCTCACCTGGTCTTGCTGTCAACACTATGAAAACTTTTGTATAGCTAAATGAGCTGAATTTTTAAGCAAGAAAAAGCTTTTCTCTATCTGCATTTCGTTTTCATTCTAAAAAAGCAAAAACACTATTTTTCAACTTTTAAGGGACTGTAACCCTTATAAGGAGTCATCTGACAACTTCAACCCTATGAAAACTTTTGTAGAGCTAAATGGGCTGAACATTTAAGCAAGCAACAGCTTTTCTCTATCTGCAATACTTTTTATTGTATAGGCCAAAACATGAAAAAAGGCTATATTTCACCTTTAAGGGGCTGTAACCCCTATAAGGGATCATCTGACAACTTTGACCCTAAGGAGACTTTTGTAAAGCTAAATGGGCTGAACATTTAAGCAACAGCTTTTCTCTATCTGCAATAGTTTTCATTCTATTGGCCAAAAACACTATTTTTTGCCTTTAAGGGGCTGTAACCCCTATAAGGGGTCATCTGACAACTTTGACCCTAGAAGACTTTTGTAGAGCTAAATGAGATGAACATTTAAGCAAGCATCAGCTTTTCTCTTTCTGCAATAGTTTTCATTCTATAGGCCAAAAACATTATTTTTCACCTTAAAGGGGCTGTAACCCCTAAAAGGGTTCATCTGACAACTTCGACCTTTTCAAGACTTTTGTAGAGCTTAATGAGCTGAACATTTAAGCAAGCAACCGTTTTTCTCTATCTGCAATTGTTTTCATTCTATAGGCCAAAAACATGAAAAAACGGTATTTTTCACCTTCAAGGGGCTTTAACCCCTAAAAGAGGTCATCTGACAATTTCGACCTTAAGAAGACTTTTGTAGAGCTTAATGAGCTGAACATTAAAGCAAGCAACAGCTTTTTGTCTATCGGCAATAGTTTTCATTCTATAGGCCAAAAACATGAAAAAACGCTATTTTTCACCTTTAAGAGGCTGTAAACCCTATAAGGGGTCATCTGACAACTTCGACCCAATGGAGACTTTTGTAGAGCTTTTGATTCTGAAGAGCCTCAGATCCTTAGGATTTTTTCTATCTGATATGGTTGCTGAGTTATTAGCCATTTTAAGTGATTTTACCTATGTTTTATTTTTAGTAACAGCGGCCATGTTTTTTAACGAATCATTTTAAAATGAGTATCGTTTGTTGCCAACATGTCATATATCATTCGTGCAAAGTTTTAGTAAAATTGGTTCAGTGGTTTCAGAGAATAAGACTTTTGAAATTGTTAACGGACGACAGACGACGGACGACGACGGACGACAGACGACGACGGATGACGGACGACGACGGACGCATAGTGATGGCATTAGCTCACCTGGCAAAAGGCCAGGTGAGCTAAAAAGAATACACATTTATTACCAAACTTGGTTTATTTCGTTGAAAATTATTCGACCATGTTGATTGATTATTTGTTTACCTTCGTGACGACAGAGATATTCTCAATGTATTTGATACAACTGTCAATCGGGGGTCTCGGATGTTTTGTTCCAGAATACTTTGATATGAGAACAAATTAAACAAACTCGATGGAAACTATCTAAATTATCTTCATTACATAAATACGAGCAATCATTGTCATTTTCTTTGTATGGCCGCTTCGGTGTTTTTGTCGCCATGTATATTTGTACATGGCTATAAACTCGAGATACAGATTACTGGCCGCATACATCGAATCGGCAAAGTTTATAAACAAAATTAAATGCAGTGCGCATGCTAAGGAGGGGTTAGAGCTCATAAATATGGATTTTTGTAAAGCTTTAGAATTATTATAAGTGATGATTGGTTCGATTTCTAGATTAATAGGACACTACAACTGTAGTATTGCTGTTCATGTGTTAAAAAATTTCCTGTTGGCCTTTTTTGGTTAATTCAAAAATTGTTCGTAAACAATATTCCTTTAACGGTTATCTTTTTGAAATGATTACAAGTCTGTTGATCATGTTGATAGATATATTTCTCTGTGTTATGTTGACCTCTTCACCACGAACTAAACATTAAAGTTCTTAAATATTTTTGTACTTGAAATTCCCGATTGTTAAATTCTAAATTGTTTTAAACACTAGGTTTCTTTCCTTGTACTGTACATGGTCGAATTCTCGGTGCTGGATTTGGCTTCCCTGTTCGAACCTTTTGGCTTTGAGCACTTTTCATACAATACTTTGGGATTTGACCTTCCAATGTTTTAATGCAAATGCTGCTAATGAGAGGTTACTCTTGAAATATCGATATACAGCATAATCAAATTAACCGTTTTTATACACGTTTTGGTATTTGTATTTGCTATAAAATAGGAAAAACCTGAAAATGATGAGCAGAAAATGTGCCTTTATATTATTGAAAGAAGCAGAGGTACCAACAGGGCATCCGAATGCCAAAAGTCCAAAAGGGCAGAGACAAAACCAGCAAACACCAACAAGGACGGGACAAAAAAACAGACAACATGCAAAACATGGAAACACAAAACAACCAAACATCAACCACCACCGCGAACTCAAGTCGAAACAAGAGTGAACTCAGGTGAAACGTTGATAATTGTAAGGGCTTTACATTCTTTCATATTTTGAAGTAGTATGTAAACAAGAGGCTCCCAGGAGCCTGAATCGCTCACCTGACTTAAATGCCTAAATTAAAAGCCCATTGACACTGAAAGAGTCATAAGGTAAAAGGTTAAACCGAATGCTGCATAATATATACTATAAATGTTTTGCACACTGCCAATTTGAAAGAACATATTGTGTTAACTTTCAATTGAACATATATGAAAATGGTCAATTTTGACGTTCTAAGGAAAAAAAATCCCAAAAGGAACAGTCCTACAGAATTGACCGTCTACATTTTTTGAAGATATTGGTGTGCTAAACAAAATGCAATTTAATTTTTTAAAATAACTTTATAAGTGTTTAAGATATTGAGCTTAAAAAGTGCAAAGTTGGGAAAAAAATTGGAAAAAGGGCAATAACTCCTACATAGGTTATTGGATTTTCTTGAGAATTGCAGGGCTGGTAGATCTTGATGTGATTTTGATATCTGTAATCTTTTTTGAGTTATTTGCAAAAACTAGAGTTTACCCTTATGTTCTATTATAGCCATGGCGGCCAGGTTTTTTTAAGAATAAAAAATCCAAACGTTAGTTTTGTAACACTTGTGCTAATTAACAACTGTACCAAGTTTGAATGTAATTGGATGTATGGTGTTAGACAAGTTAACGATTTTATTGTAATGATGAAATGCTGTAAAAATGGTCAATTTTGAAAGGGAAATAACTCCTAAAAGAAACGGTCTGACAGCATTGACCCTATACATTTTTTGTAGATCTTTATGTGCTGAACAATATACAATTTAAATTTCTTCAATAACTTTAATATTTTTCAAGATATTGAGCTAAACATGTGCAAATTTTACAAAAAATTCGGAAAAAGGGCAATAACTCCTACATGGGATATTGGATTTTCTTGAAAATTTCAGCGCTGGTAGATCTTGATGTGCTGATCACTTTTACACTTTTACAGAATTTTGATATCAGTAACCGTTTTTAAGTTATTTGCAAAAAACTATAATTTGACACCTTTGTTCTATTTTTAGCCATTTAAAAAATATGCTCTATAAATATGCTCACCTGGACCTGGACCTTCGGTCCAGGTGAGCTAAAAAAGCTTAAAACTAAGGCGAATCAAGCGAGCACAAAGCGCATTTTAAACCTTAGAGAGTTTCAGAAACGAGGTAATTCGTTTCGAATCCGAGTTGCTGATACAAACTTATGTAATATTGAAACAGACAACATTTGAAGACAAATCCACATACTAAAAAACACACACACACACTCACAAAAACAAAACAAATTAAGCCCAAAAAAAGCACATAACCGATTTAAACTGCAATCAGTGTTTAAGTGTTTTCATGAAAAACTCGTTCCTGTGCTGTTAGGCATAAAGAGAAGTCTAAAGAGTGTTAACATTAACATCAGAGGATACGAAGTGAATTGATGAACAAACCTATTTGGGGAGTCAGTAGCTAACGAAACTTATCCCAGAGAAGTGTACATATATCACAACTGGACTCAGTCGAACTTTAACCTGCATTACAAATTTTGAAGTAATGAATTTTGTAGATAGTTACTTAGCACCTTAGACCATTTGGTCCCCCGGTTGTTTACAGATTAACATGTAATTTTCGTTTCCTATGAAATAAAGGTAATAACAAAACTACCGAACTTGAATGACCAATCTCATAGTCCAGAGAAAGTGACAAAAACGAATCAGTCATACCGGAGAATTGGTGGATCGCAATGGTCCTGACTTGGTACAGGCATTTCAAACGAAATGGTGGGTTAAACCAGGTTTTATGGCGCCAAACCATGCTTGACATGAAAAGTACTTTTAAATATGATACTTCATTGATCGACGTTTGTACAATTGAAATAGTCCTCTTATAATTACCACCAAATTATTTTTCTTACAAAGTTTGCATTTGAGCACCTTTTCAATGCCTTTAGTTCGACTATTGTCTAATTCATTGTGCATTTTAATTAATCTTTACATAGAATGTCATTGATGGGCTCGGCAGATGTTTTTTGTCTTTTAAAAAAGTCTTCGTTACTTTATAGTTTTTGATGTTGGTGTTTGTTTTTTTTTTATTTCAAACTGTTACAGTTGTTAATTTTACCGGTATTCTATCTTACTTTTAGATAAACCATGTAAACCGATATTTATATAAACTGTTTAAAATAACAATAATTTAATATTCTCTACTAAATTATGCCTTTTTAAAGGGAAAATTAACCTTTAATTGATTTCAAGCTTATCTATTAAGCTAAAAATGCTGAAATATATCATTGCTATAAGCTTAGTTAACAATTATTAAATGAAAAGCTGAGCTATATGACAAAACAATATAAACATTTGTGTACCTACGACGACTTAATTAAAAACTTATTAAAAGGAAAAGGGATCTCTACAAAACTTTCAATTAATGGCCTGTTAAAGCTAAACCGTCTTCCATTAAAATGTTATATGACCGCTAAATGCTAAACTAGAAGCCATTCGAAAATGCTTTATGCTAAACTATTTAAAAACAAGAGGCTCCCAGGAGCCTGAATCGCTCACCTGGTCTTGATGTCAACCCTTTGAAGACTTTTGTATAGCTAAATGGGCTGAATGTTTAAGCAATAAAAAGCTTTTCTCTATCTGAAATAGTTTTCATTCCAAAGCAAAAAACACAATTTTCACCTTTAAAGGGCCATAACCCCTTAAAAGGGTCATCTGACAACTTCGACCCTGAGAAGGCTTTTGTAGAGCTAAATGAGCTGAACATTTAAGCAAGCAACAACTTTTCTCTATTTGCAATAGTTTTCATCCTATCGGCCAAAAACACTATTTTTTTGCCTTTAAGGGGCGGTAACCCCTATAAGGGGTCATCTGACAACTTCGACCCTATGGAGACTTGTGTAGAGCTAAACGAGCTGAACATTTAAGCAAGCAACAGCTTTTCTCTATCTGCAATAATTTTCATTCTATAGGCCAATAACTCTATTTTTTGCCTTTAAGGGGCCATAACCCCTGTAAGGGGTCATTTGACAACTTTGACCCTAAGGAGACTTTTGTAGAGGTAAATAAGCTGAACATATAAGCAAGCAACAGCTTTTCTCTATCTGCAATAATTTTCATTCTATAGGCCAATAACTCTATTTTTTACCTTTAAGGGGCCATAACCCCTATAAGGGGTCATTTGACAACTTCGACCCTATGGAGACTTGTGTAGAGCTAAACGACCTGAACATTTAAGCAAGCAACAGTTTTTCTCTATATGCAATAGTTTTCATTTTATATGCCAAAAATTCTATTTTTTGCCTTTACGGGGCCATAACGCCGATAAGGGGTCATTTGACAACTTCGACCCTATGGAGACTTTTGTATAGCTAAATAAGCTGAACATTTAAGCAAGCAACTACTTTTCTCTATCTGCAATAGTTTTCATACTATAGGGCAAAAACATGAAAAAACGCTATTTTTCACATTTAAGGGGCTGTAACCCCTATAAGGGGTCATCTGACAATTTGGACCAAATGGAGACTTTTGTAGAACTTTTGATGCTGAAGCAGAAGGGTGGCATCAGATTTCATTTATCTCTTATACTTTTTGATTTACTAGCCAAAAACAGTAGTCTGACCCCCCTGGTCTATTTTTAGCAACGGTGGCCATGTTTTTCGACGAATCAAAAATCCCCACATCAGTTCTGTGGGGGATACCCTAAAGTACCACCAGACCAAATTTGGTTTGAATCTGTGCAGCCGTTTTAGAGGAGAAGAAGTTTGAAGAAAAGTTAACGACGACGACGACGACGGACGACGACGACGGACGACAACGACGGACGCCAAGTGAGCCAGGTGAGCTTAAAAAGCATTGGAAAGCTAAGTCATATGACAATATAATTTTACAAATGTTATTATTTGTACTTATGTCTTATTCAAATACTTATATAAAGGAAAAGACATCTCTCTTTATTATTGGATTGATATTAAGTGCATCTTTTTGTAGTATCAAACCGTCACGTAAAAGACAGTTACAACGCTTGTTTTCCGGCGGAAGGAGACAAGCGGAATTGTTTATCAATATTTATTAAGACGAAACGATTAATGACGATAAATTTTAATTTGGTACTCCTTAAAATCTGACCAATGAAATAAATTTATGAAAAATTAGGAAGTGTGTTTTATGTTCTTAAAGAGACAAGCGTTGGGCAGATTCATTCACCACCGAGACAGTCGAAATGGCAGAATCTGAAAAGCAAACAACTTTGAAAACTCAATTTCAGGAAAAGCTAAAAGAGAAGCAAAATGATCTCGATGGATTAGATGAAAATATTTCAATTGTGGAAAAATACAAGGAAACTTACATTCAACGAATGAATGAAAATACAGAGGAAATAACCAGTCGGGCAAAGGAACTTGCGACAAGTATAGAGGAATGTGTCAACGATTTCAAGAATGATATCCAAAAGAAGCAAGAAAAAGATTTTGCAGAACTCGACAAGTACGGAAACGATAGCAAGGAGCTTAAGAAAAAATATGACAAGCAGATCAAGTATTTTCAACAGGTGTTCAGCTCCTTGCCAGACGATGATGACATAGTAGAACAATTCGTCAAGGATTCGTTACCAAAGCTCGAATCAATGGCCATTTCAGTCAAAAAGAACTTTCCAAAACCATTGAAGTTGGTCCAAAAATCAGCATTAGACATCAAGACGTGTTTTGGCAAGTTTGACGAGGATACATTTTTTGGAGTCGACGGACAGGAAAAGGCAAAATACAGATCAGAGTTTGATATCGAATTAAAATTTAAGCCAGAACCAAATCGTTCTAGTATCTTTGGAATACAGGTTAGACCCGACGGTAAGGCCTGGGTTACTACTCTTAACAATCGTATTCTTCTGGTTCTACGATCTGGACAAATTTACGATGAATGCATGGTCAAGTTTCTTCCTGTATATACTGCCGTAAACAAGTATGGCCATTTGTATGTTTCAAGTGGAAAGTCCGCAATTTTTCGCGTAACAAAGAATTTCGACATGAGCGAATTTACAGACCTGGCGCCATACAAGGTATTTGGCATGCATGTTACAGAAGATGAACATTTATACGCATGCCTTAAAGGTCCAGAAAGTAGTAAAGTCGTTAAGTTCTCAGAAATGGGAATGCTTCTACAGGAAATCATGACGAACCAAGAAAGTGAGACGATTTTCAAGGAACCAAAATACATTGCAGTTAACTCCTCGGGCCAAATATGCGTCAGCGACGACAGACGTCTTATTATCGTCGAGCCTAGCGGAAAGAAGCATGTCACTTTCAAACCGGAAGAGGAAACATGGGAAGGGAAGTCGCTCACTGTTGACAAGTTCGACAACTTAATCAGCGGGGAGTGTCCTCTAAAGATTCGTTCTCAGAATATCCATATTATGAACTCAAAGGGGGAAAACGTGAAGACCTTTAAACTCGAAGGACCCAAAATCAACGGAATCAATGCGATAGCCATAGACTATCAATACGAAGAGCCAGTGATTTGGTTAGGAACTGCATTTGGTGATGTCATTATTGCAAAATTTCTAAACACTGACATTTGACCTGTTTGTTCAATTAAATACTGAATGTATGTGCCTCTTCCGTCATATGACATGTATACATATTATTTATACTGAATTTCTTGAAATATGTACTTTATAAATAAATAAACACAGTTGATATTCAAAATGGTCTCAATTGACAATTGTCTCAAAAGATAAGCACGTAATCCACTCTATCGAAGAGTGGGGTTGAAATTGAAATTCCAAGGAAAAAAAACAAATTGGCATTGTATTGACAAATTATCAAATTCGTTAAATAAGAGATGGATTATAAACGTTCAGAACTTGGTAATTGTGTTAATCCATATTTTAAAATAATTTAGTAGGACAACGAGGCTGGCATGATGCTACTGGTCAGCAAAACTGTTTAAAACTGCTAACCAGCCCAGATAGTTTTAATAGTTATGGCATATATTTTTAAGGAATCGTCATTTTTCCTGCATGTCTTCAGTTTTTGTTGTGGTTTATTGCACATTGAGATTCACTGCCCTTTTGTATGGTTTTCTCCGGCCAGAAAAAAAAAAACATATAATCAACACTTATTCACACATACACAAAGAACACAGATTGAAAGGAATTTTATTATAAATGAGTAGATATATCAAACATACACACAATGTGCATATTAGAAAAACAATAAACAAATATACAATTTTACATTCTTTCTATCATTTAGTTACATAAAATATCAACAGTATGTTCACTGGCCTTTGTCTTGTCTGATTGGTCGATACTTAGAGCTATGTCAAGGTTACTGAATGACATTGTTATGACCTTGAAGGACCTTGTGGTCCGGGTTGGTGTCGTCTACCAGTGTTAAGCATCTGTAAAAATGCAAATCTTAGGTAATCAGTCACATGAATAAATAGAAAAACCATTTTTAAGAGCCTGTCTCAGTAAAAATCATGCAAAAGGTGATTTACTTATTATCTCAGGTTTTAACAATTTTTTGGCTAGTTATTCATCTTGGACCACTTTAGCGAAAAATATCAACTTAAGTGAAATTGGTCCATTTAGACTATATGCAAATTGACCTTAAAAATTTTGGCGGGAAAATTTCCCGAACTTTTTTTATACACAACCCAACCAATTTTCTTGGCCTCTTTACTCAAAAATTCGGAAGGGTCTTTAAAAAATGTTGATATTTTCTGAAAAAGTATGCCATTCTAGTTGAATTTCAACAAAAATATCAGTCGGATACTTAAAGTGATATTTTTGGTTGGTTTGTTAAGAAAAAAAAATTGGCGGGACTTTTTCCCGTACTTATTTTCATACACAATGTAACCAAATTTGTATTGTGCATTAAACAAAAATTAATGAATCGATTGGGCTAAAATTTAATTTACATTCATTTCTCATCATAAAGATCAAATTCCGATAAAAAGAACCAGTTTTCAAATATATGCATCTGCCACTATTTTTGCGTTTTGCATGATTCTTACAGAGACGGCTACTTAATTATTTATTAAAAACATCACAAGCGAATTACAACGATTAAGCAGAGAGTGGATATTCGGTTGTCAAAAGGACGAAGATAAAATCAATACACAAGAACAAGGACAGCATGAAAAAAACACATTATAAAACAACACACAAAAAATAGCAATCAACGCAATATCAAGTAGTAAAAAAGGTGAACTGAGGTGCTCCGGAAGGGTAACAGTGATTGTTTGTTGAAACATATCTGTTGCGCTGTTAACGGTCAATTCAGCGTGTCAAAACCGGTAAAGGGTGGCGAAACAAAACCCTAAGCCAAAACAACATCTTTAACCAATGTCATCCAAGAAAAAAAAATCCCATATCATTTTTTCTACGAGCACATGATTTCACCCCTATAAGGCAACAATCGAGGAGTAACATAACCCTGTGTTAGCTATTTGTTTAGGCATAAAGCTCTATTAAGCAAATCAATGAAATTCCAACAAGCTATGTAAACTCCATGATATAAAGAAATCCAGGGCTATGCAAAATTTTGGTCTGAAGAATTTCAGTGACCCACGCAAGAAGCTGTAGTTGTATTAAAATCATTTTTTCCGACTTATTTGTATCCACCTGTTATATCATAACAATGGGGATGGAGGTTTTTTGTAGAAATGGAGGGGTTCTTATGTAAAGCAAAATAGTGTCCTATGAAATTTTGTCCACCCTGCCATACTGAACACTGAAAAATCTAGAGGACAAAATTTCATATCTCTTAAGCGTTTTATTCCGTCCTTGGACTTCATCATAGGAGTGAATGCCACTCAAGACAATATTTCACAGCGTACGCTATTTTATGTTACACTTAGCAAGAACTGGAGTGGACGGAAGGTTTCTACAGAAGAAGAAAAGGTTGGCGAATTTAAAGTTGAAATCATTACGCTAATCATAGAGCTTAGTTGATTTCGAGATGTAGATATAAAAAAGTAACAGATTTCCTAAAATTTGTAGTGTCGTTTATATTTTAAAAATAAAAGTATCTTGGGATTTAAGAGATTGAGAACGACATCGAATCGAAAATTGAATAGTGAGATGACATCATCAATATAACTAAAGTTGAGCTTGAAAGTTACAAACAAACATAATTTGTAATTTCAGTTCCAGTTTTACAGGGGTATACGTTTCTGGTTGCAGCTACATTGTGCTTTATTTTAATATGTTCAAAGGGTCATAATGTTTTGTGTCCTCATTATGATTTTCAATTTGGTAAAAATATCATTACCATCAGCACCTGCGTTCATACATATTATAATTTAAGCTCGCTGTTTTTTTATTGATATTCAGTTTGTTTTTGTGGTTTTTGTGTTTTCTGTTTCTTTGTGCTGTCCTTGTTCTTGTTTAAAGGGACGGACCATATAACTTGAAGGGGGGGGGGGCTTGGTTTTTTGTTTTGATCAGAACATTTTTTCCGCACAGAGCGCGGACAAAATATTTATTTTTCAAAGGCGTCACGACAGAATATTTTTTTCATTATCAGCATTATATTTTATAGCAGAAATCCCTCTTCAGAATATTTTTTTTCTTACTCTCAGCTGCCAAAATATTTTTTTCATCAAAAATAATTTTCAGAATATTTTTTTAGGAAAAAACCTTCAAGTTAAATGGTCGGTCCCTAACTGGTTTTGTCTCAGCCTTTTCGAACTTTTTACATTCGGATTCCTGTTTGGTACCTCTTTGCTTCTTAGGGAGCAACCATTTGATTTTTATGGGGAGGCTATGGTGAAATTTGAAATAAAAAGGCAGGATGGAAAAAAATCCAGAAATAAAAAGGCAGGACAAAGCTTTGATTGAAAAAAGGGCAGGATGGGATCTAAGGTTGAAAAATTTATATAAGCTTTAAAAATAAAAAAAAATGCGCGCCAGCGCTAAAAATAATCCAGGCTTGACTTTTTCCGAAAATAAAAAGGCAGGACGAGGAAAATCACCATAGCCCCCCCCATAAAAATGAAATGGTTGCTCTATTATAGTCTTCACATTAACGATATGTTTCAGTAGTTGAGAAAAAGAGAAATATTGATGAAAAATATTTTGTAGTTTTGATCATGAGAAAAAGAGAAATATTAATGAAATTATATTTTGTAGATGGAATAGGAGCAATGAAAAAAGCTTACATTGTAAAGGATCCCAGCCCTTCCTGGTTCGAAAGGTTGTTCGTTATCATCAGTTGTTAAAATGGTTGGGTCATTCTACAATAACATAAACCAATAAAAATTAAGTGGTTTTGTACATAGATTTATAAAAAAAAGTATAAGGCACGGGGGGGGGGGGGTAACTTCCATTAGAAAGGTAGGTACA